>JAPTHN010000005.1:23223801-28223801 GCA_026936325.1 Platynereis dumerilii | reverse complement strand
TTTTTTTTCTGTGACATACATTTTGTCTTTTCATCTTTTTACTCAAAATCTAGGCTCTCTTTCATGTTCATCAGAAATTGTAATAGTTTTGTGCCATATGCCCATTTTTAGAAGACAAACAGCTAAGAATATTTGATAAGCACACAAGGTCTATAAATTATTTAGTACTGTAATATTGCGAATAAAGGCTGTAGGCCTAAAGTTCTATTAACAGTACACAATCATTGACAACTTTAATTTAATTTATGGTAGAATATTGTTGCTTCTGCAGTGATAACCCAAACTATTAGTTTTAATGGTCATGTCATGAATGTGATGGAGCTGGTTTTACAATGTGTGCACAGTGGCATACAGAAGAAGGTTCTTTTGGGAGGAGCCCTTTCTAGCTTCAATATCAAATTATCATGCAGCGTTTCTTATTGCATGGGAGAGCAACAAGATTTTTCTATATATTCGTAATACAACCCAGAAGATCATTGCCTAACTAGTCATACCCTTGTTGTTACGGATAACCAAGTATAATGATAAAGTGACTAATAATACATAATGAGGAAAGAACCAATTATTTGTGTGGCCTCTTAATCCAACAAGGAGGACCTTTGAACTAATTTTCTGTTCGCCTTCTGCAAATGTATTAGGAGCAGGAATTCTCTAAAACTCATCTATTTTGCTTTTAACTGACCTTTGTCTGTCTCTGTCTCATTTTTCATTATTTCTCAGCGGTCGCTTTTTTTCCCTTATACAGACATCCTATCCTTCCTTTGTTTTCACGTTGCTCATAAGGCGTTGACATCTTCACTCTAACTTTATGTTTCTTCAAAGTTCACGGCATCGCATCAACTGAGAAAAATGCCTCTCCAAGGCCCTCGGCCAATTCCTTGCACACAAAGATCACTGCATTCATGTTGTTACTGCAAACATTTGAGCCATCAACCTTGCCCTTCTTGGAAACACGCTCGGTCGAACTATTATTCTCCCTCCATCAATTGTAAAAGACGTTCCCATCTTTTCTAGGACATTGTTACTCTTGTCTAATTTGTCTTTCACTTTTCTTTGAATTTTTTGTGACATACATTTTGTCTTTTCATCTTTTTACCTGAAATCTAGGAGCTCTGGCTCTCTTTCATGTTCAGCAGAAATTGCAATAGTTTTGTGCCATATACCCATTTCTAGAAGACAAACAGCTGAGCATATTTGATAAGCACACAAGGTCTATAGATTATTCGATATTGTAATATTGCAAAGAAATGCTGTTGGCTTAAAGTTCTATTAACTGTACACAACATTGACAAAAGCCCGTATATGAAAATTTGATTTTATTTATGGCAGAATATTGTTGCCTCTTCAGTGAGAATAAAAATTGTTAGTTTTAATGGTCATGCAATGAATGTGACGAATCTGGTTTTACAATGCGGATACTGAAGAAGGTATGAGTTTTTTTGGTAGGAGCCCTTTTTGGTTTCAATATCAAATTATTATCGAGCATTTCTTGTTGCATGGGAGAGCCAAAAGATTTTTTTCTATATGTGCAATACAGCCTAGAAGATCATTGCCTTACTAGTCATATTACCCTTGTCGTTACGGATGACCAGGTAAAATGATAAAGTGACTAATACATAATGAGGAAAGAACCAATTAGTGTGGCCTCTTAATTCGACAACTGCGCTGGTCTATAATTCCTGTCGTCCAACCTGCCAATTACAGTCGATGTCAGTCATCTTCACATTATATTCTAAAATCCTTATTGGATAATTAGCAATCTTGTTACTTGGACGGACACATTCAATACATGACTTGTACACAGTATACAATTATTAAGGTGTAGTCTTTCATGCCAGACAAAGAAGACCAAGCGATTTACATAGTTTGTGACAACACCTCAAAAGATCTGTAAAAAATGAAGACTTTTGACCTCATTTTCTGTTAGCCTTTCTGGAAATATATTGGGAGCAGGAATTGTCTAAAACTCATCCATTTGCTTTTCACTGACCTTGGTCTGTCTGTCCCATACTTTATTATTTCTCAGCAGTCTCTCTTTTTCATTAGCCTTCCTATCCTTCCTTTGTTTTTACCATCTGTCCTCAGCTGACATCTTCTTTCTGATGCTAAATTTGGTCTCCAAGGTTCACGGCATTGCATCAACTGAGAAAAAAATGCCTCTCTAAGGCCCTTGCCCAATTCCTTGTACACAAAGATCCTTGCATTCATGTTCTTATTGCAAACATCTGAGCCATCCACCTTGCCTTTGTTCAAAACACGTTCAGTCAACCTATCATTCTCCCTCCATCAGTTATAAAAGACATTCCCATCTTTTCTATGACATTGTTACTCTTGACTTACTTGTCTTTCACTTTTCTTTGAATTTTTTTGTGACGTACTTCTTGTCTTTTCATCTTTTTGCCCGAAATCTAGGAGTTCTGGTTCACTTTCATGTTCAGCAGAAATTGCAATAGTTTTGTGCCAAGTACCCATTTTTAGAAGACAGACAGCTAAACATATTTGATAAGCACACAAGGTCTATAAATTATTCAGAACTGTAATATTGCAAAGAAATGCTGTGGGCCGAAAACACTATTAACAGTGCACAATAATTGACAAAAGCCCTTATATGAAAATTTTATTTTATTTATGATAGAATATTGTTGCTTCTGCAGTGAGAACGAGTTTTAGTGGTCATGCCATGAATGTGATGAATCTGGTTTTACAATGTGGATACAGAAGAAGGTATGAGTTTTTTTGGTAGGAGCCCCTTTTGGTTTCAAAATGAATTTATTATCCAGCGTTTCTTGTTGCATGAGACAGCAACCAGACTTTTTTCTATATGTGTCATGCAACCTAGAAGATCATTGCCTAACTAGTCATATTACCCTTGTTGTTACAGATGACCAAGTATAACGATAAAGTGACTAATATAATGACGGAAAGAACCAATTTGTGTGGCCTCTTAATCCGACAATTAAAGCTGGTCTATAGCTCCTGTCATCCAACCTGCCAATTACAGTCACCATCACATTATGTTCCAAAATCATTATTGGATAATTAGTAATCTTGTCACTTGGTTGGACACATTCAATGCATAAATTGCGTGGTGTGCAATTCATGCTGTCTTTCATACCAGTCTAGAAGACCAAGCGATTTACAATTTTTTGCAACTACGCCATTTCGAACAACTCCTTAAACGATATGTACAAAGGAGGACTTTTGACTTCATTTTCTTTTCTTCTTCCTTGAAATCTATTGGCTGCTGGAATTGTCTAGAACTCATCCATTTTGTTTCCCTCTGACCTTGGTCTGTCTCGGTCCCATATTTCCTTATTTCTCAGCAGTCTCTTTGGTTCATTACACAGCCATCCTATCCTTCCTCTGTTTTCACCTTGCCTTTAAGAGGTTGACGTCTTAACTCTAACCTGATTTAGACATCACCATGATACTTATACCATTGGAAAAGCTGGTATCTAACTGACAGTTTTGCATGTTAGTGCCCTGCCAAGGATCAAAACTGTTAACAACAGCAAACAAACAATCAGATTATTGTTTATTTTGCAAGAATTATAAGTTAAAACATATAATAGAAGAAGCATATGATGTCTAAGTCAGTTAGACACCTTTTTGTCGGTTCTAACATGCTTTCTTGTCAGTTAGAATCCTCCAAATCGGTGTCTAACAAATACAGTGTACGTTCTCAAATACATGGTATTGCATCAACAGAGAAAAATGTCTCTCCAAGGCCCTCAGCCAGTTCCTTGCACACAAAGAACACTTTCTTCATTCATGTTGTTATTGCAAACATCTGAGCCATCCACCTTACCTTTGTTGGAAACACGTTCAGTCGACCTATCATTCTCCCTCCATCAATTGTGAAAGACATTCCCAACTTTTTCTCTGACATTCTCACTCTTTTCTTTCGTGCCTTTCTCTTTTCTTGGCCATTTTTGCAAGATAGAGCTACTACCTGTATTTTGAATTTTGTCATCTTTTTAAATCCATCAGTTTTGGTTGTTTATGTGGCAATGGCAGTAATAGGAAACCAAACTATTATCTTTAATTATATCCAATTCGCAAAGGTTTTTTTTACAACCAGGAGCTTTCGCTCGCCTTCAGGTGAAGAGCTAGGCGCATTCAAAATGAATTTCCAATGGTCAGGACATCATTCGAAATGAACCTCTAAAATTGTATCATTTTACAGTACATTATACAAGTCAATCTTCATTTTTGCAATTACAACAACAGTTTTTTCTCATAAGTTTTAATGGCCATTGCTATTAAAATTACCCAGCTGGTTTTGCAGTCCAGGATTATTGAAGAAGGTGCAGAAGCTTTTTGTTACCTTGCATTTTCATGCCTGATGTCTAGATAGAACATTGTTGCTTCTGCAGTGAGAACCAAAATTATTACAATCTAAAAAATGTCGGGACAAAATTGGTTTTTTAGATTCAAAATGGTTTTTTGAAAAACCAAATTTCAATGCAAAAGCAACATGGATTTTTAAAAAAATCCATGTTGGTTTTTTTTTCAATGATGCAGGCCTAAATAGTATTAATAGCATACAGTCATTGACAAAGGCCTGGTCATAAGACTGGGTTTAATATCAAATCACAACTGTGTCATTTGCGTTACAATGATCTTTAGCCTATATGAAAATTTTATTTTATTTATGGTAAAATATTTTTGCTTTTGCAGTGAAACCAAAACTGTTAGTTTTATGTCACTGCATTAACAGTAACAGAGATGTTTTTACAGTATAAGCATGTTGAAGAAGGTATGAGCTTTCTTAAGTAGGAAACCCTGTTTGGTTTGACATCAAGTTATTGGCTAGTGTTTATAGTAGCATGACCAGACATCTTAATAAGTGTATAAGGACCTGGAAGTCAATGTCTAAACTGGTAATTTTACTCTCATGGTACTTATTATGGACGACCAAGAGTCTTGTCATCACTGACACTGACTCATCAGGAGGTGACCTTGTCTAATAATGATCACATAACCAATACATACAGGGGATAAGTACCAATTATTGTAGCCTCTCAATCTGACAATTGAAGCTGTCCTACAATTGTCATTATACAATGAGCAAATATATAATCATCCTGGGGGATTTAGGATGAAATAATTATTAGATTATAAGCAATCTTGACACTTGGACTGACACCTTCTATGCACACAAGTCCGAAGAGCAAATTATTTTGTAATCTCATAATAGCACCATTGCAACAATTCTTCAATGGTACCGTGGATGACTTTTGACCTCATGTCCGGTTCTCTTTCCTGGAAATTTATTGGCTGTTGGGCATTTTTAAAACTCGTCAATTTTGCTTTTCCTTGACTTTGGTCTGTCTCTATTTCACATATCATAATATCATATGTAACAGTCTCTTCTGATTCACTGTACACACATCTTAGCCTTCTCTTGTTTTCGCCTTGCTTTTCCTTGGCTGACATCTTCCCGTTGACTTTAAATTTGTCATCTCAAGCGCATGACATTGCATCAACACTCAGCAGACAAGAATATCTTTCCAAGGCCCTTAGTCAATTCCTTGCACACAAAGATCACTGCATTCTTGTTGTTATTGCAAACATCTGAGCCATCCACATTGCCTTTGTTGGTAACACGTTCAGTCGGCCTATCATTCTCTCTCCATCGATTTTAAAAGGCATTCCCATCTTTTGTCTGACATTCTCACTCTTTTCTTACATGCCTTTTATTTGTCTTTGCCTGTTTTTCCTGAGCTAAAATGCAGCTTTCTTGCATTAGGAGTCTTGTCTGTCCCTTGTTTGCCTTTTACCATTCTTTGCATTTTTTTTGTGTGAAAGTGCCCATACCTGTACTTCTGCATTTTCACCTCAAATTGCAATAGTTTTGTGCGATATTCCAGTAACTCAAACTCAAACTCAAAACTTTTATTTATAGTCAGTGTTATATACAGACAACACTAGCGCCAAGGCTAATTTTACCGACTTTCTACATTGAAACAGTAGTAAAAATTAACACAAGTATAAATGTAAAAATGTTTAAAATTGACTTAGACGTAATACTGGATAAAAATGTCTAGAGTAATAATTAAAAACAATGGGTTACAAATAAAAACATTAGCTTCTACATGATACACAGTTACATTCACTTGGTATCCAGTTAGAGATTGTTTTTTGAAAGACTTTCAAGTCAGGAATGTTTTTAATAGAGTCATTTAGCTCGTTCCAGAGCTTAGATCCAAGCTGAGAGATGGATTGTAGACCATTTTTAATAGTTCTACAGTGTACCCTTTGAACCTTATTTCTATTTCTTAAATTATAAGTTACAGTGCGTTCCCGATACAGATCCCATAAAAATGGGGGCGAGAGTTTATTAACACACTTGTAGACGAGGTTCAAAATTGAGCGTAAACGGGAAAGTTCAAGGGTTGGGAGTCCTGCTTTCTTAAGCAGGTCTTCATACGTAGAAGAAAAGTCACCATAAACAAATTTTAAGGCTCGGTATTGGATTCGTTCGATCTTTTTTGTGTACTGAGCACCACAGAAATGCCATACCAGGCAGCAATACATAAAATGGCTCAGAACAAAGCTTCTAAAAATTTGCATTTTAGAAGATGTATCCAGGTGTTGCGAGAGCCTCTGAAGCACCCTGAGTTGAGCGCTAGCTTTTCGACACAAGATACTAACTCCTAACAGTGCCTATTTCATTTTGTAGAGTTTGTAAATTATGCAGTGCTATAGAATAGAGATGAAATGTGATGGCCCAAAGTACTATAAACAGTGTACATTAATTGACTTGTCTAGTTATTAGCCTAAACCAAAATAGAGGTGTTATTTATACAATGACTGACATGCAAAATATAAACAAAATGGTTTATTTTATGCTAAAATAGAATTGCATCTGCTGTATGAATCACAATTATTTTGTAGTTTTAATTGTCTTAACAATGAAAGTGACGAAGTTGATTTTATAGTGCAGGCATATTGAAGCAGGTATGAGCTTCCTTCGGAGCCCTGTTTGGTGCAAAGTCAAATTATTAGCCAGTGTTTCTCACCACATGGGTGAATGAAAAGACTTTGTCAATGAATGTACTATGAACTGGAAGATTAAGGCCTAAATTAGTCATACTACCCATGTGGTACTTATGGGTGACCAAGTAGCAAGTCATCAGAAAATAGCCTTGTCCAAAAATGATAGTATGACCAATAAATAATGAAGATAAGTACCAATTAGTGTGGTCTCTCAATCTTGTAATTGGAAATGCTGTAGTTCTCATTGTCCTAATATTCTCTTGCACAATGAGCCAATGACAGTCATCAAAGCATGTTCTAACGAAAAATAATCAAAGTTAATTAGCATGGTATCCATTTTGTCAGGACTCACCTTTTCATGAAAACATTGAACATGGTGTTTTTTCAAAATAATTATTGCATTGTTAAACAACTTTGGATATTTCATAATTGCACCATTGAGACGATTCATCAATGATTTCTTACAACCGATGACTTTTGAGATTATTTTCTCTTCTCTTTCCTTGAAATCTATTGGCTGTTGAAATTCTTTAAAACTCATCAATTTTGCGTTCCTCTGACCTTGGTTGTCTCTGTTCCGTATGTCATAATTTCTCAGCAGTTTACTTCTGCAGTGAGAACCAAAACTATTAGTTTTACTGGTCAATTTCGGTCATGCTTTGAAAATTACAGTGCTGTTTTTTTCAGCGAGGACATTTTGATGAAAGTACACTGCATGAGCTTTCTTGGGTAGGAGCCCTGTTTGGTTCGACATCAAATTATTAGCCAGTGTTTCAAGCAACTTGGGAGAACAACAGGACTTTCGTCAATGTGGGTGCTACGACCAAGACGATCAATGCCCCAACTAGTCATACTACCGTTGTAGTACTTGTTACGAATGACCAAGTATCTAGTCATCAGGAAGTGACCTTGTCCAATAATGATTACGTGACTAATACATACAGGGGATAAGTACCAATTAGTGTTGCCTCTCAATCTGACAATTTAAGCTGTCCTGCAATTGTCATTATACAATGAGCAAATAACTAATCATCCTGGGGAATTTAGGAGGAAATAATTATTAGATTATAAGCAATCTTGTCACTTGTTCTGACACCTTCTATGCTCACAAGTCAGAAGAGCAAATTAATTGTAATCTCATTAATGCACCATTGCAACAATTCTTCAATGGTACTGTGGATGACTTTTGACCTCATGGCCAGTTTTCTTTGCTGGGAATTTATTGGTTTTCGGGCGTTTTTAAAACTCATCAATTTAGCTTTTCCATGACCTTGGTCTGTCTCTGTTTCACATGTCATAATATCCTAACAGTCTCTTCTGATTCACTGTACACACATCTTAGCCTTCTCTTGTTTTCGCCTTGCTTTTCATTGGCGGACTTCTTGCTGTTGAATTTGAATTTGTCATCTCAAGTTCATGGCATTGAATCAACACTCAACAGACAATAATGTCTTTCCATGGCCCTTAGTCCATTCCTTGCACACAAAGATCACTGCACTCATTTTGTTATTGCAAACATCTGAGCCATCAACCTTGCTTTTGTTGGAAACACATTCAGTCGACCTATCATTCTCCCTCCATCAATTGTAAAATACATTCCCATCTTTCTTTGACATTCTCACTCTTTTCTTCCATTCCTTTTATGTGTCTTAGCCACTTTTTTTTTGCTGAGATCAAGTGCAGCTTTCTTGCATTAGGAGTCTTGTTTGTCTCTTATTTGCCTTTCACCTTTCTTTGCATTTTTTTGTGAGATAGTGCTCATACCTGTACTTCAAAATTTTCACCACAAAATTACTATAGTTTTGTCATATAATCCAGTGACTCCTATAACAGTGCCAATTCCTTTTTGTACAGTATGTAAATTATTCAGTTCTATAGAATAGAGATGAAATGTGATAGCCCAAAGTATTATACACAGTGTACATAATTAACCTTGTCTGCTTATTAGCCTAAACCAAAAATAGCTGTGTTATTTATGCAATGAGCGGCGTAAAATTATGAACAAAATGGTTCTATTTTATGGTTTAACAGTGAGGCGTTTGCTGTATGAACCACTATTGTTGGCAGTTTTAATTGTCTTTACCATGAAAGTGATGAAACTTGTTTTACAGTGCAGGCATATTGAGGCAGGTGTGAGCTTCCTTCGGAGCCCTGTTTGGTTCAAAGTCAAATAAACACCCTGCAGTGTTTCTTACCATATGGGTGAACAACAAAACTTTGGCAAAGAATGAAATTTGCCAATGAATGAACTACAACCTAGAAGATCAATGCCGTAACTAGTCATATTACCCTTGTAGTAGTTAGTACAGATGACCAAGTATCTTGTCATCAGGAAATAGCCTTGTCCAGTAATGATAGTTCGACTAATGGATAATGAGTATAGGTACCAAATAGTGTGGTGTCTCAATCTTTTAATTGAAGCTGTCTTTGTAGTTCTCATTGTCATATATTAAGCATTGTGCAAGTTGCCAATGAGAATGATCAAATGTTGCAGTATGCTCAAGTGGAAGAGGACCATTGGATAATTAGCATTTGTGTCATTTGGCCTGACACATTATATGCACAGATTGCAAACTGTGTATGATTCTTATAGTTTTGCAACTGCACAATGGATTGCAAACAGTTAAATCACCAACGACTCCTGTAGTGGCTAGCTTTTATGTTAGAACCTATTGTTGGAGCTTCTGTCTCCATTTTGCTTTCCCCTAACCTTGGTCTGCTCTTTTCAACAGTCTCCTTGACTTATTCTACAGCCATCTTAGCCTTCCTCTATTTTCATCTTGCCTTTCCTTGGCTGATATCTTCCCGATGACTTTAAATTTATCATCTCAAGTTCATGGCATTGCATCAGCAGACAAGAATGTCTTTCCAAGGCTGTTAGCCAATTGCCTGCAAGCAAAGATCACTGCATTCATGTTGTCATTGCAAACATCTGAGCCATCCACCTTGCCTTTGTTGGAAACACGTTCAGTCAACCTATCATTCTCCCTCCATCAAAAGTAAAGACATTCCCGTCTCTTCTCAGACCTTTTTCCTCATACAGTACCTTTGCATCCTTCTTTCTTCGTACTTTATGAGAGAGAAAGACATTGTTGATTCTGAAATTAATATAGAATGCACATGCCTGCTAGAACATTTTTTTCTGCTTGGACCCAATTTAGTATTCTTTCCATTGTGCGTTTTGCGTACTGAGGAGAGATTTCACCCCTCTGAACTGCTTCATGACTGCAGAAGGGGTGGTCTTATAATGCAGAGGGTGTAAATCAAAGGTTCTTTGTCTGCTTTCCAATAGTTTCCTTTGCAGCAGTGGTAACACATGTATATACTATGTGGCTGTATTCTCCATCTGGTCTTGCGCTCATGGACTTCCCATCACTTCCAATGATTACTGCAGTCTTCCCTGGTGGATGAAATCTGTTTTCGTGCCCAGCTCGCTCTGGGCAAACTTGTCCCAAACAAGATTCTGGCATAGATTTTATCTAGGTTCAGCCTAGCACTGAAAATTCTATGGCTATGAAAATAATCATAAATTTACATTTTGAGATTTTCGTCAAGACCTCAACAGAGCAGATATAACATGATTTTCTGCTTCATGCTCTAGTGATTAACTAAAAGATGTTCAACCATTTAGCAAACAGACGGGTTTAGCCGATTGTTCTCCAGTTTGGACGGAACACTGTATGGACAATTCTTTACCGCAGCCTTGCAAGCTGCGAATCCACAAAAACAGAAAAAGGCAGGAAATGAGAGAGAGGGCTACATCTGTGCTTATGGAAGATGAAAAACAAATCTCAAATTATATTATACTTTAGTGCACTAGTGCACCTTACATAATATATTACACAAACCATATCATACCCAAATAGCATTTGAAGCACATTGCAACCCAATGGCTTAGCCAAGTTGTGCAGGGTGGCAGGCCTTGTGGGGTGGCCTTGTGATTGGGCTGGTGGGAGTGGCCCATCTGGTGTCGCGCAAATCAATAGAAAAGACGAAGGCTTTGGAGATTGTACCCTTTCATCTGCCATTGCACCCAAGTAGTCTACTGGCTATTTGTCTGTGAGAGGAATTAGCCAATCACAGATTACAGATCTAGGGCAGATAATGCCCTCTCATGACTGAAGCACTTACAAACCCACAGAACTATAAACATGAAGACCATTGGGGAGTGATGGATGGAGACTATGAAGTCGAGGCTATAGAGGCAATACAGGCTATTTATGTAGATTTTGTACAGATATAAAGGACACAAATTGGTATATTCTGAATAAAAGAAAAATACAGACAACTGGCCCTAATTTACCTTTTTCATTTGTAAAATTACCTGACATGCAATGGTGAACACTGTACACTTTTTACAGAGAATTGATTTGAAATATTATTTTTTTGTCATTATTGAAACTGTTACGCAAAAACAAAGCAATTTGGAGGATATATATATCATTTTGTGTTGGCAAGGTTGATAACAGAAGCAATCGATGCCCATAGCAGGATGGAAAATTGGTAGTAATGGTGGTTTTTAGATTATGATTCCAAATTTTCTAATATTACAGTACTTCTTCATTGCCAATGCATTTTCTAGAACTAGCTAAGTACTTTAGCTCATGCTAGATGTTAATATTTCATAGAATTACTGATGCATTTTTTGCTACTCTACCAGCTACTCTAGCTCATACCAGATCACAACAAACATATTCTTTGTGTGGCTGAAAATGTAAGCCATTGCTGCATGTAGAATTACAGTTGTGCCAGTTGTAGGAGGACAGATCAAATGAACAGTGTTTGAAATTCATATGTATGTATTTTTTCTTGGACGGGAGATTTCTCACATCTTACATCTGAATGGCATATTGCAATTAATCTAAATGTCCGATCCATCTGACTGACAAGCCAGTTTGCTGTATAGGAAGTCTAGCATAGTGAAGCTGCAGACTGGCAAAATTCAAGTCGAATCAGGTGTCGAATTGGCTTCCATGGCACTAGGGCAGTTTCCTATCAGGTGCGTGCCCAGCAAAACTCAGCAGAACTGTGTGGGAAAAGCTCACAAATGAGAGCGTGGACCTGATAGGCTGCAAATCCAGTGAAATGTTGTGGACTTCTCCCTTTCGGTTGCTACTGCAGCAGGCTACTGAAGCCTGCCAATCCATAAGACTGTCATCATATTTCTTAGCAATCTTACAATACCATCCACTGTTATTGTAACCTTATTTGCCACAGCTGAGCATTTTACCCTTCATGCCAACATTTGTGCACTTTAAAGCATAGAGGACTGTGACACAATGCTTCCACTCCACTGCTAAGTTAGATGAAGTCTGGTCTTTTGAATTTATGAAGAATGAGCTGCTTGGAAAATTACCTAAGGGAATAGGGGAGAGTGGGGACCGATGGGCCGCTTGACAAATTATTGACCATGGAGGAAAATCTACTTCAGATAAAGGATTCATACTGTGCACCCTATTAGCTGGTGTAATTCTCTTTAAAATGATATAAGATTCACATAGATCAACCTAGGTAGAAAGATGAGAAAACACATTTTCTGTCAAGAAAGATGGTGGCCCATCGGTCCCCAACCATGGGGACCGATGGGCCATCCCATGGGGTCCGATGGACCATGTTAATAACTTGCCAAAGGGTGGATAAAGAATTCAAAATTTGTTTCCAATATGTTTTTGTTGATCCATCTGAGTGTATAGGACAATAAGAGATCAAAAGAATATAGATATGCCCAGATTTTACACTTTGAAAAAAAGCTTAATTTTCACAAATGTCAAGAGTTACTTTTTTGTAGTTATAGTCAATCTATTGAGATGATATTTTAGCAATACATGAACAGATGCATTAAAAACTATATTGGATAATTCCAAAGCGATTGGTTCATTGGTAACTAAGAAAAAAAATTATTTGATATTCGGTCGATACAGAAGTTTGGCTACCACCGTGATCATGAAAATCTTGTCTAAAACCTCAAATTTGTTGATGAATATTAAAAAATTTGAATATTTTAATTTTTTTCTCCATCAAATGAATCATTTCTGTCAATCATTTAGATTTTTTGGGGAACAGTAAAATTTTCCAATGATACTGTACTAGTATGCCACCTGCAGGAGAAATCTTTAAACAAAACAATAAAATTCATCAATAACCCTCCATTAGCTTATATATTTTAAAATTTAATTTACACTCAATATTGCATCAATGTCTAACGGGGTCATTATGTTTATTATATCCCAAATACTACCTAGATTGAAAATTTGTGATAATGGATATTTTACATTTCCACCATTTTGTGTTTGAAGCCATTACCAAGGCAAATCTATCACTGTAAATTCGAGGGCATTCATTTAAGTCAAAACTAATCATTTAAAGATGCCAAAGAAAGTTCTATTTTGCTTTTTCCCATAAAATACTTTAATATCCAGCTCCATGCCAATACGCCACCTATACAAAATCTCAAGAAATGGTGGCCCATTGGTCCCCATGTTGGGTGGCCCATTGGTCCCCAAAAGCTTTGTGAACAGTTAAACTTTTTTAGTGAAAAAAGGTTCTAGTTCCTAAAATTCAATGTGTAAATAGCCACCAATATATAGGACAAATCATCATAGAAAATATCTTGCGTCCAGTCTACACACTTTTGAGATATTAAACTTTTTCTGGATCAGAAAAAAAAATTTTGGATGTTGAAAATTTCATTTTGCCTCCTACACGCTTGTGCTTTCACTTATTGATCAGTGGTCGATATGGTATTCATAGATGTGATAAGCAATACTAAAAATGTAAATTAGATGTTATGAAACGTTTTTCATGTGGAGTTAAGAGGATGGCCCATCGGTCCCCATGGCCCGTCGGTCCCCATGTTCCCCTAGAACAGATTGGGTGAGATTGAGAGTCTATAGGGTAAAGATAGGCATGACAATAGATAAAGAAAGGAAGAAAGAAAAAGGGGAAGCTTTGAAGTTTTATCATAATGGTTGGCCTGTCACAGTTAAAGGAGGGTGTCAGACACTATTGCCATCATATCTGTGATAACTAAAATTGCTGTTTTGCAGGATCAAGTTGAAAAATTAGACATTACACAGAATCCTCCTAAATTTCTGAACGGGAAATTTTTCACATTTTGCCACTTGCATCAAATTTCCATTGGTTTACAGGCTTAAAATCCAGAGTAGAATTCTTTTTAACATTCTTTATGACATGTATTAAACTTATTGTACAAGGTTCTATTAATTTTGTGGTAGTGTTGGGCGGTTGTGATATTTTTCGTTCGGTTCGGTTTTCGGTTTTTTCCGACCCAAAACCGCGGTTTCCGTTCCGAGTTTCAGTTGCAGACCAATTCACGTGGTCTGCAATGTACACGACATGATTTTGCGATCCGTTGTTCAGCGCCCGGTCCTCAAAATCGTTTTTTCGGTCCAGAAATTCAATACATCAACATGGCGATTGTCTGGGAGAGTGAACAGATCGACATTTTGCTAATTATTTTGTCGTTTTCTCAATAAAATTAGATATTTTACGATAACCGAAACACTCGGTTGTTAGATTGAACTACGGTTCGAGTTTCTGTTGTAGTAGTGCAACCAAAACCAAACAGATATTTCGGGAATCGGCACAACACTATTTTGTGGTGTACTGATAAAACAAAATATAAGCTCTCCTAAAGGTGCAATTAGTTCTGTAAGCCAATTAACTGTTTCTAAATTAATTCTATCACAATTCTGAAATCAAGCTCCACTTATCAACTCACTCATTAGCACAAATCATGATCAAATATCATTTCCCTTACATTAATATTCGCGCAGCGAAACGGCCGAAGGCCGTTGAGCGAAGCGAATTGAGTGCAAGAGAAGACTCAAAAATCTGTGCAGTGATGGTCTCAACATCAACAGTCCACAGTTTGGAATTAGGTCAAGTGGGACCAGCTTCTTATCAATGATTTAGTTTCGTATTTAACAAAACATAACATATTCATCTTCAAAAGTGTCTTAAAAATTCAATTTTCTCTAGTAATATATCCTGTACCAATAATTTTTATGAAATAGTTAATTATTAACTTTGACAAGCTAAATCAAATTTTTAACATGTGATTCATTTAATTTCAATCAGACAACAAGAAAACATAACAAAATTAAAGTTACATTTATAAACTGATGATTATGTAACACTGAACAGATAATCTACATGCAATGCTATTGTTTTTGTATTACTATATATTTATACTATTATGTAATATCAACAATCTAACATAGACTTGACTTTGGCAGCTTTCAGTGCTGTCTGCCTTTTTACCATTATTTAATATATATATCTATCTATCAATTTATCTATCTATCTGTCAGTCATTATTTCTATCTGTCTATCTGTCTATCTATTCATCTCTCTATTTATCTCTCTATTTATCTCTCTATTTATCTATTATATTTTTTGTCTAGTTTATCTTGCTATTCTACATTTTTCTCTGTCTTTCCATGTATCTGTCTTTCTAATTTTCTGAAACAGTTACATAACTCCTTTCATACATTGAATATGAAATAAACATGAAAGTTATGGTAAAAAAAAAGTCCTACAAAAACTTTTTAAAGTGCTGCGCGAATTTCATGGCAGTGCCATTTACATATTATCTGTAATATATGGTGAGTTTCCACAATAACGCACATTCACAGTATCATACATGAGCACTGAGCAGTGCACAACACACTGTGCAGAAAGACAGAAGTAAAGCACGACACTAAAGCACACATTGAGATCAGTGATTTGTTTGTGTAGTCTGGAAACTGCTACGTTTTGCCATTAGACCAGGCCATTCATCACTGGTACAGCAGCCAGCTCATGGCTGCCACCTCGCAAATTAACCCCATCAGCCAACAGGGTTTTGTTACGAGGGGCATCTCCTCTGGGGGCAGGGCATTGGAGCTGCAGACTGCACTATGCATGGACAGCTAAGCTGTGGGCTATGTATTTGAAACACATTGTCTCTTTGCTTTGTCCAACCCCATGCTTTTAGTGTGGTGATGGAACTGCCGGGCCCGGCAAGAGTTGAAAACTATCAATTTCTGTTAATATCAAAACCACAATTCTACAATTTGAATGCAATCAGTACTTGATAGAAGAATCTTTGCCTTTCATATACATCTATCAATATCACTCAATCAAATAAGAAAATTATAATACGTTTGATGCATTGAATGATGATATTTCATTTTTGGCAATTAAAAATTAAAATGCTTAAGAGTCAAACTTTTCATATTTCCATCATCAATCTTAATTGCAGAATATTCCGTTATAAGAATGTTTCATTGACATCTGCAACCAAACATCTCGAAATTAAACTGCTGGTATTGCCTTGCCTGAAACGATGGAATTTCTAATTATTTCCAGATCAAGATTTTGTAGTCAGAAACGCCAAATTAGCATTTGACAGAATTTTGTGGAAGTATGATTTCTAATCTGCTGAGATGAAAACATAATTATTTAGTCATAAAAGATGATATCTTGAGGTATTTATGGGATGCATGCATGGGAGTCACAGCCAATCAAGGGTGCCGGAACACTATGTGGCAGTAGGTTGGTAAAAAAGGGCAAATCCAATTTGTGTGACCAAAATGTTATTATTACTTTGATAATAATTTTGCATATACATTCTTTTAATTTGTGACAAAAATAAGGCCTAATAATGTTTTATCTACATTGTGAAAAGGACACAGCTTACCCCCACCCCTGCTCAACGAGGTATATATTTTTCAATATTTTGCATGTAGACAAATTTGTAAACCTGCAAAAACGAACATGAACACAAATTTGGCTTTCGTGGAAGTGTCAAATATTGTCATCCACGAATTTTAATAGGTGTAATTACGAATATACTAACCCTAAACTTGGCTTTAAACCTAATTTTGACCTCAAAACTGAAACCTGTAACACTGCCACGAATGTTAGTATTGGCAGGTCCACGAATGAATAATAGCACATCCACGAGTGTTATATACAAGCAATTATGCTTGTTTTTACTCATCCACAATCTTGCACATGCTCGTTTTTACACCCCCACAAATTTGTGAACATGCCAAATAATGAAAAATATAAAGGTCTACTCTCTTGATCAAAATGCTGAATAATTTGGATTTTCAATGTGTCAGAATTTTAAAGTTCTAAAATTGGTGATTGAATGTGAAAAATAGTAAATTTTGTTCCTAAGACATTAGATATATGTATAAATGATATCATAAGACATTTTTAGTGGCTGAGAATTATTTGAAAATTTTCTTTGGGCGGCCCGGAAAAATTGATCATTTTTAGTACAAAATCATCAAAAATTATATCATGGCTCAACAACATAGACGCAAAATTTCAACATATGCACAAAATGCCAACTTAATCTTGATGTGTACAACCAAAAAAATCACAATATCATGTTGAATGCCATATGCATTGACCTCTGCCTTCACTTGACTTGACATGGATTCCATCAACTTGTTTCTTGCTTCTTTTCATACCGAAATGGCCACTTTCCAGTGAAAGTCACTTGTGCCTGGTCCAAATCAGTTGGCTGGACCTCAATCTCATGTGCATTATGATCCAAATTATTCCAGCATTTTGATCATGAGTGTACATGGCTCAACGATGTCTTAAATAACTTCATTTTGATTGCTGCACTAAATACTTCTCTCGATTTCAGGCACCCTGAAGGATGCATGCTGAGTTTTAAACAGGGCCAAAGAGTCAATCAATGCTTGTCAGCATCAAAATCATGCAAGAAACAGTTTTAAGCTGCAAACTCAAATTGGCAAAGGGAGAAACATCAATTCTAACTATGTTCATGTCACATTAATTTCAGATTTTTTTTTGCAAATGAAAAATTGAAAAGAAAAAAAGACTCGAAAGACATCCTAACAGAATAATTTGTTCATTATGATTGACTGCAGGTACTTGTTATGCAAATTTATGTGAAAATGAATATATTTTACAAATACATTTTAAAATGGAATAATAAGATATACGATTCTGAATTCATTTTAAATAATTATCAGTCTGATAGTACATTTATGATTTCATTTGATTTCAATGATTTGTAATAGTGCAAAAAAGCCTGAGTTTTATCACTTCAATTGGAGATTGGTTAATGAGATGACACTGATTACAGGATATATATATTTGTAATAAGAATGGAAGAGACCTTCCACTATTACCCCAGGATGTTGCCCAGAATACATTCAGTGGCCAATTCAATTTACATATTACATTGATATGGCTCTGCCATTTGCACTATTGCTGCTGAAGCATTCTTCCCTCATCAAATATTCTGCAATTAGCTGGCCATGCATTTGCAATGATGAACGTGCCCTGCCCCTTTCTCTCACAACAGAAATCTTTAAATTTTAATGACTTGCTTGTTAGTTCTTGTGCACTACGAGTCTACGGACAATGCTGAGCTTGCAGCCCCAAGGCTTGAATGCTGCAACTGGCAGTAATTTTGGCAGTAAGCTTGGTTGTAGGGTGATTGCAATTTAAATTTCATAACATTTGCCTTAATTAGACCAGATTGTGCTGCATTTCAGTCCATAAGACCCTGTTCTTGCTGATAACAAAATGGATTGATGACAGAGACTAAAGGGAGTCCACACTCCACAGAATGTTACTTTATGACTAGGAAGGTTATGAATAGAAACACCATGGGAACTGAATCCAGAACCTCTTCATTGAAACCAAGCATCCTCTCTCCAGGCTGTTGAACTTAGGAGATACTACTGCTGCACTGCAAATAATGCAGCTGTGAAATTCAATCTGTCAGTATGCCTCGAGCATGAAGGAGCCTCTGTCCATATGAACTTTTTTTTTCTTGAGTCCTCATGCACTTCTTGCATACATAAGGTAGGAATATATCTGCATGGTACATTGCTACAATGCATTATTCTCTGTGTGTCTAATGGGGTTGTTTCAAGCTGTTGTACTTTCTACCACAACCTTTTTCTGTCTGCAACATGTCAGGTAACTCATTGGTGCATCAGTTATTATTTATTTCATTTGTTGATATTTATGTCTTTCAATCTTTTTATTATACATTCAGTAATGGACAACCTACTAATCCCATCAATAGGCAAAGGTACGCTGTTACTTGCATGCTGTTGTTTGTGTATTTATTTCATTGTAGCAGACTTTTTGTAATCTTGATCTTTATATTTGTCTGTATCTCGTTTAGGCTAAATCTGGTATACTGTTGCTGCTAAAGGCTGCGTCAGCTTATTCTTTGCAATTTTGACACAAATCCAGCTAATGTTCAAGGGATGTTTCCTTAAATGGGAGAACATCCTTTTAGCCTTATTCAATCTGGTGTCTCCCCTGACACTCATCCTTTTAAGACAGGATTACTTGAGACAACAGTATGCTGCTGATGCTGCTGCTGTAGATGGTGTTTATTTTGCAGTTTTGTACTTTTCTAATACTGAGTTTATCACCATCTGTGTTGAGAAACTTTATTGTTCGGGGAGGAGCAGCTTCCAGTGTTAGACCTGATGATGAAATGATAAGGCTGTGAGTCTAGCCAACAGGTAGACCATTTTCCCAATGGTGTTGTCTTTAATTGACTCAACACAGACTACTTAATACAGTACCCACATCAAAATCACATGCAATAATGGTTGAGTTTCATGGGTTGGAGTTGAACCACTCACCTCAGAAGCAAGAACCGTGAAATTCTCTTGATAAATGGCTATCAAGGTAAGGGAGACTTTGCATATTTTTTATGTAGATCAGTGATTTTTCGTGCCTGGTGATGCTATAGAAATAGATGCTACTACACATAATACACAGTTTGAAGATCAGTTCATCTCATGTTTAAACATGACATTGTCTGCTTTCATGGCTGTTCACAAGCTTGATGGACTAGCATTATGCTTGATGGGACAGCTTGCAGCATAGCTCAATGGCAATGAAGCCAAAGTGTGAAGGAGCATTCAATCAAATGTGCTGCTTCATGTGCACAGCCCTGTTTTCACAAGACCAAAAGCTTTCCCTAGACCTGGACCATGCCATTGAATAGCTGCTTAAGCACGTGTGGGACTTTGCTTTTGTGATTCTTCAGCAGCCTTTCACTGATTGTTTGTGGAACGAAAACATGGCTGGATCATGGCCAGTAGAAGCCTGCAAAGAGTGGCTTTCTCAAATGCTATGGACGGAATGACCACATGTACTTACATTGTGTGGGGTAATGGACTGCCAATGAAGTGTGTGCAGGGTTTTACTGGGTTTTATAAGTGACTTTATTAGCATTATGCACCATCTTGAAGGAATCAATGAGAACATATTGGGATTGAATGGTGGTGTCTTACTGGAAAAATTCACTTATAAATGTATGTGAATTACGTTTGTGTGCAATAACATGTACAATGTACATTTGTAAAGATAGTTTTTGTTTTCCAACCGGAAATCTCATATTGACAATATCGCTCATAAAGCCTATTGCAGTATGAAATATATTCAAGCTTACAAGACATTTTACTAATTACAGCCAGTCATACTACTTCACTGCATTTGTCAGTGATCCCATTATTCCCAGAACTTGTTTAGCTTGTGCCTATATTCAATGAAAGATGTTTAGATATTCTTATGATAAGACAGTTACGAAGATAACTGGTGTAGAATTCTGTCTCTCTGTCACTGGCTGGCCTGATGCCTTTGGTCCAATCAGTCTGAATCAGAGCATTAATATGATAGATGGATGGATGAATAATTGAGGCTTTATATCCTGTGTTTATGTGTTGGTAGGCTAACTAAAATAGTAGCCAGAGCAAACAGTCAATGGACTGTTGAGGCCGCCATCCCAGGGAACCTGCCAGAGCCAATTTGAACTCTGGATCGAGCGATTGGGAGCCCAAGGAACTACCAACTGAGTAAAGAAACCCTCCCCCTCAAAAAATTGTATCTGATATATTTCGTATCTACGAGGTATTGAGTGATTTGGCATTCCCCTTTTTATCTGAAAAGATATTATAGATTCTGGTTTTTGCTGCCAAAATGTCTTTGCATCATTGCTACTGTCTCTAAAAAATTGAATGCCTCAGAGCCATTCAAAATCAATAGTTGAAGCTATATATAAGGCTGGCCTTGTGCAGGGTGAATGCATTTTGAGAGGGAATGCCAATAACTATTGTCTCTGCAGATTAGCCAGATGACACTCTGGCATAACTCCAAGGTTTGTGGATAAAGAGAAAAAAGCCTGTCACATTCTCTCACCTTGGCTTGCACATTAATTTTTTCTGATGGATCAGTGTATTTCCAGAATAATTAAATTGGAAGTTATAGAGAGTACAATCATGGCATAAATAGCAATTGTTTAAATATTGGTGAGGTAATTTTACTTAGGATACTGTTCATGGGATATTATGAAAGGTTTAGGTTTTTGATTGTCTTTACTGGAGAACATTGCATTGTAAGCAAGTTTTCCATGGAAAGACATATGTCCCAGAGAAACTACCTTCTTGGCTCTTTTGGCTACTCAGGGGAAGAAATTGTAAGGAGAGGTATGTTCGATTTCATGCTCACCACCATATGAATTTTCTGGACACCAGTAACATTCATTTAGAGAGGAGGAGGTTTTATTATCTTTATGCTCAAGAATAAACAAGAAATTCTTTTTAAAAATAGAATTGTAGGGACCTTTGTATGTAATATGAGGTTTCTTCAAACACATATTTTATTTTCCAAATATTCAATTGATTCCTAATGTATGTGTAGTCGCATCTATACCTCCAATGCACCTACTATGATTTGACAAACCTACTGCATTTTACCTCATGATTAAATGCATGTCTAATTATAAGTGTTATAAACAAAGACAGCAAACCAAGCAATGAGAAGCCCTTCTATATTTTTTTATCATGAACATGAAATTTCTATAATTCTGGCTTGCTTATTTGGATTATTACATTTTCATGAGCTTGTGAACATCATAGGAGTAGTGAGAAGTTGAATATCTAATGTTTTCACAAAGTGCTGTTGTACACGTCTGTTATATGATCCCAAATCTTTATAAACTTAGGCTATATTTGATCAATTTCCTCAATCCTATGTGATATGCTCCAGGAGTGCTTTGGAGATGGTCCCCAATCATTCAACCTTGACCAGTGAACACCAAGATCATGGTTGAGTGGCTGCTGCCTCTCTGGTGTAGCTACTGTGTATCGAGAGGGGCAATATATACTTGATTTGTAAATTGTACTCACAGATACCTCCTCTGTCACATGAGCTCCCTCCTAATGTTGGAGGTCAATTAGGAGGGTACTCCTGCTAGAGGGAAAGTACATGTATCTCTGCAAGTCCAACTCGCTTGTGGCCCCCTCCAGAAACTTAGAAGCTACACCACTGCAGTGCATGATAATTGATGACAAATAGCACTTGGCTGGGCATTTTTGTCCCATTAGGACCTTCAATGTAAAGTCTTTCATCATTTGGAGCTTGTAACACCGATCTGAAATGGTCCCTAAAAAAAATATGGCACTATGAAATCACATGCTGTTGCTAATCTTCATCTTCCCCAAATATGTAGTGGGAAAGTACAAATTCAATGCATTTAGATTTACCATCTTTCTAGTATATATAAAGTTTATGATTCTGCGCTCTGTCTATATATATCATCTTCACAAAAGTTTTTGTATTTATTTCATGTCCTTGCATTTTCATTCTGTATTTTGATTGAAATTTCCAATATTACTTTCTGTAAACTATGGTATTTTCTCTTCAACTGTTGTGCCCATAGACTTTCCGTCACTTCTAATGATTACTGCAGTGTCCCTTGTCGGGCAGAATCAGTTTTCGTGACCAGCTAGCTCTGGGCGAACTTGTCCCAAACAAGATTCTAGGCTGATTACCCATGGATAAAGTGGTTCAGCACAACATTGAAGTTGCTTCTACTGATTGAAGTCTTCACAGATATATTTCAAAAGATTTTTTATGGGTAGTGTGAGTTATCAGTGACTGATTTTGGTTTCATCTCCCAATTTCCTATACTTATTGAATCTTAAATGGTGACAATGGTGCTGTAGCAACAATTATGTGTTATCCATTATAGTAATTTCCTTGCATGTTAGCACTAGTTTTTTTTATACATTTACATCTACATTAAGGTTCTATCGCAGTGATTTCTCCTCCTATTCTTGCACTCATAGACATCTCATCACTTCCAATGATTACTGTAGTGTCCCTTGTTGGACAGAATCAATCTTGTGGCCAGCTAGCTAGGGGCGAACTTGTCCCAAACAAGATTCTGGGCTGGTCTCCCATGAATTTCTTCCCAGCCCAGCAGAAGACTGGATAGTGAGGTTTTATTTCCGGACTGGAGGATATTTGAGGGAAATTTCAGGGGACAAGAGAACTCTGAGATATAGTACATGACTTAGGGTTTTGTTTTTAAACTGGAGTGTGAAACTGAAAATATTGCCTCCAATTGAGAAAGAACACTGTGAACTATGAGACGAGGTTAAAGCACAATGTTTTTATCATTAATCTGGGAGCCAAATTGCAAAAATGCTATATTTCATGGTTTCGTGTGCATGGAAATAGGAATGGAATTGTCAGCTTCTGAAGATTATGAAATAGGGGCATTTAATCGCTTGGTGCAGTTTTTTGCAAATCAGATAGATACACGACAACCATGTCAAAACTTCAGAATATGGAACCTAAAAAATCTACGATGAGAATGAGTGAAACCAAAGAAGGATTACGTTCTCGTACTTTTATAATATGCTACCTGTAGAACAAAATGTTATGTTCTGATTTTTTTACTTAAACACAGCCGTAGCAATCAGTATAACATCGCAACAAAGCAGCTTAGCCAAGTTGTGCAGGGTGACAGGCCTTATGGGGTGGCCTTGTGATTGGGCTGGAGCCGTGTGGTGGGAGTGGCCCATCTGGTGTCGTGCAAATCAATAGAAAAGTGGAACGCTGGGAGATTGTACCCTTTCATCTGCCATTGCACCCAAGTAGTCTACCGGCTATTTGTCTGTGACAGGAATTAACCAATCACAGATTACAGATCTAGGGCAGATAATGGCCTCTCATGACTGAAGCACTTACGGACCCGCAGAAATATAAACATGAAGACCATTGGGGAGTACAGTAATGAGTTTATGAAGTTGTGGCTATAGAGGCTATTTATGTAGATTCTGTACCCGAGACCACGATATAAGAACTTAGAGACGAATCTAACCTCTGTGACTAATTTAATGGAGGGACACAGAGCTTCATGGTGTGTAGTCTGCTTGGCGTCATAAACTTGACTATATAATTAAAGTTAAAGCATCAGGCATAAAACATACATATTTGCTGTTAATTTAAAACTAAAACCAACTTCTTTTTCGATTCCAGTGAATCCATTCTCAGCAATGTTCAGAGAGGAATTTTCTGCAACCAATGCCATCTGTGACCTGCTCCACCAAAATGAGTTCAAAGTAGGCAATTCCTATTTTCCAGAAAACAGCAAAATGTGTCAAAAGGTCACATTTTGATGTTTTTTAGCTGTTGGTACCACGTTTTAGCAAAAGCCGTTTTCTTTGGATATTTAAGACGATTTTAATCAAAAACAGATTCTAAATGATCTAAATTGATTGTATTTCTTGATTTACTTAGTTCTTTTATTGCAATGGCAGGAAATTCAAATGCCATTTTCTCAAAGTTCAATGTTCCGTATCATCAATGTTTGAGGTGCCATATCTTCAGATTGGATGGAGATATCAAGACATATGAACCACCAGTTTAAAGCCCAATTCCAGTAGAACAAAGCAATATTCACAATTGAATATGATAGGAGGCCGACTTTGAACCCATTTTGGTGGAGCATGTCACATCTTCAAAATTGTGATAAATGCATTTTATTTGGTACTATAATTTTGGTAAGATAAATTCGAATATATTGCTTCTTCATTGCAGGCCAGTAACTATATCTGACAAAAAGTACAAAGCATGACCACTACCGAAATGTATTAGTCCTAATACCGGTATGAGTGGGAAACTGAAGTATCACATTGCGATAGAAGTCTGAATGAATATTGATATATTGCATATAAATGGAGAACTTTACTATACATTGTAAGTCAAAGCATAGAAACAATTTAACAGGCTGATTTTTCATTCAGCTATTTTAAATTGGGATTTAAAACGCTATCACATTCGTGGCTGAATGCTCCATTCAGGGATCTTTTTTTAATGACTACAATGACGGTATTATAGGCTGGGTCCTCACACAAAAAGACTTTATTGAAAGATGTTGATCAGACCAAAAGCGAATGGAAGAAATAAAGAACTGCAGGGCTCTCCTCGGGTAATTCTAATTATAGTTTAATTAAACTCACTAAATTATGTACATTCTGTCGATTGAAAGTGTACACAAGTCATTAAAATCTATTAGTTTTTGATCTTCTGCAATTTTACCTGGAATTGGTGGATTTAATACCTCTACAAAATGTACAAATAAAATAATCTTGAAAATTTGCACAGCGATATCAACTAAAGTTATTTGTAGGAAAGCCATCATTCTGCGCAAAGTGTTCAGTTTGTTGTCAGGGTCCATTTTAACTTGACAGATAATCAGAGAATGTTTTTTGATTGCATTTCTTGCTTCACGGTAAAAACCATGTCTTTTATTACCCTGAAATGTATAGAAATATCAGAAAAGAGGAGAAATAAACCATTATTGTATAATTATTTTGGTTAAAAGGTTTTAACATTAATATTTACTGAAAATACTGGGATTTATCACTGGACAATGGCAGCAGTGCTCAGCTGTCTGTTTCGAATGCATTGTTAATTTCTACTTTGCTACTTACTGTAAATGGCTGGTCATTTTACGATTGATGTTTGGCATCATTTAAGAGTATGTTTCGCAGTTAATTCACGTTTTTAGACACCTTTAAAATAGAATTGACTCCACAAAATACAACTACAGAATAACGGTTTACACTTTATAGTTCATCAACTCATTATTGACTTGCTTTGACAATTATGATTTGATATGTAAGCCAGCACACTTTGTGTATACATTGTAACATTGTACTTACATATGTAGTACTATCTGAAGCTGCCTTGAACACCTGTGTTGTATGAGGGCAGTTACATATGTTTGATATGAATAAGGCACCTGGTCTTATTAGCTCTCTAAATGACAATGGTTGTGGATTATTATATGATGAATTTATTGACAACATTGTATCTGATAATGGAGTGGAAACTGTTATATCCAGCTTATACTCTCTGGTTGACACTGCTATTTCACAAAATTTTAAAAGGAAATATCAAAAGTCTCTTGGAGACAAATTTCCCAAAAATGAATGGTTCGATACTGAATGCAAAACCTTAAAACGCAATGTAAATGATTTTTCTAGAAATAATGACCTGAGTATAGAAAATAATCTTAGTCACTATTGTAAGTTAAAAAAGGACTATAGAGCCATAACACAAAAGAAAAAGAGGCAGTATCAAAACAATATAAGAGATAACCTGTGTGAAATGCAAAGCAATAATCCAACAGAATATTGGAAATATTGGGAAAGGTTAAAGAAAAATGCATCTAGCTCGATAACAGGTTCAATTACTCTGGAGTCGTTTGAAACATACTTCAAAAGAATTCAATGTCCACCTAATGATGCTTATCTCAAATTTGATGTTGAGTTCTTAAGAGAAATTGAAGATTATATGAAAAGTTATGATAATTCCTCCCATAGGGATCTGGTTATGACTGATGCACCTATTACTACATATGAAGTAGGGATTGAGTTAAAGAGTCTGAAACTTGGTAAAGCACCTGGAATTGATGGTATCAGTAATGAATTTTATAAATACTTATCGGACTCTATGGTTGAACCGTTGACTGTTCTGTTTAATTATGTTTGGGATAAAGGAGTGTATCCTGAGAAATGGTCCGAAGGTATCATTCAGCCTTTGCATAAAAAGGGAAGTCGCAGTGAACCTGACAATTATCGTAAACTAACTTTAATGGCGTGTATGGGTAAACTATTTGAATCAATTATAAATAAAAGGCTAGTCTTTCAAACAGAAGCTTCAAACTCAAATGACCCAAATCAATTTGGTTTTTGTAAAGGCTGTAGAACTAGCGACAATGTGTTTATCTTAGATACATTGGTCTCTTACCAAATGTCAAAAAAGAAACCTCTATATATCACTTTTGTAGATTTTTCAAAAGCATTTGACTTCATCAATCGAACATTCATGTACTACAAACTTATTAAACAAGGTTATTGTGGTAAAATTCTAAGCATTATCCAAAGCCTGTTCTCTAAATCCAGTGCTAAAGTTAGATGGGAAGGTCAGCTTGGTTCAACTATAGAAAGCACTTATGGGGTTCTTCAAGGAGGGATTATTAGTCCAAAATTGTTTAATTTGTTTCTTTCTGACATGGGAGAGTATTTTGATCAAGGTCAGGGTCTTACTATAAAAAATACAACATTTACTCATTTGCTGTATGCTGATGATCTAGTACTTATTTCCGAGAGTGCCGCTGGCATGCAAGTTCTCTTAGACAATCTGGCACGATATTGTAGAAAATGGCATTTACTTATCAACTCGCAGAAGAGTAAAGTTATGATTATTCAACCTGGTGTAAGACATAGAGCTGGTAATGCAGATTACCAGTTTGCAATTGATAAAGGAAAACTTGAAGTTGTAGATTCATATAAATATCTAGGACATATAATTAGTAATAGTCGCAAAACTCATGGTTTGATGTATGAACACTTAGCATCACAAGCTCAAAAGGCATTGCATGCCCTGAAAGAAAGAATTAGATCTACTGTTGGATATCTGACACCAAATTTAAGCCCCAAAATGTTTGATACGCACATCCTGCCTATACTAGAATATCACAGTGAAATCTGGTTCACAGCAAAACAAAATGATATTTTGGAAAGAATACAATTGAAATTTCTCAAAAATCTTCTTGGGGTCAGAAGTCAGTCTTCTACAATAGCTATCTTAGCAGATACTGGCCGTTTCCACTTAATATATAGACAGCAAGCAGCTGCAATTAAATATTGGCATAGACTAAAGACGGGTAACTGTCCAAAATTACTGCGTGAATGTTATAGCATTCAAGTTGCACTGAATATAGTCCTGGCTCTGGCCTATAACCCCGCATACATTTTGAGTCCCATAGAGTTTGATGGCTGAACCTTGTAGCCGTGTCTCCTAGCTTTCAGAATTTCACAGGTGGACGTTCCGATTTTACTGCGAACAGCCACTAGGGGGCGTTTTTCAAAATGGCCGCCATTTTCACTCTCGCCATCCTATCTTCCCTAATTTTCAAGATATAATTTCATGCAACACCACTTTTTATGGGTTTTCTGACATGCAGAATCCATTTCTGGCCTTACTTTTTTGGTACAGTGAGTATATCCTATGATATTGCAATGCTTCATGCACATTGATGAAGACCGATGGCCAAATTCACTAAAATTGTCATAAATCAGGCTGTTAATACCTGGTATTCTCCATATAGTCATATTTAACCCAACCCAGCTACTGGATTGATTACTTCTATGGCTTGTTAAGGTCTGAGAACATTTATTTTGGAGCAGAACCTGGTTTATCTTGGATTATTGTGGTCCGAAAATGGCTAAAAACTAGTAAAAAGCCAAATGGCCTCTTAAAAACCACAAATTTCTTTATTTTGACAACAAAATCTGGGTAGAACTAACTCCCCATTAATGTTTTCTCTGCTTCTTACATGATTTCAGAGTGTTCCATCCAAATAGAATAATGACCATGGTGGAAAATTTGGATTTAAGTGTCACACTAAACTCTTAAATGTCAAAATGTTCCGAATTACTCTAAGATGTGACATTAATATACCTTATAGTCCTCTCTTTCTTGAATAAAGTCACTCACAACTACCCAATTGATTTCCTGTGTAGCTTATTAAAGTTTGGGAACATTTATTTTGAGTAGAACCAGGTTTATCTGGGATTATGATGGGCAGAAAATGACTGAAAGGCCAAAATGATCTCTTAAAAACCACAAATTTGGTTATTTTGACAAAAAAGTTGGGGTAGAACCAACTCTCAATTCATGTATTCTCATATTTTTACATGACTTTAGAGTGTTCTGTCGAAATAGATTAATCACCATGGAGTAAAAATTTGGGTTGAAGTGTCAAAAGTAATGTTAAAAGTCTATATAAATGTTCCAAATTACTCAAAGTATGAAATAAATTGACCTTATAGTCCTCTCATTATTGAATACAGTACTTAAAACGACCAAATTGATATCTTGTATGGCTTATCAAGGTCTGAGATTAATTATCTTGGATGTATAACCAGGTGCATGTGGGGTAATAATTGGCAGAAAATGACTTCGAAAGAAAAATGACTAATTGAGAACCTAGGCTTTGGCTGACTTAAATAATGTTTTAGCCAGATCAGCTAAAGTTGTCAAAAATCTTAGCCAATTTGGCTAAAACTGGGGAAAACAATAGTATTTTTAGAAATTTTTTTTGGCCAGATAGAGATTCAATTAGCATTTTGCTAACTGGCGAATGGCCAGGTAAAGCCCAGAGAACTCGACATTCAGTTGTTAGAACAGAAAAATCGGCTGATTAAATTTTTACATTAGAAGTGACTCCCAATAAGGCTGTCAATCACAAGGAAAAAAATCATCAGTGCTGTACAGAGTAATGTTTTTTATATTATAATAATGTTGGGCCTTTCAATACAAGAGACTTGTAGGAAAATTTAGAAATTTAAAAATCACTTGACTTGAGTCTCCCTGAAGATTCCGGGTTTTAAACATCCATATTGTGTGTGTTTCATACTCCTTGACTCTCAAACAACATGTGTCATATAAGTTTTCCAGTGCAAAATCCAAAAGTATTACATGTTCCACTATTCAGGCCCCAACTGCCATTCGAATTTAGGGATTGCAGCAGTTGTTAGCAATATCCTCTTTGCAGAGGGTGCCACACTGCATTCTTTGTTCGGTTATTGGTAAGCATTCGGCTGAATTGTATTAGGAAGAGTGATGATCATATCAAGTATTTCGTGTTTGCATGGAGAGTCTTGTTTTCTATTTGTCTCCTTGTAAAATTGAAATTAGGCCAGATAACCTGATGATTAACAATATAATTTACAAATGAATGAATACTTCATCAGTTGGGAATCATTTATAATGAAAAATTAAGTATGCTTTGGCAGTTTTCAGTTTTTGACACTATTTTGAACAATAACAACAAATATTAACACAGAGCGTCAATTGATCTGAAATTATATAAGCACACAAAAGATGCAATAATTACTACGAGTCATGAGTCAGTTCTACCTGTAAATAGCAGATTGTCAACATTAAAGTGATCAAAATTGTTTTTATGGTAATTAGTCAGTTTGCATTTCAGACATAACTTGCCTGTCAAGAAACATCAATATTCACTTTATGGGGCAAAATGCGGTTTTTATTTAGACAATTTTCCAGTCCTGCTCTTCTTCTTGCTCACTTCACATACAAGTATGAATCGTATGATGCCTGTTCATTTTCTCAGAGAACTTTGCTGAACATTATTGGACCACCTTATAAAACAAGAATCCGCGGATTCAAAGCTAGCCATTTGGTTTTATATTAAAGGGGCAGTGATTAACATGGAATGGGTTGATAGCAATTTTGACCTAATCTATCGTATATCCATACTGAAGACATGTAAATAACAATCTGAAGAATGTAAATGATATCATGAAATCCTCGAAATAAAAGGCAACTAGGAAGCTTCTTGTAAATTGGAGGGGAAAGAATAGAATCCAATAGATAAATAGCTAGTTAGATAGATAGGCGGATGGACTTGAAAGAGGGAGCTTCCGTCTGAATAGGAAGGAATATGCATGACAGATAGGAAGAATTAATGCAAGTGAAGTATAATTAAAGGAATAAACCCATTTCACTGAGTGGCCTGAACATTGGCCCCAAACAACTTTTTGTTAAAACAGTGATTCTTAACTTGCTTTCCACGTGAAGCAGACATAGCACTTTAATTCCAGCAACACAGCTTTCAAAATTTAACCTAAAGGAGTGACCAAGTTGTGAAGCCTTAAAGTTACATTGAAATTCACTAAACATACTCCAGATTGTCTCTTGGCTGGACCAATCAGAGGCATGGACGGGAAATCTATCAGCCAGTGGGATTGAAGGATTCAAGCACTACTTTTCCCCTGGTGTTAACTGATAGAATTTTCATGAAGCTAAAACTATGGGGCCCTTTTTTTTAAACAAATCAATTGTTGATGTGGTAAAATAGGAAACAAAATGCATGAACGCTGAAAAAGCTCGAAAATCTCACACAATCAAAACAAACATTTTAGAGGGAAAAGAAAGTTGTACAATTAAATTTTTATACCAGGCCAAATTTGGGAAAATTTAAATCAAAACGATTTTAATAACTTTTATGTTTTCATCAATAAAGTCACAGCACTAAATGATTATGTTCACTCTTACATTCTGAAAATAACATGCAAGCACTTCAAGAGGTGCTTGTAGATAGAATATCTAGCTATTTCCTATTTGCACATCTGATTTTCTGTAAGGATCTATCTATCTATCTATCTATCCATAGCCCATTGCTGGTTAATTGCATTTCAAGTTCACACCTTGACCCTATTGACACAGGAAATCCAATATATTGCATTGTATCTAATTACATTCCTGTAAGGTAATTGGGCTATATTGCTGTTAGACCTGTCAGGGAATGAACTCAAGATACTGCTAGCCTTATCCACCAGAGGGCCATTCTGAATACATACAGTGGACAGTGCTGCCACCTAGCCTGTTCTTGGTTCACATGTTTATTGTTTTTTGTTTACAGTGTTTACTGTTTACATGGTTTATGGTTTTCAGAATCCCATACATTCATCACCCAGTCCAATAGCTACGCCTATGGCTAGCTAAAAAGACCTTGTCACATTTGTTGAGATTATGGGCCATGTCCTAGACCAATCAGATGCAAGTAAGTTGCTGAGTATGGTAATTGGAAAACAGAAGAGGCTGGTTTTTGAGTCTCTGTGACTGCCCAATTGTCTCCCCTAAGCCAGCAGGTTCTTTTGTTCAGAGATAACTCCTCCCGTGGGAATGTCTCAAAAGTGACTGATTACAGGCCATCCAATCAAAATGTGTTGATTTCAAATTTTCCCATGGATTATGAAAATACGTTATTTTTTACAGTCTTGCCTGAGTCTATTTCCCTGAGTGTATTTGACCAGCTGGATACTAACATCCATGGAACAGAGCCTCTTCTTTACCGGTAACTCAACCTAGCCCTTTGCCAAAAGTCATGGATACGACTTGTGTCTTCTGTGATCTTCTTGATGACAAATAGCATGCTACTCATCTTAGGAATATATTTTGAAATTTTAGTCATGAAATACATGCACCTTCCATAAGCCAAATGGTAAAATCCTTAAAATGACTTGCATTGTTTTGGCAAACTTTTAACGTTATTAGTATATTTTGACTTTTGAAGTTCTATTTTCCATTATGGGGACAGCTCATTTTGTGAATGACACTCTGAAATAATCTAAGAAGTGTGTTATATATTAATCAATGGCCATTTTCACCACGATTTTGCAACAAAATAAAATGAAATACTCAAATTTCAGGATATTAGGTGATCATATTGGCTTTTCAGTAGTTTCTGCCCATTATAATCCCAGATTCGCCAAGTTCTAATCCAAAATATATGTTCACAAACCGTTGATATTAAAGTTGCACAAAAAAAAATCAATTGGTTAGTTATAAGCGCCCATATGCAAAAATGAGCATGATGAGTAGAGTATTAGGTCAATTAATATCAAACTTCAAACATTTTGACAGACTTTTAACATTACTTTTGACACTTCAGTCCTAAGTTTCCTCCATGGTGATTAATCTATTTCGACAGAACACTCTAAAATCATGTACAAAGATGAGAATACATTAATTGACATCAAAATAGCCAAATTTGTGGTTTTTAAGAGATCATTTTGGCTTTTCAGTCATTTTCTTCCCATCATAAGCCCAGATAAACTTGGTTCTACTCAAAATAAATGTTCCCAAACCTTAATAAGCTACACAAGAAATCAATAAGTTGGTTGTGAGTGACTGCATTCAAGAAAGAGAGGACTATAAGGTCAGGTAGATTAATGTCACATCTTAGAGTAATTCGGAACATTTTGACAGACATTTAAGCGTTTAGTGTGACACTTAAATCCAAATTTCCCACCATGGTCATTATTCTATTAGGATGGAACACTCTGAAATCATGTAAGAAGCAGAGAAACATTAATGGGGAGTTAGTTTGTTTTTTGTTGTCAAAATAAAGAAATTTGTGGTTTTTAAGAGGCCATTTTGCTTTTTACTAGTTTTTAGCCATTTTCGGACCACAATAATCCAAGATAAACCAGGTTCTACCCCTAAAATAAATGTTCTCAGACCTTAACAAGCCATAGAAGTGATCAATCCAGTAGCTGGGTTGGGTTAAATATGACTATATGGAGAATACCAGGTATTAACAGCCTGATTTATGACAATTTTAGTGAATTTGGCCATCGGTCTTCATCAATGTGCATGAAGCATTGCAATATCATAAGATATACTCACTTTACCAAAAAAGTAAGGCCAGAAATGGATTCTGCATGTCAGAAAACCCATAAAAAGTGGTGTTGCATGAAATTATATCTTGAAAATTAGGGAAGATAGGATGGCGAGAGTGAAAATGGCGGCCATTTTGAAAAACGCCCCCTAGCGGCTGTTCGCAGTAAAATCGGAACGTCCACCTGTGAAATTCTGAAAGCCAGGAGACTCAGATACAAGGTTCAGCCATCAAACTCTATGGGACTCAAAATGTATGCGGGGTTATAGGCCAGAGCCAGGACTAATAGTAAAAACTTGCCTTGTTGGTTGTCTAAGATACATCGTGTTTTTACTCATCTGGGAATTACTGATTATAAACTAAGTCCTAATAAAATAATCTCACTCATGTTCACTAAAGCTGGAGAAAATTTGTTAGCTGAAATAAATAATAGTATGAAAAATCCTAAGTTAAGAACATACAAATTATTTAAAACTGATCTGCGTCTTGAACCTTACTTAAACTTGAATTTTCCCAAGTACATATATCGTAGTATTGCCCGCTTTAGATTGAGTTCTCACAATTTAAAAATAGAACTAGGGAGACACAAACGACCGTATGTCCCTGCGGATGAAAGATTTTGCAAAAGATGTGCATTGGGACTAGTTGAGGATGAATATCATTGTCTCATGATTTGTGATTATTGGAAAAATTAACGGGTAGAACTTTTAGAAGTGGCTACAAAATTGATAGAAAACTTTGTGGTATTAAGTTCTCGAGCACAGTTTCTTGAAATTATAAAGAATAAAACATCCGATATAAACTATGCATTAGGTAAATTCTTAAATGTTGTTATAAAATCTGATAATAGCACTTAGTGTAAAACTATGATAATGTATATATATAGTACCTATCCACGTGGTTAGGGTGGCTAATGGCACCATTGTTTTGTATGTGGCAAGCTTGCATGAGATAAACTTTTGCAAATTGTTTATTAGTGTGTATATATTATATATCATATTTGTTCTATTTTCTTAAACCTGTAAATACTTTGATATTGTGTTATTATCCTTCATTGTTTTAAAGATGCAATGATATGTTCTATAGTTCTAATAACCGCATAAGTGCTAAATTGTATAAATTATATTGTTTGCTTAATGAGTACTCTTGTTGTATATATATATATTTAAACATAATATGATGTACTCTTGTATATATGTCTGTATTATAACTAGAATTTTTATTTTTTTTATGCTCTTGTTTCTTTGTTGTTGTTTTTGGTTTTCCCTGTACATTGTACCATGTTCTTATTGTTTTGTAACTGACAGTTTGGTCATATGTGACCTTTTTTTGTCAATAAAAACGTACTACTACATAACACTTCAATTTTGCAAAACATGACCATTCATATTTCATACCACATATTCGGTATGTTTCATAAATGTATTTAAACACAGCTGTTGCACTTTATGAATTGACTTATTTTATCATTGAATAATAAACTGATATCCGACACTATGGTGTTTACTTAGTAAGTATGGTTCGTAAATAGCACCAGCTGTATATTGATGAGTCCTTTATAGATAGATGCAGTGATAAAAAAGAAGCAGTGTTTGAAAAGCTGTTGTGATATATTGTGAATGAATACGTAAGGAAAGAGATTGTGGATTTGACTAAAAAGTGCTTTAAATCCAAAACAGTCTAAAATCTAAAAGACCTGCCTATATCACTAAATAACTCAACTATTTTGAACCAGGACTTTTAAGAGTGTTTGTAAGTTTATGAAGATTTGTTATATATGCATCAACCGGTTGACATATGCTTGGAAAACAAATGTTACTAAAATCCAATGTTATCGATGCTAATGAAAATCACAATTTGAATAACTTATAATATAATCCATAAAATATTTGAAAGCAAACAACAAAAAGACAGCATCTAGAAAGACAATTTGACAGAGTTGCAAAATATAGATAGCAACATATTCTTGTCCCTGAATACAGATTTGGTGGCGAACAATATACGAGGACAGCGGCTATCTATCTATCTATCTATCTATCTAGAAAGACAGGGTAAAAGAGAGACAGCACTGAGACTGCAAAACATTTTTCAGACTGAATTTAGATTTACAGGGAACAACAGAAAGACAGCGACTATTAAGACAGTCTGACAGAGAGGCAGAAGATGGATTGCAAAACATTATTGATACTAAATACAGATTTGACAGCGAAAAACAGAAAGACAGTGACTCTTAAGACAGTTTGAAAGGGAGGCAGAACATAGATTGCAACACATCTTTGGCACTGAATACAACATTTGTCACATGGTCGAGGGTCTGACACATTGCCTTCCACAGCCTGTCCACCTTGACAGTAACTGCCAGCCCCTCAGGGCACTTACTTAATCTTCCATCCATATTTCATGCCCTGGGTCCATGCGGAAACCAATCATGCACCTTGTTGCCGTTTTATATTCCTGCCATGCATATCTATGAATGTCCTTATTAAAACAAATATTCTGATATCAAATCTTGTGGTAAGTATCACACCACATTAATGTGAATAGCCCGGTGCTGCTATGTCAGGAGCCAAATTAGCTGATCAAAGCCCCTTCTACTTTTTAGTTTGTTGACAAAGCCTCCGTGGCATCAGGCCAATTGAGCCAGCTGTGTTAGTTTACAGGGATACCTGCTCCTCGTGTGTCATTGACATAAATAAACCACAAAGAAAAAATCTTCCAAATAAGCATTATATTATTAAAAACTAGACATTACACTTGTTTCACTAATTAATCTAATATTATTACCAATGCAATAAAGTCAGTATGAATATCGATCACTACATAAAACAGCTACAACAATGCCTCTGGTAAGCATTTGCTGAAGATAATCTGCGTCAGACTTTAATAATTATGCATATTTTAGGTGTCTCTATATATTCGAATGATGAATTTATCTATTTCAGGCTTAAAACAAATTAATAGATTTCATGCAAAATTTTGCCAATAATCATATCATCTCATCTTGTTTCGTTGATGTCGGATACATTACAGCCTGCATGGACCCGGTTTTTTCTCCATAATTCAGGGTAGCCTTCCAGCTGTTCGATAAGGACAGCAATGGCTACATCTCCACAAAAGAACTGGGAATGGTCATGAGATCTCTGGGTGAGAACCCAACTGAGGCTGAACTGATGGACATGATCAATGAAGTGGACATTGATGGTAGTTTGTTGATCCATGCCGTAGGTTAGTCTTACATCTGCTGCCATATCTAATTGCAGAGTTGTCATTGAAAATAAGAAATAAAATTATATGATCTACTCCATCTGTAAGGCAAATGGGTAAATAAAACGGCGTATTGTTTTCAATGTTATTCCCTTTGTTTATCTGAATTTTTACCACTTAGTTCAAAGTAATTCTGTACTGGCAGCAAGCCTCAGCCAAGGTTGCTCGATATGACAATATCTCTCTTCTATATCCAGTAACCTTGGAGTCATGCCATGAGCGTCATCTGTGGCTAATCTGCAAAGACTATAGTGATTGGTATTCCCCTGTCCAACTGTACAAGGCTATACATATACAGTTATGATTTATTGATTTTGAAAGGCCTCTCTGCCTCTTTCTTTCATAGTGAAAAAGGCATCCTATCTGAGTAAAGTCGAGGTTTACATCGGAGTCTTTTGTAAGTAGACAGATGATATATCTGAAGATGGATGAAAAAATTAAAACTTAGATGCTGGTATTCCTCAGTCGGAGAGACGCAGATACATTTGAAGACAAATAGACGGGTAGACAGATTGAATGACAGATACTGTTTTATAAATTAAAAGGTGGATACAGTGTAGGTGTTTGACAGTTTCTTAGCTGATTGAAAGATGAATGGATACACAGTAAAAGAAAAAAATGCTTATAAGTCTGAGTGAAGGCAAGACATTTAACATTTACTAGTCTGTCGTTGTTGACTTGAAGGTTTTTAAAAGTAAGTTTTGGATTTTGAGAGAAAGAGAGCCCATAGTGTAAAAATACTAAAAGCTCAGAAAGAAAAGGACAAACAGTAGGTCTGTTCTAAATTAAGTGAAAGAAAGCTGTGGCACCAGTGGTAAGACTAATTTGATTGTCTAACCTTGTTATTATGTGAGTCACAGCTTTAGTTCAGAGAACAAGTTTAGACACTTGGCTGGTGCACTTCATAACAAGTTTGCTTGAAGTGCTTGAATTGCTGGCCAACAAACAGGAGGCAGTGGCTGGTGCCATCAGCATCAGTTATGCTTAACTGATCAAGCTCAGCTAATTGTATTAAAGCCCACAAAGGAGCCTTAAAGCTTGGACAGAATCTTTAAAAACTTGAAAGATGTTTGGAGCGCAGTGGCTGGTAATTGTTGAAGCACAAGAGTTACAGAAGCTGCATCCGTTGAAGGTTAAAAATAGATAATCAGGTTCTGAAAAGAGCTCCTTTTTGTCGTTATTTTGTATTTTTCATGAGATTTCCTGAGCTGCTTCTGAATGATATTGCCTCAATGATCATTCAGTGTTGCTCTGACTTTTGTTATCATAATTTCTTTATGTAACAGTTCGAGCAAAAGTTCATTTTTGATTAATTTTCATCCTTCAAGGTTATAGTGTGAGATGGTTATGATATTAGAAAGTAATCTTTTAACAATAATTATACTATACTTGTCTTAGCTTCTTTTTCACGGATCATCTCAGCTGCTAACAATGTATGAATTTGACAATATACCCATTCGATTTAAAATAACTTCTCATCAATTTTTTTTTACGCCATGAATTTGGAAACAATATGCTTTTATGGACAGGATATCTTTTTTGAAATTTGATTTTAAATTCTGAATCAGTTGTAAATATTCTAAAAATGAAGCCAAAATTCCACAAAAAAATTATAATAAATATTTTTTCCTCGGACTAGACACCAACTTACTACAATTATATGCAATACACCTGTGCAGGGTTATTATGGAAATGTGTTTCATGTTGTATATACGGTGCTATTTGGACCAGCCTCATAATTTATTTTTTGAAATTGTAGGTTTAGGTCAGCACACTTTACATACATATGACTTCTGTCCAGATTTTTTAATCCAAAGTTGACATTTGCATTTTAGGCAGACCTTATATTAAGAGTACAAAGTGTTCAAAATTGCTATGCAAATTGTATATTGCAGGAAGAGGGCACCAAAATCTTTGATATTGACAATACTGCGCTTTAAATATTGGTAGGGCATCATTTGGCATCTATCCATCAGTACCAAAATTTATAGTGTTACAATTTTCTCATTTGGGTAGTAGATCCTTTCCATCCTTCAACAGAATGGTGGAGTACGAACTTAAAAGGAATGGCATACCAGAATTGTTTATCAAATTAAATCAATGAGGATTGATATTCCTTATTTAACTGACTATTATGTTCTCCATGAGACATTTTTACTATTAGAATAAAATGAATCTACATGAATTTACAAAGCAAAGCGAATCTGCATGAATAAATTTAAAAGCAATGAATCTGCAAACATACTCAAAGCAAAGTGAATCTATCTGCATGAACTTTCGAAGGCTGCCTTTCCGAGTTGATCTGTAGCATCAGTCATTCAAGGGATGACACATGTGGTTATGCAAATGATCTGTCATAAGGCATGCTACGTATGATGCAGAGTTGACAGCCTTGAGTAGCAGGGCCAAGCCTCAGTAATCTTCTTGGCAAATCAAGGACCAAAAGGGCGGTCCACAATACCTGCTAGAATACTATCCCTTGTTGCAAGTACGGACAATGGAGACTAGTATAACTATCATACTAATTTAGAAAAAAATGCTGTCAGACTTTATTTACTCAAAAAGATGCAAAAGGTATTTTTGATAATTGTGTATGCAGCAGTGAACAACAAACACACATACATCTGTGGTTAACACAAAAGAGTTGACAAGATAATGTGGGGACAACACGTTGAATAATTCAGGAGGAATCAGCCTCAGGTATGTATGCAAGAAACCCATCAAGATGCTGGATCAAATTAATGTAGAGCGGCAAGTGCTGCAGAGCGGTCATAGAAACAAACAACTGGAGCGATAAAATAGGGTGGCAAGTTTGTTTTGTATATGTTCAGACCCCCAAAATTAGGGTATACACCAATATGCACATTGTCCATGAGATCTGAGTTATTAAATGTGATCTGCAATACTATCCTTCAAACACCAGGCATAATACCTTCACATTCACTGTGAATAGAGACTAAAACCAGCTAGTCTCATTTTTCATATACATTAATAAGTGCACTGTTTTTTGTTGTTGTTTTTTTGCAGTAAACTGAATCTAACCCAGCAGCATAGAGTATGATAATAACATCATATCCGATAGGGCTGTTTTGTGGAGATTGGAGATTGCAGTTAACACAGAAATGAATCAATACTCAGCAATGTACAGAGAATTGGACTGGGTTTATGTCAATAATTAAAGCTGATGTGTTGAAACAACCCTCTGAGGAATTGCAGGATTTATGGCTCTCTGTTGACTCGGTAGATTACAGCAGTAATGGATCTCAAGAGTGTTCTGAGCAATTAGTGATAAATTCATTCCATTTAGTGTAACAGCAACTGTGGTCAGATTGGGCTATAGATGTTATTATGTGGCTTCTATATTAAATTGCAGACCAGGAACAGTGCCATGACAGAATCGGATGATAACTAACCAATAATGTAATTGTGTCTCAACATTTGAAACAGTGTTGTTAAATAGGTCTTTATGATGCTGTTAAATTGTGCCAGTTCGAGAATGACAAGTCAAACCAGTGCTGTAAGCTACTTAGGGAGTATATTTCCTTCCCGATTTCAAGTCTGAATGGATGGAGTGTACCCATAGAATGAATCTTTGTTGAAGTGATAGAGAGAAGTGTGGTTGATATATCTGGCAGATAAGAATACAATCAAACTAAAACAGCTCAATCAATAAAGCAATTGTGATGCTCTCTATATTATTTTGAAGAAATCAAAAATTGTACATTCTGCTGTTTTGTATAGATCTGTTTTTGGCCTGATTATATCTGAGGGAAGGGAAGCTGAACCTCTAACCATATCTACCATCACTTTCCACTTTAAAGCACAGGATTGTGACACAATGCTTCCACTCCACTGCTAAGTTAGAAGAAGTCTAGTCTTTTGAATTTGTGAAGAATGAGTCGCTTAGTAGCTTGGTGAATCAGCTATGGGAACTGAACAGACTGGGTGAAATTGAGATTCTATAGGGTAAAGATAGATACTATCATGTCACAAGTCATCAAATAATTTAATGTTTCCTCACTGATATCCAAGGCAAAAATAGATTTACAATTGTTACTGGCAAATCCTTAAAATTGCGACTAAACAGAACAAGACATCAAAAGTTTGCTTGGCTGCGACGGCAAATATAGTTTGGTTACAGATAGATAATCAATATCAATTTTACAGGCAGGTTTTTGATAGATAACTTCTATGATAATAGAATAGCTGCATGAAATCTATCATAACACAGTGGACATCTAAAAAATGTCCACATGGAAGATTTTAATTGAAAGTGCGACAAACATAATTAATTAATTAGCAAGTCATGTCATCTAATCTCTGAGGGATGTTACCTAACAAACTGCTTCAATGATCTTTTAAGACAGAATAATTTGTATCAAGATTTAAATTTGGCTTTGAATTTCTATTCCAACTGGCCATGAGCCAAGTAATCTTCAATTCATCTATAAGGGTGTGGCATTACAGGCCTGTGGATGGTTTGTTACGAAAATGAAAGACTCAAAAACCCATGTTTATGCACTCATATTCTTGCACTTGTTGCTATGGTTAAAACCTCTGTTTATGGCAACTGCATTAAAAAACCTAAAGTGAGATGGTAGTATGTTTACTGCCATGTTACCAACTCATAAAGTGGCATGGATTGATATTGAATTAATCCAAGTTAACACAAACAGCTCTCAGACTCACTCATTCATAATGATCTATTAACATCAACCCAGTGTCATTGTTTCTGCCCACAACACCCAAAGTCACAGTATATCATGTGGATGAAAATCATGTTAACAGTTTATAAGGACTATCTAACCAGCAAAGATTCTTCAGATCTGTACAACACACTGCACTGAAGCACAGTTAAAACACAATACTAAAGCACAATACTACAGCACACAATGAGATTGGTGATTTGTTTGTGTAGTCCCGAAGCTGCTACGTTTTGCCATTAGACCAGGCAATTCATCACTGGTACAGCAGCCAGCTCATGGCTGCAACCTCACAAATTAACCCCATCAGCCAACAGGGTTTTGTTACGAGGGGCATCTCCTCTGGGGGCAGGGTATTGAAGCACAATGCATGGACAGCTTAGCTGCAGGCTCTATATTTGGAACACACTTTGCTTTGCTTCTATTCCTACACTGTATGTTCCATGGTGGTGATGGTGCTACTGGCTTGGCCCCGCTAGACAAGTTTTAAAATTACATCTATAAAATAGGTCCTGACATGAAGCTTGTGATAGCAATATTCTCAGCCAACCAGATGATACAATTTGAAGTCAGTTAAGTACATTATAGACAGCTCTCTGCCTCATATCTACATAATCTAGTCAGTCTGATCTGTGCACATCATCTGTGATAACATTCCAGCAAATGGATTAGTGTTGTATCAAAATACACCACTAGCTTTTCCACATGGAAAAATCCCCCACTGTATCAACATTGACTCTAACACAGCCAGCACAAATAGACAGTCAAATTGGACTCCTATGTCTGCAAATTTGCTTTATTCAACACATACAGTAATATACATGTATACAAACTGTCTGTTTATGAATCTCATAGAGAGCTATATTCTTATGGATTTAAAGACCATTGAATTTGTCATCAATGAAGTAATCGATACCTCAATGACCAATATAAGGTAGAATATACAGATAGACTTCTTCTACATTTGTATAGGTTATTCACCTAGGGAGAGGCAATATGTGATTTATCCAGCGAGGGCGTTAGCCCGAGCTGTGATAAACACATATTGCAGATCCCGCGGTGAATAACCGGCTTATACCATAAGACAAAACTGAAACTTGTCGTTTGTTGCTGTGGGTTTTTCACAGCTTCACTTATTATTCTCCCATGGGAGGATAACTGGACAACAAAGAATATGGGTTTTATTGCAGTGAAATACTGGCTCATGATTGGCTGACAGAGGTGTCGAATGGTATAATATTAAGTTAGTCATCTCATTCAACTCATACCTGCTGAAAATGGCCATTATGAGTACAGTGGTCCCTGCTATAAGACCAACACTTCTTTGTTCATGAACTGATCTCTTGTAGGGTTGTGGTCTCTCGTCTGGGTGCAAAACGCACTAAAAATACTACTTACAGGAAGGCAGTCTCTCTTGCAACAGGGGGTCTTACAATGCAGTTACTTCTGTACCGATAAATTTAAAGCATATTCATCAATCCCAGCTCTCACAATTACCACTTGCTACACCAGCTCAAATTTCTAACTTCAACTGTTCTGCTGTACTTTAGACTGAATGTATAAAAATGCTGATCATGTTTGGCAATGCGTCACTGCACCCAAGTGCTGTGATCTTGTTTCTGTCAAACCAGATTTTGCAACGGTTAGGGCTGTACACCTTCTGTCTAACTACATGAAATTTCGACATGAAATTTGGATTTTGGCAAATTCAAATCCTTTCATAAAGAAGTCCCAATTTGCACATTTCCACCATTAACCTTAAATCGCAGAATATCCATTATGAAAATGCTTTATTGACATCCGTACCTAAAAGCTTGAAATAAGCTTAAACTTTGGCTTGGGTAACAGGATAGAATTTTCGGTTATTAATTCCCAGATAAAGACTTTCTTTTCATGAATCCCAAAAATTCTTTTAGCATTTGACGGAATTTTATGAAAGTTAGATTTATTATCAAAACAAATCTGCCACATCTGCTAAAACATTCATCAGTATTACCACTCTGTTAATTTTCTTTTACTGCTTTCGTCTTCTGGCCACAGCATGTTGCTTGTCTGATTCAGAGATTTTAAGGTATTCTTTAAAAAGAACAAAGCGATGCTATACTGCATCTATATAACTACAACTTACTATGTTTTGCAGTTGTCAACTTATTTCTTCCCGTAGGATATTGACACGCTTTGTCAATTATGAAAAAAGCAAGATTCAATATCTCGACCAACACACTTTGCAATGTATGAATGAATAGTACTACATGAACATGTGTGTCAATCAACAAACAGATAGCACTACTCTACAGTCTATACATTATTGCTCTTTGCAGATAGTTGGTCTCTGGAAAAAAAATTTTCTTCGTTTTAATTTGCAAACTTGCTTTGCCACATCACTCACTGTCACCTGTTGGTTTCCTAATCTTCTTAATAGGTGCATACCTTGAATAAGTTAATGAGTTTGTTCATGGACACCTGTGCTGCTTGATTTGGCATATGCTGTTTGATGTGATTAAATGATAACTAACACAAACAAATGGTAAAAAACATTTTAAGCCAGTGACATGACAAGATCAAGTTGAATGTTAATTTTGAAAGTGGGATGCTTTTGCGCAAACAGTTGTAATGTAAAACTGGTCAGAGTACTTGGGGTGCTGACAGTCTCAGAGAAGGAAACCTCTGGTGATTTCATGAAGCGAACACAACGGACCTGGGCATCTGTGGGTAACACAAAAGAGTTGACAAGACACTGCAGGGACAACACATTGAATTATTCAGGAGGAATCAGCCTCAGGTATGTATGCAAGAAACCCATCAAGAGGCAGGATCAAATTAGTGCGGAGCGGCTAGAGCCGTCATAGAAACAATGCAACTGGAGTGACAAAAGAGGGTGGCAAGTTTGTTTTATATATGTTCAAATGGGGAAATTAGGTCATACACCACCAAGCACAATGCCCATGAAATAATCTCCTTTTTCACTTATTTAGGTCATCTGTCAGTTATCAAATGTTATCTGCAATACTATCCTTCAAACATCTGGCATAACCCCTGCACATTCACTGTGCATAGAGAACTAAAACCGGCTAGTCTAATTTCTCAAATAAATTAATTAGCAAGGTTTTTTTTCCTTTAACTAATTTCTCAAATGAATTGTTAAGTAAACTGAATCTAACCCAGCAACGTAGAGTATAATTAGTATATCACATCCAAACTATGGGCTGTTTTGTGGAGATTGGAGATGCAGTTAACAGAACAGTGAATCAATACCCCGCGGTTTACAGAGAATTGGATGAGGTTTATGTAAACAATTAAAACAAAACACTTGGGATTTTGGGATTTATGACTCAATGTTGGCTCGGCAGATTACAACAGTGATGGATATCAACAGTGTTGTCAGCAATTTGTTATAAATTCATTCAGCAACTGTGGCAAGAGTATAATACTAAATTGTTTAACCTGTATATGGCATTACAGACCAGAAATAGTCCCATTTCAGAATCAGATCATAACCAACCAAAAATGTGATTCTGTCTTGAAATACTTAGGGAGTATATTTTCTTCCCAATTTCAAGTCTGAATTTGTAGTGTGTACCCAGAGAATGAATCTTTGTTGAAGTGATATATAGAGAGAAATGTGGGAGATATATCCAGAGGATAAAAGTGCAATCAAACTAAAACTGCTCAATCAATATTGCAATTGTGATGCTCTCTATATCATTTTGGAGTAATCAATGAATACATTATGTTGTTTTGTATAGGTCTGTTTTTGCTGTTATCATCTAACAGCCGAGAAGCTGAACCTCTTACCATATCTACCATCAATTTCCACTTTAAAGCATATTGATGACTGTGACACAATGCTTCCACTCCACTGCTAGATGAAGTCTGGTCTTTTGAATTTGTGAAGAATAAGTTGCTTGGAAAATTACCTAAGGGAACTGAACAGACTGGGTGAGTCTTTGGGGTAAAGATGGATTGGACAACAGACAGAAAGAAAGGAAGAACGAGTAAAAGGAGATGCTTTGTGAAGTGTTGTCATAATGGTTGGCCGCCTACGGTGAAAGGAGGGTGTCAGACACCTATAACTGTTGTAACTCTGATGATAACATGTGGATGAAAATTATACTAACAGTTATAAGGACGATCTAACCGGCAAAGACTCTTCTGACTTGTGCAACACACTGCACTGAAACACAGAAGTAAAGCATCATACTAAAGTAGCCTTCAATACTAAAGCACACAATGAGATTGGTGATTTGTTTGCGTAGTCTTGAAGCTGCTACGTTTTGCCATTAGACAAGGCCATTCATCACTGGTACAGTAGCCAGCTCATGGTTGCCACCTTGCAAATTAACCCCATCAGCCAACATGGTTTTGTTACGAGGGGCATCTCCTCTGGGGGCAGGGTATTGAAGCACAATGCATGGACAGCTTAGATGCAGGCTCTATATTTGGAACACACTTTGCTTTGCTTCTATTCCTATGTTCCATGGTGGTGATGGTGTTACTGGCTTGGCCCGCTAGACAAATAATGAAATTATACATCTATAAAATAGGCCTTGACATGAAGCTTGGGATAGCAATATTCGCAGCCAACCAGATGATACAATTTGAAGTCAGTTACGTACATTATAGACAGCTCTCTGCCTCATATCTACATAATCTAGTCAGTCTGATCTGTGCACATCATCTGTGATAACATTCCAGCAAATGGATTAGTATCGTATCAAAATACCACTAGCTTTTCCACATGGAAAAATCCCCTACTGTATCAATATTGACTCTAATACAGCACAAATAGACAGTCAAATTGGACTCTTATGTCTTCAAATTTGCTTTATTCAAAACATACAGCAATATACAAACTGCCTGTCTACAATCTCATAGAGAGCTATATTCTTATGGATCTAAAAACCATTAAATTTGTCATCAATGAAGTAATTGATACATCAGTAGTGGGTGCTACTTACATCATTGACCAATGTTAGATAGAATATACAGATAGACTTAAGTACTTCATTAAATTCAAATTATACCTGCTGAAAATGGCCATTATGCATACAGCGGTCCCTGTGTTATAAGACCACCTCTTCTGTGGTCATGAAGCAGTCTCCCGGGGGGCACGGTCTCTTGTCGGAGCGCAAAATGAACTAAAAATACTACTTTGTGTGGGAGGAAGGCAGTCACAAGAGGCAAACCAGTCTTACAACATAGGGTCTTACAACCCAGGTACCACTGTTCAGATAAATTTAAAGCATATTCATCAATCCCATCTCTGACATTTACTATTTACTACACCACCCGAAATTTCTAACTCCGACTATACTGCTGTGCTTGAGACCGAATGTTTAAATATACTGATCATGCTTGGCAATGCTTCACTTCATTCAAATGCTGTGATCTTGATTCCTCCGCACCAGATTCACAAAAATTATTGCAGTAAGCATTCAGTCTAACTATACAAGAATGCCATCTAAATGTTGCGTTATATAGTGTAATCTCGTAGACTATGTCTGAGTATATAGAGTTTTGATAATGTTCAACAACCAGTAAAGGGAAGTGCTAACTTTTGCAATTGAAAACAAAAAACAGACGCACATTAAGTATTCTCATCCCCATGCAGAGAATTATAACACACTTGATTCACTTTATTTCAAACAAAATTTCAATTTTGACAGTTTTAAATAAATTCGCCAAGCTGTCAAAATTTTCACATTTCCACCATTAATCTTAATTGCAGAATATTCCATTATGAAAATGCTTTATTGACATCCGCAACTAAAGCTTGAAATTAAGCTTTAACTTTGCCTTGGGTAATAGCATGGAATTTTCAGTTATTCCCAGATAAAGACTTTTTTGTCAGCAATGTCGAATTAGCATTTGACTTAATGTTATGACAGTTAGATAATCTTAAAGCACTGCAAGTCGAAAGTATTATCAAAACAAATCTGACACATCTGCTAACACATTCATCGGTTCTACCACTCAATTTATTTTCTTCTTCTTTGCTTATGTCATCTGGCCACTGCATGTTGTTTGTCTGATTCAGAGATTTTAAGGTATTTTTGTATATAGAACAAAGCAAGAATAGAACGAAGCGACAATACATATGTATATTGTATGTATATCTACAACATACTACGTTTTGTAGTTATTGACCGCAGGATATTGACACACTTTTGTCAATTATGAACACTGCAACTTCAATATATCTCAGCCAGCTCACTTCGCAATGTATGTATGTACTACTTGTATGTATGTGTAGCATTTTATGAAAAAGGATTAAAAACACTTCATTTTAAAGACATAACCATTCATACGTCATGCTGGCCCATGTGTAGTACTATCTGAGGCATTGTGCAACAAATAAGGATACACATATCAAACATTTCATTCTAAAAGCAGGATCATTCATATATTCATACCGCATTTTTCTGTTTACTTCAAAAACTAATTTTAAAAAAATACAGCTGCTGCATTTTATGGATTGACTTATTTTAACATAAAGTAATTCTGACACCATGGTGTTTACTAAGCAAGTATGGTTCTTAATTTTGGATCAGCTGTATATTCATGACATCATTATACTGTGCTGTCGTTCTACAGTCCTCGTCATATTTACGTGGAATCTCAAGTTCTTTTCTATGCTATTGAACAGTGATGTCAGAGATGACTCTATTCTAGCATTGCAATATATGTAAATTAATTACAAGCTGTGATGTCATTTTAAACTGGCTCAGATTCCCCGTCTTCTAGCCAATGTGGATCTACCAAAACTGAGCGTCACAGTTTCAACTCAATGTCAGAGTGAAAAATGGGTCTGGGAAAACCCATGCAAGTTCGACATCACAGCCTCTCAGCCAATGGGCTGCCAGAACAAATATACATGACATAATTCATGTGCATACAAACAAACTGTCAAAGCCGTTGGTTTTAGCAAGTTCCATCAAAGTTTTAAAGTTGTTAATTAGCAAGTTTGTAGATTAATCAAACAACTCTGTGGGGATTATAACAGTTGTCAACTGTGAATGCTCAACATTCAAGTGAATGAACAAAATTCTAATTGAGGTAACATTTGATATTTAAAAAAACCAATCTTCCAGCGACATTTTCTTTAAAAACTGTGCATATTTCCTCAACGTTCATTTTGTAGTGACAAGTTTGCAACGTCTGCTTGATAAATATACTTGTATAGAGTGACAGGTCATGTGGTCATGCAAATGATCTGTCAAGAGGTATACTGTGTAATGTATGATGCAAAGTTGACAGACCTGAGTAGCAGGGCAAAGCTCCAGTAATCTTCTTGGCAAACCAAGGACCAAAAGGGCATTCACAACGACAGCTGGAATATCCTTTCGTAAGTTGTTTACTTTTCTTTCTGAAAGGTTGACAGCACCAGGGGCAAGTACAATGATCGACTATCAATATCATATCCACTGCAAGTATTATAATTAAAACAGTTTCTGAACACATTGATTTAAAATTTACATAATTTGAGAAAAGGTGGGTACCAAATGCCCTTTCGTACATTATTACGCACATCTAGTCATACGAGGAAAACAAGTCAGGTTCATGACATCTCTGATTGGGTCTTCATCAGATCATGCCATACTTTAAAATCTCACACAGCTTGACTCTTTAACACTATTATAGTCTCTCAGAGTCTAAAATATTTCCTACCAAAGCTTTCAGCCACATCTCACCATTTTTTCATTGTTATGAAATATAGCTCAAAGGACTGCAGCTGTTATTGTTATTTCGTTGTTCTTTACCCAACTGACAACTATGTATCACGGTGAAACAGTGTATTGTATTTCTACTACCTTAACTGACACCTAACATTTTCTATGGCTGTTCCATTGATGTCTTTTTCCCTCTGCTCTTTGCTCATAGACTTCCCATCACTTCCAATGATCACTGCAGTCTCCCCTGTTGGATGAAATCTGTTTTCGTAGCCCGCTAGCTCTGGGCAAACTTGTCCCAAACAAGATTCCGGCTGGTCTTCCATGGATTTTATCTTGGTGTAGCACAGTGCCGGAAATGTTGAAGATGTTTCTGATGCTGCAAGACATTTAAAACGAATATCTTGAGATTATAGATTTTCTTGCTGGAGCAAGATACACAGATTTCAGCATAATTTGGCTTCATGTTCTAATTACTCTCTCTTATCAACTGAGAAAAATACAGATAAGGAAGTGCCAAAAAATAATTATTTCTTTTGAATTTCGCTTATCTTATATTCTGGTGAGGTCTTACATATATTCAGAATGAAATATGTCCAAATTTCATATGATTATAAATTAGTGTGAAACTAACTACAAAATTATCTTGATTTACAAATTTAGCAACAACTGAAGAAAAAAGACAACATTCCATTCAGCCAATGAAAAACAGTCAACTATACTGCTCAAATATGAGCATATATGTATGTCTCACGTTAATACTTTTTAACACATTTTCAGGGTGACCACTTCAGTCATGCTAATAATCTTGACATATGAAGTTTCAGAGCAGATTAGAACAGTATTGTCTAATTTCTAGCAATATTGAAAAATTGACAGATAGTGTAGTATGCCAAGATTCAGCCTGTGGGATAGCCTTGTGATTGGGGAGGTGCGAGTGACCCATCTGGTGTTGTGTAAATCAATAGAAAAGAGGAACGCTTAGCGGTTGTATCCTTTCATCAGCAATTGCACCCAAGTAGTCTAACAGTCATTTGTCTGTGAGAGGAATTAGCCAATCACAGATTACAGATCTAGGGCAGATAATGCCCTCTCATGACTGAAGCACTTACGAACCCACAGAACTATAAACATGAAGACCATTGGGGAGTGATGGATTTTTTGTAGTATAGACAATATATACAATGTAGGCTATTGTTGAAGATTCTGTACAGATGTAAATGACACATTCGGACATAGGGACACATCTAAACTCCACAATTAATTCTGCAGTTGGCAATGTGCTTTGTGGTAGTGTGTAAGGCATCCCTTGGATCCATTGTGCCACATGATGGTGGTTCCAGTTATAAATATGAAAATTAACCATCATTTAAACAGCAATGCATGAACTGCGACTAGAGAATTAAAACAGTGGCGTAACCAGTGTGTCTCAGGTGGGGGGCACATGGGGGGGCATGCGATTCTCGGGGGGGGGGGGGCACCCGTAATGCTAATTGTATATTTTACCCAAGGAAAAGTTCATGTGGGGGGCACCTGGGGGACAAAGGTCCAATATGGGGGGTATGTGATTACAAACAATATAACAATTTGTAAATATCTTTGTACAAATGGCATTTTACTCAGCAGCATACACATTATATCATATCCCATCCACAGGGCTGTTTTGTGGAGATTCGCGATTGCAGTTAGCACAACAGTGAATCAATACCCTTCAATGTACAGAGAATTGGATTGGGTTTGTGTCAACAATTAAAGCTGTTGTGTTGAAACAAAACATTAGGGATTTGCAGGATTTATGGCTCTATGTTGGTTTGGTTGATTACAACAGTAACGGCGGTCAACAGTGTTGTGAGCAACTAGTGATAAATTTATTCCACTTGATGTAACAGCAACTGTGGCAAGATTATAATACTAAATTGTTTAATGCTACTTTTATATTACAGACCAGGAACAGTACCAAATCAGAATCAGATCACAACCAACCAAAAATGTGATTCTGTCTCGAAATTTGAAATAGTGTTGATAAATAGGACTTTCTGATGTTGTTATATTGTGCCAGTCCAAGAATGACAAGTCAAAACAGTGATGTAGGCTACTTAGGGAGTATATTTTCTTCCTGATTCGAAGTCTGAATGTATAGAGTGTACCGAGAGAATGAATCTTTCTTGAAGTGATAGGGAGAAGTGTGGGAGATATATCTGACAGATAAGAATACAATCAAACTAAAACTGCTCAATCAATAAAGCAATTGTGATGCTTTCTATTTCATTTTGAAGGAATCAATATATACATTCTGCTGTTTTGTATAGGTCTGTTTTTGGCCTGTTAATATCTGAGGGCAGGGTCGCTGAACCTCTTACCACATCTGTCATCACTTTCCACTTTAAAGCATAGAGGACTGTGACACAATGCTTCCACTCCGCTGCTAAGTTAGATGAAGTCTGGTCTTTTGAATTTGTCAAGAATGAGGCGCTCAGTAGTGTGGTGAATTACCTGTGCGAACTGAACAGACTGGCTGAGATTGCGATTCTACAGGGTAAATGGATTGGACCATAGACAGAAAGAAAGGACTAACAAGTAAGAGGAGATTCTTTGAAGTGTTATCATAATGGTTGGCTTATTACAGTGAAAGGAGGGTGTTAGACCAATGCCATCATAACTACAAAAACTAAAACATGTTTGGCAGGATATCCATTGAATAATTTGAAGCAGTATGAAAAATTTTAATTTCAGATTTTGTAACCAATTTTTTACGAAACAACAGACTCAAAATTAGAACAAGGAAATGATTGACTGAATGATAGCATACAGGAGGTGTGAAATGCTTGATGGCGGCAATTGGTCAATAAGCAAATATATAATTATAGGAAAAAAAGTTGTCACAAGTCATCAAATACTCTAATGTTTCCTCGCTGATATCCAAGGTGAAGATTGATTTACAATTGTTACCGGCAAATCCTTAAAAGTGCCACTAAAGAGAAAGACATAAAAAGTTAGCTTGGCTACAATGGAAAATATATTTTGGTTAAGGATAGATAACCAATATCAATTTTAGAGCAGGCTTTCGATAGATAACTTCCGTGATAATAGAATAGCTGCAAGGAATGTATCATAACATGCTGGATAACTAAAAAGTGTCCACATGGAAGATTTTAATTGAAAGTGTGACAAACATAATCAATTAATTGCCAAGTCATGCCATCTAATCCCTGAGGGATGTTACCAAGCAAACTGCTTCAGTGATCTTTTATTTGTATAAAGATTTAAATTTGGCTTTCAATTTCAAGGTTCTATTCCAACTGGCCATGAGCCAAGTATTCTTCAATTCATCTCAGGGTGTGGCATTTAATACAGGCCTATGGATGATTTGTTAGGGAAATGAAAGACTCAAAAACCCATTTTTATGCACTCATATTCCTGCACTTTTCCCTATTGTTAAAACCTCAGTTTATGACAACTGCATTAAAAAGCCTAAAGTGAGATGATAGTATGTATACTGCACGTTACCAACTCATAAAGTGGGATGGATTGATGTTGAATTAATCCAAGTTAACACAAACAGCTCTCAGACTCACTCATTCATAATGATCTATTAACATCAACCCAGTGTCATCGTTTCTGCACGCAACGCCCAAAGTCGCAGTATATCATGTGAATGAAAATCATGTTAACAGCTTATAAGGACTATCTAACCAGCAAAGATTCTTCTGATCTGTGCAACATACTGCACTGAAGCACAGAAGTAAGGCATAATACTAAAGCACAATACTACAGCACACAATGAGATTGGTGATTTGTTTTTGTAGTCTGGAAGCTGCTACGTTTTGCCATTAGACCAGGCAATTCATCACTGGTACAGCAGCCAGCTCACGGCTGCCACCTCGCAAATTAACCCCATCAGCCAACAGGGTTTTGTTACGAGGGTATCTCCTCTGGGGGCAGGGCACTGGAACTGCAGACGGCACAATACATGGACAGCTAAGCTGCAAGCTATATATTTGGAACACACTTTGCTAAGCTTCCATTCCTATGTTCCATGGTGGTGATGGGGCTACTGTATGGCTTGGCCCCACTAGACAAATATTGAAATTATACATCTGTAAAATAGGCCTTGACATGAAGCTTGTGATAGCAATATTCGCAGCCAACCAGATGATACAATTTGACGTCAGTTAAGTACATTATAGACAGCTGTCTGCTATATCTACATGTAGTATCAGATTCTAATAAGTCTGATCTATGCGCATTGTATGTGACAACATTCCAGCAAGTGGATTAGTATTGTTGCAAAACACCACTAGCTTTTCCACATGGAAAATCCCTCACTGTATAAATGTTGACTCTACTTACAGCATAAATATACAGTCAAATTGGACTCTTATGTCTGCAAATTTGTTTGATTCAAAACATACAGCAATATCCAGACTGTCTGTTATCAATCTCATAAAGCTATATTCTTATGGATTTGAAAACCATTGAATCTGTCATCAATGAAGTTATCTATACCTCGTTGACAAATATTAGGTAGAATAAACAGATAGACTTCTTTCATCTAATGAGTCATCTCATTCAAATTATACCTGCTGAAACTGGCCATTATCAGTTCCTATAAATTTAAAACATATTCATCATTCCTAGCTCTGACAATTACTACTTACTACCTCAACTTCAATTTCCAACTTCTACTATACAGGTGTACTTTATACCAAATGCATAAAGATGCCGGTCATGTTTTGCAATGCTTCACTGCACTCAAATGCTGTGGTCTTGTTTCCCTCACACCAGATTTCACAACAATTACTGCTGTATACATTCAGTCTGGCTTCAGGAAAATGCCATCTGAATGTTGTACAATAATTTTGTCCTCGTGTCTATATCAAAACTTAATGTTTAAGTTAATACAAACAGTAAAGGGTCTGCACTAACATTTGGAATTGAAAACCAAAAAAAAAAGGCCCACTTCCAGCATTCTCATCCCTGAGCAGAGAATTATAATGCATTTGATGCACTTTATGTGGAATGAAATTTTCGATTTTGGCAATTTAAAATAAATTTGGTAAGCAGTTCAAGTATTCCCATTTCCACCATCGAACTTAATTGCAGAATATTTCATTTATATGAAAATGCATTATTGGCATCCTCACCTAAAAGCTTGAAATTAAGCTTAAACTTTACCTTGGGTAACAGGAGGGGATTTTCAGTTAATAATTCCAAGATAAAGATTTTCTTTTCATAAATGCTAACAATTCTTTTAGCATTTGACAGAATTTATGAAAGTTAGATAATCTTAAAGCATTAAAAGTTAGAAGTGTTGTCATCTGCTTAAACATTCATCAGTATTACCACTCTGTTAATTTTCTTTTTCTTTGCTTTTGTCATCTGGCCACTTCATGTTCAGAGATTTTAAAGGTATTTTTTTAATAGAAAATGCAATACTATACTATCCCTGCCGGGTATAAGATGCAAAAATCATGGGTGCCATGCTCACTCCTGCCACACCTAAAAACGCATTTCCCAGCCCTCACACACACCTGAACTATGCACCTATCTTTATCATTCTATCCTCTCATCCTGATAACAGCAGAAAGCAGTTCCACTGCTGTCTTATTTACGTTTTTCTACGGCAACTGTCCTCTGCCACCAGGGGCGCATGAATCTGCTCAGTAGTTCCGCTTATGACATCGCCAGGGACTGGCGCCACAGTCTCCATTTTCCCACCAAAAACATCCACACAGACCATAGCCAGCCACACCTCAATAGTGCACAGTGGCTCACCCACTTCTACTCATCGAATCTGTGTCATATTACCCTCAATACAACAGTGTGTCCTTTCACCATTGTGTTTAACGGCATCTACTTTAGTTTTATAATGTGCAGGCAGCGGGTTGCAGTGTACATAACACTGCACTATCGTCCTGCCTTTTATCATGGGTAAATCTAGTATATATATATAAGTACAACTTACTACGTTTTGCAGTTGTCGACTTATTTCTTCCCGTATGATATAGACACACTTTGTCAATTATGATAAAAGCAAGATTCAATATCTCGACCAACACACTTTGCATGTATGTATGAATAGTACTACTTGAACATGTGTGTCAATCAACAAACAGATAGCACTACTCTACAGTCCATACATTATAGCTCTCTGCAGATTGGCGGTCCACTGGAAAAAAATTTTTCTTCGTTTTAATTTGCAAACTTGCTTTGCCACATCACTCACTGTAACCTGTTGGTTTCCGAATCTTCTTACTAGTTGCATACCTTGAATAAGTTAATGAGTTTGTTTATTGACACCTGTGCTACTAGATTTGCCATGTACTGTTTGATGTGATTAAATTATAACTGACACAAACAAATGATAAAAAAACATTTTAAGCCAGTGACACCACAAGACCAAGTTGAATGTTAATTTTGAAACAGGGATGCTTTTGCACAAACAGCTCTAATGTACAATTGGCCAGAGTACTTGAAGTGCTGACAGTCAGACAGTCTCAGAGAGGGTAACCTCTGGTGATTTCATGAAGTGAACACAACAGCCCTGGGCATAATATGTCGGTAACCCACAAGAGTTGACAAGACAATGTGGGGAAAACGCATTGAATAATTCAGGAGGAATCAGCCCCAGGTACGTATGCAAGAAACCCATCAAGACGAGGATCAAATTAGTGCGGAGCGGCTAGCGCCATCATAGAAACAATGCAACTGGAGTGACAAAAGAGGGTGGCAAGTTTGTTTTATGTATGTTCAAATGGGAAAATTAGGGCATACCAGTGTTGGTTGGCCTCGTCCTCGATGCCGGCCTCGGGGCCTCATTTTGATGGCCTTGGCTCGGTCTCAGATGCCAAATCCTTGGCCTTGCCTCGGTCTCGGGTGTCTTTGGTTGAGTGATGGTGGCCTCGAGACCGGCCTCGTCTTCAAGGCCGGCCTCGAGGCCATATTTTGATGGTCTCGGCCTCGCCTTGGCCTCGGAGGGTCATGCATCGGTCTCGGTCTTGGCCTCGGATGTCCCGGCCTCGACTACATCACTGGGGCATACACCAACAAGCACATTGTCATGAAAGAATCTCCTTTTTCACTTAAATAGGCATCATCTGTCAGTTATAAAATGTTATCTGCAATACTATCCTTCAAACATCTGGCATAACACCTGCACATTCACTTTGAATAGAGAACTAAAACTGGCTAGTCTAATTTCTCAAATAAATTAATTAGCAAGCTGTTTTTTCCTTTAACTAATTTCTGAAATGAATTGTTAAGTAAACTAAATCTAACCCAGCAGCATTGAGTGTAGTTATCATATCACATCCCATGTATCCACAAGGCTGTTTTGTGGAGATTGCTGATTGCAGTTAACAGAACAGTGAATCAATACCCAGCTATGTACAGAGAATTACATTGGGTTTATGTCAACAATTAAAGCTGCTGTGTTGAAACAAAACACTTGGGATTTGGGGATTTATGGCTCTCTGTTTGCTTGGTAGATTACAACAGTAATGGATGTCATGTGAGCAATAAGCGATAAATTCATTCCATTTGATGAAACAACAACTGTGGCAAGATTGTAATACTACATTTTTTAATGTTTTTTCTATATGGCATTACAGACCAGGAACAGTACCACATCGGAATCAGATCATAACCAACCAAAAATTTAATTCTGTCTCGAAATTTGAAATAGTGTTGATAAATAGGACTTTCTGATGCTGCTAAATTGTGCCACTTATAGAATGACAAGTCAAATTATGAAGGCTACTTAGGGAGTATATTTTCATCCTGATTTCAAGTCTGAATGTAGCCTATAGAGTGTACCCGGAGAACCTTTGTTGAAGTGATAGAGGGAAGTGCGGGAGATATATCTGGAGGATAAAAGTGTAATCAAACTAAAACTGCTCTATCAATAAAGCAATTGTAATGCTCAATATATCATTTCAAAGTAACCAATAAATTCATTCCTCTGTTATACATGCATAAGTCTGTTTTTGGCCTGTTAACATCTGAGAGTAGGGAATCTGAACCTCTTGCCATATCTGCTCCCAATTTCCCCCTTAAAACATAGAGGACTGTGACACAATGGTTCCACTCCGCTGCCAAGTTAGGTGAAGTCTAGTCTTTTGAATTTGTCAAGAATGAGGTGCTCAGTAGCTTGGTAAATTACTTCAGGGAACTGAACAGACTGGGTGATATCGAGAGTCTATGGGGTAAAGATTGATTGGACAATAGACAGAAAGAAAGGAAGAACGAGTAAAAGGAGATGCTTTGAAGTGTTATCACAATGGTTGGCTTATTACAGTGAAAGGAGGGTCTCAGACCATTGCCATTATAGCTACAAAAATTAAAACATATGGGCAGGATCCATTGAATAATTTGAAGCAGTATGAAAAATGTCAATTTCATATTTTAACCAATTGTTTGCGAAGCAACAGACTCAAAAGTAGAAAATGGAAATGATTGACCGAATGATGGCATGCAGGTGGCGTGAAATGCTTGCACGGCAGCAATTGGGCAATAAGAAAATATATAATATCGGAAAAAAAGGTACTAGCAGGTCACAAGTCATCAAATAATTTAACGTTTCCTCTCTGATATCCAAGGCCAAGATAGATTTACCATTGTTACTGGCAAATCCTTAAAATTGTCACTAAACAGAACAAGAAATCAAAAGTTTGCTTTACTACGACGGCAAATATATTTTGGTTACATATAGATAATCAATATCAATTTTACTGGCAGACTAACATCAACCCAGTGTCATCGGTTCTGCCCATGGTGCCCAAAGTCACTGCAGATCATGTGGATGAAAATCATACAAACAGTGTATAAGGACGATCTAACCAGCAAAGACTCTTCTGACTTGTGCAACACACTGCATTGAAGCACAGAAGTAAGGCATACCGTATTTTCTCTATTAAACGCCCAGTGGGCAGAAGTAATGATGATATGGTCAATTAATAATTTTTTGCATAAAAAACTTATGATAAAGTCATATTTTGGTGGAATTTTGATGAAAATTAGTTCCTTGTGGAGGGGGGTGGGCTTTTATTAGGGGGTGTGCTTTTAATAGAGAAAATACGGTAATACTGTTTAAAGCACAATACTAAAGCACACAATGAGATCGGTGATTTTGTTTGTGTTGTCTGGAAGCTGCTACGTTTTGCCATTAGACCAGGCAAGTCATCACTGGTACAGCAACCAGCTCATGGCTGCCACCTCGCAAATTAACCCCATCACCAACAGGGTTTTGTTACGAGGGATATCTCCTCTGGGGGCAGGGCACTGGAACTGCAGACTGCACAATGCAATGACTGCTTAGCTGCAGGCTATATATTTGGGACACACTTTGCTTTGCTTCCATTCCGATGCTACCAGGGTGGAGATGAAGCTGTACAAGTGTTGAAATTATAGCTAAAATGCAATATTCACAGCCAACCAGATGATGCAATTTGAATGCAATAAAGTACATTATAGGCAGCTCTACCTTACATTTACATATTCCAGTCTGTCTGATCTGTATGCATTATCAGCAATAACATTCAAGGAAATGGATTAGTATTGTATCACAATAGAACTAGCTTTTCCACTTTCAGTTTATGAATATTGACTCTAATACAACACAAATACATTTGTAGACAGTCAAATTGGACTGCTGTGTCTGCAAATTTGCTTGATTCGAAACATACAGCAATATCCATTCATGGAACTATATTCTTGTGGTTTAAAAACCATTGAATTTCTCATTAATGAAGTTATTTTGCTAGATTCAAAACATACCTGTAGCAATATACAAACTGTCTGTTTATCAATCTCATCGAGCTATATTCTTGTGGATTTAAAAACCATAGAATTTGTCATCAATGAAGTTATCAATACCTTGTTGACCAATATTAGATACTATTATACAGATAGACTTTGTTCATTAAATTGGTCATCCAGTTCTATATATACTTGATGGATATGGCCATTATGAGCTCATAAGTTCCTGTGTTATAAGACCACCCCTCCTGTGGCCATGACATGGTCTCTCATGGTGATTTGGTCGCTCGTCTGAGTGCAAAATGCACTAAAAATACTACTTGTTGCGGGAGGAAGGCAGTCGCATGAGGCAAGTTGGTCTTACATCAAGGGGTCTTACAACCCAAGTAACACTGTACCAGTAAATTTAAAACATATTAATCAATCCAAGCTCTGACAATTACTATTTACAACACCACCTGAAATTTCTAACTTCGCCTATTCTGCTGTACATTATTATCATTTTACAGGGCATTGTCTGGCCATTAACGCCCAGTTCGCGGGCGTTAATGGCCATTAACGCCCGCGAAAACGCCACCTGGTGTATTGTGACGTCATCAGAAATGACGTCATGGTGATGTTGTTGCTTGTTATGGGCTAAAACAGCCAAAAATGGTCAGAATTGAAAAATTTTAAAGCCTAAAATTGTCTACACGAAGAGGAGAACACTGTTATCTAATCGGTTTTGCTCTAGATTTAATAACAAGACCGTGAGAACGCGAAAACGGAGCGGGCGTTAATGACCAAAAAAAAAGGTAACTTTCTTCTTGGATATGGATTGTGTTAAAAAATGATAATAATGATAATAACATTTATTTGTCGGGCATTATAGGGGTATTAATCAGTTATGGCCCTCGGGCAGAAATCATTTAATGCCCTCGCCTGGCGGCTCGGGCATTAAGTTAATGATTTCTGCCCTCAGGCCATAACTGATTAATACCCCATATACCCTCCAAAAAAACGTTATTGACCAATTACACCGAATGTATAAACATGCTGATCATGTTTGGCAAGCTTCACTGCACTCAAAATTTAATGCTGTGGTCTTGTTTAGATCACACCAGATTTCACAACAATTACTACTGTATAGATTCAGTCTAGCTCAAGGACCTTGTGCTATGTGTAGTGTAGTTTTGTGTTATCTAGTGTAGTTTTGTTGTCTATATCGAGTTAATGTTCAAACAACTGGTAAAGGGACATTGCTAACATTTGGAATTGAAAATAAAAAACAGACGCACTTCCACAGTGACTATTCTCAAATTAAATTTCGATTTTGGCAATTTGAAATACATTCGCTAAGCAGTCCAAATTGTCACATTTCCACCATTAATCTTAATTGCAGAATATTCCATTATGAAAATATTTTATTGACATCCGGAACTAAAAGCTTTAAAATTAAGCTTTAACTTTGCCTTGGGTAACAGGATGGATTTTTCAGTTATTCCCAGATAAAGACTTTCTTTCGGTGATGTCGAAATAGCATTTGACAGAATTTCACGACAGTTAGATAATCTTAAAGCATTACAAGTTAGAAGTTGCTTATGACATTTGGCTACTGCATGCTGTTTGTCTGATTCAGCGATTTTAAGGTATTTTTATATAGAACAAAGTGACAATAGAACAAATCGACAATTTATTGTGTGTATTTATCTACAACATACTATGTTTTGTAGTTGTCGACCGTAGGATATTGACACACTTTGCCAATTATGAAAAGAGCGAGATTCGATATCTCGGCCAGCACACTCAGCAATGTATGTATGTATAGTACTACTTGTATGTATTTGTAGCATTGTACGAGAATAAGGATCAAAAACACTTCATTTTAAAAACATGACCATTCATACATTATGCAGGCCGTTGTATAGTACTATCTGAGGCATTGTACAACAAATAAGGATACACAGCTTCAAACATTTCAATCTAAAAACAGGACCATTGATATATCCATACTGCATTTTTCTCAACACTTCAGAATCAGAAACAAATTAAAAACACAACTGCTGCAATTTATGGATTGACTTATTTTAACATTAGGTGACAAACCAAAATCTGACACCATGTTGTTTACAAAGCAAGTATGGTTCTTAATTTTGGACCAGCTCTATAATTATATGAGATCCTTATGCAGTGCTGCCTTTTGCAGATCTTTTGTAGATCAGCTGTGAACAGCATTTTAAAAATTAACTTGCAACTTGGCCTTGGGGTTTCACTGAGTTGGAAGTGTTCAAAATTGAATGGTTTTTTGTGTCAGTTACTATATATCCGTTGAGATGAAAATGTACAGCTCGTTATGAAGAGGGATATTTCAGCAACTGCAGCCAATTTGCTTTGCTCTACAAGCAGTTACACATGGGTTCAACTTTTTTAATAAGCTTAAAAGACCTTTTGATTCGTAAGATTGTAAAGGTTCCAAATATGCAATACATGCTATTAAAAATGTTTCTGAAAACCCCAACACCATTGAAAATTGTTACTTGAATTTCTTGAAAGCTTGATTGATTGGAAATTCACTTGTGGCATATTTTAGATTGTGTTTGTAATGTAATGTAAAATGTAGTGGGTTTACAGTCTTCATCTACGTCGTATAGACATATTCTGCCGACTTGACAATTACATCCTTGGCAGGCCAATCCGGAGTCTTTCTCAACTCCCTGGGGAGTATTCAGCCTTGAACACGGGTTAACCGCAGGGGCTTAAGAGCTCATTCCAGCACCATCACTGTGGTTGCCTTATTGCCAAGTACCCATTGCACCTGGGTGGGGTGAGGCAGTGGTTTCAGGAGGATCTGCCCAACTCCTCTATGCCATGGCTGGGATTCGAACCCACGACCTTGCGCGCGTGAGTCGAGCACCTTATCCATTAGGCCACGGCATAAATATTCTGGTAGTAATATGGTGTCAGTTGTTTTCAGTTTTTTCGTAAAATGCAAAATAGCCTGGTAAGTGTTTTATTGTATATTTTATACATTTATGAAAAAATACATATATATGTTTTTTTAACATTTTGTTTCGGAATATGATGAAACAGCAGCAGCTGCTATCAATGCCATCTCTTGGAGTTTAATATTAATTTTGTTAGTATGTTATGTATGTGGCAGTGTTGTAAGCAAACAAATTCACTATGTCTTTGGGTAATATTTAAGGATGTTTGCATCCAGCTGTATTATTATTATTATTATTATATACAAAATTTATATAGCGCCAGTAATAGCTTTAAAAAAGTTCTCTATGGCACTTTACAAAAGAGATTTAAAAATATAAATAGAATGTAAATACATTAAAATCAATTGGAAAAACATTAAAATCATCTTATAAATAGTCCATAAAAGCGTCTTTAAAAAGGTAAGCTTTAAGTTGTCTCTTAAATTGATCTAGACTGTCAATTTCTTTCAAATGCTCAGGAAAACTGTTCCACAAAGTAGCTGCTGCATGCCTGAAAGACCGGGGACCATAGGTTGCTGTGCGAACTTTAGGGACAATCAATAACGACTGGTCGCTTGATCGTAGATTTCTTGGAGACTGGCGTACATCAATCAAATCAGAAATGTAAGACGGTGCATTGCCCTTCATAGCTTTATGCGTGTAAAGCAAAATTTTGTATTGCAGCCTCTGCTTTACGGGTAGCCAATGAAGTCTGACCAGCACTGGTGTAATGTGCTCTCTGCGTGGCGTTCGTGTGATGATGCGGGCTGCCGTATTTTGTACCCTCTGCAATTTGCTGATCAATGTGTTTGGTAGTCCAAAAAGGAGGGAATTTGCATAGTCTAAACGTGATGTTACTGTTGCATGAACCAATGTTCTGCAGGCGTCAGTAGTGATGTTGTTCCTAATTTTGCCAATATTTCTGATTTGATAGTAGCAGGCCCGTGTCACATTGTTGATGTGTTTTTCCATAGTGAGGCAACTGTCTTGAATAACTCCTAGATTTTTCACTTGATCAACTGGTGCAACAATGGAATCATCCACACTAATGGCAAGATCTTCAACTGAAAGATTGTAATGTCTGGATTTGAATACGATGAATTCAGTCTTATCACAGTTTATCTTTAATTTATTCGCATCCATCCACTTTTTGACCTCCAAGACGCAGGTTTCCATGGATGATGCTGGTTGTGACCAGTTCTGTTTCGGCTTGATGATGGTGTAACTCTGCGAGTCATCCGCATACAACATGTACTGCATGCCATGTCTTTGAAAGATGGTGCCAAGTGGTGCTGTGTACATGGAGTACCCTCTCGGACCCAAAACAGATCCCTGGGGCACACCATACTTTAGGACTACCTCCTGAGAATTCACAGAGTTGACAGATACAGACTGAGTGCGACCCGTTAAGTAAGATTCCAGCCACTGAAGAGCATTTCCCGATATGCCGAGGGAGTGTTCAAATCTCTCCAACAAAATTCGATGGTCAAGCGTATCAAACGCGGCGGAGAGGTCCAGCATGATGAGAGCAACTGATGCACCACTGTCCAGAGCTTCCAGAATATCAGTTTGGACTTTCAAAAGTGCAGTTTCAGTTGAGTAGTATTTACGATATGCTGATTGGTAGTCGTCCTGAAGATCGAAGCGATTGAGGTGACTGTCAATACGTTTGCTGACGATTCTTTCAAGCAGTTTCGATATGAATGGCAAATTTGAAACTGGACGATAGTTTTTCAGAATATCGGGGTCCAGATCTGGCTTTTTTAAAAGAGGTCTTATGATAGCCTTTTTGAAACTCGATGGCACTTGTGCTGTTGACATGGATTTATTCACAATGGATGTTAGTGGAGGCTCAGCAAATGCTGGTTCACTGAGTACACTATAACTACTGGATGGAATATTTTCTCGGATGGCTGATATCTTTGAAGAGAAGAATGATGAAAATTTCTCTGCAAGGTCGTTAGAAGATGTATGAGCTGGAAGGATAACTTTTCCAGTCTCTCCGAGGAGTTTCTTTGTGATTCTGTACAGTTGCTTCTGGTCACGTTGGCACAGGTCTATCTGATCGAGGTAATATGACTGTTTGGTGGTACAAACCAGTTTAGCAACAAGTTTGGACTGTTCTCTGAAGAGGCTATAATCGACAGCAAGCTTAGTCTGGAACCATTTCCTCTCAAGTCTGCGTCGCTCATGCTTAGCTGCTCGAAGTTCCTCAGTGTACCAAGGTGCATGAGGTCGTAATGTTACAACTTTGGTACGGAGAGGGGCATGTTTGTCGATGATATTAGAAAGACACTCGTCGTAGGCCTTAATCAGATCTTCCAAGGGCTTACTGTAGAAAGATTATTGTAGGCCGACTTTCATTGAGCACTGCCATGTTCTTTGTGTCCATTTTTTGTGTTTCATGTGGATCAATATTGGCTCACTTCAGGGTGTCCAGCATTTCCCTCCAGAATTGGTCTTTTCTCTTGATGCCTTTTTCAGCTTTGTTGTCATGCAACAAGCTGTGTTTGGCACCAAGCCAGATTTTTTTTTTGTCAAATGGTTGACCCACATAGAAAAGTGTGTGTTTTGGACATAATTCAGCCAAAATAGTGAGAAACTAGTTCATTTTTATTTGATTTATATGTAATAATATAATATGATTCTTCTGGTATTGGAGCAGTGATTGGGTCACACCTTGAATTTGTTCTCTATCTTCACATCACACCTGTAAAAATTGAGCACATTTCCTCAACTTCCATTTTGTAGTAACAAGTCCACAGCATCTGATTACCCAATATACTTATATAGAGTGACACATCATGTGGTTATGCAAATGATCTGTCAAATGGTATATTGCACGAGATGCAAAGTTGACAGACTTGAGTACTAGGGCTAAGCTCCAGTAATCTTACTGGCAAACCAAGGACCAAAAGGGCCGTCACAGCACCAGCTGGAATATCCTTTCGTAAATTGTTTGCTTTTCTACTGAAAGGTTGACAGTGCTGCATGCAGTAGCAAGAACAACAACTATAATAGGACCTACTGCGGAAGTATTATAATAAAGAATTTAGATCATATTGATTGCAAATTAACACAATTTTTAAAAAGGCACTGAAGGCTCTTTCGTACATTATTACAGACTTCTAGTCTTACAGGGAAACAAGTCCTGTTCAAGCAAATCAGTTTTCGTGACCAGCTAGCTCTGGGCAAACTTGTCCCAAACAAGATTCCGGCTGATCTCCCATGGATTTTATCTTGGTGCAGCACAGCGCTGGAAATATTGAAGATCTTTCTATTGCTGCAAGACATTTGAAAGGAATATCTTGAGATTATAGATTTTCTTGCTGGAGCAAGATACATGTATCTCTGCATGATTTTGGCTTCATGTTTTAATTACTCCCTCCTATCGACTAGAAAAAGACTGATAAGGGAGTACCAAAAAAAATTTCTTTTGAATTTCACTTATCTTTTATTCTGATCAGGTCTTACATATATTTAGAAGCAAATATGTCCAAATTTCAGCTGATTATAACTTAAAGTGAATAAACTGCAAAATTATCTTGATTTGCAAATTTAGCAATCTTGAACTAATGATGATAGACAATACTCCATTCAGCCAATGAAAAACAGTCAATAAAATCACTCAAACACGAGCATATATATATGTCTTCTATATACACTTTTGAGACATTTTCAGGGTGACCACTTCAGGCATGCTACTTGTCTTGACCTGTAAAGTTTCCGAGTAGATTAGAACATTATTGTCTAATTTCTAGCAATTTTGAAAAATTGACGTTTAGTGTAGTATGGCGAGATTCAGCCTGTGGGGTGGCCTTGTGATTGGGCTGGTGGGAGTGGCCCATCTGGTGTCGCGCAAATCAATAGAAAAGACGAAGGCTTTGGAGATTGTACCCTTTCATCTGCCATTGCACCCAATAGTCTACTGGCTATTTGTCTTTGAGAGGAATTAGCCAATCACAGATTACAGATCTAGGGCAGATACTGCCCTGTCATGACTGAAGCACTTATGGGCCACAGAACTATGAACATAAAGAGAATTGGGGAGTGATGGATGTCATTGAGTCCATAAAGTTTGCAGTTGAGACAAAACATACAATGTAGGCTATTGATATAGATTCTGTACAGATGTAGATGACATAGCGACACATCTAAACTCCACAATTAATTCTGCAGTTTCCATTGCACCACATGGATCTCCGGGAGGCAAAGTGAACCAACCCTGAAATTCAAAATTTCGGGAAATGGCAAAAACAGTTTTGACCATATTTGTAACGCTCATGGTTTTGAAGCTATTTCAGTTACATGTTTCACTATGATAACAACCTGATTGGCTGTTTTCAAATTAACTATTTTTAAAATTAGATTGATGATCTAAATTTTTGTACATGGAAGCTGGCGATTTTAATGAAAACATCCATCGCAAGGCAAAGTGAACCAACCCATATGTTGCTTGAAACTGCTGATGATTTTGGGTCAAATTGGGCAAATAAATAAATAATTGCACTTAGCTTAAGATCTTTCATGACCATAACTACTTCAGGGTGGCAAATGAATTGATTAGCCTCACTCTGGAGAGTGTATTCTTTAGAGAAAGTTCAAAATATGGGTTGGTTCACTTTGCCGCAAAATGATGGCTGCTTGGGTTGGTTCACTTTACCTTAATACTGAATCCTCAACCCAATTAATGGCTATGCTGGTCAACCAGGTGGTCGAAAATGACCCAATACCAACCAAGGAGGGTACTAAAAGTCTTTGGTTGAAAATTAATTAATCAGCCTCATTCTGAAGAGTGGAAATGCTGCAATAATGATCAAAACTTGGGTTGGTTCACTTTGCCAAGAAATGTATGGGTTGGTTCACTTTGCCTTGAGATGTGTGGGTTGGTTCACTTTGCCTTGCGACTAAACTGAGTTTTGGCCACATTGGGTTGGTTCAACCCCCTATAAAAATAGCCTTGCTATGGGAAATTAAGGTAGGTCACCTAACCATCAGATAGAGGACACAATTTTATGCCCAAAACCATTGAAACATGGAAATGCCAAAATTCAGGGTTGGTTCACTTTGCCTCCCAAGGATCCACATGGTGGTGGTTCCAGCTATATAGAAAAAAACTTATTTAAACAGCAATGCATGAACTGCGATTAGAGAAACACAGACACCTAGCTAAATATTTCGATTTAATTAATTTTAAGATATCTTTTTACAGATGGAATCCAACCCAGCAGCACATATATCACAGCCCATTTACAGGGCTGTTTTGTGGAGATTGGAGATTGCAGTTAACACAACAGTGAATCAATACTCAACGATGTACAGAGAATTGGATTGGGTTTATGTCAACAATTAAAGCTGCTGTGTTGAAACAAAACACTGGGGATTTGATGAATTTACAGGTCTCTGTTGGCTCGGTAGATTACAAGAGTAATGGATATATCAACAGTGTTCACAGCAATTAGTGATAAATTCATTCTATTTGGTGTTACAGCAACTGTGGTCAAATTATAGGATAAATGATGATGTTGTTTCTATATTACATTATAGACCAGAAAAATAACCATTTCATATCAAAAATTGCATTGTGTCTAAACGTTTGAAATAATAATTATTGTTAGTAGGAATTTCTGAAACCATTTAATTGTGCCAGTTCAAGAATGACAGGTCAAACCAGTGATAGGCTACATAGGGAGTATATTTTTTCCCTGATTTCAAGTCTGAATGTGTAGAGTGTATACCAGGTACCCAGAGAATCTCTGTTGAAGTGATAGAGAGACAATCAAACTAAAATTGCTCAATCAATAAAGCAATTGTGATGCTCCCTATGTCATTTCAAAGTAATCAATAGATACATTCTGCTGTTTTGTATAGGTCTGTTTTAGGCCTGTTAATATCGGAGGGGAGGGAAGCTGAACCTCTTACCATATGTGCCCCCAATTTCCACCTTAAAGCATAGAGGACTGTGACACAATGCTTCCATTCCCCTGCTAAGTCAGATGAAGACTTGTCTTTTGAATTTGTCAATCTTGAATGAGTTGCTCAGTAGCTTGGTGAATTACCTATAGATGGAACTGAACAGACTGGGTGAGATTGAGATTATACAGTATCCCCAGTAAATGAGTACACCCCTGTGACTCCTGGATTAATTTGCTCAGAGCTCCACACTCAAGTGAAATAATCCACCAAGTTCATGATAAGATATAGCCTACACCTAGCAGAATGTCCAAGTAAACTTCGAAAGATATGCAATCAATTATCTGTTACTGACAAGTATTAAAAGATAGAAGTGCCGACAAATAAGTGAGTACAACCAAAGCAAAACAGACATTGGCATGACCTGCGAAATGAGCAATTATTGCGTATAAGTGGCATTGAAAAATTTTTATTTTGGAAAATGGCATTGTCAGTGTAAATTAAATCACATCCATTAAGCTTATAGCAAAGGACAACCAAGAGGGTGCATCATATCTTGATGCAAAGGAATCTCTCTCTCCATTGAAATAGCATTGCTGATTTGGGACGACTACCTCTGGAAACGTTTGCCGCTCCTAGGCATCTACAGTGGCCATTGGAATTTCCTGCTCTTTTTGCAACAGAAAGTTGATGTGATCAGAGGCGTATCTAGAAATGACCAGGGGGGGGTCCATTACATGGGGTGAATACAGGGTGCTCCGCAGCTTTTCCTATCTCTTCCATGTTTTTCTTGGCATGGGGGCGGGGGGCCATGGCCCAATAGCCCCCCTTAAATATGCCACCGGATGTGATCTATTATATAAATACATACTTTGTACACAATTTCCATGATGTTAACATGTAAAACTTGCCAATTTTTAGATCACCCCACTACATATTTTGCATCAGGTGTACTCACTTATTTTGCATCACAGTTATTTTAAACACTCACAACTTACAAATGCGCAAGTCTGCACCATTGAAATTTTACAAACACATTTTCTTAGGTCCAAGGGATATCATATGCTGGTTAAGTTGGATTACTTAAGTTAGTTCCTGACTTTTAAGCAAATTAATCAATATGTCGCAAGGGTGTACTCATTTACTGGGGATACTGTATAAGGTAAAGATAGATAGGACAACAAACAGAAAGAAAGGAAGAACAAGCAAACGGAGATACTTTGAAGTGTTATCAAAATGGTTGGCCTTTTATAGTGAAAAGAGGGTGTCAGACCATTGCCATCATAACTACAAAAATTAAAACATGATGGGGAGGATCCATTATATAATTTGAAGTAGTATGAAAAATTCCAATTTCATATTTGCAACCAATTGTTTGCGAAATAACAGACTCAAAATTAGAACAAGGAATTGATTGACTGAATACAGGAGCTGTGAAATGTTTGCATGGCAGCAATTGGGCAATAAGAAAGTATATATAATGTAGGAAAAAAGATGCTATCATGTCACAAGTCATCAAATAATTTAACGTTTCCTCACTGTTATCCAAGGCGTAGATAGATTTACCACTGTCACTAGCAAATCCTTAAAAGTGCCAGTAAACAGAACAAGACATCAAAAGTTTGTTTGGCTGCGACAGCAAATACAGTTTGGTTACGGATAGATAACCAATATCAATTTACAGGCAGCCTTTTGATAGACGACTTCTATGATAATAAAATAGCTGCAAGAAATCTATCACAACACGGTGGACAACTAAAAAATGTCCACATGGAAGATTTTAATTGAAAGTGCGACAAACATAATAAATTAATTGGCAAGTCATGCCATCTAATCCCTGAGGCATGTTACCTAACAAACTGCTTCAGTGATCTTTTATGATAGAATTATTTGTATCAAGATTAAAATTTGGCTTGGAATTTCAAGGTTCTATTCCAACTGGCCCTGAGCCAAATATTCTTCAATTCATCTCAGGGTGTGGCATTACAGGTCTATGGACGGTTTGTTACGGAAATGAAAGACTCAAAAACCATTGTTTATGCACTCATATTCATGCCCTTTTGCTATGGTTAAAACCTCAGTTTATGACAACTGCATTAAAAGTAGTGAGATGGTAGTATGTTTACTGCCATGTTACCAACTCATAAAGTGGCATGGATTGATATTGAATTAATCAAAGTAAATGCAAACGGTTCTCAGACTTATTCATCCTTAATGATTTATTAAAATCAAACCAGTTGCATCATTTCTGTCCACAACGCCCAAAGTCACAGTTACCATGTGGATGAAAATAATATTAGGACTATCTAACCAGCACAGTACGACTTTTCCGAACTGTGCAACACACTACACTGAAGCACAGAAGTAAAGCACAATACTAAAGCACACACCGGTGATTTGTTTGTGTAGTCTTGAAGCTGCTACGTTTTGCCATTAGACCAGGCAATTCATCACTGGTACAGCAGCCGGCTCATGGCTGCCACCTCGCAAATTAACCCCATCAGCCAACAGGGTTTTGTTACGAGGGTCATCTCCTATGGGGGCAGGGTATTGGAGCTGCAGACAAAACAATGCATTGACAGCTTAGCTGCAGGCTATATATTTGGAACACACTTCGCGTTGCTTCTATTCCAATGTTACCATGGTCATGATGAATCTGCTAAAATGCAATATTCACAGCCAACCAGATGACGCAATTTGAATGCAGTAAAGTACATTGTAGGCAGCTCCCAACCTTATATTTACATATTCCAGTCTGTCTGATCTGTATGCATTATCAGCAATAACATTCAAGGAAATGGATTAGTATTGTATCAAAACAGCACCAGCTTTTCCACCCTCACTTTATGAATATTGACTCTAATACAACACAAATACATTTGTAGACAGTCGATTGGACTCTTATGTCTGCAAATTTGCTTGATTCGAAACATACAGCAATATCCATTCATAGAACTAAATTCTTTTGGATTTAAAAACCATTGAATTTCTCATTAATGAAGTTATTTTGCTTGATTCAATACATACCTGTAGCAATATACAAACTGTCTGTTTATCAATTTCATAGGGCTATATTCTTATGAATTTAAAAACCATTGAATTTGTCATCAATGAAGCTATCAATACCTCGTTGAGCAATACTACCATATACAGCTAGATTTCTTCCATTAAATCAGTCATCTCATTCAACTTATGCTTGCTGAAAATGGCCATTATGAATACAATGGTCCCTGCATTATAAGACCACCGCTTATGTGGTCATGAACTGATCTCTCGTGGGGTTGTGGTCTCTCGTCGGGGTGCAAAATGCACTAAAAATACTATTTTGTGTGGGAGGAAGGGGGTCAGATGAGGCAAGTTGGTCGTACAATACAGTTACCACTGTATCGATAAATTTAAAGCATATTCATCAGTCCAAGCTCTCACAATTATTACTTGCTACATCAGCTCAAATTTCTAACTTGGACTATACTGCTGTACTTTAGACTGAATGTATAAAAATGCTGATCATGTTTGGCAGTGCTTCACGGCACTCAAATGCTGTGGTCTCGTTTCCCTCAGACCAGATTTCACAATATTTTTGCTGCATACATTCCGTCCAACTGCATGCGAATGCTATTTGAACATAGTGCTATAGTGTCATGAAGTCTTGTTGTCTATATCGAGTTTTTGATAATGTTCATACAACAAGTAAAAGGAAAGCACTAACATTTGGAATTGAAAACCAAAAACAGATGCATATGACATTCGGTATTCTCATCCCAGAGCAGAGAATTATAATGCATTTGATGCACTTTATTTGGAATGAAATTTCGATTTTGGCAATTTAAAATAAATTTGGTAAGCAGTCCAATTTTTCACCTTTCCACCATCAAACTTAATTGCAGAATATTCCATTATGAAAATGCTTTATTGACACCAGCAACTAAAGGCTTGAAATTAAGCTTCAACTTTGCCTTGGGTAATAACAGAATGGAATTTTCAGTTAATCCCAGCTAAGGACTTTCTTGTCAGAAATGCCAAATTAGCATTGACAGAATTTTATGACAGTCAGATAATCATAAATTTAAAAGTATTATCAAAACAAATCTGACAGATCTGCTAAAACAATTTACAGTACTACCACTCTATTACTGTTTTTTTCTTCTTCTTTGCTTATGTCATCTGGCCACTGCATGTTGTTTGTCCGTTTCATCGATTTTAAGGTATTTTTTTAATAGAACAAAGCAACAATATAACAAAGCAGCGAAATAACAAGGCGATAATATAATGATATCTCACCACCTTTTTGACTGTCAGGATACATTGCTCAAAAGACTAGTGTTATTGTTATTTTGTTGTTTGTTACCCAACTAACAATTATATCATGGTAAACGGTTATTCTTCTGTATTTCTACTAACTTCTCTGACGCCTTACATTTTATATGGCACTTCCATTGATGTCCTTTTCCTTCCACTCTTGCTCATAGACTTCCCATCACTTCCAATGATCACTGCAGTCTCCCATGTCTCCCCTGTTGGATGCAATCTGTTTTCGTGACCAGCTAGCTCTGGTCAAACTCGTCCCAAACAAGATTCCCGCTGATCTCCCATGGATTATATCTTGATGCAGCGCAGCGCTGGAAATGTTGAAGATGTTTCTATTGCTGCAAGACATTTAAAAGGAATATCTTGAGAGTATAGATTTTCTTGCTTGAGCAAGATAATTGTTTTTTTACTTGATTTTGGCTTCATGCTCTAATTACTCCCTCTTATTGACTAGAAAAAGACAGATAAGGGAGTACCAAAAAATATTTCTTTTGAATTTCACTTATTTTATATTCTGATCAGGTCTTACATATATTTAGAAGGAAATATGTCCAAATTTCAGCTGATTATAATTGAGAGTGAAACAAACTGCAAATGATCTTGATTTACAAATTTAGCAATAACTAAAGACAACTGACAATACTCCATTCAGCCGATGAAAAACAGTCAATTATATATGATTGGTCAAATAGGGGAGTGATGGATGGCACTGAGTCCATAAAGTTTTTCCAATAGAGACAATGCATACAATGCACTAAGAAAATAAATGAGTGATAATAGTGTACTTTATGTCTCCGAAATTGGTCATGGTAGTTACTGGTTACAAAATGTTTATAATTTTTTTTTTCAGAATTTTTCGAGGTATTGAGAATCATGACCAATATCGGTAACACAGCAAAAAGCCATACTTCCTGTCTATTGACCAATCAGAGGGGGTTATTCTGGCAGGAAGAAGTAAGGAAATAGACACAAAAAATGCTACAATGTGTTGCAATGGCCGAAATGGAACCATTAACTTTTCTTAGTGCAATGTAGGCTATTGATGTAGATTCTATACAAATGTAAATGACACATTGACGTGTGGAAATAGCAACACATCTAAACACTACAATTAATTCTGCAGTTTCCTTTGTACCATATGTATAAACTGCAATTAGAGAAATACAGACACCTAGCCAAATATTTCAATATTATTAATTTTTAGATATCTTTTTACGGATGGAATCCAACCCAGCAGCATATATATCACAGCCCATTTACAGGGCTGTTTGTGGAGATTGGAGATTGCAGTTAAAACAACAGCAAATCAATAGTCTGCAATGTACAGAGAATTGGACTGGGTTTATGTCAACAATTAAAGCTGCTGTGTTGAAACATAACACTGGGGATTTGCAGGATTTATGTCCCTCTGTTGGCACGATGGATTACATAAGCAATGGATGCTAACAGTGGGATGAACAATTGGTGATGAATTTAATCAATGTTGGAGTATGCCAGTTATTTCAGCTTGATGCTTTTATGGTATTGCTTCAGATTCTATAACCTATACTGGATGATGTATTCGTATACCTCATCATTGTATTTTACCTTTCTTTACTCCCTTTACCCGTAAGTCATATGAACAATACACAAGTCACTGTAAAACCAGCTGAGTCACTATTATTGGAACTTTTTAAAAATGCTGTTAAAATAACAAGGAATCATGATTCCTACCATAGAAATATTATGTTTTATTTTTTTTCTAAATGGTACCTGCCTTTATAGATGTTTGCAGATTGGAGGTCCAAACAGTTTCAAAATTAACTTTCTACTTGGTTGTGTCATGTCACTGGTTTAAAAATGTTTTGCTTGTGTCAGTTATGGTTCATCAGTTGGTATTAAACATATTTATTAAAAACATTGTAATTTAGTAACATTTGGTCGCAATTATTTGAATAATAATTCCATGAGATTTCAAAGCAATACCTTAAAAGGTGAATTTATAAATTCATGAAATCCGCGTGTGACAGAAGGATGCTAAGAAGCAGTTTGTTGCTCTATAAGTCTCAGCTTAATCACTCTCAGTGCCAATAATTTTCTATATGTCTGAAACTTCATTGAACAATTCATTGAACAATTCAAGCAGTAAAAATCATCAACTGCTGAAGTTTTAAACTAAGAGTGTCTCAGCAATCAGGGGTCCAATTTCTAGCGTCACGGAATGATTCTTACCATCATTCCATCACACTAGATATGGACCCCTGATCCCTGAGGCACCTTGAGTTTGAAAATCGAGCAATGGGTGATTTTCGCTGTTTGAATTGTTTTCATCACTGTCAGATAAATAGAAACCAAAATCCAGTACCAAGAATTATTAAATTGAGACTTACAGAGCAAAAAACAGCGAAAAACTGCATTTCCTCTCAAGTGGACTTCATGAATTGTGTAAGAGCTGCAGCTTAAACTTTGAATTATCAATAAAAGTTTAGTTCACTGGACAACATAAATTCTTTAAAACCGCCAATCCCTGAAAATTCCAAAGATTTTGAAAGTTTGATAATCAATTATTATTTGATTAGAAACAAATTGAAAATTCAACCTCGTCCCCTATAGGTATCTAATCTACCAGACTGCTGCAGCGAATTTTCCTTAAATAAAGAATTTGTTGCAAAATTACAACCAGGCTCCATCCACGTTTGTTTCAAACTAAGCATGAGTCAAATATGTTTTAATGAGTATGGCCTTATTCTGCATACAAGGCTCAGATTTACATCCTGTAGGTTCCGAGTTATCATTATCCACACTAACCATGTAGACATTACAAGACCAATGTCCAGGCTTCTGCAAAAGTTGCGGTATCATTGCGCTTGCAGAAGTAGCAGTGCCTTGCGCGAAGTCACTGAAGTACACCACTTACGCACAATACCAAACATACAATTAGATTTGTTTGTGCTGTCTGGAAGTGCTCTCTTCCCATTAGGCCATCAGTACAGTAGCCAGCTCATGGCTGCCATCTCCCAAATTAACCCCATCAGCCAACAGGGTTTTGTCACATGGTGTGTACACCTCCTCGGGGGTTTGGACAGTGAGCTGTAGATATCTGAGCCATGCAGCACCATACTGCACAATGGCTACAGCTCAGACATAATACAATTGAATGCATTGCTTTCCTTGCTTCCACTCCAATGCTTCTAGGCAGTGATGGAACTATTCACTTAGGATAAAGCTTTGATTTTGGTCAAGACGGGCTAAGCTGCGTCTACAGAACACTGACCTTCTTGGACAATGATTTGGACTGCGTAATGCTGCTACTTCTCATCTAAAGGCTAATCGTCTTAAGGAATTGCAAATTTTTTCTTTGAACCCAATGCTATCAAGGAGCTATTTATTTTGTGTTGGTGGTGTGGTATGTTCAAGTGTCTCCAGGTCTTTTCATCATCAGGTTTATTCGTCTTCCATTTTTTTTTGGGGGTGAAAACCGGATATTGTTCTAGCTATATTACAATATTTATCTTATCTTATTTTTCGGTTAAAAGCTTATAAGCTTGTGTTACTTATTTTACTGTAACCACCAACTTGAAATAAAGTTTTATCATTATCTTTTCTTTTTTCTTTTTTTTTTAGGGATCAGACTATGATAAATTCGGAGTGATTCTTTAGACATGGCAAAGCAAACGGAATAGTGTTTCACCTGAATACAACAGGCTTTCATCACATCGAAATCCCCCACTTTTCAAACATTGATTAATTTATTTCCCTTCAAGCTTAGTTGATTAAATGCACCACAATTTAACAGATGTGGTACTACAGTGTCTTGCTTGATAACACACAGAAACCCGCACAATAAAACTGTTGGAATATCCAGAAATTAGTCAAACCATATATTTCCATCAGGCAGTTCCAGCTGTATGACTTAAACTATCATCCCCATGTTGCCACTCTACTCATTGTGTGACCTTCTGACTCTAAAGTTTGTCTTGCTCGCTGCATTCCATGTATACGCTGATCGTGTTTGGCAATGCTACACTGCACTCAAATGCTGTGGTCTTGTTTCCCTTACACTAGATTGCACAACAATATTGCTGTCTACATTTGGTCTAGCTACATGAAAATGCCATCTGAATGACATGCTGTACAAGAGTGTACAAGAGCAGAAATTGTGTCTTGTGTATCATACTGCACACGTTTGGAAAACCTTGTCGATTTTGTGATAATATTAAAATGTGCAGTCAACATCAAGACTGCGAAGCTGTGTCATAATGGGTATTATTGTATATTTGTCATTGCATTCCAATCATTACTGATCAATTTCTTTTGAAAAACAATGTGATTAACCATTCATAAATCATCAGACATTACATGTATATAGTTTATATCTTAAAGCAGGGCTTTGGAATCGGGTAATAAGTGAACTGACTCCAACTTCCGACTCCTTTGGCTTTCTGAAAAGCAACTCTTACTCAGATTCTGACTCCTGAGGTCTCCTGAATTATGACTCTGACTCCTGACTCCACTTATCGCCATTATTTCACACACATAGTACATGGTTAATTAATTATTTTTGGGAGTCTGGAGTCACCAATTTAATTTTTCACTTCGACTCCGACTCCACCTGAAAATCAAAGTTTGACTCCAACTCCAACGCCACCCAAAAACCTCCGACTCCATGACTCTGACTCCTGACTCCGGCTCCACTCCAAAGCCCTGGCTCAAGAAGTCTGATCGAAAATTAATAATATAATCTGCCCAGGAATTCAGGTCTTGGACTTTCAATGTTGGCACATGTCTCAACTGGCTCACCCAATTTTCCACAGATAAAGTATCAGAACATGAAATGAAGAATGCTAAATTTGACATTTTAAACCTGACTTAATTTGCAGTCCTATTTGTCATCTGTTTTAAAAAGATAAATCAAATATTTAACAATTAACATTTTTTTAGTGACATCCCCAACTAAAAACTGTCAAAATCCAGCTTGCAACATTGCCTTGCGTGGGAGGATGGGATTTCTAATAAATTGAAGAATTTAGACTTCTTGTCAGAAGTGCTTTCACAGCATTTGGCTAAATTATGTATCTGTTGAATGATTTATATAATATTTAAAGTAAAATTATTAACAAAGCAAATCTTGACACATCTGTCATTTTGATTGCCACAATTTCTGAGTGTATTATTGTGCTGGAATAGCATTGTTCAGATTTACTACGAGACAATGCAAAAGGTCAATCTATTTCAGAGATATAAAAAGTCCAGCTCCCATTATAACTAAAATGTCCTCCGAGCCAATCATATAAAGACATGATTCTATTTGACAAGAAAACTTTATAATCCATTTTTGATGATGAAGCCATGACCAGACTATAAATGAAAGCAGAAGACCATACTAAAACAAAATCATATGATCATTCTTTTCCATTACAACTATGCTTGCATGATACCCATGAAATGGGGGCAGGGGAGGGGAAAAATATTAAATATAAATTTTGAACAGCCTAAAACCTTGTGGGTGAAAAAAGGTTGTATCTAAGTTTTTTGTGGATGGGCACCCAATACTATTGCCGGACGAGATAGTCCATGAATTAATAGTAAGATATCCATTTTCATAATTGTAGACTTCCAGCAAGGAAGTGTTTTTTTTAAGGACATGTATTCTGCGGGGAAAAGCGACATTAAAAAACTGCACTCTTCCAGTCTTCCCTATAGAACACAGGCCCAGGAAAAGTCATCCTTTCAGGCTGAATGTATACAATATGAAAACTTCTGTAATGTCCCGAGTGCCCCATCTTACCTGAAGGTACCTAAATCACCATCCTAATTTTGTGGGATCAGAAACAGCCTCTTTTTCCCAGTCATTGGCATTATTTTGTGATGATTTAAAATTCAATCACATTTTTGATTGAATTCTCAATTTAAGAATCTTTTTTTGCCATGTGACTATCAATGACAGCATTAATTCCTTGCTGACAATCCTGTTTCTTGTTATGCAAATGACCTTATTTAAAGCATCAGGCGGCTTATTGCAAAAGGCTTTTGAAAAGATGTTGCATAATAATATTGATTTATGCAAATGTTGAGATTAAATTGGTTATACACTGAGACAAAAGCAGCCTCAGATTTTTACATCACAAATTTAATTCCAGGCTTACTGAAAGTTGGAATATAAGTTACAATTCTCCTTTGCCTCTGTATCCAGATTTTACCGCATAAATGTCTTTGAATTACTACAGTACATATGGGGATAAAATGATGTTCAGTCACCATGTGTATCCAACATCAAGAACATAAATTATGTTGAAGTTGGAGAATGCAAAACATAAACATAAACATGAACATTGCTATCATAAATTATCATCACAAAAACCGAAATTGATTGACGGATCACAAGACCACACAGCCAATCTTGCCAAACCAGCAAAACAGACAAATTAATCTTTTAAAAATTTGACCATTCGAAATCAACCTAAGTCGCAGAATGTGGTGCCAGTGGCCAGACTATTTTGGAATCTAATCTTGTTTCAGTGCAAGACACGGTTTTGCTGGAAGGCTTAGACATTTGGCTGGTGATCTCTTTGGCTGCCTTTAACAAGTTAGCTTAAAGGCACTTTGCTACTTCATTTGAATTGCTGGCTGACAAACCAGAGGTAGTGGCTGTCTGGTGTCATAAGCATCAGTTATGCTTAACAAGTCAAGCTCAGCTAATTGTATTAAAGCCAACAGAGAAGTCTGCGAACCTGGAAGTAATCTTCACAAACACAAAAGACGTTCTTGAGTGCAGTGGCTGGTAATTATTAAAGCAAGAGTTTCAGAAAAAAAAACATGTTCTGAAGACAGCTCCCTTAGATCATAATTCAAGAATCCATCTGTTTACAATGTGAATATAAATGACAGCATTTAGTCTTAGCTGACAATCCTGTTTCCAGTTATGCAAATTCATCTTATTTAAAGCACCAGGCATTGCTTATATCGTCTTGAAGAAAAGGTGTTTGGATCTTTCTCGTATTACAGGGAAGTTTTTTTTATTACTTGATTTTGTTATTTGTTTAAATTATTTTTTTACAATAGTTTTCTTTACTAAAATTAGTATAATAACTGGATTTTTAATCGAATTTGTTCAACCACTGTGCTTGCTAAAAAAAGTATTGCATGAATGGGACGGTCAGGCAGATTTTGAAGATCTGAAGTTACACTGAATCCCCATCCAAATTTTTACAAAAGGATAAATGTGCCCAGTGCTATGGGATAAAGAAGAACATCTTTTTCCTCAGTCAATAGCAGTCTTAGAACTTATGTCACATATGTGATGATTTAAAATGCATAACATTTTTAGTTGAAATCATAATTCAAGAATCCATCTCTTTACAATGTGAATATCAATGAGAGCATTTAGTCTTTGCTGACAATCCTGTTTCCAGTTATGCAAATTGATCTTATTTAAAGCATCAGGCTTTGCTTATATTCTCTTGAAAAAAAGGTTTTAGGATATTGTATACAAAGTCAAAGACATTGATTGATGGAAATAAAATTGGTTTCATTCTGAGAGTAGAACAGCTATGTAATAATAACATAAATTTGTAAAACCATATTTTCCCATCTGGCAGTTCCAGCTGTATGACTTAAACTTGCAATATCATCCCCCATGTTGCAACTCTACTCACTGTGTGACAGCCCTTCTGACTCTAAAGTTTGTCTTGCTTGCTGCATTCCATGTATATGCTGATCGTGTTTGGCAATGCGTCACTGCACTCAGATGCTGTGGACTTGTTTCCATTACACCAGACTGCACAAAAATATTGCTGTCTGCATTTGGTCAAGCTACATGAAAATGCCATCTGAATGTCATACCGTACAAGAGCAGAAATTGTCTTGTGTGTCATACTGCACATGTTTGGACCACCTTGTCAACTTTGTGATATGAATAGAATATGCAGTCACCATCAAGACTGCAAAGCTGCATTATACTGGGTATGCATTCCAATCATTTCTGATCAATTTATTTGGAAAAACAATATGACTGACCATTCATAAATCATCAGAAATTGTATAGTTTATGGCTGAAGGCATGGCTTTGGAATTGGGTAATCGAACTGATATGACTCCGACTCCCGATGACTTTGGCTTTCTGGGCAGCAACTCTGACTCTGATTCCAACTCCTGATCGCTGAGGCCCCCTAGAATTTCAAATTATTACTACTGTGTGTTGTAGTGTTGACAATTATCTGTTATATTTAGCAATTTTCTCCATGATACCAGTTGCATGCATGCATGTTACGTGGAAAATACAAGTCTCAGAACTAACCTTTGCTAATCTAAAATATATTGGCTTTTGAGTCCTAAAGTGGCCCCCGAAATCTACCGCCACCTGACTTTTCGGTCACTTGGGCCTCGCACGAAGTTTGTGATCGCCGAAATAATCCCCACTACAAAAAAGAAAAATTGATGCCACTGTCTTTGGAAAATCCAGAGTCCAATAAAGATATTTTTTGATTACCACGTAAATGTCCTAAGTGTCCTTGAATTACCACATAACATTGTTATAAAATGTTGTCCGGTCATCATGTGCATCATATACTGTGTACGCAATGTCAGGAATATAAATCATGTTTAAGTCGGGGAATGCAATCAACATAAATATTGTTATCATAAATTATCAACACAAAAAACATAAAACCATGTAGTTTACAAATTGCACACATAACCCCCCCCCCACCCCTCAATTGATGATATATCATTATTATAAAGTATTTCAAATAAACTTAAAGCAGATCATGGATCAAAATATCTGAAAAATATAATAAATTTGCTGCAGTCATGTGTGGAAATTCAGATGTCTTCCTCATTATTTGGGACTGTCATTTTCATATCAGTAGCTGATTCAATTGATGCCTGTGAATTTATTGCAAAGTCATATAAATTTTGCATCCCACAATTTATTGCACTCAGTGATGACAAATGTTACCGCACAAATACTTCTTGATGACAGATTTTTCTGGTTAAGATATAGATGGATCAATACATTTAGATAATCAGTAAGTCAATGGACACATTTAGTTATTTAACTGCAGAAACAACGATAAAAACAATATACTTCAAGTCATATTTATGTTTATTAAAAAATATATTTCAAAAACCATTCGATATCAATGTAAGATGCAGATAGAAATGAGATTTAGAGCCAGTGCACAGTCTATTTTGGAGTCCAATCTTGTTTCAGTGCAAGACACTGTTTTTGTTGGAAGGCTTACACATTTGGCTGGTGATCTCTTTGGCTGCCTTTAACAAGTTGGCATTAAGGCTTTTTGCTACTTCATTTGAATTGCTGGCTGTCAAACTAGAGGCAGTGGCTGTCTGGTGTCATTAGCATCAGTTATGCTTAACCAGTCTAGCTCAGCTAATTGTATTAAAGCCAACAAAGAAGTCTTCAAGCTTTGAAGGAATCTTCACAAACTTGAAAGTTGTTCTGGAGTGCAGTGGCTGGTAATAGTAATTAAAGCAAGAGTTTCAGAGAAACATGTCCTGGAAACAGCTCCTTTTAACTTTTGCTGGTATTTGAGCCAGGTTTTTTATTGATTTATATTGCTGTTCCTTTCCTTTTTTGTAATATTTTTCTTTACTAAAACTAGTATTAAAAAAAGGATGTGAATAAGTATTTGTTAATCCCTGTCCATGCCAAGATTTTAAAGTATAATGTATTAAATGTAGTGGTCAGGCAGATTTTGCTTTTGATTATATCAAACTGTGTCAAAAAAGGTTCATATTACCATTGAGTGGTGCATTTAAAAGTTCAAGAACGGCCAATAAAGCTGAGATGAACAGATCCAGTGCACTTATCATGCTCTGCCTTTTCTTTTCTTGCCTTTCAGCATTTGCTGTTCTTCTAACTTCTTTTAACTCTTCGCCAGCTTTGACCTACATTCTTTTCAATTCTCATACCTATACATCATACTCCAAGTTTGATGTTTGACTTATTGCTCTGCTTACTTATAGCCATCCATTTTTCTTCTGGTGGCTCCTCTGATGCACCCTTGACTTATAATTATTTTCTACCAGTAAGAAGCTCTCTCCAAGGCCCTCAGGCAATTCCTCCCTCACAGATCACTTTGATCTTTATTTATCATTCTCTTATCAAGGCCAAAAGACCTCCATACAAAAATACTTCCATTTTGTACACCCTGTCCTATCCTTGATGCCTTCTCTGATGTTTCCTTATAAAAAATGTTTAATGTTTTGTTAATCAAATGACCATTCTTCTGGGGTCCTCCTTCTCGTTATCTCCTCCTCTTCCTTCATCCTTCTTGTTCTTATCTATTTTTTCCTCCTTTTCCGATTCTTCCTCCTCTTCCTTCACCTCTTCCATCTTCATCCTGTTCCTCCAAAATGTTCATCTTACCCTCCTCTTCATCACTGAGCTAACCATTTTCTTGGTAAATTTTTTTAATCCCAAAGTTTATCCAGGCTTGCTGTGAGGAGCCTTGCTAAAGGTCTTGATCAGTGCTGACAGACAGTGCTTGGAATACAAACAAAAATGCCATCCTTTATTGCACCAAATGTCAAAGAAGTCAGTATGACTTCAAGGATTAAACAGTATTCCTAATGTAGTGTTACCCACAATGAGCTGAAAACAAGCATCTTACAAGCCATGTTCAATATCAGACCGCCTGGTTCAAAACCCAAACAGATAAGTAAGGCTATAGACCTAAGTAAGTTCTGTAGACTTTACAAAGACAAACAAAAATGAAACAAAAGGTTGAAAAATGACAGAATTGAAATTCTGTGGCGACATCTGGATTTCTCTCTATGACAGGCACTGCACTTTTTGACAGAAATCGGAGAACCTTGGAATGGTTTTATTTGAATGTGATTACTCTCTTTGGGACAGACTTGTCTCAGATGACAATTTGATCTTGCCAAATAGTGGGCTGCTTCGCACACTAAAAGTATTTTTGCATATTAAATATCATCATAAATCATGTGGATGAGACATACACAATTACCAATACATATACAGAATAAAGATCCATGGTTTCCTCAGTACTTATATACTTGAATTGTGCAATTTTGCAGGCTCTGCTTTTCCAAAACATCATGAAATCAAAAAATTCCTGAAATGAAATGTTTGCCACTCGAAATCATAAGACAAAACTAAAATGAAGCGGAGGCAAATTTGGTCGCATAGTGATTGATTGTAAGCTGTATGGCAATGACAGCCAAATCCATGAAGTTGTTCAGATACTTCTTTGCGTGACTTAGTCTTGGTCAGATGCAGAAATTACAAATTAATGCCTGCAGGTCTACCAAAATAGCTTAATGAAGTTGAACCATGCAGCCCAGTGCCGTCTGCATGTTGTTCACATTTCTTTTGCCGCCATTTCTTTTTTGTGTCACGAAAGAAGGAATATAAATCATTTTGCTTATATTGAAAAACCATTTAACATAAATATCAAGAAGAGCAATGTCATAAATTATCAACACAAAGCCTAAACTTATAAATAGGTCTTTGTCATATTAACCAAGATAGTTGCTTTTACCTATATTATTAATGCTAAAAGTATTAATTCTCAAATAGTCTTCAAATAGTGAATATGCGCGTCAGTGTCCATATAAAAAAAAAGCCGTGAACTCTCTGAATGCCCCTCGTATTAGATCAATTTCCCTACAAGTTCAATTGATTAAAAGCAACACAACTTTGCACATATGGTACAACAGTATCTTGTTTGACCAGACAGAGTAGTAACCCACCTGATAAAACTGTTGGAACATACAGAAATCAGTAAAACCATATTTTCCCATCTGGCAGTTCCAGCTGTATGACTTAAACTTGCAATTTCATCCCCCATGTTGCCACTCTACTCATTGTGTGACAGCACTTCTGAATCTAAAGTTTGTCTTGCTCGCTGCATTCCATGTATACGCTGATCGTGTTTGGCAATGCTACACTGCACTCAAATGCTGTGGTCTTGTTTCCATTACACTAGATTGCACAACAGTATTGCTGTCTGCATTCAGTCTAGCTACATGAAAATGCCATCTGAATGTCATGCCGTACAAGAGTGTACAAGAGCAGAAATTGTGTCTTGTGTGTCATACTGCACATGTTTGGAAAACCCTCTCAAATTTGTGATATGAATAAAATATTATTCAGTTAACATCAAGACTACAAAGCTGTAAATACTCCACATTATTGTATGTTTGTCATTGTATTCCAATCATATCTGATCAATTTCTTTTGAAAAACAATATGACTGAGCATTCATAAATCATCAGACATTATATAGTTTATAGCTGAAAGCAGGGCTTTGGAATCGGGTAATAAGTGAACTGACTCTGACTCCCAACTCCTTTGGCTTTCTAAAAAGCAGCTCTGAATCCGATTCCTACTCCTGAGGTCTCCTGAATTATGACTCCTCCTGACTCCACTTATCGGCATTATTGCACACATATATTATATGGTTAATTTTTAGGAATCTGGAGTCACCAATTTCATTTTTCCGACTCCTGACTCTAGTTCCACTTCCCAGCCCTGGTTTAAGAAGTCCGATAGAAAATAAACAATATAATCTGCCCAGGAAATCTTGCCGTGGACGTTCAATGTTGGCACATGTCTTAACTAATCGGCTCATCCAATTTTCCGCAGATAAAGTATCAGAATATGATATGAAGAATGCTTAAATTTGACATTTTAAACCTGATTTAATTTGATGTCCAATTTGTTATCTGCTAAAAATTAATCAAATATTTCACAATTAAATTGCTTAGTGACATCCCCAACTATAAGCTCTCAAAATCAAGCTTGCAACATTACCTTGCGTGAGAGGATGGCATTTCTAATAAATTGAAGAATTTAGACTTCTTGTCAGAAACGCTTTCTCAGCATTTGGCTAAATTTTGTATGTTAAATGATTTATAGCATTTAAAGTAAAATTAATAACAAAGCAAATCTTGACACATCTGTAAATTTATTTCAGAGATACAAAAAGTCCAGCTTCTCATATAAACTGAAATATCCTCCGAGAGAATCAAATAAAGACATGATTTATTTGACAAGAAAACTTTCTAATCCATTTTTGACAATGATGACATGACCAGACCAAAAGTCAAACCAGAAAACCAGAATTAAAACAAAATCATACAATCATTCTTTTCCATTACAACTATGCTTGCAGGATACCCGTGAAATGGGGGCAGGGGAGGGGCAAAATATTAAATATAAATTTGGAACAGCCTAAAACCTTGTAGTGGGTGCAGAAAGGTTGTATCTAAGTTTTAAGTGGATGGGCACCCAATACTATTGCCGGACAAGATAGTAAGATATCCATTTTCATAATTGTAGACTTTCAGCCAGGAAGTGTTTGTTTTTTTTCCAGGACATGTATACTACGGGGAAAAGCGACATTAAAAAACTGCGATCTTCCAGTGTTCCCTATAGAATACATGCCCAGGAAGATTCATCCTTTCAGGCTGAATGTATACAATATGGAAACTTCTGTAATGTCCCAAGTGCCCCATCTTACCTGAAGGTACCTAAATCACCACCCTAATTTTGTGGGATCAGAAACAGCCTTTTTTCCCAGTCATTGGCATTATTATGTGATGATTTAAAATTCAATCACATTTTTGATTGAATTCTCAATTTAGGAATCCTTCTTTTTGCCATGTGACTATCAATGACAGCATTAATTCCTTGCTGACAATCCCGTTTCCTGTTATGCAAATTTACCTTATTTAAAGCATCAGACGGCTTCTTGCAAAAGGCTTTTGAAAAGATGTTGCATAATAATATTGATTTATGCAAAGGTTCAGATTAAATTGGTTATACACTGAGACAAAACAGCCCCAGATGTTTACATCACAAATTTAATTCCAGGCATACTGAAATTTGGAATAGATTTTACAATTCTCCTTTGCCTCTGTGTCCAGATTTTCTTTACCTTTATTTCATCAGAACAGCTGTCTAAAAGTTGACGGCTATTTGCTGCAAACTGGGGTGCAAAATTCGCAAGCTCCTGTGAGCGGTCAACAGAATTTTGATCTCTGGAAGAAACCAGGACAGTGAGGAAGAAACCAGGACAGTTCCATCATTTAGTGATGGTCTAGTTTATTTCAAAAAACTCTGTAGGTGTCTAATCTGACTTTGGTTGGCTTCAATTTTAAGCAGACAGCTTGTAAATACCAAAATAAGTTGGAACTATTTTTTATCATGGAGGATGTATACATTGTAGCTCACACGTAATGCCAGTATAGAGGGGGCCACTTGTGGCATGGACAAGAAATTTTGTTGAGTGTTACACAGCTTTTATGAAATTGTAAATTATATTTTTGTTAATAAAACATAAAGTAACAGAATAAATACAATTGAGCACTTTTGATATCACAAAGCAAAAACATTGCCTTTGTATGGACACATGAATAAGTGAGAGAGCATTCTTTTTGGACACTTTTTTGACCACAATTTAACATGCGCTAAATGGCATAAGTAGATTGAATACCATCAAACTTCTGATGAGTAAAATCATCAATTTCACAGGCAAAATTAATGCTAAAGTTTTAAAACTTTCTTTTTGTCTCATGATTTCCAAACATGTTCATTCAAAGCAGTGGACTGGATATTTGCCAGCAACCATGCTTTGTGAAAGTAGTTTGGCGTAGTAATATGGACAGCTGTTGTGCGGCCTGGTCTTGTGATCTGTCCAAACAGATCAAATTATTGTTGACCCAATTCGATTTTCCAGGGACTGTCAGCATTCTGCTGCCACTTGTCAGTCCCGAACAGAGACAGTCAGAACAGCATAATCGTGATGCCGTTGGAAATCCCCAAGCAATAAAAAATATTTTTGATCGCGATTAAATGTCTTTGAATTACCATATAACATATGGTGATAAAATGTGACCTGCTCCACCAAAATGAGTTTAAAGTAGGCAATCTGTATTTTCCAGAAATTAGCAAAGTTTGTCCAAAGGTCACATTTTGACGATTTTTAGCTGTTGGTACCAAGTTTTAGCAAAAGTAATTTGCTTTGATTATTTAAGACCTTCTTAACCAAAATAAGATTTTAAATTATCTAAATTGGACATCATTCTCGATTTTCCTCGTTCTTTTATTGTAATGGTGGGAAATTCAGGTGCCATTTTCTCAAAGTTTGATGTTTCGTATCTTTGGATTGGATGGAGATATCAAGACGAATGAAACATCATTTTAAAGCCAATTTCCAGTAGAACAAAGTCATTTTCACAAATGAATATGACAGCAGACCGACTTTGAACCCATTTTGGTGGAGCAGGTCACAAATGATGTTCAGTCACCATGTGTACACAACATCAAGAACATAAATTATGTTGAAGTTGGAGAATGCGAAACATAAACATAAACATGAACATTGCTGTCATAAATTATCGTCACAAAAACCGCAATTGATTGACAGATCACAAGACCAGACAGCCATGTGTGCCAAACCAGCAAAACAGACAGATTAAACCTTTAAAAATTTGACCATTCGAAATCAACCTAAGTTGCGGAATGTGGTGCCAGTGGCCAGACTATTTTGGAATCTAATCTTGTTTCAGTGCAAGACACGTTTTTTTCTGAAAGGCTCAGACATTTGGCTGGTGATCTCCTTGGCTGCCTTTAACAAGTTAGCTTAAAGGCATTTTGCTACTTCATTTGAATTGCTGGCTGACAAACTAGAGGTAGTGGCTGTCTGGTGTCATTAGCATCAGTTATGCTTAACAAGTCAAGCTCAGCTAATTGTATTAAAGCCAACAAAGAAGTCTGCAAGCCTGGAAGCAAGAGTTTCAGAAAAAAAAAAAAACACGTTCTGAAAACAGCTCCCTTTAATCTTTCTCGTATTAGAGGGAAGGTTTTTCCATTACTTGATTTTTGATTTTGTTATTCCTTTAAATTATTTGTTTACAATAGTTTTCTTTACTAAAAACTGGATTTGAAATTGTATTTGTTCAACCACTGTGCTTGCTAAAAAAAGTATTTTGTATTGAATGGAACGGTCAGACAGATTTTGAAGATCAGAAGTTACACTGAATCACGATCCAAATTTTGTCAAAAGCATAAATGTGCCCGGTGCTGTGGGATAAACAAGAGCACCTTTTTCCTCAATCAATAGCAGTCTTAGAACTCATGTCGCATATGTGATGATTTAAAATGCATAACATTTTTAGTTGAAATCATAATTCAAGAATCCATCTCTTTACAATGTGAATATCAATGACAGCATTTAGTCGTTGCTGACAATCCTGTTTCCAGTTATGCAAACTCATCTTATTAAAAGCATCAGGCATTGCGTATATCCTCTTGAAGAAAAGGTTTTAGGATCTTGTATACAAAGTCAAAGACATTGATTGATGGAAATAAAATTGGTTACATTCTGAGATTAGAGAAGCAGTGTAATAATTATAGAAATTTGTAAAACCATATTTTCCCATCCGGCAGTTCCAGCTGTATGACTTAAACTTGCAATATCATCCCCCATGTTGCAACTGTACTCACTGTGTGACAACCGTTCTGACTCTAAAGTTCATCTTGCTGACTGCATTCCATGTATACGCTGATCGTGTTTGGCAATGCTACACTGCACTCAAATGCGGCGGTCTTGTTTCCATTACACTAGATTGCACAACAATATTGCTGTCTGCATTCTGTCTAGCTACATGAAAATGCCATCTAAATGTCATGTTACACAAGAGCATACAAAAGCAGAAACGGTCTTGTATATCATACTGCACATGTTTGGACAACCTTGTCAACTTTGTGATATGAATAAAATATGCAGTCATTATCAAGATTGCAAAGCTGCATTATAATGGGTATTATTGTATATTTGTCATTGCATTCCAATCATCACTAATCAATTTCTTTTGTAAAACCATATGACTGACCATTTATAAATCATCAGAAATTACATAGTTTATCGCTTTAAGCGGGGATTTGGAATCGGGTAATAAGTGAACAGACTCCAACTTCCGACTCCTTTGGCTTTCTGAAAAGCAACTCTTACTCAGATTCAAACTCCTGAGGTCTCCTGAATTACTTCACGACTCTGACTCCTGACTGCGGCTCCACTCCAAAGCCCTGGCTCATGAAGTCTGATAGAAAATTAATAATATAATCTGCCCAGGAAATCAGGTCTTGGACCTTCAGTATTGGCACTTGTCTCAACTAATCGGCTCATCCAATTTTCCACAGATAAATTATCAGAATATGAAATGAAGAATGCTAAATTTGACATTTTAAACCTGATTTAATTTGCAGTCCTATTTGTCATCTGTTTAAAAAAGATAAATCAAATATTGAAAAATTAAAATTGTTTAGTGACATCCCCAGCTAAAAGCTCTCAAAATCCTGCTTGCAAAATTGCTTTGCGTGAGAGGATGGGATTTCTAATAAATTGAAGAATTTAGACTTTTTGTCAGAAATGCTTTCACAGCATTTGGCTAAATTATGTATCTGTTGAATGATTTATATAACATTCAAAGTAAGATTATTAACAAAGCAAATCTTGACACATCTGTCATTTTGATTGCCACAATTTCTGAGTGTATTCTTGTCCAGTCCTCCCTATAGAACACATGCCCAGGAAAAGTCATCCTTTCAGGCTGAATGTATACAATATGAAAACTTCTATAATGTTCCAAGTGCCCCATCTTACCTGAAGGTACCTAAATCACCATCCTAATTTTGTGGGATCAGAAACAGCCTCTTTTTCCCAGTCAGTGTGGCATTACTATGTAATGATTTAAAATGCAATCACATTTTTGGTTGAATTCTCAATTCATGAATCCATGTGTACACAACATCAAGAACATAAATTATGTTGAAGTTGGAGAATGCAAAACATAAACATAAACATGAACATTGCTATCATAATTTATCGTCACAAAAACCGAAATTGATTGACAGATCACAAGACCAGCCATGTTTGCCAAACCAGCAAAACAGACAAATTAATATTCTAAAAATTTGACCATTCGAAATCAACCTAAGTCGCAGAATGTGGTGCCAGTGGCCAGACTATTTTGGAATCTAATCTTGTTTCAGTGCAAGACACAGTTTTTGCTGGAAGGCTCAGACAAGTTAGCTTAGAGGCATTTTGCTACTTCATTTGAATTGCTGGCTGACAAACTAGAGGTAGTGGCTGTCTGGTGTCATTGGCATCAGTTATGCTTAACAAGTCAAGCTCAGCTAATGGTATTAAAGCCGACAAAGAAGTCTGCAAGCCTGGAAGTAATCTTCACAAACACAAAAGATGTTCTTGAGTGCAGTGGCTGGTAATTATTTAAGCAAGAGTTTCAGAAAAAAAAACATGTTCTGAAAACAGCTCCCTTTAATCTTTCTTGTATTAGAGGGAAGTTTTTTTTATTACTTGATTTTGTTATTTCTTTAAATTATTTGCTTACAATTGTTTTCTTTACTAAAATTAGTATAAAAACTGGATTTTAAATCGAATTTGTTTAACCACTGTGCTTGCTAAAAAAAGCATTGTGTATTGAATGGAACGGTCAGGCAGAGTTTGAAGATCTGAAGTTACTCTGAATCACCATCTAAATTTTGTGAAAAGGATAAATGTGCCCGGTGCTTTGGGACAATGAAGAGCATCTTTTTCCTAAGTCAATAGCAGTCTTAGAACTTATGTCACATATGTGATGATTTAAAATGCATAACATTTTTAGTTGAAATCATAATTCAAGAATCCATCTCTTTACAATGTGAATATCAATGACAGCATTTAGTCTTTGCTGACAATCCTGTTTTCAGTTGTGCAAATTCATCTTATTTAAAGCATCAGGCATTGCTTATATCCTCTTGAAGAAAAGGTTTAAGGATCTTGTATACAAAGTCAAAGACATTGATTGATGGAAATAAAATGGGTTACACTCTGAGAGTAGAGCAGCTGTGTTTACAATAATTATAGAAATTTGTAAAACCATATTTTCCCATCTGGCAGTTCCAGCTTTATGAATTAAACTTGCAATATCATCCCTGATGTTGCAACTATACTCACTGTGTGACAGCCCTTCTGACTCTATAATTTGTCTTGCTCGCTGCATTCCATGTATAGTCTGATTGTGTTTGGCAAAGCTACACTGCACTCAAATGCTGTGGTCTTGTGTCCATTACACTAGATTGCACAACAATATTCCTGTCTGCATTTGGTCTAGCTACATGAAAATGCCATCTGAATGTCATACTGTACAAGAGCTGTACAAGAGTGTACAAGAGCAGAAATTGTGTCTTGTGTATCATACTGCAATGTTTGGAAAACCCTGTCAAATTCTTAATATGAATGGCCACCAGAGCGCCTATAAAGAAACTGTCAGCACTGAGACTGCCATCTGCTCTCTCGTTAATCATCTGTTGTGGGCTTTGGAAAACGGTCAAGCTTCAATTGTGACTGCTCTCGACTTAAGTGCCGCCTTCGACACTGTTGATCACTCTATCCTCCTCGATCTCCTAAACAGGAATTATGGATTATCTCATGAGGCCTTGCAGTGGTTCCGTTCGTATCTTCTACATCGTAAGCTCCATGTCAAGATCAATCAGGATCACTCTGATATTCACAAATTCAATTTTACTGTGCCGCAAGGCAGCTGTCTTGGTCCAGTCCTTTTTAACATCTACTGCAGCACCATCACTTATTGTGTGGATAACAACCAACAAATTTGTGGCTATGCAGATGATCATTGTCTGTTTGACCATTTCACATCGGGAAACTCAACAGAAGAGCTTGACTGTATCAAACGTACTGAGACTTCTCTTGTTAACATAAGCGGTTGGATGTCATCAAATCGCCTTAAAATGAATGCTGACAAGACTGAGGTCACCATTTTCGCCTGTAGGCAGAAGCATAGCAATGTTATTACTACATCCATCAATGTTGCAGGTTACATTGTGCAAGTATCTGACAGTCTTAAGTACCTTGGAGTCTGGTTGGACACTCATCTATCAATAGATAAACACATCTCCCTGAAGTGTAGAACTGCAAGTATCAACATCAAACGCATTGCAAACATCCGTCGTTTCATTGACACTGACACAGCCAAACTCTTGGCTGTATCTATGGTACTGTCACATCTTGACTACTCGAACAGTGTTAGTCTGTGGCCTACCGAAGAAATCCCTGAATCAGCTTCAGTGAATCCAGAATTGGGTGGCTAAGGTAGTTCTCCTGAAGGACAAATATTCAAGCTCACGTGATGCTCTTAAAACTCTCCATTGGCTACCTGTCAAGGAGAGAATTGATTTTAAGATACTCTGCTTAGTTTTCAAATGTCTTCATCATCAAGCTCCAGACTATTTGTCATCCCTGCTGAAAATAAAACAACATCAGAGAACAACACGGCAAAGCAGCCGACCAGGCATCATCCTGGAAGTTCCAAATGTACAAAGATCTACATTTGCTCAAAGATCATTCAGCGTACATGGCCCTCGTCTGTGGAATGCTCTGCCTACCAACGCGAAGTCAGCTGAAACTCTATCCTGCTTCAAACGAATTGTTAAGACTGTGCTGTTTAGACAAGCCTTTCAGCTCGGTACTGATTAGCAGTTACTATTCTTATTTACCTGTTTTTACTGTCATTGTCATTTCTCTTTTTAACATCTATTTTTCTCGTTTACTGTATTTATTCTCACACCCAGGAGGCAGCAGCCGCGGCCAACCTGGTTTGTGATATTTTAATCATTCTGATATTTTAAAATAAACCAGGTTGGCCGCGGCTGCTGCCTCCTGGGTGTGAGAATTTTTAATCATTCTGATATTTTAAAATTAATTTTGCTTTATATTTGTTTTGTTTTTTTTTACCATTTTATTATCATTGTAAAGCGCACCAGAATGTATTAATTTATAATTGGTAGCGCTATATAAATGTAATAATAATAATAATAATAATATAATTCAGTAAACATCAAGACTACAAAGCTGTAAATACTCTGCATTATTGTATGTTTGTCATTGCATTCCAATCATATCTGATCAATTTCTTTTGAAAAACAATATGACTGAGCATTCATAAATCATCAGACATTATATAGTTTATAACAAAAAACAGGACTCTTTCCTATACAACCTATAGAACACATGCCTGGGAAAAGTTACGCATTCACGCTGAATGTATACAATTATGCAAGCAGCTGTAATGTTCCAAGTGCCCCATGTCACTTGAAGATATCGAAATCACCATCCTAATTTGTCAAATGGGCAAAAAATGCTTGATTTTGTGAGATCAAAAACTTCCTCTTTTTCCCGGTCAATAGCATTATTATGCAATGATTTAACATGCAGTCACATTTTTGGTTTAATTCTCAATTCAAACATCTTTTTTTTTTCCCATGTGACTATCAATGGCAGCATTAATTCCTTGCTGACAATCCTGCTTCCTGTTATGCAAATTTACCTTATTTAAAGCATCAGGTGGCTTCTTGCAAAAGGTTTTAGAAAAGATGTTGCATAATATAAATACTGATTTATACAAAGGTTGAGATTAAATTGGTTATACACTGAGACAAGAGAAGCCCAAGATTTTTATATCACAAATTTAATTCCAGGCTTACTGAAAGTATGTTGCAGTCATCTTTGGTTCAGTGACCTGACATATTATTCATCTTTATTTCATCAGAACAGCATTATTAAATTGTGATTCCTTTGGAAAGATATTTTTTGATTACCACATAAGTGTCCTTAAATTACCAAATAACATTGTAATAAAATGTCATTCAGACATCATGTGTCGTTTTAAAAGAACATCAAAAACATAAATTTTGTTTTGGAGATTGGGCAATACATTGAAGATAAATATTGCTATAATAAATTATATAATTATCACCAAAAATACAGAAATCGTTGACAAAAAAATACTAGATCAGACAGCCATGCTTGCCAAGACAGCATATCACTCACAATATGGTACACATCATGTCACCTCATTGATAATACATTGTATACCATTATTAAAAAGTTTTCATATAAACATAAAGCAGATTATAGATCAAACAATGCATTAAGTGTCTTTCTCATCATTTGTGTCTGCTGTTGTCATATCAGCAGTTGGTAAAATTGATGTCCATACATCCATAGTCAAGGGATGTTCCACAGATTATCGCATTCAGTGATGGCAAATGATACCAAAAAGACAGGAGAATCTATATATTGACAGAATCAGCTTGTCAATAGATGCATTTAGTTATTCTGGAGAAACAAAAGTAAGAAATGCAATCGAGCAAAATTATTTTTTTTTGAAGAAGAAGAAATCTGATCAGACCACTCAAAATCAACATAGGTCGCCGAAAGAAACAAGATGTGGTGCTTGTGGCCAGACTATTTTGGAATCTAATCTTGTTTCAGTGCGAGACCCTGTTTTTGTTGGAAAGCTCAGACATTTGGCGGTAGATCTCCTTGGCTCCCTTTAACAAGTTAGCTTCAAGGCTTTTTGCTGCTTCATTCGAATTGCTGGCTGACAAACTGGAGGCAGTGGCTGTCTGGTGTCATTAGCATCAGTTATGCTTAACCAGTCAAACTCAGCTAAGTGTATTAAAGCCAACAAAGAAGTGTTCAAGCTTGGAAGTAATCTTCACAAACTTGAAAGATGTTCTGGAGTGCAGTGGCTTGTGTTGTTAAAACAAGAGTTTCAGAGAAACATTCTGAAAACAGCTCCTTTTAACTTTTGCTGGTATTTGAGCCATGTTTTTTATTGCTTGATGTTGCTGTTCCTTTCCTTTTTTATAATATTTTTCTCAACTAAAACTAGTGTAAAATCAGGATGTGAAAAAGCATTTGTTAATCCCTGTCCTTGCCAAAATTTTAAAGTATAATGTAATAAATGCAATGATCAGGCACATTTTGCTTTTGATTATATCAAACTGTGTCAAAAAAAGGGTTCATATTATCATTTACATTGGGTTGAAAAAGTATACACCCCCCTGGAGTGGTCTTCCAATTTTCTGTCATATCTTCCTTCAGAAATGCATCATCAATCCCATACTTCTACATGCTCATACGGACGTCTCTTGTAACCTATATTCACCATAAAATTCTGGGTGGTAAGTCATGGACGAGTAGAAAAAATTAAACAAGCAAAAATTAGTGTTTCAAAAGTATACACCCCTTGTAAGTTGTTGATGTTTTTTCAGTGACAATAATGTTGTTTTGACCTGAAAAAGTAAAATTATGATATACATAGATGATCTCTGATTAATTTTTAACATCTTGGATTGTTTTACCCAATTTCTGTAACTTCTGTGGCCGACTGTGGATGGAAAATATCACAAAGTCAACCTACTGTAAATAAAAATTGTAAAAAATGTGATATGAAAATAAAACAGATATCTAATGAATTCCATAAGCTGCATTTGAGAATTTAGAGGTTAAATGGGGAAACAAAAAATATTTTGAGCCCTAATTACGCATCAGCATCCCCCAGAGCAGTGTCGGAATGAACTGACATTTATACCTGACAAAAGGTGTTGGGATACTCTTTCCTTGAGAAGCCCCCAAAAATCAATAAAAGGGCTGGACAGGAAGGGACAAACCCTGATACAACCTAGAAAAAGATTCATTTCAGTATCTGCAACAGAATTTTAAAATACATATGGTCATAGGAACCTGCAGAGATACTTTGTTTTGGCCCTCTCCCATTTGATTTCTTGTGTCTTTTAATGTGTGTTTTCAATAATGCCATTATCCATGTATGGTTCTATCAGCTATGAACATAAAGTAGGTGCGATTTGACAATGCTCAATCAAGTTTAAGTGATATTTTTTCTCGTCTCCCAATTTGTGATAAAATATACAAATTATCAAAAATTTTGATCGTACTGATTTTTTAGTTCTATCAAAGATATCAAACTGGAAAGTGTCTTGGGTTCTATCAGGGTGAGTATACACTTGTCCAGCTCATTTCCTTGAAATTTTCTCTTTCATCTGAGAAGCTGGTTCCAAATTTGTGTGACAAGTGAAAACAGCAACTGGACTACATATTTTGGACCAGTCTACACAAGAAGGAATTTTCTAAAAAATTACTTAAAACAGCACTAACTGCTTAAACAATATAGATGATCATTCACATAATGCTCACTTGGACTTAAAGAAGCTGGAAACTTTCTATAGCCGCATACAATCTCACTACATGAAGGGGGAGTATACTTTCGCAACACTGATTTTCACTGAATTATATTTTTCTACTCGTCCATGACTTACCACCCAGAATTTTATGGTGAATATAGGTTACAAGAGAGGTCAGTATGAGCATGTAGAAGTATGGGATTGATGATGCATTTCTTAAGGAAGATATGACAGAAAATTGGAAGACCACTCCAGAGGGGTGTATACTTTTTCAACCCACTGTAGTGGTGCATAAAGTTCAAGGCTGGCCAATAAAGCTGAGATGAACAGATCCAGTGCACTTACCATACTCTGTTGTTTTCTTTTCTTGCCTTTCAACATGTAGTTGCTTTTCTTCAAACTTCTTGAGTGACTTTTCTCCAACCTTGACCTATATCCTTTCAATTCCATGCCTATACATCACACTCCAAGTTTGATGTTTGACTTATTACTCTGCATACCTCTAGCCATCCATTTTTCTTCTGGTGGTTCCTCTGTTGCACCCTTGACTTATAATTATTTTCTACCAGTAAGAAGCTCTCTCCAAGGCCCTCAGGCAATTCCCCACATATCACTGAGATTGTACATGTTGATATTGCTAGCATCTGAGATATAGATCTGCCTTGCCTTTGTACCGAGAGACAATCAATCAACAATTCAACATATCATTCTCTTATCAAGCCAAAATACCTCCATTTTGAACACCCTGTCCTATCCTTGATGCCTTCTCTGATTTTTCCTGATAAAAAATGTTTTATTTTTTGTTGATAAAATAATCATTATCTCCTCCACTTCCTTCATCCTTCTTGTTCTTCTTCTTATTTCTTCCTCCTTTTCCTCCTCTTCCTCCCAGTACAGTTAAATTTCTTCCTGCACCTGCAGAATTCTGCACAAAATTCTGCAGTTCTGCAGGAAGCTGCAGAATTCTGCAGTTCTGCAATTTTGGTCCTCTGTCACTGCAGCATTTCTGAAATGTCTCTGCAGCAAAATCTGTAATTCTGTAGGAGTTATGCACCTTGGGAGGTTTTATGCAATTCTGTAGCTAGTAACAGAGGTTCAGAAATCCTGCAGGGAGCTGCAGAACTGCAGAATTCTGCAGCTTCCTGCAGAATTTTTTAAGAAACTGCAGAATTCTGCAGGCAGCTGCAGAATTTCACCAATTCTGCAGCTGCCTGCAGAATTCTGCAGTTTCTTAAAAAATTCTGCAGGAAGCTGCAGAATTCTGCAGTTCTGCAGCTCCCTGCAGGATTTCTGAACCTCTGTTACTTGCTCCAGCTTATTGCAATGCATCTGCAAAGTTCAGACCTCTTTGACAAGGTCTTGCCTCTACCAGGGAAATGTTGTTTTGGGGGCGTGGCAGTTTGGGGGTCGGGTGGGGGGGGTCGGGGCCTTTGGTTCTCGTCCGGCCCAGCATCGTTTCTGAAAAATTCTGCAGCAGAATATTTAATTCTGTAAGAGTTATGTAGCTTGGGAGGTTTTATGCACTTATTCAGCCAGCTGCAGAATTCTGCAGGAAGCTGCAGAATTCTGTAGGAAGCTGCAGAATTTCACAAATTCTGCAGCCACCCGCATAATTTCACCAATTCTGCAGCTGCTGCAGAATTCTGCAGTTTCTTAAAAAATTCTGCAGGAAGCTGCAGAATTCTGCAGTTCTGCAGCTCCCTGCAGGATTTCTGAACCTCTGTTACTTGCTCCAGCTTATTGCAATGCATCTGCAAAGTTCAGACCTCTTTGACAAGGTCTTGCCGCTACCAGGGAAACGTTGGTTTGGGGGCGTAGCGGTTTGGGGTCGGGTGGGGGGGTCGAGGCCTTTGGTGCTCGTCCAGCCCAGCATCGTTTCTGAAAAATTCTGCACCAGAATATTTAATTCTGTAGGGAAGCTGCAGAATTCTGTAGGAAGCTGCAGAATTTGTGAAATTCTGCTGCCACCCGCAAAATTCACCAATTCTGCAGCTGCCTGCAGAATTCTGCAGTTTCTTAAAAAATTCTGCAGGAAGCAAAGTTCAGACCTCTTTGACAAGGGTCTTAACACTACCCAGGAAATGTTGGTTTGGGGGTTCGGGGGTCGGGTCAGGTGGTCGGGGGTTTTGGTGCTCATCCATCCCTGCAGCGTTTCTGAAAAGTTTCTGCAGCAAAATCTGTAATTCTGTTGGAGTTATGCAGCTTGGGAGGTTTTATACACTTATGCAGCTAGCTGCAGAATTTCAAAAATTCTGCAGAATTTCAAAAATTCTGCAGCTTGCTGCAGAATTTCACCAATTCTGCAGCTGACTGCAGAATTCTGCAGTTTCTTAAAAAATTCTGCAGGAAGCTGCAGAATTCTGCAGTTCTGCAGCTCCCTGCAGGATTTTTGACGCTCTGTTACTTCATTCAGCTTATTGCATTGCATCTGCAAAGTTCAGACCTCTTTGACAAGGTCTTGCCGCCACCCAGGAAACTTTGGTCTGGGGGCGTAGCGGTTTGGGGGTCGGGTGGGGGGTCGGGGCCTTTGGTGCTCGTCTGGCCCAGCATCGTTTCTGAAAAAATTCTGCAGCAGAATATTTAATTCTGTAGGAATTATGCAGCTTGGGAGGTTTTATGCACTTATGCAGCTAGCTGCAGAATTCTGCAGGAAGCTGCAGAATTGTGCAGGAAACTGCAGAATTTCTCCAATTCTGCAGCTGCCTGCAGAATTCTGGAGTTTCTTATAAAATTATGCAGGAAGCTGCAGAATTCTGGCAGCACCCTGCAGGATTTTTAGCTCATCCGTTTTCTTTGAAAACGAAGAGCTTTTGTCGTCACTCGATCGTCGGCGTTGTCCCGGTTAAGGTTTGTGTGAGTGTCCATTTGTGACCTTAGTTTTTCACTTAGAGTTATGAAATTTGGTACAGGTATGGGGCAATGGGTATGGATCGGGAAAATGTTGAGAAATCCGAGATGGCTACCATTTTGTGGCGGCCATATTGGCGGCCATCTTTCTTCATTCTTGAACTGCCCATTGTGACCTTAATATTTCACTTAGAGTTATGAAATTTGGTACAGGTCTGGACCTCTGGGTATGGATCGGGAACATGTCGAGAAATCCAAGATGGCGGCCATTTTGTGGTGGCCATTTTGGCAGCCATCTTTCTTCATTCTTGAACTGTCCATTGTCACCTTAATATTTCACTTATAGTTATGAAATTTGGTACAGGTATTGGCCTGTGGGTATGGATCAGGAACATGTTGAGAAATCCAAGATGGCGGCCATTTCGGCAGCCATCTTTCTTCATTTCTTGAACTGCCCTTTGTGACCTCAATATTTTGCTTAGAGAATTGAAATTTGGTACAGGTATTGGTCTGTGGGTATCGATCGGGCACATGTTGAGAAATCCAAGATGGCGGCCATTTTGTCATGGCCATTTGGGCAACCATCGTTCTCATTCTAGACCTGCCCATTGTGATCTCAATATTCCGTTAAGAGTTATGAAATTTGGTACAGGTATTGGCCTGTGGGTATTGATCAGGAACATATTGAGAAATCCAAGATGGCAGCCATTTTGGCAGGCATCTTCCATAATTTCTTGAGCCGCCCATTGTACTCTCAATATTACTCTCAGAGTAATGAAATTTGGTACAGGTATTGGCCTGTGGGCATGAATCGGGAACATGTTGTGAAATCCAAGATGGCCACCAAAATGGTCACTTCAAAATGTCTGACATCCTTGAACTGCCCATTTTGACCTTACTTTTTCGCTTAAGAGTTATGAAATTACGTACAGGTATTAGCCTGTGGGCATGGATCCGTAAAATGTAGATAAATCTAAGATTGTGGTCATTTTGGCAGCCATCTTTCTTCATTCTTGAACCGCCCATTGTAACCTCAAAATACCGCTTAGGGTTATGAAATTAGGTATTGGCCTGTGGGTGATAATCTGGCACACATTGATAGATTTCATATTAACAGACCAGCGTTGAAACCGCTTGCGGTTCTGGTTTTTTTAGCTCTGTTACTTCATTCAGCTTATTGCAATGCATCTGCAAAGTTCAGACCTCTTTGACAAGGTCTTGCCGCTACCCAGGAAGTGTTGGTTTGGGGGCATAGCGGTTTGGGGGTCGGGTGGGGGGGTCAGGGCAGGAAGCTGCAGAATTCTACAGCTTCCTACAGAAACATAGGCGTATTTCGCAGGGGGTCAGGGGGGGCTGGCATCAGGGCAAATTGCATATATCAGGGCAAATCCTGACCAATCAGGGCAGATCCACTGCCCCGGTCATATCCGCGCAAAATAGCGACAGCCCCCCGCGAAACGTCTGTCCCGTACGCCTATGTACAGAAATGCTGCAGAGACAGAGGAGCACAAAACCCCCAACCCCCCTACCGACCCCCAAACCGCTATACCCCCAAACCAACGTTTCCTGGGTAATGGCAAGACCCTTTTCAAAAAAAATTTTTGAAATTCTGCAGCTTCCTGTAGCTTCTTGCAGAATTCCACAGTACACTTAAATTTCTTCCTGCACCTGCAGGTGTTTTGGTGCTCGTCTGCAATGAATTCTGCAGCTTGTAAAATGACATTTTTGCGAGCTGACCGTTCGCCGAAAAATGTGTCGTACGGCGAAAAGAAACAACGATGGACAAAGACTGACTGCAGTCTATAGACCTGGTTGTAGGGTACCTGAAACTTTTTTCTGAATGAAATTTGGTTAAGAATTGACCGAACAGAGAGGAAAAACGTCCATAGAAGTTTATTTTGACAGAGCACTGTCAGCAGTTTATAAAATGGCATTTTTGCAACAACGACAGACAAAGACTGACTACTGCAGTCTATAGACCTGGTTGTAGGGTACCTGCAACCTTTTACTGAATGAAATTTGGTTAAGAATTGGCCGAGCAGAGAGGCAGAACGTCTATGAAAGTTTATTTTGATAGAGGTCATTCCACAAACTGCTACCTGACGAGCACCAAAGGCCCCGACCCCCCCACCCGACCCCCAAACCGCTATGCCCCCAACCTACGTTTCCTGGGTAGCGTCAAGACCTTGTCAAAGGAATCTGAACTTTGCATATGCATTGCAATAAGCTGAATGAAGTAACAGAGCTTCAAAAATCCTGCAGGGAGCTGCAGAACTGCAGAATTCTGCAGCTTCCTGCAGAATTTTTTAAGAAACTGCAGAATTCTGCAGGAAACTGCAGAATTCTGCAGGCAGCTGCAGAATTGGTGAAATTCTGCAGGTGGCTGCAGAATTTTTGAAATTCTGCAGCTTCCTACAGAATTCTGCAGCTAGCTGCATAAGTGCATAAAACCTCCCAAGCTGCATAACTCCTACAGAATTACAGATTTTGCTGCAGAAACTTTTCAGAAACGCTGCAGGGATGGATGAGCACCAAAACCCCCAACCACCTTACCCGACTCCCGAACCCCGACCCCCCAAACCAACATTTCCTGGGTAGTGTTAAGACCCTTGTCAAAGAGGTATGAACTTTGCAGATGCATTGCAATAAGCTGGAGCAAGTAACAGAGGTTCAGAAATCCTGCAGGGAGCTGCAGAACTGCAGAATTCTGCAGCTTCCTGCAAAATTCTTTAAGAAACTGCAGAATTCTGCAGACAGCTGCAGAATTGGTGAAATTCTGCAGGAAGCTGCGGAATTTTTGAAATTCTGCAGTTTCCTGCAGAATTCTGCAGCTAGCTGCATAAGTGCAAAAAACCTCCCAAGCTGCATAACTCCTACAGAATTAAATATTCTGCTGCAGAATTTTTCAGAAACAATGCCTGGCTGGACGAGCACCAAAGGCCCCGACCCCCCCACCTGACCCCCAAACCGCTACACCCCCAAACCAACGTTTCCCTGGTAGCGGCAAGACCTTGTCAAAGAGGTCTGAACTTTGCATATGCTTTGCAATGGGCTTGATGAAGTAACAGAGCTTAAAAAATCCTGCAGGGAGCTGCAGAACTGCAGAATTCTGCAGCTTCCTGCAGAATTTTTTGAGAAACTGCAGAATTCTGCAGGCTGCTGCAGAATCGGTGAAATTCTGCAGGTGGCTGCAGAATTTGTGAAATTCTGCAGCTTCCTACAGAATTCTGCAGCTTCCTACAGAATTCTGCAGCTTCCTGCAGAATTATGCAGCTTCTTGCAGAATTCTGCAGCTGGCTGCATAAATGCATAAAACTTCCCAAGCTGCATAACTCCTACAGAATTACATATATACTGCTGCAGAATTTTTTCAGAAACGCTGCTGAACCTGACGTGCACCAAATCCCCCAACCTAAACCGCTACGCCCCCAAACCAACGTTTCCTGGGTAGCGGCAAGACCTTGTGAAAGAGGTCTGAACTTTGCAGATGCATTGCAATAAGCTGAATCAAGTAACAAAGTTTCAAAAATCCTGCTGGGAGCTGCAGAACTGCAGAATTCTGCAGCTTCTTACAGAACTGCAGAATTTACTGCAGAATTCTGCAGCTTCCTACAGAACTGCAGAATTTGCTGCAGAACTGCAGAATTCTGCAGCTTCTTACAGAACTGCAGAATTTTCTGCAAAACTGCAGAATTCTGCAGCTTATTACAGAACTGCAGAATTTGATGCAGAACTGCAGAATTCTGCAGCTACCTGCAGAATTGCTGCAGAACTACAGAACTGCAGAAAGAAATTATACTCTCCTCCTTCCTCCTCTTCCTTCTCCTCCTCCTTCTTGATCCTCTTCCTCCACATCCTCCTCGTCCTCCTATTCCTCCTCTTCCCCATCCTTCCGTTCTTATCTCCTCTTCCTCTTCCTCTTCCTCTTCCTCTTCCTCTTCCTCTTCCTCTTCCTCTTCCTCTTCCTCTTCCTCCTCCTCCTCCTTCTCTTCCTCCTCCTCCTCCTCCTCCTCCTCCTCCCCCCTTTCTCACCACTTTTCACAACTCGTTATTTACGCTATCCCTGGAATATTTGCTTTGGAATGAACCAGTTGCAAAGATCTTCAGGTATCAGTATGCCATACATATATGCATATGTTTCACATGATATCAACTGTCCCTCCTGATATTTGATGGCATTACTTTTGATATATTTCCAATATTTGCTTCAGATTGCTTCAGATCTTTAAGAAACATGAATCTAAAAATAAATCATCTGGGCTGACTGTAGCTCCTACCATTATATTCACATCCATCATGTTTCAGCTGCCAGCATTCTGCATTCTGCCAGGGATGAGACACCAGTGCCTTGATAGATAGATAGATATTTATTTCTCACCCAAGCTTGCACATACAACAACTTATATACATAAAACATCCACAGTGTTATCAGTGCAATATGCTTTGGGGAGGGGTTGCACAAGAGTTATTAAAACTATATTTAATTGTGCATCCCCAACAATTACTTACACAGGTATGTAAATCAAAAAAAAAGAAAAGAAATGCATACGTATATTATGATATGAAGAACAAGAATATAGGAAAGGAAGTAAATCTACTGCCAGTATCTTAATATGTTTGTATTTTTTTGACTTGTGAATGACTTACTAAATGACTTAATATTTTCTTTCATTTTCAATGAATGGTGCAAGTTCAACCAGAGACCAGGTGGATTGAACATCTGGAGGCTGAAGGCTGTGAGGACGCCAGCTGAAGGCTACAATGCAGCCTTGCTGAAGGCAGACGGTCAAAAAGCCCACCTACAATTATGTACAGCCTCCACTGCCCTGAGTGCCACATGTGTAATACAAACAGAAATCCAAACAGAGATGCTGTCCTTGGTGGCAATAAATGTCCAAGATGTCAGTCTTCAAAGATTATGCTGCTTTACTCCGAGATTCTATGCGCTGTACATTGAACAATGAACCAAAAATAAGTGTCGTACAAAAGTTGCTCGATGTCAGACATTTGCATTCAAAGTTGACTAAACTCAAACAGAAAAAATAAGCTAGACCTTAAGTAAGTTTTGTAGACTTAACAAATCAAACAAAAGAATGAAAAAGATCTTACTGCTGAAAAATGACAGCATTTCAATTCATTGGGGACGTCTGGATTTCTCTCTATGATAGGCACTGCACTTTTTAGACAGAAATCAGAGAAGCCAGGAATGGAATTTATTTGAATGTGAATACTCTCTTTGGGACAGATTTGTCTTTGACAAAAATTCGATCTCGCTTAAGTGTAGGTTTCTATGCACATTTCAAAATGTTCTAGGCATGCTTTTACATGTGGTAAAAGCAATTAGGAGATGCTATACATAATATGCACATGAAGAATATGCACTGGAATGTTCTGTGCGCAAGCCGATTTTTTGGCATGGTCTTACGGCCCAAGTTACTTGGTGGCATGATGCAAAATTTGGTGTACATGTATGCAGATTCTTTGTAACTAAAATGTTGACTGCTTCTATCTTCTCTTTTTCAAAAATTTTCTTTTGAATCATGGACACATATTCTAATGCTCTCCTCCTCCTCCTCCTCCTCCTCCTCCTCCTCCTCCTCCTCCTCCCCCTCCTCCTCCTCCTCCTCCTCCTCCTCCTCCTCCTCCTCCTCCTCCTCCTCCTCCACCACAACCTCTGTCCTTCTCCTACTTTTTCTTCCTCCTCCCCCTTCTTCTCCTTCACTATCCCCTCCCCCTTCTTCCCCCCACTCTTCCTCCTCCTTAATATTTTTAGTTCTACACTCCTTTAGACATCTCATGTTATATCCCAATTCAAGTCATATCTAATTAGATCATAATTAATCATCCAAGTGTTTTATCGATCAGTTTGCTTTCACTACTTTGGTCTAATATGGCGTCATTTACACCTCCCAGTTTCTGCTTCACTGCAACTACCAATGTATTACTGCACTTCATTATCATGCTCAGTTGATTATAGCACTCAATATTCCATGGCCATTTTCTCACATGTATACATAACCTGTACTTCAGGGCATAATTTCCATCTTAACACATAAATCCAGAGCAAACTAAGAAGTGCTCAAAGTTATTTTCCCTTCTCCTTTTTAAAATAATGTCCGATATTTCCCATTGCTACACAGCAGTAACTGCAGCACTTCTTGACTGGACAGTGTGTACTAAATTCTGAGAATCAGCTGCTCAAAGCAGGCAAATGTATTCTCTGACTAAAATGGTGACCTTAACATGGCTAAAGGAAGAGGACTGTAACACACTGGCATTGCTGTTATGCAATGTCTGATTTAGCTTTTTGTTTTTCATGTTGATCAATATTCACTTTACCAGTAGCCTCACTAAGCTCACTTCAGGTTGTTTAGCATTTCTCTCTTGAATGGTCCGTTTCTCTTGATGCCTATTTTAGCTTTGTAAGTCATGCAATATACTGTGTTCAACAGGAGACCAAAAATAACCATTTGATATAAAATAGTTGACCCACATTTTTAAATAAAACTCAAAATCAGAAGGCATAGATCAATGATTTGACATCCTATTTATCAATGAGTACAAGATACTTGGAACCTGACTTGACATTCAAGAAATAAATTAGGAATAATTCATGATATTCAACACAGCCCAAATTTCCTGCTACACTTCTTTAAAGCAAAGCAAAACTGCACATATATTTCCTAGACTTCCATTTAGAATTGATCTGTAGCATAATCTATACCATCAAATGACACATCTGGTTATGTAAATGATTTGCCATAAGGTGTTAGTTACAACATTGACAGCCAGGAGTGAGAAGGTTAAGCTATAGTAGTCTTCCTGGTGAACCAAGAGGAATTTAGAAATATAAAAGTCAGTGTTCGGCAAACAATATCTTACACTCAAAAATAATATGTAAATGGCACTGCCATGAAATTCGCGCAGCACTTTAAAAGTTTTTGTAGGACTTATAGTGTTACCATAACTTCCATTTTTATTTCATATTCAATGTATGAAAGGAGATATGCACCAAGAGAAGTTATGTAACTGTTTTAGAAAATTAGAAGAAAGATACATGGAAAGACAGAGAATAATGTAGAATAGCAAGATAAACTAGACAAAAAATATAATAGATAAATAAATAAATTTATATCGATAAATAGAGAGATAAATAGATAGACAGATAGATAGATAGATATAATGACAGACAGATAGATAGATAAATTGATAGATAGATATATATATTGAATAGATAAATAAGATTGATAGATAATCAGCTAAGTAAAAAGGCAGACAGCACTGAAAGGTGGCAAAGTCAAGTCTATGTTAGATTGTTGATATAATATTACATAATAGTTTAAATAGATAGTAATACAAAAACAATAACATTGCATGTAGATTATCTGTTCACTGTTACATAATCATCAGTTTATAAGATTATGCAACTTTAATTTTGTTATGTTTTCTTGTTGTCTGATTGAAATTAAATGAATCACATGTTAATAATTTGATTTAGCTTGTCAATGCTAATAATTAACTATAGATTCCATAAAAATTATTGGTACAGGATATATTACTAGAGAAAATTGAATTTTTAAGACACTTTTGAAGATGAATATGTTATGTTTTGTTAAATACGAAACTAAATCATTGATAAGAAGCTGGACCCACTTGAACTAATTCCAAATTGTGGACTGTTGATGTTGAGACCATCACTGCACAGATTTTTGAGTCTTCTCTTGCACTCAATTCGCTTCGCTCAACGGCCTACGGCCGTTTCGCTGTGCGAATATTAACGACACAGTATTCCAAATTTAAAATTATCCATACACCCCTTTCTTACAGCATCAGTATACATGTATAATTGTATATTGTTGGATTTCTCATCCAGTTGTTAAATAAAACAAGACGGGCTTATCACTCCTTAGTGGGTTTACAGTACTCAGATCATGCCATACTCAGATCAGTCAGTCACACTGCCAGACTTCAGAATCACTATCCATTGCTCTGGTTAATACCTTGATATATGAGTCTGTGTCATTGCATCCAGATCCTGACTTAGGCATGACATCTGGGCACAGCAGGTGCTTGCTACTTTATCGGACAGAAGAGCACAATCTTGTAAAACACACTTCTTTTGACAACATTTTGGCAACAGGTCTTGTGTCTTATTTCATCAAATCTCTTGTCTTAATTTTGTATCTGCAGCAGGAATAGTTTTATTTATAAGTGGAGAGCAAAATGTCTTCTCGTTTATCTCAGAAATATACACTTTCTCGCCATTCTCTACAATATTTGATATACCTCCAATATTTGTGTTCGATTGCTATACAGATCATCAAAGAAACATGAATCTAAAAATAAATCATCTGGGATGACTCTAGCTCTTACCATTATATTCACAATGTTCACATCCATCATGTTTCAGCTGCCAGAGATCTGCCAGGGATGAGGCCCCAGTGACTCAGTGCGCGCAAAAACCGTCGAACAATCGGCTTTTGCCGACTATTTTTATGAATGTCCGACCTGCCTCATGTTCATGTCAGACAAAAAATCCGACAGGGACTGCTGTGGGCACTGGGCAGTACAAGGGCTTTGTGGGATTCTATAGCAGTGTTGACGGCAATTGTGAGTTGTTTCAAGTGAGCCAAATTGCAATTCTGTCCAGTGTTCAGTTTCTTTTGACCTCAATTGACCTAATTGCTATTTTGGACAGGTTACAGTATTCCTGACCAAGTGTCAGAGCTAATTACAATCTACAACACTATATAGACCCAGTTTTTCACAGTAAGAGAACATGTATCTAACATCTTAGACATCATGGCATAGCTAGCAGTTGTCACCAAAAAATTAAATTGTACATATTGTTGCATTGGCTGGCATCTCAGTTGCATTTGCCATGAAAAAGTTAATTTAATTTACCTACATATAAGTGATCAAAAGAATTTAACTGAGAAAGTTGTGTTATGAGATACAAAATAAATGAATCTCACTTGTGCGGAAAATGAAATGAGAATGAATCATTTTGGAAAATGGAATTTTGATCCAAAATATATGCATACGTCCAGGAAACTCATGTGGCTTTCCGCATGGACATTGAACCATATCAGGCGGTCTCAATTTAGGCGGAGTACTTATTGATAACAACCACAAGAAGAGAAATTTTTGTCTGATGAAAATGAAAATTGTCTGACCAGTACTCTCTCTGTGTCAGACAAAATGTCTGACCAAAGTTAATTTGCTTTCGCGTGCACTGCAGTGACTTGAATTGGACATCAGGAGGCACATGACAGGCTGAAGGCTACGTAAAATGATGTCTTGCTCAAGGGACTTCAGCAATCTTTTTTCAAAGCTATGATTTTAATACACGCACTAGGGCCCTGCACGGGACCAGATTTTTGTCTCACTCCCGCCCGTTCTTTCCAAATCTGCTCCCGCTCCCGTCCCGTTCTAGGCATTACAATGATAAAATTTTCTGAATTTTGACCCACTCCCGCCAAATTTTGTCAAGTTCAGTCCCGTTCCCGTCCCGTGCAGGGCCCTAACACGCACTGTTATGAACACAACTTGGCATTCAGCCTTGTAAGTACACCAATATTAGAGCCAGAGCAAGAATGATGCATAACATTTACAGGAACACAAAATACATTACCTCCGAAACATTTGCAACAAAGTTAATCACACTTTTTGGAAGCTGAGTAGGCCTAACTACGTCAAGTTTTTTGCACAGTAATGTAATGTATACAGCCAGATATCAGTCAGTAATGTGAAAACTGAATAAAATGTGAGTATTGTACAATTGGTTTCATCTGGCATTTCCCATAGTAAATTTATTAAACTTTGTGATTGAGCAATATTTGTTATTGATGCTGCAGTTAAGCTGGTAACACCAAGAGGACATTTGAGAAATCTGGAAATTTAGAAGTCTACTCAACCTCAAAATGACAGAAAATTGCAGCGTTGATTTTCAGGGATACAAACCAATTTTCGACATAGTCATTTATTGCTAGACATTTCAGTTGATTTGATGCTCTTACATTCCAAATCTATTCATATTACTAATCTGGCCAATTGTGTGATTAGATAGCTAACAACCATTAAAATGTGTGTATATATAATTTGGCCAATAAATTGGTCTTCTAGAGTAGTATGATTACTGTCGACCAGCAAGCAATCAACTCAGCAAACTAGTTTCCAGTCTTTCAGATGTCATTCAGACTCATTGGACATTGTTAGTGAGCTCTGCTATTCCTCAGTAATTCCTCTGCCAATAAGATTTAGGAAGAAGACTACTGGTATACCTCTGAGAGTTTATTACACCATTGACTGCCCCTGGAATGCGCTTAGCGAAACCTGGTGAATACGTGTAGGCCAAAATTTACTGACTATTTGCAATCTAGTTTCAGTGCTTATGGATGGCATCCTGCATCCTAGTTGGTATCCTGGAGATATCTTAGTGCCCAGTATTGCCCACCTACCAAGGCATCAAACATTTGAATTACATTAAAATGATATATCATTCTGATGCATTATTGTTTGTGTCTGTGCAAAGTATTACACATTTTGGGAAAATATATGTGACATAATATTAGTTTGTGTCAGAATAATTGCACGTGTCACTCAATGGACCCCCACACTTGAACTCATTATAGTGGAACCTCAGCAAACACCTTAGACCTATGACCTGTTGTAAGCAGGTGACTCGTAACTTATTTCCTTACAAAGATGTGAAATTCGTCCATTGGTTAACTGCAAGGCAAAGATTTAGAAGTTGAATAACACCACCCCTGAGTGCCACGGAATACAAACACAGACACTTGATGAAAGAAAACATTGAAGAAGTCAGTTATCAAAGATTATACTGTTTTCCTCCTATGTAATATGAACCATAATGAAAAGAAAACATGCATCTTAAAAAATTCGCTCCCTGTCGGATAGTCGTATACAAAACTCAAACAGAAAATCGAAGCTAGATCTAAAGTAAGTTTTGTAGACTTGACAAACACAAATCAAACAAAAGGATGAAAAAGATCTGACTGTTGAAAAATGACATCATTTTAATTCATTGGGGATGTCTGGATTACTCTCTATCTATGAGAAGCACTGCACTTTTTAGACAGAAATCAGAGGACCTTGGAATGGAATTTATTTGAATGTGAATACTCCCTTTGGGACACAGTTGTCTTTGACAAAAAATTGATCGTTCTACAGTGCAGGTTTCTATGCAAATATGTAAATGTTCTAGGCTTGTTTTTACATAGAGTAGCGCGGGGCATGCAGCCCCCCTTAACTTCGAGGAGCGATTTGACCTACTTTTTGTGGTCGATTATTTGAATGCTTATGCTGTCAGGAAGGGATCACTTAACTCTACTTATATCTAGTGAAACGAATGTCTACCAATTTTAATAAAGGAGTTACGGCCCTTTTTGTAAAAAAATTAAAATGGCCTTCTTACCCCACCCACCGGGCAAGAAGCCCCCCTACTATAATCCTATGGAAATTTTTTTTGCGAGCGCATTCAGCTTGAAAGTTATTTCTTGGGGTTCTTCTATCATTTTTAAGGCATCCTATTCACTTTTTCTAAATTTCAAATTTTTTCTCTTCATACATTTATTTTTTAATATTTTTTGCCCATTTTCAATTTCGGCCAAAATTTTTTCTATTTCAATTAGCTATTCTATCAAGATTTAAGGTAAAGTACACATTATTAAATGGTTCCTGAAGCAGCTTCGAGGCCTCAGTGAAGGGGGCCCCATGCCCCATACCATGTGGGGCCTCTTGCCCCAAACCCATATATTTTAATTTGACCTCTATATTTTGAGCTAAAATGCCAAAACCATGATCCAAATCATATTTATGTGATTGTCATAAAGTTAAGCAATGCAGATATCCATTATACTTTAAAAAATGTCCAAAGTTATTTCTGACAACCACTTTCAAAGAATTAATCAAAGTTACAAAAACCATGCACCTTTTTTTGTTTCTTTACTTACGACTATGGTTTGGTGCTGAATGCCTTGAAAATTTGTGACGTCACCTAAAAAGCCTCTAGCTTCAATCCTATCAATAAGAAAAAGCACCAAAAATGTAAGTTTAGAAATAACCCTGGGGGGGCTTCTCACCTAACCCGGGCTTCTTGCCCCGACCCACTCAATGGGTAAGGCAATTGGGGGATGCTATACATAATATTCACATGAAGAATATGCACTGGAATGTTCTGTGCGCAAGCCGATTTCTTGACATGGTCTTACGGCCCAAGTTACTTGGTGACATGATGCAATATTGGTGTACATGTACGCATATTCTTTGTAACTAAAATGTTGACTGCTTCTATCTTCTCTTTTTCAAAAATGTTCTTTTGAATCATGGACACATATTCTAATGCTCTCCTCCTCTTCCTCCTCCTCCTCCTCCTCCTCCTCCTCCTCCTCCTCCTCCTCCTCCTCCTCCTCCTCCTCCTCCTCCTCCTCCCTCTCCTCCTCCTCCTCTGTCCTTCTCCTACTCCATTCTCCTCCTCCTCCTCCTACTACTACTACTACTACTACTCCTCCTCCTCTTCCTCCTCTCATGTCCTTCTCCTGCTCCCTCCTCCTCCTCCTCCTGCTCAGTTCTCCCCCGTCCCTTCTCCTCCTTCACTATCCCCTCCCCCTTCTTCCTCCAGCTCGTCCTCCACCTCCATATTATTTTTATCTCTACACTCTTTTAGACATCTCATGTTATATCCCAATTCAAGTCATATCTAATTAGATCATAATTAATCACCCAAGTGTTTTATCGATCAGTTTGCTTTCACTACTTTGGTCTAATATGGCGTCATTTACACCTCCCAGTTTCTGCTTCACTGCAACCACCAATGTATTACTGCACCTCATTATCATGCTCAGTTGATTCTAGCACTCAATATTCCCATGGCCATTTTCTCACATGTATATATAACCTGTACTTCAGGGTATAATTTCCATCTTAACACATAAATCCAGAGCAAACTAAGAAGTACATAAAGTTGTTTTCCCTTCTCCTTTTGAAAATAATTTCAAAATATTTCCCATTGCTACACAGCAGTAACTGCAGCACTTCTTGACTGGACAGTGTGTACTAAATTCTGAGAATCAGCTGCTCAAAGCAGGCAAATGTATTCTCTGACTAAAATGGTGACCTTAACATGGCTAAAGGAAGAGGACTGTAACACACTGGCATTGCTGTTATGCAATGTCTGATTTAGCTTTTTGTTTTTCATGTTGATCAATATTCACTTTACCAGTAGCCTCACTAAGCTCACTTCAGGTTGTTTAGCATTTCTCTCTTGAATGGTCCGTTTCTCTTGATGCCTATTTTAGCTTTGTAAGTCATGCAATATACTGTGTTCAACAAGAGACCTTAAATAATCCTTTATAAAATGGTTGACCCACACTTTTAAATACAACTCAAAATCAGAAGGTATCTAATCATAATAATAGTCATAGCAGGAATGTCATCTCACTCATAAGGCTTATTTCTCTCAACACATAACACATTCAATTACACTTCTAAGCCTGTCAATTCATCTGAAGTTCAAGATAGGACAACTTTTATCAACATTCACAATTTCCACAGTTATACAAATTTATCTTGGGAATTTGGCATAAAAACATGTTTTTTTTTCACATAAAAATATCCCATCTCGATATTTATCTACCACAACAAGGGCTGGAATGCATTTCATATTAAAGGCCATTACAGTTTGCATCTTTTGATATGCTGACTGACCTTCTATGGCCAATATAACTACCCAGTTACCAGATATTCCTCTTGGGGGTTTGACACAAAACCACATTTTCCACATACCAATCTGGGAGCTATACATTTCTCTGCGACATTAAGGGCAGTATTGCATATCTTATTGCAAGCCATTACATTCCACAGTTTGTGGTACACTTATCAAGATTCTATGTCCAATATAACTACCCAGCTCCCAGAAATTTAGTTGCGCTATGCATTTAGAAAAAAAATCTATTTTCCAACATCAACCCACTCTCTCATTGTTTGTAGTGCTGTACACCCCGCTCTAGTACCTCCAAACAATCCACATAACTTCATCTAACCAAAAGCTGACTGGAACCTCCAAATAGGAGCTGGCTTCACATTAGTCTAACCTGGGAAGAATCTGGAACAGCTAGTAGCTCAATGATTTAGCAGCCTATTTATCAATGAGTACAAGATAACTGGAACCTGACTTGACATTCAAGAAAAAAATGCGGAAAGAATTATTCATGATATTCATTACAGTCTTATCGTCCTGCGACACCTTTAAAGCAAATGTTAATGACAAAATATTCCAAATTTAAAATTATCCATACACCCCCGTCTGTCAGAATCAGTGTCATTATACTGAAGGATTACTCATCAAGCTGCACAAACACAACATACTTGGCTCCTAGCTGAGTAGGTTTACTGTACTCAGATCATGCCATGCTCAGGTCAGCCTATCTTATTCTGCCAGACTTCGGTATCACTATCAACTGCTCCCGTTAATACCTTGATATATGAGTCACAGTCATTGCATCTTGATCTTGACTTAGGCACGACATCTGTACAGTTACTTTATCAGACAGAAGTGCACATTCTTGCAAAACACACTTCTTTTGACAACATAGCATATGACAACAGGTCTAGTGTCTTATTTGTTCAAACCTCTTGTCTTAATTAATTTTGTATCTGCAGCAGGAATATTTTTATTTATAGGTGGAGAGTGAAAATATCTTCTCGTTTATTTCAGAAATATATACACTGTCTCGCTAATCTCTACAACAATTGATATACCTCCGATATTTGTCCTCAATTGCTACTAGTGCTGCAGAGGGAAGCACCAATGCGGCTGTCCACCTAAACCCCGAATATACACAAAATGCTGCCTACCTGAAAGCACTCCCAAAGACCCAGTGATCATGGAACCACCGGTAGCAAAACTGGATTTTGGGTGCGAAAGTGGCCATAGGCCATCAAAGTTAGGTATGTCAATCGACATTTTTTGCTCGAAAATCACTAGCGTCAATGTCTATTCCAGTTCAAAAGTGGTCATTGCTCCCTTGTAATTTACTCTGTGGCATAATATGACATACCAAATTGATGCCAAAGAGTACCTCATTCTTGAGATAGTAATACCACATTCCAATTAGCCTTCTATCAGCTTTTATGATGGCCTAAATATACCTGAATTTAATTGTCAAAATTCATTTCTCGGAATGACACTTTTCAAATGTTAATAATGTTTTATAAGATACCATCTGGTGCCATACTTACAAAATATCCCTTCAATTGACAGTCCATATTGTTCTTTCTCATTTTGCATCTTGATGTGCATATTAATTTAAGATTCTATTCATAAAAATGATTTACAAACAGTTGTCTGACATCGCAAATTGTTTTGCATGTAAAATGACTATCAACTCAGCAATGATAGTCACTCTTCCTTATGCATTACTCAGAAGCTATACAGCAACTAAATGGATATTAATAAATTCCTAATTTTTCAGCTTTAATTGGTACACTGATTTGGATATCTAATTTTTCAATCACCCACTTATAAATAATCACAAAATATTCTGATACCAGCACCATTAATATTACATTGAGAAAATGGGACAATCAATTTTCTCTCATCTTGCAAATCTGGAGATCACCATATAACTCATTCCTAACCCATCAAAATGGATGTCGATGGATAGCCCTTAATATAGCCTTTCCTTTTGCACATTGTTTTCCTTGTTACTACAACTGTCAACCCTCAAAAAGCTAAATAAATGTTGTTGTCAGTGTCAAAACTCTCCTCCCATATATTTTCAATTCCACCTTTCCTAATCACGACATAACTCATTCCTAACCCATCAAAATGGATGTCGATGGATAGCCCATGATGTATGCTTTCAGTTGGCACCTTAGTTTCCTTGTTACTGCAACTGTCAACCCTCCAAAAGCTGAATAAATGTTGCTGTCAGTGTTCAAAATCTCGTCGGAAACACAAAATTCTCCCATGAATTTTTAACTCCACCTGTCCTAATCACCATATAACTCATATCTAACCAATCAAAATGGATGTGGATGGATGGCACTTGATGTAGGCTTTCATTTGGCACCTTAGTTTCCTTGTTACTGTAACTGTCAACCCTCCAAAAGCTGAATAAATGTTGCTGTCAGTGTCTAAAATCTCTTCGGAAACACAAAATTCTACCATGAATTTTCAATTCCACCTGTCCTAATCACCATATAACTCATTCCTAACCCATCAAAATGGATGTGGATGATAGCCCTTGATATAGCCTTTCCTTTTGCACATTGTTTTCATTGTTACTACAACTGTCAACCCTCCAAAAGCTGAATAAATGTTGCTGTCGGTGTCTAAAATCTCCCCGGAAACACACAATTCTCCCATGAATTTTCAAGTCACCTGTTCTAATCACCATATAACTTATTCCTAACCCATCAAAATGGATGTGGATGGATAGCCCTTGATGTAGGCTTTCAGTTGGCACCTTAGTTTCCTTGTTACTGCAACGTTCAACCCTCCAAATGCTGAATTAATGTTGCTGTCAGTGTCTAAAATCTCGTCGGAAACACAAAATTCTCCCATGAAGTTTCAATTCCACCTGTCCTAATCACCATATAACTCATTCCTAATTCATCAAAATGGATGTGGATGGATAGCCCTTGATGCAGGCTTTCATTTGGCACCTAGTTTGCTTGTAACTGCAAATGTTAACCCTCCAAAAGCTGAATAAATGTTGCTGTCAGTGTTCAAAATCTCGTCGGAAACACAAAATTCTCCCATGAATTTTCAATTCCACCTGTCCTAATCACCATATAACTCATTTCTAACCAACCAAAACAAATGTGGATGGATAGCCCTTGATGTAGGCTTTCATTTAGCACCTTATTTTCCTTGTTACTGCAACTGTCAACCCTCCAAAAGCTGAATAAATGTTGCTGCTAGTGTCTAAAATCTCCTCTGAAACACGAAATTCGCCTATGTTTTTTCAATTCCACTTTTCCTGATCACTGGATAACTCATTCCTACCAAGCTATTATTAGGATACCCAAAACACTTGGTCCAATTAACTATTCACATGGGTGCCGAGGGACCTTTGGATTTGCCAAACTAAATTTTTGGCCAAATAGTCCGCCTACAAATCAATGTTTATGTAAAAATGAATGTTCACCGGACTATAAAACAAGGAACCAACTTAAAATGCTGATGATATTGGCTAGCTGGCTGTATGAGGGTTGTAGTTGAAGAATGGTTCATGGTCTATTTCTGAACAAGTGCAAATGTTCCTTTCCCAGTTTTGTTGGGAGGGTTGGTCTAGTGGTAGCGTACTGGACTGCCAATTGCTGGGTCCGGGGTTCGAATCCAGCTCTTGCCGGGTCACCGGTCCTATGTTGGACGGCTGTTTAAATCATCCTTCACCTCATAGCCGTGTCCTCCTCCTGTGCTAATTAGCCTACCAAGTGCATAAATACAGGATGTAAAGCACCAATCAGCCATCCATCCCTCCTTTCCCAGTTTATTGTAATTCATAAAGCAGGTTCTCATCCTTCTCATTCACATAACATAAAATCACCTTTTAGTGAGTACTTACCAGGTCTAAAACTAAGGTGCCAATAAAACAAATATTGTATGTGCTACTCATATAGCCCTGTCATGTCTTATGGCTAACTTAAGGTCATTTAAAAAGCTTTTTATTTGTCTTGGTTGCTTGAAATCTCATTCCAACAGCACTTTCAGGTAAATGAATTCTGGTATATTTTTGACTCTGTCTCAATATTGCCTGAGTATTGAAGGGGTAATTGACAAACTAAACATCCAAATCAAATGAAAATAAAAGCTGGTAAATTAAAAATTTGCTTACATCCATTTAGTTGCTGTATATTTGATCTTTATTCATTAAGAAAAGTGAAATTTATGGTTTATTTCATGCTGTATTTACTCGCAAGGCAATTTGCGAGCCTGGACAACGAAGCATAATCTGACCAGCATTAGAAGGAGAAACTCTTTGGCATCAATTTGGTATGCAACATCATACTATAGAGTAAAATCTAAGGGAGTATTGAGTAATCAAGAACTGTCATTAACGTCGATGCCAGTATAAGCGTCACTTTTAGTTCCTAAACCTTCTCTCATTTGAAGCCAAATAACTCAGTTCGCACCCACATTTGAGTCTTGCTACCGGCAGATTCTTAAACTAGAGACATTTAGGAACATTTCCATACCCATTATGTTTTGTGTATGTTCGGGTTTCACCAACTCCCAAAATAAAGCCCTTTTGGCTGGTCCTCTGCAGCACTATACAGATCTTCAAAGAAACATGAATGCAAAAATAAATCATTTGGGGTGACTGTAGCTCTTACCATTATATTCACATCCATCATGTTTTAGCTGCCAGAGATCTACCAGGGATGAGGCACCAGTGCCTTGGATTGGACATCAGGAGGCGCATGACAAGCTGAAGGCTAAAATGATGTCTTGCTCAAGGCTAAAAAACAGTCAAAAAGCCTATCTATATACACTGCCCTTGGTGCCATGGAATAAAAACAAAGATGCTGTCCTTGGCTGCAGAATATGTCAAAAAAGGCAGTCATCAAACATTATACTGTTTTTTTGTATCGATGTCTTAACCTATAAAAAAACTTACATGTAAGTATTCTTAACAGTACATCGATTCATCAAGGTGAGGAAAATGAACTGGCAATATTTTTTCCGTGTGAAACGTCATCAAAGATTGTGTACAATTTCAAGATAGGACTCAATGCAAAACTTGGTCTAAAATCCTTAATAAACGTCCGATTTTCAAAATTTAAAAACCTACATCTATCAAGTAAACTCCTCCGAATTCAAAGCACTTATTAATTTTGCTCTATTTGCAATATTAACTTCGCAAAAAGCGTTTCGGCGCATTACGCTGCAATGCTGCAAAGTTCCAGTGGCCACAGCAAACCAGTGGCAGACTCATGATTTTTTTTTTTGTGGGGGGGGGGTATTTTTCAGGCCTGAAATCACACACTATTAAATAGTACTGAAAAAACGTGGACACTGTGCATGTAGCAAATAACAAACTAATAGCCAAACAGGTGGTTTTACACAACAGAGGTTGTTTTTTTACACATCCTTGGCTATGTAATATTTTCATGAAAAAAGGGGAGGGGCTTTGGAATTTTTCTAAGGCTATTTATTTCATATAAATGCCTACTTTGAGATATTAAAATCTTTTATTACATGCCACATACCCTCAGGTTCATGGTAAGATCGATACAGTACCCTTTTTTAAGGGTACTTTTCTTGTTTCCTTATGGAACATGAAACATAATGAACAGGAAACATGCACCGTACAGAATTTGCTCCATTTTAGACATTCACCTTCAAAACTCAAATAGAAAATCAAAAGCTAGACCTTAAGTAAGTTGTATAGACTTTACAAAGACAAACGCAAATCATCCAAGGATGAAAAAGATCTGACTGTTGAAAACTGACAGCATCTAAATTCAGCGGGGACATCTGGAATTCTGGATTTCTCTCTATGAGAGGCACCAAACTTTTTAGACAGAAATCAGAGAACCTTGGAATGGAATAAATTTGAATGTGAATACTCTCTTTGGGACAGAGTTGTCAAAGATGAAAATTGTATTTTTCTTAAAAGCAGGCTACAATGCAATCTTTAAATATTCTTTGAATATTGTCATTTATCCTCAGTCCAGTGTGAATCCTTGATTCTGATTGGCTGAGAGCCGCGGTGTATGACACCGTACACCCTGTCTGTCGTCACCAGACAGGGTGTATGAGATAAACAATGATGTCACAATTGCAACCATAGGATTGTTATGACGTCATCCTTGTAGCAACAATAGTCATGATGTCACAATGCCATTGTTTGAGCCATTGTGACATCATCCAGGTGACAGCACCAGTGATGACATCACAATGCTGTTGCTTTGTTACTGAAAGACATTTCAGACTCAGTTTGCAAGATAATCTATGGGCATCAATAAAACAAGAAGTCTGAGGATAAAACCGTTACACCCTGCTCGTTTTTCGAGGGTACGGGAATATACACCACTCAGGCCTCCATACACCACTCAGCCTTCGGCTTCGTGGTGTATGGAGTCCTTCGTGGTGTATATACCCGTACCCTCGAAAAACGAGCAGGGTGTAACTGATAATACATATATGCATCAATGATAGTATCACTTCATGGGGATTTATTGCTTGCTACATAAGTGTCTTTTCTCAGATCTTTTTCTCCTTACCCCGCTTTCTCACTTGACCTTGTGTCTTATGCTACCTCGTTCTCATCAATTATTCTTCCTCCACTTGTATTGAGTTTCCTTTGTCGTTGCATCTCTTTGACCAAGAGTACTTTGATGTCGAGTGCAGAAGTAAATCAAGAAAACAATACCTCAATTTCCTCGAAGTCCTGTATGGTGTTTTTCCCTAATACTCAATGGGATGTCCCTCATTATACTATACTATTACAAACAGCCATGCAATTTTTGTACCCTGCTGCTTTGAGAAAGTTCTGAACACATCATTTTCACATCATTATCGTTTGTCCTGGCAAGAAATTTCCTGATATGAGTACATTTGCTCTAGTGAACAATCATACCACAAATGACATGCTATACAGTACACATTAAGGGCAGTAAAAGCTATTAAGCAACCTTTTTCAAAGCTACGATTTTAAAAGATGCGCTGTTATAAACACAGCTTGGCTTTCAGATTTGTAAGTACACCAATGTTAGAGCCAGGCCAAGAATGATGCATGACATTTAGTGAATGTGGGAAATTGTACATTTTGTTTTTTCTTGCATTTCCCAGAGTAAATTTGGTAAACTTTGTGATTAAGTATATTTTTTATTGATGTTGTAGTAAAGCTGGTAACACCGAGAGAAAATTTGAGAAATCGGGAATCTAGAAGTCCACTCAGCCTCAAAATGATAGAAAATTGCAGAGTTGATTTTCCGGGGTACAAACCAATGTTCGACAGAGTCATTTATTGCTAGTCATTTCAGTTGATTTGATTCTCTTACATTCCAAATCCATTCATATCACTAATCTGGCCAATTGGGTGATGAGAAAGCTAACAATCATTTAAATGAGTGCAGTTCAGCCACAAAATTGGTCTACTAGACTAGTATGATTACTGTCGACCAGCAAGCAATGGGCTCAGCAAACTAGTTTCCAGTCTCCCAGATGTCATTCAGACTCATTCTACATTGTTAGTGCTGCAATTTCCCAGTAATTCTATTGCCAATACGATTCAGGATGGGGACTGACTCTGAGAGTTGATTACACCATGCATTTACTGCAGCTGGAATGTGCTTAGTGAAACCTGGTGGATAGGACAATAGTTGCTATTTGCAGTCCAGACTCAGGGCTTGTGTGTGCAGCAAAGAGCTCAAGGCTGACCTTCAACATACTGCATTGATAAACGTAAGGAGCTAATGGTAGCTTAGAGATATTGGCAAATTCCACCTATAGATCATTGCATTTAGCATTTGCATGACTTAAAGACAGGGACAGCATTTTTATGTCATTGCAGTCTAATAAAATGTGACATAATATCATTTTGTGTCAGAATAATTGTGTCACTAAAATATGAAACAATGCATGTAAACAATTCCTGTTGGCCTTCCTGGGATTCCCCATCTCTTGTTTGGTATATCTACAGGCATGAGATATTTGAAACCCTCATGTTTATCCAGTGATTGTCAGCACATGCAAGACGTCAATAGTCATTATTTCTATTGGCCAATTGCTGAGCAAATAATTGTTCCTGTTGACAAGCAGTCAGTCAATACAGATATCAAATCGTGGCCATTTGTGGGACACCTAACATGAGGAGCAGGAAAGATTGGTTTGACTAAAACATGAGATCAATTGGCATTTGCAAGCAGTTATGGAAAAAGTCAGCAAGCATTGTATGTTAAGGAAAAGGATCGAGATATAGCTAAATTATAATTTTATGTGCCTGTTTGGAACCTTCAAGTTGATTTGTTTTACAGCTTTGGTTCTGTCAATTTTTTTTAATACTTAGCAATTAATGAAACAAAGATACAATAATGGTTTATCTTAAAATTACATTGAGTGTGATTCCTCTTTCCTTGTAGTTGCGTATTTACCCTGTCTTTTCTTGACCTTTGACTTTTATTCACATTCCGATGTAGTTACACCAATGCTCCTGAAGGTTCATGCCGCAGCTGAGGCTCATGTATGTCAAGGCTGCCAGACACATGAACAAAATTCACAGTGTGCATGTTGTTATTGCAAACATCTGAGCCATCCAACTTGCCTTTGTTGCGAGACACGTTCATTCAACATATCATTTTCTGTCTATCAATTGCAATTGATTTTCCTTTCTCCATCATCTACAGATTCCTTTTTTACCAATCAATAATTATCATAATACATTACAAATTTACAATGACTGTATGCTCTAAGACAAAAATAGCTGCTACTGTCATTAAAAAGAAATCATTCTCAAACTTCCCTCATTCCTACCTTCCAATGTTGTTCCTAGATTTTCTCTTGATGAAGGGGGAGAGCCAGCCTCTTGAATAGTACTCTTGATCTTCCAATCCCTGGATCCTGAGTTCAATTCCATTTATGACCTCATCACCAGGAAACATTGGCTAACAATTTTAATTATCTTTCGCCTCATTGCTTCGTCCTCCATCTGTCCCGAATACCCAGACGATGTGCTGACCAAAGACCAAAGAGCACAAATACAGAATGTAAAGTCCCAATCATCCATCCATCCATAAAATGTTCTATCTTATTCTGCCATCCATGTATATTTACCATTTGTTTCCTCTTGGTTTCACTCTCAGTCCTTCTTGTACCAAATCTGTATGAGATCAATTTATGTCACTTCCAATTGAATGCAAACTAATCGACAGAAAACATTACCAAATTGAATAAATAAAGGACTCCAATCATCTACCCATCCATAAAATTTTCCCTTTTCTCCCTACTTTTCACACTTGACTTGCTATTTTGGTCTTCCTACTTTTACTCTCAGTCACCACCTAGCACCATATCTTGCTCAATGCAAGTCACTTCTATAATCGCCAGAAGCGTCTCATTGATTATTGTGCTGAAGCCTCATATCATGTCATTTACACCTTATAGTTTCTGCTTCGGTGCCAAGACAATCTTTAACAACAATTCATTAACATGCTCAGATGGTTGGAGCATTATATATTCCCAGGAGTTTTATCTTTTACGTAATTTGCACTTGGCTGAGCAATGTAATTGACATTCTCTAAAAGCGGATCTATTATCTTACTAGACAAGGACATTTTCTGGGGATCACACCTGCTGAGCCAGACAGGTCTTATCAACTGTTTGTAAAACCATAAAAATATATAAACTTCTTTTGTATTCATAACTTATTTCATATTCCTTGAGAGCTTACCAATAACCTTGTGGTAATCCTCATAATGTAGTCCTATGAGTCCACCACAGTGGCCAAAATTAAACATAGAATGTGCTATATGACATATGAAATGCAGTATGTGACAATTACAATAAGTAGCAAATGTTGTTGTCATTTCTTTAAACAATATTATTATCAACACATTTTTGTAAGCGCATACTTAGTCACAAAACACACTAAGTAGCATATGTCAAAATGAACATCTGACAGGAAATAGTGAGGTCATAGAAAGTCTCAGTTTATTCCACTTTTAAAATTTCTGCTACTTCCTTTTATGGTTTTAATGCATAATGAAGATTTTAGATGATTTTAACCCATGTTAACCACATTTTTACCCGAACATGGGGTGCTCCTAATATAAGAGGAAATTCATTCATTCAGAAGAAGAAGCTACTTCTGCGTTATGATTTTGCCTTATAAGTGGATCAATACTCATGCAGTAGCCTGACTGAGACTCACTTCAGGGTGTCTAGCATTTCCCTCTGGAATGGGTCTTTTCACTTGATGCCTTTTTTCGCTTTGCAGTCATGCAACATACTGTGTTTGGCACGAAGCCAAATACAGTTCTTTGTCAAACAGCTGACCCACTGAGTTATGTGTTTGCTTTGTGGAGGCAGAGGATGAAGAGATATGCTTTTTGTGTCTGCAGTGAGATGTCTTTAAATCTTAAACAAATTCTTGAGTTTAATCAGAACAGCCTTTTATCCACTTCAGGCAGAAAACAAACCCTTAGCCAACTTAGAATTTTGTGTTATTCTATAACATGTATATGAGTTGCTATGATGTTGTTACTTTGTTGGATGATAGCATATAGTTTCATCGAACATTGTGGCATTATTGTTTTTTTCCTGGTTTAATATATGGCTTTGGTTAGTGCCAATGCTAACAAATATGTTGATCATGGTAGATTTGAATAAGCTTTTAATGACACAGACATTTTTCACCTCAATTGCCTAATTCCGCAGAGCTTACAGACTTGCAACTTGATAATCAATTGCTTCAGAATTTTAATTAGACTATTTTGAAATTCTTTTTCCCATGATTACTCAATTATGTTTCAGCTACCAGAGAAGTGCCGGGGATGAACTGAGCCGAAAGTGCCAAGAATTGAGCATCTGGAAATAGGAGACAGGCTGAAGGCTCAGAGGAGGCCAGCTGAAGACTACAATGAGGCCTTACTCTCAATAACAGTAATTTTTTATCTTGGAGAGGTCATCCATGCCATAATTAAATATATTTCATTTGTTATTGTAATTGAACTCTTATAATTGTTGGCAAATTAAATCTGTCTGAGTCTGGAAAATAAAATCTTACTCAAGGCTGAGACAGTCAAAATGCTCATCTCTACGCACTGTCTCTACTACCTTTGAGTGCCACAGAATACAAAAACAGGCACTGTCCCTGATGGAAGAGGGCATTGAAGGTGTCAGTTATCAAAGATTATACTGTTTTCCCTTTATGTAATATGAACCATAATGAAGAGAAAACAATCATCTTACAAAATTTCCTCAATGTCGGATAGTCCTATACAAAACTCAAACAGAATATCATCTAAAGTAAGTTTTGTAGGCTTAACAAAGACAAACAAAAGGATTGAAAATATCTGACTGTTGAAAAATGACAGCATTTGAATTCAGTGGGGACGTCTGGATTTCTCTCTATGATAGGCACTGCACTTTTTAGACAGAAATCAGAGAACCCTGGAATGGAATTAATTTGAATGGAATACTCTCTTTGGGACAGAGTTGTCTTTGACAAAAATATGTTCGTTCTTCAGTGCAGGTTTCTATCCACATTTTAAATGTTCTTGGTATGTTTCCATGTATATGCATTGATAGCAGTATCATTTCATAGGAGAATAATTGCATACTGCACAAGTGTCTTTCTCAGATCTTTTTCTTCTTTATCTGTCCATCTCCTTTGCTCCTAACCTTGTGTCTTATCCTCAATCATTCTCATCAATTCATCCTGGACTTGCATTGAGTTCTCTTTGTTTTTGCATCCCTTTGATCCACAGTACTTTAATTTCAAGTGCGGGAGTAAATCAAGAAAACAACACCTCAATTTCCCTGAAGTCCTGTATGTTGTTCTTCCCTTAGTTTCAAAGGGATGTCTCTCGTTACTATATTGTACACAGCCATAAAATTTGTGTGCCTTGTTGCTTTGAGAAATTTCTGAACACCTCATTTTCACAAGATAATAACATAATCTGCAAATTGTTATATCTTATTATTTTCATCCGTTATCAAGCAGAGATCATAAAGTAAAAATAATAGAATCTGATGAGTTGCCTTCTCAACTGTCCCCAATACATCTCTTTCTTTGTATGCATATTTTATCTTGTCTTGTCTTTATGTCAGTGATAAATACCCCAATTAAAGCATTTGCCAACCTGATTTCAATGGACTCTCATGCAGCCAGATATCACAGCCACTTAGTGTAATGGGTGATGTCGTGAAACTCCCTCAAGTCAAGTCACCAAGCAATCAAGTCAAATCATGGTGCATAAACTTGAAGTGACTCTGGGCTCCAATTTGGTTAACTTTGTGATGAGTGACAATTGTTATTGATTAGGTGGTTAAGTTGGTCACGTCGAGAGGACATTTCATATATCTAGTCTAGTCAACCATAAAATTATAGAAAATCGCAAAGTTAATTTTTGCATTAGTTCTGACCCATTGTCCTCACACTCAGTCATAGCTCTCTAATCTTCAGTTGACTTGATGCTCAAACATTCCCAATACATTTATAAATATTACCAATCTGGCCAATTGTGTGATGAGAAACCTAGACTGGTATGATTACTGTCGAACCAGCTTGCAATAGGCTCAGCAAACTAGTTTCCAGTATTCCAGATGTCATTCAGACTCATCCAACATTGTTAGTGCTGCAATTTCCCTGTAATTCTCCTGCAAATACAATTTGGGAAGGGAACCGACTCTTAGAGTTGATTACACATGGACTGCAGCTGGAATGTACTTAGCGAAACCTGGTGGATAGGACAAAAGTCGCAGACTATTTGCAATCCAGTTACAGGGCTTTTATGGGGCAAAGGGTTCAAGGCAGACCTTCAACATGCTGCATTCATAAACGTAAGGGACTGACGGTATAGGTTAGAGATATTGGCCATTTCCACCTATCATTGCATTTAGCATTTGCATGACTTAAAGACAGAGATGCATTTTTCAGTCTTTGTAGTCTAATGAAATGTGACATAATATCATTTTGTTTCAGAATAATTGTGACACTAAAAATATGAAAACAACACATGTCGGATCAATAATTCACGTCAGCCTTCCTGGGATTCACCATCTCTATTTTGGTATAGATACAGGAATGAGATATTTGAAACCCTTTTGTTTATCCAGTGATTGTCACTATTTGTCAGCACATGCAAGACGTCAATAGTGATTAACATCAATAATCTATTGGCAAATTGCTGAGCAAATTATTGTTCCTGTTGACAAGCAGTTGGTCAATACACATTATTGAATTGTGGGACGCCTAACATGAGGAGCAGGAAAGATTGGTTCCTCAAATAATGAGGGGAATTATGGAGAAAATGTATTAAAAGGAGAATAATGGAACAATGGTAGGTTACCCTGCTGTCTTGTTAATTTCAGTACTGAAAGAGAATAATTTGCTTTTTTGTTACTAAAGTTAACAAGACAGCAGAGATCTTCAGATGATCTTTCGGTACTGAAATTAACAAGACTGCAGGAAAAAAGAATCCGCAGAGGGCAGAGAAAGCAATGTCTATTGCAATTGATGAATTGAAAATGATATGAATAGAAAGAGAATTATTGCTGTCTTGTTAATTTCAGTACCAAAAGATCATCTGTTCCACAGCCTTGGGCCTGACATAACATCTGGAAAACTTGTGAAAACTGAAAAAGTCATCCTCATAAAGCCAAATATAATTTTCCATTTTCAAAGCAAATACACACAGAGAAATGGTGAGGCATCCAGATAAGTATGATTCTGCAAGTAAAAAACCAAACCCTGCAACACATATTCCAAAATGTCGATGTTGCTTTTCGGTCGTTGCATGATCCCTTTCGCAAAGACCAGTTTAGGCCATATGCAAGCCAATTTGAAAGTTCAATTCAATATATCTAATATTTAGTTGTTTTTTTTTAATGAACATAGATTTGATCTGCTATGATAGCTACTTCTCATGAAACTTTGTTTTCTATTGATAGTATCACAATAGTTCTTCAAGATGTATACCTCTTTTTAGCATGGGTCTACTGCAGCTTCTCTTCTTAGCCCTTGACATTCCGATGTAGTTGCTCCAATGCTCCTGGTGGTTCATGCTGCAGCTGAGAGTCATGTATTTCCAAGGCTCCCAGAAACATGAAAGAAGATCACTGTGTGCATGTTGTTATTGAAAACATCTGAGCCATCGAACCTCCCTTTGTAGTGAGACACGTTCAGTCGACATATCATTTTCTGTCCATCAACTGCAATAGACATTCCTTTCTCTGCCTTCTGTGGATTCTTTTCTCATTCTTAGCAATCACAATATGCTCCTTTTCCACCAACTTTCCCAGACACCAAGACCTCCGAAAGGCAAATAGCTGTTATTGTCATTGAAAGGCAATTATTCTCAAACTTTCCTCATTCATATCTTCCATTGTTGGTAAATATTAGATTTTCTCTGATGGAGGGCAGAGTCAACCCCTTGGATAGTACTCTGAGCTTCCAATCGCTGGATACTGAGTTCAATACTATTTCTGGCCTCGTCACAAAGAAACGTCATTGGCAGTTTTAATTATCTTTCGCCTCATCACTGTATCCCCCTCCTGTCCCGATAGCCCAGACGATTAGCCTAAGTCCCAATCATCCAGCCACACATAAAATATTCTATCTTATTCTTGCTATCCATGTGGGGGAGAAGGGTTGGTCCGGTGGTAGCGTGCTTGGCTGTCAAATGCTGGTTCCACGGTTCCAATCCAACTCCTGCTGGGTCACCTAGGCCTATGTTGGATGGATGTTTCAATCATCCTTTACCTCATTGCTGTGTCCTCCTCCTGTTACAATTAGCCTACCAAGTGCATAAATACAGGATGTAAAGCCTCAATCATCCATCCATCTTGCCATCCATGCATATTTACCATTTGTTTCTGACTTCTTTTACCAAATCTGCATGAGATCAGTTTATGCCACTTCCAATTACATCCAAACTAATCAACAGAAAACATTACCAATGTGCATAAATAAAGGACTCCAATCATCCACCCTCCATCAAATTTTCCCTTTTCTCCTAACTTTCCACACTTGCCTTGCTATTTTCCTAGTTCTACTTTTACTCTCAGTCACCTCCTTGCGCCATATCTCCATGTGATCAACTCAAGTCACTTCTAATTAGAGCCTAATTAATCACCACAAGTGTCTCATTGATTATTGTGCTGAAGCCTCATATCATGTCATTTATACCTTACAGTTTCTGCTTCACTGCCACCACGATCTTTAACAACAATTCATTAATGTGCTCAGATGGTTGGAGCATTATATATTCCCACAAGCCTTATCTTATATTTAAGTTGCACTTGGCAGGGTTCGTGATTGACATTCTCCAACAGCAGATCTATTGTCTTACTAGAAAAGGACATTTTTCCAGGGATCTCACCGACTGAGCCAGACAGGTCTTATCAGCTGTTTGTAAAACCATAAAAATATATAAACTTCTTTCATACATGGCCAATTGTGCAGCATACGTAAAACGTACGGTGCTCTTTCTTGCGTATTTCGTACGTAAATTGACTGTTTTCACGTATGAAATACGTACGAAAATGTACGTGCGTAAAACATACGTAAATTTTTCTATGGATTTCATCCATGTTAACTTGGTTTTTGGGCTTTTTATTCGATTTTTTTGCTGATTTTTTTTTTGGACAGATCGATGCAAGGTCTTAACTGCATGGTGATAACCTCATTGCACCAAAATTGCCAAAATAAATGAAAAAACCTGCCAGAAATTTATATGAATTCGTACAAAATTTGTACGAAAATGTACGTACGTACTATGGATCGGCTCTTTTTTGTGAGTTTCGCACGTAGAATTTACGTACGTAATTCGTACGCTGCACAATTGCCAGTGTATTCCATGAGAGCTTATCAACAACCTTGTGGTAATCCTCATAATGCAGTCCTGTGAGTCCACAACAGTGGCCAAAATGAAGCATATAATGTGCCATAAGACATATAGAATGCAGTATCTGACAATTACAATAATTCTTTCTAAAAAATCAACTCTAATCATGACAATTGAAGAAATTTTACCAAGTAGCAAGGTAGCAAATGATGTTGTCGTTTCTTTAAACAATAATTATTATTATTAACACATTTTTGTAAGAGCGTACTTAGTCACAAAACACACTAAGTGGCATATGTCAAAATGAACATCTGACAGGAAATAGTGAGGTCATAGAAAGTCTCAGTTTATTCCACTTTTAAAATTTCTACTACTTCCTTTTATGGTTTTAATGCGCAATGAAGATGTTAGATGATTTTAACCTATGTTAACCACATTTTTACCCAAACATGGGGTGCTCCGAATATAAGAGGAAATTCATTCATTTAGAAGAAGAAGCTACTTCTGCGTTATGATTTTGCTTTATAAGTGGATCAATACCCATACAGTAGCCTGACTGAGACTCACTTCAGGGTGTCTAGCATTTCCCTCTGGAATGGGTCTTTTCACTTGATGCCATTTTTCGCTTTGCAGTCATGCAACATACTGTGTTTGGCACGAACCCAAATATAGTTCTTTGTCAAACAGCTGACCCATTGAGTTATGTGTTTGCTTTGTGGAGGCAGAGGATGAAGAGAGATGTGCTTTTTGTGTCTGCGGTGAGATGTCTTTAAATCTTACACAAATTCTTGAGTTAATGAGTTTAATCAGAACAGCCTTTTATGCACTTCAGGCAGAAAACAAACCCTTAGCCAACACAGGCTTTTGTGTTATTCTATAACATGTATATGAGTTGCTATAAAGTTGTTACTTTTTTGGATAATAGCATATAGGTTTGTCGAACATTGTGTCATTATTATTTTTTCCTGGTTTAATATGTGACTTTGGTTAGTGCCAAGGCTTCCAAATATGATGATCATGATAGATTTGAATAAGTTTTTAATGACACAGACGTTTTGCACCTCAATTGCCCAATTTTGCAGAACTTACAGGCATTTACCTGCACATTGATAATCAGTTGCTTCAGAAGTTTAACAAGACTACTTGGAAATCTGTTTGCCATAATTACCCAATTATGTTTCAGCTACCAGAGAAGTGCCAGGGATGAACTAAGCCAATAGTGCCAAGAATTGAGCATTTGGACACAGGAGACAGGCTGGAGGTTCAGAAGAGGCCAGCCCAGGCCAAGGCTGCAATAATGCCTTACTCAAGGCTGAGACACAGCCAAACTGCTCATCTCTATGCACTGCTTCCACTACCCCTGAGTGCCACAGAACACAAACACAGACGCAGTCCTTGGTGGAAGAAAATATTAAAGATGTCAGTTATCAAAGATTATACTGTTTTCCCCTTATGTAATATGAACCATAATGAACAGAAAACATGCATCTCATAAAATTTGCTCAATGTCAGATAGTCGTATATAAAACTCAAACAGAAATTCAAAGTTAGGTCTGAAGTAAGTTTTGTAGACTCAACAAAGACAAACAAAAGGATGAAAAAGATCTGACTGCTGAAAAATGACAGCATTTGAAATCATTGGAGACGTCTGAATTTCTCTCTGTGATAGGCACTGCACTTTTTAGACAGAAATCAGAGATCCCAGGAATGGAATTTATTTGAATGTGAATACTCTCTTTGGGACAGAGTTGTCTTGGATGAAAATCAGATCTTGCCTAAAAGCAGGCTACTATGCACACTTGAAAAGATCTTGGCATACATTTTTCATAAATGCTATGATGGTGGTACCTCTTCATTGGGAATTAATGCATATATATATACTGCACAAGTGTCTTTCTCAGATCTTTTTCTTCTTTGTCTATCCATCTCCTTTGCACTTAACCTTGTGTCTTATACTTTCTCATCCTCATGAATTTGTTCATCACATCCCTTTGATCAACGGTACATTGATGTCAAGTGCGGGAGTAAATCAAGAAAACAACACCTCAATTTCCCCCGAAGTCCTGTATGTAATATATTATATATATATATATAGCTGCCTTATTGATGGTGGTATCACTTTGAGGGGGGATTATTGCGTAGGACCACTACACAAGTGTCTTTCTCAGATCTTTTTCTTCTTCGCCTATCCTTCCCTCTGCACTTAACCTTATGTCTTTTACTTCCTCTCTTGTGTTGAGTTTTCTTTGTCTTTGCATCTCTTTGATCCGTAGTAGGCCTACTTTGATGTCAAGTGCAGAAGTAAATCAAGAAAACAATACCTCAATTTCCTCCAAGTCTGGTATGTTGTTTTTCCCTACTGTTGAAAGAGATGTCTCTCATTACTATTGCACACAGCCATGCAATTTTTGCAACCTGTTGTTTTGAGAAAGTTCTGAACACCTCATTTGCACATGATAATCACATGATCTGCAAATTGATACATTATATTGTTATTTTCATTCATCATGAAACAAAATAATAAAATATATTGAGTTGCCTTCTCAACCCTCCCCTCTCTACTTCTCTTTCTTTGTATTCAGTTTCTGATTTTGTTGTGTCTTTATGTTTGTGATAAAGACCCAAATTATAGCATTGGCCTACCTGATATCATTGGAATCTCACACAGCCAGATATTACAGCCACTTACCATAGTGGGTGAAGTCATGAAACTCCCTCAAGTCAAGTCACCAAGCACGCAAGTCAGGTCATGGTGCATAAACTCAGGGACTCAAAAGCTTATTTTTCCATGAGTTCTGACCCACTGTCGCAAGAGTCATTCATAGCTCTTTAATTATGATTCGACCTATCGGGAGAATCATCTTGTTTTCTTTGATTTTATTATTATTAAGAATTTACCATACCTATGGTAAATTCTTATTGTTTTTGCTATTATTCTTATTAAACTTCACCTATTACCATAGGTGAAGTTTCTTGTTTTCGTAATTATTTATTATTAAACTTCACCTATTACCATAGGTGAAGTTTCTTGTTTTCGTAATTATTTATTATTTATTATTATTTATTAAACTTCACCTACACATAGGTGAAGTTTCTTGTAATCGGTATTATTTTTATTATTCTTCCCGGATAAACCTCTTCGGAAAATTTTCAAAAAATTCATATACATGGTCTACAATGACCTTATTACAAATTCTGATTATGAGTGACCTTGACCGATTTTTCAAGGTCACAGAGCCTTTTAAGGTCAAATTTTGCAAAACTTCAAGTGCATGTAGGTCATCCGGTTATTACCAGATTTCACTTTCCTGTACATGGAAATGTCCTGGACACTTTCTACACAGCTTGAATTACTTTCATGAAAGTAGGTCAAGGTCAAATTGTACAAAGTCCGTTTTCATGGTTTAAGGTCTATCGCGGGATCTCAGAATCCGTAAGTCGTAGAGTCATACCGATGGTGTCAAAACGTGCCCGAACTCACGGGACATTTGCCCGGACTCTTTATTTTCCATCGGTAGTACCGGTTCTTGAGTTATGTAACTTTAAAGTCATACTGCGTCACCAAAATCGGTGACCTTGAGAATTTGACCTTGAAATATCGATGTTAGGTCATAACATGTCATAGTAAACCCCCCCAAACATACACCTAATAAGCCCAAAATGACCTTTAAATTTGACCTTGACCTCATTTTTCAAGGTCATTTGACCCAGAAAAGTTTGAAAAAGTGCCATTTTCAGCAATTTTTTTCACCATGTTCTTTTCAAGATATCACTGTGATTTACTGGTGACAGATGAACATTGGCCTGCTTATCCATAATATCTAATCATATTTTGTCTACCTCCTTCTCCGGATTTATGAAAAATTTTCAAATATTCCTAACCGACAAATGCTAAAAAACGACACATTTCTGCATATTTGACAGGGAAATATTCATTCTACAGGGTTGCAATGCATGACTGACCCCCCCTTTGTTACCTACTGCCTTTCTGAATAGCATATTAATTTTGACCTAGAAAATGTTTTTCAAGGTCAAACTCAAGGTCAAACATGACAAAATTTTTTGCCTTTTTTACATTTCGTATTTTTCAACAGAGAAGGAAGCAAGATATTGTTACAAAAATTATAGACAAACTTGCTACAATACTCTAGAAGCTTCCTGTAAATTTTCAAGGTCCTCGGACTGGCCTACGTTGCACTGTAAAGGTCAAAAGGTCGAAAAACGAGCGAAAAATGTATGATTTTTTTTCACATTTCTCAAAAATAGCGTCATTTCAAACAGCTGTAGCTCCGGTCCTAATTAAGATAGAGAAAATCTGAAAACAGTTTTGGAAAGGCCATATTCTCCTCTAGTTTTCATTTTCTGAACATTTTGTCGTAGCTACGACGGTTAAAAAGATCGCTGGACCCTGAAAATTTCATGTTTTTTGTCAAATTTTCACAATTTATCATTATTTTGACAAGGAAGGAATCATCCTTTTTTGATCAACGTGTCTAGACCTATTTGTAACATCTGTTTACATAATCCTGGCAAATTATGTATGTTTTCATTGAACCGTTTTGGTTATACAGTGATTTTAAGTTAAAAACTACATTTTTTCAGGTATTTCTACAGTTCATATTCCTGAATTGTGCCATAATTTCAATCTGCGATAACTCCAGTCCTAATTAAGATACAGAGAATCTGTAAATAGATTTGAAAAGGCCAAATTCTCCCCTAGTTTTCGTCTTCCGAACATTTTCTCGTAGCTATGACGGTTTAAAAGATCGCCAGACCCTTAAAATTTCTTGTTTTTCCTGCAGAGCCAGGGAATAGACGACATACACACAGTCCTCTCCTCTCATATAATCTAATATCTTTTTATTCTATTCTATTCTGTTATGTTCTATTCTATTCTATCATATTTCTCATTCATTCAGACAGATAGCTGCAGATAAACTTTCTTATCTCTGGTTGAGGTCAGGCCCGTGTGAGGTCAGTGCATTCAGTTCAAACTTTTAATCAGTACTGATTATTTCATGCATATGCAGCAGCAGGCCGGCAGCAGCAGCAGCAGCAGTGACACCACTGTGACACACATAGTGGGGCCAGGGGCTTGGGTTGCCAAGGTTGGCCTGCAAGGGTGTTGTGGACCCAACAGATGTCCAGTGTTGGCTTGGGTGTGCATTCTTACACATCAACCCACACTGGTCCGACATATTAAGAAATAAGTAAAACCACTTGTATGGAATTGAACATAATGATGATCTTTAAATAAATAGATGGGCCATTAAAATTAAGAATAACCCCACCTTGATACTATTTAGTACAGACAAGTTATTTATAACAGCTAACTTCTAGGACAAATTTAGTGTAAAAAAGTTATTGACAACAGCTAACTTTTACAGTTAACATCAAACAGGACTGCTGCAAGGTGTTTAATGTTCACTCACACATATGTTCATGTGACCTAGTTCCATGTGATAAATGGACATTCTTGCAGAACAATATGTATGCTGACCTGCTTTTTCACTTCCAAGGGAATACTTCACATGTGAACAGGAATTAAGGTATGTTTTTCTCTAGGTTTTATTATCATTGTCAGCTAATAGTAAATAACAGGTCACATTAAATATTGTTCATTTGATTTATAACACAATATATGATTGTAGCATTTTGAATAAACTTCCTTTTGAGATTAATTGAGTAGAAGCATGCAGAGACATAGATCAACTGCACAATCTAGTAAAAAAATCATTGCACTTATATTTGAAATTAAAGAATTAGATCTGGCAATTCTAGATAAAATTGAACTTGCATTAAAATAACAGCAACTGGTACATTCACAACATTGTGGTGATATGATACATTAGTAATCAACTCAGTTGCATATTTTTCAGAATTAATTCAGTTACATTCATTTTATTAGTCCAGTAGAGTACTACTATGCTTTAAATTTAAACAAAACACTAACTTCTGTTAACACAATTTATTTAACCATTTTGGTTCTAGACCAATTATTAGTTAAAAAATAATTTTTTTCATGAATTCCTGAAAGTCCATATTTCTGAATAGTCATCATTTCAATAGGCCCTATCTCCGGTTCTATTTAATTTACAGAGAATCTGAAAAATGATTTGAAAACACAAATTCTCCAGATGTACTGATTTATGTACTGATTTATGTACTGGTGGATGTACTGGTTCATGTACTAGTTCATGCACTGGTTCATGTACTGGTTCATGCACTGGTTCATGCACTGGTTCATGCACTGGTTCATGCACTGGTTCATGCACTGATTCATGCACTGGTTCATGCACTGGTTTTTCTGTGCATACTTGCATGTACTGCAATGTACAGGAAACATTATTGTATTCTTGTCTGAATGCATGTTACATAATTATGTATGATTCCTGTGTACTTTTCCATGTACCTTTTACTTGCTCATCTACTTGTGTCTGTTCGAGTTACTGGTACAACAGTAGGTGAAGTTTTGTTACCGCTCGCGGTTACGTCTACTAGTTATTAAACTTCACCTACACATAGGTGAAGTTTCTTGTAATCGGTAGAATTTATTATTATTATTATTCTTCCCGATAAACCTCTTCGGAAAATGTTCAAAAAATTCATATACGTAGCCTACAAAAATACAAGAGATTCATTTTGAAAAAATTGACCTTGACCTATTTTTCAAGGTCACAGGGCCTTTCAAAGTCGGATTTCGCAATATTTCAAATACATGTACCTCGTCTGATTATTACCGGTTTTCACTTTCCGGTACATGAAAATGTCCCAGACAATTTCTACACAATTTGACCTACTTTCATGAAAGTAGGTCAAGGTCGCATTGTACAAAGTCCATTTTTATGGTTTGAGACCTGCCCCTGTGCCGCAAAATCGGTAAGTCGTAGAAACATACCGATGGTGCCATTACGTGCCGGAACTCACGGGACACCTGCGGGAGTCTTTGTTATTCATCGGCAGTACCGGTTCTTGAGTTACGGAACTTTAAAGTCATACCGTGTCACCAAAACCGGTGACCTTGAGAATTTTACCATGAAATATCGATTTTAGGTCATAACATGTCATAGTAAACCCCCCCAAACATATACCTAGTAAGCCCAAAATGACCTTTAAATTTGACCTTGACCTCATTTTTCAAGGTCATTTGACCCAAAAAAGTTTGAAAAAGTGCCATTTTCAGCAATTTTTTTCACCATGTTCTTTTCAAGATATCACTGTGATTTACTGTTGACAGATGAACCTTGGGCTCCTTATTCATAATATCTAATTATATTTTGTCTACCTCCTTTTCCGGATTTATGAAAAATTTTCAAATATTCCTAACCGACAAATGCTAAAAAATGACACATTTCTGCATATTTGACAGGGAAATATTCATTCTACAGGGTTGCAATGCATGACTGACCCCCTCTTTGTTACCTACTGCCTTTCTGAATAGCTTATTAATTTTGACCTAGAAAATGTTTTTCAAGGTCAAACTCAAGGTCAAACATGACAAAAATTTTTGCATTTTTTACATTTTGTATTTTTTAACAGAGAAGGAATCAAGATATTGTTACAAAAATGGTAGACATACTTGCTACAATACTCTAGAGGCTTCCTGTAAATTTTCAAGGTCCTCAGACTGGCCTATGTTGCACTGTAAAGGTCAAAAGGTCGAAAAACGAGCGAAAAATTTATGATTTTTTTTCGCATTTCTCAAAGATAGCGTCATTTCAAACGGCCGTAGCTCCGGTCCTAATTGAGATAGAGAAAATCTGAAAACAGATTTGGAAAGGCCATATTCTCCTCTAGTTTTTATTTTCTGAACATTTTGTCGTAGCTACGACGGTTAAAAAGATCGCCGGACCCTGAAAATTTCATGTTTTTTCCGAATTTTCATAATATATCATTATTTTGACAAGGAAGGAATCATCCTTTTTTGATAAACCTGCCTGGACGTCTTTGTAACATCTGTTTACATAATCCTGGCAAATTATATATGTTTTCATTGAACCGTTTTGGTTATACAGTGATTTTAAGTTAAAAACTACATTTTTTCAGGTATTTCTACAGTTCATATTCCTGAATTGTACCATAATTTCAATCTGTGATAACTCCGGTTCTAATTAAGATACAGAGAATCTGTAAACAGATTTGAAAAGGCCAAATTCTCCTCTAGTTTTCATCTTGCGAACATTTTGTCGTAGCTATGACGGTTTAAAAGATCGCCGGACCCTGAAAATTTCATGTATTTCTGATGGTCAAAGAGATTACATGACCCTGAAAAATCGATGTTCTCAGAAAGAGCAGAAGATGTACTGGTGGATGTACTGGTGGATGTACTGGTGGATGTACTGGTGGATGTATTGGTTCATGTACTGGTTCATGTACTGGTTCATGTACTGGTTCATGTACTGGTTCATATACTGGTTCATATACTAGTTCATGTATGGTTCATGCACTGGTTCATGTACTGGTTTATGTACTCGTTTTTCTGTGCATACTTGCATGTAATGTACTCAATGTACAGGAAACATTCTTGTATTCTTGTCTGTATGCTTGTTACATAATTATGTATGATTCCTGTGTACTTTTCCCTGTACCTTTTACTTGCTCATCTACTTGTGTCTGTTTCGAGTTACTGGTACCACAGTAGGTGAAGTTTTGTTACCGCTCGCGGTTACGTCCACTAGTTTATTATTTATTATTATTCTTTCACCCTAACCTACCCTCAAAAAATTCATGAAGGGAGCCTCATATGCCCTCATTACATTCCCCGAGTTTTTTTGACACCGGACCATTTTTCAAGGTCAGAGGTCACTTCAAAGTTCGACTTTGAAAAATTTCAAATGTGAATAACTTTTTCAATTATTGATGGATTTCATTTTCCTTTTAGGTACTTTGTTCCTAACTTTTTTTACATAATGTGACCCAATTTTGTGAATGTAGGTCAAGGTCAAGGTTCCCCATGGTCACTTTTAGTGTTTTATGGTTGGAGTGAATACAATTGTACATTTTTTACTGAAAGTGGTCCAAATTGTGGCAAAATGTTGCTTGACTAACGGGACATCTGCATGTGTATTGTGATTGCATTTCTATGGCCGGATTATGAGTTACGTAATTTTAAACATTGGTAAGTCATCAAAATTGGTGACCTTCGTCATTTCACCATGAAATATCAATTTTGGCTGATAACATGCTATAGTAAACTGCTATTCTTTTTTGCCATTCACCCCAAATTGACCTTCACATTTGACCTTGACCCAATTTTTCAAGGTCAATTGGCGAATTTCAGTGCAAAAATGTGCTATTTTCAGTGACCTTGAACACCATGCAATTTTCATATAGTTATTTTGTTTGTCACTGATTCAAGTACTCATTCAGATGTTTTTTATACGAAGAATTCATATTTCAAGTTAAATCAAAATGGCTGTCATTTTTTGATTGCCTACTGCAACCTTAGTATTTCAAATACAGTTATGAAATTTGGTACAGGTATTGGCTTGTGGGTATTGTTCACGCACGTGTGGAGAAATTCAAAATGTCTGACACAAAATGGCGGCCATTTTGGAATTGCTCACTGTTACCTCAGTATTTCACCTAGAGTTATGAAATTATGTACAGGCTTGATACAGGTTATGGTCTGCGGGTATTGGTCAGGTACATGTACAATATTCAAGCAAGTACTTGTCAATGTACTTGTCAATGTACTTGTCAATGTACTTGTCAATGTACTTGTCAATGTACTTGTCAATGTACTTGTCAATGTACTTGTCAATGTACTTGTCAATGTACTTGTCAATGTACTTGTCAATGTACTTGTCAATGTACTTGTCAAAGTACTTGTCAATGTACTTGTCAATGCACTTGTCAATTTACTTGTCAATTTACTTGACATGTTACTTTTGCATTGAAATTACTATTGAAATTACTTTTCCAAGTACTTTTCAAATTACTTTGAAATTACTTTTCAAATTACGTTTCAAATTACGTTTCAAATTACTTTAGAACTTTTCAAATTACTTCTGTCATTTCGTTTTTTCGTTTCGACCAATATTTCTAGGTGAAGTTTTGTTACTGCTTGCAGTTACTCATTTCTAGTTATTAAACTTCACCTATTACATAGGTGAAGTTTCTTGTTTTCGTATTTATTTTTATTATTATTATTATTATTATTATTATTTTTCTGTACGGAAATTTCTTCAAAAAAATTTCAAAAAATTCACATATATAGCAGTGCATGACCTTATTACACTGACCCAGTTTCAGTGACCTTGAATTATTTTTCAAGGTCACAGGCCTTTTCAAAGTTCGTTTTTTCATATGTTTCTCAAGAGCAGATCACAGACAATTACGTGTATATTTCATTTTCCAATTAGGTTCTAAGTGCTACAAGGACATTACATAATCTGACCCAATTTCAAGAAAGTAGGTCAAGGTCGAGGTTGCTCAGGTCCATTTTTAGTGCTGGAGATTGTCACGCATGATAGCAAAATCTGTAAGCCACACGATTCCAAAATTGATGCAAAATGATGTCCAAATGTCTGGCCCAGGTGAAGAAGTAATTTTTGTGATAATGTCATGTTTCGTTTTTGAGTTATGTAATTTTTAATAACAACCGCGTCATCAAAACCAGTGACCTTGGTAATTTCACCCTGAAATATCGATTCTAGGCCATAACAATGTATAGTAAACCCCCCCAAAGATACCCCTAAAACCCCCATATCCACCTTCAAATTTGACCTTGACCTCATTTTTCAAGGTCATTTGGCTCTTCAAAGTGCGAAAAGTGCTTATTTTCAAAAATTCTGAAAATTATGTTGTTTTCATGATATCACTTTGATATTTTTTCTCAAGACACACAAAAATACGCCAATTTATAATATGTAATCCAAAGTTCTGTAGCATTTTTCCTTAATTTTCTACAAAATTCCAAATATCGCAAACCGGAGAATGTTAAAAAATGACAAATTATCGCGTTTTTGACATGGAAATATCGATCAGAGAGAGTTACTATAATTAATTGATCCCCCCATTTTCACATCCTGATTCTGAAAATCATATTGATTTTGACCTAGAAACTTATTTTCAAGGTCAAATTCAAGGTCAAACATGATGAAAAATGTTACTTTTTTGACATTTGATTTTTTTACACAGGCAAGGAATCAAAATATTGTTACAAAAATGTCACACATACTTGCTACAATAGTCTAGAGGCATCGTATAAATTTTCAAGGTCCTCGAATTAACCTACGTTAGACCGTAAAGGTCACAAGGTAAAAAAATTAGGGAAAAATTTACAATATTCTTTCACATTTCTCAATGATAGCGTTATTTCAATCGGCCGTAGCTTCGGTCCTAATGAAGTAACAGAGAATCTGAAAACAGATTTGGAAAGGCCAAATTCTCCCCTAGTTTTTGTTTTCTGAACATTTTGTCGTAGCTCTGACGGTTTAAAAGATCGCCGGACCCTGAAAATTTCATGTTTTTTGTCAAATTTTCACAATTTATCATCATTTTGACAAGGAAATAATCATTTTATTTCAATGAAGCTATTTGAGCATCGTTTCATCTTTCGTTCACATAATCCTGCCAAGTTATAAATGTTTCCATTGAACCGTTTGGGTTCTAGAGTAATTTTAAGTGAAAAATTACATTTTTTCAGAAATTTTCTGAAGTCCACATTTCTGAATTGTACCATAATTTCAATCGGCCGTATCTCCGGTCCTAATAAAGTTACGGAGAATCTGAAAATAGATTTGGAGAGCACAAATTCTCCTCTAGTTTCTATATTTGAACAATTTCTTGTATCACTGACGGTTAAAAAGATCGCCGGACCCTGAAAAATGTATGTTTTCAGAAATTGCAGTCATTTCGATATGTTTTCAGGACTAGAAGTATCTTAGCCAATTCATTCCTAAAATTCCAAGGTTGATGTACTGTTGATGTACTGATTGATGTTCTGGTTGATGCCCTTGTTAATGCCCTGGTTGATGCACTGGTCCATGTACTGGTCCATGTACTGGTCCATGTACTGGTCCATGTACTGGTCCATGTACTGGTCCATGTACTGGTCCATGTACTAGTCCACGTACTGGTCCATGTACTGGTCCATGTACTGGTCCATGTACTGGTCCATGTTATTTTCTGTGTATAATATTCTGCAAGCTCAAATTTTCCTCTAGTTTTCATTCTCTGAATGTTTTCTTGTAACTCTGAAGTTTAAAAGAACGCCCAACCCTCAAAATTACATGCTTTCGGTCAAATATTTTTGTATCAGTCAGTGTATCAGTCAGTGTATCAGTCAGTGTATCAGACAGTGTATCATAAGTATCAGTCAGTGTATTAGTCTGCGAATCAGTCAGTGTATGGCCACAAACAGATTGACATGTTACAGTAAGGGTTTATCTGTCTGCTGACTATATGTCACATCACAACTAGTCCACGGACAGATAGTTTATAAGTACTTCCATATATATCTGCACACTATGTATATTCTAAGTAACATGCAAAATTACAGGTGATAAATGAATATTACATGTGATATGATTTTGCATGATATTGCAAGTGATATTGTATGTTTAATACATTACATGTAACTTTACATTTGATATTGCATAATATTACATGTGATATTGTGTGTAATATTGCTTGTAATGTTACATGTGCAAGACGCATGCAATTGCATGTACAAGTTTATGTGCAAGTACATGTGCGAGTTAATGTCCGAGTTCATGTTCATGTTCTAGTTCATGTCCAATGTCATTTCCAATATCATTTCTGTGTTTTCTCACATTAATTTCACTGCCAATAATTATATGATAGGTGAAGTTTTGTCACCGCATCGCGGTTACCCGATTTCTAGTTTATTATTATTATTATTCTTTCACCCTAACCTACCCTCAAAAAATTCATGAACGGAGCCTCATATGCCCTCATTACATTTCCCGAGTTTTTTTGACACCGGCCCATTTTTCAAGGTCAGAGGTCACTTCAAAGTTGGACTTCAAAAAATTTCAAATGGCAATAACTTTTTCGTTTATTACTGGATTTCATTGTTCTTTTAGGAAGTTTGTTTAAAACCATTTTTGCATAATTCGACCCAATTTCGTGAATGTAGGTCAAGGTCAATGTCCCGTATGATCACTTTTAGTGTTTTATGGTTTTTTCTTATGCAATTGCACGTTTTTCATGCAAAGTGGCCCAAATTGTGGCAAAACGTTGCTTGACTAACGGGACATCTGTGGATGTATTGTGGTTGCATTTCTATGGCCGGATTCGGAGTTACGTAATTTTAAACATTGGTATGTCAACGAAATTGGTAAATAATTGATGACCTTCATCATTTCACCATGAAATATTGATTTTGGCTGATGACATGCTATAGTAAACTGCTCCTCTTTTTTGCCATTTACCCCAAATCGACCTTTAGATTTGACCTTGACCTAATTTTCCAAGGTCATTTTACCAATTTCAGTGCAAAAACGTGACTTTTCAATGACTCAGTACACCATGTAATTTCCATGGAATTACTTTTTTCATGACTGTAACAAGTACTTATTGAGATGTTTATTAGTGTCATGCAGTCAAATTTCATGTACAGTCTTTCCCTCAATCAGAATATTTTTTATAAATGTAGCAATCTCAAAAATGTCAAAATGTATCGTTGTGGTCAGCAACAGCTATCATTTCCACATTTTTGCAATGTGCTGGTGTAATAATTGTAAGGAACCAGGTCAGTCTGGTAGAGGTTTGTAATTTTTACCCATGGCTATGTTCACATGGCCTTGGCATCGCAGAGGACAGCTTCGTCCGTCCGTCCATCCATCTGTCAGTCCGTCTGTCTGTCATTTTTGAATTGCCCATTGTGACTTTAATATTTGACTTAGAGCAATGAAATTTGGTACAGGTTTTGGCCTCAGAGTATCTATCAAGAATAGGTTGAAAAATCCAAAATGGCTGCCACAAAAAATGGCCGCTTTTCTTGTTTCATCCAGTGTGACCTTGGTATTTGACTTAGCGACATGAAATTTGGTACAGGGATTGGTCTCTAAGTATCAATCTGGAACATGTAGAGAAATCCAAAATGGCTGCCACGCAAATTGCGCTTTTCTTGTTTCATCCACTGTGACATTAGTATTTGACTTAGAGACACGAAATTTGGTACAGGTATTGTCCTTGGAGCATCAATCAAGAACATGTTGAGAAATTCAAAATGGCTGCCACACAAAATGGCCGCTTCTCTTGTTTCATCCACTGTGACCTTAGTATTTGACTTAGAGACATGAAATTTGGTACAGGTATTGTCCTCAGAGTATCGATCAGGAACATGTTGGGAAATCCAAAATGGCTGCCACACAAAATGGCCGCTTTTCTTGTTTCATCCATGGTGACCTTAGTATTTGACTTAGAGACATGAAATTTGGTACAGGTATTGTCCTCAGAGCATCGATCAGGAACGTGTTGAGAAATCCAAAATGGCTGCAACACAAAATGGCCGCCATTCTTAAATCGCCCACTGTGACCTTAGTATTTGACTTAGAGACATGAAATTTGGTACAGGTATTGGCCTCTTGGTATTGATCGGTAACATGTTGAAAAATTGTAAATGGCTGCCACAGAAATGGCCGCTCTTCTTGTTTCATCCATTGTGACCTTAGTATTTGACTTAGAGACATGAAATTTGGTACAGGTATTGTCCTCAGAGTATCGATCAGGAAGATGTTGAGAAATCCAAAATGGCTGCCGCACAAAATGGCCGCCATTCTTCAATCGGTGACTGTGACCTTAGTATTTGACTTAGAGACATGAAATTTGGTACAGGTATTGGGCTCTAGGTATCGATCTGGAACATGTGAAGAAATCCAAAATGACTGACACACAAAATGGCCGCTTTCCTTGTTTCATCCACTGTGACCTTAGTATACGACTTAGAGACATGAAATTTGGTACAAGTATTGGGATCTAGGTATCGATCTGGGACTTGTGGAGAAATCCAAAATGGCTGCCACAAATGACCACTTTTCTTGTTTTGCCGACCCTTAGTATTTGAATTAGAGCTATGACTTTGATATGGGTGTTAGCCTGTGGGCACTGCTCACGAAGGTGCAGAGAAATTTATAAAATTTGGTAGAGGTATTGGCCTGTGGGTATGGATCAGGTGCTTTTAGTTACTTGTCAATGTACCTGTCGAAGTACTTGTCAATGCACTTGTCAGTATACTTGTCAATGTGCTTGTCAATTTACTTGTCAATTTATTTGTCAATTTACTTGTCAATTTATTGTCATGTTACTTGACATGTTACTTTTGAAATTACTTTTGAAATTACTATTGAAATTACTTTTAAAGTACTTTTCAAATTACTTTTGAAAGTACTTTTCAAATTACTTTTCCAAGTACTTTTCAAATTACTTTCCAAGTACTTTTCCAATTACTTTTCGAATTACTTTTCATATTTCTTTGGAACTTTTCAAATTACTTTTTTCATTTCGTTTTTTCATTTTGGACCAATATTTCTAGGTGAAGTTTTGTTACTGCTTGCAGTTACTCATTTCTAGTTATTATTATTATTATTTATTATTATTATTCTTTCACCCTAACCTACCCTCAAAAAATTCATGAACAGAGCCTCATATGCCCTCATTACATTCCCCGAGTTTTTTTGACACCGGACCATTTTTCAAGGTCAGAGGTCACTTCAAAGTTGGACTTCAAAAAAATTCAAATGGCAATAACTTTTTCGTTTATTGCTGGATTTCATTGTTCTTTTAGGAAGTTTGTTTAAAACCCTTTCTACATAATTTGACCCAAATTCGTGAATGTAGGTCAAGGTCAATGTCCCGTATGACCACTTTTAGTGTTTTATGGTTTATTTTTATGCAATTGCACATTTTTCACTGAAAGTGGCCCAAATTGTGGCAAAATGTTGCTTGACTAACGGGACATCTGCATGTGTATTGTGGTTGCATTTCTATGGCCGGATTATGAGTTACGTAATTTTAAACATTGGTAAGTCATCAAATTTGGTGACCTTCGTCATTTCACCATGAAATATCAATTTTGGCTGATAACATGCTATAGTAAACTGCTATTCTTTTTTGCCATTCACCCCAAATTGACCCTCACATTTGACCTTTACCCAATTTTTCAAGGTCAATTGGCGAATTTCAGTGCAAAAATGTGCTATTTTCAGTGACCTTGAACACCATGCAATTTTCATATAGTTATTTTGTTTGTGACTGATTCAAGTACTCATTCAGATGTTTTTTATACGAAGAATTCATAGTTCAAGTTAAATCAAAATGGCTGTCATTTTTTGATTGCCTACTGCGACCTTAGTATTTCAAATACAGTTATGAAATTTGGTACAGGTATTGGCTTGTGGGTATTGTTAACGCACGTGTTGAGAAATTCAAAACGTCTGACACAAAATGGCGGCCATTTTGGAATTGCTCACTGTTACCTCAGTATTTCACCTAGAGTTATGAAATTATGTACAGCCTTGGTACAGGTTATGGTCTGCAGGTATTGGTCAGGTACATGTACAATATTCAAGTACTTGTCAATGTACTTGTCAATGTACTTGTCAAAGTACTTGTCAATGTACTTGTCAATGTACTTGTCAATGTACTTGTCAAAGTACTTGTTAAAGTACTTGTCAATGCACTTGTCAATTTACTTGTCAATTTACTTGTCATGTTGCTTGACATGTTACTTTTGCATTGAAATTACTATTGAAATTACTTTTCCAAGTACTTTTCAAATTACTTTGAAATTACTTTTCAAATTACGTTTCAAATTACGTTTCAAATTACTTTGGAACTTTTCAAATTATTTCTGTCATTTCGTTTTTCGTTTCGACCAATATTTCTAGGTGAAGTTTTGTTACTGCTTGCAGTTACTCATTTCTAGTTAAGAATTTACCATATATGGTAAATTCTTATTGTTTTTGTTAATATTCTTATTATTGTTTCCGAAAAAGTTGCTTCGATTTTCTTGATTATTTTTGTGAATGTACCTGTATACTTGTAGACTACTGTATTCCGGTCCTGAGTTTGAATTTTTATTTTTGAGGTATATAGGACCTTTTTAGTGTGAATTTTAGTATATTTTGATGTACTATATCTGAATAAACTATTAAACTAGAGTAATTTGCTTTAGTTTCTGTCCATAAACTATAAAATTCTATACTTTGGCGAAAAAATTATCAAAATCACTCAAGCGGAACATGCCGCACGGAAAATATACGTCGTTTTCAATTTGTTTCGGGTTTAGCAAAATCCATATATAGTAGCAGCATGCTGATGGTGCCAAAAGTTGCTCTATAGTACGGGACATGGAAAGACATATTTTTAATTTTGATATTTTAAGTATCTATGGAATGGCGGCCATTTTTGTGAAGTGTATTTGCTCAATTTTAGTTGCATGAGTTAGAAATCCATGAAGGAGTCATTTTAGGTAATGCAAATATATAATGAACCCCCCCAAATATACCCATAAAACCCCCGTAACCACCTTCAAATTTGACCTTAACCTCATTTTTCAAGGTCATACCACCCGTCAAAGTTTCGATTCACTACATTTTCAAAAATTCCAACAATTATGTTTTTTCAAAGATATCGGGATCATATTATAGATTCTTATAGCCGGCAGCTGGATTGTTTAAAGCCTGAAATCGGAATTGATCTATCTCTTCATGCTGATTTATAAAAAAATTCCAAATATTGCATACCGCGCAACATGTAAAATCAGCCTATTTTTGCCATCTTCAGCAATAAATATTGATCCTACACAGTTCAAATAATTAAATGACCCCCCCTTTGTCACATATCGCCAATCTGGGAAAAATATTGGTTTTGACCTAGAAAGGTATTTTCAAGGTCAAACTCAAGGTCAAATATTTGGCAAAATTGGAGATTTGAGATACCTCATTTTTTTCACTAGGAAATAATTGAGGAATTTCGACAATCTCTTCAGCATTTGGTGCCACAGTACCCTAGAGGACCTTTGAAAAGTTTTAAGTTCCTCGGATTGATGTACATTGCATAATAAAGGTCACAAGGTCAAAAAATGACAGCTAAATTGACCTGCTCATTTTCCAATTTCACACTTGTACCTAAACTTTGAGGGCCTGTATCTCCGGTTCTAATTAAGCTATAGAAAAACTGAAGCCATATTCGGAAAGGCCGTAATCTCCTCTAGTATTTGTTCTCTATGCATTTTAACGTATCTCTATTAGTTAAAAAGATCGCCGGACCCTGAAAAATTCATGTTTTCGGTAATGATTTTTCACTTTAACTTGTTTTTGACAAACAAAGCAATCTTCAAAAAAATCAATACTCCTTGGACATGTAATCCTAACACATTTACAGTAGTGTGTTCAATTTCAAGTCTCTACTGTAAACCGTTTGCCTTTGAGATCAAAATAATGTTCAAAACTTGACATTTTCAGAGTCAATTTTTCGGTGATATTTCACATTTTTGTCATTAATTCAATCGGTTCTATCTTCGGTTCTAATTAAGGTACAGCAATGATGAAAGCAGTTCTGAATACCTCAGATTCTCCTCTTTATTTTATTTAATGTTCATTTTGGTGTAACATCCATAGTTAAAAAGATCGGTCAACCCTGAAAATTTCAACTTTACCTATTATAACCAAATTAGTGCCCTGAGCTAAAAGAAGTCAATTTTGCAGTGAAGAAATACAAAAACAGTATAAAAGTTGCATGGACCTATTGTGTTAATGTGATACATTACTGATCTTACTATATCTATGATGCTAAGTACATGTACTTGAATATTCATATTTGTTTTTTTCTTGTCAAGTGGTCAATAAAACAAAATTAAATGTATTAACTAAATAAACCAAACTGAGTAAACTATACTAAATAAACTAAACTAAATTAATTAAACTAAATAAGCTAAACTGAACTAAATAAACTGAACTAAATAAACGTAATTAAGCATGAGCATTCACACAATAGTCACACATAAACATATACAATATACCTTTAAATAATAAATATATTGGTAAATTCTTCATCACTGACCATGGTCAGTTATAGCCATCTAGTTAAGAATTTACCATATATGGTAAATTCTTATTGTTTTTGATAATATTCTTATTATTGTTTCCGAAAAAGTTGCTTCGATTTTCTTGATTATTTTTTTGAATGTACCTATATACTTGTAGACTACTGTATTCCGGTCCTGAGTTTGAATTTTTATTTTTGGCGTATATAGGACCTTTTTAGTGTGAATTTTGGTATATTTTGATGTACTATATCTAAATAAGCTATTAAACTAGAGTAATTTGCTTTAGTTTCTGTCCATAAACTATAAAATTCTGTACTTTGGTGAAAAAATAATCAAAATCACTCAAGCGGAACATGCTGCACAGACAATTTACGTAATTTTCGAGTTGTTTCGGGTTTAGCAAAATCCATAAATGATAGAAGTATGCTGATGGTGTCGAAAGTTGCTCTATAGTACGGGACATGGAAAGACATATTTTTAATTTTGATATTTTAAGTATTTATGGAATGGCGGCCATTTGTGTACAGTGTATTTGCTCAATTTGAGTTGCATGACTCAGAAATCCATGAAGGAGTCACTTTAGGTAATGTAAATGTATAATGAACCCCCCCAAACATACCCATAAAACCCCCATTGCCACCTTCAAATTTGACCTTGACCTCATTTTTCAAGGTCATATGACCCGTCAAAGTTTCAATTCACTACATTTTCAAAAATTCCAACAATTATGTTTTTTCAAAGATATCGGGATCATATTATAGATTCATATAGCCAGCAGCTGGATTGTTTAAACCCTGAAATCGGAATTGATCTATCTCTGCATGCTGATTTATAAAAAAATTCCAAATATCGCATACCGCGCAACGTGTAAAATCAGCCTATTTTTGCCCTCTTGAGCAATAAATATTGATCCTACACAGTTCAAATAATAAAATGACCCCCCCTTTGTCACATATTTCCAATCTGGGAAAAATATTGGTTTTGACCTAGAAAGGTATTTTCAAGGTCAAACTCAAGGTCAAAATATTTGGCAAAATTGGATATTTGAGATACCTAATTTTTTTAACTGGGAAATAATAGAGCAATTTCCACAATCTCTTCAGTGTTTGGTGCCACAGTACCCTAGAGGACCCTTGCAAAGTTTTAAGTTCCTCGGATTGATGTACATTGCATAATAAAGGTCACAAGGTCAAAAAATGACAGCTAAATTGACCTACTCATTTTCCAATTTTACACTTGTACCCAAACTTTTATGGCCATTATCTCCGGTTCTAATTACGCTAGAGAAAAACTAAAAACATATTCGGAAAGGTCATAATCTCTTCTAGTATTTGTTTTCTATGCATTTTAACGTATCTCTACTAGTTAAAAAGATCGCCGGACCCTGAAAAATTCATGTTTTTGGTAATGATTTTACACTTTAACATTTTTTTCACAAAGAAGGCAATCTTCAAAAAAATTAATACTCTTTGAAGATGTAATCCTAACACTTTTACAGTAGTGTGTGCAATTTCAAGTCTCTACTGTAAACCGTTTGCCTTTGAGATCAAAACTATGTTCAAAACTTGACATTTTCAGAGTCAATTTTTTGGTGATATTTCACATTTTTGTCATTAATTCAATCGGTTCTATCTTCGGTTCTAATTAAGGTATATGAAAGATGAAAGCAGTTCTGAATACCTCAGATTCTCATCTTTATTTTATTTAATGTTCATTTTGGTGTACCATCAATAGTTAAAAAGATCGGTCAACCCTGAAAAATTCAACTTTACCTATTATAACAAAATCAGTGCCCTGAGCTAAAAGAAGTCAATTTTGCAGTGAAAAATACAAAATCAGTATAAAAGTTGCATGGACCTATTGTGTTAATGTGATACATTATACTGATCTTACTATATCTATGACGCTAAGTATGTGAATGTTCATATTTGTTTTTTTCTTGTCAAGTGGTCAATAAAACAAAATTAAATGTACTTAACTAAATAACCAAACTAAGTAAACTATACAAATAAACTAAACTAAATTAAACTTTAACTAAATAAGCTAAACTGAACTAAATAAACTTAACTGAATAAACTATATTAAGCATGAGCATTCACACAATAGTCTGTACTCATAAACATATACAATATACCTTTAAATAATAAATATATTGGTAAATTCTTCATCACTGACCATGGTCAGTTATAGCCATCTAGTTAAGAATTTACCATATATGGTAATTAAGAATTTACCATATATGGTAAATTCTTATTGTTTTTGATAATATTCTTATTATTGTTTCCGAAAAAGTTGCTTCGATTTTCTTGATTATTTTTTTGAAGGTACCTGTATACTTGTAGACTACTGTATTCCGGTCCTGAGTTTGAATTTTTATTTTTGGCGTATATAGGACCTTTTTAGTGTGAATTTTGGTATATTTTGATGTACTATATCTAAATAAGCTATTAAACTAGAGTAATTTGCTTTAGTTTCTGTCCATAAACTATAAAATTCTATACTTTGGTGAAAAAATAATCAAAATCACTCAAGCGGAACATGCTGCACAGACAATTTACGTAATTTTCGAGTTGTTTCGGGTTTAGCAAAATTCATAAATGATAGAAGTATGCTGATGGTGTCGAAAGTTGCTCTATAGTACGGGACATGGAAAGACATATTTTTAATTTTGATATTTTAAGTATTTATGGAATGGCGGCCATTTGTGTACAGTGTATTTGCTCAATTTGAGTTGCATGAGTCAGAAATCCATGAAGAAGTCACTTTAGGTAATGTAAATGTATGATGAACCCCCCCAAACATACCCATAAAACCCCCATTGCCACCTTCAAATTTGACCTTGACCTCATTTTTCAAGGTCATATGACCCTTCAAAGTTTCAATTCACTACATTTTCAAAAATTCCAACAATTATGTTTTTTCAAAGATATCGGGATCATATTATAGATTCATATAGCCAGCAGCTGGATTGTTTAAACCCTGAAATCGGAATTGATCTATCTCTGCATGCTGATTTATAAAAAAATTCCAAATATTGCATACCGCGCAACGTGTAAAATCAGCCTATTTTTGCCCTCTTGAGCAATAAATATTGATCCTACACAGTTCAAATAATAAAATGACCCCCCCTTTGTCACATATTTCCAATCTGGGAAAAATATTGGTTTTGACCTAGAAAGGTATTTTCAAGGTCAAACTCAAGGTCAAAATATTTGGCAAAATTGGATATTTGAGATATCTAATTTTTTTAACTAGGAAATAATAGAGCAATTTCCACAATCTCTTCAGTTTTTGGTGCCACAGTACCCTAGAGGACCCTTGCAAAGTTTTAAGTTCCTCCGATTGATGTAAATTGCATAATAAAGGTCACAAGGTCAAAAAATGACAGCTAAATTGACCTACTCATTTTCCAATTTTGCACTTGTACCCAAACTTTGATGGCCATTATCTCCGGTTCTAATTAAGCTAGAGAAAAACTAAAAACATATTCGGAAAGGTCATAATCTCTTCTAGTATTTGTTTTCTATGCATTTTAACGTATCTCTACTAGTTAAAAAGATCGCCGGACCCTGAAAAATTCATGTATTTGGTAATGATTTTACAATTTAACATTTTTTTCGCAAAGAAGGCAATCTTCAAAAAAATTAATACTCTTTGAACATGTAATCCTAACACTTTTACAGTAGTGTGTGCAATTTCAAGTCTCTACTGTAAACCGTTTGCCTTTGAGATCAAAACTATGTTCAAAACTTGACATTTTCAGAGTCAATTTTTTGGTGATATTTCTCATTTTTGTCATTAATTCAATCGGTTCTATCTTCGGTTCTAATTAAGGTATAGGAATGATGAAAGCAGTTCTGAATACCTCAGATTCTCATCTTTATTTTATTTAATGTTCATTTTGGTGTACCATCAATAGTTAAAAAGATCGGTCAACCCTGAAAAATTCAACTTTACCTATTATAACAAAATCAGTGCCCTGAGCTAAAAGAAGTCAATTTTGCAGTGAAAAATACAAAATCAGTATAAAAGTTGCATGGACCTATTGTGTTAATGTGATACATTATACTGATCTTACTATATCTATGATGCTAAGTATGTGAATGTTCATATTTGTTTTTTTCTTGTCAAGTGGTCAATAAAACAAAATTAAATGTACTTAACTAAATAACCAAACTAAGTAAACTATACAAATAAACTAAACTAAATTAATTAAACTAAATAAGCTAAACTGAACTAAATAAACTTAACTGAATAAACTTTATTAAGCATGAGCATTCACACAATAGTCTGTACTCATAAACATATACAATATACCTTTAAATAATAAATATATTGGTAAATTCTTCATCACTGACCATGGTCAGTTATAGCCATCTAGTTATTATTATTTCCGAAAAAGTTGTTTCGATTTTCTTGATTATTTTTGTAAATGTACCTGTATACTTGTAGACTACTGTATTCCGGTCCTGAGTTTCAATTTTTATTTTTAAAGTTTATATGACCTTTTTAGTGTGAATTTTTGTATATTTCAATATACTATATCTCAATAAATTTATAGTCCAGTGTAATTTACTTTACTTTCACCTAATGAACTGTAAAGAGCAATAATTTGAAACAAAAATAATCAAAATCCTTAGAGCGGAATAGGCCACACTGAATATTTTGGTCATTTTCGAGTTGTTTCGAGTTCGGCAAAAACCATAAATGATAGCAGCATGCTGATGGTGCCAAAAGTTGCTCTATGGTATGGGACATGGTAAGACATATTTTTAATTTTGATATTTTAAGTATTTATGGAATGGCGGCCATCTTGGTTTGGTGTATTTGCTAAATTTGAGGTGCATGAGTTCAAAATCCATGAAGGAGTCATTTTAGGTAATGTAAATGTATAATGAACCCCCCCAAATATACCCATTTACACCCCATACCAATCTTCAAATTTGACCTTGACCTCATTTTTCAAGGTTATATGACCCGTCAAAGTTTTAATTCACTACATTTTCAAAAATTCCAACAATTATGTTTTTTCAAAGATATCGGGATCATATTATAGATTCTTATAGCCGGCAGCTGGATTGTTTGAACCCTGAAATCGGAATTGATCTATCTCTTCATGCTGATTTATAAAAAAATTCCAAATATTGCATACCGCGCAACATGTAAAATCAGCCTATTTTTGCCCTCTAGAGCAATAAATATTGATCCTACACAGTTCAAATAATAAAATGACTCCCCCTTTGTCACACATTGCCAATCTTGGTAAAATATTGGTTTTGACCTAGAAAGGTATTTTCAAGGTCAAACTCAAGGTCAAACATTTGGCAAAATTGGATATTTGAGATACCTAATTTCTTTAACTAGGAAATAATTAAGGAATTTCCACTATCTCTTCAGAATTTGGTGCCACAGTACCCTAGAGGACCCTCGCAAAGTTTTAAGTTCCTCGGATTGATGTACATTGCATAATATAGGTCACAAGGTCAAAAAATGACAGCTAAATTGACCTGCTCATTTTCCTATTTCACACTTGTACCCAAACTTTGATGGCCTGTATCTCCGGTTCTAATTAAGCTACAGAAAAACTGAAGCCATATTCGGAAAGGCCATAATCTCTTCTAGTATTTGTTTTCTATGCATTTTAATGTATCTCTACTAGTTAAAAAGATCGCCGGACCCTGAAAAATTCATGTTTTCGGTTATGATTTTACAATTTAACTTTATTTTGACAAACAAAGCAATCTTCAAAAAATTCAATACTCCTTGGACATATAATCCTAACACATTTACAGTAGTGTGTCCAATTTCAAGTCTCTACTGTAAACCGTTTGCCTTTGATATTAAAATAATGTTCAAAAATTGACATTTTCAGAGTCAATTTTTTGGTGATATTTTACATTTTTGTCATTATTTCAATTGGCTCTATCTCCTGTTATAATTAAGGTATACAAATGATGAAAGCAGTTCTGAATACCTCAGATTCTCATCTTTATTTTATTTAATGTTCATTTTGGTGTAGCATCAATAGTTAAAAAGATCGGTCTACCCTGAAAAATTCATCTTCACCTATTATAACCAAATTACTGCCCTGAGCTAAAAGAAGTTAATTTTGTCATGAAGAAATACAAAATGAGTATAAAAGTTGCATGGGCCTATTGTGTAAATATGATAATTTATACTGATCTTAGTATACCTTCGATGCTCAGTACATTTTTTTTCGTTCTTGTCAAGTGGTCAATAAAACTGAATTAAATTTACTAAACTAAATAAACTAAACTAAATAAATTAAACTAAATAAGCTAAACTGAACTAAATAAACTAAACTAAGCATGAGCATTCACACAATGATGGTCTGTACACTTAAACATTATACAATATACCTTTAAATAATAAATATATTGGTAAATTCTTCATCACTGACCATGGTCAGTTATAGCCATCTAGTTATTATTATTATTATGATTCGACATATATGGAGAATCATTTTGAACTCTTTGATATTATTAGCATTCACCAATACTTGGTGAATGGTATTGTTTTCGCTCTTATTATAAATCGACTCTAAGGAGATTTATATTGTTTTCTTTGATATTATTATTATTATTATTATTATTATTATAAATCGACTCTAAGGAGATTTATATTGTTTTCTTTGATATTATTATAAATCGACTCTAAGGAGATTTATATTGTTTTCTTTGATATTATTATTATTATTATTATTATTATTATTTGGCCATTTTTATCCAGTCAGTTTTTGTCATAGAGACTTGAAATTTTGTACATAGGTAGTCCTTGGTAAGTACTTTCATTTTTTGTGAAAATGGTTGACCTTGACCTTGAACTCAAGGTCACAGGTCATCTCAAAGTCAAATTTTTCAAAATTTCAAAGTGGATTATCTCTTTTAATATCATTCTTAGAATATTTAGACTTGGTAATCTTTATATGAACATTTGTTGCTACATTTTTGGCCTATATCGTTTATTGGGAGATGAGGGTAAAGGGGTATTTACCCCCTTCTGACAAAAACCAGTTGCTCATGTTTTCAGAGAAAACTATAATGGCTAGAGGCTCAGTTTTTGCTGTAATTGATAGCCTGACTACTCATCCATGGTAAGACACCTTTTATATTTTGATCAAACAAGGGGTTTTTGAGTTATGGGACTTTCAAAAATGGGTGTTTTGTCCAAAAAGTGAAAACATTTTTTAACTTTGGTTTGAATGGAGGTAATTTCATGAAACTTGGTGTGTATATAGTATTCATGAATTACAGTTACATTATGGAATAAAAATGACGTTTTGGGGGAAATTACCCCAAAAGGGGTAATTGACTCTAACTTGTGATTAACATGGGCGAATTTCTCCAAATTTTGCAGAAGTCCAGTATATTGACATGGGGACATAATGCAAGTATGATTTTGATGTCAAGGGGTAATTTACCCCCTTATTCTGGATCGAAAGGGGTGAATATGTGTTTTGACCAGTTATTGTGTATTGAATGATACAATAGGCATCGTTTGAGACTTTCCTTCGTGCTGTGGATGTTCCTGGATAAAAATTGTCGTTTTTAGGTAATTACCCCAAAAAGGGGTAAAAAGTCATAACTTTTGATTGACTTGGACGATTTTCTCCAAATTTTGCACATGTTTAGTATCTTGACATGTGGACATAATGCAAGTACGATTTTGATGTCATGGGGTAATTTACCCCCATATTCAAGATCGAAAGGGGTGAATATGTGTTTTGAGCAGTTCTTATCTTTGCAATGGTATAATAGGCATCGGTTGGGACTTTACTTCACAATACAGATGTCCTTAGGTGAAAATTGTCATTTTAAGGTAATTACCCCCAAAAAGGGGTAAATATTCATAACTTTTGACTGGCTTGGACGATTTCCTTCAAATTTTGCACAAGTTTAGTATCTTGACATGGGCACATAATGCAAGTATGATTTTGATGTCATGGGTTAATTTACCCCCATATTCTGGATTGAAAGGGCGAATATGTGTTTTGAGCAGTTCTTATCTTTGCAATGGTATAATAGGCATCGGTTGGGACTTTACTTCACACCATTTTTGTTTTTGGGTTAAAATTGCCGTTTTTAGATAATTACCCCCAAAAAGAGGTAAATATTCATAACTTTTGATTGACTTGGACGATTTTCTTCAAATTTTGCACAGGTTTCGTATCTTGACATGGGGACATAATGCAAGTACGATATGGATGTCATGGGGTTATTTACCCCCATATTCCAGATCGAAGGGGGTGAATATGTGTTTTGAGCAGTTCTTATCTTTGCAATGGTATAACAGGCATCGGTTGGGACTTTACTTCACACCATTGATGTTTTTGAGTTAAAATTGCCGTTTTTAGTTAATTACCCCAAAAAAGGGGTAAATATTCATAACTTTTGATTGACTTGGATGATTTTCTTCAAATTTTGCACAGGTTTAGTATCTTGACATGGGGACATAATTCAAGTTTGACTTTGATGTCACCGGGTAATTTACCCTGAAAATCAATGCCAAAAGGGATGAACAAGTATTTTGAGCAGTTTTTGTGTTTTCAATGGTATATTTGGTTATGTGTTTCCATTGATTTTTCGTATGAATTGTTCAATCTTTTGCCTGCAAGCCCACGTATTCCATGTCGATTTATATCCTACCTTTTCAAAGGTTGACTGCTAGTTATTATTATTATTATTATTTGGCCATTTTTATCCAGTCAGTTTTTGTCATAGAGACTTGAAATTTTGTACATAGGTAGTCCTTGGTAAGTACTTTCATTTTTTGTGAAAATGGTTGACCTTGACCTTGAACTCAAGGTCACAGGTCATCTCAAAGTCAAATTTTTCAAAATTTCAAAGTGGATTATCTCTTTTAATATCATTGTTAGAATATTAAGACTTGGTAATCTTTATATGAACATGTGTTGCTACATTTTTGGCCTATACCGTTTATTGGGAGATGAGGGTAAAGGGGTATTTACCCCCTTCTGACAAAAACCAGTTGCTCATGTTTTCAGAGAAAACTATAATGGCTAGAGGCTCAGTTTTTGCTGTAATTGATAGCCTGACTACTCATCCATGGTAAGACACCTTTTATATTTTGATCAAACAAGGGGTTTTTGAGTTATGGGACTTTCAAAAATGGGTGTTTTGTCCAAAAAGTGAAAACATTTTTTAACTTTGGTTTGAATGGAGGGAATTTCATGAAACTTGGTGTGTATATAGTATTCATGAATTACAGTCACATTATGGAATAAAAATGACGTTTTGGGGGAAATTACCCCAAAAGGGGTAATTGACTCTAACTTGTGATTAACATGGGCGAATTTCTCCAAATTTTGCAGAAGTCCAGTATATTGACATGGGGACATAATGCAAGTATGATTTTGATGTCAAGGGGTAATTTACCCCCTTATTCTGGATCGAAAGGGGTGAATATGTGTTTTGACCAGTTATTGTGTATTGAATGATACAATAGGCATCGTTTGAGACTTTCCTTCGTGCTGTGGATGTTCCTGGATAAAAATTGTCGTTTTTAGGTAATTACCCCAAAAAGGGGTAAAAAGTCATAACTTTTGATTGACTTGGACGATTTTCTCCAAATTTTGCACATGTTTAGTATCTTGACATGTGGACATAATGCAAGTACGATTTTGATGTCATGGGGTAATTTACCCCCATATTCAAGATCGAAAGGGGTGAATATGTGTTTTGAGCAGTTCTTATCTTTGCAATGGTATAATAGGCATCGGTTGGGACTTTACTTCACAATACAGATGTCCTTAGGTGAAAATTGTCATTTTAAGGTAATTACCCCCAAAAAGGGGTAAATATTCATAACTTTTGACTGGCTTGGACGATTTCCTTCAAATTTTGCACAAGTTTAGTATCTTGACATGGGCACATAATGCAAGTATGATTTTGATGTCATGGGTTAATTTACCCCCATATTCTGGATTGAAAGGGCGAATATGTGTTTTGAGCAGTTCTTATCTTTGCAATGGTATAATAGGCATCGGTTGGGACTTTACTTCACACCATTTTTGTTTTTGGGTTAAAATTGCCGTTTTTAGATAATTACCCCCAAAAAGAGGTAAATATTCATAACTTTTGATTGACTTGGACGATTTTCTTCAAATTTTGCACAGGTTTAGTATCTTGACATGGGGACATAATGCAAGTACGATATGGATGTCATGGGGTTATTTACCCCCATATTCCAGATCGAAGGGGTGAATATGTGTTTTGAGCAGTTCTTATCTTTGCAATGGTATAACAGGCATCGGTTGGGACTTTACTTCACACCATTGATGTTTTTGAGTTAAAATGGCCGTTTTTAGTTAATTACCCCAAAAAAGGGGTAAATATTCATAACTTTTGATTGACTTGGATGATTTTCTTCAAATTTTGCACAGGTTTAGTATCTTGACATGGGGACATAATTCAAGTTTGACTTTGATGTCACCGGGTAATTTACCCTGAAAATCAATGCCAAAAGGGATGAACAAGTATTTTGAGCAGTTTTTGTGTTTTCAATGGTATATTTGGTTATGTGTTTCCATTGATTTTTCGTATGAATTGTTCAATCTTTTGCCTGCAAGCCCACGTATTCCATGTCGATTTATATCCTACCTTTTCAAAGGTTGACTGCTAGTTATTATTATTATTATTATTTGGCCACTTTTTGCCAGTTAGTTTTTGTGCTAGAGACTTGAAATTTTGTACATAGGTAGTCCTTGGTCAGTACTTTCATTTTTTGTGAAAATGGTTGACCTTGACCTTGAACTCAAGGTCACAGGTCATCTCAAAGTCAAATTTTCCAAAATTTCAAAGTGGATTATCTGTTTTAATATCATTGTTAGATTATTAGGACTTAGGAACCTTTATATAAACATGTGTTGCTACAATTTTGGCCTATATCGTTTATTGGGAGATGAGGGTAAAGGGGTATTTACCCCCTTTTGACAAAAACCAGTTGCTCATGTTTTCAGAGAAAACTATAATGGCTAGAGGCTCAGTTTTTGCTGTAATTGATAGCCTGACTGCTCATCCATGGTAAGACACTTTTTATATTTTGATCAAACTTGGGGTTTCTGAGTTATTGGACTTTCAAAAATGGGTGTTTTGTCCATAAAAGTGACAAATATCATTTTTTATTTACTTTTGGTTTGTTTTCAATATAATGGCTAGAGGAAATTAACTGCTCAATGGTAAGACACTTGGGGGTGAGTTATTGGACTTTCATATAGTATTCATGTCACATTATAAAATAAAAATAACGTTTTGGGGGTAATTACCCCAAAAGGGGTAATTGACTCTAACTTTTGATTAACATGGACGATTTTCTCCAAATTTTGCACAAGTCCAGTATATTGACATGGGGAGATAATGCAAGTATGATTTTGATGTCAAGGGGAAATTTACCCCCTTATTCTGGATCGAAAGGGGTGAATATGTGTTTTGAGCAGTTATTGTGTATTGAATGATACAATAGGCATCGTTTGAGACTTACCTTTGTGCTGTGGATGTTCCTGGATAAAAATTGTCGTTTTTAGGTAATTACCCCAAAAAGGGGTAAAAAGTCATAACTTTTGATTGACTTGGACGATTTTCTCCAAATTTTGCACATGTTTAGTATCTTGACATGTGGACATAATGCAAGTACGATTTTGATGTAATGGGGTAATTTACCCCCATATTCAAGATCGAAAGGGGTGAATATGTATTTTGAGCAGTTATTGTCTTTCCAATGGTACAATTGGCATCGGTTGGGACTTTACTTCACACCATTGATGTTTTTTGGTTAAAATTGCCATTTTTAGGTAATTACCCCCAAAAAGGGGTAAATATTCATATCTTTTGACTGACTTGGACGATTTCCTTCAAGTTTTGCACAAGTTTAGTATCTTGACATGGGCACATAATGCAAGTATGATTTTGATGTCATGGGTTAATTTACCCCCATATTCAGGATCGAAAGGGGCGAATATGTGTTTTGAGCAGTTCTTAGCTTTGCAATGATATAACAGGCATCGGTTGGGACTTTACTTCACACCATTGATGTTTTTGTGTTAAAATTGCCGTTTTTAGGTAATTACCCCAAAAAAGGGGTAAATATTCATAACTTTTGATTGACTTGGACGATTTTGTTCAAATTTTGCACAAGTTTAGTATCTTGACATGGGGGCATAATGCAAGTATGATTTTGATGTCAAGGGGTAATTTACCCCCTTATTCTGGATCGAAAGGGGTGAATATGTGTTTTGACCAGGTATTGTGTATTGAATGATACAATAGGCATCGTTTGAGACTTTCCTTCGTGCTGTGGATGTTCCTGGATAAAAATTGTCGTTTTTAGGTAATTACCCCAAAAAGGGGTAAAAAGTCATAACTTTTGACTGGCTTGGACGATTTCCTTCAAATTTTGCACAAGTTTAGTATCTTGACATGGGCACATAATGCAAGTACGATATGGATGTCATGTGGTTATTTACCCCCATATTCCAGATCGAAGGGGGTGAATATGTGTTTTGAGCAGTTCCTATCTTTGCAATGGTATAACAGGCATCGGCTGGGACTTTACTTCACACCATTGATGTTTTTGAGTTTAAATGGCCGTTTTTAGTTAATTACCCCAAAAAAGGGGTAAATATTCATAACTTTTGATTGACTTGGATGATTTTCTTCAAATTTTGCACACGTTTAGTATCTTGACATGGGGACATAATGCAAGTACGATATGGATGTCATGGGGTTATTTACCCCCATATTCCAGATCGAAGGGGGTGAATATGTGTTTTGAGCAGTTCTTATCTTTGCAATGGTATAACAGGCATCGGTTGGGACTTTACTTCACACCATTGATGTTTTTGAGTTAAAATGGCCGTTTTTAGTTAATTACCCCAAAAAAGGGGTAAATATTCATAACTTTTGATTGACTTGGATGATTTTCTTCAAATTTTGCACAGGTTTAGTATCTTGACATGGGGACATAATTCAAGTTTGACTTTGATGTCACCGGGTAATTTACCCTGAAAATCAATGCCAAAAGGGATGAACAAGTATTTTGAGCAGTTTTTGTGTTTTCAATGGTATATTTGGTTATGTGTTTCCATTGATTTTTCGTATGAATTGTTCAATCTTTTGCCTGCAAGCCCACGTATTCCATGTCGATTTATATCCTACCTTTTCAAAGGTTGACTGCTAGTTATTATTATTAGCATTCACCATCACTATGGTGAATGGTATTGATTTTGGTCGTATTATTATTATTATTATTATGATTCGACCTATCGGGAGAATCATCTTGTTTTCTTTGATTTTATTATTATTATTATTATTATTATTATTATTATTATTATTATTTTCTTGGCCAGTAGGTTTTTGTGCTAGAGACTTGAAACTTGGTACATATATAGTCCATGGTTAGTACTTCATTTTGGGAGAAGATGGTTGACCTTGACCTTGAACTCAAGGTCACAGGTCATCTCAAAGTCGAAAATTGGAAAACTTAAAAGTGGAATAACTTTTTTAATATTACAAGAATCAATTTGAAACTTTGGAATATATATATAAACATGTATCCCAACATTTGTAACCCATAATTGTTTTTGTGCAATGAGGGTAAGGGGGTAATTACCCCAATTTGACTAAAACAGGTTTGCACAGGTTTCCAGAAAAACTAAGCAAGCTAGAAACTCAGTTCTTTCACTGATAGGTAGCCTGACTAACCATTCAAGGTAAGTGATATTTTATATTTTGATTATGTGAAGGGGTAACTATGTAATGGGGTGTTGAAAATAGGGTGTTTTGCCCCAAGAGTGAAAACATTGTAAAACTTTGGTTTTAATGAAAGGATTTCAATGATAGTCTGGTAATATATTAATGGTTTCTGTATTATGTAATCCTTGTTGCCCGAAGCTTGGTAATTACCCCCCAAAAAGGGGTAAATGTCTATAACTTGTGATTGACCTGGACGATTTTCTTCAAATTTTGCACACGTTTGGGATATTGACACAGGCACATATTAAACAAATAATTTTAACAGTATTGCCAACATAGGGTATTTACCCTCGTAATCAATGCCAAAAGGGGTGAATATATATTTTGAGGAGTTATGTTGTTCAAAATGAAATATCAGCTGTATGTTTGGTCTACGGGTATCCGGTTGGATTTTACTGGATGAAAAGTTTCTGTTTTGGGTAATTACCCCCAAAAGGGGTAAATGTCTATAACTTGTGATTGACATGGACGATTTACTTCAAATTTTGCACACGTTTGGGATATTGACTCAGGCACATATTAAACAAATAATTTTAACAGTATTGCCAACATAGGGTATTTACCCTCGTAATCAATGCCAAAAGGGGTGAATATATATTTTGAGGAGTTATGTTGTTCAAAATGGAATATCAGCTGTATGTTTGGTCTACTGCTATCCGGTTGGATTTTACTGGATGAAAACTTTCTGTTTTGGGTAATTACCCCCAAAAGGGGTAAATGACTATAACTTGTGATTGACATGGACGATTTACTTCAAATTTTGCACGCGTTTGTGACATTGACTCAGACACATGCTAAAAGGAAAAAATTCACAGAATAGGGTGATTTACCCTCGTAATCAAGTTCTAAGGGGGTAAATACATATTTTGAAGAACTTGGTTGTTTAAAATGGAATATTAGTTGCACGTTTGGTCTAGGTTATTCGTATGGATGTTACTGGATGAAAAGTTTCGGTTTTTAATAATTACCCCCAAAAGGGGTAAATGACTATAACTTGTGACTGACATGGACGATTTACTTCAAATTTTGCACACGTATGGGATATTGACTCAGGCACATGTTAAAAGAGAAAACGTTACAGTATAGGATAATTTACCCTCGTAATCAAGGTCAAAGGGGGGTAAATACGTATTTTGAGGAATTTGGTTGTTTAAAATGGAATGTCAAGTTTATGTTGGATCTAGGCTTGTACTTAATGGATGTTACTGGATGAACAGTTTCGGTTTTAGGTAGTAACCCCCAAAAGGGGTAAATGGCTATATCTTGTGATTGACATGGACAATTTTCTTCAAATTTTGCATGGGCTAAGTGTGTCTACTTTACGACATAATATAAGTAGAAACTTCAGCTTACAGGGTCTCTACCATAATAGTCCGACATAGTCTCATATAATTTGTTTTACTCATATATTTGAGGTCGAATCATTGCCTAACCTTTTTAAAGGTTGAATACTAGTTAGCATTCACCATCACTATGGTGAATGGTATTGATTTTGGTCGTATTATTATTATTATTATTATTATTATTTTTCTTCCCTTTTTTTTTGGAATTTCAACATGAAAGTTAGTGTATAGATAGTCCTTGATGAGTCGATTAATTTCCCAAAATATTTTTGACCTTGACCTATTTTTCAAGGTCACAGGTCACCTCAAAGTCACTGATTTTGGAGGTCTATCTCGTGAACTAATAAAGATAGAGACACCTGGTCTTCAGTGTTGAGTTAGTAGACCCCTATTGAACAAATATCAGCCATGAAATTGATCATTTTCAAAAAGGGGTAATTACCTTAACCCCTTTTAATGAAAACCAGTTTGCGCACGGTTTTGAGAAAACTACAAGCAGCACTTTCATGAAATTATAGTAAAAGGTGCTCTATAGTATGGGCCAATGCAGCGAGAAGTGTGGTGAAAATCATGCAAGGGGTTACTGAGATATTTGACTTTCAAAATTACAATATTTTGCCCAAAAGTGAAAATATTTTTTAACTTTGCTTTGAATGAAGACAACTCAATGAAACTTGGAACATGTATAGCCCTGTGGTTGAGGAATATTTTCATTAAACATCCATGACCTTGACATCAAGGTCAAGGTCACAGAAAGTGAATGAAAAGGCACGGTAGGTACATTTCACAGCTTTTTCAAGCAAGGTTGTTCAATTGTGGTCTATCATTTCCAATCAAGAGTAACTTGAATGATCTAAAGTATATTTGACCTTGTGAAGAAGTTCATCAATTGTCAAGGTCATCACCAGTCAAAGACGGGAAAAATGAAGAAATAAGGTAAGTGCAGAATAGAATGAATTAAAGAATAAATTAAGGTCAATATGAAGTCAATATGAATGCCATTATGAATTCAATATGAATGTCAATATGAATGTCCATATGAATGTCAATATGAATGTCAATATATATGAATGTCAACATGAATATCAACATGAATGTCAAAATTAATGAATGTCAAAATGAATGTCAATATTAATGTAGATATCAGTGTCATCAGTGCCACTATCAGTGTCATCACTCTCAATTGATATCAGGATCAAATGAATGTCAGTGAATGTCAATATGAATATTGATATAAATGTCAATATGAATAATGTCAATAGGAATGTCAATATGAATGTCAAAATGAAGTCAATTCAAGTGTCAATATAAAAGTCAATATGAAGAATTAAAGTCAAGTTGATAATCAAGTAAATCCTTGTTTATGGTGAATGCTCATTACTGGTTCACCAGTAATATTGATGTCTAGTTATTATTATTATTATTTTCTTGGCCAGTAGGTTTTTGTGCTAGAGACTTGAAACTTGGTACATATATAGTCCATGGTTAGTACTTCATTTTGGGAGAAGATGGTTGACCTTGACCTTGAACTCAAGGTCACAGGTCATCTCAAAGTCGAAAATTGGAAAACTTAAAAGTGGAATAACTTTTTTAATATTACAAGAATCAATTTGAAACTTTGGAATATATATATAAACATGTATCCCAACATTTGTAACCCATAATTGTTTTTGCGCAATGAGGGTAAGGGGGTAATTACCCCAATTTGACTAAAACAGGTTTGCACAGGTTTCCAGAAAAACTAAGCTAGCTAGAAACTCAGTTCTTTCACTGATAGGTAGCCTGACTAACCATTCAAGGTAAGTGATATTTTATATTTTGATTATGTGAAGGGGTAACTATGTAATGGGGTGTTGAAAATAGGGTGTTTTGCCCCAAGAGTGAAAACATTGTAAAACTTTGGTTTTAATGAAAGGATTTCAATGATAGTCTGGTAATATATTAATGGTTTCTGTATTATGTAATCCTTGTTGCCCGAAGCTTGGTAATTACCCCCCAAAAAGGGGTAAATGTCTATAACTTGTGATTGACCTGGACGATTTTCTTCAAATTTTGCACACGTTTGGGATATTGACTCAGGCACATATTAAACGAATAATTTTAACAGTATTGCCAACATAGGGTATTTACCCTCGTAATCAATGCCAAAAGGGGTGAATATATATTTTGAGGAGTTATGTTGTTCAAAGTGGAATATCAGCTGTATGTTTGGTCTACGGGTATCCGGTTGGATTTTACTGGATGAAAAGTTTCTGTTTTGGGTAATTACCCCCAAAAGGGGTAAATGTCTATAACTTGTGATTGACATGGACGATTTACTTCAAATTTTGCACACGTTTGGGATATTGACTCAGGCACATATTAAACAAATAATTTTAACAGTAATGCCAACATAGGGTATTTACCCTCGTAATCAATGCCAAAAGGGGTGAATATATATTTTGAGGAGTTATGTTGTTCAAAATGGAATATCAGCTGTATGTTTGGTCTACTGCTATCCGGTTGGATTTTACTGGATGAAAACTTTCTGTTTTGGGTAATTACCCCCAAAAGGGGTAAATGTCTATAACTTGTGATTGACATGGACGATTTACTTCAAATTTTGCACACGTTTGTGACATTGACTCAGACACATGCTAAAAGGAAAAAATTCACAGAATAGGGTGATTTACCCTCGTAATCAAGTTCTAAGGGGGTAAATACATATTTTGAAGAACTTGGTTGTTTAAAATGGAATATTAGTTGCACGTTTGGTCTAGGTTACTCGTGTGGATGTTACTGGATGAAAAGTTTCGGTTTTTAATAATTACCCCCAAAAGGGGTAAATGACTATAACTTGTGACTGACATGGACGATTTACTTCAAATTTTGCACACGTATGGGATATTGACTCAGGCACATGTTAAAAGAGAAAACGTTACAGTATAGGATAATTTACCCTCGTAATCAAGGTCAAAGGGGGGTAAATACGTATTTTGAGGAATTTGGTTGTTTAAAATGGAATGTCAAGTTTATGTTGGATCTAGGCTTGTACTTAATGGATGTTACTGGATGAACAGTTTCGGTTTTAGGTAGTAACCCCCAAAAGGGGTAAATGGCTATATCTTGTGATTGACATGGACAATTTTCTTCAAATTTTGCATGGGCTAAGTGTGTCTACTTTACGACATAATGTAAGTAGAAACTTCTGCTTACAGGGTCTCTACCATAATAATCCGACATAGTCTCATATAATTTGTTTTACTCATATATTTGAGGTCGAATCATTGCCTAACCTTTTTAAAGGTTGAATACTAGTTATAAATCGACTCTAAGGAGATTTATATTGTTTTCTTTGATATTATTATTATTATTATTATTTTATTTGACTTTGAGCTAGAGCTTTGAAATTTGGTACATATACAGCCATGGGTTAGTAGATTATTTTTCCAAAAAATCTTTGACCTTGACCTTGAATTCAAGGTCACAGGTCATCTCAAAGTCAATTTTTTTCAATTTTCAAAGTGGATTATCTCTCTTAATATTACAGTTACAGATTTAAGTCTAAGGAATCTTTATACAAACATGATTTGCTACATTTTTAGTGTAAGGCCATTTTTGTACTATGAGGGTAAAAGGGTATTTACCCCCTTTTGACAAAAACCAGTTGCTCATGTTTTCAGAGAAAACTATAATGGCTAGAGGCTCAGTTTTTAATGTAATTGATAGCCTGACTAAATACCCATGGTAAGTGGGGTTTTATATTTTGATCAGAGAAGGGGTTTTTCAGTTATGGCTGATTCAAAAATGGGTGTTTTGTCAAAAAAGTGAAAACATTTTTTAACTTTGGTTTGAATGGAGGGATTTTGATGAAACTTGGTGTGTATGAAGTATTTATGAATTGGAATCTTATCATGCAATATAAATGATGTTTTGGGGTAATTACCCCAAAAAGGGGTAAATAGCTCTAACTTTTGATTGACTTGGACGATTGTCTTCAAATTTTTCAAGTGTTCAGTATGCTGACTTGGAGACATAGTGCAAGTACAATTTTGATGCTCTGGGGGTAATTTACCCTCGTAATCAAGGTCGAAAGGGGTAAATGTGTTTTCTGAACACTTCTTGCATATCTAATGGCATATTAGGTATCAGTTGGGTCTTACCTTTTCAATGTAGGTGTTACAAGATAATAGTTGTTGTTTTTAGGTAATTACCCCCAAAAGGGGTAAATAGCTCTAACTTTTGATTGTCTTGGACGATTGTCTTCAAATTTTTCAAATGTTCAGTATGCTGACTTGGAGACATAGTGCAAGTACAATTTTGATGCTGTGCTGGTAATTTACCCTCGTAATCAAGGTCGAAAGGGGTAAATGTGTTTTCTGAACACTTCTTGCATATCTAATGGCATATTAGGTATCAGTTGGGTCTTACCTTTTCAATGTAGGTGTTACAAGATAATAGTTGTTGTTTTTAGGTAATTACCCCCAAAAGGGTAAATAGCTCTAACTTTTGATTGACTTGGACGATTGTCTTCAAATTTTTCAAATGTTCAGTATGCTGCCTTGGAGACATAGTGCAAGTACAATTTTGATGCTGTGGGGGTAATTTACCCTCATAATCAAGGTCGAAAGGGGTAAATGTGTTTTTTAACACTTCTTGCATATCTAATGGCATATTAGGTATCAGTTGGGTCTTACCTTTTCAATGTAGGTGTTACTCGATAATAGTTGTTGTTTTTAGGTAATTATGCCCAAACGGGGTAAATAGCTATAACTTTTGATTGAATTGGACAATTTTCTCCACACTTTGCACATGTTCAGTCAGATGATTTTGAGACATAGTGTTTGTACGTTTTTGGTGTTCTGGAGGAAACTACCCGCGTAATTAAGGAGGAAAGGGGTAAATATGTATTCTTAGCATTTCTTGTATACTTGATAATTTATTAGGCATCAATTGGGTCTTGCCTTTTCACTGTAGGTGTTACAAGATCATAAAAGTTGTTGTTTTTTGGCCATTTTTGGTAATTTCCCCCAAAAAGGGGTAAATAGCTATAACTTTTGATTGAAAAAGACGATTTTCTTCAAATTTTTTACATTATCAGTAGGTGTAAATACATATTCTGAAGCTAAAACGTTTGATTGTACGGCTATAATCCTCTTAATTATGGTAAAATTTGGTCCATATTTAGCCAATAATCCCAAATTTTTTCCCAGTCGATTTATTTCCTACCTTTTCAAAGGTTGACTGCTAGTTATTAAGAACTTCCCGTAGGGAAGTTCTTATTGATATTGTACGTATTCTTATTATTATTATTATTTTTCTTCCCACTTTTGGCCATTTCTTAAATGTTGCATAACTGACAAACTATTAAATATATCCCCATGAAACTACAACTGCATAGTCACAACAGGAAACTTCTTCAATGGTGGGAATTACTCATGGGAATTACAGACGACATGGGAATTACAGTGATTTTCTATGAAAAATTTCTGCGTTCGGTTTTGAAAAAACTGTTGGTTTGTTTTGCATGAAATTTTTTTCTCATATACTGCAAAGAAATGCGCAGTGCAGAAAGGAGCCTAGTGGTAAACGGCTTGATAGGTCTTGAGATAAAAAATTCTGAATTCAAGGCAAAACGAAATTACCAGGGTTCATGTCATGAAAAACCATGATGCAATTATCAGATTTTCATGATCTTCAGGAAATGAGTAGTACTACTTGGGTACACTGTCTATGCAAAAGTATGGGACCCCAGGTCCAATACTTTTGGTGCCACAAGGCCTCAAAAGTGCAACTTTTGAAGGTCTGTAACTCCCTTAATATTGAACCAAGAAGGAAAAGAAAACCATTTTTGGAAAGCTCAGAATGTCAGCTTTCCAATCGTATATAGCATTATGCCCTTGGATGTCCAAGGGAAAATTTCGCTTAAGAGTGACAATTTCATGTCACTTTTTGACCCGATCAAAACACATTAGGGTACAAAAACCTATGAAGATCTTAATGGATGTTCATGGATATTTTTTCGTTCATGCCCAGCCTAGATCTCTATAATGTGTCCAAAGGAAATTTACCTGCAACAAATACTTTTTCCTGGAGAATTTTTTTAAACTTCAAAAGAGAAATGCCAATTACTCATTTCCTAATCATTCAAATTTCACCAATAAAACATTAAAGGATGTCTAAAATCACGTTATTCATTTAATTTAATGTGACCATGCATGTCAGACAAAAAGCCAATTTTACAGGAATTTTTTAGTTCAAAACCTATTTTGCTCAAAAAAATTATGAAGCTCTTCATGGATGTTCATGAATATTTTTTTGGTGGTACCCATTGTGGCCCTGCATAACGTGTCAAAAGGAAATTTTTCTCCTTCAAATACTTTTTCCTTGAGAATTGTTTTCATTTCAAAATTCAAATGTAGATTGCTCAGCTTCTACTCATCCAAATGTCATGAAAATAACACCAAAAAATGCGTTAAATTATGCCCTTTTATGAGCTCCAAGGGCATATATCTCTCGCTAATAGCCAATTTTACATATCACATTTTACATTTTCAATTATAACTCATTAAGTATTAATTAAAATCAATTAAAACTAATTTCACATTTTGCTAATTTTTTGCTCTATTTTTCCATGTAAGCACATGTTCCTACCATGAATTTTTTTATCCTATTTCAACTCTTCCAATAATGTTTCAAATCCCTTAAAATTGATATGATATGTTGCTTATTTGTTGCCCTATTGTTTGCAAATAACTTCATATTTTTTCCATTACATTTATAATTAAATTATAACTTGTCAAATACTGCTGCAAATCACTTAAAACTAATTTGACATGTTGCTGACTCCTTGCCCTCTATGTGTATGTAAGCACATCTTCCTAGCTCTTATGGTTTGTCCATAACAAATCATTAGGGTTAGGGTTTCATCAAAGTATTGCTTTCAGGGTGGTACCATCGCCCACAAAAGGCCTGGCTGCATGCCAAGCAATATATGAGTATGTGTGCCTGTTTGTGCAGTTCCATGGACTACTGCAGGCAACGTCAAAGCAGCAGTGATGTTTCGCTCTAGGACAACCTAAACACACTATTAAGCAATGGAAAGAAAAGGAATGCAAGGAACTAGAATAGCAGAGCAGGGAAGGGATTGGAAGGAAGGGAAGGGATAGGAAGGGAAGGGAAGTTCTTCCTTTAAATTGCTGTGCAATTTAGTATACTAGTTATTATTATTTTTCTTCCCTTTTTTTTTGGAATTTCAACATGAAAGTTAGTGTATAGATAGTCCTTGATGAGTAGATTAATTTCCCAAAATATTTTTGACCTTGACCTTTTTTTCAAGGTCACAGGTCACCTCAAAGTCACTGATTTTGGAGGTCTATCTCCTGAACTAATAAAGATAGAGACACCTGGTCTTCAGTGTTGAGTTAGAAGACCCCTATTGAAAAAATATCAGCCATGAAATTGATCATTTTCAAAAAGGGGTAATTACCTTAACCCCTTTTAATGAAAACCAGTTTGCGCACGGTTTTGAGAAAACTACAACCAGCACTTTCATGAAATTATAGCAAAAGGTGCTCTATAGTATGGGCCAATGCAGCGAGAAGTGTGGTGAAAATCATGCAAGGGGTTACTGAGATATTTGACTTTCAAAATTAGAATATTTTGCCCAAAATTGAAAATATTTTTTAACTTTGCTTTGAATGAAGACAACTCAATGAAACTTGGAACATATATAGCCCTGTGGTAGAGGAATATTTTCATTAAACATCCATGACCTTGACATCAAGGTCAAGGTCACAGAAAGTGAATGAAAAGGCACAGTAGGTACATTTCACAACTTTTTCAAGCAAGGTTGTTCAATTGTGGTCTATCATTTCCAATCAAGAGTAACTTGAATGATCTAAAGTATATTTGACCTTGTGAAGAAGTTCATCAATTGTCAAGGTCATCACCAGTCAAAGACAGGAAAAATGAAGAAATGAGATAAGTGCAGAATAGAATGAATTAAAGAATAAATTAAGGTCAATATGAAGTCAATATGAATGCCATTATGAATTCAATATGAATGTCAATATGAATGTCCATATGAATGTCAATATGAATGTCAATATATATGAATGTCAACATGAATATCAACATGAATGTCAAAATTAATGAATGTCAAAATGAATGTCAATATTAGTGTAGATATCAGTGTCATCAGTGTCACTATCAGTGTCATCACTGTCAATTGATATCAGGGTCAAATGAATGTCAGTGAATGTCAATATGAATATTTATATAAATGTCAATATGAATAATGTCAATAAGAATGTCAATATGAATGTCAAAATGAAGTCAATTCAAGTGTCAATATAAAAGTCAATATGAAGAATTAAAGTCAAGTTGATAATCAAGTAAATCCTTTTTATGGTGAATGCTCATTACTGGTTCACCAGTAATATTGATGTCTAGTTATTATTAAGAATTTACCATACCTATGGTAAATTCTTATTGTTTTTGCTATTATTAAGAATTTACCATACCTATGGTAAATTCTTATTGTTTTTGCTATTATTAAACTTCACCTATACCATAGGTGAAGTTTCTTATTATCGGTGTTATTTTTTTTTATTTTTTTTCTTTCCGAAAAATTTTCTCAAATAATTTTCAAATAATTCATGTACATAGCCTACAATAATCTAAGAATACAATTTCAAGATAAATGACCTTGACCTATTTTTCAAGGTCATAGACCCTTTTAAAGTCCATTTTTTCAATATTTCAATTGACCATTACTCATGTAATTACTAATGAATTACAATTTCCCAATAAAGTATGTATAATAAACTTATACTATATTAACTGACCTAATTTCAAGAATGTAGGTCAAGGTCAACATCATACAGGTCCATTTTTACTCTCAGAGGTTGTTACGCGAGATCTCTATATCAGCAACTTCCTGATTTATAGAATTCAAGCCAATTGTTGCGGTAAATGAGTGACGCAGGTGAAGCGCTTTTTTTTATGATGATATCATGCTTGGTTATTGAGTTATGTGATTTTTAGTATCAACCGCGTCGTCAAATCTGGCGACCTTGATTACTTGACACTGAAATATCGATTTTAGGCCATTAAAATGTATTGTCAACCCCCCCAAATATACCCATAAAACCCCCATAGCCACCTTCAAATTTGACCTTGACCTCATTTTTCAAGGTCAATTGACCTGTTTAAGCTAAAATTCAATCGATTTTCAAAAATTCCAACAATTATGTTTTTTCCAGCATATCGGGTTCATTTTATAATTTATAATAGCCAGTAGCTGGACTGTTTAAATCATGCAATCGGAATTGATCTATCTCTTCATGCTGATTTATAAAAAAATTCCAAATATTGCATATCGCGCGACATGTAAAATTTGCCTATTTTTGCCATATGGAAAGGTAAATATTGATCCTATGTAGTTCAAATAATTAAATGACCCCCCCTAAGTCACACACTGCCAATCTGGAGAAAATATAAATTTTGACCTTGGGAGGTATTTTCAAGGTCAAAATCAAGGTCAAACATTTGACAAAATTGGATATTTGACATATTAAATTGTTTTGAAGTAGGAAATAATAAAGGGATTTTTACAATCTTTTCACAGGTTACTTGTACAATACCCTAGAAGAAATTTATTAAATTTCAAGTCCATCGGATTGACTTACATTGCACAATAAATGTCACAAGGTCAAAAAATTACTGCAAAATTGACCCTCTCATTTTCCAATTTCGCATTTGTACCCAAACTTTGACGGTCTGTATCTCCGGTTCTAATTAAGCTATAGAAAAACTGAAAGCATATTCGGAAAGCCCATATGCTTCTCTAGTATTCATTTTCTATACATTTTAACGTATCTCTGCTAGTTAAAAAGATCGCCGGACCCTGAAAAATTCATGTTTCCAGTCAATATTTCATCATTTAACATTTTTTTGACAAAGAAGTCAGTCTTCAAAAAATTTGATAATATTTGGAGAAATAGTCCTAAGACATTTACAGTAGTGTGTGCAATGTCAAGTCTCTCCTTCAAACCGTTTGCCTTTGGGAGCAAATTGAAGTTCAAAACTTGATATTTCAGAGTCAATTTTTTGGTGAAATTTCATATTTTTACTATTATTTCTATCAGCTCTATCTCTGGTTCTAATAAAGCCAAATGAATGATACAAGCAGTTTTGGAAAGCTCAGATTCTGCTCTTATTCTAATTGATGTACATTTTGTTCTAGCATCAACAGGTAAAAAGATCAACCCTGAAAAATTCATATTTTCCTCACCTTACCAAAAACATGTGCAATATACCTTTAAAAAAATATGGTAAATTGTTTTAAGTACTATTTTATATACTATTTTACATTTTTGCTTATATGCTATTTTCATTCTTGCTTATATGCTTGTTTATATAATTTAAAATATACTTGCTTATATACCAGTTTATATACTTGTTTATATACCTTTACATATTTAGACTATTTTCAGCAACTGCTAGGTGAAGTTTTATTACCGCTAGCGGTTATCGACATCTAGTTATTATTAAGAATTTACCATATATGGTAAATTCTTATTGTTTTTGATAATATTCTTATTATTGTTTCCGAAAAAGTTGCTTCGATTTTCTTGATTATTTTTTTGAATGTACCTATATACTTGTAGACTACTGTATTCCGGTCCTGAGTTTGAATTTTTATTTTTGAGGTATATAGGACCTTTTTAGTGTGAATTTTAGTATATTTTGATGTACTATATCTGAATAAACTATTAAACTAGAGTAATTTGCTTTAGTTTCTGTCCATAAACTGTAAAATTCTATACTTTGGCGAAAAAATTATCAAAATCACTCAAGCGGAACATGCCGCACGGAAAATTTACGTCGTTTTCAATTTGTTTCGGGTTTAGCAAAATCCATATATAGTAGCAGCATGCTGATGGTGCCAAAAGTTGCTCTATAGTACGGGACATGGAAAGACATATTTTTAATTTTGATATTTTAAGTATCTATGGAATGGCGGCCATTTTTGTGGAGTGTATTTGCTCAATTTTAGTTGCATGAGTTAGAAATCCATGAAGGAGTCATTTTAGGTAATGCAAATATATAATGAACCCCCCAAATATACCCATAAAACCCCCATAACCACCTTCAAATTTGACCTTAACCTCATTTTTCAAGGTCATACCACCCGTCAAAGTTTCAATTCACTACATTTTCAAAAATTCCAACAATTATGTTTTTTTAAAGATATCGGGTTCATATTATAGATTCTTATAGCTGGCAGCTGGATTGTTTAAAGCCTGAAATCGGAATTGATCTATCTCTTCATGCTGATTTATAAAAAAATTCCAAATATTGCATACCGCGCAACATGTAAAATCAGCCTATTTTTGCCATCTTCAGCAATAAATATTGATCCTACACAGTTCAAATAATAAAATGACCCCCCCTTTGTCACATATCGCCAATCTGGAGAAAATATTGGTTTTGACCTAGAAAGGTATTTTCAAGGTCAAACTCAAGGTCAAATATTTGGCAAAATTGGATATTTGAGATACCTCATTTTTTTCACTAGGAAATAATTGAGGAATTTCGACAATCTCTTCAGCATTTGGTGCCACAGTACCCTAGAGGACCTTTGAAAAGTTTTAAGTTCCTCGGATTGATGTACATTGCATAATAAAGGTCACAAGGTCAAAAAATGACAGCTAAATTGACCTGCTCATTTTCCAATTTCACACTTGTACCTAAACTTTGACGGCCTGTATCTCCGGTTCTAATTAAGCTATTGAAAAACTGAAGCCATATTCGGAAAGGCCGTAATCTCCTCTAGTATTTGTTCTCTATGCATTTTAACGTATCTCTATTAGTTAAAAAGATCGCCGGACCCTGAAAAATTCATGTTTTCGGTAATGATTTTTCACTTTAACTTGTTTTTGACAAACAAAGCAATCTTCAAAAAAATCAATACTCCTTGGACATGTAATCCTAACACATTTACAGTAGTGTGTTCAATTTCAAGTCTCTACTGTAAACCGTTTGCCTTTGAGATCAAAATAATGTTCAAAACTTGACATTTTCAGAGTCAATTTTTTGGTGATATTTCACATTTTTGTCATTAATTCAATCGGTTCTATCTTCGGTTCTAATTAAGGTACAGCAATGATGAAAGCAGTTCTGAATACCTCAGATTCTCCTCTTTATTTTATTTAATGTTCATTTTGGTGTAACATCAATAGTTAAAAAGATCGGTCAACCCTGAAAATTTCAACTTTACCTATTATAACCAAATTAGTGCCCTGAGCTAAAAGAAGTCAATTTTGCAGTGAAGAAATACAAAATCAGTATAAAAGTTGCATGGACCTATTGTGTTAATGTGATACATTACTGATCTTACTATATCTATGATGCTAAGTACATGTACTTGAATATTCATATTTGTTTTTTTCTTGTCAAGTGGTCAATAAAACAAAATTAAATGTATTAACTAAATAAACCAAACTGAGTAAACTATACTAAATAAACTAAACTAAATTAATTAAACTAAATAAGCTAAACTGAACTAAATAAACTGAACTAAATAAACTTAATTAAGCATGAGCATTCACACAATAGTCACACATAAACATATACAATATACCTTTAAATAATAAATGTATTGGTAAATTCTTTATCACTGACCATGGTCAGTTATAGCCATCTAGTTAAACTTCACCTATACCATAGGTGAAGTTTCTTGTTTTCGTAAATATTTTTATTATTAAACTTCACCTATACCATAGGTGAAGTTTCTTGTTTTCGTAAATATTTTTATTATTAAACTTCACCTATACCATAGGTGAAGTTTCTTGTTTTCGTAAATATTTTTATTATTATTATTAAACTTCACCTATACCATAGGTGAAGTTTCTTGTTTTCGTAAATATTTTTATTATAAATCGACTCTAAGGAGATTTATATTGTTTTCTTTGATATTATTATTATTATTATTATTTGGCCATTTTTATCCAGTCAGTTTTTGTCATAGAGACTTGAAATTTTGTACATAGGTAGTCCTTGGTAAGTACTTTAATTTTTTGTGAAAATGGTTGACCTTGACCTTGAACTCAAGGTCACAGGTCATCTCAAAGTCAAATTTTCCAAAATTTCAAAGTGGATTATCTCTTTTAATATCATTGTTAGAAAATTAAGACTTAGGAACCTTTATATAAACATGTGTTGCTACATTTTTGGCCTATATCGTTTATTGGGAGATGAGGGTAAAGGGGTATTTACCCCCTTTTGACAAAAACCAGTTGCTCATGTTTTCAGAGAAAACTATAATGGCTAGAGGCTCAGTTTTTGCTGTAATTGATAGCCTTACTACTCATCCATGGTAAGACACCTTTTATATTTTGATCAAGCTTGGGGTTTCTGAGTTATTGGACTTTCAAAAATGCGTGTTTTGTCCAAAAAGTGAAAACATTTTTTAACTTTGGTTTGAATGGAAGGAAATTAATGAAACTTGATATGTATATAGTATTCATGAATTACAGTCACATTATGGAATAAAAATGACGTTTTGGGGTAATTACCCCAAAAAGGGGTAAATGTCTCTAACTTGTGATAGACATGCATGATTTTCTCCCAAATTTGCACATGTCTAGTATCTTGACATGGGGATGTACTTGCATTATGATTTTGATGTCAGTTGGTAATTTACCCCCATATTCTAGATCGAAAGGGGTGAATATGTGTTTTGAACAGTTATTGAGTTTTTAATGGTATATTAGGCATCGATTAGGAGTTTCCTTAACACCATTGATGTTTCTGGTTGAAAATTGTCGTTTTTTGGTAAATACCCCAAAAAGGGGTAAATAGTCATAACTTTTGATTGACTTGGACGATTTTCTTCAAATTTTGCACAGGTTTAGTATCTTGACATTGGGACATAATGCAAGTATGATTTTGATGTCATGGGGTAATTTACCCCCATATTCAAGATCGAAAGGGGTGAATATGTATTTTGAGCAGTTCTTGTCTTTCCAATGGTACAATTGGCATCGGTTGGGACTTTACTTCACACCATTGATTTTTTTGGTTAAAATTGCCATTTTTAGGTAATTACCCCCAAAAAGGGGTAAATATTCATAACTTTTGACTGACTTGGACGATTTCCTTCAAATTTTGCACAATTTTAGTATCTTGACATGGGCACATAATACAAGTATGATTTTGATGTCATGGGTTAATTTACCCCCATATTCTGGATTGAAAGGGGCGAATATGTGTTTTGAGCAGTTCTTATCTTTGCAATGGTATAATAGGCATCGGTTGGGACTTTACTTCACACCATATTTGTTTTTGGGTTAAAATTGCCGTTTTTAGATAATTACCCCAAAAAGGGGTATATATTCATAACTTTTGATTGACTTTTACGATTTTCTTCAAATTTTGCACAGGTTCAGTATCTTGACATGGGGACATAATGCAAGTACGATATGGATGTCATGGGGTTATTTACCCCCATATTCCAGATCGAAGGGGGTGAATATGTGTTTTGAGCAGTTCTTATCTTTGCAATGGTATAACAGGCATCGGTTGGGACTTTCCTTCACACCATTGATGTTTTTGAGTTAAAATGGCCGTTTTTAGTTAATTACCCCAAAAAAGGGGTAAATATTCATAACTTTTGATTGACTTGGACGATTTTCTTCAAATTTTGCACAGGTTTAGTATCTTGACATGGGGACATAATTCAAGTTTGACTTTGATGTCACGGGGTAATTTACCCTCAAAATCAATGCCAAAAGGGATGAACAAGTATTTTGAGCAGTTTTTGTGTTTTCAATGGTATATTTGGTTATGTGTTTCATTGATTTTTCGTATGAATTGTTCAATCTTTTGCCTGCAAGCCCACGTATTCCCAGTCGATTTATATCCTACCTTTTCAAAGGTTGACTGCTAGTTATTATTATTATTATTATTTTTCTTTCCGAAAAATGTTCTCGAAAAATTTTCAAATAATTTGTGTGCATAGTCCTATGTGACCTAATTAAATTGTCCAATGTAACCCTATACCTCTGACCTATTTTTCAAGGTCATTGACCCCTTTGAAATAAATTTTTTCTATATTTCAATTGACCATTACTCATATATTAACTGATCAATTATAGTTTCCTAATAAACTATATATAATAGACTTATACTAAATAAACTGACCTAATTTTCAAAAGTATAGGTCAAGGTCAAGGTCATACAGGTCAATTTTTACTCTCAGAGGTTTGCGCGCCTGATCTCTATATAAGCAACTTCGAAAATTGCAGAATTCAAGCCAATTGTTACAGTAAATGACTAATCCATGGTAAGCGATCATTTTTATGATGATATCATGCTTAGTTATTTAATTATGGAATTTTTAGTGTCAACCGCGTCGTCAAAACTGGTGACCTTGATTACTTGACACTGAAATATCGATTTTAGGCCAATAAAATGTATTGTGAACCCCCCAAATATGCCCATAAAACCTCCATAGCCACCTTCAAATTTGTCCTTAACCTCATTTTTCAAGGTCATTTGACCTGTTTAATGTTCAAATCACTCGATTTTCAAAAATTCCAACAATTATGTTATTTCCAGCATATCGGGTTCATATTTTAAATTATAATAGCCAGGAGCTATATTGTTGGAACCCTGAAATCGGAATTGATTTATCTCTTCATGCTGATTTATAAAAAAATTCCAAATACGGCATACCGCGCGACATGAAAAATTAGCCAATTTTTGCCAATTTTAGAGGTAAATATTGATCCTACATAGTTCAAATAATGAAATGACCCCCCCTAAGTCATACACCGCAAATCTGTAGAAATTATAGATTTTGACCTTGAAAGGTATTTTCAAGGTCAAAATCAAGGTCAAATATTTGACAAAATTGGATATTTGAGATATTAAATTTTTTTTAAGTAGGAAATAATAAAGGGATTTTTACAGTCTTTTCACAGGTCAGTCCTGCAATACCCTAGAAGAAATGTGTAAAGTTTTAAGTCCATCGGATTGACCTACATTGCACAATAAATGTCACAAGGTCAAAAAATTACTGCAAAATTGACCCTCTCATTTTCCAATTTCGCACTTGCACCCAAACTTTGATGGTCTGTATCTCCGGTTCTAATTAAGCTACAGAAAAACTGAAAGCATATTCAGAAAGTCCAAATTCTCCTCTAGTATTCATTTTCTATACATTTTAACGTATCTCAGCTAGTTAAAAAGATCGCCGGACCCTGAAAAATACATGTTTTCGGTCAAGATTTCACCAATTTACATTTTTTTGACAAAGAAGCCAGTCTTCAAAAAATTTGATAATATTTGGAGATATAGTCCTAAGACATTTACAGTAGTGTGTGCAATGTCAAGTCTCTCCTTCAAACCGTTTACCTTTGGGAGCAATTTGGAGTTCAAAACTTGATATTTTCAGAGTCAATTTTTCGGTGAAATTTCATATTTTTACCATTACTTCAATCAACTCTATCTCGGGTTCTAATAAAGTCATATGAATGATACAAGCCGTTTTGGAAAAGCTCAGATTCTCCTCTTATTCTAATTTGTGTACATTTTGTTGTGTCGTGAACAGGTAAAAAGATCGGTCAACCCTGAAAAATTCGTCTTTTCCTCACCTAACCGAATGACTACTCAGACTGGAACACCAGTGATTACTAAAATTTGTGCAGTAATTGCCTAAAAGATGTCAATAAACTAATTTTAAACTAAAGTAAACTAAATAAATTAAACTAAACTAAATAAACTAAGCTAAACATGCATTCACCGGGAAAGGGGGGGCTGTCCGCTAGCTTCATTAATTTGTGCATTGCAATATATCACAAATAAATAAGGTACATTTTTTATGCTATTTTTTGTACCATTTTATACAATATTTTTGATACTATTTTATATTTTATTCATATAATATTTTATATATTATTTTATATCTTGCTTATATATATACTTGTTTATATACTTGTTTATATACTTGTTTATATACTTATATACATTAAGACTATTTTCACCCACTGAACTAAATAAACTAAACTAAACATGGGCATTCACTGAGCAAGCTGCTTAAACATGTACAATATACCTTCATATACTTGTTCGTATACTTGTTTATTTTTATACTTAAACATATTTAGGCTATTTTCACCAACTGCTCGGTGAAGTTTTATTACCGCTAGCGGTTATCGGAATCTAGTTATTAGCATTCACCATCACTATGGTGAATGGTATTGATTTTGGTCGTATTATTATTATTATTTTTCTGCCACTTTTTTTTGGAATTTCAACATGAAATTAAGGGTATAGGTAGTCCTAGATGAGAAAACATGATTTGCAAAATATTTTTGACCTTGACCTATTTTTCAAGGTCACAGGTCACCTCAAAGTCACTGTCTTTGGAGGTCTATCTCCTGAATTAATAAAGATAGAGACACCTGGTCTTCACTGTTAAGTTAGTAGACCCCTATTGAAGAAATATCAGCCATGAAATTGATAATTTTCGAAAAGGGGTAATTACCTTAACCCCTTTTAATGAAAACCAGTTTGCGCACGGTTTTGAGAAAACTACAATCAGCACTTTCATGAAATTATAGTAAAAGGTGCTCTATAGCATGGGCCAGTGCAGCGAGAAGTGTGGTGAAAATCATGCAAGGGGTTACTGAGATATTTGACTTTCAAAATTAGAATATTTTGCCCAAAAGTGAAAATATTTTTTAACTTTGCTTTGAATGAAGACAACTCAATGAAACTTGGCACATACGTAGCCCTGTGATAGAGGAATATTTTCATTAAACATCCATGACGTTGACATCAAGGTCAAGGTCACCGAAAGTGAATGAAAGGCTACATTTCACAACTTTTTCAAGCAAGGTTGTTCAATTGTGGTCGATCATTTCCAATCAAGAGTAACTTGAATGATCTAGAATATATTTGACCTTGTGAAAAAGTTCATCAGTTATCAAGGTCATCACCAGTGAAAGACAGGAAAAATGGAGAAATGAGATAAGTGCAGAATAGAATGAATTAAATAATAAATTAAGGTCAATATAAACTCAATATTAATGTCATTATGAATTCAATATGAATGTTAATATGAATGTCAATATGAATGTCAATATGAATGTCAATATGAATGTCAATATTTATGAATGTCAACATGAATGTCAACATGAATATCAACATGAATGTCAATATTAGTGTAGATATCAGTGTCATCAGTGTCAATATCAGTGCCATCAGTGTCAATTGATATTAGTGTCAATATGAATGTCAATGAATATCAATATGGATGTTGATATGAATGTCAATGTGAACATCAATATAAATTTGAAGATAGATATGAATGTCAGTATGAATATCAGTATGAATGTCGATATAAATATCAGAATGAATGTCAATATGAATGTCAAAATGAAGTCAATTCAAGTGTCAATATAAATGTCAATATGAAGAATTAAAGTCAAGTTGATAATCAAGTAAATCCTTTCTTATGGTGAATGCTCATTACTGGTTCACCAGTAATATTGATGTCTAGTTATTATTAAACTTCACCTATACCATAGGTGAAGTTTCTTATTTTCGTAAGTATTTTTATTATTATTTTTCTTTCCGAAAAATGTTCTCGAAAAATTTTCAAATAATTTGTGTACATAGTCCTATGTAACCTAATTAAATTGTCCAATGTAACCCTATACCTCTGACCTATTTTTCAAGGTCATTGACCCCTTTGAAATAAATTTTTTCTATATTTCAATTGACCATTACTCATATATTAACTGATCAATTATAGTTTCCTAATAAACTATATATAATAGACTTATACTAAATAAACTGACCTAATTTTCAAAAGTATAGGTCAAGGTCGAGGTCATACAGGTCAATTTTTACTCTCAGAGGTTTGCGCGCCTGATCTCTATATAAACAAAAAAAAAAATTGCAGAATTCAAGCCAATTGTTACAGTAAATGACTAATGCATGGTAAGCGATCATTTTCATGATGATATCATGCTTAGTTATTTAATTATGGAATTTTTAGTGTCAACCGCGTCGTCAAAACTGGTGACCTTGATTACTTGACACTGAAATATCGATTTTAGGCCAATAAAATGTATTGTGAACCCCCCAAATATGCCCATAAAACCTCCATAGCCACCTTCAAATTTGACCTTAACCTCATTTTTCAAGGTCATTTGACCTGTTTAATGTTCAAATCACTCGATTTTCAAAAATTCCAACAATTATGTTATTTCCAGCATATCGGGTTCATATTTTAAATTATAATAGCCAGGAGCTATATTGTTGGAACCCTGAAATCGGAATTGATTTATCTCTTCATGCTGATTTATAAAAAAATTCCAAATACGGCATACCGCGCGACATGAAAAATTAGCCAATTTTTGCCAATTTGAGAGGTAAATATTGATCCTACATAGTTCAAATAATGAAATGACCCCCCTAAGTCATACACCGCGAATCTGTAGAAATTATAGATTTTGACCTTGAAAGGTATTTTCAAGGTCAAAATCAAGGTCAAATATTTGACAAAATTGGATATTTGAGATATTTAATTTTTTTTAAGTGGGAAATAATGAAGGGATTTTTACAGTCTTTTCATAGGTCAGTCCTACAATACCCTAGAAGAAATGTGTAAAGTTTTAAGTCCATCGGATTGACCTACATTGCACAATAAATGTCACAAGGTCAAAAAATTACTGCAAAATTGACCCTCTCATTTTCCAATTTCACACTTGTACCCAAACTTTGATGGTCTGTATCTCCGGTTCTAATTAAGCTACAGAAAAACTGAAAGCATATTCAGAAAGCCCAAATTCTCCTCTAGTATTCATTTTCTATACATTTTAACGTATCTCTGCTAGTTAAAAAGATCGCCGGACCCTCAAAAATATATGTTTTCGGTCAAGATTTCACCAATTTACATTTTTTTGACAAAGAAGTCAGTCTTCAAAAAATTTGATAATATTTCGAGATATAGTCCTAACATATTTACAGTATTTTGTGCTATTTTAAGTCTCTCCTTCAAACCGTTTACCTTTGGGAGCAATTTGGAGTTCAAAACTTGATATTTTCAGAGTCAATTTTTCGGTGAAATTTCATATCTTTACCATTACTTCAATAAACTCTATCTCGGGTTCTAATAAAGTCATATGAATGATACAAGCCGTTTTGGAAAGCTCAGATTCTCCTCTTATTCTAATTTGTGTACATTTTGTTGTGTCGTGAACAGGTAAAAAGATCGGTCAACCCTGAAAAATTCATCTTTTCCTCACCTAACCGAATGACTGTACTCAGACTGGAACACCAGTGATTACTAAAATTTGTGTAGTAATTGCCTAAAAGATGTCAATAAACTAATTTTAAACTAAAGTAAACTAAATAAATTAAACTAAACTAAATAAACTAAGCTAAACATGCATTCACCGGGAAAGGGGGGGCTGTCCGCTAGCTTCATTAACTTGTGCATTGCAATATATCACAAATAAATAAGGTACATTTTTTATGTTATTTTTTGTACCATTTTATACAATATTTTTGATACTATTTTATATTTTATTCATATAATATTTTATATATTATTTTATATCTTGCTTATATACTTGTTTATATACTTGTTTATATACTTGTTTATATACTTATATACATTTAGACTATTTTCACCCACTGAACTAAATAAACTAAACTAAACATGGGCATTCACTGAGCAAGCTGCTTAAACATGTACAATATACCTTCATATACTTGTTCGTATACTTGTTTATTTTTATACTTAAACATATTTAGACTATTTTCACCAACTGCTCGGTGAAGTTTTATTACCGCTAGCGGTTATCGGAATCTAGTTATTATTATTTTTCTTTCCGAAAAATGTTCTCGAAAAATTTTCAAATAATTTGTGTACATAGTCCTATGTGACCTAATTAAATTGTCCAATGTAACCCTATACCTCTGACCTATTTTTCAAGGTCATTGACCCCTTTGAAATAAATTTTTTCTATATTTCAATTGACCATTACTCATATATTAACTGATCAATTATAGTTTCCTAATAAACTATATATAATAGACTTATACTAAATAAACTGACCTAATTTTCAAAAGTATAGGTCAAGGTCAAGGTCATACAGGTCAATTTTTACTCTCAGAGGTTTGCGCGCCTGATCTCTATATAAGCAACTTCGAAAATTGCAGAATTCAAGCCAATTGTTACAGTAAATGACTAATCCATGGTAAGCGATCATTTTTATGATGATATCATGCTTAGTTATTTAATTATGGAATTTTTAGTGTCAACCGCGTCGTCAAAACTGGTGACCTTGATTACTTGACACTGAAATATCGATTTTAGGCCAATAAAATGTATTGTGAACCCCCCCAAATATGCCCATAAAACCTCCATAGCCACCTTCAAATTTGTCCTTAACCTCATTTTTCAAGGTCATTTGACCTGTTTAATGTTCAAATCACTCGATTTTCAAAAATTCCAACAATTATGTTATTTCCAGCATATCGGGTTCATATTTTAAATTATAATAGCCAGGAGCTATATTGTTGGAACCCTGAAATCGGAATTGATTTATCTCTTCATGCTGATTTATAAAAAAATTCCAAATACGGCATACCGCGCGACATGAAAAATTAGCCAATTTTTGCCAATTTGAGAGGTAAATATTGATCCTACATAGTTCAAATAATGAAATGACCCCCCCTAAGTCATACACCGCGAATCTGTAGAAATTATAGATTTTGACCTTGAAAGGTATTTTCAAGGTCAAAATCAAGGTCAAATATTTGACAAAATTGGATATTTGAGATATTTAATTTTTTTTAAGTAGGAAATAATAAAGGGATTTTTACAGTCTTTTCACAGGTCAGTCCTGCAATACCCTAGAAGAAATGTGTAAAGTTTTAAGTCCATCGGATTGACCTACATTGCACAATAAATGTCACAAGGTCAAAAAATTACTGCAAAATTGACCCTCTCATTTTCCAATTTCGCACTTGCACCCAAACTTTGATGGTCTGTATCTCCGGTTCTAATTAAGCTACAGAAAAACTGAAAGCATATTCAGAAAGTCCAAATTCTCCTCTAGTATTCATTTTCTATACATTTTAACGTATCTCTGCTAGTTAAAAAGATCGCCGGACCCTGAAAAATACATGTTTTCGGTCAAGATTTCACCAATTTACATTTTTTTGACAAAGAAGTCAGTCTTCAAAAAATTTGATAATATTTCGAGATATAGTCCTAACATATTTACAGTATTTTGTGCAATTTTAAGTCTCTCCTTCAAACCGTTTACCTTTGGGAGCAATTTGGAGTTCAAAACTTGATATTTTCAGAGTCAATTTTTCGGTGAAATTTCATATTTTTACCATTACTTCAATCAACTCTATCTCGGGTTCTAATAAAGTCATATGAATGATACAAGCCGTTTTGGAAAAGCTCAGATTCTCCTCTTATTCTAATTTGTGTACATTTTGTTGTGTCGTGAACAGGTAAAAAGATCGGTCAACCCTGAAAAATTCATCTTTTCCTCACCTAACCGAATGACTACTCAGACTGGAACACCAGTGATTACTAAAATTTGTGCAGTAATTGCCTAAAAGATGTCAATAAACTAATTTTAGACTAAAGTAAACTAAATAAATTAAACTAAACTAAATAAACTAAGCTAAACATGCATTCACCGGGAAAGGGGGGGCTGTCCGCTAGCTTCATTAACTTGTGCATTGCAATATATCACAAATAAATAAGGTACATTTTTTATGCTATTTTTTGTACCATTTTATACAATATTTTTGATACTATTTTATATTTTATTCATATAATATTTTATATATTATTTTATATCTTGCTTATATATATACTTGTTTATATACTTGTTTATATACTTGTTTATATACTTATATACATTTAGACTATTTTCACCCACTGAACTAAATAAACTAAACTAAACATGGGCATTCACTGAGCAAGCTGCTTAAACATGTACAATATACCTTCATATACTTGTTCGTATACTTGTTTATTTTTATACTTAAACATATTTAGACTATTTTCACCAACTGCTCGGTGAAGTTTTATTACCGCTAGCGGTTATCGGAATCTAGTTAAACTTCACCTATACCATAGGTGAAGTTTCTTGTTTTCGTAAATATTTTTATTATTATTATTATTATTATTATTATTATTTTTCTTTCCGAAAAATGTTCTCGAAAAATTTTCAAATAATTTGTGTACATAGTCCTATGTGACCTAATTAAATTGTCCAATGTAACCCTATACCTCTGACCTATTTTTCAAGGTCATTGACCCCTTTGAAATAAATTTTTTCTATATTTCAATTGACCATTACTCATATATTAACTGATCAATTATAGTTTCCTAATAAACTATATATAATAGACTTATACTAAATAAACTGACCTAATTTTCAAAAGTATAGGTCAAGGTCAAGGTCATACAGGTCAATTTTTACTCTCAGAGGTTTGCGCGCCTGATCTCTATATAAGCAACTTCGAAAATTGCAGAATTCAAGCCAATTGTTACAGTAAATGACTAATCCATGGTAAGCGATCATTTTTATGATGATATCATGCTTAGTTATTTAATTATGGAATTTTTAGTGTCAACCGCGTCGTCAAAACTGGTGACCTTGATTACTTGACACTGAAATATCGATTTTAGGCCAATAAAATGTATTGTGAACCCCCCCAAATATGCCCATAAAACCTCCATAGCCACCTTCAAATTTGTCCTTAACCTCAATTTTCAAGGTCATTTGACCTGTTTAATGTTCAAATCACTCGATTTTCAAAAATTCCAACAATTATGTTATTTCCAGCATATCGGGTTCATATTTTAAATTATAATAGCCAGGAGCTATATTGTTGGAACCCTGAAATCGGAATTGATTTTTCTCTTCATGCTGATTTATAAAAAAATTCCAAATACGGCATACCGCGCGACATGAAAAATTAGCCAATTTTTGCCAATTTGAGAGGTAAATATTGATCCTACATAGTTCAAATAATGAAATGACCCCCCCTAAGTCATACACCGCGAATCTGTAGAAATTATAGATTTTGACCTTGAAAGGTATTTTCAAGGTCAAAATCAAGGTCAAATATTTGACAAAATTGGATATTTGAGATATTTAATTTTTTTACCTTCAGCGAACGAAGTTCGAAGAAGGTATTGTAATCACTTGGGTAAAAATGTTGTCCGTCCGCCGGGCGGGCGGGCGGGCGGGGGGGCGGGCGGTCGGGCGGCGGGCGGATAGATCGTTTCCGGGCCAGCACTCGGCCTCTATTGAGTGTACATAGATGAAATTTGGTACACATATAGCCTGTATGGTCTAGTTGTGCCTTTTGATGGTCTAATTGATAGATATTCAATACCTTTTGAAATAATTGAGAAAATATAAAAATTATTTTTGTTCGTTTCCGGGCCAAATCTCAGTCACTATTGCATGTGCACTTATGAAATTTGGTACAGATGTGGCCTATATGGTCTAGTTGTGCCTTTTGATGGTCTCATTGATGGATATTCTATACTTTTTGCACAAATTTGGAAAATAGAAAAATATGTATTTTTTTAGTTTTTTGGGCTGAGACTCGGTCACTATTGCATGTAAATGGATAAGGTTTGGTACACACATGGCCCATAAGGTCTAGTTGTGCCCTTTGAAAGGTCTGGTGGAAAATATTAAATGCTATTTGAAATATTGAAAAAAAAGAGAAAAAATATATTTTTTGTTTCTGGCCCAAGGCTTGGTCACTATTGCATGTATATGGATAAAGTTTGGTACACATATGACTTATGTGGTTTAGTTGTGCCTTTTCATGGTCTGACTGATACATATTCTATACTTTTTGTAATATTGAGAAAAAATATTAAAAATACTTATTTTCTTATAGGAGCCAAAACGTGCCCACTATTGCATATACAGCAATGCCATTTCCTACACGTATCACCTATAAAATGTAGCAGTGCTTTTTGACTTGTATTTAACACTTTCTGAATGATCGGAAAAAAATTTGTGCATGCATAAAACCGTACCATAATATAAGTAAATTAGTATAATAAGGCCTTTCCCTGTTTTTACAAACCCTGGCAAGCACACAGGTAGATCGCAGGGCAGCAGGCAAATAACATATAATAGAACGCCATTACTCGACCACTGTTGCATACCTATAATATACGGAATTTGGTAAACACACCAATTTTATGATATAATTGTAATCTTCTAAATGTGTTATTCGCTGAAGGTTTGCTGCTGCGCAGCCTATGTTTTAAGTAGGAAATAATAAAGGGATTTTTACAGTCTTTTCACAGGTCAGTCCTGCAATACCCTAGAAGAAATGTGTAAAGTTTTAAGTCCATCGGATTGACCTACATTGCACAATAAATGTCACAAGGTCAAAAAATTACTGCAAAATTGACCCTCTCATTTTCCAATTTCGCACTTGCACCCAAACTTTGATGGTCTGTATCTCCGGTTCTAATTAAGCTACAGAAAAACTGAAAGCATATTCAGAAAGTCCAAATTCTCCTCTAGTATTCATTTTCTATACATTTTAACGTATCTCTGCTAGTTAAAAAGATCGCCGGACCCTGAAAAATACATGTTTTCGGTCAAGATTTCACCAATTTACATTTTTTTGACAAAGAAGTCAGTCTTCAAAAAATTTGATAATATTTCGAGATATAGTCCTAACATATTTACAGTATTTTGTGCAATTTTAAGTCTCTCCTTCAAACCGTTTACCTTTGGGAGCAATTTGGAGTTCAAAACTTGATATTTTCAGAGTCAATTTTTCGGTGAAATTTCATATTTTTACCATTACTTCAATCAACTCTATCTCGGGTTCTAATAAAGTCATATGAATGATACAAGCCGTTTTGGAAAAGCTCAGATTCTCCTCTTATTCTAATTTGTGTACATTTTGTTGTGTCGTGAACAGGTAAAAAGATCGGTCAACCCTGAAAAATTCATCTTTTCCTCACCTAACCGAATGACTACTCAGACTGGAACACCAGTGATTACTAAAATTTGTGCAGTAATTGCCTAAAAGATGTCAATAAACTAATTTTAAACTAAAGTAAACTAAATAAATTAAACTAAACTAAATAAACTAAGCTAAACATGCATTCACCGGGAAAGGGGGGGGCTGTCCGCTAGCTTCATTAACTTGTGCATTGCAATATATCACAAATAAATAAGGTACATTTTTTATGCTATTTTTTGTACCATTTTATACAATATTTTTGATACTATTTTATATTTTATTCATATAATATTTTATATATTATTTTATATCTTGCTTATATATATACTTGTTTATATACTTGTTTATATACTTGTTTATATACTTATATACATTTAGACTATTTTCACCCACTCAACTAAATAAACTAAACTAAACATGGGCATTCACTGAGCAAGCTGCTTAAACATGTACAATATACCTTCATATACTTGTTCGTATACTTGTTTATTTTTATACTTAAACATATTTAGACTATTTTCACCAACTGCTCGGTGAAGTTTTATTACCGCTAGCGGTTATCGGAATCTAGTTATTATTATTAGCATTCACCATCATAATGGTGAATGCTATTATTTTTGTAGATTTTTTTATTTTTTATTTTTATTTTTATTTTTATTTTTATTTTTATTATTTTTCCGTCATTTTCGGTTGAGTTCAGGGTTGTCCTTTGGTGGATGGATAGTGCTAGGTGAGATATTATGATCCCCCAAATATTTTTGACCTTGACCTATTTTTCAAGGTCAGAGGTCACATCAAAGTTGAGATTTTTAAAGGGCTAACTTCGAAACTAATGAAGATAGAGAGGTCTGGATTTCAGTGTTATGTAACCTATCAATAGCTTGAACAATATCAACAAAAACATTAATCAATTTCATAAAGGGGTAATTACCCCAACCGATTAAGTTGACAAAACACCAATTTTTTTGCCGGACTACTTCTCAGAAACCGAAAATGGTAGGATGATGCTGACAAGTGTATTATGTTCCCTAGAGATGGGTCCATGGTAAGAGGTATTTCATTTTTGGATCACACACTTTATTTTGGACATATTCAACTTTCAATTTCCATAGATTTTCAATATTTTGGTATCCGTTGCGGCTGGCAAAATAAAGCACAGCTAGCACCGTGCCAGGTAAGTGTCACAATTGCCGTTAGATGTGTCACATGTATGAAGTCAATATGAAGTCAATATGAAGTCAATATGAAGTCAATATGAAGTCAATATGAAGTCAATATGAAGTCAATATGAAGTCAATATGAAGTCAATATGAAGTCAATATGAAGTCAATATGAAGTCAATATGAAGTCAATATGGAGTCAATATGAAGTCAATATGAAGTCAATATGAAGTCAATATGAAGTCAATATGAAGTCAATATGAAGTCAATATGAAGTCAATATGAAGTCAATATGAAGTCAATATGAAGTCAATATGAAGTCAATGCAAAGTCATTTAACGCTAATATAAAGTCAATATAAAGTCAATTGTGAGTCTCTTGAGTGATGAAATGGTGAATGCTCATTCCCAGTTGCACTGGGAATATCTAATGTCTAGTTAAGAATTTACCATATATGGTAAATTCTTATTGTTTTTGGTATTATTCTTATTATTATTATTATTATTATTATTTCCGAAAAAGTTGTTTCGATTTTCTTGATTATTTTTGTGAATGTACCTGTATACTTGTAGACTACTGTATTCCGGTCCTGAGTTTGAATTTTTATTTTTAAGGTATATAGGACCTTTTTAGTGTCAATTTTAGTATATTTTGATGTACTATATCTGAATAAACTAATAAAGTAGAGTAATTTGCTTTAGTTTCTGTCCATAAACAATAAAATTCTATACTTTGGCGAAAAAATAATCGAAATCACTCAAGCGGAACATTCCACACTGAATATTTAGGTCATTTTCGATTTGTTTCAAGTTCGGCAAAAACCATAAATGATAGCAGCATGCTGATTGGGCGAAAAGTTGCTCTATGGTATGGGACATGGTAAGACATATTTTTAATTTTGATATTTTAAGTATTTATGGAATGGCGGACATCTTGTTATGGTGTATTTGCTAAATTTGAGGTGCATGAGTTCAAAATCCATGAAGGAGTCATTTTAGGTAATGCAAATGTATAATGGACCCCCCCAAATATACCCATTTAAACCCCATACCAATCTTAAAATTTGACCTTGACCTCATTTTTCAAGGTCATATGACCCGTCAAAGTTTCAATTCACTACATTTTCAAAAATTCCAACAATTATGTTTTTTCAAAGATATCGGGATCATATTATAGACTTTTATAGCCGGCAGCTGGATTGTTTGAACCCTGAAATCGGAATTGATCTATCTCTTCATGTTGATTTATAAAAAAATTCCAAATATTGCATACTGCGCATTATGCAAAATCAGCCTATTTTTGCCCTCCAGAGCAATAAATATTGATCCTACATAGTTCAAATAATAAAATGACCCCCCCTTTGTCACACATTGCCAATCTGGGGAAAATATTGGTTTTGACCTAGAAAGGTATTTTCAAGGTCAAACTCAAGGTCAAATATTTGGCAAAATTGGATATTTGAGATACCTAATTTTTTAAACTAGGAAATAATTGAGGAATTTCCACAATCTCTTCAGTGTTTGGTGCCACAGTACCCTAGAGGACCCTTGCAAAGTTTTAAGTTCCTCGGACTGATGTACATTGCATAATAAAGGTCAGAAGGTCAAAAAATGACAGCTAAATTGACTGCTCATTTTCCAAGTTCGCACTTGTACCCAAACTTTGATGGCCTGTATCTCCGGTTCTAATTAAGCTACAGAAAAACTGAAAGCATATTTGAAAAGGCCATAACCTCCTCTAGTATTTGTTTTCTATGCATTTTAACGTATCTCTGCTAGTTAAAAAGATCGCCGGACCCTGAAAATTTCATGTTTTCGGTCACAATTTTACACTTTAACATTTTTTTGACAAAGAAGGAAATCTTCAAAAAAATTAATACTCTTTGAAGATGTAATCCTAACACTTTTACAGTAGTGTGTGCAATTTCAAGGCTCTGCTGTAAATCGTTTGCCTTTGAGATCAAAATAATGTTCAAAACTTGACATTTTCAGAGTCTATTTTTTGGTGATATTTCACATTTTTGTCATTAATTCAATCGGTTCTATCTTCGGTTCTAATTAAGGTATAGGAATGATGAAAGCAGTTCTGAATACCTCAGATTCTCTTCTTCATTTTATTTATTGTTCATTTTGGTGTAGCATCAATAGTTAAAAAGATCGGTCAACCCTGAAAAATTCAACTTTAGGTATTATAACCAAATTAGTGCCCTGAGCTAAAAGAAGTCAATTTTGCAGTGAAGAAATACAAAATCAGTATAAAAGTTGCATGGACTTATTGTGTTAATGTGATACATTAAACTGATCTTACTATATCTATGATGCTAAGTACGTGAATGTTCATATTTGTTTTTTTCTTGTCAAGTGGTCAATAAAACAAAATTAAATGTACTTAACTAAATAAACCAAACTGAGTAAACTATACTAAATAAACTAATCTAAATTAATTAAACTAAATAAGCTAAACTGAATTAAATAAACTAAACTAAATAAACTAAATTAAGCACGAGCATTCACACAATAGTCTGTACACATAAACATATACAATATACCTTTAAATAATAAATATATTGGTAAATTCTTCATCACTGACCATGGTCAGTTATAGCCATCTAGTTATTATTATTTTTCTTTCCGAAAAATGTTCTCGAAAAATTTTCAAATAATTTGTGTACATAGTCCTATGTGACCTTATTAAATTGTCCAATGTAACCCTATACCTCTGACCTATTTTTCAAGGTCATTGACCCCTTTGAAATAAATTTTTTCTATATTTCAATTGACCATTACTCATATATTAACTGATCAATTACAGTTTCCTAATAAACTATATATAATAGACTTATACTAAATAAACTGACCTAATTTTCAAAAGTATAGGTCAAGGTCAAGGTCATACAGGTCAATTTTTACTCTCAGAGGTTTGCGCGCCTGATCTCTATATAAGCAACTTTGAAAATTGCAGAATTCAAGCCAATTGTTACAGTAAATGACTAATCCATGGTAAGCGATCATTTTTATGATGATATCATGCTTAGTTATTTAATTATGGAATTTTTAGTGTCAACCGCGTCGTCAAAACTGGTGACCTTGATTACTTGACACTGAAATATCGATTTTAGGCCAATAAAATGTATTGTGAACCCCCCCAAATATGCCCATAAAACCTCCATAGCCACCTTCAAATTTGTCCTTAACCTCATTTTTCAAGGTCATTTGACCTGTTTAATGTTCAAATCACTCGATTTTCAAAAATTCCAACAATTATGTTATTTCCAGCATATCGGGTTCATATTTTAAATTATAATAGCCAGGAGCTATATTGTTGGAACCCTGAAATCGGAATTGATTTATCTCTTCATGCTGATTTATAAAAAAATTCCAAATACGGCATACCGCGCGACATGAAAAATTAGCCAATTTTTGCCAATTTGAGAGGTAAATATTGATCCTACATAGTTCAAATAATGAAATGACCCCCCCTAAGTCATACACCGCGAATCTGTAGAAATTATAGATTTTGACCTTGAAAGGTATTTTCAAGGTCAAAATCAAGGTCAAATATTTGACAAAATTGGATATTTGAGATATTTAATTTTTTTTAAGTAGGAAATAATAAAGGGATTTTTACAGTCTTTTCACAGGTCAGTCCTGCAATACCCTAGAAGAAATGTGTAAAGTTTTAAGTCCATCGGATTGACCTACATTGCACAATAAATGTCACAAGGTCAAAAAATTACTGCAAAATTGACCCTCTCATTTTCCAATTTCGCACTTGCACCCAAACTTTGATGGTCTGTATCTCCGGTTCTAATTAAGCTACAGAAAAACTGAAAGCATATTCAGAAAGTCCAAATTCTCCTCTAGTATTCATTTTCTATACATTTTAACGTATCTCTGCTAGTTAAAAAGATCGCCGGACCCTGAAAAATACATGTTTTCGGTCAAGATTTCACCAATTTACATTTTTTTGACAAAGAAGTCAGTCTTCAAAAAATTTGATAATATTTCGAGATATAGTCCTAACATATTTACAGTATTTTGTGCAATTTTAAGTCTCTCCTTCAAACCGTTTACCTTTGGGAGCAATTTGGAGTTCAAAACTTGATATTTTCAGAGTCAATTTTTCGGTGAAATTTCATATTTTTACCATTACTTCAATCAACTCTATCTCGGGTTCTAATAAAGTCATATGAATGATACAAGCCGTTTTGGAAAAGCTCAGATTCTCCTCTTATTCTAATTTGTGTACATTTTGTTGTGTCGTGAACAGGTAAAAAGATCGGTCAACCCTGAAAAATTCATCTTTTCCTCACCTAACCGAATGACTACTCAGACTGGAACACCAGTGATTACTAAAATTTGTGCAGTAATTGCCTAAAAGATGTCAATAAACTAATTTTAAACTAAAGTAAACTAAATAAATTAAACTAAACTAAATAAACTAAGCTAAACATGCATTCACTTGGAAAGGGGGGGCTGTCCGCTAGCTTCATTAACTTGTGCATTGCAATATATCACAAATAAATAAGGTACATTTTTTATGTTATTTTTTGTACCATTTTATACAATATTTTTGATACTATTTTATATTTTATTCATATAATATTTTATATATTATTTTATATCTTGCTTATATACTTGTTTATATACTTGTTTATATACTTGTTTATATACTTATATACATTTAGACTATTTTCACCCACTGAACTAAATAAACTAAACTAAACATGGGCATTCACTGAGCAAGCTGCTTAAACATGTACAATATACCTTTATATACTTGTTCGTATACTTGTTTATTTTTATACTTAAACATATTTAGACTATTTTCACCAACTGCTCGGTGAAGTTTTATTACCGCTAGCGGTTATCGGAATCTAGTTATTATTATTATTATTATTATTTTTCTTTCCGAAAAATGTTCTCGAAAAATTTTCAAATAATTTGTGTACATAGTCCTATGTGACCTAATTAAATTGTCCAATGTAACCCTATACCTCTGACCTATTTTTCAAGGTCATTGACCCCTTTGAAATAAATTTTTTCTATATTTCAATTGACCATTACTCATATATTAACTGATCAATTATAATTTCCTAATAAACTATATATAATAGACTTATACTAAATAAACTGACCTAATTTTCAAAAGTATAGGTCAAGGTCGAGGTCATACAGGTCAATTTTTACTCTCAGAGGTTTGCGCGCCTGATCTCTATATAAGCAACTTCGAAAATTGCAGAATTCAAGCCAATTGTTACAGTAAATGACTAATCCATGGCAAGCGATCATTTTTATGATGATATCATGCTTAGTTATTTAATTTTTAAATTTTTAGTGTCAACCGCGTCGTCAAAACTGGTGACCTTGATTACTTGACACTGAAATATCGATTTTAGGCCAATGAAATGTATTGTGAACCCCCCCAAATATGCCCATAAAACCTCCATAGCCACCTTCAAATTTGACCTTAACCTCATTTTTCAAGGTCATTTGACCTGTTTAATGTTCAAATCACTCAATTTTCAAAAATTCCAACAATTATGTTATTTCCAGCATATCGGGTTCATATTTTAGATTATAATAGCCAGGAGCTATATTGTTGGAACCCTGAAATCGGAATTGATTTATCTCTTCATACTGATTTATTAAAAAATTCCAAATATGGCATACCGCGCGACATGAAAAATTAGCCTATTTTTGCCAATTTGAGAGGTAAATATTGATCCTACATAGTTCAAATAATGAAATGACCCCCCCTAAGTCATACAACGCGAATCTGTAGAAATTATAGATTTTGACCTTGAAAGGTATTTTCAAGGTCAAAATCAAGGTCAAATATTTGACAAAACTGGATATTTGAGATATTTAATTTTTTTTAAGTAGGAAATAATAAAGGGATTTTTACGGTCTTTTCACAGGTCAGTCCTACAATACCCTAGAATAAATGTGTAAAGTTTTAAGTCCATCGGATTGACCTACATTGCACAATAAATGTCACAAGGTCAAAAAATTACTGCAAAATTGACCCTCTCATTTTCCAATTTCGCACTTGTACCCAAACTTTGATGGTCTGTATCTCCGGTTCTAATTAAGCTACAGAAAAACTGAAAGCATATTCAGAAAGCCCAAATTCTCGTCTAGTATTCATTTTCTATACATTTTAACGTATCTCTGCTAGTTAAAAAGATCGCCGGACCCTGAAAAATACATGTTTTCGGTCAAGATTTCACCAATTTACATTTTTTTGACAAAGAAGTCAGTCTTCAAAAAATTTTATAATATTTCGAGATATAGTCCTAACATATTTACAGTATTTTGTGCTATTTTAAGTCTCTCGTTCAAACCGTTTACCTTTGGGAGCAATTTGAAGTTCAAAACTTGATATTTTCAGAGTCAATTTTTCGGTTAAATTTCATATTTTTACCATTACTTCAATCAACTCTATCTCCGGTTCTAATAAAGTCATATGAATGATACAAGCCGTTTTGGAAAAGCTCAGATTCTCCTCTTATTCTAATTTGTGTACATTTCGTTGTGTCGTGAACAGGTAAAAAGATTGGTCAACCCTGAAAAATTCATCTTTTCCTCACCTAACCGAATGACTGCACTCAGACTGGAACACCAGTGATTACTAAAATTTGTGTAGTAATTGCCTAAAAGATGTCAATAAACTAATTTTAAACTAAAGTAAACTAAATAAATTAAACTAAACTAAATAAACTAAGCTAAACATGCATTCACCGGGAAAGGGGGGGCTGTCCGCTAGCTTCATTAACTTGTGCATTGCAATATATCACAAATATAAGGTACATTTTTTATGCTATTTTTTGTACCATTTTATACAATATTTTTGGTACTATTTTATATTTTATTCATATAATATTTTATATATTATTTTATATCTTGCTTATATATATACTTGTTTATATACTTGTTTATATACTTGTTTATATACTTATATACATTTAGACTATTTTCACCCACTGAACTAAATAAACTAAACTAAACATGGGCATTCACTGAGCAAGCTGCTTAAACATGTACAATATACCTTCATATACTTGTTCGTATACTTGTTTATTTTTATACTTAAACATATTTAGACTATTTTCACCAACTGCTCGGTGAAGTTTTATTACCGCTAGCGGTTATCGGAATCTAGTTCTTCTTATTATTATATCCGAAAAAGTTGCTTCGATTTTCCTGATTATTTTTGTGAATGTACCTGTATACTTGTAGACTACTGTATTCCGGTCCTGAGTTTCAATTTTTATTTTTAAGGTTTATATGACCGTTTTAGTGTGAATTTTTGTATATTTCAATATACTATATCTCAATAAATGTATAGTCCAGTGTAATTTACTTTACTTTCACTGAATGAACTGTAAAGAGCAATAAATTGAAGCAAAATTAATCAAAATTCTTAGAGCGGAATAGGCCACACTGAATATTTTGGTCATTTTCGAATTGTTTCAAGTTCGGCAAAAACCATAAATGATAGCAGCATGCTGATGGCGCCAAAAGTTGCTCTATGATATGGGACATGGTAAGACATATTTTTAATTTTGATATTTTAAGTATTTATGGAATGGCGGCCATCTTGGTATGGTGTATTTGCTAAATTTGAGGTGCATGAGTTCAAAATCCATGAAGGAGTCATTTTAGGTAATGCAAATGTATAATGAACCCCCCCAAATATACCCATTTACACCCCATACCAATCTTCAAATTTGACCTTGACCTCATTTTTCAAGGTCATATGACCCGTCAAAGTTTCAATTCACCTCATTTTCAAAAATTCCAACAATTATGTTTTTTCAAAGATATCGGGATCATATTATAGATTCTTATAGCCTGCAGCTGGATTGTTTAAACCCTGAAATCGGAATTGATCTATCTCTTCATGCTGATTTATAAAAAAATTCCAAATATTGCATACCGCGCGACATGAACATCAGCCTATTTTTGCCCTCTTAAGCAATAAATATTGATCCTACACAGTTCAAATAATTAAATGACCCCCCCTTTGTCACACATTGCCAATCTGGGTAAAATATTGGATTTGACCTAGAAAGGTATTTTCAAGGTCAAACTCAAGGTCAAATATTTGGCAAAATTGGTTTTTTGAGATACCTAATTTTTTTAACTAGGAAATAATTGAGGAATTTCCACAATCTCTTCAGCATTTGGTGCCACAGTACCCTAGAGGACCCTTGCAAAGTTTTATGTTCCTCCGATAGATGTACATTGCATAATAAAGGTCACAAGGTCAAAAAATGACAGCTAAATTGACCTGCTCATTTTCCAATTTCACACTTGTACCCAAACTTTGACGGCCTGTATCTCCGGTTCTAATTAAGCTACAGAAAAACTGAAAGCATATTCGGAAAGGCCATAACCTCCTCTAGTATTTGTTTTCTATGCATTTTAACGTATCTCTGCTACTTAAAAAGATCGCCCGACCCTGAAAATTTCATGTTTTTGGTCAAGATTTTACACTTTAACATATTTTTGACAAAGAAGGAAATCTTAAAAAAAATTAATACTCCTTGGACATGTAATCCTAACACATTTACAGTAGTGTGTCTAATTTCAAGTCTCTCCTGTAGACCGTTTGCCTTTGAGATTAAAATAATGTTCAAAACTTGACATTTTCAGAGTCAATTTTTTGGTGATATTTTACATTTTTGTCATTATTTCAATTGGCTCTATCTCCTGTTATAATTAAGGTATACAAACGATGAGAGCATTTCTGAATACCTCAGATTCTCATCTTTATTTTATTTAATGTTCATTTTGGTGTAGCATCAATAGTTAAAAAGATCGGTCAACCCTGAAAAATTCAACTTCACCTATTATAATCAAATTAGTGCCCTGAGCTAAAAGAAGTCAATTTTGTCATGAAGAAATACAAAATGAGTATAAAAGTTGCATGGGCCTATTGTGTAAATATGATAAATTATACTGATCTTAGTATACCTTTGATGCTCAGTACATTTTTTTCTTTCTTGTCAACTAAATTAAATTTACTAAACTAAATAAACTAAACTTAATTAATTAAACTGAATAAGCTAAACTGAACTAAATAAACTAAACTAAGCATGAGCATTCACACAATGATGGTCTGTACACTTAAACATTATACAATATTATTATACCTTTAAATAATAAATATATTGGTAAATTCTTCATCACTGACCATGGTCAGTTATAGCCATCTAGTTATTTTTCTTTCCGAAAAATGTTCTCGAAAAATTTTCAAATAATTTGTGTACATAGTCCTATGTGACCTAATTAAATTGTCCAATGTAACCCTATACCTCTGACCTATTTTTCAAGGTCATTGACCCCTTTGAAATAAATTTTTTCTATATTTCAATTGACCATTACTCATATAATAACTGATCAATTACAGTTTCCTAATAAACTATATATAATAGACTTATACTAAATAAACTGACCTAATTTTCAAAAGTATAGGTCAAGGTCAAGGTCATACAGGTCAATTTTTACTCTCAGAGGTTTGCGCGCCTGATCTCTATATCAGCAACTTCGAAAATTGCAGAATTCAAGCCAATTGTTACAGTAAATGACTAATCCATGGTAAGCGATCATTTTTATGATGATATCATGCTTAGTTATTTAATTATGGAATTTTTAGTGTCAACCGCGTCGTCAAAACTGGTGACCTTGATTACTTGACACTGAAATATCGATTTTAGGCCAATGAAATGTATTGTGAACCCCCCCAAATATGCCCATAAAACCTCCATAGCCACCTTCAAATTTGTCCTTAACCTCATTTTTCAAGGTCATTTGACCTGTTTAATGTTCAAATCACTCGATTTTCAAAAATTCCAACAATTATGTTATTTCAAGCATATCGGGTTCATATTTTAAATTATAATAGCCAGGAGCTATATTGTTGAAACCCTGAAATCGGAATTGATTTATCTCTTCATGCTGATTTATAAAAAAATTCCAAATATGGCATACCGCGCGACATGAAAAATTAGCCTATTTTTGCCAATTTGAGAGGTAAATATTGTTCCTACATAGTTCAAATAATGAAATGACCCCCCCTAAGTCATACACCGCGAATCTGTAGAAATTATAGATTTTGACCTTGAAAGGTATTTTCAAGGTCAAAATCAAGGTCAAATATTTGACAAAATTGGATATTCGAGATATTTAATTTTTTTTAAGTAGGAAATAATAAAGGGATTTTTACAGTCTTTTCACAGGTCAGTCCTACAATACCCTAGAAGAAATGTGTAAAGTTTTAAGTCCATCGGATTGACCTACATTGCACAATAAATGTCACAAGGTCAAAAAATTACTGCAAAATTGACCCTCTCATTTTCCAATTTCGCACTTGCACCCAAACTTTGATGGTCTGTATCTCCGGTTCTAATTAAGCTACAGAAAAACTGAAAGCATATTCAGAAAGTCCAAATTCTCCTCTAGTATTCATTTTCTATACATTTTAACGTATCTCTGCTAGTTAAAAAGATCGCCGGACCCTGAAAAATACATGTTTTCGGTCAAGATTTAACCAATTTACATTTTTTTGACAAAGAAGTCAGTCTTCAAAAAATTTGATAATATTTGGAGATATAGTCCTAAGACATTTACAGTAGTGTGTGCAATGTCAAGTCTCTCCTTCGAACCGTTTACCTTTGGGAGCAAATTGAAGTTCAAAACTTGATATTTTCAGAGTCAATTTTTTGGTGAAATTTCATATTTTTACCATTATTTCTATTTCTGGTTCTAATAAAGCTACATGAATGATACAAGCAGTTTTGGAAAGCTCAGATTCTCCTCTTATTCTAATTGATGTACATTTTGTTCTAGCATCAACAGGTAAAAAGATCAACCCTGAAAAATTCATATTTTCCTCACCTTACCAAAAACATGTGCAAAATACCTTTAAAAAATATGGTAAATTGTTTTCAGTACTATTTTATATACTATTTTACATTCTTGCTTATATGCTATTTCCATTCTTGCTTATATACTTGTTTATATACTTGTCTATGTACTTGTTTATATACTAGTTTATATACTAGTTTATATACCTGTTTATATACTTGTTTATATACCTTTACATATTTAGACTATTTTCAGCAACTGCTAGGTGAAGTTTTATTACCGCTAGCGGTTATCGACATCTAGTTCTTCTTATTATTATATCCGAAAAAGTTGCTTCGATTTTCCTGATTATTTTTGTGAATGTACCTGTATACTTGTAGACTACTGTATTCCGGTCCTGAGTTTCAATTTTTATTTTTAAGGTTTATATGACCGTTTTAGTGTGAATTTTTGTATATTTCAATATACTATATCTCAATAAATTTATAGTCCAGTGTAATTTACTTTACTTTCACTGAATGAACTGTAAAGAGCAATAAATTGAAGCAAAATTAATCAAAATTCTTAGAGCGGAATAGGCCACACTGAATATTTTGGTCATTTTCGAATTGTTTCGAGTTCGGCAAAAACCATAAATGATAGCAGCATGCTGATGGCGCCAAAAGTTTTTTATGGAATGGCGGCCATCTTGGTATGGTGTATTTGCTAAATTTGAGGTGCATGAGTTCAAAATCCATGAAGGAGTCATTTTAGGTAATGCAAATGTATAATGAACCCCCCCAAATATACCCATTTACACCCCATACCAATCTTCAAATTTGACCTTGACCTCATTTTTCAAGGTCATATGACCCGTCAAAGTTTCAATTCACCTCATTTTCAAAAATTCCAACAATTATGTTTTTTCAAAGATATCGGGATCATATTATAGATTCTTATAGCCTGCAGCTGGATTGTTTAAAGCCTGAAATCGGAATTGATCTATCTCTTCATGCTGATTTATAAAAAAATTCCAAATATTGCATACCGCGCGACATGAACAATCAGCCTATTTTTGCCCTCTTAAGCAATAAATATTGATCCTACACAGTTCAAATAATTAAATGACCCCCCCTTTGTCACACATTGCCAATCTGGGTAAAATATTGGATTTGACCTAGAAAGGTATTTTCAAGGTCAAACTCAAGGTCAAATATTTGGCAAAATTGGTTTTTTGAGATACCTAATTTTTTTAACTAGGAAATAATTGAGGAATTTCCACAATCTCTTCAGCATTTGGTGCCACAGTACCCTAGAGGCCCCTTGCAAAGTTTTACGTTCCTCCGATAGATGTACATTGCATAATAAAGGTCACAAGGTCAAAAAATGACAGTTAAATTGACCTGCTCATTTTCCAATTTCACACTTGTACCCAAACTTTGACGGCCTGTATCTCCGGTTCTAATTAAGTTAGAGAAAAACTGAAAGCATATTCGGAAAGGCCATAACCTCCTCTAGTATTTGTTTTCTATGCATTTTAACGTATCTCTGCTACTTAAAAAGATCGCCCGACCCTGAAAATTTCATGTTTTTGGTCAAGATTTTACACTTTAACATATTTTTGACAAAGAAGGAAATCTTTAAAAAAAATTAATACTCCTTGGACATGTAATCCTAACACATTTACAGTAGTGTGTCTAATTTCAAGTCTCTCCTGTAGACCGTTTGCCTTTGAGATTAAAATAATGTTCAAAACTTGACATTTTCAGAGTCAATTTTTTGGTGATATTTTACATTTTTGTCATTATTTCAATTGGCTCTATCTCCTGTTATAATTAAGGTATACAAATGATGAAAGCATTTCTGAATACCTCAGATTCTCATCTTTATTTTATTTAATGTTCATTTTGGTGTAGCATCAATAGTTAAAAAGATCGGTCAACCCTGAAAAATTCAACTTCACCTATTATAATCAAATTAGTGCCCTGAGCTAAAAGAAGTCAATTTTGTCATGAAGAAATACAAAATGAGTATAAAAGTTGCATGGGCCTATTGTGTAAATATGATAAATTATACTGATCTTAGTATACCTTTGATGCTCAGTACATTTTTTTCTTTCTTGTCAACTAAATTAAATTTACTAAACTAAATAAACTAAACTAAATTAATTAAACTGAATAAGCTAAACTGAACTAAATAAACTAAACTAAGCATGAGCATTCACACAATGATTGTCTGTACACTTAAACATTATACAATATACCTTTAAATAATAAATATATTGGTAAATTCTTCATCACTGACCATGGTCAGTTATAGCCATCTAGTTATGATTCGACATATATGGAGAATCATTTTGAACTCTTTGATATTATTATTATTATTATTTGGCCACTTTTTGCCAGTCAGTTTTTGTGCTAGAGACTTGAAATTTTGTAAATAGGTAGTCCTTGGTAAGTAATTTAATTTTTTGTAAAAATGGTTGACCTTGACCTTGAACTCAAGGTCACAGGTCATCTCAAAGTCAAATTTTCCAAAATTTCAAAGTTGATTATCTCTTTTAATATCATTGTTAGAAAATTAGGACTTAGGAACCTTTATATAAACATGTGTTGCTACAATTTTGGCCTATATCGTTTATTGGGAGACGAGGGTAAAGGGGTATTTACCCCCTTTTGACAAAAACCAGTTGCTCATGTTTTCAGAGAAAACTATAATGGCTAGAGGCTCAGTTTTTGCTGTAATTGATAGCCTGACTGCTCATCCATGGTAAGACACTTTTTATATTTTGATCAAACTTGGGGTTTCTGAGTTATTGGACTTTCAAAAATGGGTGTTTTGTCCAAAAAGTGAAAACATTTTTTAACTTTGGTTTGAATGGAGGGAAATTAATGAAACTTGGTGTGTATATAGTATTCATGAATTACAGTCACATTATAAAATAAAAATAACGTTTTGGGGGTAATTACCCCAAAAGGGGTAATTGACTCTAACTTTTGATTAACATGGACGATTTTCTCCAAATTTTGCACAAGTCCAGTATATTGACATGGGGAGATAATGCAAGTATGATTTTGATGTCAAGGGGAAATCTACCCCCTTATTCTGGATCGAAAGGGGTGAATATGTGTTTTGAGCAGTTATTGTGTATTGAATGATACAATAGGCATCGCTTGAGACTTACCTTTGTGCTGTGGATGTTCCTGGATAAAAATTGTCGTTTTTAGGTAATTACCCCAAAAAGGGGTAAAAAGTCATAACTTTTGATTGACTTGGACAATATTCTCCAAATTTTGCACAGGTTTAGTATCTTGACATGGGGACATAATGCAAGTACGATTTTGATGTAATGGGGTAATTTACCCCCATATTCAAGATCGAAAGGGGTGAATATGTATTTTGAGCAGTTCTTGTCTTTCCAATGGTACAATTGGCATCGGTTGGGACTTTACTTCACACCATTGATGTTTTTTGGTTAAAATTGCCATTTTTAGGTAATTACCCCCAAAAAGGGGTCAATATTCATATCTTTTGACTGACTTGGACGATTTCCTTCAAGTTTTGCACAAGTTTAGTATCTTGACATGGGCACATAATGCAAGTATGATTTTGATGTCATGGGTTAATTTACCCCCATATTCAGGATCGAAAGGGGCGAATATGTGTTTTGAGCAGTTCTTATCTTTGCAATGATATAACAGGCATCGGTTGGGACTTTACTTCACACCATTGATGTTTTTGTGTTAAAATTGCCGTTTTTAGGTAATTACCCCAAAAAAGGGGTAAATATTCATAACTTTTGATTGACTTGGACGATTTTCTTCAAATTTTGCACAGGTTTAGTATCTTGACATGGGGGCATAATGCAAGTACGATATGGATGTCATGGGGTTATTTACCCCCATATTCCGGATCTAAAGGGGTGAATATGTGTTTTGAGCAGTTCTTATCTTTGCAATGGTATAACAGGCATCGGTTGGGACTCTACTTCACACCATTGATGTTTTTGGGTTAAAATTGCCGTTTTTAGGTAATTACCCCCAAAAAGGGATAAATATTCATAACTTTTGATTGACTTGGACGATTTTCTTCAAATTTTGCACAGGTTTAGTATCTTGACGTGGGGACATAATTCAAGTTTGACTTTGATGTCACGGGGTAATTTACCCTCAGAATCAATGCCAAAAGGGTTGAACAAGTGTTTTGAGCAGTTTTTGTGTTTTCAATGGTATATTTGGTTATGTGTTTTCATTGATTTTTCATATGAATTGTTCAATCTTTTGCCTGCAAGCCCACGTATTCCATGTCGAATCATTCTCTACCTTTTCAAAGGTTGACTGCTAGTTATTATTATTATTATTTGGCCACCTAAAATTGGAGAAAGTTAATGAAAGTTGGTGGATAGGTAGTCCTAAGTGAGAGGAGAAGTTGTGCAAAATTTTTTTGACCTTGACCTATTTTTGGAGGTCAGAGGTCACCTCAAAGTCAAATTTTCCAAAATTTCAAAGTGGATTATCTCTTTTAATATCATTGTTAGAAAATTAGGACTTAGGAACCTTTATATAAACATGTGTTGCTACATTTTTGGCCTATATCGTTTATTGGGAGATGAGGGTAAAGGGGTATTTACCCCCTTTTGACAAAAACCAGTTGCCCATGTTTTCAGAGAAAACTATAATGGCTAGAGGCTCAGTTTTTGCTGTAATTGATAGCCTGACTACTCATCCAGTGCAAGACACCTTTTATATTTTGATCAAAGAAGGGGTTTTTGAGTTATGGGACTGTCAAAAATGGGTGTTTTGTCCAAAAAGTGAAAACATTTTTTAACTTTGGTTTCAATGGAGGGAATTTCATGAAACTTGGTGTGTATATAGTATTCATGAATTACAGACACATTATAAAATAAAAATGACGTTTTGGGGGTAATTACCCCCAAAGGGGTGATTGACTCTAACTTGTGATTAAAATGGACGAATTTCTCCAAATTTTGCACAAGTCCAGTATATTGAAATGGGAACATAATGCAAGTATGATTTTGATGTCAAGGGGTAATTTACCCCCTTATTCTGGATCGAAAGGGGTGAATATGTGTTTTGAGCAGTTATTGTGTATTGAATGATACAATAGGCATCGTTTGAGACTTTCCTTCGTGCTGTGGATGTTCCTGGATAAAAATTGTCGTTTTTAGGTAATTACCCCAAAAAGGGGTAAAAAGTCATAACTTTTGATTGACTTGGACGATTTTCTCCAAATTTTGCACAGGGTTAGTATCTTGACATTGGGACATAACGCAAGTACGATTTTGATGTCATGGGGTAATTTACCCCCGTATTCAAGATCGAAAGGGGTGAATATGTGTTTTGAGCAGTTCTTATCTTTGCAATGGTATAATAGGCATCGGTTGGGACTTTACTTCACAATACAGATGTCTTTAGGTGAAAATTGTCATTTTAAGGTAATTACCCCAAAAAGGGGGTAAATATTGATAACTTTTGATTGACTTGGACGATTTTCTTCAAATTTTGCACAGGTTTAGTATCTTGACATTGGGATATAATGCAAGTATGATTTTGATGTCATGGGGTAATTTACCCCCATATTCAAGATCGAAAGGGGTGAATATGTATTTTGAGCAGTTCTTGTCTTTCCAATTGTACAATTGGCATCAGTTGGGACTTTACTTCACACCATTGATGTTTTTGGGTTAAAATTGCTGTTTTTAGGTAAAAACCCCCAAAAAGGGGTAAATATTCATAACTTTTGACTGACTTGGACGATTTCCTTCAAATTTTGCAAAGGTTTAGTATCTTGGCATGGGCACATTATGCAAGTATGATTTTGATGTCATGGGTTAATTTACCCCCATATTCAGGATCGAAAGGGGCGAATATGTGTTTTGAGCAGTTCTTATCTTTGCAATGGTATAACAGGCATCGGTTAGGACTTTACTTCACACCATGGATGTTTTTGGGTTAAAATTGCCGTTTTTAGGTAATTACCCCAAAAAAGGGGTAAATATTGATAACTTTTGATTGACTTGGACGATTTTCTTCAAATTTTGCACAGGTTTAGTATCTTGACATGGGGACATAATGCAAGTACGATATGGATGTCATGGGGTTATTTACCCATATTCCGGATCAAAAGGGGTGAATATGTGTTTTGAGCAGTTCTTATCTTTGCAATGGTATAACAGGCATCGGTTGGGACTTTACTTCACACCATTGATGTGTTTGGGTTAAAATTGCTGTTTTTAGGTAATTACCCCAAAAAGGGGTAGATATTCATAACTTTTGATTGACTTGGACGACTTCCTTCAAATTTTGCACAAGTTTAGTATCTTGGCATTGGGACATAATGCAAGTACGATTTTGATGTCATGGGTTAATTTACCCCCATATTCAGGATCGAAAGGGGCTAATATGTGTTTTGAGTGGTTCTTATATTTGCAATGGTATAACAGACATCGGTTGGGACTTTACTTCACACCATTGATGTTTTTGGGTTAAAATTGCCGTTTTTAGGTAATTACCCCAAAAAAGGGGTAAATATTCATAACTTTTGATTAACATGGACGATTTTCTTCAAATTTTGCACAGGTTTAGTATCTTGACATTGGGACATAACGCAAGTACGATTTTGATGTCATGGGGTAATTTACCCCCATATTCAAGATCGAAAGGGGTGAATATGTGTTTTGAGCAGTTCTTATCTTTGCAATGGTATAACAGGCATCGGTTGGGACTTTACTTCACACCATTGATGTGTTTGGGTTAAAATTGCTGTTTCTAGGTAATTACCCCAAAATGGGGTAGATATTCATAACTTTTGATTGACTTGGACGATTTCCTTCAAATTTTGCGCAAGTTTAGTATCTTGACATGGGCACATTATGCAAGTATGATTTTGATGTCATGGGTTAATTTACCCCCATATTCAGGATCGAAAGGGGCGAATATGTGTTTTGAGCAGTTCTTATATTTGCAATGGTATAACAGGCATCGGTTGGGACTTTACTTCACACCATTGATGTTTTTGGGTTAAAATTGCCGTTTTTAGGTAATTACCCCAAAAAAGGGGTAAATATTCATAACTTTTGATTGACTTGGACGATTTTCTTCAAATTTTGCGCAGGTTTAGTATCTTGACATGGGGACATAATTCAAGTTTGACTTTGATGTCACGGGGTAATTTACCCTCAAAATCAATGCCGAAAGGGATGAACAAGTATTTTGAGCAGTTTTTGTGTTTTCAATGGTATATTCGGTTATGTGTTTCCATTGATTTTTCGTGTGAATTGTTCAATCTTTTGCCTGCAAGCCCACGTATTAGATGTCGAATCATTTCCTACCTTTTCAAAGGTTGCCTGCTAGTTACCATTAGCTTCTACAACTCCCACTAACTGGCCATGTTAATAGTTGTTAACGTTAGATGTCTTTCTTAGTCTAAGTCCTGAAAGTTTAAATATAGGAAGCACTAGTCTACAATTTGTCCCGTTTACCTTACTATTTAATCATAGATGAAAGGTGATGTCATAATCTTAAAAAATTAGACTTCTAATTTCCAGGTAAAGTCTGGTGAATGCTCATTCCCGATAAATTTATTGGGAATAATTGAGAACTAGTTATTAAACTTCACCTACACATAGGTGAAGTTTCTTGTAATCGGTATTATTTTTATTATTCTTCCCGGATAAACCTCTTCGGAAAATTTTCAAAAAATTCATATACATGGTCTACAATGACCTTATTACAAATTCTGATTATGAGTGACCTTGACCGATTTTTCAAGGTCACAGAGCCTTTTAAGGTCAAATTTTGCAAAACTTCAAGTGCATGTAGGTCATCCGGTTATTACCAGATTTCACTTTCCTGTACATGGAAATGTCCTGGACACTTTCTACACAGCTTGAATTACTTTCATGAAAGTAGGTCAAGGTCAAATTGTACAAAGTCCGTTTTCATGGTTTAAGGTCTATCGCGGGATCTCAGAATCCGTAAGTCGTAGAGTCATACCGATGGTGTCAAAACGTGCCCGAACTCACGGGACATTTGCCCGGACTCTTTATTTTCCATCGGTAGTACCGGTTCTTGAGTTATGCAACTTTAAAGTCATACTGCGTCACCAAAATCGGTGACCTTGAGAATTTGACCTTGAAATATCGATGTTAGGTCATAACATGTCATAGTAAACCCCCCCAAACATACACCTAATAAGCCCAAAATGACCTTTAAATTTGACCTTGACCTCATTTTTCAAGGTCATTTGACCCAGAAAAGTTTGAAAAAGTGCCATTTTCAGCAATTTTTTTCACCATGTTCTTTTCAAGATATCACTGTGATTTACTGGTGACAGATGAACATTGGCCTGTTTATCCATAATATCTAATCATATTTTGTCTACCTCCTTCTCCGGATTTATGAAAAATTTTCAAATATTCCTAACCGACAAATGCTAAAAAACGACACATTTCTGCATATTTGACAGGGAAATATTCATTCTACAGGGTTGCAATGCATGACTGACCCCCCCTTTGTTACCTACTGCCTTTCTGAATAGCATATTAATTTTGACCTAGAAAATGTTTTTCAAGGTCAAACTCAAGGTCAAACATGACAAAATTTTTTGCCTTTTTTACATTTTGTATTTTTTAACAGAGAAGGAAGCAAGATATTGTTACAAAAATTATAGACAAACTTGCTACAATACTCTAGAAGCTTCCTGTAAATTTTCAAGGTCCTCGGACTGGCCTACGTTGCACTGTAAAGGTCAAAAGGTCGAAAAACGAGCGAAAAATGTATGATTTTTTTTCACATTTCTCAAAAATAGCGTCATTTCAAACAGCTGTAGCTCCGGTCCTAATTAAGATAGAGAAAATCTGAAAACAGATTTGGAAAGGCCATATTCTCCTCTAGTTTTCATTTTCTGAACATTTTGTCGTAGCTACGACGGTTAAAAAGATCGCTGGACCCTGAAAATTTCATGTTTTTTGTCAAATTTTCACAATTTATCATTATTTTGACAAGGAAGGAATCATCCTTTTTTGATCAACGTGTCTAGACCTATTTGTAACATCTGTTTACATAATCCTGGCAAATTATGTATGTTTTCATTGAACCGTTTTGGTTATACAGTGATTTTAAGTTAAAAACTACATTTTTTCAGGTATTTCTACAGTTCATATTCCTGAATTGTGCCATAATTTCAATCTGCGATAACTCCAGTCCTAATTAAGATACAGAGAATCTGTAAATAGATTTGAAAAGGCCAAATTCTCCCCTAGTTTTCGTCTTCCGAACATTTTCTCGTAGCTATGACGGTTTAAAAGATCGCCAGACCCTTAAAATTTCTTGTTTTTCCTGCAGAGCCAGGGAATAGACGACATACACACAGTCCTCTCCTCTCATATAATCTAATATCTTTTTATTCTATTCTATTCTGTTATGTTCTATTCTATTCTATCATATTTCTCATTCATTCAGACAGATAGCTGCAGATAAACTTTCTTATCTCTGGTTGAGGTCAGGCCCGTGTGAGGTCAGTGCATTCAGTTCAAACTTTTAATCAGTACTGATTATTTCATGCATATGCAGCAGCAGGCCGGCAGCAGCAGCAGCAGCAGTGACACCACTGTGACACACATAGTGGGGCCAGGGGCTTGGGTTGCCAAGGTTGGCCTGCAAGGGTGTTGTGGACCCAACAGATGTCCAGTGTTGGCTTGGGTGTGCATTCTTACACATCAACCCACACTGGTCCGACATATTAAGAAATAAGTAAAACCACTTGTATGGAATTGAACATAATGATGATCTTTAAATAAATAGATGGGCCATTAAAATTAAGAATAACCCCACCTTGATACTATTTAGTACAGACAAGTTATTTATAACAGCTAACTTCTAGGACAAATTTAGTGTAAAAAAGTTATTGACAACAGCTAACTTTTACAGTTAACATCAAACAGGACTGCTGCAAGGTGTTTAATGTTCACTCACACATATGTTCATGTGACCTAGTTCCATGTGATAAATGGACATTCTTGCAGAACAATATGTATGCTGACCTGCTTTTTCACTTCCAAGGGAATACTTCACATGTGAACAGGAATTAAGGTATGTTTTTCTCTAGGTTTTATTATCATTGTCAGCTAATAGTAAATAACAGGTCACATTAAATATTGTTCATTTGATTTATAACACAATATATGATTGTAGCATTTTGAATAAACTTCCTTTTGAGATTAATTGAGTAGAAGCATGCAGAGACATAGATCAACTGCACAATCTAGTAAAAAAATCATTGCACTTATATTTGAAATTAAAGAATTAGATCTGGCAATTCTAGATAAAATTGAACTTGCATTAAAATAACAGCAACTGGTACATTCACAACATTGTGGTGATATGATACATTAGTAATCAACTCAGTTGCATATTTTTCAGAATTAATTCAGTTACATTCATTTTATTAGTCCAGTAGAGTACTACTATGCTTTAAATTTAAACAAAACACTAACTTCTGTTAACACAATTTATTTAACCATTTTGGTTCTAGACCAATTATTAGTTAAAAAATAATTTTTTTCATGAATTCCTGAAAGTCCATATTTCTGAATAGTCATCATTTCAATAGGCCCTATCTCCGGTTCTATTTAATTTACAGAGAATCTGAAAAATGATTTGAAAACACAAATTCTCCAGATGTACTGATTTATGTACTGATTTATGTACTGGTGGATGTACTGGTTCATGTACTAGTTCATGCACTGGTTCATGTACTGGTTCATGCACTGGTTCATGCACTGGTTCATGCACTGGTTCATGCACTGGTTCATGCACTGATTCATGCACTGGTTCATGCACTGGTTTTTCTGTGCATACTTGCATGTACTGCAATGTACAGGAAACATTATTGTATTCTTGTCTGAATGCATGTTACATAATTATGTATGATTCCTGTGTACTTTTCCATGTACCTTTTACTTGCTCATCTACTTGTGTCTATTCGAGTTACTGGTACCACAGTAGGTGAAGTTTTGTTACCGCTCGCGGTTACGTCTACTAGTTATTATTATTATTATTATTATTTGGCCACCTAAAATTGGAGAAAGTTAATGAAAGTTGGTGGATAGGTAGTCCTAAGTGAGAGGAGAAGTTGTGCAAAATTTTTTTGACATTGACCTATTTTTCAAGGTCAGAGGTCACCTCAAAGTCAAATTTTCCAAAATTTCAAAGTGGATTATCTCTTTTAATATCATTGTTAGAAAATTAGGACTTAGGAACCTTTATATAAACATGTGTTGCTACATTTTTGGCCTATATCGTTTATTGGGAGATGAGGGTAAAGGGGTATTTACCCCCTTTTGACAAAAACCAGTTGCCCATGTTTTCAGAAAAAATTATAATGGCTAGAGGCTTGGTTTTTGCTGTAATTGATAGCCTGACTACTCATCCAGTGCAAGACACCTTTTATATTTTGATCAAAGAAGGGGTATTTGAGTTATGGGACTTTCAAAAATGGGCGTTTTGTCCAAAAAGTGAAAACATTTTTTAACTTTGGTTTGAAAGGAGGGAATTTCATGAAACTTGGTGTGTATATAGTATTCATGAATTACAGACACATTATAAAATAAAAATGACGTTTTGTGGGTAATTACCCAAAAAGGGGTGATTGACTCTAACTTGTGATTAAAATGGACGAATTTCTCCAAATTTTGCACAAGTCCAGTATATTGACATGGGGACATAATGCAAGTATGAATTTTATGTCAAGGGGTAATTTACCCCCTTCTTCTGGATCGAAAGGGGTGAATATGTGTTTTGAGCAGTTATTGTGTATTGAATGATACAATAGGCATCGTTTGAGACTTTCCTTCGTGCTGTGGATGTTCCTGGATAAAAATTGTCGTTTTTAGGTAATTACCCCAAAAAGGGGTAAAAAGTCATAACTTTTGATTGACTTGGACGATTTTCTCCAAATTTTGCACAGGTTTAGTATCTTGACATTGGGACATAATGCAAGTACGATTTTGATGTCATGGGGTAATTTACCCCCATATTCAAGATCGAAAGGGGTGAATATGTGTTTTGAGCAGTTCTTATCTTTGCAATGGTATAATAGGCATCGGTTGGGACATTACTTCACAATACAGATGTCTTTAGGTGAAAATTGTCATTTTAAGGTAATTACCCCAAAAAGGGGGTAAATATTGATAACTTTTGATTGACTTCGACGATTTTCTTCAAATTTTGCGCAGGTTTAGTATCTTGACATTGGGACGTAATGCAAGTATGATTTTGATGTCATGGGGTAATTTACCCCCATATTCAAGAGCGAAAGGGGTGAATATGTATTTTGAGCAGTTCTTGTCTTTCCAATTGTACAATTGGCATCGGTTGGGACTTTACTTCACACCATTGATGTCTTTGGGTTAAAATTGCCGTTTTTAGGTAAAAACCCCGAAAAAGGGGTAAATATTCATAACTTTTGACTGACTTGGACGATTTCCTTCAAATTTTGCACAAGTTTAGTATCTTGGCATTGGGACATAATGCAAGTACGATTTTGATGTCATGGGGTAATTTACCCCCATATTCTGGATCGAAAGGGGCGAATATGTGTTTTGAGCAGTTCTTATCTTTGCAATGGTATAACAGGCATCGGTTGGGACTTTACTTCACACCATTGATGTTTTTGGGTTAAAATTGCCGTTTTTAGGTAATTACCCCAAAAAAGGGGTAAATATTCATAACTTTGATTGACTTGGACGATTTTCTTCGAATTTTGCACATGTTTAGTATCTTGACATGGGGACATAATGCAAGTACGATATGGATGTCATGGGGTTATTTACCCCCACATTCCGGATCGAAAGGGGTGAATATGTGTGTTGAGCAGTTCTTATCTTTGCAATGGTATAACAGGCATCGGTTGGGACTTTACTTCACACCATTGATGTTTTTGGGTTAAAATTGCCGTTTTTAGGTAATTACCCCAAAAAAGGGGTAAATATTCATAACTTTTGATTGACTTGGACGATTTTCTTCAAATTTTGCACAGGTTTAGTATCTTGACATGGGGACATAATGCAAGTACGATATGGATGTCATGGGGTTATTTACCCCCATATTCAGGATCGAAAGGGGCGAATATGTGTTTTTTGAGTGGTTCTTATCTTTGCAATGGTATAACAGGCATCGGTTGGGACTTTACTTCACACCATTGATGTGTTTGTGTTAAAATTGCTGTTTTTAGGTAATTACCCCAAAAAGGGGTAGATATTCATAACTTTTGATTGACTTGGACGATTTCCTTCAAATTTTGCACAAGTTTAGTATCTTGACATGGGCACATTATGCAAGTATGATTTTGATGTCATGGGTTAATTTACCCCCATATTCAGGATCGAAAGGGGCGAATATGTGTTTTGAGTGGTTCTCATATTTGCATTGGTTTAACAGGCATCGGTTGGGACTTTACTTCACACCATTGATGTTTTTGGGTTAAAATTGCCGTTTGTAGGTAATCACCCCAAAAAAGGGGTAAATATTCATAACTTTTGATTGACTTGGACGATTTTCTTCAAATTTTGCACAGGTTTAGTATCTTGACATGGGGACATAATTCAAGTTTGACTTTGATGTCACGGGGTAATTTACCCTCAAAATCAATGCCGAAAGGGATGAACAAGTATTTTGAGCAGTTTTTGTGTTTTCAATGGTATATTCCGTTATGTGTTTCCATTGATTTTTCGTATGAATTGTTCAATCTTTTGCCTGCAAGCCCACGTATTCCATGTCGAATCATTTCCTACCTTTTCAAAGGTTGCCTGCAAGTTACCATTAGCTTCTACAACTCCCACTAACTGGCCATGTTAATAGTTGTTAACGTTAGATGTCTTTCTTAGTCTAAGTCCTGAAAGTTTAAATATAGGAAGCACTAGTCTACAATTTGTCCCGTTTACCTTACTATTTAATCATAGATGAAAGGTGATGTCATAATCTTAAAAGAATTAGACTTCTAATTTCCAGGTAAAGTCTGGTGAATGCTAATTCCCGATAAATTTATTGGGAATAATTGAGAACTAGTTATTATTATTATTTGGCCACTTTTTGCCAGTCAGTTTTTGTGCTAGAGACTTGAAATTTTGTACATAGGTAGTCCTTGGTAAGTACTTTAATTTTTTGTGAAAGTGGTTGACCTTGACCTTGAACTCAAGGTCACAGGTCATCTCAAAGTCAAATTTTCCAAAATTTCAAAGTGGATTATCTCTTTTAATATCATTGTTAGGAAATTAGGACTTAGGAACCTTTATATAAACATGTGTTGCTACATTTTTGGCCTATATCGTTTATTGGGAGATGAGGGTAAAGGGGTATTTACCCCCTTTTGACAAAAACTAGTTGCTCATGTTTTCAGAGAAAACTATAATGGCTAGAGGCTCAGTTTTTGCTGTAATTGATAGCCTGACTACTCATCCATGGTAAGACACCTTTTATATTTTGATCAAACTTGGGGTTTCTGAGTTATTGGACTTTCAAAAATGCGTGTTTTGTCCAAAAAGTGAAAACATTTTGTAACTTTGGTTTGAATGGAGGGAAATTAATGAAACTTGGTGTGTATATAGTATTCATGAATTACAGTCACATTATGGAATAGAAATGACGTTTTGGGGTAATTACCCCAAAAAGGGGTAAATGACACTAACTTGTGATAGACATGCACGATTTTCTCCCAAATTTGCACATGTCTAGTATCTTGACATGGGGACATACTTGCATTATTATTTTGATGTCATTTGGTAATTTACCCCCATATTCTAGGTCGAAAGGGGCGCATATGTGTTTTGAACAGTTTCTGAGTTTTTAATGGTATATTAGGCATCGATTGGGAGTTTCCTTAACACCATTGATGTTTCGGGTTGAAAATTGTCGTTTTTTGGTAAATACCCCAAAAAGGGGTAAATAGTCATAACTTTTGATTGACTTGGTCGATTTTCTTCAAATTTTACACAGGTTTAGTATCTTGTCTTAGGGACATAATGCAAGTATGATTTTGATGTCAAGGGGTAATTTACCCCCTTATTCTGGATCGAGGGGGGTGAATATGTGTTTTGAGCAGTTATTGTGTATTGAATGATACAATAGGCATCGTTTGAGACTTTCCTTCGTGATGTGGATGTTCCTGGATAAAAATTGTCGTTTTTAGGTAATTACCCCAAAAGGGGTAAAAAGTCATAACTTTTGATTGACTTGGACGATTTTCTCCAAATTTTGCACAGGTTTAGTATCTTGACATGGGGACATAATGCAAGTACGATTTTGATGTCATGGGGTAATTTACCCCCATATTCAAGATCGAAAGGGGTGAATATGCGTCCTGAGCTGTTCTTATCTTTGCAATGGTATAACAGGCATCGGTTGGGTCTTTACTTCACACCATTGATGTTTTTGGGTTAAAATTGCCGTTTTTAGGTAATTACCCCCAAAAAGGGGTAAATATTCATAACTTTTGACTGACTTGGACGATTTCCTTCAAATTTGGCAGAAGTTTAGTATCTTGACATGGGCACATAATGCAAGTATGATTTTGATGTCATGGGTTAATTTACCCCCATATTCAAGATCGAAAGGGGTGAATATGTGTTTTGAGCAGTTCTTATCTTTGCAATGGTATAACAGCCATCGGTTGGGACTTTACTTCACACCATTGATGTTTTTGGGTTAAAATTGCCGTTTTTAGGCAATGACCCCAAAAAGGGGTAAATATTCATAACTTTTGATTGACTTGGACGATTTTCTTCAAATTTTGCACAGGTTCAGTATATTGACTGTGTTCAATATTTTGCCTGCAAGCCCGCGTATTCCTTGTCGAATCATTCTCTACCTTTTCAAAGGTTGACTGCTAGTTATGATTCGACATAAATGGAGAATCATCTTATTTTCTTTTATTTTATTATTATTATTATTTTCTTGTCCAGTTAACTTTGAAGCTAGAGCCTTGAAACTTTGTACATATATAGTCCATGGTTAGTACTTCATTCTGGTAGAAAAGATTTGACCTTGACCTTGAACTCAAGGTCACAGGTCATCTTAAAGTCAAAATTTTCAAATTTTCAAAGTTGATTAACTCATTAAATTTTATAGTTACAGACATGAGATTGAAATATATGTATACAAAAGTGGTTCTCTACAAATGTGAGTAGAATTTTTTTTTCTGATGAGACGAAAAAGGGGTATTTACCCCATTTTGATAAAAACCAATTGCTCCTGTTTTTAGAGAAAACTACTTTACTTAGAGACCCAGTTTTTGCTGTGATTGGTAGCCTGACTAAATATCCATGGTAAGAAACCTTTTATATTTTGATTGCATAAGGGGTTGCTGAGTAACAGGACTTTCAAAAATGGGTGTTTTGACCAAAAAGTTAAAACATTTTTTAACTTTGGTTTGAATGGAGGGAATTTGATGAAACTTGGAGTGTATATGGTATTTATGAATTAGAGTCATATCATAAGATAAAAAAGATGTTTTGGGGTAGTTACCCCAAAAAGGGGTACATGATTATAACCTGTGATTGACATTGACGATTTACTTCAAATTTTGCAAGAGTTTACTCCTTTGACTTGAGGACCTAATGAAAGTGTAAATTTGAAGTCATGGGGTAATTTACCCTCGTAACCAAGGTCGAAAGGGGTAAATATGTATTTTGAACAGTTCTTAAGTTTTTAATGGTGTATTAGACATCGATTGGGTCTTGCCTTTTCATCACTGATGTTACTGGATAAAATTTGTCAGTTTTAAGTAATTACCCCCAAAAAGGGGTAAGTAGCTATAACTTGTGATTGACATGGACGATTTTCTTCAAATTTTGCACAGGTTTACCAATTGGACACGGGGACATGATGAAAGTGTAAATTTGATTTCACGGGGTAATTTACCCTCGTAATCTGAGTCGAAAGGGGTGAATGTGTATTTTGAACAGTACTGAAGTTTTTAATGGTGTATTTCACATCGATTGGTTTTTGCCTTTTCATTACTGATGTTTGAGGATAAAATTTGTCAGTTTTAAGTAATTACCCCAAAAAGGGGTAAATAGCTATAACTTTTGATTGTTTTGAACGATTTTCTTCATTTCTTGCAAATGCTTAATATCATGGTTTGGGGACATAATGAAAGAGCAAATTTGATTTAATGGGGCAATTTACCCTTATAATCAGGAATGAAGGGGGTAATTATGGTTTTTGAGCAATACTTGTTTTTAAAAGGTGCATTTGGCATCAGTTACTCCTTGCCTCTACACTTGGGATGTTAGGGATGAAAATATGCGTATTTAGGTAATCACCCCAAAAAGGGGTAAATGTCTATAACTGCTGATTGACTAGGACGATTGTCTTCTAATTTTACGTAAGTTTATTATGTGGTCCTGCGGACATGATGTAAGTAAATTTTTGATGTTAGAGGACGATTTACACCATAAATCTTAGTCGGAAGGCTTTGATATAACATTGTGTTGATAATGGAGTATTAGGTTTTCCACCTTATTCTACGCATATTATCGAATGTTTTAATGTCGAATCATCCCTTTGACCTTTTAAGGTTGAAGTCCCCTGGGACCCTAGTTATTATGATTCGACCTATCGGGAGAATCATCTTGTTTTCTTTGATTTTATTATTATTATTATTATTATTATTATTATTATTATTATTATTTTCTTGGCCAGTAGGTTTTTGTGCTAGAGACTTGAAACTTGGTACATATATAGTCCATGGTTAGTACTTCATTTTGGGAGAAGATGGTTGACCTTGACCTTGAACTCAAGGTCACAGGTCATCTCAAAGTCGAAAATTGGAAAACTTAAAAGTGGAATAACTTTTTTAATATTACAAGAATCAATTTGAAACTTTGGAATATATATATAAACATGTATCCCAACATTTGTAACCCATAATTGTTTTCGCGCAATGAGGGTAAGGGGGTAATTACCCCAGTTTGACTAAAACAGGTTTGCACAGGTTTCCAGAAAAACTAAGCAAGCTAGAAACTCAGTTCTTTCACTGATAGGTAGCCTGACTAACCATTCAAGGTAAGTGATATTTTATATTTTGATTATGTGAAGGGGTAACTATGTAATGGGGTGTTGAAAATAGGGTGTTTTGCCCCCAGAGTGAAAACATTGTAAAACTTTTGTTTTAATGAAAGGATTTCAATGATAGTCTGGTAATATATTAATGGTTTCTGTATTATGTAATCCTTGTTGCCCGAAGCTTGGTAATTACCCCCCAAAAAGGGGTAAATGTCTATAACTTGTGATTGACCTGGACGATTTTCTTCAAATTTTGCACACGTTTGGGATATTGACTCAGGCACATATTAAACGAATAATTTTAACAGTATTGCCAACATAGGGTATTTACCCTCGTAATCAATGCCAAAAGGGGTGAATATATATTTTGAGGAGTTATGTTGTTCAAAATGGAATATCAGCTGTATGTTTGGTCTACGGGTATCCGGTTGGATTTTACTGGATGAAAAGTTTCTGTTTTGGGTAATTACCCCCAAAAGGGGTAAATGTCTATAACTTGTGATTGACATGGACGATTTACTTCAAATTTTGCACACGTTTGGGATATTGACTCAGGCACATATTAAACAAATAATTTTAACAGTAATGCCAACATAGGGTATTTACCCTCGTAATCAATGCCAAAAGGGGTGAATATATATTTTGAGGAGTTATGTTGTTCAAAATGGAATATCAGCTGTATGTTTGGTCTACTGCTATCCGGTTGGATTTTACTGGATGAAAACTTTCTGTTTTGGGTAATTACCCCCAAAAGGGGTAAATGACTATAACTTGTGATTGACATGGACGATTTACTTCAAATTTTGCACACGTTTGTGACATTGACTCAGACACATGCTAAAAGGAAAAAATTCACAGAATAGGGTGATTTACCCTCGTAATCAAGTTCTAAGGGGGTAAATACATATTTTGAAGAACTTGGTTGTTTAAAATGGAATATTAGTTGCACGTTTGGTCTAGGTTACTCGTGTGGATGTTACTGGATGAAAAGTTTCGGTTTTTAATAATTACCCCCAAAAGGGGTAAATGACTATAACTTGTGACTGACATGGACGATTTACTTCAAATTTTGCACACGTATGGGATATTGACTCAGGCACATGTTAAAAGAGAAAACGTTACAGTATAGGATAATTTACCCTCGTAATCAAGGTCAAAGGGGGGTAAATACGTATTTTGAGGAATTTGGTTGTTTAAAATGGAATGTCAAGTTTATGTTGGATCTAGGCTTGTACTTAATGGATGTTACTGGATGAACAGTTTCGGTTTTAGGTAGTAACCCCCAAAAGGGGTAAATGGCTATATCTTGTGATTGACATGGACAATTTTCTTCAAATTTTGCATGGGCTAAGTGTGTCTACTTTACGACATAATGTAAGTAGAAACTTCTGCTTACAGGGTCTCTACCATAATAATCCGACATAGTCTCATATAATTTGTTTTACTCATATATTTGAGGTCGAATCATTGCCTAACCTTTTTAAAGGTTGAATACTAGTTATTATTTTTTTTTTCTTGGCCAGTAGGTTTTTGTGCTAGAGACTTGAAACTTGGTACATATATAGTCCATGGTTAGTACTTCATTTTGGGAGAAGATGGTTGACCTTGACCTTGAACTCAAGGTCACAGGTCATCTCAAAGTCGAAAATTGGAAAACTTAAAAGTGGAATAACTTTTTTAATATTACAAGAATCAATTTGAAACTTTGGAATATATATATAAACATGTATCCCAACATTTGTAACCCATAATTGTTTTTGTGCAATGAGGGTAAGGGGGTAATTACCCCAATTTGACTAAAACAGGTTTGCACAGGTTTCCAGAAAAACTAAGCAAGCTAGAAACTCAGTTCTTTCACTGATAGGTAGCCTGACTAACCATTCAAGGTAAGTGATATTTTATATTTTGATTATGTGAAGGGGTAACTATGTAATGGGGTGTTGAAAATAGGGTGTTTTGCCCCAAGAGTGAAAACATTGTAAAACTTTGGTTTTAATGAAAGGATTTCAATGATAGTCTGGTAATATATTAATGGTTTCTGTATTATGTAATCCTTGTTGCCCGAAGCTTGGTAATTACCCCCCAAAAAGGGGTAAATGTCTATAACTTGTGATTGACCTGGACGATTTTCTTCAAATTTTGCACACGTTTGGGAATTTGACTCAGGCACATATTAAACGAATAAATTTAACAGTATTGCCAACATAGGGTATTTACCCTCGTAATCAATGCCAAAAGGGGTGAATATATATTTTGAGGAGTTATGTTGTTCAAAATGGAATATCAGCTGTATGTTTGGTCTACGGGTATCCGGTTGGATTTTACTGGATGAAAAGTTTCTGTTTTGGGTAATTACCCCCAAAAGGGGTAAATGTCTATAACTTGTGATTGACATGGACGATTTACTTCAAATTTTGCACACGTTTGGGATATTGACTCAGGCACATATTAAACAAATAATTTTAACAGTATTGCCAACATAGGGTATTTACCCTTGTAATCAATGCCAAAAGGGGTGAATATATATTTTGAGGAGTTATGTTGTTCAAAATGGAATATCAGCTGTATGTTTGGTCTACTGCTATCCGGTTGGATTTTACTGGATGAAAACTTTCTGTTTTGGGTAATTACCCCCAAAAGGGGTAAATGACTATAACTTGTGATTGACATGGACGATTTACTTCAAATTTTGCACACGTTTGTGACATTGACTCAGACACATGCTAAAAGGAAAAAATTCACAGAATAGGGTGATTTACCCTCGTAATCAAGTTCTAAGGGGGTAAATACATATTTTGAAGAACTTGGTTGTTTAAAATGGAATATTAGTTGCACGTTTGGTCTAGGTTATTCGTATGGATGTTACGGGATGAAAAGTTTCGGTTTTTAATAATTACCCCCAAAAGGGGTAAATGACTATAACTTGTGACTGACATGGACGATTTACTTCAAATTTTGCACACGTATGGGATATTGACTCAGGCACATGTTGAAAGAGAAAATGTTACAATATAGGATAATTTACCCTCGTAATCAAGGTCAAAGGGGGGTAAATACGTATTTTGAGGAATTTGGTTGTTTAAAATGGAATGTCAAGTTTATGTTGGATCTAGGCTTGTACTTAATGGATGTTACTGGATGAACAGTTTCGGTTTTAGGTAGTAACCCCCAAAAGGGGTAAATGGCTATATCTTGTGATTGACATGGACAATTTTCTTCAAATTTTGCATGGGCTAAGTGTGTCTACTTTACGACATAATATAAGTAGAAACTTCAGCTTACAGGGTCTCTACCATAATAGTCCGACATAGTCTCATATAATTTGTTTTACTCATATATTTGAGGTCGAATCATTGCCTAACCTTTTTAAAGGTTGAATACTAGTTTGGAGTTGATTTGATGCTCTAGCATTCCTAATTCATTCATATTACCAATCTGGCCAATTGTGTGATAAGAAAGCTAACACTCGTTAAAATGCGTATAGTTCAGCCACAAAATTGGTCTACTAGACTAGTATGATTGCTGTCGACCAGCGAGCAATAGGCTCAGCAAACTAGTTTCCAGTCTCCCAGATGTCATTCAGACTCATCCCACATTGTTAGTGCTGCAATTTCCCTGTAATTCTATTGCAAATACGATTTGGGAAGGGGACTGACTCTGAGAGTTGATTACACCATTGACTGCAGCTGGAATGTGCTCAGTGAAACCTGGTGGATAGGACAATAGTTGCTATTTGCTGTCCAGACTCAGGGCTTATGTGTGCAGCAAAGAGCTAGACCTTCAACATGCGGCATTGATAAATGTAATTGACTGATGGCAGGTTAGAGATATTGGCCATTTCCACCTATCATTTAGCATTTGCATGACTTTTTTAGTCATTGTAGTCTAATGAAATCTGACATAATATCATTTTCTGTAAGAATAATTGAGTCAATAAAAATATGAAAAAAACGCATGTCGGTTCAATAATTCCTGTCAGCCTTCCTGAGATTCCCCATCTCTTTTTCGGTATTTCTACTGGCATGAGATATTTGAAACTTATGTTTATCCAGTGATTGTCAGGCTGTCAGACATGCAAGATGTCAATAGTCATTTGTATCAATAATCTATTTGCCAATAGCTGAGCAAATAATTGTTCCTGTTGACAAGCAGTCGTGGTCAATACAGACATTGAATTGTGGGACACCTAACATAAGGAGCAGGAAAGATTAGTTTGGTCACAAAAATGAGGTTAATTGGCATATGCAAGCAGTCATGGAAAAATGATATTTCATTTCCAGAAATAGGAGATATGGGTCTATGACAATTTCATATATTTATTTGGAAAGTTTATTGTTATTTTGTTCAACTACTTTTTTATATATAAGAATTAATGATTCAAAGGGAAAGTACTTAGTGCATTTGATTGTCTGTACATGTTGCCAAATCCAGTGCCTTCATTAAATCATGATGACTATGTGCGATTCCTCTTTCCTTATTCCTTAAAGTTGCATTTTTATCGCATCTTTTCTTTATTCCTGGCTTTTATTCACATTCCAACACAGTTGCTCCAATGTTCCTGAAGGTTCATGCTGCAGCTGAGGCCCATGTAAGTCAAGGCTGCATGAAGATCACTTTGTGCATGTTGTTGCAAACATCTGAGCCATTAGACTTGCCTTTGTAGTGAAACACGTTCAGTCAAAATATCATTTTCTGTCCTTCAGTTGCAAAACATTTTCTTACAAATCGATATAATACGCTGTAATGTCTACATGCTCCTTTTCCACAGAGACTTCAAGACTCCGAGACCTCTCTAGGACATTACCAAAGAGTAGTAATAAACGACTAAAAGTCCCAATCACCAACCATCCATCAAATTTTCTCTTTTCCCCTACTTTCCATGTATGTCACTTAGTCAGTGCCTTACACCATATTAGCATCCGATCAACTCAAGTCACTTCTAATTAGATCCTACTTAATCACCACAAGTGTCTCATTGATTATTGTGCTGAAGCCTCATATCATGTCATTTACACCTTACAGTTTCTGCTCGGCTGCCACCACAATCTTTAACAACACTTCATTATGACGCTCAGATGGTTGGAGCATTAATATTCCCATAAGGTTTATCTTACATATGTAATTTGCACTTGGCTGGGAATTGCAATTGACATTCTCCAACAGCAGATCTGTCATCTTACAAGACAAGGACATTTTGCTGGGATGGTACATGCTGTTATCCAGACAGTTCTTATCAGCTGTTTGCAAACCCATAAAAACATATAAACTTTTTTTCCTATGTTTCTTAACAACTTATAAATAATGTTGCAGTATTACTTATCCTTATAATGCAACACTCTGCGTCTCTACACTAGTGCCCATAAAGAAGCATAATCATGTGGTTGATGCCATAGTTTTTGAATGACATTAGACAAATGGTGGTTGATAATTGTACTATTGAATAATTCTTCTAAAAAGTGTACTACATCTATTAATGACAATTGAATAAGTCCTATACCAAGTTGCAAATATTGTTTTCATAATATCTAATTTGAATAAAACCTTTATCATACAATGTACTCAGATTCACTTCATTTCCATAAACTCATGCTTAGTCACAAAACAATTTAGATAGCATAATTATTTCAAAATGGAAGTCAGACTGGTAATATTGATGTCAGAACATAGAAAAGTCTTAGCAAACTACACTTTAAAAATTGCTGCTACTTCTGTGTTTTGCTTTTGCATTTCTTGTGGATCAATACCCAGTAGTCTCACTTAACTCACTTCAGGGTGTCTAGCATTTCCCTCTGGAATGGGTCTTTTCTCTTGATGCCTTTTTCAGCTTTGCAGTCATGCAACATACTGTGTTTGGCATGAGGCCAGAAGTAGTTCTTTGTCAAGCAGCTGACCCTCAGACAAATGTGTTTGTGTTGTTTTGGGCAGACAAATAAGGAGATATGCTTCTTATGTCTGCGGTGGGATGTCTGCAAACCTTTCACAAATTCTTGAGTTTGATCAAAACAGCCTTTTATCCACTTCAGGCAGAAAACAAACCCCTAGCCGGCTTAAGCCTTTGTGCTATGACCTGACATGAATGAATATGGCTATGATGCTGTCACAATGTAGGATAACACAATATAGGCTTTTTTAAACATCTTGGCATTCTTGTTTTGTTTATATATGGCTTTTTAATGATCAATTGCTTCTGAATTTAAAGCAGACTATTTGGAAATCTGTGTTCCGTGATAAGTCATTGCAATATTTTTGTGATCACGAGATGTGCTCTCCTGGAAGAATCACACTAAGTGTAACACCGGACAGTTGTCTTTGGTACATCTACAGTGACAGTGTACTACAACATATGTACACCGCTCTTCCATATGTTTCCAGTGCTCTGATCATGCCATATTCAGATCAACTTATCTCCCAGCACCAGACTTGTGCATCGCTCACAAGTCACTACTGCTACCTTAATTCCTTGATAAATGAGTGCATATGCCATTGCATATGGAGCAATCCAAAACTGCTCGGTTTGATTTCTTGGGTAAACAGCCATCTATTCTTTTTTGAATACCCCCTACTTTAATAATATGGACGTACATAATTTGCTCTTAAAGACATAATTATGTGACCTTTGCATATATTTCAATTGATGTCCTTGTGTGTACCACAGGTTGAATTCAGCCATCTTGTTTTGGTTTTGATGTTCATGTCCATGAATGCCTCCTTTTGATGCTACACTCATATCATTCATATCATATAATTCACGAGGCTTGCACATTTTTGGCTTCTCCTAACCTAGAATGTCATTCGCATTCAAAGTTTCCCAGTCTTGTGATTTTGTTAGATCTCCAAATATGTGAATCCAAAATATATGATATAATCTGAGCCAAATGTATTTCTTGCCATATCGTTATATCCATCATGTTTCAGCTGGCAACAGTGCCCTTGATTGAGCATCAGGAGACAGGAGGCAGATTGAAGCCAAACTGAGACTGGATGTTGGGCCTTGGTGGCTGACAGTAAATCAAAAAGATGGTGGAACCATCTTCTGCAAAGCTTTTCCTGCATTGTTTGTCTTTCATTGGATGTTTGATTGCAAAATGTGTTGGGAGTGTGCAGTAAGTTAAACCTAAAGAAGCCAGTCAATACCTCTCACATTGATTAGCTTTAACCAAATTTGAAATGAAATACATAATCTATAAATACCTTTCCACAAGTAGGCTTTTTCCCTTCCAACATCAGGTAACATGTTAGATTGTTTGGCTAACAAAATGATAAAGCTGAAGTACTAAGCCATTCCTAAAGAAAAACTGACAAAAAAAATTCGCACCGGGTTATGTTGTGTTCCATACTACATTTTATTGTATTCTTTTTTTGTCTCTAGTTTCATGAGAAAGTTATTTACTAGGAAAATTGCCAATTGCAAACCTGTCATTTCACCAACACAACTATCACTCATTTCAATTTTCTAGCTCATTTTCCACAGTCTAAATTAAACAAATAACCAAAGCAGCTCAAGGAGAGAGGCAAAACAGACCTTAGATAAACCGCCATAAATCTCCAAAACTTCATTGGACCAAACATTTTCTCATCAAATTTCTTCATCCATCAATTTCCACGGCACGATGGTTATAATGTATGATCAAGTGATGTTTGAATTGAAGCTGGAGACCTGCCAGCAAGTTATACAAAGAGAAGCTACGGCTGGAAGGTAGATTATTGGACTCTTGGGGGACTTGAATGAAGTCAAAGCACCATTGAATTGTCCTGACTCTAGTTTCACAAAATTTCAACACAAAAATAAGACGCAGTCTAAGAGTAGCAGTATAAAATAGTATGTTCACTGTGAGGACACAAATTATCTGAATTAACATGAACCCAGATGGCTGTTAAAAGACCAAATTACTGATCTGTCAACTTCTTTCTTTCTACCACAGGCCTACATTGTTCATATAGGAGTCATGCACAGCAGCCTTAGCCATTCAGCCTTCCTATAAAAACCAATAACTTCCCTGCTGCTGCTGCTGCTGCTGCTGCTGCCAATAGCTCAGAAAGATCCTACAGGACCCTATTAAAGAACTTCAGAAACATGGATCAATAAAATATAGCTGTCTTGTGCAGCAGTTCAGTATTTGGAAATACAAGGGGCGTTCAGAAAGTTCACAGCTTTTTTTATATGGACACTTATTTCAATGTAGAATTTTCTAAATTCCCCCATATGTGATATTATCACTGACTTCATTTTTTCGAAAAGTCAGTCACACAGAAGTTTTCATGTTCTTTCCATCTGTGTTTTGACGATTTATGATGTAAAATAAAGTTATGCATACAAAAATTTACTTCCAATTCTCTTTTCCTAGTAAGAATTGACATAAATCTCTCACAGAGTGCTCTGGAAGCCATTTGGCCAGTACATTTACATTTATGTCAATTGTACTGTACATCCATCTGAATACAGATGTATCACCATAGAGATAGTACAGCATAACACAGTGTTTTCTCTTTCACTTCTGACGTTTCAAAGGATTTTTACAGTGTATGTCAGATGGCCTCGTGGCATACAGCTGTTGTATTTGTACTATAACTTCTCTGCTGCAGCTGTCAAGAGCCCAGAAGGATCCTAGAGGACCCTATTAAAGAACTCCAGAAACATGGATCAATAAAATACAGCTGTCTTGTGCAGCAGTTCAGTATTTGAAAATATTTGATGTTATTACTATTTTCACCATATTTTCATACAATCAGTCACACAGAAGTTTCAAGTTCTTATCATCTGTGTTTTGATGATGTATGATGTAAAATAAAGTTATGTGTACAAGAATTTATTTTCAATTATCTTTTTCTGGTTTGGTTCGGCATGCTTATCTCACAGAGTGTTCTGGTAGTCATTTGGCCAGTACATTATTATCTATATTACACTGTGCATCCATCTAAATATCAAACTATATCTTATATGTTCTGCACCTAATTATAGAGAGAGTACAGCATAACACAGAGTTTTCTCTTTCACTTCTGACTTTTCAAAGGATTTTTATGTCAGATGGCCTCTTGGCATACAGCTGCAGTTGTGAAAGCTCACTCTGCTACTGTGAGCCATAATGATTGCTGATGGTAGTAGGATCATTTTGAAAGAAACAGATAGTAATTTCCAAGATAAGCCTTTTCGAGTAGAATCTTTGTGATTCTCAAGGAAAAAACCATTATGTTAAAACTGTCGATTTTCGCCACTAAGTTTTTGAGCAACAATATAAATACATCATACAATGAAATAACAGCCCATAGGATATGGCCTTCTCACATCTTCTCTGTCGAGCCTTTCTTCTTTTTTATTAGCAGATGCTAATCTTGCTCATGCTTTATATCAAGTGTCCCATAATTCAATAACTGTATTGACCAGCCAAATGTCAATAGCAAGAATTATTTGCTCAGAAATTACCCGATTGATGTTTTGGCACAAGCACTATTGACATGTGGCAGTTATCAATAATGATCAGATCAGACACTGACAAACAGCCGAGGCGCAAGTGCCTGCCAGAGTTAAGAAGACAGTAAGACAGTAAGACAGTAAGACAATCTTTATTTTACATGGATGTATACAATTAACAATAACACAAGCACAAGTGCTTTTTATCCATGATAAAACACAGTTAAAAATAATGATTATGTACATATGTAAATGAAAGAATGAAATATGAAAGAAGTTAAAATATATTCTTCATGTAGGTCATAAAAGCAATCATAAAAACTAGCATTCTTAGAACAAACATGTCATACAGAAACCACAAGCACATGCTGGCCCTGACCAGTGTTTAAGCAGTTTCTTAAATTCATCTAAACAGTTGACATTTTTATATTTTGCATCAAGTGAATTCCAAATAGAAACACCAAAATAAGACAGTCTATTTTTACCGTATGTAACTGTGTTATACGAGGGCAGCACTAGGACATTTTTGTCCCTTAGGGAATAGCTACACTCCTTTCTAGTAAAAAGTTCTTGTATGAACAGAGGTGCTTCGCCATGGACTATTTTGAACATTTCAATAGCAATAAGCCTGTGCCTCACCAAATGTAAAGAGCTTCTTTTTGAATTTTGCAGTGACATCCTATAATCATTATCAACATCTTTTAACTCAATCCGCACTACTCTCTCTTGTACCTTTTCTATTTTTTTCGTATCAGATTTTGAACAAAAATGCCATGTTAAAGGACAGTACAAAAAGTTTGATACAACAAATGACACATATATGTCAATCAAAGTTTCTTGTGACAGTTCCTGTAACTTCTTCTTGCTGCTTTTATTGCTCCATTATTAAGTATACTTATTTACATGTCCACAGGCCTATTAAGATTGATTGATTAACAGTTAACTGTTCGGCTGACTACTATATCATTTCCATGCTATTTTCAAACAGTTGACTGTGTGACAGTTAACTGTAAGAGTTTTAACTGGTTGGAAGCTCTATCGCAATCGTGTATAGGTCATGTACGGTGCATACCAATGAGACACAGAGGCTCAATTTCAATTCATATTGAAATGCCATCAATGAAACACTGTCAGAAACAATGGAAACAGTGAAAACAACTTTCTGTTCCATTCATAAATAGGCCTACAACTTCATTTATTGCTGAATAAGATTTTGATTATGACAGATTTCTGTCTTTTGATTTCATTTTTCAGTAATTTTGTGACTTACTGGCATTTCCCACCTAGAGTATCTAAATATCAGCTTTGCTGAAGTGGTGTTTCCATAACTGTCCCCAAACTGGTATAAAATATATAATCTTCTCCTTAATCATGTCTCTTACTCCAGATGATGTCCTTTGCATCTGAGCTTTGAGCAATAAATATTGACATACACCACAATATATGTCTGATATCCTCCTTTAGGAGTACAATTCACAATATACACATCACCAGACATACACGTCGGCCAGTGGTTGGCCTTTTACCCAAATCAATAACTTATGAAGTTACCTAAGTTTTCTCCTTAAAAGTGCTATATGTTTCATTGATTTTTTCCTTAGCAGACATTTTGTTCTTCTGATAAGACCTGTGATGATGTCCTGGTATATGAAGCGAAACTATGAAAAAACTTTAGCTATCGCTATGAAACCTAACAGCAGCGACTGTATGACAGCATTGTCGGTTTGATGTTTTATGCCATGATTATTGGCAAATTCTACACACATGGCCCTTTGTCTATGGATCATACTTGTGTCAGGTGAGATATGGGCAAGTCATAGTCTGTGTTGACATAAGGCTGGTCAATATGATAATTGAATTATGGGACATTTGATATGATGTTAATTACTGGCTTAGTTTGGCCAAGTCTACATATCAACGATCCATGCATCAAAGTTCTAGGCGGTAATATCTGGGCAAATAATGGTTCAAGTTGATAAGAGCCGGGTTGATCCAGTTATTGAATAATGAGACATCTGATAAATAGAGGTGATGACATTATTTTCCGCATACAAAAGAAGAAAATGAGGACAGAATAAGATGTGCAGGTCATGTCAAACAAGCAATTACATAATTTGTTTGATCTTTTGACAATGAGATAAAGGTAATGGTGATACCAATTGCGGTATAATCTCTGTCCACCAAATGACATATCATCTGGTTTGTTTGCAAAGTAAGTTAAATCCTGTGACCACTGACCAACAGTTAATAATGATCTGGTTGTTGACGAGTTACAATTCCCCAATCTGTATGATAGCAACACACTTTCTGTTGAAAGGCAAAGGGGATTCCATCAGAGCTCCTATTGCTTGGAGACACCACCTGTACATACACTAAATCCAGAACTACAAATGGAGACATACCTATTGTGCGGCGTACAAATTACGTACGTAAATTATACACGCGAAACTCACAAAAAAAAGAGCCGATCCGTAGTACATACATACATTTTCGTACAAATTTCTTATGAATTCGTACAAATTTCTCACGGGTACTTTTCAGCTACTAAGGCAATTTCAGTGCAATATGGTTATGACAAATGGTTGAAGTTTAGATCTTGCATTGTGTAGCATATGTGGACAAAAGACACGAGTCTTGGATGTCGTTGCACTTTTATTACTCGGCTTGTGTAGCGTAGAAGCAGGTAATCTACAAATATTATAAATAGATAAATAAGTTATAAATGACAAATAAGTGTGAATAAATTGTACATAAATATGACAAAGTAAAAATAACATGTAAAACAACATAAACAATGTAGAAATGAAGTAGAAATAAATATGTATAAATTAGAAACAAATTGTTAAATCATAAAATCAAATTAAATCCGAAAAACAGATAAACTGTATACAACATAATATTAAATTACATAATCATGACTCATAAATACATCACATGAAAGCATGACAGGAAGTTCAATTTAAGTCTTGAGGTCACCATGACATTTGAATAACCAAGTAAAATACCAAGTACAAACTCAATAAATATACAATAAAGACTCACAAAAATACACTTACAGCAATATGCAACTCTCCACACTCCACATACACTAAAGGATGCCCACTGATCACTTCATAATTTTCATAATAATTGGAGACATAACTGGCACACCTGTACAAAAATTAATATGACGCTCTAAATAACTGTCACAGCACACAAATAAATTCAAATTTTAACAATCAAAAATAACCAAAATCAAAAGGAAATATCACATAAAATTCATGGTTAAATTAGTATTAAAGCATATAGAAGTAGATTAACATACCTGAATAACATAGATTGAGCCTGTGACATTGCCCTATACAATTTTCATTTCTTCTAAAATAAAACATCTTGACTGTTCTGTGACTGAGAATCTTCTGACCAAAGCCTCAACCTAGACCTTCAGAAGTGTGTCAATTAGCACTCACAGTTACCTAACCTAAATTAATCAGCCGGGGCAACTGGAGTGTGACCACCAAAACACAGTAGCATGGAAAAAATAGCCACACAGCAGCAAACCCCTCTCTATGGCTGTACAGTAAATATAGCTAAACTGAAACCTTGGGAAACTTTTTTTTTGTAGTTTATGAATATAACAGTAACTAAAAACCAAATAGTAGCTAATCAAAGCATGTATTAAATAAACATTGAATTAAGAATTCAACACATTGTCCTATATCTAAAAGCAAAAATTAGCAATCAAATCAAGTCAAAGCTCAAAAACCAAGTTAAAACGTATGAAATCCATATTCAAATGTATATATATTTTACGTGCGTACATTTTCGTACGTATTTCATTCGTGAAAACAGTCAATTTACGAATGAAATATGCAATAAAGAGCTCCGTACGATTTACGTACACTGCACAATTGGCCATGTAGGGTGTGGAAAATCTGTTATTATGTGATATGTACTTGTGCCATGACATAAATTTTATTTTGGTTGCTAATAATTTTAACTCTATAACCAGACAATTGAAGACAGTTTGAGATCTGTTTTGTCGTTGCAAACATTAATCATCACGTATCTGTTGCATCTGGAGAATGAAATAATTTCCCCGAGAGCTATATTTATCACAAATTGACAATGAAACTTGCTGCGAAAGTAATTATCCTGTTTTGCGCACACAGAGCATCTAAATCTCTGGGACTCCAAAAATAGCCAGTTTGTACAAACACAGCTGTGCACTACCAGTCTGACAACCAACTAACTTTTACATAGCAATGGTATTTTAGACCTTCCAAGGCTTCCATGAGACCTTAATGATTCTTCAACACTCCTTTTTGACAAAAACAATGCTGATATGAAGTAACTCAAAATATTTTCCTGTTAATTGAGCTGCATAAAATTGATTGATTGACAATAGTCGGCTTTCCACTTAAACTTTCCAGATATTTTCTCTTATACGGAATCTAAGCAATATAGTTGGTCATAAATGTTTGTAATAACCACAAAAAATTGGCAGAGCTTTAAACTGCTTCTGTTGAGTCAATGAAGTGCAAAAGAAGTTGTAAACATTGATTGTCTGATGATTCATACTGAGAGTTCCACATGTCATCTTTCCAACCAATCAAAGACAAAATCAACAATCAAATCAAAATTGGCATGTGCCAATCACTGAAACATGGAAACATTGATTTGACAATTTGTTGGCTTTACTTTATCAATTTATGGCTTTTCAGATTGTTTTGTCAAAATTCCTTAAATGAATTGTTCAGAGTTTATCATTAGAAATTAATTGTTTATTCATTAGTGTTGAAGGAAGTGATCATTTCCACTCCCAGTTATGTCAACATAAATTATGAGAAGGTTGGCTAATGTGAGAAAAGAGGTTTTAAATTACCCCAGCATGTGGGAAAAAATCGCGGAGAAAAATTGTACCACGACATGTCATCGAAATAAATAAAATCAAAATTTTCTATTTCGATCTGAAAGAAGAGAATAACATAAAAACTCACTCATAACCTTTTGCATTATTTAAATTGGTATATTCTGTTCGACTCATAATATGCCTGGCAGTCCATTGGATTCAGTCAATGTCTTTCTCTCCTCAACACCACACAGTGTGCTTATAATGGAGTCATGCTAGGCCATCCTGCCTTCATACGGAGGCCAATAACTTTCTACAGCAGCTGTCCAGAACACACAAACCTACATATATGGATCTAGTGGGACCCCATTATAGCTGAGATGCATCTCATAGACCTCTATTACAGAAAACCTTTGGAAAGCCAACAGATTTAAATCGATAAAGTAGAGTGTACCAGAATAGCCGGCGCACATGTTGAAATATTCGTGTCAACATCAACTTTTTTGTTAAAGATTGCAGAAGAAATTATCAAATGGCCTCCTGGAAAGTGAAAAATAGCATGGCTATAGAAAAGTCAGTTGGCTGTCAGACAGTAATTGCGCAGCTGTGCTTGTACAAACTGGCTAATTTTGGAATCCTGGTGGATAATTACTTTTGCTGTCAATTTGTGGTAAATATAGTTCTGCACATTTACTGGGGAAATACTTATATTTTTATATTTTGCAAAATGCTACTGAAACATTATCATCAATGGTTAACAACAACAAACAAAGCTCAGACCCTCTTCAATGGCCTAGTTGCAAATTTATTTTAATATGTACAACCAAAATTAGATTCAAGCCATAATTGCCATTGCACAAGTACTTATCGCATAATAACGGAGCTTCCAGAACTTACAAACTTATCCACTCATAATATCCCTGGGTTATTATTGCTTGTGACAGGGACAATATTGTAACTGGTAGGCCTATCAAAATAATTATTATTTTGATCCCATTGCCAAAAGGTCTTCCAGAATGTGTAATGCTTTGTTGGCATGGTCCGATCACCTCTTATTCATCCCTTATTTGATTATTTTGTATGTGGATAATATTGTTGTAAGCTCTTTATTTCAAATTTTCAAGCCTCATTATTCAATAACTGGATCGACCAGTTTCATTATATATATATATGCAACCATGGGTATGCATTGTGTAAACTTAGCCAATAATTATTCTCATATCAGATGTCTAATAATTCAATAATCATATCGACCAGTCTATGTCAACTTGTTATGACTTGCCCAGATATCATGAGAGACGTATGATCCATTGTATAGCGCCATTTGGTGGGTAGAATCAATGGCATAATCACAGTATAAAACAACCCACAGACATTAGGCCTACAAACTCATTATTGATGCTGAGGGATTCATTGCTGCTGTTTTTCGATTTCAGAGAGATAATTTTCTTGAACTTTCACTTCATATACCAGGTCATCTGTCTCTGTTCGGGACTGTCAAGTGGCAGCAGAATGCTGACAGTCCCTGGAAAATCGAATTGGGTCAACAATAATTTGATCTGTTTTGGACAGATCACCAGATCAGGTCGAACAACAGCTGTCCATATTACTACGCCTAACTACTTTCGCAAAGCATGGTTGCTGGCAAATATCCAGTCCACTGCTTTGAATGAAAATGTTTGGAAATCATGAGACAAAAAGAAAGTTTTGAAACTTTAGCATAAACTTTGCCTGTGAAAGGGATGATTTTACTCATCAGAAGTTTGATGGTATTCAATCTACTTGTGCCATTTGGTGCATGTTAAATTGTGGTCAGAAAAGGGTCCAAAAAGAATGCATTCTCACTTATTCACGTGTCCATACAAAGCCGATGTTTTTGCTTTGTGATATCAAAAATGCTCAATTGTATTTATTCTGTCACTTTATGGATGAACTAGGACAACAATATAATTCACAATTTCATAAAAGCTGTGTTACACTCAGCAAAATGTCTTGTCCATGCCACAAGTGGCCCCCTCTATACTGGCAATATATGTGAACTACAATGTATACATCATCCATGATAAAAAATTGTTCCAACTTATTTTGGTATTTACAAGCTGTCTGCTTAAAATTGAAGCCAACCAAAGTCAGATTAGACACTTGCAGAGTTTTTGGAAATGAACTAGACCATCACTAAATGATGGAACTGTCCTGGTTTCTTCCACACTGTCCTGGTTTCTTCCAGAGATCGAAATTCTGTTGACCGCTCACAGAAGCTCGCGAATTTTGCACACTAGGTGGCAGCAAATAGCGGTCAACTTGTAGACAGCCAGGTCATCATCATGTCAAGGCAAATCCAAAGACCAAAATGTCTGCTCAGGAAAAAATGGATGAGACATTCAGAACTTTTTAAGTAGAAAGCTTCGGTAACTTCATAATATATTGATTGCAAGTCAGGAGTAAAAGGCCAACCACATGTGTAAGTCTGGTGATGTGTACACTGCTAAATGTACTCCTAAAGGAGAATATCAGACACATATTTTGGTGTGTCAATATTTAATACTACAATGTAATTTCATTCCTGCATTCAGTAGCAAATGACATCATCAGGAGCAAAAGACAGTTGCTTAAAGAGAAAAATATGAATTCTAAACCAAGGCCTTTTGGTATTTCCGAAAACTTCCGGAGTTGAATAATGTTGCTGCCAACTGTGGCAAGCAAGAAGTTCAAGATTCTTTGGCAGGCACTGGCGGTATGACTGTTTGTCAGTGTTTGGTCTGATCATTATTGATGACTGCCACATGTCAATAGCGCTTGTGCCAAAACATCTATCGGGTAATTTCTGAGCAAATAATTCTTGCCATTGACATTGGGCTGGTCAATACTGTTATTGAATTATGGGACACTTGAGCACCAGCAAGATTAGCATCTGCTAATGAAAGGAAGAAAGGTAAGATGGAGAATGCCATATCTTAGAGGCAATTGCTCTTCTGTACATGTATAATGTTTTTGCTCAATAGCTTAATGGTTGAAATAGGTGTGTGTCAAAGCACAGCTTTGCCATACTGTTTCTTGGATGGTGAATTTTTGTGATGTCTGTTACAACATGGACATTTTGTTCTTCAGGTGTAAAATCATTGTTAGATACAGGAGATATATGATCTAACATGAACTCATATATCAAGGAATAAGAGTAGCAATAGTGGGCGATACCTTAGTCTGGCGCTTGGAGATAAGTTGATCTGAATATGGCATGATTAGAGCACTTAAACCATGTGAAAGAGGCAAGGTGTACAAGTTAGACCCCGAAGTCGACTACAGAAAGTCGACTAGTGAAGTCATAGTTAGCTTTCCAAGCAGCAAGTTGAAGTTCAGTCAAGTCAAGTCAGACTTGAGTCAGCTAAAGTCAAGTCATTGTTGCATAACTTAACCAATTTTTACCTCACAGAAATGGTTTTTGTATCATTTTAAATAGTATAAAGATCTCAGCACATATTTCATACTCTTTTAAAACTTTTTAAAGTCTATGCAACATTAAAATATCCAAAAAAAACGGCACAATTCTCCGAATGCACAAATTTTGAAAATTGCGAAAATTACAATGAAATGAATGTACTATTAAAGAATATTTAACAAAAGCCCCTTATAAATATCATTACGATGTTGAAGTAAGCTGAAGTTAATTGAAGTCAAGTGAAGTCAGAGTTGAACAACTTAGCTGACTAGTCAGTTGAAGTACTTGCCAAGCAAGTCAGAGTTTTAACTCTGACTGACTTCGGGGTCTATGTACAACAGTACATATGCTGCACTACACTGTAGATGTGCAGCAGGCATGCGCTTCTGTGTTACATTTAGTGTGATGCTTAAGTGAGAGTACATCTCGTAATTACAAATTCTTGCGGTGAGTAATCATAGAAGACCGATTTCAAAATAGTCAAATTAAAATTCTGAAAGGTTTGATTGTTATGATGGAGGCCACATGCGACGTAAGGCAATTAAGATGAAAAATGTCTATGTTGTTAAAATTTTATTCAAATTTAATATGATCACCTTTTTTGTAAGCCTTGGCGCTAACAAAAGCCATAGATCAAACCATAAAGAGAAACAAGAACGCCATGATGTTCGACAAACCTATATGGTGTTGTTCATTAAAGTAACAACATCATAACAAGTCACATTCTAATTATAGCATAACACAAAACCCAAGCTGGCTAAGTGTTCATTTTCTGCCTAAAGTTGATGAAATACTGTTTCGCTTAAACTCAAGAATTTGTGTAAGGTTTGAAAACACTTCCGCAGACACAAAAGCATATATCTTTACATCTCCTGCCAAAAAAACACAAACACATTTCTCTGAGGGTCAGCTGTTTGACAAAGAACTGCTTCTGGTCTAATACCAAACACAGTATGTTGCATGACTCCAAAGCTGAAAAAGGCATCGAGAGAAAAGACCCATTCCAGAGGGAAATGCTAGACACCTGAAGTGAGTTAAGTAAGGCAATTGGGTATTGATCCACATGAAATGCAAAAGGGTAAAAAATAGTGCTGTTCAAACTGGAATATATGCTAAGACTCTTTTGTGTACTAACATCACTTTTGCCAATGTGATATTCTTTTTGACAAATCCATTTAAAATGTTTTGTGACTAAGCATGTGCTTATAAAAATGAAGTAAATCTGAGGCTGATTAAGGTTTCATTTTAACTAATGAGAACTACATATATTCCACTATTTAATTTAATTTTCTATCTTTTTAGTTGCCTAATGCAGCTTTCTGTGTTTTTTATGTGGGGAAAAACTACACTGTATGGCTCAAAGCATTACATTGTGTTTCACCAAATCCACTTGTAGAAACATGCAATTTTGCATTCTTTGGATTAGTGCAAGTTATTAAAAAAAGTTTATATATTTTTATAGTTTTATAAACAACTGATGAGATCTGTCTGGATAACAGCAGGTGTGATCCCTGGAAAATATCCTTATCTGGTTAGATAATAGATCCGCTGTTGGAGAATGTCAATTGCGACACTGAGCCAAGTGAAAATTACATATAAAATAAAGCTCCTAAGAATATTCAATGCTCCGACACTAAGTGTTATGAAGTGATTGTGGTTGTACCCAAGCAGAAACTGAAATGTGTAGATGACATGATATGAGACTTTAGCACAGTAATTAGAAAATCCAAAGAAAAGTGTGAACATCGTTAATTCTATGAGTGATATAGAATATTTATTTTTGTCCCTTCTTGCAATATTTTCACTTGCAAATTCCCTGGTTATTTCCAACAATTCTATTTTGTTCCCCTCGATTTGCTCGACAATAGATTTAATTGACATTGTCAATTTGAAGAAGAACTGCAGGCCTTTTCCCAAATGAACACACATGAAACATTGTCAATTTGGAACACCGCCCAGGGTTTTTGTTCACATTGGAAACCTTTTTGTTATTTTAGTGTTGATCAATACATTTCTTTATGTTTTCTTTTCTTTTCACTATCACTTCTGCGTAGTGTGTATTTTTTTCTGAAATGGAGTTTTGTTTTGAGAACATGCCTTGCCTGTTAGTTTTGGCAACTTTGCAACATACTGTGCTTGACGCAAAGCCAAAAACATTAGTGAATCAACTGATGTACACTAGTAGTGTGTGACAAACATCAGTGGCGGATCCTGACAGGGCGGTCTAATGCGGCCCACTGCATTTTTCGGCATTCGCGAGCCCGCATTATTGCATTATTTTACAAAATGCTAATAATGATAATAAGAAGGTCGAATGGCTGAGCATGACTTCAATTTATGAATGTACCGTCTATGCATATTGAAGTTGATGGAATCAATATAAGGGGCTAGAGCAGTTTTTCCCGTAATGTACGTTCACATGCTGCATTTGATAATGCTACCCTGAGATGGCATTTTGTTTTTGTCTATAAAAAACAGCACATTTTTGGTGCTTGCCAAGATTCCAGTCTTTCAAAATCTTATTTTAACTTTCATCCATTCTTTTCTCTACATATACTGTACATGCCGCCTGATGCTCAGCTTCAATTCAATCATCATTATAGATGTATAGATATACGTCTCCTGCAGGAGAAAATTGATGGGTGAACCAAATTTGACGAGAAAATGTTTGGTCCAATGCAATTTTTGTTTGTTCCTTTTTCTTAAAGACTGGTTTAGTATGTCAGCCTCACTGTTCTTTCACTCCAACATGTTACCTGATGTTAGGAGGAGAAAAGCCTGCTTATGGAATGTGTGAATTTATAGATTATGTGTTTAGTTGCCAATTAGGTCCAAGCCCATCATTGTGAGAGATATTGACTGACTTCTATGGTTAAAACTTACAGCACACTCCCAATTCAGATTGCGAAGACACTTCAAATGAAAGACAAGCACAGCTGAAAAAGTTTTGCAAAAGGAGGTTCCAAAGTAGGCTACTGTGGATCAAAGAGATGCAAAGATAAAGAGAACTCAACACAAGTGAGGAAGTGAACGACACAAGGTCAAGTGCAAAAGAGACAGATGGGAAAGAAGAAAAAGATCTGAGAAAGACACTTACAAGTCTAGTAGGCCAACACAATAATTCTCCTATAACGTGATGCCACCATCGACAAGGGAGCCGTATTTTATTGAACCATGTTCCTTCTGGGCTTTTGACAGCCACAGCAGCTAGGAAGTTATAGGTGTTAATATGAAGGTCACATGGCAAAGCATGACTTCAATAAAAGTACCATGTATGGCACATTGAAGTTGATGCATGGAATCAATATATTGGGGTTAAAGCTGTTGTTCCCTTTATATAAATTCATGTTTTGCTATGAATATATATTGTACATGCTCATATGTTACATTTGATAATGCTACCCTGAGATGGCATTTTGTTGTTTATATTAGACAGCACATTTTTGGTGCTTTGCCCAGATTCCAGTCTTTCAAAACTCTCATTTTAACTTTTACCCTTTGTCTTCTCAGCATACTCTGTACTGCCGCCTGATGCTCAGCTTCAATTCAATCATCATTATAGATGTAGACCTATACATCTCTTGCAGGAGAAAATTGATGGGTGAAGAAGCTTGATGAGAAAATGTTTGGTCCAATGCAATTTTTTTGTTCCTTTTTCTTAAAGACTGGTTTAGTATTTCAGCCTCACCGTTCTTTCACTCTAACATGTTACCTGGTGTTGGAAGGGGAAAAGCCTGCTTATGAAAAGTGTGAATTTATAGATTATGTGTTCAGTTTCAAATTAGGTCAAAGCAATTTAGGTCTACGCCAATCACTGTGAGAGACTTTGACTGATTTCTTTGGTTTAAACTTACATCACATGCACTCCCAACTCAACTTGCAAAGAAACTTTGAATTAAAGACAAACACACCTGCAAAAGCTTTACAAAAGATGGTTTGTCCGGGTGGGCATTTTGGCCGACTGACAGCCCTGTCTCATTTTGGCAACTGCCGATCTCCTCTCAGCATCTAATAGTCTCCTACAGAGGTGCCTTGGCCTAGTGCATCAGGTGTCCGCCTGGCAACTAAGATGTTGCAGGTTCGACTCCCACCCATGGCACGGAGGAACTAAGCAGATCCTCCATAACTCTTTGCTTCACTTCACCCAGGTGTAAATGGGTACTTGGCTATTGGCAGTGATGGCGATTGTAGAGAGACTTAGCATTGTGTGCGCTAGAAACGGCTGCCTGGCTGTATACTCCCTGGGGAGTTAAGAAAGCCTCATGCTTGAACAGGCCTGCCAAGGGTGTAATTGTAAAGTCTGTTGAGACTGACTTCGTCGGTGTAATGGACTATAAAAAAGCCTACATTTACATTTACATTAAATCCTCCTGATGCTCAACCCAAGGCACTAGTGGCTCATCCCTGACAGCTTAAACATGATGTAAAGAGTATGGCAAGAGATAAAATAATCTCAGTTGATGATTTTTAGATTAACATCTTCGAAGATCTAAAGAGTCACAAGATAAATATTGGAAAATAAAAAATGGGAGGAAAATAATAGTTCCTCTGATTGTGCTGTTTGATTGACTGTCAGTGACTGTCAGTCATGCACCATATCCTGTCTCAATGTGGCATTAGCTGTGGTGTAGGGGCTCGATCATCTCTGGCAAAAACATGATAGTGATGCTATTGTCTCTGAATATTCTTTTAATATTTGCGTCTTTGAAGATCTAATGATATCCAAGGCAAATAGAAGAAAATATTTGAATGAAAGTGCCATCCTGGATCAGGGTAGAACAATGTGAAGCACATGACAAGAAAATTCTTTGTATAATATATAATCCAAAATGAATAAGTAAGACTCTTTTTTTACTTGTGTTCCTTTGATGTAAATAAAAAAGCAAATAATAATTTTCATAAACTTCTAAATGCATTAAGAGAAACAGTGCCTGGAGAACTGTTTCAAGAAAAACGGTTTTCTCAAGTATAAGTTCGTACTGAATCTTAGATTTTACCTGACCGCTATGTAAATTTAAAAAGGCAAATTCAGCTTATACAGAATAAAATGTTACTGAACTTTCAGAACATCAGTAAAAGCTGACATCTGACTAACACTCCTTTCCATTATCACTACAAACATTCAACTGTTGGCCTAATCATCATTTATGGAAAATAATTATAAGATCAGACTTCCGCAATATTTATTCACCTGAGTGTTTAACATTCAGAAGAAGCATAAGGAAATCAAAACCAAAATAAGTGAACGTCATCGATGCAAATCAGTTGAAATGTACAAAGGTCCTCTATGATCCAGCAAACCCAAACCTTTTTTGTAAATAGGTGTTTTTTAGTCTGGCCTTTTCTGTTTACCTATGATATCATGCCATGCTGTTCTGGATTGCTCCAGATGCAATGACATGAACTCATTTATCAAGGAATTAGAGTAGCAATAGTGGGCGATACAGGAGTCTGGCAGCTGGAGATAAGCTGATCTGAATATGGCATGATCAGAGCACTGGAAACAAGCAGCAGAAACAAGATGTACATATGCTGTATTACACTGTAGATGTTCGGAAGGCATGTGTTTCAATTAAGAATTCTTTTTGCTTACAGCTGGTCAATTTCTAATACAGAAAGAGAGGACTGTTGCACTGTGACAACTTCACATCTGAGTCATCATACTGATTTAGTTTTAATGACCCTTTAATTTCAGGAGATTTATGTTGTATGTTGAACTGAAAAACTAGATGATTACTATTTTTGCACTAGCGGATGTAATCTTATTGGTCTATGTTGACAGGTGTTGGCGACTGAGCAATTGGTATCAAATTACCTAGTAGGCATGTATATGTCGATATGTCAATATGAGTATTTGTTGTATATTAACATCTACTGATTTAAAATTTCTGTTAATCAGTAATTGGAAAAGTGATTGATTTCAGGGCAGTCTAACTAAAATTCTGAAACAAATTATGATTAACATGCACGTCACACCCCTGTAAGCTCGTTGAAGCTAGGCAATTTGATGAAAAATTACTGTGATGTTAGAATTTTACAATAGCTTTTGAATTACTCCAGAAGTGCATATTCACAAAACTGATGGTCATACTGAATACAGAATACAATATTTGTGTAAGGCTTGAAGATTCACGAATCAAAAAACAAAATCTCCTACATCTTCCACTTGGATAAAGGCAAACACGCTTCTCAGTGGGTCAGCTATTTGACAAAGAAAAATTTTTGGCATTGTGCCAAACACAGTATGTTGCATGACTGCAAAGCTGAAAAGGGCATCAAGAGAAAAGACCCATTCCAGAGGGAAATGCTAGACACCCTGAAGTGAGCCAAGTGAGTCTTCTGGTAAAGTGAGTATTGATCCACATGAAACAGAAAAAGGTGATGGAAATAACAGCCGTAGTGAAGTGGAATCCACTTTGTCTTTTCATCATGTACAGCAGGGTTGGGTTCAAATACAAATATATTTGTATTTGTATTTGTAAATACTGTATTTGTATTTGTATTTAAATACTTTTTTGGAAATTTGAAAGTATTTGTATTTGTATTTAAATACTTTGCAAAGTATTTGTATTTGTATTTAAATACTTTTGGCAGATTTCAAAAGTATTTGTATTTGTATTTGTATTTGCATCAAAGTATTTGGTATTTACAAATACATTTTTCAAATACAAGGTCTATAAATGCATAAAAAATGCATGCATCCCTTAATTTCAAAAGTGGATATAGCTAATGTGTCTATCTTTATACAATCATTTTGTTACTATATTTAGTTTAAATATCATTTTTGAAAGAGTGGAATTTTAATGGTAACCATCTTAGTTTCACTTGAATTGTTTAGTTTGTGGTCTGTACAAAAACATAGATGTATAGAGATTATCACTGTCTCTGTGTTGTTATAGGTTTGAAGAAGTTAACAATAACTCAAGAATCCGATGGACTGCACAAGTGAAATACAACTCAGCTTCTGTCCTATCTAAACTTCCAATTTTAAGAAAATATTTGTTGAACACAAGATAAAAATGAAATATACACTGTATGAGAAGTCATGAATTATAATTGTTTGCATATTAAGTTTAAAAAATGAAAGATTTTCTTTAATTAATTTAATACACATTTACCTATAGTAGTAATTGTGTATACATCTCACTTACCTCTATACTAAATATATTTTCTTTGACAAAAAATGTTACATTTATCTAATAGTTACAGGTAAATGTCCATTTTATATTGTCTAATAGTATGAAAGACATGACTATTACACATTTATAATTTAACTGCTATTCTAACACTGGCTATTGTCTCAATTGCTATTCAAACACAGGTACATGCCATGCATTGTCTTTAGTGAGCAAAGGTGCATTCTAATTATATAGGGGTACCATTGTGTGGACATAAATTATACACAGCTAGCAGTTATAGAAAGTTCATATTATTTTGCATTTATAATGACTACATCATTATTTAATTAGAGGTCAAGCAAAAGAAAACTTAAATTTGTTTTTTAAAGCACATACCAAAGTTCCAGATATTTTTGTATATTATTCATTATTATAGCATCACTATCACGCAACAACTTCTAAATTATAATGCCTTCTTGTTGAATACAAAAAAAGTAGATTTTATTTATATTTTGGATTTGAGAGGGCATTCAACAGTGGATTGATTTCTCCAATATTGACTTATTTTTAGCTAACGAAATATGTTGTTCAATGAACGAAACACCTATTTCCCTATTTTATATTAATTTTTTATTGTGCTTAATTTTTCACATATTTTCCTAGTCAAGCATTCAACAAATTCCTGGTACTGAAAATAGGTATTCTAATGAAACAAATGTGGCATATAGAACAAAAACACAGGATTTTAATGTATCTAACATGATTATTCTATCCCCAAAAGAACCCTTACAAAATTGGCCAAAAAGAACCTTCTGTCTCGACCAATCACAGAGCAGTATTCACCAGTGCACCTTCTCTGACTGAAATTTAGCTACATAATTATTTGTTCATCTCACTTATTTAGTTGACTATAGTTAGTCCTTTGACTTATAATGTAGGAAGTCACTTTAATAATTTACTTAGTTATTTTTCGAAGTACAAAGAAAAAATGCGAATAGACAACATTACTGAGCCAATGTGTCTGAATGAGCAACTGTATATTCTGTGTTTTTATACCAAAGTGATTACAATCATCACCAAGGGAAGTGAAAGTCATTGTGAATCAGTGAAAATTTGGTATTCAACCTGGAAATACTGGTTTTATTTTGAAATATTCATAGATTAATCAATATTTATCACTTGATATGCAGAACATCATATTAAGAGTTATATAAATAAATATTTGTGCATATTCAAAATCATAATTTGCAACTATTCAGTTTATAATCGGGTGTTTAAATGACGAAAAATGTCTCAATTTGAACAGATTTTAATGAAGAAACTTGATAATAATATAATTAAAAATGTAATAATTATTTCTATTACTTGTTACAACTATATAACCCACAGACCCATAACAGTTTGTTGTATTCATAAACATTAGCTGGAGTTAGATTGGAAACAATTAAAAAAGACAGGTTTGAAGGTCTAAGACAGAATTATTGAAAGTATTTTCAAATATATTTGCAAATATATTTGTATTTGTATTTAAATACTTTCAAAATTTGAGTATTTGTATTTGTATTTGTATTTGAAAGAATTGAAAGTATTTGTATTTGTATTTAAATACTTTTGAGCTCAACTGTATTTGTATTTGTATTTATATTTAGAAAGATTGAAAGTATTTGTATTTGTATTTAAATACTTTTATCTGTATTTGAACCCAACCCTGATGTACAGCAGATCTGAAAAACTTATTACTATTTCAAAAACTGATACTTAAACAGAGAACAATATTTTTCACTTGCTTAGTGGCATAAGCGCAACTTGAGGCCCAGAACAAAGAATAATATAGCTGCACAGTGTAATACATCTAAATAATTCTGCATTCATTCCTTCAGGAAGAAACTACGCTGGACAAACTGTTGTTTAGATAATGAGGTGAGGGGTGTTTTTTTTTTACAATGTCTGATTTTTTTTAAACCGTTTAATACACTATGTCATTGCTATAAATCTCACCAGGGCTGGTGTGGCTCTGAAGTATATGTCTGTGTGTCTAAAAATAGCTCATTCTGCCCTGCAGCTCCTCTCTGATGCTAGCTAATGCTAACACCCCAAACATCTTGGGACTTGGCCACTGGTTCCAAACATTGGCCGAGACTAAAATATTGATGTTTGCAAAACATGACAGTTGTTCTAGTATTCCTCACATATTCCACTGCCTAAAAATGTCATCAGAATTGCTTCTTAGAAGCTGTAACATTGTGTTAAATTATGGTGGCAGCGAAGCAGAAACTCTAAGGTGTAAATTACATGATAAGAGACCAAAGCATGCTTATCAATGACACACTTGTGGTGATTAATTACGATCTAATTAGAAGTGACTTGAATTGTTAAGATATGGTGCGAGATGGTGACTTATTAAAACTGGGGGAGAGAAAAAACCTAATGGCCGGCGAAGAGAAAGTAGATGGAAAATGGCAAGGAGGATAACGAGAATGATGACAAGAAGTAGGGGAAATATAATAAGGACTCAAAAAACTAAAGTTTGAAGAGGATAAGGAGGATGAGGAAGAAGAAAATATAAGAACACTGGAAGAGAAACTTGGAGGAAATGTAAGGGGAGGACAAGAAGAAGGAGGAGGAGGACAAGGGAGAGTGGGAAATGTAATAAAATGTAATGAAATCACCTAAGTCTCACACCTCCTTACACCTGAATCTGAATTGTTTTGGTTTACTTCCTCTGCCCTTTGCCAGGTCAGTTTCTGGATTCACAACATTTTGTAATGCACCAGACAATTTGTTTTCTTTTTTTCTTTTGTGATTCTATATGTTATATAAATAGGGGAGAGCGGGGCACCATGAGCCGCTTTTCTGAAATTAAGCTACTGAGCCTAAAGTTTCAATGGTAAATAGCTGGTTGCTTTATATAATCATAGCAAGACCTCTTGGCTACAATATCCAGTGTTGTAACATTATATTCTTAATCCTTAAATAGTCAAAACATTGTCTTTAAAAAATGTAGTCAAGTGGCCCATCGTGCCCCGACCCTGGGGCACCATGAGTCATGGCATGGAGAGCTGTTTACAAACATGTATTATCCTTCTCATTCAACTGTAAAGATCTGATACCTCATAAACCAGATGTTTTACTTGAAATTTTCCCTTGGCATATATACCACTATATGGATCAGATGGATTTTACATATTTTTCTATGAAATAGCACAAATGTGTCCTAAACAGCTGCTGATGTCTTGCACTATAGTTCTGCATATCACCATTTTCCGCTGCCCAATATTTTTACTTTTCACTCAAATTCACTGGTCAATGGTATTTTTTTTCAATTCTTGGTCCTACATTGAAAAGAAAGATTATGATTGCTACCCTAGCCAGTTCTACACTAATAAACGAATAGATGGTCTTCTTATCGAGCAGTTCTATCTTGCCTTTTTTTTGTTGAGACCATGGCTCATGATGCCCCGTGGCTCTTGGTGCCATTCTCCCCTACACAAGAAAACACATTGTTTGATAAGGAGGACGAGGATGTGGAAAAGAACAAAGGATGGAGGACAGGGGGGACAAGAATAAGGAGGATTGGGAAAATATAGTAAAGACACTTCAAGTGAATTGAATTCATTTGTAAATGTGGGGAGAGGCAGAGGAAGACAATAATGAGGAGGACAAGAAAGAAGAGGAGGAAGAGGAGAGCAAGGAGGAGGAGGAGGAGAGCAAGGAGGGGAGGAGAACAAAGACAAGGAGGATGAGGAGAAGGAAGGAGGAAGGAGGACGAGGATCAGGAGGTCGATAAGAAGTATGAAGGAGTAGAGTAGGTCGGGGCATGCAGCCCCCCTTAACTTTGAGGTGCGATTTGACCTACTTTTATGGGCGATTATTTGAATGCTTATGCTGTCAGGAAGGGATCATTTGACTCTACTAAAAACTAGTGAAACAAATGTCTACCAATTTTAATAAAGGAGTTAAGGCCATTTTTGTAGAAAAATTAAAATTGCCTTCTTACCCCACCCATCAGGCAAGAAGCCCCCCTATTATAATCCTATGGAAATTTTTTTTATGAGCGCATTCAGCCTAAAAGTTATTTCTTAGAGTTCTTCTATTCCTTTTAAGGCATTCTATTAACTTTTTCTGAATTTCTGAATTTTTCTGTTCATTCTTTTATTTTTTTAATATTTTTTGCCCTGTTTCAATTTCCGGCCAAATTATTTTTCTATTTTAATTAGCTATTCTATCAAGATTTAAGGTAAAGTACACATTATAATAATGGTTCCTAAAGCAGCTTTGAACCCCCAGTGAAGGGGGCCTCATGCTCCATATCATGTGGGGCCTCTCGCCCCAAACCCACATATTTCAATTTGACCTCTATATTTTGAACTAAAATGCAAAAAATATGATCCAAATCATGTTTATGTGATAGTCATAAAGTGAAGCAATGCAGATATCCATTATACTTTTAAAAATTTCCAAAGTTATTTCTGACAACCCCTTTCAAAGAATTAGTCAAAGTTATAAAAACCATGCACATCAGTGTTGGAGGTCTCGAGGCCGGCCTCGTCCTCGAGGCCGGCCTCGGGGCCTTATTTTGATGGCCTCGGCCTTGGCTCGGTCTCGGATGCCAAATCCTTGGCCTTGCCTCGGTCTCGGGTGTCTTTGGTTGAGTGATGGTGGCCTCGGGACCGGCCTCGTCCTCGAGGCCGGCCTCGAGGCCATATGTTGATGGCCTCGGCCTCGCCTTGGCCTCGGAGGTTCATGCCTCGGTCTCGGTCTTGGCCTCGGATGTCCCGGCCTCGACTACATCACTGATGCACATTATTTTGTTTCTTTAATTTCTACTATGATTTGTTGCTGTTTGCCCTGAAAATTTGTGACGTCACCTAAAACGCCTCTAGCTTCAATCCTATCAATAGATAAATGCACCAAAAATGAAAGTTTGGATATAAGCCTGGGGGGGCCTCTCACCTAACCCGGGCTTCTTGCCCCAACCTATTCTATATAATATGATGAATTACTAAGAACTGAGAGGAAGATAAACATTCAAAAGAAGTGAGCGGATATGGGAATGTCTATTGCTCTTGATGGAGAGAGGATGATATGTCAACTGAACGTGTCGCAGTGCAAAGGCACAGCGAATGGCTCAGCTGTTTGCAATAACAACATGAATGTAGTGATCTTCGTGTGTCTGGGAGCTTTGCAGCCTATGAGCCTCTGTTGCAGCATGAACCTTTGGACAAAAATGATGTTATAGAATGAGAAATATAGGTCTAAGGTAAAGAAGAAATGACAAAGAAAATACATGCACATGTACACATACGTGAAAAGGAGGGACATTCAAAGAACAAGGTTAATGATCTATTTTTTTCTTGCCAACACCAATCATTCTTTCTCATTGTGTCAAGTGTCCCACTATTCAATATCTGTATTGACCAACTGCTTGTCAGCAGGAACAATTATTTGCTCAGCAATTGGCCAATAGATTATTGACGGAAATAACTATTGACATCTTGCATGTGACGACAATCGCTGGATCAACACAAGGTATCAAATATCTCATGCCTGTTGACTGTTGGTACATTGTTCTGAACAACAATTCCTGATAACACGTTTTTTGTAAGGCTGATAGGAGTTATTGACCTCATGCATTGATCTTGTTACTCGATTCACCAAACATATTGCAATACAGGATGTAAAGCTCCAATCAACCATCCATCAACCAAGCATATTGAAGAATTGCTGTCAGTCTTGAAGCATGTGGTGTCTTCAGACTAAAATCATAAAATAATTAGATTCAACCTTTAAAGGTGAAAATGAATGACGAATGATGGAGATTTATGCTTCTTTGTTTCCAACAGAGGCAAGGACTACTAATATATACAAGTTTAAAGAGCCAACTCTATGATATGAAGTCATTTGTATGCAACATTAAAAATTACATGAAATGTGAGCGTATGTTTGTTTTGGTCCATAGGCTGCCCATCTACAATTCTTGAACCAAAATGATGTCATATGTCATGAGTTTGCAATTACATTAGTGCATCATATTTACACTTAATCCATTATGTTTAGCTGTAATTCATTACGTTGGACTGTAATGCATGCTTAGCCCAACGTAATGGATGCTCAGCCATGCTGCCTTCTCCAATTTCAGTGTTGTGAAAATGCTGAATGTGTGATTTATAAACTGAAACAGGATCTCCTAATGTCCTATCTCCCAGGTTTCACTAAGCACACTCCAGCTTCAATCATTCTACATACAGTCATCACTCTGTGTAATCAACTCTCAGAGGCAGTCTTCTTCCTAAATCTTATTGGCAATAGAATTACTGGGTAATTGCAGCTCACTAACAATGTGGAATGACATCTGGGAGACTGGGAACTAGTTTGCTGGGTCTATTTCTTGTGCTGGTTGTGACAGGCCAATGGCAAACTATACACAATTTGTCTGGGTTGACAACTGATCAGAGGGTCAGTTGTTTGTCTTTTTTTTGGATTAAATTATTCAGAGAATGTTATCCTGGTGTATGAGATAATTCCCTGTATCTCTGTGGTAAAAAAAAACAGCCTGTCGTTTCCTATAGGACCAATGCCACAAGTTGGTAAAATTTGGAACTTCTGGTGAAATTGACCAAAAAATCAATAATCACTGATATGCTTCTTATAGCCAGACCAATCAGGCACGTAAGAGAAACTTGTGACCCATTAGGACTATGTACTTCTACCAATCTACCACCCTTATTTGTGGACAATCTTTCTCGCTCTTGTATCAGGTCAGGTGTCCCACTGTTCAATATCTGTATTGAACAGCTGCTTGTCAACAGGACCATAATTTGCTCAGCAATTGGCCAATAGATGATTCATGCAAATGACTATTGACATCGTGCATGTGCTGACAATCACTGGATCCACAAAAGGGTTTCAAATATCTGATGCCTCTACAGTATTAGTCCTGTTAGTCCTGACAATGTTTTCATAAGTTGCCAGAAATCATTGGCTCTTGATGATTTATTTTTTCCAGAGGTCACAAAAGTGATGACTGGAGACACTCTAGACGTCTATAAGACCACTGTTTTGGGTCCAGTGTTTAGTCAGCAACAACGCACGAAGGATATGGCACCAATGTCTGTCAGCTAAAATTACTTATTTCTATTCATTTAGAAATAACTTGAAACGCTATTATTTAATTCACAACCAGTATTACATAGAATACTACATTATACAAGACCACATGAGTTATTGCCATTTGCAGTTTTAACCCCATGCAAAAGCTAATATCCACATGCTCTAAAATTATGACGTCCAAATCCAATAAATGTCAAAAGCATGAAGCATTCTGACACTAAATGATATTGCTTCACAATTCATGACATTGCCATGCAGTAATGCATCAAATTTGCGCCTAAATGCACTAATGCATCATATCAGCCTGTAATGTATCATACTTGGCTATTTATTACTTGCTCTGATGTCAGTGTCATAAAAATGCTGAATGTCATGACGTATAGGCTTTCCGATGTGTTACCTTTTCCAACCTACCATTATAGAAATGCAGCACATATAAAGCTGAAGGATTGCCTTGACGCTTGCAATAGAAAATCATAGTGAATAACGTGCTTCAATTGAATGGCAAATAGCACATAATTATTGCCCAGTCTGCCTCGTTTCACTAAACTCATTCCTCTTTCTGTGAACTGCATAATGAACTCTCAGAGGCACTCTTCTTCCCGAATCTTATTGGCAATAGAATTACTGAGCAATGCCCCCCCTAACAACACAGAATAACATCTGGATTCGTTTTGCAAGGTTTGCTGCAAGTCCTTCTGACGGCCCATAGCAAAGTGTATGGTAGTATTTCAGGTCCAAGTTAGGGATGCCCCGCTACCACTTTTTCACTTCTGATCAGACTGATCCAATACCAATACTGCTTTTTGTTGCCGATACTTACCAATACCGATACCGTTCTGATACTGATTCCATCGGGTAAATATAGAGCACTGCCTCCGATCTGATACTGATACTAATTTTTGGGTTTCGATACCATCGATACCACTATTGGTATCAGTACCGGAATATCCCTTGGCCAAGTGTAAAGTTCTGGGTTATCCCCTTGGTGTTCTGCCAAATCACCAACCATTCTGATACTGAATGACGTCCTAACATTTCATGAGTCTGCATGACTTTAATGCATCATATTTACCCATTATCTTTGGCATTTATGCTATATGCTGTAATGGGTCATGCTTACTCCAATGAATCTTCTTTATTTCATTGCCATCCAGTGTTATTTGTTTCAATGCTGCTTTAAAACTGTCGGTAAAATTACCATAAACCATTAATAGAGCGCGTCAATATCTTTTCAAGGGCAGTCTCAATGTTGGACCAAAATTGTTTAATTTGAATATAATGCACACAAAATACTTCAGCTTGGCACATTATAGCCGGGACCAATCAGAGGCACGGAAGAGAATCTTGTGACCCATTAGGACTATGTGCTTCTACCAATCTACCACTCTTATTTTTAGACAATCTTTCTCGCTCCTTACATCAGGTCAGGTGTCCCACTATTCAATATCTGTATTGACCAACTGCTTGTCAACAGGAACAATTATTTGCTCAGCAATTGGCCAATAGATTATTGATGCAAATGACTATTGACATCTTGCATGTGCTGACAATCACTGGATCAATCCAAGGGTTTCAAATATCTCATGCCTTTAACTATACATTACATGTTTTCATAAGTTGTCAGAAATCATTGCCTCTTGATGACTTATTTTTGTTCAAGCCGCACCACACAAAATGCAATCACTTCTTCAAAGAATCGCACAGATGTCTGTTAGGGTGCATCAAATGCCCCTCATATTTTCCTATCACAACCAAACATGGTTTAAAATGTTCCTTTTGACTATTAGAAAATTCATGCAAATTTTCAGAAAGTTTGAGATAGCGCTAGGGGTACCACAAAGAGGCTGAAATAAACCAATAGAATGACATATCGCCGAATCGCGGTATTGAATATTTTGAACAATAACGGCTGTATCATAATAATTTTATCATATCTGAATTCCTCACAGAAAGAGCTTTCAAATGAGTACCCGCATTGCATATATTGTGTTATTCAAAGTGAATACGAAAGCACAAGAGTATGGGACATAATTTATTTCGAAAAGCCAATGAATTATTTTTTGCCTGAATGTTGCTTTCTGCCCAAATTTTGCAGACATTCACCTTCTTGTCCTTCCAGAATATCTGGCATTCAATGTATCCAATTCTGCAACATTTTTACGGATCCAGTACCTCTCCCCATGCCTCCTTTATAACAGCACTAAAATTTCGAAATTATGACATTTTACGAGCCAGAACTGATTAATTAATGTTTCTAAAAACAATATAACTAAAAAATCATTACATAAAAAGTCTTTCTTTGGAGATCATGTTGAAAAAAATTGTGTAGAAATCACAGATTCAAAGATAAGTGAATTTTAATGTGATGCAATTTTAGATTTAGCATTTCTTGACATATCTTATACTATCAGTACTAATTTCAATGTTTTTCATACATTATAATATTAGATATTTTCTAAAATGTCTATTAAATATGACTGAGCCAAGAAATTATTCTGTCATTGATATAAAATGTCATAACAATGTTTCTGCCATATATTGATATTAAAACGTAATAATAGTTAATTATGACGATGAATTTATAAGATAACCCATTGATGGTGCCATTCATTTGAAAGGTCTTTTTATGCTGATTTCAAAAATAATAACCACATGTTTCTGCACAGAAATTTGAAAAAGTTATGGGAAACCGCGGATCGGCGGTACCTAATTTATGTGCTGGGAAAGATGGCCAGTGTGGTACCCCTAGCCATAGTACGATTTCACTTAAACTTCTTAGAAGTGTCTTTCCAATCAAAAGGCACAACTTCATTCATGTTTGATTATATTTTGAGAGAAAAAGGGCGTTTGATGCACCCTAATGTCTGTATAGCTTAAAATTAATATGATATATTTCAATAATTTGGTAATGATGCGAAAGGCTATCATTTAATTCACAAACCAGTATTACAGAGAATAATATAGGATACAAGACCATGTGAGTCATTGCCATTTGCAGTTTTAACCCGTGCTAAAGCAAATTCCACATGCTCTAAAATTATGACATCTAAATCCAATAAATGTCAAAAGCATGTAGCATTCTGACACTAAATGTTATTGCTTCACAATATACGATGCTGCCATGACATGCAGTAATGCATCACCTTTGCTCCTAAATGCTTTCATATTTGGCACTAATGCATCATATTAGCACATAATGAATCATACTTGCTCTTATGTCAGTGTCACAACAATGCTGAATGTCATGATGTATAGGCATTCCGATATGTCGCCTTACAACCTACCATTATAGAAATGCAGCTGAAGGATTGCCTTGGGCAGATTTCACGAAAAGTGCTCTTAAAAGGTACCTTAAACTTTCCAACCCCTTTGTTATCTCTCTGTTGCTTCCTGAAGCAAGTAAACCTATTACTAAGTATATCTGTGAGGTAATGAATAAATATCAATAAAATATTCCTCAAATATATTAGGCTTTTTCCTCTTAAAAAAAATTTTTTTTATGCCTCATGAGGACAATTTTGGACGACGGAACTTACTGGTGATCAGACATGCTTGCTTTGGCTCTCTGTGGAATCTGCTAAAACCAATTCAGGAAAATGTAATGGTATGTGATTGATAAAAAACATCTTGAAAATTATTTTGGAACCATTTTCAATTGTCTTGGTCATTATAAAACTTGAAAAAAAATATAAAATAAAGAAAGACTGTTAATGTAACTCGATTCCGTCTCAGGACACTGAGGTTACATTAGCAACTTTTACATGGAAATTTTTCTGTGTGCACGCTACTTATGCCAATTTCAAACATGAAATTATAATATTTTATTGAAAAACGTGTCTTATTTGCCTATTTACATCACCAAAAACATAAATGACTGGGTATGGTACCGGTTTCTTTATTGCTAATGTAACTGAAATTTCGCATCCGTCCATTTCATAGTGTTACATTAGAAAAATGTGTACATAAAAATTACGTTAAAAAACACATGATTAGATCTCAATTTTTTTCTGAACTCAAAGCCAGGTCTCCCAAGAGCAGGCCAGGGGTGGTACCCTGCTGGTGACTTCATTTATATTGCAGTAGGACCAGCATAAAAAATTCCGTCCTACATCATTCATCATTGTTACATTAGCACAAGGCCATATTTTTAGCTACTCTGACCTACCAATCCAACAGAAAAGATTGTTTACCCATGATTTTATTTAATGAATTGACACAATAAAAGATTTAGCTTTCAGCTTTTTTTTTGTCCTGCCAGCTATCCTCAGAAGAAGCACCCTGAGAAAATCTGAGAATCTACGAATCGATTATGTCTGGCCTTATCAGTATTGTGCTAATGTAACTTGTGGACAAGTTGTGGTAAGTCATTTTGCAGCTTTTTCGTGAAATCTGCCCTTGGTGCTTGCAATAGAAAATCATAGTGAATAACGTGCTTCAATTGAATGGCAAATAGCACATAATTATTGCCCAGTCTGCCTCGTTTCACTAAACTCATTCCTCTTTCTGTGAACTGCATAATGAACTCTCAGAGGCACTCTTCTTCCCGAATCTTATTGGCAATAGAATGACTGAGCAATGCCCCCCCTAACAACACAGAATAACATCTGGATTCGTTTTGCAAGGTTTGCTGCAAGTCCTTCTGACGGCCCATAGCAAAGTGTATGGTAGTATTTCAGGTCCAAGTTAGGGATGCACAGCTACCACTTTTTCACTTCTGATCAGACTGATCCAATACCAATACTGCTTTTTTATGCTGATACTTACCAATACCGATACCATTCTTATACTGATACCGTTGGGTAAATATAGTGCACTGCCTCAAATCCGATACTGATACTGCTTTTTGGTTTCAATACCACCGATACCAATATTGGTATCAGGACCGGAACATCCCGAGCCAAGTGTAAAGTTCTGGGTTGTCCAATTGGTGCTCTGTCAAATCACCAACCATTCCGATACTGAATGACGTCCTCACATTTCATGAGTCTGCATGCCATTAATGCATCATATTTACCCATTATCTTTGGCATTTATATGCAATATGCTGTAATGGGTCATGCTTCTTCCAATGTCAGTATCATGCAAATGCTGAATGTAGTCAGTTGTCCTAATGTCCTGTCCACCAGATTTCTAAAACATATTCCAGGAAGTCACACTGCCACAGTCAATGATGTAACCACGTCTCAGAGGTAGTCTTTGTTTCAAATCTGATTGGCAGTTGAATTACTGGTCAATTGCCCCACTAATAATGTAGAATGACAACTGGGATTCCGGGAAATAGTTTTGCTGGGTCTATTGCTTGTTCTAGTGGCAGCAGACCAATGGCAAACTATATTCACAATTTGTCTAGGTGCTCCACTGTCAAGGAAAATGACAACTGAATGAGCTTGGCATCTAACTTATTGGCCTCGGATACATTTATTTTGCCTGGAGGCAAATTCATCCTGACACAATCTGTCACAAATTGGCTGTATTTCTCCAAAGCCAATCACTCGGAGCAATGTCAGATCTTGCAAAGACTAGAATTACCCTTTATTGTACAATTTTGCATTTGCCAACATCCAGCCTGTATCCTTCAATAACTTTTTAGAGGTTCAGTTCTTTGTCTTTGTTCTTCAGTGTTTTTCTATTGCAAGCTTTTTTCTGCTAAAAACGCAAGTAATATTGTCATTTTGCCGGGGGATCACTTCATATTGGAAACTTTTGCGTTATTTTGTATGATCAATATCTTTTCTTTGTTTTTCACTGTCACTTCAGGGTGGTGTGTCTTACTATCTGAAATGAGGTTTTGCTTTGATGGCATGTCCCATGTCTTGTTCAGTTTTGAAAACTCTACAACATTGTGTGCCTGGCACAAGGTCACACATTTCAATGAATCTTCTTTATTTCATTGCCATCCAGTGTTATTTGTTTCAATGCTGCTTTAAAACTGTCGGTAAAATTACCATAAACCATTAATAGAGCGCGTCAATATCTTTTCAAGGGCAGTCTCAATGTTGGACCAAAATTGTTTAATTTGAATATAATGTACACAAAATACTTCAGCTTGGCGCATTATAGCCGGGACCAATCAGAGGCACGGAAGAGAATCTTGTGACCCATTAGGACTATGTGCTTCTACCAATCTACCACCCTTATTTTTAGACAATCTTTCTCGCTCCTTACATCAGGTCAGGTGTCCCACTATTCAATATCTGTATTAACCAACTGCTAGTCAACAGGAACAATTATTTGCTCAGCAATTGGCCAATAGATTATTGATGCAAATGACTATTGACATCTTGCATGTGCTGACAATCACTGGATCAATCCAAGGGTTTCAAATATCTCATGCCTTTAAATATACATTACATGTTTTCATAAGTTGTCAGAAATCATTGCCTCTTGATGACTTATTTTTGGTCAAGCCGCACCACACAAAATGCAATCACTTCTTCAAAGAATCGCACAGATGTCTGTATATCTTAAAATTAATATGATATATTTCAATAATTTGGTAATGATGCGAAAGGCTATCATTTAATTCACAAACCAGTATTACAGAGAATAATATAGGATACAAGACCATGTGAGTCATTGCCATTTGCAGTTTTAACCCGTGCTAAAGCAAATTCCACATGCTCTAAAATTATGACATCTAAATCCAATAAATGTCAAAAGCATGTAGCATTCTGACACTAAATGTTATTGCTTCACAATATACGATGCTGCCATGACATGCAGTAATGCATCACCTTTGCTCCTAAATGCTTTCATATTTGGCACTAATGCATCATATTAGCACATAATGAATCATACTTGCTCTTATGTCAGTGTCACAACAATGCTGAATGTCATGATGTATAGGCATTCCGATATGTCGCCTTTCAACCTACCATTATAGAAATGCAGCACATATAAAGCTGAAGGATTGCCTTGGGCAGATTTCACGAAAAGTGCTCTTAAAAGGTACCTTAAACTTTCCAACCCCTTTGTTATCTCTCTGTTGCTTCCTGAAGCAAGTAAACCTATTACTAAGTATATCTGTGAGGCAATGAATAAATATCAATAAAATATTCCTCAAATATATTAGGCTTTTTCCTCTTAAAAAAATTTTTTTTTATACCTCATGAGGACAATTTTGGACGACGGAACTTACTGGTGATCAGACATGCTTGCTTTGGCTCTCTGTGGAATCTGCTAAAACCAATTCAGGAAAATGTAATGGTATGTGATTGATAAAAAACATCTTGAAAATTATTTTGGAACCATTTTCAATTGTCTTGGTGATTATAAAACTTGAAAAAAAATATAAAATAAAGAAAGACTGTTAATGTAACTCGATTCCGTCTCAGGACACTGAGGTTACATTAGCAACTTTTACATGGAAATTTTTCTGTGTGCACGCTACTTATGCCAATTTCAAACATGAAATTATAATATTTTATTGAAAAACGTGTCTTATTTGCCTATTTACATCACCAAAAACATAAATGACTGGGTATGGTACCGGTTTCTTTATTGCTAATGTAACTGAAATTTCGCATCCGTCCATTTCATAGTGTTACATTAGAAAAATGTGTACATAAAAATTACGTTAAAAAACACATGATTAGATCTCAATTTTTTTCTGAACTCAAAGCCAGGTCTCCCAAGAGCAGGCCAGGGGTGGTACCCTGCTGGTGACTTCATTTATATTGCAGTAGGACCAGCATAAAAAATTCCGTCATACATCATTCATCATTGTTACATTAGCACAAGGCCATATTTTTAGCTACTCTGACCTACCAATCCAACAGAAAAGATTGTTTACCCATGATTTTATTTAATGAATTGACACAATAAAAGATTTAGCTTTCAGCTTTTTTTTTGTCCTGCCAGCTATCCTCAGAAGAAGCACCCTGAGAAAATCTGAGAATCTACGAATCGATTATGTCTGGCCTTATCAGTATTGTGCTAATGTAACTTGTGGACAAGTTGTGGTAAGTCATCTTGCAGCTTTTTCGTGAAATCTGCCCTTGGTGCTTGCAATAGAAAATCATAGTGAATAACGTGCTTCAATTGAATGGCAAATAGCACATAATTATTGCCCAGTCTGCCTCGTTTCACTAAACTCATTCCTCTTTCTGTGAACTGCATAATGAACTCTCAGAGGCACTCTTCTTCCCGAATCTTATTGGCAATAGAATTACTGAGCAATGCCCCCCCTAACAACACAGAATAACATCTGGATTCGTTTTGCAAGGTTTGCTGCAAGTCCTTCTGACGGCCCATAGCAAAGTGTATGGTAGTATTTCAGGTCCAAGTTAGGGATGCACAGCTACCACTTTTTCACTTCTGATCAGACTGATCCAATACCAATACTGCTTTTTTATGCTGATACTTACCAATACCGATACCATTCTTATACTGATACCGTTGGGTAAATATAGTGCACTGCCTCAAATCCGATACTGATACTGGTTTTTGGTTTCGATACCACCGATACCAATATTGGTATCAGTATCGGAACATCCCTAGTCCAAGTGTAAAGTTCTGGTTTATGCACTTGGTGCTGTGGGAAATCAACAACCATTCCGATACTGAATGATGCCCTCACATTTCATGAGTCTTCATGATATTAATGCATCATATTAACCCATTATCTTTGGCATTTGTGCAATATGCCGTAATGGGTCATGCCTGCTCCAATGTTAGTATCAAGCGAAGGCTGAATGTGTGATTTATAAACTGATAAGTTGGTGCATGGCCTGTAGTCAGTTGTCCTAATGTCCTGTCCGCCAGGTTTCCAAAGCATATTCCAGCTACAGTCAATGATGTTCAAGTCTCAGAGGCAGTCTTTGCCCAAATCTGATTGGTAGTTGAATTACTGAGCAATTGCCCCACTAATAATGTTGAAGGACATCTGGGATTCCAGGAACTGGTTTTGCTGGGTCTATTGCTTGTTCTAGTAGCAGCAGACCAATAGCAAACTATGTACACAATTTGTCTAGGTGGTCCACTGTCAAGGAAAATGACAACTGAATGAGCTAGGCATCCGGCTTATTGGCCTTGCATCGTGTTTTTTTTTGCACTAAAAGGCAAATTCATCCTGACACAATCTGTCACAAATTGGCTGTAATTCTAGAAATCCGATCAATTGGGGCAATGTCAGATCTTGCAAAGACTAGAATTACCTTTTTACGCACAATTTTGCATTTAGAAACATCCAGCCTGTATCATTTGATAACTGTTTAGAGGTTCAGTTGTATGTCTTTTTCTTCACCATTTTTGTTCGAATGGTTAAAATGATATGAATGTTGTGTCCTGGTGTATGATATATTACTGAAATTGAGTCTCTGTATCCCTGTGGTAAAAAAAAAATACACTGTCATTTCTTACATGGATGCTGGATATTTCCTTTCATTTCTTTTTACAATATTTCGATTCGCAACAATTCCTTTTGTTACTTTCAATGCAGATTCTTCTTGTTGTTTCCCTTAATTTGCATGACAGTCGACTTCATTTGACATTGTCAATATGAGGAAGAACTGCAGGCCTTTTTCTGCTGAATAGAACGCAAGCAATATTGTCAGTGCGGAATGTTGCTGGGGTGTTCAGTTTATATTGGAAACTTTTGTGTTATTTTTGTGTGATCAATATGTTTTCTTTGTTTTTCACTTTCACTTCAGGGTGGTGTGTCCTACTATCTAAATGAGGTTTTGCTTTGATAGAATGTCCCATGTCTTGTTCAGTTTTGAAAACTCTACAAGAGAGTGTGCCTGGCACAAGGCCAAAAATATGTCGGTCAATCAATTGATGTACGAAAGTGGGTGTCTTAGATGTTCTTTACTTCACTTTCATTTTAAAAGTGCTATTTTATCTAAAGTTGTTGTAAAACTGTCAATAGTCCTTTCATAGATTGTGAATATAGAGCACCAGCTTTTGACCAAATTATTGACATATTCCAAATTTATTCTGCATTGATCTTAGAGAAAAAAAGACAATTTACCTTGAAAATGTACCTTGAATGCGCTGTTAATACTCAACCGATGAATCTCACATCCAGGACATTTCAGAGATAAGTTACCCAATAGGATGGTAGAGTTCTCTGGTGATGCAGACCGGACCATCTTGGACCGGTCCAGTCCAGCGCATGCCAAAATACCAGACCACCTACAAAATTCGGTCCAGCGCCAGACTGGACGGGTCCAGTGCCAGTCCAGACTGGTCCAGTGCCAGTCCAGACTTGTCCAGTGATTTTTGATGTCATGAAGGGCATCGCATGAATTGTGTCATATATCTAAGCATGAAGTTCATATCATATAGCTTGTTAAAACCCTCATTTTTATCATAATTTTCTATATGACAATGGACCGCTTCTGGACTGGTCCGTAACAAAATCGGACCACCTCACACTGCATGGACCAGACCAGGACGTGACCCCTTTTGTAAATACCAGACCACCCTCTGAAAGGTGGTCCAGTCTGCGTCACTAGATTTCTACCACCCGTTATATGTGAGACAACAATATTTCTTGCTCATTGTAAGTGTCCCACAATTCAATATCTGTATTGACCAACTGCTTGTCAACAGGAACAATTATTTGCTCAGCAATTGGCCAATAGATTATTGATGCAAATGACTATTGACATGCATGTGCTGACAATCGCCTGATAAACAGATCTAAGGGTTTCAAATATCTCATGTCTCTAGATGTACTATTACATTATTCTATTTTTTCTTTGAGAACCTTTTGATGGATTGGCAGGAGTCAATGGCTCTTTTCAAGGCTATTTTACTTTTGGCCAACAGGAACACCTATATGATGTCCAAATCCTCTGCCAAAAAATGTCAAATGCATGAACCATTATAATGATGACAAATATTCAAAAAGCCAAAATTTTGGAATGTAGGCCTTTTCTGCTTAATAGAATGCAAACAATATTGTCAGTTTGGCATGTTGCCGGGGGGTTCAGTTCATATTTGAAACTTTTGTGTGATCAGTATGTTTTCTTTGCTTTATACTGTCACTTCAGGGTAGTGTGTCTTTCTGTCTGAAATGGGGTTTAGCTTTGAGAGCATGTCTTGCTCTGTTTTGAAAACTTTGCAACATATTGTTTCTGGCACAAGACCAAAAATGTGTCGGTCAATCAATTGATGTGCAGTAGTGGGTGTCTGAGATTTTTCTTTACTTCAATGGCAATAGTCCTTCTATAGATCATGAATAGAGCATCAGCTATTGACCAGACCATTGACATATTCTAAATTAACCTGCATTGATCTTGAAGAAATAAAGGCAATTTATTTTATAAATTTACCTTGAATGCGCTGTTAATACTCAAGCGAGGACTCTCACATACAGGACATTTCAGAGGTAAATTACCCAATAGGATGGTTGATTTCTCAGGTGATGCAGACCGGACCACCTTGGACCGGTCCGGTCCAGTCCAGTCTTGGCAAAAATACCAGACCACCTACAAAAAATCAGTCCAATGCCAGACTGGACCAGTCCAGTGCCAGTCCAGTGCAAGTCCAGACTGGTCCAGTGATTTTTGATGTCATGAAGGGTATCGTATGAATTTTGTCATATATGTCTAAACATGAAATTCAAATGATATAGCTTGTTAAAACCCTCATTTTTATCATAACTTTCTAAACGACAATGGACTGCTTCTGCACTGGTCCAGTAACAAAATCAGACCACCGCAGACCAGGACTAGACCACTTTTGTAAATACCAGACCTGTGGTCCGGTCTGCATCACTAGATTTCTCCCATCTGTCATATTTGAAACAACAATATTTCTTGCTCATTGTATCAAGTGTCCCACAATTCAATATCTGTACTGACCAACTGCTTGTCAACAGGAACAATTATTTGCTCAGCAATTGGCCAATATATTATTGATGCAAATGACTATTGAAATCTTGCCTGTGCTGACAATCACAGAATAAACAGGAGGGTTTCAAATATCTGATGTCTCCAGCTGTACTATTAAATTATTCTTTTTTTAGAGAACCCTTTGATGGGTTGACAGGAGTCAATGGCTCTTTTCAAGACTATTTTACTTTTGGCCAACAGGAACACCTATATGATGTCTAAATCCTCTGCCAAAAAATGTCAAATGCATGAACCACAATGATAAATATTCAAAAAGCAAAAATATTGGAATGCTTCCTGCATTCATATTCTTTCACAAATTACTATACAGCACTGACTATTTAGCAATCAGCATTCCGTGCCAGACTGTCAAATATATATCAGGGATCCAGGGTATTACTGGACACTGGGTGCTATAAATTGTCATATCTGGCACATGAGATAAGCTAATCTGAACATATGAGAGACCAACTGTCAAAGAAACAAATGTTTCTCTTGCATGATGTCATGGATGAGTCAGGGTTATGACTTATTGGCTTTGGATATTTGCAGTGATGCACTAACCGTGACACATTGGGTGACATTGGCTTTTTGTATCCAAAGCTCCATCACATGTGAAGTAATGTCAGATTTTGTCTGACTACTATCATCCTATTTAGACTGACCCCATTTGGTGATTCTCTGAAAGATTTTCGGCTTTTTGTCGGACACAATAATGATGTTACAAAGTTGACGAAACTGAGCGAGAAACGCTCTCCAAACAATGCTCACAGCCAGAAATAAAGACACACCACACTGAAGTGTTAGTGGGAAAAAGATATTACACAAAAATGAACAAAGGTTTCAAATTTCAATTAGACCCTGCACCATTCTGCAGTGTCCCAAATTGACAATATTGCATGTGTTCTATTAAGAGGAAAAAGGTCTTAAGTTCCATTATTATTTTACGTGATAAGTTAAAGAAATTGTTTGCAAGTTAAAAAAAGTAGGAAAAAAGGCACAAAAGGAAATATATCCAGTATTTGTTACCAATTTAATAAAAGTTAAACACATCATGTAGCCAGCTACAAATTTTGTTTAGTGTTGAGTACAATGTTAATTTTGGAGACTGCAGGGTGGTACAGGGTCTGGATGGAATTTGAAACCTTTGTTCATTTTTGTGTTTATCAATATTTCTTTTTGTCATTAACAATTCAGGGTGATGTGTCTTTCCTTCTGGTAGCTCCCTTTAATTTGCATTTCAATAGACTTAATTCGACATTATCAATATGAGGAAGAACTTCAGGCCTTTTTCTTCTCAAAAGAATGCATGCATTGCAATATTGTTCAGTTGGGACACAGTCGGGCTTTTGGTTTATTGAAGTCTCTGTGTCATTATTGCAGCTACCATGATAAATACGAAAAATTGCCATTTTAAGTTAGAAAACCACTGTTTTTACCGCGCATATAGTTGTTTTAATGGTGACTGCCAGAAAAGGTGCAGGAGCTGATCTTACAGCGTGTAGGCCCAAATAAGTTGATAGTATTCTTCAGGACAAAATCTGACATTGCTCCGTATGTGATTAACTTTGGACACATGAAGCGAATGTTTCATGGTTTGTGCATCTCTGCAAATATCCTGAGCCAATAAGTCAGATTCCTGGGACATCATGCATGCAACAGTGACTGTTAGTTCCCTGGCAGTCCTATCATATGTTCAGATTAGCTTATCACATCCTGCCAGATATGACAAGTCATAGTACCCAGTGTCAAGTGATACCTGAGTTACATGACACTCTGTGCTGTACTGTACTCAGAGAACTGTAAAGCTAAAGAAAAGCAACTCATCTGCATTAACTTTAAAATTCCAGAATGCTTTATTTTTAAAAAGCAAGCTGAGTATATATCATTGCTTCACATACATACAAATAACATAAGGCCAAATGTTGCGGAAGGTCAAATTCACAAACGCAGACATTTTTTGCCTGGTGCCACACACAATTTTCTAGTCCGAGAAAATCTGACTCAAAACGAAGTTCCTACCGGCTGTCTTGAACATGACAGCAAATTTCGGTCTAACAATTTTTTACAAAAAAAAGGTCATGCTCTTAAAACAAAAAAATCCTTTTCAGAGAGAAGAGTGCAACAGCAGAAACACATTAAATGGACAGACAAGGAGATATTGATCAGCACAGAAGTAAACAAAAGTTTCCAATAGGAACTAAACAGTTGTGGCCCTGTGTTATACCACACTGACAATGTTGAATGAGGTTGTGTTCTATTGAGAATAATGAAAAGGGCTGCAGTTCTTTCCCCTGTTGACTCAAAGAAGCAGGAATGGATTTCCCTTAAAATGGACTTTTGTGCACATGTGAAAAGAAACTTGAAAAAAGTATAGCCAAGGACATTTACCACAATCTTGATTTTGTCTTGGAAATAATTCAGTTGTGGAAATTTCATTTGCAGGTCAAATTATTGATAAATACATTGTAGGCCTTATGCTAGACACCATTTAATCTCTAATGTGATTTTCTTAGAATTCTCTGTTCTTCCCTTGAGTGATCAGTCTGCATAGACTTTTTCCATCTCTCAGTGACAAATTCCAAGCAATTTTCATCATCCGAGCAACCCATCATAATCAGTGAGTGAGGTCGGAGTGACTACCATTTCTTTGACAGGCGCCTTTGATCCTGCATACTCCTTATATCAAGTAACCCACAATTCAATATCTGTATTGACCAACTGCTTGTCAACAGGAACAATTATTTGCTCAGCAATTGTCCGGGCATTCCTTGCAGATTATTGATGCAAATGACTATTGACATCTTTCATGTGCTGACAATCACTGGATCAACAGAAGGTCTAAAAATGTCTTTACTTGTAAACTGAATGTCTAAGAGTGAACTATTTTGTTTTGTTTATTTCGCCCAGGGTCTCGTACATGCCTCCCATATACATTGTGTGGACAATTGGACATATCACAAACTGAGTTATAATCGTTGCCACACCAACAATGTCCAACAATGTGCAATAACATCGGTAAGACTGGGAAGTTGGGAACTATTTTTGCAGAGACTATTGCTTGCTTTTCATGTCAAATATATCTCTAAAGACACGTGTTTTAAAACTCAGAATTAGATGCCTCAGTGGCACAATGACTATAGCGACCTCACATGAAATTGTGGCTCTCAGTTACCAGATTTGAATTATACTCCCAGGACAACATCACTCTCTGCACCCCGAAGTGGCTGCGAATCCCTGTGTTGACTACTCAAATTTCAATACATGGAATTAATAAGAAATCACTAGGAAACCCCCCTCTCCGGTATGGCTTTGTCAGCAGAGTTCAAAAGAATTATGATGTTCTTGACTCAAGCGAAAAACACCATCGACGTTCGTAATGAGAAGCTTTTCCAATCTTTTAAAAACAGGAATTCTGAGCTGCTCTTGATCTGTTTTTCTGTATATTCCATGCGTATATGTTGGCATACAATCGCCTTAGAAGCTTCTCATTCAATGAAATTGTTTTGGGCTTTACATCGTCAACTCGCAAACTCTGCCGACATGCATGCTGATGATCTTTATATAGAATCTTGAACAGCTGGAAGTAGTGTCCCATTTAAATTAATATGATTTAATACTACATTATTCTTAAAACTTGGAAGTATTTTTTCGAACATGTTGACGCAAGGCTTACAAGGATGATAAATAGCTGTATGAGGTCAATCCAAGGGGCCAATATGTCAGGCCAGCTTACCCAACAATTTTCACATCGTCTATGGTAGTGAAGCATGAGATATATGAAACCCTTCTGTTGATCCGATGATTGTCAGCACGTGCAAGATGTCAATAGTCATTTGCATCAATAATCTATTGGCCAATTGCTGAGCAAATAATTGTTCCTGTTGACAAGCAGTTGGTCAACACAGATATTGAATTGTGGGACACTTGATATGAGGAGCAGGCAATAATGGGAAAGGAAAAGGTAGAGGTGGGAAAATAGAGAGCATTACATGGCTACGTAATAATAGTGTTAGGCTTCATCATACAACCTATGCCAGTTATGGTTGGCAGATTTCCTTTTCCAAAAAGACTAAATAACATGAAAATTACATTTCGGAATTTGTCATTCACTTTAAGGTGGCTCGCTACTCATGGTCCAGCAATGGCGACGTCACCATGACAACAGCTGTCTTCTGAGCTCTGTGAGCTGCTTTTTTGGTTTTTGATAATTTCGTGCGACGGCCGCTTCAACTGCCATTTGCACCACTTCTATCAGGGTTAGAGACTTCTGGTTTAAAGCATTAGATGCGCTATGAAAAGGACTGCAATCAGAGAGACTTTCAGCTTTATAGTCTAAACGGAATATTTTTAATGGCGATTTTCAGCAAGCAAGTCTAATTTCTCAAAACTGACTTGGAGATATAAATAAATTTTTATAGCAAAATCCATCGCGGTAGCAAACCTTCTCTTATGCATTTTATTGTTCCTCACAATATTTGGAAACAAATGACAAAGAAATGAGAAATCCTATTCCGCCAATTTTTTTTAGCGCCATGGTTTATAAAAAAAGTCAAAATTGTCAAAATCAATTTTTTGAATCCGAGCCCATTGGAAAGCCCTTAAAACTAAATATATCGCTTTGAAATTGTAATCAGCTTTTCCATTAAAGTATCTTCTTTAATTTCATGCTTCATTGAATGATATGGGATGCATGACCACTGAATGACAGGGCAAATTTCACAGTAAAAAAGTTAAGAAAAAAATTGTGTTTTTCAGGTTTGCGTGGACTGACTTTCTTGTGCATAACCTCAAATAATATGAAAAAAAGGCTGGTTGCGACCACTTTTTTTTACATATCCTTGCTATAAACTATATTTAGGATCATTCTAAACTATTTTTAAGAAATCCTATCTTGGAAAGTTCACGAGTATCGAGCCACCTTAATTCAGGGAGTATGGAAAAAACATTAATTTAATGAATTTTTTTTTAAAGAAAATATTTACTTGGTTTCAACACCATTTTTATCAACATTTCTGAATTTCTTCTTTTTTTGTGTGGATAATTTGTTCAAAATTGATAGATTGTTTGAATGACATACATGTATATATTTTCAGGGCTTTACGTCCTGTGATTTTGCAGAGAAAAAGGTAGTTAGCTGCACTGGCAATCAGATTTGTAGACTGTAGAGAGGAGGAAGATGATTGCTAATGACTGCTTCAGAAAGTCCGCTGTAGTTAATATATATATATAAGAAATTATTTTTTACATTGGATAGTATATCTCTACCAATATACCAGTGATGTAGTCGCAGGACATCCGAGGCCGAGACCGAGACCAAGGCATGAGCCTCCGAGTCCGAGACCGAGGCCGAGTCCGAGACCGAGGCCGAGTCCGAGACCGAGGCCGAGTCTGAGACCGAGGCCGAGGCCGAGTCCGAGGCCATCAAAATGTGGCCTCCTGACCAGCCATGGGGATGAGGCTGGTCCCGAGGCCTCCAAGACTGGCCCAACGACACCTGAGACTAAGGCAAGGCCACTTGAGGATTTGGCATCTGAGACCGAGCCTAGGCCGAAGCCGCCGCGGATCGAAACATACCTTGGGCCTCGAGACGTCCAACAGGACCAACACTGATAAAGACAGATGGAGAGGAAAGAATAGATAGAGAGTTTAAGAGAGATAGAGAGATACTGAGATAGACATGAAGAAATGAACCACCAAATAGAGAGATTGATTGATTGATTGATTGATTGATTGATTGATCGATTGATCGATTGATCGATTGATCGATTGAAGACAATTATTATGTTACAGATTATATCAAAATATAAATGAGATTCAAAGATTACAACCAGCTTCGTGGGCCTATACCAACCTCACATTCTCAGCCAAAATATCTGTGCTTGTTCATTTTGCACGAGAGGGCGACACAAGTCAGTGCAGTGGCAGAAATGCATTTTCCATGCAAGTGAAGACTGTTGCCTGAGTGTTGGGGCTCACTGGCCCTAGTTGCGGCTTGGGAATTAGTGTGTAGTGTGAAGTTTTATTTTAGTATTGCCATGATTGTCAACCACATGGTCATTCGAGGAAAACTTGAACAGTCGTGAAAATGTATATTTTGGCCATGTTAAACACGTAGGCTATGTATACTCGGGGGGGGGGGGGGCTATACCAATAGTATATCAAATTTAAAATTTACTGAAAATATATATTAAAGTAAAACTTTTAAAGGTGACCTCAGGAGACTAATTCATTGCTATATTATGATACAATTGATACATGATTATTTTTAATTCAAATTAACCCAAGTATTATCTTCCATGATCCATCAAATGAAATTGTAAAATTGTATTACTTTGCTAGATATAAATTGTAAAGTGCACTTCAGCAGAGCAGATTCTCTGGCCGGCAAAGTGGGCTTGGACAGTAATTAGTCTGTTTTCATAAGAAAGTAAAAAATTATTTTAAAATTATGATCATGTTCATAATTTTGAAAGGCCACATCAGCCAGAAATAAATTAGAGCTAGAAGTAGTAGTTGTTGTTGTTTATTGTGGCTTATTTTTCACGCTTGCGACAATTTGACAGTAAAATACATGTACATTTTCAACCTACGATTTTAACATATTAGGCCTAAATGTGAAAATCCAAACAATTCAAATAGGCCTACATCAATTGAAAAATTGTGGATCAAAATAATAATAGGCCCTACGACATAAGACATAAAACATAATAATTTATTTATCCTCATAAACATGAGATTACATAAAATATAATAAAAACAGTAAATAAATTATACAAAATAAAAATGAAATAAATGGTAAAATACTAAGCTGGAGCTAAAAAGGTTTTAGCAGGACTAAACATCTCCTACATATGTATCTTGACTTGAGGACCAATTCGTTTTGGTTTGGTTTTAAAAAACTTGGTAAAAGAAGATTATGCACTCTGAGATATGCAGTCAATATGAAAATTTATATTAATGGAAGGAAGTACCCCCCCTCCCAACACAAATATAGGCCAACATACGATTTTGGCGGGACTTCAGCCATCTGTTGCTAAATTTGGTACTACAGAGATTCAATAGAAGGTGCTGCCACCTCGTGGATTACGCCAATATTTGCCAGCATGTCCCACACTGAAGAATGAATAGGGTCTATCATATTTTGAAAACCTTCCTCTTTCTCTTCGTTAAATTAGACAGTTTAATTTCTTGGTGGACTAATTTAGTTGGCCTAATATCAATGTTTTTATGTGATGTGATGAATTCAAAACAAACAAATAAAATTAGCTTAATTCACATGATCTTACGTCTAAAATTCAAGCTATATATTTCTATAATATATAGATTAATTTAGACAGTAATCCCTGCCGGGTATAAGATGCAAAAATCATAGGTGACAAGCTCACACCTTCAACAGCTAAAAACTCCTCCCCGAGCAATGCCACTCACCTAACTATCCACCTATCCTTATTGATCTATCCTCTCCTTCTGATAACAGCATATAACAGTGAAACAGCTCCGTTATTTACATTTCCTGCCTCTGCTGTTTTTCCCCACCAGGGGCGCATGAATCTCAATCGTAGTTCACTGACTGCTCACGCCAGAGGCTGGCGCCACCGTCTCTCTTCCCGCCAAAACCATCAACACACTCCAGTGTGGCCAGGTTCATGTTCAAGCACAATCTTGCAGCAGACGACTCAGTGCACACGACTGCGTGTAGGATTTGGCAATGAGCCAAAATATCACTAACTCTTTTTCATCACCAATACTTCCTGAAATCCATCCACATCTTTTCGCTGCTCATGTATATTCTCTACCTTTTCAATCAAAGCATATGCTTTCAGACTAACTGCAGATTTTTATCATTTCCCATCACTGGGAATCAACCTCTTTATTTTCACATATAGTCTGGGGTCGGGGGGGGGGGGGCTCCATTCCCCCTAAAAATGTCCCTCAATGGATATATCTAGTATAGAATAAAATACACAATGTAAAATGTAAGTTGACTAAAAGCTATACTAAATATTACAGCTAAAAGAAAATTGTATCAATTTAAAAGAAAGTCACTGAAAATTGTACAATGAAAAGTTCAGAAAGGACTTATTGCAACGTTCAATTGACACTCTTGGCACACAGTATTGTCTAGCAGGGACGGACTCAGGGGGGGGGGGATGGGGGGGATACATCCCCCCCCCCACCAGACCAAAATTAATTTATATATTACATGTTAATTTTATCAGCGCGAAGTCGAGTCATGTCGCGAATTATACATCATTCCGCGACACGATAGCCCGATAGACCCCCCCACCAGAATTTTCTGGATCCCTACCCCCTGTTGTCTAGTGATTCTCAGCTCATGAGGACATTCATTTTTAAAGAGGATAGAAGTATATTTAATGGATGCGAGGACAATTTCATTTGATTAAACAGTTTACGTCTTTGCTACACTCCCGGGGGGGGTACTTCGCGGACTTTTGCATACGGATGCGCCACGGCGATTTTGAAAACCAAAACCATTTTAATCCGAGACCAACGCCAAAACCACAAACCATTTTAATCTTTTAGTAAAAATATCCAAAACCAATTTAATCTTTATGATTTTTATACCATTTGAATCCTCTTTTCAAACCGATTCTCACGGTACCAAACATGTTGGGGTTGCAAAAACCAGAACCAAATTAATCAGAATTGTCAAAAAACCAAAACCATTTTAATCCAAAAAGGCCAAAAAACCAATACCATCCAGCGGCGCCTCTATATACACCCTCTCTTAGTGAGTAACCCCCCCGGGGCTACACTGCCGACACATATCACTCCTACTATCTTTCGGCAGCACACACACACACACAAAAGTCAATTCATTTAGTCAATTAATTAATTTTATTAAATTTTTGGTAAGTCTTTTTTTTCTACATTCATTCACGATTTATGAGTCCCTTCCTGGATTTATATGATTTCCCCTGAATGCTAGGCCACTGTCCTACCACCTACACATACATGCTTGCAATACCATGCACAGGCCTTATGAAAGAGGAACTGAGGCAAGGAAGAGTTTGAGGGAAAAACACGAGGTGTCGCCAGCTGCAAGTGGCGCCCAGTTCACATCTGAAGTGAAGACTGATCTGGACACTGGAGACATGTATTATAACAAAATCGAAAAAAAAAAAAACAGGAGCAAATTTATATCAACTGTCTGGAGCAACAAACAAAGTCTAGACACAAAATTTGAGTTTGTCCTAGTTGTTATAAAATTTAACTATCTCTTTTTCCTTTCTTACTAGATTGCTTTTCTATAAGATTTCATAAAGACGATATGTTTAAAAAACTGAAATATAATTCATCAGCTTTCAAATCTTCTGATTTTAAAGACATTGAGCAGGAGGCCTAATTATTTTTCTGACTACATGACATAGATCTGTGCAAACTTAAGAGGAGATTTTCTTACAACTTTGGCATGAATCAAAAATAACCCCCAGTTAAACGTTGCCATCTTACATTAGGGACCGTTCAGAATTTATGACTGGGGGGGGGGGTGGGAGTTTTGGCCGAGGGGGTACTAACTTTTCACACGTGTTTCAAGGGGGGGGGTATTAATTTTTGACAACACTTCCAAGGGGGGGTTAGAAATTTTAATAAAGAAAAAATGTTAAAAAACACGCATAAACTCATTTTATTTGGACTTTTTTACGCGCAAAAGTCAGCGAAATGACGCGAATCTGTACGCGTGGCAGTGTATAACAGTATATATGTGTGTATCGTTTTGTATGTCGATGAGGGGGGGGGGTTACTAAAAAAATGCATGAAACCTAGGGGTGGGGTACTAAAAATCCGCATGAAACTCAAGGGGGGGGGTATCAATTTTTGTCGGGAAGTTCCAGCAAAACTAGGTCATAAATTCTGAACGGTCCCTTATCATTATTCAAAAACACTATTTTAAAAATGGTATTTATTGTTGTATTGGCCTACATATATATTTACTGTGTATTTGAAAAAAATATGATTTAATCCAATATTATGCTCATAATCATAGGCCTGACCTCATTGCTACATGCATTTGGGTCAAGCCATAAAGGTGCTGCTTCTGAGCTGTAAAACATGTCCTCTAAGTCCAGAGGTGGCTGGCTAGAAGGGAATTTAATTGAAGCAATCTTAATGAATGCTATACTGAACTATACATAATAGAATACATTGTGTGAAAATTTGAGGTAAATACCACATAAAATAAAGAAGCTGTACCACTTTTTAGTCCTGAAAACAGGCCAAAAATGACGTTTTTTGGCGTTTGTGGCATGACATGGCCAAAAGATGACTTTACTAGCTGAAGGAAATTCTTTCTTTGTCCATTTTTAAAGTTTAAAATGATAACCCATATCTTGAACTTTTATTTCATGCACAGTGAACTCCTGGGAACCTCTTATTTGAAGAGATATAAGTAAATCTTCCAGAGTAACATTTTTTACTGTTTTTCGTTACTCGCTATTAGATTGTGATAACTTTTTATTTTACAATGATATTTAACTCAAAACAGTGTACATATGTCGGCCTAAGTGATGCCTACAGGATACAATCCAGTTTTGAGGATATTTTGAAGCAGAAATAGGGAAAAAACAGATTTTGCATAATGTCCTTACGTGTCCCTGTTACACGGCCAAAATTCTACCCCCTGTCCTTTCACATTTTGAAAGACTGTTATGATAGTTTTTATTTCACAAGAGTGCAGAAGAATGATGGAATAAGAAATATGCCAATTTGGAAGTATGGGGAACAACAATTAAGGCCAGGGCATGAAGAAAAGGGGGCATTTGTCCTTTTTTGTCCTTGTTACTCTCATGTTACGCCCCTGAAAAGCTAAAAATGTAACAGGACAGCCACTTTTTGTCCTGTTTGTTTAAGGTAACAAGGACATGTCCTGTTATGTTTTTAACAGTCACAAAGCATTTTAACAATTTTGATGGGTGTTACAGTTGCCCTATGACTTAAGAAACTTTGAACTAAATCGTACCTAACAGATTTGTTAGATTGCAGCTCGATTGTAAAGTAACTCTTGAAAAGGTTGGCAATATTTCACAGAGTATTTTGTATTAAAACACAGTAACAGGACAGTAACAGGACAACAGCAATTCCTGCCCTGTAAACTACAACCAATTAGTGGTACTTGACTGTAATGCTTCATACAGATTCTAGAAACACAGGTAAACATTTCCACTATGGTTAACTGCTCACAGGCCACCATTAATACATGCCTGTCCTGTTACATGTCCTGTTACCATATATGTCCTGTTACTTGTCCTGTTACACAGATGTCCTGTTACTGTTTGTTATTTTCTTTCAATTGGTCAAAAATGACATGAAATATAAGCAATATAACTCAGATATAGATTGCATAAGGCACATGGTACATATTTTGAACCATTGCATGGCTGAATTATTAAAATTTTTCATCCTACGGGGTTTTAAAGACGTCTGAATGAGTCCTGTTACTGTCCTGTTGCTGTCTTGTTACTATCCTGTTACTGCACAGTTAATTACTGTCCTGTTACTGTCCTGTTACTGTATGTTTGGCTTGAATTTTGAAATCTTTATAGTGGCAATAAAAAGGTAGTTGTACCTACAAATATTGCATAGAAAATACCTATGTATGATCTATGCATAATAAGTACCTGAAGAGTTAACATCTCATCATTATTTCTACAGCTACAGTGCTCAGAACTCTAATTGTCCTGTTACGTTTTTTAAATTTTGAACCATTAGAATATTAAATATGTATGTGTATGGGGAGTTCTCAAAACACTTATAAGGTGAACCAGTGGTGTTATATTTTATTCTAGGCATTTAATTTTGAAGACAATAGGCACCTGGAAAGTTAAATATGTAAAAATGTGAAAATGTTACGTTTTTTCAATTTCCCATTTGAATGGCCATTCCTAAAAAAGTGGAAGGTTTAATACTTTGACATAATATTTTTAGTATGGGTTCATGTTTGCAGAACAATTATTTCACAATTTTGTATCAACATTACAAGATTAATTTTTGACAGCTGTTTTCAGCCTTGGAGCAGCGCCTTTGTGGCTTGACCCATTTGATATCAAGATTTTTTGTTCACATTCAGGGACGGACGCAGGGGGGGGGGATGGGGGGGATGCATCCCCCCCCCACCAGACCAAAATTTTAATATTTTTACATGTTAATCTTATCATCGCGCGGTCGCGGTATGTCGCGGTATGTCGCGAACTATGCATTCCGCGACGCGAAAGCCCAATAGACCCCCCCACCGGAATTTTCTGGATCCCCCCCTGTTCACATTAGACCTAATTGAATTTTTTGACAGGTTGTGTAAAAAACAGAATAGAAATGATTTATTATCATTTTTATTTTTAAATATAATCTTGATAATAGGATAATATATATAGGCCAAGGGGTATTTGCATGGTGGCTTCAGTTCTGGTGTACGCTGTGCCTATTTTATAAATACAATTTATACAAACAAGTTCATCGAAATGATAGAGAATATGGATGGGCCCCCCATAACTTTTTTTTTATAACATACTAGTCAATCTTGACAGGCCAAGGCAAGGCCGAGGATCATTCAATTTGAACAGCCCCTCCTGGGGCCTCCCAAATGACAAGTGCCTGCACGTGATCATTCCTTATTTGGGATCCTGCAGCATTGGATCCTTGAACGTCGTGAACCAATGAGCTTCACCTTCACTTTCAACTGGGCCAATGGGAGCGCTTCTTACAGAATCAAAACGTTGTGCCGCCATATTCAATTTTGATCCACGCTGGAAGCCATTCGCAAGTAAGTCCCATTTTAAACAATTTTAAAGTTGTAACAATAGTTGCCAGTGTGTCTGAAGGATAAATATGCTATAACGAACGTCTAGGAAGCATGACAGTTGCCTGTACACCTCGTATTTGGTCATAATCACCAGATATCCAGTCGGCTACCCTGGAAATTTGAGAGAGAGTGTCATTTCCTGCTCACTGAAGCTTGACCTGGATTTGTTTACTGTACTTTTCAGCAGCTCAGCTGAAGTATTTGCTCCCCTCCCTGTTCCACTTATGACATGTTGAGTTTATTGAATCAATATCAACTTGTAATATCCGGTAGTGCAGTAATGCCAGTATGAAGCCACAGACTGTCATTGTGTAACTGACTGTCAAATTGTTAATGTCACATGTCATTCTTATGAGTCACATGACTGCATTGTTGCAATGTTGCATTCACTGTCTTTTGAAATAAAATGATTTCCATGTAAAATTTAATATATTATTAGCTTCGCTGAGAAGCTATTGTGGAGCATGGCATTTCAACATGTGCGTTAGTGTGTATGTGAGTTGATTCCTGCAAAAACTACTAGATGGATTTAAATTTCCTTTGGCATGATGTGTTCATTTCTACCTCACAAAACCTGATTAAATTTTGGTGACAATTGGAGCTTTTTTGCGCCTACAGTTAAAGAAATCTAAAAATGGCCTCTACAGTGCAGGATGCACTATCATGTTTTGCTGTAGCACTAGCAGCCAAAAGGGTATAAATGTTTACATTCCCTCTGCAAAAATGGCCATTAAATGTCCGTAGAATGTGGCAGAGGATGCCAAAGCACTAAATTAGCAACATTTCAACGTTTATTTAATGTAAACCCAACCAGAATTGCCAAAATTACCTGGGTCTTTCATCATCAATCTTGAAATTTATCACTATCAGTTTTCCTTCAAAATTCTACAATGAGTTGATAACATTTAGGCCTAAAACTTAATCAACTGCTAATGTGTGACATCTTGCATTAGTTGAAGTTCAATTTTAAATGGACAGCGAAGCTATGTGCTCTCCGAGCGCCAGTTCTAGTTGTCATTTAAAATTTAGGATTTTTGGGCCTCATTAAATTTCACAAAAAATGCCAAAAAATGAATATACAACTGATTGATTTTTTAATAAATATGTGAAGGCCTGTACCGTGGTGTATACTATTTTGTATTGAAAATTAAATAAAGAAACAAAAATTCTATGAAGTACCGGTAGTTTGGTGCAAAATATCAATATATATAATATATATTATTTGTTAATTTGCAGATGAGTTGTCGCAAAGCTTTCGGTGTTCATGTAGGCCTAGATGTCTGTATTTAATAGGCCCTACATAAATATGCACCGTTTCTAAACTGAAAAGTTGTGAATAATTTCTTCGTATCATAATTATGCAGGTTTTTCAAAAAATTTGGTGTGACCCGTGTCATGCCTAAAGACATCACCTCGGTGATCCCTAAAAATGCTGCAGCCCTGGGAGGTATGTCTGCGAACTTCAAAATTTTTAGTTTAAGCCAATTTTTAAGCCTCATCGATAACATCGTCATTAATCAAAAACTTGCCTTTGCAACATCTGTACACATACATGATTGCATTTTAAAATTTTGAACCAGCATTTAGGCCAGACATAATACATTTTTAGCTACTTGGATTGACTGACCAAACTGATTTTCTATGAAAGGGAAAAAATTTAGCTTACCGGGCCCACAACTTTTGTTTCGTTGACATAATGAAAAATTCAGATAAACAGCTTCTTCTTTCTTTCGTCCTACTGACCGACCCCACAAAAACTGCCTTGAGAAGATCGATAACCTAAAGATGATTTATGTCTAGCCTTATCCACTCAAAATTGCCATTTAATTTGCAAAATTACAGAAATTTTGTAGTATTTTTCATATTTCATTATGACGATTCAACTTTTTAATCTCTGTTAAAAATCTTGGCGTATTGCCATGCGATGAAATCATGACATGAAGCAGTTATGAATATATACATGCATTTTATAAATTCTGAAAGACATGGTACATGATCGCAGTTGTATGATCAGATCTAGGCAGAAAAATTGGCTTGAATGATTATTGATAAATAATTTTGAGTTATGCATGAAGTTTACAAATTTAGTGTTAACGTTCATGTTCATATTTGATTTGAATTGTTGCATTTTCACCACAACATCCTTGTTTTGTTGTGTGTTGTTATGATTTGATTGAGAATTAAGTTTGAATTACTATTCATTTTTACTTTGCTCTTTCCAATATAGCATGGCTTAATAAGTTGTACATTATTGCAACAATAAGTCAATAAATTAATAACTAAGCCTACACTTCATGATATTGGTATAGATTTAATGTTATTGTACTAATGTAGGCCTAATATGTTGTATATTGTTGCCAATTTGTTTGTATGAAACTTTATGAAAGTAATGATAACAGGGCGGGCAGTGTTGTGCGTTGATGGTTGAATTGTCTGCCAGGGAATTTCACAGTGTCAGCTGGCGCCCTCTGTCGCAAATGTTTGGTGCACTCCAAGTTTGATTGTGGTCACCAACTGGCCTTGCCTGGTTTGCCTGGCCTTGTACATATGATATTTACATACATATATATGCAGGACACCAGACTTGTAAATTAAAAATTTCTCAGTTGCCTTTTGAATCCCATCAAATTCACTGCCCCAAAATTTATATTCAAAGATGTTTGCAACAAAAAAAAACAAGATTTATTCAAACATTTAAAATACGACTAGATAGTATGATAGGGAGATAGATCTTTTGATAGATAATTGCATGATAGATAGATTGATTGATAGATTGGCTGATGGAAGAGATATATGGAGAAATAAATTCAAAAATGATTTTAATAGATTGATTGATAGATCAGTTGCTAGATGATAGATAGGTAGATGGATCCATAGATTTATAAGATGCCTTAATAGGATATATACTGATAGATACAAAGGTAGATACGTAGATAGATCTGATAGATGCATAGATCTGACAGATACATAAGGAGATGTCTGGAAAGGCTTCATAGATAGGATAAATAGATGGGATACATGTAGTCTTTACAAAGATGCACAGATAGATACACATAAGACATAGATACATATATATTGACTGACTGACAGACAGACAGACAGACAGACAGACAGACTGACTGACTGACTGACTGACTGACTGACTGACTGACTGACTGACTGACTGACTGACTGACTGACTGACTGACTGACTGACTTGATTGATTGATTGATTGATTGATTGATAGATAGATAGATAGATAGATAGATAGCTAGATAGATAGATAGATAGATAGATAGATAGATAGATAGATAGATAGATAGATAGATAGATTTACCAAATGTCACCAGAGAGTGTTATAAAAGTCTAAATCTGGAATGGATTTAGTGGTCAGTATATGGGCTGCAAAATTCAGAAGCAAAACTCCACTCCAGGAGTAAAATAGTTGCTAGGCCTACATCAAATTCAGGATGTCCTCGTTGCCCCCATCATCTCAGGGTCTGATTCATTTCATCATTGCATCTGCCTCGTGCTGGTCATGTGACTTTAGAAAGTTAGACAATACAATACTGAAGTGCCCCTCATGACTATTACCCCATGTAGTATGCCAAAGTGAAATTGTACTGAGTTCTGTTAGAATCTATAGATATTTTATTGGCTAGTTGCATGATGATGTACAATATATCTCTCCTTTGTCTTTTGCTACAACAAAGAACAAGGCCTGAAGTACCACAATCTACAGTTTTGTCCAACTGCTATAACTGGTCTGTAACTGGCACAGCATACAGTTTCATAAAATCCGATTTGCCTTTGAACATGAGTCAGCCTGCGACCCAGGCTCAGCCAGCCAACCAGCAGTTGAGCTGAATTTGAGTAGAGCAGGTGAACCTGGCAAAATTGGACAGAAACTGCTTTTTAAAGGCTTTTTTGTTTCAGACAGGTGGTCTGTGAAACTTTTCTTTTAGACTCTGAGGAGCCATGTGACACAGGAGTTGGTAATGCTTCAAACGCATAACTGTGAGCTGTCCTGGGCCCTGTGCGAGTCTACACAACTCTTACTACCACTGGCTAGCCATCATGTAATTGCTGATAATTGCAGTTAATTGCAATCAGCAGATCGAAGGTTAGGAAAGCAATCCACCTGTCTGGTCTACAGACATCTAATAGGATGTTCAATTAAATGTATAGACGAAGCCACCACTATTTTATTTAGCATTGATTTAGCTGTCTCCAAAGAAAATGTTGATTTTGGTTCAGTTACCAGAAACTTGTTTTTCTAAAGTGTTTATCACTGATTAGAATGAATGATTTTGGACTCGTGTTGTCTAGGTAAATGCTGTTGGTAAAATTGCGCACTTTCAATTCTTCCAAATTATGATCTTTTTGAGTTTAATTAATTGAGTACTGACAATTTGGGATTGATATCCTTGTACTGATGAAGCTTTTGTATGTGGGACAGGCAGGGCTCATATTGATCAGGCAAGGTGTATTGAGAAAAAAACACAGGATGTGTCCGATGGAACACCTTATGAAAATACAAAACTTTTCAGTCTATTTCCCTGAGTGGATGAGGCTTCCATTGCCATTGGTTTCTCCAGCTGCAAATCTGATTTGGGTTGGAAACTTGGAAATGGATTTAGCTGATCCTGGGGCCAGGTTTTTGGAGATCCATACCATAGGCCTTTCCATGCATTCAGAATGGATTTGATATAGAATCATCGAATTTGGCACATGTAGGGAGTCCTGCCTAGAGTCGAACCTGGGACCAAGCAGGCCACCAACTGAACTCAGCTAATCCCACCCCCACCGCTCCCCCTCCTCCTGCCTGCCTGCCACAGAAGTGCTGCCTGCTCTCACCCTAAGAACTTTAGTGCTGGGAGCATTGAACACTATAATAGTATTACAGTGTATGTTTGGATAAATAATTGACATGTGATACCTGACGTTATATAACAACCATTCATGATCAAAATGCACGTCATCAATAATCAATCTCATCATTATCATAAACTTGGAGAAACTGCAGTGCTGCTTGCATGTTTTGCTGGTATTCAGTGTGAAGGAATTTTCTGATTTACTGTTTGTTTGGAAAAATCTGTTCCAGTTTGAAAACTTTGCAATAATTTAGTTATGGTCAGGCTGTTTGTGTTTTCATATATTTTACTTATTGTGTACTGGTTGGCCTTTTTTACGACGTTATAGTTGAGTGATAAAAAGATTTTTGTGAATGACTTTCAAATAGTAACAACCAAGTGTGAAGTTGGTGGACATTCACAAAGCATGGGATTCAGTGGTTTGTTTTGACTGACAGCCACATGCCCCGCCCACTTTGATGGTGAATCGTTCTGATTGGCTCGAGTTTAGTGAGGGCCTCTCTGATTGGCTGTTGGAGCAGCTGCTGTTGCTGGGCTCACTGGTTGCTATGCGAACAGTTCAGGGTCCCCCCAAAAGCCAGGTGTGATTTTACTGAACTACAAGGAATATATATGTGGACTGTTTTTAAAAAGCTCTTTTAATCTCTAGCACCTTGGACTTTGATCTTATCTAATTGGTATGTTGTTTGGATCCTGGTGAATCTTTTTGATCAGCTTTCATGGTCTACCCTGTGGAACTATTGGAGCTGCTGCTTTTAGGTCCTTCTAGTGGACTGGATTATACCATTTTGGGAGGTATGCTGGGACAGCCCTGCCAAACCATGGAACACAGTCACCAAACACCCAACAGCCCTGACAACAAACTGTCTGCAGGCAGCTGCAGTAGTCTGTCAACTGTTACCCCCCAGTCTACTCCTAAGACTAATACTACAACAAAATCCTGCTCTGCTATTTACCAGACCCCCACTTCTACCCCTAGACTTCATCCTTGCATCTTCAGGGGTGAGTATTAAATGCATGCTATTAAAAAAACTTACAGAAATTTTACTTCAGTTCTGTCTAGTTTCTAGTATTTCACTCTTTATTTCGCTATTGTTGCCTTCGAAGATTAGGATTAGCACTACCAGCTCTATGCACAGATTTCTAGCCTCCTTTTTAAAGCATTCAATTCAATTGTTTTGACCAAATTTTACTTTAGTTTCTGTCTATTTTCTAGTGTTTTCAAACAATTTTCACTCTTATTTTTACTCTTGGTGTCTTCAAATTTCATGATTAGCACTGTTAGCTCTGTGCACAGATGTCTAGCCCCCAGTTTACCTGCCCTCTATACAACTAGCTTGTGAGGCTTCGTTCCAGCTGTTATTTGGGTTGGAACAAGAATAAAGGGGTAAAAAAGAAGAAATCTGTTAAGGCAGGTGTTCTGGGAAAGCTATAAAATTTGGAACTTTCATTTTTTTTACACATTTTATGAATATCTCTCTTCAAATGCAATGTTTGGTTAGTTGCAACTGCACAAGATAGTAAATCTCACAGCTTGACTCAAGTGTGTTATGATATGAGGCTTAGTGGGGACTTTAATATTATGCAATATTGTTTGTTATCACTGTTACAAGATAGATGGTGATCACAGTTTAGTATTTTTATGTCAAGTACTGATAGATAATCCCCATATCTACTGTGAACTGCAAGTATGGTACACAGTTACATTTTCTAGTGCTAGTTTGAGATAGCAGTAGTTGTTGTTAGTGAGTTATGAGATGTGACAAGCGTTTAAAGGATTATCCCCAGATGGACTAATGACTACCTAGCACCACTCTACACAATCATCTGACCTCCAATGTATAATTAACATATCAGGACTTTAACTGAAACTCCTGACAGTTCCATACAAAAGTTGTTATAGACTAGCAATAGGCGTTTGACACAGTGGTTAGAAACGTCATGGAGCAGTTTCTCTGCTTCAGCCTCGCTCTAGCACAGTCAATATAGGTTGGCCCTAGTTAGATTTTAAGGTAACTTTTGTAAGGCTGTCTGGCCCAGCTATCAATGTGCTTCTGCCTGATTGAGCAAGACCTGGGTTCTATACCATAGTGGGGTTTTCTGGGGGGTTTTCTGTATGCCCTTGGGCTATAGGGTAAAAAGGGAGAGGAAGGGTCCTGTAGGGTTGTGCTCCCTTGTTGACAAATCGCATTTAACATCCTGGGAAAGGAATGACAGCTCCTCAACCCATCTTATGCTAAACTGAAAGTTCCTATTTTGGGACAGAACTGTTAATTTACATCTCTAGTGGGCTAGTAGTGGGCCAGTAGTGGCTCTGTAGTGGATAATGGTTCTGTTTATAAACTTTATATCTGTCTTTTCTGTTGTTATGTGGTAAGAGTGCTCCAAAACAGTGAATTCTGCTAATGGTTTATTTTTGATATATGAGTGCATAAGCAGCCACTCAAATTATATATGAGTTTCCTGCTTCAGTGACTATTAGCTGAATTTCATTGCATTGGGTTGAATGTTAGTTCTTGAGATTGTTTGTAAGTGGTCCATTTCAATCTGATTGAATATGACTATTTCCTGTCAGTATTTCTGGAATTGTGCTATTGTATTGTATATTTCATTTCCAAAGTAAAGTATGTGATCATTGGTACATATAAAAGGATATTTTGATGCATAGAATGGAATAAACTTAGTTCTTGATATTGTTAAAGTAGTCAATTCCAATCTATTTCGATATGCCTATGTTCAGGATAGGTACTATTGTATATTGTGTTTCTAAAGTAAAGCTCATGATCAGTTGGCTAATTCTGAGTAATTCTATTTTTCCTGTCAAACTGTGAGTCTAATTGGTTTTGTATAGGGATGTATAGAATCCCATAGCAGCTGAATCAGTTCCAGTCTCACTGTGTGTCCGGATCTATTATAGTCTAGGATGGAGGACAATCACTGAACAGGGGCTAGTTATTGTGCTGCTACAGAGTCCCCTGCTGTGTGACTCTATTCCTTAAGAATTTATGAGGGTCGTAAAAAGGAAAACTGTGAAATGAAGACTGATCTATAGAGACTGAGAATAGTCTTGTATACATATATTATAGTCTAGACTGGATTGAAGACTATTCTGAGAATTTTTGACTATACTAATAATTCAATGCTGTTGTTTGTATGATCATTTGTGTCATTTGGATGACTGATTCTTTGGCCATCCCAGACCTTATCTTTACTCTAAAAATGTGCTTTATGTCTTCTATGGATGTATTATAGTCCAGTATTAAAGTGTATTCAGAATATTTTTGACAATTGATTCTAGATAGCAATTCGATGCTGTGATATCTTGTTTATATGATCATTTTTCATGCTGTTTGAATGACAGTGATTCTTGGACCATCCCTGATCTTCTTTACTCTAAAGATGTGATTTTGTCTGACCATGCCTACATTTATCACAGTCTAGGTTGTATTGAAGTGTATCAAGACTATTCTTTTACTTCTGTAATGTCTTGTATTTGTGATTATAATGTTGTGTGTTTATGCCATTCTGATGACAGTGTTTCTGAGGTCATCTCTGAACTTGTCTGTACTCTAAAGAGGAGTCCAAAGATGTGACTATGTCTAACAAGATGAACTTCCATGAATACAGGAAATGCACGTACATTAACCACAGCTGTCTGAAATCTGAATACTTTGGTTTTAAAGTTTCCCAGCTGGCAAGGATGCCACCCAGCTGGCAAGGCAGTTGGCAGCTGGTTCAGATTGGAGATGCAGAGATTCAGGTGTCTGTTCTTCAAAATATCAGATGCATCTAATGCCATGGGTCCTATCCATCATCCCATTCCTATATACAGTCCCTATAGTCTCTGGTGAATCTTGCCAACTTATATATGGTAATTTTAAGACTGGAGGCCATATTCTAGGAGCAGGGGACTTCAACGCAGGCATGTCAGCATGTCAAGCAGCATATGGTGGACTTCCAGGCCACTAAAAAAGATAGAGCATCATTGATGAACAGTGATACAGCTGCATAAGAGATGGGAGGTTGTAGGTAGTAGGATTGATAATCTCCAACACAGCCTGCCTAGCCCTGAGCTTTCACAGCAGCTGCTGCTATAGGATGCCTGGGGGCTTAGGACTTTAACGGTGTCTGCTGCAAAGCTGCTGAAAGGCTGCTGATATGTTCTTTTCATACTTTTATTTACTGCTCAATTAGGATGAGCAAAATCCCTGCAATTATCCAAAGCAGAGATGGAAAGACAAGAGAGCAGTTTCACCATACAAAACACTGAAGGCAAAATTGACACTGACATCAAAATATGAATCACAGACAGAAGCCTTTCCTTGATATCAAGTACCTGCTGTTGGATCAGTGAATCTCCAATGATTTAAATTTTAAAAGGGGAGGGGGTAGGTTACCTTATTTGGCAGTGTTCTGGGCTTGGATCGATGATCTTGTAGAATAATCTTATGTCAAGTGATTTTCCCATGGTTTAAATGTGATTATATGGCTTAAAACTGCTAAATTGCCAAAATACATCAGTAGTTTGAGCAATTTTGGAGCTTAAACTTGCCAATCTTGGTGGCAATTTCACAGATTCTGATCTGAAAGCACTGATACAGTACTTCAGGGTGGCCACTTTTCTCAATGTTCAGTGTTCCACAGTATCTACAACCACTTACAGGTTTGCTGCTATTACTAGCATTACTTTTTCATTGACAATTTCATTGTACGGATGTTAAATGCTTTAATGCAGCAATTTGGGGACCTTGTACCCAACCTGTAGTTAGTGCCTTTTGCTTGAATGGATAAATTGGAAAATGGCTGGACTGTTCAACAGTTCTGAGGTCAGCTGTTCACCCCCTCTGAATCAGACAATGGTCACTGCTCTGTGACCTTGCATTCTAAAACAACATTGGTCTGTCATGGGCACAGCTGACCAGTGACCATTGGTGCTGGGTTGAGCCATGGCTTCAATTTAATGTTTGCTAGGCTCTCGGAGTGCTGTAGCTCTGTAGTAACCCCCCCCCCTCCCCTCAGCAAGGCTTATTGAGATATCCATGGTGACAAGCATTGTGCAAATTGATAATTCTTCAAAATTGATTGTGGACTGTCACCATAGACTCCACCAGTGACACTGACCACTCCCCTGGTCTAACCAATTCTTTTACAATTCTGACATTTCCACTGACAGCCAGCTCTGTAGCACTCCAGATTGTCAAAATGCTCCAAAATGGCTAATTGTTATATTTTACTATTTGTTGGTCACTATTCAATGTGTATGTGACACTAAAAAGGTGCAGAAAAGCTACAAAAAAGTACTTGAAACATCTGAAGACTGCCATTAAAAACCTGTCATGTACTTATCCCTTCTTTCTGACAGTTACTACAAAAGTTGAAATTGGACACTTATCCAATGACAGCTCCTAGAAATCTGTGGAAAAACCAGTGGATATCTGTTGACATTTGGTGAAATCTACAATTATTAGAATTTCTTACAACTTTCAATGCTTTTAAAGTTTATAATGGCCAGAAAAGGTAACAAAAAGATGGTTTCTTTGTAAGAAAAAACCGTGTGAAGAAACTTCAAGAAAGGGCAGAAATGCAACTTGTGTCTTGCCCTTGGTTGCCATGGCTGTCATTCTGAGCTGTCACGTGACTGTCATATGACATGATAAACTGACATCATGTGACATGTGTGTCAAGTTGTGTGACAATTGTAAGAAGTTTGGACCAAACCCATTGTTGACACATTGTTGCTACATTGTTACTTCATAGTTACAAGGAGAGTGGAAATATTTGCCTAATAGTTTAATGCACATATGAGAGACATATGAAAGACATACATGAGCATGGTTATTTGAAGTACCAGTAATGGTTCTTCAGTGCAACCCATCATGAAATTGTATCACTGTGATTTAGATGTTGGACTGATGCTCACTTTGATATTTCAAATAGTCCGACTGTGCCTCACGAGTTGTCATCAGTTGTCAACTGCTAAAGCATGTTTAAGCTTATTTAAAACTTATTATAAACGTATTAAAGCCATAATGGTGACCAATACGTGAAATGATGGAACTTTTGCAGCACTTCATGAGGGCTCTTGAGGCTCCATCAGCCTTTGAAATCGTAGGTATTCACGCAACATTGTCTGTTTTATGGGCTCTGTTAGAGTCTACAAAGATTCTTTTACGTGAGTATGTTTTGAACTTTTTTCACCCAGACACCCTAAGAGGGCTTTGGACAAGGTTGAAACAAGTCGGTGGACTTTTTGGAGCAACTTTACATGCAACACTGGTGACCTTCCAAGACCTTTTTAAGGCCTTTGCAGACCTTTGAGACTAAACTGGGGGAATTAGACCAAGTTAGCACTTGAATAGCTTGAAAAACATGAACACCAGTGACCTCAGAAAGTCATCAAAATTCGACTTTTTTCCCTGCAGACACGATTCCTCCAGTCTCCAGGGTGTTCCCTTCCTCTCCCACAGGTTTGAGGCAATAGTATATGCTAATATGAGACCTGAGAATATTGATGAATCGCCCAAGTTGACGCTGTGCATATCATATGATGAAAACAGGCATTTATGTCTCTAGTATAAACATAACTATAAACAGTCTCTATATATACAGTCTATATATTGCCAGTGTAAACAGTCATAGAATTTCACATGTTGATTTCTTATAGATTCTAGCTCAAGATATTTGATGCATATTCAATGAATTTCAGTACACTGAGTTTCAGAATCATAACAAATTTTAGTTACAATATCTCATCTGGAATGTAGATCTTAATGACTATAGATACTTGTAGATCGTAATAGATAGCCTATCAGAATATTTTAATGGATTATTGAGAAAATTCCAGTGTCAAACTTGAATGTTGCACTGTTGATAATGCTGATGACATCTCTGAGATATCAGTAGTTGGCATGATTAGAAGAAATGGTAGTATTTTCCAATTTTGGTGATTTATTTTATTACGGAGACAGTCTAATTTTCTAATAATTAACTTTATATACTTTGTAGTTTGACTTGTCGCTGCATTTGCTATTTCAGTGAGCACATTTTGCCCACATCATCAACTGGACGTAGTATGGGGCCCTGTGTATATTATACAGCCCTTTCCCATATCTTTCTAGCTGCCTGTTCTAATCAGTTATGTGGGCATTCGCGTGGGGTGCCCTAAAGATAACCCAGAACGTGTCAGTCCCATGAATTTCACTTTCAATCTATTCCTCGGGGTTTCCTAAAGGTTGGTGTGAAATCAGTGATAAGACGGGTCAGGCTGGTCCTATGTGGCCCATGCTAAAGGGCTGAAGATTAGACCCCCTAACAATCCACCCCAGAGAATTAAAGCGTGGTACCATGACCCCACTGATTATGTAAGCTGTTATGATAAAACCAAATCTAAACTGCCAGGCCAATTAATCCTGGCTATCACTCATTAAGCTGTGGTCAAGCCATGTCTGTTTTTAGACAGGAGACGAGCCTTCGACCAAGTTCATGAGGGTGTAATATGCAGTGATAACGTTAGGGTGAAATTTGGTGCTAGTTTCCATGGAGACTATACAAGAGAGACCTATAATTCTGCTATTTTGAAGCAATTGCATAGAACATTGTCAAGAGAAAGTGCTTCTACTGTGTACAATCACGAGCAGTCTAGAAAGTGAGTCTAATCAATCAACATAAATAATCAAGCATTGAGGTCCCCCCTATAGACGGAGACTTTATAGTTGTACTGCGTCAAAGGCTTTGCGGAAACCCTGTGTGTAGACCCTGGTTTAGGGGGAGGGGTACCATTTATGGTTGGAAAACTTCAAAAACCCAACTCACTATGATATGCTGAAGCAACACACCTCAGATTGGTAGTAGTGTAGTGCGCCACCAGAGGCCTATTCCAGTGGGTGAGGATGCAAGAATCAATCATGTTGCCTCTCAATAGGCCTTTGACATGGTTAAATGTTTGCAGGACCTTGCGATTGTTGGGTGTCAATTTATCATAAAAAGTTTGCTGATGATATTATATTGTTATAAATGCTGTCCTGTGGGTCATCTGTCGTTGTGTGAATATGATGCATGGCTGTGTGGCGTGATAGGTCTCATCCTTTAGTCAAGGATGGCCCATGGATGGTCCTTGGGTTCCTTGGAAAGTGTTCTTCCTCATTTGTCATGTCTATTATCTCTCCAATTTCGCCTGCTCAGGGCCTGCTGTACAATTGTAATTGCCAGAGATATGTATGTGTTTGTATTTGTAGACAACTGTCATTATTTATGCCAAATGCATGCCATTGTGTTTTGGGAGTAGGATCAATTTTGTGGGCCATGGGTGTAATTAGCTATAGTATGAGTACTTACCATTAGTGGCCAGCACTGGGAGAAGCTCCAGTTATAACCATTATCCGGGGCATGCCATTTTTCTGGTGTCATTAAAATGGGTGTTCAGCTGTATAATTGGATGGCTACAGACGTGTGCTCAATGTACATTTTATGCTACAGTCAGGCGGAAAGTATGAGTGATTCCTTTAGATATATAGGCCATACATTCTCTGCACATTATAAGTACTGTCCTTCTACACAGGTATCAATAACATATCATCTCTGCATGCTCTGAGCTCTGTTTATGACATTAAAAGCAGACCTTTGCCCATGACCCTCAAAATTCTTTCCTTCTGTAGGTAAAGTTGAAAGTGTGAAACTGCCTTGGTGTACAAGGAGAACATTTGGAGGTGTGCTGTTATTTGTAGGTTACTTCTGAACCCCCCTAACATCTGGATTTTAGTATATAGGGCAAGCAGAATGATATGGGTCATCTATATAGGCCACCTTACTGCCTCTAGAGCCCCTCTGATCTTGCCCATTGGTAGCCATTAGGGACATTGGTTGCTTATGACTTGCCCATGGAGCAATGATGAATTGCTCTCATGTGGGACAATGTCAGAAAAGAGGTCGGGAGATGGGAGGTTGAAGTCCCCCATAACCACAATGCATGTTATGCTGGACAGTGGACCCACTGGAGCACTGGAGGCACTGGACTGAGGCAGAAAAACCCATAAACAGTATTGGCCCAAAGATTAGATACACATGTATCCTGAGGAAAAGGAATTTGAGATTGCTGAACATATCCAGTAACTACCAAATTTTCCCATGACTTACAATGTAGTATGCCAATGCTGACCAAGTAAAGTTTGAGGGGTGCCTCAGGTTGAGCTCAGTTGGTACCACACTAAACTGCCTATCACTGGATCCTAGGTTTGATTCCTGTTCTGTCTGGGTTACCTTGTGACAAATACAGGACGTAAAGCCCCAATCACCAATCCATCCATTTCATGTTTGCTCTTTTCATACCTACCTGAGTACAGAAAGCCTATAAATATTGGTAAGACCAAATACCCCACATTGCTGTTTTAAAGGCAGCCAGCTTAGTTTACATTGAAGCCACCAGAGGAATTTAAAAGATGCCCAATGGCATTCTTGCCTGAAATTGACTCCTTTTAACTGCGGATCTGCTGAAAGTTTGGCATAGTTGACAAGTCCAACTCAATTTCAATGTTGTGACCCCAGATAACCAGAGTTATACCAAATGTTAAACTCAAAGTTTGACCCAGAAAGATTGGAAATTGCTTCATGACCTTTGAGTCAAGGTCATGGTAATCTGGGTGAAATAAAATGCAAGTGTTATCCACTAGGGAACTAACCAATAAATATTTAAAATATCTATGATATTACACATGGGCTTTTACCTTTATAGATATTACATCTCAACTATATATTAAGCTAGTGCTTTGAATATTTTGTTTGGTCTTGGCGATATCCTGTCAACATGTAAAATTCAAGTGTATCCACCAGGGAACTAACCAATATACATTTTAAATACAGACATGGAGGCCAATAGGCATACATATATCTCAACAGTGTTTGTGGCCAATGTCTTGAATATTTTATTTGAGCATGGCTATAACCTGTCAACATGGTAGTAATAATCTCCTATTTGGTCAAAAACAGCAAACATTTGGGGCTAATATGAGGCTAATATGAGGGGATGAGAGACTTTCAAATATTTACAGGGTACCATGATGTCTTGGGTGACTCTAATGAGACCCATGATATTGTTTACACATCTCTATGACCTTCTTGTGAACTTTGTTTTTCCACAATGCTGTGTGTTATTTCAGTCTTTCCTAGTGCTGAGACTATAGGGGACTCTGGCCAAAGTGATTGCTTTATAGTGAGGTGGATAAATATTGATTCAAACTTAATAAGCTGATCTGTACAACATTCTCTGGCCTCTGAGGCCTTGTCAGAGTCTCAGAAGTCTTAAGCATACTTGACCATTGGTCTGGGGAAGTGACCATGGCATCCTTTGGTCAAGGGAAAGTTGTGTGGATTTGCTTGCTTCCTCTGTAGTAGACTAGTTGCTGTGTACTTGCTTAGTGATTGGTGTGTGTGGCTTGCTCTGTGTAAGCTTGAGCCTTTCTCATCTAAAAGAAGAGACAAACAGACTTGACCCACACTTTGTCTTTGCTTTTGGGTGTCTTGTTTCTTTTGACCCCAGCCAGCAGACCAATATCACAGCCTTCACAGTGTCTCTGAGTATCCCAGAGGAAAATGACAAGAGATTCTAGAGAAGCAGCCCCTTTCATCCCAGCAGGAACTGACAACTCACCTCTCCCTGTTATAATCTCCTCTCTGAGTCCCCCATTCATTTTAGAATCCTAAACTTTCAGCTCTGCTGGGTGGCTTTGAATTCGGGTCATAAGGCTGTCATCCTATCCTTTCTCTAGACCCCTAAACATGTGGCTCATACTCCCTCTTGCTCTGTGGACGCTGCTCTTTTCATGCATCATCAATTTCTTGACCTGCCATTGTCTCACTGGATTGATGGATACACTAGATAAGATCGAAGGCTTTGTTACAGTCCATGGGTATTGAGCTAGCATCTGTCCTGAAAGGTAGAAGTTATTGAATCAACCAAGATAGGCCTATACCATTGAAGATCATAAGTTTAAAACAGGACCATATAATGATATTGTAAAACAATAATTTTACGGAATATTTTACACTTTATTTATAAATATGTTTCATAAATATATAAATAAGTTGAAACTGTCTTTTTCATTACTTCAAAAAAGTATCATGCCATAATTCATAATCCATTTGGCTTGTCGAGTTCTGGTAATAAAAGTAAAATGCTACTGTTTGTGTGACGTACCTACCAATTTAAAATTCAAACTTGTAATGCACGATTTTGTAGTTTGCACTCAAATCTTGTAACATTTATTGCAAGTTGTTACTTGTACCCGTATGATATTTTTACAAGTTGCCTGACTAAATCTCACACAAAGTATGATTTACAGTGATTATGTGCAATTTTACCCTGTCTGGGAAAGTTTGGGGCCCTGCTGGTTGCCTATAATGATCCATAAACATTTTGAATTTTGATCACCACATTCGAATGCTTCAGTGCAGTCAAGGAAAGAGTCATTTTCAGTCAACTGACTAACGTCCTCTTGCTATAAGGGTCAGTGATCAACCTAAGTGCCATAAGCCCATAACTCTCAATTTTGAATCTTCGTTTGTCACCTCGGTTGTCCAGTTGCAGATTTAGGCAAATTTGGAGCAATTTGCATACTAGTTGGACTGTAAATCAGTCCATAATGACTGCATGATTTGAAATGCTTTTGCAGTAAATGCTTTTGCAGTAAATGTTTAGCTGTGATTGCTGTGAGCTGGACCATGTTATTGCTCGGGTCATTTGCTGGTCATTTTGGGAAATTGGGAGGGGCAATTTTAACTGTACTTTTTGTTGTGTACAATGGCTGAAAGTACTCTGGGGTACCACAATCAGCAGGCTGACAGCAGTTGGTACATACATGTACATGGTCTGCAAGAGCACATGACATTGTATGAATAATGTTCAAATCTTAGTGAAATGTCATTAGTGCAATGGCAGTAGCTGCCAATTAACTGTGTGCAATGACTTGTGTTATGGCATTGTTACATTTTTACTTTGGCATTTGCCATTGCTAAGCTTCACCAAGGCATTAGGAAATGCTAATGCCTCAGTGCATGTACAGTATTCCATCGGTACATTGCACCCAAAACATTATAGCATTCACTCTCAACTAATCAGGCATCACAGGGTGCATAATGTTGTGACTATAATGCTTGCCCTCTAATGCTACACCCCAGTGCTTTCCACTGTAACCCTGGTATGTGTATTAGCATGCAATCTGGCTGGGCTTGAGCCTTTCTCAGCTGTTTTCAAGAGTGATGGATTGGGCAGCTGTTGTTGTTCTGGGGTTCTAGGGACTCTAGTCTACATGTCAAGACCCTCACAACAGTCGTTCAATCACATCAGTCACACTAGTCAGTCTCTGTGGTCACTCTTGGTCACTCTGGTCCACTGTGGTCAGTCATTGTGTTAAATTTTGTGTCATATCAGTCACGTTGCTTCAAAACGGTCAAATCTACAAAAATCAAGTCACAACATCCAAGTCACAACAGTCAGTCACAACGTTTAGGTGACAACATTTAAGTCACAACAGTCAGTCTCACCAGTCAGTCTCACCAGTCAGTCTGGTCGGTCAGTCCCATCAGTTTGTCTTATCATCCAGTCAAAGCAGTCAGTTTCATCAGCCAGTCTCATCAGTCAGTCTAATTAGTTATCAATAGACCCTTCAATCAATTATGTTGATCTAACAAAACTTTGTCACAGACTCTCAGTGATCGAACCACTCACTCTTCCCAGTAAAAACAAAAACAAAACTGGTCACTATCAGTCATTTTATCAAAAACATTAATCAGTTACACAAAATACATTTATTTAAAAGGCTAAATCTGTTTGCTTATAGTCAGTCACATTGGTCAAAATGGTGTCATACAGGGTCAAACACACTAGTCAGTCACACGATTCAGTCACACAGAGTCAGTCACAGAGGGGAACTGTAAGTCACTTGGGGGAACTGTCAGTCACACTGGACCTGACAGTCTGCACTGCAGGATTGAAATAAGTCAAAAGACCAACCATGCATTGGTGACCAATGATGCTTTATGGTCGAATGATCACTGCTGCCAATTGGAGGCAATGAAGTCCAAAAGAGGGCAATGGTCATTCTGCAATTTGAATGCAATTCGAATGCCTTCAGCTGCATGGCACCTTTTTGGCTTGACATTATGACCCTGTCACAGCCAGTTAGGCATAGTGACCTTTTAGGGGAATCGCCACATGTGAATTCCCACTGCATTGAGTGAATTCCCACTGAAGTGCCATTGATCATGCACAGATCAGCATTGTACATTGTCACCATACATTGTCGAATGCTCCATGAGTGTGCATGTGTTTTCTATACCATGCATTATGTGAGTTGGCAGCCATCAGGTTTACATTTCTGTACTCTCAGTACCCTGCATGCCATTCCCATGTATGTGGTACAGTGTACTCTGCTTGGTGATATCAATACCATACAAAGCTTCTATCCTCTGGTTTAGATTAATGACATTTTCACTGCTTTTAGCTGGAATTTACTCAATTTAGTGAATCTTTTAGCAAGAGTGTGGCTTGAAAATGAAAAGTTGTAGTCCACCAAATGAAGCTTGACAACCCAATTGACAGCATACATTTCCCAATGATTGGTGCTCCCCTAGCTTACAGCACATGTGCCCCAAGCTAGGGGCCTGTTAGCTTTTCAATTTGGGGTAAAACAACCCAGATATGCCAAAGAAGTCAACGATTTAATGTGAATAATGAAACTGATACGTTCACTGGACATGTGCTTTTTAGTACCAAACAGATCATTTGATACCTGCACTAGCCTGATTGTACTGGCTAATGGCTCCGAAAGATGGAACTGATTGACTATGTACCCATTTAATGAGTCAGTCACACAGATTAATTTTCTGCTAACATGTAAGTGGTATCTTTGGTTATTGGTCTTGTCTTTCTATGGTGTTGTATAAAGATAAATCTATTCTGAAAAAAAAATTGAGAAGAAATCGAAATATTTCGATTTATATTTTTTTTTTAGAAAAAAGAACATGTAAGACAAATTTTGACTTTTACCTACCTAGAATATGACATCATTAAAAGGAGAAAAAAATACTTCTAAGTATTCATATTATCTTCCACGTTGACTTAGCTGCTATGTAGTTTCTTTTGTGTATAAAAACCCCATCTTTCAGTCCTCATACAATGCTTGTAATTAGAATGTAGGTCAATAAGTAAAAAAGGCAATTATTTTTGGATCTACCTATCCTAATCAATGAACATTCCCTGGGGTGGCTATCCTAACTAAAATCTAAGCCCTTTGTTTTGAGGGTTACCCTAGTGCCCCTCCCTCCTATCAATTTAATAGGAATCATTGGGAATGATAGGACCTGTGGGGATTGGTGGATAGATCTCCAAATGACACTTTTTCAATTTGTCAGAGGTCTTAGCACTTGGTTAACACTCAGTTTGAGAAGAACAAAAGATCCTGAATAGTATGAATACCCTTGGTGAACCAATGGTCCAATGGGGATGCCCCCTGACCTATTGAGAATGGTGCATGACATGCTGTCCCCTGGGTAAAGCACCTGGCCCACTGCACAGCTCTATACACAGCTACCACAACAGTACTAAAACTACAATGCTCCACACTCTGGTTGCTGGCTTGCTTTTCCTGCCATAGCCAATGACTCTGAACAATTCATTTTGATAATTGTCCAAGTTACCCCCTTATTATTGCAACTTCTTTTTTTTTGGTTGTAAAAATTTCAAAAAATGTTTAAAAAAAAGAAAGAAAAAAAATGGGCCCAATCGAAATTTCCATGCAGTTTTTGTGTAAATTTCAAAAATTTTAAAAACTCTCTTGAAGTGAAATTACAGTCAATTAAAAAAATCTTTATTGACCACATTTTTTAATTTCTAGACAATTTCAGTCCCTCAATAGCCCAATTTGATGCTGATGGGACGTAAAACACAAACTCAGTTAACTCACTTTAGACAATTTTAGAAAGTGAAAATGTACACTCCAAATGAGTGGCATATTCCTGTTTACCATCAGTTGCAATTAAACACTATTATGTTTCCTGTGTATACATTTTGGCCATTGCACCCCCTGATGCAATGGCTTATGTAAGTCCAGTTATTGAGAGTTATGCTTGAGTTGGTGTTGAGTGGTGACTTTAATTGCTCTCAATGCTTTCCATATGATTTAAGCTGAACTTTCTTCTCCTAGAGTTGAAGGAGGCTACTGAGTGTATTGACTATACATGCACTGGAATAGAAATAGGAAAATTGAATTTCCTGCAATTATTTTTGGCCACGAGGTTAGATTATTGTAAATTTTTAATGATTCGACATGAGCATTATCAGATACACAGCTGTGAAATCTATGATACATCCTTTCTATATTTCCAAGAATTCCTCAAAATCTCACAAATGAAGATTATTGGACTCAGTGGCTCCACTGTTTCGATGATGTTTAGAGGGGGCTGAGGGTTGGTCTAGTGGTAGTGTGCTGGACTGCCAATCAGCTGGGTCCAGGGTTCAAATTCAGCTCTTGCCGGCTCACCTGGGCCTATGTTGGACGGCTGTTTCAATCATCCTTCACCTCCTTGCTATGTCCTCCTCTTGTCCTAATTAGGCTACCAAATGCATAAATACAAGACGTAAAGCCCCAGTCATCCATCCATCCATCCGATGGTGTTTTAGAACTAAATTAGTAGTACTAAATTTGTACGAAAAGATATTGTTTGCCATTTCCTACTCCCAAGCCAGGTGATCATGGTATTTTTGACTCTAGGTGTGCTTCGATGTGGTTGACATATTTTCAATTAATTTGAGAATCTAACAGAGCACCCAACCTGCATTGTACTAGCATATGGGTATACCAGCAGTATACTTTCAGAGCTCTTCTAGTACCACCAGGGTAGTGGTAAAACACACATGAAACCGTAGGAGGTAATGGCATATTGTTTGCTAGTGACCTAGTGACCATCACAGGCCAGTCACAGTCCAGTCACAGCTCAGTCACAGCCCAGTCACACAGCACAGCCCAGTCATTGGCCAGTCTTTTTCTGTGTGGACTCCCAAACTTCTCATTGAATAAATTGATTGCACTCTACTATTCATCTGTTTATATTTTGACTTGTGGGGTTCAATGTCCATATGCTGTGAGTTGGTTGACTTATTGAGTTGACTAGTATTTCAGGTTAGCTCTATTTCATGTGGTGTTGACTTCAGTGTTGAGATATCAGGGCATCTATATCACTGATAACACACATTGATATCACCCATTGATATCATTCATTGATATCACCAATGAATTATTGTTTTCCTTAATGTTTGACTGTGTGAGAGGCTGCATGAACTACACACAGCATGAATTAGTATGTACTGGTATGTACTGGTATGTAGTGGTGTGCATTACAAATCTTAACCACTTCAAGAGTACTACTCCCCCAGTACTCCCCTGTAAATATTGAATGTACCACTCTCTGTTGTTAAGATGATACCAGCATCACTAATGTACTTCTGATTCCAACTGATACTAGTAATGAATTCTGCCAAAACTAAACCTTATCATTATTGGTTCGTATGAAAAATGATTGCTCTTTCACTGTTCTATCTCAAGTAAGTAACTTTAGTAGAGTAACAGTTAGGAGCCTTTCATATTTTCTATTCAAAATTGCTCTATGTAGGAGATAGTGATGGTTACAAAGGGACACTTAGTTGAAATCCATGTGACATATGGGCTTACTTTGAACATGGCCCTTTACGTTGGTGTATTTAATCCCATGCTTTGTGTTACTTGTGAAGAAAATGGGTCTTAAAATATGATCATAGATGCATTCATATTCAGTTATACACTAAGTAGGGCTGAAGGAAGATTACTTTCAGTTACATGGTGAGAGTGTCTTTCATGTTGGTGCAGTGCATTGACAAAGTATTACAGAATACTTTACTGCAATGTATTCAAGCCATTTTGTTAAGATTTTGCTTAGTCATAAGCTTTAGGATGGTCTAAAAACTACCATTGGGCCATTTGCTATGTGGCAGATAATTTTTCTGTAATACCTTGTCAATGCAATTTTACTGTCAATTTGGAATTGATCTTTGTCATAAGCTTTAGGATGGTCTAAAACTTGGTATATGGTTTCACTTGGTCTTCCATTCAAAGAGGATGAGCCATTTTTTAAATCCTCAATCGTTGACCACCAGTGACAACCATGGGCTACCAATGGACTACCAATGGACTACCATTTGGCCATGTTCTATGTGGCAGATAATTATTCTGTAATACCTTGTCAATGCCATTTTCAGGTCAATTTGGAACTGATCTTGGTCATAAGCTTTAGGATGGTCTAAAACTTGGTATATGGTTTCACTTAGTTCTCCATTGAAAGAGGATGAGCTAGTTTTGAAATCCTCAATCGTCGACCACCAATGACAACCATGGCCCATGGGCTACCAATGGACTGCCAATGGGCCATGTGCTGTGTGGCAGATCATGGGATTTAAAAGGTTTTCAGACACAGTAAGAAAGCCTTCGACCAAGCACAATGCAGAGCACACAGTAAGTGCCCTAGGCGTGCTGGGATGGAGCTCCAGCAGACTTGGCTGCAAACATTTGGCCAGATGCAGTAATTAGAGCTGTCCATTGGAGATGTCCTTTGGAGCCCCTGGGCCTATCCTATGCAAGCCATTTGCTAAGATTTTAAGGCCTCCAGTCCAGACCCTGAGTCTCATGTTGAGGAGCCAGACAGATGAGACACTCTGACCAACAAAAAAAAAAGTAAAAAAGATTCCCTCAGGAAATAATCAGGGATTTTATTCTCTGAATATATACCACTAAATCGAGGGAGTACACCATTAAAGAGAAATAAAAACTTCAATGACTTACTCATTATATGTTGAATAACATATGGTGGATAGCCGCGGTTTAACCGTTGTCGAACCAGTGTCCAAACTCTGTTTTTGAGAATAAGAAAAGAGAAAAGGGCATAAAAAAACTAAAACATTGGAAGCTGATTTATAAATCAGACTTGAATAGAGTATAGATCTTGATTTTTTGGTTGAAACTTGCTCAAAGCACAAGTGAAGCATTCAGAGTTTCAGACGAATGTGTTTTGCTATTGAAATCTCCTGTGAGACGCAAAAAAGTGAACTGAAGGCACCTGGGAATCTGGTTACATAGATGACCTCTTTGGTTAGAGTTTTGTTTGCTTGATTACAATCACTTGCTCTTGATTAGATTTCTAAGCTTCATATATTTAGTTTATTACCATATCTACCTGATATATTGTATCCTTCATTTTATGTAGTGAAAGAAAGATCAGGGTCGACTTTCAATTACTTAGTAAATTTACCCCGTTTTCTGGCTAGATACGACTTGAAGCTCAGGCATTTTGCCCTTGCAATGATCAACAGACTATGGTAATGTGCTAGACTACCCCCTGACTGGGCCCTGTGACACCCAATGACACAGGGTGACTGATAGTGACAGATAACCATGACTATCAACTGGCACTTTCACCCCCTTGGAACCGTTGAAAAACCTTTTTCAAAACCAACCAGGAACTCTTTGAGAGGTCTTGTGCTAAGCCTGGGGGTGATCCCTTTTAAAAATGGTGTAATGCTACACCACTGTAACACCAGTGTCACTGGGAGTAGTGCAGGTATGTTTGTAAAGGGAGATCATGATGGTCAGGTAGGAACTAGCAGTTCAACCTACTACTGTGACAGTGCTGCTGGCAGCCTGCTGCCCCTCTGCAGTGGTCTGGTAGGTCTCTGATTATAGGTTGACGTTGTCAAAAGCTTCACCACTGTCCAAAAAAATCTCCTTTATTGTCAATAATTTGATGATATTCATACTGAGGCTGTCATGAGGTCATGTTAGTCTGTTGCCTAACTAGAATGACCCAGCATCGTCCAAAGTTTCTGTGGGATTCAAAAAAGCTTCATGACAGTCAATAATTTTGAAAAATTCTCACTTAGGCTGTTACATGTTTCATAGTCTACAAACCGGAAGTTAATTTGACCTTTTCCAGTCACATTTACCACTGAGTTGTGTAGTCACTGTGGTGCACTTGTATGTTCTATAATTCAATCTGCATTGAAATCACCTTTAGAAATCGATCACTGTGATGTCTTGAGTAGACTTTTGCAACTAATTTCTAAAAAGAAATACTAATAGATACTACTGATGTATTTTGTCCATTTCAACTTCTACTTGAATTTTAATACATTTCCTGTACTTGATTTCTAGTCTCAGACGACCAGTTTTGAAGCCTGGTTTTGTAGTTGCCACTTCATAGTTTGCAAAGAAATTAATATTTCAAAGAACTTGGGCCTTTTACTTCGCACAATATCCACTTGAAGCTTGTAGTATTGAAGAACTTCTTATGACCTTGCAGACCTCAATACTACAACTTCCGAAGTACATTTGTGAGTCTATAGACTACACGGTCGACACCTAATAATATATGTATACAAAATGAATTACTTGAAGTTATAACTTCTAAGAATTTATCAAGGATTTGTCAAATTTAATCAAAAGTCAATTTTAGAGTACTTCACTCTGCAGCTGGTGCATATGGAATCAATTCTCTTAATATTTTATTGTGTTGTCCTAGAGCAGTGGTCACTGTGTTGTGTATATTGGCCTGTCAGTGTGCAGTAGATGGTCAGCCCAGGCTATTGTGCCGCTGTTGACTTGCTCCTATGACCCCAGGCTATTCTGGAGGTGTCAGCTTTCTGCACTCAAGATAAAAATCATTTGGCCACTGGCTTAGTTCAAGTGGGTGACAGGCAAAATACAACTGGGAGACAGGAAAATACAACAAATGGGGGACAGGCTTAATGAGAAGTGGGGGACAGGCAAAATACAACTGGGAGATCTGCAAAATGCAACTGGGAGACAGGCAAAATACAACTGGGAGACTGCTCAGACGTGCAAAAATGCAACTGGGGGACAGGCAAAATACAACTGGGGAGACAGACAAAATACTACTGGGAGACTGAAAAATGCAACTAGGGGACAGGAAATTATAATTGGGAGACAGGCAAAATGCAACTGGGAGACAGGCAAATAACAACTGGGGGACAAGCAAATTACAACTGGTGGACAGGCAAAATACAATTTGGAGGCTGGAAAAATACATTTGGGAGGCAGGAAAAATACAACTAGGGGACAGACAAAATAAAATTGGGGGACAGGCAAAATACAACTGGGGGACAGGCAAAATACAACTGGGAGACAGGCAAAGTACAACTGGGAGACAGGCAAAATACAACTGGGGGGCAGGCAAAATACAACTGGGAGACAGGCAAAATACAACTGGAAGACAGGCAAAATACAATTTGGAGGCAGGCAAAATACAACTAGGGGACAGGCAAATTACAGCTGAGGGACACAGGGATATACAACTGGGCGACAGGGAAAGACAACTGGGGGACAGGCAAAATACAACTGGAAGACAGGCAAAATACAACAAGGTGACAGGCAAAATACAACTGGGAGACAGGCAAAGTACAACAGGGGGACAAGCAAATTACAACTGTTACGTGTTGGGGCAAATGCACTATATATACATAGGGATTGCCTGGATTGGAGGGCGGAGAGCAAGGGTGAAATCACAATAGAAAAGGGTAGTTCAGGAGTCCTTAGAGGGTATTGCATCATCCAAAAACACACCTAGGGATTAGCTGAATTGCTTCCTACTTTCTGTTTGCAATGGGTGACAGCATTTTGTGTTTTCTGTTTTGAAAAATAGGTGTCGTATCACCCCAGTATTACACCACAGTCAAGTAGGGGTGGATTAACTATAAATAGAAATGGGGATTAATGTCATGCGGTGATAATCCCGAATTCACACCCATTCAAGGTTGTTGGGGGTTGTATATACTGGAAATAGAATGAAAATTAATATTAGAAGAACTTTGGCATTTTTAAGAGGATGTTGATTTTGTATTGCAGAAGGCGTTTTCTTTGAAACAATGGCGATTGATTGTACAATAAGTTATAAATTTCAATATACATGTATTTATACTCCAACTGTCCTAAATTAGTTCAGTAACAATGCAATGTCATGAGGGTAAGCTCAAATAAGAAAATTTGGTGATAATCTCTTAAGCCCTGGACTATGGTAAATGGAAAAACTTTTGGTTGTTGAAATCTGCAAAATTCAGAATGATTGGTGACACCTCCAAACCCTGCATGAAAATGAATACTGGGGCTTTTCAAAATTTGCTTGTTGAAAACTGAAAATGTATAATGAATAGTGACACCTGGTCTGGGGTCCAGCTTCTGTAGTCAGCTTTATAAGGTTGTTGGGAAATCTAAACTTGAAATAGTAGCTGAGGTTTGGGATTTCTTAGGTCCAACTTGACCTTCAGTTTTCACTGTGGCAAAACTGGACGAGGGTAACTGAGTTACCCTCGTCTCATTTTGTCAAAATAAATTGAAAAATCTAGGTCATCCCATTGGATCCCATGTTAAAAGAGGACGAAGGTAACTGCTTTTCCAATAATGGGCTGACGAGGGTAACTGTATGAGATGACTAAGGTAACTGCATGCAAAGTGCGTGTGAAAATAATATTTGTTGGTCAAAATTTAAAGTACAATTTCGAGAAAGCTATTAGTAACACTTGGAATGACAAGTACAGAACACTGAGAAAATACAATTAAAATTCAGAATTTATTTAGAGCAAAAATTAATTAGTATTATTGTGCAATTATACAAAATTGCATACCTTCTGACAAGCACTTACAGTCAGAAGTATCAGCACTCTAGCACAGGGGCAGTTTCTAATTGGAAATAATTCTTTACATTAGTTGCTGTTTTCTAACTGGTCTATCAAAGGGAATGTTATGCAAATTTATGAGGCATATATGACTGAAAGCATTGCGGTCAATTACCACTGGTTCCAGGACTTTGTCGGACAAAATATAAGGTTTTGTCCAGTTATCTATAATAATTCTATATAAATGTCTGAAAATCAATCTCCTGTAAGCAAGTGCAGGGCATCAGGACAGCTGGCAATGTTGTCCCCATAGTGTGAAAAAAATGTCAACGTAGAGTTCAAGTTGCAGCAACATAATTTCTAACATACATTTATACGTGACAATGGATGAGCCCTCCACCAATTAACAATGTTGTGCACCATTGCATGGGGTATATTTTTTGTAAAGTTCCGTGTGACAAGTTTTTAGATACTATTTGAGAATAGCTCACACCAAATTTGTTCATCAACACAAATTAATTGGCCCTCTGCCACCCATAAATCCCTCCCAGACAATCTAAAGCAATTAGTCAGACACACTACCAAAACTGACCAATGAATGTTACCCTTGTATAACCAGGGCAGTGGATCTCCCCTATAATAGTGTTCAGGATTTGCCCTGCATGGATTGTCCTGAAGCTCCCATTTGTCCTGATGCCACGGGGAGGGGGGAGGGAGTTGCAGCCCCCCTCCTTGAGCCACAATGAAATACGCCAATGTGCTTAAATGATGTGAGCAATGAATACCTATGCACTTACTTGGTTATAATTGCTGCAGCTGCAGGGCAGCAGATATGAGGCTGATGTACATCAAGGTTTGAAGACAAGGGGTATATAAATTATTGTCTACAGATTTAAGAAATGGATATCTATAAGTTATTTTGTTTGTTTTTGTTTTCGTGTTTTTGTTGTTGTTTCTTTTCAGCCATGTTTTTAAACATATGTTCCATCTTGTAAAATTAGTTTGATTGCCAAATATTCCAAACATTGCTTCTGTGTTTTGTTCTTCAAAACAGGTTGCAGTCTCTCTGGGGATAAAAATCTGATTTCACTCCAGTTTGCAAGAAGTTGAAATCAACTTTTGGACCTCATACTATATAAGCAAGAATAAATGGTATATATATAATATATATAGAATTTTATTGACATAAAAAAGCATCAGACAGATACATATGTCAATGTCATATATATAGTCTTAGCAGGGTGTGAAATTGTTATTTCCTGCGCTGTCAAGCCAGATTTCATCAACAGTCAGAAATTTGAGACTAGTCTCAATGACTCAATTGTTGAGTTCACAGTTTTAGACCAGTCCGAAAATTAAGCCTATGCCTCCAACTCTTGCCGTGTCACCCGGGCCTATGTTGGACGGCTGTTTCAATCATCCTTTGCTCATTGCCCTGCGGTCCTCCAGTCCCAATTAGCCTACCAATTAAGTGCATAAATTCAGGACATAAAGCCCCAATCATCCATTCATCCATTGCAAACTGCAGCAGGCAGGCTTGTCAGGCAGACCCTTTGGTCAATCTCTGTTCTCCACAGTTTAAAGTTAGAACTTTGACTACTTTTGAAATTAAGAAGAATCAAAAGTGTAGGATTGACAAACATTCTCACAGACAGTTTGCACTTGATCCCAGCTATAGTATAGGCCTCTATGGGACCCATTCGATTCCTTCTATTCTTAACTACTTCAGAAGTGACGTTTCAACTCCAGGAAGTGACGTTTCTACTCCGGGAGTAAACTACTCCCAAGGTTTGTCCAAATCGAACATTAATGAGCAGTAAGTATCACCATAACTTGAGGATTCCTTAGCTATTGGAATCGCCTCGTTAATTGCAAGTACGCCGATAATTGACACCTTCAATCATTTGCTTTAAATTGATTCAATTGAAATACAGAAATCCACACTAGAAAAAAGCACCGCTGAAGTGTCATTTATGATGTTAAAATATTCAACGATTCATTCCAATGTCCCAGAATTTGATAGAATATGAAGGCAACATGTACATATGCAAAGTTTGAGTGACATTGGTGATGATATTTGCATAGTCAACCTTAAGACCAGCAGCCCCATGGACCAAATCAGTCTCAATGATCACCCTGAAAAGGCCAACTACCCTCGTCATGGTAACAGGCATGGTCACAGTTACCCTCGTCTCGGGATGCAGTTACCCTCGTCATTTTCAAGGCGCTTTAAGCCATTTCTGGACTCTCACAGCCTGAATTTAATGTGGCTCTTTCTTGAAATGTGACTTTCGATCAAATATAATGGTCACATCCTACTTGGATAAGCAGTAGCAGAAGCAATAGGCTCAAATTCAATGTTACATAATATTTAAGGCTAATTTAGAGACGAGGGTAACTCAGTTACCCTCGTCCAGTTTTGCCACAGTGGTTTTGACCGAGAGGTCACTGACCACCAGGGCCACACAAGCAAGGGCTAGACCTCTGCCCAATGGTCAGCGAGACTCAGCGAGACTTTGTGAGAGGTGGCCATGGTCAAGCATCCATTCTCTTTCTGTAGTGGTCATTGTGACTGGATTCAGCTTTCTATGGTCCACTTTGGTCCAGAGGTATGACCCCTGCACAGCAGCAAGGGGACACCCCCTCAAAGAAGCTGAATACCTGTGCTCCTGGCCAACAATGCCTTTCGTGTGCAGGGGAAATCCCTCCTGACCAGCCTCGTTCTGACGGGCTCGCCCCTGACGTCATCATCACCCAAAATGACGTCACGTGATCTAATCCTTTCACAGTTCATTTGACGTCACTCAAGATTCACAATGGAATGAAATGACGTAGAATAGAACTAATAATAGAAGGTTTGGTGTTATAGGAATCCCCCCTGCCCTCCCTGGTCGAAAGTTGTATGTTGTTTGGGCCAGAGTCACCCGGTCAGTTTACTTAGTAATCATCACTTCCCTTTGTAATCGTCACTTCCCTTTTTCACTGAAATGGAATCTGATTATCTTCTAATAGATTCAGAATAGATCCTTGGAGGTCTAATCTACTGCTGACCTGCATACAAAATCATTGATAAGAATAGAGATAGACTGAGATAGTGTCATATATGGAGATGAGCTAGCCTATGGTAAATAGTATGGAGCTGGCCTATCTTTCAGGTAGTTTATCATCACTGGCGATTTCATTAGATATGCCTGGAGCTCAGTATAGTCAATGTATGTATTACCATTTTCACTTCATGCTATTCCAGAAGGCTATGTATTGGAATTTGAATAGATCATGAGGATGATAAAGTTCTGTGTCCATGTACATGTATAGGCACAGAGGTATGGGCTGAGGAATGTGTGTTAAAATTGTTATCTAAAGAATGATCATTAATGCTGACTACTAGTGTATAGTATGTGCATTGAACATTAAATGTTAGTTATATGTGGACTATGTACGTAAAATGTGCAAAATAAATTGAATACATCATGTTGAGAAATCAATGTCCAATGATTCCATGCTGTGCAATGAGTGTGCATGCACATGTATACTATTGTTTTGAATGTGGGTTTATCTACAAAATGATCATTATGCTGTTTGCCTGTGCAGTATCACTAGAATGTACATTAAATCCTGTATGTATGTGGACTATGTACTTTAATGTGCAAAATTGTACATATGGGATACACATGGAATGCACATGGAGTACATGTGGCCACTAAGAATACATTTACACAGTGTGTGCACTCTAATAAGCTGCTTGAAAAGCACTCAGGGCTAGAGCACATTTCACACCTTATGAATTCATGCTGAGAAAGCATCACCTATAACTTGAGTATAAGATCTGGAACTTGACTTGGGGCAAAGTAGTCAAGATGTATACTCATGATGAATTGGGCTTGCTGAAGAGTCATATGAAGAGTCATGCAGGGAGATGGATGACCCTGCATATGACTCCAGCTGTTTTGAGAGTCATGTCAACATAGTCATCTTTCTCAATGCACTTAGCAGCATCATGTGGGGCTCTCAGTCACCCAGGATGCTTGAATAAAGCACCTAAGGCTTTGGTAGAGCCCTAGTGGGCAGGGGCTCAAATATCAACAGTATTCAACAGTCATAATTGAATTGATTGAAAGTTTGAACCCTTGATGAAATGTCAGAAATGACCATGAAGTTGCCTGATTAGTGCATATCATCTCCAATTAATGGGGGACTTCAACTGTCTTCCACAGATCTCTGCAGGTCATCCATAGCCACCTTCATCTACGTGGTATGCCAACAGGATCATGCTGGGCCCCAGCAAGATGTTCTGTGTGTAGATCTTAATGAAGCCTTTGATTGTCTCATCAGAACTCATCAGGATCACCACCAACTGCATCAAACACCTTGCTCGTATCAATAAATATCAATAAATTGGTGCTTATCAATCTGGTCGACAGGTGATGTCACTACTCCCAACTGGGTGATGTCAGTGGTGTGCCAGTGACGTGTCAGTGACATCACAGGTCAGCTGTTGTTAAGCTTATCTCATCCTGATTAAGTTTTACTTCATAATAATGATAAGCTTATGAGTGTCTCAGGGTGTGAGGTCATAATATTGATTTCACCAGTTTTGTTATTGGGCAACCCATGGTGGAAAAGTAGTTAGTGACCTAAGAAACCAAGCCAACTGATACCATATCATATGAACTTCAAAATGAGAAAGCCAGTCACTTTCAACTTTCAAAAATGGGTCCATCTCATGTATTGGCAGTTGAGTTAATCCACTTTTCTCAGTTGTCCCTCTGTCATTAAAACTTATTAACTTTGCAACATTTCTGTTGCATGTGTGGTAAAGAGGTCCTGGCTGATGGCTTTGCTTTAGTGAAAGTCAGACTTTGAAAAGACGAACTCCAGTAATTAAGAAGATTTTAGGGAAAAAAGTTAATGTTGATTGCTTAGGTTTAGTGAAAGTCAGACTTTGAAAAGACTAACTCTAGTAATTCAGAAAGATTTCGGTGGATTTCAGTAAGTGACTTACTGTAGGTCAGATATTTAGTTAGGGACTATGTGGGCAATTGGACTTCAGAAGGGATTTGACTTTGGACTAATAAGTCACTAATTACCAACTGCTCTTCTGGGTGTCTTCCCTCTCCTCACAAGTTGGTGTGTGGGAAAATTGGGAGTCAAAGTTTACCTTTAATCTCATCTTGAGTCAAGTCATCTTAAGACTCATCTTAAGCCAATCAAGGGCTTGTTTGCTGACTCATCATGAACATGGACTTTATTAGTGCCCAGGCTGAGTTGAGATGCTCATTTGTGGGGACTTAAACCAACTGAACGTAATTGCACTTTGTCTTGAGCCCTGCTTAAGTCTATACCATTTGCCAATTTTTGCTTACAGAGTAATCAGAGGGTCAGGGTAAAGACTAGGGACTATGAGGGTGTTAGAAACACTAAATACAGTGCTGGAATAGTCAGGGTATAAGCATGAGGGTGTAATCTTTTAGTGTAGGGTGCCTTGTAGGGGGAGCAGAGCTCAAGACTTCAAAGGATTGTAATGAGCTTAGCACATACTAATCAAACATGCACTAATGCTGATTACTGAGTGAGAAGATTCACACAGTCTGAGCTAAGACAGAAAACTTATGCTCTACTGATGTTGTGCCCTGAGAAACAGGTCGACAACTTGAGACAGTATTGCTCAGCTCAAGATTACTTAGCAATTGCCCAGCTCGTGATTACTTAGCAAGATTACTTAGCACTGCCCTCTAGTGTATGAGGTATAAGCCTTTGAAATCTTTTTTGAAGGAATTACAAGACATGGTACCAAAATGGCAAATCAAAGTACTGAATCGTCTGATAATGTTATCCCCTGAGCATTACAATATGTATATTTTTCTGTGAGAAACGTGTGCATGGTAATAAATAGTATTAAATACATATCCCAATTATATTTGATGTGAGAATGTATGATAAACATTACAACTTCATAGAAATATAAAAATATAATATACAATGAATTGTAACCTTGTGAATTATTGAATTCAACTTATTATTTCCCCCCTCTTATATCAGCACTATAACTGCTTATGTATAATATGTGAATCTGAGAAGTTGATCAATATATTATCTAAGTAAAGATGTCCATTGTTAAAAATAAAGGAAATTTACGTATACAGGTAAACATGTACTCTTTCACCTGAGCAATAGGACATGGTCAAAACATATGGCAAAAGTAAATTGGAGAAATGTTCAATAGATTCATAATTATAACTTGGGATGATACCAATTGGCGAAATTACAGAGGGTAGTGTCAATGTTTACTAATATTGCAGCAGCTCGATTGTATTATTTGTGTTTGAGGACATTGATTTGCTATGCAATTTCTAAGTTAGATTCCTTTTCTAGCATAAATTAGAGAGAAATTAGAGAGTAATTAATGCAATGTGGTGTGGGGACTGGCACCTAACCCACGACCTCACAAAATCAAAGGGATCAAACAAAGGGCTACCCATTTCCTAATTAGGTATGGGCATAGCATTAGAGCCCTACCCTTGATTTGCATATACATTTGAGCCAATTAATCTGCTCTACCATATACTGTGCTAAGTAATAGGACCTTTGTAGGTTGTAATAGTACACTTCATTATGAATTATAAGGGTTATGCATATTAGTTGCTGAATATTAGATGAGTGGGGACCTCAGTTTAAAGTTGCTTTCATAGCAGTAACAGCTATACTTGTTTATGTGTGGAATTTGTAGTCAAAATTGACTCAAAAACTAGTCAAAAAGACTACTTTTGTGAGATCTGCTACTACCAAAACTTGGATATACCTTTGGAGGACCATACACTTGGATACTAAAGGATACTTTGGGATACTAAAGGATACTGGCCTACTGGAAAGTGGATTTCCACCAGCAGAATGCCGTTATACCTCAAGCAGGGCTCTAGGCTCGTGGCAGGTGTGTGTTGAGAATTATAGCTCTTATAAAAGTTTTTAACTTTTTGTTTCTAGCTTCAATAAGTTCCATGAGGCCCTCAGGTTATCCTGTTTTGTAGTTTTTACGATTTTTAGATTATTCTAACGGAATTTGCAATTTGACGTTTTTAAAGAGCAATCTTTTTTTACATCTTTAATTTTATATCTGTTACATATGTCATTCAAATGGCAAATGTAGACCTATTTAACTGCACCATTCATTGACATTCAAACATCAATGTAACCATGTGTTTGTAAATATATACCTGTAGATATTTTTCAAATATTTTGGCAACAAGCTGTTGTCAAGGCAAACGCCTGAGTTGAATTTTGAATAACTTCTTTTAACTTTTTTTCCTGGCATTTCAATAGCAAACCATTGTGCTACCCCTATGTAATCAACATACCGTGAGAACTTCATAGGTATGAATAAAGTTGCTCAATATAATAATTTTCTACTCCAAACTTCTCTTGGCCTGTTACCTTCAAATTGCTCTTTTTAAACATGTAGTTAACCCTGAATTGAGTCATTTTCTGCAACATGTTTCAATATTGTAGTTACATGATTTAATTTTTGCAAGCTGTGTCTATTTTGTGCTTTTTGGTTTATAAAAGTTCTTTATTACACCTTGTTACAAGTTAAATTTGGCGCTCGTGTGTGTTTGACAAGCTTCAGTGATTTTCTGTGTCAACAAAAGTAACACAGAAATGGAAATTATTTGAATAAGTTTGAAGAATACTATGTTTTGTTGTACTCAAATTTTAAGCAGACTGGGCCATGATACAATATTTGGATCATCAAATGTTTCAACAGTCTGATCATTTGAATGCATACAAGTTACAACATTACAAGGGAAGCATTGTACATAAACACAGGACGTAAAGCCCCAATCATCCATCTACAAGAGAAGCATGAATGATGTGACCAACCAATCTATCAGCTGTTAAAGATACTAATTTGTTCATTAAATAACATCTTATTACAGAAAGCAAAAGTATTAAAAAATCCATGTTGACTCTCAGTGTGATTTGACACAGTAGTTGAGAAATGGATTGCAGCACAAATTGACAATGTGGCGCACAATGAAAGTCACAATCCTAGTGGTCAATGGACTGTATCATACAGCAGCTGCAGTAGTGGCATAAATAATGTATTCCAATCAAGTTTGCATGACTGAACATTTGACACTTTTGGTTATCAATCCAAAACCATCCAACTATCACTGAGTAGCTAGTGTCTATCAGCTATCATGTGCTATGACACAGTTCAATGAATCTTGAGCCAGGAAAATGTAGGATTCCTATATGATGAATTAGAATTGTTCAGATTAATCTGGTTACATCATAATAGAGTGAATTAGTAGTAGAATTACTGTCCAATTACAGTAATTTGTTAGGCAGCTAGGTTCTTCCTTGCCACATTGGAGATCAGGAATGCCCCAATCACCAAAAACCACCAGTGCACAACCCTACAGATAATGTTTCACTATTTGTCATATATGCCTACAATTAAATGCAATCCCATACATAGTTGCATATATAGCTGGGAATTCAGTAGGAAATGCTTAAAAGATAAAGATTTCTTATTTCTCTGGCACCACGCCTATATCAGTGACAGTGTATTATGTGTTGGCAATCATTGATGTATTTTAGGTATAACTGTAATAGATACCTGTGTCACCCATTGCAGAAAATGTACTTTTTCGGTCAGTCTGCTGGTAGACACTAAAATTACAGTCATTGACATCAATTGCATAATTGAAATAGACCCAAACATGATCCTCAAAGATTAGTTACTATAAAATTTCTTCAACATCTAATTCTATGAAATGGTCACTTGTGTTTTTAGTTCCAACTATACTTTTTATGAATGATTTCTAAGTAAATTTGTTTATACGTATAAAGTTAAGTAATGAATTTATGACAATTAAACTTATTAAAGTCACCCAGAATTAAGGAGATTTAGTGATTAAATTGGTTTAAATCTATTTTGTGTTATTGTATGCATTTGCAATTACGCCTCTTGGACTAAAAACTTGTCACTGTAAAAGAGAATTGATACTAAAAATTCAGTCGATTGTTGGATTTGATTGTGTGTATAGGCACGCTTATAGCCACTGTTGATTAGTTGGGCTATTAAAGTCACCAACAAACTCAACTCATTGTTTAGTTGAGCTAAGCAATTTATAGGAAAAACTGAGTTTATTTAAGAGTTTATTTTAGCTATTGTTTACCAATAGTCTCAAACAATAGGGGAAGCCAAAGACCCTCCTCTATTGCATACTATTTGGTGCTATTTGTTTAGGCTATTGTATGATTTAATCGCTCTGAAATTGTGTATTGTTTGCTCTGAATGAGGCGATTGTCTCAGGGTAGGACGTGGAATAGATTGTTGCTGAAAACAATAGCAGGGCAATGGGATACTACAGTGGGTGTAGAATTATGCACCCCTGCACAATCAAGTGAATCAACTCACTTCAATTCTATTTTATTCGATTCTATTGGATTCTGTGGAAAATAATTCGAAGAGGTGTATTAGGCGTTGTCTTAAATACCCACTTCTTTAATTGGTTGTCAATTCAGTGGACTCAGTTACTACACCTCCCAATTATATGTCAGCATAACAGTGGGATAATTAAGAACTTGGCATTTTAGACAAAAAAGTGAATTAACCAATCCCCATGGTACCTAATACTGCAGTCAATTTATAAGCTATAGCAATAGGTACACTACAGCATAATTGTATCAATAGTATGAATAGGCAAGCTGTGATAGGCTAGCATCTTTACCCTAAAACACTTGTCACATTGATTAGTAGTAAGATATACTTAGAATTTAGATTGCTTCTTGAATAAGAATAAGGCCTATCCCAAGTTGTGTATCTATAATTGGTAATTTCAATGGTCACTAACAATAGAATAGTATTTGGAGTCAGTATTGAATCACCAAAATAAATAGATACTCCTATTGAGAGAATTGGTGTCAATGGAAAAAATTAAAGTGTCAATATAACTGTATAGGTTTGGTACCTGGCATTTATTATAATGCATATCTTCCTAACTAAAAGATACTATAATACCTCCTTAACTTTAGGTATGCCACTATGCCTATTGCCTCATACTATTGTATGAACACAATCAACTTCTGTTAACCTTTTTGTGTTACAGTTTTTCTCTATATCTTTCATTGTAAAGCAATATGTAATGTTTTGTATATTAATCGATTGCTGTAGTTGCATTACTGTTTTTATTGTCAATATGCAAAAATACATTGTTGGATTATTACAATTGTTATAAGGGTTGCATATGGCTGTTGTGTTTTGCTGTCTATGTTAGGTAACACAGGCACATCTATTTTGTAGCAATTTTGCACAATTTGTGACCATTCCGTGTGAAGTTTTGATGCTATCAGTTTTTCCATTTTGTGCAAACTCTGACTCAATATTGACACCATTGTTCTGGAGGGTAGCCATATGTTGCTTGTATCTTTGTGTGTATATATTGCTAGCATGCAATATGGGTATAGGCCCTATTGAAGTCTAAATTGTCTTGTTAGAAAGACCCTATACCTAAAGTCTACTATAGCTGGCGGTGGGTAACCTGATCATAAGGCTGATATGATGCAACTTATGACAGTAATTTCCCAGGTCCCTGCCCTGACCTTCTCAACAATAGATCGTATCTTTTGAAGAAGGCAAAAATTACGGGGTATGTGACGTCACACTGATGTCATAATGACCAATAAGCATTGTTAGGGGTTGTCCTGTCACGCCATAACTCCACGTATAACCAAGTTTAGGTTGAACTGCCCCAACCCATGGCCTGTGGCAATCAAGATTTTGAGCAATTTTACATCAGCAGCAGTTCAACTCTTGCTAGTTCTTTAATTCACTTCAAAACATGGCGGCACATCAAACAGAGACCCCTGGTGTGAAAACGTGACTCTCAGTGACGTAATATTGTTCCATCTTGCTCGCAGCACAGTGGTGCTTGCCAGGTGCTGGGTCATTCCATGGAAAATAGGGAAATTATAAGACTGATTTTGGGGGATTATCGAACATTGCCTATCGGTTTTCTTGAAACGCAGAATTTTGGTATTAAAATTTTAGCTGAATATTTTGCAGGTTGAAATTCAGTTTGTTGACCCATAAGCGTCTGACGACAGCTGGAAAGTTCCAAAAACTTAAAATTTATCATTTCTGTTACGATACAATTTCTGTGTGATGTACCATGTACATATGAACCTGCATGTTTCAATCATTTATTAAAGAAATAGTCAAGTGTCCCATATTCACTATATTTTGGTTCTCTATGCATGACTTCAGTTTTTGCTTATATTTGAGGTAAATGAAATTTGAAAAGTAACAGAAATGATGCTAAGTCTAGCCCTTAAAGCACTAAATCCACATTGGTATCTTATAAAAATGAGACAAAACTATCTTTACTCCAAAGCACTATTGGAACACTGTTAGATAAGCCAATTCATGTCCAGATCAGAGCAATACATAAAGCTACACAATGGTTTAACTAACTATAATCGTAACATGAATGATGTTTTGTAACAGAAATGATGATATTGTAACACAAATGTTGTTAACTTGGAAAAATAGCCTTATCTTTGACTGTACACGATTAAATTCAAATCAAATTTCATCATAATCATTACAGCAAATGCATAAAAGGGTTCAATGCCAATTGTGCATTTTCATACATCCTCTGTCTACATTTAAAGCACTCGACTCATTTCTTGAATATTCTGCTATTGCCGTGTTGTGGCCTCACCAAAATGTTCTATAAAAGGCAATTGATTACTTTGTATGGAACTTATTTTTAATCCTTAATTGTTTTTAATCTCTGTCCAGTTATGTTATTTCTATGCATGGGTAATGTAGGCATGGCATCATTTCTGTTACGATATTGTCATTCCTGTTACATTTGAAGTGTAAAATGTAACAGAAATGATGCGTAACAGAAATGATATTTTTTCATTCAAACATCAATAGCAGCATTGAAACAAATGGCTTTTAAACCATCTACTCGCCAGTTGATCATGACCATATAGCCCACTCAGCACATGGTTGCCCATTTGCTCAACATGTTTTATATATGCGAAACATGCGTAACAGCGATGATCCTTCAAAAACCTACTCAACAACAATTATTTTGATGACAACTGTCAGACCATTTTTGGTGATACTGATCCAAATGAAAGTTTTCTTGTGGAAAGAGCTTGCAAGTGCTGACACTTGGGGGTTATTACTTGAAGTGTAGGATCAACTGGGCTGTGCCAATTGCAACAGAAATGAAACGTAACAGAAATGATGCAAAATAAGAAGACACATTTTCGGTGAAAAATTTTAAAGCTAAATTTAGTGCTACAGCTAAATATTAACATTGGGTGTTTCTGCTTAGCCAATGCAATAATTGAATGAACTGAGTGCCTTGTTACAGACCTTTTTGAAGATATGTATGCCATTTAAACTTGGAAATGGAAAAAAAAGACATTCATTTTGTGACAACTCAGCCAAAAATGGGACAGTGCATATTTTCCACATGCAGCTTTATTGAGAATTTGGGTTTATCATTTCATCTTGTAGGTATAATTGAGGCAACAAGCTAATTAAATAGACCTCAATCCCTCCAGGAGCACAATGAGATTGGTTTATTTAGAGAAGACTCAAATTTCCATGTTTTCCGTGGAATGTCCCTGGCACTACTCCCAAGTATAAAACTCATCTGAAAAGTGTCAAAACTCTAGCATGTCTCATCAAAAAAAGTGTGACATGATTTTCAATGCTCCACTCAAAATCATTATGACTGATTTTGTTCTCTCCTAATCAAGTGTGACCAACACCTGTTGAAAATGTGAGATCAGCTGCTGATTAGCTGACCAATGCTGAAATCAAAGTCAGAAAGTGCTGTGCGGAATTGAAAGCAATTATTGTTAATGCCAATACAACTTGAAAATTGCATCAACAATTGTACCTAGGCCTATTCTGAGTTTGGAATAGGCCTATAGAAACCTATAATTTTGAAATAATATTTGAAATATGTTGTCAAATGGTAATGGTTGCAGTTGAACCAAATTTGTGTAATTTTGCTCTTGGAATATTGGTTGGTGGGTTGGTACCAAATGTAATGGTTACACTGCTAGCTTTGAACTTCTGAAAGTTGGAATGGGCCATTTGAAATGTAGATATAACTGAAATGTGAATTTGAAGGGCATTTTCAGTTAGTAACAGGTCTATTTTGTGTGGTCCTGTCCATAATGGTCTCCAAAACGACCTTGCTAAGTTGAAAGTCACAAGAAAAGGGCAGTGCTGGGCCTACTCGGCCACTTTGAAGCTTACAATGGCATTTCAATGATTGTAATTTTTACAGTCTTGTGCACAGGCCCACAAAAAAGGGGTAGGGATTTTTAGGGTTGAGATCTTTAGATTCCCATCAGGGTGCCTTGTGACTTTTGTGATGTTGGGTCAGTCCGAAAGTGGAGCGAATTAAAAACTTCCTTGGCGGTGTATTGGCCACCTTGTAATTTATTAAGGAAGTCCATGCAGTTAACTTGAGTCGGTCATTCAAGGTGTTGAAAAGACTCCTTGACAGTTTAAGATATTGCTCTGAATGGGCTATCCTGAATAGGTCATATAGAACTGCTAGGATTCAATAGAATATATGTGTGATGAAGGAAGCAATAGGGCCCAACTGATGAAGGGGAAAAGAGCCAAAAGACTCAGGAAGTTGGATGTTCTATTGCCATAGCAACCGATTGTGAAATAGGTAGTTTGTGACACTTGGAAGTCAGTACACTTCCTTCCCTCCTATCATTGGGCCATTGCTATACCCAGACCCCTATAGTTTTGGTACTTGAGAGTAATTGGTCTTTTTGTGATCAAAGTGACACCGATTCTGATAGTATAATAATAATAACCAAAAGCACGCAATCTCCCCAAGTTCCACAGCAGTTTTAAATTGTCGTGTTGTTACTAACTTTGACATAATGTAACATAGCCAAACATATTGAGCTAAGATACCTCTGTGTCATTACAAGACCCTTTTATACAGGAAAATAGGAAGGCTAGTCGGTTCCATTGAAGTCCCCTCTTCCTATAATGGAACAGTGATTGGTACAAAATGATACAGGTGTATAACAAACTTGTTCAATACACTTTCAAGTGAACTGTATCTGTGAAACTTATATTTTCTTATGCAATCAGTAAGTTTTTGTTGGGGTACTTCAAAATTGACTCCAATTTTTAAACCCCCAACACAGTTGTCTAGCAGAAGGTCAGTGGTAAACCACTGTATTATATAAGTGAGACATCTTATGCATAAAAAGGGTATAAAAAGTGACCTTAGGCATAAATCCATCTTGCATGACCTATTAGGCCACCTAGAGTAGCAGTAGAGTGGTCCACTGCCCTTGGGCAACTCAGTTACTAGCAGTGCTGACAATATTAGGCAATAATTCGGAAACAAATAGAATTGCCCCGCATCATCAAAGGCTTTATGGGGTCAACAGACCTAGAAGAACCGAAAGGGGTTGACTCTAGCTGAGCTTTGACAATGTTTGGTTGCTCAGAACATTCAAATACAATTTCGTATAATTTTGACTGGTTGGATTATTTTGGCATTCTGGATTTGTGATTTTGGTATGTATGAAGTACGTGAAGTTTAGTTTAGGAAAGTTTTCTGTGCCTGAAGACAGTAAAGTTGGTATTGTATACTTTTATGTTGCTTGTAATTGTGAAATTAATAACTGTCTTGTGTTTTCTGTTGTATTTGACTTTTGTTTAAATTCGGAAGTTGTAGCTACTAGCTCACCACATTAAAATATATTTGCTATATATTTAAGTAAATATTTGACAAGACACTCATGATTCATGTGTATAAATACATAGCATTGATATAATTTGATAAATACCGGAAAAGTGACATTGCCAAAGCATTAGATAGCGTTTGATGGATAAACACAAGGAATGTATATTGATGACTTTGATAAGTCCATTGTTCAACATGGTCGAATTCTTCAGGGAGGTCCAAGAGGAAGCAATCTGGGATGAACTTAATGAGCTGCTCATTAGTCGGGGAGGTCCTTAAACGAGGAGTTAAAAAAGTTAAAATGAAGACTTCTTGACAGGATTACAAATGAGCATGAAATTATGAAGAGGATGTGAAAATTGGTGGGAGTTGTTAAGTTATACTGAGGTTATAATTAAGTTATACTTAGGTTATGATGAACACTATGGTTTGGGCCCTTATCAAAAATTTAGGGGCAAAATCTCCTGCCAAAATAGTCCCAAATACAGGGTGGTTTTTGCCAGGCCCTTTGAAGGTAGCCCTCCAAGGCCGTAGGGAGGGGAGGGGTTGTGGGAGAAAAGACCCTACCCAAGTACTTGCCTCGCCATCCTATCTCATCTAGCACCTTCAAAGGTTGATTTTGACATCCACCAAAAACGCTAAATGACTTGCATACCAAAAATCACTAGGTGTTAAAAGTGAATTTTCCTGCACTATAATTTCCCCCAGTAGATTCTACTGTCTAATTATTCCACATAGATAAAGACCCAACCACCAAAAAGTCCCAAGATGCTATCTTAAATATTCCTATGAATTTCTAATGAAATGGTGGTCAATGCATTAATGGTCTGTGGTTAGAGTATTAAGTATTGTGAGATCGAAAGTGAGTACATACTGACATGCAACTAACTTGCAACTAACTTTTGTTTTGGGGCCGAGAAGTCTCACAATTAGAATGGATTAGCATTAAAGATATGGAGTTAATCTTACTGATGGATTATTTCCAATAAAATGCATTAATTGACATGCCTGGACTCATCTACAAGCTTCATTTAGAAAAATGTATAGATCTGATTCGAATTGTCAAGTATGCTTTCAAGTTTGATTATAAAGAACTTTTCGTGTCATACCGAGTCAAATGCCTTCTGTAGAGCAAAGAAATCTTTATAATTGAACCTCATCATAAAAAGTCTGCTTCGTGTCCAAGTCAATCACCAAACGTTGATTAGTGCAATACTGGCTTCAGATTTTGACTGGTTTATCTAACTCTGTATCAGAGTAAATCAAAACATTTTTCTGCACTTTGTCAGAGGCTTTCTTTGAATGATTAAGTAAATCTTATTTAATCATTGGAAATGGCATAAATCACCTAACTCTCTAATTAGTCCCATAATTAGTGCAATACTGGCTAAAGATTGACCACTGCTTGGCATTGACCAGTAGCCTTTCAAACTGACCCAGTTTGGTTGACCCTGAAAATGAGCCTCATGTCTTCACCAAGTGTACACATGGCTGTTCTCAGGGCTGAAACAACTTCAGCAACATGATAAGATTTGTTATTTATTGGCTTCTGTCCAACTAGGACTAGATCGAGTTTCTCTGGCTACCCTGCTTCTTGTTAAGCCTGACAGCTAGCATTGATCTATGTGCTAAACCTTCATCAATACTGGCCCCAGTACTGATTTATTGTTTTGCTTGGTACTGATGCTTGGTCCACTGAGAGTGCAAGCTGTCTTATTCTCCCCATATATCATTGGTCACTGTTCTTGACTTCTGAAGACTTCATACATAGAAAATCATGATTCCATACATTCATAATTAACTACCCATCTTCATTTTGCCCTGCTACTGCTGATGAACTTAGCATGTCTCTGAACCAATCTATCATGGATATATGGAACCTTGATTAGGTTGATTTGCTCTATACATGTACCCATACCCATATTGGAATCATTCCTGCTCATCAACTAACTCATCCCAACCAAAATGATGCCAGATCAGTCAGTTATGAATTATAATCAATCTTTGTTGATTAGCAGAAAGCCTCTGATGATGTTCATATGCTTGATCAACTTCTGTGTCAAATGCTTCAGTCCAATCAAAGTTGCAATCAAAGTTGGTTGTTTATAAACATTATAATAAACTCCATGACTTTGTTTATTGTTTAGATTATGATATTTGAAGATAAATATTTGAATTTATGCAAATTTTTCATATGCTGATAACAAATGATAAGATATTATCAATATTTTATCAATATTTTTATGACACTTTCTCTAGTGTTTTATTATACTTCCTTGGTGCCGGTGACAGCCAGTACATCAGATATTGTGCTATCAGCATTACATAATTCGTAGCACTTTCATTTTGAAAAGTTCCTATTACCACAGGAAGTGAAATTATCCACACTTTTTTCCTACATTGTTTGAATTTGTATCCATGGTTTTATCTATTAAGTAAGTTTATGGCATGTGGATAAAACTATGATTGAGGTGATTGTAGCATTTCACTAATGCTAATCAGATGTGTTTTATGGCCATAATCCTTTAAAAGTAACAATTTTTGATAAGTATTGTTTTGTTATTTGGCTAGTGCTTGTGGGTGATGTAAATTGCTGTAATATGTTTTACAACACTTTACTTGGGTTTAAGATATATCTGAGATTACTGATTTAGTTAAACCCTTTTGTAAAACACTTGAATTAAGCACGAAATGTATAGTTCCTCGCATGTTTTGAATTTAATGGTTTGGATTAAACCAGAATTACTTAAGATGGTTTAGGGTAAGATACTACTTTTTAAGGCACGGTCCATGAGTATGGTCCAAGGCTGAGACTTAATGTATGTGATTATTACGTAACTCTTGCAGCACTTGTGATGTCACAGGGGATAGAACTTTAGGATGACTCACAATTGAGTTTGGTATTGTTAAGAGCTGCTGTGTGAATTATGATTAGTGGTACTCCCTAGAATTAAAGGAGGGCAAGGAGGGTAACCAATAAACTTGAATAAAAGACCCCCACGAATTGTTTGGTGGTAGTTCTGGGCCCATTACATCTTTACACTGTTACACCCTGATGTATGATGAGGGTGCAGCCCTCCCTTCCTGGCCCTTGCCACCCCTGGTATATGTTTGAAGCATCTCCTCATTAACTGAAGACCACAATTATGTCTCTTGGAGAACAATGCAACTCTGCAGCCTGCCCTAAAATTCTCCTTGTAGCTTAGTAGTAAGGCACCACCTCTCTGGTATTATCCTTGATGGATGATCTGTCAATGGACTCTCATCCATCATTCTTGGCTCTGTAGTGCAGGCCAGGTGACTGAAATTAATAGACTGGAGGTTTTTTTCGAACTTTTTTGTGTTGGTAAAAAGTACCACTAATTAAGTGAAGTATCTGGGTACCAAAGTGAATTCAAAATTTCAAATTCCGGCTATCATTGAGCTTAAAGTTCGAAATGATTTAAGTTTTCGTGATAATACTCACTATTTCTTGACAATGTGTGAAAATTTGAAGTTATTGCAAGGGGTATAGGCCTATAGTTTACAATGTGTAGGCCTTTATATTTGGAAGTCTATATACCTGATTCTATGTAGAGATGATGATACTATTTATTGAATGTGAATATATGGTTCCTCACTTCATATGAGAGATGTGTGCAGCTTTGCTTCACCATCATAAAAGCATTGTGTAGGAAATATATGCATTATATACATGTCGTGTATTTCTTTGTATGCATTATGAAACTTCAGAGAGTGAATTGATCAAGATTTGATTTGAGCTTCAGTTGCTTCACCACCTTAGCTGACCAGTGTGCCATATGTATTGTATCTGGGTTCTATGTACATTGATGGTTATGGTACTTTTAATGGACACTTTTATCATTCGAATCAGTGCAGGATTTATAGCTGGTGTCAGTAGACAATGCTTTTGCTCTCAAGATTGAACTTTCGACACTGTGCAGTCCTAGTCATGGGTGACATTAATGCCCTTTCACCCAAATGATGCACATCTATGAGTTAGGTTGGCCATGGCCTGGGGTAGATTGCTGGATTGTATAGTGGAGTATTTTACTGGACACTTTCTATGGTTCTCCTATCTAAATGTAGGTGACTCAAGTGTTATGGTGCTCTCAATGTCCTGAAGAGGCAATAAATTTTGCTCTAGCCAAGTGGAGTAGGACTGTAGGAGCCTTAGAGATACTCAATAATAGCCAGCTGGAGAAAGTGGAGTATATTCTCAATGAACAGAAAGCTACTCCATTGTATAGTTATAGTAAACGCGTAGAATGGAGGTTTATTATTGAGATCCATTCTTGTTGTCCAGTGCCTTGGGGGAGTCTACCAAAGTTGAGTAGGAGGTTTGGAGATAATAGCTTTCTGGAGAAAGTAGTGTATATTCTCAATAAAGGAAGCTGCTCTATGTGTGGTAACTAAACTTAGCAGAATTGAGATTTATTAGAGATCCATTCTTGTTGCTGTCCAATGCCTTAGGGGAGTCTCCAGAAGTGGAGTGGGAGGATAGGAAACTTGGGAGATAATAGCTGGAGAAAGTGTCTATATCTTACTCCAAACTATATGTGTGCGGTAACTTTGAGAGTTACAATTGAGATCCATAATACATTCCTGTTTCTGCTGTCAAACTCCCCAGGAGTGTCTAGAGAAATAGAATATGAGCCCACTGTGAAGTAATATATAGGTGGAGAAAGAAGAGTATATTCTCAATGAAAGAAAGCTGTCCTATTTCACATATGTGTAGTAACTTTGAGATTTACAATGGAGATCCATTCATGTTTCTGCTGTCAAACGCCCCAGGGGAGTCTAAGAGAAATCCATTTAACAGCAAGAGAGCTGGGCAAGAACACTGATCTCAGCACAGGCACACTCCTGTATTAGTCAATTGATAATCAGTATAAATATGTTATTTCTAACAGACTGTACAGTGTACAGTCCAGGAGAGTGCCTGTGATCTCAGGCCATGGGAGAGCTGTGAGGGAGTAGTAACGACACAGTAAGAGTAAGGGTTATAAGCCATGAGCAAGTTGGTTTGATGAATCACTTGATCCCATGCTGAGTTCCAACATGGTTCCAACGACCAAGTCAGCTGGTTAGCACAGCCCCAAGTTACTCTAGCATTACTCCAGTATTACTCTGCTGTTTTAGAGCAGCATTTGAACCACTAATGATCACTCCAAGCAGTGTAACTCCATGGGTAGTAGACTGTAAGGCCAGCCCCACATAGGGGTGGAATAAGGGTTGTGCAGTCCCCATACCCTTCTACCTTCTAACTTTGTCCTAAGCACTACTAAGGTGTAAGATTGATGTGATTTAAATGACATATTCAGCAAATTACAAGCTCTGAGATTTACCAGCTAATGAGGGTGATCGTTGGTTAGCCTGCCCTGCAGCCTTAAGATCGACCCAGTGTTGCTGTTAAGGATGATTTTCCACAATTTTAAACCATTCTGTAGTATTTGAATCCATCCAAATACATTATACAACTAGTTTGAGTTGGAGACTTTTGGTTCACTAATTTATGCAGTGTAATTCTATAGTGACATTATCAGCCCTTGTTTGATTAATGTACACTGACTCGAGGTTGTGATAGAAAATTTCAGTTGAAAGGTCAGAATTATAACGAGATATAGACTCTCATAGGTCTCTCGAATTACTTGATTTTTGTGTCTCTCCAGATTGACTGATGACGTTTCTAACATTACCCAACAGTGCGTGATCCCTAATGGATAGTAATAATAGATTGTGTCCCCAAAGGTGGCCTAAAAAGTGGCCTAAAAGGTCTAAATTGTTGTGATGAATTTTGCAGAGTGGCCAAAAATGAGCTAAATGCTCTGAAATAGCCCAAATAGGCCCCCTGTAAGTGCCAGTGGTCGCCATGGGTTGTTGGTGGGCTTGTGTGCTCCAATCTCCCATCTGCTGTTCCCAGTCGAAGGCCTGATGGTTATCTAAGAAGCTGCTTGGATGGCTGCCTCACCCGCCGTATGGTGCACATTGTCGAAATCTTGATCAAGATCTCAGGGCCTTTCAAAGTTCTTTCAATCTTACGAGCTTCAAGTTTGGCTTCAAGTCAGACTCAAATCAACTTGAAGCCTTTCCCAGCCAGCTGCAAGATACGATCACCTTGCATTGAATTTACTATTCATAGCCCCCCTCCTAAATCACAATGGTGTTCAATAGGCTTCAATCGAATCACTGGTACCATTTAACCCACCAGAAATAACCACATCAGTGGTTATGTGAACTGCAGAAAGATGGAATTGATAACACACAATGCAATACTGCAGTAACTAATCAAGCAGTGACAGTCAGTGTTGCTGAATAAGTTGATACAAATCAAGCCCAAACTGGCTTCAATCCACTAGATACTGTCTCGACTTACCACAAAACTTTCCCCTTTCATCAACTTTAATCAACTTTAATCTTATAACTATTGTTAGCATTCACAAAGCTTGGATAATACAGTTGATCAGCTGAGACGATTAATGAAGCACTTCAGATGCAATCTTTATAGTGGAAAACCAGGCTGCTTTCACTAAAAAGGTTCAGTTTCATACTTTTCAAAAGGTTTTAAAATGATCTTGTGAAATTAAAGAAAGTGAGAGAATTATCCCTCAATTATAACTAATCTTTTACACTTGTGGTGGCGCCACTGCTCCAATTATGGCCTAATTTCCCGGATTCAAATATAATTTCAAATGTATTTCCAATATAGTTCAAAAGAGTTTGAATAATTTTCCAACAAGGGAACCAAGATTAGAAGAAACATTACTATAAAATATGGGCAAAATTTACGTTATATTTTCTCTGGGAACAATGTTCTTTCTTTAAAACAATGAGCTTATTAATGCAACAATATATGATTGGGGTAATAATTTTGACAATAATTTTGATTATACTTCAGATGGAAGCAAGGTAACAATAGTAACAGGCAAAATCTCGGACATTAAAGTCACCCCTAATTAGGACAGTTTCTTGCTGGTCTTCATAATTGCTTCTTTCATCTTAGTTATGACCCAGATATGATTGCAATCTGCAGATATCTACCCAAAAGAACAGCTGGTGCTAGAGAAAGTCTAATAAAACAGGACCCAGCGTGCTAAGGCTGGGCCAGGTGACTAGATAAAGGAATCATACCTCTACATCTGCTTTCTTAATTAGCATGGTGTGTTTCTGTGCAAAATACTAATTGAGCATATTGACTTCAAACTTCAATATCTTCAATATCCAATTTGCTTTAAAAGTCTTTTAACAAAGTAAATGAAAGTTAGATTAGTGTGTTAGACTGTACAATGCAAAATCAGTGCTATACACTATATATGCATAGAGACAAATTTTGAAATTCTCAAAATTAATAATTTTTGATACTTGCTGTTTAGTGTTTGATATCTGTATAGTTTCATCCAACTAGCTGTCTAGTCTTGCACATTGCATACCTTTACTGCATTTTGTGAATATTGAAGCAAATTGCAATTTTGATGTATCAGTTTGGTGATGCATTTCGAAATTTGAAATAAAGACAATGTGTGAAATTATGAATATATTGAATATTCATATTTTAGACCAATAAATTGGTCTTGGGCTTCTTGAGCATGGTAGAAAAGTGCAATTTGAGCTGTTGTACCAGCAAAATTTCAAGCCATTACAATGAATTGTGGATCTTAATTGGACCAATAAATTAGTCTGCCCATCAAATAAAGTGCAATCACTAACTTGTTTGGTAGTGAACTTCAGCCAAACAAGAATGTGACATGTCATGAATAGTTGATCTTAATTGGACTAATAAATTGGTCTGGAGATTCATTGAAGTGCAATTATCATATCAGATACCAGCAAAAATATAAAAATGATCACAATACATGATCTTAATTGGACTAATCAATTAGTCTGACCATCACTTGAAGTGCAATCCTTAACTTGTTTGGCAGTGAAGCTATAACCAAACATAAACATGACATGTCATGAATAGTTGATCTTAATTGGACTAATAAATTGGTCTGGATATTGGTTAAAGTGCAATTATAGTAGTTAGTTTATGAGATACCAGCAAAAATATGAATATGATTCACAATACATGATCTTAATTGGACTAATAAATTGGTCTAGTCATTTATTTAATTACAATTAAGCAAAGTTTGGGAGGTGATGCCCTGGAGAATTTCATATTTTGACATGAAATTCAAAATTTGTGGACTGATGAATTGGTCTAAACAAAATGTCACATTTATGAATCCATATTTGGTTTACTTTGACTTTATTCATTTTTATGACAATCTAAGTAAAAAATGTTTAGAAATATAAAATATATTGAAAATTATTGAAAAGTTGTGAGAATTATAGAAATATTGTGAAAAAAAAAGCTCTGGAGTTAGATATGCCTATTATATGTGGCAGTATGTGCATTGACACTTTGAGTACTGTATTGTGCAGCAATGTGGTATATTTTGTAGTTATAATAACATAATTTTATTGCTTAGATCTATAGCACCAGATAACGGTGACATACCTCTATTTTTTAAGAAATTATGTAATAGACAATGTATTTTATTACAACTGTTTGCATTAATAGATGAAGTGATACATATATAAATGGATATTTTTGTTATTTTGTAGAAAAAATGTTACATGATATAATGTTATTATTATTATGTAAGATTGCTTCATATATTTTGCAATACATGTCAATAACAATAACTTTTTATGGATATGTTAGATTGGGGTGTATAGCATGGGAAATATAGGGGTGTGGGGTACAATGTGAAATTGTGATAGAATGGGGAGGGGTATTTAGAAGTATGTGCCCCCCACAGCTTTGTGCTAAGACAAAGGGGGTGGTCACCCTGGCTAGTTGGACGTCGGGGAAGAGGGGTTGGGTCTAGGGCAATTAAGGGGGTTATGTGGGGGCCAGCCATGTGTGACGGGGCGGGGCTTAGGCTAGGCTAAGTGTCGGTAGGTGAGCCAGTCCCAGCAGTTGCTTATATGCTCTTCCCCTGTCAACATCTAGTGTGAAACCTAGAGAAAATCACTAAGCAACTTTTAAACACAATCAATACATAGGAATACTGAGCTGCATACAGCAGTTCATATCACCACTGACATTCGCATATATACATACAAGGGTAGCTGGATTTACCCATTCCTATACTGAACACAAGGACTGCTTACTAGCTACCATACTAGCTTCATTGGACATCACGGATTTTCCCGGACTCTTAAAAGGATACTCACTGGATATACACTCTGTGCTCTATGATATACACTGCTTCAGAATCGAATCATAGATAATCATAGATAATACATGGAGATTTGAATGTCATACTAAAACATTCCAATATGAGATCTATGCTTGAGAAAGTCTCGGAACCCAACGTATCTTGTGTCTGCATGACAAGCCCGGCCAAGAGGCCCTTCGTGGATATGATTCCCCCGACAGCTGCTGCCATGTCTCCCCCTCCTACTCCCAGGGCTTGTGATGGTCACAACAACACATCAGACATTTTCCAAACTCCCAAATGCTGCAGACTTTCATCATCATCAACAGTCACTCCATCCCTAAGCAGGACTTCCCGGACTTCCACTTGTTCGAATGCTTCAGCTTGGTCTTGGGATTCTACTCCTAGCAATATGATTTTCAGGGGTGAGACTAGTGTTTTTGATTTAGACCTATACTCACAACACTTTTTGGACATGTCATACTTATAAACTTCATATTTCTATACCATAGTCATCATTCATAGTTACAGTATGACTTTACTTGGTATATCATGACTATAACTTCCTATGTTTATAACATAGTCTTCATTAATCACAGTCACCAGTATGACTTCTCTTGGACTCCTATTCCATGGTACATTTACAACCTTACTGTAATCAATGCTACTAGGGTGGTACCATTACCTTCTAGCATATGACAACTTCAAAGGGCCTACACATATACATATGCATATAGGAGCTGGTGACTGATTAGACATGTATTGACCTATAATCATAAACATCTTGTATAGTTATATTCCAGCCAGCTGTCATTTATTACCATTCATTAGCACTGTAGCACAAACTTCAATAACTTGTATAGTTTAGGCTGTCAAATGCTTGCTCCAAATCTAACTTATATTTATGCTGTATTATGCATGCTGTATAGTACATTGGCAGTGGTTGGGCACAGAATTAGCTGAATTTGACAGCAGCGTAGGGTTGCGTTGGTAAAATGACTCAAATAGCAATCAGATAGTTACATAATAGCCTTATTATGGAGGCAGGCTATCTGATGCCTGCTAAGAATCTAGGGCTATTTCTGGCCCAAGTTGACACTTTCTGACAGCCGTAGTTAGACACAGTCAAATGCCTTGCTTGTGTCTATGTGAAAGACTGAAAGTAAATCAGGAAGGTGGTAGTGCCTTGTCTCTGGTTTATATGGATGACTTTCACTTCTTTAATTTGTATATTTTTCTTGATTTCTTATATTGGTTTCTCTAAGATTAGTAAGCTGTCCTTGTTTATGATTTACATTGACTTAGCCAGGGCATATGACACTGTTATCTTAAGTCGTCTTGTCATATCAAAAAGGATATAACTTTAAGATACTTTCACTATAATATATACATGACTGTGTTTGTGTTTAATTAGACTTTCATATAATTTCAAATGGGCTTATCTCAGTTATCTATAGAACGTGGTAATGCCATCAAGGCTAGTTTAGACTTATCTTGGAGACACCCTCCACAGGTATTAAGCAAGTTATCTCATTTCTATCTATTACATTTTACCCCATAGATGACACCCCATGCTGTGGAAGATGATAACATTGTCACTTGCATGATGGAGAGGCCCCAGTGTATGACAACATACTGAGTTATGGGAGACACTTGGGGTTATGTGCATATCTGTAATAGGGTTGTAACTTACATGTAGGGATGTAGCTAGCTATAGTAATAGGTAGGTCATCTATGGGTATATTATATGTAGGGTGATGGATATACCAATGATATATATGTTGTTGTTGAATTTTGAATATATGCATGTAAATAGTATGGAGAGGTCCTGAAGTGTCTTCTACTTCTATTAAGGTGAAGTGATATAAATTTTAAACAGTAGGGGTTGAAATTTTCAAAATCAATTAGGAGTTCTAAAGCTATGTATTTGATTTGGATGATCAGCGTGAAGGATCTGCTACCAAAAGTGAAAAAAAGGGAACTGCAAAAAAAATTTGGGATCTCGGAGCGAAGACTTTCAAGGTTCAATATCTATGTCATTAAATTTATATATTTATGTATGCATATTTATTTTTTCAGACGTTCGCTTCATCAGAATGGGGGGTGTCACGGAATCAGAGCGACTAGTCAACCGATTGAAGAACACAAATTTGGAGAAGTTCAGAACGATGGTCCTGATGCATTTGAGTTTCCTTCTGGATCTTCCCGGATCAGCTTTGGAATCCTTCATCGGAGCCGGACCCTCCGCCCCTTCGGAATCTGACGCCCAAGTCTGCGCTAATGCCAGCAGCGATCCCAAATCAAAGAACAGAGCTTTCTTCAAGAGCTGGAAGCAGCCTAAAGGTAGGAATCTTACTTAATTTATATCTTTGGTAAAATTTGGTGGTAGCATTGTAGTATCATCTTCATACCAATCAGAATTAGTTCAAAATGGAGTCTTAACTGTCAAATTCTTGTATTGGGTCTTTTGATTAGGACAGGTGTCTCTACCAGACACTTAATTTCAATAATTGTTGTCCATCTCAAAATGAATGGGTTATATGTTTTTCCTAAAATTGAAATTGGAATTACATCCTATTCAAATTTCCACCATCTGCAGTTATTCTCAGCACGAGCCTGAATATGTGTCTCTAACTGAATTGGAAAAGCATGATTCATAATTTAACAAGCCCAAGTCTCAAGCTGCTTGATTAATTCAAACTCATCCATTCTTGGCATAATAAGACATTGTAACAGTTTAAAATGCAGCCATGGAATCTCTCAAGTAATTCTTGGCACACCACGTCCACAACATAATAGATTGTAGCAAGTACTTGTCACAGAATGTATCTATTTCTTCTATTTGTGGAGACCTGTGGGCATTCAGGAAATGGTACATTTTCAAATTTGTCATTTCATTGAATATTCATAAAAATATTACCAATTGATAGAATTCCATACAAATTATTGATACAAATTGTATTCTTTGGAATACCATTGATACATTCAATACTGTTTATGCAGTTATTCAGACATTTAAATAATACAAACTTTTTTTGCCTTTGAATGGGTAAATACCTCAAAAGAATATATTTCTTTTGTTGTTCAGTTTTTGTCCAGTTTATCTGACCCTAACAGTTTCTTGAGGATTAAGTTTGGATATGAAAGAGTTTTGTTAATACATGCATTTTTTCCTCTATACAAAAACCCATAAAAGTGATACAGTTAACTTGACCATCAAAAGCTACATAAAGGGAATTATGAATATGTATAACTGTCCATTGAAGTGTTAATGAATGTCAATAGGTCAGGACTTCTCTGTCTTTCTCTGGCTATTGTCTGTATTTGTGCCATTGTGTCTGACTGTCCAGGCTCTTGTTACTTTCACATAGTCACATAGTTTAACATACAAATCCAGCTTCATAGCAACCAACTGGCTTCTGAAACATTAGATGCCTCCCAATTTCCATATGTGCACATCAGAATAAGTATTGTCCAAAAAACAGTCATTTGAATTTCTATTGTTGAAAATTCAGACAACACCAAAAAGAATATAGTTACAATGGGCAGGGTCTAGTTACTCTTAAAGTGTGTTGTGTGAATGTATCACAGTATGACTGGATATGCTGACATTTGTAGATTTCAGATTACTTTATTGACTTCCAAAGGGCTCTGGACGAAGTTGATGTTTGATTTCACCATCTGCATCAAATGCCTTCTGACAGTCTACACAGAATTCGTATTACTTCCTTGTCAAGTTACTTGTCAAGTTTCTTGTCAAGTTACTTGTCAACTTGTTACTTTCTTTTCCTTATCATCTTCCTGCGGAAGTTGGGCCTGGGGACAATACAAGGGTTTATTGGACATCCTGAGAGACAATAGCAGATATCGACTGCCTGTTGGCTGCCTCTTGGACTCCTGGTGGCGACTATTGACAACATGACTAGTGCAACAACAAACTGGGCTGATAAAGTTCCATACTAACTTCAAAGAGATGTGACTGGTCATTTTCTGATTGTCTCAGATCTTCTCTCGTCTCCTGTTGTGTTTATTTAACACCAGAGACCCCCTCCCTTGCCACCTATGGGCACCTTTGGGGACCTATGGGGCTTTGGCTTAACTCTGGCCAATAACAAAAGCACAAATTATCTCTCCATCACGAAATGAACATCTGAGGCGGTTGGAATTGTAGAACTCATGGCAATTCAAAGTGAAACTCAAAGTGACTAACTTAACTCCATTGTTTTCTAATAAGCTTTGAGATATATCTTTGTCAAGTGAGATATTGGTCAAATTAACTATTGTGTGGCCCCAACCCACCACTGTGAGCTATTGCTGGACTTTTGTGTCACTAATCTTTCTTTAGTCTCATCTCATACTGAGAAATACCACTTTCAAAACTTACTATCACCTGTTCTAATATCTTTTGAAAGTGTTTCTTTCTTTGTATTGAAACCAATTCAAGTTCTTTTTGACACATTAGAAATTGGATAATTATAGGAAGAAATCTTCAACATTTATAAAGATAGCACTGTTACTGAGGACTTGGTCAGTTTTAAAGTTAAAACTGCCAGCCAAACTGTTGATTGAAAATCTCAAGTCTGTTTGCATATAGAGTATGTGCTAGCTGCTAGCTAGGGGGTTTAAATTTCTTAGGGTAAGGTAGTCCCCTGGGAAAGTTAGTGCTCCATTTCACCCCTGTATGAAAGTTTGATTGAAAGTCACCCTCGCTGTTTTGGTTACCCTCGATCTCATTGACTTTAATAGTGTTACACAAGAGGCAATTCCTATGCATGGTTTTAGCCCGACTTTCAGCCAGTATTAGGGGGACTTGGGACTTCTCATTATGCCTAAGTAAACTGTGCTGTAAGTCTTACTGCCAGTTGCATAAGATGGTTTTAAAAGCAGCCCAAGACAAGCTAACAGCTTGCTACCAGCAAGCCTGCAACAAGCTAACAGCAAGCTAGCATCAAGCACTCAAGTGACTTTGACTTGAGATGCTTTCTTGCTTGATTACATGAGATAATATGTCCATTAATTGGCATTTTGGCAATCAGAAAGTCAGTTGAAAGTTGTTGTCAGAAAATGAGTCTCCAGTATAGCCCCTCACTGAGTTGCTTTCTCAAAACAAAAAGTTCTGATAACAACTCAACCCCATTAGTTGATAAACTCAAGTTAATCTAAATGACCACATTCTAATCTATATTGTGGCCATGTAATCTATATTTCTAATAGCCATGTCTTCAGCAATATCACACTTTAATGGTTTTCACCAATTTGGGTAGGGATGCTCCCAAATGTTGCGTCAATATCTGTGATAACCATTCAAGATATTTGTTCATATCTCAACTTATCTATAAATGCAGTTTACAATGTCATTATTGGCACATTAAGTAATTAAATTTAAAGAATTTAATTGGATTTCAGGTAGATTCTAGCTGTTTTATAAAATGTCAAGATATAACTTAAGATTTGATACTAAATGTCTATTAAATACTTAATGCTATTGATTGATAAAGTTGATTTTAAATGGATTTTAGATTTACTAAAATGACCTTAGCCCTGGGTGGCTCAACTTGTCAATGAGCTTAATCTTTTGACATACATTGTCAATTCTGAAAAGTAAACATTGAAACTATAGAACTTAATGAATCCCCTCCTATTTCTTAAGCATTAGGGCAGTAGGTTAAGTCTTTAAGTTATTAGGAGTCAAGTCAAAACAATTGCTGGGAGGGATCATGCAGTATTCTAACTTGCTGTATGGCATCTTGGCGTTTTATAATGCTATTGTCTTTGGGGCAGAAATCCCATGCATTTTTCCCTGACAAGTTGCTAAGGTGAACGCCCAGTTAATCTCCCAACAAATTGGTGTCCCATTGCAATTAGCAATGTGTGCTATTATAGTGTAGCATGTTTTGTTTAGGGTGAATTTATTTGTGAGATAGATTATATCCTATAGGACACCTGGGTGTGTTTTCTGAGGGGATTTTAGCACTATAAAAACAACTTTTATTTCTATAGAAATGAATAGATTTTCACTAAATTGCTATTACAGGTGGCATACTATTTCTGACAAATATTTACTAGTATTTACTAGTATTTGTTGGCTAGATTGGTAAATTTGTTTCCTCTATTTATATATAGGCAATTTTAAGAGCTCAGCAATTAGACAGATATCATCTCTCCAGTTCAGTTATATTTTCTCTGCATTTTGCTAATTGTAGTGAAACTCTCGTGTTTTGGTGACATTTTTTGAATATGGTCCATTAGGCCCAGTCATTAGCTCACTTCTTGGGCATGCACAATAGCAGGACAAATCTAGCAGAAATATTCTCTTATTAAGTGCCCTTTTACTTCTATACTAAGTGAGGCATTGACAACTGAAATGTGCTAGAATGGCTGCAAGGACAATTCTGAGGACAATTCTTCATCTCCCAGGACAGCTACCAGTGTCTAAGGACAGAGTTTTTAAGGACATTTCTCTCTAAAACTCTCTAAACAAATGACATCTATTAGAGAACTATTGAATTTGTAAAAATGTGATCATTGCAACTGTCAACGGCTATACCACTCAAATGGAATTCAACTAATTTCCACATTTGAAAATGCTGAAATAAATAAAATGGAATTCGTTTATTTTGAAAGTTTGACATAAATTAAACCATTACTCAGCTAGCTTAATTTCTCATTGAGTTGCATAATAATTTGGGGTGATTTCAATGTGAACAATTTCTCATTAGAATGATCCCCATTTAGATTATGACAGCCCTCATGCACCCATTAAATAGATGGAATTTAGCAACAATGATTTCTAAATATGTCCACTCCACTCTTAAGTCGTATTATGAGCTTTCTTAAGGCTTTTGTAAGCATCTTCCTATATAAGTTGCTAATCATACCATTGAGCAGTGAAATTACCATTCACCCCTGGTGGTTAGGCATACTCTACCCCTATGTGCTAATTGTATTTTATTCAACATTTTATTCTAGATTTCTATTTAAATTCTTTCAATGTGTAGAGTATATTTTGAATATATATTCACAATATTCAAAATTTTCAACTACCTCAATACTTTAGTTACTATTTATTTTGAAATATCTGGTTGAATATAATTAGATTAGATATAAACAATACCCCATTGTTTTATAGACAATAAAGATGATTAAGGACTTTTATTAAAGTTGAAACCCATGAGATATTAGCAATAATAAAGATAGGCTGGTTATCTACTAACTTTGTACTGAGGCTTTATAATTGCACTAACAGTGGGCATTGTCTCTAGCTCAGCGAGAGGTATAGATAACTGTAGCAGGACAATGCATTTTGCACTTTGACTTTCATAAAGCTTTGGATGCGACAGTTGTAATTATATTTAATGTGCGGGAACAATGGGTGGAAATTATGTTGCTTAGGGTGGTCTAGTAGATGCATAGATACTCACAAGCATTAACTTTTGGTAAATGCCCTTGATAAGGCAACTAGCCTTTGATTCTTACTAATTTATAAATGACAATTATCGACATGAAAAATGTGAAATTTTCTCTTGTCTTGTTTTGCATTGACCCTTTGAGTTATTATCTATTTATTAGCAGTGATAATTCATGGGAAGTCAATTGGGAACAAGTTCGAATTTCGTTTTTGACAATCAATTTACAGTTTTAAGCTGAAGCCTAAGGCATTAAAGTCCCCCATGCACATTGTCTCCTAAACAGGAAACTTGTTCCTAATGCTAAGTTTAATTAGCGTTAATAGAAATTTCCCATACTAGTCCAGTGGCTAAAATGTTTGAGTTTTTAGCCATAACAAATGGTGCCAAAGGTCAGGGACCCACTGGAACACCCCACTGGTAGGGTAGATGGTGAGGCAGCACCCCACTAGGGTTTTTAGAGGCTCCATAGTCAGCTTATGTTTGTCTGGGGAGATTGATGTTACTTGTGTGCCACATCTAGGTCACATATTTCATGTTTTATGGACGATTCTGAAGTATTCGATTTGTTAGGACACACCAACATAATGTGAACATTTTGTCTTCTGGCTAAATTGAACGCACAACGTTTGTCACCAACAGACATAAATGGCCCTCCCCTCTCCGGAGATCTTTCTTCAGTCTAAAACCTCTCCCCTAGCTTGCCCTGATGCTTTCACTGACTGTCAATATTTGGTGCAATTGAAGAAAAAGCTTTTCAGACATTTCCACTTGTCTTGACCTTTTGAGCTTGTCTTCTGAGTAAAGTTCCCGACCCTTACATTAATTCTCAGTAAGAGGCTCACACTACATCAAGGTGGTCTTCTGGCTTTTTCAGTTGCCCTTTTGGCTTTTTTTTCTGCAAAATCACTTATTCCAAGTATTTATGGACCCTACTAAAGCTCTTAACTCAGTTGACAGAAGTGATTTTACCACTGATACAACTGATTAAGAATTCGATCATTACCTTTGTCCAACAATGACACAATCACCATAGCAACAATAGTTTCTGAGAAACAACATTAACCTAATGTGTGAATTAACTGAGTTTATTGTATTTTAATCAAGAAAAAAGTACTTGACTTTAGTTGCAAAGACTCCAAAGAGTGATTAAAATGCCATGCAATGAAGTATGGGGTGGTAAGGGTATTTAAATCATTTAGATGAGTTAAAGCCAAGTCCCTTTAGGCTTGTTTGGCCCTTGTTCATCTTGTTCATCAGTTTGGAGTGATGTCTTGACTCCCTGGTGTGTCTATCTTTGCCTTAGTCTTTGAGTCTGTCTCTTAATGGTCTTCATATTGACTGTTTCTACTGCTGGCAATGATGACCATCAATGATGACCATCAGTTTTTTCTACTGATCTGATTGTTGCTGAGTCCTGGCACTCCCCTCATTGTCTGTTCCAACAGATCTCCACTAATGGACATTGATGTCCCCCATTGTATCTAGTCACTTTGCTTATTTTTCCCTCTGTCTTAAATAGATGATAAGTGACCAGTATTTAGGCTTGGGTGATTTTTGTCAAAGACAACATCTCAGTGTTTTCAAATGATGAGACTATATTAAATGGTCTAATACTCTCATTAAAGGACCACCCTCAAAGTTGGGTCACCTTGTGGTCTATGACCAGTATAAGACCAGTACAAAACCAATCTATTAGTACTATTAATATAGAGGTGTCTCATAAACTACATTTTAGGTTATAATGAGAAGTTGCTTCTTTCATTTTGAAGATGTACCAGATGTGCAGAATGCCAGCAAAATGTAACAAGTTGTAAGAAAAAGTTGTCATATATTTATTGGCTTTAGGCTTTCAATTAGAGCAGAACAAAGCATTGGACCCAGTTGGTGTTGTAATCACTACTTCTGACTGGGTCGAAGCCTTCTTCAAGTCAACAGATGAAGCAGTTCAAGTGTTGGGTCATTATTGGTGGGTGCATTGTGTTTTAGTTGTGTGTCAATTTGGCCAATTATCCTCACCTTCTCCCTGTGATCTACATGAAGATGTTACATGCACCAGAAGGCAGCCACTGCCAGCTACATATGGCACAGTTTCTTGGCTTCTTTGCAAGGCTTTGCTTCAGCCAATCTTGGGTTCTGGACAATTAAAAAGTTATTGTGTCTGGTTGCGTGAGCTGGGCTTTGTCAGGGCAGATGTGTGCAACAACTTCACTGTGTTGCTTTCAGGGCCATCTGGCTTGCAAGAAGCATGTCTAGATTTTTCCACCAACATTGTCAGAGGCCTTTTTAGGGTCAAAAACATGGTCAAAGGCCTTTTTAGGGTTAAAGTGAAATAAGAAAATTACAGATTTGGCAATTTCATTGACAATGGCCCTTTTTGTGCGCAGTTGTCAGTCTGGTTGGAGGCAGGCAACCCAGAATTCTGTATAATCTCTAATGTGTTGGTAGTCAGGATATCATGTTTGGTAATAACTCTGCTTTAAAAAGTTCAAAGAAACTTGCACCACCTATGCCTGTTGCACTGGGTAATTGTGTAGTTTCCAGGAGAGCACACAATGTTATTATGGATACTTTGCACAATATCAGTGTGTACACAAACCCCACAGTGTGCTGTTCAGCTTGCTTCTAAGATTCTAGCACAGGAGATGATTTGAAATTCAAATTTGATATCAAGTTTATCAAAAGTGCCACAGAGCAGGGCCATTGCAAAGCCTATTGCTTGTGGGTCAGGGGATTCCTTTATCTTTCCGGGGTCTTTCTTGACCTGGCAAAAGCTTCTGAACGCGTGCAAGAGGTGTAAAAATTCTGCTGCAGGGCTCACAGGCGACTAGAAAAGAACTTGCAAGTTAGGGGTCGTCCTTTTGAACGAAAATGCCCCTGTAAAAAAGGGACATGACACATTACTGACCCCTCAACACTAAAACCTGTGAGGACTTGGCACATTACTTTTAGCATTCGTGTGTTTTCTATGCCCCCTGGGTTAGAAACACAGCACCCGAGGGTGAATAGATGGCCACCCTAATGCTCCAGGCTTCCATACCCTCTATCCATTCTAAATTCTATCCATTCTATATCCAATTCTCTATATCCTTTATATTAGATACAATATATGATACAATATGTGATACAATATGTATAAAGTAGACCAGAAATAGACATTGTCAGTGCTATTTCCTGGTTATGCATGTTGTGTCAATGTTCCATGCAATAACTTGCAATGTTATGGAATTGTACAGTAACATTGTATTTTGTGGTGACTTCAACATCACCTAACAATACTGTGACAGGCTGTGTTGGGGGTGACATATATTGCTTGTTAAAAGGACACCTTCATTATAGCTACCTGTATTTGCCCTTTGGACTACCTGAGTCTACCTCCATACTACTTTTATGTAGTCAGCATGCATTTTTCATGCCAAAATCAAAGAGCTCTTTTTGCCTAAAACGTACATGACAGCCTGCATGTATGCACTTAATAAGTTGACTATTGCATGCCTAGTAGTAAGGTCAATGGTAGTGGTCACTTTTTTCTTTGACCAGTGGTCAATTTATGCCTTGATTATGGTCATTTTTACCGAAGTTGACCAGTGAAGACATCACAAGGGGGACTGTAATGACATGTTGACTAGTTACAATTTGACTGTAGTGATGTGTCACTAGTCGTTTGCACTTTGTAGTGGTCACCTTGCAACTGAGGGCACGGTGACCTTACAAGAGTTTAAGAAACAATTTTGACCTGGGCTGACATGCTCCCCTTAAGCACCTACGTGTGTTTATGTGACTATGTCAATCACATCATAGTGTGAAGTCCTGTGTACCAACAAGGGCAGGACCTTTACCTAAGTTTACTCCACATTACCCCTCACCTTACCTTCATCTTACCGTGTCTTACCTTCTCTTACCGTCTCCGACCTTTTTACCTTTCTTCTGTCATGTTTTGTAATCTTTCATATTTTTTGGAGCGGAATAACTTCAATGGGACCAAAAGAACTTATTATATGAGTAATATGACTGTCAGTTATTATGTATAGTTGAACTTTTTATTTTGAAATCTGGCATGCATATTTTCTCTGCCTGATATTTTATCGTAGTTGGTGAAGCAGAAAGGTTTTGGTGACAAAGCTTATCAAAGAAAAAGGCAGCCTTCAATCAACAATCAAAAGCTCAGATTTACCATATCAAGTTCTTGGCTGTTAAAATGAGCTCTCCCCAAAAGCTCAGCCCCAAATAATGAGCCAATAATTAATTGGCTTCCAATGGCTTTAACAAGAGCTTTTTGGCTGTTTACAAATATGATGTTGGGTCTGATAACGAATTAAACCAACCCAATTAGTCAATAATAAATCTGATTTTAGTGATTTGAGCTTTAGAACTCTTTGGGCTGGTTCTTTGACTAAGAAAATAATCAGTTTTGAGTTCGAAAATTAGTGAGAGTTATCATAGAATTTGACCAACGTAGTCAAATTTAATTGGTAGGTCATTGGCAGCCAATAAAATCGTGTTTGATTATGTTTAATACGTTTTTAGCAATTCATTAGGGAAAATTCTGTTTTGATGAATATAATTGGTTGATTTTGCCCCCTCCCCTCCAGTTTAAAGTTTAATTGTGTGATTGCAGACGACAGGGAACTCTCCTTGTTTGGAGTCTGTCATTTTGGCTTTTGATGACTCGTAGCGCCCTCTCACTTCAAACGCTGCAACCATTCTTGTTGTTTTCTTGTATTGAAAACAAACAAGGAGTTACCCAAGACTGCCCTGGGCATCTCCTTGCTTCCGAATAGACGCAATCGAGTGGAATTAATAGGACAACTCCGATGAGCGAGTCCTCTCTAATTAATGCTCAGCATGGGTCTATTGCTAGTTAACTTCCAAAGGAAACTTACAAGGTTCTTCCTTTCTTTACCAACTTGTATTTTTCTTTTGTGTCACAATTTGTGTGTTTCTTTAGTTTCCAAACTCAATTGTAAGTTAATTTGCTTCCACACAACAAAAAACACCAACTTTGGTGCTACTCCAAGAATGGGTCAAGATGTTTATTGATGTTACAATTTGTTTATTCTTGTACCAGGTACTTGATGCAGTTTTCATGAACCCTCCAAGTATCTGCGTTCATTACTGGACATTATTCTTTCATTGTTTGTAAAATCAAAGTTCCCCAAGCACTCCCAACAGAGCAATGGCCATTTTGTTGGAAATTCCATTTCTTGCTTCACTTGGCATAGAAAATAAATCTGAGGTAATGTCCATTAGCTTATCAAGATTGAAGCTCTTGGGTCCTAACAAAAAAGGTCCTCAGTGGGGTACGTTATAAAACGCGGACCGGACCCGGACCCGGACCGGACCCGGACTAAGCCAGAATGGAATTTGGGCTTAACTGCATGGTTGGCATTGAAGTAGCCTACTGAGCCCCCCCCCCCCTCGCAAAACTACAGGCCTACAAAGGGGTTCTGGTTGAACCGTTGCAGCCTGATGCAATGGCTTACTGTTATAAAGAGAAACTACATTGATCATTAAAATTGTGTCAGTCCAATTTGAAGCCCTCTTAATAAAATGTTCAAGTACTGGAAGTTTCATGGTTAATCTAATTAGATGTTTATTCAGTGGGTATATATATTATGTATATATATATGCACGCCACTCTTAGACTCTAAGAATTAAGTTTCCCTCATAATAATAATCAATCTTAAAATGGAGAAAAATCGTTTTTGTAAGGACGTGTAAATGTAATTGAACAGTTTAAAGAATTTTACTAAATTTTACTATTTTTGATCATCTGTTTATTTATGTTCTCAGACTCTGGCTCTGGGGAGTGATGAGACATTGACACAAACATTGACACCAACTGGTAGTACAGCTCTTTTAGATGAAGCTGGCACACTTGCAACTTCAACAAAAATCTGAGATGTTCCAAGCTGAAAGTTATAAATAAATTTAAATGGAGTTAATTGATTCCTGAAACGATTGACCAAGTTGTTTCCCACATCAACCCATAACCCTGTTCACACATTGTTGGTAGATTTTCCTATCTATGAAGTAAACTGGACAAGAAACACATTTGGGTTCATGAGAAAAAGGTATTTGGTCAATAGTTTTAGGGCTCTTTAAATTGTTTCAGTAAACATCCTCTGTGACGCTTTAATACAAGATTTTGTAGAAATTATAAAGGTGAGACAGCTTCATCAAAAAGAGTACCCAACATAAGAGGGGGGAGGTGTCATTTGAGGCCTGGTAATCCGGATATCAGCAATAAGCAGCAATCGCCGATAACAGTGTGGGTCTGAGCTGAGGTTTCACAATGACTGGATATTCTTAGATGAAATACTCTTATTTATATTATCCTAAATTGAATAAAGATGGGGGTAAGGGGAGATTTCTGACTTACTATTTTAAAAGGTAATGTGACATATATATATTTGGAGTTATGTCCTCCATGGCATCAAACAATTAGGCCTAAATCACAAACGGGGGGGGGGGGGGGCATTCTCCCACCACAGAGCTTGACTTCACTTGGTTAGGAAGCCCTGAGTTATGAGGATGGGGGGGGGGGGCATTCAGTAAAAGATTTATAAAGCGCAGCAACTCAATTTATTGTTTGGAAATAGGCTAAGAAATCATGTGTACAATTTTTGGCATTTCATAACATGAAATAGATGTAAACATGGATAGATCTAGATAGTTAGATAATTAAAGCCAAAGTCAAGTTAAAAATACTTTAATTTTCATCTTCCGAAATTATGGGGTCTCCCATTCCTGAAGAAATGGGGTAGTGGAAGCATGGAACAATCAGTGTTATTGGTCCAAGGTTGAAGATAGCTAAGGGAGGGTTGAAGATGAAAGGGATGCGTGGCCCTGCAAGGGGTGAACTGGTCAGCTAGATTATTGCCCAACTGACTGTGGCCATTATGGCTTGGCTGGTCTGTAATACCCAAGTCCGTGCCTGGGTCCGGGTCCGAGTCCGGTCCGCGTTTTATAACGTACCCCTCAGTGGGCACTTGATAGCTTAATTGCAACACAGTGAATTTGTGGAACATTAGGATCTGAATAATCAACTTTTACCGTTGTAATTCTTTGATTGACTCTCACAGGGCCAATGACCCAGGCGTTGGAGGTCACACATATATTTTGTAGATAGAGGGTGGTCTGCAGGTTCCATTGTTTGTGCAGGATTTATATGTCATAGTTGTTGCTTTTGAAGAAAAGAGAAAATTTCAAGTTTGAAATCTTTTGAAGTTAAAAATTTTGATTTCATGAGATTGTCATAGAGCAGTTGACAGTTGCTTTGCTGGAAATTACAGAGGGTTGTGAGTTCGAAATCTTCTAAATCAAAGAGCAGGGGACCATAAAAACACAAGCAAACGCAATATTGGCAGATTTCTAGCCCAGCAGGTGTCTGGCTTGTCATTTACGCTTATTTTATTCCTTAAAGATCTAATCAAAGCCTTCAATTTGTGGAGGACATAAAAAACTTGCACCTTCAAAAAAGTTAATGTACAGTCTGGTGGAGTGGTCAGTGAGCCTTAGAAGTTTACTAGCAAACAGCTTGGCTGTAACGAGCGACACCAGGATGGGGTAATTTTAGCACCCTGTTTTTTAAGCACCCTGGTCAATCTCAGCACCTAGGGCCTGGTAGGGGGACAGCTTTATGCCTCTTTAATGGGTCCTTTTCGTCGACGGGTAAAAAAATCTTGAAAAATGGGCTATCAAGTGAAAAAAAAGTAAAAAATAAATCTGAGAGATTAAAGAGGGCACTGGTATGCTGCTATTATATTTTACTTTTTCACTTGCCTCCTATAGGGTCTATGGTATAGCATTGTAGCCAATCTGGTGTGATTGGTCTTTTAGTAGAGTTTACTGCTGGGCAATGATTATTTTATAGCTTTCACAGAGCAATTAGTGTGTGGTGGCCTAAGACAAGCCAGTCAGCTAGAAAGTGTGAAAAGTCTGATAGCATCTCCTTAACTGGTTTTTTGGATGGGTTTATGGCCCAAAAAGTGTCCTCACTCGAGGGTCAGTAGGTACATGTGAAATGCTAGAAGATAAAATGCGAGTTGGGAGGGTGAAAAAATAGTCACCTGAGGGGATAGGGAGATACAGATTGCTTCATTAATCCTATGGTGAGTCACTTGGCTGTGTACTTTTCTGTCTGCAGTGCAAGTCATAGGGTCAGTTTTGAATTGAGTGTATTCAATCGTTATTGAATGGACAATGTGGTATAACTGTCCTCAGCTGAAAACTGACATCCCAATGCTGTATATTTGAGGATATATGAGGATACCTGTGCGTTGAGGTCACCCACAACTAAATTTATGAGTAAACTTTTCACTCTTATGACAAAAGATAGGGATGGTGCATTGGTGTATTCAAGTTAGGAGGGCCATGATTTGAATAAATCATTAAACTGCATTTGAAATGCCAACACAATGATGACAGAGGCTAGCCAGGCCTGCCCCTCCTACTCAAACATTTAGCATCAAATGACCTTTTTAGGGAATTCATTAATATGTAACCCAGGCCCTTGGAGGTCAATCTGCGGCAATCTTGTGTCACCTGGGACCTTTTCATCCCTGACCTTGCCTCAAAGGTCTTTCTGAGGTCCTCTTGAGGTCCTCTCTGGGGTCCTGCTAAGGTCTTTTTAACAGCATATTTCCGGACCTTGCATTATCTTGGGACATAGGCCCTTCCAAGCCATTTGAGGTCATAGGACCTTCTGCTCCCTGTCCTAGGTTTACAAAGATTTTGCTAATGTCACACAACTTCAAAAAGGTCCTTTTGTGAAAGCCATACTGCCCTCTTATAGTGGTCTATCACACCTTCTATGGACCTTCTGTAGGTTGTCTATGGACTTTCTGGCGCTCTGTGTCACATTTAGAGAGAATCAAATTCTTCCTTTCATGAACTTTAATGTGAATATTCAGTTATTATTCTCTGAGCATTGTGAAGCAAGCGTTTGGAAAAAAGCCCATTCTTGCATACTATTCAACAGTTGAATTCTTTAGCATTCTTTAATTCAGAAGTTCATGCATTGATGTGCAACTTTATGGAACTTATGAGAAGTGTCAGGTGTTGTTCCGGGACCTTTTGTCTATGACAAATGTCCCGAAATTGTCCCATACATGTCTCACAAATTTTCCTGGCACTTTTGGCAGTGAAATATTATGAGAACTAGCATGCACCATTACAACACTTTGAACAAGAGCACAGAGGAAAACTGAAAGTGGGAGTCATTTCTTGGTCATGGAAGGGTCAACTCGATTGTTGATTTGTCCAACTCGGTGTTTAGTTGAACTTACTTCCATGTTTGAAAATCATTTTGAAAATCTTTGTCAAGTCTCCCCCATGTTCAATCATGTTGTATGAAGGTGTGCTAACAACTTTGTCCCAACATTGTCCAACATTGTCCCAAGTGCCAGTGATGTGCTGACTACACCCTTCCCTATGACAGCTTTAATGATTCTAGCCTTGATAAAATATCGTGCCTGCCCCACACCTGACGTGTTCTGGCCCAATAGAGATAAGGTGCACGGAATACATCCATCTATTCCAGGCATAGCTCTTAAACTTTTGGCACTACTTGATAAACTTGATATACTTTGATGTTTTGACATCCACTGTGACTGCTATGCAAATCAACCACCAAAAATCATTGTAGAATCCACAATAACTAACAATACATCTCTTGACTTGAGTTGAAAGTCTTTTGGTCTCATAGACTATGCAAATTTACTGTTAGCTGTGCAGTCAAATACTTCAAAAAAGTTAAAAATTGAAGGTCACTTGAAAACCGAGTCTTCTGACCTTGGAGTCAGCATCTATGTTTTTATGTTGGAGTGTGGGTCAGTGGTCATTTCATTGGTCATTGCTGGGGTCAAGCAATGTCATTTGAAGGTCAAATACATGGGATGGGCAAGGTCAAACATTGTCCAGTACTTTTTTGGTGCCAAGGTCAGAGTTTTGTCTCAAGGTCACAAGGGTCACGTGACTAATATCTTTCTTTATGGATTGACTAATGAACTGTAAGGTTTCTCAATAGGACTAGAGGTATTGTAGAGGCCCTGGGAGAATGCTTAGAGATGCATGGGAATGCTTTGCTCCTACTTGAAGGATTGCAGTCATTTAGAGGCTGAAACTGCAGGGGTGGGACCTCTGGCGGAGAAAAAGAATTTGATTGAAGACCTCCTTCTCCAGTTCACTGCTCCTCAATCACAGTGTGTACATTCAGTATGTACATAACTCACAGTCCATTTCACTGAGTGTATAAGCTTAGCATGTAGAGGGGGATTTACCCCCACAGAAAGCTGCTGGTTGAACCAAGGTTGAACATTTATACCCTTGACAAAATGGGCATAATTCTTGGCACCACAATACAAGCTGTAGACACCAAAGCAATGCAATCTTGAACTCCAAGCATCCCAAGGTTCAAGCTGAACTCAATAGGTCATGAAGGTCACACAACCAGCACCCATTGACCTTGGTAAGCTTTTCAAGGTCACACAAGGTCCAAGGGGTGGCCGCTAGGTGGCAGGGTTCAACGTAAATATTAGGATTAAAGCTCCAGGAATTTGAAGCTTTACTCAGATAAAGGATTAGCTTTGGACAGCCTTGAAAACTGGACAATACTGGGCATTGGTCAACAGGGCTTGTCAACAATGACCATCTATGGATAAAGTGTTATCACAAATCGCCAAATTGGTTCATTGTTATGACCACTTTCACTTTGTGCTGTAACCCCATTATCTGTTTAACCTCTTACCATTTCATTTCTTTATTTGCTTTTATTCTTGCATTTTATTATCTGCCATAGACTGCCAATAATCCTATTTCCCATTTTATGGATTCTATGGAATTCTGCTGAGTATAATCCGCAGAATAATACCCTCAATAATGCTGCTTTATTTGGGTACCATCTCTAGTGTTCTTTTGGTATTCAGTTGGGTTTTACTGTTATCTTTGGGAAAGTTTGGATGAAAGCAATTTCTTTATTTTGCTGGTAATATCTTCGAGTTTGTATTCATGGCATGTCAGAAATCCTTTTGAGGTTTGGGTACCAGTTAGATTCTTACAAATTCATACAATTGCCATATGCGAAGTGGTTGGTGAAACTTTATTTTGGTTTGGGGTTTGTTCAAAGTTTCAAGAAGGCTGCTTTACCAAAATCCTGAGAATAAAGTTGCAGGCTCAAATTTAGACGGATGCATTTCACGTCATGTGATGGTTCGAATTTTTCGCGCGTGCCACGTGCAAATATGACGTCGGCAGAAGCACGTGAGGTCCACCTGTCAAAGGGGCCCTTTTGGGGTGCAACAGACACCCTTTTCACCTGTCAGGTGATCCTGCAGTAGAATGCAGACAAGAAAAGGGGTAACAACTGTCACCCTCCCCCAGGCCTGCCCCTACATGAACATGTTGGCAGGTTGTAGGGCTTACACTGTAGTTATTCAACTTATTGGGTATTAACCCTGAAAACCCTAAAAAATAAAAAGGAAAAGAATTGTTAGTTGTCACCCTGACTCAACTAAACTTCATTCATATGTCATATAAGTGAATTGGACCTGTCACACCATGTCCCCCTTGTACCAGTTTCATATTTTGCCAGCTGCTATATTCAACTTTTAACATTACAAGTGCACAAGACAAATTGCCCAGTTTATAAAGGTGAAAAACTCCATTCAAAAAGTTTGTGCATTTTTGAACTCAATTGAATTGCTTTTGGGTTGTCAGCTGTTCTTTTGGGGTTTCTGTATAGAATTATAGAAAATTGAAACTTCACAAGTCTCAATTGAAAAAATGGTTATGAAACACATTACTGCAATGTGCATTGCCATTATATTGTGAGTAGATTTTGGGAGTAACTCAACTCTTTGACCCTAGTCGTGCTTTGGACAAGGTGTCACATGGCTTGAGCCATTATTTTGACACAAAAGTGTCCCCATAATCATTTCAGTGCATTAGGTATGAATTATTAATGGGAGGCCTGAGTCTTCGGGATGGCTATGTGGAATTATGTTGGGAAATTGAGCTGTGAGGAATAGAGACAAATTAGGCAAGGGTACAATGTGGGCTGGTTGACCAGCACTATCCACATTACGTGCTAAAGTGAATTGTTGAAGCCAAAAAGAACTTTTGAAGGCTAGGGTCAAAAGCTAACGTGCTTGTTTCCAATTATTGACAGTGCTGACCAGGGTGGGTGTGGGGTATAAGACAAGGGTTGTTCTGACAGTAGACTAGGTGTATGAGGGTGATATTACTTGCAGTAAGAATGGGGTGTTTTATGAAATATAGGATGGACTTTATGCATGTGTTGCCACTGACAATAACAAGTTCGTGCAGAGAGATACACACAGACAAGAAAGAGAATGAGAAAGAGAATTCATGGTCACTGCTTGGTCAATGGTCACAGATATGGTCAGTGGCACTGGTCAGTGGCAGTGCCAGATGGAAGATTTGTAGAACTGCATGTTTCTTTTGTTGTCCTGTATTTCATTTTGTGTCTGAATGTCTTTTATATCTGGTATTGTGAAGTTGTGACTATTGTTCATTTTCATGACTAGTCGCTGACCAGTATTGAAAGCAACCAGTATGGCTAGTATGACTGATAGAACTGACCAGTAGGGCTGACCAGTAGAGCAGTCTGCCACTTAATGATGGATGACACTTGGTTAAAAAAAGGCATTGTGAAAGTGAAACTGGAATAATTGGTGCACTTCATTTACAAGCCTCCAGCTACAGTCAGTGGAGAAAACACTTGTTTCTAGGCGAGTGAGCATTGAGAAAAAGTCAAATTGGACTTCAAAGGGATCTGCGCCCCCCAAATAGGAATTAAATAGCTCAAGAAATTGATATTGAAGAGGTGAGGGTCTATCAAAGTCTCAGGGTTTCCTTGGTATTGTTCAAAAACCTGTTGCATTTGTGACCTTTTCTTAAATACCTTTCAACCATACACTTGCATTACACTGCCAGAACAGAAAGAAAACTTTAGAAACTTTTACAAAAAAGTGAAGTTTCAAGTGTATCATTCAGAATGTACATAGACCCTAAAGAAGTATCTGATAATGAACTGAAATCATTCAAATGAATAGACAGGGGCTTATAGACTAAATCTGTAAAGTGCAACACCTTTTCAACTGACCACTGAGTGACTGGTGAGATATTCACTTTGAAGTAGTCTCATACTAGTCACTGGTGATTTCAATGTCACACCAAATGTTGAGTACTTCAGATTGGAGAGACTCTGATAGAGCATTGGAAGAATTGGAAAGGAATTAAAGTAATGTCTTACACATTAACAGGTGAGGATTGAGGTGTGATTCAAGTTCAAAGAACCCTTCTCACCTTCCTGTTTGATTCTGTTTGATTCTCTTCCCTAGGTGTCGCCTCAATCTCACACTGAAAAGAACTTTAAAGAAAGTGTTTAGGAGATTCTTCAGTTTTATTTTAGTCTATAAACTCTATTATTCCATCATTTATACATGTGTGACTAGTCTTAAGGTGATGCTGATGTATCATAATGGATTCTATAGACCTTCAAAGGTTGGATGTGTTTGACGTGAGAAATTTTCCAACTACTTTGTCTAACACTTTATGAAAGTCTCAATGAAATGAAAGTCTTCATGAAAGTCAATGAATTTTAGATGCATCTTGTTGTTGCTATAAATAGATTTACAGGAAGGCAATTTGGAAGGTTGATTGACACACAACAGACTCTTTGCTTTGTTGCATAACAATCACTCCTCCAGGAAATCTCAGTGATGTTCTACCACTTTGAAGTTCACTGGAGGTTTATGGAAATTGGGGAATTGTTAGTCAATTTGTTGCATGATTTCAATGGCTTGTTATTGCTGCTGTAGCACACCATAATCAAGTGCTTCATAAGAGTCACTCCTACTCAATGTCACTCAATTTCATTAAGAATTCATGGAACTCCTTGGAACTCCTTTGAATTAGTCCATGAAGGGGAAAGTTGATTCTTAGTGAATTTAAAGTGAATAGAAAATGAATTGAAAGTGAGCTTCAGTGACTAGGAAGCTCTCTAATGTAACTTTGACTAATTGACATAAATTGACAGGATGTGCTAAGTCCTACTCACATATGATAACCCTTTTACTTTTCACTTACACTCATTTAGCTATTATTATGCCTATATCTGTCATATTGTGGTCAAAGTTTATGGCATGCTAAATGAAGAGATATGAGCATACAATATGGGAATTGAACAATATTTCCATTTTACAACTGCTAAGAGCTTCCTGAGTCCCTCAACATTAGATAAACAGCTTCTTGGTAGCTTCTTCAATAATTTCCCAATAACAATAGCCATTAGAGTTACGTGAGTAAGCAGAGTACTGTATGCAAAATACCCTCTTCCATTTTATTGCTTCCCTCCCATTTACAAAACATAAGGTAATATGACATAACAGAGCTTTCGATGCTGTTGTGTGCACCAACTTGGTCAAATGCTTTTTCAGTGGCTAACTGGCAAACAAGAATACAAGTCAAGTGCCATTTAAGCCTATATTAAATAAAGTTAGTTAGCTAACCTACAAAAAATACTCGAAATGACTTCAAGTAGTTTGCTTTAGCTAATAATGCCAAATTACTTCCTACTGGACTTTACTTATGGACATTGCTTATATTTACTTTCTACTTAAACTGGAGGTGTAGATGATTAGCTACTCGAAATCTGCAAGGTGGAGCTACTTGACTTTAGCAAACATTTTTGAGCTAATCCTCTGACACCATTTTGGCTACTGGAGGCTCTCAAGGCTTTAATTGGAAAGGAAATTGGTTAATGTGTTTGACTTTAGTGTTTGGGTATAGTTTATACATACACCACTTTTCAATTTTACCAGCATTGTTGTTTAACATAAGAAAGTGAACAATTCTCCTCCATTAGTTGGTCAGAATTTAATGTCTTAATTCAGAATGGCATAAATTTGCACCAAGGAACACTTTAGGTTTTAACAGAACTGAATATTTTTGTAAAGGAATGAATTCATAATTCGACCCGGAGCTGTGGTCACACTTTTGACACTTTAGTAACCATGGAGACAATTGGAAATATTGAATATTTAGAAGTGCATTGACACTTGGGGTGTAAGTTAGTACCTTTAATTGTTCTGGGGGACACCTATGGTTATAGCCCAAGTACCTAAAATGGGTGTGAATTACAAAAATGCTACTCTAAGGCAGTTTAAGCAATTGCTTGGGGATTTTAGTGTTGGTGAAAATTGGGCCTGATGCCCACTCTACTCCCTGGGACGTTTTGGGTGGAGTTAGCACCCTGACTATTGTCTTAGGGTGTGAATCAGTTTTTCCCTTTCTACCCCCTTCTGCCCCTTTCCACCTGGGGTGTCTGGCAGTGGGGCACTAATCCCACCCTTTTACAATGGAAGCCTAAAATGACCACAATGGACAAAAATACATGCCACGTACTTATTCAAGATATAGAACAGCTCCATCCTGTCCATAGTATGCAGTGTAGAGCCCAACAGTTTTGCTTTTGTGTGACATTGTGACATTCAAACTGTTGAAGTGCTGCTGTATCAGTTTGAATGTCATGAGAAAAGTGTCAAGCTGAACATTTGGTCAAACTGAGGCAGTCACAGAAATCCAAATGAAATTGGAGATTGCGTTTTTGGTTTGGTGGTTTGAAACCTTCAACTTTTGAACTCAAAATTTCAGAGCAATGATTATTTGGGGTGATTTGAATGCCACAATTAACCAAGTAACAGTAGATATAATACTTGTGAATGGAGCACCAATTAAGAAAGCAGAAAAGTCTTTTTAAACCAGTTTGATTCGTAATTGGGAGTTACAAGGAAATACAGCAGATTAGGTGACTCTTTCTGTGAGCTACTGGGAGGATCCATGTTAACGCCTCACTCATTGAACTGCCAACTCTTGCCAGTTCCTCAACAATGGCTTTTCTTGGGTGGTCATTCCTTGAGAATTGCTTGGGAGTCGTTAGGATTTTGGGAAGTTGCCACCCAACAATTAAACAAGGACCCCACCTGAGCATTTGACATTGTTAAGTGTACAAGAATTGGGAGAAACTAAAGCTAAGGTACAATTTGCTCAATTTTGTTGTAGGCTAAAGTAGTAGTGTTAGGGTATTGGGTTGTGTGACGTAATATGGTGCCCCCAGTCTTGGGCATCTCCACTGGGTGTCTATATGCAGAGTTTTAGCAAGAGCCTCAACTGGGTCACTGGTCTAATTGCTTCCTACAGCAAACAGTGCCAAGGGGAGGAGAGTTTTAAGTGTCACCTTTTGTGCAGCAATTGCTGAGGTTTTTGGTGGGAAATTTGAAGCTTCACTAGACCAAGACAATTCTTAGCAGCAAGCTATGGGCCTAAGGCACACCACAACCTAATCACTGCTGAGGTGAAATTGCCAAATTAGGATTTCACATATGTCGTCAGAGGTTGAAGACAATTTATCTGTCTCTTCTCTTCAATCTGTTGGTTATAGCTTTTCTGTGCTTCTCAACAACTGTGTCTGAAGCTTGTGGTGAATCAAGAAATTTTAAGTTTTCCAATCACCCTCATCATTGAAACTTATTGATATGGGAAGATATAATTTGATAGGACACATTAGCTTTTAGTGCAAATAGGAATGCATGTGCCCTGGTTATTTTGTAGTATTTGGAAAGTATTCGGAATGTATTTAGAAAGTCAATTCAGGGTGGCCTGGGGTATTCTTACTTAGGAGACAGTGCCGTTGTTGGTGTTGCATCTCATTTGCAAATTTTAAGTCTCATTCTTTTGTTTGCTGCCCCAAGGAGTGTACAGGTTGCCCTGGCGGACAGTGCTGGTTGCCAGGGGAGAATGAATTACTGAGTCAAAGGCCTTGCTTGGGTCTAATAAGAGATGCAGGTCTTTGCCTCATTGCTTTTCTGATGATATTTTAATCCAAATCTTGGCCATTAGGCTTTGTTCTTGTGTTTGCTCAGGTAGGCCGGGCTATTTGGCTTAGATTTGCAAGGGGAGGAATCCAGTTAGCTTAATTTGGCCCAAATGAAAATCACATTTTCCATCCCCCCAAATTTGCCCTAATGCCATGGTACTGGTAGCATAGGAATACTATGCACTATGCAATGACTATGCACATACATTTGAAAGTGGGGGATGAAGATGCTGCTGTTTGATGCTGGGGTTGCCCCTGGTGATAGCATTCTTCAATGGCATAGATGAGCCCCTAGATGAGCCCAAGATGAAGATAGTCCACCCAAAACCCCTTCTAGTCCCAGGTTCGAAGCCAGTCAACCTGAAGATGTGGCTTTATCTTCCCACCATGCCGCATCCTCCCTTTGTATACACCCATTGTGCGATTGTTGCAGACCATTGTTTTGGCTGTCAACCATTGTTTTGCTTTTGTTGCACTATTGTCCTACTTTTGTCCCACTATTGTGCTTTTTTCTGGTGATTTCTTGGCTCCAACTGATACAGGAAGGTTTCAAGTTACAAGTGCGTGTCACTTGGCTTGGGATATGAAGAGAGACAAAAGTTTTACAAGAAAGACAAAAAGTGAAACAAAGACAGACAAAAAAGTCTCACAATAGACATACAGCCACCTGGAGTGGTGGTCTATCTGACTGTCTTGTCTTCTATGAGTAGGCTCGTCAAGTGCCAATGAAAACCTCTGATTAGATGAGTGTCAATTTGACAAGAGATAAAACTTAAAACCAAGGCTGATTAATCTGTGTGTTAATTTTCATCTAAGATTTCAGGGGGGTCTCTAAGAACTATGTCACATGGGTGCTGCTTGTCACCTGTTGGGCAATGTATATCTCCCCCAGACTTGTGTGGTCTATGATGGTATTTTGGTGAGTGGTGATTTTAATGCCACCACAACAATAGGACCTGCTGCACATATTGTCTCAACTGTGCTACTGCACTGACTGCTCTGACTCTATTAGATATAGGACCTTGATAGGGCTAGTAACCCAAGAACATGATGGAGGTGTATGGGGTTTGCCAATGCATATAGATGACCAGAGTGTCACTCACAGGGTCCACATAATTTGGCCACCTTGACACTGATGGCAATTGATGGCAGTGGATGACTGTGGATTGCTTTTCTTGATAATGCCATACGATTGATGGCCGCCAATTTGAGGCCCCAATCTTTTCAGCTTTTCAATCAAGGCTGAATTTCATTCACAACCTACTGGTCTGTGACTGGGTGTGAATATTTTCAAAAAAAATTCAACTTCATAAATAGTTCATAGACTTTAATAGTGCATTGTACTTTTGCTAAACTGTGTAGACTCTACCAAAGCATTGACAGCATTCACCCCATCATGCAGTTATTGGTAGTATTTGATACCCATGGCATCATATGTCCCTTACACATATTGCCCACTGTGTCCCCATTTGAGCAACCATTGAGGCAAGGAGAGAACCCCACCCTATCCATGACACACTGTGTGGTACACCTGCCTTTTTGCATAGTTGGGGATGATGATGATTTTGTGGAATGGGAGCACCCAGCTTGGTATCCATAGGAGACTCCATACCATGATGACCTGTGATGAATATGAACAATGTTTAATTGAGCAGAAATGAAAAGTGTTGGTCAGTGGGGCCATTTGTGCAGAAATGCAGAAAGCTACACCCTGCCCCTTGTAATTGGGCCATGCCCCATTGCTCATTAACCCCATTTTCCCCGTTTTGGGAGGTTCATCATGCTTTATCAAACCTTAATCATGGCAGGTTATTAATCTGAGCTATTTTGTGAGCAACATACAGTATCTTAGTAATGGAAAGATATTACTTTTTGGAGAAGGTACTTCATATGTTTATTACTTTATTTATACATCTCTGAGACTCAGAAGTGGCGCCACAGGGCTGGTTTGCAAAAGTTGTTATTTTTGGTTATTGAGTGTTCAGGGGGACTTCAATACCCTCCCATATCTTTGTAGGGCTGTTAAGTTCTAACTGGTTTATCCAGTCTTTGAAGCCAGCTGACATGTCATATTCCCGTAGCATCATTTCAACCTCTCTTGTTCTCAGTGTTTGCCTGTCATCTATACTGGGCCTTCCCTCTGGCTATGGGCTGCTGCTGCGGAGGCTAAAAGAAAGGGATGGCTAAAAAGGGTTGCCCTGCCTTTCAAAGCAAAGGTGCTAAGCAAAAGGCAAGGTTGAGGGGTCATGTTTTACTTGCGGACTTCAAAGTTTTACCACACAAGTTCACAGCCAAGTGCTCTGGAAGTATAAAGAGGTTCAAAAGTTCAGGGTTAAGGGCTTGTTTTCTGGGTTCTGCTGCAAGGTGGTCAGTGAGACCACCACCCTAAAAGATTAGCCCAGCCATTGGACACTGCCCATCGGACACCTATTATGAACAACACCAATGGACACCCATGGGCATCATGCCATGGTGTCAAGAAGGTCCTTTTTGCAATAGAAGACTTCAGCTTGCCCTTGAGCAGCCACATATTGTTGGTGGTCATCCAACGATCGTATTACACATAACTGGACAAGGGCACCTGCCATAGGCATTCTCCGGGCTACCATGGCTGTCCGGTTCTCATAATTACAAGATGGCCCCATTCTCAACTTATTCTCTAAATTGCATTTTTCTCTGAAGCCCCCCTGCAACTTTTCCGAGTATCTGACCCCTCTCAGGGGCTCTGTTGCTTGCCCTTTGCCCTTTCAGAGCTCCCAAGGTCCTTTCCACAACCATCTCCTGGTAACCAACTAACCCGAGGTCACCTGCTCATCATCCTATGCCCTTGTCTTCCATCTACAACCATATTTTTTCCGCTTTATTTGAGAGACCTTTCTTCCACATTAACCTTCAGTACTCCAGCCCCTCCTCCTGTCTTGGATATGGTGTCCTAGTCTCTTCAAGCTTTTCCATAGGGATTTGTGTGGACGTCTACGATTTCATCTTTCATATTGGTGCCTTTCATGTGACCAGCACTACAGTGGCTGCACTGTCTGTGAAATTAAAGCTGTCCTTCAATTACTTGTGCACATGGTGTCACTGTAGTCTTGATTCACTGATTCAGTTCAGTGTCATTCCACCAACCTGTCCTATGGGAACTTCACAGAGCACCTTTAATAACAGCACACCTTCATATTAATACTAACGGCTATTTGTACTTTAGCATACTCCTGTAACTCTACTCCAACCAATCTTTTACTCCACCTGTTTATTGGCACCGAACATGTGTCTGAGAAAACAGCAACATGTGCTTTTGTGAAATGTAAACCATGTTCCTGACACCTTGGGACACCTTTGGCTCCTTCTAAGGCCTACAATTGCAGGTTACAAATCATCAAAGGACCAAAGGTCCCCCTAACTTAAGTTCCAACTCAAGTTCACATTGAAGTTCCAAGTACATGGCCTTGAAAAATGGCCCCATGTCACAATGTACTGTTATTTAGCATGAATTATGTACTCATGGTACAGATTGGAACAAGGTCATTTACGTGTCACATCATGGGAAAAAAGTGGAAGAAAACCACCTTGTAATTTGTAAAATGTTCTCTTTCACATGCTCGCCTCTAATAAATGCTTATGAATGGGCTATAAATAGCTTGTGAAGAGCATGAATCATGATGGAGTAGCAATTGAACATGCTCAGCTATGCCTGCAATGAGATTCTGTATGCTCTGCTTGATGACCATGTACTTAAGCAAGAAATATTGCTCTACAATTATATGCAGCATTGGCATTAATATATACTTCCTATGTACCACGACTAATTCAGGACTACTAATTCAAGTGTAATTGCATTTTTGCTTGATTGGATACCTCTGGACTACCCTATGTTTGTCCAATGCCTCCATATGCATTTTCTGCCATTGCCAAGCCATGGTATTGCTATGCCATTAATAAGAATTATAATGCACATTAATAAGGCTGGATGGCAGACCAATGACCATTACTGTCTGTGTGCTACAATTAATCCACATTGACCGTTAAATGTACTGTTTATTTGAGGGGATTTCAATGCCCTAATGAATACATATACATGTATGATGAGAGAGGCTCAGCTACCCTTGGTACCAATGGATACCTTGGGATATTTCTTGTCCCTGGGCATCTCTCTGCTCCAGGGAAGGGCAAACCATGGAGGGCATCTTCCCAGGGCATCAGCCAGGGGCATCAAGCATGTGTCAGCCCCTGGACATCCTGGGCATCAGGGGCACAAGTCAGTTGGTCATTTCCATGTTTTCAAAAGACATTTCTGTATTTCTACATGTCAATAATGAATACTGCCATTCATGATTGTTTTTGCAGATGTTGGTAGTCCATCTACTAACAGTGGACATACATTTGAAAATTGAAATGGCTTCGTGTGGGGCACAATAACTGTTAGTTGGACATGGGGTCACAAGACCAGCAGATGCTTTCTTAGAGTCAATGAAGTTTTTGTTTTCAACAACTGAGTCAAAAGCTTTATTGAAATCAATAAATTTGAATATTGATATTAGCATGTAAAGATATTCAGAAACTTAAAAGTTCATTAAGTAATTGATACACACTATTCCAGTAGCTTCTTGACTTTGAATAAGTCACAAGTAATGAGGTTTTACTAATGGTTCCATGATGAGAAAAACTCTAAGCATGCCCCTATGCACGATTTACCCCCATTACCCCTAGGCTTCCAGGAATTTCAAGTCTGTGGGTTTTTAAGTAGCTTTGTGGCACAACCCTAGGACATTCTTGGACATTTTTGGGCATTCCTGTACATTCTTGCAATCAGTGGAGACATTCCTGGCTATTTGGTTGTGCAATATTGCAACAGTAGCTGAAATTTTAATGACTTTAATTGATTGCTTTGACTAATCAGTACTGCAGTTATGCTGCCGTTTCTGTGGTTTAAGTTAAATTCGTGATTTTGTGTCACCATACACTGTCAGAGTTGACTCGCTGGGAGCTTTTTGAGTAATTTTATGTAACTCCACTGACAGTATCTGTAAAAGTTTTAGCTGAGGGGTGAAAAGTGAGTGAATACAACTACTCAGTTATGTAATCAGCACCTAGCCTCCCTCGTTATTTCGCCCAATTAAATTTGAAGTTGGGGGGCTGGTGATTATTAGGTTACAGCTGGACTCAAGGTTTTTGGAGATTTTTTTTATCCAAAATTCAAACAGGAAAGAAGTATTTTTGGCAGATGAAGTATAGTCATCAAAAGCTCCTATAGGTTAGTTATGGCTATTAAGATTGACATACAGCTGCTGTCGACTATGTCAGGCATTGTCAGTTATGGCTATTAATTAGACTTTTGAGTAGTTTTGAGATGGGGGATAAAATGAAGGTCAAAAATCTCAGGTGGGGTACACTGGGGCCTAGGGGCAGTTCAGCCTCTTCCTGGCTGCCTGTTGCTCGCCCGTTACTCCCATTGTCTCATCATCTTGGTCATCACCAGCCCCATCATCTCTTGGCCTTTGTTGATTGTTTGATGTTTTCCACTATCTTGGTCGAACGCCTTTCTAGGGTGCAGACAATTTATCACCAAGAAAACATAGTGTAGTGCTTTTGGCATAGAACAATTACAATAGTGACATTGTTCTTTATTGTACTGCTCCCACTAATGCACATGATAACGGCCATTAATTTGGGCTATTGACCGTTATTGGAGGCATATTGCCATAAAGAACATGGTCCCTCTACAGCCATAGCAATTAATTAAGATAAAAATAACCATAAGAGCATACTGTTGGCATATGGGCTTCAAAAAACTACCATTACCTGACAATTTGCTTTATTTATTAGTATTTTATAAGGAAGCATACCATCACTGGGGATTTTAATATCTACAGCAACCATTTTAATGATTTAAACACAGCATCTTAATTAGAATTTGATGAAATAATGAATCAGAATTAAATGCTAATTTTAAAAAAACTAAGTTAAAATATGGTTAGGGCTTGTGGTAGACACACAACGGAAGTTCTAAATTTGATGAATTTGTAATTGATGGTTGGAAAAGGAAGTCTGCTGTCTTGCCATATTGTCCCTTATGGATTTATGGAAGTTGGGAAAACTCAAGCATTGGCCCATGATAAGAGGTGCAAGGGGTCACAGAATACTCTTAGGTTTAGGTTTGAACCTTTGTTCTTTGGTTAGCTGTTTACTAGCTGAACGTCTGCACACTTGTTGTAATATTGAAGTCACCACACTAACTAGTTTGACATCCATCAACTCTGACAAAGCCTCTGACAACGTGGAGCCCTCTCTTTGTGGATCTTGACAAAGCATTAGATGGTGTGAGCAAACAGTGATGAGTGCTGCACTGGGGTGGTCCAACCGTTCACTGCCAGACCACCAGAGGTGCTGCCTACTTTTTAAGGGTGTCTTTTTAGGGTGTCAACAAGTAAATGAAGCAATAGGCAACTAAGAGTCCCTGTAGACTCTCACAGTGTTGTGACACAGTTTCTTGACTCAAATCTAAATCTTATGAAATTTGGAAATAACAGTCATCTACCCCTTTGGGTGATTTCAATGCAGCTTGGACACTGTAACTTATTCCCAAACCACCAACCATTTTGGCATTACCCCACTAAGTAATAAATAAGTATTGGGTGTTAGGGTAAGCAGGAACTATGGGGGGAAAGTGAAGAAAAGATTATGATTGATAGTCATCAGAATTGTGCTACTTGATAAGTTAAATATCTACTGTGGCTGCCAGTTTCATATATGCATCAGATTTGTGACTAGTTAATAATAACTTGATATGCACTTTGCCACTACAGTCTCACTATAGGCTCACTAAAGTTTCATGTTTCCTGCTATCAACCTGAAATGTATTGTGAGGGGGGCTTATCAATCCATCTTATAAAATGAAGGTGTTTCAGAAATTGACTTGTAGAACCTTCTAATACTTTATCAAGACTCGATTTCCTTCTCTTTCAATTTTGAGTCATTTGACAACCTAATAACCAAAGTAACTGGGCACCAAGCTATGACCTTGAAACCACTCATAATGACCTTGAGAAAGTAGAGGTCAGAGGTATTATATTCTCAAGGTCATAAGAGTGAAGGTCAAACTAAACAGCTACTCTGAGTCCTGATGTATTGACATTGTAATCAGGGGTCGTAGGATAACTAGTGTGTATGTAACTGTACTGTGACCCTCACGTGACATTGAGAGGATTAGGCCAAATGTTGTTGGTGACCTTTTCGATTTCTCAAGGTCAAAATGTGCCAAATTGGGTTCTTTTTCTAAGAATTCATGGTTCATAGGCTCCCCTTACAAAAAACATGAACTTATAAGCTGATAGTTACTACTTTTCTGGTACTTTGGGGGTTCTTAGAGCTAGTTAGTCGACTTATAAGACATTAGGTGCAGCTAATTTGAGTAATTTCATGACTTTTTTAAAGTGAAGTTATGAATATGAATGCATCAATGATATTCACTGGCAATTTTAGTAATTCGACTCCTCCTTTGTGGGGACTTGAATGCCATAATTCTGGTCCAAACAGAGTCAGGTGCTTTAGCTAACTGTAGTTTATTGCTGCAGTCACCTAAGTTGAACTGCCATTGGCATTTTTGAGAGAATGGGGCATAACTGGATATTGCCTATTGTTATGAACATGAATCCACTGCCCTCAAGTTATACATTACTGTCATCAGCATGCTTAGCCATAAATCTAATACCCCAACTGAATTTATTCCTCAGACCAGCTGCTGACATTATAACACATAACCATAATAGCAAGTAGTGTTTTTGTCCCTCACTCCTTCATTAGCATTGTGGTGTATTGTCATGGCCTACTCATGTGTGCATTTCGTCTCGTGCCAGTTTTTTCATAATTGGCAGTGGAGCAAACACAGGCAGATGTGGAATATCTTGTTCAGTGCTATAAAACAAGCCACTGGTATTTCCTTTATAACAGATCTTTTATTCCATTGCTGGTCCCACACAGTTCGAATGGTGTTTTCTGAATAGGCCTAATAAACACTGTGTTCAGTGCAATATGAATGAAATGTGATAATATGGATGTTTATGGGCCAACTGAGTCGAAACCCAGCCAAGGTCCAAAAAATCCTAATGTCTAGAGTAGCCCCAAAGTGTTTAAAACTTTAAACTTCGTAATTATTTTCAGCCCAACTTATTCCACAGAATAGAAAACGGCTTAAAATGGAATAATCTGAAGTAGTTTGGCATCCCTGCTGTCTGGAGTTATTTAGTGAGAATTAGAAATCATTCAGCTGTGACCACGTAGAAGCTCAACAGATGAAAATGGGAAAAAATGTTTAAATGGCAGAAAAAATGAAGAAAAAGTGAGTGAAATTGGAAAAAAGATAGGGAAAAAAACTAAGTTTTTCCTTGTGGAAATGTGCCTGGACCATATGCGTGACTCTAATTGATTAAAATCAGTAAATTCAGAAAAGAGCTCCAGGGCTCTTGGTGGCACTTCAATTCTGATGACAGCACGCTCCCTCTGTGTAATTTCTGTCCTCAGATTGCTGATAATTCCTGCTGATAGCTCATGTTGTCTGGAGAAATATGAAAAAAAGGTTAAGAATAGAATTTTACAGGAAGTAATTTGTAGAAAAAAAATCCAGAAATAATCTTTTCAGGGTGCAGTGTAAGGGGAGGGTGAAAGCTGGGTTTTGAATTGTCAGGTGTCAGATTTTATAAACCACTGCGTCCCCCTTTCTTTCAAACTTTTTTTCACTTTTCTTTTTTTGCTCCTGAAATATGACCACTCCCTCTATCTTACAGAGTTCTAAGAAATATCAAAATTCCAGTATTGGGCTATATTGGCCAATTTGAGAAGTGTTCCCTAACATCAATCGATTGGGGATAATAAACAATGGCCATTGTAGTGACCACCTGACCAGCAACCCGGCATGTGACTCTTATTTTTGGCTCGTGACATTAGATTTCTGTATTTGATAAGCAATGGCGAGTCATGACTGCAGATGCCTTTTCTGATAACGTTCCTTTGATGACGGACGCCGCGCTCTTTTGAGACGTGCGTCATTTTCAATGTCACTGGCATGAACGTAACTCACATCCGTTCGTGAACAGAGGACAATTGTTAACAATGCCTCTCACTGTGAGCAGTGAATGTGTGACTGTTGTACAAAATCTTATTCGATAATCTGCAAAAGTTCTAAGAACTCACAATTCACAATAAAATTCCATTATTCCATGACGTCTGATTATGAAGTTGCCCGGATGTGCGTGAGCATCCTGGTTCTAGAATCAACATGTCGTCTGCTAAGGAATTTATTACGTCTGCAGGTAAAATTTTACCTTCATGCATCTTTCATGAACAATTTAGGCAACTTTTAGGGTCTTATTGTCATGTTTAGGCACAAAATAGGCAATTTCCTTCTGCTGTGGCTTTGCTTATGAGTAAAATACTCGCTAATACTGTAATAGGCCTCATTACATTCATAAAACCGTTATATCGCAGAAATCTTTATTAAATTACGACTTTGGCTCGTGGATATTTTGCAGTTACCTTATTTAATAAATTGTAAATATTATTAGCGAAGTTAGTCAAGCAGTTGCCCAGCATAATTGCACTATGGCGCGAGCCATCACTAATGTAATAAATCTAGGCCTTGCACCTGTCCCATGAAAGTTTATATATGTGCCGCCATGATCTGCCCAGATATGAGATATTTATATGACAGGTCTGACATAACAATTGCCTTAGCCCATTGTGTGTAAGGGGAGAGGGGTGATTGTTAACAGGGTTGCTTCTTAGGGGTGCCAGCTTACCCCATGCATGTCTGAGGGCTCAACCAAATTTTTAAAAGGGAGATACCTAAAATTGGTGTCTAGAAATTTGAACCCTGTCTCCGATAGGGCTATCTAGCAGATGTGAGAGTTTTAGGTAAGATAAACTTGAAAGAAAATATTTTTAGATTTGATTTATTAAGGAAAATTTTCAAAAATTGGCAAAGTTTATGGCATAGTGTCATTTGGGAATCTTTATGGTTTTGAAATGTTCACATTTCCAGAATGTCATTTCAATAAAAGACAATAAAATACATTTAAGTTGGTTTTGCCATCTGTTAGGTTTGGTACTGATTTAAACCAAGGTGCTAATTCGAATTAACAGTTTCTCTAGGAATTGTAGAATTGTCAGTTAACTCAAAGAAAGGACTGTTAGGTAGGTGTGCTGCACCTGCCCATGGAACATAGCTGTGCATTCCAATCTTAAGAATTCAATTCTGGTCTTGACCCCTTAGCTACCCCCCTGCACCCCCCTCATTTCTTGATCCAAGTGGTCGACAAGTGTCCTTTAAATATGGACAATTGACTCGAATGCCCACTGGTCACTCCAATGGTCACTCCACTGGTCACTTCTGTGCCCACTGGTCACCACTGGTGACCACTGGTCAGTTGGATAGGCAGGTGAACTGTATTGTGCTGACAGCTCAACAATTGGCCAATTATTGGCACAATAAAAACACTTTTCTTGGAATGAGACTTCTGTTAATGTACTCTATGGGTTGTACTGTGTACTCTGCATGACTATAGAGTCCCTGTACAAATCTCAAGTACAAATCTCCACCATGATTTCTTTAAGATTTCTTTAAGAGTCATTGAAGCACAGAAATGAATACTTTTTGTCAATTCTTTCAAACTTAAGTCCTGGGGGAGGTTAGTACTATATCCAACAATGTATTGGAATGATATTTTATTGTTTAGGATAAAAAGCAATTAAATTTTGAGGTATCACATCTCCTCCCAGAATATATGCCAGCATTGTCTGAAGTCAATGTGCTTACCATAGGACAAATTGAATTTTATATTAAGTTTCAATCAAAATATTGGGTACTTTATAATTATTAAGAGTTTTTCTTAAATTTTTGTGGTGGGGTCTCTGGAGTAACAGCTGGCTTTTGAGGGTGTAAGAATATACTGGGGTACTATTCGCCTCTATGTAAAGGACCTTGGTCCATGGACCTTCAGAACTACCTTGATGAACTGTAAGGTGGGGGATAGTAGGTGGGGACTGTAAGGTGGTGGTCTGTTAGGTGGCCCATGACCTTGAGCTCTCTTGAAGGTCATCTTTGGCCCTTGTGTGGGTGCACCTGCTGAAGGGTAAGGGGCCAGGGTAAAGGGCCAGTATGAGGGGGCCCAGTAGAAGCCAGGGCTTGAGTGGTGTCTTATAAATGCCCTAGCAGGTGCCCAATATAAGGAGTGGGGCAGCCATGGCCCTTGAGAAAAAGGTCACCCTGTCTAGCCCCTGACCTTCAGCTGGGCTCGTGTGTGCCCTGCATAGTAATTAGCAAGGAGTTACCCAAGAATTTGGCAAGAAAAACCAGTTAGGTGATAGGAGAGCATATAAAAAGTCCTCTGATGTCATCCCCCTGTGATTGTGACTTGATATAGTTCACTGTCTGACCTCTCAGGTATTTACCTCATAATAGATTGCTGGGAATCAAAAGAAAGTCTATACAAAATCTAAAGAAATCAACACACCAGGCTTAAAAGATAGACACAGAACCCCCAGTCTCTTAAACCAGCAAAAACCTCACCCCTGAACTTCATTGAAACTAGTTACACCAGATTTCTTATAAACTCCCAACAGGAGTCTAGAAGGTCACATATATGAACCTAAGCAACTCCTAGGGTCTGTAATTATTACTGGTGATTTCAACTGTTGTGTGACCTGAATGAAAAACTTGAAATTGCACAATAAATGATAATAAATCAGTCATGAATGGTACTCAGTAGTTCGTGTAAGAAGTAGTAATTATAGGTCTCAAAATGGTTAAAGATTAAGTCCATTATAAACATGATTTAAGCAAGTCACCTCTGATGTAATGGGACTAAAGGAGTGGAAAATAATGAGGAAAATAACATGCTACCAACACCATTCCTACACATAACTCTTGCACCACCCAAAAGCCTTTGACAGTGTTGGATTTCATGCATTCACCAAAAAAGCAATTAGTCTTAAGTCTAGTCAAGTATTGTTCATTTCCTTGGCACCAGGTTGTGTTTCCCACTCTTTCTATTTTGGCAATTAACAATGACGTAACAGGACGCCCTCTGTCGGTGAATAGCTCAACTAGAATTCGAGCTTCTGGAATGGTTTCCAAGAAAATCCGAGCTCTAAAGAGTTATTCAATATTCTCTAAGAGTACAAGAAACCATATCATATGTCTCCTCTGTACCCACCAGGCTCCTTGCTTGGTCCTTAGCCCAGTTCTTAGACTTTAAGTTTAAGAGAATATCATGTTTCTAAACTCCACTGGTGGTGTATATAATTGACAAGGAGGCTGTGAATATTAAACATCAATTTTTACGGTAAATTGAAATATTCAAGAATTTGAAATTCTGATTTCTTGACAACAAATGTATTTATGACAATAGTTATGACACTAGTTGTTCCTTTGCATGTTTCCTAGTAATCCACTGATTTCACACTGACCTTCTAGGTTTGTTGGGACAAAATGAAATCATGTGTGTTTTGAAAAATCGTTTGTGAAGTGTCTAAGGCTATAATATGAAGTCAAAGACTCAAAAGAGTGTTGTAGTTTATGGGAGTAGATCAGGCAAGTTGAGTTTGGAGTATATAGGAATGAAAGATACAGGAATCCCAAGACAGATGGAGAATTGCTTTATGGAGTGGGCCAAATGGAGTGAAATCTGTGCCAGGGACAATAAACTTGGGTTTTAGGGTTAGGGGGCACCCAGAAGGGCAGGGGTAACAATTAGTCTGGCAGCCAGAGGGGTACACCCTGCACCGATCGATAAAGTTTTTTTCTCAGTGGAATCCATGTCCTGAGACCCCCTAGAAAACATTTTTGGTGGGTACCCACGTGGTACCCTTGGGGAAATTGAGAAATCCAAGATGGCCGCCGAGGCATCCGAAATTGCTCGGAATGGGACAACTTCAAAACTATTTGACCTAGAATCCAATGTTATACCTCTCTTTCAGTCAAACCTGGTGTAGGGAATCCATTTCTGGGGTTATTTTGGAAATTGGGGGTAACCCAAAAGGTCAAAGAGTGCAATTTGTGTCATAAATCGAAAAAAGTTAAATTCACCGAAGAGTTATGGGAAATGTTGATTTCACTTTCTTAAACAATTCCAAATACATATATGTTGGATGACAGTGTTATATCCTCAAGCATTCTGGCCACCAAGATGGTCGAGTTATAGATCACAACATTCTTAGTATTGCATATACAAGCAAAAGTGACCCATCTATTTCAGCTAATTCATACGTGAGGAATCCATTTTTGACGTGTTTTTGTCAATTGGAGGTGACTAGAAACTCATCCTATTTGTCCTTAGTAATAACCTATACTGGATAAAATAACAAAAGCATAAACAAGGTGGAATGAGACAACTGACATATATTCAATGTCTCACATGTTGGCAAATATTGCTCACACATTTTATTCAAAAGACACTTAAAAACTCTACTTTTTAAAAGAGCGTATAATTTGTGACATTTTAGACTTCATGCCTGTTTTTATTTTGTATCGATTTTAACATTACTTATATCAAAAATTTGACTTAGTCCTCTACTTTTAATGATATACATATTTCAATTGTTTTGTAATTACTCTATAATTGTAAATAATTCGATTTTCTTTGATTGTACAGCACTTGTGAACAAATTTGTTTTGGAATGAGCGCTTTATAAGTAATAAATAATAATAATAATAATTTGTTGTCTCACACAGTCCCAGCGTTTCATGCACAGTAAAGATTGCTTTTGGAGCAGGTGAAACATTAAATAGATTAATCAAAAGGGAAATTTTCTTATATGTACTGTAAAATTTCTATGAAAAACCTGCAGATTTCGCAGATTTCCCAGATGATCCAATGTATATCAAAATAAATGTTATGTGATTTTCACTCATCAAATGACCCTCTTCAATTCTTCGTATTTAGTTATTTCTCAAAGTGTCATTTTCAAAGCAAGAAACAGATAGGCTGAGTTACAGAGCGATTTTGGATGAAACCTTGACATTCGATGACAGTTCAACTGTTGCGTGACTACATAGGCATCAGGATAACATTATAAACTCACTGGCCGCATTGCCCAAAACTCATAACTACTGTTTGATTGACCAAGAATTGTCTAAAATTACATTGAATAATTAGAATGGCATGATCCACAAATGGTGTGATAGGCGTATATTTTAATTTTCTTATGTGTAATTTTGAACCATCTGCTGACCATAGTGATTAATATATACATACTTGAGAGATTGGAGGAAAGATATTGTCCAGGCTGTTATCAGTCCTGCTAGGTTGTATGCCCCTCCTTGATTGGTTATAATATAATGCACAATGCTTCAAGAACCTCATCTGTTTTCACAATTTGGATGAAAAAAAAAACCAGCTGCATCCCTCATCTTGTCGAAATAACATGGCTTTGGTCCTGAGTCTACTTGCTTATAGGAGCATGGTATCTCGTCCAATAACACAAAAACTTCTGAACAACCATAAGAGAATTTTTGAGGTGTATGTACTATGTAGTACAAAATACTCCTGATTTTCTTAGCAGTCTTAATCTAATGTAAATACATGAACCCTCCAGTAGCTCTATATGTTATAGCGCAGCAAATTAGCCTTTGCGAAGAATTTCATAGCATCTCAGGGTCATCAACGCATTTTTGAACCAGCCCGATATTGGTCAGTAATGCTGTGCAACTTGCAAACAATTTGATAAAACAAACATGGGATACCCTATTACTGCAGTTTCAGTGATCCTTCATGAGTTGTGGGAGCCACTCGTATACTTTAGCTCCATTGGATGGCTCATAACAGTTCTTTAGCAAGAAGGTGTTGCAAACTGTTCCACAATATTGGATATGCTTTGAATAACACAAAATGACATGTTCTATGGAGGAGATTAGTACAATACAGAGTGTTCTGTCCCTTCACTTTCTTTTGGTTAGGTGCATTGCAGTTTACCAAGTCATATTTGAAGAGCCAGGCACATATTCATCTACATATAGTTTGCTGGATGTAAGGCTGGTTTTATCCTGAGATCTAAAAAGCCATCAGATGTTATGTCACCAAATGTAGAGGTTTCAACCAAATGGTCAGTGTATTATTTCCTTCCCTGAAAACCAACACTTTACAGTACTGATCCAAATAACTGCTTTGATATATCTGGGGTAATCCAGAGAATCTAAAGGTTTCTTCATCTCATTTTTATAATTATAAAATGTGCAATTATTGGGATTGATCATTGATGTTTAAAGGGTATCACTCTGCTCCATAAAATGCTATGTAGGCCACCAAAATGTGTGTGTGTGCAACAGTTTACCAAATGCATGAGCCATTGTCTATGCCAGTTACACCATCCCATCTTGTTTTTACTTTGATCATTCATCAAATATGAGGTTTCGCTAATGACAATAATTAGGATTGAATGTCTATTGGCAAAAATAGCCGTATGAAAATTTAATTATTCATATAATAAATTGAACTGATTCTTTGAGCTTCTAATCACCTCCAATTGACAAAACACCTCAAGAATGGATTCCTCATGTAGGAAATAGCTGAAATAGACGTGTCACTTTTGATTGTACATGCAAAACTAAGAATGTTTTGTTGACCTATCTATAACTCTGCCATCTTGGTAGCCATCTTGAAATTTCCCAGAATGCTTGAGGATATAACACTGTCATCCAACATACATGTTTCTGGGATTGTTTAAGGAAGTGAAATCAACTATCACAAAGGCTTTGTCAACATTTCCCATAACTCTTCCGTAAATTTAACTTTTTTCGATTTATGACACAAATTGCACTCTTTGACCTTTGGGTCACCCCCAATTGCCAATATAACCCCAGAAATGGCTTCACTACACCAGGTTTGACTGAAAAAGAGGTATCACATTTGATTCTAGGTCAAATAGTTTTGAAGTTGTCCCATTCCGAGCAATTTCGGATGTCTCGGCGGCCATCTTGGATTTCTCAATTTCCCCGAGGGTACCACGTGGGTACCCACCAAAAATGTTTTCTAGGGGGTCTCAGGACATGGATTCCACTGAGAAAAAAACTTTATCGATCGGTGCAGGGTTCAGCCAGAAAATCAGCTTTGGCTGCCAGACTAAATAGCTTGGGGCTTCAGATGGGGCAGTGCTGAAGCCCCTGTGCCTCGTGTATGGAGCCAGTGCTCTTATATTTTATTGTTATGTGGAACTTGGGGAAAGGGGGGGTTGGGATGGAACAGGTGTCAATGAACTTTCCTATTAAAAAGAGAACCCTGAAATGGGCCAAAATGGACCATATTCAGGACCAAAATGGAATAGGGTGTTTTAATGTTGTTTTTTATTGCCTCCAACATCCATGTTTATTTCCTTGGTCGTGCTTAACCCATGTTTTTTAATGAATTTTTTCTCCCCTGAATTTAGTATTCATTACTTTTCAAGTGATATGAACTGAAATTGTGAGGTCAGATTGGTTTGTGTTCTCAAAAACTTGGTAAACAGACAAACATTGGCTTGAAATTCTGTAGGGTTTCTCAAGTAATGCAACCATAGTAATAGTGGTATCCCATGGTTACCTAAACATATCTTGTTACCATAGCAACACATTACATAAGACTCTTGACCATTTCCTGGAGTGGGGGCTTCTGAAGGCTGGGGATTAATTTTGAGGTATTCTTGGAGCTATTATAAAATCACACAATACACCACCACAAGGTATTTGCTGGTACTGCCCTCCTCTCAAATGGCTTACCTAGTGTTATTCAACAAAATACTAAAGACTATTCGAAAGGCAGTATAGTTCATATGACCCCAAACAGTTTTATTCACAAGGGCAGTACTTGAGAGACTTAACCATCAGTTAGCAGGGTGTCAGTGACCAATTAGTGAAATATCATTCAAATGTGGCACAATAATCCTCTAAAGAGATTTAAAATCATTTAATGCAATGGTTAATACCCCATGGTTTAGGTTTGACACTTCTTTAAAAGTATGAAGATTTTTGTGGATATCCCCAAAGCATTCGATTATGTTGAATCTGATTTATGGATTATAGTGAAGCATTTGATGAAGGAGTTGGTATTATCAGAGTATAACAGCATTTGTGAGGGTCTTTTTCATGTTATGTTTACCTTATTAGTTGTATTTGGTGACTTCAAAAAGGCATTTGAATGAGGGACATGATTTTCACTGTGACAGACAGGTTCACTTCAGCTTATTTTAGAGCATAAAGGAATTTGTTTGCAATGCTGTGATGGGTTATCACTTAAATGGGTCTAAGCTTTTGAGGCTGGTTTGCTCCAGCAGATGTTATACTGGGCCATCTCTTATGAGTGACAGTGCATTATAATGGCCATGTCATACCCTAAACATTTTTTTAGCTTTCTTCTTTTCTTGCTATTCTATTATAAGTTATTTAGTTGGCTCAATAGCCAAACATGAGCAGCTGGTGAAGTGTATTTTCCCTTGTATTTCTTTGCAAGTTTACTTTGTACATAATTTGTACATTTCAATAATGACTAATTTGCATTGTACTCTAAACAAATCCACCAGACTTGAGAACTAATTAAGTCTGGTCTGTACCCTAATAAGTCCAATAACTAGCTCTACTTCTGTGCTTCATCTAGACTTTTCTTGTGAAAAATATTCTTCAAGTTGTTGGTAACTAGCAGCATGACAGGTGGGGCAAATTGTGCTTTAATTGTCCCATGGGGTAATTACCCTTTTTGTCTTCCAATTTTGCAATCAATGAAACTTCACCCTCTGCTATTGTTTTTGATGAACTCCTGTCGCCCCCTGGAGGGATAAGAAGGAGTTAGAAAGGAATGTTAAGACACCAATGTATAGAAACTGTAGAGACATTACAAAGACTTAGGAAATATTCATTAAAATGTCATGCCTATCAAATTGGTCCTCTATTGTTTTTGCAGCTGGTGGTCACACCTGCTTAATTAGCAAGAGGGTTTCTCATTGTTCTATTATATGCCTATTGTTTTAAGACTGAAAAGTTAACAAGAAAATAGACTTTCTTTGTTATGACGTCTTAATTTTTACTCCATTTTGACTGATTCTGATTGTTGTAGTTGATTGGTGCTGTATTTTTTTCACAAACGTTTAAAAAATCACTTAAAAATTAAGGATTTATATAATTTTCATAATATTTAATTGTGATTTTCTTGTCTTTTTCAGCTGACAAAGTAGCAGAATCACCCCAAGGATGTGTGTTCGGAATGGTTCCTTCCTCCAATGCCATTGAATACATTGCCCCTGTCGTCAAATTCCTCACTCAGCCACAAAGTAAGTGTTTTAAAAGTTAAACAAATTTAGAATAATTCTTTATCCTGCTTATCCAGAATTCTTATAAAATTTAAAAAATCATGATTTCTCGTTAGTACAATCAATATGCTAGGGTTGGTGCTATTAACTTTCTACAAGAACCATAAACTTTTTTTCTTTTTTTTCTCTCATGTTATCAATTAGTACTCATATGCCTTTACAAATAGGCCCAAAATGGTTGCAAATGTCCATAAACTATTAGAACACAGTTAAGACACTGTTAAAACACATTTGGGACATGGGGGCTTCACCCCAGTGTCTTGGTATCAGCTTGATTTTTGCATGATAGCCACACCAATTTATGAATTCCTGAATTATTCCTCAGATAGAAAAAGGTGATAGGCTTCCATATCAGATGTTTGATCAGGAATTGAGAGTTAACTAGTCCCAGATGTAAACAAGAGGTTCATTAAGCATGAGGTCCCAATCAGTTCTGGTCTCAGGGGCCTCTTAGACTGATTAAGCAACTGCAGGCCTATACCAGCCTGGTATCTGCCCTTGAATACCATTAATAACCCCTAACTAGTCATAGTCTAGGGATAGTCAGCTGTGTTGGTAGCATCTTTACTCCAGATGCCAAATGATCTTAGTGGGAGATTTCAATGTCCTAAATGGTAAAATCAATGCAGAGTCTAAAATGTACTGGAATTTCAAAATTTTAGATATTTTCTTCAATGATAAGGAATGGCTTTCAAGTTGAAGGTCTTATAAACATCAAGTTGAGGTGTTCTACAGTGCAACAAACTGACCTTTGAAGCAAATAATTAAAATTTTTGCCAAACTCTTTAATTTAGAAGTGGGTGTGGGGACATTCCAGTGCAATATGTGCTTGTTAAAGATATTAATCACAATCTATCAGAGGGAAATGGTAGTGAAGGGTTTGTACAGAAATTCAATTAATCATATTCACAAAGATATTAATCATATTCACAAAGTTGTTAATCATATTTACAAAGTTATTAATCATATGGCAGCATCATAACAGGTTATAAGTGACCTTTATAGAACAGGGAGTTGAATTTAGCGCCCCCTACCAGACAAACTCAACAGGCCCCCTCTAGTGGGGGGTAATTAAAACACTGGAGTCTGGTGGGTTCTATAGTAAACTAATGCCAAGCTATGCTAAACTAATGCTCATGTTCAGCCAGACTGATTGTGCCTAGATGTTTGTCTGGGGTTCAACAAGGCTCAGCATTTGCCCCATGCAATGTTTACCCTAGTCCAAGGCTGGTGATGGATGTTGAATTTATTGCCTCTAGTCTTGATCAAGAGGGGGGTGTGGTACCTGTCAAATAATGATGTATGGCCCCTTGATTGCCCACCCTGATTTTAACTCAAGAAATGTTTAAAAGATATCAATACAACAGTGAAACCAGGCTGTATCTCATAAGTGAATGTTAATTGGCAGTGTTGAAAGAAAAGTTAATTTTTAGACTCATTAAGCCATGACTATGATTTTAACATACTTTCAACCAATTCAGTTTAAAAATCTTAAAACTCAAATTTTATATTTATTATTTATTAAAGAATTGTCATAGAATTTAGTGTTAGTCAAGCCCTTGAATATTTCATAATTTTAAACCTCCAACATTGCAACAGTTACCTCAGAAGTTATTCAACAGTTACTCAGAATTGCATTTCTGTTTCAATTTGAATAGTTTTACTTGAAATTCAAAAGTGAGCATAATGCTAGGACATGTCGGTACATACTAAAGAAGGAGAGAGACAAGAAAGACAGATGAAACACATGGGAAACACAGTAGAACAAGTGTATGTGTATTTTGAACCATTCCTGTGTGTTGTGACACTGTTGTCCTCTGGAGATTTTGTTTACTATGTCTAGGAGGTACACATAGGCAGGTGCATGGTTGAGAACTTAGATGGAAGTCTGGGAGTTAGTGCTTTCCTCACTTGGCTAGCCATGCTGGAATTTACCCTCCCTCTATCCCTCTATATTTGAGCTGCTAGTTTGAAGTTTCTTTTTTTTACCTCATACCCTCACCCTGCCTATAGGCCCTATGCCCACACTGTGTGATGTGTGCCCTTATTAGTAAGTAAACCCACCATGGCCGGTTATAGTTAAAAGGCTTTTAAGAAAGCAGGTGGAAAGAGGTAAACTCATGAATAGGTCACAATGCCTCCTAATTGAACACCCAAAACTCAAGCCCTTACAAGTTATACAAGGGTAAACTACACTCAGAATTAGTAAAATATTGCAAAAAATGTAGTGAAAAAAGTTTGAAATTGAAGATGCGGGCCCAAACTGAATTAACATTTTTTGTAAACATTTTTTGTCAAAGCATGTCATCTATTCACATTACATGTGCCATGCATGCCACCATGGAAATTTGATTTACCACACAAATAAAAAAGAAAGAGTTAGAAAGAGTTAAAAAGAAGTGGAATAGCATCAATGGATATTTGAAAGGCATAGGGGTAGCATGAGAGAGAAAAAAGACAAAAAAGAGCACCTAACCGCAGAAATTGTCTTTTTTAACCTTTTTTTATTCTTTAAAAGGTCAATTTCAAGGTTATACGAATGTCATGCAAAATTCTGGTAGATTATATTGGAGTTTATTGCAATGCTAGCTTTGGATATTATGATATTGTGCAAGACAGGTGGTTATGTGATTGCATGTAATCAATTGTTTGCATGTTTTAAATTTTTTTATTGCATTCATTTAACTAATTTCTTCTCTCTTCTTTTCTCCAGACTTGTGCCAGGAAGGTCTATTCAGAAAGAGCGGCCAATTCAGCCGATTGAAGACCCTCCGAGAAAAGTTGAACGCCGGAGAGGATGTCGGAACAGAGCTGGAGACTGGAACGTACAGCGCCCACGACGTCGCTTCCCTGCTGAAACAGTACCTCGCCGAGTTCCCCGAACCCCTCATGTTGGAGAAATTCTACCCCGCCTACTGCCAGATTCCCCAAATGGTCAGCGGAGAGGAAGATGAAGCTCTTTTGAAGTTGAAAGAGAGCAAACAACTCCAGACCTTGCAGCTGCTGGTCCAGCTCCTCCCCAGACAAAACTTCCAACTCCTCAGTCTTCTTTTGGACCTTTTACACAAGGTGGCAGCACACCCCAACAACAAAATGACACCAGAGGCCCTCGGAACTCTGCTGGCTCCTTGCATCTTGGCTCCCCGCAAGGTATGAATCTCTTTGAATCTGGAAAAAAAAGAAGAAATCATTTCTGTTTGAAAAACTTTATTTATCTTTTGCTGTTGTTTCATTATCTAATGGTGAATTGTATTTATTTATTTATAGATGAGTGGAGGAGACTTGCAACTCGCAACAGACAACATTTCCCGAGTCGTAACCTTCATGATCAAGCATGCCACGGAAATGCTCCAGGTTCCCGAACCCCTCATCAGAGACATTGCCAATTACTGGGAGGAGGTCGAGGAATCCAATGGAGACGAGAGCCAACAGGCTAAACTGAAGAGGCGTATGGACAGCTCGGACGCCGTCAACACAACTTTAACATTCGTCGATCGTCAGGCTTCTCAAGAAGCAGCCGCTAAGATCGATACCGAGACAGCCCTCGCTCAACTGTACGCTCACGTATCGAGCATGCCCGACTCAACGACCAAACAGAGGTTGTTGAAGCGATTCAACAAAGCCAACGGCTTCGGAACCCCCATCCAGTGCGGAACCCCAAAACACAAGAGGAGCAAATCCTTCGGAGATTCCATCAAGAAGATTGTTAGCCGAAACCACAAACGCAGAGAGTCCAACAACTCCTCCGAAAACCAAGGTGCTGATGAAAATAGGGTCCCCTCGGACGGAAAGCTGACTGCTACTATGCCTGTGATGGTAGGTTTCATGTTCATCATGCTTTCTATTTCATGAAAAACTTTAGTGTTACTTCCGTAATTTGAAGTATCTCAAAACATCTAAACTCCAGTGGTCTTTATTATTATCAACATTCGTGTGCATGTATTTGTAGACTTTCTTTATTTTGTTCATTTCTAACTGTAGCTATGGTAACTAATGGTGTTGGGTTAACTCATAGCAATTTGTAGCAATTTCTGTTCTATTCCTTCCACAGCCTTATGTTCGTAAAGTTACTAAATCAGCCACCCCCGAGAGGAGGAAGCCTTACTTGCGGTTACGAGCCAGTCCAACGAGACCTCGGTATCCCATAATGAGTCCGGTCAGCAGCTTCAAATATGTGCCTGAGTCGCAGAAAGTATGATAATCTTAAGACGGAGTGACGCTTCAAGAGATTTGGCATATCATTAACCGCTTGAGAGACGCTTGGACATTCTACATGCTTGGATCTGTAGACTTAGTTTAGTTTTTGCTTTTCAGATTTAAGATGTTTGCTGCCTGATGCTAAGCTGCTTGGCCTCTGCTGTAATCTGCTGTTGCTATAACTCACTAACATTAGTTGTCTTAGAAATTAACATTAGTAGTAGCTTGGTTATGTGATTGATGCCTAAGGATGCCGCAAAACTCCCATATCCAAACAACCACCCATTTAATATTAATCTAGATTTATTTCAGCTCGGTGAAGGGTTTTTGTTGTTCTTTTATTTTCATTTCTCATTTATTAACACTAATAACTGACATCAATTTAATTTTTCTGTCATACTAATGTCTCTATTCTTTTCCTTGCAGCGTCACACCCCTGTGATCAAACGTATCGTCTCCAGCAATATTCCATCCGATCATTCCGGATCTGTCGGAAGCTCCCCAGTCCTCAGACGGATCAAGATGGACTTGAAGAACCATCAACCTATTGTAAGTATCTATATTAATATCTTTATATGAATATATTATAATTTATGATTTATGAAAGTTGTATTTTATCTGGTTTTATCATGGCATCAACTAATAACAATCTCTCTTAACTTTTCAGCTTCCCTCAAGTCCTAAAGTACACATTGTGGACATGAACGAGATCACCAGCCACCACAGTTCTTACTGCTCTATGGGACGTAAGAGGAAGGTAGATAGCGTCGTCGACTGCAACAGCCCTCGTTGCATCAACCAACCGTGCTCTCCGACATCAACCCACTCTCCAATGATCGCAAGCTCCCCTCTGTCGACATCCGCTGGTCCCTTAAGAGAGCGACACAACTCGAGCGACAGCGACTCCGAAAACGACCCCACCCTAGCCCGGCAGTGTGCTTCCATCTCCAAATATTCCAAAACTCCCGAAAACAGCTGCTCCGCAAAGTCCGTCAAGTTCATCAGTCCCATCACAGGGTCTTTAGTACGAGCCCCTAAGTCAATCCAGGTAAATATCTGACTATTTAGTAACCAAATTATAAAATTATAAATAAAGTCGTTTATTTTGTTGTATAGTTAATTTTCTGTTAATAACTTAATATTTTATATTACGAAATGTATTTTAAATGTGCATGCCACATTCATACCCTGCTTCGCAATGCATTGCATGTTTAAGCTAAGTTGATTAAGCATGATAATTTAACTAATTTAAGAGTGATTGATATCTTATCTTATAATCTAATAAGTAGATTATCTATTAAAACATGATATTCATCAATTATAACTTTTTCGAAATATGTTTCCGAAAGAACAATTGCTTAATTTTACCCTCTTTGTTTTTTCAGACGCACATATTAACGCCCGGATCCAGAAAACCCATGGCCCTTATTCAGACACCATAAGAACCAAAATGGACTTTTATATTTTATTTTTTAATGTTGTATTTATGCCTCTGGTGCTCCCAATGTTCATTTATAATTTTTAAAAAGTTTTTTTTTTTGGCCTTTTTGTAAATAGTCTGTACATATTCTTGCAAATACTGCTGTCTGTCTGTTTGTACAAAGAAAGATTTTGAAAGAGAAGTTTGAATCCTTTTAAATGCGGTCTGTTTTAGACTACAAGTTTTCGTGTTGATATTCTGCTTACACTTTGTATCGTTGTTGCTAAAACCTTAAGACATTCTTTAATGACTCATAATACTAAATTACTTTTGAGACATTCTTAATTACTAATAAGATATTCTTAATTACTTGTAAAATATTCTTAATTACTTGTAAGGTATTCTTAATTACTTGTTCAACCGTTCATGTTTCCATGTTAAAAGTTGCGCTCTTTATCCAATTATGATCATGAATTAACATGATTGACAAGTTATGAAAGCAATAACAAGGATTATTACGATATTCAAATCCTTTGCTTTTAATAAGTGTAAATTGATTGACTCTTGCAAAAGTTTCCTTTAACGAGTTGCTATTATACAAAGGATTACACAAATAATTGCACAAATGATTGCACAAATGATTGAAAATGATTGACTATATGATTGCTAGGGAGGAGTGAATGTTTGCATATTTATTCATTATTACACTGTATTGCTTGTTTGTTTTTTTGTACACACGAATAACATATTCTGTCTTGCTTTGATACCCACTTGGTCTAAATTGTAGAATTCTACTTAAATAACCTCGGCGCTGGCAGCTGAGTACAAAATTAAATATTCTACTTCATTTCTTGCAATACGAAACATTAGATTGCGAAATACACTTGTAAAATACACTTGTAAAATACACTTGTAAAATTGTAATTGATTTGAAAATACTTTATTGTCAATACAGTACATTTTTTCATCCCATTGAGTGAATGTGAACTTGAATGAAAGAGACATCCCTGGAGTGTTGTACATACAAAGAATTTTGATGATTGTATCTATATTCAAATTGCTACCGAATAAAAATGTCAATGAAAATCTCCTCTTTGTTTTAATATTGAAAAGTAACGTAATATCAAGAAGTATCAAGATAATTGTCTTCTTCATAGACTTTTATGATACATTTGTATGGATGACTGATCGTCACCGATGGTAATAAATTAATGCACATTTACAAGCTTTACTGCCGATGTTAGATAAGTCACTTTATCAGCAATTGGAATATTTTGCTCCCAAGCAAAGTTCCAAGTTGAGAATGCGCTGATGATTCTAAGTGCTGAGGAATACAATTCCTGGATCAACATTTTGGCCACTTTTGGCAAAGGCGCAGATTACGTGAGAACACATTTATGTGCCAATGGTGTACAAAAATAAAGGATAGATGAAATGAAATTTTGACATCTCTGAAATGGAAAATCATTCTGTATGGGAAGTGGTATTAAATAGTATAATTATATATTTTTTAATTTTTGCCGACCGAACTGCCGCTTGACTGAACTGGTCTGGCATGGACTTCAAGTACAGTTGTGTCCACTTGGACCACCTGAGGATATTTAAGATCGTCATTCAATAAAAGTTTTTCTACCTTGGACATTCTTGTTCTCGGGGGGGGGGGGGGCAGGGGGGCAGTCATCCCCCCAAAAAATTTGGGAAGTACTAAAAAATTCAGGCAAGGATGCTAAAAATTCAGGCTGACGATCAAATTGATATTTGTGAAAAATCAATAGTCCTGGCATATTAAATATTTGAAGACTGAATTATAGGGCTAAACGGGCAATACCGTTTCCCTCAAAACTCTGTTCACAGTGCGCATATAATGGCCTTGGATGCAGGTCAGATGGACGGCCTCCAAAGTGACGGCGAAGTCCTGCGCCGAGCTCCACTGATTTATCTGGAGTCTAATAAATCCCTGCCGGGTATAAGATGCAAAAATCATGGGTGACATGCTCACTCCTGCAACAGCTAAAAACTCCTCCCTTAGCTATGCCACTCACCTAAACTATCCACCTATCCTTATTGATCTATCCTCTCCTTCTGATAACACCAGAAAGCAGTTCCACTGCTGTCTTATTTACGTTTTTCTACGGCAACTGTCCTCTGCCACCAGGGGCGCATGCATCTGCTCATAGTAGGGTGGCTTAGCCTCAATATTGGGTGGAATCGTTCACTTTATTACAATTTTATGAGGTTTTGGTTGTGGGTAGACATGACCAAGACCTTTCAAAATCCACCGACTGCCAAGCTGATTTCGCCCCCTGGTGGCCATATTTGGCAAATCCAATATGGCCGCCATCGGATTTTGCCGATTTTGTAACTTTTCAACCGGGCATCGTAAATACTTGTGTGATACCTCTAATTTGGGGTTTTACTGACTGAGGAATTCATTTTTGGCATTTATTTAGTGATTTGAGCAATCCTGGTGGCCATATTTCACAAATTCAAGATGGCCGCACTAATAATTGGCAGACTGACATTACTTTCTGACTGAGCGTCGCATATTGTCATATGATACCTCTATTTTGGGGTTTTAATGGATGAGGAATTCATTTGTTGCATTCTTTCTTTGATTGGATTATCCCCTGATGGTCATATGGGATTTCAGTAACATGTTAAAAGTCAGTGCAAATGACACCAATGAGTGTGAAGTCATTTTGCTCGATCATGCTCAAAGAAACAATGTCCAATAACTCGAATCAGAGAAAGCGCATATGAAAGGTAGAACTTTCACAGACTGGGCAGAAATAAAATTGCATAATTGAGTTAAGTTTTAAGCAATAAGAAACCCCTCACTCACTAATGTTATGGCTGATTGATATTTAGTGTAATTTTCATGACATGTTGGTCTGTTTCTCTTTGGTTTAACTAGAACATATATTGCACATTTTTAGAATTATATGTATTCTAGCAGTATCAGCAAAAACCTCCAAAATTTCTTTTTTATTCCTTAGATTAATGCACAAAGCCTGCTTTTGCACCATTAAGATGATTGATGTCCTGTGATATTAATTTTATTTCTACTGACTGTCGAAATTTTCTGCAAGATGCTGGTTTCATACCTAAACTATGAAAAGACCACCTTCATCATATATGTTCATTTGGCTGCAGAATTTGAGTTCCTAGGTCTTTAGAATAATTGAAGCGAAACATTTAAGACACTCTCAAATAGCTTGTGTAATCAATATATTTACTCTCAAAGATTGTATGTTCACAATGCTCTTGACAAATCTCTTGAACAATGAAGATGATACTCTGCTTTTAAACAGCTAGGAGACAATTCCTCAACAAGCAAGATCTTAAGAAGGATTATTTCAAGATGATTGCTTGATTAGTCATTAGTCCTGCATCTTGAAAGTTCAGAACAAATCAAACAATATTGCTGGTTGGCATCAAAGACCGAAGCAGTCATCTGGATTCCTGTCAACACTCTCAAATTCACTGTAAATCCACAAAAGCAACAGGGAGAGAAAAAGATGAAGTACCCGCAAATGATACGATAGTTCTACCTTCAATTCCCACTCTCTAAAACAACGATGCACACAGCTCTAACCTGCTTCATCCATTATTGACAGAAGGACAAAAATCTTGTAGAAAACTAGAAAAACCCATTGACAACATACATTACGTAAATGGCAGCATGTGTAAAAAGGTAATTATCCAATAAGAGTAGAAGGTAGCCCTATGGTAGATGATTAGGGGTTTGTAAAATGAAGTTATTCATGTGGCAATTTAATACGAATGCTAAGGAGCTGTGCTGAAAAGGATAAAATACGTTGTTCAATGGTTAATTGTGAGAAGGACAGGGGTGTGCAAGTTTGTTGTGCAACATGATGGTAACATGAGTGTTATATGGGATAAGCAGGTCATGCTTGGCATAATAGTTGATAGGAACGTTTTGTTTTGACTACAATGAGAACAATTATTGCAGAAATGTGAAATGTATCCTTTGTAATACAAATGTAGGAACGGAAAAGATTTGACTGTTTGATGTGATGAGCTGTGTCACAGATTTAAATGTGTGACTTGTCATGGCAGATGTGAATGTTAGCATTTCCAGCAGAGGGCAGCTAGGTAGCTTTGTTTATTTTCGTAGTAAATATCTTAAAAATCAACTTGCAAGTAAGCATGTGAATTTGGTACAATAATATACCTTTGATAGCGGTTTAGAGATGTACAAAGTATTACTGCTGTAGTTGGAAAATTGAAAGCAGGAGAAAAAAATTTGTAAGCTTTTTTGATGACTTGTCATGACAGATTCATGCAATCCTGGATTTGGGTGAGAGGTGTAGTCGAAAGGATGAATAAGGGAGTAGTCAGGAGGTTGATTGGTGTCATCAGAAGGACAGGATAGGAAAAGAAGGATAGGTGGATACTTTGGGTGAGTGAGCTGCCTGGGGGAGACGTTTACTGCGCACAACAGTCAGGCCATGTCAGCTGAGGTTTAGTTTGAATGTTAGAATGATGACATGAACCAAGTGCTCAATGAGTATTGCCAAGGTTGCATAATGCTGTGGCAAACTTATCAGTTGAGTTTTATACATAAACCAATTGCCACAAACGTGACCCTGTGTTTACAGGGTTGCTCCTGAAAAGACAGGAGGAACCTGATTGACAAGACAATCTCTCAGTGTTATTGTATGATATTATGTATATTAAGTACAAGTTCACTCAAACAATCCATAATATGTATCCACCCAAACAAACATCCAGTTCAATCTGCCCTCTAGCACCAACAGTGCAACGGAAAGGAACCATGCATCTTGCAGTTGAACTGGCATGTCACTTTATCATGTTCATTCATCGTAGTTTACAATACATTTTTTCGGATATTCAGGTGGATGTTTCCACCATTTTCACGCGATTGCTCTCTACGATTAATTTGACACTTGTTGATGCAGGATCTCAAGATTTATACAAGCTTGTGTTTGTGTTACAGAAATGAAACTTGTGGTGCTAGAATGCATGTATTGATTTAAATTTAGTTTTCCAGAAGGGCGAATGCAAGTATTTCATCCTTTTTTTCAGCGGTGAGAGACAATTGCAAGAGGACGGTCCTCCCTCATATGTCCCACCGCATGTTAATTGATGATATCTTGATTTCTCTAATTATCATTAATCTTTGTAGGTTGAAATCCAAGCAGTGCTTACAGTTCCAGTGAAAGTCGGCAATGAATATCTCCATTGTGCAAAGTCCCCAAGAAGCTGTTCTTTGTGTGGAAAGATGCCAGATAGCTAAAAAAATAAAGAGTTCCACCTATTCTCCCCATAAATTAATTGATCTTGCAATGCAAATTAAATAGTAAATATATTACGAGATAAAAATACATAAAAAAGGGTCTCAATTCAAAAATCTTGATGCACTTCTTGAGGTCTACAATACGTTGTTCAGTGCTACAGAATACATGTGCTCGTTTCCATTGACTCAAAAACACATTGTTAGAATCTCATAGGGCCATCAGGGGTGCTCCAATCAAAGAAAGAATGCAAAAAATGAATTCCTTGCTCATTAAAACCCCAAAAGAGAGATATCATATGAGAATATCAGACGCTTAGTTAAAAAGTTACGTCAGTCTGCCCAATATTTGCACGGCCATCTTGAATTTGTGCAATATGGCCACCAGAATTACTCTAATCACCAAACGGGTGCCAAAAATGAATTCCTCAGTCAAGAAAACCCCAAACTAGAGGTATCACACAAGAATTTATGATGCCCGGTTGAAAAGTTACAAAATCGGCAAAATCCGATGGCGGCCATATTGGATTTGCCAAATACGGCCACCAGAGGGCAAAATCAGCTTGGCAGTCGGTGGATTTTGAAAGGTCTTGGTCATGTATCCACAACCAAAACCTCATAAAATTGTAATAAAGTGAACGATTTTCTGACTAAGCCCCCCTACTATCAGTAGTTCCGCTTATCACATCACCAGGGACTGGCGCCACTGCTCCATTTTCCCGCCAAAAACATCCACACTCCAGCGTCACCTGCTTTCCATGCCTGCACCCTGGCTGACCTACTTCTACTCATCGTATCTTCGTCATCTTACCCTCATTTTAAAGCTCTGTCCAAGCCCTAAACGTATCAAGATGTCTCAACTATTATCTCTCAAGTCTAATCTGCATACAATCACCAATGCATTTTTCACTTTGGCCAGGTTCATCTTCAAGCACAATCTCACAGCAGACGCCTCAGTGCACACGCCTGCTGTGTAGCATTTGCCAATGTTCCAAAATATCACTTACTGTTTTTCATCACCAATATATATACTTCCTGAACTCCATTCACATATTTTCCCTTCTCACGTATTTCTCTACCATTTCAATCAAAGCACATGCTTTCACACAAACTGCAGATTTTCATCATTGACTCCCCGTGAAAATTCCCTCAATGGGTATCTCTAGTTAGTTATAATTCCGAAAATTGACTAATCAAACTTTTCTCTAACCAGAGTGCTGACCTGTACATGTCTGATATAGGCCTAATTGCAATCTGACAAATCAAGAATCAGATTCAAATTCAGAAAATTTTATTTAATAAAAAAACATTTAAAAGTTTACAATTTTACTATCTTGAGGATCAATGAATTAAATACAAATTTGAAATCAATTAAAAAAAATCATGAATGGGGGAAAGGAAATGGGAAGCCTTTTGGTCACCAGAGGCAGAGCAGACTGAGCCAAGATCAGCAGAACAGTCTTAGATCCACAGGATCTGTGTGAGCCTGATCTATCAGGCAGCCTGAGTATCCAGACCTAGCTGCCTGAGCCCTTGATTGTGGTTCACATTTTGGAGATTGGTGGCAGCACCTGCTGGTGGCACGTTTTTCACAAGAGGGCGCTTTGTAAAATGAGATAAGTGGCGACTCCTTGCGAAAACAACGAAAAAATCCGGAAGTCACGTGACTCAAAAGAAGCGGTTGTTTTGGAAAATCGTTTTTGAGAGCAATCAACAAGTTTTGTAATTGGTAAGCAATTTGGTTTGTTCCATGACAAAATAACCCCCGATTGTTTAGCATGCATGTTCTCCTTTGCTCGTAACAGCTTGTCCTTCATGTGAAACGTTTGTAGCATGGGATGGGGACTGAAACGCAGTTGGGTATATTCCGCCCAAATTTGTGTGTCAAACTTAACTGTTTGAACTTTGATTTTCAGATTTTTGTCCTCTAAGTTAGTATAAGAGTTCAAATCAGGGGCATATCTAGAAATGGCCTGAGGGGGGCTATTACATGGGGTGAAAACGCAGCGCTCTGCTGTTCCTATCTCTCCCATGTTACTTTTTGGCCTGGGGGGAAGGGGGGCATGGCCCAATGGCCTCCCCCCCCTTAATGCGCCACTGGTCACTCCAAATAATTAGAAAACGAAACTGTTTTGGAAGCCGTGTTAGAGTCTCCAGAGTTGATTTAACTCCTTGGCCTTGGTGATAGTAGATAGCAGGCCAGAGGTTGCGGAACGCTTCGAAAAGTAGGGGGCTCTGGGGCACCTTGTCTACGGTTATTTCAAGAAGAAAGTGGCATTTTATGGATATTTGGGCCCAAAAGTGCCCCCCCCCCCCCAGCTCCGTCGCCCCTTATAGCACCGGCGCACCGCATGGACCTTGGTTTTTCAGCATGAACCTACTGTGGGAAATCAATCTAAATCCAAATCATGCTGCTGCATGCAGTTCTCCCTGACATATTCTGACCCGCTGAGGTGCGTGCCCCCACTGGCTTGCACTGGTGGGCGCAGGGAGCAGTCAGTTAAGGGAGCAGTTCTTTAATTTTATCAAATATCGAAAATGATATTGTAGTTGACAATTTAACCCCTAATATCGATATCGACCATTTTGCCAATATCGTGCAGCCCTACCGATTGGTGTAACTTGGTGAATAATTCAATTTAGCAGTCGTAGTACTTACGGTTATTCGGTTAATCATAATAATGTAAATTGTTTCTCGTAGATGAGTGTTTGAAAATGCCGGAACTGACCATGAAGGATGTCTTCACTGAGTGCCAGAAGGTCATACAGTGCCATGGAGCCCTCAGCAAGAACTTGCTCAAAATCTACAACAAGGTTTGTGAGATTTTGCGTTATTTTGTCAACAAAACTAAATTTCTGTGTTTGTACTTGTATGTTCTTGTGGGGAGGCCCAGCTTGTGAAATCCTTATTAGCCTTCCATGCGCATAAATACAGAATGTAAAGCCCTAAATGTCCATCTATTGTATTAAAAAGTAAATTTGTTGTCTATCGAGATATATATCAAGTCTGGGCTTTAGCTGGCCATTCACCAGTTAGAAAAATGCTAATTGAATCCAAATGTGGCTATTATTATTGTATAAAAATTAATTTTTTGAATACCATTGTTTTTTCAAAGTTTGAGCCGAATTGGCTAAGACTTTTTAATGCAGGTGCGCATGCGCAACTGCATTATACCAGTCACTTACCATATAATGGGTTTTGTGGATTAGAACATGCACCCCGATATTGCTATCAAATAGTGAATTTTCGTGTTCGAAAATCAGATTTTCCTTTAGTGGAGAACCCCTAGTTTTGTGCGCAGAAGCATTTTGGATTATGTATGGGTTATTTTTATAAAGAAAATCATATTTGTGACAATCTGGGGTAAAATGATGCATTTCTGCCAATCAAAAAAGTTATATATAATTTTTTCTAATCCCCAAATCTAAGAATCAAGAAAATTGTACGTGGAATATATATCAGGCAATCTATATACTAATTTTCGCTTTAAAAAATCCAGTGGTTATTGCTCTAGGCCTGTTGACAGATTGTTTCTGTAGAAAAATGGGTTTTGTGGATTGGGACGAACTCCATGATCTTGCCATCTAAATAGCATTTTCTTATTGGAAAGTCACATTTTCACATATGGAGAACATCTACAGTGCATTACGCATTTTGGATTACTTCAGACATTCTATATACCTGTTTTTGCTTACAAACGTGTTCAGTGCTCCATATCTGGTTACAGATTGTTTTCGTAGATGAGTTTGTGGATTGGACGGAGCACCTTGATCTTGCCATTTGAATGTCATTTTCAGATTTTCACTGATGGAGAACATCTGCAATGGCGTGTATGAGCATTATGGGATGTGTATAGGGTGTTAAGAGACAGGATTTTCTCATTTATTGATAACAAAATGATGCCCTTCTGACAGCTGAAAAATAAGACCAGAAACAGTTGTTTTTTACCAAGGCCTGAAGTTTCAGAACTCATATGCATATGAAAAAGTTTTGAAAATATTGTGTCAAACGCAACCCTACAGTAGAAAATTCCACCTGCATTATGCAACCCGCGGGTTCTTGTTTGATAAGCATTTATTCGGCCTGCTTAAGCCTAGCTTCAAGTAAGTTTATCACAGAGAGTGCTATAATTTGATTTTTAAGCATCAGCTACTACAGCTGATCGCTTCTTACAATCGTCCGTTTCCATGCCGGCAGGCAGTTTTTACCTATCACCGATGATTTCTCTGTTAATCTACCAAGTAAACCTACCCAACTCCTCCCGAGTCTTTATTAGATCCTAACCACGAGACAGGGTTATATTTCAGACATACAGAGTGCCTATTTCTTCTGATTCAAGTCATTTTAATTCACTCCCCAACGCGCACGACCTTCTTCGTCCGCCATTTTTTCTCAACTGGATGTCGGCCAACTTCGGCGTCTGACGAAAACACCCGAAGTATCAAATGCTATTTCTTGCGATTCTCATTTTCCGATTTTAAATATTTCCTTGTTGCCAAAGTAAACTAAAACCACCATTAAAACCTATTTACACTTCTGTTTTCATAATTTGCTGTCATTTATTTAAAAATTATAAAAAAAATTGATCAGCCAATCAGCGGTATCACGTTATGCAGAACCCGGGCGAATCTGAGCGAACCGGAGCGAACCCGGCCCAAAATAATAAATTAAATAAAGTTTAAGTCCTTTCTTGCGTTTTGTATGTATGCATTTATCCTATTGTGCTACTTTTAAACAATATTTGTTGACATTGTAGCTATTTTATTGCTGCAGTTACGTTATAACTAGATGCACGCGGCACAAACCTAGAGAACCTGAGTCCTAATTATAAGGCCCAGTGAGTGTCTGGTTGCCTGGCTGGGTCCTCATGATCAGCTGTTGGTGGGAGCAGCCATTATGCAATGTGCTCACTGTACACTGTCATGTGTATAAAAATAATGCAGGCTGATAAAAAAATAAAAAGAAGTTTGATTATTCTTGTGATTAGGCCTATGCCTTTACCAAAAAAAAAAGTTCTGCTGGAAGTGTTGAAGTAAAATTATTATGAAAATCAAATATTTTTATAAATTAACTGACTTAAATAGTGACTCTGGTGGACTCTGGAAGTGCAATTATTTCAATTAGCCCCCAATGGCAATTTAATTACTACAGTGAAACAGGGAGTCCAATTATAGCTCCTGGTGACAATTTGTTTCTTGAATGATGACAGAAGAGTTGTTATGCACTGTGATGCACATCATCGTGGAAGAAGTAATTGCTTAATTCAAACAATCCAGCTGATAAAAAATCCTCTAAATAGGTTATCTACCTTTTTTAAAGTAAAATACTTGGCTTTTATAAGTATAAATAAATGTTTTCATAGTTTCTCTTTTCAGCCACTGAAGTTGCAATATGGACAGTGGTGCCTGACTGTTTAATTTTCCATGCAGTTGTCAGCAATTTGAATTTAATTCATTCATGCAGTCATAAATTCATAATGCTTACTTCTTGACAAAATCTGGTAAAAGACCAAAAATGCATTAAAGACTTTCAATTTAATGATTTGTTTCGTTTTATTATTTCATTTAACCAAAGATTGTCTCTCCAATCATAATTCCATCCAGAAAAGATTTCCTGAAAAAGAAATAAAGCTCCATATAATTATTTTAAGTCCATCATTTGCAACTATGACATCAAAATTTATTTAAATATGAACATATTTCAAGAATGGACAATCAAAGGCAGTGTAATCTCTCTACAAGGAAGGCCTAATTGTTCTTTTGTCCTCAATTGCTTTGAACAATCATACCTAATCCAGTTATTGGGCTTCTGTTTACCTAACCATTGTGTTTGGTGTAATAGGGGGTAACATTTTTTTTTTTCGGAAAATTTTTTTCCAGGGAGGTCAATAACAAATGTTATATTCACTGATCAGTGAATATAACATTTGTTATTGACCTGCCTGTCACACACCACTGCACACAGGTGAACATCACATTATGCAGGTGGGTTGTTGGCCAATCAGGGGGCTTGTTACATAGGGGTCATGGAACAAATACATATATCTCCCTTTCTTCCATCTTTCCATCTTCCTTCCTTTCTTCTCTTCTTTTATATGATATGTTGAGTTATTGTTCACTGAGACTTACTTTTTGTTGACATGTGAACTGCAACAAACAACAGCAGCCATCCTGTGTCACTCACATGTGAACAAGACCTCTAGCAGAGAGGTTGAAACGTTATGTTAAAATTAATAAATATTTTTTATTTCGCTCGCTTGCATTAGAAAATGTTTCAAAAATGAATTCCGAAAAAAAAATTTCGCTCGCTCGCTCCATTTTTCTTTCCAAAAGTCCGTCATCCATAAAATTCATTTGGTGTGGCCTAAGTTAAATAAAATAATAATTTGTTATTTGATGTAAAATAGTCAAGATCTTGCAAGATCGATTTGAAGGTTTATGTGGGGCATTTATAGGTATTGAAAATTTAAATATCAATGTAACTGCAATATTTCAATGAATAGACATGGTTAAAATTGTACTCAGCTCACATAGATATTTTTTCTGAGAAACTTTTTTTAAAAATGTCAACCTCACATACTTCAGCGAGTGTTAATTAGGTAGTACAGTAAACTAACAAATCACAGAATTTTCTGACAAAATGACAAGTAGAAGGTATAGGTTGAAAAAGTCAATTGAATTTCATTTTCAACTCAAGTCAGTCACAAATGAGAATCCAATTGTTCGTGAATCTTGCCTGTGGATTCATGGCACAGTCAAGTTTTCAATTAAATCACAAAAAGGATGGTAGTTAATTTACCAGTTCATACAAGATCAATTAATAATTTCTACTTCAATAAATTAAAATTACTTTGGAGTGTAGGTCTATGATATTTCAGTATACAGTATTTGTACTTAATTTTATTGATGCCTTCAACATCAGTACAGGTCTAGGCCTATAGAAAACCACAGCCAAAAAACTACCTAGCCATAGCTAACCTAGCCAATAAATTATCACTGACTGCTCCCCAACTGACATCCAACCCATTGGGGCCACAGTGAGCCCACTGTACAGGCAGGTACTCAGTGAGTGAATCCAGGTTCTAGCGTAAACAAATTCATCGCACGAACCCGTCCATTTAGAGGGCTTTTCAATCAACTTTTGTGCAAGAAAGCAACTGGAAAACTTGTGACAAGTGTTTATGAAGATATTGGAACCTCTTGCAAGACTATTTTTATAGTTAAATACTATAGTTTCGGCCGGGTTCGCCACGGTTCGCTAGGATTCGCCCAGGTTCGCTATAACGCAATACCCGCCAATCAGGTCACGGCATTTCTCTGGGATTCCAATATGGTGGACGAGAGGAACAACAATTCATGTTTGCTGACAAGTTTCGGCTGGATTGATAATATATGGCCGTATGCGTGACTGTCAGGTATTTAAACTTATGAAGTTAGGCGTAACTGACATTTTACCACAGAAAAATATTTTTTCAAAGCAACTTTGGGTCTATTCAGCCTTGATTTGTCATTGTTCTATAATATCGCTCACGCTTAGATCGCGAAAATGCACTGTAGCGGTCGCGGTAAAAAGTGCGTAAATCATCTGGAAACTCAATCAATGCGGTCAAATGACCATAGTGATACATCTGTTAGGTTTACAGAAATGACAGACCCCATTTTCGAAAGCTCAGGTGAATATCTGTTTTCTGGACTGCCAGTCAAAACGGCGATAAACCAGAACGGCTATTCATTTATTTAGAGACATTACCAAAACGGCGATGATTAAAGTCCAAAACGGCGATGACAATTTTAGTTAAAAATCAACTTAGAAAAGTATCTTTCAACAAAAAAACGTCTAATATTTGTTACTTTGAAGCAAAAAAGTTCACATCCAAGATATTTGTTACTTTGTAGCAAAATAACGTAATATTTTTGTTGTCTAATTTTACATGTTATAATGTAGCTGAAACTTAGTAAATGTATAAAACTTGATAAAATGTAACAAAAAACGTAACTAAATGATCTTTTTGATAACGAAACAATGCTTGGTAACAAAATGTATAGTGTTAAAGTAAAATTACTAAGTTTTCAAGCTATTTCTACCAAAAATTAGTGCAATAGTCGTTCTTGTTTTCTAGTCAAATTTATCATCGCCGTTATGGTAAACATAGGAATAGCCGTTCTGGTTTATCGCCGTTTTGGCTGCACACCGTTTTCTGGGGACTATTTAGTTGTTGTTTTCCTTCTTCTTCTTCTTGCTTGCAACACCAGAGAAGACCCACTTGGGCACAAGCCATCTCATTTTTAGGCCCCTCACTTCTCCAGCCTATGTCAATATGCTTAGCAGATTTGTTGACAGTGCATACAATTGTAATTCCTGAGTATCCTGCCACAATTGATAGTGATACTCCTCTATCATTTTATTTAACAAATTAACATATCAGATCATTTACATTTTAAGCAACATTTGTTTATTTCTACAGCTGATGCTTTACATGCTTTGCATGGTATTTTCATAATTTTCAGTACTTAAGGGGAGGTATGGGTGAGAAGGGCACTTTTCTGTAATTTTAGGCATAATGGCCCATGTTTGGTATCAAAAGATAGGTTTTTGCTAAATTAGATGATTTCAGGTCATTTTGCATTTTTGCGATGAATGGTTGCCATGGTAACCAGTTTAAAAGGCAAAAAAAGGCTGATTTTTACTGCTCACGGGATTTTAAATTTCTGAAGTTACAGACATGTCAGAAAAATTTCGAAAATGTTGACAAATGAAGAAAAGCAAAATGAAGAAAAGTATAGAGGGATTTTTAAAAATTCCTTTTAATAGTGCCAGAAATTGGGGTAAAGTGGACTAAAGTCATTTTTTGGGAAAAATTGCTGGTTTCTGCGACTTCAATCTCAAATAATTTCGTAACCAAAAAAAAATTTTAAAATCCCCTCTATACTTTTCAAGACAATTTTGCAAGGATTCCGTTGATGTATCCCACAAGTTCCTACGATGAACGGTTGTCAAGATTTTTCACATCCTGTGGAGGGTAAAAGTGTGTTTTAGCACATTGCGGAAAATGGCAAAAATGTGACGTAACCGTCATTTTTTGGCAATTGACCACTGTATAACATATCCGTGGCAATTTATCCAATTCTAATGAAGCTACAGGTACGAAATTTTACCAAGATTTAGTTATCATTGTTATGTTTCACCAAGGTAAATTCTATGTTTCCATGGCAACTGCATTTTTGTGTGGACATCTTTGAAATGACACAACACCACTATTTACTTACTAAAATTTGGCGACGATTTTGTATTTAACATGGTTTTAAGTCATGATAGAGACATGTTTTTATATAATTGAAGCTTGGACTGGTTGCCTGAGTTGATGCAGGTCAAAGATATGGCATAAACTGGATTTGTTAAGCTTACACATTTTTGGGGAATTTCTCACCCATACCTCCCCTTAAGGTTAAATTTTTTTCATAAAATTCTCATTTGTAACATTTGATGAATTAGCAAATCTTCAGGTTAATCTGTTGTTTGTGAATTTATCTCATGATTTATAGACGTCGTGATATAACACTTCTCAGCCTATTATTGTGAAGCCCTACCATCCATCATTGATTGTAATTTTCATAAATTTTGTAATTTCAGACTGACTTCGATGTCTTCTGGGAGTCTTTCATCAAATATTTGAAGTTCTCCCTGGTCGTGTACAAACGTGAACCTGTCGTGGAAAGGACCTTGGATTTTGTTTCGAGGTTTGCGACTTCCCTCGGAACGAAACCTCAGAAGCCGGAGAAGAAGGAAGGAGAAGAAGAAGAAGAAACGGAAGAAGAAGAAGAGGAGGAGATGGAACCCTTCCTCAAGAAATTCTTCTATTTTCTTCTCTCTGTGAGTTTTTCCAAAATATTTTGAAAATATTTTGCGATTCTGTGAACGAGTCCCAGTCCCACTTGAAAAGAACAAATGTGTGAAATAGCACTCTCGTTTATGTTGCTAAAATTGATGGATCAGAAAAGCGTTCTGAATAAATTGCGTATCAATACCATACGGCAAGTATATAATATATTATTTCCATATCAGTTGTGTATTTATTGTTGAAAAATGTGAGAAAAAAACAGAATTCAGTCCAGTTCGCTTAGGGGCCGACCAGACGATAGTTGGGGGGGCTATGGACTTTACCCCCGGGATGAACTTTTTTTTTGTTCGCGACGCGTCGACGAACAATTTTTTCGCATGCGCAGTCGCAAAAAACTTTTTTATCGGAATTTTAACATTACGGTACCCTGGCTACAGGTGGAAACAACCTTTTTTTTTATTTCCATGTGCTGAACAAACTTTTTTTTTCAGTGTCAAGTGGGAAACAATTTTTTTTTTTCACCAAATATCCATAGCCCCCCCCCCAAAGATCATCTGGTCGGCCCCTTAGTTCACATCAAAACTGCGCCACGACATTTCATGTTCTCATTTGTAATCTCTCAATCGAGACTGACTGTCAAAATGGCGGACGTGAGTGGAGATGCTTTAGACTTCTAGGGATTTCCAACTAAAAATTTAATAATAGAGCTGGAATTTTGCTGGGTTTTTGAAAGGTAGCTATAATCGATGCATCGGAAAAGTTTTTGACGATTATCATATAGAAAAAAGAAATTTTCGATGACATCCCTACTAGTCTGTAGTGATGCACGGATAGTGAAAATAGCCGGATACTGGATACCAGATAATCCGGCAAGGTGGCAATACCAACTGCTGGATACCGGATAGTAACCGGATAGTTGGAACTGGATGGTTACATCATGTTTTTGCTGTGTTCTTGTAAAATTTTTTATTTATCAAAGTTTTATAAGCTTATCACTTATTTTTGAGAATCCCAGATATCCTGTTCTGACACCCTAATTCTGGCAGATACCAGATAGCCTACCCTGCAAATATCAATATCCATCCCTACTAGTCTCTAGTAGTCTTTAGCCCATATTGGCTTGACCATTCATCTCCAATACTATTTCAGAACCACAATGCCTGTGACAGAGCGGTGCGCTACAGATGTTGCCAGATGGTGAACAAGCTCCTCTACAAGATGTCAGACGACGCCCAATTGGACGATGACCTGTATGAGAAGATCTACGAGTGCATGCTTCAACGTTTAAGAGACAAGGTTCCGATTGTCCGAGTAAACGCTGTTTTTGCTCTTTCACGTCTTCAAGATCCTGGCAACAAGGAGTGTCCTGTTATAAACGGTTGGTATGATGATGAATGTTGGGCTCAAGTTAAGTGTCCAACTATTAGTGACCTCCTTGGACTGAAGGGGGGAGGGTTGGTCTAGTAGTAGCGTGCTGGGCTGCCAATCGCTGGGTCCAGGGTTCGAATCCAGCTCTTGCGGGTTCACCTGGGCCTATGTTGGACGGCTGTTTCAATCATCCTTCGCCTCATTGCCGTGTCCTCCTCCTTTCCTAATTAGCCTATCAAGTGCATAAATACAGGACGTAAAGCCCCAATTATCCGTCCATCCTCCCTGGACTGAATGAGCCACAGGATTGGCTTATTCATAGTTGTTCACAACTTTTCAACCAATCCTGCCTTTTATTCAGTTGGGAGAGGTCACTACTTGTTGGATTCTTAACTTGAGCCGAATTTTGTTACTTAATACTTGACTCCATTGTAATGAATGGTAACTTTAATATAAACGGTTGGTGTTTTTGAAATTATTCATTATCGTTGAAATATTGGTTACTCTCATGATTTGAGGTCAGTCATAAACTATACTTATCGATATTGCCCACTGTGATTCACTGACGCTGTAATTCTGCAAAAAGATTTAAAAATTTCTTTGGGAATTTGAAATTTTGCGACTAAATTCAAGGAAAGCACAGTGAATTGGTTGTTTGGTATTGTGGAGATTTATCAAATAATAAAGATATTTTGAAGAAAATACAGGACATTTTTTTCTTGAATTTCAATAAGTACCTGTGATAGGCCTAAAATATTTTTCTCCAGATTATAGAGAACATGATAAAGTTCTATTTGTGTATTTCACTTTTTCTTACACTTCCATTGTTTGTCCTGCTTTGCAGCCTACATGTTTCTTCTTGGCTCGGACCCTCATGTTGACGTCCGTCGAGCTGTTCTCGTCTGCATCGCCCCTTCCACTAAGACCCTTCCTGCTCTGCTAGAGAGGTCAAAGGACGTCAAAGATATCGTCCGCAAGTTGGCTTTTCAGACGATTGCGGAAAAAGTCCACATCAAAGCTCTAACCATCGCTCAGAGGATTCAACTTCTGCAGAACGGCTTGAACGACAGAGTGGGTGAGTGGAATTGTGAAAGAGACTAAGCCCCATATTCGTTCTCTGATTCTCAGTTTTTTTATGCTTGATGTGTGAAGGATGGTCTACTTAATGGCATCCAAGCTGTCCAAAATGTTTCGAAAGTATAAGTTTCTTGAACTTTCTCATCTGCCCTTTTTCAGCGGCTGTCCGGGAGTCCTGCTCCCGTCGCCTCGTCCAGGCGTGGTTGTGCACATTCCAGGGAAACATCCTGGAGCTCATCAATTGCCTGGACATCGAGACATCCAGCGAAACCACTTCTCTCATGCTGAAAGCTATTTTTAGCAAGGTGCCCTTCCATGAATTGGTGGAGAATTTCGATCTGCTAAACAAGGAGTAAGTATTAGGGTGGGACTGGCACCCCACATTTTGGAAATCTTAGGCGGATCAAACCTGACTTTTTTTTGCAAGTGAGGTTGGCATATAACAGTGTGTGTGTAAAATTTCAGCTCATTCTATTAATATTTAGAGGTAGCACATTTCACTTGAAGTTTATAATGTAAATCCCCATTGGCGAGACCTGAAAAAAGCATGATTTTCCAAAAATGAGACTTAGAATAAATAATTTTCGACCATTCAAAGACTATGGGGGAGGGTTTTGGGAGGGCACTTCAGAACAGGCGTCCATTTTGCTATAACATATATTGTTTGGCCACTACGAGGAGCTAAAATCTCAAATTTAGACGTTTTTGAGTCATTTTCTTCATATTCAGCTAATATTGGACATTACATTGTGCAGAGATGAAGAGCGGAAAATGCAAAATTATGGTATGCTTAAAAAAAAATTGAGGTGGGTTATTAGATGTTGCATAGAATTATACGGCTGTTGGATGAGGGACACCTTAAATGTGTTGGTCAATATTTAAGACTAACACACAAGAAACTTAACAAAATGTTATCAAAATTGTAAGAAAGATACCAAAAGGGCTGAAACTTACTGCTCATTTGATAAATATCAGGTATTTCTCACATTCATGATTTGATTTCTTTAAGAAAAATTTTAAAAAATTCATTGATTAGGTCCCAGCAGACATGAAATACCCATGAGTTTGATAATTGCTCATTGAAAAATGTGAAAATTATCTTTTGAATGGAAAATGATGTTTTGTCTGATTTTCAAAGAGGGAATTTGTATGAAAATCTTTTGTTTCAGTTACAGACTCTTGTTTCAAAAATAATGAACAGCACATTATTAATGTCATAGATCTGAACTCCCACCGTAACTGTACATAAATACAGGGCATAAAGCCCCAAACATCCATCCATCCCACTGTAACTCCTCACTTTCTTCTTGCAGCCTGGTGATCCCGGTTGAAGAGCTGAGCTGTGAGAGCGTCTTCTACTGGAGAAGTCTTTGCCAGCATCTCTGTGGTCTCGGCACCGTCGCTGAACCCCACCTGGAGAAGGTGCTGCCCTCTGGTACCGTCTTGTGTAACTACATCAAAGAGTAAGTGGTCGTATTGTTTTTGTGCATTGTTTTGGATGGTATTGGTTTGCACGACAGGGTTCCTGCACCTACCAGAACAGATTTTGCGCTTGAAAATGATAGTAACGATCATTGTTCACACTGTGTTGTAAAAAGCAAAAGAAGAATTCTATATTAATTAGTATTGTTTATGTTGTGTTATTTCTCCTATGCTTCAGGATGTTCAACCACATGAAAGGCACAGAGGACATAGATGTGAAGATGCAGAATGAGTTCATCATCCAGGAATTGCTGCAGCTCACCAGTTACCTCGACCTGGCCGATGAAGTTGGCAGGTTTGTACATACTTACTTTCAGGGGGGAGGGTCTAGTGGTAGCGTGCTAGACTGCCAATCGCTGATTTCAGGGTTCGAATCCAGCTATTGACGGGTTACCTGGGCCTATTTCGGACTGCTATTTCAATCATCCTTCTTTTCATTGCTGTATCCTCATGCTGTCTTAACAAGCCTACCAAGTGCATAAATGCAGGACGTAAAGCCCCAATCATCCATCCATCACTAAAATTTGAATATGGCATTGTAGCAGCCCAGTGGTCGAAATAGCCCATGTCGTTTTGGGGGGTCTGTCACTAGCAAGGCCTGAAGAGTCGGAGCTTTCGGGGCCGGAGATCCGCGAGCCGCCGGAGGTCCGCAGACAGCCCAGTTTTAGAAAGGACTACATCTACTCTAAAAGGAATTCTGAGTGTGTATTATCCTAGAAAATTACTTTTGAAAACCCCATTTCTGGATTAAATCGTGCACATTTGGTATTTGAGGGTTTTTTTTTCAGGAACCCCCCTGGGTCCCTATAAAAAATGTATTTGAGGGGGTCCTTATAGCATGGGGGGGTCAAAACCCCCTTGACTCCCCCTCATTTCGAACACTGTAGCAGCCCTGCTGAGTGACCTTTGACATTTCCTTTCAGAGGTCACCAATGTCAACTAATACGGGATCTCCTTATGGACGACCACATCAGCGACCAGTTGGTGGCGCCACTGTTGACGAGGTACAACATCCTCTACCCCAACGAAGAGACGCGCATTAACAATCTCGTGGAAATCATTTCTGACATTGTCGAGCCGCTGACTGAAATGGAGACTGGACCCTCAGCCGCTGAGAAGAGGAAGGTCGATCTGCAGGTAGTGGCATAAATACAGGATGTAAAGCCCCAATAATCCATCCATCTAAAATTTTGCATACAAGACTTGTTTGTGCTACGCATGCAAGAAAAGCTTTCATGGAAACACCCTGGCAGTGCGCGTGACAGTCGATTTTGGCAGTGTATAGTTTCTGATTCCGACGAGTAATTGATACGGGTGTTTATTATTTTGGCGTAGTTCCCGTCCCCGGCTTCTAAAAGAGACAGGCTTCTAATTGAGAGCAGCTTCTATTTGAGAAATGCTGTAGATGTACTTCCTGTTGAAATATTCTTTGCAAAATGACAGTGATGTGTATTCCGTGCAATTTATTTCATATGTTTACAGTTTAAACATTAAGGGGAGGTAAATAATGGTAAAAAAATCCCAAAAAATATGGGAGCTTCACATATTTTTGGGGATTTTTTTTCATCTATACCTCCCCTCAAGTCAACAGACCTATCTCCGTCAATTCATGTCACCAGGTCATAGGCCTGCCTTTACTGTCATTTGCGAGTTCACTCGCATTTGTGAGCGAACCAGTTAAATAAGGGGTAGTCAGAAATTTTGGATCGTTTGTGAGAGTCAAGGAAGCACTTATCAAAGTTTCTTTTTCATGAAATTAATGAAGAATAGGCTAACTTGAGGCGTCTTGCTTTTTTGTGTGTCTTTTGTGTGTTGTTTAATTACAATTTAAGTTTTTAGTTTCAACCAAATCACGGCAAAACAGGAAATAGAAATATTCTTGTTATTGTTTTACTGCCCTCTGATTGGCCGAAACAGGTTCGATGTCTTCCCGATAGTTTTCAGACACTTCTATTAGGGCTAGAATTAGAATTTTAGGCTCTTTTGAATCCTGGTGCCTTAATCTTTATGATTTCGTTTTTTCATGAAGATATCTCAATTAATTGCTGAGAATTCGTTGAAAATGCATAGGCCTATATATTTTTTCCCCAGGATGCACTGTGCATGTCAGGCAATTCAGAATAGCAATTAAGACTTCACCAATTAGCCAATTTGCATTCACACCTTGAGTTAGTATATTTAAATTAACACCTTCTAAGAAGTCCCACATCATTGAAGGCCATTGTAAAAGTGAACTTTCTCATAGCAATCAATGCCATCTTTGGGGGGAGGCAATCCACTCAATTAAAATTTAACATGACAGTCCTGTGAATTTTTTTTTCACATGAACCACAGCTGCACACTCTTTGTTACAATGTTTTTTGCTGTACAATTCAGTTTATTTGATGACTACCAAGCCAGCCCGAAGAGTCACACTGTACAAACGGACAGACTCAACGGCAGTTATCAGGCAAATATGGCAGTGAACATATTTTAAAAGAATAAAAATAACAATGTACATATAGTGGCTTTCATACTATAATGTTAAATGAAAGGAATTATTGCAGTGACATTTATCTGAACGAAAAATTATATTAGAAATAACCCCAGGCATCTTGATATATGTTTACCAACTGGTGTCTCACTTTTGTCTTTGTAACTCACTTTTTAGCTATTTACAATGAAAAACTCGGGAAAATTGTGGAAGGGGTTGACAGCTAAAAATACAAGGTATTTTATAAGATCATTTTCAAGCTTCTATGTGCTTTATTAATGCACTAGATTAGCATTTCAAAATTTTCTTCTGCATACACATCTTGATAGGACAGCCAAATAAGGCAGGTTTCACTCAGCGCATTGCAATAGTGCATTCATATTTTGTTAATTTAAGGGTGATTGAGTAGAGAGACGTTAATGAAATATTGTGCATAAAATGAAAATACCAGTGGTTGGTCCTTGACAAAATGTTATGAATATGTGGATACAGTAACAGTTACCACGGTTACTAGCCTGTCAACATCAACTGAACAACACAAGTCAAGTCAGCCGGGGTATACAAGCACAACACAAGTCAAGTCAGCAGAAAAGTTCTTGTATTTTATAACTCAATTTTAGAAGAACATTATTGCCCTTGCATTGCAGTCTCGTTGTGTTGAGTGCAGGATGTCTGCAGCATTTTTGGAATCAAATTCCAGGATTTTCTAGGCTTTTCTTGGCCCAAATTTTCCCAAAATCAAGGCCAATCTTCCAGAGAATGCAGATTACTTTTTTCTGATAGTAAAAATGTATCGGCGACCTGACTGTCACAAGAAATCGCAAAATATTCAGCTGTGTTTCTTTTTTTTATTAGTATGAAGCAGATTCCAGGCCTTTTGTGGTAAATGCAATTTTTTCAAGGCTTTTCAAGGCTTTTCAAGGACTGGCAGACACCCAGGTCACACCCTTTGAGTAGTTAGAGTCAGGGAAGTGCAAGTGATTACTTCAATCTGCTTTTGTTACTGTGATGTCATTGCATATTCAATAGGTCAATAATGGATCATTTGGAGTCTTCTACAGTTTTAATCAATCGAGTAACTAAATTATTGCCAATATTGCTTCACAAGACTGTGGCATTTTTGAAGATGCATAAAGAAATATAGTCCTACAGACGACTCCTAAATACATTTTTAAACTTACCATTTTAGATTTATAGGAAATTCACCCTGTACTAGGAGTTCCTACTTTGATATATATCTGAAGATTGAGGGATGCAACAAAGAATTGTTTCAGCAAAGCAAAAAATATTTTGTGGAGAGCTTCCGAACCTGGGTCCCAACAATTGGGAGCCCAAGGCTCTTACCTTTTCCCCATTTTTCTTATAGTTTCCACATTTTGCTTACCATTACCCATTTTGCTCATAATTTCTCCATTTTTCTTACCATTTCCCCATTTTCGTTTCTAATCTTGCTAATACATCTGCAGAAATTTCCCCAAAATCTGTTCAGGGGGCAAGTTGTCCCCCCTGCCCTCTCACCCCCCCCCCCTAATGGTTATGCTACTGATCTCAATACCTTTTAGATCTGGCCTTCCTGCTATTGACATAATTTGTTGTAAGCCGCTTGTACTTTCTTTTTTACTGCACCGCCCACCCTCCTGGTGATACCACTGCTAAGTTTATTGTCTGTTCTATTTCTCTGATCATGTATGAAAATCTAGGCCCCAAATTCTACACCATTTTCCCCAAGAATCCACTCACAAAAATGGCAAAACAACATACGCATAGTGAACTCGCATGTGTTCCGCTTGCGACACAAATTCTAGTTATTAAATTCTTTCTGACTGTTGCTAGATATATCCATACCAGGTAGTTACTGAAACTTAATCTCTTGATTTGCCTGACTTTTGTCAATCTCCCCTGTTTTGAATCACTTGATTCTTGTTCTTCAAATGTATTTCAAAGATATATGAAATGCTGAAAATGGTTCTCCTTTTTGTTTAGATTGCTAGCGTACGTGTCAAGATCAACCAATTAAGGGAGGAGCTGGAAGAAACCGTGGAAAAACAAGAATTTGAGAAAGCCGCAGAATTGAAAGCTTCATTAAAGGAGCTAGAGGAGAGTCGAGTGCAGATGGCGGAACAGGCGTCCATGACAGTCACTGAAGTCCGCACTGAGAGGGTAGGTCAAGTTGTTCTCACATGAAATGATGAAGTGTATTTTGAGTAACTATTGTGCTAAGCCTTGCTGCCGTGTTCGGGGGCAGGACGTCCAGCGGTCAAGGAAAAGTCGGGGAAAAGTGAAATTTCTTCCAGGTTAGGGAAATGTCAGGGAATTTTGATTTTGGTCAGGGAAAAATGAAAAAATGCTAAAAGTCAGGGAAAAGTCAGGGAATTTTGAAATGATTATATTACTCGATGTCCAAAATTGCATGACTAGTCACCAAATACGCAATTGAAGGCTGAGAAAAGAACTGAGGGAAACAATCCCAAGATAAAAACTGGTCATCTTGTTCAATGAAATTGCTCCAAATAATTATAGGACACTGAATAAATTTGGCACTTTCAGTAAAATGTAACAAGTGGTATCTGATGATCCTAGACGAGGATGTAAATATTTTGATTGTACAGCACCACTTGAATTGTCGCGGAAATATAGTCAGGGAATTTCACATTTTAGTTATAGAAAAGTCAAGGAATTAGGTTCCACGGAACTGCTGGACACCCTGGGGGGAGAATGGGAGAGTTTGGTAAGTTAGTGGTGCGTGGGGCTGCCAATCGCTAGGTCCAGGGAATGATTCCTGTTCCGCCTGGGTCACCTGGACTAATGTTGGACACTTTCAATCATCCGTAAAATGCAGAACGCACATAATTGATGGATTATTTTTGGTCACAATCAACAGCTGGAAATTTTACCATGTTCAAATTAAATAATCAATAATTTAGATTCATTTACAGAGTTTTTGAGATATCTAGTTTAAGATGCAAACCCGGTTTTCACTGACGTTACCTGCTCTTGCCCTTTGAAATGTTGAATTTGAATTTGTTCTGCAGACGGACCCAGAGACGCAGATCAAGTGCATGACGATCATAGCAGAGATGTTGAAGGAAGTGACCATGACACATCTGATCCCCAGTTTACAAACCCTGGTGCAAATGAGAGTGAGTGATTTCTGCAAAAAATGTATTCTTAAAGATTTTTTTAGTATTTGTTCAAATTTTGTTGGCCGAGGGAGTTCTTTATCAGATTGTGCTATCAGAAGAGAGAATGAATCGTGTCAGTTTTCAGGGCTGTTCATATGCCCTTATATTATTAAATCTTCAGTCATTCACATCACTCCTCACCGAGTCAGCTGATTTTAATTATGCAGAATTGACTCTATTAAACAGTCAGAATTCCTTCAATTAAAATCCTCTTCTAATATTGCGAAAAATGTTGTTGTTATATTTATAGATCCTGCCAGCTTTCATCAATGAAGAACCGGCTATTCGTAATCTCGCAGTCCGCTCTCTTGGCCTGTGCTGTTTGGTCAGCAAGGATATGGCCAGGGAATACTTGCTACTCTTCGTACAGGTAACCTATTTGACTTATCTTTCTGAAGGTGTGCTTTTAAACATGGTTAAATTTGAGGTTTTGATTCAGATTGGTTTTCTCTTGGCATAAATGCTCTTGGCAAAACTAAACAAGGGAAACCCGAAAAATGCTTTTCCAGTTTTTCCAGTCGGAGAAAAGTAAACCAATTAAAATAAAAATGTCTCAAAAATTTGATTTGATTAATTCCTTTGCTCTGGTGGCTCTGTTAAATGTTATGATGCAATTTTTGCCCTGGCACCAATCGACTCCCCATGTACTCAATAATCATTTCAGTTTCTTTTATGACTTCTCAGGTGTCGCAAGTTGACCAAGAGGCCATTAAAGTGACCGCCCTTCACATCATCTTTGACTTCCTGCTGACCTACGGACTTGACGCCTTCCAGATCTCCAGAGTAAGTTGTCCGGTATATCTTCGTAATCCTGCAAACCGTAAAATATCATCAAAACCATTATGAGCAACTATTGTGTGTTTAGCTTGTTATCCACCACCTCAGACGGTTCAGCCAGTGGCCAAGGGCAAAGGTGTTGGCATCCAAATTGATTGTTAAATCACCATCATATATCTAAATAAAGTCGTATCAGTGGTATTGCCACCTGTCCCTAATTATACCTACTAAGTGCATAAATACTGGACGTAAAGCCCCAATCATCCATCCATCTATTCATTAATAATTAACAATGGAATTGCAGGAGGAGGAGGAAGAAGAGAAGGACGAAGAAGAGGACAAAGAGAACCGAGCGGACACCTCGGACGTTTCAACGGCCGACAAACCTGAAGCCCAGGGAGACCAGCAAGGACACACGGCCGGCAGTCTGTTGCGCATCTTGACCAGCATGTTGGACAACCAGGTTAGGCTCAGATGAAAGTTATTCTTAAATCGACCTCATTAACTTGTTGACAATTTAAGGGGGGAGGGTTGGTCTAGTGGTAGCATGCTAGACTGCCAATCGCTGGGTCCAGGGTTCGAATCCAGCTCTTGCCGAGTCACCTTGGCCTATGTTGGACGGCTGTTTCAATCATCCTTCGCCTCATTGCCGTGTCCTCCTCCTGTCCTAATTAGCCTACTAAGTGCATAAATACACGACGTAAAACCCCAGTCATCCATCCATCCATGTTTACAATTTAAATCTGATGCCACTCATTAGGCCTTAAAATCTGCCGAGTTTCTTAAAAAGTCCCACAGGTAAAAGCCCACAGGGTTCACACAGTCCTTGAGAATTGTTCAACAACTCCGGTGGTCCTTGAATCCTGATCATCTGCAGAAAAAGTCCTGAAAATTCATTTTTGCACGGATCTGATGTCTAGGTAGCTATGTGCAGCCATTGTTCTCCAAACCAATAATTTAAAGTTTGTGTGAGAAAATAGTTTCAAAAATGGGCTTGATATGTCCTTGAAATTTATAACTTTCGTCCTGGAAAGTCCTGTAAAAGTCTTTTAATTTAATTTTCAACGTTGAGTGGTTACCCTGGTCTGTCTCATTAACGTGTCGTCCTACTGTCCTAATTAGCCTACCAAGTGCCTAAATACAGAACGTAAAGCCCCATTCACCCATCCATCATCATCGGAACAATGTTAAGACTCACTGTTAACTCTCTTTCAGACAGGAGACGTCCTAGCTGTCGTAGCAGAAGGAATGGCGAAACTGATGACAACAGGGCGGGTGTCGTCGTCACGTTTGTTCAGCCGTCTTGTTCTCCTGTGGTACAACCCCATTTCCGAGGATGAGACCTACCTCAGACATTGCCTCGGTACTTTCTTCCCTTTCTACGCCTTCGCAAGGAAGTAAGTACCATTCTATGGAGTGGGGGAGGGTTGGTCTAGTGGTAGCGTGCTGGGATGCCAATCTCTGGGTCCAGGGTTCGAATCCAGCTCTTGCCGGGTCACCTAGGCTTATGTTGGACGGCTGTTTCAATCATCTTTCGCCTCATTGCCGTGTCCTCCTCCTGTCCTAATTAGCCTACCCAGTGCGTAAATACAGGACGTAAAGCCCCAATCATCCATCCATCCATCCGTTACCAAAAACTGACAAAAGGTTATTGTAACTATTTTACGAAATGTTTATTTCAAATATACATCACAACTGTAATATTTAATTTTTTGCAGAGAAAATCAAGAAATTGTGGAAGAGAGTGTGCTGCCGACAATTAAGACCTTATTCAACGCCCCAGCCTGCAGCCCCTTGGCTCAAGTGATGCCCTTGAACGTTGCTCAACTTCTGATCCAGCTGTGTAACTCCAGACATCTCTGCAATCCTGCTGATAAGCAAAACCAGGTTTGTCGTTTGTGAAATTCATTTCAGTGGTGATGAGCTCCAAGAAAAGACGAAGTGTGTCTTGCGGGGGCCAGCGTCAGCGATGACAAAAAGAAATACATATATTGAAATTGGAATGAAATATGAAAAATTTAGACCGATAGTCGAAGCCATATATTGTCACCCAATTTGAAAGTTGCAAAACAGTGAGATTAAAGTCTTATTTAAATTTCTGTAAATTTTTGCAATTACTTAAAGCTACTAAATCTGCCAATGCTATGTAAAATTAGACTAGTAGGGCTAGTCTTTAGGGATACTAGGTGTCGTCCAGTTCCGAGTCTACCATCTCCATGGCAACCACAGTAGTAGTACTGTCTATTTACACAATTTGGCTACACCTTCTTCTTCTTATTGGGAGTTCTCTCCTGTGTTTTGGAGCTCCCCTATTGATAGTTATGACATGGTCAATGATGTCAATCAATGTTAGTGATGTCAGCCAGTGATGTCCAATATTACATTGTGATGTCAGTGATGTCAGTCAGTGATATCAGCCGGTGATGTCAGCTGATGATGTCAGTCAGTGATGAGGTGAACAAACTGCCGATCGACCCCCTGCTAGTCTTGCATATGGAAATATGCTCCAGTCTAGTTCAACTTGCAATTATGAATGTGAAGATTTGAAATAAATGCCGCTGTTTGAATCTTACGTTTCAACATCGGAAAGTTAACAAAGCTTCACATATTGCTGCAAAAAGAATACTAAAGTCAATTATCAATTTCCATGTTCTTTTATGGCACTTATATATCTTCTCTTTCAGGAAAACAACTGCCATGACAACCTGGCCGTCAAAGTCTGCAATGAAATCCTCAGCGACCCTAACTCTTTCAACGTCAAAGTTCTGGTGAAAATGCTCAACTTGCTGGAATTGTCGCCTAACCGTTCAAGTGTCTTGAAGGATCTGAAAGTGCTTGGAGAACACATGTTGAAGGTGTAGTGTTGATCCTAACATATTTTGGAATAGATAGTTCAAACGGGTCCTTTAGCCACTAGAATCTGGACCTGTGTTTGATTGCTGGAACAGGCCACCTATATCAGTTAATTCTTGTGTTAAAATCGCAAGTTATTTTGGTGATATTTTTATCCTGTTGCATTCATGATTTCAAGAAAACAAGCTATTTGAAACGATATTAAGTCTGTAGTTGCCTGGTGGGCCCTGTGGTATATGTGTCTCTGTGCCTAGTATTGTGTAAATGTGTAAATGGACTGATAATTTCATTGATTTCTCGGGAAGTTCTGTGGAACGCATTCGTTACTTAAATTTCATAACACTTCTGTTGAGAAAATCCTGGAAAAGTCTTTCCAAATCTGTCATAATCCTAAAAAAGTCCAGGAATTGTCATTGGTCCAAACTTAGGGAACAACCATGTTCAATATTGATTGTCAAGTTTTATCTTGTGATATAACAATATTTCACCCAAATTGAATAAAATTCTTCCATGTTCAACCTGCATAAAATTAATTTACTTTAATTATAAATTTTGATGATTAATTGAAATTATTATATTTACAGGAGGTGAAGGACCGACAGTGTTCAAAATCCCTGGAGAAGTTCCAGAGGACGATCAAGGATTATCTTCATAAGATCAAGGACACGGACGTCTCCCATCAAGGAGATGAGATCATTCCGGAAGAACCTCCTGTTGCCACGGAAACCGCTGCTGATCCTGCTGCAGATCCTGCTGCCGAAACCACTCAGGATATGGTAGTGGTGAGATGTCTTGTTTTTAAACTTCAGTTTACTGCAGATTTTTGTATAATTTTAGAATAAACCTTTGATTTTAACTTTAGTATATATCTGATATATAATATCTGATTTATATAAGACAGAGAAGCCTAGCAATTTGCAATTTTATGTTTGTTGGTATTAGTGCACTACACTGGCTAGGTAATATCGCCATACCGGTACAGTCTGGTCGGTTTCCGAACCGGTTTTGAAGTAATATAGTTTCACTTTGATACAATAATCCTTTAAATCCGCCCAAAATAGTCGTTTTACCGCTGTGATAAGAGAGAAAATATCCCCAAAATCAGGAACTGAACTTGAGAACGTTGTTATCTCTATGTCCGGTCTGGTGCGAGACTAACTTTCCGCGCAAAAAATATATGTTTTTTGGAAAGCATATTTCTCTGAAATGCGGATCGGCCCATATTTGCGCATCGAAGATACAAATTGTGTATCGATGAAATGTAACGATAACACTTATCGTATCGAATCACACCAACGGTACACTGCCCTAGGTGGTATCAAAATGAACTGATGAATGGCAGCTCTGATTTAGTTTTATTGGAACAATATGCTTTTTTAATTAATTTTTTTTATGAGACCTTGAATTTTAGATTCTGGATTTCAATTTAATATGAAGAAACGTTTTTTCGAATTGACTCAATTTTGAGTTACTTTGATTTTAATTTAACTCCGAGATTCTTTTCTTGCTTCATAGGACGCCCCTGAAGAAATCGAAACGACGCAATTAGAAGGAGCTGACGAGCTTAACGTCACTCACAGACCCTTAGGCAAACGACACAACACAACGGCTAACTCAACCATGAATTCCACGATTAACACTTCCATCAGCTCAACTGTAGGGTCATCCTCTGACAACAACAGAGGATCGACCTCCGACCAGCAAGAGCCCGCGGAAGATTACTCACCAGGGGTTAAGAAGCCTCGGGCGTCCTCCAAGAAGAAATTACGCCCAAACGATAAGAAGATTGTCCACCCCGAACCAGAGCTGAAGGAGGACATCACGGAGAGTGTGTCGTAAGTTTAACAATTAGGCCACACATAATTGAAGTTTAGCTTCTCGGATCTTCTCAAGGCACTTTTTCTAGGGTTGGTCGGAAGGACTAAAAAAAAAAGATGAAAAAAAATAATAAAATTTCTGTCGGCAAAAAATCTATTATGTCGGCGGGCCCGCGAAGCTAAGAATCAATTATGTGTGGCCTTAATGTTTAATGTCTACGATTTTTTTGTAGCAAAATTGTAAGGGGTAGACATATACATAGGGTTAATTAATGAGATGGAAGAGAGAGTTGGGAGTCCTCAGCTTGTTACACATTTACCCATGTGAGGGTAGTATATAATCGAGTTTCATTAAAAATTTACACGGCCAATTGATTATAAAATGACTCAAGAAGATATTTCTAGAAGTTTTGTTGGACTCCCAAGACATCTCGGCCAATTTTGAGCTATGCAGGATTCAATGATTTGACATAAATTTTTAATGGATGTCTTTGTCCAGGGTGTCTGCCAATCCTGGAAAAGCCTGGAAAAGCCTGGAATTTGGTTTCTCAATTTCCAGGCCTTGAAAAGCCTGGAAAAACCAGCATTTTGAAAAAAAGGCCTGGAAAAGCCTGGAATTTAGTTTGTATGGAAATAAAAATAGCCCACTGCTTAATTTTTGGCAATTTTCAGCTATGATAGGACCAAAGTACGAATATCGTGTTCAGAAAAAAATGCGTGTATCTTGTCGTAAACTGGTCAGTTCATCAAGAAATTGGCCTGGAATTTTGGAAAAATCGGCCTGGAAAAGCCTGGAAAAAGCCTGGAATTTGGTTTCAAAAAAGCTGCAGACACCCTGTTGTCAATTTCCTTTATTTGGATTGTCTATCCTCTCATTATTGATCTTATTCTTTCAGTGAGATGGAGAATGAAGTGTTTGCATCTCCCACACCCGTCAGAAGAACAACCAGAACAAGAAGTTCACAAGCAAAGGCGGCTGCTCCTTCCACTTCTAAAGCTGCTTCAAAAGCTGCATCCAAATCGGCCATCAACAAGACTAGAAAGAAGTTAGAAGATGCCTTAGACAGTCCTGACACTCAGGTATGAGCTATTTTAAATGTTGAATTGATTACGAGCATGGCTTCGGAGTGAGGTAGCAAGCGAACCTACTCCAGATTCCTTTGTCTTCCTTAAAAGTGACGACGACTCCTTTAGTTGTCCTGAATTTCAACTCAGGTATCCAAGAATATTGGTGCATTGTCTTAAATAAGGAGTATCAGGAAATTGTTTGGTTTCTCTATTATTGTTATTGTAATTGTGACCATGGTTGTCATCTTCCGACTTGTCATCCCATGGTCCATGCACCATAAATACAGGACGTAAAGCCCCAATCATCCATCCATCCATCATCCCATGGACCCATGAGTTTATGACACAGCTCAAGCCAGCCATGGCACAGCAGAAAGCTTATTAAGAATACCCCTCCACCTCAGACATGTAAGAAGTTGAGACACATGCGAAAAGTTGCACATTCTGAACGGTCTCAAAATTCCAAAAAACAAATATTAATTTTTTCCGACTTCATTTAATTCCACAGAGTCATGTCGAGTAAATTTTTGAAAAACCCAAAGTAAAATATTCAAAGATTTGATATTCCTTTTTCAGAGCGACTCAGAGGTGGTGCCCCCTAGCGAGGAAAAGAAGCCAAAACGACAAACAAGGTTTGTGTGATTTATTTTTGCCTTTTTAACACAAAATAATAACTTGCCAGTTCAGAAAAATTATCATAAATGTTTTCAATGCTTATGCAGATCTAGACAATTACAAGAAAAATTTCAAAATTAACGTAAGTCTACGTTTTTCAAATATGGTTCACATTTTATGATTGGCTGTATAATTCTGGATGCTTCATTACAATTGAAAAAGAATGGTGCATTGTTTTTAAAATTATTAAGAAATTCACAAAACATTAGCAAGTTGCTTATTGATACAGCTTAGTGCCTTTTAGTAGCTTTATTTCTTCTTTTGTGCATTTCAAAGCTTCTGGATATCTGCTTTTGTAGAGAAGCGCTATAAAAAAATTGGTTACAATATTTGTCATTTCGAAAGAGTGTCAAGCTGCTTCAAACCATTTAACTTTTTTTTTTAAGTTAAAGTTTTATCAGTTTATAATGCACTTTACTTTTAAAAGCCACATGTGTGTATACTTTACCCTTTATTTCATCCCGATATTCAATGATATTTTCGCTTTAACGGCAGTAGACTAATTTTATTGTAGGCCTATTCATCACAGGAAAGCCCTGCACTAATGTATTTGGTTTTTCTGGCAATAAATTCTTTTTGTTTATACTCTTTGAGTTGATCTGGTTCTGTTAGACTTTTGCAGTAATTCTGTCGTTAAATTTAGAATGACTCGGGGAGAGGCACTACAAGATAGTAGAATTGAAATTTATATAAGGGCTATTCCATTTAAAACTATGGGGGGGAGGGGGGTTGGTCAGATTGATTTTTTTCCTCGCAAGATGGATGGGGGGGGGGCAAAAATTTGCTTCAGATGTAGGAGGGATGGAAAATAAATCGCTTTAGATGGACAGGGGGGGTGGCAACCTGCAAAATTCGCTTTAGATGTATGTAGGGGACACTATCACTCCATGAAGGCTTCCGCATTGTTATAATAAAATTTTTATTTGATGCGTGTGGGGTGTGTAAAAAATTAGGATTTAGTGCATGTAAGGTATAGCAAAAAAATAATAAAATTAGTTAAGGCATTGGGGGAATGAAAAATTTCACTTTAGATGCATGGGGGGTCAAAAAAGTAACTCCCCCCTCCCCCAAAGTTTTAAATGGAATAGCCCTAAGTTTGTGCATACAAGGAGTCCTTATTAGAAATAGATGTAAATTTTTCTGAACTGGCACACTTTTTTAGGAGCCGAGGAAGAGAAACACCACGGAAAAAGATTAGAATTTAAAAGTAAGATTGTAAATATATGTGTCGCTATTCACTATGAAGGCTGTTTTAACATTTTAACCGTTTTCTACTTTTTTGCATCAGTAGTGCTTGAATTTATGCCTTGTTAAAAATTATAAGTGGAAGGGTGCGGCTTTAGCATAAGACAGTTATAGTTATATTTGCTAAGTATCTAACTTTACTTAATTTAGAATTCTGTGGTTACCTTCTGGCAGGACAGGCAGCTTCCATAACGATATACTTAAAATAAAAAAATTCTGTCATAGCATTGCTCAAATCAAAATAAATTATGCATGAATTTGTTTTGTCCATATTTAAGCTTAATGGGGGGATGACGGTTGGTCTAGTGGTAGGCTGTCAGTCACTGGATCCAGGGTTGGAATCCAGTTCTTGCTGGGTCCCCTGGACCCATGCTTGACGGCTGTTTCAATCATCCTCGTTGCTGTGTCCTCCTCCGTCCTCAGTAAAGCCCCAATCATCCATCCATAAGCTTGATGAATGAAGAGGAAAGTTTTTTTATTATGTGTCACAGTGTGGGTCCACAGGGTCCTCACGGTCCTTGAAAATTCTCAAATGATGATCAGCAGAAGAAAGTTCTTAAAATTAAACTGTTGAATGGATGTCGAGTCATCTCGAAAGTACAAAAAAAAACTGTTGTTAAGTTTTTGTGATAAATCTTTTCAAAAATGCCACAAAAGTCATTGAAATTTGTTAATTTTCATTCTGGAATCTTCTGGGAAAAATACTTGAATTTTGTTTCAAATTTGAATTTGATCCTTCGGTTGATATGCCGCAATAAAACGTATTGAGATTTCCTGATACTGTAAAAAATTTGGAACACCTTGCTTAATTCATTTAATAATTTGAAAATTGCCTAACAATCTTACACAAAATGCTGATGATCTTTTTTGTTTGACGGGTGTGCAGGTATGGGAGAAATATTTAATCTAAGCTTTGTATATGTGTGTTGCATACAAATTATATCATGATTGAGTCTGTTGACTCTTATTAACTTATAAATCAATCTTGTAGTTATTTATATTAACTTATTATAATAATTAAATTTTGTAGTTAGAAATAATCAAGTGACGCATGATTTAGCTGTTACTATGATTAGCATTGGCATGAATTTATATCCATTATAAATTTATAATCTAGGCGTAGTTCGACATAATATTGTGCGCATACACTTTCTAAAAAATATTTTGTGATACATCCAATCGCAACAGTCACCGTGACAGAGAATTTTGTTTTGTTGGTTTTTTTTATTGCTTATGGTTTCAATACGTATTATTTGTTAAGAACTTGTTTGAATATTTTGTTAAATGGAGTGATCAATTTTTCATGTGAATTTAGGCTGTGAAATTTTGAAGTGTCAGAGCTGTTTGAAATTTGTTAACTTTGTATATTGTGTCACAAGAACTCTTTTAGTTAACTCAGTTTTGACTTCCTTTTTCCAAAAGGAAAACTTTAGCACAACATTAATGTTTAATGTATCATAGATACTTTCCACGTTAATTATACTTTATTTCTAAACTTAAATATCAAATTGATATATTCTGCATGCAGTTAGTTGATTGATTTCGTTTGAAAAATGTGTATGACACAGACACTTTTATTTTTCAATTATGTAAATGCTGCTAAAAATTTAACTCATTCAATGTTTTTCATTTTATGTATAAATTAATTTTAATGATTTATCATTCCTTTATTTGACAGAACAACCCGGAGAACAAGAAACAGACCAGCGCTGAGCGACATCGAAAATGAAGTATCTTAGAAGTTAGGAGGGACATCCACTTGAATAATATGAATGGAAAAAGATAAATGTGTCAATACAAATAATATTTGAATGAATAAATGTTGTTGAATGTGAAATTATTTATTTTTCTAACCCAGTTAATGTTTTAAGTGAATCTAATTCGCTTTTAACGAAACAATGAATGAAAATGATATTCCAGTAAACACATCTGAAAAATGTGAATGTTATTCTCCCCGAAGATTGTTAAATGATTATTTAAATGTGATTTATCAATATAAGAACTTGAGTACCGTCTCTTTACGATAAGTCCCGTCTCTGTGCAACTACTCATGTTTTTAAAAATATTTGTTTAAAGCCAAGAAATAATTATATGAACAAAGCTAAGAAACAATGTTAGGCCTGAGATCTGTTGTTGGCCCTGAATTTCAAATATATACCAGTTTATCCTCAATTTTTGTCACTCATGGATTCTTGTCGATATATCAATTGGGACTGTGTAGTAAAAAGTTGATATTTTGTTAAATGCATGAGTAGCGTTCGGAGATGTCAAAGAAATCGGTCGTCTTGCAGAAGGTTAAAATTTTAGTATGTCATGTGCCTCATTGAAATATTTGATGTAATATACTCGAAATTAGTAAAGAGAAAAATAAACTTTCTCGAAACACATCATATCTTGTGAAGTCTTCATTGTATGATTACGGTAATCTTTAAGTTTTCATTCTAAAAATTTGTGATTTGTTTAGATTTGATCCTTGAAACTCGTTGAAAGTCTAGAATGTGCCCTCTGAAGGTGATCAAGAAAATGATCCTTTACTTTTTCATTAGAATGTGATTCAAATTTATGTGAAACAAAGTTTTCTCTATTGTGAGCTATTGTGGCCTAGTGGTTGAGGCAACATTTTGGAGGCAAGGAGAGGTGGAAATTGTTTCAAAGTGACCTGTAAGTGTGGTCTTGAATGTCCTCATTAAAATAAGCCTCCTTTCTTTCCAATTGTGTGTCAGTTGTCAAATGCCAGTAGGCATAAAGTATGTTCTCTTTAGTGGTAAAATCCTGGCTGCCTGGTTCTGGTGTCCAACAAAATATTCTTTAACCCATTTCAAGTTGAATAATGTTGAACATTGCCTTGACATTTCACACAATATCAAAAAAATGTCCATTCTGTGTACCTGTTAGCCTCAGTGATTTCCCGTGTTATCTTTTTCTTGGAACAAGATGTCGTGTCCACGTTCATTTAAAGTTTCAGTCAAGGAATAATTGTCTACTTCCAATATTATCGGCATTGATTTATTTGGATCCTTTTTTTTTTGTTATTCCGTATTAGTCGTGGCTGAGTGCTGCAACAGCTGATGCATTGGTGATAGTCATGTGTCAAGGGAATAAAACAGCTGTCAAGAGCAAAATCAAGGGCAAGGATTCTTGTGTAGCTTTTTCCCTCCTTCACCAGGGGCGCCACTGTCAGGGAGACCCCAAAAAATCTTGAGGGAATCCCTGAAATGAGATCGAGGCTGCACCACTTGGCACTTGCTTGGGGAACATGGCGTGGAGAGGACAAGTTTTCTCTCGTTCAAATTATGTGAAACTTTTGAGGTTACAGAACTTGACAGGTCGATGTGGTGTCACCTGTAGAACTCTTTCGACCAACTCTTTCAATCAACACAAGAACGAAAACGGAGAAAATTCTCATGAAGCCAAAATCAGAAGTTCAACTTCCCTGATTGCTGCAGCTGGAGTTCTCAGTTTTGGTAAAAAGTTTGTTTTGATCATTGATGAATGTCATTGAAACGTGTATTGGGTGTCACTTTGCAGCTGCATTTTGAGGTTTTTCAGTTAATGATAATACAGGCCTGCAATTGGCTTTGAAGTTTGAGCATATTGCCAGAGCACTAAATTGTTACATAGGCCTACTAATTAAACAGTTAAAGTGCAAACATTTTTTTGCACATTTTTGGTTCAAGATTTTACAAAATATTTAAGAAATGAAGTGATTTCATTATTTAACATCAGTAAAGTTTAATTGAATGCTGTACAGAGAGATGACTTGGCTAATTGGTAATTGTTAATTAATAAATTCCAACTTTACTGTGTCTGTTGACTACTCTGTTCCCTGGTCAGTTCTCCTAATATTGACCATCGTAATAATTAACTTGCAGCCCTGCTCGATCTATATCAAAAATGTTACTATCGTCGGCCGAGCTGGTCGGCTCGTTGCATAGAAAATTTCTTGCTATTGGCTGAGCCCGCATCGGTGAATATCCTCGGCCTTTTATATAATCAGGATTTCTCAGGCAGGTGTAATGCAGCACTGCTCTCAGACTAGTCTGTTCTTGGTAACTTCTTTGTATTCAGGGCTAGAAAAAATGAATTTCCAGACAATTTGATCAAGTATGACAAAATTTCCCACGAATGGTCGCGAATCAAGCAACTACTTCCAAGTCAGAAAATTGGACCTTTCTTAAAAAATTTCCAGTGAGATCGAGAGATTTCCAGGCAATGACATGTCCGATTCCCTTCTTTTTCCAGCCATGTTTATACTGTTTATCAAATTTCCGCATTCTTTTGGTTTTTGCCACTTTCAGAAATTGCAGGGGATATCCCAAGTTTGCTGATTCACCTCATGAATGATGTTATTCTGATAAATCTCAGCAAAATATCATTATACTTCCGGAGTAATACTCACCTGTTTGCAGCAGTGCGCAGCAGAACACCTCAATTATCCATAGACTTATTCCAGTTAATAAAGCCAGTAAAGGCTTATAAAGAAGTGCATAGCCTTTAGAAGGTTTTTAACGAGGTTTTGTACAATTCTGATCAGATCAGGCCTTTTCTTTTGTGGTTGCGTATCAAATTTTCAAAACAATTAATGTGTATTCTGAGACTTACTATTCACCAGCACACTATTTTAAACAGTATTCTAGGATTTTATTCGGGGTAAATTTTTCTGGAAATGAGGGCACAGCTCTTTTTTTCCAAAAAATTTCCAATTTTTTTTTTTTGGGGGGGGGGCATGAACAAGGAGGGTCCGTCAATGCACGCGCCATGCTCAAATGACCTAGCTGGAGTACTGCTAAATACACATTCAAAGCACACATGTGTGTAAGTTTCAATTAACACTATTTATTGGGCAATTAATGCCAATTATTGCTATTACTTTAGAATCTTTTGTTTGACATGATCGCCCAGGCATGATCAGTGCAGAGTTGCAGGGTAGCCAAAAAAAAAAGTAATGAAATTCCTTGATAATATTGAAAAGTGAATTTATCATGTGGAGTTATGTAATGAAAATACGGATTACATGTATGAAGAACAGCAAAATAAATTCTTTTTGAACTATAATTTTTCAAAACATTTAGATAGTTTATTACTTTATCATTTAAACTTGTTTGAAGCAGTTGTAAGGATCTACACTTTGTTGAATGTCATATAAACATATCAAGTATGAAGATATATCAGGTTTCGGCTTTGAATCTTTCGGTCAACGTGACTTTTATATGCGACAATACTTATAGGACAAATTTTCATTGCCTTACTTGTCCTACTTCAGAATATTAAAGTTGCACTCTATTAAAAATTATATAGTGACATGTGCAATTTGGGACATTGCTTGTTTGTCATTCTATTACCACATTTCATGACAAATGCAGATCACTTGTTTTACACTCTGAGAATTAAAAAATTGATCTATGCTAGAGACTCAATAAATAAGCCCCAACTTAAGCTGATACATACATGTGTAGATAATTATAATTAATAGGCCTTATGATAATCATATAAATAAAATGAGATGCAGAGATGTGTGGTCTTTATTTTTATGGGAATTCATTCAATTCTATAATTTTATTATGTGAGTAATTTTGTACATGAAATTAAAAAAATAAAAATATTTTATAAGTAAGCATTCTAAAAACATTTAGTATAATTACCCTGAATTAGCATGGTTGGATTTAAAAAAAAGGAGCTGGTTCCACAGTTTTTTGACGGGTTAGGAAAATGCTCTGTCTTAAAATTAGTTTTAATTGCCAGATTTTGGTTCAGGATCATTTTGCGAAGGTCAATTACACGTTTTGTTGAAGTTAAATTTAACACCCGAGTGTAGCTGAAGTTACCTGTTTGGGATCCAAGTTTATCAATCTTCCTCATTCCCAAGTCTTATCATTTATCACTTTTTACTTGTATTGTTTTAAGTTTTTAACTTTAAATAGTTACATTTAAGCGTAAAATTATCACGTTTCAGCAGCAAAAAAATTATGTTGCGTAAGATTTCCCATTTGATATGAATTTTTGCCGTTTCTGCATGTTGGCAATGAATCACAAAAAAAAATTGAAATTTTTTTGCTTCCTTTAAAAAACTGTGTTTTCATGCACCTGTTCAATTACATGCTGTCTTAGCCCGTCTAATTTACATGATTTACATAAAAATATTAACATTGTATGTACCAATATTTTTAATGTATTTTGGTAAACTAGCAACTAAAAAAGATTAATATAAATGTTATTATACACAGCAACAGTTTCATAATAATCATTTAAGTGATTGCCATGCAATTTCATTCCAATTTTTATAAACACGAAGTCCTATAATAATCATATAATATATATATAATGATCAATTGATTAATTTTCCCAAAGCAATCCCCTTGTGTAAACTTTGTCAATGAATTATGAATATTTTTGAATCACAAACTTGGAAAATGTAAAATATACTTGAATATTCTCTAATTAATTCACACTTCATCACTTTGCACAGAATTTCAGAAAGCCTAAATTTATTCAATTCGTGAATTCGCATGAATATGACACGAAGAATTAAATATATTCAGGTTACACAAACAAAAAAGAAATTCCCTTTTGGAGAGACTCCCTAAAGGCAAATATGCAATAAGGGTGCAAATTGTCAGCCTAAAAAAACCTTGAATATATATCGTCAAATTTTCTGCATTTAGTATGGAATACAACATGGGATCTGCAGTCTTATGTTATTGAAACGCACTTTTACATAAATCACATGGAAAGGGAGCAAAATATTATATAGGCAAGGGCTTTGCTCAGATGGTAGTGCTTTTGGGCTTGTTCCTCAGTGGCTGGGTCCTGAGTTTGATTTCACCTTTGAAAGAGTCACCTAGAGTCCTTGACCAATGTTGGACAGCAGTTTCAGTCATCCTTCGCTTCATCGCTGTGTCCTTATCCTATCCTAAATTCCTAATTAGCTATACAAGCGCATTTATCTGAGATGCCTTAATGATCCATCCTTCCTTAAATTGCTAACTTGTGCTTTTAAAACTGTAATGAATTGTTTCTTGAAGTAATGAATTGTTTCTTGAAGTTTATTATTGAGTGTGTTTGAATTTTGGACGTTATAATTTATGAAAGAATGTTGATGGCTTAATTGATGCCTTGCTGCTAAAAGGATCTGTGACGCTGTCCTCAAAATTTTTTGATTATTTGTAGAAGACATTGCAAATAAAAGAAACACTGTATAGAAATCGGAATAAAATGTAGCTTATAGAAGTTATAGTATATTTTGTGTATTTGCCTGCACTAGACAGACAATTTTGGTCATAAACTTGCCAAGTCAGTAGAGGTCTGTTGAACTAGTTCAGTGCACATGGTGCAGGGTTCGGTGGTGTGTCAAGTGCAATGCCACTAGATGTACTTTAGCATGTTTAACTGGAGACTAAAACTCTATGCACACTAGGGTTTTCCAATAGAGCAATCTTATGAGAACTAGTCTTAACCCCTTCCCAAGACTGTGCATTAAGCTTCATACGAAGCCTTTGTATTAGTATCTAGCACTGCTAGATATTCGACGAAGGCTTCGCAGGACTGTAGTGTGCATTGCACTAGGACAAATTCGTAGGATTTCGGGAAATAAAAAGCTTTGCCCTTTTAACTCATTAATCTTTTGTTTAGACCCCCACATTGCAATTAAGGGTTGATATCTGGTCCTGACCAGCTGGGTTTCCCTCAGTGAGGATTGGACTCAGGACCAGATTGTAGGAAGCTGATCTTATAAGAACTGGTCTTATGAGACTCTGTGATAGTGCATTGGGCTCTAAATAAACTTCTTTCAATGCAGGATTGAAATGATTGTTTTTCAACTTCAATTGACATAATATTTATATAACTTTAATAAGTCCTGATGCCCTGTACTAATTCAAAGTCCTTACATTTTGATTTATGTCAAGTAGGACTAGAGCATGTAGAGTAGAGCTTTTTGTGGTGTAAGTAGCGTAAGTTATTGAAACTAAAAACAAAAATTATTAAATTTCTAAGGAGCATTATCAGCTGGATCTGGTTGAATGCGGAGTGGAGGAGAATGAAGCATACGCTTATCAAGAATTTGAGATTATATTTTATAGTGGTACAGAGTCTACTAACTTGCAAGCCACCACTGAGACCAATGTGTTAACTTTCCAATTAATTATTCCTGTGAGTTAGATTCGCCTCATTGCCGTGTCCATCTCCTGTCCTAATTAGCCTACCAAGTGCATAAGTACTGTTAAAATACAGGTCGTAAAGCCCCACTCATCCATCCATCCATCCTGCGAGTTTAAAAAAAAACATGGCAGGAAAAATAAGGGAATTTTGTTATACTTGGTAAAAATTGCCTGGAAATTGACGTTTTTCTAACCTTGAAAAAAACTTTATTAAATTGGACTAGTTTTACATCTATAGATACGTCAATGCAATACTGGAAATTCTATTATTATTTTAATTGATTGAAATTTCAATAGATTCGCTATCCAAATTACTGCACCTATTACAACACATTGTAGCTGATGTTTTCATTATTTCGTGAAACAATATCAATAATTTTGTATTTTTCTTTTATATTTAATTTCAGTTGTGTTTTGATGTCTGGTTAACAGTTAACTTAACTCTGTGTAGCGTTGTGTAAAAAGCAGCTTCTCAACATCAAAATAAATAGAAATTCCAATTCTCAAGTTGAAGAATAAAATTTAGGACCTCATGTAATTTTCATGCCTGGGTTTAGCGTTTGGTTGGTCTATTTCTTAGACCTGGAATTCTTAATATGGACTTCACTATTTGTTATGTTCAGAGTACAATATTGCACTATTTTTCCTTTGCTTAATTAGCCTACCAAGTGCATAAACACAGGACATAAAGCCCCAATCATCCATATATCCATCCAAGTTCAGCAACAGCTTTAACTGATGAATAAATTGCCTTCTGTTTGCAGGGTTAGCATGGAATTTTCTACACAATCGGACTGAATGCAAAGAAGACCTAAGTGGGTTCGGAAAGAGGGTAGACAACCTCCCTAATTACAAGAGAAGCGATGTAGCAGAACACACGACCCCCGAGAAGAGGATCTGGGTCACTTTCAGGTGTGTGAAGTTAGCTACAAACTTGATAGACAAAAATATAAAGTATTTCCTTGAATACATGTCCAAGTGCCTCTGATTTCTATGATTTATAAGAGCCTACCTCAATAAACGCCCCTCTAAGGAAGTGCTGAAAAATTTTTTTTTCCATATTTTCTGTACTAAAGGCACAGTCCCCTTAAAGTGATAGGCCCATGCTGATTTTAGTTTAGAGGAAGTGTAGATCATATTTTTTCTGAACGAAATCCAAAATATTGGGTGCTGCAGGTCAATAGTTTGATCACCGTCCCATTCCAAAGTTGCATTTTTTTTCTGACCCAATTCTGAAAGGAGGCCCTATGATGTCACTGAAGGAACCCATTTTCCATTTGCCAATGCTAAAAAAAAAATGTTTTCTTTATATCTAAAGATTGGCTAGGAATAAATTGGGAAAAACTCAGCACAATAAATTGCACTAAATGCTGGTTCTATTCCAACCACTTTGAAAATTTTATTCAGAATTATAACCAAGATAAACAAGTTTTAAAATGGACAAATTTCCCTCTGGAGAGCCTGCTAGCTACTGCTGCAGCCATCTAATATACCCCTTGCACTCACTTCACCCCTTGGCCCACTTTTGGGATGGAGCTGCAAGCAGCCAAAAATGGCCCAAACAAGCACTGTTATGGGTGTTAGGAACTCTATTTTGGTGTTTTTAGGATATATTATCAATATACGAATATGAGTGGTGCATAAGGATACTATAATTCGTATTTACAAACTTAGGAGGGAGTTTGATAAACACACTCGTGCATATTCATCTGGTCACATGACCAGCAGCATGCCATATTTGGGTGAGATCACTGACATCACAGCAAAATAAGGTCAGTCCAAATCAGTAGTTTTAAATGGAATTTCTAAGGTGTTGGGGCATGATAAAAATTTTAGATTAATTTGAAATTAGTTCATAGAATATTTATCTTTTAGAAAATACATTAATATGATAGGGCAAGTCCACCCTGGGACTCGCTCCTTAATAAAAGCCCACCCTCCATAAAGAAACAATTTTGAAATATGACTTTATCCAAAGTTTTTAATGCAAAAAGCTATTAATTGCCATTATCATCATTGCAGCTGCCCACCGGACGCCTAATGCAAACAATAGGATTGATGCTAATTTCAACCCTCAAATAAATGCATACATCAAATATGGCCTGGGTTACAGTGGGCTTAGAGCATTCGCCAAAACCTAAATGCTAAAATCCTTTTAAAATCTTGAAAATATGACAAATGTGACTTATTAATATGGATGATCCACTCACCTCTTGCTATTTAACATGTAATTCGAACAAACTATAGTTTAAATACATGTGAAGTGTGTCCTGATTTGGGTTAATTAATCTGTTCCAAATTTCAGACATGGAGTGTATGACATCACAGACTTTGTCATCGGCCACCCTGGTGGCAACAAAATCCTCCTTGCTTCCGGAAAAGGATTGGAAGCATTCTACGCAACATATGCAGTCCATTACAAGAAGGAAGTCCTGGAATATCTGGAGGAACTCCGGATCGGAAACGTTCATCCGGACGACATGAAAGTCACGGCGGCGGTTAAAGATGCCAATGATCCGTTTGCAAATGACCCTGCGAGACACCCAGCTCTTCGGGTTAGTAATATAATTAACATGCATTAATATCTTACATTAATTACTGGTATGATTAAATCTGTTACTTGTAAGTGTCTTGTAAGTACTGCATTACGTATATTTTCCCATCAGGGCCCAATTAAATTTCCTATGATTTAAATGACAATCAATGGACGTAGCTAAATAAATATTTGCTGAACTAAAGCGTAGTTAAAATAGAAACCCTACTCCCTTGTTGTAGTCATAGCTTTTAGCTGTGTACTACGGAGTCCGGATTCACTTCTCCCAATGCTGTGTCCTTCTCCAGTCCTGATTAGTCTTCCATGTGCATGAATACAGGATGTAGAGCCCCATGCAAACCATTGATCCATCCATCCTGACCATCCATCCTGTCCTAATTTGCTGACCAACCATCCATCCATCCAGAATCACTCTCCAAAAATTGTGTATTCTATCTGAGCTTATCTGTGAAGTGCGTCTTGCTGTGCATGCGAAACTAAAATTAGCAGTTTGCAGTTGCCCTTCTGAAAATTTGGGTGTCTCGTGCATGCAATAACTGCATGGAATTTATGACATCATTCTTCCGATTTTCACCTTCTTCAACCATGTGATCAGTGATCTTTGTGGAAAATGAATAAATTTGCATAAATTTTCTCTGTAGGTTAACTCCGAGAAGCCCTTCAATGCTGAACCTCCTCCTGAGCTCCTGCCGGATAGTTTCAACACCCCAAATGACCTCTTCTTTGTCCGGAATCACTTACCGGTCCCCAAGGTATTAATTTATTGAATGATCCCCTGACATTCTTTTGCTTTCCATAAGAAAATCAGATTAGAATATATATAGATTTATAGATTTTGCTTCAGAATTTAAATGTCTGCTGGGACTCTTTCAATCTATGGCCCAGGATCTCCATGTGGGATATCGGACACTCCTGAGAATATAATTTATTATTTTATTATAAAAATATTGTAATAATTTTTCGCCGTCCCTCTGATATAGTTAAGTACCTTAGGCCTTAATCAAAGTTGGTCATGTAAGCCAGGACATAGTTAAGATGTTCAGCTGATAGTTTGTATCTTAGCTTAATTTTATTGTGTGTGATCTCAGACTGTTGAAGTCTGTCCAATATTGAAGCTTACACCAAAATATCTTAAGTTTTGGAAGATCAGGTGTTCATTGAAATTTACTCAAAATATTTCCCAACTTGTTTCAGATCGATGAGAAGAAATTCAGGCTAGAAGTCAGCGGACAAGGCATGAGGAGACCAGTCAGCTTTAGTGTTGCTGACTTGAAAAAAACATTCCACGTTCACAAGATAGGAGCAGCCGTGCAGTGTGCAGGGAATAGGCGAAGCAACATGGCAGAGTTCAAGAAAGTGCGAGGGTTGAACTGGGGAACTGCAGCCATAAGTAACGCCGAATGGACGGGCGTGAAATTAGTAGACGTCTTGACTTACGCTGGGGTTAAGGAGGAGGAGATAGGGCACGTCATATTCCAAGGATTAGATAAAGACGCCATTGAAGGCAACCATTACGAGGCGTCCATTCCGGCGGCGAGCGCCATGGACCCTCGTAAAGACGTCATGATTGTTTTTGAGATGAATGGCAAACCCCTGCCTTTAGATCACGGCTTTCCTTTGCGTATCATTGCGCCAGGGATCGCCGGAGCCCGCCAGGTCAAGTGGGTTCACAAGATAATCGTCAGCAAAAATGAGAGTGATTCTCATTGGCAAAAGAGCGATTATAAGAGTTTCAACCCCTCGATCGATTGGGATACTATAGATTACGAGAAAGCTGTGGCAATCCAGGAGTACCCCATCCAATCCGCTATATGCGAACCTACGGAAGGAACAGTCATTGAGGATGATGAGGTTACAATTAAAGGCTACGCGTGGAGCGGAGGGGGCCGAGGGATCATCAGAGTCGAGGTTTCTGCGGATGGGGGTAAAACGTGGACGGATGCTCCCCTGCAGAACGCTTCGCAACCCTTGCACCGTCAATGGGCGTGGACGTTATTCGAAGTAACTGTCCCCATTCCAAAGGACCACAAAGGCGAAGTAGAACTCATCTGCAAAGCCATTGACAGTTCACATAACCAGCAGCCAGAAAGAGCTGAGGGTATATGGAACGTGAGGGGCCTCATTCACAATGCATGGCACAGAATTAAAGTCAAAGTAGCTTAATTCAATAATTGAATAAATATAAATAATTAAATATTGTGGAACGAGGTAAAGTTGGCAATCCGGAGAAAAGATGGCCAACTATTTTAACCCTCTTAATGGAAGAAATACCTACTTTCCACACTGACACATGTTTCTTTGGCAAAGTTGCCACCTGTTTTGGCGAGGAAAGTTGGCATTTTCGCCATTAAGTGGGTTAAAACAGGTCGCCAACTTTCCCGTTTTACGGTAGGCAACATTCATAACTGCTGTGATTAAAACTGATTATTGAAAAGAGGCGTTCACTTGCCAGGTTTTAAAAATTTGCTATACTGAAACACTTGACTTTTGAATTACGAGCGCTGAGATATCAAGAATTTTGAAAAGCCGTTCTAAGTCTCATTTTCCATGGCTTGTGAATATATACATTTCTTTAGTGGAGATAACTCACAGTCCTATCAATACTGCTTAATTACTCCTAACTTAACTTGTAGTATTAATTGCTACATTTTGAAATGACTGGCCTAAACAGACATACTTCGATATTTTAGGCATTTAGTTCTGTTGCTCATATCCAGAACTTATAGTATGGCTAGTGGTTGTGATGTGATTGTGCGTAAAGTTGCAGCTCTCTTCTGTTTTAGTCTCCTTTGTAATTCTTAGAATATATGAATGTGGTCATAGTAATTTTGAAAAGAGCTATGGATATGCCCTTGTATCAGTGTCTGTGCTGGCAAGTAAAAGATCCCTCGCATGGGGTAAATGTGTAACATGTTGAGGACTCCCGCTCTCTCTCCCATCTCCTCCATCAATCCTTGTGAGCGCCCAGAACTGGGCTTAGAGGGCTGCACTTATCATATCTATCTATCTATGTCGCTAGCTACTGGAATACAGGAATATGTTGTGATAGATTGTTAACAAAATTGTGCCATAACTATTACCGTTTGTCTTGTTCATTAGCAATTGAAATACCTGTATATCTATAGATCTACAGGTGATCTTGTTTGTGAAAGCGTTCAGATATTTTATTAAAGACTCAATGTATGAATGAAATTCAATGAATCAATTGTACATATTACTGGTATAGGGTGAGCGCAGAGATCCAATTATTTCAAGGTGTATGTTATGAGTGAATCTAAACTGCAATATTTATAGGTATTTGCTGATGTGCGTTGGTATTTGCAATATGTTGTTCGAACATTTTTTGATGTTCAGTAATATTAAGCCTGCATCATGTATGGATTTGAATGCTTCTTCTTTCCATGAGAATATTTTAAAAATGTGATGACTGAAATCGTGACTGAACTTTGCGTTAGTAATACTGTTGCAAAGTGTGAGACTGCATTTGTTCTCCATTTTATTTATTAAATGTGGGTTTATACATCCGGGCAACTCGATCTTTAACTGGGTCATCCTCTCCGATCACGTGACGAAGGCCAGTGTCTTTTTCTACCTTGACCTGTTCAGTTGACTCTCGATCTATCGGATTATTAAATATTGTCTTGTACCTTGTCCGGTTGGATTCCGTTTCTGTCTATACTTGTGATTGACTCTGGGGATCTTCTGGGTCGGTTTGACATTCAGTCGGACGCCATCAGTGCGTCGTAATTGGCCTCTGGCCCGCCCCAATTTCCGCTCTGATAATCATGGCGCCGCACCGGAGTGCACCTCGTGGCAGGCCCAGATCCCGCGCTGTCCCATATTTCGATCCGGATCTAATCGAAAACTGGACACTGGCTAAGCTGCAGGATGAGTGCCGTCGTCGAGGGGTGTCATTTCGAAGTGGATCGAAGCGTTCAACACTCCTTAGCCTGTTGAGAAACGCACCGGAGATCGAGACAATGGATTCCCGCCATTCTCGAGGGACGCTATCCCACAATGCACCGCCGCGTGACGTCACGGCTAATGGCGGCATCTCGGATGAGCTGGGAGAGATCCTCTCAAACGTCATGGACAAAGTTTCATCGTTGTCAGACCAAGTACGTTGTCTCAGTGAACAGGTCAATGCTCAGACACCTCAGCAATCTCCACCACAAACGGTTGCTCCTGTTAATTCGCCGTTCGTCCCCATCGCCCAGCCAGTCTCTCTGGATCAATCAGCTGATCCCTTTTCACAACATCAACACAGCCAACTGTCAAATGCCAACCCAGCTGTCACTTCAGCTGTCAGTGACCCAGACTTCAACCTGGCCTCTGCGTATGCTCAGTTTGGCATTGGGATACCTAGTGCTGCTGCAGGGAGCCCTTTGCAGACCGCAGGGCCCCGGCCTAGTGCCATCAGATCACGATATGGATACACATCCCAGTCCATCCCCGAAGTGGTCACTGTGTCCCCAGCTTTGAGGGAAGCCATCATTCAAGGTAGGGATGTCAATTTAGCTGCCTTGTTAATTCCCCATTTTAGAGGCTCTGGCGATAATTCGGAGAGACTGCCGGCTGGCTCCACTGACTCCCGTGCACCCAACAGAGTTCTGTCACTTCCCCAATTCATCGAGGCCTTCACAGTATACAAGGCGGTGATGTGCTCGGCTTTCCCGCATAGGAGGCCCGAGCTGGACACCTATGAAAGGTCCATCGTCAGCATGGCATCACGGAACCCTGGCCCAGGTTTCTGGGAATATCATTGCATTTTCTCCCGCAGAGCAGCGGCCCTTCTACGCCATCGGAATGTTTGCATTGACTGGGCCGTACGGGACGAGTCAATTTACAATGATGTTTTCTCTGGCCGGCAAGCCTACGACTCAGAGCCGGGCAGACGCAGGCGAGACCACAGTCCCCGGCGCGACAACCGCAGGGACCTTAGTCCCAGACGCGACCGCCGCAGGGAAGATCGGCACAGCCCCAAGGCCGCGTCTAGGCGAGACTACAGCCCAAGGCTACATGACTACAGCCCACGGAGGCGCGACTACAGCCCGAGGAGAGATTCCCGAGGCAAGCCCAGCGACCGCACTTCACAGCCTCCGCGCTCTTCCATAGACATCCATGGCCGTCCCAGAGTTTTCCACAATAGAGTGGAAATATGCAACAATTATAACACAGACAGCGGTTGCAATGCTCCCAGTTGCCCGAGGGCCCACGTCTGCGTCTCTTGTAGGGACGACCATCCTCAGCTGTCTTGCCCTTTACTGAAGTCCGGGCCTCAGGCAAAAAAGCGTTAATGCCTGCAGGCCCTACAACTCCTATCGATATTGGTCGGTTGGAGCACGAATTGGATAAACACCCGGACAAACAATTTGTTGAAAATCTCATCTCGGGGTTCAAGACTGGTTTTGATACCGGCTTCTCACAGTTGCCTAATACCCCTTTCATTTGCAAAAATCTGTCATCGGCCCGCAAGGATCCAACTGCAGTGTCAAGTTTGCTACAAAAAGAGCTCAATAAGGGTTTCTTAGCTGGCCCCTTCGAAACCATCCCTTTCTCATCTTACAGGATAAACCCAGTCGGCGTTGCAGAACACAAATATTCCAGCAAAAAGAGATTAATTGTTGATATGTCTGCCCCTCACAATAACGACGACCATCCCAGTCTAAACAGCCTCATCGACAAGGAGAGTTTCTCGCTGCAGTACGTCCGCATTGACGATGCCATCACATTAATAAAACAAATTGGGGTTGGAGCCCAGCTCATTAAGACAGATATATCGGACGCTTTCAAGCTGCTCCCTATCCGTCCGGACTTGTGGCCCTACCATGGTATTTCCTGGGACGGCGACTATTATTTCTTTACACGGCTCGTCTTTGGCAGCAGATCCAGCCCAAAAATTTTTGATAATCTTTCTCTGGCAATTTGCTGGATTGCGCAGAATAATTATCAGATTTTCAATTTACTACATCTCCTTGACGATTTCCTGGCAATCGAACTCCCGGGCGCCGACGCCCTCTACACCAAAGACAGGTTCCTGGAGGTTTTTCAAAACCTTAATGTCCCCATAGCTGCCCATAAGACTGAAGGCCCAGGGACCTGCTTGGAGTACCTAGGTGTGACACTTGATTCAGTGGCTATGGAAGCTCGCCTTCCGGCGAACAAAGTTTCCCGCATCCTAACTTGCCTTGAACTTTTCTCGGAAAAGCGATCTTGCACAAAACGGGAATTGCTGTCTCTGCTAGGCCACATGAATTTCGCCAGCAAAGTCATCCGCCCTGGACGTTCCTTTGTATCTCATCTCATCGCCCTGTCCACAACCGTCCGTGAACTTCACCACCATGTAACCCTCACTGCAGCTGTGCGGGCTGATCTTAAAATGTGGGCCAAGTTTCTGAAGGAGTGGAACGGAGCCTCCTTCTTCCTGGATGACCACATTACCCTGGCAGCCGATCTCACCATCTACACCGACGCCACACCCACTTCCTATGGGGGCTACTACCAAACCCGGTGGTTCCAGGGCAAATTTCCACCGGAATTCTTCACGGAGCGGCAGTCCATGGCTTTGTGCGAATTGTTCCCTATTGTGATGGCCTGTGTCTTGTGGGGGAGCCAGTGGAGCCAGAAACGCATTCTCTTCTATTGTGACAATGAATCCACAGTTCATATTATTACTAAAGGAAGATCAAAAGTGCACAGCATAATGCGGCTCATGCGCCGCCTCACTTACCATTCCGCTAAGCATAATTTCACAATTCATGCCAAGCACATTCCTGGTAAAGAAAACTGTATAGCTGATGCTCTTTCTCGTTTTCAGATGCAGACTTTCCGCAGATTGGCTCCACTGGCAGACCCCAAGCCAACTCCTTGCCTCCCGCTGTCTTTCCTGATGATGAACTAGCCAACTTGGACTACCTATGGCAGCAGTCTCTCAGCAAGTCAACTTTATCTACTTATAATTCAGCTCTAGCTACCTTTAAACGTTTTGTTGCGATGATGTCCTTATCCTCTCCTTGGTCCTCGGATTCCCTGCCGACAATCTCCGAAGAGGTCCTAATTCATTTTGTCTCTTTCTGTCAAACTTCGCTTAATCTGAGATTTGACACCATTAAACTGTACCTGGCCGGCATCCGTTTTTACTACATTAAGCTGAATAATGTGGATATCTTGTCAACCAACCTCCAGTTGCCGTACATTCTCAGAGCAGTCAAGAAAACTCAGAACAATTCCAACAGATGTCCCAGGCTTCCCATTACCTTCAACATCTTACAAGATCTATGCTTTACTCTCAATGCCGGCCTTTTCACTCCCGCGTTGGATTCAATGTTCTCAGTCATTTTCACCACAGCCTTCTACGGCTTCTTACGCTGTGGCGAATTCACGGCTGACGTTCATTCCACCACCTTCCTGCGGATTGTGGATGTCACCGTGAGGCCGGATCTTTCTCAGTTTTCTCTGTTCCTTCCTTCATCGAAAACTGATTACTTTTCTGAAGGAATCAATATTCCCATTTTTAACACTAAGCCCTTACTCCCCGTCACACTGATGTCACGATATCTCCAATATCGGCGCAACCACGGAGCCCTTCCAGAGTCACCCTTGTTCTTGGAGTCTGAGTTTACCTCTCGGCCCCTGTCCAGACATACCTTCATTTCAAGACTAAAGCAGGCCTTGGCTAGATCAGGGTACTCGGACAGTCATTTCAGTGGCCATTCTTTTCGCATTGGTGCTTGTACATCGGGTGCTGCGGCTGGCGTTCCGGATCATCTCCTTCAAGTCCTGGGTCGATGGAAGTCCGGCTGCTATACTCGCTACATCCACACGCAGCCAGCAAGTATCGCAAATGCCCAGGCTCAGATGAATTCATTATAATACTCGTTGGGGGCTCTCGCTCGCCTACACCTCGCTCATTTGGGCATTGAATTCGGGGAATTTTTTCCCCCCAACTTACATTATACATGTATATACGTTATTGTAAATTTACTTCTTTAAGCTGGTCCGCATCCGCTTCCAGCTGGCTCAGCATCGGCTGCAGCCCGGATTGTTTTATTGTGTGATAGTTTACTTGCGGCTCAGTCTGCACTGCAGCCCGGAGCTCACCGCAGCCCTCCGGGGTTTCTCAGATGTGGTGAACTTCTTAGTTTATCTTAGCTCTACAGTATTATTTGCCTAGATTAGCTTAGTTGGTTAGGTGAGCGAGCAGCCCCATTGTCATGCCAAAGAACTGTGGATCATTTACTTATGAGGTTATGACCCAAAATAAAACAGTGCAAACTGTTTAAACCTCAAACTAGTTGTTTGTTCGGTGTGTATAAATTCTCCATTTTATTTATTAAATGTGGGTTTATACATCCGGGCAACTCGATCTTTAACTGGGTCATCCTCTCCGATCACGTGACGAAGGCCAGTGTCTTTTTCTACCTTGACCTGTTCAGTTGACTCTCGATCTATCGGATTATTAAATATTGCCCACCGCCACCCCTTAACTCCACCCGTTCGTAGGCCTCCCTCGGCAGGCCCTTCTCCGTTCTCCGGGCCCCCTCTTCTGTGACCACAGGCCTATATCTCTAGGCCCCCTCTTCGTGTGACTCCCGGCCTACATCTCTAGGCCCCCTCTTCGTGTGACTACCGGCCCATATCTCTCAGCCCCCTCTTCGGTGACAACAGGCCTATATCTCTGGGCCCCCTCTTCGCTTGACAACAGGCCTATATCTTTAGGCCCCCTCTTCGTGTGACATCCGGTTTTCTGCTATTGCGCCTCTACCAACTCGCAATATCAAACTAGACCACCCGCAGATTTCATCTCGCAGACACCTTGGTTTCTACTTTCGCTTCGTCGCATCATCACTCATCTGAACATTCGCAACTTTAAACTAGATTCCCTGCAGATTGAGTTTCGTGCGGTCAGCTTGGTTTCTAGTCTCGTCGTCTCCACTGGTCGCTACGCTGCTGCCCTAACATTGCCACTTTAATGGACTATTTACGCTGTGTTCCAAAGACTGTCCGGCTACGGTTTGGACCACTTGTTCATTTTTCTTTTTAAGCTAACTGTCATTAATAACTACTGTGACTTCCTAGTCACCTATCGTAGTCAGGGACTGGCCTTAAGGTGAGAAAACACTGGCCTGCTGGTCTGAGCCTTGGATAAACACACCTCCCTGCCCTCGGGTCATGGGAAGGTTGGGGCGTCCCGCTCGCAGCACATATTGTATAGCTAGCTCTATACCTTGGGCTGTCTCGCTCTTCGTTCTCATTTTAGTCACACTCTTTCCCAGACTTTATACCTCCATTGGATTACCTGACGTTCACCGGTCTCACTGCAGCCCGGACCTCACCACAGCCCTCCGGGGTTTCTCAGATGTGGTGAAGGATTGAAGCATTGACTTCGGGGCATTGAATTCGGGGAATTTTTTCCCCCCAACTTACATTATACATGTATATACGTTATTGTAAATTTACTTCTTTAAGCTGGTCCGCATCCGCTTCCAGCTGGCTCAGCATCGGCTGCAGCCCGGATTGTTTTATTGTGTGATAGTTTACTTGCGGCTCAGTCTGCACTGCAGCCCGGAGCTCACCGCAGCCCTCCGGGGTTTCTCAGATGTGGTGAACTTCTTAGTTTATCTTAGCTCTACAGTATTATTTGCCTAGATTAGCTTAGTTGGTTAGGTGAGCGAGCAGCCCCATTGTCATGCCAAAGAACTGTGGATCATTTACTTATGAGGTTATGACCCAAAATAAAACAGTGCAAACTGTTTAAACCTCAAACTAGTTGTTTGTTCGGTGTGTATAAATAAAAAAAAAGTATAGTCTGGAAATTAATTTTGTTTGTTTGATCATTTATTATCTGACATCTGGATTTATTGCTAGACGGTTAAGGTTTGTGTCTGCTGTGACACTGTCTCGGATCTGGCTAGACAGGCTAACTCGGCAAATTCCTCAGTACACTAATGGTTAAGCGTGTTTGTCCGCTGGCTCTGAGGGCGTGGGTTCAAATCTCACCCTGGCAACTCGCTTTAGTCCTAGCCCATGGGACATTAAATGGAGGTGGGTTGTATCAAGTATTCTATGCTGGGGCAACTGAAAGACAGTGGTCATCCCTTTAAAATCTTGGTTCTGGAAATGCCCTTAAAATCCGCAAATAATCAGGTGTTCCTGGGATCCTAAAATCTTAGCAGAGAAAAAGGTCACTTGAAAATTGACTGTTGCATGAATGTTGATATCAAACATGGCCGATGTTCTCCACACAATTGTATTAAAGTGGGTGTGAGAACATTGTTACAGAAATGCTGCAACAAGTCATTGAAAGTTTATAGTTCATGAGTAACGAGCCACCCTTTAATGCGACAGAGGGCTCAAAATGCTGGGTCTCGGGTATGACTCTTTTAACCTGGACTTAGGTTCGTTAGCAGTCTAAATTTTCCATGTTCCCCCCACCCCCCAACATCATTTTACAGGGTCTCAATCACCAGTCCAATTCATTTAATCTTTTATGTGACCTGGCAAACAGCATTAATAAAAGATTTTGAAAAAACATTTTATTTCCAAAAATACCAACTTTGAGTTGAACAATGATTTCTATAAAAAACAAAATTCTCAAATTTTCAAAATGGTGACAGAAGTGAATGATATTTTTTTAACTGCTTTACTCTTACTTCTAACCAATTTTATTTTTACAAGTACTGGTCAAAAAAATTTTAAATTCTGGAACTTTCCAGAATTACGACTGATTACCAATTATATCAACAATTGCCCAACAATGTACATTTCTAAAATCAGATATCATACAATATTTTCTTACATCATGACATTATAATATTAATTGTATTACATACTTTTATAGGCCTATAGCTTTATCACACATACTTAACAAATATATTTTTTTGCATACGATAAATATCATAAAATATCTTGGATATTGGAAGGTACCACAACATAACATAAACACAATTTTAAAACAGAAATGTGCAGAAAAATATGTATAATATAATGAAATAAATGCACATGTTCCACTACATATTTGATTTAGAAGGCAAGATGATCAGATAATTTTGTGACATCATGTCATCAACATAATATATCCACAACAAAATTACAGTAACTATTCTACTGACCAGCTACAGTACGCTTAAGAAAAATAACAAAAAGATTTTGCATACAAAAACTAACTTTGGCACAGAAAAAGAGTAAATTCACAGAAAATTCTTAACAGTCGAGTCACTGCACTCCGAGCAAGCCCAGGGCCTCCTTTGAATGCAGGTCTCCCTCAAATATATATATTAGGGATGCACGGATATCCGGCAAGGTATCCGGCCGGATATTGGAATTTGCAGGATATCCGGTATCCGGAAAAATAAGGGTAAGAACCGGATATCTGGGATACTCAAAAATAAGTGAAAAGCTAAAAGAATTCTGATAAACAAGAACCCAGGGGTTCAAAATGGAGGTGGAGTAGTTTCCTAAGTTCATATCCCCCAAAAAATGACAATTTCCCTCAGTGCCAAGAACCAGCTGTTGTTAATATATAGGCCTATATATATATTGTGAGCTAATTTTCAGAATTTTTACAGATAATCCATTTTCAAGCCACAAAATGGCCATGTGGCATAGTTAATACGTAAAATTGAATACATTTCATTAAAGAACTTGGAAAGAGCTTTAAAATGATGCATGGAAACAGAGTCCGCGAAAAGTGCCGGTTTGCCGGTCAAAACCGGCAAAATTAGCGTCTGACCGGCAGAAATAAAGTGGTTACCTGCCCAAATGTCCGACAGGTCTGTTGTAGAGATAATGAGCTAATACAGCAATCAATGCAATTAGTGTAGGCCTTCCGACTCTCATGTGTAATTGACAACATCACTGACACACATTGGTGTCAGAACTGTCGAATGGATTTCAATTAAACATTGTAAGAAGTGTCAATACCTCAGCATTGCAATTAGCAATGTTCATATTTAGGAGTTCAATTGTTTCAATACAAGATTCGAGGCCTTGCAAGCAGCAGTAGGCCTAGTTAGCCGTATTGTGTTCAGAGCAAGGGCTTCTTGAAATCTTATTTAGTGACAAATTTATTACCCTAACAAATTTTATTGATTGACTTATTTATTGATTAGAACATGTACAATTCATACAATACATTTCAAAAGGACATTTATTGATTGACTTATTTATTGATTAGAACATGAACAATTCATACAATACATTTCAAAAGGACATAAGGCTCTACATGTCAATAGGCTCTACATTCAAGGTTCTGTTGACATGGGGAGGGATTTGGAGAAACTTCATATTTTGAAGGCAGACTACAGAAAGTCCGCTGAAATTCTTGAAGTTGAAATTTCGGGCAGATAAGATTTCCTTCGGACAGGTAGAATTCAGAATCAACCTGCCCGAATGTCCTGTGTGTCAAAAGCACTTTTCGCGGACTCTGCATGGAAATGTTTGTCATCTGCCAGGTAGCTCAACCTCCTTTTTGTGGAAGAAGCTACACAATCATTTTGGAGACCATCATGTGATTATCAGATGAGAAGACTGGGAATCTTAGACATACAGGATCAACTAATAGAATTAGTTGTCTCAGTATGGAACACTGGATACAATGTTACTGACATCCATCAATATCCAATGGACTCTGACAAAACTGAGTTCCAACAAAAAGGTTAACACTAAACTATATATGGCTATAAAACTTAGGCCTACCGAAATATGTTCAACCAAAATATTTGTTAAGTCTACCAATTTATTCACTAGCATTAATTTGCGATAAGCCAAAATTTGAGAAAAATATCAGAAATTCTAATTTTTCCTTTTTTTTTGTTTTTATTAAAATTTCATCAGATTGGCCCTCCAAATGAGTTAAGTTTTTTAAAGAGGTATAATTAAGATATATATCTAAATGCAAAATTTCAGAGGTCTAACTCCAAAATAGACGGAATTATGGAGCATTGAAAAAAATTACATTTTTTCCAAATTTTTGCTGAATTTGCTGTTATTAATTTTTGAACGAGCATTGAGACACTCAAAAGGCACATTGAGGGTATTTAATGCATATTATGGTAGATTTTCATGCCCATAGGTATAACCATTTCGGATTTCTGTTCGGGAAACGAAAAAAAAAATTATGTTTTTAAATTTTCAATATTTTACATATATGCTATAAGACCCATTCATGGGCAAAATATCATATACACAAGTACCAGAGTTTAGGCACAGTGGCCAATACGGCTATGTGTGATGCTGCCTGCAGTGGATCCAAGCAGGTTGTAAAGGAAGACACGTCTAAATTATGACATGCCTGCTACTCATTCCTATACCAAATGCATGCTCTATCATCAAGCTAAGTGCATGACTTGACACCAAACACCTCCAAACAAAATGGCTAAGTCAGGGCCCAAAAGACGTTCTGAAAATGCTCAAATTTCAAATTTCCCGCCAAAACTTCCCATTCTCTTGTGTGACTGCATAAATGGAGATGTGTACACACCTCCATTAAAAAATGAAAGAATGTTACAAGAACACTTAGAACACAGTCAAAAACATGATGTAACCATCTTTAAAATTCAGTTACAGAACATAACGAAAGATATTCCATCATAGGAACAGTCCTCCTGCCGGACATGGTATCTCTTGGCTCTCAAAAAAAATTATTATAATCAAGCGCGAATGCTGACAAACTTCCTTTTTTCGTACGTTTACTATCCGGTTTCGACTATCGGGTTAGTATCCGGTATCCGGCAGTTGGTGTAGCCAGATTATCTGGTATCCGGTATTTGGCTATTTTCACTATCCGTGCATCACTAATATAATTATATTATAAATATATTGGCATGTTTCAAACATAGGTCTGTCTCAAATATAGGCCAGCCTCCATTACATCCTACCTCGCATACAGGCCTGCCTCAAATACAGGCCGAATCTGTAGTATTGACCACGAGGCTCAAATACAGGAGTCGGTGAGGTTACATTAAAATTTAAAATGTTAGGCATTCAATGTTCTGGTGTTTCTATGCTGAGTTTGCCTACTGCATACCAAGGCCAAGGGGACCCAGATGATTGCTGTTTACAAATTGGTTCTAGCACTCCTCAACCTTTGCAATTCCTGCACCTTTCCAAGGCTTTTACGGACCTTTGGCTGTTTTTAAAGGACTTTTGACACAATACTTAAATGACATAATTATTAGGTATATAATAAAGCATATAATTATCACACTTGCTTTGAACCACTTTAGCATTTCAATTTACAAATGCAAATTGAACATACGAAATACTTCAGTTTCACAACTAATTGATAAGTTAAAATGTCCAGCAGGATTGGTAGCAAAACTAGCAATCAAGTCTCTTTTCTTTTCATGTATTATATATCATCAAATTTAAGTATTATGGTCTCTGAAATGAAATATCGAGGCAACTAGATAGTATAGCTCATCAAAACCACAGAATAGCACCACAAAAAATGTCAAGTATCAGCTCCTAATGTAAGCAAAAACTGTAGTTGATTGCTATTAAATGTAAGTTTACATGCAGGATGCGGACTCATGCTACTTTTATTTTGCAACACATTTTCATGTTGATCCTGATGTAATTAACAGTATGATTAAGTATCACGAATAACTACACACATCAATGTAGAATTACTTAACTTTGTACTTAATCAAATAGCACGGGTAACATTGGGTGTCCTTGAAGATGACATATTCTTCAATTCTGTTCATATTGTTGACGCACGAATCGTATCGTACTGTGGGGTCGTTGGGATTTTTGGGAGGCGGTTCTTTGTACTCCGCTTTACCCCACGTGTAGTCTCCTACTAAGACGCGGTTGTAGAACAAAGATGAATCTCCGTTAGCATCAGGCGTGTTGTAATTTCCCTGATGAAATGACACGGGGTACGAGGCTCTCGGTGCGAAATACACACCATGCCCATATTTGATGCCTGAAAATAATAAAGAAGCAAAACGTTAATGCTGGTTCACAAACAGGGAAGCCACTTAGTTTAAAAATACTTTTAAAAGCAGATGCACACAATGCCTTTGTCTGTAAGACTCCAACATCAGCATAATACGGTTTATTTCAGAGCTTAGGAACCTAAAGAAGGGCATTTAAAGATAAAATTGCCCTTGGTGACCAATAGCTCCTCATCCTACAGAAGCCTGTTCGACTGGGAAGTCAACCCAAAAGCAGACATCTGTAGATTGGCAAAATCTTACTTGAAACCGACCAGGGTGGCACATAAACCTGTTGATTTATAAGGAATATTTAAGTTCTCAAAAGACCAAGATGTCATCGCCATTTAAAACTTCTTCAAACTAGGTATGATCTGATTCCCCCAGGCCTACTTCAACTCGCAATTGTCATAAATTGTGACCTTGCCCTTGATTGAATTGCTATTGGGGCAGTTTTACGGTATTCGCACTCGGCTGATTTTTCGTCTTTAAGCAATTACTCTGAGAAAAGTATGACAGGTACGCAGAAATTTGTCTTGGTGGCAGTCTTGCACTATATTGAAGTATATGTGTACCAAATTTTACCTTGCTACGATGCCTACTTTTGAAACAGTAGGCGATTTCTGACCAATTCATGCACTTTTTGTGTCTCACGGAGAGTTTCACATATTTTTATGGCAACACAGAAAAGCAAAGGCAGGCACTTGTGATTCATGTTAATGATGCCTGTCTAGACCCATGTCTTGGGCATAAAATACAACAGGTTTCATCTGAATAACTTATACACAACATGACTTTGGTCCTAAAATGTAACAAGAACCCAGGGGTTCAAAATGGAGATGGTGTAGTGTCTTACTTCATATCCCCTGAAAAAGACTTTCCCGGAGTGGCCAGAACCAGGTGTTGTTTAAATTGTGTGCTAAATTTCAGGATTTTAAAAATAATCCATTTCAAGCCGCAAAATGTGGCATAGGTGATAAGGAAAAAAGAATTCATTTTCATTAATGAACTTTGAAAGAACTTTAACATGATGCATGGAAACGGGTGTGATCTGCCAGGTAGATGAACGTCCTTTTAGTGGAAGTAGCTGCACGTTCATTTTGGTGATTATCATATGAAAATTAGATGAGAAGACTGGGAAATCTTAGGCATAGTCTAATCCACTAATAGAATTAGTTGTCTCAGTATTAGCCAGAACTGACTGCTTTGGCCCAGGAGGCCTACCCAAGGCAGGCCAGTTTCTTGGGAGTTATCTCAATATGAAACACTGGATACAACAGTTACTGACATCCATCAAAATCCAATGGGCTCTGACAAAATGGGAGTTCCAACACAAAATTTTACACTAAACTGTATAGATATACGGCTACAAAAAAAATTCCTAATATGATTAAGTAAATATTTGTTGAAGTTTACCAATTTATTGTTTACCATTAATTTTTGAGAAACCAAAATTTAAGAAAAATATCAAAAATCCTAATTTTTTTCCAGTTTTTTCGTTTTTATGAAAATTTCACAAGATTGGCCCTCCAAATGAGTTTAGTCATTTAAAGAGGTATAATTTAGATATCTAAATGCACAATTTCCGCAGTGTTACTCCAAAATTCACGGAATCATGGAGCATTGAAAAAATAACATTTTTCACATTTTCGCTGAATTTACTGTTATTAATTTTTGTAAGAGCATAAATTTAGACCCCCAAAAGGAACATTACGGGTATTTAATGCATACGATGGTAGAATTTCATGCCCACAGGGGTAAAACAGTTTCAGAGTTTTGCTTTGGAAACGAAAAAAAAAATATATTTTTTTTCAATATTTTATAAAACCTCTACCAATTGCTTAAATATGAACAACAATATACACATATATGCTTTAAGACCCATTCATGTGCCAAATATCACATATACAAGTGCAATGGTTTGGGCACAGTGGCCAAAACACAATGTGTGCAGAAGCTCCAAGTGGATCGAAGCAAGATATAAAAGGAAAACACGTCTTAATTACAACATGCCTGGTATTCATTCCTATGCCAGAAGCATGCTCTATAGTCAAGTTATCCACATCTCTTGACCCAAACATCTCCAAACAAAATAGCCAAGACAGGGCTCAAAAGACATTCTGAAAATGCTCAAATTTCAAATTTCCCGCCAAAACTGTCCATTTTGTCAATGTGACTGCATAAATGGAGATGTGTACACATCTCCATTAAAAAATGGCAGATGTCAAAAATTTTGTTTTCGATGGACCATCAGTTGCTTTATATACTGTTATGAGTAGGTATCAAAGAATGTGTATACTGTTTGTGTTAAGTTTGAAGCTTGAGACATATCTCAAGGTAAAACAGAAACATTTGTTTCACTAACCATAATTGGTTTTCAGAATGTGAGGCTTGAATGTGATGCCAAAAAAAAGCATGTCCTCTCTAACCCATAGAAAAAACACTAAGTGTTTTGTAGCAAAAACAAGCTATTTGTGTATCTTTTGCTCAATCATGTGCCTTTACAAGTATGTGACAAATACAAGTTAAAAAGATATCCTGGCCATGTTCATACATTTTCTTAGAAATTAAAATTCATGAAGTCAAAAAAATGTCCTCTCCAACCCATCAGAAATTCTGCTCGGATTCGTGTGTTTTAACACTGGATTCATTGAAGAAACGGCCGTGGTTATACAAACTAAGTAAACCTGGGTGCCTAAAAAGGGTTTTTATAAGTATTGAAAATGTCAAATATATTTTCTTTCGTTATCTATTACACTATTTTGAGAAAATCAAAATTCAGAAAAAAGTTGATTTATTTGTGTCATATATTGATATAATTGTAATTTTTCACTATTAACTGAATGACTTTAAAGGATAATAACCAAATATCTTGCTAATGGAGCCATCAAAGATGATTTTTCCAAAGGCGCCTGATTTTTGGTCATTTTCGGTGGTTTTTTCCTCCAAAACACTATGTTTGACACTGCTGAACACCATGAGTTTCAATCTTACAGTAACAAAACTGGATATGGGGTTAATAGGATACCTAGGGATTATTAACCATGGAAATCATGTGTCTTTTGAGACTAGTACCCTACTCAACAGAAACTTTCACGGTAATGGCAAGCCAGATTTCTGTAATTTCGTAATAAAAATGGTAAAAAAAAAATTGTGGCATGTTTAATCAAAATTTAAGTTTTGTATGGGTTTTGATGTTCCTATGCAACAATGTGACTTGATTTCCAAGAATAAGAATGGGTGAAAATTGTTTCTGGATGGATATTTTTCCTGATAAACAGTTTTTTCAAGAATCAACCCTTGCCTACTTTAAGTAGCAGTATTTTCGTAGTAAACCACCAAATCACTTCAGTCCTCTTTGATTATAGAAACAGTATTAATATGTTAATTTTATGATAGAATGATGGTAATTCTCAAATTTCAGACTTTATTTTGACCCCAATAAGACACTTTGAGTGCAAATACTGTAAAACTGCCCATTGGATAACATTATATGATAGCAATATGATATTTCTACGTATACCAAACGTTGTTAGACTACAGAACTACAATCAAGGAATCAGGGACTTATCCTACTTAAAATATTTCTTTAAAATTTCAATAAAATGCCATGAAAGGATGCTAACCCATTATTGAACTGTGAGCAGATAGGCCGGATAGCACATAGTATCATGATAGACGACTGCGATCGTAGGGTTTAGTCCCGTAACATTTCCTGTCGTATCATAATGCTCGTTGGTTACTGTCCCTGGTTTCAACGGAGGTTCTTTCATGGAGCTGTTACCATTCACACACTGGCCGACTAGGACTTTAGCTTGGAACATGACTTTTTGGCCCCCGGACATGTATCCCACAGAAGTGGCGGCATCTTTAGCGAAGTAGACCCCTTGACCATACGCCACCCCTACAACCAACAGAAAAGAAAAGACGCTGTGATATTACTGAAGCTTTGAATCTCAATACAAGTTAACTAGTAGGCCTATTATGCCGCCTATAGAACAACTCATAGACAGGTCGACCAAGTTTTAGACTCTTTCAACCAAGTTTTCAACAAGCTTTAGACACTTTCAACCAAGTTTTAGACACTTTTGACCAAGTTTTAGACACTTTCGACAAGGTTTAGACACTTTCGACCAAGTTTTAGACACTTTCAAAGTTTCATCTGCACTAAACTATCTTGTAAAGTACACAAATAGGTTTTACATGCGTCACGACAGTTCAGAAAACCAGAACAATTAATCTGGAAACCTACGCCAAAACCACAAATCCTAAATAAAGTTTAATCCTTCAGGACAAATACTCCAAACCAATTTTTCTTTATGATGATTCGGATACCATTGGAATGGCCTTTTCAAGCTGCTTCTAACAATGCCAAATATGTTGGGGTTGCAAAAACCAGCACCAAATTAATCGGAAAAGCTAAAATACCAATACCATTATAAGCCAAAAAACCTGAACCATCCAGCAGTGCTTATTCATGATATACAGTATCTTAGTGAGACCGAGAGCCCCACTGGGTGTTGACATCACTTTAAAGACTGCTTTTCCCCAGGCCCTTCACTGAAACTTACCTGGCTATGCCACTGCATAGCATGGCTTTATTCTAACATAGGCCTACTGTGCAGAGTGCAAAATAAAAGGTTGTCAATTATCCTTTCACAATATGTTTGAATATTATAGGGTGTACACAGAAATCAGGCAGCCACTTATATTACAGTTTTTGTCAGTACTTTTTATAACAAACAAGAGGAATAGAACTTTTTGCCATGTAGGATCTTATTAGAGTGCATATTTTTATCTAATGATACTAGAAACGTACCATGTACTCCACAGTATGACCTGTTAAATCCATTCGCAATAATGTTGTTTACAACATCGGGCCCTGTTCCATGCCACAGCAACTTTTCATTGGCGTTTTCCATTTGCTGTTTGTGCACGAGATATCTCTGGTAGAGTCCTTTGTTTTGAATTCTTTGGATCTGAAAGTGAAATAAACTCATGAGATACCTTTATGTGTTATAAGGACCCACTCAAATACATTTTTTACAGGGACCCAGGGGGGGTCCTGAAAAAACCTCCTCAAATCTAAACGTGAATGATTTAATCCAGAAATGGGGTTTTCAAAAGTAATTATCTAGGATAAAAAAATTTAAAAAAAAGATTAATTCAGGGTTCATTTCAAGCTTTCGTGAATCAACATATTATTTTAGCAATGGATTGCAATTTTTTTTCTAAATTGACGATTTAAGTTCACATACAAGGAGTTGAGGCCATGTCTCGCACAGCTAAGCACACAAATGGGGCAATATAACCACCCAGCCCCCTATATTGACCCCTTCTTATGTTTATGAGATGTACTGACCTTGCTAATTTTCAGATTTGGCACGGTGCTTCTGAATGCCTTCTCCACATCTTTGTACTCAGTGTCAGAGGGGGAGAGTTGGACCAACTTGAAACGTTCTTTGTCACTCATGGGAGCCCAGTTCTTAGGCAGTTCAACTGCAATACAACAAGATTAAAGTATAAGACAGGACAAGAACTTGATAATTCAAAAACTGAGAGAGAGACATAACTACTATGATAGCCAGTGACACAGGATAATTATATATACAGTGTGTCTCGTATAGCATGCGAACTCAGATTTAGCACTGATTCTATGGGCTGTGGAAAAGCAATGCATGAACTTAAAGCAATGCCAGTAATTGACTTTAGTAGAACTAAGTCGTGAGTGGCGCTGCAGTGCATTTTTGTGACGTCACGGAAATTTAGGCCATTGTTTTGGTTGCGTCAAGAATGTAAACAAGTGTGAATGGACAGTCGTTGTCAGAAAACAGCCAAAAATCGGCAAAAAACAGCGCTAAAACATCGTAAAAATATGATATTTACATTGCAAAACAGCTGATCTATCCGTGAGTATGTGTATTTCCATAGTGTCACCTGTAGATGCTGAGCAATGAGGCCAAACACGAGTTCGCATGTTGGATGAGACAAACTGTAATAATCCGACATAATACAGTAATCAAGCAGATTTCACTCACATTTCCGATCTTGGGCCAATCTGTGTACTTTGATCTTATTCTTCTTTTCGTCTTCTTCAACCATCCACTTGAAGTAAACTGTGAACTTTCTCACTTTTCCATCTGAGAAGCAAAAACCAATTCAGTGTTGAAAATCTTTGTCACAAGAAAGAAATTCAAATTAGAGAAACAGAGTTTGTGTTGCATTGTAGCTGTTGCTGGCCAAACCAGAACTCATAGAGAATTTATTAGAATAACAATGTTATGAAAGATAAGCAAGTCCCCCAAGGCATACCCGGTTTTTGTTCACTTTAAGATAGAGTATTATAGACAAATTTCGAATTCAAAGCTTTTTAGTGGGAGAGGCCGAAATAAGACATCTCAATAAGTACTATGGTTTGGATTGGATAAATTTATTTACACAACATATGTACTTACAATATATATACATTAGTTATTCATTTATCAATAGTTTAAAGTAGAATATTTACAATGTTGTGCTGGAGGGCACCCGAGCAGAATTTCTGCCATGACCAGAAGGTGGGTGCACCACTGCACCCCCTTCCCCCTATATGCCCAAAAAATTAATTTATACAATGCTTCTTCAATTAACATATTAATGGATAAAAATATATACACATACTTATCCAAGACAACATTTGAAATTTTGCAGAAATATATAAATGACAGATTTAATCAAGATACATTCACACAGGTAAGAAATGAAGACATCAAGCAAATTTAGTCAGTGCTACCCCTCATCCAGTGTTTGCGTTAGCCACTTTGGAACTGGAGTCCCTGGGACTCCCTGACTTCAGGATTCGGAGTCCCAATGAAGATTTCAGGAGTCCCACACTTTTAATGATTGCCAGGGTAATGGTAAATTTTTCAAGCGCATGATGTCCCTTTCTTAATTATATTAAATGCCATTTTACTGGTATTCCATTCACTCCCAGCAGCTTTGTCAACAGGAAGACCTCCAAATGTAATGATACAATTTGATACATACAATATTAACTTCGTAAGATTTCAATCTGAAAAGTTACTTGTTCACTCAACCGCCATAATTGAATTGATAGGATTTCCTGCCCAGAGTAGGCCTAATATCTAATGGACCAAGAGCTTGTCCAACTTGGGAGCCATATCCATTATAAATCATAATAAAATGTTAGAAGTTATTAAATCTTGTGCTTATGCCAATGTACTCATTGTACTGTATAGCGAGGGATTTGATTTTCCTTCTTTCTTTTGCTGTCTTCAGGTCAAATCACATTGACTATCGTGAGCTGTGCAGTGAAAGCTTCCCATTTTGTTATAGACTTATAGTCATCTTGCTGATGATGTGTCATAAACCATAAGAATGTGAGATAGTTTCAGTTTCACTTCAACTTACAAGTGCTGTTTGTTGGTGGCTGAAGAATAAAGGATTGTGAATCTGATTCTTAATCTAATATCAGTTATCAGACATCATTTTGATCATGCATCATGACTAATCAACTGCCCACATCATTAGCCATCATTAGGCTTATACTCACTCAGTGCACATTTTGTAGTGAAATGGACTAATCTTCTCCTCAAAAAGTGCAACTACTGTAATGGTTTCACACCAGGCAACTGACAGGTAGTCAAATAATTATTAAGCATAGCCTCCACTCAATGCACGGCAGGTACATGCTTGATACCTGCATGCTCAATACAATCAAGGCCCTGATTTCAAAGTACAACACCTCAGCATCAATTAGATGGGATTGGTAACTCTTAAGGTGACCATTGACACTTCAATTGCAATCAACTTTGACACCTCTGTGAAGGTGTCAATTTCTAAATTTCACTTGTCATAACCTCAAGGGAGTGACACTGAATTGGCACTCCAGAGACTTGAAATACAGAGTCCCCAAAGAAATTTTGGCGTCATTTTAGGGTCGGGACGGCGTAAACGCACACACTGCCCTCATCTGGTTCAAAGTTAATGGTAATTGGCAACCTTCATGACATTCACCAATAAACAAACTGTGATTGGCTGATCAGCCTCCGAGCCACCCATGATTGGCTAATGAATCTCTTAGAAACTTGTGATTGTCTAATTAATCTCTTAACAACCTGTGATTGTCTAATCAATCTCTTAGCAACCTGTGATTGTCTGATTTTAATCTCTTAGCAACTTGTGATTGTCTAATTAATCTCTTAACAACCTGTGATTGTCTGATTTTAATCTCTTAGCAACCTGTGATTTTCTAATCAATCTCTTAGCAACCTGTGATTTTCTAATCAATCTCTAAGCTACCTGTAATCTCACGACCTGTTATTGTCCAAACAATCCCCCAGCTGCCATATGAAATAAGAACCAGCTGGCATAATTTCTATTTTGTACAAAATCCTTAAATTCATTCTGAGCCAACCTATTTTTCACTCACCGCGTTCTTCGTGCCACGTTGCACAAGGCTCCTTGTTCTTGTAGGCTTTTTCAATGTCCAAGTTGATGTCCTGCGGGTAAGCTTCAAACTTGCCCCCATGTTCAAACTGCCATTGAACCTACAAAATTTCAATCAAGTGCATATTGTTAGTTACAAATACCAGAACGCTCCCCTACACGAGGTCAGGATTAATCTCTGAGTGAAGACCGACAGATTTGTGTTGATTTAAGAGATAAAAGAATGACCAAGAAGGCAGAGGGATATGCTTGGCGGGAGAATTTCAGACTTTTGCCAAGTAATTATCGTAGTAAGTAATTACCACAAGTTTGTGGGGATTAATGAAATAGAGATTAGAAACTGCTCTAAAATAATAGACGGGACAGAGCCACCGGCTCACCGAGCGAAGCGAGGTTTCTCGTCCCTTAAGGCTAACACATGAGTGGAGTGATCCAGATGGTTCAATCAATAATTTTGATACAGACATCCCATAATATGAGCTAATATAATCCTGGCATTTGCTTCTCTTCACGCATGAATACAACGTGACTACCTTTTCTTCTTCTGTTTGACATTCAGCCTGTTTATGAGGCGAACCAAAAATTTTACCAAAAAAGAGAAAAAAAATTTTTTTTTTAATTTTCGAAAAAAATAAAATATTTTCAGAAAAAGAAATTTTCGGGAAAAAAAATATTTTCAAAAATTTATAAAAAAACGAAAAATTTCAGGGAAAACAAAAAAAATTCCCCAACAAAATTTTTCCAATTGCCCAAAAAAAAAAGAACGTTTGGAAAAAAAAAAATTCCAAAAAAAAAAAAATGTAAAAAAAAATATTTTTTTACAGATACAGATACAGATAATTTATTGGTCACATTGTATACATCGATATATATATATACAACAGTGAAATTTTGGTACTTGGTACAAGGTTAAGGTACATTACATTGAAGCATTTAACAGGGAAACAGATACAGGAAGGAAAGTGTCTTTAAAACGCTGTGTCCTGATAGAGGGCATTCGATATCTGCGCCCACTGGGCAAAAGCTCAAAGAGTTTTTTTTTTTTCGAAACAGAACAAAAGAATTCCCCCCCCCCAAAAAAAAAAATGTTTTAAAGAACAAAAAAATTCCCCAAAAATACAGAATATTGTTAACCAAACGAGTATTTACATGTCTCATCTTCTATGCTGTGGCATCATATTAATATCTCAGAAATGAACACTAAGATTGTAACAATTATGATATTACTATGTGAACTTTTTCATGTGATGACGTTTTCTTTCATTGTCGCAACTGAAATACTTTGAAATGTCCAGTTTTTACTGTTGACAATCTAGCAAACTGTTTTTCAGATATTCCCTAATTTCTAGAAGACAGAAGGACCACAGCTTCGGAGCAAATATTATATCAAGTAAGAAAAAGAGGATACAAAATTGAGAAACTCACAAAATCAGCCAACATCTTTGCTTTTTCATCATCGTCCTTCTGCTTCCTCACGGTCAACAAAATTTCTTTTACTTTCATGAAAACCTCTGTGACATCACTTTCATGGCCTTTCAGGGTAATCTTGCCTCTTCCTTTGTCAATGTCAATTTCAATGCCCAATCTTTTTGCTTCTGCCTTGATATTGTGCTCCTGCAATTTAAAACATTTTATTTTCAATTTTATCACAAAGATAGAACGTCTGAAGTTCCTCCTCCTAATGACTAATTCAGGAAATTTCATAGATCTAAAAACAATGACATGATTTCTCTCAATTGTTGGGTTAATTTCTTTTACTACATCAGTTGCCATAGCAACCATATCCTATGTAATAGCCTGTGTAAGTTTATCTCATTCCTCCATGTGATTACGCGTGATTTCGCCCGTTGTTGGCATTTATGGAATCTGCCGCCATTTTGTACCAAAGCAATATCAACGGACACTTAATTGTATTCCGAGCTCCGTTTAAGTTAATAAACCTTTCAAACATTACAGATTTGCATCACCCGAGTCTTAAATGGAATGTTTAGCATAGATTCCAACCATTATCCCGTCGATTGACAGCTTTTATCTTCAGTTATGGCCCGGTGAAGTCCGGAAAATGTGTAATAATCTGCAATTGGTACTTCTTGGTATTTTTTAGAGACTTTGTAGGTTGTAAAAGCAAGCAATTATTCATGTACTTATGTTGATGACTCTTCAGTGCTCCATTTATTACATGTAATTACTATGTTTTCCTTAAGAACAAAACAGTTTAGAGAAAACTCTGATAAAAAGTGAACAGCCTTGTTCATCTTCACAAACCTTAAATGAATCCAAGTTGTTAATTGCTTCACGATTCTCCTCCTCCTTCCAGCCGCCTATGGCTGTCGTCTTCTCCTGTTTCTGGCAGAATTCCTTGATCATCTCGATCGCCTTGTCTCTGTTTTGCCTCTGTGTGTATGTGATGCACAGTTCCACCTTCTTCTCTACTGGCACTGAGGAATAACTTATGGAGGCCTGACCATCATCCGCTGCAACAAATACAACTTCAATAAAAATATCATGAATTACTAAGGAAGTTTTGCATTGATCTTCCAGACTAGATTTTCGAGCAAAAGAAAGAAATCTATTCCGATTCTATAATTTCAATTCAATCCAATTTCATTCATTACAAAGACCATGATGCGCAGGTTCCAAACCGAGGTGGTGATTCAAAATTACACATAAATTCTATATAATTTCAAAAAAAAAAAATTACCTGTCTCCTTAGGTTGTCCAAATATTTTTGCTGCACATTCTAAAAGGAGAAACATAAATAAGAATTCAGCAGTAAGATTTAACTTGTTCGAATTAAATTTAGATTTCCAAATAAAATCTGTTTTCTGTCATTAGTAATGTTTTGAGATAATGATTTTTGTACAAATGACAAAAACAAATTATTTCCTTTCAAAATGTTTACATGTTATGGCAAATGAGGTGATTAACAAATTATGCGGACCTGCTCTGGACCAACCAGAGACGGATGGATGATTGGGGCTTTACATCCTGTATTTATGTACTTAGGCTAATTACGACAGGAGGAGGATAGGGCAAGAATCATAGAAACAGCTGTCAAACGTATTTCCTGTATTAGACGCCCATTCCGTTTTCGGCCTAAAAGCCCATCCCCCTCCATCTAGAATTGATTTCAATTAAATTTATTTTCAAATCTTTTTTAATGCAAAATCGTGCCTCCAATGCTGCCAAAATGCCATGACGCGCACCAAAAACAGTAGTGCGCACGTCTTTCCACAAGGTGGCTACCAGTCAGCTAGACTGAACCTGGTTTTTGCACCTATTATTGTTGTGTAAATGTGATATGATATAAAGGGAAATCACCAAAAACAGCCTAATATTCAATTGAAGTCAATCTGCACGTTTTTATCATCTATGACATCCGAAAAAATGGTCTTAGTGCATCAGCAATACCTCCTTAACATGCTTCGAAAATTTCATGTCTCTGGCACATCTACTGACCCAATAGGACCAGTTTCTATGTCAGAAAAGAGTGATGAGCTTGAAATACGAATAGAATCTGTTTCAAGACTTCTTTCAAATATCATGAATATACTCTTTAAGATCTGCTCTTGTTGCCAATTCAGGAGATCCTTAATCACTCAATCATCACCAGAAGTTATTTTTGCAGAAATGAACACAGTCCAACTGACTTTATTTCATCTGTACTTTCTTGTAAAATGTTTTTAATATCTCCCCTCATGATTTGCTGCTCCTTAATGGCCAATTTGAAATGTGCAAGAAGAATCTCAGAGAGCCGCAAAGAATTCTTGTGATGCAGAAAATAAAAGCAGATGTTGAATCCGGAGTCCCCCCAGGGAATGGTACTTGTATCTTAATATATAAATTTTGTTGTCAAATAAAAGTCTATATATATATATATATATGATGTGCAGATTTTACCTGACACGAATCCTGTGACCTTCTTGCGCCAAGAACCAGAAGCCTTGCGACCCTCCACCACAACCTTCTGCATTTCGTCATGGTACACATTGAGGAACTTGCGGTCAAAGATACACACTCTGATCTCTTTCACGTGCTTGGGCTTGTTCTTGGTAAATTCAGCGATGGCCTCCATTGTGAGGCTAGCCATTTGCCCAGGGTCCTTCTGATACTGACCTGAAACCAATGACAACTCGAGTATAAATAAGGTTTATATGGCTAAGCATTGACATAAGTGTGTGAAAGTCAGAGAGAATCAACATTGGATCACCCAGAGAATCTACCATTGACGAATCACTCCATCACCGCATTCTATCATAAGATTTTACTATTTAGTCCTAAGGTGACTATGACCCATCATTTTAAAGCTCTCAAAGAGATCTATCCACTGATTCCACTCCAGTAACTGCCAGGTAGGCCTACATACAACTTATAGATGTTTAAATCGGCAAAATCGGCTACATTTGCATAACATATATGAAGGTCTGTTCATTGGCCAGCTTTAGCGGATGTTTCTGACTGATTCACTGAAGGCCTTGCTGAAGTGTATTGGATCAATTTAAAGTATTACTTACCAGTTCCTAGAGCAGGGAAGGAGATGGATTTGAGGTGGAAATTTTCTGCTTCTTGCAAACAAGTCTTTATGTTCTCTTTGAAGTTGTCACTGTCATGGCCGACATTCAGGTGACATATTTTACGACACTTGAGATTTCCAGCCCCACTCATGAAGGTTCCATTACTCTGCACTTTTCCTGAAAAAAAAACAACAACCAAAAAATGTAATTTTGCCAAGCAAGTTGTTGCAGTCGGCATACAACAAATGAACATGTATGCTCATACTGACTGGGAACAGTCAGCTGTACAGGCAGGCAAGCGAGCGAGGCTGCAGACTGATGTTAATCAAATCGAATTCGATATTGAATTGCCATCACCTGGGTCACTAGGGCAGCTCTCGATCGGGTCTGCGCTCAGCAGAATTCAGCAGAACTCAGCAGAACTCAGCAGAACTCAACAGTACTATGTTGGGTTGCATCAGAAATGCATGTGAGTGAGGACGTGAAATAGGGCACCTCCAGTGAAATGTTGAAGCCTGCTCGCCCACGCTCGCAACTGCACCACAGCAGGCTACTGTAGCCTAATATTCATGTAGATTTTTATTTTACAAGTAGGATTAATCTGAATTTATGTGACATCACACGTTTGCTTACCTTGCTTTTTGCATTCTTGCACAACACTATTTCCTGCAGCACTTGCAATTGCCTGGGACACTTTGCCTTCAAGTAGAAATAACATGCATTACAATGAGTGATCATCAACATCGCTTTTTCTAATACTCTTGCATAATGTGGCATTTTAAAAGTTATAAAGAAGAAGCCAGAGGCAACAAGAGTTTATGAAACCCATCATGCCCCACATCCTCTTTCCAACATCCTCGGCATGCTCCTACCAGAGGACACCATGAAGCAGTATCCAAATGAATCATCCTCCCTCTGAACTAGAACAAGCGGCTTCAACGCTCATCTGTTAATGTGAAATCTATGCCTGATTATCACCCACAGGCGCAATACCTGCACCTAATTTCATAACTCTAAGCGAAATATTAAGGTCACAATGGGCAGTTCAAGAATGAAGAAAGATGGCAGCCAAAATTACCTCAATCTTGGATTCCTTGACATTTTCCCGATCCATGCCCGCAGGCCAATAACTATACCTAACTTCTTAACTCTAAGCGAAATATTAAGGTCACAGTGCGCAGTTCAGGAATCGTTACCATTTTGTGGCAGCTGTTTTGGAGGCCATCTTGCATTTCGCAACATGCTCCCTATCCACAACCGCAGACAAATACCTGTACCAAATTTCATAACTCTAAGTGAAATATTAAGCTCACAAATGGACACAAATGGACACTTACACAAACCTTAACTGGGACGACGATGAGGCGAAGGTTAGGGTAAGGTGAGGGGCAAAGAAACTTTCACTTATTCATTGACCTTCTTTCACAATTCATACATGACATACCTTGTGCAAGATCCAACCACTGATTGGTTCCATTTACAATGCAGTCAGTGGTTTCCTTGGTAATATCAGCTTCTAGTACTTCAAAACTAATCTGTTCAATCATGACTTTTCCTTTAATAACAGCATCGCCTCCAGACTGGCCGTTGTAGTTCCCGCTGAGAACATTCTTGAATGCCTGAAGAGTTCAATAAAGTAGAATGTCCTCAAAATATATCAGGCTGTGTTTTGCAGTCAGGGACCAAAATCATGCCATTAGCAACAATGGCAAATTTAGAGCGAGATGCATTAGGCCTGAGACACATTGAGTAACCACACATGATACAATACATGGACCTATTTTCACCCAATTGAGGTCCATTAACAATTAATGTATATCTGATATATAATCTGCTGTATAGGCTAGTAAGTCACCTTCAAAAAACATAGGAACAACAACTTGTGATAATTTAAAAATATATATGTAAATAGCAGATTTGGTTCAGTAAATTTAAATTGCTTCAGATTTCGAAATAATGTGGGTAATCAAAACACTTCCTCCTGCTGAAACCAAATATACTGCAGTTCAAGAAGTTCTACAAATTACTTCAAATTTAAGACGTTACCATATGCCTGTTTAAGAAATTATTTATAGAAATAAGAGCAGGGGTGTCACTACAGTACAGGGGAGCACATGCCACCAATATTGGAACTATGCTCTCCCAGGTCCCCACCCCATGTAAACTCCAGAAATCCACCTAAAATATACAGCAATTAGCATAGTGGGTGCTCCTCCAGAAAATTGCTGAGCACTGAGGGCCGACACATAGAATCTCACATACACACATTGGCAATGTATGATCACTTATTTAAACCATCATAATTACGAATCAATCTAATCCCACTCACCTGAACAGACTTGTCATCCTTTGCATGAACAACCAACACAACCTTTTTCAAGGATCCAGATGGATTTTTCTCCATGAATTGTGAGACAGTTTGGTGCATCGTGGATGCCACTACGTCGTGGGGAAAGCCCAAGTAGCCAGTGCCAATAGCCGGGATAGCAATGGACTGAAACTCACTGGCAGAAGCAGTCTCCAGAAGTTTTTTGATGAAGTCCCTTAGGCTCTGCAGGAAAAATGCATGCTTGAGTATTAGACCAAAATAAAGAAATTACAACAGTTGATGTCAAGAACCATCCAAACCATTGGATCTGACGCTAAGTCTATGAGCCCAAAAGGCTGAGCATGCAGCTTTCAAGTAACAAAAAATAATAATATTAACTTTTTTTTTCATCTTGATCAATTAATTTTAAGTGTTTATACAATGAACATACAAATAAACATACCCTTGTAGCTGCGCCTTTTCCACCATCCCATTTTCCAAGCCGACAATGATATATTGCCCGCCACAGACCACCTGCATCACTAGTGGCAAACTGGAATTCGCCAATGGGTGCTTGAGACTTCACCTGGTCTTGAATAACCTTTTGATCCTTTTTGCCAAAACAATCCATGATGCTTTTCGACAGAGGTCCTTGGAACAAATCACCATCCTGGGGCACTGAGTTGACGATCACATCAACCTGTCGCAAAATAAAGCAGAGTTCAGCTGAAATAAATACATTAGGGTACCAATAAAACTGTGAAAAATGGTGTAAAATTGTCAAATTTATCAAAGACACCCAATTTTCAAGGCTCTTGATCGAGGACCAGGTTAATGTTGTTCAAATCTTATAGCACAATTTGAGCACCAAGAAGTGAATTTGAGGGGATATGTGATCAAATACATTTATTGTCGCTCAATGTCCCTGGAGGACTTTAGTTTTTGGGAGACCCTAATATCCATGCAATATTTTCATGAGGAATGGTGCATTTAACTTGCACAGTTATGCATAGCTCCTGTCCAATAAGAGACGCAACATCTAATTGGTATCGAAATATTTTATTGCCTACAATCAGACATTTATGAGACTTAGACAAAGTGTGAAATTTATTTGATGAAAAACGAAAAATCTGCTTCCAAAATAATGCCGGCGACAAAGCTTTGTAAACAAGCTCTCATTTATGAGTAGAAAATATCAGATTGAAAAAAAGCTCAATGCACCCAACATTGGCAACAGGTCCCAATGTATCCTCAAAAACTCTACACGTACTGTAAGAATAGATTAATTAGGCCACACATAATTGATTCTTAGCTTCGCGGACACAATAGATTTCCTGCTGATGGAAAAAAACCAGAACCGCAAGCGGTTTCAACGCTCGTCTGTTCATGTGAAATCTATCAAAGTGTGCCAGATTATCACCCACAGGCCAATACCTAATTTCATAACCCTAAGTGATATTTTAAGGTTACAATGGGCAGTTCAAGAATGAAGAAAGATGGCTGCCAAAATGACCACAATCTTGGATTTCTCAACTTTTTCCCGATCCATACCAACAGGCCAATAACTGTACCAAATTTCATAACTGTAAGTGAAATATTAAGGTCACAATGGGCAGTTCAAGAAGAAAGATGACTGCCAAAATGGCCGCCACAAGATGGCCACCATCTTTGATTTCTCAACATGTTCCTGATCGATACCCATAGGCCAATACCTGTAGCAAATTTCATAACTCTTAGCGAAATATTGAGGTCTCAATGGGCAGTTCAAGAAATTAAGAAAGATGGATGCCAACAAGGCCACCACAAAATGGCCGCCATCTTCAACTTCTCCACATTTTCCCGATCCATACCAACAGGCCCATACCTGTAGCGAATTTCATAACTCTAAGTGGAAAACTAAGGTCATAAATGGACACATACGAAAATTTCATAACTGTATGTGAAATATTAAGGTCACGATGGGCAGTTCAAGAAATAAAGAAAGATGGCTGCCAAAATGGCCACCATCTTGGATTTCTCAACATGTTCCTGATCCATACCCACAGGCCCATACCTGTACCAAATTTCATAACTGTAAGCGAAATATTGAGGTCACTATGGGCAGTTCAAGAAATAAAGAAAGATGGCTGCCAAAATGGCCGCCATCTTGGATTTCTCGACATGTTCCTAATCCATACCCACAGGAACATACCTGGACCAAATTTCGTAAATGTAAGTGAAATATTGAGGTCACAATGGGCAATTCAAGAACGAAGAAAGATGGCTGCCAAAATGGCCGCCACAAAATGGCCACCATCCTGGATTTCTTGACATGTTCCCGATCCATACCCACAGGCCCATACCTGTACCAAATTTCATAACTGTAAGTGAAATATTAAGGTCAAAATAGGCAGTTCAAGAATGAAGAAAGATGGCTGCAAAATGGCCGCCACAAAATGGCCGCCATCTTGGATTTCGTGACATGTTCCCGATCCATACCCATAGTCCCATACCTGTAGCGAATTTCATAACTCTAAGTGGAAAACTAAGGTCATAAATGGACACTTACGAAAACCTTAACCCGGACAACGAATACAACGACGACGACGCCGCCGATCGAGTGACGACAATAGCTCTTCGTTTTCAAAGAAAACAGACAAGCTAAAAAGATCAATTATGTGTGGCCTTAAGCACAATACATACTACATACCTTCATTTGCTTCATTTCGTCCATGCTAAGAATAATCCTGTCCTCTTTCTGTTCAGACTGCTTCGACTACATACAAAAAAGAGATTGCAATGTTTTTATATACATGCGAATACAAGCACAATCATAATATACTTAAAATTATAAGCATAATCTAAATGAGAAGTAATGAAAAACATGTCTTAAGTGTAGAAATAGTGCAAAATACCATGCAAGGCACCTTAACCCAAGGCCACGTGAAGTAGGAGAGAAAGGCGCTGTGGGCTGGCATGATTGTGATAGGGGCGGGGTCAGCGACTCGTGTAGTGGGGATCTTAGGAGTGACAAGACGCTGTAATGAGTATTGACATGCTGTATAATAGGTATCATTTATTCAAATCCTTCCATGTAAAATCTATCTATACCACTATAATGTATCACAATAACACCGTCACCAGCATTAACCCCGGTGGGGTATTTCCCCGACTTTTTCATAGGGATGTGCCACGGCGATTTTGAATACTGGAACCATTAATAATCTGGGAACCAACGCCAAAACCAAGCACCATCTTGATCCTTCAGTACAAATATCTGCAACCAATTTAATCTATATGATTTCGGTACAATTATAAGTATAGGTTATACAAAGAATTTGAGGTGTGTAACTAACATATACCACGGCAAAAGACAATAGAAAACTGTCTTGGTGGAGTATAATAGTCTTTATCTTTCCCTGAAAACTACCAAAAGCATTCCCCAATCCCATAGGCATTCGCAAAAATTTCTAAAAACCAAGACTACAAATGCAGTCTTGTGGTAGTCTTTTGGGTCCAAAGGAATTTACCAGTTTTCAAATCCAGACTGGTGAAATATTTTGTACCAGCTACAATCCTACATGTAGAAGATTCAAAGTCGGCTGAACAGATGGTGCCTGGAACTGATCTATTCTCATACTACTATTCAAAGATCGAAAATCTACACAAATACGTAAAGAAGAATCCGGTTTTCTGACCAGTACTAGAGGAGTGGAATACTGACTATGACTGGCTTGGCTGACGCCAGTCTTCTGCATAGTCTGACTTAATTAGTCAGCAGATGTCACCGTACCCCATAAACCATGCAGTGAGGCACATGAGTCCTCCTACTTTTAAAAGGTGCATTATCAATCAAGTCAATGGAATGTTTGCAACCCTTCACCAACCCAACGAAGAATTATACAGAAGAACCAAGTTAAATCCATGGAGTAAGAGTGTTAAAGAAAGAAGATTACAGTGGTATGGACATTTATTGAGACTACCGGAAGACACCCCAGCAAAGGGAGCGCTAAGGGAAGCGAGAAAATATGTTCAAAAACCAAGGGGAGGGCAGAAACAGACCTGACTGAAATTAGCGGACAAAGATCTTGATAAGCTAAGTATAAATGTTACAGTTGTAAATGGTAATGGTAGGAATAATTACACATATGACAGGCTTCAAGATCTTGGTCAGGAATTACTGCCAAACCCACCACTTTCTAGCGTACACAAAATTTATTCCAATTTCAACCTATCTGATGTCAAATTTTCTCAGGAATTCAATTTTGAAGAAAAAAATGCACCCACTCTTTTATTTTGGAAGTTACACCCCTATTTGTAAAACCCCCTCAGTGGGGCGCGCTAGATACCCCCAAAATATTATTATTATTTTTGTATGTCTCTAGCTTCAGTAATAAAGCTGCTCTAATACCCACTTATAAATATACTTGAATTCTATGATGATCCATCAAAAAATACGATGACTACATGGGTATGAATTTTTTGTTGAAATGACAAACATTTTGTGGTTCTAAGTCGCGGTTTCTTATTTTTCGCTAAGTATTCGTTTCACAGGAATAATTTTTACACCACCAATCTCAGCAGAAAATAAGCTTCATTTTGAGTACCAACAACCTATATTTCCTATATAACTTGCATTTTTTTATGGAGGCAGATATCGACAAATTAACACAAACTCGTTTTAATGTATCTATCTGGGCATAACGAGTTTGACTTTCAGACCTGTATGACAAAAATTGACGAAATGCAAGTTATTTAGAAAAATGACATATTTTTTTCACACATCCAGAAATGTAAAGCAGCGGCTTCATGTTTTGTATGTAAGATCCTAAATATGAAAAGCAAGGAAATTTTTATGTAGTCTGTTGCCGACATCTGGTCCTTCTGAACACATTGATATATAATTCATGTCCATAAATATCTCACTGACATTGAAAAAATAATAATCAAATAGGAGCTTCACCCCATTTTAATAAATTGTTTTTACTTTTGTCACTTGACTTTGTTTCAATATTCTGTTCACAGACCCGCATATATTGGTGCAAATTACTAAAACTGGATGCCATTTTAAACTTTGGACAATAGGGAACGTCATGGTACTTTCAATAATCATGAAACTTTGATATCTATCAAGAGAGAGACAGTCAAACTTTGATGTCTGAAAACTGTGTCACCAAAAATGAGCATTTTTCGCACGTTTTTTCACTTAAATGGTAAGATAGCAACTTGGGATCATTATAAAGACTCTTAAAAAGGTCACCATCAGAAAGAACACAATTTTTTACACAAGATAGAATATATTTTAGAATCTATGATAAGTTTTTGTGGCATCAAGAATTTTTTCACACTTGTGGCAGTAACTCCTGACTAAGATCTTGAAGCCTGTCATATGAATGTTTTGATCATGAACATTTAGCTAGAAATAGAAGTGTTTGGCAGGTTGTGGTGCGCCGTGCTATGTCGAAAGACGGAAGAGCGTAACAGAAGAAGAAGAACCAACCCAAAATCAAGATCATTCACAGAAAACACAGATTTCCATTTGAGCAAGAGCTCAGAAGTACTATCCTGAACTCTCTGGTCAAGATGGTCTAAACTAAACATATGTAAACATTCTTCGTCATTCAAAGATTCAGAAGTAATCTGACATACATGGGATTGCGGACTCTGATCATCCATATGCTTAACTACCTGAAAAAACAAGAAATACACAACAAACCTCAGTGGATGCTGAAAGCTTCACATCCAACAATACCAGAGGCATATAAATACCACCTACAGAAAGTCCCGTTTGAATCAATCAAGATAGAAATACTTGAAAGCAAAGATCTTATTCTAACTATAAAAATTTATAAAGCAAAAATAATTCCTTCTTGAGAGAAGGGCGAAAGCTCCTGGTGAGTCAAATGTACAGACCTTTGTGTTAAGAAAACTAACAAACATGGATCTCCAAAGGTCAGGATTAAGCTTACATAGTTTAAAAAAAAAATAATTCCCTTACCGTCTCACTGGCATTGGACAAAGCCATTGGACGTTGAGGTGTCTTGGCGATGGCTCCGCCAAAATGACCCTGAAGCACACTAGCCAACTCCTCAGTCTTTTTCTGGTCATAATCGATCACGATGATTTCCTGAAACATTATAACATATCATACAACATGATGGGACAGTCTAGACAGGGCCATTACTCAGATTGGTAGGGCTCAGTCGATTATTCAAAATAATTGATTCATCGATCGATTATGGCCAAATTTCCAATGACCAGGAATAATCGATTATGTGTTTTCTGCATTTAAGTCAATTTTCCAAAAAATCCAGTCCAAATAATTTAGATAAATTCCCCAACTGAGATCAGATTCTTGCCAGAATACAACCTTAACACAAAGCTGACAATCTTGTGTTTAGCATTTATATTACAGTATTTGGTCCAAACATAGAGAAACAAGGAATCTTTCATCCAATGTAATGTAGCAGAGGATACTGGAAAAATAATTGATTAAAAAACTGTATTGAGTCCTAGCTCTACAAATTTTCTAGCACTTGGCGGATGAGGGTCGGGCATGGTGCGGTGGTATGCTCAAATGACCTAGCTGGAACACTGCCCAGGCCACAAGGTGAATATCACTTTTTTCATTTATATCATTATGCTACATCACTGGTTTACTACACATATATTTCTTGACTAGAGTTGGTCCATATACATAAATAATTAAGTGTTTAATACATATAGAGCATACAAGCGTCACAACCATTGTGGACATCATGTTCAGCAAAGCAAATTGTGTCACAACTGCAAACCACATACCATATAAAGCCCCATGGTTTTGTACAGAACTTTTTATAATGACATGTATATAATATTATTTATATAATGATATGGATACTGACCTTGAGATTTGTACCAGCACCACTGTTGACAAAATCGGCTACTGCACGTCCCATGCCTTTTGCCACAACCTTAATCGGCCCGCCAAACTGTCCAGCGCTAATCAGGGGCAAAGCAATAGATTGGTAGCCATCTTTTTCAGCCTGGTCGAGACACGCAGTTGTTGTGTGGTGCAGTTCACGTTCAAATGAGTAATTGCTGCAATAGATTTTATTACTAATTGCAGTTTTTTTTATTTTGTTTGGCTCATAAGTATGGATGTCCCATTGTCGAGGACGTTTGTGAATTTGTTGACTTTTTTAAGAATGTAAAAAGAAATGAAAGATTTAAATCATACTTGAATGGTTTAAATTGTTTTAAATTAAATTAATCTTAATGCATGTCACCAGTTTGCAAATATTCGTGAAATAAATTTGCATACATAAAAGAGTCTGCAAATTTTGGAATTGTCTTTCTAAGAAAAGCAGTTCTTCTTGTTGTATATAGTCAAGAGTCAATAGGTAGGATTTGATCTGTTGGGAATGGGCAATGAGACGATGAGCATATTCTCAGGATATAGAGTATTTGTTAGTTGTACTATACATTAACAGAGTCACTCACCTTTGTTCCTTCTTATACTGAGGTCCTACAGTATGGTAGAGGACTTTGCAGGGCAGCATTCCTCCGCTTGTGGTGCGGACTTCTCCAACTTTGAGTTTTCCCCATACTTTGACAGAAAACAGCGAGTCACTGTTGACAATCGGTCCTCCTGTAATTTGCACCAGTATGAAACTATCAATACATGTGTGCAAGTACCAAAGTTACAGAGCTGCTTAGCTCTTATAAATTACTTCGAGCCGAAATTTGAGGCAATCCTGAATCATTCATAATTGCCGACATTACCTAAGTCCAACTTTATAAGCAAAGATAATTCCATTAATATAATATGGCTCCGTTGTGTTTACCATGTATGCCCTTAGGGCCCTGCGCGTAGTACATGTATGTTCAAATCCTGCTCCAACCATGCCCAGAGACAATCAAAATAATTATGGTTGCAAATTGAAATCCAAATCATACTTACCAGCATCAGCCAGAACCTTAGCCAATCCTCCACCGTGTTTCAGATCCTCGTTGGCAGGATCCACCAAGACATCAGCTGGACATTCATCCATGCTACCCACCAGCACTTTGACTGAAACGCCATTCTTTGTGGTCTCGTAACTTCTCTTGGAGCTGTCGCTGTTCAGAATCTCTACATGCACCTTGCACTCTCGTTCAACTGACAAGCGGAAGTGTTTGGCCATCTCTTGCCCTAAAGCTTTGGCACCAACTCCTGTTACTGTCTCTTTGTGCATGTGCAGTTTGGATAAAATATCATCGATTTCCTTCCTCATCTGTCGGAGTTCCTTTTTATTTCCTTCTAAGATTAGACCATTTTGTCTGTCAAATGATGTGATTCTTACAGATGCCCTTTTACTGTTCATTTTCTCAGGAAGCGACTTCATATCTTGGTCGAAATCACTGCAAACGATCTGCAGTTTGCCCTCCGGCAGTGCCACTCGCTCCTTCCATACGGTGTGAGTCTCAAAGAAAGAAATTAACAATTCTTTCAAAGTTTTAGCATCTTCAGCCAAGCTTGCGAGCTCTACCCTTAGTTCAGCCATGTTGACATTAAGCTTATATTTATCTCGCCCAATGTTACCAACTGAGTCCAGCATTCTGCGCCATTCTGTATTGCCAATCAAAGATTTGCTTTCTGAGCGGAAGAACACCTTACTCTCCTTAACTGATTTCTTCAGTGCTGTTTTTGCTTCATCAACTTGGCGTTTGTTGCCAACGAGCGTTACTTTTTTTCCTCCGGTTACACGGAGCACGGTACTTCCAAGCGCCTTCTCCAAAAACTTCTTCACAAATGACCCAGTCTGCAGTAGTTCACCCAAATTTTTCGAGACATCAATGTCAACCTCGTGAAGTTTCTCGACCGTGCTACGGAGATGTCTGGTCGCATCAAGGATATGTTTCCCCAAGCCAGTGACCTTCAAACAGTTGGATTGAGAACCAGGAATGATCTCAACAGAGAAACGTTCTTTCACTTTGTCCAACTCACCGTTCTTTCGCAAGTACTCCAGATGCAACGGATTATATTCCTCCTCGTGGTCCGTTGATTCGACATCTTTGGTAACATCCTGGATCTTCTTTTCTATCCTTTTTTTCAACCTCTTCATGTCATCACACAAGGCAATCAACTTGATCTCTTTCTTAGCATCATCCATTTCAAGAACACTGACTGACTCAATATCCTCCAGGGTCATTCGATTGAGTGTCTCTTTCAGTGGATCCCACGTCTTGTCTATTGGCCTAAATCTCTCCACTTTCAGACTGTCGGTGATGTTAGCCATCACCTCGTTCACTTTTGTTTCCCAGTTGAGACTAAGTTTCTGATAGTCGGGCATTTCTTTCTTCAGAAGGCATTTTATTCTCAACCTTCCATTCTGTGGTTTCACTGAGGAATCTATTTCTGCGTGAACGCTGTCTAGATTGATGTTAACGTAAGATAAAGTCATCACACCCATGAAAAACGCAGATAGCTCTTCCTTGCAATCAACTTCAACATCAGAAGGCAGTTCTAAAAACGGACTGTTGTTGTTGAAATCAGGAGGTACAACGCCCACTTCTTCGTAAACCAGCTCTGCCGAATATTCTTTCTTGCCAAACTTGTGTTTCATATTTGCTAATCTCGAGGCAACTGAAAACAAATTATTATAGCTTCTTTATCATTATGCATATTTAGAACAAATGAGAAACCGAAGGTTAGCTTTCTACAATTACTGAATCTGACAGGGGAAATGCACACCGTATATGGGTAATAAAAAACTGAGAGCGGGTAAAATTTTAGTGTTCAAAGGAAAAACATTTTCTATGATTATTGAACGTTGTGGTTTGAGTCAGAAACATCAATTTAAAAGAAAAGACCTTACCAACACCATTGGGACAGCGCACAATAGGGACAGTACCACTAAGGTCTACTTCACAATCCATATCTCCACCTTTGTGTGGATTTTCGAAGTAGTACTGCAAGTAAATATGGGAAAAAACAACATTAATGTTAGTATAGGCTATACAATACCTTGCATGTAAAATCATGATATTCTATAGCTACTACCTTTTAGAAAGTAAAATAGAGCAATGGTTTTGGATAAATACAGATTAGCAGAGCTACAACACAGAGATTTCGAGAGAAACCAAAATAAATGTCTCATTTCATGTGTAGGCCAACATCTCTGTCTGTTGTTAAAATGTAAAGGGCAACCCCTCCTTACAAGTTTCATGTATTAATATCCATATGTTTTTCAAATAATAAATTTACCTCCTCACGATCACATCACAAATAATCAAAAGAATGTACCAACCTGCAGAGCATGCTTCTGAGGATCATCCTTACTGAATCCAAGTAGGGCGATGCAAGTGGCTTTCTTGAGAGGGGTTGCTCTCACGTTAACACTTCCATCATCAAATAAGTTGTTCACTTTAAATCTTCTCCGGAGAGTTTCTGCATCTGCAGACAGTAATACGGGTATCCTTATTGTGTGAAGAATACTTCGTATATTAAACCATAATGTCGATTTGACAGTGGCATTTCGACGGGGATTGAGGCATGGGGGTACGTATTGGTCCAGTGCCTCATTAGGTGCTGCCCGAAATGGAAATTTTGACAAAAGCTAAAATATACAATTAGTATAAAGGGCACCCCTCCAGAATTGCGTACCCTCCCCCTCAATTGCCTAGACCACCTAGTTTATGTTTAGCCACTGCCAAAATTTATCTTGATAGAGTTGTTAATTTCCACAGTGGAGTTTCATTTGTAAGTTAAACCTCCCTCAAAGCAAAATATTTGATTTTACTTACCCCATGGCTCATCAAGCTCTACAATAGCAGTGTTTGGCTTGGGCACGTATCTGATTTTTGGTTCTTTGGAGTCAGTCACCTCCGTCAGGTAAAAAGTAAGGTCATCACGCGTCAATGTCGAGCCCTTTGTCCATCTAACTAAAATTTTCTGCGGCTCCAAATCTTCCATGGGCGCATCTCCACGCACAAACTCCGAAGAAGGAATCTCTTGCACTATCAGGGTCTTGTCTTCCAGGACATGTTCACGGGAGAGGAATTTCTGTGCATCTGCAAAATAAGTTTACAGATAAAACATAGGATGAAGATTTTGAAGAACCAACAATACCTAATTGCAATTAGTAGGCCCCACCTTGTTTTCCCTAAAATGGCCTAATCAGGGTTCGAAATTAGCATGAATTTGATGGGAGTCAGACGGACTCCTATGTTTCACATTTTGGGAGTCCGTCTGAAGATTTGGGAGTCCACATATTTTTGTCAGAAACTGCATGCAGAGTATTATTTTTCAATGGCTATATATACGGTAAATGTTTGTTTTCTTAAGACTCAAGGCAAGAGTTAGAATACAGGCCTTTAATCTTTGATGATTCAGGACACCTTTTTAGAAACTGAAATATTTCCATTGTCAATTTGTCATGAACAAGACAGTATAGACCCAATATAATTATTAAAAATCTTTAATTCTTCTAAGGAAGCCCCATGGACGTAAGTGTAGTCCTACCACCAGTAGAGACATGCAGTAAGCCTAATTGGCATTTGGATGTGTTTTTAATTTACATGTATTTAATAAAGGTGGATTTTATGTCTCGGTGCTTGAATGTAATATTTTAAAAATAACTTCTCTCATAACTCCTAGCGAGTGGCCTGAGCTATTTTACCCAATGTAACTGTATGTATATGCGCTCAGGGTGAGCCCATAAAATCTTGAATCTTGAATCTTGTGATTTCAAGCAGTAGGCCTATATTTTCTTCTTAACATTTTTGAATGTCCAATCAACAAATCAGTTTCAAATTACAATGCATGTTTTGTTGAATAGTCAAAATAGCCTTATTGCTAATTTCATATGCAATCAAAGGCAGCAGCAGATAAAACTCTCTTCACAAGAACTACAGTGTGGCATTTTCAGTGGGGTTGAATCCCGATTGCAATTAGTCATGACACATTCCTTCACTCAATTGAGTCCAGTAGGTGTGAAAGAAACCCCAAGAACCTCCTTGATTGCAATCAACATGGTTAGATTATGATTGATTACTGAAGCAACAAAAGCCTATTGTTCTCTGCTGCTTTGACACGCAAATCAAGATTGTGGGCTTGTGCCAGCCTTGTAAAAAAGCTTGGGAGTCCCACGGACTCCCTACTTCTCTTCTAAAGGGAGTCCGTGAGAGAATAAAGGAGTCTCGGACTCCCGGACTCCCGCTAATTTCGAACCCTGCTAATCTATACCAAAATGGTAATACTCATGCTCCCAATATTACTCCTCCACCACTGAGTATAGTAACATACGTTACTGTCTCCTGTCTTAAAAAACCTCCGAACACTTATTGCTGTTCATGATCAGTTCATTGTTCATCCATGGTATTTGGCAACTTACAATCAGAGAGAAGATGTTGGTCGCTTATAATTCTTGTTAACTCATCACTTCTTGTTGAAAATGAGCTTCATAAGCCTAATCGACATGCTCAGTTTGTACTTATTTGGCATAGTTTTTCAATACTTATTTGTACTTGGTATAATAAGATTTATTGATTACCAGTTAACATTCCTTTTGTATACTGTGATAACCAGATTGCAGGATATTACATGCATCTTTTATTCTCACCTAACTTAAGGCCTTCTAATCACTTGTGGAAATGTTTCTCACAGTTATAGTATAGATTCTCAATCTGTAAAATAGCATTGAAAAGCTGTCTACAAGTTGCTTAAAATATTGGATATCAGGTTCAGGCATATTTACATGCTGTTTTCTTTGGAATACTCATTTTAAAGATGTGTAAGTAAATAATTATTGGGCAGGCTTCATTGTGAGGTCTGTTACTAGTTTTTGGTTTTTTTTAAAATTTCTTTCCCCCCTGTTTTTCTTAAGTACTGTCCTTAAAAAGTCGTCTTAATCATTTTACATTTTGTTCTAATACTTTTTCAGATTCTATGCCAGCCAAACTTGTAAATAGATTTGCTTACTTCTTTGAGAGGTGGAGTGAGGAGCCAGCACGGGTAATTTTGGGTCCTGGACACAGTATGTATTTGCTTGAAGAGGAATTAGGCTTATTTAATTTTGCTCAATTCAAACCAGTATGTTTGATGTGACAGAAAACAACGATTTTTTTGATGGCAATAGCCAGTCATATTCACTGGTAGATATGATGAATGAAGGTAATTCTGAAGATAATTCTATTAATTTGTTTGCATATTCTCCTTATTACGATGATGATAAAGTAATTGAAGTGTTAAATGATGGCATTGATTCAATTATTGTACTTAGTCTTAACTGTCAATCCTTGCATGCAAAACATGATGAATTACAGGTTTACCTAGAATTTTATAAAATGAAAAATGTGACAATTGATATAATTTTGGTTATCTGATGGTTGTGATGTTTCTCTTTTGTCCTTGGAAAGTTATCAGCTCATCTCTAAAGGTAAACAATGCAGTGCACATGGTGGGGTAGCTGTTTATTTGCATGAAAAATATAATTATAAGATTTTAAACTTTTTTGAGTCACAGCTCTGCGATAGCCAATTTATTGAGATTTCTGGAGATGCTCTTGATGCCAATAACGAGAAACTTACTATAGGAAATCTGTATAGACCTCCTAGACAAAGTGTGGTAGATTTTGATAATTTTGTAAACGAAATTAACATGGTATTTCAAACTCTACAAAGATTTAAAAATGTACTTTTAACTGGAGATTTTAATATTGACTTGATGAAATATAAGGAGAATCACCATGTAAGTCAATATCTTGATAATATTATTGCAAATAGTTATATTCAAAAAATTACTTTCCCCACACGGCTCACCCAAAATCACGGCACTCTGATTGATAACTTTTTATTAAAAATCAGTGATAAAGCTCTTGAATGTAAAGCAGGAATTTTGTTGAACAATTTATCTGACCACCTTCCATATTTCATTAAATTGCATTGTTTGCAGCATAAAAAAACACCAAAGATGATTCAAGTTAACTGTAACAATCCAGGTGCTAATGAACTCTTTCAAGAATATCTTTCAAAATCTAGCATAGAAGATAAACTAAATAAATCTATGAGTGCTGATCCTGAAGAAAACTATCAAATTCTAAGTAATATAATAAGAACTGGATATGATAATTTTTTTAGAATTAAAACTGTAAAATTCAACAAGTATAAACATAAAAAATCTCCCTGGATAACACATGGTATTATTAAATCCTTGAAGTATAGAGATAAATTATATAGGGATCTAAAGAAAACTATACCCCAAGATGAGACTTATGTGAGGAAAAGAATTAACTTCCAAACATACAGATGTATTCTTCGAAAATGCATTCGCTCTTCCAAAAAAGACTATTATTTCAATATTTTTGAATCTTGTAAAAATAACATTAAATCCACATGGAACAATATCAATCTAATTTTAAATAAATGCAGCAAGAAAAGTGATTTTCCAAAATGTTTTTTAGTAAATGGGGATTACAATTCCGATCCATTGCAGATTGCTAATCAATTCAATCTGTACTTTACCAATATTGGCCCTGAATTAGCAAATAAAATTGATGTAATTGAAGGGAAAAGCTACATGGATTATCTGAGTATCCCCATACCAACAAAATTTACTTTCACTTCTATCACCAAGAGAGATGTGATAAAAACCATTGATGATTTGAAAACAAAAACATCACGAGGCAAAGATAAGATATCAAATAAGATGTCAAAACTAATTAAAAATGAGGTTTCTGAAGCATTAGCAATTATAATTAATCAGTCTCTGTTAACTGGGATATTCCCGAAACCCCTTAAAATTGCCAGGGTTATTCCATTATATAAAAAAGATGAAAATTTTATGTTTAACAACTATCGTCCTGTCTCAATTTTATCTAGTTTCTCAAAGGTGTTTGAAAAAATTATGTTTACTCAGATTTATAAATATTTCAATGAAAACAATTTACTTTTTGAAAGCCAGTATGGGTTCCGTTCTCTACATTCAACTGAATTAGCTACAATTGAATTACTTGATAAATTATATGATGAATTAGATAATAATGAAACTCCTATCAGTATCTTCCTAGATTTATCGAAGGCATTCGATACAATTGACCATTCTATTCTGATTGACAAGCTGAAATATTATGGATTTGACAGTTTGTCTTTAGAATTATTGAAAAGTTACTTAACAGATAGATATCAATATGTAGAATTCAAGGAAACTGTCTCTGACTTACTAAGAATAACTACTGGGGTTCCACAGGGGTCTATTTTAGGTCCCCTGTTATTTATCATTTATAGCAATGATTTACATAAAATAAACAGTGTTTTTAGCCCAATTATGTATGGAGACGACACCACTTTGAGTGCAACACTAAATGACTTCAAATCAACTGATGGTACACTTAGAAACATAATATCTGAACTTGATAAATATAATATTTGGTTCAAACTTAACAAATTGTCACTTAATTGTAAAAAAACCTCAGCAATTGCATTTCATATGCCAAACAAAGCCATTGAATATCCAGAACTTAAAATAGATGGAATACAGATATCTTATGTAAAAGAGTTCAATTATCTTGGAATTGTTTTGAATGAAAACTTGAAGTGGAATTCGCATATTGACTTTATTTCAAAAAAGATATCGAAGGTGGTTGGTATGTTAAACAAACTTAAATTTAGCCTTCCAGAGCATGTACTTTTTACAATTTATAATTCTCTTATTGTGCCTCATTTTAATTATGGAGCCTTGATTTGGGAACTTAACATATCTAGATTAACTATTTTACAAAAAAAGGCATTAAGGGCTGTGACCAAAAGCAAGTATATTGCACACACTAGCATTATTTTTAAAAATCTTAAAACCTTAAAATGCCAAGACATCTGTGCACTGCATTGTTTAAAATTTTGTTATAAACTGGAGAATGAGCAACTACCAAAATATTTTCTAAATTCTAGCATTTTCATTAAAAGGAGCGAAATTCATGAGCATTACAGTAGGAGAGTAAATGATTACAATATACCTCGAATAAGGCATGGATTTATGAAACAGGGTATCAGATTTAAAATAGCTGTAACTTTCAATAATATGCAACCAATTTTCAGGGACAAAATACAAACTCATAGCCTTCTTGGTTTCAAAAATTATGTTAAAAATGCTATGATTGACAGTTATGATGCAACTTGCCATATTGAATATTGTTACATATGCAACAGAATTTAGGCTAATCTTTAGGAGTAAGCCAATTTTTTTTTTTTTTTTTTTGACGGACCGACAGGACAAACGACTTGAGACACCCAAGTAATGACAATTTATATGACGGACTTAATGACTGACATATATGCCAAAAAGAAGAGCTTTGCTTTTTTAGTTTTTTTTTTTACTGTGTCCATGACAGTTCCCAGTGCTGCCTCCCGCTCTGCCTCTGAAATTTACTTTTCCTTTAAGGTGGCCCCAAGCCAACGGTCATTTTGGCCTTATTGGGGTCTTCTACCATAAACATTTCTTTGATGATGTATGAATGATGATTTCAAATGGTAAATAAATGATATGAATCTGAATCTGAATCTGAAATCTAATCGGGAGTACGGTAACATGATTTTGGGGAGATGGTAACGTGATAGAAAGCACATGTTCACATTACCGTACTCTTGTGTTTGCAATTACCCACTGATTACAGCTTTCTTATGTCAAACTATGGACTTAGTAGTTGGTCTACGTATTCCTTATAGCCATTCCACACTGAGGAACAGCTTCATATGAGCCACTTTTAAATGCGCTACGCCATGTGAAGGCATGCAAAATCACACACAATCAATCTGCAGTCATTCGCAGCAGAACGCAAACATCTTTGGAAAAATTAAACATGTTTAATTTTCACTGCAGATGATAGCGTGTCATTTACACGAGCTTATGCATAATCACACAACATCTATGCTTTATGAACACGAAATGAACACAATAACAAGAGATCAAACAAGATCTGGACGACACAAAACGAGGTCTGTACGAATTTGTACGAACCTGTAGGCCATTCAGAACGTGGTCAGTACACCAATAATCATCAAACAGTCACCAGCAACTCAATTCCAGTTGATTTTCGTACTGACCTGCTGTTTGAAACTGCACAAGGTCTTATTTGCGTGTTATTGCGTCATAGTGAAAGGGCTATTAGCAATATTTCCTCGACTTGTGCAATGAGAGTCTTGGAAAAATCATAAATAAATAAAAATGTTCAGAGGTTATTCATGACAGGAGACGGTAACGCACGTTACCGTTCTCAGTGGTGGATCAGTGAATATAGGAATGATACAGGTACAAGTGCTTGGAGTCTAAATTATCAGTGTTCCGGCTCAAATTTGAAAATTAAATTCATTGACCTTTCCAGGATATATTTCATGACGCAAATTATCAAATTCCAAGAAATTCTAGCAGCACCTTTTTTGCACGCACTTAACGCTGCTTGTTTTGAGAACACTATTATATATGATGAAGGCTGATTGAAACAGCCATCAAACAAAGGCCAAGGTGACCCAGCAAGAGCTGGATTCTAACCATGGACCCAGCGATCGGCAGCCTAGCAAGCTACAACTAGACCAACCCTAACCCCCCTCCCCTTATTGAATTTGTGTGAAAAACGCTATAAAATGTACATGGCACACAGACACAAAATCAACAAGAATCCGCGGATTCAAAACCGACCTAGCGCAATGAAATTGAAGGTGCCATTGCTTAAACCACTGAGCAACTGATATTGGAAGATAGGAGAAATAGTTGATTGGAAGATGCTAGACTATTAGTATAGAATCAATGCAGTTTGAACAGATTTCTAAAAAAAAGGAAAGATGGCTGCCAAAATGGCCGCCATCTTGGATTCTCGACATGGTCCTCATCCATACCCACAGGGCAATACCTGTACCAAATTTCATATCTGTAAGTGAAATATTAAGGTCACAATGGCCAGTTCAAGAATGACAAAAGATGGCTGCCAAAAAGTGGCTGCCATCTTGGATATCTCAACATGTTCCCGACTGATACCCACAGCCCCATACCTGTCCCAAATTTCATAACTCTAAGCAAAATATTGAGGTCACAATGGGCAGTTCAAGAAATGAAGTAAGATGGCTGCCAAAATGGCCGCCATCTTGGATTTCTCAACATGTTCACAATCCATACCCACAGGCCCATACCTGTACCAAATTTCATAACTCTAAGCGAAATATTAAGGTCACTAATATTGAGGTCACTATAAGCAGTTCAATAAATAAAAAAAGATGGCTGCCAAAATGGCCACCACAAAATGGCCGCCATCTTGGAATCTTGACATGTTCCCAATCCATACCCAGAGTTCCATACCTGTACCAAATTTCATAACTGTAAGTGAAATATTAAGGTCACAATGGGCAGTTCAAGAATGAAGAAAGATGGCTGCCAAAATGGCCACCACAAAATGGCCGCCATTTTGGATTTCTCAACATGTTCACAATCCATACCCAGAGTCCCATACCTGTACCAAATTTCATAACTGTCAGGGAAATATTAAGGTCACAATGGGCAGTTCAAGAATGAAGTAAGATGGCTGCCAAAATGGCCGCCAGAATGGCAGCCATCTTGGATTTCTCGACATGTCCCAGATTCATGCCCATGGTACCACACCTGTACCAAATTTCATTACTCTAAGTTGAAAACTAAGGTCACAAATGGACTTTTACACAAATGTTGACAAGAAATGTTTACATGGACACATGGACATTGTTAACATGCTGCCAAAATGGCTGCCAAAATGGCAGCCATCTTGGATTTCTCAACATGTAGCAGATCCATGCCCATAGTACCATACCTGTACCAAATTTCATTACTCTAAGTTGAAAACTAAGGTCACAATTGGACTTTTACACACATGTTGACAAGAAATGTTGACATGGACACATGGACATGGTTTACATGAGTCCCCTTTCACTACCCACCCCCCTCTAATAACCGACGTTAGGTCGGTTAAAAATTTGTCACCAAAGCTATATAAATTCCTTAAATGTGCTAAATTTATTGCTTCATTAGCAATTTTGAGTGTTCTTTGCCTGTTAAAAGTATATTGCAGTCAGGTTATCTGTCACCATGCAACAAATAATAGAACAAGATTTCGCAGATTCAAAACCAGGCTATGTCTTAGATAATATTGTTGTGTATGAGCTCACATGGAAGAGTGGGCTGAGAAAGGTGATAGGTCAACATCGCAGTTATGGGCGTAAGTTGTGTTATCAGCAATAAAATACAATATCTCTGATCAAAAGCTGTCAAACGTACCTTTTTTAAACTTGAACTGGAATTCAAAAGTGTCACTGTCGATCTTTTTACGACCGGCAATTTCTCCTCCATTTTTCTTGGCATACCTCTCCAGAGTATCGATTTTCATGTTTTTACATCCGCCTGCCACCTTGATGCGAACAGTGCATTCTGAAAATTATTAGGAAGCAATAAGTGAAAGAGCAAAGTGCTTTCAGAGAGAAAGTTATCACAACATTAGGGGCCACCATTTCATCTCAAGGGGGAGGGCTTGGGAGTTTTTTTTAAATAAATAATTTCTTGCTCAGTTTTAGTGAAATAAATAAATTCTTTCTGGGCAGTCTTGAAATAATTCTGGTGGAGGTTTTTCTTAAGAAGGCGATGCTTGATTCAGGAATGAATATTCAGAGACTTCACGTGCTTGAAATTAATAATTACGTCCGTCGTTACCGTGAAATACGAGGGGTGTCCCAAAAGTTCTGACCAATTTTTTGGCAAACCTTTCTATTTGAAGTAGCTGTACGAAATTTTCACAGAATCAATTTCAGGTATTTCACTTTCCATTTTGAAAATATGGTACCTGTTCGAGCAGTTTAAATAACTTTTCTGTTGCCATGGAAACAGAAGATCAGTGCACCCAGTGCATCTCAATTTTTTAGGCCAAATCCAAGTGTCTAGGCTTGTAAATTACCAAGGAATTTACTGTAAATATGCAATGAATGATCATGAAAAATATTATTTTGAAACCTAACAGTATCTCAAAGTTTTTCATTTACATTTAAAGACACTGTGAATCAGTTTAACCCATGTGCTGAGGCGATCACCTGGGTCTTCCAAACTAGGCTGTTCCTAAATTGTGGAATTTCAGTGTATATGGCGACTGCTTCATTTCTCGTTATGACTAGTATTTCTTTAATTTTTGAACTGGTATGTATATTTTAGTATCACGCAAAGTTACAGAAGGCCAAATCTGGTAATTAAAGCAGATGAGATTGGATTTTGAGCCTATGGTTCTTGAGCACTGCCTCTTGACAGCAGATTGTTTCAGCCAAACTGCCTCAAGCACTGTTAGTCAACTGCTGGAAAAAGCCTTTGGTAATTGCCTCAGCTGATCAGGTTGAAATATAAATAAAGGTTTATAATCTAATGGAAGATATCTTGAAAGACTGCAAGCTTATCAGGAAATACATTTTCTTGCAATCATTTGCTTTTTTACTATAAATTCTGTGACTTTTTATAGAGCTAATTTGCTGAATTTCGTCTGAGAAATGGAGCTGCGCTGGGTGCACTGACCTCTCATAACCATGGTAACAGAACAGTAACTTAAACACTTTTTACAGTCTTGATTTTTTCAAAATAGATGGTCAAATACCTGAAATTTATTCTGTGAAAATTTCATTTAGCTATTTCAAATAGAAAGGTCTGCCAAAAAAATTGGTCAAAACTTTTGGGACACCCCTCGTAAACAATTTCCCGCTGAGGAAAACTCCAACCCCCCCCCCTGATTATTAAATAGTCGCCCCCTTATGACTTATTGTAGTATCCCGATAATGACGATATTGAAAATCCGTGATGACACAATTATCACGGGATTTCTGAATTGCGATTATCATAAAATTCATATAGCGTGACAACTCAAGTGATAATGTGCGTGACAGTGCGTCTAAGTGATCCAAAATCCCATAGTAATCATTTTGAGGATGAATATAACTTCTACCTATCTCGTGCAGTTTTGCCTTCTCCAGATCCAGCGCCTGTTGCTTTGAATTGTTGGAAATATTTTGGCTTCTCCTGGACTCACAACTGATAGATGACTTCTGCATCGCATTCTCTACAATGGGTGTCCTTGGCAGATTGTTTTCCAAACGCTGACTCCATGTGTTGTGTGCAATCAACTTAACTTCATTCTTCTTTATTTTGAAGTGTCCGATTTCAGACAAGTGAGAGGCAACTGGAATCATAAGTTTACAGATTGTTAAAATTTTCTTGTAGTAAAATTCAACATTTTGTTTCAGAGAATATACATTGTATATGACCAGGGCCCAGGGGCGTATCTAGAAATGCCCTGAGAGGGGTGGGCCATTACATTGGGTGAATACGGGGTGCTTCGCGACTTTTCTTATCTCTTCCATGTTAATTTAGGGCCCAATGCCCCCCTAATACACCACTGCATATGATCTTACATCTAATTGGTTTAAAAATATTTATTTCCTTTGCTAACGAGCCATGGGCTCAATTACAAGCTCAGGTATAAACTTTTAATTCTATGATCTGCAGCCGTTATCACAACACTGCTTTATCATTAATACTGGATATGAAATAAATGGAGAACAATCAAATGTTTTGATTTTAGCAAAATCCCAAAGTTTTTTTGCAATTCATTTTTTGTAATTTCGGTTTGGCAGAAAAAACTTAGGTACTAACATCTGGAATTGAAAAAGTTAAATGTTTCAATGAATTCAAATGCTTAACATCCTGTGTTCAAATTTACCCTGCACATCAAGTGTCAATTTTTCTCCTAATATACCATTATTCTTAAAGTTTCTTTACACAATTCATGAGAATATAGACTACAATTAATATATAGATCATATTTAACTTTTTTCTGCCTCATTTCATTGACAGAATTTTTGGGAAACATCAATTTAAAGTTAATATGAACTGACTTGAGCTGGTGCTTTTCTGGGAAATGAGTAAAATAGAGCTGAAAAGAACTTTGCGAGCCAGCAAACTTAAGTTTTAGGCCTTGGAGAATGATAGAAGATGTAGCTGTTGCAAGGTGGTGCGGCCAATAGAATTTATAGAAGGGCCTAGTTTTTAACATAACAGAAGTAACTGACAACCGTTGTAACATTGTAATGCAAGAAAGTCTCAAGAAAGTCTCAAGTCTTATCTGACCTAAAACTTCAATGTTGTTGATCAGGTTTGGTCGGACTATGTTTGCAAAACAACTACAAAGTAGTTTGAACTTTATAATTTAGAACATTCATTTTCAAACTTCGCTTTTTTTAACCACAAACATGTACAGGATCTGTCTAAGCGATTGTGGTCATGATTATTTATGGATTTTGTGGTTATCATTATTTTTTTATTGATCTGAACTGTGAGCTGGACTTTACTCGAATCTCGAAGTATAGATTGATAGCTATAAATAATAATATTTGGAATGTAATTGGTCTAATCATTTGAGCTATTTTGATAAATGACAATAATATCCGGACATTCTTAATTAATGTTACAGGACTAAATTTCCCATCAGTTTCAAAATCATTTTGTTCAATAATTTTTTGCACAGCTATAATGTATGATCATGTTCAGGATGTTCTCCTAGTAAATAGAAGTATATTTTACAAAAAAAATCTTTCATTTCTGCCACTTTCAAACAGAACCCAGACTTGTCCATCGTATGAGCTCTATTGATTGAGGGATGGATGATTGGGGCTTTACATCCTGTATTTATGCACTTGTTCGGCTAATTAGGACAGGAGGAGGACACGGCAATGAGGCGAAGCATGATTAAAACTGCCATCCAACATAGGCACAGGTGACCCAGCAAGAGCTGGATTCGAACCCTGGACCCAGCGAATGGCAGCCTAGCACGCTACCACTATACCAACCGTCAACCCCGTATGTGCTCTGTCATAATCTCATTGCATTCCGTCCTTATAACAGGGTGAATACGGTAGCAGAAAATTATAATGTACCAAATTACAAATGCAATGCCTAATTAAATTAATCATAAGCTCACCAGAACTGTCCTTGAATGTCACAATGGCCAGCTTTTGATTTTCTTCAGAGAATACTTTGATGCACTCCACAGGTCCTCCTCCTCGCTTGGCACTAGAGAAAAGAATCCGTAACGTCTCTTCATTGACATCGCTCGGGATATCCATGACGACGATTGATTTTGAGTCCGTGTCTTCTTCTAATTCATCCTCCAGAGGGCGCACACTGAATGTACTTCCCATGAATTCATGTTCTCCCATTTCAATGTTACCTGCTGAAAAAGCAAAAATTCAAGTTATTCTAAACAAGAAAAGAGAATGGGATACAAGATTTAGGCCAGGCATAATTGTTTTTTGGCTTCTCAGATCTTCTCTAGGCACGCCTTTCGAAGGTCGGTCAGTAGAACGAAAAACAAAGCTGGAATCTCAACTTTTTATTATGTCAATTTTAAAAATGAAAATATTGAGTAAGCTTAAATTTTTAAAGGCAGAAAATCTGGTGAGTCGGTCGTTCCAGGAAGCAAAAAATTTATAATGGTCGACATTAACAAGAAGCAAGCTAAACATAATTTAATTTACAAATTATCAGCAAAGTTTAGGTAATTTTTTCTAAGGTCTCTTTTTAAGAAAATTCACTTTGTTGTACAATGCCTTTCAATAAAATACCACACCCACTCAGGCAGAATTTTCAGGATTCGATAACCACAACAACAAGTACATTATGCATGACTACAACATTGCCCTCAGCCCTATATTATGTATGTCACATATTTCTAAGTCATGTCAATGTAAGAACATGATTCACACAGACACATACAACATAGAAATGCCTTATCTGTAGGACCAGTTATTCTTTACTCACCAATCTAAATTGATCAATACAATTAAGAATATATTATCCAATGACGTTTTCCTGTAAAAGTTGAGAAATTTCTAGTCTGGTTCTCTAAAGATAAGAGGATAAAATTAATGGACTAGCTTTGTGAGATTAATAGTTACCTGGATCGTTTTCGAACTCCACAATAAAACTTGTCTCATTGGAGCACAACTCGGAGACATCTTTCACTGGCCCAGCAAGGGATTCCAAATAAGGGACAATTTCATCCTCAGTCAGGTCTTCGTCAATGTTGAATATCTCGTAGCGATGTTTGACGGCAGGGTGATCATCTTCAATGTCAGAAGTAGTGTCACAGCGACCTCTGGCAGCGGCTTGGTTGTCCTCACAAAAGTTAGAACTACTCGATTCAGTAGTTGAATGGACGGTTCTGTCATCATCGTCCGGTGCATCTTCGTTGAGATATCTGAGGCTATCAGGCTTCGTATCAGTTTGGTTATCAAGGCTCTTCTCCATTTCGTTCATATCTCCAAAAGTATCGGGTCCTGTTTTCACTTCCGATTCTTCAGATTTTATAGATTTAGAATCAGAAGTGTCCAGCCACTCCTTGACTTTCCGAATTTCTGGTCCTAATTTGAGAACAGGTGGTTTCGAATCCCCCTGGCTTGGAGCTGTCGCATCATTGGCAACATCTTTCGGCTTGTCTTGCTGCATCTCAACTCCTGTGTCTTCCATGGACTAGGTCTGCATCATCCTTCTTTGTCATGGAGTCTGAAGTAGAATTATATATTTGACATTACTCTACAAATGTATGTATCTAAGAAGTTTTGCTTGCTACTATGAGTTTCCTGAAAAGTTGTTGCTCAGATGAGATTGCATTGGAAACTTTCCTACAACAAATCATTCATACACTTCCAGATTTTTATCTTTCTTTCGATAACCTGCTCTCTCATTTGGTTTAGCAACGATGTTTTTTACCTTTTTCCCCAAAGTTCAAAATGAAACTGTTGACATCAGAAACTTTGCAGCTAATTTACCACTTTCCCAGAAGTTGTAGAGGGCCCAGGTTAGTTCAAAATGACTCAAATTGAATCTTTCTCAGAAATTCACTTCCATTTTTCGCCAGAAAAGCGCCTACAAGTATGACTTTGAGCATCGACATAGAATTTGTCACAGTGTGAGTGAGACAGTGGGATGTCTTCTATAATGGTTTACCAAAATTTTCTGAGTTCTCTTTCTGCTGCAGGGGTTACTGATGCTTTTATACAGTACAACTTTCTAAAAGTGGACCGTCACTTAAAATCTAGTCTCAGCTATATATCCATTGCTATATGAAGCTAAATTAACTAGGCTAAACTTATCTATTCATCCATATCTAGTCAAAGGAATCCATAACTTTTAACTAGTGTCTCCATCTGGGGTATATTTGTTTAATCAGTGAAAGGGGTGCAGTATAGATGTATGGAGTGTTAGTTCAGTTGCTTGCTTACAGAGGGAGCTGTGGTGCGGAGATAGGGTTCTGGTTAGTAAAAGACAGCTACAGATAAGGGTGGCTAGCTTTGGATATCTACGGCTGGGGTTAGTAATTATCAGTTAAAGACAGCTAAGTTGAGCCACATTTAGACATTTTTACTGCAATCAACAGAGAGTTGATCACTTTGACTCGGTGGAGTAAATTTACATAATAAATAATCTGCCTTACCTTTGTCGCATTCTGAAATGTCCCAATCATTCAACACTACAATTGAGGAACTCATGCTCCCTAAATCGCCATCATCATTTCTCATCGACGAGAAACTGCAGCTGGTAGACATGATGACATCACAGGCTTGGTTGACTCTGTTGACAATTACTTGTGCTCCTTTGAAATCCAATTTGCCATGCGAGGCAACTCTGATTGCATCTGTAACAGAATTATAGCCATCGAGTTAAATTTTGAGACAGGGTTACCACAAAACATTACGGCCAAAATTCCCTGACTTTTCCATGACTTTCCATGACCTAATCTTTACTCATTATGGTCGTAATGCAGAAACAATTTCGCAACATGACATCTGTCTCCTTTCAGTCCACCACAAGTGCAATCACAACCAAAATCTGCAAAATTTTAAGGTGAATCAACTTGCCAACTCAATCAAGGCCATGACTTTTCACAATTTTTTGCTTTTCCATGACTTTTTTATGACTTTCCATGACCATGACCACAATTTTTTCCATGACTTTCCCTGACTTGACTGTGCAACCCTGTTGAGATGAGGAAAACTTATTCAAAACTACTAAAGCTCCGAACAGGACTAGTTTTTCGCCTTACTTCTGTCCATTCTAGTCATAACCTCATCCAATTGGCATTCCCAATTCATTCTACATGAAGATATTATTACCTTCAGCGAACTAAGTTCGAAGAAGGTATTGTAATAACTTTGGTCAAATGTTGTCCGGGCGTTCGGGCGGATAGCTAGTTTCCGGGCCAGGACTCGGCCACTATTGCAGGTACATGGATGAAATTTGGTACACATATAGCCTACATGGTCTAGTTGTGCCTTTTGATGGTCTGATTGATGGATATTCTATACTTTTCGAAATATTGATAAAAATCATGTTCATGCAAAAGTGCTTGAAGTTTGAGGGACAATACAAAGTAGCTCATGGCGAGCTACACATTAGGCTATACAACATAGACAAGAACATCTACAGAACAGCAGGTTACATGGTCACACAACCTATTGCTTTGGCAATCACATTTCAAGTGTGAACTCTGTTGACCTGAGGTGCGAAACAGGTGATTATAACAAACAGTCAATGCCAAACAATGCTAAACAAGATAAGCCAGCCTGCTATTTTGTAACAGGGCCTCTTGAAACACTGTCAGAACATGAGAATATGTGTCAGAGACATGATCTTTTTGCCAAAGAAAATCTTAATTGGACATTTTAACATTCATTTATTGACATGGGACTATCTACTTACTAAACCTTCATTGCAAGGGATATACCTGGAGAGGGCAAATTAAACATATTGCCCCGTAGATGATAAAATGCAAGGTAAGAGATTGAAATTCTCCCAAAACCATGTCAACACAGAAAACTTTGCCAATTCGCCTGGCAATTTAGAGACCCTTTAATTCAGCAAAAAGAAATCTGAAGGTGTACTTTTGCTTAGATATAGCCAATAATGACTACATAGACAGTTCTGCATGGTGTTATGTTGCTGACAACAATTAGATTTATAGTAATTTGGCTTTTTTTTTTTTTTTTGCTTTTCTCAAGACATTGTTATGATCAAACAGGAAGTGCAACAACAGTGCCACCTTACCTACACATGAGGTTATGACATATAGCATACATGGCAACTCAAAGGACATTTAATTAGTAAATTTGTCAAATAATTTTGGGTTTTGTCGAACAGAAATCCTGTCCTTTTTTATGAAAAATTACAAATAAGTATTTACATACAATGCATAGGCCTACTATATTAATATACCGGTATGTAATAACCTTTGAAGTACTTCCAGAACATAGAGCCACTGAAATCTCCTTAATAATTAAAATATGAATAACATACTGAAGCTGTACTCACCTGCTTCATTCTCGAAGGTTATCTCCGCGACTGAAGAGTTAGGCATCATGTAGATCATCTCAATGGGTCCTCCGATCGCTTCGTCCTCAAAAAATTCTTCCACATCTTCCGTTGTTACTCCAGCAGGGACGTTAAGAACTTTGATGACCCTCTTCCACTCCTGGTCATCGAGAGATAAAGAGGAACACATCTCGTTGCCCGCCATGATGCGGAGTGACCGAGAGGGTCCAACGTCACAGGAGAAATAACTATTGTCAAGCAGACACTACAGTAGGCAGTCACAGCAGGTAGACAGTAGGTACACAGTACTTAGGTAGTCACAGCAGGTAGTACAGTAGGCAGTCACAGTAGGTAGTGACATGTACATAGACGCTAGTTAGACACAGATGAATTACAATATCCTCCTGCTCCTCCTACTCCTATTAAGATGTTGTGTAGCACAGGAACAAGAGAACTGGTCACGCCTACACTGCAATTAAACAAATTGAAAGAATACACTCCAGCTTCAATTAACACAAATTCTTTCTACAGACAAGAATCCAATGATTCAAAACCTGGGTTTTTTTATATAACACAATGTTGCATTCTCAATTGTTGCCATTTGTTGGTTTGATGAACTGACCATGACACTATGGTGGACATTTTGGCAGACATCTTGGATTTTACCAAATGTTCCTAATTCATACCCGCAGGTGAATCTCCATACCAATTTCCATAGCTCAAGACTCAAGAGGTTTCTATTTTCCCATGAAAAGCATCATGATGAAATACTGAACCAAATTAAAAACACAAAACTATTTCCATAGCTATATTTTTAACCATATGCTTTAGATGGGATGTTGAGTGTACGCATTTGTGTGATCAGGTGTCTAAGGACTCAGGTGCATAAAATCACTTAAGTGTCACATTTTTGCAAGTCTGTAGATGAGTTTATCACATTGGGGTGGTGTATGGCCAGAGAACTGGGACATTAGACACCCTATAGGGCAAAAGTGATGATTTCATGTTAAAGCTTGAAGAAAATGATGCAAAATGCCACACAATTCATTTCAGTTGGTGCAACCTAACTTTTTAAAAATTCAGCTTTTTGAGAAGTGAGGTCAGAGTTTGTCACACACAATGCTATTCCAATGCAACAATAAGGCTATGAAAACAAGTTCTCAAACAGCCTATGCAATAGCCAAGGAACGAAAACGGCTAAGTTCTGTCAGAAAGACACTGGTCCACTACCCATACCCCAATGTGATAAACACCGATGCAAACAAATGTCAGAATTCAGTTATTTTATCGAAATGAGTCCTTTGACACCTGGTTATACATATGCATAAACATACCAGCCCATCTGAATCATATATATATACAGAAAAATAAAGCCCTTGAAGTTGTTTTGCGTTTCTTATTTGGTTCAGTTTATTAAAACAAATGACAAGTCTGACTGATGGCTAACTGGCTACAATGAATAGAAGGACAACCAATAATGCAAATGTTTGTCACACAACCAGCAGTGGTGGATGATGATTATCTCTGACAGGGTAGTCTGGGGGGGCGGATGTCATTTCGGCACTCACAGGCCCGCATTGGCGTCATTTCGACATTCATGGGCCCGCATTGCTCTATATTTTCTTAAAAATGTTATTTCCATCTCAGTGATCGGGGGGGGGGGGGGGTGTCTGGCTCCCCAGTCTCCCTCCCCAAGATCCGCCACTGACCTAAGCATGGAAACTACTTCTCTTCAGCGCTTGAAAAAATCTACATGCCCCAACTATGACAATTTGTTTTATAGCGCCTGTCTCCCCACAAAAGCCTCACTTATGAAAATTCAAATTTGACAACACCTTAGACTCCATAGTTAAAACTTACCATGATTAAGACGCCCCCCCCCCCCCCATTACACCAGTGATTGTGTTGAGTCTGTTTTTCAGACGATGAGCACTGCCTATAATATGACCAGCTACTTCAAGATGAGTTCAAAGTACTAATCTAGATTTCAGAGAAATTAAAAATATATGTCAAAAAGTTAACCAGCATTATATCGTAGTGTTTTTCAGCTGTTTAGCTGTTCATATGTTTTCACATAAGTCCCTTTTCCTTAAATATTTTAAGCGATTTTCACCATTAATTGATTATAACTTATCTAAACGTGGTATCATTCTTGACCTTTCTAGCCTTTCCTGGAAATGGCGGAAAATGCAAATGCCATTGTTGCAATGGTGCAATGTTTTGCACCACGAATGTTAAGGTTGAAGACGCTATCTTCGGTTAAAATCATTGATTTATGATTATCTCTATAACATATAATCATTATATATATAACATGTATAACTCATCATTTAAAGTATTCCTATGAACATTGAGCAGGTTTCACCCAGAGAGTGAAGTTGCAGGCTTAAATCATCATTACGAAATATGATAGGATGACAATTTGAACTCAATCTTAGAGCAGGTCACATATAATATACTCATGACACTCCATGTAATATTATTGATTTTGAAAGACAAAGAACATTCACTGTACAGCCTACTTAAGATCTAATAAAAGACAAAATACACCCGTACAACGAACAAGAAGATATGGTCATACTTTTCTACTATCAGTATCAGATATTATAATACTTTTTTACTATCAGATATCATAATTTTGTACATATAACATCACCAACTACAATCAAGGTATGCATGGCCCCGGTGACAGGGCAAGAGCTGGATTCCAACCCTGGACCCAGTGATTGGTAGCCTGGCACTTTACCATCTGACCAATCCTCCCCCATGTACGCTGGAACTTTGTGACAACTATTTAATATCCAGACAGGGACTTATGGATTTTTACTTAAAATAAATTATGTCTTGCTCAGTTGGGCCACATATAACTGATTGTTAGCTTTGCGGACCTGTCGACACAATAGATTTCAATTTTTTTTGTGCCATTATAAAACAAAACATTTTTTTGTCCTACCGACCGACCCTAGAAAAAGTGCCTTGAGAAGATCTGAGAAGCTAAAGATCAATTGTGTGTGGCTCTATGGTGAAATAAATAAATTCTTTCTGGGCATCTTGAACTTCATAATTTGCGCGCTTGAACTAAATAATTACTGCCACCGTTACCATGAAATGAATAATATCCCGCTGAGGGAGTCCCCCTGATCGTTAATTGGTTGAACCCGATTGCCGGTCAACTAGGCGACAGACAACTAGGCTACGAGGGGCGTTCAGAAAGTTCACGGCTTTTTTTTATATGGACACTTATTTTCAATCTAGAACTATAAATTTTTTACTGGATAAAATTCAGCAGTTTTGGAATGGATTTCCAAAATTTTGGACAATTTGGACATTTTTAAGTCATTCGGTGGTTGCCATGGAAACAGAAAGTTTGGCTAGGTGGAGCAGGTAGTATGGAAATCATGAAAATAAATGAATTGCGACTGAGAGAGACCTAACTCTGCCACGTGTATTAGTAAGATTGACAATATTTGACACAAGAAATATGATATTAGCTTCTAAATGTACTTTCAATCATACCAAATGTTTGTATTCTTACAGCGAACCAAAGTGGGAAAGCACTCCTGCATGCTCGATTTGGCAAGAGCGATTCAGGTGCCAGAATGTGAGTCCAAAACTGCATCAGGACTTATGATAAAGTATGGATTCACTGATATGAGCGAGAGACCTAAAGGGACAGCATTATCCATCCCAGCTTTTCCTTTGACATATAGCTTTACATAAGACCTGATTTTCCATTACCTTAATCACTGGGGGCAATAGTTTCTGGCACTGGAGGAGAAAAGGCTTTGGATGACAGAAATTCTTTTACAAAAACATTTCCTGGAGGGCTTCAAGGAACTTTGTTTTCAATGCATCAGGTGTATGAATTAATGCTTTTGTAGTACTTGCAAGTATTTTTAAAAGGTAATATTATATTTTTTGTGTTAATTATTGCCAATCTTACTAATACAAGTGGCAGGGTGAGGTCTCTCTCAGTCGCAATTCATTGATTTTCTTGATCTCCATACTACCTGCTCCACCTAGCCAAACTTTCTGTTTCCATGACAACCACAGAATGACTTAAAAATGTCCAAATTGTCCAAAATTTTGGAAATCCATTCCAAAACTGCTGAATTTTATCCAGTAAAAATTTTATAGTTCTAGATTGAAAATAAGTGTCCATATAAAAAAAAGCCGTGAACTTTCTGAACGCCCCTCGTACAACACTACCAACTAGGTGACATACCACTGCCAACTAGGCTACACTTTTTGGACAACTAGGTGACAGCAGATACCCCCCAGATACCATCCAGGTGACACATATTTTATTGGGGATACCAACCAGGTGACAGATCACCTTCAATGGTGGTCAATTAGGAAATGTATTGTCACCTAGTTGGATGTGTTTTGTGAATTTGTGTCACCTAGTTGGAAGTGCTGTGTAAATTTGTGTCACCTAGTTGGACCTGCTTGTCACCTAGTTTGCAGTGGTATGAAATTTCCAAATTTCCTGTCACCTAGTTGGTACTGATGGGTGTCGCCTAGTTGGTTTGTCGCCTAGTTGACCGTACACCGTTGAACCCTTATGCCCCCCAAGGCAATTTAACACATCCAGCGTTTCCATTAAATAAATACCTGTCATCGAAAGACTTGTTCAAGTCCAACCCCGCCCTTTATGGATATCTAATGGTTACCCCAGAGGCTATGAGTCATGTCTCAAGAGGTCCCAATCCCACCAACAGTTTTGATACCAACTACTTCATGTCACGTAACCAGCAGCATCGTCCAGACCTAACAACAGTATTATTTTAATACCAAGGATATATATGTCCAGAGCCCGGCTCTGCGAATAGTGGGGTCAGTCTATTGGCAGAGCCGACTGGTTGTGAATAGACTCGGATAGTGGAACTCTCTTTCTTACTGCTCTCTGACGTCGCCGTGCAGAAATAAACTTTTTCCGGGAACACGCCGCCATTTTGGAGCATTACGAAGTCAATGGACGCTTGGATTCAGGGCTCCAGGACACTTGTAAAACCCCTAAAACACTCTGGATTGTATCGCCGAGCCTGGCGATACAATCTAGAGTGTTTTAGGGGTTTTACAAGTGCGACGAAGCTAGAAAAATGTGGCGGGAATGGCCTGACGGACTTCATCGGGCGAAATATCCAGATTAATCACAGGTATGTCTCGTAAAACTGGTAGGATCCATTGATTAGATACAGAACTCGAATGGTTTGGGCTAATCCAGTGATGTCAGGCTGATTAAACAATGTTATGGACCTCGGAAAAACCCGGCCCCATTGCATTGTACAGGCCTACAAAATGGCGGAGGTTCCCGGAAAAAGTTTATTTGTGCGCCGAGACGCCAGAGAGCAATAAAAAGGAGAGTTCCACTTACACCCCCTATAGGCTTAACTGAATCACTGTCTATTGGCAGAGCAGTAATCTGCATATATATATATCAATTTCTGTCTATTCACAGAGCCTGGCTCTGCCAATTGCCGACTGATTATTTGCAGAGCCGGGCTCTGTGCATAGCCATTCCTGTCTATTCACAGAGCCAGGCTCCCTAGCTCTGTCTAATGTGCCTATAAACAGCTGTCTATATGCAGAGCCCGGCTCTGTGAACTCAAGTTATGTGCTCTATGGATTTCATTACTATTTTTTAAAATTATTTTCTATTATTATTACACCAGGGATGACCAAAATTTATATATATTTTTCATGTTAATTTTATCAGCACGCAGCTAGTCACGTTATGTTGCGAGCTATGCGTTCCGCGACGCGATAGCCCGATAGACCCCCACCCACTATTAATATAAGGACGATAATAAGGTGCTGACGAATGTCACGATTTTGATGGACATTTTTCTAATTCTTTTTGCTAATTTTGGTATAAGTTAAAATCATGACAGTTGTCACCAACACAGTGAAACGGCCGATTTCCTGTAAACTGACCAATCAGAGGGCCAGATTTTTGACACAATAAACTTGAAGAGTTGCAACGAGCCAAATGTAACCCAGAGACATTCATAGTGCCACCAGAATTTTCTGGATCCCCTGTATTATACTATGGTTTACATAACTACAGTATCAAATGGTGTTTATTTCCATTATTTGGGGGGGTACTACTATATTGAAAAATATAGTAAATTCATATATATATATCTCAGACCTCTTCGACAAGGTTTTGCCGCTACCCAGGAAAAGTTGGTTTGGGGGTCGGGGGTTTTGGTGGTCTTCTGCGTACGGTATACAGTATAGACACTACCTTATTCTAATCTGACAATATTCACAAAATGTACCACTGGCACTGGTGTTTTTACCAATAACACGTACAAGGCCTACAGTGCATTTGTACATGGTTAAACATTATTCATTAAGACTTAAGTGATTAATAGGAAACAGTCAGAAAGAATTTCAATACATTGGAAGTCCTGAGCTCTGCACCTACCTGTCAGCCTGTTCAGCTCCTGTCAATTCTCGAACTGAACCAGTTGCAATAGTTTCCAAAACCTCATTTCCCTTAGCTTTCTTATTTACGGTGGTTGATCATGGTTGCAGTGTTTCCCCATCATGCCCAAGTAGTTTCGTTTTGACTGTCAGTCATGCTTCTGGAAAGTTGCTAAAAATAGACTCTTTTGCGCCTTAACCAATTCTCCACCAGATGGCATTTATGGCAACAAGCAGCACTCCTAGTGATTTCTGATGAAATTAAGGTTGTCTTTGCAGCAGCAAACCCATTGAAAGTTTGAAAAGCTAGCACAAGCCAGAATCTGCCAGATGATAAGGTTATGGCCTTATGGGGTAGTGAAAAAAATTGCTGGGGTGCCCTCTTTGGCTGAACATCGGAGTCCTCAGCAATGGATCCACTAAATAACATGGATCCACTAAATAATATGTAGATGGCAATGCCATAGATTCGTGGAGCTCAAATTAACTGTTCTTATTTTGAAACCGTATTATAGTATACAAATATTGACTGATTTCGAGGGAATTAGTCAAATCTATTTCCCTCGAGGGTGTGTAAGTGAAAACTATTTCACGAGGCCGAAGAATAGGATAGTTAAGAACCAAATGGAATTTTTCAGACACTACTGCAGTATTGCAAGAGAAATTCAGGCATGTTTACTTTTACCGAAACTAACTGTTTGATCAGGGACCAACTCCATTGCAGGTACAGGCCAGACTCGTTTCTATCCACATATCAGCAGACAAGCAAGTAGTAGTGACGTCACAAAGCATTTGTGAATGAGCGGATGTTGATTTCATTGTTGTCTCGACCAATCAGATTTGAAAGATCGGTACTAGCTACCTAAGGTCATGAAATGCCGTGGATCCCAGATTGGTACAGGCAGTCCTTCATTCTCACTCCACTGACAGATTCAAAATTTACTATGAGCTGTTGTTAAGCTAAGTTCGCTGACGCGAATATAAGGGACCGTTCAGAATTTATGACTGGGGGGCGGGGTGGGAGTTTTGGCCGAGAGAGTACTAACTTTTCACACATGTTTCAAGGGGGGGGGGATTAATTTGACAACACTTCCAAGGGGGGTAAGAAATTTACAACGAAAAAGTATTAAAAAACACTCGTAAACTCATTCTATTTGGACTTTTATCCTCACAAAGTCCGCGAAATGACGCGCATCTGTAAGCGTTGACGTGTATTATGTATAACAGTATATATGTGTGTATTGCTTTGTATGTCGAGGGGGGGGGGTACTAAAAATACGGATGAAACCTAAGGGTGGGGTACTAAAAATCCGCATGAAACTCAAGGGGGGTAAACAATTTTTGACGGGAAGTTCCAGCAAATCTCCCAAGTCATAAATTCTGAACGGTCCCTAACATTAATTGCTGGAGGTGAGCTCTGATGATCTAAACGGAGGTATGTATACGTGATCTCACAGCAATTTTTTTAGAATTAGTTTTTTATCACTTTTAAAACTAACATTTTACCATTCTTTGTAATCCAAATCTAGGCCCAGACATGGAAAATAATCAGTTCAGCTGTAAATAGCCGTTTTGAAATTGAGTGAAGCCATGACCAGCCGTATCAAGCAAATTTTAAAAACGGCTTCTGGGCAATTCCGTAAACTCCGATTTACAGATTTGACACTTTAGCAGCTTGTGTAGCCCTACCATTATATCTCAGCTATTTCATTGTTAAATAGGGATGAGGCCAGGTAATAGGGGTATCAGATAAGCCAACAACCAAAGCCGTAAGTGCAACAGGAGCTGAGTTACGTCAAAAATATCGGCGTTTCGGACGAACATCACACGATGTACGTCCGAAACACTGATATTTTGACGTAGCTCAGCTCCTGCATGTTGCACTTGTAGCTTTGGTTGATGGCTTGTCTGTTACCCTATTACCTGGCCTCATACCTGGATAGCAATGAAATAGCTAATGTATGGTGGTAGGGCTACACAAGCTGCTAAAGTGTCAAATCTGTAAATCGGAGTTTACGGAATTGCCCTTCTGGGTCTATACTGTAGGCAGCAGGCACTCAACAGCTCCCTCGGAGTCTCTCAGTCTCATTTTCTCTCCTCCACAAATAATGCCAGGCCAGGGCTTCAGGGCCAGTTGATTGTGGAGGGGGGAGGCTGTTGATTATAATTAATCCCCTTGATTACTTTTTTCTTTTTTATATTGGTGTAAATGGGTCCAGTGATGGAAATGGGGGGCTTGGGGCAGCTGAGCTCCTTTGATAAGAAAACTGGGGCAGGTCTTCCCTGCTGCATAACGATCAGTGGTGAAAGTACTATTTCCTGTTCACTTTTCAGTCTCTCAGCATCCAGAGTGTCTCTCAGACTCAGACTCAGATTCATTTTATTCTTGCTCTTTTAAATGAAAAAAAATAAAATAAACACATAGGCCTATATAATTAATCATCAATTTTCCATTTAAAAAAAGAGCAATGGGACTCCTCGAAGGCAATCAGTTGCCGCTGATAAGGAGCCCCAATGTTTAGAAATTGTTTCAAGGCACAGTGGGTGGCGATGTACTTTACGAAATTCAATATAAGAAATATAAACAACTATAAATAAGAAAGAAACATAGATTTTAAAGTCGAATAAAAAATTAAAGTAATGGTGGGACGATGGACTTTAGTTACGAGGGGTACTTTTACCCAAAGTTATACTCTGGTTGCAGCTATTTTTCTCCTTTAATTTTTTTTCAATTGGGAATTATGCGACGCCGCCTCACCAGCCAAGAGCTCCCAAAGAAAATTTTGAAAATCAATATCATGCATCAATTTGATCTTCACAACTCGGCACTAGAACACAGGATCTTTGCTCATCTTGATCTTTGTACATTAAGAACTGCACCAACTGAAACAGTCTATACCATCTATTTTAACTTCACCAACTTCAGGACTGGCAGCTTTAACAAGGGACCATTTATCATCTTGGCTCTTTGCACTGGCTTAATAACTGCACCAACTGAAATTGTCAATACCATCTATTTTAACTTCACCAGTACCTGCAGTTTGAACTAGCCCTGAGACGCAGGGGTCATGAATCACTACATAGTAAAAACTTGAGATTTCAGTCTACCCTTCAGGAGAATCAAAATGGTGTCATTGTTGCAGCTCTGTTGATCGTTGTGATTATCTGAAAGTCATCTCCCATGTATTTCGCTGCTGATAGCACATCATTTCGGTCCAGAACGTCATCACATGCACTGTAGACAACAGTTTTAATTTTTCTTAGCGACATAAAAACTGTCTCCTCAAGAAAAGAAAATGGCTGCTCAACAGTGATTGGTATAAACAGAGCAGCACTGTTACGATGTCATAAACACTGGTGATGTCATAGCGATTGTGTAAACAATCATGTTGTAACATCACCATGCAGCTGTCACTCTCTTTTAGCCAATCAGAGCACAGTTTCATTACAATATATAAGAAAAAATTATTAAGCTCAACTTCAATGCCTTTATAATGTAGATGTTAGTGTTCTCACAAAACTGAAAATATGTGCTCTCAGCAACAAAAATTGTCTATTATTGATATACGAACACGTAATATCAGTAAGTCATGGAAAACTTCGCATGTGTGTAACAATTTAGTGATTTATTATGCTTGTGTGGGTGATGACCTTAGCCGATAGCTGTGTGTTTTGTTTTCATGTTTTACTACTAACACCTGAGCTTGTAATTGAGCCTACGGCTCGTTAGCAAAGGTAATAAATATGTTTAAACCAAAACTTAGCAACAGCCATTCTCCTAAACCCTTGTTGAAAATCTCAAGTTTTTCCAATGTAGCGACCCATGACACATGTGCTAGCACACATGGGTCCCAGGGCTAGCTTGAAAAAGGGACCTCTAGCATATTGGCTTTTTTGCCCTGGCTTTAATAATTGCACCAACTGAAACAGTCGACACCATCTATTTTAACTTCGCCAACTTCTGGACTCAGCACTTGAACAAGGGACCTTTCGCTTCTCATCATTTATGCCAATGCCCTGGCTTTAAAAACTGCACCAACTGAAGCAGTCTATACCATCAATCTGAATTTCACCAACTTCTGGACTCAGCACTTGAACAAGGGACCTTTAGCATCTTGTCATTTACGCCATGGCTTTAAAAACTACACTAACTGAAACAGTCTGTACCATCTATCTGAACTTGACCAACTTCATGACTTGCCACTTGAACAAGGGACCTTGAGCATCTTGGCTTGTATGCCCTCTTCAAAGCTGCACCAACTGAAACTGTCTGAACCATACATTTGAATTTCAAAAACTTCAGGAAGACCACTTGAAGAAGGGACCTTTAGCATCTTGGCTTTTATGCCCTGGCTTTAAAAACTGAATCAACTGAAACATTCGATGCAATCTCCCTGACCTTCACAAACTTCAGGACTTGCACTCGAACAGGGACCTTTAGCAACTTGGCTTTTAATTCCCTGGCTGTCCAAATTGCACAAGCCGTAACAGTTTCAACTCCAGAATTCACAAGGGTCTATGACAAAAAAGTCAAGGACATCCCTTTTTGCCTCAGTGTGAAAATACCACAAAAAATGTGACGCCTTGGGATTTCGACCCATTAAGTACTTCAGAACTCATGTAAAACAAAATCAAAGGTATATCTTTGAATGCTTCTTTGAGCTTTAATCATTCAAGACAATTTTTTTGCCATGTTATATATATAAACATTTTTAAAATAAGTGCTCAAGAATACAGAACAAATCACATTTATATACAATTAATGTTTCATCAAAAAATATATTTACAAAATCAACATAGAACAATAATGCAGGAATACCAAAATCAACAAAAGTAAAACAAAAATGTATATCAGTACAAGATTTCCAATATAACAAGTCAAAAAATTTCGCACAAACTCGGTAAACACCCGAGTCTCCATAAATCTTGAATGAATGATGCAAAGGCAAAAGTCCACTTCATACAAAATTTACACAAATACTCTGTACATCATCAAAAGTCTTTGCTTTCAGTGAATGTTATTTCAATGTCAATTCAACGATCGGATCGGTCTGGTGATCTTGAGACAGACCTTGAGCTTCTGGAGACGGAACGATCTCTTCGGTACGGTCTGTACGGGCGGAAGTTACGCCGGGGCGATCTTACGGGACTCGGTGAGTATCTTCTGTTCCTCCTGTAGTAAGGAGATGGTGACCTAGATCTGCTCACTGACCTTGACCTACTTCTGGAAGAGCTAGGTGACCTTGTCCTCCGCCTGTAACCATAGTGACGGCTTGGTGGGCTAGCCCAGCGTCTGTAGTACCTCGGTGGAGATCGACGTCTGTAGAACGGCCTCACTGGGCTGCGGTATCTCCTTCTGTAGTAAGGTGGGGTTCTGCTCCTGCCTCTGGAGAACGCACGACCTCTCATGTGACGTCTACTGACACTTGGACTTCGGCTGAAGCTTCTTCTCCGACTACGACTCCTTGAAACTGACGAATCGGAAGAGGAGGATGAAGAGGAGTAGGAAGAAGACGAACTGGAGGAAGAACGACTAACAGATCTTCTATCAACTGATCTTCTATCAACCGATCTTCGATCAACTGATCTCCGCCTTTTCACAGGAGATCTACCACGCCGAGTAATGGAACTTTTCGGCGAAGGAGAGCGCCACCTTCCACCAGGATTGGTGACACCAGGGGGACTGCAGCTCCCTCTATCAGACATCTCACCCTCTTCTCTCCTTTCTTCCCTTTTATCACTCGGCCCAGCTTTTCTGGCATTCACCTCCCGGTTTTTAGCCTCCAAGGCTGCGTTTTCTACCACTTTAGGTTGTTCAAGATGCGTTACCTGAAAAATACAGAAGTTTTATTAATACGAGGTCTTCGACAGCACAAATGATCACATCATTTCATTATTTTAAGGTTCAGAAACTATTGATAAGAAATTTTTAACAAATCTTCAACTTTCTCAAATATCTATATTTTCACTGTGATGACTTTGGGACCATTATTAAAAGACAAGATCTGCCAACTGATGCCAAGTTTATGATTCACATTATGAAGTAATACAAGTATGTCTTAATTCAGTTAATTCACTGTTTTTTTATATTTGTCTGTTGCAGAAAAATTATTAAAATAATATTGGGGCAGTGATTTTCGGGAAACATGGTGTTTCTTATGTAATGTTATGCAATTTAGGTAATACAAATTACCAAAAGAGGATGGAAATAGTCCCTACAGCTCCAGGCAGACTAATATTATAAGTCTGTAGCCAATTTCAATTACACCAATTTAAGTGCACTACTTTTATAAGTCCAAAATAGAATTGTCGTTGATATCTTTTAAAACAATTATACGAAAGTGTTGGACCAACAGAATACTTTGCAAAAGTGGCAAAATATTGTGTAAAGTGAACTTCGAAAGATCATGGTTCAGATAAGTTAATCTCTCACGTTTCAAATTCATATCAAATTGTAAATGGGCAATAAACAATAAAGGCATGGAAATTTCCACTCAAAAACATTATATGGGTGAAGTCATTTTAAACGAGGCCAGCCAGGATTTTGACCTTTAACAGGACATAAAAAATGTTTGGCTAGTAATAAGTTCTTTAAAATTCTCTGAGATGTAGAAAACAATTTTCACTTCATAATAAATCCACTTTTACATGAAATTATGGCTTCATCATTGAGACCAGGGACTGCAAACTCTCAAAATGGTCCATTTTTGGGGGTGTCAAACGTCACATTTTCAAACAGTGTTACTTTGACAGCTGATGGTAAGCAACTGAAGTAAGTTATGCTCAGTTTTTTTAATTTTAATGACTACCTATTTACCTGAACTTAAGTTTTTAAATTCCATTTGGTATGTGAAATGTTCTGGGAATATTTCTCGGGCCACCGAAACCTCCCGTCACGTACATCATAAATGTCAAACATGGTAAATCCAGAAAAAAAGTTTTCTAAAAATGGGTTTTTTTCCTATTTAAGTAGCGTTTGGTTGATTTATTTTCCACTGAATCAAGAAAGTCTATGATAAATAATCACATACCAGTCAGCTTTAAAAGGAATATCCAGCTACAGTTAAATGGTTGCAGTCCAAACATGACACCTGCAATCACTGAAAAAATTCTCACCTACAGGATGGCAAAATTTCAAACCAAAAATTTTGACACACCCAGTAATATTTTTGTGGGTTTGTATGCTGCCAAAATAAGTATTCCACAAGATTTATCTAAAATGTTTAAAAGGATATCCTACAGAGCAGAAAAGGCTGTGATATGGAGGATGCAAATTTTGAATGTCAATAATTCTGGGATTCTCACCTACAGGACAGATATGATGTAACGTCACTGATAGAGGTGTTCTCATGTGCAGAGAAGCATCACATCAATCAAAATTTTTCATTTTGCTGTGAATAATAATTTTTGTTTCTGTAATTAGCCTTGCATGAAGATACAGGACTGTCACACAACAAAATGTGTCATATGTCAAAAGTGTCAAATTGGTACATCATAATGGACAGTACATCATTATTGACCAAGAAGTAATTATTGGTCAATTATGATGTACAGATGAATTGTTGTGCTTTCTGATATGAAAAGATCACCAAAGTAGAGAAAAGTTGTGTTAATTAAATTCCCAGACTTCTGTTGTCCTTGTCATGAGATTTCGCACATGCATTTCATTCTTATCTAACAATAACATAGATTCTTTGATGTACATCATATTTGACGCTCGTAATGTCAAGTATGATGTACAGCATAAATCTTAGATATATGACAGTAATCTCTACATTAAATTAAGAATTATAATATATTTTGGCTAGCTTCATTTACTAATGCAGTTTATCTCAACAATACATTGTGTTTGATTTCGTTCAGCCTAGATTAATAGGCGTACATCATAATTGACACTTCATGTAAAATTCTTCTGATTATTTGTATTTTTACTGTTGTTATGAATGAGGATTTTAACAAATCTAATTTACCTTACTTATTCTTTTATATATTTTATGGAATTTCAGAGAATTTAAGTTCTAGCTTGAGTTGGTTATTCATATTCAATGTTTGGTGCATGTGTGTAGCTTCTAGCAACTTATTTTCCAGCTTCTCTTGGTGAAATTTCTCTTTTGTGTTATATTAGGGGGAATTAACATTTGACACTTGTTTGTTTTTATTGAAATGTTTATAATTGCATTTACTGGTAAAGTTTATTAATACACAATTTGATATAACTTTTTAAACTTGGTCAATTATGATGTACGTATGACAGAATTCTCACCTTCAGGACTATGTCAAATATGATGTAACGCTAAAAATATGCCTATATCTTTTACACAACAGGTTAGATGGCTTGGATTTTACCATTCTCACATACATTCGGTGTGTTATTACATTTTAATCCAAAAATGTACAGAGTATTCCTATGTGCTTTATTTTGACACAACATCGAAGAAGCAAAATTGACGAACATATATTTTTGTTCCGTCAATGTGTGTATTTCAAAGCAAAATGGTAATTTGTCAGCTAAAATTGTTTTAAATGATCATCTATACCTGGAACAATGATTATTTGATCACTGTTTGCTATTATCAACAATAGGGATTAAATAAAGTGGAGTCAAACAAAATTTCTCACCTACGTGACGACATAGACTCTCCTCAGTAAAATTCCACTTGGGGCAGTGTCAGTGTAACTTAAGGTCATAAAAAGTATATTTCATAAAAATTAAGACTATGGAGCACAGGCTGGATAAGGAAAACATCCTAAAACATGCATTTTAAAATTTATCCTTATGTGACACTTTTGGCCTCATTTAAAATGACTTCACCCATATGGTATTTGGCCTATACGTGACTCCATGACCTAGTTGGCAGATCTAAATTGTATGCTGATAAAGAATTAAAGATCTATGTTTGTCATTATTTTAAGTTTCTAACCATCACAACATAGGAAAGGATTTAAAATTCCATTCCACCGAAGTCGAAGCTTACTTAAAATAGCTATGGATCAGGGATAATTATATTATCAATACAAAATTATTAGAAAGACATTTTACAAAATATTATCAACCATATAGGTTCATAGAGGAATTTTCCACTTACAGACTTAAAGTGCTTCACCAGGGCACTTCACACACTCAGAGTGACACTCTGTCTGCAACAAAATAATCTAAAAAAAACACACAACCCACAGGCCCACCCCAATTTAATAAATACAGGGCTTTGGAGTTGTGGAGTCAGAGGTTTTGAGGTGGAGTCTTTGTCACAGTCAAACTTTCGTTTTTAGATGGAGCCGGAGTCGCGAGTCAAAATTAATCTGGTGACTCCTGACTCCAGAAAATTATTATTATAAAACAATGTGCACTGCATTAAATGTTCAATTTAAACCAAGCACATAAAACTTCCTTGACCAATTGGTTGTACCGGTAATGAATGAAAACACATAGCTATCCTCCTCAAATTTGTTCGCAAATAATCCCAAAAATAGGATTCAGGAGTCGGAGTCAAAATTCAGGAAGCCTAAGAGTCTTGAGTTGTTTTCTAGGAAGCCAAGGAAGTGGAGTCAAGACTCGGTTCACTTTGCTACCCAAACTCCGAAGCCCTGTCGAAATTTTGTCCCAAATTTGCAAGAATAATAATTAATACCTCTGGACGATATCACTTGTTGATTGGGAAACTTTTTGAACCTGCAGACAATTAATACAATAAATGATACAGGAAAGATTGATTAATCATGAGCTGCGTGGCTCAAAAATATAAATTTCACAAAAGAATTTACAAATTACAGAATTTCATACCATCTTACCAAAGGTTCGGGGCACTCATTCAACTTCACAAACTCAACTGTAATATATCTAAACATCATGGCATAGTTTTGAAACAATATGTATTTGTATATTCAGCACAATAGCATCAATTTCACATCAATTTACTAACCTACATACCGCAAAATAATTTAGTCCATACAGCTGTAGTTCTGAACACTTGTAATTTACATGAAACAATTTTGTAAAACTTTTACCATGCAATGTAGGCCTAATTGTAAAAATACATATATTTCAATTGCCAAAATATATAATCCTGTGTGTACATACATGGCATTTGATTTTAGAAGCATTGGAAATCAATTTGAGTTTTAAAATTATTAAATTTACAAAGAGTAATTGCCTATGTTGCACAAACTATATTAATTTGTTTAGGTTGAAATAGATTATTATATTTCAGTTAAACATTAATAGATCTATCTAGATTTTCCTCATATAATATTATTCATTTGAAATCCATAGGCCTAGGCATAATGATAGCTATTAAATAGCTGTCTATCTTACAATATTTACCTACCCCAAACATATTGTCTCCTCTCTGTGTTACTGTCACAGCTTTTAGTTCCCTGGATTTGCAAATAATGAGCCGATGTCACCAAACACAGCCAGATGAACAACCTGGTTCGTCTGTAAAACGTCTGCTATGATCTGTCTTGTTGTTGTGAAATTTTCCAGAACGTTCCAAAGGAATGACGTCATTGGAGGTGCTGCTGGGTGATCTCCATCTGTTGTATTTATTTATTATGGGCAGTGAATAGAAGCCGAAGTTCTGTTAGAAACTCTAGGCCTATTTGAAGAAGAAATATAGGCCTATTCAGCCCAAGCAAATTATATAAAGCCTTTCATAAGACCCAGGCTGCCCAAGGAGAGCATTCGTATATATCTAGGTCTCTGGAAAACCCATCTAGCCCCCCCCCCCCATGGAACGTTTGCTGAACGACCCCAGAAGCAGCTGAGTGAGTAGGGAGGAGGGGGGGGGGGTACTTTCATTTTATAAAAACAGTTGAGGGGGAGGCCACTCACTCAGTATTGAAAAGAAGTTAGAACAGCCATGCCAAAAGCAGAAATGCAATATCTCTTTAATGATTAAAATGTGTCCTTTTTTTTGGGTTTAACTTATTCACTGCAATACATTTTCAAGGACACTTGTCACTTGGACATTCTCTCTCTCTCTCTACACTTTTATTTTTTTTAATAAAAGACAAATATGTCACATATTGGTAAATTTATGTTATTTATTTTATTTTGAAAATGTCACAACCTAAAAAATACACACAGGCTTAATATTTAAGAGATCTCATCTAAGACTAATTATACCCTGCATAAAATAGACCATTGTCCACTGAGGTACTGTTCATTAGTTAATATAAACATTCTATTAAACAGTGTATAAATCAATACCTGTAAATCAAATATAAAAGCTTGTAAAGACGCATGCATGGCAAGCAATACAAAATTATAAACACAGACAATCACATCATAGGCAATTAGGTGCAGCCCAGATTATACTTGGGGGGAGGAGGGCATTGATTTTACTCCCCGGACAGTGGACAAACTTTTGTTTTGAACTCAAATTGGGCAACGACAAACTATTTTCTTACATGTGAGGGAGCAACAAACCTTTTTATCGCGACTCTGACAAAGTACATTCTCTTTTTTTTCATGTGCTGAGTAAACTTTTTCCCCAAAAAATCCATAGCCCCCCTCCGATCCAAGTATCATCTGATCGCCAAAGGTTGGCCTTAATGATTTGACCTCACCGGTGACAAATTCGCAGACTTTTGCCGATAAAGATCTCTAATATTTCATTAACTTTTTTCCATTTACACCATTAGGTGACTCATTCCATAAGGTAAATTACTAGTACCATATTATCATGATGAGGGTTGGAACCTAGCACGGAGTCATGATCAAATTTGCCCAGGTGATTATTTGAACAAATATGGTAAATGCAGTGGATTTGTACCAGCCATTGCAATCAGGTTTTATTTTTGAGTATGAACCTAAAAATTTACATGATTAACAACTTTGTTGTATAATGTACATATGAATATAAATTGTACAATAAAGCTGTTAATAAATGGTTGATATTATGGTTCCGTTTCAGTTGCAACATATTTTTATATTATATGTATGCTGTCTGATTGGTTACATACAAGGAAGTGGGTCCCTACCTTCCTATAAAAATTTTTGAAATGTTCTTATTTCATTTAACCTAAAAATTTTCCCAAAAAATATACAATTTCTGGTATAAATCGAAAATAATGATGCGTCACTGACCTATTATCACATGTAAATGATTAGGCCTACTTTCTTAGTACACTAAACGCTTGGCTATGACTACGGCTACTTTCTTAGTACACTAAACACTTGGCTATGACTACGGCTAAAGCAAGAAGTGGTAGCAAATGAGAGGATGGCGTAGAAGCAGAGCTGCAGACTTCGGTTCCGACCGTTTTAATATCGGGGCACCCCGATCCCGTTGGATTGGTAACCCCCGAGCAACTTGTGATATCTTGGAGATACTTATCGAGGAACACAGCACTTTCCAGATTGACATTGTCAAAACGGAACGTGTTATTTATCTCCTTCAATGTAACGATAATCTTCTCGCCCTCTGAAATCGTGTCTGCGAAACAAGCAGTTTTTGTATGTGGTGAATGGATAGGCAGGCTGTCAGTGATGCTTTTATTGGCCTTTTTAAAGACACACAGGACATTGAGGTTGTAAATTGTCAAAGCAGGCAATGATGAGCTTCCTTCGGCTTGTCCTATTCTTGTAGTTTTGCCGGCTTCCCCGTAAACAGCAACATCTGCAAGCTTAAGCCTTTCGTTCACGTCCATGTGCCTCCAATCTGAAAAAAATTATACAGATAACATACACCGTTGCTCATAAATATGGAATACTTCAACATTATCCATTGAAATTGACAACTTTAGCAACTTCTGCTGGAGCACATGATGGTCTGATTCAATCGTAACTACTTCTAATGACCGCTAAAGGAAAGAACATGCTGTAGTTTAAAACGTATGCTGCAGCGCGCAGTGTTAACCCCAGGAAAAGTTACAGCAGCGCGAAATATCAAAATTCAGGGAATTTTTAGGATCCGGTGCATAAAACCAAAAATTAAAAATTTTTGTAAAAAATGTAGTTAAGGCTTTCATAGAGTGATTAGAAGATGTCTTGACCGTTACAATGGACCTTGCTTTCATTCACACTCGGAAATTTACATTTATTTGACACTTTTTTTTCAAATTTTAAAGTATTCCATATTTATGAGTTGGATTGTAGAAAAATGTGAGTTTAACATCAGACAGATCCAAGAGAATTATAAAATTAAACAAGAATTTAATAATAGAAAGACTGAGACAGACTTACTTATTGATCTATTAAGATAGTCTTTGAAGAGCAGTGGCATCCCTACGGGGGGAGGGGGCAGGTGCTTTTATTGTGTCCATAGAAATACATATTTCTATGATTGTGTCCCCTTACAAATTTTGTTCGGTTTTAGCATTTTGCTTCAAATCGAAATTAGTAATAAATACATGATATAAGTGAGATGAAAATTACCAAATCTTCAAGTCAGGTGTATTTGACAAGGGGAAGCATGCTTCTGCTTTACAGTGGCATAACTGGTGGGTCTCGAGCAGGGGGGGGGGGCACGTACCTGAGGGGGGTACGCAATTCTCTGAGGCAATATGGGGGGTGATAATTTAATAATGGTGGGGGGGGGGGGGGCTAGGAGTTTCTCTCAGTGGGACATATTTATTTCACGGTTGGCATGGCAGAAATTATTCATTTCAAGTGCATGAAGTCTCCAAATATTCATTCCAAAATCATGCAACACCTTGTTGAGAAATACCAACACCACAAATTTTTAATTTCAAGACCACTCATAAAGATTTTTTACACATTTCAACAAATCTGAGCAAGAAATTATTTATTCCAAGCCACCCCCTGGAACTTAAATGGTCACCTCTTGATTACCTTCGGCACGTGCGCATTCATCGGCCATAGAGAAGGGTAGAGACAGTGTAAGAAATAGGCCAACCACCTTCACTAAGCTGTCTGACATCATGCTGATGGGGAAATAAGCCAGGTATCAAGTGTCTCTGAAATAAGTGAAAAAATATAACAATATTACTCAGCCAAAAAAGCATAAATTTGTTAAATACAGGATGTTAATTGCCTGTTGATTGTTGTGTGATAACATGCTTAAAACACACACATGTATGGCTTAATATTGTTTAAAATTTAATCAAAAGTTAGTATGATCAAACAAATAGTTGGTTTACTTGGTAACTTGTTTGTGCCCCAAATTTCTGCTTAGATACATAAATTTGATGATATGCACATTATGCATTGAAAATATGGGATTTTTTGGCTATTCATGTGAATTATATATATACAAATTTAAACAACTCAACTTGAAAAATTCCAGCCAATAGTGCCAATGGGCTTAATGAGGATACATTATGATGTTAGCACTGAGAATACACTCATTTTAACAAGATATCTAATTTGATGCTATTTGTAGTCTATGGGAAAACATCAAAGGGGTTGATTCATTTTCTGTCAACTGCATGCATGCAATGTGATTTTTTTGTTTTTGTTTTGTTTTTTGTGAGCATAGAGTATACTCCACCCCCTAACCCCTCTGCACTCTCTGAGCACTAAGCTCGGCCAGACCAAGCTAGGTCAAACCTTCAAATGTATGCAACTGAATGCTGCATTTAGCATACCCACCGAGCCAAACTAGAATGAAATTCTGAATCATTGACATTCAATCAATAAGTAAATGTGCCTAACAACTATACAGTAACCCAAAGTGGCATACCTTTTTATCAGCTCCTCTCACTACTCTACCAAGCTAGGTCAAACCTTCAAACATGTAGGCCTATGCTGCTGCATGCTACATTTGGCATAAACAATTGAATACATCATGAAATTCTGAGGCATTCAATGCATGTAAATGTTCCTTATAACTAAGAGTGGCATACCTTTTTACCAGCTTGATGAGAACTCCGATTCTGAGACAACAATGTAAGCTAAATTGATGTATCAGAACATGTGTGTGAAGAGAACTCCTGCTGCAGCTGCACTGCATGGATTGAAAGCCAAGTGCTGCCCTCTATTCATGTCTGTCAAGCTGAGTGGTTGGAGGCCAGTTGCTGAAGGAATGAAGGAATGAGCCTGCATGGGTTCGAACCCCGGTTGGGAACCCGAAATGTCCAGAAGACCTTCATGAGGAAAATCCCAGTTGGATATCATTCGGAGGAGACGTCAGAGACGTCACAGCGAATGGGCGGCCGCGTGTATCAGTGTCTGATACACAGAGCCACCAATTTATATCAACGATTAACATGGGTTATCCCAAATCTTGGAGGTTTTTAAAAATATTGGAGGCTTTAAAGAAAGAATAATTTCTTGCCCAGTTGTAGGCCTAGTACACTCTTGCTCATAAATATGGAATATAGGAAAACACGAAAACTACCATTGAATTGTGGCTATCCCATTTGAATCCAATGGTTAAAATTGCACTTTTAAGAACTTAAGTGGATTCCTGAAGAGTTATTTGAAGTCCTCACTTTAATATTTGGTTAAATTTTTGAAAATTTGGGAGGCTGGAGGAAATTGAAAAAACGATGCAAAAAAAGTCAAAATATGAATTTTGTTTAGGGTTAGAAATCCATCAAAAATTGTTTTTTTGTGAAAGTTTCTGGTATCAAATGAAAGATTAACCTCTAAATGAGTCAATTCAATGGTCATTAGCATGTGGAATCTCCGAGACAAATAATTATAGGACAGACGAAATAGGTCATATTTATGCTTGGGCCAGTGGCACAATTTTTTTGCATTTTCAAATTCCAAGACTGCATGATAACCAGGAACGATTTATTGATACAGGTTTTTACCCCCTTTGTGTGCTCTACCAAAATGTACTATAATTTCAACTTGAAATTGTTTTGACTGCTAGCAATTGAGAGTTTATCACAATAAACAAGGTTGGTTTATCACCATTGTTCATGAAAACCTAAAAATATTCTCAGCACGTTGAAGTTAATTTTCTGAATCTGGACTCACCCAAAACAAGGGTAAAAAATAAAACAAGGATCGTGGTTATTTCGGTATATTCCATATTTATGAGCAACAGTGTAAAATACACTCTTAGACAGGGCCGCCCCGGCGCAGGGGTCAAAAAGAGAGTAGAAATTTGGCAGCTGCCCCCCCCCCCTAGAATTTGGCAGACTTTTTTTTTTCACATACAAAAATTTTCCGCAGTTTGCGTGACTCCAGAGTATTCACCTGAGATTATTCCAGGGCATTACCTCCAAGGACATCTATTGGAGGGCATCAAATCCAGGGCATTCACAGTTAATAAGTAAATCAATTGTGATTGCATGATTCATTGACTGACTTCATTTGAAAACTGTCTAAGTGTTCTAATAAAAGGATGGACTTCATCAACTGTTTTGAGTACTTTGTTGCTAACTATTAGGGTGGTATTGAAATAATAATTAGACATAATTATGTCCTTCACCAACTGAGCCCTCAGTTGTTATAAATCAGAGATCTCCCATCTGATATACTACAGGTAATAAGGGGGTGACCATTAGATTAGGGACCGTTCAGAATTTATGACTGAGGGGGGGTGGGAGTTTTGCTGGAACTTCCGTCAAAAATTGATACCCCCCCTTGAGTTTCATGCGGATTTTTAAACCACCCTTAGGTTTCACGCATATTTTTAGTACCCCCCCCCCCTTGACATACAAAGCAATACATACTTATATACTGTTATACACAGCCTCGCGTACAGATTCGCGTCATTTCGCAGACTTTTGTGCGTAAAGAAGTCCGAATAAAATCAGTTTATGCGTGTTTTTCTTTGTTTAAATTTCTTACCCCCCTTGGAAGTGTTGTCAAAAATTAATACCCCCCTTGAAACACATGTGAAAAGTTAGTACCCCCTCGGCCAAAACTCCCACTCCCCTGTCATAAATTCTGAACGGTCCCTAAGCAGGGCCTGGAGAAGTTTACTTTGATGGGGAATAGCGCAGTAACGACTGAGTAGTTATTTATTTTGAGCATTTGAAGTCCTCAAATATTTGTTTCCGTATCAAGTTTTATCATGTTAGGGGGCAAACATTTATTTCTTAACATGGTGTTGTTTGATTTCAAAACGATTATTTGAGGATGTCGAGCACTCAAAGTAAATAATTACTGCATGTCGCTGTTACTGTGAAATAATTAATTTCCCGTCGAGGCAAACTCCAGCCCCCCCCTCTCCTGATTATCCAATGGTTGTGCAATTACTGGCAACTAGGCACAAATGTTGATAGATAGTCTTTGAGGTTCTATGACAACAATTATTTTAAGGTTTAATAAATGTTCACTAATAGTCTGGCAGCCTGGAGATTGTTTAATAATTAGTCTGGCAGCCTGGAGATTATTTGCTACCTTCAGCCTGGAGATTATTTGCTACCTTCACAAAGTTAACATTTATTTAGCTAACGTGTAGGTCTGTTCTGACAAAAGCACCAAAAAGGAATTCCTTAAAATCCATATGTTCCACTGAATAATTTCCTTTCTGCAGTACCACATTCACAGTTGTGAAGTTGAAGAAAAAATTTTAGCCGATGATCAAATTCATATTATTGAAATCAATGGCTCTCAAGACGTGCCTTTTGAAATGGTATGAGATCTGGATCTTGAATTTCGGGCAAATGTCGCTCGCCCGAAAGGTTTGCATGCAGTACGCCTGTGCATTCAGTGCTGCTTATAAGTGTTTATAAACAAATTAAATCATTATTTAAAAAATATAACATAATAAGCTTCATTAATAGTATTTATTCATAAAACATAATGTGTTACAAAAAATTATGAGACCTTAAGTACTGTCGTTGGACATGTGCATGACTATTGATCGAGTGTTGTGCATTGATTTTAAAAATAATTGATTATTGTAAAAAATATATAAATATACTTGTATCCCAAAAGAGGTAAACAATACACTGACTGCATGTACTGTACGAAACAATAGACAAATCACGTACCTGCATTATGTAGGTTTTCATATTCATGATCAAAATAATGACAAAGACACACTAAATTATAAAAGCTCAAGTCACTCATCGATATACATACTGTCACATTGAGCTTACAAAAGTATAAATAGATTTGTAGTAATATACATTTGAAGTAATATAACAGGAAAGTTATTCCGAACCAAAAGACATAATATAATAAGTAATTAATTACGTACAATATTCCGACCTTTATTTGGCCATCATCAGGTTAAACATTTATTATAACAATCAGCAGAGCATTTTAAAATTTTTTGATTTGGCTCCAGATGTATTCGCAAAAAGGAATATGAACTGCTGAGCATTGCAATGGCAACTGAATACAGAAGGGGTCGACCATTTAATGATGGGGAGGGGGTGGAGTTTTCCTCGGTAGGAAATTATTTATTTCACAGCAGCGCCAGCCCACTCAGGAAATAGAGTAACATCTTTTCATAATCCATGGGAAAATTTGAAATCAAAACATTTTTATTGGATGGCCAGTAATCAGTCACTTTTGAGACATTCCCACGGGAGGGGTTATCTCTGGACAAAAGAACCTATTTGCAACTTACTTGCATCTGATTGGTCTAGGAAATGGCCATTCTCAACAAATGTGATAAGGTCTTTTTTTATAAGGTGCGCCAGCCATAATTAATTATTTATTTCAAGTGTGTGAAGTCCCCAAATATTCATCCCCAAATTAATCAATGCCTTATTAAGAAATACCCCTTTCAGAAATTATTTATTTCAAGACTGCCCAAAAAGAATCTATTATTTCACCAAAACTGAGCAAGAAATTATTTATTTTAAAACTCCAAGGCCCTCCTTAAGATTAAATGGTGGCCCCATAATGACAAGATGAAAACAATCGAATTGGTATCCTAGTCACATCCATTTAGCAATGACTGCGAGACCAAATATGACCTCCCAACCTCAGGGACATCAGAAACATCAGTTCCAGGGTTCCGAATTATTTTTACAGGGTTTCATCAATAAATCGGGGTCCATTTTAAAAAATTTCTGAATTGAGAAATCACAATTATGCTCAAAACTTTCTGTGGATACAGTTTTATGATGTACTTCCTGAGTTTTTTTAAATTCTAGACTAAATTACAGTGTATGATGTCACAAATAACAGTAGCTCAGCATCCTCGTCAAGCTTCACTCTAAACAGTGTTGACTGGGTAAGCCTATACTAGGCCAAAAATTGTGGAGGACAGGAAGCAGTTTTTTTCGGGGTTTTTAAGTTCTCAAAAAAAACGGTTTTTGCATCAAAATTAGGATTACAGGGTTTTTGGCAAAAAAATGGGGAAAACCCTGCTTTTTAGGGTTGGTTGAGAGGTCTACAATTACATTTACAATTTATAAAAGACTTGACATATGACAATGGCTAGAGCAAGAAATGGCATCAAATGCGATGACGGTGAAGAGGCACTGCTGCAGATGTCGGTTCCAACGGCTTGAATGCTGGGGCACTGCGATCCCACAGCATTGGCAATGCCGGAGCAACTAGAGATATTTTGCACACTATCACCGGAGAACACAGCGGTTTGAACATTGATGTTATTAAAGTGGAACCCGTTATTTTGTTCCGACAGCATCACAACAATCTTGTCGCCCTTTACCATCCAGTGTCTGTCCGAGACGCAATCGGCAGTCGGATATTCATCACGGATGGTCAGACTGTTTGTGATGCTTTGATTACCCTTTTTGAGAACACACAACACACTGAGTGTGTAATTAAGAAGAGTATGGTCCAGTGTGTTGGTAGGCAAGGCTGGGACATCACCGACTTCGCCATAAACGACGATATCTGCAAGCTTCAGCCTTTCGTTCATGTCCATGGAAATATAATATTGGGTCCAGTGCCGTGAGCTGGTAAAATTTTACATTTTAGGTCATATGTCAGCCCCATAAGGGAATTTATGCCAGTATTATGGATCGAATGATAGGCAAAAATATCTTCTTTGATGAAAATAGCAGCAATTGCATCCATATGTCACTGGTGTTGAGATAATAAGTGATACATGATTGCACTTAGGGACATTTTTGGTGTCCCGCCTGGACACTGCATCTAAAATGTTTGCATACAAATTTCAAATACAGGAAAAGGATGAATATAGGATCAAAATTGCAATGCATTACTGTACCCTGATTAGGTGGGCATCTTGTGAATCCAGAAAAATGGCAATTGGATGTTTCTATATTTTTTTAATACACCTTTTGTAATCCTCAGTTGGTGTGTCCCGGGTGAAGCTTAAAAGTGCTATGTGATTTTTGATGCCACAGAAAAACCACTGATAAACCACTGTTCGGAACATTTTCGGAAAATTTGATATACCAATGCATTGCTCATGACCTTGTCAGTCAGGAATATATCACTTAAAGTGGCTAAGGCCATTGTACCAGATTGACAACAGCGCGACGCTCTTTTATTCTGCAACCATTCTGTGGGACTTCTCTTGTTCGGGTACTTCCTGATGAAGGCTTGTTGCTTGAATTCTTGCTTGGTATTATTGTCATGCTCATTGCTCATGAGCCTGGCTTTGTATTAATGTATAGAATAGGGTAGAAAGTCCAACCCATAATGGCATTAGAGCCCTATCTTTGAGACTGACAAAAAATGAGACACTCTCACATTTTGTAATATTTGTGCAAGTTTCACAGTGATATCTTAAAAAGCCTTTGCTGCAGAGGTATTTGAAGAAACAAAGTTTCGTTTTGAATAAACTGCATTTTAAGTTAGTATTTTCTTCACATTCATGTTTAAATTTACTAGCATAATGTGGCATAGACGTCACAAAAACGCATATACAACTTCAAATTTTTGGATTTGGAATCTAATAACACATAGGAAGCATATCAGTGATTATTGATCTTTTAAATTTTACCAACTTGTGGCATAAGTCCATTGATATTATAGAAAAATTCACTGGATTGGCAATTGTTAAAAATGCTTCACAGTCATTGCAGAAATTGTTATAAAATAATTTAAAAAAATACAAACTAAGTCATACCATTTAATTTATATTGAAATAAAAATGCTGTCAAAACCTAAACAAATTACCTTTAGGAGGTGAACAAGCCAAGGCAATGGAGAAGATGAGAGAAAGTTGTCCAGACTTAATGACACCAGACAGCATGCTGATGGATTTTCAGGAAACAAGGCAGGAACCACGTGTATCTGAAATTTGTGGAAAAATGTCAGAAATGAAATTCAATGTCACAAAGACAGTAAGAGACTCCTGAATAAATATATTTAGATTTAGATTTCTTTTATTTATCCACACCATGTAATTTTTTTTTACAAATATATACCAAATCAACATATTATTTTAGTACATTACAGCGTGAAAAGGGGAAGCATTCGAGTACGTCTACTGTAACCCAAGGGTGAATGCATCCCCTAAAATAAACTACAGATATAATATTATAAAGTATATACAAGACAAAATAACTTTGACAAACAATACAAAATAAACGCAGTCGTCAATCGTTTTACAATTCATAAAGTGTCTTAATTCAATATACAATGCATATATGAATTTATCATTTTCATCACCTATAGATCCAAAGTTAGTAAAATATAATAAAACATAAACTATATAACTTTGGTTTATGCTTTATACAATTCATAATATTTAACCTTTTTTTGCAATACATGTTGTACTCTTTGCAACATATTCAAAACGTAATATAACACACAATACTATTATCATTTACCTAATTGTAACCTTCTATGATATGATTAATAAAACCTCTTGAGAATGATCTACTATTACTCTTATTTTTAATTTCATTTGCTAATGATAACCAAAAATTCGGAGCTCTACCTAAAAAGCTGTTGTTATAAATTTGCAATGTATGCTGAGGGGTTTGATTCCTATTTCTAGTTTGTCTCTGATATCTGACAACTTCAAACAGATTAACAATCCGTTCTGGTAACACATTATTTATGTATCTAAAATATATATTCGATAGTGACAATTTAATCTGATCTTCTATCATGAGTAACTTATTTAAATTAAACATTGCTGTAATTGCTTTGTTTTGCAATACCTTGATTTTTCTCAGACAAGATTGGCTTAACATAGAACCCCATGAAGATAAGGCATAAATAAGATGGGTCTGAATGTTAGAGAGATACAATAACCGCTTAGCATGTAATGGTAACACATTTTTTGTCATATTCATACTATAATTTCCTACTGCCAGCTTATTTAAGAGAGATTTTACATGCAAGTTCCAGTCTAAGTTTTCATCCAATATAACTCCTAATAATTTAAGATTTGTAACCCTTTTTAATTCCTTTCCATCCATTTCAACTTTCCCTTGATAATTTGCCGTTTTGTTCTTAGTTTTAAATAAAATATAATTTGACTAGAAAATGCCCATTATTGTAAAATAAGTTTACAATGAATTATCTTGAAGTGATGCTGTCATGTTAAACAATGTAAAAGTAAGGGAATATTTTATGGTACTGGTATTTAGAGTGACATGTACATGTTTAAAGCTGAATAGGCTATCAAATTGAAAGCGGTTAACTGTTGAAATGTTCCTGTAGATGGGAAGCAAATGTTGGCTGGAGGCGTAAGATGTTATAAAGAGGCAGGTAGAGCCTGATTAGTTGCGGGAGCAATGCGTCGTGGTAGGTGGCGTTTGGTTTGGCAGTGTCTCCAGCTTGAAAAAAACTAAGACACATGCTGCCCTCTGTGGAGTAAAATATGAGAGATATGCAGTTTCATGCACTCCTGGTGGCAGATGACTGGTGGAGTATGAAAACGTAAATGAGAGAGGAGTTAGTCCATTGTGGGGTCCTATCTGATGTATTGAGAGCAACAAAGAAGGATAGGTGGATAGTTTGAGTGAATTACGTGTCTGTGGGCGACGTTAATAGCTGGCAACTGCGGTGATCATGTGACCTGAGATTTAACTCAAATATTAGTGGGGATTTCTCAACATTTAAAGTGAGGGAATTGCTATCAAACCATTTACTCAGTCTTTTGAGATCATCATTAAATTTACGGAATAAAAATTTGAGATTATTACCAGATATAAATATTGTAGTATCATCAGCAAAATTAACGCAATTGCAAAATTTCAAACACTGAGGCATATCATTTGCTAAAATTATATATATATAATAATGGGCCCAATACTGATCCTTGCTGGGTTCCATAATTAATACTACACTTCTCTGACAAAGTCACGGGTGGATTCGCCTGTATATATATGGGCTATCATACCTAATAGAACAGAGTCTGAAACAAGTCCATTCAAAAAAGTAAACAAAAGAACTTCTGGGGACTGAACATGATGTTTTAACCATGTTTTGCACACTACCTGCAGTGTTTCATGATCCTTGCAGTCATCTCTCACCATCTAGCACACTTGTTGGAGCTGACACATCAGTAGTTCCATAAAATCTAATGAATTTGTACAGGTTTTGCATTATCTCTATAGTGATGGGCCTCAGTACTCAGACTCACTGGGTTGGAACAGGGTCAAGGCCTGGACATGTGACCATCAAGTTGAAATTACCAGAGAGGGCAGCGCCTGTCAGCTGCCTGACAAGAAAATCATAGGACTCATGCCATAGAGATTACCAATGAACTGGAGAGTACTGGGCAGTGCTGCCCTCTTTGGCAATTTCAACTTGATGATCACATGTCCAGTCTAAGGCCTTGACATATATCCTGATCAGGCCTCTTTCAAAGATTGCACCCTGGCATGCACTGGGCCAGCCAGACTGAAAAAGCCAGGAATCAATCCGACAATCTGAAGTTTCAAACCCAAGTTTCCAATCCAATTGTTCATCTCAGTTAACATTGAATATTTCTAAAATTCCCTAACTTTTGTTATTTTAATAAGAACCTCCTTTTAAAAGCAGTAACTTACAACACACAAGCAAAAGGATCAAAGATTATGATTCCATTTTGTGGCTATAAATATGGTTACAAATTGATTACTGCTGAATATCTACAGTAGATATAACAATGGCTTGAAGCAACTGCAATCTCCAGACGTCTAGTAACAATGTCTTAATCAAACATTTCTCTCCCCCAGACAGGTAGGAGCTGAAGAGAAGCCAAACAATTCTTTATTCGCTCAATACAACTCAAGCAAAAGCTTCACATCATCAGGCCAGGCATAATTGATTTAAGATTCTGGAATATTTTTGAGGTGCTTTTCTAAGATCAGTAGTTAGACTTTTTAAAAACTGTACTCCTTTTCTTGTGTCAAAAAGTTAAATAAAGTGCTGGATTAGCTTCTTTTTTTTTGTCAACAGAATACCTGTTGTGTTGGTGAGTCAGCGGAGCTAAAAATCAATTACATGTGGCCCTATTGGCTCCCAAATGGAAGCTCAAGCCAGACTGATATGTCATATTGACCTACTGGAAAATATTTTAAATAAAACGTGAATAAGTCTGCATATTTTGTTTTAATAATTGGGTTAAGTCAGACTGAAATAACTTTGAATAAGCTTGCATAAGTCAAAGGAATGATAATTATATTCGCAGAAACTCTACCCATCATTTGTAATACAGATAATAAACGGACAGTCTCTTTAAATGTCTTAATTTGTCCTGGTCAAAACAGAATTACAAGAACTACGGGGGTTATTTAGATGCATAATTAGTAATTCTTACATGCTCTTCAACTGAAAACCTCATTATAATGGAGAACAAGTCCATCAAACACTGAGGCACCTATTGAAATAATAGAATAGAAAATGGTTACAATGTTACTGTTGCACTATGCATTTTACATACCCTGTAAAAGATCACTTAGCCTTCTTCAACTCTAGGTCACTGTCAGTATTATGCAGACAGCAGTGACAGCCTTTTATATGACTATTCTGATAGAAGTGTCAAGTGTAATCACCACTCTGGGTTGGCCCTGAAAGATGAGATTCCCAATGGAAAAACTGCACTGACTGGCCATTGGTTAGCCTTGGGTTTAGAGATGACTCTTTGACAGTGCCAGTTATTTGGAAACATAAGCTGTCAAATTGAAAGATATTGGGTCAAGCCGGGAATTAATCAGGTACCTGAAAGTTGTCATGGGCCAAGCCTGGAGCCAATCACTTAAAGCCATAAGGTGACATCCAATCAGCTCAAGATGACTTTGAAAATGTCTCATCTGTGCCCTGAGAAGACCTTTAAATTCTTGGGTCAGTATGAGCACAAGACTTCGGAAGTAAATAACTATTTTGTACATGTACTTTCTAGGTCCTTCTCCCAAACAACGTAATATGTCTTGATGCGTTAGAGTGAATCTTACCATACTGTTTTTTATTCTGGAAAAATTTTGATAAATAGCCTACCTGTGGATACACACTCCAGGACAAAGACAAGCAGACAACATTATGTAAACTGCAAGGAAGATTGCCCCTCCTGAAAATGTCCTTAAAGTTTTGGTCACTTGAGAGCTTGAGCGGTCCACACACACAACAACTGCCCTAATACTATGGAGCTTAGCAACTACACGTAGGCAACAGTAATTCAATTAAGGTGTCTGTTTAACTTCGTATTTGCATGTCTTTGCTTCAGGACAGTGTATGCAAGTGTAGTGACTTTAGATGAAGCACTTCAGCCCAATTCTACTGACTGCTATTCCAATCTAAATTCCATCAGTTGCCAGCCTTGTGGCACTTACCTCTAAATGCAGGCTAGCTAAAAACACAGAATGATAGTTTTCTCTGATCTGCTGGCTGTTTTGTTAACTTGTATGTTTTTTTTTCTATTTTCCTCCAACTGAGTCTACGTTTTAGAATTAAATTATTTCAGCAGTGCAGGCTACATTTTGTGTTATTGCAATATTAAGTATGGTAATGCCAGTGTCGCATTGGTTTGACTTAATTATAGATTATGACTGTTTGAAGTAATGTTGTGAGTACAATGTAATATATTACACTCATGGCCATTTCTACAGGCTTGTGATTATAAAACTCTAGTCACACATGCATACATTGTCATGTTATATGTTTCATATAAAAATCGGGTTTCAAATATCATCCTTATTGACAGTTCTGAAGCTTAATGTAAGTCTCAATGTCTCTTGTTTGACAATGGCATATATCAGATAAGATAAAAAAATAAACAACATACAGTCAGTTTTTTACGGCTTTTGAATCTTCAGAATAAAATTACCGTAATATTGGGATGAATAGGGACAGAACCAGAAACCTTTTATTTCTTCAAAAACGGACAACTTCCACTTGACTCAGAAACATGATTTTTGGCACAGTTTTAGTAGGTATACTACTGAATCCTTTGATGGGTTTTTGTCACTTCAGTCTGCAGGCAGGTAAGAGCTGCAGCACCTTAAACCTATGCCTTCAGAATTTAGATTTTCGAAAAGTGATCAAAACTTTCATTCTGGCACAAAAAGTATAAGAGCTACAAACACTAAACTCATTGGGCACTTTTATTATATAGTTGTGGCCATCTCGGCCGAATTTGAACGATATTTTTAAATTAGCACATATGTTATTCAAACAAAACCGAGCCAAAGGCAATTTTAGGCTAATTTTGGGGTGTCAAGGGACAGCAGTAATAATATAATAATTGCACCAGAAACCAAACCAGAGATGGGGTATTATCAAAAACATGTTGGAGATGGCAGTTAGATGGTTCAACATTTACTGAAACTGACAAAAATTCATAAATATATGTTAAAAGCCGTAAAATTTGCAATAAACCTGCATTTTCAAGAAAGTGTGTCAATTCTCACAGAGATGAACTTAAAAAGAAAAGCAATGACACAGACTGGTTTCAAATAGTTTGAAATGACAAGAACAGTGGACAAAATATGAGAATTTGCCTCCACGCTCATTAGCTGAGAACAACAAGCTGTATACACACTGAGAATTGAGCTCCTGCTATTTTGAATTATTTCACTGGATTTTATTTGTTTTTTCCTGGTGAAAATTACATGGATGGTGCATATATAAGGTGTGGTACCATGGTTAAAATTTCATGGAATTCCTGGAATTACAAACATGAATTTTTGAGTGACTTATGGAATTTCGAAATTTGATGCACACCTGAGTGAGCACAAGCTATTTGGCATTGCTCCAAGTCTTGGTCACAGTTGTTTCACTCTTCACTTCACAGAAATTGAATTTTAATCTGGACAATGGTCAGGTGTAACATGCAACTGACAATGACATGTATACACAACACATTATGTGAACTGTTGCAACATTACATTTCTTGAAACTTTGTTCAGCAAATGGCTTTCTACCTCTGAAAATGAACAGATCTGGGAAAAGCAGAGAAAGTAAAAAGGAAACACCTAAAAAGGATACTCCTAAAAAGGATACACTTAAAAAGGACACACCTAAAAAGGATACAATGGCTGCTTCAATGGGTGCTAATCAGCCACATGAAGATGCAGGTGGGCAGATTGATGATTCTATTAAGAAGCTGATTCTTGGTTTCATGGCCACATTTAAGACTGAACTATTGGAAACAGTAAAGAAGGAAATTAATGAATCAATGACCACTAAAATGAATGAAATCGAAAAGTCAATGTTAAAAAAGTCTGAAGAAATGAAGAGGTCTATAGATGAGTGCTTCAAACGGCTCAATTCAGTAGCAGACGATAATAAGGCTCTTGAAAAGAGAGTGATTGGAACTAGAAACCACTCTGGATTCCTATAAGAAGAAAGATGCTCTTCGTTCCATCCAATTTGATGAGCTCCTTGAAAAACAGCTCGCAGCAGATACTTACAGCCGCAGGGAAAACTTAATAGTCTATGGGATACCTCAGAAACAGGATGAAAAATGCTTGGAAGTATTTCAAAACTTCATGATAAATTTCTATGTTCCCATTCTGCTAATTCACATTTTTAAATCAAGACTCTATGGACAATAACGATTTTTCTTTTGTTTATTCATTAGAAGGTGCAGGTTTGGACCAGCCTGAGGACACTAACGAACCCATTATTTTTCAACATTCTAAATATTACGATGATAATGATTTTTCAGATCTTATGAATACTAAAATTAATTCAATAACTATTCTTAGCCTAAATTGTCAGAGTATCAATGCTAAATTTGAACAGTTGAAAATTTACATTGAAAATTATAATTGTAAAAATGCTAATGATATAAATATTGTCTGTTTGCAGGAAACATGGCTCACGGCTGGAAGCGATCTCTCTCTCTTTCAATTGGATGGCTACAATTTGGTGTCTTCTCCGAGGTCATGCAGTGCACATAGTGGTCTAGCTATATACGTAAAAGAAAATTTCACCTTCAAGGTAATAGATGCCCCTGTTTCAAGTATTTGGGATGGTCAATTTCTAAAAGTTTATTTTGAAAATAATAACTGTGAAACTCAACAACTGGTTATTGGTAACCTCTATCATCCTCCGCGGAACACGATAGAAAATCTTACTACTTTTTCTGATGAATTGAGTAACTACTTGTATCAATTTCAAAATGATAAACATGTAATAATTACGGGAGATTTTAATATAAACTTACTTAAATTTAGGGAGAATAATCATATAAATAATTTTCTTGAAAACATGATTGCCAACTGTTATATCCCAAAAATAACTGTACCTACTCGCCTTACTCAAAACAGTGGAACCTTGATTGACAACTTCTTTATAAAAATATCACAAAACTATTCCTCTACAACAGCTGGAGTGTTAATGCATCAAATTTCTGATCATCTCCCATACTTCTTAACATTAGATTACTTAAGCTATTCAAATCCGAAAATTAAACATATAAAAGTAAATTCTGGTCATAAAAATAGTTATGCCAATCTGAAAGAAGAATTAAGAACTGTGCAGGTTGCAAATGCTCTGCAACAAGTAGTTGGAATAAATGTCAATGAAAGCTATCAGAAATTTAATGATATTTTAAGCTCCCTTGTCAATAAACACTTTCCTGTTAAAATTGTAAGATATAACAAACATAAACACAAAAAGTCAAATTGGATATCTTTTGGTATAATAAAGTCAATCTCTTTTAGAGATAAACTCTATCGCAAACTAAAAGCAACTTCTGAGAGTGATGTTAATTACAATGCGAGAAAAATTAACTTATGTACTTATAATCGAATACTGAAACAATGCATACGACAAGCCAAACAAGACTACTTTCAGAAACGTTTTAAAAATTTTAAAAATGACATTTGTAATACTTGGAAGACAATTAATGAAATATTAAATCGTACCAGTAATAAAAGTGACTTTCCAAAACAATTTAGAATTAATGATAGTCTTATAGGTAATAAAAGCATAATAGCAAACGAATTTAACAAATACTTTGTAGAAATTGGACCCAAACTAGCAGAAAGCATTAATCAACCAGTTGGAAGAACTTTTCAGCAATACTTCAGTAACATTCAGACTACTAGTCATTTCAGTTTTGAAAGTGTAGACGAAGAAACCGTTATTAAAGTAATTGATAACTTGAAACCCAAGACTAGTCAAGGCATAGACAAGATGTCAAATAAGTTACTTAAATATGTTAAATGTGAACTTACAGGTGCGCTAACTCTTATTATTAACCAGATGATCACAACAGGCAAATTTCCAACATTACTTAAAATTGCTAAAATATCCCCAATATACAAAAAAGGAGATAACAGTTTACTGTGTAACTACAGACCAGTTTCAGTTTTACCCAGTGTGTCAAAGGTCTTTGAGAAGATTATCTACAACCAACTATACAAATATCTTGTTGATACAAATTTACTTTATGACAGCCAATACGGCTTCAGAAAGAACCACTGCACTGAATATGCTGCGCTTGAACTAATTGACAGAGTAATCAAGGAAATGGATAGTGGCAGAATTCCTATCAACATTTATTTAGATCTCTCAAAGGCCTTTGATACACTGGACCACAATATACTTTTGGAAAAACTTAGTATGTATGGAATACAGCATACCGCTTTAGAAGTCTTCCGCAGTTACTTGTGTGAAAGACAACAATATGTGGTATTTGATGATGTAAGCTCACAGTTATTACAGATTGCATGTGGTGTGCCCCAGGGATCTATCCTGGGGCCACTTCTTTTTATAATATACATGAATGACCTTAGATTTTCAAGCTCAGTCTTTGATATGGTCATATATGCAGATGACACTGCTCTCTGCACAACTATTAATATCAGTAGTGATAATGCAACCAGTCTGAATGCTGAGTTATTGTCAATTAATGAATGGCTTAAGATAAATAAACTGTCATTGAATGTAGCTAAGACCAAAGCCATACTTTTTCATGCACCTCAAAAGAAAGTAACTTACCCTGATTTAAAGATTGATGGCCACAATATAGAGTTTGTTTCAAGTTTCAATTACCTTGGCATTATTCTTGATGAGAATTTAAAGTGGAAACCCCACATAGACACTTTGAGTAAAAAAATTTCAAAAACTGTAGGGATTATAAATAAGATGAAAAATTTTTTACCAACAGAGATTTTGCTAAATATTTATAACTCCTTAATTGTGTCATACTTAAATTATGGAACTATCTTGTGGGGATGGAAGCTTAACAATCTATTCAAGCTTCAAAAAAAGGCTGTCCGTTCAATTGCAAGAACGAAATATAATGCATATACAAGCCCACTATTCAAAAAACTTAATATTCTGAAGATACAAGATATACGTGCACTGCATGACCTTAAGTTCTGCTATAAGTATGTGAACAAACAATTGCCGCAATACTTCTATGAACTACAAGAAGACACTACTCATGGTCATTTCACCCGACAGAGAGAGATGCTTCGTCTTCCTGCTGTGAGACATGATTTTGCAAGGCAGGCAATAAGGTATCATTTTCCTTTTGTATTTAACAACATGGATCCAAATTTCAAGGCAAAAATAAGTACCCACAGCTTCTTTGGGTACAAACTTTATATCAAGAAAAACATTATTGACTCTTATGAAACTGTTTGTTTAATTGATAATTGTTACATATGTGGTTGTTAGTGTCCCAAGGTCTCCTGCCTTTGTCTCTTCTGATGTTATCTGCTAAATTTCCTTTGCAGTCTTTTTCTTTTAAATTTCTTATTCTAATGAATTTTAAGGATTTTTTTTGTTTACTTTGTTACCTTCTCTCAGTATATATACTATGCACTAAATCTGAATCAATTGTATACTAAGTTTTTTATTTTCCATATATTATGTCATATTTACAAAAGGGTGGCCTCTCTGCAGCGACAAATAGTCTTTGAGAGGTCTCCCTTCCCATTACATATAATATTTAAAAGAATAATATTTGAACATTGTAAATTATGGGAAAATAAAATAAATCTGAATCTGAATCTGAATCTAAATCAACTCGGAATTTCCGCAGATGATTGCAAACAATTCAAGTTCCAGAGATGCCACAGACTGCGAACTCCACAGAATCTACAACCGCTGATATGCAGATTTCTTCTCTACCCAGACAGAATGAAGGTATGGGGTGCTCGCAGGTCACTAAAAAACACTCAGTACTCTCTAAGTGAGGACTTCCCACAGGAAATCATGACCCGCAGAAAAGTCCTCTATCCAATCATGAAAGCTGCCCAAAATGACAAAAAACTGTGCAGGTTGGTTGCTGACAAATTGGTACTAGATTGGTACTAGATAGCAAAACATACACGTGCAAAACCCTGCATCAGCTACCCGCTGAGTACAATCCTGCCAATATTTCAACTGTCTCCAAAAATGGCATAACAGCCTTCTTCACGAGATCCTCCCCTCTGTCCAATTTTTACCCCTGTGATATCAAATTGCAAGAGCATACCTACACCAGCGTTGAGCAGTATCTGCAGACAGAAAAAGCCAAGTATGCTGGAAACGTAGAGATTGCAAGTCAAATCTGCAACACGCAAGATCCAGCTAGATGTAAATCTCTAGGAGGCAAAGTGACCGTCGACGAGAACAAATGGCTCCCTTTCGCGAAACTAGCCGTACAAAAAGCTTGTCGGGTGAAATTCTCAACAAACGCCGTGGCCAAAGATTATCTACTGAAATCAAAGGGCACCACTCTTTGTGAAGCAGGTCCAGATAAAGTCTGGGGTGTGGGTCGCTTTCTGTCTGATCCGAAAGTCTACGAAGAGAACGAATGGCAAGGCGACAATCTCCTCGGCAAAATACTAGAGGCAATCAGGGATGAACTTTAAACTGAACGGTATTTTTGAACTTTGTCTAATCTAACTCGTCTAATCACAATGTTCACAGTCAATGATAACCACTTGAATTAAATTATCTTCTTGTTGACTCTAACATATATTGTACTATTACTGCATGAGGTATTTTTAAGTTGCCCGCTGTGTATATTCATAAATGGTGATAATTGAGTAAGACATAACCTAAATTCTTAATAATTTTTTTGCTATAATAAGTATTAACTGGAAAGCAGATGTTGTATGAAGCTTTTGCTTTTTCTTTATTTCTTTACATTTTTCATCTTATATGTATATATTACCTCTGATTAAGAATTAACTAACATATATATATATAATACCTAAATATACAAACACTCGCCTACTGGTGATGCTTTTTTGCTTGAGACAATCTTTAATCAAGAACTGAGTTTTTGTTTCTTTTTATTGACATATAAATCACAGAAATTGAATTAGACTATTTCTGAAACTTACTATTTACATCTGTATTATATATATATGGCCAAGACGGAAAGAGTATGAAATTATCGTCTGAGTTGAAGTATTGTATTATGCCTGTTTCGGTATGATCTGACAATGAGAAATCTTTGCTAACCCTACATTATTAACTTTACATGTGTCACTTGAGTGAAATAATGCGTTCCTGTGGTAAATGTCTGGACTATTTCCATAAAATGCAATGCATCTACCCAGGTATCATAGTGAAACAGTTATATTTCGATAGGGCATGATATGATCTGTTCTTATTGATTTTGGTGCATCTAATTAGTAAGTAGCTAGGATATTACTTGGTATATAATAATGTTGTAATATAATTATGTTAGTGTGATTTCCTTAATCTTAAATCTATGTTGGGTTGCATGCTAAAGTTTATACTTGTAATTAATTAATTAATCAATGGTGCATGAAAGTACTTTACTGCTTTAGTTATCATTCATTGATATTATGTGAGTACTTTTTGAATGTTTTGTTTTATCTTATAACTGGCTAATTTCAAACAGTGACATAATCCCTAGTTGATATAACTGTTAAGTATAATAATAATCCCTAATTGATATAACTGTTAAGTATGTGAAACTGATCATACAGCTGACATTGCTAAAATCCTTTGATAGCTTAAATATCTGAAATACTCAACAGCCCTTATGATTAATTTGTGAATTATTAGGTTCACGTGAGTAGTACTCAATTACATTTTTGGTGCATTTTCTACTTTTTATCTATTCTTATTTAAAAATGTGTATTCCGTAAAGTTGATTTGCATGTTTGTCTATGCAGAATGTATATCTAATTTGTTTCTTATTCAATCAAACATCCTGTACTTAGTCTACTTTCTGTGGTAGTTTTTGTTTGAAATTAACATGATTTTAATTTTAACTTCTTTATGATAAAATGCAGCAGTGGTGCTGCATTTACAGGTAACTGCTTATCCTTATATTGTTTGATTTTCTTGTTTGACATAACACTAAACTGATATAATCTGACTTTTCATCTAAATAACTCCTAAAATTTATCTGAGTTAAGTGAAACACCTACTGATCTTGACTCATCCCATCAATTCTGATCGCTCAGCTGTTTATATGCTTCAGTGAGTTTCTGTTTTAACATGTTTACATTACTAAATGTTGTTGTATATTACTGCTTTAGTGTGTAGTATTATAATCCTCTTGCATGTACAACTGACCAAATTAATCCAATCATGCTTAATTCCATGTTTTCTTTAAATTCACTCTCATTTATAATTTTCAGTTGCTGCTCAATCAATTGTGCTACAGTTTTTCTACACTTGCTGCTGGTGGTGAGGCACCCTGACACTGAGACTTTCTTCAAAATACACTTAATCATTTTAGTATTGGTATCTTTTCCTTATATTTTGCTAAATGGTATTGTCTGATATGTTGCTTTTCCAAAATAATTTAGGGGAAAATTTTTCACTGATCAACCAGATTGAGGGCAGTGGCCTTGATGCTAATAATGAAATTGAAGAACCAAATTTATTTAGTAATTCTCCATACTTCGAAAATTCAGAATTTGTTAACTTTTTAACCGAAAAAAAGCATTCGTTCATTATTTATAGTCTTAACTGTCAATCTCTCAATGACAAGTTTGATAATCTCAAAGTTTATATTGATACATACAACAGTTTACATGAATGTGAAATATCTGCTATTTGTTTGCAGGAAACATGGCTCTCGGAAGGCAGTGATCCTAGTTTATTCCAACTTGAAGGATACAGCCTCATCCATCTAGGTAACTCATGCAGTGCACATAGTGGTCTAGCTATATATTTGAACAAAGCCTATCAATATGAAAAAGTCATTGTTAAAGATAATTCTGAGGTATGGGATGGACTATTTATTAAAGTTTCTATTAAAAACAATGTTTTTCTGAATAAAACCATTATATTAGGTAATATTTACAGACCCCCTCGTCTAAACTTGAATAATATAAACACTTTTAAAAACGAATTGACTGAAATATTTGATTCTCTTAGAGTTTATGATGATGTTTACATAACGGGGGATTTCAATTTAGACCTCTTAAAGTTCAAAGAAAATAATGGTATAAACTTATTCTTCGAATTCATGATCTCAAACAATTTTTTTTTCACAAATTACTCAACCAACTAGACTGAATGAAAGAGGAGGAACTCTAATAGATAATATTTTTGTAAAGCAATCCAACATCTATTCCCAGATCTCTTCAGGTATAATTATGACACAAATTTCTGATCATCAACCTTACTTTGCGGCAATAAACAATCTGAGACACAGTCAAGTTAAATTAAAGCACATTAAGGTGGTGTCATCGGACTCTAAATCGTATGAAAATTTCAAAACAGATCTGAATAGTCGCTACTTCCAGGAAAAAATTAACCAAGCACAGTCGTACTCTGCAAATGATAGCTATACAAACCTTAACAACTTAATCGGCTCATTGATAAGTAAGCACTTTCCTGTAAAATATGTTAAATTCAGAAAGTACAAACATAAAAAGTCCAAATGGATTAGTGAAGGTATCCTTAAGTCAATAAAGTACAAAGATAAACTCTATGTTCAACTAAAAGCGACAGCAGTGAATGATCCACTGTTTCACACAAGACAAACCAATTTCAAAACATATTCTAAAATTTTAAAACGAGCAATTAAGTCTGCAAAGAATACCTACTATAAAAACTGTTTTGAAAAATTTAAATGTGATATTAAAAATACCTGGTCAACAATCAACAGTCTACTTAATAAGCAAAAAGATAAGCAAGATTTCCAACCATATTTTGATATTTGTGGAATAAATGTCAGTGATCAGACAACTGTCTGCAATGAATTTAATAAGTATTTTACTAATATTGGCCCGCAACTAGCACAAAACATTCAGCAAGTAGGTATTGGCTCATTCAAAGATTATTTACAAAATGTATCTGAATCCGAATTTAATTTTCAAACAGTTACTCCAGAAATTGTTATAAATGTTATCAACTCTCTCAAATCTAAGACTAGTCAGAGTTTCGATAGAATTTCAAATAAATTACTAAAACATGTTAAAGTTGAACTGTCAAACATTCTATCCGGCATTTTTAACCAATGTGTAGCAGAAGGATCTTTTCCAGACCTACTTAAAAAAGCTAGAGTTATTCCAGTGTATAAGCAAAAAGAGAAATATCTTTTTACAAATTACAGGCCAATTTCTATCCTACCTAGTGTATCAAAGGTCTTTGAGAGAATTATATATAACCAAATTTATGAATATTTTTCAAGAAATAATATCTTCTATAAAAGTCAGTATGGTTTCAGAAAAAATCATTCAACTGAACATGCAACCCTTGAACTTGTTGATAGAATAACTCAAAAGATGGACAAAAATCAGCTTCCACTAAATATTTACCTTGATCTCTCAAAGGCCTTTGATACTTTAGATCATCAAACACTTCTTTTTAAACTCAGTTATTATGGCATCAAAGGATCAGCCCTCGATTTATTAAAGGACTATTTAACCAATAGAACACAGCAAGTTGAATATAATGACACTGTATCTGATCCATTAACTTTAAAATGTGGAGTACCCCAAGGGTCTATATTGGGACCATTGCTATTTATTATCTATATGAATGATATTGTCAAAGCTAGTAATTATTTCTACCCCATTCTCTATGCTGATGACACCACCTTATGTGCTACTCTTAATGTTTCCTGGAATAGGAGCGATAATGAAATAATAAACAATGAACTATCTGCAATAAGCAATTGGCTGAAATCAAATAAGCTCTCGTTAAATGTTTCCAAAACTAAAGCAATGCTTTTTTCGGCTAGTAACAGAACAATAGCTTCCCCAGAACTATTTATTAACAACACCAAAATTGAATTTGTCAACGAATTTAAATTCCTTGGCATAATTTTACAAAATAATCTTAAGTGGAAAGCTCATACAGACATGATTGGTAAAAAAATTTCAAAAACACTTGGCGTTATGAAAAAACTGAAAAGGACCATACCTTTAAAAGCCTTGCTAGATATATATAATGCTCTCATATCACCACACTTAAATTACGGGAATATCATTTGGGGAAGGCAACAAAGTAACTTATGGAAGCTTCAAAAAAGTGCAGTTAGGACAATTACCAACAGTAGATATAATTCTCACACTGACCCACTTTTCAAAAAATTAAATATTCTTAAAATGAGTGACCTATGTGCACTGCATGAGCTGAAGTTTTGTTACAAATATGAAAATGAATTGTTACCTGACTATTTCTTAAAGCATATGTTGTCCAGCACCTCTAGAATTACCAGTAATGCCACCCGGCAATTTAATACCTTTCGCCTGCCTTCCGTGAGCCATGAATTTGCAAGACATAGCATATCTTTTAGATTTCCTAAGGTTTTTAATAACATTGAATTACCTGTTAGGCAAAAGATTTATACACATAGTATAGATGGTTACAAAAAATATATAAAAAACATTTTTATCAATAAATATAATTCAACTTGTAGTATACAGAATTGCTACATTTGCCATAGGCATTTGGTTGGTCAGTGAAAAAGAAAAAACCCCTCATCTTAATATAATGTTATTGTTTTTATTTTATACACCTTATCGACAGTGTTAGGGCCCTCTTCACCAGCAGTGCAAGACCTACAAATTCTACGAAGCCTAGGTGGCCCCTTGATAGCGATACTTGTAGGTATCATAAAGGGGTCACCTAGCTCATTAGTATTCTTGTTTCTTACTTATTTCTCTGAATATGGTTTTGTATATACTAATGAGCAAATAAATGATTGAAATTGAAATTGAAATTGAGTTCAGATCCAAACCCTGTGCAGAGTTCCAGAAATAGCAAGAAAAACCACCTATTTTTCATTTAAACTCATTTTCATGTTTTTTTAGGTTAACATTTTCTAAAAATGGTTTCGTCTGTGGTAGATTTAGTCCAGAATCGGTTAGCATCAGTAAAATTTTTCAAAAACTACACTTTTTTTATATTTTTCTGTAATTTATCCAATTATTCTTAAATAATACCTATTTTACAGGAAATTGGATTTTAGATTTATTAAATATAAAGTTATTTCATATTAAACACGTTTTCTGATGTTTATTCATAAGTGTCAACCATCTAGACAACATAGGAAGTAGTGGTTTTGGAAATAAGATTCTGTCCCTATTCACCCCAAAGTGAGGGGTGAATAGGGACAGCAGTTTTCTGGGCCTAAATAATTGAAAATGTGAGATATCTTCAAGAGCTCCCGGGCATATTTAGAAGTGAGGCCAGGACATATTTTGACACTATATTTAGAATTCTGAGATAATTTGTACCCACTGTATCACAGGAAAAGGTCCAATTCTGTCCCTATTCACCCCATATTACGGTACTTAATATTAATTAGATAATGTTTGTCCGCTACATTAAAAAAAACTGCATGCCATCTGAAAAAGATACAACAGTTTATCTTTTCCTAAAGTAAGAATAAGGTCTACAAAAATGAAAAAATAGTCTTCCTGCAGTCAATGATAAGCCACTTATATTCTTCTATCAAACCACTTACTTTCTGCTCATGTGGCATATTTTGTTGGGCAACCAAAATAGCATAGAAGAATACTGTCACATTTCAATCTAGCTATCCTAGCTTATCTCCATCTGCCCACTTATTGTTATCACAAAATGACATGCACTGTTGTCATGATATCCCAATTTAGCAATTAATTAAAAGCTTCTGGCTGGCTTCCAATGACATTTTAGATCAATCAACATGTTTACCCTGTCAACCTGTAAAGCTGAATATCATGATAATAATATCAGAAACTGATATATTTTTGTTGTATTGTTGGTCAATATGTTCAGCCCATATAGTCACACACATGTTATCCTTGATAAATATGTCTTGATTTCTCTCAAGGACTTTGATCTGTCTAGACTAAGATTCATGTAAGAGCCAATTCATTAGTCAGTATTTTGATCTAAATTTTGTCATAATTAGATTAAATTAATTTACCCATACAAACTGTAAACAAACTAAATATTATCAATTAATATTGATAGATAATTTGAGGTACTGTTAAGGTGTACTGGTTAAAACTGAACAGTGGTTTTTCAAGGATTTTCCTGTGTTCGACTGTTAATCTATCTGTCTTTCTGTTTGTTTATCTTTTGAATTGGCATAAATTTTAGAATTGAGAAGCAATTAAATTCCAGCATAAAGGACTCTCAGCGGATAAGACCAAGTCACAATGAGAGTGTGCCCATAGTGCATATAGATGGATAGGAAGTTAGAATCAATGTCCCTGTCACCCTTAACGAAGTTAGCCAGATGCACAAGGGGCACAATAACTGTGGAAGGCAGACGAGATTTCCTCTTAGCCCAGCACAAGTTTCCTTTGCAGGCTGGCCAGTGAATTGCTTTGGATTGAATTCAGAATATTTCAGATTGGCTCACGAAGAGAAGGCAAGCTGATTGGATTGCACAACATCTTGTTATGCACTGTGCACCAACCCTCAACACCACATTACAAGAGCATTGCCAGTTAATGCATTATCACATGAGGGTGGCCAAATTACTATTAGTCAAGGCGGTGGGTGTTAAATAGTAGAACAATCGCTCGCAAGGTGATAAAAGCATGAAACTTGGCACAAACGTTCAGAAGGACCTACTCTACCATTTTAGGCCGGGAGCCATCTTGAGATTAGCGTTGTTCCCTCTGCCATCTTGGATTTCAAAATGGCCGCCATTCTGAACCTATTTTAATCAATATCAAAGGAATTATGACAGTTAGAGAGTTGATTTCAGTGGCTGTGCCCTTTATATCACCTTCCCAATTCATAAGGGGTACTTTTGAACTATTTTGATGGCAGCCATATTGTTTTTCAAGATGGCCGCCATTAAAACCCCATTTTCTACTGTATCTCGGAAACTAATTGAGTTAGAGACTTCGTTTCAGTGTCTATTTCCCATTTTTGGGGTCAAGGAATCAGTAGCACTCATTTTAATAGAGATTGAGTGGCATCCATATTGAATTTATTGATTGTAATTACCAGGATGAACCATTCTCACTCTATCTTTGGTATTAAAAAGCGGGAAACACCATTTCATTGTACTATTCAATCATTTACAGGGACTGTCAGTCACTTACAATAGCAGTAAAATGATTTTCAGCTCTTGATATAAAAAACCTTTAATGTCAAGGTTTCAGAAATAGAAATTTTATTCTAAGAAATGCCAATGCTGCAGCCTTAAACATTTTTTTTCAACAATATGAAAGAAGTCTGACCCAGTCAAAGCTTGTATCAGTGGAGATATCTTTCATACTGCATTTGCATTTCTTATCCTGACTGGCTCCTTGATTGTGGAAAAGCATTTAGTCTCGCATGCTACTTACAAGATTCAGATCCAGCGAGTGATAATTTACAGGATCTCGAGGAGAAGATTCAGTTACACAGTGTGAAATACCAAGAATTACCGAATATGAAGCAAGAGATAACCTTTTTCCTGAAATATTTAACAAGTGCCAGATATTTGACTGCAAATATAAGTTGCTGTCCAGTAGAAATTAATTGGTAAACATTCTATGAGGATGACTATTAAAAAGAATTTAAGAAACAAAGGAGACAATGAAACAACTTTGACGATTATTCAATTGTACCACAATATCGGTATGAATCAGTTGAAAACCCATGAGGCACACTTATCCTCTGATATGTTTTCAAAAAAAGGTGTTTGAATTGTCGAGCTGATTGTTACAGTGTAACTTAGAAGTAATATCTAAGATACTGAGGGTCAAAGAACTTTGACTTGATTGTCAGAAAGAAGTTATTTCAAATGTAACCAAGAACTTCATTTTGTTTTATGCCAACCAAGTACGCTGTTAAATCTTGGTAAAATTGTCTCCACACGACAGCAACTTAGACTGGGAACTAAATCTGACGAATGGGAGACCAATAAATATTTCTTTTGCCGTTACAATATTTTAGATGTTAAAAAACATGGTCAGCAAGCCTGTGAAGGTGTATAGTATGAGAAAAAGTTAACCAAGGCAATGTACCAATCATTGCATTTATTGCTTGTGATAAAATACATGAGTTTTCAATGATTATTGAAGCTAGAAACCAGCAGATGTGATTCTCAATCCTTCACAGCCAATTCCTCAAATTGAGGTTGTTGAAGTCATTATTTTTGCTAATGCTGTCTAATGTCTGTCCTCTAAAATTGACTCCACCTTTTCCCTGGTCTATTCCAATCTTCATGTATGTGGCCCATTGCCACCAATTATTGGCCTTCTTATTTTGTAAGTAAGCTCTTACGACAACAAAAATTAGGAGTCACCATCGTTTATAAATATAGATATTGGTTACAAGCATAGCAGCTTTGACATTGTAATAAATCAGCAAATAGGGCATAAATTTTGTTAAAAACTACGCTGATACAACTTTGTAAGAATGTTATAAGTTGTAGGGGAGGAGTATAGAGGATGTGGGTTCGTGGGCTGGACTTGACGACTGCTTGATCAATGTCATATTGTCACAATGTCACAGCCCGAAACCAAGTACTTTTTTCGGGTTAGTGTGCACATTAGTATATACTTCCACAGCTAGGCACTATTTGGGAATGTTATATTAATAGATTTTTTGTGAAGTACCATTCAAAGAACCAATGTCTTGAGTTTTTGTATCCATGATCAAATCAGCTACAGTAGCTCATCCTGAATTTATGATTGAATGTCATCCTTATGAACAATTATGAGAGAGTGTTAAAGGGTTTTAGACATTACCTGCTTTTCTATACATATTTGTAGTGTAATAATTTTTAAAAAATACTGTGTAATATGTTTTAGATGTAAATACTGACACATATGAACATATGAGTCTTGCTTGTGCTACGAGGCTTTTTCAGATGACATTTTCCAATCAAGTGAGCTTCAAGTCAAGTGTCTCAGCACACTTAGCAGTTAGCACAGAATAAGTAAGCCCAATAACAGGTCAGCTATTACAGAATGACTCAAGAATGTATCAGTTGTTGACATGCTTGATAAGTAGTGAAATGGAGAAACTAAGGGGGAGAAATTAAAATACTGTATGAAAGTGACATCTACTGGCATGGGGTAAAATAAACATTTCTTTGAGTAAATTTTCAAATCTGATACCTTGATTTCTAAAAGGTATCTATAACAAGAGTTGTAAATCTTTTTACTGCTGGTGTAAGTGACTGACACTCAGAAAATGATGAATTGTACAGTGAAATGGTCTTTCTAGCTTTTTAACTCCAAAATATAGTGAGAAATGGGTCATCTTGGTAATCGTAATCATAATATTCAATATGGATGCTACTCAGTCTCCTTTGAAATAAGTGCATCTGACTCCTTGACCCTAAAAATGGGGAAATAGCCACTGAAACGAAGTCTCGAACTCAATTAGTTTCCGAGATACAGTAGAAATACGTTTTTAATGGCGGCCATCTTGAAAAACAATATGGCTGCCATCAAAATAGTTCCAAAGTACTCTTTGTGAATTGGGAAGATGATATAAAGGGCATAGCCACTGAAATCAACTCTCTATCTATCATAGTTCCTGAGATATTGATTAAAATAGGTTCAGAATGGCGGCCATTTTGAAATCCAAGATGGCGGAGGGAACAATGCTAATCTCAAGATGGCTCCCGGCCTAAAATGGTAGAGTAGGTCCTTCTGAACACTTGTGCCAAGTTTCATGCTTTTATCACCTTGCGAGCGATTCTTACACCCATCACCCTGACTATATAAAAATGATACCGAGGTTGCTGTAACAGTTTTTGATGCTGTTAACAATTTTATGTTCTGTTGATGTAGTATGGAATCCACAACAAAAAATTGATTTTAGAATGGAAACAACTTTTTGACAAACAATTTTAGTCTGTCAAACGATGAAGTAGTCAAAAAAGAACTGCTATTGAGTCACTCATTCATAGGAAGTCCATAATTTTTGTAAAACTTCGAAAATCTTCTAAGCTGAAATTGACTGCATTTGGCTGGAGAGGAGGTGTTGTCAAGTTTTGCCAATTTTTATTCACTCAGGCTCAGCCTACCATAGTTTGACAGGTTCGGACTGAGAGTTCCAAAATCACTCTTTAAGCAGCTTGGCTGCTCTACTAACACGACAAAGTTTTAATTTTAAAGATATAATGTATCATCATAGCAGAACACAATCATCAATTCATTATCGATCTAATAAGACAGAGTTTTGCAAGGAGGTAAAGACGCTGAATGCCCGGGGGGGGTACTCACTCTATAAGGGTGTATATAGAGGCGCCGCTGGATGGTAATGGTTTTTTGGCCTTCTTGGATTAAAATGGTTTTGGTTTTTTGACAATTCTGATTAATTTGGTTCTGGTTTTCGCAACCCCAACATGTTTGGTACCGTTAGAATCGGCTTTAAAAGAGGATTAAAATGGTTTAAAAACCATGAAGATTAAATTGGTTTGCAAAAAATTTTAGAGAAGGATTAAAATGGTTTGTGGTTTTGGCGCAGTTTCCGGATTAAAATGGTTCTGGTTTTCAAAATTGCCGTGGCGCATCCGTATGCAAAAGTCCGCGAAGTACCCCCCCCGGGGCTGAATGAAGCATCTTGTAAAAAAACTGTGTTATTCACACTTTGCAACAGCAGTAAAAACAAGGACAGGAACTCGACTATATCTTCATTATCTGATTGATCAGCTGTCTAAGTTCATGAATGTATTCATGGTTGTCCCTATAGCTGCATAGAGATTTCCATTAAGGTAACTTGGTGTATATACAGGGTGAGCCAAAAAAAGTAGACACTTCTTTAAATGGTCATAAGATAATCAATTTTTGCCACAGGACATTGATTTATGGCTCATTTTGTTGGTAGGCCTAATCATCACCACACTCTAAAAACATTTTGGATATTAGTGGTATTGTGCAAAACCAGTGTGTACAATAAAAAACCAGTTTGGTATTTTTCAACTATATTTGGTTTTCTTCAGAGCAAGTGGTATTTTTCATAAAAATTGGTTTTGGTCATGGGGAATTATGGTATTTATAAAAACCAAACTTCTGAAAAAGCACCTTTATTATCATCCATTTTTAATATACTTGTGGAATAATGATTTGAGATGTTTAAAATGTTAATGTTGTGGTTCATGTTTTTAAAATTCATGCATGTTACTTTATTTAGAAGTTTTAAGAGAGATGACTGACTGTGCTGTATATCAGTCATGGCTACTGGAATATCCAATTAGGTATTTTAATAATCTCTCAGGGCTCACTCACTGGTTGACCTCATCTAAGAACACAAAACTGTGAATATGTTGCCTGACAAGAAAAGCTGTTTGTTTATCAATCAAGACTTAAGAAGGTTTAAGGCAGAGTTTATCAGTCTCAACACTGCATTGGAAGAGTGTGCATGTCAGTGTACAGAAGATTGAGAAGAACTTGGTAAGTTTTTTTCTTAAATTCCTCAATTAAACTCTTAAGAAATAAGCATTCTGAATGCAACTGTGTTTATTTGTGTAAGGTGTGCACAAAGTCTGGTTCATATATATGACATTATACATAAATCAAACACATGGATAGTGTTCTGATATATAACAATGACCCAAGGCATTCAATACTATGAATATTGCATACTACCTAAAAGGATTCATGATAATTTAAGGCAGCATGAAATTGTGGTTTAGCGTATGGAATAACCAGTTCCGTAATTTTCGAGTCTTCTGCTGTAGGGGAGACCGGGGTATTGTGCCACCATTTGCAGGGTTGAATTGAAGAACCAACAAAATTATGAACAAAACAACTGCCAAATATTATAATGTGAAAATGTGTCTATCAGAAATTTAGTATTTTTGGTTGAATGTACTCTGAACACCAGCATTATTGTTCTTCTATTGCTAGGCTGGGGGTCACCTCGGGGGAAGGTACATTGAAATTCTATATTTTACAACGCCCAAAGGGGTCACCTCAGAGGGTCACCTCAGGGGGGGTACTGGCAGGGGGGTCTCGTAAAAAAATTTTTTTTGTTGCTAATTACATTGCTAGGCTGGGTGTCACCTCGGGGGAAGGTACATTTAAATCCTATATTTTACAGGGCCCAAGGGGGTCACCTCGAGGGGGGGGGGGTACTCGCAAATAATTTTTTTTTTGCTAATTATATTGCTAGGCTGGGGGTCACCTCAGGGAGGTATATCGAAAATTTTATATTTTGCAAGGCCAGAGGGGGTCACCTCGGGGGAGGGGTGTACTCGCAAAAACAAAAAAAATTTTATTTGCTAATTATATTGCTAGGCTGGGGATCACCTCAAGGGGAAGTATATCGAAAATTCTACATTTTGCAAGGCCCGAGGGTGTCACCTCGGTCGGGGTTACTGGCAAAAAAAACCTTTTTTTTTTTTGCTAATCATATTGCTCAGAGGGAGGTACATTGAAAATTCCATATTTTAAAGGGCCCGAGGGGGTCACTTCGGGGGGGGAGAGTACTCGCAAAAAAAATTTATTTTTGCCAATTGTATTGCTAGGCTGCGGGTCACCTCAGGGGGAGGTATATTGAAAATTATACATTTTGCAGGGCCCGAGGGGGTCACATTTGGGGGTTCTCGCAAAATAAATTTTTTTTGCTAATTATATCCGGGGCTGGGGTCACCTTGGGGGAGGTACATTGAAAATTCTCTATTTTAAAAAGCCAGAGAGGGTCAACTTGGGGGGGCCAGTCGTTAGAAAAACATTTTTTTTGCTAGTTGTCTTACTAGGCTGCAGTCATCTCGGGGAGTACTTATCAAATTATATATTTTACAAGGCCCGAGGGGATCACCTCGGAAGGGTGGTGCTTGCAAAAAAATAATTTTTTTTTCCTAGTTATATTGCAAGGCTGGGGGTCACCTCGGGTGAGTACCACAAAATTATATATTTTACAAGGCCTAAGGGGGTCACCTAGGCGGGGGTGACACTTTGCCAGATATATTGCTAGGCTCAGGGTCATCTCAGGGGAGGTACTTTTAAAAATTTTTATTTTACATGGCCCGAGGGGGTCACCTTGGGGAAGGGTACTCGCAAAAAAAAATTTCCTGGGATGTACTCAAGTACAGAAAATAAAGTTCATTTTACTGCACATGTTCTTTCACAACATCTGTATCCAGTAAATTCTACTAATACTCTTAATATTTACCTACATCTTGACTTCCTGTCACTGCCAAAATACTTCATATGTTCCATGTAACACAGTGGCCAAATGGCAAAGGTTCTCTCATAACAGAAATTTATTTCTCACTTCTTCTTCATAAAAGCTTACCATTTACATTACCCCCACCAAGTCAATTTTCAAAAGTTATTTCAGCTCCGATCAAAGAAAATTTTAGCACCGCACCGGTTCTAGTTATTATTTTCATATCTGATATTCACGTTTTTCTGACAAAGGTACAGTCACCCACAAATTTTTACCCCACATTGGGTTGAGTTGTATAGTGTTTCTAATGTGCTTTACTATTCTTGGGGTGAAATAGAGTTCCTCTGTGGCCTCATGGTTAAGAGTGCTTGTTTGCACAACCACTGGCTCTGAGGGCGTGGGTTCGAATCCCACCCCGGAACTCAATTTAGTCCGAGCCCATGGGACATTAAATGGAGGCGGGTTGCATCCAGTGTTCTATGCTGGGGCAACTGAAAGACCCTGGGCATCCCTGAATTGATAGGGTATGTACCAGACTCACAGTCTTCTCATCTCATCATCATACGGCGATCGCCTGCCTCGATATAGCCCACTAAGGTGCTGCAGAGGCGTAAAACACAAACAAACAAACAAACAATCTTGGGGTGAAATGTGTTACATATGCCTTTGAATTATGCAAAATTACGTACAGTACTTTTACTGGTAAGTTGACATTTAAAAGATAGTTTTTTACTTTCTGTTTCAGATGAAGAATGGCATGTTCATACAGAGGCCCTTAATACAAAACACTACATTTGGAAGAAGTTTGCGCCATCAAGCAAGTTGGGAAAAATATAGACAATGCTTCTTAAAGTACGTAAGTTGAATAACAGCTCCCCTTGTGGACAATTTCCTTTGAGGAGCGTTGGTCTAAGGTAGCATTAAACCTCCCATACACATCGGACCAAACGTTCGAAAACTACGTATTTTGTCGACAAATGGTTACGAGATTATTACGTACGTATATATCGTAAATATTGCGTATTTCTCCAACCTCTGATGTTAACGTACCCCCCACGTTGAAAGATCGGTCGTTATACGCCTCTGGGGCGTCAGGCGTGGCAGGCCAGCCCAGCGCGCTGCATACTTGCGCATGCGCAATCAATTCATTAGATCCAGGAGGGAGCCGGGCAATGGCGTCCATGCGTTGTTGTTAGGGAATATTTCGGTCCAGCAGCAGTTAATTCCACCGTAACAAAGTATTTAACCATGGCCGATTGATTCTAGGATGTGTCTGAGCCAAGTGACTCCTTCGGGTGGACTCTAGCTGCTGTGTATGCTTCAGAACCAGCCGGTATAGTCGGCGATGTGAAGGATGTGGATTCTCAATAGCGCTCGCACTTCGGAATTAAATGGACTATATCTTGATAAATATGACCTGGGATTTGGTTTTAAGAATGGAATCCAACGTATAACATCTTTGGGAAACATATGTATCGGTGTTACAGTGGATACTCGTGTTCTGGACTGATTGCTTGCGCGATGCACATGTATGAATTTGCCATCTCAACCAGCAAGCGCTGGCCAGGGGCGGATCGCCCGGGGGACTGCCGCATTGCTTCAGGCGGACCCAGCCGCCCGGCCTGCCCTGCCCCCCTCCGAAAAAAAAAATCTAATTAAATGAAATAAAGCCCTTGAATACTGGCCCTCATTATTGTTGAAGATTGCTCTCTTATATATATATGATTTTACTGCAGGATTTTTTTAGGGGGATGGGAGATTTCAAGAATATTTTTTTTAGGTCTTCGGATGGGTGGTTGGTCAATTGATTGTTGGAGATCTGCAAAGAGAAAGCATAAGTTAAAACAGTGAAGAGAAGAGAAAAACAGAGAGATAGAGAGAGCAGAGCCAAGCAGCAAGCACTGAAGGTGGCTCCAAAATTAGTAGACTTTTCTTCCTTGTTTTACCAAGCAGTCTACAGTCCAATTAAGGACTACAATAAATAACAATATTCACTTACCTTCAAAGGGATTAATACTTCAACTCTGAAGAGTTGGAAAAATCCCAATCCAAATTGGCCTGCTGGATAGGTGGCATTCAGTTGCAAGTAGGCTCAGTTCAACTCCGGTCTCAACTGATTTTCTCTTGCTCGTTTGTGGTTGAGCAGTACTTGGGAAATTTTTTTTGCCCAATCTAATCTTAAACAGTTTAAGAGATATTTATTTGGTAATTTTTTTACTGGTTTAGCTACTATTTCTTTATGGCTTCATCTAATTATCACCAGCAAGCATCCTGTTGGAGGTTTTATAATCTCAAAGTTACCAGATAGATTGGAATAGGTGTAAAATAGATGGCGCTACAAGACTCTCTGAGACTCGAGATCCTAGGTTCTGCAACTTTGTTCAAACCTTCAACAAACCTTTGGCAGATACGTATGATCAGACGTTTGCCCTGAACATTACATTCAAACGTCGTCCATACATATCAAAAGAAATGTTGGAGAAACCTTTGAACTTACGTATGGCCAAATGTGCGACCGTACCTTTGATAAACCTATGAATCAAAGGTATGGTCATACGTAATAGTCTAAGGTTGTAGAAACCTCTCAAATGATGTTCGACAAACCTATGAATCAAAGGTACGGTCATACGTAATAGTCAAACATTCTTCAAACCTCTCAACCAAAGGTGTGGCTTACGTAATAGTCTAAGGTTTTAAAAACCTCTCAAATGAATGTTCGAAAAACCTATGAGTCAAAGGTATGGTCGTACATAATACTCAAATGTTCTTCAAACCTCTCAACCAAAGGTATGACTTACATATGACTGACACGTTTAGCCTAACGTTACAACCAAACGTTCTTCCAACCTCTCAACCAAAGGTATGACTTACGTGTGAATCGAATGTTAGGCCAAACTATAAAACAAACTATCTGCCAACCTCTTACTGAGGTTGCGACTTACGTTTGGTTTTCCATCTGAGTGCAACGTTTGGAAATTACCTTTGCCTTACCTTTGTCATACGTTGTTTGGCCCAACGTTTGATTCTAACCAAAATAATTACGTAGCGAAAGGTTTGATTTACGTTGCTGCTCGGGAGGGTCTTCCTTATCTTTTCCAATTGACAAATACTTATTGTATATTATTCGGATATTCTCTTGTGTTAAAATGAGCTTGTTTTGACCAATCTTCAGTCAAATAATGAATGAACAGAGGATGTTGCACAAACAAGGCATGGGTTTAATTGAATAAAGTTATTTGATATATTTTTTTGCATTATCCTCCTCATGGATGTATCTACCTGCTATTTCAGATCTCACCAGGAAATGGTTACCTTGACCCGCCTAGAGTACCAAAGGAAAATATCTACTTCCTTTTTGCAATATTGAGGTGAGTGCAAACAGTATGAGATCTTTTATTGGTAAAGCACACAGTGACAAGACAAGAATTCAGAATTCATATTCTGCCAGATTGTAGGGAAACTAAAAAAATAATGAAATTTTTGTAAATGTTAGTCAGTAATGAAATGTGGAGTTTTAACACCAAAAGTTCCATTGAAGGTTTTGCAGATAAAGTATTAGATTTGTATATAATGACAACCTTGACTGAGTAATTTTCTTTTATTGCATAAAAGTGATATTTGGATACCAATGCTTATCCACTTTCCACTTTCAGGATACCAATGATGTACACCGTCAAGGTTCGATTCGAGAATCAGGAATGCGTAGACAATTTCTGTGCTTAGATTCTCCTGAGGATGCCCTGAGCATAATCGGAAAGATTTATTAAGTTATCTTTAAAACTTATTTTTTTACGGACAAATTAGTCTCCAAAAATGAACAAAATTTGCCCAGAATTTGTGACATGGGAAATGGCAAAGTTTTATTTATGTCAGAATTTCCATCAAGATGAACTTTCAAAGCTGAAGTTTGGTTGTTATTGAACTATGGTATCTCACAGATGAAGAAATAAAATATTTGTTGGTCTTATGCCAATGAAATTTCATTTAGTTATGCTTCGAAATCCGACTATAATGTAATTTTTCTGTGTCCCGAAATGATATGGTTCTATTTTCTTTTGTGCACTCATTATATGCAACATATTTCATCAAAGCTGCTACTGTTAGTTGCGCAATAGTCCGTACTAGCTGAATATCCTGTCCAATGTGAAACAGGTAAACATATGACCAACAAAAATCAAAATGAAGTTAGGTTTTCTTTCCGTGTCCCGTTGAAGGGTGTAAGAAACAAAATGACTATGTTGACTATGTATAGGTAAGTGTAGCCTACGAAAGGCAGTCAATTTGATCACCATCTGATAGCTTTGATTACCTAAGTGGTACGGCTTACTAATCCAATATTTGTCACATTGACAACCTTCTAATAATTTTGAGTCAAGGAGTTGTTGGTTTAGGCACCAGGAATTACCACTCTAAAGTTGTCATTTTGACCACCCTGTGTTTAGAGTGTAGCAGTAAGAACTGGGCAAAAAGCAGGTTGAATGAACACAAAACAAAAAGTTCATGACTGGCAATCAATCCATCTTTGTTCCAGAATGATATTATTGTCTCATAGCATGGAAGCTAACAAGCACTCTTATTTGGCCTTTCTCATAGCAAGAACTTTGCAAAATATACCTTCTTGGGAGATGGATGAAACAGTCCCTGTAAGTTGTGATGAAAGCAATCCAAACTTGATGAAAACACGTGTGAAATGCTGCTGCTGCTGGGTATTGTAAAGTTGCCAGCTGCACTCTTTGGTTAGCCCAGTGCTGCCCCCCTTCAAGCTTCAGCCCTTCTCACAATGATAACTAGAATTTGTGTCGCAAGCGGAACACATGCGAGTTCACTATGCGTATGTTGTTTTGCCATTTTTGTGAGTGGATTCTTGGGGAAAATGGTGTAGAATTTGGGGCCTAGATTTTCATACATGATCAGAGAAATAGAACAGACAATAAACTTAGCAGTGGTATCACCAGGAGAGGTGGGCGGTGCAGTAAAAAAGAAAGAATAAGCGGCTTACAACAAATTATGTCAATAGCAGGAAGGCCAGATCTAAAAGGTATTGAGATCAGTAGCATAACCATTAGGGGGGGGGGGTTGAGAGGGCAGGGGGGACAACTTGCCCCCTGAACAGATTTTGGGGAAATTTCTGCAGATGTATTAGCAAGATTAGAAACGAAAATGGGGAAATGGTAAGAAAAATGGAGAAATTATGAGCAAAATGGGTAAATGGTAAGCAAAATGTGGAAATTATAAGAAAAATGGGGAAAAGGTAAGAGCCTTGGGCTCCCAATTGTTGGGACCCAGGTTCGGAAGCTCTCCACAAAATATTTTTTGCTTTGCTGAAACAATTCTTTGTCGCATCCCTCAATCTTCAGATATATATCAAAGTAGGAACTCCTAGTACAGGGTGAATTTCCTATAAATCTAAAATGGTAAGTTTAAAAATGTATTTAGGAGTCGTCTGTAGGACTATATTTCTTTATGCATCTTCAAAAATGCCACAGTCTTGTGAAGCAATATTGGCAATAATTTAGTTACTCGATTGATTAAAACTGTAGAAGACTCCAAATGATCCATTATTGACCTATTGAATATGCAATGACATCACAGTAACAAAAGCAGATTGAAGTAATCACTTGCACTTCCCTGACTCTAACTACTCAAAGGGTGTGACCTGGGTGTCTGCCAGTCCTTGAAAAGCCTTGAAAAGCCTTGAAAAGCCTTGAAAAAATTGCATTTACCACAAAAGGCCTGGAATCTGCTTCATACTAATAAAAAAAAGAAACACAGCTGAATATTTTGCGATTTCTTGTGACAGTCAGGTCGCCGATACATTTTTACTATCAGAAAAAAGTAATCTGCATTCTCTGGAAGATTGGCCTTGATTTTGGGAAAATTTGGGCCAAGAAAAGCCTAGAAAATCCTGGAATTTGATTCCAAAAATGCTGCAGACATCCTGCACTCAAAACAACGAGACTGCAATGCAAGGGCAATAATGTTCTTCTAAAATTGAGTTATAAAATACAAGAACTTTTCTGCTGACTTGACTTGTGTTGTGCTGGTATACCCCGGCTGACTTGACTTGTGTTGTTCAGTTGATGTTGACAGGCTAGTAACCGTGGTAACTGTTACTGTATCCACATATTCATAACATTTTGTCAAGGACCAACCACTGGTATTTTCATTTTATGCACAATATTTCATTAACGTCTCTCTACTCAATCACCCTTAAATTAACAAAATATGAATGCACTATTGCAATGTGCTGAGTGAAACCTGCCTTATTTGGCTGTCCTATCAAGATGTGTGTGCAGAAGAAAATTTTGAAATGCTAATCTAGTGCATTAATAAAGCACATAGAAGCTTGAAAATGATCTTATAAAATACCTTGTATTTTTAGCTGTCAACCCCTTCCACAATTTTCCCGAGTTTTTCATTGTAAATAGCTAAAAAGTGAGTTACAAAGACAAAAGTGAGACACCAGTTGGTAAACATATATCAAGATGCCTGGGGTTATTTCTAATATAATTTTTCGTTCAGATAAATGTCACTGCAATAATTCCTTTCATTTAACATTATAGTATGAAAGCCACTATATGTACATTGTTATTTTTATTCTTTTAAAATATGTTCACTGTCATATTTGCCTGATAACTGCCATTGAGTCTGTCCGTTTGTACAGTGTGACTCTTCAGGCTGGCTTGGTAGTCATCAAATAAACTGAATTGTACAGCAAAAAACATTGTAACAAAGAGTGTGCAGCTGTGGTTCATGTGAAAAAAAAATTCACAGGACTGTCATGTTAAATTTTAATTGAGTGGATTGCCTCCCCCCAAAGATGGCATTGATTGCTATGAGAAAGTTCACTTTTACAATGGCCTTCAATGATGTGGGACTTCTTAGAAGGTGTTAATTTAAATATACTAACTCAAGGTGTGAATGGCAAATTGGCTAATTGGTGAAGTCTTAATTGCTATTCTGAATTGCCTGACATGCACAGTGCATCCTGGGGAAAAAATATATAGGCCTATGCATTTTCAACGAATTCTCAGCAAATAATTGAGATATCTTCATGAAAAAACGAAATCATAAAGATTAAGGCACCAGGATTCAAAAGAGCCTAAAATTCTAATTCTAGCCCTAATAGAAGTGTCTGAAAACTATCGGGAAGACATCGAACCTGTTTCGGCCAATCAGAGGGCAGTAAAACAATAACAAGAATATTTCTATTTCCTGTTTTGCCGTGATTTGGTTGAAACTAAAAACTTAAATTGTAATTAAACAAGACACAAAAGACACACAAAAAAGCAAGACGCCTCAAGTTAGCCTATTCTTCATTAATTTCATGAAAAAGAAACTTTGATAAGTGCTTCCTTGACTCTCACAAACGATCCAAAATTTCTGACTACCCCTTATTTAACTGGTTCGCTCACAAATGCGAGTGAACTCGCAAATTATGAGTCACCTAGTTTTAGAGTAACCACAGACAACCATGACCATGGGTTTTCCCTATTGGACAAAAATAAAAGTTAAATATATATGTCAGAGGGAAGAATAAAGTTTTACACAGATGATCACATTTCAATTTTATATTATCATAACTGGGTATACACATCCATTGTCAATCGACATTTATTATGAGGTTATATCATGGGTAGCTACTAGCCAGGGTAGCTACTAGCCAGGGTAGGTGCAGTACATCCCCGCAGGGGCGGACTGGCCCCACCGTGGGCCCCTGGGCAGGATCATTGGCGGGCCCCTGTTATCGCAGTAGCGGCATTTTCGGAATATAGATTGCTCTTACCCGCACCTTATGATATAAATTATGAATAGCATATATATACATGTAGTATAAAATTAAGCCAAAAACTCCTGCATGATGACAGGGAGTGGGCCCTTGCTTGTGTGATATCACAGACTTGAAAATTATCATCATGCAAAAATTCAAAATACAAAAGTCAGAGGAACACATTCCTCCCTACTTTTAATTTACACAGTTGATTGACAGAGAGTAGGCAATTCAGAAGGGTGGCATTGGGGCCCATACAAGAAGGACCTTCGATGGTCCAGGTATAATCTCAGGGCCCCTACTAGTGGACCATATCGTAAAACTGAGAGAGGGGCCCTTTACTTCATAGTCAAGTTTTAATTGAAGATCTTTTCGTAATTTTTTTCATAATAATTTTTCGTAATTTTTTTCTTAATAATTGTCAAGTTTTAATTGAGGATTTTTTATAATTTTTCCCTAATTTCTATTAGGCCCAGAATTAGATTTTCACCTCTTTTACGTCATTTTCGATAATTTTTAGGATGCTGGTGGGCCCCCCTGAGGTGTTGGGCGCCAGGGCACTGCCCTCTGGCCCGTAGGGCCAGTCCGCCCCTGCATCCCCGGTATACTCCCCGAGACCCCAGTATATTCCCGAGACCCGAAGGCACATTTTTAAAATCATTCAAAACTTTTATCTATGCAACAGAGATTTCTTGCAATGTGCAATTCTCCGCTTGAACTGAAAATTCGTGTTTCAGAAATAATTTTCCCAATGGATAGCGTGTTTGTGATATTGCCTTGTAATTTTGGAATTATAATGTATACTATATGTACAACACCTGGGGGGGGTACTCACTATGTTCAAGTGTACACCTATGCTCGGCTCAGTAGGCCCCCTTTTTCAACTGAAACATTCCTAGAGTTGGGCCTAAAAATCTGAAATAATTCCTAGAGTTGGCCCCTAAATTTAAATAGGAACTTTTATCGAATCGCGATGTTAATTTTTGGTGAAATTATGGGTTAATACCTGGGAAAAACAGACAAATACCATTGCAGCGACCAAAAAAATTCCTAGAGTCGGGGTATTTTCGTGACGACCGACCGCCTAGCACCGGGTCGGGTTGCCGAACTTCCAGCCTAGCATATACGTATCACAAAAAATTTTGAGTACCCCCCCAGGGTACAACAACGAATGCCATACATCTGGGTTGATTAGATGCAATAAAATAAAACGGTTCTGGAACTTTAAAAAAAAGTTCTCAAACCTGTAATTTTATGCTTGCACCAAAAATTCTTCTTTCAGTAATAATGTTTTAAAGGAATGAGTTTTTGGGATATCACCTTGAAATTTGGGATTTGTAATGCATGCTATATGTAAGACATTCGTTGTAAATATGAAACATCTAGGTTGATTACATCCAGAGAAATAATATAAAACGGCAGTAGAACTAAAAAGAGACATTCACTCAAATCTGTGATTTTACAATTTAACTGAAAATTCTTGTTCCAGTTATGATTTTTTTGGTTTTTTTTTTAGATATCGCCTTGAAATTTTGGATTTGTAATCTATACTATATATGTAAAAGATGATACAGAATTTGACAGATTTTTGTTGATTAGATTCAGAGAAATAAAAAATAAAACGGCAGTGGAATGCAGAAAAACGTTCCTGAAATAAATGAACCACAGTGCTGAAACTATACCAAAAAACAGAATTTAACATTACTACTTCGTCAGGTGTTGTGAAATATTGTCTAAAACAATAAAACAAAATAAAAAAGGGTCCTCATTGCGATGGAATTTTATATAAATCAGTATTTGTACAGCTAAGTCATTGTGGAAAAACTAAATTAATTTACCAAAAATTGCTTTGTAAATTTGCAAAACCAAGTAGAAAGTCAAACCTACATGAGTCGAATGAATTTTTTTCTTCTGAATCTAATGCTTCAAACCTCTAGTCTCTAGCCCTGATAGATCCACTACAAATTGCCAAAGAGTGGTCATTTTTTGGAATTCTCAAAATTACAAGACAAGACAGCTCAGAAAAGATGTTGAGGCAGAGCAGTGGAGTGGATTATTGATTTTTTCTGTGCACTCATGCATGAACGCCTGAAGTGTCTGGCCTGGCTGAAAGTGGGTGTGGCATGTTGGCAGCTGTGCGCTGTCATTGGTTAATGGATCTGAAATCAGTATACTCCCGGGGAAATTACGTCGTATACAGGTCAGCTGATCATATACTGATTTTTCTCCCTGATACTGACTTTTTCCCTGTTGTATTGCCCAGGGAAAAACACAGTATCGGGGAGAAAATGTGCCTAGACATGGGATAAGTATCATTTCTAACCTGGCCTTTAAAACTCTATATATTCAGACCTTTAAAGTTGAATCCCACACTTGGTAAGAAATCTAAAATCCATGAAATATTCATGAAACTTTGCCAAAAAGTTCTTCAAAACCAAAGCTTTCCAACGTAAAAAAAAATAGACGGGCTATCCCACATAATTTTTGAACTATGATCTTTTCAAAATCGTATGTCATTACATTAAAACATACAGCAAAATACTCAAAAAGTGTGGCATTTATAATGAAAAGCAGCGTCACTCGAACAATATCCATGAGATATTTATGAAAAATTAAAGGAATACAGCTGAAAATACACTTTATTGAAAAAAAAGTTTTTGAAGGGGTGTTTAAGACCGATGTTTTTTGAAAGTTACGTGGTGTACAATATGATAAAATTATGAAAAACAGTTCAACAAAAATCAGTCCCTCGTAAAATAAACTTGAATATCTCAAAGATTCCTTCTCCGATTTTTATGAAAGTTGAATTGAATTATCGGCCTATATATCGACCCAAAATGTGTGTATTTATAGTTTAGTGCCATTATTCCTGGCTGAGCCAGCAACCTTCGAGTGAGCCTACCCCTGTTTTAAAAAATCGGGTGGCTTTTCCAATGCATATCAACAATTTGACCAAGCGGGGGAGCCACCAGCTGGGGTATTTTTGTTGAACAGTTTAGTTACATGGAGTACAATAGGTGGAGTAGCTGTACTCTGTGGGATTCAACTTTAATACTTTAATTGCCCCTTTGATATGTCAACAAAATTTTATTTATTCATCATATAATCAAAAATGTTAATACACAAAACACAGATATTCTGCAGCACAATTGCCGCTAATGCTGCAACTGAAAGTAACAAAGCGTTTTACTATATATATATCACAAATCCATGAACACTATAGAGCAGCAACAGACTATGAATTAGGTCTGTCTCCATATGGGGATTACGACAGGTATTATCGATAGGCGGCACTACGATAAGGGGGGAGTGCTATTTTTGCCTTTGGGGAAGCCCACCTGATGACATATTATCTGGTTTGTTTGCAAAGTAAATGAAATCCTGTGACCAACATTTAACAATAATCCAGTTGTTAACACATTATAATCCCCTAATCTGTATGAATGTATGATAACAACACACTTTTCTGTTGAACTGCTGTTTTGAGAACATAATCAATACAGTGTAGCTGACCCAAACAATCAAACATTCAACAAACACACTCAGCAAGTCAGACTCCTTGGCTTGGTCAACTACACCAATCACCTTGTTGAAAGGCAAAGGGGATTCCATCAGAGCTCCTATTGCTTGGAGACACCACCTGTACATAAATTCAGAACTGCAAAGGGAATGCAGGTGTACAACAAGAAAGAAGAAGATTGGAACTTGCAACTGTGACCTCAGAGCCCCAGTGCCCGATTTAGGTGTGTGGAGGCCCCTGTGCTGAGAAGTTGTTGGGGCCCCCGAAATGCGTTTCGTTGAGATGTTTCTTTAACTTTCAGAAGGGTCATGCAGACTCTAGGGCTGTCCTGGCACGCACGTGCATGTAATTTGGCTAAATTGATAAAATACTAAAACTAATTAATATAGGCCTATACGTTTATTGAGTTAGATAGGAGACCTTTTCTAAAGGGCTTTCTGTCTCGTTAATGTTGATAAATACCTGAAAGGGAGCAGGTAGTGTTAGGCAGTCCATAGCAATTTCTCGCACAAACCGGACTTCTTTTATGAAGTACATACTTTTGTGTTTTAACTTTACCGTAGAGTAAATACAGAAAGATTGGTCTCATCTTGCAATAGAAGTTCAACTGTCATGTCCTGCTGAATTTAACTTTTAAACATATTTACTGGCTTGTGAATATGAGACCTTTTCTTTTATTTATTTTCTTAATTGTACATGATGCTTTTAAAAAAGTAAGAAATTTCAGAATCCATGTTCACGCAATAGCAAAACAAAAATCTGAGGACACCTTTGACAAAGACAAAGTAAAATTTGAAATAACATGAATTTAACCTGGGGCACCCGAAGAAGGACTGAGGTCAAGTGGGAGGGGCCCCCCAAAGTGGGAGGGGGCCCCCAAAGTGGGAGGGGGCCCCCAAAGTGGGAGGGGGCCCCCAAAGTGGGAGGGGGCCCCCAAAGTGGGAGGGGGCCCCCAAAGTGGGAGGGGGCCCCCAAAGTGGGAGGGGGCCCCCAAAGTGGGAGGGGGCCCCCAAAGTGGGAGGGGGCCCCCAAAGTGGGAGGGGCCCCAAGAATGGGAGGGGCCCCAAGAATGGGAGGAGGCCCCCAGAGTGGAGGCCCCCAGAGTGGAGGCCCCCACAGAGTGGGAGGGGCCCCCAGAGTGGGTGGGGCCCCCAGAGAGGGACCCCCAGAGTGGGTGGGGCCCCCAGAACGGCTGGGGTCCAAGAGTAAGTTGCCCCCCCCAGGCATAGGTCCGGCAGGGGAGCGGGCCAGACAGGAGGGGAGGAGCATTGGAGGCCTTGGGGTCCTCAGAGGAGAAGTGGGGGCCCCAGGCGGGCAAGAGACATAAGGGAAGGGGACCTTTGAGCAGGGCCCCCACATATCAACCACAATTTTCCGCTGGTTTAACAGATCACCTGTTCACACCAACATTTTTGGTAAAAATATTACCACAATTTTGCAATTTTGCCTCAAGAAGGTTGGGGCCCCCACATTTTAATCTTTCATAATGCTCTGCTTGTTGCAAAATTAGGTTATACCTCAGATCGGCATCATTTGCGTGAACTATAATAAGAATTTGTGATAGATATCACGCGTGATCTGCTTGTGTGGGGGCCCCCTTAAATGTGGGGGCCCTGTGCGGCTGCACACTCCGCACACTCCTAAATCGGGCACTGCAGAGCCCACAGTTGAAAATCCAATATTAACCTTACTCCATGTATCTGTTACTATGAGTCTATGATAAAATTTATAATATGTTTGAAATACCTTAAGATGATCCCATTGCTGGTCCTGTGTCACTCCATCTGGCTGCTTGTAGCAGTTGCCAAGCAGTGCATAACAAAAATGAATACATAATGTAGAAAACTCGAAAAATCAATCTCTTGTCTATTTTTGGCTGGTTCTCGGCAGTGGGTCATGAATATTCAATTGCATATATATATATATTTCTGCAAATACTTCTTTCATAGGGGCCGACCAGATGATCATTAATTGGGGCAGGGGCTACGGACTTTTGGTGAAAAAAAAAGTTTGTTTCCCACTTGACACTAAAAAAAAGTTTGTTCAGCACATGATATAGGCCTGGTAGTAAATCTACTGAACTCCAAAGGGACAGATTTTAGTGACTTAATTGTTTTTTTCCGTAGAGAAAAGCGGAAAAATTACACCACTCTGTAACCACATCATGAGCAAGGGATTGATATTTGAGTCACAAAATTGATTGATATGAGATTAAGTACTCCTTTAAACAATACCTATATCAAATAATGCCTTTTTTCTTCTTTTCACAATAATGGTTTTACAGTAGGTTTTTTCATAAAAATGCATCCCCCCCACCGGACCAAAATTTATATATTTTTACATGTTAATTTTATCCGCGTGCAGTCGCGTTATGTCGCAAATTATGCGTTCCGCAACGCGACAGCCCGATAGACCCCCCACCGGAATTTTCTGGATCCTCCCGTCCGTTGCCTCATTTCCCACCCATAACTGGACATTTTGCAATGCACTCTGTCCCAAAATGTGATAAAATGACCAGAAATGTATGGAAGAAATTATTTTGCCACAACGGCAGGTGTGAACACAACATTAAGATTTTTTTTAAAGTTGTTACAATGTTGTCACAACATCGCGATGATCGTATACTATTAAACGTCATATTTTGAATTGCTTCACAACGTTGTGAGTAAATTGTGACAACATAATTTCTACCATACAATTCTACATAATTTACGTTAACATCTCGATGTTTTTACAATAGAGAGGTTTTGCTACACATTTCCGTGTGACGTGTACGTGGGGGTTGCCATGACAACAATGTAATTAGATAGCACTTGTACACGTACACGTCACACGTGAACGTGTAGCAAAACCTCTCTATTAATGTTGCCTCAACTGCAACGTATATATATGTGCTCATCGGGGAAGGACCACTGAGAATTTTGGGCAAATAAAATGGCAAGTAGGCCTATATATACACTAGAGATCTGTGCAGGCACCTTTTTCCTGCCCGCGACAGCCCCGCACCCGCACTATCCTGCCCGCACCCAACCTGTGCCCGCAGCCTCTGCCCGCACCCGCAGGACACTGCTTGAGCCTGCCCCGCGCCCGCATGCGGGCATCCGCGGGTACCCAGTACCCACAGCTAACTGCCCACAACACTTTGACAATAAAAAATCAGAAAAGAAATTAAGAACAGTTGATCCAGATTTATTAATAAATGCATGATAATTCAAAAAAGGATACACCACACATATTCAGATACCACAATATTAAAATTATGCAGACCAGCATCTACAAGACTTAGTTTTCCATCAAATATCAATCAGTTCATATTAGAAGTATCAAAACAGTCCATTTAAATTAGAAATATCAAAAAAGTCCATTTAAATAAAAAGCATGTGTCAATATGATATCACAGAGTGTCTTTTGCCAGTTTTGGAGTGGCATTATCCAGCTGATTATTTTCTCAGAACACTATGTAGTCTTGTTCTTCATTCGGACACAACATGGCCAGCCAAGCTGAAGTTTCTCTCACTGGCAGCACTTGTTTCCATCACTGCAAAAGTGCTCTGAGCAAGGATGGCCAATCCAGGGAATTGCTGGGCATTTTACTTGCCACCACGCAAGAATGTCAGAGCCTGACTGAGTAGTTATTTTGGTGGATACATTTATAAGCGTCAATTTCAGAGTCACTAATTGAATTGTCATTATCAAAAACCGTCATCAAACTCACTGATGCTGTCAACTCTACGTCGTTATATACATTATACACAGGGATATGACACATCACAGCGTACAGGAGAATGAAAGTCAGCATGTCTCTTTTTGTGACTGTAATAATTCTAAAATAGAGAGAATACAATCGACAATGCAAATAATTCAAAATGATAATTCAAAGTGCTCCCGATGCTGCAAGTTTGACTCGAGTCTTTCTTTGGGCATTTCGGACCAGACACTTGGCCATCATCAAAGCAACTTCTTGCGACTTTGAGTGAATCATCACCGCTGGCAAACAAGGCCTGCTGCAGGTTGACCTTATCGAAGTAGAACTTGCTGTCGACTTCTTTGAGCATTGCGATCATCTCCCGACCGTTTTGAAGCAAGTTTCTGTCGTGTGGAAAACACGGCGACTGCGGGTCTTTATCGTGGATGACAAGACTGTTAGTGACGGGTTGGGAAAAAGTGCCCTTCTTAAACAAACACTGAATTTCAATGAAATATTGCAAGTCCGCTGCACTTCCAGAAGAGTTGGTGACTTTCCCGTAGACGAGAAGTTTAGATGCCCCCAATCTTTGCGAAAATGACTGCGTCTTCCAACCTGCAATTTAAAAGTTATACACTATCACAAATTTTGTAGATCATAATACTGAATACTTTTTGCAGTATATGATACGCATAATTGTGCAAGTTTGCATCCTCGAAACATTACAAATTCCTGTATAGTTATAACACTGTACCGGATTATATGAACGCTTAACACGGGTTATCCTAAATAATTAATTCCTATAACTTATCTGCTGACCTGGTTACTGGCCGAGATAATCCAGCTGCACTGAATTCCCACAATGGAACCCCTTTCTCTCAAGTTGGGAGCATAGGGCCTAGTTCAAAAATAATGAAGCCACACAGCATATTTTCGTTAGGGGTCTCAAAATATGATAATGGCTGTATGTGACAACTTCATGGTACACCATTGCTTTAATTACATTCTTTTGCAACTTTCCTGAAAATTTCATGACATTCTGTCTCATAGTTATTGAGATAAGAGTTGAATTACATTGAAAAACAAGCATATTTTCACAAATTAAACATGACATAACATTTTTAACCACTTGAATTATTTCAGTTTTACAAATTTGGACACATTCAAAGGCAATTTCTCAACACTTTTTGGAATCTCTACATCTGCAGGCTTCATAAATCCATCAAATCAAGTACTTATATTTGCCTGTGTTGACGTTATTGAGCTATTTGGATTCAAATGTCGACTTCCAAAAATTAAGTCAAATTTGACGCTTACTGATCTGGGATTCTCTAGTGTCCCTTTGACATGTGTCAGTTGAATCTTTTGGCCCTTGAGACCTAGTCTTATATCTGCTTACCCGTTTTGGAGCTTCTTATGGTTGTGGAAAATTTAGTTCACTAAAAAATTCCAATGAATAGCAGGGTAGGTGAATCTCTCGCAAGCGTAAAGCCCAGAATACTTTGTAGTGCCACAGAGCAATAAAAGCTCCACTCTAAATTTGGTTTGGCTTGTAATGTTGCAAAATCTGTGTAGTTTTGAGAAACAATCAAGTAATCCAGGTCATTAAAATTTTGATGGTCATGTCACACTTTGGCTCAATTATTTTTGAACTAGGCCATAGGGTTCCATCAAAGGGCCTTCCCACCAGGATTGAACCTTTTCAATTAGGTTGAACCCTTAACAAAAATTGAGAACCTTTTTTCGGCTGTGGGTTCTTTATACAATAAAGAACCTTTTGCATTAAGAGTGTATCACTTACCGCCAAGAGAACAAGGAGTCCCAGTGGATATCAGTGAAAATAAGCAAATGATTTCCAAAAGGTCCATCAAGGTATACATAATAATGATATATTGAGGTATGCCTCCCAATCCTTGGAGAGAAGAAAAATTGCCTTAAATTAATTATATTATAGACGACACTTATTACAAACTTCCAATGATAAGAATGCCAAAAATATAAGAAGTTATTGGAATAATGCATGTTGTTTCGATACTATCTGAAAAATAAATTTAATGTAATTGTGATGCATCGTATTTTATGGAGATAGATGGTATAATTTGAGGAATTGGTAAAAAAAAAAACAGTAACTATTTTAACATTACAACAATAGTTATATGGAACTATTGTCAATGACAAAATATTCTTCTACATCCATTAACTTTCTAGTTTCAGGATTATTATACAGATATGACTACACAAAGTGCCCTAAATGAATTTTGAGCTATAATAATACACCAATTAATTTAATTCCACTTCATTTTCAAAAGGCGTAATATTGATCTCATAAAATTGTTGGGACAGTGGCGGATCCAGACACGTTTGTTTTTTCTTCCAAATGCTACTATTAAGCTTGGTGGTCTGGGGGGGGGGGCTGGGGGGTGTATCCGCCACTTCGGGACTTCAAATTAGTGTTATTTCTTCTTAATCCGGAATGTACTTGTACATGTACTTGAGCTAAAGTACTTGTACTTGGACTCAAGTACTCTAATAAAAACACTGTACTTGGACTTGTACTTGCCAATTTAAATGCCAATGTACTTGTACTTGAACTCAAGTACAACAGATTGTAGGGCTACTTGACCCCAAGTGTGATTGCAACACATTTGATCTTCTGATAGTATTGAGCAAAATGCAATATATATATATTAACATAATGGTTTTAACCTCAGTATTTTAACTGTTTTTAGTCTCTCATAATTCTGAATGAATGGTCTGTTTTTTTAGAAATGTTTTATTATGTAGGCCTACCTTTTATGCTTACAGAGTGAGACTTTACTCAATTATTAAACTAAACTATATTCCAATAACGTCTTACTTTTGGTATTCTCATTATGGAGAGTCAATGGGTCTATATAATTATACATACGTAGATCTATATTTAATCCATGTCATTTACAAAAGTTTTCATTATTAAATTTTAAATCATTATTAAAGTCTGTAAATTTGTTATACATGAAGAGAGGACCATTTCTCTGTGAAAAATGTACTTAGTGACTTACGATAGCATGCGGATAGCAGATCTTGTGTTGTCGTCATATTTAACACGGGGAATATGGTATAGAGGCTATTTGATAAGTCATGATTATAAGAGAAGGTCTTTTGATATGTCATAACTGATTTTGGAGTAAAAGTCAGATGCACAATTGTTTAGTTTGGCTGTCACCAATAAGCTGTACGTATTAATGTCTGTCACTTTGATATAGAAAAAGAGTGAACTGTTGCACTGTGAAAATGGCACTTCGTGTGTCATCATGGTGATGATTTTTCATGATCATACCCAATACTTTCAATGTTAATTTGATTTAAGGAGACTAATCCCGCTTGTTGGTGACAGCCAACGAAAGGATTATGCTTCTGATTTTCACTCTAAAATCAGTTATGACAAGTCAAATGGCCTTCTCTTGATCATGACTAATCAAACAGCCTCTATATGTATGTTTCCCATGTTGAAAGTAAAGAAGATGACACTTCATCGGCTATCATGAATCGCGAAGTGCATTTTTCACAGTGAACTGGTCCTCATTTTTTCTATATCAAAGTCATAGGCGTATCAGAGGAGGGGGGCAGGGGGGGGATCTCCCCACAAATGTTTGGGAAACAGTAAGATTCGGGCAAAAAGGCTAAACAATTTGGGAAGATGATTAAATAAACGCTATTGAAAAATAATGATCCAGGCATGCATTTTCATTTGAAATGGTATTAGTGCCTATATTAAATCTAGATTTTGAAATTCGGGCAAATATCGCTCGCCCTCCCAAAAATCGAGCGTGCCGTACGCCTATGATCAAAGTGACAGTTAAAATTTCTTTAAATAAAATTAACATAGAAATTATTGAGTAAGATAAGACAAATCAGTATGATTCCTCGCGATGTGCCATTTTCAGTGCAACAGTACACTGTTTTTGCATATCAAATTTACAGACTGTAAAGGAAAATACCAGAAAAGACAGACGTAGAATAAGATCTTACCTTTATCCCTGTGAAGTGAGGAATAGAATATATTTGAAACCACTGTCTGGTTGCGCTTCACCGGTTCTCATAAACAACACTTTCATTAAATATTGATCCTTAAAATTTATCAATAAATACAGAAGGAACTGCTTGAATTTTATTTCAGTAGACTAATTATTAGTTCTATGACTGATAGAGTGAAGTAACGATCGCACTTCAAACCAATAAGTCATGCATGCAAGCATGCTGCATTTATAATACAATACAAAATGCTCAACGAAAAAATTATCATAGCAACATGAAATCAATTGCAGCTGTACCAAAATACACTGAAAGACAAAAGCTAGCTATGCATATATGTTGTGGCAAGAACCTCATCTGTGTCTCAAAAGAAGATTACATATGTACCCAGCACAAACCTCACATAAAGTAAACTGTAAAGTCTAAAGAAAATGGTCTTGGGGTTCATTCCAAGGTTGGGCCTGTCATCTGGAGCATTCCCAAAGAAGTTGTCGGTCTTACACAAAATAAGTCAAACAGGGCCGGATTTAGATATGATGAGGCCCCGGGCACTCACAACATTCTGAGCCCTCCGCTTTTCGTTATTACAATGCATAGGCCTGAATAGAATGATAGTCCCCCCCCCCCCATACATCTACAGTGAATTCCGCGAGTGCCCCCCAAGCATCTACATCGTATTATCGCTCACCCGTACATACATCATACGAAAAATAAACCAGCCCGACCACCCCCCCCAGAGTTTTAAATGGAATAGCCCTAACCAGTGACAAATTGACAGTTCATTTCAATGGAAAAGGTGGTGCCTATTGTGACATCATGCATTGCGGTCTCCATGCGAATGGCTGAATGAAAGCACTTGTGATTCTCTTCTGTAATTTACACTCTTTAAAAGTTGCAGGTCATCAATTGAACCAGATCACAGTAGGCTGGTTAATTTGAGGTACTACAAAAACTGAGATGATGACATCCTATTTCTAAACTTACCATAGGCGTACGGTGCGCGCAATTTTGGGGGGGGGGAGCGACATTTGCCCGAATTTCACGATCTAAATTTATAAACATTTCAAATTAAATTGCCCGGAAATCATTAATTTTCAGTAGTTTTTATTTAATCATCTGCCTGAATTTTTTAGCCTTTTAGCCCGAATCTTACTGTTTCCCAAACTTTTGGGGGGGGACGATCGCCCCCCCTACCCCCCCCCCCCTCCGATACGCCTATGATATGAGTCCTATTAAGTAAATAAATAGAACTGATCAGTGATCATAGAACTATGCACACCTATGGCAACAATTAGGTCAGTTGAATTTACAGACAATCAGACATTAGGCCTAAGAAAGACGTACACACAGACATGTTATAAAACTTGTCTTTAGACCCCAAGTACAACAACTAAAAGGTTTTGGTCTAACTCACAAAGTGAGAAATTTAATAAGAATTCGTAAATTAGGGGCCGACCAGATGATCTTTGGGCGGGGGGCTACGGATTTTGGTGAAAAAAAATGTTTGTTTCCCACTTTACACTGAAAAAAGAAGTTTGTTCACATGAAAAAAAAAAGGAAGTTTGTTTTCACCTTTAGCTGGTGTACAATAATGTTAAAATTGCGACAAAAAATTTTGTCGCTAGTTTGCGTGCAAAAAAAATTGTTCGTCGAAACTTCGCGAGCTACAAAAACAGTTTGCCCAGGGGGTTAAATCCATAGCCCCAACCATCGTGAGGTTGGCTCGTTATGGACTTCTGATCTTACATGTTATGTTCTTCATATAATATAGTATAGTGGGTTGAGTATAATAGGTTGCTCCTAAGCACTTGGCTTGGGGGCCAGCCCTTTAGCTCAACTGGTTTGATAGCGGACCTTTAAGGGGAAAGTATTATATGGTGCATCGGCCTGAGGCTACTTAGAGGTAACTGGTTCAAATCACGGTCGTGGTGGCAGTTGGCATTGATGTGAGATTGTTGACTGGAGTGTGTCAAAATCTCAGGGAAGTTGGGGGATACAGTATAGTGGGTTGGGTATAATAGGTTGCTCCTAAGCACTTGGCTTCGGGGCCGGCCCTTTAGCTCAACTGGTTTGATAGCGGACCTTTAAGGGGAAAGTAATCTAAGTATTATAATAATAGTCAATGACGGAAATGATATCTAAATAATGCACTATTTTAAATGTCTGTCAAATGTCAAAGTTGAGCTTTTGCTTGTCATGGGTCTTCCCATCCTCAATCTTCAAACGGTTTGATGCCTAACGTCTCTGCATACTGATCTCCATAATACACAAGGAATTCGTCACCAGGAGCAATATCCCGGCAAGTCATAAAAAATATCTTTCCACGACACTCGTAAACCTCAACGTTAAGTTCGCTAATATTCCGGGCACAGTTCATGAAATGCCAACAGCTGGAGGTTTCTATGTTGTAAGCATCAATAAAATGGCTGTATTTGCCGCCTCTGTTAACCTGAAAAGAAAGGAAAGTAAGTGATCAGTTAAACTGGATGAATGTCCCACCATGGGATCCTGATCACACAGCATTACTCGTCGGTTGACAAAAATTTCAAAAAATGAAATAGCTTGGAACTTTTTGTGATGTACGTTGTTGTCAATTAACAAACTTTTCAGGTTAGCAAGACAAATGCTAATTTGAGTCTAAATGCAGCATGATTGGTGCAAATTAATAATCTCCAGGTGCAACTGCCAGGTCATTATTTAAAATAACCTGCTCTCTGCCTTTTATAAATACATATATATACTTTCAATTAAGTATCTCTCACAGCTATTTACCAGAAGGAGCTCGAGTAACATACCTTTTATTTTTATAACCCGAAAAAGGTGTAAGATCAGAAACTCGCAGGCTTACCAAAAATTTAAAGCATTAATGTATATATATGAAAATGCAGAAAAACAACATATTATAGAAAATATTAGCTTAAGATTTTATTTTTAAAACACAAACCAGCCAGGCATAGGGAGACGTCTGGTTGTCCTTGTCATAAGAAATAACCTCTCCTTCATATTCACCAAGCCAGGTAAATCTGCATTGAAAATGGTAAAATTACTAAAATGCAACACTGAATTTATTTTAGGTGTCAATCCTGCACATCATCAATGTCATGGTAGACCGAATGTCGGTCACGATACACAGTAACATTGACATATTTTTGTAACAAGTTTAATAAGAACTATGGAGAAAATAGACGGGCCTCTTTGATCCAAATTATTTAAGCTATTTGCTTACTTTTTGATAAAGATTTTTGAGAATACTCCATTTCCAGCATTTGGAATTCTAGATGGTGCAATAGCCAAACCAGGTGGAAGAGTTTTGTAGGCTCTGTCAGGGTCTCCCCATAAAACCTGAAACAAATTATTAAATTAAAACTTAAAGTATGTATCAAAGTATAAATTTTTGCAATATTTAAAAAAAGAAGAAAGAAACATCAGAAAATGACTTTAACAGTTGGCCAAAATATTTGTTGTTAACCAAGGGGCACACTGTTACCCCCTTGACTGTAACGCACACACAACAACATAAACACGACATTACTACTCGGTGGGCTAGTCTGTTGTGTGATCAAATAAAACTACTTACACCTCTATCCCAGGCTCCTTCCAAAGACCGGTCATCAGGGGATGGACAATCAAGTTCATCAGCTATGTAGGGGTCATGAATAACCACCAGCTGAGAACAACAGTCTGAAACATAAAATTAAAAAAATAAAAGCAGATACTAATTGGTTTACCATCAGAGCTTCGGTTGGGGGAGGGCTGAGAGTTTTCTGTTACCAGAAATTGTTTATTTCACAGAAACGCCAGAGGTAATTGACGTAATTATCTATTTTGAGCAAGTGCGTCTTAAAATGTTCATTACTGAATCAAGCAATTATTAACAGTGTTAAGAAATCCACCCCATTATTACTATCATTTACCTCAAGAAATTGTTTATTTTTCAATTTTTATTTTAAAACAACTCCATGCCCCAGATATCTAATGGTTGCCCCCCTTAGATGAGTGTTTTGTGCCATATTATAATTTATAAATTAGAATTCTATTTTCATTCTTTTGTGATATGTAATAAATCTTTCTCACCTGCTAAAAGCCATGAAAAGAAGACAACCAACAGCCAGGAACTCTTGGCTATCATAAAATCCTCCATCACTCAGTGACATCTGTCAGTTTTTACAAAGCAAAGAGTATAAAATTCTGAAAAAAAAAGGAGCAACAAATAGTTTATGGAGCAAAAAAAATAATTGAAAAAAAACAACAACAAAAAGGCCATTTTACATGTTTCTCATAGGTTTCCAGCCACATTTTATATTTATCAATAATTTTACTTGGGAGCATACTATCAAATGCATTGAAGAAAATTTGCATGACCAAAAAAGACAAAATTATGTCCAATTAGCATCAAAATATAAGACTTAAATTATAGGCCATGGGTATAGGGACAGTTAGGCAATTATAAAATAAAATCTGAAATCTAACATAACCCGCCTCTCCCCCCCCCCCCCCCACCAGAAGAAAGCTCATACTTCACCACAGAAAACAAGAAACAAATAGGTTGGCAATAACAAGCAAATGTTCCAGAAAATCATTAAGAAAAAAATATTTACCTGACGCATGTCACTGATACAAAACTGCCATATTAGTTGCATATATCAACAAATAATCCATGCCAACTCAGCATACAACTAACAAATACTACTCCATTCACTGTTAATGCATGTTAGACCTAATATACATACTAAATTCTACAAAACTAATTGTGCCACCTGAGCAGGATACACAGGTATCCTTGTGGTAAATATGTCAAGGTTACAAACCATAACATTGTCACACATGGATAATTTGAATAACTTCTCTTATTCGGAAAGTAACGCAGTGAAATTTATTCCAAGCATGCATTGCATCTAGTTAATAGAATAAATCGGACAAAACAATTAAAAGTACACCTTTCTATGATAGCAGAGAGGAAATTATCCAGCACGGCCATTACGATGGCAGTTTACATTATTTGCACTGGCCTTGTCTCAGAGACATCAAAAATAAAATCTCTTTAACAGTCAGTGATGGAAATTGGGGGTGGGGAGTTTGGGGGAGCTGAGCTCCCTTGATTACAAACCTAGGCGAGCTTTGCCTTGCTAAAGCCCCCCCCCCCCAATGATCAGTGGTGAAATTACAATTATCATGTTCACTTTTACACCAGAAAAAGGCTCCTAAAAACGAGGATTTCTTCAGGAAATCACATGCTGTTGCTTAGTAACATTTTCACAATTGCCAATGACATGAATGCTCTCTGAAATGATAATAATGCTTCATAACATTTTCACAATTGCCATTGATATCACTAGCCCCAAAGATGAGGGATCCTTTATGAAATTCACATGTTGTTGCTAAGTAACATTTTCACAATTGCAAATGACATGAATGCTCTCTGAAATGATAATAATGCTTCATAACATTTTCACAATTGTCATTGACATCACTTGCCCCAAATATGAGGAATCCTTTATGAAATTCACATGCTATTGCTTTGCAACATTTTCATGATTGCCATTGATGTCACCAGCCTCCTAAATGAAGAACTACTACCCACTGAAATTTGGCGAGCAACTTATTCTCCAAATTCCCCGTTTTTTCCCTGAATTGAAGTCAAATTTTAAATTCCCTGATTTTTCCCAGCAGGGAATTTATCTTAACCATTTTCCGTTTTCCCTGTCCGGCGGGGACCCTGTAAAAAATTCTCAAAGAGACTGAATCATTTTCAGTAGAAGTCAATAAAATAGGAAAGATTTACAATTTATTAATTGCAAAACAATGCAGCGAAATGGCATTCAATCTGACAAGTAAATACATATGTATACAGACAATATATATATATATATATGAAGCAACAAATACTGTAACGGCTTTAAGAAATATACAAGATGAATACAGTACAAGGAAGGATCATTCAATAAACCACAAAAAAAGGATAACATACAGACATTCCATAAGTTGACTCCAACAGGCAAAACATTTAAATTTACAGTTTTACGCCCACTCTCCAATTCGCTCCACATTAAATTTTTAAAAATATACACACTTGTAAATATACAAGTCTTAAAATAGTGTAAAAGTGGAATGTACAGTAAGCTATCGATCAACATTGATTGAACAACTGAATTTTTTACCCACATAAAATGATACCATATGGGCCTGTTCATAATTCATTGTTAACTGCTAGAGGGAACAGGGACCGTATTAGCCAACAAAATATCTCAAAATGACACCTGTTTAATTTTTGTGTCCCAGATTTAAGCAATGTTACAATTCAATTTATATCAAAAACTACTAAATAAAAGGAATACTATGAGGTCAGGTGAAATAATGGCATATAAAAAAGAAATTTTGGAATAGCTGGAACAGCATGTTAGGAGGCGAGAATAATATACTAAAACAGTCTTTTTTTATTGGGGTCCCCCCCCCCCTCCTGAGATATGGGGAATACGGGGTAATACATAGTAGATACAAATCATACATTATGAACAATCCAGACTTGTCAGACGCATGCGAATATAAAACATGCAAATAAAAAATTGCAAATAATTATGAATGCGAAATCCAGACTTGTCAGACGCATGCAAATATAAAACATGCAAATAAAAAATTGCAAATATGTATGCAAATGCAAAATTACAAATACATGCATAATTACACAAAAATTACAAATGCATGCAAATACAAAATTACAAATACATGTATGCAAATACAAAATTACATATTCGGAAAAATTCCATCTCCACCAATAGATGTAGTACTAATGCCCAGCTTCTGTGCATAATAGTCACCATAATATATAAGTAATTCTTGACCAGGAGCAACATCCGCCATTGTTAAGTAATATATTTTTCCTCGGCAAGCCAAAGCCATAACGTTCTGTTCAGAGGGGTGTCGAGGACAGTTCAAAAACCGTAAATAATTTGAAGTTTCTATATTATGTCCATCGATACAGTGTAGGAGTGCATTGTCTCTGTAAATCTGGCAAAACAATAGAAATTGCAATTCTCAATACATGAAGATCTTTTTGCGTTTGTCAGAAGGGCACCGTCAAATAGACTTGAAAAAAATCAAGTAAAAAGAAAAAAAGACAAAAAGTAAAAAAACTGATTTATTAAAGTACACAAACAGTAGACATATTTGTTAGCAGATACATTTCCATAATAACTATTAACAGAAGTTCTTTACAGATGACTTCATATTTGTAGACACTGAGACTGAATGTGATTTTTTTTCTGGGACGTGTATTCTATAGGGAAAAATTATGTCATAAGGTTTTTGATGTCACTCTTCCATATACGCAGAGCACATGTCCCAGTAAAAAAAACAAACACATTTCAGTCTCTGTGTCTACAATTATGAAATCATCTGTAATAACTGTTAGTGGAGAAACTTTAACCCCCTTATTTACAGAGGAACTTCTTTGTTAGCAGAGGAACTTTCTTAACTGTTACATGAATCTTCGATAACTGTTAGCAGACTAATTTCTTTCATAATTGTAAGCAACAATCATACCAGCCAGGAATACCAGGGGTTTGCTCCATCCGCTTCAGTTAGGAGAAAGTCTCCTTCATATTCACCAAGCCAAGTAAACCTGCACGAAAATGGACGATGCCAAAGAATAATCTGGAGTGTCTTTAATCTCGTCAGAAATAACACTTCAGTTGCCATAGGGATTTCTGAGAAATCATGGCTTCCATAAAATTGCCATTTCAGAAGTCATTCACTAAAATCAGCACAACAAGGTTAGAAATTATTTCTTCGCCACCTACTACTCTGAACTTGCAATTTCAGATTGAAGATAGTGTGTCGCCGCATACTCCTTGCACCTAGACCGTGGAGCCTCGTTGGAAATGAATGATTTATCTATATGAAGTGATCATGCAAAAGTACTGGAAATTCGATAATATCACAAATTTGTAATAATTTCCACAAAGGTCTGCGGCTGTCCAGTGTTCCAGCTTGGCGATTTGAGCCTTGCCACAAAAAAAAAAATCTTTTTTTTTGTTAAAAAGTGCCCTATTTTCCAGATTAAAGTAAGCACAAGTCAAATCCCAGCTGGAACACTGTTATCACTTAGCATATATGCAACCAGCTTCATGGCAAAATTTATTGAGACTTACTTTTTAATGAATATTTCAGAGATAACACCGTAGCCAGCATCCGGGATAAGAGATGGAGCAATGACCAATCCAGGAGGGGCGGTCCTGTATGCACGGAAGGGTGCGCCCCATACCACCTGAAAGGGAATAGATACAAGGAACTGACATGAATACGTACATATATACACTGCTTAAAAAAATTAAAGAAACACCTCTTTCAAGTAATTTTCTAGGAACTTGGTGCGACGCAAATGAATTTCAATAAATAGGTTATCTTTTTTATCATTTTGAAGGGTTCATCAAATCACAGCTGAATGGATTACAGGGATACTGAAACTTTGGTGACCCCCAAAACTAATGTGAAAACACCATATGCCCGAATCCGAAATTTCGTCCAATTCTCTCTACTGCAGCCAAACCTTAGTGCTTTTGATGAAGCTGCAGGTGACCACTTCGGGTATCAAAGCCAACTCTCGAATGTGGTTTTGTTCATGTTCCTGTATGATCCAAGGAGGGTGTTACTACCAGGAAACACATTGTAAAGAATGTTCTACACATCACATTTTCTATGGGTTCCTGGTCAGATAACCTTGCTGGGCAGTCCATCACTGCTCTACCTTCAAATTTAAGATGAGCCGTGGTCACCCAAGCAGGGTATGGATGTGCATTTTCATGCATGAGCAAAAAATTATCTTAAACTGACCCATCGTTGTGCTTCAGTGTGATTTCCACAAGCCCATTGCTGCACATTATGCCATTCATTTGTCCTGTATGCACTCTGTACACTCCGTGTACCCCTCTGTTGACAAGGTATCGAGGACCATCTAGAGAGCTCCCAAAAAACTTCATGCTTGAAAGCATTAAACTCAGAAAAACATTACCTTGAGCTTCTTCCCACCCAGAAATGATGACCACATGTCAAAAATGAGACCTGCTTGCATCTGCAGACAATAGAGGCGACTGCTCACAAAACTTCTAAAAGTGGGGCTCCCCATTGCACTCCAACATTGTTGCACGGCGATGTGGGGCAAGCAGAGGAGGAATAACTCACTTTCTGCATCTGAAATGGTCTTCAAGCAGCTGGTTCCTAAATTTTTGGTCCAAGATTGCAAAATTGGTGGTACCCCCAGAGCAATTTTTCAGTCACATGGTGACGCCATTGCCGAAGTTGGTGGAGATAATGGTTCTGTTGCGGCAGTATGGACCAGTGTCTGTCCTATCCAGGTCAATTGCCACCCAATCCGGTGAACCTGCGCTTCTACCATGGCTGGGAAACCACATTTGGTGCCACACTAGACCTTTAGACCCCCTTCTCACTTTAGCACCTTTCTGTGGGAGTTACCCATCCTTGACAACCTCAATTCGAGACAAAAACTGTGTGGCACATTTTACCCTAGTCTACAGTTGTCAGACAAACCTGAGGAACGAACAATTTTTTCGTCCTTTCTTTGGTAATCCTTTCTTCAGATTTGCAATTCAACAGAAATCACTTGAATTTTTGGGGGTCGCCCAGGACTATTGCTCCTGGCAAGGCAATTGTTTACCAATATTACTGTCACTCCTGAATTAACCAGTCAAATGAACAGACAAAAGAAACATGTTCAAGTCATTTAGTTGGTGATTGCCCAGTTTCAGAAAAATGGCCTGAAAGAGGTGTTCCTTTATTTTTTTTGAGCAGTGTATATGGGTGAAGTCATTTTAAACGAGGCCAGCCAGGATTTTGACCTTTAACAGGACATAAAAAATGTTTGGCTTGTAATACATTCTTTAAAATTCCCTAAGATGTAGAATACAATTTTGTCTTCATAATAAATCCACTTTTACGTGAAATTATGGCTTCATCATTGAGACCAGGGCCTGTAAACTCTCAAAATGGTCCATTTTTGAGGGTGTCAAACGTCACATTTTCAAACAGTGTTACTTTGACAGCTGATGGTTAGCAACTGAAGTAAGTTGTGCTCAGTTTTTTAAATTTTAATGACTACCTATATACCTGAACTTAAGTTTTTTAATTCCATTCGGTATGTGAAATGTTCTGGGAATATTTCTTGGGCCACCGAAACCTCCCGTCACGTACATCATAAATGTCAAACATGATCAATCCAGAAAAAAGTTGTCTGAAAATGGGTTTTTTTCCTATTTAAGTGGCGTTTGGTTGATTTATTGTTCTTTGAATCAAGAAAGTCTATGATAAATAATAACATACCAGTCAGCTTTAAAAGGAGTATCAAGCTATAGTTAAATGGTCACAGTCCAAACATGACACCTGCAGTCACTGAAAAAATTCTCACCTACAGGACGGCAAACCTTCAAACCAAAAATTTTGACACACCCAATAATATTTTCATGGGTTTTTATGCTGCCAAAATAAGTATTCCACAAGATTTATCTAAAATGTTTAAAAGGATATCCTACAGAGCAGCAAAGGCTGTGATATGGAAGATGCAAATTTTGAATGTCAATAATTCTGGGATTCTCACCTACAGGACAGATATGATGTAACATCACTGATAGAGGTGTTCTCATGTGTAGAGAAGCATCACATCAATCAAAATTTTTCATTTTGCTGTGAATAATAAGTTTTGTTTCTGAAATTGGCCTTGCATAAAGATGCAGGACTGTCACACAACAAAATGTGTCATATGTCAAAAAGTATGAAATTGGTACATCATAATGGACAGTACATCATTATTGACCGAGAAGTAATTATTGGTCAATTATGATGTACAGATGAATTTTCATGCTTTTTGATATGAAAACATTACCAAAGTGGAGAAAAGTTGTGTTAATTAAACTCCCAGACTTTTGTTGTCCTTGTCATGAGATTTCGCACATGCATTTCATTCTTATCTGACAATATCATAGATTCTTTGATGTACATCACATTTGACACTTGTAATGTCAAAAATGATGTACACCATAAATCTTAGATATATGACAGTAATCTCTACATTAAATTAACAATTATCATGTATTTTGGCTAGCTTCCTTTACTAATGCAGTTTATCTCAACAATACATTGTGTTTGATTTCGTTCAGCCATGATTAATAGGCGTACATCATAATTGACACTTCATGTAAAATTCTTCTGATTATTTGTATTTTTACTGTTGTTATGAATGAGGATTTTAACAAATCTAATTTACCTTACTTATTCTTTTATATATTTTATGTAATTTCAGAGAATTTAAGTTCTAGCTTGAGTCGGTTATTCATATTCAGTGCTTGGTGCATGTGTGTAGCTTCTGGCAACTTATTTTCCGGCTTCTTGGTGAAATGTCTCTTTTGTGTTATATTAGGGAGAATTACATTTGATACTTGTTTGTTTTTATTGAAATGTTTATAATTGCATTAAATGTTAAAGTTTATTAATACACAATTTGACATAATTTTTGAAACTTGGTCAATTATGATGTACGTGTGACAGAATCCTCACATACAGGACTATGTCAAATATGATGTAACGCTAAAAATATGCCTATATCTTTTACACAACAGGTTAGATGGCTTGGATTTTACCATTTTCTCATACATTCTGTGTGTTTTTACATTTTAGTCCAAAAATTTACTGAGTATACCTATGTGCTTTATTTTGACAGATCATCAAAGAAGAAAAATTGACGAACATATATTTTTGTTCCGTCAATGTGTGTATTTCAAAGCAAAATGGTAATTTGTCGGCTAAAAGTGTTTTAAATGATCATCTATACCTGGAACAATGATTATATGATCAATGTTTGCTATTATCAACAATAGGGATTAAATAAAGTGGAGTCAACCAAAATTTCTCACCTACGTGACGACAAAGACCCTCCTCAGCAAAATGCTATGTGGTGCAGTGTCAGTGTAACTTAAGGTGACTCAACCGTGGTACACTGCACATACTTCTGAGCAGCCTGGTTGCCTAGCAACATAGCGTCACAACTGCTGCAGGCCCTGAAACAGTTGTGACGTTACCATTTTCTGTTCTCTTTTTTTAACAGCATGGCAGCCAGTAATTTGCTATTTAAATGAGATCTAGTTCAGCTAGAAGCATGATTATTTTTTTATTGAATGCACTAACATCTATTATTATATACTTGGCCATGCATTAAATAGGCCGTTAACCGTTTTTTTCAGGGCCTTCATATGGCATAATTCATGGAGGGCCATAATGTGGTTAACACATGGGGGCCATAATGTGATTAACACATGGGCAAGTGGTGCCCTCTGTGTATTATAAGCATCGTGACGTCACCAGACGTGACGTCATGGTGACGTTGTTGACATGAGGAATAAAAAATTCTGTCAGACATCGTCAGATTTGGCTATAAATCAGTGAAAAATGGTCCGATTTGCAAAATTCAAAAACCTACAAACACTGCAGTGAGTCACAGATAACAGAAAAAGCCCTAGATTTACTCTATCTGCAAAAATAAGTTAAATAACAGCGTCAGATCGAAAAACGCAGCGCGAAAAGTGACAAAATGGACTAAAAATGTAAGTTTTAGGCTAGATTTATCCATCACACCTTCGTTTTTCATGATTTTATTTAATCACTATATGATAATGCCAGTTTTTATAAATCTGCAGGGGTTTGGGGCAGAAAAACCATGGCAGTGTACTTCATAAAAATTTGGGAAGTTGAAAAACAATTTTTAAAAAGTATATAATAATGATAATAACATTTTACTTGTCGGGCATTATGGGGTATTAATCAGTTACTAGCTGTTCACCCGTTAGGGTTTCTTGCTTTTCAAAAATGCACTGAGACCCAAGTTCTGCCCAGGTTCGAGAAATGTGAAGGCAGCTGTTATTTGCAGGTTCCTGTCAGCTTTCAATTAGATGAAGTAATGTGGATTGTTTGGAAGTGCTACAACGGGTTCTACAGCACTACAAACACTGAGAGAGTGGAGTTGTTGGAAAATAAGATGTTTTGGAAATACATGATGCAACTTAATTTTTGGGAGCTGGGTAGTTATATTGGACTTAGGAGTTGTGGCAAAAGATGTAGAATTTAGTGGCCTGCAATATGATATGCATTACTGGCCTTGATGTGGCATAGAAATATATAGCTTCCAGATTTGTATGTGGAACTGTGGTTTTTGTGAAACTGGCAATAGGAATATGTGGTAACTGGGTAGTTATGTTGGCCATAGAAGGTTAGTCAGCATATCGTTAGATGGGGAATTGAATGGCCTATAACATTAAATGCATTACAGCCATTGTTTTGTCAGAAAAATATACAGGTTGTATATTAGAGGTGTGCCGATCCTGGTTTTTTCCGATACTGCACCGATTCCGATACTTGCCTTAAGTATCGGCCGATTCCGATACCGATACCGATACTTAAAGACCATGCTATTCTCCATGGTCAAGGTCCCTATCCAGTCTCGCCCACCCCCTCTCTGCAATGTCCCCCCTTATATTACATTCCTGTGCCAGTTGACACCCGCATAATTTGTACTAGTATGTTATGCATCATTGGACTGCAGTTTCTATCAGATAAGACAGAGCTGCAGTCATATAGGCTGTTTAATCATGCGTGAAAAATTACAGCGTCAAATTCAAGTGATGGCTCAGCAGTCAGTCAAGCGTGACTTGGTCACATGCTGCGCATGTGCCAGTGCTAGGGGGCGTGACTGGTATTGGAATTGGCTTCAATAAAAACCGATACTGCCGATCCGATTCTTATGTGCCGATACCGCCGATACCGATACCCGATTCTAGAATCGGCACATCTCTATTGTATATATTCAAGTGAAAAAATGTGTTTTTTGGCCAAATTCCCAAGATAAATTTGTGTAACTATGGAAATAATGAATGTTGATAGGTAAAAGTTGCCCTATCGGGAACTTCAGATGAATTGACAGGCTTAGGAGTGTAATTGAAGGTCTTACGGGTTGAGAGAAAAAAGCCTTATGAGTGAGATGAGATTCCTGCTATGGCTATTATTATGATTAGATGCCCCTCAGGCTGAAATCATTTAATGCCCTCGCCTAGCGGCTCGTGCATTAAGTTAATGATTTCTGCCCTCTGGCCATAACTGATTAATACCCCATAATGCCCTCCAAAAAAATGTAATTGTAGCCTATAATTCAATGCTGCTTTAAAGTTTCAGCTTCTCAACTTTATCCAAAAAATTTTCTCAGTTAATTTCAGTCAACTGTATCTAAAATTGTCTTTATTTTTTTTAATTGACATTGGCACAGTCATGGTACTGCAGTAAAAAAATGGCTCGGTGAATTTTTTGTTTTTTTTGCCATTTGTTTGACAATAACTTGTTTATGATATATGCAAATTTAAAAAAAAATCTGTATGATCGTTTTCCTAAAATTTGATTACTGCCAAAATTGATGCATGCAAAATCTGCAATTATTTAGTGTGTTGGTGCCCTTTAAGCTCTTACAGAAAAAAGTATTTTAACCTTTTTCTTCAAATTTTTGGCAAATGTATCGGTGTAAATCCTTGGGAAGACATTTCTGACGTTTTTGTGTTACAAATGCATGTAATGCTTTATTCTGTGGTACATAACCAAAAACTCAATTTATGACTTTTAAGCAGTCATCAGGCAAAACATGCCGTTACCATGGCAACCAAACGAGTCGGTGAAATGTTTTTGTTTTTCATTTTTGAAATGTATGGGTCCCATAGAGTACCTGTGCAAAATTTTAGAAAAATCTGTATGATCTAACCACCATGCTTGAGTCACCTTAAGGACATAAAAAGTATATTTCATAAAAATTAAGACTATGGAGCACAGGCTGGATGAGGAATACATCCTAAAACATGCATTTAAAAATTTACCCTTATGTGACACTTTTGGCCTCATTTAAAATGACTTCACCCATATATAACAGCAAATTTTCACAGCATTTTCAGATTTCTCACAGTGGTCTTAGCATTGTCAGATTTTTTCAGTGGTATCAAAAATGCACAGCTATAAATAGATAGAAAGATAGACAGAAAGATTACAAACTTTTGCGGCCAGAGAGAGCAGGACACAATTCTCTTCCGGCACACTATTTCTAGTCATACCAAGTGAATTGTTTTTGCCAGACTGCAGCCTCGCGACACTTGCAAGCTTTAACAGCAGACTGGCGCGTCATTTTCCTGTCTAACACGAAACGTAAGTGCCATTGGTACATTACAAGGGGTCAGTTATTGGCCTAAATTATATTAGCCTATTGGAGGATGTGTGCCAGCCCAATTTGGTAGAAATTTCATTCACATTATTAATGATTTACTAAAAAAAATAAGCTTAGATCCAGAAATCAGACAGCTGCCTCGGATTGGTGGACTCCTCTGAATAGTAAAACCCAGCCGTAATTGGCCCTTAACTAAGGTGGAAAAATTGCCCCTTAATTGAGGTGAAAAAATTGTCCCTTAATTTAGGTGAAAAACCCGTATTTGAAAAACCTACCTCTGTCGGAGGGTACCACACACTGTTTTCTTGTGGACAATCAGATTCCATTGCAAGGAAGGGCCGTGCCTTTTTCGGTTCTACCTCCCAGGGGCGGGGGGGCCCTTTGGGCAAGAGGGCAATGTCCTGTAGCTCACCGCCTGAAGGGGCCCACCAGCAACCTAAACAGAAAATAAAAATAAAATACAACACTAAAGAGGTCAAAATCGAATTTCGCGCCAAATAAAAATGTCCAACAATCATCAATTAAAGTATAACAAGCATAATCAACAGCGAAATAATGTGTCCCCTCTCCCAGATTCGCATCCAGACAATTTAATTTTAGACTTGGAAGAGACCGGATGTGTTTTAACATTAATAGCTTTACAATGCCATTTTTAAATCTCAGTGGTCTTGGAAGGCATGAGCCCCCCATCAGGTCCAGGATAATTATATATATATCGTTTTATTGACATTTTCTGTATCAAATTGATACATTTGTCAGTAGAAAACAACGAAATCGAAAACAAATCTACATCTACACACAAAAATACAAGAAAATCCAATACAATTTTAGGTGTATCATCAGTTTACAGTTAATTAAGTAGTAAATATCGGTCCTAGTTCTAATTGTTGATGTAAAAAAGTCAGTAAAATGTAAGTAAATTCAAATTATCAAATTATAAATTGTTCATGTATCAAGAGTTCATCAAAGGTATTCAAGTGTCTTTTTTAGTCACTGTGATTTTTTTTGTCGAGAGCAGAAAAATGCAGGCTAGCGGCAACCGCTACAACGACTGCGTGATCCATCCCTGACAGGTCCATACTTATAGTGACCATACAATGGAGATCATTCATATTCATAACAATCATAATACAGTAAATACATTCAAGTCAGTTGGCTCGGCAGATAGAGAGGCTGCGACCGATATTTTAGTCCGGACATACATTTTTTTGCAGTTATTTTTATTTATTCTAGCTTTATTGATTCATTCAGTTTATTATTTAATTTTCTATTCTATGATTATCCCATAATCTTGTTGAGGTACAAGCCTAATGCGTGTATCATTTCAGGTCTTTTATCTGACATAATTAATGTAAATTGTTCATTTTTATCAATATTTTTAAAGTTAGGGATTAGGCTACCAGCTTTACAAAGGAGGTCATTTCTGGGCACAGCATTATTTCTGCAAATTAATAGGCCGTGAATTTTATCTTCTATGTCTCCTGTGTTGCATTTATCACATTTTCTTTGTTCTATTGGTATACTATGTTCTATAGGTATACTATGTCTGCCTGTCTCAATTTTTAAATTATGAGAGCTTACTCTGAAGCGGGCAATATTGCTGTATGTTTTCTTTGAGAAGTTTTGAGTTAAATATGGTTCCAGACAGGGATACTATCCTTAAACAATATATGTGACAGGCCACGTGAAAAGGGACCTTAGGGGTGAAATTATGAAAAATGAGTTACAGGTGGTAAACATAAGCTATATTACTGTAGTTCATAAAAATATAAAAGTTTTTGCTATACCTCGCATATTTGGTATTCTACAGGGTGTTTCGATTATGCAAGTCAATTTGAAAAAAATCGTCCAAACCGAGAGTCAAAAACGGCCGACAGTGAAAATCGATCATGAAAGCCAAATCCAGGAAAGTGGGGTTAGGTAATCTTTGATCACACTTTCTGCACATGCTCATTTTAAAAGTTACATCTCTATTTATTTATTTCTGAGATATTATTTTTGGTTGCCATGGAAACAGGAATCGCGAAAATTGACCAAATTTGCCGTTTTTATGAAAAGATTTGGTTATCTTTTACCTTTTTAATGCAGTATTAAAATGGTTTCAGTTCATGCACAAGGGACTACTAACGTACGCCTCATGTGTTTCAAGGGGTGGGGGTTATTCTGCACTTGACAATGCATTGAATTGTTATGGATTTTTTTCTTTTGCAGTTTACACTGTCATTTTGGCAGCATAATGAAGCCAATGTAAATAGCACTGCAACTTGCCGAAATCTTGTAAAACGGTCCTTTAGAACAGGATGAATTTGATAACAAGAATCCGGGTCATTCAAAGCTTGAGCTTTCTGGTACTGACAAACTTTGTGATGTGCTTGTTGTTGAGGCATTTGAAAATTAAGGTGCTTTGTGGAGTGACGTCTCACTCCAAAGAGAGAGATTGAGGAACACATTGGCATAGACAGATAGAAAGATAGATAGCAGCCCTCTAAGTCCAGTTCCAGGTGCCCACAAGGGTTGACTGATGAGATAGGAGAGAGAGAGCAGAGGACCCAACACGTTACACATCTGCCCCATGCCCAGCACAGACATGGATACAAGGGGCTGCAAATTTAACGTCTCATCCGAACAACACCCAGCTTCAGTGGAGCAAGCAGGAACCTTCGAAAACCACTGAGCCACCCAGTTGCATATCTAGGGTCCTCAGGACCAAACTTAACATGGGAAAGATAAGAAAAGCTGTGAATGTTAATGGTGTACACCAAATTAAAATATGTCCTAAATCATTCTCAACTGCTACAAACAGCCATGGGAGATAATTTTTCTTTTGCTGGATGTCAACAAAAATACTTTATTTTTACAGTTGGTTTCATTCAGTGGTCAGTCTCATATATAAGCTCCTTTGGTATCAATAGCACTATCTGCATTGCAAAAATTTGGGGGGGAAATCGTACATCTTTTTGCATTAATCGTGGTAATATTTACTATAATTGTGGAAACATTTGCAATAATCATGAAAAATGTGCAAGAATCGCCAGAAAGAATTTGCGAAAATCTTAGAAATTTGAATATCTAAACTTGTACATTTCTTTTACAATAATCGCACATTTTTATGCAATTGTTGCACAAATATTTTGACAATAATCGTGGAGATTTGTGCAATAATTGCAGAAATTTCTAAAATAATTGTTGCAGAATAGTTTGTGATTATTGCAGAAATTTCTATTGTACAAATTTTTGAGATAGGCCTAACCCTAAAATTTCTGAGATTATGTTAAAAAATATTTTGATACCAGAGGAGCTTCATAGTCACAGCTTCAGTGTCAGTGAACCGCAATAATTACAGTTTCCCTACCTTCATAATTACAAGTAGGCCCACCCTGGAAAAGAAAGCATTCACTGCAGCTATTGTGGCAAAGCAAAATACCTGGGACACCAATCAACCTGGTCTTCTTTAATTAAATCTAATTTTCATCCTACTTTGTGTAATAGGGCCCTGCAAAGGACTAGATATTTGTCTCACTGCTGACCGTTAGTTCCAAATCTACTCTCCCCTTCCCATCATCTTACAATGATAAAATGTTCCGAATTTGGACCTGTTGTCGCCAAATTTTGTCAGGTCGAATCCCGTTTCCATCCCGTGCAGGGCTAATGTGTGAAACCAAAGTTGCAAAAATGAACTTTTTTCCATTTCTGTCCAACTCCAATAGCTTGAGCAGCAGCTAGAGCAACAAAATCTGGGGTCCACATTCCCAGTCATTGGGGCATCCTATTTCATCACTATTTTACAAAGATGTCTACCAAGCACACCTTCAATCTCAGAACGAATCTTCGGCCCCGTCATAAACAGCCAACAAAAGTGGTGCAAAAATGCAGAAGTGGAGGGATCAGAACTTATCGATAGATTAGTATTTGCTAATGTCACATTTTTTCAGAATTAAGCCTAATGGACAAGTTACCAAATAATGAAATACAATTTTAAACATAATTTAGTTGTAATTCTATTCTTAGATCCAATTGCATTATACTAAATTGGCCACCGATCAGTTGACAAAAAAAAATTATTTCCACACTTGAATTTCATAGCCAATCTTATTGGTAATCGACATAATATGATATTATCAGCTCAGCCATCCTTGAATCCAGTCAAGTGCATCACAAGTAAAGTGACCTGCTTGATATTATGCAACAATACCTGTGCCCAACATTCAGGAAATACATTTTTATTTCATGTAGTCTTTTAATAGCCAAACAATAAAAAGGTTACACTGGTCCTGAGATAATTAAAGCATTCAAAAGCTGGACCAGTGCTTTTGGGAATCCTTAGTAGGTTTTATGCTTTATCTGCTCATAGTGTTTTGTCTCAATCTGCTTTATGCCGTATTTACTCTATTTAAATCAATTTAATTTCATTTACTTATATTTTTACATTTAAACTTCTTGAAGTTACAACTTGACACCTGGACCTCACAGTTACAAGTTGCTGGCTGACATCTGATTATAGATGGCGCCACTGGTACTGCAGAATAGTTGTTCACTGAGCTCCGCACATGCATTGCTAAAACTGAGTTCAATCTTAAATACCTGTAGATATGATGTTGAAATATGGATGGTGGTGCAGTTTAGGCAATATAAGTGCCAACTAGCATGAATAGAAGCATAGTTCCAAAATCATGAACAAACACAAGTGGTCTAAAAAGTGGCTGTAGTGGCACCAAGATCTTTCATTTGGGCTACACGTACATGTAACATCCCCTATGAAGGCGAAACCTGGGTCACAAAAGTTGTGACTTCAAGGTAAGATTATTTGCGCTCATCAGCATAAACACATGCGTCAAAGATCATGTTCTCGTTGCAATTTATCTGGCTAAAGAGTGCAAGCAAGCGTTATAGGTAGGTACGCTGTCACACGCGCGATTTGCTTTTTGTAGTTTTGGCTGGGTTTGGTGACGTCAACTTTCCCGGGCACTTTCTGTGAGATGACGTCACCACCCGTAAGGTCCCTTTTCACGTGGCGCGCCACTTATATGTGCGCAGCTTTGGCAACTTATCAGAGTCCTTTATTTTTTCTAAAATATTGGCCTGTTCTTCCGTGTATAGCTTAAGTTTTGTTTCTATTAATAAGGAATTTGGTTCCTTAGTTACCCAGTCTGAAATGTTAGCATCATTCATTATTTTCTCTATTTTACTGTACCAGTTAGTCTGACCAGCATGGTGCAGCTTTTCTTGAATTGAGAGGCATTTATTCAGAATATCATGCTTTGGCAGATTTCTAATTTTACACCAGTAATTTATCGTGACTAGTTGCTGCCTTAATCTTAAAGTTACCCTGATTGATAAATTCCTTCTCGAAATACAGACCAATTTCAATGAAGTATAATGTTAACTTGTGATCCAAAATATTTCGGAGTCATTTTTTAAAGTAGGCCCTATTTAATTCATTACACAAATTATTTAGTTATTTCTTATTCTTTTTCTTTATAGTGCTTCCAACCTCCAGCACATCCATTATAGATGACGTCACAATGACCATTGTTATCAGTATTCTGTTATAAGTTAATAAATTCTTACAATGGTGATGACGTCACAAAGTTGAAAGTAAGCAAGACAAGCGATTTTTTCCGTGCGTACCCGAAATAAATCTAGGGGTCATTTGGTGCATCTTGAGGCTCATTAGGACAAGAAAAAATGCTCTAAAATCCAAGAAATTTTACATACTGTTCAGTATGATCACGCTACACAAGATGGTGTGAAAATTAGAAAAACTGCAGGGCAAGTCTAGAGCTATCATTCGGGGTAACTTTAAGGGAAATCTACCTGTCTCTGCATATACAGCAAGTGTAGGAGTCTGTCGCCTTACACTTAGGATGTGTTTAAGGTAGCCAGTCTGTATTTTCTCAATTTTAGCCATTTCTGTTGTGCTGGACCAAAAGGTACTGTTATATTCCAAGATGGGGAGTACATAGCTATCAAACATTTTGAGTGCTAAGGATGGAGTTATGTGCCCTAGCGAAGGTTTCATGCGCCCATGTAGGGCAAATAGAGCTCTTTGGGCTTGGGTGGCTATGTAGTCCGGCATTAATTTATGTATGTTTTTGTGCTCACTTATGAGGTGACCCAAGTATTTAAAACTGTCAACATTGTCAATTTTCTGGTTATCATAAGCAAATTGATTGTGGCTCCTCTTTGTACCGATTTGCATTACTTTAGTTTTTGAGATGTTTACAATTAGGTGCCATTTGGAGCAGAACTTTTGCAGGGAGTCAATGCTATTTTGTAGGCCTTCGGCAGTTTCAGATATTAGGACAATGTCATCTGAATTATATTATCCTACGATTATACATGCATCCAAACAATTAGCCAATTCTACTCACCAGAAAACAATATCATCACAAATAAGAGCTTCATGGCTGCATATGTTGGAGTGAAGTGATTCTGCAGCATTTTCGGAAGTCGACGATCATGTGTCCTCATTATCTGTCTCATCTATGACTATGAGTGAATGTTTAATTGCCAGATTTGGTGAATTTAAAAAGCTTGAAGAATTTCTGGAATTTCAAAGAGGAGAAAAGTCTATGTCAAATACATGAAATATTTCTTGCTCAATAGATGTTGACCGAAACTTACGTGACTACGTGGCAAGAACAGACGGTGGCAACTTCTTCATCCAGTGGTAGATCTTACTTGGCCTGTCTCAAAATCTCAAATGGATATGCCTACGCTAAATTCAGGTTGACTGACCAGGTGACATGTGGCAGATACATCTAAAATGAAACATGTAACTGCTTCCTAAAAAAACTCCAGTTTTTCATGAGCCAGAATTTTTTGATTTCTAATCCTTCAGCATCAATATCAGTTCAGCAAATTTCACTATAATGCTTCATTGCAATATACTACTGTAACAACCTTGGGGTATAATTCAACGTTGTCAAATTATGCAAAGTTCTGTAATGTTGTCATATGATGCAACCTTTACTAATTTATACAAGAGGGGAGGGACTGTAGATACATTTTGGGGATTTTCTGGGTTTCGCATGGTTTCAGCGTGTTCAAATGAAGAATTTTTTTGTAAGTTGCAAAACACGAAATTAACTCAGTAATTCAAAGAAGATGCTCAGTGCCCTGACAAGTGGGCTACATATTCTGTCTTTCGGGGTTTCCAGTTTGCACTCAAATTTGATATCTAAATTCATTGACATTTACTAGTTTGGTCAAAAATTGTACGCAAACATTTTTGAGTAAGCTCCTAAAATCTCGAATTTGAAACTCAATACTGATGACAACACAAGAAATCTGTCAATTTCTCAGATTTTTCTGCGAAGTGAACATTTTCTGAATTCTGTTTGGGATGATAAAAAAGTTGGCAATATATGGCGATTAATTTTGATTGATTATTGCAACTAATTGAAAAATGCGGCAGTTTTTAGGAACAAATTTAATATGTGATTATTTTGGTATCTATGATGACCGGCTACGACTTAGCTTTATAAGCCAAAAAGAATGTCGGGATAGGATAGGTAATTTGATGAAAATAATTCGCTGTTATTGCAAGATTAGCAAATACTGCTGATTTTGGGAAATTTAATTATAATCAAGTCATAATAACAATACAAAGGGTAGACTTCCAATTGACTTCATAACAAATTACAAATACCATATCATCAACATTTAACATAACAAAACAATATCAAATTATTATCGAGCATTAAATACTGCAATGGTTGGAGGATAATACACAGAATAATCATTTTTTAAAACAACAACGATACATCTTGTATATAAATATGTATCAGGTAAAACAAGTAATTGCAGTTGGGTCATAAAGACTGCAAGAAAAAATATCCCAATAAAACCTTAAAACAAGGCAATCGCACGGCCAGCTCATAAAATTATCAGGTTAACAAGAACAAATCAGAGAGCAAACATTTTCAATTTACACAAATTCCAATTCATTACAGTAAAAAATTACAAACATATATATGCAAATGTAGGAGCCTTAAAATAGTAACAGTGGAATGTTAGCTATTAATAAACATCAACTGAACAACTGGATTTTTGATCAATTAATATTGATACAAATAAATATCATTCACAAAAATTATTTTAATATTGCCATAGGGCCTAGTTCAAAAATAATGAAGCCAAAGTGTGACATGACCATCAAACTTTAAAAATGTTTATATCTACCAAATGACCACATAATATTGTAACAAACATGTCTAAGTTCTAGAAACTCTATTTACCATTTGGCTGTGGTTTGTGGAAATAACGGATAAAAGCTGAATATTACCAAATTTTATTAATTTTTATTTCCATGGCCGTGAAAGAAAAGTAGACAAAATGGTAACTAATCTTCAAATGAAATCGATATTTTTTGTTGGATGACAAAACTCATATACTCTTAAGTGTCCATGGCTGTTTTCATCAAAATTCACCACATATTTCATGAGAAAAACAGTATTTTTCGAAATTTTGTTGCATTATTAAAGAAAAAACTTACATATTTTCTCCCCAGATGTACATATTTTCCTCTAAAATGATTTTAATTGTCCTGTGTTATGCGTCTGTACGCGGGCTTCGAATTGGTACCAAATAAGTGCAGCCAAAGTAAATATGAACAGAGCAAATGATGATAGAAGCCTGTTTTTTAGCCTATTTTTCCAGACAAAAAGGCAATCTTGGGTAATGGCGTGACACAAAAGTAAAAAAAGTGTTCTGGTTTTGACCCAAATCGATTTTATATGTATTATCAGTTATAACTGGATAGAGCACAAGAGTAATTACAAAATTAAAGTGTAATTTGAATTGGTTATTGCATTTTTCAACAAATTGGCCCCAAATTTCGAGAAAAGCTTTACAAAGAGCAAAATTTTGATAATTAAACATTGAAACATACTCCAACTACTGAAATATTGTGTTGAGTATCAGTACAAGTAATACTAGAATGATTACTTTACTCTTTACAAGAAAACCATGAAAATATGATCAATATTTTCCATAGCGTTACGCTTGCGACAAAGCCCCATTTCAGAAATCTTTGTATTTTACCACCAGAAACCAGCCGCGGACCTGGATTACTTGATTGTTTCTCAAAACTACACAGATTTTGCAATATTACAAGCCAAACCAGATTTAAAACGGAGCTTTTATTGCTCTGTGGCGCTACAAAGTATTCTGGGCGTTACGCTTGCGACGGATTCACCTACCCTGCTATTCATGGGAATTTTTTAGTGAAATAAATTTTCCACAACCATAAGAAGCTCTGAAATGGGTAAGAAGATATAAGACTAGGTCTCAGAGGCCAAAAGATTCAACTGACACATGTCAAAGGGACACTAGAGCATCCCAGAGCAGTAAGCGTCAAATTTGACTTAATTTTTGGAAGTCAACCTTTGAGTACAAATATCTCAATAATGTCAACACAGGCAAATGAAAGTACTTGATTTTATGGATTGATGAAGCCTGAGGATGTAGAGATTCCAAAAAGTGTTGGGAAATTGTCTTAGAATACGTACAAATTTGTAAAACTGAAAGAATTCAAGTGGTCAAAAATGTTACGTCACGTTTTTTTAGTGAAAAAATGCTTGTTTTTCAATGTAAGTGGGCTCTATCTCAATAATTATGAGCCAGAATGTCGTGAAATTTTCAGGAAATTTGCACAAGAATGATCTAAAAGAAATGGTGTACCTTTTAGTTGTCACATACAGCCATTCTCATATTTTGAGACCCCTACAGAAAATATGCTGCGTGGCTTCATTATTTTTGAACTAGGCCATAGGGAAACTGAGACAATAGGCCTAAGTACTACATACTGTCTACACGATGTCACAAAAGAAATAGGCCACACTATTTTATTCTTCCTTTGACAAATTTCAGGAAAGTAACAGTACAAGTCAGACGAAAAAACTACAAAATAAATAGATCTTTTTTATAGTCGGGTACAATAATGCCCATAAAAAGTTAAATCGGAGGTGAAAAAAGTGAAAACGATCAAAATTGTACTTTTTCATTGTGGTTTTTTCCAGGATTTGGGTATAGAATAGTGCATTAGAGCTTTAGATACACACACGCTAATAAAAAGTCACGAATAATAAATTGGCTACCTAGATTCAAGTTACTATAGGCCTGCTTCGAAAGGTTTAATACCTATCATTTCTGCGTATTCATGACCATAATATGTAAGTATTTCTTCACCAGGAACAATATCACGAAGTGTTATGTAATATACTTTTCCTCGACACATCACAGATTCAATGTTTAGTTCCGCTTCATTACGAGCACAATTAGTAAATCGCAAATGATTTGAAGTTTCTAAATTATGTCCATCGACGTAGTATAGGAACTCCTCGTGTCTGAAAATCTGGCAAAAAATAGAAATTGCACGTCTTAATTGCTGTTTATGTTATTATGAATGGACAAATAAAAGTAATAATATTCTATTCTATTAAAATGTCCCTATGATAAATAGTATGATTTGACAGATAAAGGGATCTAAAATGATAATACTTTTAAAATTTTGGTTAGTTAGTCTTTCGCGTTTCAGGCGAACCAGTTAAAGTTACCCAGCATGATAGGTCAGGATTGGATCAAAACTTTCTCAGATTTTTACATAATCACGTCCAGCATGCTTGTCTTATTGACTGTGCGAAATTTCTTTATTCTGGGATTATTTTTTCCTGTTGATATGACCCAATAAATGCACCAAATGACCCCTGGATTTATTTCGGGTACGCACGGAAAAAATTAACTTTGTTGCTTGCTTTCAACTCTATGACGTCATCACCATTGTAAGAATTTGTTAACTTGTAGCTATATATTTTTAACAATAGGTATTGTGACGTCATCACCAATGTATGTGCTGGAGGTTGGAGCAACTATCAAGAAAAAGGACATAAAATAACTAAATAATTTATGTAATAAAAGAGTTACTCGGATAAAGTAGTCAAAAATATTATTTATCACAAGTCTATACTATACTACACATGACACGAGCAATATTTAGCTAAGAATTTTATCATTCAGGGAAACTTTAAGGTGGCTCGATACTCGTGAACTTTCTAAGATAGGATTTCTCAAAAATAGTTTAGAATGATCCAAAATATAGTTTATAGCAAGGATACGTAAAAAAAAGGGGTCGCAACCAGTCTTTTTTCCAAAATATTTGAGGTTATGTTCAAGAAAGTCAGTCCACGCAAACCTAAACAAGCATCCTCGGATACAATGGCTGGTTAATCCTATGGGAAAGTAGAAGGTGTGATTTGCAGCATGCGAGAGCGTCTGAGGCAAAAAATATGAGTGTAGGAACAGTGGAACTGGAGGTTGAGGTATAGTAGGGTGATGTCTGCGTGAACTAGATTCTCTTGACGTGAGGGTATAGCAATGAAGTATAGGTGCAACTTGCTGCAGTGAGCATTGCGCAAATGTTTGAGTAGAGCGTGACAGCAGACACTAGTGTCTAACAGAGTCGCTGCCCATATAGAGCTATGGGCCGACAAATTCATAATGTGGAATATTTGTACCAAATTTCATAACTCTAAAATAAGCGGAATATTAAGGTCACAAATGGACAGTTCAAGAATGACAAAAGATGGCTGCCAGAAAGGCCTACATCTTGAATTTATCGTCATGTTCCCAATCAATACCCACAGGCGTACACCTGAACCAAATTTTATAACTCTTAAGTGAAATATTAAGGTCACATTTAGCAGTCCAGGAATGAAGAAAGATGGCTGCTAAAATGCACGCTATCTCAGTTGTCTCGACAGGTAGGCTACTCATTCTTCTGCTTTCACCCCTAGCATATAACTAGCAAAACTAGCAAAAAAAAATTTTTTTTGCGAGGACACCCCCCGACGTGACCCCCCCCCCAGACTTGTAAAATATAAAATTTTAAAATTACCTCCTTCCGAGGAGAGCCCCAGCCTAGAAATATAACTAGCAAAAATAAAAATTTCTGCAAGTACCCCCCCCGGATGTGCCTCCCCCCCGGGCCTTGTATAGAATATAAAATTTAATACCTCCCGAGGTGACCCCAGCCTATCTAGCAGAAATAAAACTTTTTTTTTTTTGCGAGTACTCCCCCCACCCGAGGTGACCCCCTCGGGACTTGTAAAATCCTAAATTATTTAATTACCTCCCTCCGAGGTGACCAACCTAGAAACATAACTAGCAAAAAAAAAAAATTTCTGCAAGCTCCCACCGGATGTGACCCCCCCCCGGGCCTTGTATAGAATATAAAATTTAATACCTCCCCCGAGGCGACCCCAGCCGAGCAATATATCTAGCAGAAAAAAAAAATTTTTTTGCAAGTATCCCCCCCGAGGTGACCCCCCTCGGGACTTGTAAAATCCAAAATTTTTTAATTACCACCCTCCGAGGTGACCCCTAGCCTAGAAATATAACCAGCAAAAAAAATTATTTCTGCAAGTACCCCCCTGGAAACGTCCTCCCCCCCCTCAGGCCTTGCACAGAATATAGAATTTAATACCTCCCCCGAGGTGACCCCAGCCTGGCAATATAACAGGCAGAAATTTTTTTTTTTTTGCGAGTACCCCCCCCCGAGGTGACCCCCCTCAGGACTTGTAAAATCTAAAAATTTTTTAATTACCTCCCTCAGAGGTGACCCAAAGCCTAGAGATATCACTAGCAGAAAAAAAAAATTTCTGCGAGTACCCCCCTGGATGTGACCCCCCCCCCGGGGCCTTGTATAGAATTTAAAATTTAATACCTCCCCCGAGGTGACCCAAGTCTGGCGATATAACAGGCAGAAATTTTTTTTTTTGCGAGTACCCCCCCCCCCCCCCGAGGTGACCCCCCTCGGGACTTTTAAAATCTAAAATTTTTAAAATTACCTCCCTCCGAGGTGACCCCCAGCCTAGAAGTATAACTAGCAAAAAAAATAATTTCTGCAAGTACCCCCCTGGATGTGTCCTCCCCCCCCCCGGGGCCTTGCACAGAATATAGAATTTAATACCTCCCCCGAGGTGACCCCAGCCTGGCAATATAACAGGCAGAAATTTTTTTTTTTTGCGAGTAACCCCCCCCCGAGGTGACCCCCCTCGGGACTTGTAAAATCTAAAAATTTTTAAATTACCTCCCTCAGAGGTGACCCCAAGCCTAGAGATATCACTAGCAAAAAAAAAAAATTTCTGCGAGTACCCCCCCGGATGTGACCCCCCCCCGGGGCCTTGTATAGAATATAAAATTTAATACCTCCCCCGAGGTGACCCAAGTCTGGCAATATAACAGGCAGAAAATTTTTTTTTTGCGAGTACCCCCCGAGGTGACCCCCCTCGGGACTCTTAAAATCTAAAATTTTTAAAATTACCTCCCTCCGAGGTGACCCCCAGCCTAGAAGTATAACTAGCAAAAAAAATAATTTCTGCAAGTACCCCCCTGGATGTGTCCTCCCCCCCCCCCAGGCCTTGCATTCTACATGTCTCCCTATTGGCTGAAATGGCCACTCCCACCAAGTCCCTCATTCTCATTGGCTCTAAATGGCCACACCCCCAAAAATTAAAAATTTTTAAGTTATGCCACAGTTTCAACCGAACAACTGTCAACCCATTACACCTTGCCTAATGCTGTCAAATTAGCCAACTAAGATTGCTTCTAACCAGCAATTACCACAAACACAAACTCAACACATGATGGCCGAAAATGCATACCTGTCATTATGCGCCACACCTCCAAATATCGACCACACCCCCAAAACCCATTATTAAAAAGGCTAGAGAATTCTCCAGAATTCTCCAGCCAAAAACTCAATTTTTTTCTTATCTTTCTTTCTGTGAAGTTTGTCCTGCCATTCAGTGGTCATGCATCCAATATTATGAAATGAAGCATGAAATTGAAGAAGAAACTTCAATGGAACTGCTGATTACAATTTCAAAGAGATGTATTTAGTTTAAAGGACTTTCCAAGGGGCTCGGAATAAAAGTTTTGATTTTGACAATTTTAATTTTTTTTATAAACCATGGCGCTAAAAAAAATTGACGGGATAGGATTTCTCATTTTTTTGTCATTAATTTCCAAATATTGTTAGGAACAATAAAATGCATAAGAGAAGGTTTGCTACCGCGATTGAAATTGAGATAAAAATTTATTTATATCTCAAAGTCAATTTTTAGAAATAAGACCTGCTTACCGAAAATCGTGTGTAAAAAGTTTCTATTCGGACCATAAAGCTGAATCTCTGGCACGTCATAGTGATGTTCATAGCGCATCTAATGCTTCAAACCAGAAGTTTCTAACCCTAACAGAAGTGACGCAAATGACAAACGAAGCGGCAGTCGCACGGAATTATAAAAAACCAAAAATGCAGTCCACACTGCTCAGCAGACTGATGCTATGGTGACGCCGCCATTGCTGCACCATGAGTAGCGAGCCACCTTAAATTCTAATAGCGCACAAACTGTAGTCATAATATGCATAATAAACTAGCTTGTGAATAAACAGGAGGGTTTCATAATTATAATTTTAAAACTTTGATAGAACATGTGAGAATATAAGTTTGTCAGTAGACAAGTTTTTTAATAACTGTTAGCAGAGAAACTTCTAAAGTATTACCAAAGGAACCTCCTATTTTATGTTAGCTGACAAATTTCTTTCATAACAATCAGAGCTATTCCATTTTTTAAAAAAAGGGGGAGGGGACTTCGGGTTGATTTTTTTCCCGTAAGATTGATGTAGTGATCAGCGAAAAATTCGCTTCAGATGTATGGTGGGATGGAAAAGAAATCGATTTAGATGTACGGAGGGGACCTGAAAAATTCGCTTTAGATGTATGGAGGATGGAGGAGACACGATCACTCCATGAACGATTACGCATTGTAATGACAGTTTTTTTCAATGCATGTGGGGCAGGTAAACAATGCGCATTTAGTGCATGTAGCACTTAAAAAAAAAATCAAGGTTGATGGTGTGGGGGGGTTTGAAAGTGAGTGAGTGAGTGATTTTGTGTTTTATGCCCCATTAGCACCGTAGTGGGCTATTTAGAGGCAACTGGGGGGTCGAAAAAAAATTCACGTTAGATGCATGGAGGGGGTCAAAAACATAAACCGACCATCCCCCCCCCCTACACCCCATAGTTTTAAATGGACTCCTCAGCAACAACCATACCTGCCAGGCATACCAGCTGTGTGATCCGTCCATAGTCTCAGGGACAAGCTCTCCGTCATATTCACCAAGCCAAGTGTACCTGCATTAGAAATTTAGAATGGTAGATGACACATTGACACTGCAGAACAATCAGGAGTATTAGTTCGATATGTCACCAGAAATAACACTTAATTGTCGCTTGGTTAACCACATGAATTCCGGTAACTGCATGGCTTCTTTAAATCCTGCTACTGTAGATCTATGGAATTCTCAAAAATTGGCACAATTCAATTGTTTCGCAAATTATTTTTTGACAGACAATAAAGAGCTCGGAGTTGCAATAACAAATTGAGGACGTGGCGCTGCACCTGGGACAGAGCTTTGTTGGACACAAATGTTGTGGGTGTATAATTTATTACATTTATATAAAGAGGCGTCTGTGAGGTTTCGCAATACGCAGGGCTTTGGAGTCAGGTAATAACTGAACCGACTCCAACTCCTTTGGCTTTCTCAAAAGCGACTCCGACTCCTTAGGTCTCCAGAATTACGACTCCAACTCGGCGACTCCTGACTCCGCTTATCGGCATTATTGCACACAAATAATACATGGTTAACAGGTGGGAAAAATTAATTTTACAAAGTTTTCATAGGATTCTGTACGTGAACATCTATTGGGGAAAAATTGCACATTTTTGTAACTGTGTTTTTTGTAAATTATATAAACAAGCACTCTTAGAGTACAGCACCGGCCATGTTGCACATGCTTTTTCAGTGGAATCTGCATGATTAATGTCCATGTATGGTGGATGGAAAAAAAAGTAATTTCTTCTTATGTTTAAATTAACTGGTGGACTGTGTGTAGTTTTAGTCAATACCAGACATAACTTGCTCATAAAGCTGTTTCTTTTCATTTTGTCTCTTTAACTGAAGGTAAAAAGTGTGTAAGTATTCCAGGCCCAAATACTTAGTCTTGTTTTGTTTTTACTTGAAAGGATTATATTTTTAAAGACATGTCAATACTTTGTCCTAAATACTGTGTTTCTCAATAAAAATTGTATTTTATGCATGGAGTGTAAATGGGATGAAATAAGCATGATGCTGGTTGAAAATCTTTAGTAGCCTACAAGTAAGCTGTCAGATTATAGGGAGGTGTGAAAGTGAATTGCACTTTAGGCCTAAATAGTGAAGAACAATTCAGTTCAATTGAAGCGCTCCATTTAACAGCAATTAACAAGATTGATTGGAATGAAGGAAATAGAATAAAATAAGTCAACACCCTCTGAGTGTGAAATCTACTTAAAGTGCAGTGACAGCCCCAATACACACGAAAGAAAATGGCGGCGCAAAATCAGCCTGACTGACCCAGCGCTAGCCATAAGAGTGGACGTTCATAAATCTAATATTATTGCATTTAACTAAAAATAGACACCATACAAACAATCTACATTGTCATAAATGGGAAATACACATAAAATAAACCCTTGGAATGGTCTGATTGGGCCAGGAGGCTCGTGATTCACATGTGATGGATATCACTGCATTACCGTCCTATGCATAGGATGCATGGCCGGTAATTATTCTTAGGAGTCAGGACTCACTGAGGAGTCACCTATTTAATTTTTTAAACTCCCGACTCCTGACTCCCGACTCATCCTGAAAATCAAAGTTTGTCTCGAACTCCGACTCCACCCAAAAGCTACCAACTCCAGGACTCCTGACTCTCGACTCGGAATCCAAAGCCCTGGCAGGACAATATAATTCAAAAAGACTTACTTTTTAATGAATGTTTCAGAGAAGAGACCGAGGCCAGCACCAGGGATATGCGATGGAGCTATGGCCATTCCAGGAGGGAGGGTCCTGTACGGGCGGAAGGGTGCCCCCCACAGGACCTGAAAAGGAATACACACAAGGGACTGAATCCTCACAGCTAGGGATGCACGGATATCCGGCAAGGTATCCGGTAGGATATTGGAATTTGCAGGATATCCGCTATCCCGCAAAATTAGGGTGTCAGAACCGGATATCTTGGATGCTCAAAAATAAGTGAAAAGCTAAGAAAACTTCGATAATTATTAAAAGAATGTTACAGGAACAAAGTCAAAAACAAGATGTAACCATCTTCAAAATTTAAATTCATTGAGGCCTACAGAACAAAACGAAAAACATTCCATCAGAGGAACAGTCCTCCTGTTGGACATGATATCTCTCGCCTCTCAGAAAAAAATATTTATAATAATCAGCGAATGTTGAAAAACTTCCTTTTTCGTATGTTTATTATCCGGTTCCTACTACCCGGCTCCTATCCGGTATCTGTCAGTTAGTGTAGCCGGATTATCAGCTATTTTCACTATCTGTGCATCAATACTCACAGCGGTTTTAAGAAAACTAGGGGTGGCGGAAAAGTACAAACAGTCCTAAGTCTAAAACTGACAAATTTATAATTTACAAAATGGAAGAATATGTTCCTATGAATTGTGATCTGTACCTAATTCATTACCTTTTATGACAAGAAAGCTGCAGATTTTAGGACCTACGCTTGGTAGTACGTCTTTTTTTATATGATTGGATAGGGCTGTGCAAACAAAATACTTTCTGAAATCGATTTATCAACCAGTATTTCGATTCGATTATCGATTTTAAATTAATTTTACATTTTCAACAGGATTTTTGGTCCAGCAATCCAATAATTTAATTAGCAGGACCAACAGACTTTTCCAGGACCAAAATATATATGAATTTATCTTACTGACTATTAATAGTATAAGTGATTGTGAAAACTATTCATAAGGCCTTAGAAATTCTCTTAGAAAGTAATCACATCCTGCACAGGAGTACAGTTATAACTCACAGATGTAACAGGTGCAGATTTTATGGCACGAAACAGTTGAAAACAAATCTGTCAAATATCTACCATGCCGTGGCCAGCAGTTTGCCGTATGCACAGAAAAGAACAACACGGATAGCCAAATGATCAAAATAGAGTTTTAGCGACAATTGTCGCATCGGCACAGCCTTAGAAAACTAGATGGAGTATCTATCCTCTGCCGTTATTAGAAAAGAGATGAGCTAAAAATGATGAGCAGCAGACTCCCGTTTAGACCCCGAAGTCAGTCAGGGTTGAAACTCTGACTTGCTTGGCAAGAACTATGACTGACTAGTCAGCTAAGTTGTTAAACTCTGACTTCACTTGACTTCAACAAACTTCAGCTGACTTAATGCAATTACAAAGGCCCTTTTGTTAAAAATTATTCAACAGTAGGGGAAGCTTGGGAGAGTTGGGCCACCCTGATTTTTGAGGAAACTAACAATTTTTTGAGAAAGCTGCTGCCACCAAAATTTTACAAAAATAAAAATCTTTCAATGGATGTAACATTTCTGGTTTATTTGCTTGTCACGATCTTTAGAGAGAAGAAAATTCAAATTTTGACGAAAAAAGGGAAAACTGAGCCATGTTACGAGTTTTTAATTGTCTGTCAGACAACAAGGACTGAGAAAATTTTCTATGGCATGCTTGGTAGGCTTGACTATTCAGTTGTTATTAACATATTTTGGAAAATTATCAGAAAACCGATTTTGTAATAATTGGGATTTAGTGAAAAATGGAGGAATGGGGGAGAGTTGGGACAGTGCCAATACTCTCCCCACATGTGTTGCATTTACCCAGATTTATTTTTATTAAGACGGAAGAAGTGGTCTAGTGCAATTTTCAACAGAGATTGAATATTTCTAGGCCTTAATAATTAATCATGGTATAATAAAATTAGATATCAGGAAATCTAGATGGGGAGAGTTGGGCCATCCGGATGGGGCTTAAGTCTGACAGCTAACTAGAGTTGCAAGAGGCCTAAATTCAGGATTAATGACTTCTATGACCACCACACTACAGGTTAAAAATATTATGGCCTCAAGTACACCTTTACCGAACCTGATATATTGCAATGGCCCAAGTCTCCCTCCTGAATGGCCCAAGTCTCCCACTTGATGGGGAGAGTTGGGCAATTGTTTTCCAATTTTCATAGGACTGTAGCTCATATGTTCTTGGGCAAATATCAATGTAAACCTAAAGATATTTTTCTGAAATATTTCAAGATACAATACAGGCATTAAGCATGTTTCTATAATCATTACTGTTAACAGGAGGTTAAAGAATGTAAAAAGTGGCCCAACTCTCCCAAGCTTCCCCTACTTTTTAACTTCGGAAATTTCAGAATTTTTGCACACAGAATATTGTGTATCATGCATATGTGTCAATTTTTAGAGAGTTTTTAGATTGCATAAACTTTACAAAGATTGTGAAATAAATCTTGTGCTCTTTATGCTGTTTAGAATGGTACCAAAACCATTTCTGAGGGGCGAAAATTGGCTAAGTTATGCAACAATGACTTGACTTAAGCTCACTCAAGTCTGACTTGACTAGACTGAACACTAACTTGCTGCTTGGAAACCTAATTATGACTTGACTAGTCGACTTTATGTAGTCAACTTCGGGGTCTACTCCCCTTCCAAACCAAACCAAAATTGAGATCAGAACCTACCTCTAATGGACGAAACCATTTGGTATCTTCTTCTGGACAGTCGAGTTCCCCTGCAACCCAGGGCCATACTTCAACCATAATTGCATTATACTCATCTTGCTCGTCCGTCTCTTTTTGCAGACCACGCTCATCATGCCTGTCTGTCTCTTTTTCCTTTGCGTTTTTCTTTTTTTGCTCACAACTACAACCTGCTATATAGAGAAACAAAAATAAGGCCAGATCAGGGTTGGCAAAAGGCAGCCATAAACTGTTTTAGGCACAGCATCTGCCTTAAACTGCCTTGAAGTGGTAAAAACTGCCTTTTACTGCCTTAAATGCCTTTTACCCCAAATCGGCCTGAATTTGCTCCATCCAAAAGCCCAAAAATAGGAAAATATGCCTTGTAATGATTGAAATGCAGATTATTTGTCAGTAGAAATATTATCAATCAATACTGCATGTATGTTTTGCAATCGACAGTATAACAGAGAAGAAGAAACTAAACATGTACTACAGGATTAAGAACAACAAAAACAAAATCAACAACTTCCTGACAAACGAAGGGGACAAGACGGCATGGCTGCAGAACACAGAGAAACTAATGCAGAAGTACAACATCAACAAACAGCAACTTATTGCAATGAAAGAAACCAGAGCAAAGAAATATATAAGGAAAGCAGTACATAGAGAATTCAGAACAAACTTATTCAGTAACACGGAACAAAAAAACAAAATTAAATATCTAACAGGAGGATATGTAGGAAATGAAAAAGCGAACTACACAAACGACTTGAATAGGGAAACAACCAGCTTAATATTCAAAGCAAGAACAAGAATGCTGGACATCAAAACCAACTATAGAAACAAATATAACTAGTTCTCAATTATTCCCAATAAATTTATCGGGAATGAGCATTCACCAGACTTTACCTGGAATTTAGAAGTCTAATTTTTTTAAGATTATGACATCACCTTTCATCTATGATTAAATAGTAAGGTAAACGGGACAAATTGTGGACTACCCTATCAGCGTGCCTCGGCGGCCCAACTTCGGCCCAAAGCCGGTCCGATGCTGCTGACATCGGACCGACGCCGGGCCGACGCTGGACCACCGAGGCACGCTGACAGGGTAGAGCTTCCTATATTTAAACTTTCGGGACTTAGACTAAGAAAGACATCTAACGTTAACAACTATTAACATGGCCAGTTAGTGGGAGTTGTAGAAGCGAATGGTAACTAACAGGCAACCTTTGAAAAGGTAGGAAATGATTCGACATGGAATACGTGGGCTTGTAGGCAAAAGATTGAACAATTCATACGAAAAATCAATGGAAACACATAACCGAATATACCATTGAAAACACAAAAACTGCTCAAAATACTAATTCATCCCTTTCGGCATTGATTTTGAGGGTAAATTACCCCGTGACATCAAAGTCAAACTCGAATTATGTCCCCATGCCAAGATACTAAACCTGTGCAAAATTTGAAGAAAATCGTCCAAGTCAATCAAAAGTTATGAATATTTACCCCTTTTTTGGGGTAATTACCTAAAAACGGCAATTTTAACCAAAAAACATCAATGGTGTGAAGTAAAGTCCCAACCGATGCCTGTTATACCATTGCAAATATAAGAACCACTCAAAACACATATTCGCCCCTTTTGATCCTGAATATGGGGGTAAATTAACCCCATGACATCAAAATCGTACTTGCATAATGTGCCCATGTCAAGACACTAAACTTGTGCAAAATTTGAAGGAAATCGTCCAAGTCAATCAAAAGTTATGAATATCTACCCCTTTTTGGGGTAATTACCTAAAAACGGCTATTTTAACCCAAACACATCAATGGTGTGAAGTAAAGTCCCAACCGATGCCTGTTATACCATTGCAAAGATAAGAACTGCTCAAAACACATATTCAGGCCTTTTGATCCGGAATGTGGGGGTAAATAACCCCATGACATCCATAACATACTTGCATTATGTCGTCATGTCAAGATACTACACCTGTGCAAAATTTGAAGAAATCGTCCAAGACAATCAAAAGTTATGAATATTTACCCCTTTTTTGGGGTAATTACCTAAAAACGGCAATTTTAACCCAAAAACATCAATGGTGTGAAGTAAAGTCCCAACCGATGCCTGTTATACCATTGCAAAGATAAGAACTGCTCAAAACACATATTCGCCCCTTTCGATCCTGAATATGGGGGTAAATTAACCCATGACATCAAAATCATACTTGCATTATGTGCCCATGCCAAGATACTACACTTGTGCAAAATTTGAGGGAAATCGTCCAAGTCAGTCAAAAGTTATGAATATTTACCCCTTTTTGGGGGTTTTTACCTAAAAAAGGCAATTTTAACCCAAAACATCAATGGTGTGAAGTAAAGTCCCAACCAATGCCAATTGTACAATTGGAAAGACAAGAACTGCTCAAAATACATATTCATCCCTTTCGATCCTGAATATGGGGGTAAATTACCCCATGAATTTAAAAACATACTTGCATTATGTCCCAATGTCAAGATACTAAACCTGTGCAAAATTTGAAGAAAATCGTCCAAGTCAATCAAAAGTTATCAATATTTACCCCCTTTTTGGGGTAATTACCTTAAAATGACAATTTTCACCTAAGGACATCTGTATTGTGAAGTAAAGTCCCAACCGATGCCTATTATACCATTGCAAAGATAAGAACTGCTCAAAACACATATTCACCCCTTTCGATCTTGAATATGGGGGTAAATTACCCCATGACATCAAAATCGTACTTGCATTATGTCCCAATGTCAAGATACTAAACCTGTGCAAAATTTGGAGAAAATCGTCCAAGTCAATCAAAAGTTATGACTTTTTACCCCTTTTTGGGTAATTACCTAAAAACGACAATTTTTATCCAGGAACATCCACAGCACGAAGGAAAGTCTTCCCCATGTCAATATACTGGACTTGTGCAAAATTTGGAGAAATTCGTCCATTTTAATCACAAGTTAGAGTCAATCACCCCTTTTGGGGTAATTACCCCCAAAACGTCATTTTTATTTTATAATGTGTCTGTAATTCATGAATACTATATACACACCAAGTTTCATGAAATTCCCTCCATTCAAACCAAAGTTAAAAAATGTTTTCACTTTTTGGACAAAACACCCATTTTTGAAAGTCCCATAACTCAAAAACCCCTTGTTTGATCAAAATATTAGAGGTGTCTTACCCTGGATGAGTAGTCAGACTATCAATTACAGCAAAAACTGAGCCTCTAGCCATTATAGTTTTCTCTGAAAACATGGGCAACTGGTTTTTGTCAAAAGGGGGTAAATACCCCTTTACCCTCATCTCCCAATAAACGATATAGGCCAAAAATGTAGCAACACATGTTTATATAAAGGTTCCTAAGTCCTAATTTTCTAACAATGATATTAAAAGAGATAATCCACTTTGAAATTTTGGAAAATTTGACTTTGAGGTGACCTCTGACCTTGAAAAATAGGTCAATGTCAAAAAAATTTTGCACAACTTCTCCTCTCACTTAGGACTACCTATCCACCAACTTTCATTAACTTTCTCCAATTTTAGGTGGCCAAATAATAATAAGAGCGAAAACAATACCATTCACCAAGTATTGGTGAATGCTAAAAATGACCTAACATGCAGACTATGTAAACAAGAAGAGGAAACGCAAGAACATGTATTCTCAGAATGTGAAGAAACAGAAAGGATGAACATACGCATAGACAAAGACCTGTTATTTGCAAGAAGCACCACAGTAATTAAAAAACAAGCAGAAAAAATAACAAGAATCCGCAGATTCATAGCTAGCCATTTGCTATTATATTAAAGGGGCAGTGATTAACATGGAATGGGTCGATAGCAATGTTGACCTAATCTATAGTATATTCATACTGAAGGCATGTAAATAAGACTTGAAGAATGCACAAATGATATCATGAAATCCTCGAAATAAAAGGAGACTAGCAAGCTGCTTGTAAATTTGAGGGAAAAGAATAAAATACAATGAAATAAGACAGATAAAAAGTAAGATAGATGGCTAAGATGGGCGGATGGACTTGAAAGGGGAAGCCTCCGCAGTTTCCAAAATTGAACCTTAAGGAGTGACCAAGTTGTGAAGCTTTAAAGTTGCAATGAAATTCACTGAAAATACTCCAGATTGTGTCAACCAGAGGGAAGGTCGGGAAATCTATCAGCCAATGGGATTGAAGGATTCAAGCGCCACTTTTCCCCTGGTGTTAACTGATAGAATTTCCATGAAGTTAAAACTATGGGGCCCTTCTTTTTAAACAAATTAGCCACAAAATCAATTGTTGATGTGGTAAAATAGGAAACAAAATGCATGAAAGCCAAAAATATCATACAATCAAAACTCACATTTCACAGTGAAAAGAAGGTTGTTCAATTAAAGTGTAATACTAGGCCAAATTTTGGAAAATATAAATTAAGATGATTTTAATAACTTTTATGTTTCCATTTATGTTGGCACTATATCATTATGTTCAGTGTTATTTTTCAAAAATGACATGCAAGCACTTAAAGCTCTAGGTGCTTTGTAGACAGAATATCTGTCTACTTCCTATTTTGCATATCTGATTTTCTGTAAGGATCTATCTATCTATCCATCTATCTATCTTTAGCCCCCCATGCTCCCCCCTTCCTTCCTCGCTCCCCCCTTCCTTCCAACCTCTGTCCCTTCCTTCCTCCCTCACTCGCTGTCCCTTTCTCCGTATACTTGCATTCAGTCGTGAACAGTTTTGGGTGGCATTTAAAACTAACTTACAATAATATAATTTCCTACAAATTATATTCGCGCAGCGAAACGGCCGAAGGTCGTTGAGCGAAGCGAATTGAGTGCAAGAGAAGACTCAAAAATCTGTGCAGTGATGGTCTCAACATCAACAGTCCACAGTTTGGAATTAGGTCAAGTGGGTCCAGCTTCTTATCAATGATTTAGTTTCGTATAAATTTAACAAAACATAACATATTCATCTTCAAAAGTGTCTTAAAAATTCAATTTTCTCTAGTAATATATCCTGTACCAATAATTTTTATGGAATAGTGAATTATTAGCATTGACAAGCTAAATCAAATTATTAACATGTGATTCATTTAATTTCAATCAGACAACAAGAAAACATAACAAAATTAAAGTTACATAATCTTATAAACTGATGATTATGTAACAGTGAACAAATAATCTACATGCAATGTTATTGTTTTTGTATTACTATATATTTATACTATTATGTAATATCAACAATCTAACATAGACTTGACTTTGGCAGCTTTCAGTGCTGTCTGCCTTTTTACCATTTAGCTAATTATCTATCTATCAATTTATCTATCTATCTATTCACCTCTCTATTTATCGATATATTTATCTTTTTATCTATTATATTTTTTGTCTAGTTTATCTTGCTATTCTACATTTTTCTCTGTCTTTCCATGTTTCTGTCTTTCTAATTTTCTGAAACAGTTACTTAACTCCTTTCATACATTGAATATTATATAAACATGAAAGTTATGGTAACCCTAAAAGTCCTACAAAAACTTTTTAAAGTGCTGCGCGAATTTCATGGCAGTGCCATTTACATATTTTTGAATTAGGCCAAACTTTGCCTACCTTGAGACAATTACCTCTCTCTTTCCTGATCTTGTTTTATGAAGCTGGCTATTGGCCGTTTCAATGCACCACAGGGGTGTGCTAACTTGCTATTAAACAGGGGAACTAATTATCATTTTCAAAATCACTGCATTGTGATATGTATGTGTAATATCCATTATCCTTTAGGCCTATGTTACATTTGACTCACTTAGCAATTTAACCATGCAATGTATCTATATTCAGAGTTTTTAAATTTGAATATCAGTATATAGTCAATCATGAAACAAAGGTCTATATTTTTCTCACCAAGGAGCTCTTTGTCTGATGATTGACTATAAATATATACTTCCAAAAGGTCAGGATTCAACTGACATCGAACCATGTCAATGGCCATTGCTGGCTAATTGCATTTCAAGTTTACACCTTGACCATATTGACACAGGAAAACCAATGCATTGTATTGTATCTAATTACACTCTTGAAAGGTAATTGAGCTATATTGCTGTTATACCTGTCAGGGAATAACTCAAGATACTGCAAGCCTTTTCCACCAGAGGGCTATTTTGCATACATACAGTGCTGCCACCTACCTTGTTTTTGGTTCATGGTTACATGGTTACACGGTTACATGGTTACATGGTTGCATCTTTTTGTTTATGGTTTCAAAATCCCATTAACTCCTCACCCATTCCAATAGCTACGCCTTTGGCTAGCTAAAAATACTCATGCAAACCATGGAGAAATGAACCACTAACAAATAATAGTGCAAACTAATATTAGGAAAAAAAGAAAAAACAAAAAAAAACAGAAAGAGCAGTGACTTCTATTATTAATGAAATTTTTCTATTACAGAACCAACAACAGCAAAAGTGCAGCCCCCTCACATTAGAGGTTGAGCTACCCGGCGACCCGGGGTATACCAGCACAACGAGAGAAGAAGAAAGAAGAAGAATCACAAAGAAATAGGAAAATCTTCAATTTTTTGTTAAATTTCCCTCAATATCAAGCAAAAATTTCCATTTTGAGCTAAATTAGGGGTTTAAGGCAGTTTACGGCAGAAAAGTGCCTAAAACTAGTTTTCGGCAAGGCGGTATTTACCGATAAAAACTGCCTGGTAATAATCATCTTCCCGTAAACTTATCAACCCTGGGCCAGATGTAATTAATTTTTACCTTCTCAGATCGACCAACCAACAGATTTTCAGCCAACAAAAAGAAATTTGGATGTTTGAAAGTATATTTAGAAGCTAATATCAAATTTCTTGTGTCAAATTTTGTGAATTTCACTTATACAAGTGAAACGAAGACTTTCCCGGTCATAATTAATTGGCTTTCTTGATCTTAATATTACCTGTCCCACCTAGCTGAACAAGGGCGTATCTAGAAATGGCCCGGGGGGGGGCATTGCATGGGGTGAATGCGGGGCGGCTTGTGGCTTTTCCTATCTCTCCCATGTTAATTATTTTAGCCGGGGGGGGGGAGGCATGGCCCAATGGCCCCACCCAAATACGCCACGGTAGCTGAACTTTCTGTTTCCATTGCAACCAGAGAATGACTTAATAATGTCCAAATTGTCCAAAATTTTGGATTAAACCAAAATGTGATAAATTACAAATTGGCTCTTTTATCCGTGAGCATTCGTATTTCTACAGTGTGACCTGTAGATGCTGAGCAATGAGGCCAAATACCAGTTCGCATACAATGTTCAATGAGACAAACTGTAGCTTAAATTTCCTACCCTTCAAATAACTTTTAACACAGATTTTTAAAGTGCAATACCATCTGTTTATGAATTAAATTTAGTTCTTCACACATCATAATAAGCTAATCGAACTCCCAAGTTGAGAAAAATCTGAGATGAATAAGACTAGTTTCAGGAGAGCTTTTAGTGTTACAACAATTATCCTGGTCTGGAAAATGGCTTTTGTTAATCCCCTACTTTTTTTCTTCTAAAGACAGTTGGAACCCTGATGCTACTCACCAGAAAACAATATCACCAGGAACAAGAGCATCATGGCAGCATATGGGGATGTGAAGTGTTTCTGCAGCATTCTCGGTAGTCAGGTGTCTCTCATCTATGAAAATGATTTCTGCAATTTCAAATAGAAGTAATATATTGCGAAAGTCATATGAAATGGCGATATTGCATACTTTTATATAAATATTTACATGCAATACAGAGACTCTGAGAGAGATATTAATATTAGGCCTGTAATAAAGAAATTCTAGTTTTGACCTGGCAGTCTCTTTAAACATTAACTCAAAACTGCTGTCTTTACGTTTCCTCGAGATTTTAAATACACAGTGTAGAAATAATGATAATTGAACTTTGATAATTAGCAATAATTGCCCTTACAAGGTAAGACAATGCGCCTACTTTTATATCTCATGATGTCACATAGTCGGTGCCTTTGGCAGATCCAGGCATGATAGTTAAGGCAGGGGGGCGGGATGTGTTTCGGCATTCGTGGAACAGCATTATCACATTTTTCTTTCAAAATGTTACTATTTATCTTGGTGGTCTAGGGAGGGGGGCGTATGGGCCCCCAGGATGGATGGATGATTGGAACTTTACTTCCTGCATTTATACACTTGGTAGGCTAATTAAGACAGGATGAGGACATGGCAATGAGGCGCAGAAAGATCGAGCAGCCTTCCATTGGGGTCCAACATACAGTGCAGGACAACCCCAGGTGCCCCCCCATATGAACTTTCCAACTCTGGCTAAAATATACAATTAGTATAGAGGGTGCCCCCCCCAAGAGAATCGCGTGCCCCACCAGGTGACCCCCGCTAGAGACTCCCCCCCTGCATCCGCCACTGGTCACATACTAATTATACTTAATTATCTACTAATTGATATATATGGTAAATCATTACTTACACATTTACTTCATGAAAATAACACATCAAGTTAGCCGTTTTTAGTCAGCTCCAGCTGCAGTCAACAAAATTCAGCAAGGTGGGAAGGTCAGCCACCATTTCCCAATTAAAGCTGGGAGACTTGCGTCTAAACTAAAAATCTGTGATAAATGATAATTGTTGGAAAAATTTATGGAAATAGCTTATTTCAATAAGGGCCTTAGCCAGTGGCATCCCTATAAGGGTTCAGGGGATGGAACGTGCCCCTCATATTGGACCTGTGCAGGGGGAGGGGAAGAGATCCAGCAAATTCCAAGGGGAGGGGGAGTCTACCAGGTTATCGAGTCCCAGAATGCAGAGCCAAAACGACTCCCAACCCCCCCCCCCCCCCCAAGAGTACCCTGTCTGACTGACTGGGTTCGGTCACTGGACTTTCAACCTTGCATAACAGTATCGAAAGTTTGCTAGCACATAATTGATATGCGTCAACATTCATGCTTCATTGTACCGCAACTGTCAGTGGCAATGGCATAACTGGGGAGGGGGAGAGGAGGGAGGGGCACATGGGGTTTGTGAACTGGTTTGATATGATTCTGGAAGGGGTGGGGGGACCAAAAATTTGGGAAGTTTTCAATTTAAATGAAGCTGGTGACAAAACTTCCTCACCCCCTCCCCTCCATGATGTCTTTGTCAAATTTAAAACTAGAGAGCTTCTATTACTGTTCAAGACTGTCCCTTACAAAATCGTAGGCATAGGCCTACACTGTAGGAGAGATGGGTCATTTTTATTTATTAATGGGGCTTTCTGCCCAAAATGGCCAATATTCTTGTTGACCCAGGCCAGTTTTTTAAAAAAGTTTCAAAGTGGTCAGAGGGGAGGAATGCTTCGAAAATTGGGGGGGGCACCGGGCTCCGTGGCACCGTCTATAGTAATTTCAACCTTGGAGTTGGAGAAAAAGGGCATTTTATGTATTTTGGGCCCAAAAGTTGGGGGGGGTACGTGCCCCCAGTGCCCCCCCATCTCCGCCGCCCCTGAAAGTGGTAGGGATTTTGCTCACCAACCCTTCAAAATCCCACCACTGACACAAGAGATTTGCCCCACTAGTAATCGCCCCAAGATTCTAAGGGGGAGACCATTTAATATCGTGGGAGGGGGGCTTGGAGTTTTTCAGAAATAAACAATTTCTTGCTCACTTTTGGTGAAATAAATAAATTGTTTTTGGCAGCCAGTCTTGAAATAAATAATTTTCTGGTAGGGATATTCCTTATTAAGTTAACAAGGTGTTGCCCTGCCCTGATCTTTAAATTTACACAAAGGTGCCCAGGGGTCAGTGGCGTCACTAGAAATGCAAGTTTGGGGTGGGCTAAAGCCCCAAAGATTAGAAGATTTTCAGAGGCGCGAAGAATCGAAGCGGGAGCCGTCCAAAATCCAAAGATTATAGATGTTTGCAGATCTATGCACATATATATATATAACAAATAGATAAACTGCAAAAATAATGACACATAGTGCACAACGTTCTATGTAGTGTCTTTTCATGGGCTCTTGTTATTCATTCACTACCAGTATCAAACAAGGAAAATTTCTTTTTTTTTGCCAAGATTTTTTGGGGGGGCTGAAAGCTCCATTTGGGGGGGCTCAGCCCCACTAGCCCCCCTTTAATAGCGGGCGTTAGTGTAACTCTCCTTTTCCCAGCTCTCCTGTGTTGACGAGCAGAATACAACTATTTCCGGAAACATCAGCCTGGGAATTTACAATGGAGCCGGCGTTTCTAAGGTCCGTGACAAAGTCTAATCAGCCTGACAGTCAGGGTCAAATATAAGGAAAACATAGGCTGCGCGGCAGCATACCCTCGGCTACTCAGCGGCTATTCTCCTGACAGTGGGATACATTGAGGCAGGACCCCACTGGGTACTCTAATATCCTCCTGAACATGAAATTCCCGTTGAAAAACTTTCATTGAAGGCCAAGAGCTGTGAGCAAAATAATATAAATGTTTCCTGTCTGCCATTTTGTATTGGCGGGAATTCAAAATCCACATGCAATCAGCTTGCAGGATGGGTCCCCCCCAGAAAAAGAGGGGAAACAGTTAAAATTTGGGCAAGGAGTCAAAAAGTGTGGCAGAAGATCAAATTAACTGAAAATCAATGGTTAGCAATTAGCAAGACATTACATTGTACTGTAGAAGTGGTATAATTTCGTATAATCTGGATAATGAAATTCAGGTAAGTATTCCACTATTCCTATTGGTGGCCTGTGGCAAAATCTGTGCCTTTTTGTGAACGAGCAATTTGAGAAATAAAATTAAAGAAAAAATGAAGTCAAGAAGATGACTGGTTTTGGTGACAATATTAAGAACAATATTATCCGGCATGGATTACCCACAGTAATTCGTCCACTCTTCCACTACCATTTTAGAAAGTTGGTATTTTATCAAACTTATTTTTGTCTGAATGTAATATACAGTGGTGACAGACAGGAAAATAAAGCAATACAGTGCACAATAGACAGGTAATGACCATTAAAAAGACAGCTAGAAATGGACAACAATTGAGATAAAGACAGTCAGAAAACGATCAGGACATGTAGGGGACTGTTTAGATAGATAGCTGGATAGATAGATAGATAAATAGATAGATAGATAGATAGATAGATAGATAGATTTTTGGTAGTTTGATCAATCCAATTATCAGTTTTTCTATTAAGATGTGTCATAATTCCTGCAGAAAAGATAAAATTACTATTTCATTTAAACTGCATAAAACTGAATTGCAATAAGGGTAGCTATTGTTTGAACAAAAATTAGATATCTATCAGTTCAATAAATTTCTGTCAGTAAATCTTATATCTAATCAAACAGTGTCATTGACTTCAGTTCTACATCATCTTGATCCTGGATCCATTAGAGAATGTAGCCATGTAAATTGTTGGATGTTGTAACAATTTCAGTTAAATTACATTATCCTTGCAGACATTCCCCTTAAAGGGGCTTCCTTAGTCCCCCTCCTCAGCTGCTTAACACTCATATCAGTTGGCTATTGTCTGCTGTACCCCAATCTTTTAATCACCTTATGCAATGCCATTATGTAACCTGACAAAAGAATGGAGGGTGGCATACTTCACACATCTCAGAAGTGTGCCACTGTGATGAGGGGGGGGGGTCCAATGAAACATCACTGAAAATCAATGGTTACCAAGAGATTAAACTTGAAATGATATATCTACTAGTTAAAATGAAATCTGGATCATGTGATTCGGGCAAGTAGGCCTATGGCTGATTTTGTGCTTTTTGTAAAAGGAATAATTTGAGAAAAAAGAATAGTTCCAGTTGATTGGATTTTGTGATATATCCATGTATGGGAATCTTGAATCATTGTAAAGCTTTAGAAATTGTACAGGATTAAAATTGCTCTAATAATCTTTCCATCTACGTATGCATCTATCAATCTATCTATCTATATATATCTATCTATCTATCTACATGTGTCTATCTATCTATCTATCTATCTATCTATCTATCTATCTATCCATCTATCTATCTCTATCTTTCTATCTTTCTATCTATCCAGAGTCCGCGAAAAGTGATTTTGACAAACAGGACATTCGGGCAGGTGGATTCAGAATTTTACCTGCCCGAATGAGATCTTATCTGCCCGGAATTTCAATTTCAACATTTTCAATCGGTTTTCCGGAGTTAATGGTGTCTTTAAATATGTTAAAAATATGAAGTTACTCAAAATTCCCTCCACTGTATTTGTAGTGTAATTCAATGAAAAAATATATATTCACACATAGTTTGCAATATAAATATTTATATAATTTGTGTAATGATGTAAAAATTCTAAAATACAGTGCAGTTCAGCAGCTTTAAAAGTCAAAACTGACAAGGAACATCAATATTGCTGACAAGTGAACTGTTCACCTCTTTAATTTGATACACAACTGAAGCACAGCCACTGCATCATTACAACCTTGTAGGGTCTCAAATCGTGTGTAGAAACTAATGAACTATTGAGTTCATTGGAATCATACCAGCAATTAAATAGATGAACATTGCTAATTGCAATAAGCTAGGTATTTGGCAGTCTTGATCTATAGGTTAAATTGCAATCCATTTGACTCTTGTGAGTCCAATTTGCATCATTGATGTTTGCTAATTGCCCTTGAGCTCCAACGGCCTGTACTGATTGCATTGACTGCTCAGTCATCTCAGTGACTCTCCAGCATACCTGTTGGACATTTGGGCAGGTAACCACTTTCATTTTACCGGTCAAATGCTTATTTTGCCGGTTTTGACTATCTATCTATCTATCTATCTATCTATCTATCTATCTATCTATCTATCTATCTATCTATCTATCTATCTATCTATCCATCTATCCATCTATCTATCCATCTATCTATCTATCTATCTATCCATCTATCTAGTCTATCTAGTCTTAGCTATTCTTATCATAAATTACAAATATGGAATATGGGTCTAAAAACATAAATTATAGATAAGATGTTTCCAACCAAAACCATTGTAAATAGTAACACTAAAACAAGGTTTATGCCAGTATATATATATCTTTTAAGACTAAGCAAGTTGCTAGTTAATACAAAGGTTAAATGCTGGTCAAACTTTGGAGAATAACAATAGCTGTAAAGAGAAACAAAACAAGAGAAACATGTCCCAACTCTGTGTACAGCCTGTATGGGCTACAAAAAGTCATATCTCAGCTTCTAGTTCGCCTAAATCTTTTATTCAAATTGGAAATGTCTTTATTTGTTCAATGTAAGACTACAAAGTTGGTGTCAATGCAGTTTGGACAAATTTGTTAAAAAGTTGAGGGTGCTGTGCACTGCTTTTGTGCTCCTTTGTTCCTAGCTTTGGTCACTGGACAGGATTAGTGACACAATGTTACATAACATGAGTGGCTGGAGGGGAGGGGTACAATGAAGCACAGACATAGTGTCTCCAGGCCCATTCACAAAAAAACTGGACCCCTTCCAATGATGACACTTTTACCCCCTAAACAATATTTCTTTAAAATGCTAAAAATACAATTGGAGTGAGTTTTAAAATGAATTAAAAGACAGATTTATCCAATAATGTCTTGAAATGTAAAATTACACACTGAAATTTGCAGAAATTGGGTTTGCATGCCACGTAATTTTCTTTGATAACCCTCTATATATATATATATATACATAGCGGTCTTATTGCCAGTCTGTCTTATATGTTTTTCATTAAAGACCAAAATAAAAGTAAGCTGACAGTACTTCATATGTTAAAATGTACATAACTCATTTTAGATTTAAACCATCAAGTTACAATTGAGAGTTTAAGATTTCTTGTCAAAGGATTAGCAGGGAAGACAATTACCCTGTGACATAACATTACACAATCAAGACTTCTCCAGTGATCCATTCAACAAAAGCCAATCTGTCTGATTCAATCACATTTAATTTTCATGCAAACAACTAAATAAAAGGGGCTGACATTTATTCATCTTCTACGAATTTACATCACTGAGTTTAGATATTAAACATAAAGTTATAATAATTGGGAGTTTTAAAAAGATTTAGTGTCAACATTTTAAAATATTAACACACAAATGCATGTTTTTGAATATACTTAATTAATGCTTTGAAAGTCCACATAATTATATATGAAATTTATATATTTCTTATTGATAATATTTCATGAGAGGTAGAAAAAGTCAAATTTAGACATTATTTTGGCAAATTTGATTGACCAGGGCCAATATTTACTGATATATGATTATCTGAAAATCCTTAATATTTATCTAATTTTGTTAATATTGACCTATGCTGCGAATAAAAGTTTTCATATTGTTCAAAATCAGCATGATGATGATGTGAAACATGTCAGGTTTATTTTGACAAAAAAATGTCAACGACTGGTATGACATCAGAAGGAAATGGAGAGTAAATAGACATTTTAATGATTTTTTGCCTTTTTTCAATCATACATTTCGATGGAAAAAATTGCAACAACTCATGCACTGGCTGTGAATATTAGTCAATAGTGTGTCTAACTACAATAAGACCTAAAGTTAACTAACTTACCCATTACCATTTGGCTTTTCATGCAGAAATGTTGGAATATTGGCATTTTTTCGAATTTTTGGGTTTTTATAAAAATTCATAGGACAAACATTCCAACTGATTAGAGATGTTTAAAGAGGCATACGTCAGACACATAAGTGGAAAATTTCATAGATTTAACTTCAAAATTGACTGAATCATACAAGTTTAAAATAATAGTATTTTTTCATATTTTTGGTAAATTGTTGTCTGTTCCCCACAAAAAACACATCTTGGGTATTTAATACATACAATATGCCAATTTCAGTGTCAAAAGTACTGCAGTTTTTTAGCTCTGTCACAGAAAAAAAAAAAAAAACAATTTTTCACATTTTTCAATGATTGTGAGAAAAGTATTAATGTCATGGGGATTAGACCTATGAAAGGCTCAACAGGGATAAAAGATACCATATTTACCCAAAAATGATGAATATGCATGCCATAGTTTTGGCTTGACACCCAATACACAAAAAAATATTTTTTCACATTTTTCAATAATTGTGAGAAAAGTATTAATCTCATGTGGATTAAACCCCTAAAAGGCACAACTAGGATAAAAGATGTAATAATGTCCCAAAAATAAAAAGTATACATTCCATAGTTTTGGCATTACTCCCAATACACAAGTGGGACGCCCGTTATCCGGACGCCCGCCCGCCCGCCCGTCCGCCCGCCCGCCGGACGGACAAATTTTCCCAAAGTAACTACAATACCCGTCGGCAATGTGTACATTGCCGAGGGTAAAAATTATACTAGTCCACGGACTAGTATCTTTCAAAAGTTACTCGTCCTTCCAAAAATTTACTCGTCCTGAATTCAGCGCTTTAATACCCTTGAAAAATTAATCTTACTTGGAAAAGTGCTAAATCAATTATCATGTAGTGATTAAGTGTGTTAGTGGATGATGCAGGGTATAAAATAAGCGTGCAACGATCCCAAAATGTGCAGTGATCAATCTGAAATGTGCAGTGATCAATCTGATTTTGTGCAGTGATCAAATTCACCCTTTTATGCTAAATTATGGTGAACTGCATAATCCCCATAGTATATGCTCAACAAATGTCATACTTTTGCCCACCTGATGATAGTTTTGGCAATTTTTACTGCTTGATAACTGAAAGACAGTCCTGAGTCACTGGTTTGTCGTTCAATAGATTTTCCAGATACAATGTAGGAAGAATATATTTTTGCTCATGGATAGCTAATATATAAATCTTGAAACACTGCCTCAGTGCACGGGCATTACAATTGTTCAAAACACTTCTGCATTAGCCATGGGGGCTCATCACCACTACAGACGCACCAAGGTAGGGAAGTCCCCTGAATCGATCACCCTGCTTTAATGTACTAATGGGGTACAGCCATGCAGGGTTGTTGATTCAAGTGAATTTCCCAGACTTTCCCACTTTCCTTTCGCTGTTTAAGGAGGTAAGCATCATGCCGCCATAGAACGGGAGGGCTGCCAAATGATCCGAATGCTTGTGCCTGAGAGGCGGCAGGAAATTTTCCACAGATAATCTTTCATGAATTTTAAAATAGTCATTAGCCAACCACGTTATTGTTTTTTATTGATCTGCTGAGGGGCAACATGGAAAGCTAAACAGATCAGGGTTCAGTATAATGTCAAAAATTAAGACCCCTCAACACAATTTCATGTGCATTTGTTGAAAGTTTGTTTTGACAGCAGATTTTAGTGTCACAAACCTTAGCCGGTTGCATAGTTGGCCACTTCGTTGCAAATTCATTTAAATTGTGACAAATGTTGAGACAGACCTCATATCGCCCCCTGGGCTCACGCTAGCCGCTCGCATCTTCGTTAATAACGAATCTTTGTAACTATTTGCGAATAGGACAGCAACCAAATTCGCGACATTTGCGAATCCACCATTCGCGGCAAAGTGGGACGTAGAAAAACGGAGCTCTCCCATTGTCATTTCACACCTATACATGCACTGGATGGAGGCATTGATGGAGCAGATAGCACTTAATTAAGAAAACAATAGCTTGCACTGCTTTGTTGTTCTAATGGCAATTGGTAGGGAAGGGTATTAGGACCTGAATTGTAATTAAGATAAAATGGGGTAAAATTCTCCTTGGTCCAAGGTGTGAATTTCATGAATTGCAATTAGCCATTAACAAGTGATGTTCTGACAAATGCATGTACATCATACATTCAGAGTTAACAGCAGTTAATTGTGTATCTTAACATGTACTTAGATTTATAAACAATATTCTCTTTTATTCTAATTCATTTCAAAACAGATTCAGTGATTGTGTGAAACACAATGAAGCTATTGGAAATCTTGAAGCTCAAGACAATGAATTGTGCCATCACCATGTATTATCCATTAATTTAGAACTTTTGCAGAAGTGTGCTTGTATTCAGTTAACTGAGGTAAATTTCTTTAATGACCTTCAGTATATAATAACACAATATTTGTGACTTAATTCTTACATGTAGGTACAACTCCTTTTCTCCTGCACAGGCACACCCTCAGCACATCTCACTTCCATTTCAAGCAGACTATCATTGAGAATTTCAGCCGAGTAAACTAGGCCTATCATTGATTTTGAGAATTTATTGAGAAATTCCCAAATTCAGTGAAGGCCTACTTTGCTGTACTAGAGATGAAGGTGCCACATGCTGAGGATTTGCTTCTGAATAGCTATTTTTATTTAAATCTACCACTCATTTAACATCTGTCATGGACACTATTTTGTAAACTTTTTGGTACAAACAAACTTTGAAACACGAGGCACTGAAACAGCCTACCTTGATCAAGTTTTTGACTTTCCCCCGTAATTTTCTAACAATTGACTTCAATAATTTTTTGGTAAAGACCAGCCAAAAGCTTGGTAGATTTCTAGTCCAGTGTTAAAAGGAAGGTGAAGGCATAACATAAAAGTCTCAATACAACTTTATTTTATAAAGAAGAACACATCTTCGTGACAATACAAAAGTATTTAGAAATAGTCTACAAATTGAAAGTATGCTGACAGGAGAATGTTTTAAGACCATAGATGCTGGTCGCCATAGCAAATGCAAATGCCAATGGTTTTGCATTAAGTAAAATTTTTGCAGACGTGACGTGTCTGACGAAAAATTTTGTCCGTTGGCAAATTTATATGCTAAAGTAAAATCTTATTTGCTAATCAAATTTTTGCTCGATTAGCAACTTTTGCTAAGCCAAATTTAACACAAGAGTGAGCACAGGCCCCTAAAAATATTTGATCACACATCGTGACATGTTAATTGCAATTTTAAATTGCTATTGGACATTAAAATTTACTGGAACTTTTGGTTGGCGCTAAAAATTGAATTTAACTCTCAGCAAAAAATTCATCTTTGTTGCAAGTCTGTATGTTTTACTCTGATAGAGTTACATGCCTTCAAATTTCTGGACTTATAAAACTTTGACAAAAATCTCGAATTTTTCTTGAATTTTTTTCGGAGAAACTATTCAAGATAATATTTATCACTTGGGATTTTTGCTTTCTGGTGAGAAACCTTGATTCTGGTAAATTTTCAAGGCATTCTGAATCAGTCGAGTGGGAAAATTTTCTGAAATTTGATGAAATAGCACAGAATTTTCAATGGCTCAAGTGACATATATGTTGTTATTTCCTCTGAGCTTCCTAACGGTTTCATAAATAAATGTATCTCCTAAATTCTTACCGGAACAAGTGGTGATCAATAGACTTCTGTACAAATTATTCAACTAAAGTCCTGTCATGTTCAATTTTGGACTGGCATTTGGTTAACTACAGAAGAAAGACAATTTGTTGCTTTATTTTCTTCAGAAGTATAGAAATGTAAACAGTAGAGCTCAATCAGGCACAATTAAAAAATAAGATATGCAAAAGCCCATCAACAAGCTGTTAAGACACACGTGCACTGATATTTCATTCCATAATTTTAGATGATTATATTTCATTTTTCAATTGAGCATGCATGAACGCTGGCATATGAGGACGCCGATTTGTCACCCTAAATTCGCACGAGACAATATGTGCAGTGATCAAATTTTCTTATTTTATACCCTGAGTGGATGGGATACTTTTTTTAAAATTAGAATTTTGTTCAGTTAGTAAAAAACCCCATTCAAATAGGGTGATTAGAAACGGAGTTCTTTTTTCCTGATTTTACAATGAAACAGGTAAAAGTTAATCAAAAGGTCATTCAGTTTAAGAAAGTTTTTAAGACATGCACAAGAAAAAGATGAGATAACAAAAACAGAGATATAACTCCCTGTTCAGAGCTACAAAAAAGTCACACAATGAGTCTGGAACAACATTGGACTTATCATAACTCATAGGGCTTATGTAAACATTCATAGCATTAAAGACCAGTGTAATGTAAACAATAACTAAATACACAAACATAAAAGAGGGAAATATATTTATTTTATAAACATTTTTGGCACAACCTTATCAGTTTATGCTCAAAAAGATACCATTTTGCTTGTTAAACTGACTTCTGGATTTAAGTAAATATTTTCATTATGATTTGTTACCAGTCTGACGGGCTAGTACACCAGCTAACTTACTCGTCCTCCTCTATTTTTACTCGTCTCAGACGAGCGGACGAGTACTTATCTTTGACCCTGCTGACAGTACTGGAATATGGTGGCAATCCATGCTAAACATTCCATTTAAGACTCGGCAAAGCAAATCCGTAATGTTTTCAATGGATTAAAAGTGCCCTGGGGCCTGGAATGCCAGCTCCACTGACTCTGCAATGGTACAAAATGGCAGATTGTTCCCGGAAATAGTTTTATTCTGCTCTTCAACACAGGAGAGCTGGAAAAAGGAGAGTTCCACTATCACGGCCTACAGTGACGCCACTGCCAGGGACGGACGCAGGGAGGGATGGATCCACACCAGACCCAAATTTTAATATTTCAGCTGAGCTGTTAATTTCATCAGCGCACAGTCGCGTTATCAGATGCGGCGGAGCTTGGGGGCACTGGGGGCATGTCCCCCCCTCCCACTTTTGGTTAAAAAAAAACATAAAATGCCACTTTTTCCTCCTTGAGATTAACGAAGACCAGCTGCCCTGGTGCGCGGGCCCCAAGATCCCAACTTTTCGAAGCGTTCCGCCACCTCTGCGCGATATATGTCATGAGCTGTGCATTTCGCAACGAATAGCCTGATAGATCCCCACCCCCCACCGGAATTCCGGAATTTTCTGGATCGCCCCCTGCGCCCTGACCTAGGTGCCAGACAAAATTTTTAGAAAAGTTGGAGGGGGGGGGACTCTGGGGCCTCCTTGGTTTTTCTAGAACTCTGGGGCCTCCTTGGTTTTTCTTTTAAAAAAGACTTTTGACATACAATGTCATACATACTAAAAGGCTTTTTAACTTGAAACATTTCAAAACAAAAGCGAAAGAAGGTAAAAATTTACTAAAATTTAAAACTAGTCAAGCATGATCATGATGTCAAGTTAATCAAGACAAAAAAAAACTTTTAGAAAGTTTAACCAACAGCCAGGCCTAAACTGTACATTGTACACAGTCCATACAATACACATACATCTTTAAAACCACGTACTTTTCACATGACCATGGGCCTACACGGTCTTCAGAATCAGAACTTGAGCTTCCAGACTTCAGCACACAAATCTCAAAACTGCGCACGTGCTCACTCCTTCCAAAATTTGGCGCGAAATGTTGACCCGGATGTGGTTAGTAGGTCACAAAACACTGCATGAAGGGAAAACAAAAATGGCGGACGAACGGCCCCAACAGGTGAGCGATTTGTCGCTAAGAATTTTGGCTGATTGGGAGAGTTTGAGACTACATCAACAGTTGAGACTTTGGCATGTGGTGCATATGGTTACAAAGATAGATTAGAGCCCGATAATTGGGTTGACACGCTTGTTTTTCGGCGTCAAATGGCCGCTGAAGTCGAGCTGGGTCGGTTGCTTTTTTGCCCGCATGGCATGTTTCCGCGCAAATTCTTCGATGTTTGTTTACAGCAAATGCCATCTGCATTATGCCACTCTGTCTGGTCTCAGGGCAATTATTACTTGCACATAATAAGCTTTCAACCCTTGGCTGTCATGCTGTTTTGATTAAAGTCAAGTGGCTTTCGTGCAAATTTCGCCTTTCTTCGAATAATAACACTGTCATCTCATCTGTCAATTGTCACCGAGCTGTCAAATACACGTGTGGCACTGTCATGTCTGTCAGCTTCTGTCAAGTCACTGTCAACTGAGCTGTCTCTGAGTTCATAGTCTTTTGTCAATGAGATGTCCGTTTGACAAACTGTCATGTCAATGACTTTACGAGTAATTGCATAGATACGTTAAAGAAAAAAAACATTTTGTTGATTGGAATTCCCCTTGCCCCATTTCACTTTTAGTGTGTATTGGTATTACTTGTCATGATTTGATGTCTCAGTTACTCTTGTCTTGAGTAACGATAATAGTCATCATAATACGTAAGTTAACCTGCCATACCCCTGTCCAGGGTCGCCAAGGGTGCCGGTCAGACGAAAAAGGACAAATCATATTCGTGCCAATTTTACGTGATAAAGTTTAGATCGAGATTTAATAATAATTTGAATATATACTTACTAATTTGTGCCTAAAATTGATAAAATAAGGTCTAATAATAATTTTTTCTTTAAGATCAAAAGGTCACCCTTGCCCCCCCTGCCCCCCTTGGGCAAGGGCAGGAGGGGCAATTGCCCCCCTGTTCCGGCACCCTTGAGGGTCGCCAAGGAGATTCAATTTCAAGTCCTGTCCACCAATTGCACTTGTATGTAATATCGAGAAGAGGAGGCCCCGACCGGGAGTTGATCCCGGGCCGGTTGCATGGGAGGCGGGGTCCCTGACCTCCAGACTAAAGAGTCACTCAATGGTCTAAGGGTCAGAATCTCAAAACTCCCTTCCTCTCAAGAATCTTCCTGAATCCTCCTCTGATAGACCATCTCGATGCTACTTTGGTTCCCCAACGAAGCTGCAGTGAAGGCTTGAAAGATAGTCAACTCAGTTTATGTAGTTGAATGGGAAGCCCCGTATATTTATTAATAGATCGTGACGTCATTACGTTGCAGCAATACGGATTCACTTTAGGTAAACGGAACGGTACATGAAACGGCAATACATTACATTACCCCTTTGTTAGTTAAATTTTACCTTTACTATCAATAAAGTTGAAATTTGATATACCTTTTACATAGTGTTGAAATTGTTAAACTTTTACATAGTGTTGTAATTTTACTGAGAATTTTATAAAAATTACTTTACACAAATTTACTTTACCAGTAAATATATTTGGTAAAAGTTTACATTACCAGTAAGAATACTGAACAGGTACTTAACAATAAATTTGTTAACAATCACAAACTTTGTAGATTATACAAAATCTTGAACCTCAACGGTTGGTTCTTAGTTACCAATACTGATTACAGAATTGTGAAATTGTAACCTTAAAATTAATACTGTTGTAAATCACAGAACAATATAAACCATGAACAAGTAAACTTCATTACACTTTAAACATGTGTATGATTAACTCACTGAACATAATCATTCAACCTTTTAGGTTTACGCAGAGTCCTACTTGGTCTTTGCATGGAAGCTTGACCGCTATCTAATGGAGTGGAATCTAAAGTAGTAGGAACTGATGGAGTTGAATCAGTTGGAACTAACTCTGGCTCATAAGGAGTCGTACCACTTTGTAGGTCAGAGACTTGATCTCTGCTAAGATTAACTTTTTTGAAATGACTAGCATTTCTGGTCTTAATCTCAGAACCTCTTGCAGCTGTTATCATAGACTGCTTTCTACCTATGACCTTAAAAGGAATGGGTTGAAATAGTGGAACCAGTTTACCCTTCTTGAGAGTTTCTTTCATTAAAACTGCATCACCAATTCTAATTTCAGTTTCTTTGATGTTTCTTGTTCTTTCTGCGTTACGTTTCATCGTTTCTTTGGATCTATTATCCTTCTCTAAGAAATGTGGTCTAGGACCAACTTGAACAATTTCTGGCAATTGGGTCTTAAGAGTGTAGCCATTCAAGGCAGTGGCAGGAGCGACACCTGTTGAACTATGTGGCGTGGCCCTATAATTTCTAAGAAATCTGCATAACTCACGTTGCCAGTCTTTGTTTTCTACCTGAGCACACTTGACTACTTTGCCTAGTCCTTTCATAAAGCTTTCGGCTTGACCGTTTGCTTCAGGCCAATAAGGAGTCACAGTTTTGTGCCTAAATCCTAACTCTTTTGCAAAGTTAGCAAATTCAGAACTTTGGAATGGAGTACCATTATCTGACTTTACCACATCTGGAATACCTCTAGAAGCAAATATCTTGTCAAATTTCAAGATGACAGGTTTGGCCGAGAGAGATTTGAGAACTTCAACTTCGGGAAATCTGCTATACTCATCTGCTACGACCATGAGATAATGTCCAGATGGCAATGGTCCAAAGAAATCAGTACATACACTTGACCAAGGTTTATCTGGTAACTTAGTCATTTGTAAGGGAGTACGGGGTTTGGAGTCATGAGTACATTTACATGGAATGCACGAGCTAATCTTGTCCTCAACTAACTGATCTAGACCTGGAAACCATACCTTTTCTCTGAGCAACATTTTGGTTTTGACGATACCTTGATGCCCGATATGTGCTAAGTCTACGACCTGTTTCTGTAAGAGTGGGGGAATGAGAATTCGCGAACCTCTCAATAAGATACCCTCTTGAGTTACACTCAATTCAGATTTGACTTTAGACAAAGATTGTAAGCAATTGAGATCAATGTCTGCGTTCCAATGAGTACTGTCATTGACTAGGTACCATTTACCTGATTTAATCAGTTCTTTCACTACAGTGAAAGTGGGGTCTCTAACCGAAACATCGGCTATTTCTTGCAGAGTCATTGCTGTGGGAACAGCATTGAGGGAGATGAACTTAAGATATTCTTCAGCTACGTCGGCTGATCTGTCATCATATTGACTCGCAATGGGATGCCGTGACAAGTAATCGGCAGGGTTTTCTTTGCCGGGGGCATACTTGATGTCAGGCATGTAGGGCTGAAGGCGGAGTTGCCACCTTTCTAATCTAGTGGGAAGTTTATTTCCTGATTTGGAAAATATTCCTAGCAATGGTTTGTGGTCGGTCATTACGGTCACAGGCTTGCCGTAAATGTAGATGTGAAATCGCTCACATGACCACACAATACCAAGAGCTTCTCGCTCGAGTTGAGAGTAGCGTTGCTCGGTGTCTGTTAAAGATCTACTGGCGTAGGCGATAATTCTAGAATTTCCTTGATTATCCTTCTGACTCAACACTGCGCCTAATCCGACTGGGGATGCGTCGACCGAAATTTGGCTACCTAGATTTGTGTCAAAGTAGGCTAAGACGGGATCAGTCTGAAGCCATTGAACAATAGTGTCGAAAGCACTTTGTTGTTGGGTTGACCATTCAAATGACACATCTTTTCTAAGAAGTTTGCGCATGGGCGCTGTTAAAGTAGAAAAGTTGGGAACTAGTCTAGCACAAAAATTCAACATTCCGAGAAGACTTTGCACCTCCGATACGTTGGTAGGTGGAGCTAATTGAGACAGAGCTTCGACCTTGATAGGATCAGGTTGCATGCCAGCACCTGAAAAGATCATGCCATAGTACTTGACTGAATCAGTGTTGAACACACATTTTGGCAAATTGATAGTTAGACCTCTAGCTGATAGATTGTCTAAGACCTTGTTAAGAGCAATATCATGCTCGGCTTGAGTGCTTGCACCAATGATAACATCATCAGATATGTTCTTTGCTTGAGAAACATCTGCAATAGCATCTTCGATAGCTTTCTGAAAGATTTCGCTCGCACTGTTGATACCAAAACTAAGACGCTTTGACCTGAATAGTCCTTTATGAGTAATGAACGTTGTCAGATCTCTACTCTCTGGGTCTAGTTCTAGCTGTAAGTAACCTTGGCGAAGATCAATCTTACTGAAGATAGTACAATCTTTGAGGTGTTCAGATAGATCATCTAAAGTAGGCATAGGATGTCTTTCCCTAACAATAGCTTTGTTTGCCTCTTTCATGTCTACACATAACCTAACTGCACTAGGATCACTAGGTTTCGGCACTACTACGATGGGAGATACCCAGGTCGTGGGACCATCAGCCGGTTCAATAATGTCATTTTTCAACAATCGATCTAACTCTTTCTCTACAAGTGAACGAACATGGAAAGGAACTCGTCTACAGCGCTGAATAACTGCAGGATAAGATCTGTCAATGTGAAGTTTGAACTGCTTGTCTTTCATCTTGCCTATCCCTTTGACAAGATTTGGATAACTCTGACTAACACTTTCTGCTACTGTGCTAAGTGAATTCACGTTGTGAAGTGGTTTGTGAATTGTAATCATGCCTAGCAACTGGGAAGTTTTGACACCTAGAAGACAACCTGACTTTCCTGGTAAAACATACACAGTATCTCTAATCGACTGATTATTGTACGATATGTCAGTTACAAATTTGCCGATTGGCTTGAGCATATTTGAATTGTCACCGTAAGGGTTGATCTTACAATTTGTGTCACACAGAATCACATTGTTGAACAACTTCTGATAAGTAATGTGATCAATCACGTTACATGACGCGCCAGTATCTGCCATAGCTTTGAGAATTACATCACCAATTTTCACAGAGTACACAGGTGGATAGTCTACAATGTTTGAAGTTGAATTCTTGACAGAGAATTGACTTGACAGTTTGTTCACAGTTTCATTTGACACATTGTTCACAGTTTCATTTGACACATTGTTCGCAAAGTTTGCAGTGTTCATCACAAATTCAAGAGCATTTGCTTGAGCATTTGATTGATATGACACATTTGATTGAGCATTTGATACATTTGACTGAGCATTTGATACATTTGATACATTTGATTGAGCATTTGATACATTTGATTGAGCATTTGATACATTTGATTGAGCATTTGATACAATTGATACATTTGATTGAGCATTTGATACAGCATTTGATTGAATTGATACAGCATTTGATTGAATTGATACATTTGATTGAATTGATACATTTGATTGAACATTTGATTGAATTGATACATTTGATGGAGCATTTGCATTCACGTGAGCATGAGCATTAGCATTTGACACATTGTTCGTAGTGTTCAAGGTGAAGGAATCACAAGCATTTGAAGCATTGTCAAAATAAATGGAAAACACATATTCGTCGGACTCGTCGCTCGAGTCGGGTGCTTGTTCGACAGTGTTAACGGATTTTCCGTGTGATTTTCCATGCGATTTTCCTTGCGATTTACGATTCTTCTGAAACGATCGATTCTTGGGTCGTGTCGTAGCGTTTGCTGAGCTTGTTGCGCTTGATTTGCAGAACGATGTGAAATGATGTTTCCTTTTACAGGAACTGCACGTTGCTCCATAGGCCGGACATTGTCGCTGTCCGCCTTGATGGGGGTACTGTCCACCACAATTGTAACAAGTTGAAGTTGTGCTCACGGTTGGCTTCTTCCGTTGAAAGTTGTTGTATTTGCGTAATTTGTTCACCGCTGCTGTGTCGTCTGATTTTACGGACATCTGAGCAAATTGTTTCTCGATTTGCTCGTTTTGAACGTTGACAAGTTTGTTGTTCCTGGCTTCTGCAAGAACGTCGGCAAGTGTCAGCTGGGCACCCTGACGTGAAAGTCCTTTTTTGCGCACTTTGGTGTCACGCATGGTCTGAATTAAGTGAGACTTGATTTCAGCGTCGATGTTGGGGAATGCACAAGTAGCTGCTTTTTGCCGGAGGCGAATGTGATAAGCGTCGACAGTTTCATCTGCTTTTTGTCTAAGCGATCGAAAATTTGCTATTTCGAATTCAATGTTCACTTGGGGTCGAAAAAATTCTTGCAGCGCTTGTTTAGCATCTGCGTAAGTTGCACCTTGGTTGGGCAGGGACAGAAAATCTTCATAGCTGGTGGGGCCTATGAAATGTAGGAGGTTGGCTCGTTTACGTAAATCGTTAGTTACATTGATGGCAACCAAATAATTTTCCAGGCGCTTTACCCAATTGTCCCAGTGTGCCCCAGGGTTTTTCCGATCTGGCCCAACTAAATCATCAAACATTACAACTGCCGGTACATTTGACGCCATCATCACAGCTGCCACAAACACAATTACGATCAAAAATAGTAGTTTGAACATACTACCGACTCAAATTTGACGTTTTGTTAAAAGTCAGACAGTCCACATGGTCCAGACGTTCCATTTTGTCTAGAAAATGGTGCGCGCTTGATGCAGCGTGCGTTGACAACCGATGTTTTGAGACGCTTGTTCTCGGGGGTTAGTCATCCATTTAGACGAAAATTGTAGTCCAGTTTGTTCCATGGTTGTTGAACTGCAATCCTACCATATTGGCTCCCGATGGCAGGCTGTTTAAACGATAATTTTGGCCTTTATCCTCGTCGCCAATGAAAGATAGTCAACTCAGTTTATGTAGTTGAATGGGAAGCCCCGTATATTTATTAATAGATCGTGACGTCATTACGTTGCAGCAATACGGATTCACTTTAGGTAAACGGAACGGTACATGAAACGGCAATACATTACAAGGCTGCATGAGGCTGATTGGCAATGGGAGTACAATGTGCTTCAACTCCCCGTCAGGGCCTCTTCCTCTCGATATAACACACATAACGCTGCCCCCCTAAAAACTGACATTAATGTTGACTTTAAACATGTTAAATTCGGGCAACGAGAAGAAAAAATGATGTGGCGCCATGCTCAAATGGCCTAGCTGGAACACTGCTGCCCATTATAAATACTTTTTTTTATGGCAATAAATGATCAGTTGTCATGAATGACTTCATTTCAACAACTTTGTTGATTAAATTTGGTGAATTAAGTTGGAAAAAATTGCTTTCAGTAGTTTCAGTTCCTGTTTAGTATTTTTCATCTGGGTAAAAGTCTATCAGTCCTGAGACCTCCCAAAGTTTATATAAAATGGCGTTTTTTGTTAGTCTGAGACTCTTTTGAGTGTCCATGTGACTACGATATCAATGTCTGTGCTGTTCATCAGGGGCTATAAAGATTCCACACATGGAAAGTAGCCGAAATGGGAAAAGATTTGATAAAAAAACAAAGCTTTCTGCTGTTGTTCCCAAATATCTGGATATTTTCAAATCATTTATCTGGACAAAGTGACACCAAGTCCCATGATTAAAAAAGTTGCACACTTGACTGTGCTCACTCTTGTGTTAAATTTGGCTTAGCAAAAGTTGCTAATTGAGCAAAAATTTGATTAGCAAATAAGATTTTACTTTAGCATATAAATTTGCCAACGGACAAAATTTTTCGTCAGACACGTCACGTCTGCAAAAATTTTACTTAATGCAAAACCATTGGCATTTGCATTTGCTATGGCGACCAGCATCTATGGTCTTAAAACATTCTCCTGTCAGCATACTTTCAATTTGTAGACTATTTCTAAATACTTTTGTATTGTCACGAAGATGTGTTCTTCTTTATAAAATAAAGTTGTATTGAGACTTTTATGTTATGCCTTCACCTTCCTTTTAACACTGGACTAGAAATCTACCAAGCTTTTGGCTGGTCTTTACCAAAAAATTATTGAAGTCAATTGTTAGAAAATTACGGGGGAAAGTCAAAAACTTGATCAAGGTAGGCTGTTTCAGTGCCTCGTGTTTCAAAGTTTGTTTGTACCAAAAAGTTTACAAAATAGTGTCCATGGCAAATGTTAAATGAGTGGTAGATTTTCGTTAAAAATAGCTATTCAGAAGCAAATCCTCAGCATGTGGCACCTTCATCTCTAGTGCAGCAAAGTAGGCCTTCACTGAATTTGGGAATTTCTCAATAAATTCTCAAAATCAATGATAGGCCTAGTTTACTCGGCTGAAATTCTCAATGATAGTCTGCTTGAAATGGAAGTGAGATGTGCTGAGGGTTTGCCTGTGCAGGAGAAAAGGGGTTGTACCTACATGTAAGAATTAAGTCACAAATATTGTGTTATTATATACTGAAGGTCATTAAAGAAATTTACCTCAGTTAACTGAATACAAGCATACTTCTGCAAAAGTTCTAAATTAATGGATAATACATGGTGATGGCACAATTCATTGTCTTGAGCTTCAAGATTTCCAATAGCTTCATTGTGTTTCACACAATCACTGAATCTGTTTTGAAATGAATTAGAATAAAAGAGAATATTGTTTATAAATCTAAGTACATGTTAAGATACACAATTAACTGCTGTTAACTCTGAATGTATGATGTACATGCATTTGTCAGAACATCACTTGTTAATGGCTAATTGCAATTCATGAAATTCACACCTTGGACCAAGGAGAATTTTACCCCATTTTATCTTAATTACAATTCAGGTCCTAATACCCTTCCCTACCAATTGCCATTAGAACAACAAAGCAGTGCAAGCTATTGTTTTCTTAATTAAGTGCTATCTGCTCCATCAATGCCTCCATCCAGTGCATGTATAGGTGTGAAATGACAACGGGAGAGCTCCGTTTTTCTACGTCCCACTTTGCCGCGAATGGTGGATTCGCAAATGTCGCGAATTTGGTTGCTGTTCTATTCGCAAATAGTTACTAAGATTCGTTATTAACGAAGATGCGAGCGGCTAGCGTGAGCCCAGCTTGAAAGCTCTAAATTTTGGATACTGTAAATTTAATATTATGACAGACTGGGAGCACTGCTCAGTAACTGTCCTGATTTTAAAGCAGAACACAAAATAATGTTATGTTTAAAAGCTAAAAATTATTTCCCTTTTGGGACCCTTTTGTTTTTGTTCGGTCCTGGCCTCTCTGCAAGTTACTGTGGGAGCAGAAAAAAAGCAGTTTGTCAAGTCAGTGTCAGTCACATGCTTAAATTTAGGAGCTAAAAAATACTAGAAATAGGTTCTTGACTTTTTATGTAAGTCCAAAAAGGAGAATTGTTTTTTTCTGGAGGTTCTCTTTGTGGTTAGTTTTCACTTGAAACATTTTGTTCATGAAGGTTAATAGTTATTTCTTTCACAAAGGTCAACTTGCTTATCCGTGAAGTTCCAGTTAGTTAGTTCAAAAAGTTCAAACTAGTTTGGAAATGTCAAATTGACAAAATTATGAGGAAGAGAATCCAGACTAATAAGTTCTCAAAAAAGATTGTCTCTGAGACTAAGAGGTTAGTGTAGTAATACTATGATCAACCCCTAGTGATCAACCCTAGTGGTCATTTCATACGTTGCATTGAACCTCATTCTGAGATCAATAAAGTTGCTGTTACAACGACGTCACCAAACTAGTCAGATGCCTGTGTGTTATTTATAATACTAAACCACAGTATTATTACAGTTAGAACCAGCTTATCAACTGTCGCCATAGACCATCGTTGTTAAGATTATGGAATTAAGTTTACTTGAGAGGCAGGGTTAGCTCAGTTGGCAGCACTCCAGGTCTCGAATTGTTATGTCCCAGGTTCGATACGAGCTCTTGCCAGGTCATGGAGTAGATAATTTTTTTTGGGCATGCAAATTTCCTGAAAATGAGGGCACTTTCCACATTTCGAGGGCACTTTTCTGTGGTGAAGACCCTTATTTGCTCAATTTTGTGCTTTTTACCCTAAAAATGGGCATGTTGGACAAGAAGTTGGGCATGGTGCACCAGAAGTTGGGCATGGTGCATAAGAAGTTGGGCATGGTGCTGCGCCATGCTCAAATAGCCTAGCTGGAACACTGTATGTAATAGCCTACGGGGTACTGCAGTCCTCCACATGATGGGTAGCTGGGGATTTCATAACTCACCTTGTGTTGCTCATATTTCATTCAAACTTTGCCTGTTATCTTATTTTGTCATACAGACGGAAATGATGACGCGTTTCCAGACATTTCTAGCAATTAGATGTGCGTAATTCCATGTTGATGTTAGTTCAATAAACTTCAGGAAATTTTTCTGCTTGACCCCCTTAGATTCGTCTCAAACATTTCTCAAACTAGCCTTTGGCAGTGTAATAGATGTGTGAATAGTTTCAGCTCAATATCTTGAACAGTTTAGTTTGGAAACATTTTCAAAACAGACTGTTTTTATGGCTTTTTTTGTCATATGAAAGTCGCTTTTCAAATGTTAATATTTGGGATTTCATGAAAGATACAAACTTTATTACTTTTGTATGTATGTAACAGTATCCGAACGGTCTCAATGGCTTCACATTGGAGCCAGCGGGTGTACGTGCTTGCACGGTATTTTTCCACCGTGCCGAGGAGGTTAGGGGATGGTTGACTCAGATGGTAGTACAGTGGCCCTTCAGTCGTTGGGTCCTGGTTTCGTTTCCCGCTCTGACTGGGTCACCTGGACTTGAATTGGATAGCAGTTTCGCCGGTTTCAATCATCCTTCACCTCATTCCTGTGCTCTACAGGTCCTAATTAGCCTACCAAGTGCATAAATCATCCATCCATCTTCATGACTCATGATCTTGCCATAGTTCATGACAAACCTTTTGTAATTGGCTGTATTAGTACAGTGTATTTACTGGGATAGATAGATAGATAGATATTTCTTTTATTCGACTACATAACTATACAGATTAAGAAATAAGCATACATGTATCAAATATATATATATATTCTGCATCAAAATTTGTGAGCCAATCAAGTGCAGCGAAATCAATCACGTGCCACGCCAATAAATAACGATATTGGCGTGTGGAAAGTGTTATTGGCGCGTGAAAGCTATATTGGCGTCCTCAGTGCACATGCACTTGCCTGAGTTGACTTATTGCAGTGACAGAATCAGTCTTTTGACTCTTTCACTGCACTGACTGCCTTCCAATCAAATTCTAGATAGTCATTGAAGGATACACAATAACTCCTCAATTAAAGGTGTTAATTGCGATCAAGGATAATTGACCAAATTCCAATTAAAGTGTCTCATCCTATCTGAAACTATTTGTAGTTTACAAATCCAATTGAACAAGCTGCAATTAAAGCATTGTGACACTGGGTACCAACTTGCTGCTACACTGATCTAAAAATATAAAGTTAATCTTTAAAATGTTTAAGAGAAATCTGGAAAATAATTTAATCATTAAAATACTATAGGTCTACCAAAGTAGTTAAAAACACTGATTAGTGAGTTAAAAATGTTTTTCACAATAAAGAAAAAAAAAAAGGCTCAAGAGTAAATGATAGATAAATAGGCATATAGATTATAGCTAGATAATAGATAGATAGATAGCTAGATAGATAGTTAGATAGATAGCTAGATAGGTAGCTAGATAGATCGCTAGATAGGTAGCTAGATGGATAGCTGGATGGATAGCTAGGTGGATAGCTAGATGGATAGTTAGATGGATAGCTAGATAAGTAGCCAGATAGACAACATTAATGTTAGTCAGTGAGCCAAATAGTTCAGATTTTTTTTTTTGGCAAAACACATTTGTGACCTGCTCCACCAAAATGGGTTCAAAGTCGGCCCCTTGTCATATTAAGAAGTGAAAATGACTTTATTCTACTGGAAAAGAGCTTTAAAATGATGGTTCATATGTTTTGATATCTCCATTCAATCCAAAGATATGGCACCTCAAACATTGATGATGCCAAACATCAACTTTGAGAAAATGGCATTCGAATATGCGGCCATTGCAATGAAAGAACTAAAAATATCAAGAAGAACACCCAATTTAGATAATTTAAAATCAATTTCTTGTAAAATGGTCTTAATTATTCAAAGGAAATTTATTTTGCTAAAACGTGGTCTCAACAGCTAAAAAACATTGAAATGTGACCTTTTGACACATTTTGCTCATGTCTGTGAAATATAAATTGCCTACTTAGAACTCATTTTGTTGGAGCAAGTCACATTTTTATTGAAGATTGTTTGATAATCTCAATTCAGAAACAGGCAACTCCTTTATTTAAACAATGTTTAAGTCTGAAAATTTTGGTGCAGAATATAACAAATGTTGAGTCGACCAATATTGAGTTTTATTGGCCTCAGCAGGTAATATTGGTCTCGGCCTCCGGCCTCGACCAATATTTCTGCTTCGGCCAATAAAACTCAATATTGGTCTCCTCACCATCCACTATCTATATAATATATGTAAGTATAATAGATATAACAGATTGTAATGATAAATAAATAAAGTTACAGGCCATGAGGGCCTCATTAAGCCTAAACAAAGGCGCTAACATGAGGACCCAACCTACATTCCATAGCATTAGAAAATAAATCATATGTACAGTTCATATAAGGCACGTTTAGGGGAGCATTTTCAATTATTGAAATTTCGTTTAAAGTGGATGTTGAACGGTTCCATAGTCATTCTTGTGTACTTTTTTGCTGGAAGTTCAAAGTTTTCAGAAGTTAGGGTTCTTATTGATGGCAGAAGTGTTTTCTCGGTCATTGACTCAATGGTTTTATTTTTTGCCATTTTGGTTTATTTTATTTTGTTCCTTAAGTTCAATCTTGGTACAAATAGGGCAGTGAAGTAAAACCTGGGACTGGGTTCAAAATAAAAGAGTTAGTGTCAGTTTTAAAATTCTTTGTTCAGTTGTCTGTTGGTCATGGGCACAATGTCTCAGCGGTCCCGTGTGTGTTTCGCTAGGAACTTATCTGTCTCAGCCGCTAGGAACTTATATGTCTCAGCGGTCCCGTGTGTGTTTCGCTAGGAACTTATCTGTTGGACATAGTTCGGAAAGAGTCTTTGATTCTATGACAAGCTTGAATTTGTCTTTTTATGGTGATTTATTTCTGAAATGTGAGCACTCCTTTATTTATGTTAATTTCAAACGTCCAGATCAGTTAGGAACACAATTTTCTCCCTTGATTTGGGTTGGTCTAGTGGTAGCGTGCTGGGCTGCCAATCGCTGGGTCCAGGGTTCGAATCCAGCTCTTGCCGGGTCACCTGAGCCTATGTCGGATGGCTGTTTCAATCATCCTTCGCCTCATTGCCGTGTCCTCCTCCTGTCCTAACTAGCCTACCATGTGCATAAATACAGGATTTAAAGCCCCAATCATCCATCCATCCATCAATATATACTGGTGTACTGCAGCGCGACCACCATTTAAAGCCAAGTTTTGCAATCTGTGTGACACCGATTGTAGTTCACTGTTTGGCAGTGTTCGCATGCATACTGCACTTGAGTTATTTGACAAAATGTAATTGCAACTCTAAATGTATTTTGTTATATTTTGCAGGAGCTTGTTCAGCTGGAGCTACTCTGCAAACAACTGTATGAGACGACTGACACCACAATCAGACAGGAGGCGGAGAAGACCCTGGTCCAGTTCTCCAGCTCCCCCGACTGCCTCCAGAAGTGCCAGCTCCTCCTCGAGAGGGGAGATGTAAGATTTTTCAAGTCTTATTTTCATCAATATTTGCAATGGGGACAGGGTTGTTCAATTTAAATGAAGGAGATTTAACTTGCTATTCAGTGAGGTTCTTGCGAGTTCACAAAGTTCAAACCGGAGTTTGGAAATTTCAAATTGATAAAATTATGCTCAAGGAAGATAATCCAAACTTCTTTAATGCATTAAAATCATGATTTATTTGATTTTAATCAATTTATTTGATTTTAATTGTGATTTTAATTACTGGATTAAAAAAATCATAAAAAAAATCAACAACCCTGAAGGATGAGGGTTAGCTCAGTTGGTAGCACACTCAGCTGCATATTGTTGGGTTCAGGGTGCAATTCCCAATCTAGCCCAGTCACCTGGACATATGTTGGAGTCGGACAGCAGTTTTGACTATCCTTCGACTCATTGCTGTGTCTTGCGGTCCTAATTAGTCTACCATGTGCATAAATACAGGATGTAAAGTCATTCATCCATGTCTCTACTTGTCTTTAGCTATATGCCAGAGCAGGGGTGCCGGAACAGGGGGGCAGGGGGGGCAATTGCCCCTCCTGCCCTAGCCCAAGGGGGGCAGGGGGGGGCAAGAGTGCCCTTTTGATATTAAAGATAAAAATATTATTAGTCCTTATTTTATCAATTTCAGGCACAAATTAGTATGTTTATATTCAAAATTATTATGGACTCTCTATTTAAATGTTATCACATAAAATTGGCGCGAATATGAATTGCCCTTTTCCTTCTGACCGCCCCTGCCGCCCGTGATTCTTTCCGGCACCCCTGTGCCAGAGGCTGAGACATACATTTTAAATATTGTTATATTTTCAGTCTCCATATGCCCAGCTTTTGGCTGCCACCACTTTGACCAAGTTGATTTCTCGTCCAAATGTCACCCTACCTTTGGAGCAGAGAATTGATATCCGTAAGTTTAGAATTTTTCAAATAATCATTTATAATGTTTATTTACATTATTTTAGAGGAAATGTGTGAAGTTTTATAAGCAGCAGTTGTAATTTGTCAAGAGTTAAAACTATTTTGAAATTGTTAATAAATTTTTCTATTGCAGGCAACTATGTGCTCAACTATCTTGGAGCGAGACCTAAATTGGCCAACTTTGTTTCACAGGCTTTGGTTCAGGTAAGTCTTTTGAACTGTGATCTTTCTTCGGGGGATCTAAACACAATTTTTTGTGTTCTAGTTTAGTTCATTTTTGAAAGAATCGCAAGAAATCACTGTCAAACTTAAAAGGAAATTTTAGGTTTTGAAGTTGATCATACGTAATGTTTCACTGAACATTGAGAATTTCTCAAGAGCCGTAACTACCATAGAAATACACTACCTCCATGATGCAATCTGCTACTTTCCAGTATGTAGTTTTAAAGGAGTGCTTTAATTGAGTAAAGTCTACAGTATCAACTTAACTGTTGAGTTGTTGGATAACATATTTTAATAGGATTTTCTACCTTCTTTTCTTCCAGTTATATACACGAATCACCAAACAAGGTTGGTGCGACAATCACAAGGGAGAGTTCGTCTTCAGACAGGTCACAAATGACGTCAGCCAGTTCTTGCAGGTGGGTATCTATATTAAAATCGTACTAGTGATTGCCCCTATCTTGGCTCTGTATAAACTTTTCATATGGAAGAGTCAGTAAAGTCTTGTTTCATGCATCCTACTTCCAATTATCAAGGATCGTATGTCTAATCGTTATTATTTAAAGATGTGAAATTTTCTGGCATATAGGCCTAGAGAGAGAGGGAGAGAGAGAGAGAGAGAGAACATTCTTTATTTCTGTGAAATGGGCTCACAAACCCTCTTGGGCTTACAATTCACTTAAAAATACATGTAATACAAAAATGACCATTGAAGGTGAACAATAAAAATTTGAATAATTTGTCAATATATACACATTTCACATATAAAATAACAATGACAATTATTGTAGAAGAACAAAAATTTAATATTTACATATTATACGTAATTTAAAACTCCAAAAAAGTACATTCTTAACATATTTCTATTTACATGTATCATATTTGTATTTTTATGTAACTAAAATTATACAAATTATACAAATTAAACTATCTATATAAAGCTTTTTGTCTTTTTTCGAATGCATTACATATAAAATTAGCTGTTTATACCTGAAGAAAAGGGAAGAGGGCTTCGCTTAGTTGGTGGTGCTCTGGGCGTTCAATCGCTGGACCCAGAGTTTGATTCCTTGTACCAGTCGGTTCACCCGGAATTATGTTGTGTGGCAGTTTTAATCATCCTTCACCTTATTGCCATTCCTCCTCCTGCCCAATCAGCTGTCCTCCTCCTGTCCTACCAAGTGCATAAATACAGGACATAAAGCCCCAATCATCCATCCATTCTGCCCAAGCAGCTTTAACTGGATTTGTTAATTTGAGACTTTTTGAGTCGCCCAAAATGCTCCGTGAAACGACCTGATATGTGAATAAATGTATAATATTGTAATTGTAAGGTAATGTTATATAAAATGTGTCTTTCAGAGTGGAGTTACGAGATTAGTGATGATTGGAGTCCAGCTTCTCTCACAGTTGGTTGCTGAGATGAACCAAATAAGTGAGGTAAGGTATATGAGTCATGTTTATGACAACTAGTTGGAATGAAGTATTGGTTAGGTAATTATGTATCAAGGAATCTGGGCTGTATAAGTTTTAACTGACCATAATATTTACGCAGTTCTCATTTATACATATTCGACAATCAACATAATATAACACTCATAATGTGACACATTTCATGTGGTTGGCAGATGCTGCTAGCATATTTGCCATTACCAAAGTTAAGTAATAAATTATTTAAAAATTTTACTTACTTTCATTAATTTATTAATTTATTATGCAAAAATTCAAATTATTGTGGAAAAGTTAACAAGACGTAAAACTACCGAATATGTACATTGTCCTTCAGTGGTTAAAATTGTTAATTTGCCATCAGAAAACAATAGCAAAGAATCATGTTTGCAAGTAAACATGAATTGTTATTGAAATGTCACTTACTGTCACACTGGTAGTGAAATGCAACCTTTAAATTTACAGGCGGAAGCAAGAAGATCAGTTTACAAACATCGGAAGATCTCGTCATCATTCAGAGACACGGAGTTGTTCCAGATATTTCAACTGGGCTGCGACCTGCTCAAGAAGGCTTCTGAGGCAATCAAGACCATTGATTTCAGTGACGCCGACCAGGTGAGCTATTTGGCTGTGATGGATGTTGATTGTGTAACATAGAGAGAAAAAGTAGGGATTTAAGGCAGGGAAAAATAGGTAATTTGGGCTAGAAAGAATAGGGAATTTGGGCTAGAAAGTGTAGTGAATTATGGCTATTAAAAATAGGGGATTAGGCAATGTTATTGCCTGAAAACTTCTGGATGTCAATGGATATTATTTGTTGACTATACTAAACAAAAAGATACTGCTTGTATGAAATGTCTTATTATTTCAAATTGCCTAGAAATATGTAAGATTTTTTTCTTGCCTTTTGTGTACACTTTTTATTTTCCTGACTTCCTGCAATTTGATTGTTTTTGGCTGACGTTAATGTATTAGTTGATATTATAATATTTTGTTTGTGACATAAATTATAAATATGAATTTTTGGATGGATTATATTTTTGGTTGGAAGTTTTACTCACACTTTGCCTAATTTCTGTGCTTAAATACAGGACGTAAAGCTCCAATCATCCATCTATCCATTGCTGTCCATGTTGGCCTATATTTGCCTCTAAATAGCCCACAACGGTGCTGATGGGGCGTAAAACACAAACTCACCCACCCACCCATATTGGCCTATAAAAAAAAATTGTTTGTAAGGCTCTCTCATTCATTGTATTGTTTGCACTTTTCAGCATGGTCTGTTATCCCACACCCTTCGACTTGTCTTGAACTGCCTGACGTTCGATTTCATTGGAACTGCATCTGACGAGTCCCAAGAGGACATGGTCACCGTGCAGATCCCCACAACGTGGAGAGAAGGTGAGAAGAATTCCTAACTGACTTTAAAATGAGAGAATATGTTTAAAGGTTCTAAACAGGAAAGAGGGGGGAAGGGTTGGTCTTGTGGTAGCAGGCTGGGCTGCCAATTGCTGGGTCCGGGGTTCGATTCCAGCCCTTGCCGGGTCATCTGGGCCTGTGTTGGACAGCTTTCAATCATCCTTCGTCTCATTGCTGTGTCATCCTCCTGTCCTAATCAGCCTACCAAGTGCGTAAATACAGAATGTAAAGCCCCAATCATCCATCCATCTAAACAGGGAAGAAAAAGATATTCAATGGTTTTCCGAGGCTTTTTATTGCTTTTTCCTGAGATTTTCCAGTGTTAACAAAATTTGAATTTTTTTTAGCATTTAACAAATTTGAAATTTTTTTAGCATTTATTGGATCTGGACTTGACCACTACCTCTCGAGTGAGCATGAAGTTAAAATTGGCTAAAGATTTGGATTGTGGCATACTGTTATCTTTAACTCTTTGAATCTTTGATTGACATTGAAAATTGTTCTGCAGGAAACCTATCAATTGAAATCTGTTGCAAGATTTGTGTTCTTCACTCTTGCAAACTTTTGAACTCTGAATCAGATTCTGTGTTATATTTATTATTTATATTTAGCTTTTTGTTTGAACAATTGACTATTGGATCGAAATGATAGATTTGGGATTTACATCAATACTTAACTTTCTCTATTCAGTTGTGTTGCTAGATTGATTGGTGTGAAATTTATGGAGTTAATCTTCTAATTTGTTGGATTATTCGTTGCTCAATGTGTTGCAGATATACATATATGTATATGTACGCCGGATAATCAATTGAAGTTAGCTGTTTGACTAGGAGATCCGACATATTCGAATCGTTTCTGTTGTTGTCTCGGCTCAAAGGGTAGAAACATTCATGTGGAGTATTGTGGACGTGATACTTTGGTTGAGGTGTATTTGCTGGTCACATTTCTGCAACATTTACATATGATTTTGGTGGTGATTTTTGCTAATTTTGGACGACTTTAATCATGAATTTGACGCAACCAGAAAGTTACTTGCTTGTGTATCGGACTCTGATGTCACAAAATGGGACAGCAACACCCCTCACAGTGAGTTAATGTCTGTATGTATGATGTTGCAAACTGTGATTTTAATATTTGTAATTTTTTTTTTCAGCTTTCCTTGGAGGAAACACCCTCAACTTATTCTTCGACCTCTACAACAGTTTACCACCAAGTTTGTCTCCGATGGTACGTATTGAATTTCTTTGTCCAATTACAATTTTTTTTTTTTTAAGTAACTTTAAATGGCTCCATAGAATGGATGTTATGGGGAAGGATGTCCTCTGTAACATTTTAATTTCACTCTGAAATGGGCCAGAAAAATGTCCTTGGGATATATGATTCTGTGACCATAATTTCAAACCATTTTCTGTTGGTGACACCAATTGATGTAGTCCCTTCATCAGATACAATATTCCCGATAGACTGAGCTAACATTCATACCTTTTGCACTACCAACTATTGAACAGTTATAATGTGTATGTTTCATATCACAAAGGCCTTTTAAAATAGTTTACTCACCAAGGAGTTTTTACCCATGTTTACGAAAGCTCTTGGGTGAGTAAAATATTAAGACCTTTGTGACATGAAGCTTAAACATTTATGGACTACCAATTTCCATTGGTCAGGATTAAGCTAACATAGTATATATATTGAACAGTTGTCTGTGAAACTTGAAATCTTGCACCAACAATGCTAATCATTTCTCTCATGCCTTGGCTTTTTGCAGGCAATGTCCAGCTTAGTCCAGTTGGCTTCGGTCAGAAGAACTCTCCTTCACAACAACGAACGAGGAACGTTTCTCAACCAACTGGTGCAAGGCGTCAAGAACATACTTGAAAACCCACAGGTATGCAGTTAAAATTAGAATTTTGCTTCAGTAAGACCAAATTTGATGATATGATCTTACAGTGGCTTTTAACCTAATGAATGTCTGGGAAGGGGGTGAAAAATGGTAGTACTCTACACTCGGTTATCACTTTGGCTATTGCCGTGTTGAACTCCTGTCCTAAATAACCTACCAAGTGCATAAATAGAGAACGTAAAGCCCTTATCATAAATCCATCCCATCAATTTGGGTGACTTCCTTCTGCAACCCAGATGGGCACAATTAGAGTATATAATATGTAATTCTCTCCTTGAATGTCTGTTGAATATTGATCGTGGAAAAAATAATGTTTCTTGTGTAATTTTAATCATTCAAACAAGTACTATATATGTGGCAGGTTTGAAGTCTAGGGAATTTTGCAGCGGGTATGTGAGAACTGTTAACTCAGAAAAAGAGTATTTAAAAAACTTGTGGCTGTCCTAGAAGTGCAAAGGCTGTTTTTCCATGTTAGTTCTCAAATGAGATTTGATATATATGCTTTCTATTTTCTTCCTCAGAGCCTATCAGACCCCAACAACTACCATGAGTTCTGTCGCCTCCTCGTCCGATTGAAGTCCACGTTTCAACTGGGAGAGCTCGTCCAGGTTGACAACTACCCACAAGTCATCAAATTAATCGCAGAATTCACCGTCACAAGTTTACAGATGTGGCAGTTTGCGCCCAATAGTATACACTACCTTCTGTCGCTATGGCAACGCATGGTCGCCTCCATTCCTTACATCAAGAGTTCGGAACCTCATCTGTTAGAAACGTACGCCCCCGAGGTGACGAAAGCTTACATCACGTCAAGATTAGACGCTGTGCCTGTGATTCTGAGGTTAGTGTGAAATATTTCAAGTTATTTGGTTGTTGAGAATTGTTGTAACATTCATTTGATTGGATTTGGTTGCGATATTTGACTTGTACATAAATTTTATTTTCAAAAATTCCGATTAAAATTCTTGAGATTTTATGATTTTCATTCTCGAAAAATCCTTGAATATAGTTTTCAAATTTGAGTGTGAACCCCAAGTTTGAAGCTTTTACTTTTGCTGTCTTATAAATCTGAAGAGTTATGTTTTCGGATAAAATGGTGCATATTATTTGAAACATTGTCAAACAAAACTTCTTTCTTTGCAGAGATAGTTTAGAAGACCCCCTTGAGGACCAAGGTTTACTTTCGCAGCAGCTGGATCAGGTTGGTTTGAATTTAGAAAGTACCATATCATGCGAGTGCATAAATACAGGATGTTAAGCCCTCTCACCCACCCACATGTAATTGTGGTTATTTAAAGATTAAAAGTATTAAAAATTGTATAGTGGCTATTAGGGTGGGACTGGCGCCCCACATTTTGGAAATCTTAGGCGGATCAAACCTGACTTTTTTTTGCATGTGAGGTTGATATATGAGAGTATGTGTGTACAATTTCAGCTCATTCTATTAATATTTAGAGGTGGCACATTTCACTTGAAGTTTATAATGTAAACCCCCATTGGCGAGCCCTGAAAAAAGGAGAAAAGAGCACGATTTTCCAAAAATGAGACTTAAAATCAATATTTTTCAGGGAGGGTTTTGGGAGGGCAGTTCAGAACTGACATCCATTTTGCTATAATATATATAGGTAGGCCACTATAAGGTGCCAAAATCTCTAAATTTAGGCGTTTTCGAGTCATTTTCGTCATATTGGGCACTACATTGTGCAAAGATGAGAATTGGAAAATGCAAAATTATGCCGGATTTGAACTGCCCTCCCAAAATCCTCCCCCATGGTTTTTGAATGGTCGAAAAATATTGATTCTAAGTCTCATTTTTGGAAAATCGTGCTTTTTTCTCCTTTTTTCAGGGCTCGCCAATGGGGGTTTACATTATAAACTTCAAGTGAAATGTGCCACCTCTAAATATTAATGGAATGAGCTGAAATTTTACACAAATACTCTCATATACCAACCTCACCTGCAAAAAAAAGTAAACATTGGGGCACCAGTCCCACCCTAGTGGCTGTGCATACATGATACTGACACATAATTCCAACTTCTCCTGAAATCACCCGACCATTCAACTCTGACTTTTAACTGTTTTTAGCGGCGTCAGCCAGCTCTTACCCTGAGCATTTGGCCAATTCTTGTTAGCACTGTTGAGATCGCCCTCCTTTACCAAACTCATTCAAACTTGAAATACAGCCTCAATGGAATATTCCCTTGAGCCCAGTCGATTTTGGTGTTCCACTGTAACGAAAATTTTTTTTATAAAGAAACTAAATAGACTGAAATTCAAGGGTCAGGGGTCAGGCGAACCTGTTTTGCTTCGTGAATTTCCGTGAGAGGGGCGCCTCGTGGCATTCAGCGATGATATTGAGTTGGCCTATAGACATATATGACTTTATCATTGTGACTGTATCAATTGACAGCTCGGAGGTGTTAAATTACCATTACAAAAGTGTAGAGCAATTCAAAGTACATAGACACACAGCTATTGTTGAATCTTCTTTATTGCAATCAACTTAATTGTTGTAATTGGCAACAGAGACTAATCTTTTCAAAGCCCCTCGATTGCTATTCAACTCTTGGAAATCATCAAACATGCTTTGACCAATCTGAGATTAATGGTTATCTAAATGTTCCTTTATATTTAGAGACTTACATGTTAAGAGTTAAGAGTCAGAGTTAAGAGTCAGAGTTAAGAGTCAGAGTTAAGAGTCAGAGTTAAGAGTCAGAGTTAAGAGTCAGAGTTAAGAGTCAGAGTTAAGAGTTCAACTCTTGGAAATCATCAAACATGCTTTGACCAATCTGAGATTAATGGTTATCTAAATGTTCCTTTATATTTAGAGACTTACATGCAGACAGATAGACAGACAAGCATAAATACATTTGAACGATTTGGTATGGATAGATCACAGGCCCAAGCCTTATAAGTCTTTTCTTTATTTGTCACTAGTGTATTTATCTTAATGACACAATTCAAAAGTGTAATGGCCAAGGGACATGAGGACACCAAACCCCCTCCAGAGTGGAGGGCCAGGCAATTAAATATTCAATACGAAAAAATTGCAAAGGGACAAGGAATTCACAAGTAATATGGCCTAGGGATTGAGGGACACAAAACCCCATCCAGGGCCTCACTAGTCATGAACCTTTGACGCCGCTTAAAGTGCTTGCATGTTATTTTAGCTCTTGACTCTTTAACATCTTGACTTGCAACTCTGACTTTTTTTAAACTTACAACTTTGACTTACTCTGTAATTCTGAATTCTCTAACTTGACTCTTTCATTCTGACTCATTAATTCTGAAGCTTAACTCTGACTCTTAACTCTGACTCTTAACTCTGACTCTTAACTCTGACTCTTAACTCTGACTCTTAACTCTGACTCTTAACTCTGACTCTTAACTCTGACTCTTAACTCAGACTTAACTCTTGACTTTTAAACTGTCTCTTGACTCAGACTCAAACACTGCAGACTACATTTCTGCTAAAGTAGAATTATTCATAATGTTTAATATCCTTCTCTCTTTTCCAGCTTTCCACGATAGGCAGATGTGAATATGAGAAGACTTGTAGTTTGTTAGTTCGCCTGTTTGATGAGTCAGCGCAGCAGTATCAGGAAATTTTATCGTCTGGTCAGAGCAACGTTCAACTTGCCATTCAAGAGGGTATATATTATTTTTTTAATTTCATGATAAATTTAGACCTCTCTGATAATTTTTGGCTAGTCGAGGACTAGCCCTTAGAGAGATGACAAAAAAGCCCGCCAAAATCGGAAATTCAAATTACCATAATGCAGATTTGCGTCAGAAAGCGTCTGTGGTGCCAGGAACTGCCTGAAAACCACCCAGCGGCCTAGATATGATCGAAAACGATCGTCCACGATCATAGTTACGATCGTTAGAGCTCTAAACAATCCTGTACAACTTTGCGCAAGCATGCACCCATTGCGAGTGGACCCACTGGGACTGTCGGTATCCCGCTAGCCGGGCGTATGGCGCTCAGGCAAGCGAGCGGGTCCAGTGGTGCTGTTAGCATCCCGTTGGGTTTACCTGGCGGGAACGCACCAGTGAGCTGGTCAATGAAGCATTCATAATACAGTATTGGGTGTCGTTTTAAAGCTCTTGGAAAGATGAACACAATTATGCTATCTGTGCTGTTCTTTTCTGTGCACATGCCAGTTTAAAGTGCAGCCCATATAATAGATATTTGATTAGTCAGAATCAATTTTTTTACCCAAATTTAATTTTAAAATATGCACAATGCAAACCATGCTGATTAGATCTGTAGACAGTGGTCTAATATATAGATCTAGCCTTTAACAGCTCTACTTAGAACTGTGCAGGAAATGATTCTTTTTAAAAGACAAATATTAAAGTGTCTGATATAGACTATAGTATACAGCTTGTGAATTTTTTATAAATAATATGACTTAAGTAAGGTAATAAGGTAAAAATTCCATTATTTTATTTTTTGGATAATACATTATTAGCATGATATTACTGCGAAAACTACGTTTTAGGTACAAGGTAGGCCTAACTTTAAAAAATGTCTCTGAGGATGGGACAGCATGATATGCAGTCTATGCTACTATGGGAAGGTGCCAATGGACAACTGCTTGAAACAACAACAAGCACAAGATGACTAGGCCAAGCAAGTAGAAATCATAACATAAGATTTACCTTTTTTCCTTAAGATGTACTGAAAAGCCATTATCCTCTTTTTCTCATCCTCTTTGGCATGTTCTTCTTAAAGCATGTCTTGTTGTACACTGAACAGATGCACCAAGGCTGGTCTTTATATACCATTTACTAAGAAGTGACACATTCAGAGTTGACAGCTAGTGTCTAATGATTGCAATTACTCATTGAGCAGTGTCATAGAAAATATCAACTCAATTGGCTTGAGTTGGCAGGTTGTGTCTAATGATTGCAATTACTACGGAGATCAGTCAGTGTCAAAGGTAATATCAATTAATGGAATTGGCTTGAGTTGGCAGGTAGTGTCTAATGATTGCAATTATTCATTGATCTGTGTCAAAATAAAATATCAAGTTATTGAAATTGGAGAATTTCTTGAAAGTATAACTCAGTGCCTTTAATTAATTGTAATTATTTTATGTTTTATATTGTAAATTACACCACAGTGTGAATGAGAGTAAATAATTAAAAAAGTGGTCATTAATGTGATATCAAGTTGAGCAGATTAGAAAATAAATGTCAATTCAATTTCACTTACATCATAACTTTCATGTCTTCTTTGATTTATTTTGTCTTCTATCAAGTAAAATGACTGTCCAATACAGCACAATTTATGCAATAAGTACTATATTATGATTGATCAAGACATAATTTTATTTTTACCAATTTGACCATGTAGCTTTAATTTTACAACCTTACTTTCCCGTTGGATTGGAACTGTGTGGAATTTTTGGGTTCCAATATTTTGATTTCCTGTTGTACCACATCACAACAATAGCTTGTTTATTTGTAGGCCTATAAACAAACAGGCCTGAACTCTGTTTCATTGGTGTTACAGCCACATTGCTATTGTTAAGCAATTTCACACATAAGCACATCACATTTATCAGACACAACTAATAAAAAATAAAAAAAACACCACAGATCAACAAAAATGTGCAGTTGTAATTGAACACAGCTCAGTGCAACTGGTCTGCTTAGTGATAGTATATATGATAAGTAATGTACGATAGACTGCAGCATCACAATCTGTTGAGTTTCATTGAACAATATTAAAATAAGGAATTTAATTTCAGACACATTTCTTGATAAAAATTTGAGATCAGGGCAATTACTCCTCACTGACATTTTTTTGCAAAATTCACATAGTTCAAAACTATGATAACCATATAGATCTGCAAGACAGATGTAATAGAGGCATATCGCTATCCCGGTTAATCACTGTTCTATAAATATAGGCCTAATACTGAATCGACTAGCCTTTGAATCCATGGATTCTTGTTTGTTGTAAATAATCAAGCTTTTCATTTTGACCTTTTGGTACTTTTTGGGTGTTCGAATTTTGAACAACTTGAAATGAAGCATACGTATGAATTGTAAAACTGCTATTGAAAATGTCTTGATTCATTGAACGTTATCTTTTTTAAATGCTTTTACGCTATTTTGAAATCGGGACTGCGAACTCCCTTGATTTTTTTTTGTCAATCTTTTATATTGAGACTTGCCTATTTATTTTAAAGACCCCTCACAATGTAGCACAGATTAGACATTTTCATTTATTTCTGACTGTAACTCCATTAGGTCAATTTAGATTCAATTAATTGTTGTATTGCCTTGCCAGCCTTCTAATGTGTCTTTATTTCTTTAGGTCGGTTGACGTGGCTTGTGTACATCATTGGTTCTGTGATAGGAGGTCGAATGTCTTTCTCAACAACAGACGCCCACGATGCTATGGACGGAGAACTGGTTTGCAGGTAAGGGCTAAAAAAATAGTGTGTGATAAAAGATTCTTATTTGACATGTTATAAGTTCCCCTAAGCAGAAGAAACAGGATGGGAGCCCCTGTCTGTTTCCTCCTTATTTACTTCATCTGTTTCTTTGTGGGGGGGGGGGGGGTGGGGTCACTTTGACTTACCATTCACCGCAATTTCAATCGACCTTCGCCTTCTTGCTGTTTCCTCCTACTGTCTTTATTTAGTGCCAAGCCTACTATAAGTGCATAAATACAGAACATAAAGCCCCAATCGTCCGTCTTCTTTTATGTCTCCTGCTTTCTTTCCTTCCTTCCCTTTTACCTTCCGCCGCGCCGCTTCTTCCTTTCTGCCTCACATGCTGGCTGCACCTCTTCACTTCCTTTCCTCCTCTCTCATGCCCTTACTTCCTTTCTGCTTTCTGTCATACTGCTTTCCTGATCAAGTACATTCTATTATATATGTCCATTCTGCTATCACAATATTTCTAAATCTCTATTTACATTATTTTCTTTCAGAATACTACAGTTGATGAACCTCACGGACTCCAGACTAACCCAGGGCGGCTGTGAGAAGCTGGACTTAGCCATGCTCAGTTTTTGCGAACATTTCAGGAAAACTTACGTGGGAGACCAAGTTCACAAAGCTTCTAAGGTAACGCTCTATTCTGATGCTGAGCACTGTGTTCTGTTTGATTGACTGATGTTCTTGTCATGAAGGATATCATGTATCATAAAATCTAGGTTCAGATGTTGGAAGTTTGTAAAAAGTTGCCATAAAATTTTAACATGCGAAAAAAGTATTGCATTAAAAAAAACAAAAGGTGAGTTGTGCCTCTTTGTCCCACAAATGATGGAAGAAAATAAGATCTCACTAATAATTAAGGAGTGGTATGCAATGATTTCGGTGTTTGCAATCACCTGTAGAAAAAAATTCCTTAACTCTCTTAGTCTGGAGTTTGAAGTCAGTCTAGAGTGTGGTAGCTGTTATGGTGTTTGAACATATTGTGTTCTCAATTTTTCTGTCACTGCTGATTGACTCATTTGTTTCTTGCAGTAAGCTCATGTCTTGACTTTTTTGCAGGTCTACCGACGGTTATCAGAAGTCCTGGGATTACATGATGATGCCTGTCTACTTAGTGTTTTTATTGGTAAAATGTAAGTCAAACTGATTTCTCTGTTATTTTACTCTAACATTTACTATTACTCTATTAAAAAATTTAAAAAAACTGAATTGCTAATTACCTTTGCCATCATTGTCTAATTGTTGTATATTCTTCTTCTAAAATTTGACATAATTATTGTCAACTTAGCTATGTAATTTCTTTATTTGGCTTTCCTTATAATCAATTGAACATTAGTCATGATTTTATGTATCAATTCATGATTCAATTACGAGGATTATGGAAAGCATCTTTTCTTTTGCAGTATAACAAATTTGAAATATTGGGGTCGGAGTGAACCAATCATCACCAAGACGCTGCACTTGCTGAATGACCTGTCCGTGGGCTACAGTTGCGTCAGGAAGTTAGTGGGCTTGGAGGCTGTGCAGTTCATGTTAAACAATCATACGGTAAGTTGCTGTGATGTGATATGTTATAAGTCATTTCTTCTGTTTGGCTGAGTGGTTGAGGTGCACGCTTACTCCGCTGAAGGTCTTTGCCTTCATGGGTTCGACTCTCGGTTGGGGAACCCGAAATTTTCAGTGTACCTTCATGAGCAAAATCCCTGCTGGATGTTGTTCAGATGAGACGGCCCCTTGTATCGGTGTCTGTGCTGGGCAAGTAGAAGATCCCTCACATGGGGTAAATACGTAACATGTTATGGACTCCCGCTTCCTCATCTCATCAATCAAGCCTCGTGAGTTCCCAGAACTGGGCTTAGAGGGCTGCACTTACCATATCTATCTATCTATCGATCTATCTATCTTTGTGGAAATTAATGCTTGGATATCTACTAGAATGCAGGCCAAGTAGCGAATACCGCTCCTAATTGTTAAGGTGTGAATGACATCTGAATGAGCTGTATTGTTTAGTTTATTGTCATTTATTTATTAAGTTCGGTAAGTTTTATTTCCTGGTTGGGCTGATACGTTCTGAATAGCCTCAGGCAATGAAAACTGGAAAACCGAATGATTTTTGACAAAAAGTCTTGTCTGACATGAAAATCCCATGATTTTTATAATAAAATTGAAACACTGGAGATTGTCTCCTAACAGAAAAAAGTCCTTCTTTTAACTTTTGAAGATAGGAGATCTTTGTTTTTCCGCTTGATTGTATTTATTACAAACACATGTGAGGTTGAGTTAGTTTTATGACGACAACCTGTCATCTCCTCTCTATTTATAATAATATTTTCAATCTTATATTCCACAATGCAGTGTCGGGCAAGTTGACAAAAAATGTTAACCAAGTTAATAAGTTAATCCTTTCATTCGCTTTGTTATAGTTAATCAGTTAAAATTGTTGCTTTAAGTTGAAGTTAAAAGTTAAGTTTATATTATTTTTTTACTTCCAATAAAAACATCAGACAATATCTGTGAAAAAATGTACTACAAGTTCCAGAATGACGCTTGTCTGTCTCAAAAAGACGCAAATGTTAAATTTCTGGACAGAGGCACTCGGAGTCAGGCTATGTCTGTCTGGGTTTTACTATTTAGCTATCTTTTGTCAACTCAGTCTTTCTCATGGAAAAAAGGGCCTTTTTTGTTGTTGAAAAATTTATTAACTTGACAGGCTTGATGTTAACTAACCGAAGTTAATAATTCTCATCGATGTGGAAAAACATAGTAGCGTAGTTAAGGGGAGGTATGGGTGAGAAATTCCCCAAAAATGTGTAAGCTTCTCAAATGCAGTTTATGCCATATCTTTGACCTGCACCAACTCATGCAACCAGTCCAGGCTTCCATTATATCACAATATATCTCTATGATCACTTAAAACCATGTTAAATACATAATCGTCGCCAAATTTTAGTAAGTAAATAGTGGCGTTGTGTCATTTCAAAGATGTCCACACAAAAATGCAGTTGCCATGGAAACATGGAATTTACCTTGGTGAAACATAACAATGATAACTAAATCTTGGCAAAATTTCGTACCTGTAGCTTCATTAGATTTGGATAAATTGCCACGGATATGTTATACAGTGGCCAATTGCCCATAATGACGGTGACGTCACTTTTTGCCATTTTCCGCAATGTGCGAAAACAGACTTTTACCCTCCACGGGATGTGAAAAATCTTGACAACCGTTCATCGCAGGAACTTGTGGGATACATCAACGGAATTCTTGCAAAATTGTCTTGAAAAGTATAGAGGGGATTTTAACATTTTGTTTTGGTTACAAAATTATTTGAGATTGAAACCGTAGAAACCAGCAATTTTCCCCGAAAAATGACTTTAGTCCACTTTACCCCAATTTCCGGCACTATTAAAATGAATTTTTAAAAATCGCTCTATACTTTTCTTCATTTGGCTTTTCTTCATTTGTCAACATTTTCAAAATTTTTCTACCATGTCTGTAACTTCAGAAATTTCAAATCCCGCGAGCAGTAAAAATCAGCATTTTTTTGCCTTTTAAACTAGTTACCATGGCAACCATTCATCGCAAAAATGCAAAATGACCTGAAATCATCTAATTTAGCAAAAACCTATCTTTTGATACCAAACATGAGCCATTATTCCTAAAACTACAGAAAAGTGCCCTTCTCACCCATACCTCCCCTTAATAGTTGATAGTTACTAAATTTGTCAGCTTCGCTATTAACATATTATTAACGAGTTAATGCCATCCACTGCCGCTATGTCATTATTCAGTTGTGATGTATCGAGAATAAGGAGTACGAATTGAAAATTTAATGGAGCTTCAAAAAAGACCTCCTTGCCAGTGGTTACAAACTTACAATGTCTTTGGCCATTTTACCAAGTGCATAAATACAGGACGTACAGCCCCAATCATCCATCCATCCATCTTTGGCCGTTTTCTTTTCAGAGTGAACACTTTCCGTTCCTCGGCGTGAGTAACAATGGCAATCAAATGAACGAGACGAGGTGCCGTACGACCTTCTACACTGCCCTGGGGCGCTTGTTGATGGTGGACTTGGGGGAAGACGAGGAGAGGTTCGAGAACTTTATGATGCCCTTGACGGTCGCCTTTGACGCCCTCTCGCCCATTTTGAACGATTCCTCAGTATTCCCGTCAGAAGAGGCCAAGGTATGGAAAAGGCCACACCGAATTAATTAATTTTTATGGATGATAGATTTAGGTACTGGGAATTATATAGGGTTCCCATGGTCTTTGAAAATTCGGCTCAAGTGTAGAATACAACTAGTAAGTGGGTGGTCCACCAGCAGCGATGATATTTTTTGTCTTCGGTGGGTCTCCTCATTCGTCTATATTTATTTGTTTCCCATTTCATCCCATCGCCATTAAATTTGTATACATGTAACAAAATTTTAGATGATAAAGTAAATTAAATATGTTTGTCTGTCTGTCTAAGTGACCTCCCTTACTGAATAAATGGCAGGATTGGCTGAAAAGGGGTGATCGACTGTGAATAAGCCAATCCTGAGGCTTATACAGTCCTGGGGTGGCACTGGGCCCTACATGTTGGATACTACACTTGAGCCGAAAATTCTCAAAAAACCTTGGAAAAATAAGAGGTCCTGGATAGTCCTTAACAAGTCCTTAAAAACGGCATTAAATCAGGGAGTCGCGGAATCCTCATTATTTGCCTAAAAAATTCCTTGATAATTCAATGTTGCATGGATGTTGAGTTATCTCGAATCTGCAGCCAGTTCTTTCGAAAATGCCACTAAGGCCTCACATAATTGATTCTTAGCTTCGTGGACCCGCCGACACAATAGATTTTCTGCCTATGGAAAAAAAGTTTTTCACCTTTTTTTTTGCCCTACCGACCGACCCTAGAAAAAGTGCCTTGAGAAGATCCGAGAAGCTAAAGATCAATTATGTCTGGCCTAAAATTCCTTGAAAATTGATAATTTTTATCCTGGAATGTCCTGAAAAGTCTTTGAATTGTTATTTGGCCTTTCGGTGGGAACCCTGATTGTATTTGTAATACTTGGTGGTTGTTGTTCTCCTTTTTCAGCGACAGTTAATAGGGTTGGCTCGAGACCTACGGGGCATCATTTTCGCCTTCAACAACAAAGTCAGCTACATGATGCTCTTCGAGTGGTTGTATCCTTTTTAACAACGTTTAAAGTTGGGCATATTTTGATGAAGATTTAAAATCATCTTAAGTACCATCTACTTGGTATCTAACACAGTCTGTCTCAATTGAAATAAGAAATAATGAAATATTTGGAATCTTGATTCTTGTGTGGCTGTTCACGTACAGCATAGATTATTGAGAAAGATGATGTAAAATATTAGAATCTAGCATTTATGATTAAAGTTTTTTGCAATTGGGAGACGTCCATAGCAAGTCCCATTTGTCCCTGTCAAATGGTCACCCATGAAAAACATGGTCTGAAGTGGACTCTTGGCCATGTGATTTCATCATTACGTTTGCCTCTGGATAACATAAGTTTTACAGACTCCTAAGCCAGTAGCATTCAGAGACCATTCTGTGAGAATGTTTACAAACTGTTGTGGTATATATGTGAGAAATGGTTAATATCAATATTATCGGCTGTTATAATGTTTGGAAAGTTTTTTTTTCACCATTATCAAAAACTGCCTTAACGTACTCAGATACCCTGCATATACTCCAATTCTCATTAGAGCCCTTGAAATTTGGTATCACGATCCTGCAGTCACGACGCCTATCTTAAAATTGTTTGCAGAACTTGCACAAAATAGGTGAGTCCGTTTGATTTTCATTTCATTGTTAAAAATTATAATTAATACATTACTAGACCATTTCACTGATATCAACTGTTGTATATCTATTTTGTTGTTCTTTTTCACAGGTCCCAACGACTTCAATTTGACGTAGACTCACCCAACGGTATTTTGTTATTCAAAGAAATAAGTAAAGTTATATTTGGTTATGGTGAGTACCTTAGAAATACATTGTCTATTAATACTTTCTTGATGTTGTTTTAGCTCTGAAAGGCTTGAATTAGACGAGCAGAGAGCTCGTCTATTGAAATACTAGATCCAGTGAGGATCCGGTTGCTAATCTCGTTCTCATGCACGGCCTGCGAACGTCAGATTGATGCGTTTCTTACCTGCCTAGTCAGGCATCTAAACTATGAGGATGCGACATGCTAATCCAGAAGCATTTCCGATACTTAAATCCCCATTTAATGGCTTTATTTCAAGTGTTTACATGGAATTTTTCTCGGAGAAGCCATGCTTAGAAAATGGTACAACTATCTGTCCTGCAACAAAAAAAAGGTTGCAACGAAGCACATGTGCGCCACCTAGTGTATAATTTGTAGGAGGCTGGACAGCATGAAAGACATTGAAAGTGGATTACACTTCACAGCCTTATAGAAGACAATTTAGTGTAATATTCTAGCTTGGCAATGATGGCAATCAATGATGGCAATCAATGATGGCAATCAATGATGGCAATCAATGATGGCAATCAATGATGGCAATCAATGATGGCAATCAATGATGGCAATCAATGATGGCAATCACAGAACTCATTTGCCCCCTCCCCTTAGGTGCCCCCCTCCCTTAGGTGCCCCCCTCCCCTTAGGTGCCCCCTACCCATCAATGTGCCCCCTCCCTATCAATGTGCCCCTCCCCACCAATGTGCCCCCTCCCCATCAATGTGCCCCCTCCCCATCAATGTGCCCCCTCCCCACCAATGTGCCCCCACCAATGTGCCCCCTCCCCATCAATGTGCCCCCTCCCTATCAATGTGCCCCCTCCTTTTCAATGTGCCCCCTCCCCGCCAATGTGCCCCCTCCCCGCCAATATGCCCCCTCCCGCCAATGTGCCCCCTCCCTGCCAATGTGCCCTCTCCCCGCCAATGTGCCCCCTCCCCACCAATGTGCCCCCTCCCCATCAATGTGCCCCCTCCCTACCAATGTGCCCCCTCCTTACCAATGTGCCCCCTCCCCATCAATGTGCCCCCTCCCTATCAATGTGCCCCTCCTTGCCAATGTGCCCCTCCCCGCCAATGTGCCCCCTCCCCGCCAATGTGCCCCTCGCCGCCAATGTTCCCCCCTCCCTGCCAATGTGCCCCCTCCTACCAATGTGCCCCCTCCCCACTAATGTGACCCCTCCCCACTAATGTGCCCCCTCCCCATCAATCACAGAACTCATTTGCCCCTCCCCTTAGGTGCCCGTCCCTTAGGTGCCCCTCCCCTTAGGTGCCCCCTCCCAATCAATGTGCCCCCTCCCTATCAATGTGCCCCCCTCCCTACAAATGTGCCCCCTCCTCGCCAATGTGCCCCTCCCCGACAATGTGCCCCCTCCCTTAGGTGCCCCCCTCCCCTTAGGTGCCCCCGCCCAATCAATGTGCCCCCTCCCTATCAATATGCCCCCTCCCTACAAATGTGCCCCTCCCCGCCAATGTGCCCCCTCCCCGCCAATGTTCCCCTCCCTACCAATGTGCCCCCTCCCCATCAATGTGCCCCTCCCAACCAATGTGCCCCCTCCCCACCAATGTGCCCCCCTCCCCATCAATGTGCCCCCTCCCTACCAATGTGCCCCCTCCCTGCCAATGTGCCCCTCCCAACCAATGTGCCCTCTCCCCACCAATGTGCCCCTCCCCATCAATGTGCCCCCTCCCTACCAATGTGCCCCCTCCTTGCCAATGTGCCCCCTCCCCGCCAATGTGCCCCCTCCCCGCCAATGTGCCCTCTCCCCGCCAATGTGCCCTCTCCCCGCCAATGTGCCCCCCTCCCTGCCAATGTGCCCCCTCCCTGCAAATGTGCCCCCTCCCCACTAATGTGCCCCTTCCCCACCAATGTGCCCCCTCCCCATCAATGTGGCCCCCTCCCCAGTAATGTGGCCCCCTCCCCAGCAATGTGCCCCCTTCTCGCCAATGTGCCCCCTCCCCGCCAATGTGCCCCCTCCCGCCAATGTGCCCCCTCCCCGCCAATGTGCCCCCCTCCCCACCAATGTGCCCCCTCCCCACTAATGTGCCCCCTCCCCACTAATGTGCCCCCTCCCCATCAATGTGCTCCCCGTCAATGTGCCCCCTCCCCATCAATGTGCCCCCCCACCAGTGTGCCCTCTCCCCATCAATGTGCCCCCTCCCCAGCAATGTGCCCCCTCCCCACCAATGTGCCCCCTCCCTACCAATGTGCCCCCCTCCCTACCAATATGCCCCCTCCCTGCCAATGTACCCCCTCCCAGCAGTGTGCCCCCTCCCCACCCCTCCCCACCAATGTGCCCCCTCTCACCAATGTGCCCCCCTCCCCAGCAATTTGCCCCCTCCTCATACACCAGCAATGTGCCCCCTCTCCACTAATGTGCCCCCCTCCCTAGCAATGTGCCCCCTCCCAACCAATGTGCCCCTCCCCATCAATGTGCCCCCTGACCAAAATTTGTCTGAATATCTCTTTCAATTCCATCTCTCCCCCCCTTGCGGCCTTGCACCTAGGTTGCCTTCTAGTTTTCAGATTGTCATCAAGTTTTAGATAAGCCGTATAGCAAATTTAAATGTTCTCTGAATGCAAAAATAGAAAAATAGTCGCTAGTTGCTTAATCTCATAATGGCGATCTCTAGTCCTCCTATAGGACAGATTACGTCTAGTTACCTAAGTAGTCTACCAGTCACATCGGTGTACTCGCTTACTAGGGATATTGTATAGGGCCTCACAATGCACCCTACATCGCATTACGGCAATCACCGCTGCCCGCTGCTCGTCTTGCATATGGAAATATGTCCCCATCTAGTTTTTTCTGTGATTTAATTGGATATTGCAATCTTTCATTCATTCCCAGACTTATGCCAAGTTGTATTTATAATGTTCCTTGATAAACTATTGACAAACGCTTTTGGTTTGTCCTTTTGGCTGAATAATTATAAATTGGTCTGTGCTTAAGATTAATTCCATTGCTATTAAGTCTCCTTTTGTTTCAAAAAAGGCTTGAATTTGCTCTCAGATTTCATGGAGTGTTAGAATAATGATCAAAGTTTTCGTAAAGCTTCTAAATAAATGTTTCACCTTTTTCAGGAACCAGAATATTAACACTTGGTAACATTCCTAAGGACCAGTTGTACCCAATGAAGTATCCTTGTCAACTCCATAAAGATATTTAAATCCTGAATTTAGATATGATTGAAATTTACCAAGTACACTGTATAACGCCTGTGACGTAAATCTGTGATAATGTAGATTCTCTGCATGTCATAGTCAGGAGTTATAGTTGGAAGTTTTTGGCAAGTATCAAAGTCATGGGTTCAATAATTTATGGACTTTGTCAGTCAGATGAGTCTGGATTTGGGAGTCACTGACCGACTGGCGGATTTGACTCCAAAATCTTTGCTCATTGCTTCTGAACCGGACCCCAGAAGCAAAAAAAGACGTTGAGAAGTTATCAGAAGCATTTTAAAACACTTACTATTACCGTTTTATCAATTAATAATTTCTTTCCTTAACCACCTCCCAGATTGAAAGGCATTTCCATATGTTTCTCCATGCTCAAAGCAGGCCTGTCAGGAAATTACGTAAATTTTGGTGTCTTCAGGTTATACGGAGATGACGCCTTTGAAAACGCTCTCAATGTCTTTGTTAAATTGTTGCTGTCTATTCCTCAAAGTGATCTCTTAGTAAGTATAACTTATAGTTCTTTGTGGTCATTCTTCCATCATAAAATTGTTTCCAAATTTAGTGTACATCCATGGCATTCAGCGAATGGGTGTAACATGTTACTGAAAATGTACATTAAAGTTATACCTTGAAAATTTTTTTAAGTTTTGCAGATTGCTGCATTTATATGTTTCTTTTTATCTTAATTTTGTGAGATAACCATTTCAGAGGCCATTATTCATATTTATAAACTGATGGCCTGTATCAAGAAATGACACTGATTGATTGTGTAAATTTTAGAAAATTAACTTGGGAGGAAAAAGATACCGGTAGTATTGAAAAAATTTTATGGATTTTGTACTGAATTTGACACTGACCAAAAAAGTTGTTAATATTATTTTTGTGTTGCAATTTCTGTCATAATCTCTTGTATAATACAATTATTTGCTTTATCACCAACTCTAATAGGAAATCATTCTCTCTTGCCCTTAGGAATACCCAAAGTTGAGTCAGACGTACTATGCATTGCTGGAGTGCTTGGCCCAGGACCACATGTGTTTTATAAGCAACCTGGAGCCCCAGGTATTCCTCTACATCCTCTCCACCATTTCCGAGGGTCTATCCGCACTAGGTATGTCTGGAAAAAGTAAGGACTGAGCAAGAACAAAGTTTTCTGTTTTTATACTTTTTCGATATTTTAAAGTTATTTTAATCATTTCCGTCAAGAAATTCTATTTAGGAATGAAGTGTATACGAGATTAATTTTGTTGGAATTAGTGATTGTCTTGACCATTTAATTAGTTTGAATTATAAGTTGTGTAAGTGGCTGCATAAGTCCTTATTGTAATGAGATTTCGTTATGTTCAATTAACAATCTTTTTTAATGGTCAATTTTCTCAGTCGTTGAGTGGCAATGACTGTCTAGTATTTAGAGAGTCAGCAGAATTTTGTGCATTTTTGACCGATCCTAATGATTCGGGTTAGATGTTTAGTATTGTTTACTGACTGTTTGTCTTTTGAGTCATATTTATTTTCCATATATACTATATCTTTTGATTCGTTAGTTGTGACCTTTCAAATTCAGTCTTATGTAGTAAATATGACAACTAAATGGGAAATTTCTGTGTTGTAAATGTTACTGACGGAATTTCTTTTCTCTCCTCAGACACAATGGTGTGCACGGGTTGCTGCTCCTCCCTGGACAATATCATCACGTACCTTTTCAAACGACTCACCAAAAAACGAAAGAAACGAGCGATCAACCAACCACCGGACTCCGAGGCATTCTTGCGCATCCTTGAGCTACACCCAGAAATCTGGCAACAGGTATGTGATTGCCAAAGTAGGGGGAGGGTTGGTCTAGTGGCGGCGTGCTAAGTTACCAATCGCTCGGTCCAGGGTTTGAATCCACCTTTTGCTGGGTCACCTGCGCCTATGTTGGACGGCCGTTTCAATCATCCTTCACCTCATCGCTGTGTCCTCCTTCTGTCCAAATTAGCCTATCAAGTGCATAAATTCAGGATGTAAAGCCCCAATCATCCATCCCATCTATTCCAACATAACAATCTAAGCGGCAAATTGCCAATTTCCTTTAAGTTGCAAGATGTTGAAAACTAAATGTTTTTTTTTTCTGGCAACAGGTATGAAATTTCCGACCCAACAATCTAAGCGGATTTCCTATAAACTGCAGTGTGTTGGAAACTAAAGTAGTATTTTTGGCAGTGCTCACTCCAGTGTTAGTTTTGGCTCAGCAAAAGTGGCTTATTATCCAATTTATATTGGCAAATAAGATTTTACTTCTGCGCCAAAACTTAGGCCTTATAAGTGAATGCAACCGGCTACTCTAACTGAAGAAATGGTAATTATCCACTCAATGCAGCTTATAAGATTTCTGGTAACATTTGTAATTAACAAATGCACTGTAGTTTCAATCATCCTTCACCTCATTGCCATGTCCTCCTTCGTTCGAATCCAGCTCTTGCCAGGTCACCTGGGCCTGTGTTGGCTGTTTCAATCAACCTTCGCCTCATTGCCGTGTCCTCCTCCTGTCCTAAATAGCCTACCAAGTGCATAAATGCAGGATGTTAAGTCCCAATCATCCATCGAAAAGTTCAAAACTGTCTTAATGATTATTTGATACACATATGTTAATAATTGTGTTATCTTTCATTGCAGATGCTATCAACAGTATTAAACATCATTATGTTCGAAGATTGTCGGAATCAATGGTCAATGTCACGACCGTTGCTAGGCCTCATTTTGTTAAATGAAGAGGTGAGTCAGCTGATTTTGTGTTTTAAAATGCCTTAGATTTGATGTGATGATTAGGCCTAGGCCTAATTCAATATTTCACATCGAATGAATCTGAGGAATTGGTCAATAAAATTTTTTTGGATGGCATCAGTTTGCTGTCGAAGATCAGAAGCCATTATTACTCGAAGATGAACTGTTATTAATATTGTTTTTCAACCTCCCAATTTCTGTAAAAATTTGACTCTTGATTTTAAATACTTTATGACCGTCAATGCTCTTCGTTCCATCTTATTATGATTCTGGATCGAGCAAATATAGCAAATCTAAATATTACAACAAAAACTATATAGCTCTGTATAATCTAAATAGAAAAACACAGAAACTCTGTATCTATTTGTCCTGTTAAACTTTATCAAAATGTAAATGTTGCATTGTATTTGTGTTGTAGTATTTCCACAAGTTACGAGACAACATCATCAGCAGTCAACCGGCCGACAAGCAAGCAGCGATGGCCCAGTGCTTCAAAACCCTCATGGAAAACATAGACAGAACGCTTCACACGAAAAATAGGGACTCGTAAGTTGAAGAATACTGACATAAATTTAAATAATTTTACACAATTTGCTAATAGCATGGACTGCATGGTATCTACTGGACAGCAAGGGGGTGGGAGGGTTGGTCTATTGGTAGCTTGCTGGGCTGCCAATCGCTGGGTCCAGGGTTCAAATCCAGCTCTTGCCGGGTCACCTTGGCCTATGTTGGATGGCTGTTTCAATCATCCTTCGCCTAGACCCAGAAGCCGTAACTTTTTTCGGTCACGCCTGGCTTAAAAGGTTTCATGGCTGCTAGCCAGCTTAAGCTGTGGCCGCCGTGCAGCTGTGGCTGCTCATGCTGAAGACATTTTCCTTGGCTTACAACATACTTTTGAATTTTTGCCCAAAATATCATTGTTTGATAACTGTGAGTCTAAATCACTTTTCTTTAAAAATATTGATTTAGACAATAATTTGAAAGTAGAAGGTAAAATATCAACTTTACAACATGAACGATGTAAATGGATAATATAATCCTTGAAAATACAGAAATTTTACTTATTAAGACTATTTTGCATCCAAAACATACACAAACATATGTGATTTTTTTTTGTATGGCTGCTAGCCGGCTCAAACTAGTCATGGCTGCTAATAGTAGCTTGAAAATAAATCAGTGGCTGGCTAAAAAATTAGCCACCATGACTGCTCATGATGGCTCATGGCTGCGGCTTCGGGGTCTACCTTTGCCTCATTGGTGTGTCCTCCTCCTGTCCTAGTTATCCTTCCAAGTGCATAAATACATGATGTAAAGCACCAATCATATCCATCCATCCTCCTGTTTAATTAACCTAGAGTGCATAAATGTAGGAAGTGAAGTCCTAATCATTCATCCAACCTTGTGTTGATGTAGGAACCATTCTGATTTATATTTCTGTTTTACGACAGACAATTGATTCATTTTCCTCTTCGTTTCTTTCCAGATTTACGCAAAACCTTTCCATGTTCCGCCGTGATGTGAATGACTCTTTAAAAGCTCCCACTTCAAACAGCCTTGTGCTAAACGACATGATGAGCTAGCTGGGACCATTATGCAACGAGTGTTAGCAAAACTTACCGAAGTCAAAACTTGGTAAAAGTTACGCACTCTGCATCAACGGATAGACTCTTAGCCCTCGGGGCTCGTGCGCTCTGGGTCCGAAACCCGAGAGCTGCTCTACATTATGTGATAAGGATAAAACTGCTTGTTATGTTAAAACGTGTTGATATACGTGTTGAATAGGATGGTAGGATGATGTAATATACAGTACCTTGCAATGGGCAACCTTCTTCTTGCAGCGCCACATTGGTTGCTCGGGAGGGTTACGGGGGCTCGTCCGGTTATTGTTATGTAAATTACCACTTGCTAAAAGAATCTGTAGGAGGTCGCATGTAGAAGAGGGGTTGTCCATCGCAGGGGTCACTATATTATGTAATACTGTACACACAGCTCACTAAAGTGTTCATGTTTAAGTGCACTGTACCAGCTACAGTGTGTTCTGGCAAAAATGGCTTAGGTGTCTAAAAAAGGAAATTTGAAATTTCTCTTTAAAGAGCTCTACGATGTTACAAGTGTAAAAGAGATGGTATTCGTTGCTGTGAAAGAGTTAAGGTCGGATTTTCTCTCTTCTGAAGAATATTAAGGTTAAAATAATGTTGATTATCTCTTTATTTTGGCCGAGTCATTAAATTCAAAGTTCCTTCTCTTCTCAGTCTTCTGTTTAACTTTATGGCTATTTGATGAAAAGCATTGAGTTCACATTTGAAAAAAGAAATTTCTGCTTCAAACACTGAGCAAGCTAAATTGTAGGCAGTTCGGAGAATAAACGTCGTTTAAAAACGACTTAGTCACTTCTAAATGAGCTTCAATTTCTTTTTTAAACCATGAAGTAAGCAAATATCAGTTCTTAAAGATAAATGTCTCTAAGAAGATAAAGTTTGGAAAGATCATACTGAATTAATTTCTCACTGACAGTTACCTTTTTCCGTGTGAAGGCAATTATTTCACTCGTTTGTAGTCATATTTCTTTTCTTTGCCACAAAGACCAATTATGAGGCATCAGATGTTAAGTGTGATAAGCATTGCAATTTATAAAAAGCTCAATACAATCATTGTATATCATTCTTTGCACTGTTAATATTAGTAATGAATGTGCACTGGTGCGAACATGTTCAAAACTACACTATACCGACTTATTTCCTGGTTTTTTTTTACCTATGTGTTAAATACTTTAGTCTAAGTGGTAAATACTTTCTAAGTAATAATAATAAAAAAAAAAAGGTAGAAAAATTTGTTTCAAAATTACCATTCCATTGTAGGGACGCTCGGAAAATTGTTAATAGTTTCGGAAATGGGAAAAGTTAACCTCGTCCGATATCAACTAGTGACACTGTTGTACAAACAGACCTATTGACAATCATGGTTTAATGGTTCAGAACAAATCATTTCAAAGTGTTCTCTGTTTCAATGCCATATGAGTGTTATAAACTTTATAATTGGTTTTAAAAACCACATGAAAACCTTATTAAAAAAAGAAGGTGCATCTGAAGTTTTTTTGTTAATTTATCCTTTGGCTTGTGGACATCATTAATTTATTTGGGATTCGGTTTAAATTCATGCCAAATTATAAGGTTATTATAAGCAGGAAAGGGAAGGTCTAAACTTAAAGGTAGTGGAATTAAAATCGAAATTAAACTTGAGCGGTAGTGGAGTTAAAATTGCATTATGATTGGGAGAGGGAGGTGTTTTTGCTTAGGAAATGGGAGTAAAAAATGTTTTAAAACTTAACTATGTTGGCTATTTGGTGATGTTAACTTACAAAAATATTCTATATTATAGAGATTGGAACTTGAATCAATTAGGACAACAATTGTTCACTGAATTCTTTTGATTTATAAGAATTTACTTGGTGTCTAAGGCAGAGAACTGATGTTTTCAATTGAGTAAGTTTTGGTTTCTGACTTGGTGGAAAGAGAGACTTGTGATATTGACTTGATGCAGATTTATTTTTACTTTCAATTCTAGTTCTTGGTAAATTTACCTACCTGGTTAATCAAATTAGGTACCTGGTAAATCAAATTTTGGTGATATTGACTTGATGCAGATTTATTTTTACTTTCAATTCTAGTTCTTGGTAAATTTACCTACCTGGTTAATCAAATTAGGTACCTGGTAAATTTTGGTTTCATGTAAGTCAAATTTGGTTTCAGGTAAAATATGTTCAGTACCAAGTATTTCATTTTTGCAGGGTGTCTGCCAATCCTTGAAAGCCTGGTATTTGGTTTCTCAAATTCCGGGCCTTGAAAAGCCTTGAAAAAAACTGCATTTTGCACAAAAGGCCTAGAAAAGCCTGGAATTTAGTTCCTACTAATAAGAAAAAATTCACTGCTAAATATTCGGCAATTTATTTTGATTCCGACAGTAGAAACATTTTGATATTTAAAAAAAACTGTCTGTTGTTTTCGGTGCACTGAAAGATTGGCCTTGATTTTGGGAAAGTTCGCTGTGGAAAATCCTGGAATTTGATTTCGAAAATAATGCAGACACCCTGATTTGGTACTTGATATTTCAAATTTGGTACCTGGTAAATGAAATTTGGTCCCTGTTAAAATCAAATTTTGAGACTTGAAAATCACCAAGGATTCTCTTCCTTGATTGACTAAACTTCACATTCGCAACATGGTCATGTCACAGAATGTTACAAGCAACCCGGTTACTTCCATTTTACCTGAAATTTGTTTATTTTGTATCACATTCACTTGTAGATTTTTGTAAATAGTTTATTGAACATTTTCATCAACAACAAAAAATTGTGCCATGCATGCCTGCAACTGTGTTTAATTATTTTTCACTTTTTGTCTAAAGTTTTGGGTATGAATTGCATGATTTCTGATTCCAAAAGGGTTTATAAAATTAGTTTTTTATAAATTGTGTAATTAGGTTTTTCTTCACCAACACTTCGGTCATGTCGGTAGCACAAGTTTAAGTTAAACTTCCAAGCAGCAATATAGCAAATGTGAAAGAGCTGTTTTATTATGTCTTTGTGACTTTGTTTAAATATTTTCTTTTGTGAAGGAGATAATAATCTCCACATTTTTGTTGACCAAAGACTTTACACTTTAGGCATTTGACTGGCAATTCATAATATATTATTTCTGAAATCTTGGGACTCGCAGAAGTGTTTCAATCTTCTTTCATTCATTTTCCAGAAATGTCTTAATTTGTCATGCATATTTTTATATTTATGTATACAAAAACAAATGCTTTAGACAGTGATTAGTCCAATTCTTTGCAAAAAATTTAAAGTTTTAAATTTGCGGAAAAAATTCTGTTAACGCTATAATTTTGTGAATGCTGTAATATTTCTTTGATAGAAACCTTTGCAGCTAGTCAAATACTTGGTGTTAAGTCTTTGGTTTTCTTCCAAATTCGGTTTAATACAAAAAAGTGATAACTAACAATTACCGAAAATGCTGTATATATCCGGGTTGCCATGTAAATTTGTTGGGTATCGAAGGAGTCTTAAAACGTTTTTTGTAATTTCAACCATTTGCAATTCTTTGATTTTTATACATTTTTCATACGGTCATATGTGATAACTTTTGCCCAAACTTGCTTTGGCGGTGTTGACTACATTGAAGTGTTATTAAAATGTTATGGATAAGGTCCAATAGCGCTTAAACTGCCAATACGCAAGATTTCAAGGTGTTTTCTATGTTCACTGTTTAATGATTTCTTCTCAAGAACTGAGTTTGTCTTGTAGAGAGCTAAGGGTAATATATAAACTGTAAATTTTGATAATTTAATAGAATCTCTCTTGTCAAAGACAGATATGTAAAAATACAGGCCAATAAATCTGGAACTGTTATATATACAAAACAGTACTTGCGTTTGTGTTTTTATAGGTTATTAAAAAATTCATAACTTAATAATGAGCAATTGCACCACATTCATCTTACAGCATCTGTTAGTAAATAATATTTTTGTTCAGACAGATTTGGTTTTAACTTGGTTCAGGTTGTCAGACATTGGCAATTAGACGCTGAAGTTTCTAAGCTGCAGGTTTTTGCCAGATTTTGTGCTCCTATATCACAGATACTAAATACCTGAGATGCTTAATTTTTGCCCTGATTGTTAAAACTCCATGACAACTTGATCTTCAGCACAAATTAACCTTCTCTCTTTAATACTTTCCCTGCTTTTGCTTTTCAAACATGGCGACCCAGAAAATTATGCTAAATGAAAGAGCATATTTGAACAGCCACAGTTCCCAGAAATACAGTCCTATACTAATAATAAATCAAGGGGAGGAAGCAACTGGGCTCAACTGCTGGACACACAAAAATTCAGGCCAATAGAATTGATTCTGAAGATACAGCTCTCTAAAATGTCAATTCCATTTGATGTCACAAAAACGAGGGCAAAAAATGACAAAACATTACCCTCGTTTTTATTTTTTGTAGCAAAACTATTGAAGATAGAGACCTGAAATTTTGCACACTTCTAACAAAGTATATTACCTTGATTTGACAATTGTTTCATAGATATCAGCAGAGTGAGTGTCCCAGTTAAGTTCACATAGACCATGCATTATCTGAAACCCGAGAATTCTTAATGCGACTTCATGATCACATACTCCATTGAAACATGACACAAAATGATTGCTGCCTTTAACATTGTTCAAGAAAATTGACTAGATTACGATCAATCTATCTATATATCTATCTTACTATATAAAGGCGCTATTTTGGATGCTTCGGTCCCTCTCTGGGTGACCCACGACCGCCGAATTCGTACAGTGTATATCTTTTTCTCAAAGATTTTTTTAAAAATCATTAAAAAAAATTTTCCCCAATATTTTGTCCAATTTCTTTTAAATGCCATGTTTTGCCATAATGGGCATTTCTAGTTTTATATATTGATATAACCCTTTTGTCCTTCACTCAGCAGTAACTCTTTGCCGGTTCTTGAATTTCTCCGTAGAAGTTTTTCTGGTCGTAAATTGCTTTTAACGTATCCATTAGATTTTGGTTTAGGAGATCACAGAAGGGCTTTGTTACAACAAATGGTTCATTCCAATTAGATTTGTCAAATTTTATATCATCTTGACCACTGGCACAAAAAAGTTGCAGGTCAGTCCTTATTGCTTTGTAGTACGTTATTTCATCAAGTAATCCGTCACCTCCTTGTTTTAATCTTTCGTTAAAAATCGATAAAAAAGTTTCATATAAAGCGTAGTCCACTTTGCTCCAAGTTTTATATTTTCTGACTAGCTCTAGGTTTTCTTTGTATTCATAGTTTCCAACGTTACGACGGAGGTATAAAATATCCTTGAGATTCCAGTTCATTAAACGTTTCAACATGACTAAAGACTCGTCGAAATGTTCGACGATGATGACTAAATCTAAGCGTTTCGTTATTTTCCTCAACCACTCTTTAACAGCTGTTCGATTGTCACTGTAATCGGGCCTTCCTTCAGGGAATCCTGTCGGAAAGCCCAAATTGAACGACATCAGATTTTTCGACATACTAAATCCATCCGGGATGCAGAATTTCTTGGGATGAGGCTTCTTGTAGAGGGCTTCGTATTTCTCTTGGTTCTTAAAATAATCCTCGAGAGGATCATCGGTCGCTATGCTCAATACTTCTTTCAGATTGTAGTAATTGAACATCGATTTAAATTGACTAAAAGGTTCGCGAATACTCGTGACGTATACAGTATCCTTCGGCATTAGCGATCTCAAACTTTCACTATACACAGCATGGTCTGATAACACATTGAACCGCCCATCGGAGGCTAAAGACGGCCGGTAAAATGACTTCTCTATCTCGTACGGCCAGCCGAGGTAGAGTTTATTCTTCACTGGTAGGACGCACTGCAAGTCTCGCACTAAGGCAAAACGGTGAAACATAGAATCTAAAGTTTCGCTTCCGCATTTGATCATCTTGATGTAAACCAAATTCTTCTTTTCTTCTCCGTTGTCATTATTGCGAGACAAGATGTGTACATCATCGGAATCTCCAAACCAGCCACCGATGCCGTGGAAAACGGTATAATAAGCGAAGATGACCACCAGTACGAGAAGAATTCTCCTCCTCTTTGGTAATTTCAGCATTGTGCGAAGCTGGAATAGAAAATAATTAGAAAATTTTGTGAAATATTTTAAGAATCGATATATTGTTAAAGTTAAACACATTATTTAGAAATGCGCTAAAACATGCGCTCAAATATAATTCATTTCCCAAAAAGAAATTTATGAACATGACAGCGATAAGTATGTATGTGACATCACTCCAAGGAGGCCTAACCACTCGCATTTCTTCGAATAATCAGAGTGCACCCTCACACTGTTATTTACTGTGCTGCCTTCCATAACCAAGGAGGTAACTGCTATAAGAATTATGTTAACATACACTTATTTTACTAAACATACCAAAATATATGTACCTCGGTGTGAAATGTTCAGTCCTAGATTTCTCAGTAGCTGAGCTCAGAATGTGTTAATTGGTCTGAATCTTTTGATGAATATATAGGGAGTATTTAGATTGGCCTTAAAAATATATGCAAATCCATATTTAACATGTGTGTTCCAGATGGCCAAGATTCATTAGATAATGATATTAAAATTTTCAATGGCTAAGCATTGATTGCATTGCATTTTAATCATGTTAATTAGCCATAGCAAAATGTGCAAGCAAACATACAAAGGAGATAATAGTAATGATTTGACTTTCATTTAATCAATGATGAACATACTGTGTAATTTACATCAATTAAGCCTAAGATAACCGGGGGAGGGGACATGAAGTTTTCCTTAATGGGAAATTATTTATTTCATGGTAATAGCGACCATAATTATTTATGTCAAGCGAGACATCCTCAAATATTTGTTTCAGTTTTGGGCCATCCCGAGGGTTGATTGAAGAGATGGGGAAGGGAGCGGGAGCCAGGAGTCAACATTTTACACGTTTACCCCATGTGAGGGATAATTTATTTGCCCAGCACAGACACTGATACAAGTGTCTGCCAATTTAATGTCTCATCCGAACGACATCTGGCTAGGATTTTGCTCATGAAAGTCAACTGAAAAATGTTGGGTTCCCCACCCGGGGTTTGAATCCAAGCATAGCAGGCCTGGCCTCTAGCCCTGAGGCCAATTAGCTGCTACAATTGAACATGGCACCAGCAATTGGAAAGCCAAAGCGCTTGCAACTGAGCTCTGTGTGTGTGTGTGTGTGTGTGTGTTTGTGTTTTACGCCTCTGCAGCACCTTATTGGGCTATATCGAGGCTTGCTCAGGTGTTATTTGTCTTTATTTATTGTCCTCATAGCATGTCTGTGTTGGAAGAACTAACTTTGTTGGTTGGTGAAGAAATTATCTACGGATTTTCTGGGCTACTTTTAGCGCTGTTGTAAACAGGTTGTGGCGTATAAGAAGGATCAGAGCACCTGCTCCTTCTTCGGTAAATTTGTAATTTTTAATAGCTTTGATGAGGTCCGACTTTGTACTGAAACCGTCTTTGTTGAACGGCCCCTTTGTTTGTTGTGTACGTTGTACAAGTTGTGTGCGTGCTTGGTAAAGTCTCAATGATGCAAGAAGTGTTTTTGTATACTCAAGGTAGTCTTCTGTGAGCTTCCTTCTACTAGTTTGCCATTTGTTGTTTAACACCAAGCAGACAACTGCTGCAGCTGACTTAGTTAGGTGTCCTGACTGTTCTTTTTGACATGAACTGTTCTGGCGATGTTCTACCAATTTCAGGATAAGAAAGAGTAGGTCGTGAATAAGAAGAAGAATCATAGTTCCATATTCAATCTCTGTGAATAGGTGTGATGCTGTGGCTTCCCGGATCTCGGCAACAGAACAATATTTTTCTTTTGGCCAGCAGCCTGCACTTTGAGTTGTTCTCTGTAAGAGAAGTCCATATCCATTTTCAAGGCCTGCATTAGTCAGAGTACTTTTAGAGTTTTCTAGATGTTTCTCAATCAAAGCTAGGCGGTCGTACGTGGTCAGTGATAGATCTTTGTGTACCAACTTGAGGTAGATGTCTTTGTTGGATGAAGCCATCACTTCATTGCATTTTTTAGGATTCTTGTTCTCAGAAGCCAATGCTTCTTTCGTCTTGGCTTGTTCAGGTGACATCTTCGTTTGAGGGATATCAGTAGAGGACGTATGACTTTGTTTCCTGGGTGATATGCCTGAAACTGGTTCAGGAGAGTGCATGGTTTCTTTCTTCTTTGGTCGTTCTGGTGAAGATTTCTTCTGTACGACATCCATGAAGAGGTTCGTCTTCAGTTGAATCCGTCTCTTTGGAGATAAGTGTAAAACTGGTCTGGGGTAGTCTGATCCTTGGTCCATGCTGTCCGTATCCTCTTCTACACGGCGTCTGGCTTCAGGGAATGATATTCCTGTGTCAATCTGTAGTTGTAGGATTTCCCTTTCTTTCTTGAAGATTCTGCAGTCTTGGCTAAATGCAGGGTGATCCCCTGCACAATTAACACAATACGAGGGCTTGGAGCATGGTTGCTTTTTTGTGTGAGTGTGATCCAGTTCTCCGCAATTGGCACAAACTGTCGACCTTCTACACATACTGCTGAAATGTCCGTAGATTTGGCAATTGAAACAACGTTTTGGGCGAGGAAAGATAGGGCGAACTCTGCACTTTTCAAAAGCTACAGGTACTTTCTTTGGAACTTTATCGTCTTTGAATGTCAAGTGTAGTAATTCATATCCATTTTTTTGGGAAAGACGTTTGAAGTGTTCAATGCCATGTTTCTTGAACCACTTGTTTAGCTGAGCATCAGTACATGTCCTGCTCTCTTTTGAGAAGATGAGGCCTTTGCCTGGTCTTATGAAAGGTTCAAAGGAGATTTTTGTTCCGGCAATTTCGTTGACTGATGTCAGTTTCTCTTTTTGTTGATCGTTCTGAGGATGAATCAAGAAGGTTCCATTAGTTTGACGTCTTATTTCTCCAGCTACAGTGTTGTCACAAGTGTCTGCAATAACTTCATAAACATCGATAGCTGACAGGTCGTCAAGGGATTTTGTTTCACCTTTCATCACAAGGCAATTTTCGTCTTTCAAGATGTGTGGGAGGCGGTCAGGGTCTATCAAGTCATCCGAAGATGTCCTTGTCCGTTGAAATCTTGGTAGTCCAGTCGCCAATTTTTCGATCTCAGCCTGGTTTCCCGCTGAGGGACGCGCACCTTGGTTACCCGGTTGACGTACGATCCGGTCTTGAAACATGTTTTTTGACATTATCATTGATATTCCCCTGTAAGGTAGGGGACACACCGTGCATGCGCACTGTCTCATGTTGGCCACTAAGGATAGAGGTCTTCACCTTAGTGTTACCACCACCCGCCACGAGGAGGCCCGAGACCTGCGGGGGCGAGCTCTGTGTGTGTATGTGTGTTTGTGTTCTCTTCAGCACCCATGCAACTGAGCTAACGACACAACTTCAGCAATAATTTGATAATATGGCATAGGCCAAATCTCCTTTACCATGTTTACAAGGAATACCTTCTTTAGATAAAAGCAACAATTAGCCTATTATTCTATATCCAATGGGCATATCTACATTGCAGCAATGTTATGACCACATCATGATAACGTTGCAATTTTTGTGAAAATTATGTGGAATTGTATGATAGAAAATAACATTGTCGCAACGTGCTGCAATGTCAAACTATATATATTAGCATGACATTGAATCATTGTGCCATGATTGTGGCAATGTTGTCACAACGCTGTGGAAAATCCCAAAGTTGTCTTCACGTTGTGGCAACAATTTCTACTACCGTAAAACGGGGTAAAGTCAGCAGTCCGGGGGAAAGTTGGCCAGCTATTTTATCCCACTTAATGGCAGAAATGCCAACTTTCCTCACTAACACTGGTGTGGTGGCAAATTTGCCGAAGAAACTTTTGTCAGAGAGAAAAGTTGGCATTTCTTCCATAAAGTGGGTTAAAATAGTCGGCCAACTTTCCCCCGGACTGCCAACTTTACCCCGTTTTACGGTATACAGTTATACGTAACAAGAGACGGACTCCCAACCAATTGGTAACATTGTGTTTACGTTGTGCGCCCGTCGGGTAATAATATCACACGAAACAACATAGGATAGACGAAAATGTATTACATGTACAATAAAACAAATCATAAACCAACAGACATATTAAACATAAGCATAAACAGATGAATATAAAATGTTATATACACAAATATGTACAATAAAAATGCCATTAAAACAGCTTTAAATTGAGAGCAATACTTACCATAAAATTTGCCATGACACAATCCAAATCATGTTTATACCTGCATGGCTGTCACCTGATTGCAGCAGACATAGCATGCCTAGTGTCACAGTAGTAAAGCAATGCTATTTTGCAAATCAATAGGGAAGTCAATAAGCAAGCATAAACACATGGGGCAGCCAGAGCAAGCTCATATGCTGACTTTCCAGGTCATATTGCATGCTTGGGTGCTTCCTAGAACAGGATCCGCCATACAGTATTATATACCATTTGACACCTCTGTTGGCCAATCACAAGCCTGTATTTCACTACAATAAATCCTATATTCTTTTTCGTCCACTTATCGTCTCACGTATGGCTGTTTGAGGGTTTGTCTCATGATATAAGCTGGTTGTTCACCATGGGATCGGGAATATGTGTTTATCACATATCACTAAAGCCATTGGGTGATAAATCACATATTCCCTCTCCCGCAGTGAATAACCTATACTAACTTCATGAAAATGTCTGCTTTCTATCCAATGCTATGAATATAATCTCTTGTCTTGCTAAATATAATATGGCTTCAATAATTAATAGACAGCCATCAATTTCAACATAATCAACCTGCAGCTTTGAGATAAACATGGGACATTTTATACTCACATATTTTTCTCATGCTTAAATGTGAAATAAGAGGATATAGTAACATTATTGTACAAATTTTGACAAAAACAAGATTAAAAATTGAAGACATTTCAAAATCCTAAACACCAGTCTTTGACAGATGGTAGAATTATGTATGTCCTGACAAGCAATTTTTGGTTGACGGGCAAGCAATTTTTTCCCAGCATCAAATGCAAAATGCCATGCATTATTTATCATAATAATGATTATTTTATAAATTTGAAGGGAGCAAGTTCATCCTCAACCAAAAGGGACAAGGCACGAGCCAGCGCTCATGTTGTCTTTTGCAAATATGACATTCAAAATGTATGTGTGTGTGTGTGCGTGTTTTACGCCTCATCAGCACCTAATTGGGCTATAAAAAGGCATACTTGGTCTTTATAAATTTGTCTGTCTTTGTCTGTCTATATTTGGTGTTCATAGTAGAGTTAGTCGTCCTTTTTTTAGGTTTCTTTGACTTTGTAAGCCGTTGCCTTCGTATTAATTTTTTGGAAACTTTGAGAAAGTCCAAGTATTGTTATGATTCCATAGAAATTATTGCCGAATGTACTTGACAGACCAGGAGTTCACAGAGTACCTCATGTTTGAAATTAATATCATGTAGAGTTCTCTCACCAGGGGCTTGGTGAGCAAGTCTGCTATTCCGTGTCTATAAACAGCACATCCTACAACCATAGAACTGTAGTACAGTTCTATGCTACAACCAGCTCTGAAATCTGGCTGAGTGAAGCTACCCCAACACCTTGGCCCTTGGCCTCTTAACCTTTGGCTGAACCGTCTAAGGTGCTGGGCAATAAGCTAAACACAAAATCAAATTTATCTTTTTGCCAGTTATGTCATTCGTGGTGTTCGATCAATCAGTGATTTGGAAACTTTTCAAAGCCAGCAATTTTAAGATGTTACACTGCTGGATGCAGCTGGCCCTTTATAATTTGATGTCGATCGATATTATCGTCAGGGTGTACTGCTTCCCTCAACAATGCACGGATATACTCAAGATTCACTGGACATACTCCTCTTAGTCTTGAGATATTTTCACTGTCCTTTTCTTCATCTTCTGGGTGTGATCACTTTGATATCCTGCTTTCTTCCTTTGGTTCTTCCTCTTGGCCTTCTCCCTTTTCTTCTTCCAGTGGATCCCTTAGACCCTGTTCTTTTTCTTCCTCTAATTCTTGTTATGCTTCCATAGATTCATTGCCGGTTGTCGTGTTCCCGCCATCATCAGATTCTTCTTGTTCCTTTGCAGGGTCTGGTCCAGTTGCGTGTTCATCTTCCATTGCTACCTCAGGAGGAGTTGTGGCACCAGTTGTTGGGTTTTGTTCTCCAAGGTCTGGCTGGGAAGCAGGCTGTTAGGTGATGGTTGCTGTCTTTGGAGTGGTTTTTGCATTTGTTCTTTCCGAGTGTCTGTTATTGTCTTCTGTGCTGTGTATTGTTGATGTGATCTGTTGAAGCTAAGTTCATCGCATCCGTCCATGCATGTACAGTGTCGCGTGTAAATTAGTGAAACGCATGATATTGTGCCATTGCATCAATGCTAAACATCATCAGCATAACTGCTCGTGGAGACATGAATTCTCAACTGATGAGAGGAAAACATATTGGGTCATGAAGGCCAATATGTGAGGCAAGTAGTGTAATAATGGCAGCCAATGTTCATTGCTGTAGTCGGAGTGAGATATGGGTCAAAGTCTTTGATAAATTAGTGAAACACAGGCCCAATGTTATTTAATAGGGAAGGGTGGTTCACTTACTTATCAAAGACTTTGACCAATACCTAACTACGACTACAGCAGAGAAAATTGGCTGCCACTGTTGTCCCACATGCCTCACATATCAGCCTTTATGACCCAATATGTTTTCCTCTCATTGGATGAGAAATCATGCCTCCTTAAGAGCTCTTAAGCAGTTTGGTTGACAATGTCAAGCTTTGATGTAATGGCACAATATCAAGAGTTTCACTTACTCACTGTACTGTAAAATTTGAAAACTGTGTTGAAGCAATCATTTGAGCTGTCTGAGAATGTTAATAATTTTCAAGCTATGATAGCTCAATCCTATTAGTTGTCAAGGAACGATAGCTCAATGCTAGAAGTTGTCCCAAGGAATCATAACATTAAGCTGTGAAAACATGAAAGCTTCAGTTGTTGCAGATAACTTGACATCTCAGCCATGCCACATATAGCACCATCTATAACAAGCACTTCTCATAACACTGCATTTAGTTTTAAATAATTATTTACTTAAAAGAAATAAGAACATTTATATTACACTATCCCAAAGAAAACTGAGTAGCACACCACTTTAGCTGGTCACTTTTTTTATTTTTATCTCTCTTAAATTAATTTGTGGGAGTAATTAGATGCATGCTTTCACACATGCCAACCAACATTTCCAAGTCGGAGTGTGTTCAAATATAGGCTTATAGCACTGTATACCAACTCAGATGAGCCACAGGTCATTGGGATTTATTCACAAGAAATTAATTTTTTTAATCTCCTTGTGATGCAATGGTCTGTGTTGAATGCATCTTGGGCCTGTCGATGATGTTCTGAAATGAAGCACACTGGATCAGGTGGATCCCCTTGAGAGATATAACAATATTTTGGGATTACAGCCCACATTCATAAATAACTTTATAAGAAATGTCACACAAATATAAATCACAAAGCAACTAAAATAAGTCAACACAGCTCAAAATTTTGAGTTGTGTCAGCTTGGATCAAAAAGTCAACAAAACTCAATATTTTGAGCTGTAAGTCAACACAGCTCATTGTTTTGAGTTTTCTCAGCTTGAATACCTCTGTCAACATAGCTTAGTATTTTGAGCTATCTCAGCTCGGTATTTTGAGTTATCTCAGCTTAAAACATTAATCTATGTTAGCTCAATCAACGTGTGCAACCATCTCACTCAATCAATTGAGCTGAAACAGTGCCTCCAATTTTACAGTGTGTACTACAACATAATTAACGTCATAATGCATTTTGATCCTAGCTTTCCAATGACATCGTATCATGGCGAGATCTAATCTGTTTAATCATGATGTAATTTCAGAATGTGAGAACAAATCAATCAACATGATCAATTAATTGTGTTGTTGTGTAGAGAATAACATTAGCATATGAAACTTTAATATCAACGTGGCTTGAGTTCACAATTATGATATCAACGTGGCTTGAGTTCACAATTATGGAATGAAAACTGAACAAGTTCTCAGTCACTGCACATTGACCATGAACACCTAATAGACTTCCATCAATACTCAATAGATAATAATTGTTGTTCTGTGAGATAAGAATGGAGATTAGATAACTTGTATTGATGGACGATGGAACTGTCAGAAATTCACTTCCAATAGAGGGGTCATCTGAAGGAGCAGTGATTCACAGGTAAACTATATTTGAACTTATTCATAATTCATAATTATTGCATTGCACTGGTATTTTCAGCGATAACTCATTATATATTCCAAGAGATTAATGCACTGCTGTCTCTCAATTATAATTTGCCCGATGTGTGTGGTAGCGTGCTAGACTGCCAATCGCTGGGTGCAGGGTTCGGCTCATTGCCGTGTCCTCCTTCTGTCCTAATTTGCCTACCAAGTGCATAAATACAGGACGTAAAGCCCCAATCATCCATCCATCCATCTTGCTTGTGTGAGAGGGCCTGTTGCAAGGGGCCAATTTGTAAAAATTAGTAAAACAAATCACCCATGCAAACTTAACAGATGATTACAAGTGAAAGTTGCCAATTAAACTGTATACATATGTTTTGTAGGTAAAAGCAGTCCAGAATTAAAGATATGTATGTATGTATGTAAGTTTATTGACAAAAAGGGAGAAATTTGTCCATGATACACATTCTTAAATTTTTAAGAAATCAATAAATAACTTTCAAAGAATAGTTATCAGTTTATATGAATGAGGCAAATCAAAGATCAACAACAACAGTAAATTGCAGAATCACGATGCTTTCTCTGAGAGACACTGGCAATGCAAGGCTGCAAATAAAGATTTCAATGCAAGTACTCTGCACATTTAGTTTATACTTAGCATTTATTGAGAGAGCGTATACTCTCTATGCATATGCAAAAGAGACAACAGTGAGCTGCCACAGGCAGTGGACTCTGCCAGAATTCATATTCCACAACTGACAAGCAACTGCCCCTGTGGTGGAACGAGTGTCCCGAATGTTGAAACTGACACACTAAAGTCTATATTGTCTCATGGCATATTTCGTTTTAGAATATCATTAGTAAAGGTTATTCACCACGGGAGAGGGAATATGTGATTTATCACCCGAGGCCTTTAGGCCGAGATGTGATAAACACATATTCCTGATCCCATGGTGAATAACTGGCTTATACCATGAGACAAACACTCAAACAGTCAAACATGAGAGGATAACTGGACAACAAAGAATATGGGAATTATTCCCCTGAAATACTGTAATGTGATTGGCTGACAGAGGTGTCGAATGGTATAAGTAATAATACCCGAAACAGAGGCCAAAAACTGGGAGTTTAAACATGAAAGAACTGAATTTACTCATACATGACCATGAATTCAGCCAGTCTCTTCACAGCTGGTGCTGTTCAGAAACTAAGGGACTTGGGTTAGTCTGCAATGAAAGCATCTCCACAGCATGTACAATAAACCATATCATATGATTCAGAAATATGGATTCAATGTGTGTGTGTTTGTGTGTGTGTTTGTGGATTCCATGACTTTAATTAAATTCATAAAAACATAATATAAATTTATGACACAGTGTTAATGTTGCAATGTTCTAAATATCAGGTGTACTGATCCTGAACAAGTACAATGTCACTTCAATACTAAATATAGATCTATAGGAATAACATGACCCATTTTACTGCATACACAATGTAGTGACAATACTGTGATATAGTCAAGATCTTCAAGACTCACAATAATTGTTCTATATATTCTAAGAAATTGTTCTACATTTTCTTCCAGACTTGAACATGGCTAGTTTAGAAGCAAAAGATGGAAAGTTCTTCCTCAAAGGGAAGGAGCTTGTCATCCTCAGTGGTGCGATGCATTACTTTAGGGTACACCAGGACTACTGGAAGGACCGGCTGATGCGACTGAAGGCCTGCGGACTCAACTGTGTTGAAACGTTTGTATCTTTATCATATTGCATATGCTACGACCAATTCAGTGAACATTTTGGCAACAGGACATGAAATGTAAACAAACATATTCCTGGAAATTTGCCCGTCCAATCCACTATAAATTATTTCTCAGTTCAACACATATTTTACTAATCCACAATGTTGTTAATTTTCTCAGTCCAATCAACAATGTTGTTAATCTTCTCTGTCCATGTGTCCAATCCACAATGATGTTAATCTTCTTAGTCCAATCCACAATGTTGCTAATCTTCCTTGTCCAATCCACAATGTTGTTAATCTTTCTTGTCCAATCCACAATGTTGTAAATATTCACTGTTCAATTAACAATGTTATTAATCTTCTCAGTCCAATCCATAATGTTGCGAATTTTCCTTGTCCAATCCACAATGTTGTTAAATTAATGTTAATCTTCCCTGTCCAATCCAGGGTTGTAAATCTTCTCTGTCCAATCCACAATGTCATTAATCTTCTCTGTCCAATCCACAATGTTATTAATCTTCTCTGACCAATCCACAATGTTATTAATCTTCTCTGTCCAATCCACAATGTCGTTAATCTTCTCAGATCAATCCACAATGTTATTAATCTTCTCTGACCAATCAACAATGTTATTAATCTTCTCTGTCCAATCCACAATGTTGTTAATCTTCTTAGTCCAATCCACACAATGTTGTTAATATTTTCATTCAATTCACAATGTTATTAATCTTCTCTTTCCAATTCACAATGTTATCAATCTTTTCAGTTCAATACACAATGAATGCTATTGATCCTGGGTGGGGGGTTCTCACTACATGTTGGTCTACACCTATGCTCTGCTGAAAAGGGCTCTTCAAGGGCTAATTTTCCCTAGCTAAGGGTCCTCAAATGAGGTCTGAATATTTCTAGACATGGTCCAACATTTCCAGCACTCCTAATTTTGCATAAAAATCACCTTCTCAGAGACATCTGTGGTGGCAAAAAAGCCATTATTCGGCACAAATAATTGAAATAATACAGGCGACCGAAAAAAAACCCCTCTTTTAGGGCGAATTTTCCCTAATCCAGGGTCCTATTTTTGGGTTCATGGCACTCCGTTACTGGGTCTGGGTGCGAGACGCTCAGCTGAGCACCCCCGTCATATTTCGGGGCGAGAACCCCCCCCCCCCCCCCCCAGGCTATTGATCTTTTCTGCCAAATGCACAACATCATTAATCTTCTGTCTAACCCACAGATTTTATAAGATATCTTTGCCAAATTATTAATGGTCTCCTCTGTCTAATCCGCAACATCACCTTTTATTAATCTTCTCTGACCAATCCACAACGTTATTAATCAATTTAATTGATTAAATCATGGGCAGATTCTCTATCAAATCACAAAGATTAACTTCTCTATCTTCTCTGTTCATCCACAATGTTATACATGTACAAAAATCCACATCACACATTTCAGATACATCGCATGGAATAAGCACGAGGAACAGCCAGGCCAGTTCAATTTTGAAGGTATCCTTAATGTGAGGTTGGTTCTGTGAATGACTAACAACTTAGATTGATCATTCTCTTTTCTATGTATTTTAATTTCTCTTCATATCATGTAGTGTACTAGCATCATCTGACTCATGTATAGGCCTGCCTATACAGATATTGAAAATACGATGCATGATCTGAGTTAACTTTCATACGCAAAAAAAATTATGACTTGGTAATACACTACAGTTTGTCTCACAACACATGAACTGTTGTTTGGTCTGATTCCTACTCATCGGCAGGTCACACAGTAGAAATACACATACTTACAGATAGAAGAGCCAATTTGCAATTTATTTATCACATATTTGTGATGTTTTGGTGCTTTTTTGGTCAGATTTTTTACAACAACTGTGCGTTCTAGAAATGAGACAGACTGTAGTGTAGTGTTAATCTCCAGGATTATCTCCCTCTGAGAAACAGTCAATTTACTCCTTCTTTTATTATAATGTTAAGTTTAATAATTGAAAATGAAATGAAACACTTTTCACCAGAGTCATCAAAAATTACTGCTAAAAATATTATTGAAATATCTTTGTAATGTCAAGGGTCTGAAAGTTTTTTGTAATCCAGACGTTACGTCGAAATTGCTCATGAGCTCGGGTTGTACGTGATTATCCGACCAGGCCCCTTCATCTGTGCTGAGTGGGATTTTGGAGGTCTACCAGCGTAAGTCAATATTCAATATTTTTGGTTAAAAAATTATAGGAAATATCTCTTGAATATCTCTGAGTGACTTCAGGACAGTCTGTCTCTATTTAGTGATTAACATACTACATTTTGAAGAGATTTCTTTAGTCAGTTTTACGGAACATATTTAATTTTTTTAATGTTCGAAATATTTGGCCAGATATTATTTTTAGCTTTTAGGATCTTGTGGAGGCACCTTTTCTCAGGCCTGTAACAGTTGTAAGGCCAATAAAAAGCAGTAATCTCAATTATCAATAATTATTTTAAAAATGAAATCAAGCTATTATTTGTCGGCAAACAATCTGTTGGGTCAGAGAATCTAAAAATCAATCGTCTGGCCTTATCTGATAGACACTTAGAAGAAAGCTTCAATGATTCTCTCACAAAACTTTCAGGGGTGTTGGAATAATTTTGCCAAGAATTTAACTTCCAAGATTTTCCTTACAGATGGCTCCTAAGAGACCCCAATATGAAAGTGAGGACATCTTACCAACCCTATTTAGATGCTTCGGACAGATACCTCAAGGAATTGATCGCACAACTTGCTGACCTTCAGGTTAGTTACTACAAATTATTAAAATTATTCATTTTCTCCATTCCATATCAGGGCAATTCCGTTAAGTACGATTTACAGATTAGACACTTTTGCAGCTTGTGTAGCCCTACCGTTACACCTTAGGCCACACATAATTGATCTTTAGCTTCTCGGATCTTCTCAAGGCACTTATTCTAGCGTAGGTCGGTAGGACGAAAAATTTTTTTTCCGTAGGCAGAAAATCTGTTGGGTCGGTCGATTCGAGAAGCTAAAAATTAAAAAAGTCTGGCCTTAGCTATTTCATTGACAGAATTGCCCAAGAGCTATTTAACTTTTTAAGATATTTATAAAATGTATATTTATCACAATTCAGATGAGCAAGGATGGACCAATCATAGCCTGGCAGTTGGAGAATGAATATGGTTCATACGACAACGACTTGAAGTACAAGGAGTTTCTCAGAGAAACATACAGGAAATACGGTGTGACAGAACTTCTCTTTACTTCCGATAACGGAACTGGAATCCAGCGCGGCGAAGTCCCTGGTGGTGAGTGTTGAGAGTCATTTTATTCTTAGGTTAACTGTTAAATTGACAGGATATTTATTTTGATTTCTGACAGGGTTTTTGCCATTTTTTGTTATATTTATAAACAGTCTATAAAAAATATTTGCAAATTATGAATGAAAAAGGCAATAACTCCAAGAAATTTGTTTTTTGTTTCGACGTTGGGAAGTGATCTGTATCCTTCAAAGCTCACCACCAATCTAAATATAAAATCATCAGTTTCTCATTTTTACAAAAGATATGTGAGGCATTTTTAAGACGAGGAAAAGGATCGAAAAGTTGTTCCGTTTCATCTTTTAGTATACGATGCAAGAAATCATTGAATTCATGAAGTGCAAGATATTTTCTATTTTCTCTTAATCTCTGTAATTTTATCCTCAGAACTAATCACAGCCAACTTCCAAGAAGAGGAGCATGGTTTCTTGATGTTTGAGTACCTGAAGAACGTCAAGCAACCGGGCAAACCACTGATGGTCATGGAGTTCTGGACAGGATGGTTTGACCACTGGTCAGAGAAACATCACATCTGGCCTCTCGAAGGTTAGTTATAAGTACAAAATTATTTATTTCGTAAAGTTTGCTTACCTAATTTGAGACCTCAACAACGATTTATGAATCTCCTTCAAACCAATTGAAGACTTAATCTCTATATCAGAAGTTCATGATTCTCTTGGTTTTTTTTTTGTGATTCTACCAAAAATGTTTCATATTACAATCCTTAACATTTTTTAGATGATCCTCAAAATGTTCACAATTTTTCACAACAAATTTTCTGCTATCTCAAAAATGTCTGCAATTATCTCCCTTTTTGCATAATTCTCTTAAAAATTTCTGACATTCTCTTACAAATATCTACCACCCTCTTACAAGTTTACAAAATTCTCAGTAATTACTGCTATTTTCTTAGAAGTCTCCCAGAGTATGGTAATACGTTTTGGCCATGGAAAAGCTTCATACACAGACATTGTTCTGCACAGCCTTCAGTATCTACAAAGAAACTTAAATTTTAACTTATACTTAATTTCAGAGTTTGAAAAAGTCCTGACCTTCATTCTCAAGCAAGGAAGTTCCGTCAACTTCTACATGTTCCACGGAGGGACCAACTTCGGCTTCATGAACGGTGCCAACGAAGGATTAGGAGCAACAAATGAAAACACAGCCAATCCATACCAACCTGATGTGACCAGTTATGGTAAGAAATTGGCAATTGTCAAATTGAAAAACAATGGGGACACACAACCTAGTCCAGGGTATTCATTTATTCTTGTTGGTATTTGACTTACACATATTATTCAAGGGCCATTTTTGACGGGCATTCATGTAATTTATCAATAAGTAATGGCAACATGTGCATGACTTTAGACAGTTCAAACTTCTCTCTCATTTCAGACTATGATTCACCTGTGGCTGAGAACGGAGACCTGACACCAAAATTTTACAAAATCAGAGCGCTCATCAAAAATCTGCTGCCAGACCAAAGTATTCAACATTCCTTCACTTCTAAATTTGATCACAAATTAATGTAACACAGTCCGCATTTGGCGAGAGAAATAATGATAATTGCTCGACAATGGTCTATTCGCGAGTTGTCAAAACTTTACAATTTTACGTTGCAGTAAGTGAGCGGCTTCCGGATCCACCTGCAGCCATTCCAAGCAAATCTTACGGTAAGACCACAAATATTGTATTATTTGCATTTGTAAACTATTTCTGCAAATTTAGTCATATGACTTGCACTTAAACTCTTTATAATAGGTTACAGATGATTTCTTATTTTGTAGACACTTAGACTGAATGTGATTTTTTTTTTGCAGGATATGTTATTCCATAGGGAAAAGTGTTGTCATAAGTTTTTTTTATATCACTTTTCCCCATAGATTACATGTCCTAGAAAACAATTCACATTCAGTGTCAGTGTCTACAAATATGAAATCACCTTGAAAGTAGAGTGTGTGAGCAGCAAAATGTTTTCTGGTGTTCACTTAAATATGTATGCCACACCAGCTGAATAAATCACTTACTCACTGTTGATTCATAATTGGTGTACATACAAAGTTGTTGACTCAAACAGAATTTTGTTGAAATTCTGGCATCAATGACAAATTTATGGAAAATTGAAGACACTTCGGCTTTTAACAAATCTGATTGGGAAAATTAATTGATTTACAATCTGTACCTGTTTCAGGCAAAGTTGAAGTATCATCGCATATGAAGTTTGAGGACCTTTTGTCAAATATCAAAGTAAGTGTAAAAAACCGTAATTTCTTCAATTACAGTGTTCCTAACAACTTAATTTCTGTGTATAACAACTTATTTTCCAATAGGAATCCGTCTATTTCATAATTTTTAGTTCTTTCATTTAAAAATTGTTTCAGGCAATCAAGGCAGATAAAGCCATATGCCAAGAAAACCTCGATGTCTACGAAAATTGTGGACAAAACCATGGATTCACCCTTTATCGTACCAAAGTTGGTGCCATTAAAAAAGTGACGCTTCAAGATGTTCCAAGGGATCGTGCAATAGTAAGACCTATTTTACCTTTTCATTCATAAAGTTAAATTTACTGAATAAAGACATACACATAGCTTCTTTATTGATCTATGTGATGTACATTCCAACAGTTAACTTAAAGCTGTCTTCATAATTGTAGAATGTAGACCAAATTGTAATTGTGGCCGAAATGGTTTTTTTTCTAGGACTTGCAATCTATCATCAACTTTTGATATCACTCTGCCAAATAGATTAACATGTCCTTGAAAAAAAAATCATATTCAGGTCCAGTGTCTTTTTTTACGAAATTGGCTGTGACAAAATCTTTTATAGAAAATTTGAGATGACCTTGTCTATGTGATGGACTAAAAAAATTGACATTAATTCATAAAATCTCCAATACGACTACTTTTCATCATTGTTTTGATGCATTTTAAATCCATTTCCAGATCTACTTAAATAACAAAGAGACAGCGGTGGTAGACTTTCTTATGAAGAACCACTCAACACATCTCGAGAGCCCAGTGGGTAACAATACGCTGGACATCCTTGTGGAGAACTTATCTAGGGTGAACTATGCAGAGTTCAAAAGTGACGTCCTCAATAGACAGAGGAAAGGTACTCATTTATTTACATTAAAATTCAACTTTACACTTCTTATCACATTGAGACATGACAACTTTAGGTGATGATGATTAGAGGAGACCAATTCTTTTTGGAATGTAAAAGATCCTCACACTAGTAAATTTCATTACAGCCACTTTCCTAATTGTAGACACTGAGCCTGAATGTGATTTTTTCTAGGACATGTTATTCTACAGGGCAAAGTGATGTCACAAGTATTCTGATGTCACTTTTCCCTACAGAATACATGTCCTTAAAAAAACACATTCAGTCTAAATATGTCTTCAAAATTTTATAAAAACATCTATAATTGCAGCAGAAAGTCACAAATGTTCAATATCTAAAAATATATCCAACTATTCGATTATACTTTCGTTCATTTAGGTCTCATTAATGATGTACTAGTGGACACAGAAAAGGTGCAGCAATGGGAAATTTTCCCACTGGAATTCAAGGAAGACTTCGTGAAAAGGTAAGCAATTTGCAACTGAAATGCAATGAAGACTTTCTCAAGACAAAAGCGAGCGAAAAAGTTACTCATCTATGAAAATTCATTTACATAGATCTATACATATATATATACATTAGAGTTTGAGCTTTCAACATATAAAATGGTCAAACTATGGTCAAACTATCTCAAACATGACTGGTTTTGAGAAATTGTAGATCTATCATCTTAAAACTCAACCCATGATTGATCTAGACTTGCCGTGCACAAAATGACTAGCAAAACAGTGCTCGGAATATCATCAAATCTCAGCTATGGAATTCACTTTAGTCCAAGCCTAATAAGGTGGGTATTTATCCAGTAGTCTGTGCTGGGGCAACTGAAAGACCCTGGACATCACTGAATTAATAGTGTATGACTTATACTCATCACTAGCGATAACGGCATGGGTACCTTGGGCAACGTTTCAATCGTCTCTGCCAATCATTGGCCCAATGGGAGCAGCCCTGCCGCTGTCCTGAGCTATATCATGTAAAAGACTTACCGGAAATTACATGAACTGCCAGAACATGGCCGGCAATGGTTACAATAACGATGTACTTCTAATTGAATTTGATAATTAAGCAATTATACATTCATGTATGATTATTCATTTCAGTCTTGAAAGTGCTGTGTGGACAGACGGAAAGCCAGCTGCAGGCCAACCCTCAATGAGTAGAGTGATACTGGAAATTAACGAAGCTCCACAGGACACTTTCATCAATATGAGGGTATTAATTTTTAGAAACCAAAAGTAAAAGCATACAGCAATTATCGACCATCAAAATTTTAGAATTGAATTCTAAGGCAGCCTTTGTTTTGTCACAATCAACTTCTTCACATTTAACGGCGAGTTCTACCCTTGTCGCATGTGTTAAACTTTGTTTCTGTAAATTCTCGAGTGACACCCAAAAACCCGGAGGCCAGTATTACAATCAGCAACTGTAAAACTTCTTTGTAAATTTAGTGAAATAAAATCTCTTCAGACAGTACAGTATTGAGAAAAGCTTGTTAAAAATTGAAGTCAATCACATTTCATTAATTTTTCTTTTTGGAGTGTCACCTCAATAAATTTAGTCCTTCGGGTGTGACAATATTAAAATTTTGGAAAAAAACAACAACAAGTAATTGCTGTACTCAGAAAAGGTCCTCATGAAATGACAGTTCATCTTTCTACTTGCCAGGGATGGACAAAAGGAGTGGTGTTTGTGAATGGTTTCAACCTTGGACGTTATTGGAACATCGGGCCGCAAGAAACACTGTACATTCCAGGCCCACTACTTAAAGAAGGAAAGAATAATGTAAGTCATTTAGAACTACCAGCCCTTGATACACCCTTGATGATAAATATTGATTGCATATTTAGGGAACATATCAACATTTCATGAGAAAATATTGACCACACTGGCAACTTCTCCTGAAGCAGAAGGTGGTCCAACCTCAGACACTACCCTGCAAATATGTTTTGCAATACAACAGTACTGTACATTCCGCCTGTAAGTAAGGAAACACATGATATTGTGCCATTACATCAATGCTAAACATCCTCAACCAAACTGCTTGTGGACAATGTGGAGGCATATGAATTCTCATCCGATGAGAGGAAAACATATTGGGTCATAAAGGCTGATATGTGAGGCATGTGAGATAACAATGGCAGCCAATTTTCTCTGCTGTAGTCGGAGTTAGGCATGGGTCAAAGCCCTTAATAAGTAGGCCTAAGTGAACCACCCTTCCCTATTAAATAACATCGGGCCTGTGTTTCACTTACTTATCAAAGATTTTGACCAATACCTAACTCTGACTACAGCAATGAAAATTGTCTGCCATTGTTATCCCACATGAGGATGTTTAGTTTTGATGCAACGGCACCATTTCATGCATTTCACTTACTTACAGGCGGCACTGTACATGTACGTTTAGAAGGTTGTGCACTTCCCACTTTGCCTGATGATTTCAGAAGCCTAGCCTGATCAAACCCAATTGTCTTACACAAATCCCAATTGTCAGAGCTCTGATTTGCTGAACAGGTTAAGGTCATGGCCTCAGAGGATCACCCCTATCATGAATTTCTCATCCATATTGCAAAGTCGTGCCATTTGAAAATTCCTTATTCAATAGACTGATGACAATGAACCTTCCTTATTCAAGAGACTGATGACAATGAACCTTCCTTATGCAGAATGATGACAATGCACCTTCTTTATTCAACAGACTGATGACAATGAACCTTCCTTGTGCAGGTGACTGATAACAATGAACCTTCCTTACTCAAGAGACTGATGACAATGAACCTCACTTATTCAAGAGACTGATGGACATCTCTTTTTATCACATTTCAGATTTTCATATTCGAACTTCACAAGCCTGGAGACTCGGTCACCTTTGACGAGAAGGCCAGCTTGGGCGAACCAATCATTCACTCGACGGAGCTTCCATCGTCCTTCAAAGCTCTGGTTTACACAATGAAGAAATCTTTAAGCTTGGGACCCTGGGTGTGGAACTTCTGGAAACTATGGATGAAATGATTCACTGTAATAATAGCAATATTGACTTCAAATAGTTTAAATGGGCATGCCTCAGAAAATGATGATGCATCATAAATAAAATAAAATCCAAAATTTATTCCGCAGCTTGGCATTGATATTTGATTTTTCTCTTCAAATTTTGCAGTAATAATATATCATACATAAGATAGGAAAATAAGTCATTACACCTGTTGAATATTATCTCAAAAAAATTCAGTCTCCAAATCTTGGTCCTTCCAAAGAGGCACTTCAGCATCTGAACATCTGGTCAGAATACCATTCAAGTAATACTTCATCATTACTGGAGATTGGGACCATCTCAATTTAGACTCCAAACACAAGGGCCTTGTATAAAACTCTAAGAAGCCTGAAAACTATTTCACTCAAGGGGACTAACGGTGGCCAAGGACCTTAGTCAACATCTGGAGACCTGATGCCCAGGACAGTGGCTCTGCTGACTGCATCAGTCGGTTAGCCGAGTTGTCACTGCCTGTTTCGGCCACACCTGCGCAAGACAATACCTTCCCTCGCTATGAACCACCCTGATAGTCACCGGAGAGAGGAGGCCCAATAAGGCTGTTGAAAATGGCTTGAAAAATCCTGAACGCCCACTGGCCCCATCCTCCTCAACAACCGGTGATATAATAGCCCTCAATCAGTGTTTTAACCTAACAGAAAGCTCTGAGGAAAGGGGCAAACGCTTGTAACAGGGACATTCATGTCGAGGATAAAAGAGGAAACCTGATCATCACCTTGGACACTTTTTGCTTTGAGAAAATGAGATGCGAGATTCTGAGCCTTACCCATATCCCAAAAACTGGATCATCACGGAACCTCAAATACACCGAAGTGATTGACCAACAATCATAATTATGTTGCTTGAGTCTTTAAATCCTATAGCTAGTAGAATTTTGTTATGCTAGAACCATTTTCAGTGAAATACTAGTTTCAATTTGTTCAATTCAAGGAAGGAATTACATTATACAGAGAATGACTCTGAAACTTGCAAAACTTAATGTGTATGTTAATACGCTTTTTCAAGTTTCAGAGTCAGGAAATGCAAAGGAAAGCAAATTTTGAAGAATTTTTCTTTTTTCACTCACAAGCATATTATTGGGCAAACATTGAGACTTTCTTTTCTTTTGCACTTTTCACAATGTTTTAAAGTTTATTCGAATTACCTAGACCACAACATGCAATGAGTCCAATAACTCCAAATATGCAGATGAATTAAGTAGCACATCATAGAGTCTGTTCATTGTGGATGAGACATAAATGGTTCTGCAAAAATCACCGGCTGTGGTAAACCTTTAGGAGGAAACACTTTTCTACTCTATCAATAGACTATCAGGAACCCCAGCTCAAATTTCATTCCATCCATAGCAGGCAGAAGAGGGACGACCCACCTATTGCAAGATATAGGTGGAGTGTGTGTGTGTGTGTTTGTGTTTTACGCCTCTGCAGCACCTTAATGGGCTATATCGAGGCAGGCTAGAATTTTATATGTCTTTGTAATTTTTTCTCATATTTTGTAATATGTCTGTGTTTGATGCAAATATGTAATTATGTTTTCTGGTTTGTGTGTAAGAAATTGGAGTGGATTTGTTGGGAGAAGTGTGTCTCTTTGTCGTTGAAAGTCTCTACAGTCTTTTAATATGTGTTTAATTGTAAGAGGGCATTGGCAGTTATCACATATTGGAGCTGGATTTCCCAGTAGAAGATGGGAGTGGGTTAGTCGTGAATGTCCAATAAGACATCTGTGGATCACAACCTGATCCCTCCGTGTTCTGGCTTTAACACTTTTAACCTCTTTGATTCTAGGTAATATGCTTCTAAGTTTATTATTCTCGCATGCGTTCCACATAACTTGCCATCCAGATTTGATGTATTCATTAATAACCGGACGCAGATCTGTGTACGGAATTGTGTCATCACTCATATCCTTCGAGAGGGCTTTTTTGGCCATAGTGTCTGCCCTTTCGTTTCCAGCAATATCCACATGACCTGGTATCCAACAGAAGATAATCTCTTTATCTTCTATTCCTGAAAGAAGCATAAGTATATCCTGTAGAATGGGATGATCCATCTGTTTACCTGCAAGAGCTTGAATTGCTGACTTAGAGTCAGAACAGATTACAAATTTGTCTTTCTCGGACATTCCCGCAAGCCAGACAGCTTGATAGATTGCTAGGAGCTCAGCTGTGTAGATTGAGCATTCATTGGGGATTCGCTCACTATATAGATTTGCCTTACAGGAAGTAACTGCATAAGCAGTTCGGTTTCCGTCTTTGGAACCATCTGTATATAAGAATTTGTGGTCATGATGTTTCAGTTTGATGTCCTGAAACCTAGTTTGATATTCAATGGGATCCGTTTCTGCCTTTTTTAGTTTTTCTAATTCTAAGTTAATAACAGGATTTTTTTCATATTCCAATGAGGAATCTGCGGGACCCTGTTTTCAGAAATAAAAAATGCATCGATTCCAGCTGCTGCAAGATGAGGCCTCATCCTCAGTCCCATTGGTCGTATAGCGTTCGGTCGATTGTCATATCGGTCGGTAAAGTCGGGATGAAAGACAATTGAATATGCAGGGTTAGTCGGGTTGGCAGCCAATTTGACCGTGTATTGAAGAGACAGTTTTAGACGTCGCAGTGACAAAGGTGGTTCTTTAGCAAGAACATACAAACTCTCCACTGGCGACGTCCTGAATGCACCAAGACTCAGTCGTAGACCGTGATTATGAACTGTGTTAAGGCATCGAAGATAAGAAGGTCGTGCCGATCCATAGACAATACAACCATAGTCTAAGCGGGATCGGGTGACTGACCGATAGAGCCGAAGAAGGACAGTGGTGTCACCTCCCCAGTTCAATCTGCTCACTACCTTCAGTATGTTTAGAGATTTTAGGCACTTTGCCTTAAGTGATGTAATGTGGGGAATGAAAGATAGTTTTTAGTCAAACGTGACTCCTAGGAACTTTGTAGCATTTACTACTTTGATTGCGCAATTGTCAATTTTAAGTGATGGCTCTGGATGGAGAGTTCGAAGATGGCAAAAATGCATACAGACTGTTTTTGCCTTTGAAAATTTAAAACCATTTTCTTGAGACCATTTATGAAGTCTGTTAAGACTTTGCTGCAATTGTCTCTCTATGGTAGACATGTGTTTGGATTTAAGAGCAACAAGAAAGTCATCCACATAAAGCGAGCAAATGACATTATCTTGAATGGCTTTAACGATGCTGTTAATTTTAATGTTAAAACAAGTGGGAGATAGGATGCTTCCCTGAGGAACACCCATTTCTTGGGGGTACTCATTGGAAAAGGTTGATCCCACGCGTACTTTAAACCAACGATCTTCAAGAAAGGCCCCAATAAAGTTGGGGAGTCTTCCCCTCATTCCCATTTCAAACAAATCTTTCATAATTCCATATTTCCACGTGGTATCGTAAGCTTTCTCCAAATCGAAGAAAACAGCTACCACATGTTCTCTGGTAATGAATGCATCTCTAATATATGCCTCAAATCGAACCAAATGGTCTATAGTGCTCCTTTGCTTTCGGAAGCCACATTGCACTTCCGAAAGGGAGTCACTTGACTCAAGATACCAAACAAGTCGCGAATTTACAATTCGCTCCATAGTTTTGCATAAGCAACTTGTTAAAGCAATGGGTCGATAATTAGTTGGATCAGTGTGATCCTTGTTTGGTTTTGGGACAGGAATAATCGTCGCCATTTTCCATGAGACTGGAAAGGTCCCGTAATCCCAGATTTCATTAAAGATGTAGAGAAGAACCTCCAAACAGGGAGGGGGAAGATGTTTTAATAGCTGATAATGAACATCATCCGGTCCCACTGCGGAATCACTTGCTTTTTGAAGAGCTCTCTGAAGCTCTTCCATTGTTAGAGGATTATTATACTCTTCTAGGTTATTTGAACGTAGGTTCAAAGAGAGGCGTTCTGCCTAAGCTTTGAAGTGTCGAAATTCAGGAGAATAATTTTCAGAAGAGGAATTGAAAGAGAACTTTTCAGCAAGCTGATTCGATATATGTTCTGGTGATGAATATTCTTCACCATTAATCATGAGATGGCTAATTTGAGATGATGTTGATTTGCCTTGGATTTTTTTAATCATTTTCCATACTTTGGCTGATGGTGTTCTTTCATTTAATTTTGAAATGTAGTTTTGCCACGTAGTCCTCTTCTTTTGCCTTATCAAGCGTCTAGTTTTAGCTCTAATAATACGGAAAGTTTCAAAGTTTTCCGTTGTTGGCCGGGTGTTGAAAGTTCTAAGAGCTTTTTTCCTATTTCTAATGGCCTCTTTAACTTCTGCATCATACCAAGCACTTGATTGTTTTGGAATACCTCCTTTGGTTTTAGGGATGGATAAGTTTGCGATGGAAATAATGTCTTTAGTGAATTTTTCGATGGGGGAATCTTCATCTATATATGATGGAATTTTTATAAGATTATTTGCTAATTTAATGTAGAGATCCCAGTCGGCCTTGTCTAATTTCCATCTAGGATGGTTTGGTATAGAAGCGCTTGATGTGGATTCAAGTACAATAGGAAAGTGATCGCTTCCATGGCAATCACTAAGTACATACCAATTGTAATCTAAGAAGAGAGTGGGATCACATATACTAAGGTCTATAGGACTGTAAGTCCCATAACCGGGATGAAGATAGGTGTATGTTCCGTCATTGAAGACACAGAGATCGGTGGAGGAAAGAAAGTCTTCAATTACAAACCCCTTGTTATTTGTTTGTGATGCCCCCCACAATGGGTGATGGGCATTGAAGTCCCCAAGTAGAAGACATGGTGATGGCAATTGCTGATAGAGATGATTTAATTCATGAATTGTTAGATGGTGACTTGGAGGAATATACAAAGAACAGATAGTGAATGTTTTGTGGGATGATATGCGGATAGCGACCGCCTGTAGGTTAGTGTCTAAATTGACAGGAGAATGAATAATATCTTGCCTGACCAAAATAGAGGAGCCACCAGTGGCTCTATCATGTTGTAAATCATTACAAAAGTTATAGAATGTATAGTTTCTTAGTCTGGGACTGTCCGAGGGCTTCAGGTAGGTCTCCTGCAAGCAGAAGACACAAGGATGGAGATCTGTAGCCAGGATGTTTAACTCATCAAGATTGGCTCTGAAGCCCCGACAGTTCCAGTGTATGATTTTATCCATTATTTGTGTTTACTGTTCTTTGTATAGTCCCTGTTAAGGGAAGGCTTAAAGAGTTTTTGAGCAAGGGATGGGAAGGATGATTGCTTCTTCCTTGCAGGCGACATTGATTTGGAGGGATGGGACGGTGATTGATGGATGTTCTGAGGTTTGTTCTCAGATGCTCTTTTCCGAGAGTTTGCATTGTCATTTCCTCTTGGAGGTCGCCTAGGGGAAGGTTTGACCCCAGATGAACTGGGTCCAGGAGGAAGATCTTCAGAATTTGGATGAGAGGGTGTTTGCTGTGTAATAGGAGGTTCCATGATGTCTTCGGTGCTTCTGTCATGTTTTGATATCTCTGTGTCGTGTCGTTGGGTTCTGTTGATGGAATGTCCTTCAAGCTGAATTCTAGTTCTGGGTGATGAATGTTGCTTGGGACTGGGATATCTCACCATCTCGGCATAACTGGGGATTCCAGAAGAATGCTCCATCAGTCGCCTCGCCTCAGGGAAAGATATCGCCTTCTCCGTCTTCAATTTGAGAATCTCCTTCTGCCTAATCCATTCTGGACAGGTCTTACTGTAGGAAGGGTGTGCCTGTTTACAATTAATGCAGCAAGGAGTGGCAGTGCATTGGTTTTCCTTTGAGTGGGTGTGGTCCCCGGAACCACAATGTCCACACATTTCTCTTTGTTTGCACCATTTACTTAAATGGCCAAAACGTTGGCATTGGTAGCATCGGCGTGGGTTTGGTATGTAAGGACGGACCTTACATAGCTCAAAAGTAACCCACACCGAGCTTGGGAGTGTTGTTCCTTTAAAAGTAAGGAAGAGAAGCTCACTCTTGTCCCTTTGTCCAATCCGTTTGAAATCAACTACTGTGGTCTCCTCAGAGAAAAACTGACGTAACTCATCATCAGAGCAAGTCCTACTTTCTTGAGACCTGACCACCCCCTTGCAAGAGTTAAGGGTTCCGTGCGGTTCCACCAAAACATTTTTGTCTGCTATCAGTTTGAGGCTTTTCAGCTTCAGGCCTGGGACTGTTCATCATTGATGGTGTGAATGAGAATTGTACCATCCTGGAGCCTTCTGATGCTGTCAGGCTTTCCAATTAGATTGTTGATGGTTTTATTTATCTGGTAAGATGACAATTGACTGAGTGTACCTTCTGTACCTTTGATGATTTGAAAATGACAGATGTGTTGAGAAGAAGTATCCATATTAAATATGTAGTTCATCCCCCGTGCTCCCCACCCACCACGGAGCCCAACAAGGGGAGACAACTGTGAGTAGGGCTGTGCCCAGTACCCCAGTCCCGGGGATACACGGAGGATATACTCTTAGATGGCTAAGTCAGCAAGATAGCCTCAATCATGATAGTATAATCATGGCAGGCATATTTCCGTTACATAACCTTCCTTGATTGACCCATCAGCCATGGCAAAAGGACAGAAGTCCCTTTAGCAACATGACAAGCCGATTGACTGGACCGGGCCAATCCAGCCTCCCGTCTGGGAGAAATCCAGGCCAAAGTAGTGTATTGTATGGGAGGGGCCAACTTAGTCCCACCCAACTCAACTACCAGGATCCCTTCATCCTCCAACACGGGTCGCAACCCACGGCAAACAGGTTGCCCCATTTCCGTCGGGGAGACGTGTGCAAGCGCACTGTCCCGTGTTGGCCACTAAGGATACAGGATTTCACCTATAGTGTTACCACCCACCGCCACGAGGAGGCCCGAGACCTGCGGGGGCAAAAGATATAGGTGGAAGAACCCTGGACGAGACGACGAAGAGGACATATCCCAAAGTAATGCTTAACCAATTGGTGAGGTTTTCAACTTTGCTGCCAAAGGAGAGGATGAGAAATGAATGTTCAAAACCAGTTACAGGCAATTTCATTAGTACGTGATTCTCAGGTTCTTTGGCCACCAAATACATAGCATTTCTGGTTAATCTGATTGGTTCAGGAACAACAGAACGTCACACATTTGATTTAACAAACGTAGTAAGTGCTGGTTTAGCATTGATTCCTCACAACCAAGTGTGAAAGACAAGAATCGCATGGTAATGAAATTGCCTGTAACTCTGGACTGTCATCTATACATATGATCACATGTATAACAAATCATTTGCTATCGTTCTTCCATTAATATAATTTTCTGTTGGTGGAGTCTTTAAATACTAGTGCTAGTAGAATTTTGTTAAACCAGCAACAATTTTAGTGAAATACTAGAACTTTTTCAGTTGTCCAGTTCAAGGAAGGAATTACATTCTATCCCATAAGGAACTAGACATACAGTGTATGACTCTGAAACTTGAAAAACTTATTGTGTATGATATTAAGTCTTTCAAGCATCAGAGTCAGGAAATGCAGTGGAAAGAAACCAAAGTCCAACTCCAATCCCCTTGAGGAACATGTTGGAACAGGCCATCTTTTTCAACCCAAGTTCAACCCCCGTCCCCTTAAGGAACAGGCCACTTTTTCAACCCAAGTCCAACCCCCATCCCCTTCAGGAACAGGCCATCTTTTTCAATCCAAGTTCAAGCCCCATCCCCTTCAGGAACAAGTTGGAACAGGCCATCCTTTTCAACCCAAGTTCAACTCCCATCCCCTTCAGGAACATGTTGGAACAGGCCATCTTTTTCAACCCAAGTTCAACTCCCATCCCCTTCAGGAACAAGTTGGAACAGGCCATCTTTTTCAACCCAAGTTCAACTCCCATGCCCTTCAGGAACAAGTCGGAACAGGCCATCCTATTCAACCAAAGTTCAACCCCGTCCCCTTCAGGAACAGCCATCTTTTTCAACCTAAGTCCAACCCCCATGCCCTTCAGGAACATGTTGGAACAGGCCATCTTTTCCAACCCAAGTTCAACCCCCGTCCCCTTCAGGAACATGTTGGAACAGGCCATCTTTTTCAACCCAAGTTCAACCCCCGTCCCCTTAAGGAACAGGCCATCTTTTTCAACCCAAGTTCAACCCCCGTCCTCTTCAGGAACAAGTTGGAACAGGCCATCTTTTTCAACCCAAGTTCAACCCCCGTCCCCTTCAGGAACAGGCCATCTTTTTCAACCCAAGTTCAACTCCCATCCCCTTCAGGAACATGTTGGAACAGGCCATCTTTTTCAACCCAAGTTCAACTCCCATCCCCTTCAGGAACAAGTTGGAACAGGCCATCCTATTCAACCAAAGTTCAACTCCCACGCCCTTCAGGAACATGTTGGAACAGGCCATCTTTTTCAACCCAAGTTCAACCCCCATCCCCTTCAGGAACATGTTGGAACAGGCCATCTTTTTCAACCCAAGTTCAACTCCCATGCCCTTCAGGAACAAGTCGGAACAGGCCATCCTATTCAACCCAAGTTCAACTCCCATCCCCTTCAGGAACAAGTTGGAACAGGCCATCTTTTTCAACCCAAGTTCAACCCCCGTCCCCTTAAGGAACAGGCCATCTTTTTCAACCCAAGTTCAACGCCCATCCCCTTAAGGAACAGGCCATCTTTTTCAACCCAAGTTCAACGCCCACCCCCTTCAGAATAGACCATCTTTTTCAACCCAAAACAGAGGAGTATGAAGGTGCTGTCACCCGTCTCGCAAGATCATTCCAAGCATCAGAGAACAGCTGCCCACTGAAGACGTCAGAGATGGAGCCAACCACTGAGGAGTAGGAGCCGTAACCGCAACGCATGACGACGACAATGACTAGCCTCTCGCAAATTTTGATGAGGTTCGCCAATACATGAACTGTCAGGGGGCCCATTTCTTGATATCCTTTCATGGTGGAGAAACCATGTGGCCCAGTTTCCAAAACTGAGCAAAGTTGCAAGAAATGCTTTGTGCCTACAAGCTTCGAGTGTGCGTCAGAACGCAACTTCAGTATTGCTAGCAATGTCGAACCAAAAAGGAGGTGTGCATTGAGCCCGGATAATGTAAATGACATTCTGTTTCTGAATAGCAACTTGAAATGAAAGACTCTGTTTGACATGTGTTATTGAAAAAAGGACTGCATTCTTATATTAATCTGTGATGTTTTAAACCTTTTGTGATGATTGATGACAATTATGCTTGGCCTAAAATCCAGGTTTAACACTGACAAAACAATCAAGCAGCCATGTCCCACATAATGCATTTATACCAGTTGGCAAGGCCTTCAACTTTCCTGTCGAAGGAAAGGATGGAAAACGAGTAGGCCTAATCAAAAGCAGTTTTAAAACTTTGAACCATAATCTACAGTAAATACACACTATTAAAACAAATCATTATGGTTATCTTTCTTCAAAGAAACTTTACTATCTTTTTGTAATATTCTGTTGGTGAAGAGATTAAATCCTAGTGCTAGTAGAATTTTGTTTTACAAGTACCAATTTCAGTGAAATACCAGTTTCAAGTTGTCCAATTTGACGAAGGCACTGCACTGTATTCCAGAGAAAGGAACTACACATACACAATAAGTTCTCAAGTTCGACTCAACAGACACCAGAAGACAGAAATGGGACTTATTTTCAAACACAGCAATCTTTACTCGAGTCACATGTTATGTCGGAAATACATTTCCCGGACACCATAGATACGTTTGATTTATTTACATGACACACAGTGCTGATAGAAGAGATGCATGTGCAGCGTCACTATTAAATTAGCAATTTTATGTAAAGGCATTTACAATGCCATAGTGCAGTGTTGGGAGTCGAGGCCAGGACCGAGCCAAGGCCTTCAAAATATGGCCCCGAGGCTGGCCTAGAGGACAAGGCCGGTCCTGAGGCCCCCACCACTAGCCCAAAGACACCTGAGACCGAGCCAAGCATTTGGTATCCACACAAGCAGTCACCAGAACTGACAGCTTGTACTGTCTGTATTAAGTTACTCAAAGTGACATTTTTCTTACTGAACATTACCTAATACTGGAGAGTGCCTGTGGTATCCAAGACCTAAACCTCCCAACACTGCCAGTGTCAAAAAATTTTCCTCGGTAATGGTGCACCGGTGACATGCATTATAGCTTGACAAATACATTTTGTCAAACATGACAAACAACAACCCTGGATGATATTCACATGCTATTTGACAAGCAATTTAATATTGGGTAATCATAAAAGTGGTAAATTTATTGGCCACTATAAATTTACCTGCTTGACCAATCTTTTGAGATACACATGACCTGCAATGATGACCATGCCATTTGGAAGTTCAGAAAAAGCAATTTGTGCAAATCTGGAAACTTTAGAAAATTATATCAGAACCCAAGAAGTAATAGACACAAGAAGCTGAGAGACCAACATACCACCAAGCATCATACAATCATTTAACATTCAATTGCAGCAGGACATTTTCACTGATGCCAATGAAGTTACAAGTGCTCAAGACATTATTTGTCCAAAAGATACACAATACAGATGACATTCACATGCTGTATTGCAAGCATTTTCAATTCCTCCTCGTGGTCTTGCCGAATATGCACTATAAAATGTAACATTTGAAATTTTCATAACATTCAAGGGTTTCACGACAAGTCCAGTACGAGCAGTTTAAGTATTCCTCCAACGAGAGATGAGCTGATGCATCAGATGATTACCAAGTTCTATGAAATTAGGTTGCCGAAACCAAGATTCCCTTTGCTGAATATGTTAAGACCAAGATTCGTAGTACACCCTTTGCAAGTTTTTTCCCATGGACATTCTTCCAGGAGAGCAGGTGTTGTGCCATCATAGATTTTTCGAAGAATAAGTGAGCTTGAGCCGAACTTCAATTCCAAGCCTCATTAATTTTTTCCTAATTTGATGATATTCACACAAGGTCCGATTTACCTTGGTTTAATAGCTCAATCAGAATATGCCTTTCTTAGTTTGGACTAACTTTTCAGATTTCTTCGCAGAATACAACTCTTCTGACGGAACTAATCAAAACAAAGCAGATTTTCATCAAAATCAGTCAGGCTTGACCATCAAGCAACTTTTCGAGGGAAATTCTAGCTTCAACCTGCCACAAATGTGACTAATAATTAACATAATTTCTCATTACAGCACCAAATTACAATGAAGCTTAGGGAGATAGACAGTACCATCACAACCGAAGTTTATCCACTTCAGGTTTTCCAACTTGGAATTTGATGAAATTCACGCTAGGTCCTATTCTACCTAGGTTTAATTTTGGCGAAATAATTTCTTTGTGGGCAGTCTTGAAATAAATCATTTCTGGTGGTGGAAAGGTGTCGCTTGATTCAGGAAATAATATTCAAGTCTTGGATATAATTTAATTTATGCTACTGTTTCATTGAAATAATTATTTTCCCGTGGATTAAAACTCCCAAGCCCCCCCCCTGATTATTAAACGGACGCCCCTAACCATCATAAATATAAGAATACATGAGAATAGAAAATCAACAATTCTGTGCTACCCGATTTATTTGGCATTCCTAACAGTCATGGCATAAATGACTCCATAGAAAATGTGAACGTCAATTTCTCGAAAAGTTAAATACTTCATATCGACAAGACACAAATGCAAAGTTCTTACAGTTGAAATTACAAAGTAATTTACAAGACAAGAATTTAACTTACAGTTGGAATTACAAAGTTACAAAGTAGTTAACAAATGAATGTCAGGTGGACGACACACCCTAAATCGGGCAAAGATTATCCAGCAATATACGTGTATAAGTATAAGTACCTAATAGAATCGTAGGGTAATTGGGACTTAAATATGTATTAAATATGTATAATATATGTATAACAATTCGGCAATGATACTTTAGGTTTATTTGACACTATTCTGGAATGCATAACTTATCAATAATTTCAATTGCATATCTAACATATAAATTAATAATATATTCAATGTTTAAACGATTCAAGAAAATATCCTATTTTTGCATTTCCGAGGTACTCTTTTAAGTCTTTATGAAATTGGCAACGTTCATGATAATAATGATTAATCTGATGCAATACTTATCAATTTTATGAATTCTTTAACAAAATTATTGTCATAGTTTAATGATCATAATTATCCTAAGAACACAATTCATGGCATTTTAATGAAATATTTTCACAAAATCCATACTACCTATAGCATATTTCAACGAAATTCATGACTGAAAACTTAACATAAATAATATATCTTTTTTAAGTCATGATATCTTAATGAAATTTATGATGAAAGGTGATATCATTACGAAAATCAATGAGCATATTTTGACACAAAATTCAAATTTTCAAATATTTAAACTTCATGATATTAAACCCTTGTTAATATTAAGCAAGCTGGGGAATTTTGACATTTTTCTTTATCCTGTCTCTTTTTTTGTAAGCATGAACAACCAGCTGGCTTCAAATGAGTTAGAAGGTTGTTAATACTATCTACATTGACTTTGAACTCTTGATCTTAGCTTCCACGCAGCAACAATCGAGCTCATCAAAATCCGTGGCCTGGATCTCCGTCTGGACGCCTGAAAAAAAAGAGAGAAAATCTATTAAATCAAAAACTCTGGTTTAAGCTCTTATGTACGCTGATTCTTTGTAAAGTTCCAATTGCAGTTTGAGATCATAAATTGACACAAAAGTTTCCAAATAGTTCCCAGTGGCTGATACAGGGGGGCCTAGGCCAGGCTAAGGGGCCCAGCTGCCCCCCACACCACTGAGATTAATAATATCATTTTGAAGAAAATACGATGTGACGCAGGTCCTCGAATGCCGTAACATGTCAGCCCCCCCCCCCTTGATGACCCTGTCTGGATCCGCCACTGGAAGTTCCAATCAACAAAATGGTGCGGTTTTCAGGTATTAAGTGAGTTCGATTGGTTTTTCTAATCCAGGAAATCACTGCATTGCTGATTTATAAACAAAACATTGGGTTGATGAAATTTGTAAAACGGTTTTTAATACTTTGATGAAATCTGCGGACATTATGCCTTTCAGCAAGTAACTCACGATAAAGTCAATATTCATGTTTGAAATATCATAGATATGGTGAACTGAATCAACAGGAAAATTTATTAAATTTTCCTGAATGGAATCAACGGCACAATTATAAATTTTAGTCAAAATCAGCAGTACTGTGGACAATGGGAATGTGACAGATCAGCTAATATTTCAAAACTTGATGATATAGTGCCTTTTGTAGCTTTTTAATCATGATAGGGGATTATCTAGTAATGATATTGACAAGTTTTTGACATTTATTTTTACAAAAGCTTCAGGACGTCAACATTAACCAGGCTAATCCCGGATTATGGTAAACAAAATAACAAAAGATTATTGAAAATGGCTCCAGTAATGATTCCATGTTGTTCAGTCAATATTTATAACTTTGGTATCATTATTGAAACATGTTAATCGCAGTGTGTGTCAACTTTAAGTAATGCGACCAGGGTTTGTGAGCTTTGAAATTTTTTTTTTTTCAAATGAAATTAATCGATTTAAATGCAATATTAAATCATGGGTTCATATGCATTAAAATCACCTTGATTTAAATACACCAACCCAGAGTGTGACCTATATATCACTAAATCATACAACAAAATCTGAAGAAAGCCCTCAACTTAGAACTTTAAGAAATCGAAATTGCTCAAGACAAAATTGTCAGAAAATGGGGTTAAATCTCCAGTCCAAGAATCATCCAAGAAAGCTATAGTTCTAAAAATATTACAGGCTCTGATATTTTGATTCGAGAAAGATATTCATAGCCAACTAGGTGATACAATTAACATTTTCAATTAAATTTAGACCGTCATAATGAATACCTACCTATCAATTTCTTCTTAATCTCGTCTTTACTGGAAGCGTAGATCATCTTCTTTTTGATATTAGCAGTATCGGGTATCCTGGAAAAATAAAAATGACAAAATTATTATGTGGGCTACAAGTGTCAAGAATGAAGTTATTCAATAGCAAAACTGAGGCTAAGCTTGGATTTCAGCAGCTTAGCCACAAGTATGTTAATCTACAGAAAACACACTGAATTGAGAGACGTTTCTGATGATGGATGGATGATTGGGGATTTACGTCCAGAATTTATGCACTTGGTAGGCCAATTAGGACAAGAGGACGACACGGAAAGTATCTGTTGAAACTATAAAGATAAAACAACAATACGGAAATCAGGTTTAGTTATGTTGTAATAGAATACTAATTGGAGTGTTCAACTTCTAACTGGACTGAAAATTTAATGTTATGAATTCATATCAAATATCAATGGGCCTGCTTTTAGATAGAACATGTGACAATGAAACTAGGCTGAAAAAGGCGACAGAGATTGTCTCACCTCAATGACACAAAATCCACATAAATTTCCCTGATGTATTTGGGTAAATTATAGAGAAACTTATCCATCTAAGATTATCAATCTAAGATAATAAGATTGATCTAAAATCTCTCTGAACTGACTAGAAAGTACAAAGTACATGGACTTTCTGGGAAAGTCATAATTAAGCTGCTTAGTTATGAAAGGATGGATGACTGGGGCTTCATGTCCTGTCATCATGCACTCGCACAGGCTAATTAGGACAGATGCATTGGAACTCTCATTCAAGATTGTCAGGAGTGTACTTTTGTAGTGCAGCCTAATAATTAATTGCACTTAAGCCTTCACACCTTTGGTTAACCTTGGGAGTGAAGGGGGTAAAATGCTAATTGCCATTAGTCAACTTCTATTGTGTGTATTAGTTGTTCCAATTGACATTGCTTCTTGGCAAGGCACTGAAGTCAGTTTCCTCTATTGAGGCTTTGCTGTTCATTTTCAGCAGATTAAACTCGTACCTACTCCCATCTCTTGAGTTAAGCCAAAATGTTACAAATGAAGCAAACTTTGTGTATTGTGTTTTGTGTATTGCAGACTGAATAATTTGGCTGCACGATTTATCAAAAATTCATCGTTATTGCGATATCAGACAGTGTGAAAACATCATCGCAGTTCAGGGTGATGAATGAATCCAATGAAATTAACAGTGAAATTCACATATTATACACAACCATTCACACATTCGACATGATCAATATGCACGAGCTTTTTAAATACAGGGCACTTCTGTTCCCCTTGTTATCAAATAAAGTACTAGGACTATGGATAATGGGTTCCAGGGCTGGAATTATATGGGTTCTCTTGGGGGGGGGGGGGTTCCCTAGTTTAGGGGGTAGTCTTTGCAAAGATTTCCAATCTGAAGGACACGTCTGGGAGATTATCAAACGGTCCGGCGGTCTGCGTTGACAAGGATGAAAGTTTAAATTTTGGAAATTGCCATTACGATCTGAAAAGGGATTTCGGAGCTTCGCAAAGACTGCATGGGGGGGGGGGCGGGATTTTCGAAAAAGTAGGCCTACCCGCAGTACTAAATGTTTTAATGGATCTACTCACTGGTTTTAACCAGGGGGGGGGGGGACAAATGTGTCCAGTATATATTGCAGTATGCAGGGACGGACGCAGGGGGGGGATGGGGGGGATGCATCCCCCCCCACCAGACCAAAATTTATATATTTTTACATGTTAATTTTATCCGCGCGCAATCGCGTTATGTCGCGAATTATGCATTCCGCGACGCGATAGACCCCCCCACCGGAATTTTCTGGATCCTCCCCTGGCAGTATGAATCAATTAAGGTACATAGATCAAGAGATGAGTATTTAAATTGTCAAAAACTCCAATGACACTTTGACAGAGAGTGTTCTCCCTGTTCAAGTTCAACATTGAAATGATATTGAACGATTCCTCGACGGATACAATCAGACAACACTGGAGAAGGAAATAGCTACTCTTGTTAGTCATGCACATGACCAGGATGACGGCCCTGAACCTTTCATTTTCCAAAATGAACACCCGGAACTGGTTATGCTACAAAATTTATGCCAAAATGGCCAACTTGACAGTTGTAACTTCGAGGCCATTTTAACTCACCAAACAACAAGAATCAAGGCCTCAATGACTCGGTTTCCAACGTCCTGCGTTTCTTTTTCCATGTAGTAGTCAAATACGGCATATCTGCAGTCGTCCGTTGGCAATTTTTTGCAAAAACCCTCCCATTCGTTGGCGTTGCATTTAATCTTGTTTCCTCCATGGCCATCTTCTTTTGGGCGTTGTTCGTCTAAAATAATCTCTCCATTCTCAATTTTAAACAACAAACACTGCGTTTTGTGTCGCAGCTTCATCTCGTTGAAGAGTTCCACTGCTTTACCGTCCAATTTCACACCAGAACAAGCCATTTTTGAAGGTGTTTAACGCCGAAAATGGAGACCAACTGACAAAACTGCCGACAAGTTTGGAATGCACCGAATCTATTTATAGAACACGCGCCTCGCCATTTGAGGTCACGTGGCCATATCGGGAACCCCGCTGTACTTCCTAATATGGTCAAAGGCGCGAAAATCCCTGGATCATTGTAAATGACGCATCCAATTCTAGAATTTGATAGATTTCTGTCAGAGATGTTACACAACCTGGAAATGAATTACTGACTTGAGTTCTATAGGTATACCATGCCTTTTTAGGAAGTACTCCAAGCCTTTTTTTAAACTCATTATATGAGTCATTAGGCCTAATAAATAATCTAATGTGACCCACCCATACTAAAAAAAAAACTTATAATTTGGTCATGGAAAAAAAAAGTTTTTGATTTGTTGAATGTTTAAAGATATTTATACTGAGTATCAATTGACTAATATAGGAGTGTGCCTGTGCACTGGGTATCTAGATTTTTGAATTTGGATCTTCATGCAAGTTTCAATGTAAAAGCTCAATTATGTGTGTGAGCCAGTGATCTGCAGATCACTGATGTGATCAGTATCCATAGTCAGTATCAGACGCCAAGGGTTTGCGGCCAAGCAAATCTTGTTTTACACCAGGTAGCGCATTCAACAAGTGCTGCAGCGCCATCTAAAGAAATATTTTAATAGGTCAAAGTTCAGCGTGTCACATGACGTTTCTCTGGTCACATGATCAAAATTTTGATCCAAAACATTGGATCTGTCAATAACCTTAGAAGAAATCAGAGTTGTGTGTACAGCTTGTAGCTGGAATTGGCGTGGAATGTAAAGGTAAGATCGAAATGCAGTCACTAAGAATGGAAGGATGAGATCCAGGGCAATTTAGTCAATACAAAGGCAGTGTGCGACGCAGTATTCAGGAACTGAGACTAACTGAGTGGTTTTCTTTTTGTAGTAAACATTAAATAGGCCTATAGACTATACAGCAGTACTACTGCCAACTACCAATAGGAGAGGTTCTGCTGGTCTTTGTTCAACCTACATGTATTGGCAATGCCAACACATGTACACACAGTTGAACTTGTACAGGCTTCCACCAATACACTGGCAGAATACTATATGGGGCTCCTAGTTATAGGCTGTAGTTATACTATATAATATGACGAATTTAATCTTAATGCTTTTAAAACCATTTTAATTGTCTTTTTAAGCCGATTCTAATGATACCAAACATGTTGGGGTTGCGAAAACCAGAACCAAATTAATTGGAATTGTCGAAAAACCAAAACCATAAGCGAGCACCCCCCCCCCCTCCCCCCTTGGGCACATTGGACCATCCCTGGATTTTCTTCCCAAACTTTTACATTTTATAAGTATATTGCATCTGGAAAACAACACCAAAACCACAAATCAATTTAATCCTTCAGTACAAATATTTACAATATCAAATTATCAATGTAATCTTTATGGTTTGGAAACCATGCATTGGAATGGCCTCTTTGAGCTGAATCTTAAAACGGTATCAGATGCACTGGGGTTGCAAAAATTGGGAACCAAATTAATCGAAATTGCAAAAATATCAATACCATTTAATCAAAGAAGGCCAAAAAACCTAAACCATCCAGCAGCGCCTCTATATGAGCCTACTTCCTTTTTAAGTGAGAGCGCCCTTCTCCTTGGGGACAATCCCTGATATTTTTTGATAAAACATGCAGTGTTACCCACATCCCCTACCCCAATGTGGTATACCTTTTAACCAAAAAGTTTCATGAGTATTGAAGGAAAAGTGTGAGTTCTATTTCCGGTTTCCTGATTTGAGACACAAAAAAATAACTCTTTGGAAGTCTTGATTGCTATGTTACCCCCTCCTAAAGTGTGGGGAATCTGATCAGAAAAGTCTCATAAATTAAATCTGCCACCTCTTAAAAATGAAGTTTGAAATGAATTTCCTGAGTTTATGTTTCATTGCAAGCAAACTTGTCTGTGCATGCAACATCTGAAAGTTGTGCAGATGCCGTTTCTAACACACTTGTCAAGTTGTCAGCATGCAATATCTGGTTGTAGTGTAGATGCCATTGCTATCACACTTATCTACTTGCAACATCTAGCAGTTGTGTAGATGCCATTTCAAGCAAACTGCCATTTCAAGCGCACTTGTCTATTTGTGACATCCAGCAGTTGTGTATGTGACATTTCAAGGACACTTGTCTGCTTGCAACATCTAGCAGTTGCGTAGATGCCATTTCATGCACACTTGTCTATTTGCAACATCTGGCAGTTGTGTAGATGCCATTTCTAACACACTTGTCTACATGCAGCACCTGGCAGTTGTGTAGATGCCATTTCTAGCGCACCTGTCTACATACAACATCTGGCAGTTGTGCAAATGCCATTTCTTACACACTTGTCTACATGCAACATCTAGCAATTGTGCGGATTCCATTTCATGCACACTTGTCTATTTGCTACATCTAGCAGTTGTGTAGATGCCATTTCTAGGACACTTGTCTATTTGCAACATTATGCAGTTGTGTAGATGCCATTTCAAGGACAATTGTCTGCTTGCAACATCTAGCAGTTGTGTAGATGACATATCCAGCACACTTGTTTGTTTGTGTGCAACATCTAGCAGTTTTGTAGATGCCATTTCTAGGACACTTGTCTGCTTGCATCATCTAGCAGTTGTGTAGAAGCCATTTCTAGCACTCTTGTTTGTGTGCTACATCTAGCAGTTGTGTAGATGCCATTTCTAGGACACTTGTCTACTTGCAACATCTAGCAGTTGTGTAGATGCCATTTCATGCACACTTGTCTATTTGCAACATCTAGCAGTTGTGTAGATGCCATTTCATGCACACTTGTCTATTTGCAACATCTAGCAGTTGTGTAGATGCCATTTCAAGGACACTTGTCTATTTGCAACATTTAGCAGTTGTGTAGATGCCATTTCATGTACACGTGTCTGCTTGCATCATCTAGCAGCTTTGTAGATGCCATTTCTAGCACACTTGTCTGCTTGCATCATCTTTCAGTTGTATAGATGCCATTTCAAGGACACTTGTCTATTTGCAACATATAGCAGTTGTGTAGACACATTTCATGCACACTTGTCTATTTGCAAAGTCTAGCACTTGTGTAGATGCCATTTCAAGGACACTTGTCTATTTGCAACATCTGGCAGTTGTGTAGATGCCATTTCATGCACACTTGTCTATTTGCAACATCTAGCAGTTGTGTAGACACATTTCATGCACACTTGTCTATTTGCAACATCTAGCAGTTGTGTAGATGCAATTTCAAGGACACTTGTCTATTTTCAACATCTAGCAGTTGTGTAGATGTCATTTCAAGGACACTTGTCTATTTGCAACATCTGGCAGTTGTGTAGATGCCATTTCAAGGACACTTGTCTATTTGCAACATCTAGCAGTTGTGTAGATGCCATTTCAATACACACTTGTCTATTTGCAACATCTAGCAGTTGTGTACAGGCCCGTAGCCAGGGGGGTGCGACGGGTGCGATCGCACCCCCCCACGGCCGAAAATGGTCCCAAAAGGTCCACTATTTAGGTCCATAATTGTCCCAGAATCATCTGGCTTCATGTCAGGTAATTCAAATGGCAATTAGTTGTCTTTGAATTGCCTATTGATAATAGAACTTCACAGCCTTTCTCAATTGCAATTCACACCTATGAATGAATCCCCCACCCCTAATTGCAATTTGTCCCTTCTGGGGTGAAAATACAGTCAATTTTTCTCAGTTTTTTTCCTAAAAAAGGAAGGCTTGCCAACGTTTTTGTACTAGAAATTTAGTATTTTTGCACTTTAAAACTGTGCATAGCATTGGTCTATCTTTATTACATTGGGATATTTAAATGCATGTAGGGGAGATGTGACTGAGACCGACCACTGGAAGTAAAGGTCCAAGTTTGAAAGAATCTCTAGAGCCTAAATTGTCTGTGGAGTCTTGTAGTGATATGACTATAGAGACATGTATATATAAGACCTTTTTTTATAAAAGACAATTCCCGTTTCAGATTTTGGCCTTTGCTTTAGTTTAACCACCTATAATATCCGAAATAGGCTACACCTATCATTAGATGATCAGCAGATCAGTAAATGTGAACTATGTCAGTCCTATTCCCCACTGTCAAGCAGACAAGGCTTACCAAGGGGCACACAATGTAAACACAACCTATGTTGGTCAAGTAGAAATAAATCATGGAAGAAATCATGTTGTCACAACATTGTGACAACATCATTTCTACCATACAATTCTACATAATTTTCACCCACATTAAGATGTTGCCACAACGTTGCTGCAACTCCCCTTGGGTTGTTTCTTAGAAAATGTGCCGGATATGATGGTCATAAAGAGCTTTATCATGTAGACCAACAGGTCCACAAATATTCCAGTGGGAAGATGGTCCATTTCACACAAGTCTCACTTACTGTATATTGTCTTAGTCAGATGGATAAAAGACAGGAGACAGTTCCCTTCCCTTAAAAAATCTGGCAGCATTACAGCCTGTCACTTTGATATCGATGTAATGAGGACCAGTTCACTGTGAAAAATGCAGTTTGTGACTCATGATAGCCGATGAGGTGTCATCTTCTCTACTTTCAACTTGGGTAACACAAGAGGCTGTTGGATTAGTCATGATCTACTAGAGAAAGCCATTTGACTTGTCATAACAGATTTTAGAGTGAAAATCAGATGCATAATCCTTTCGTTTGACTGTCACCAACAAGTGGGATAAGTCTTAAATCAAATTAACATTGAAAGTATTGGGTATGATCATGACAAATCATCAGCACAATGACACACGAAGTGCCATCTCCACAGTGCAACAGTCCACTCTTTTTCTATAGCAATATAACAGGCTGTAAAGGTCAGAGGTTTAAAAAATGTGGACAGAAAGGCCCATTAGTCTATTACTGCTTTGAAGGAAGAGAGAACAACAATTGGGGGAGGGCGAGAGATATAGGGCAAGGTAGAGAAGGAGAATGTAGGAGGAAGCAGGCAGAGACAGTGGTGTAGGACGGAAGAGCTAGTGAAGAGGAGGAAAGACCTTGGGAGACGGTATAGAGGGAAAGAGAAGGGCAGAGCTATAGAGGGAAGCTGAGAAGGAGAATGTAGGAGGAAGGGGCAGAGACAGAGAAGTAGCAGTCAAGAGCTAGAGAAAAGGAAAAAAGAGCTTGGGAGAAGGTATAGAGGGAAGACAGAAGAGCTACTAGGAGAGGGCAAGAGCTGTATGGAGAGAGAGGGAATAAGACTGAAGGAGGCAGACACAGGTGTGGGAGATACATAAGAGCAAGAGAGGAGGAGGAAAGAGCTTGGGAGACGGTACAGAAGAAAAAGAGAAGAATGATTGGGGAGGGCAAGAGCTCTAAGGGCAGGCAGAGAAGGATAATGTAGGAGGAAGGTGAAGTAAAAAAAAAAGGGGACAACATGGTAGAGGAGGCATAAGATATCGGAGGAGGCAGAGGTGAAAATTCAGAGAGAGAAGAGCTATCAAGAGGAGGCAAAAGGTAGGAAAGAGGAAGAAATTGAGAATTAGAGTGAGATGAGAAAGAAAATAGTCATGACTAATTGACAATAAAGCTCTGGGAAAAAGAGTTTTCCAATATTGTGCATTTGCTGAGGAATATCCACTTCCAAAATTTATTTCATGCCATTCCTGATTGTTCTCTTACATTTACGTGGTGATTACCTGATGACATTTTGACTGTTTTGAGTGACTACATCATTGCTTGCCATATATGTCTGAATTGCTGAAAACGCATCTGGGTTCCAATGTTCCGGGAGGAGGGGGATGAATTATTACATATCTTTATCAGCACTACTATAATTTGGCCCAGTGGGTGACATCATGTTGACTGACTTCAACATCATCAGAAAGTGTCAGAATGCACCATTTTCATTGTTTTCTCAAAAATTTTCCTGGGGGGGCATGCCCCCAGACCCCCCTAGTAGGGCTTTGCTCCTTCGGTGCTCACTAAAGGTCCACTTTCTCCCCAAAAGCACCCCCCAAAATAAATCCTGGCTACAGGCCTGGTGTAGATGCCATTTCTAGGACACTTGTCTATTTGCAACATCTAGCAGTTGTGTAGATGCTATTTCAAGGACACTTGTCTGCTTGCAACATCTAGCAGTTGTGTAGATGCCATTTCATACACACTTGTCTATTTGCAACATCTAGCAGTTGTGTAGATGCCATTTCATGCACACTTGTCTATTTGCAACATCTAGCAGTTGTGTAGACACATTTCATGCACACTTGTCTATTTGCAACATCTAGCAGTTGTGTAGATGCCATTTCATGCACACTTGTCTATTTGCAACATCTAGCAGTTGTGTAGATGCAATTTCAATACACACTTGTCTATTTGCAACATCTAGCAGTTGTGTAGATGCCATTTCAAGGACACTTGTCTATTTGCTACATCTGGCAGTTGTGTAGATGCCATTTCTAGCACACTTGTCTTCCTGCAACATCTAGCATTTGTGTAGATGCCATTTCAAGGACACTTGTCTGCTTGCAACATCTAGCAGTTGTGTAGATGCCATTTCAATACACACTTGTCTGCTTGCATCATCTAGCTGTTGTATAGATGCCATTTCTTACAAACTTGTCTACATACATCATCTAGCAGTAGTGTAGATGCCATTTCAAGGACACTTGTCTGCTTGCAACATCTAGCAGTTGTGTAGATGCCATTTCAAGGACACTTGTCTATTTGCAACATCTAGCAGTTGTGTAGATGCAATTTCATGCACACTTCTATTTGCAACATCTAGCAGTTGTGTAGATGCCATTTCATGCACACTTGTCTATTTGCAACATCTAGCAGTTGTGTAGATGCCATTTCAAGGACACTTGTCTATTTGCAACATCTAGCAGTTGTGTAGATGCAATTTCAAGGACACTTGTCTATTTGCAACATCTAGCAGTTGTGTAGATGCAATTTCATGCACACTTCTATTTGCAACATCTGGCAGTTGTGTAGATGCCATTTCATGCACACTTGTCTATTTGCAACATCGGCAGTTGTGTAGATGTCATTTCTAGGACACTTGTCTATTTGCAACATCTGGCAGTTGTGTAGATGCCATTTCAAGGACACTTGTCTGATTGCAACTACTAGCAGTTGTGTAGATGCCATTTCAATACACACTTGTTTGCTTGCAACATCTAGCAGTTGTGTAGATGCCATTTCATGCACACTTGTCTATTTGCAACATCTAGCAGTTGTGTAGATGCCATTTCAATACACACTTGTCTGCTTGCAACATCTGGCAGTTGTGTAGATGCCATTTCTAACACACTTGTCTATTTGCAACATCTGGCAGTTGTGTAGATGCCATTTCATGCACACTTGTCTATTTGCAACATCTAGCAGTTGTGTAGATGCCATTTCAATACACACTTGTCTATTTGCAACATCTAGCAGTTGTGTAGATGCCATTTCATGCACACTTGTCTATTTGCAACATCTGGCAGTTGTGTAGATGCCATTTCATGTACACTTGTCTATTTGCAACATCTAGCAGTTGTGTAGATGTCATTTCAAGGACACTTGTCTATTTGCAACATCTAGCAGTTGTGTAGATGCTATTTCATGCACACTTGTCTATTTGCAACATCTGGCAGTTGTGTAGATGCCATTTCATGCACACTTGTCTATTTGCAACATCGGCAGTTGTGTAGATGTCATTTCTAGGACACTTGTCTATTTGCAACATCTGGCAGTTGTGTAGATGCCATTTCAAGGACACTTGTCTGATTGCAACTACTAGCAGTTGTGTAGATGCCATTTCAATACACACTTGTCTGCTTGCAACATCTAGCAGTTGTGTAGATGCCATTTCAATACACACTTGTCTATTTGCAACATCTAGCAGTTGTGTAGATGCCATTTCATGCACACTTGTCTATTTGCAACATCTGGCAGTTGTGTAGATGCCATTTCGATACACACTTGTCTATTTGCAACATCTAGCAGTTGTGTAGATGCCATTTCAAGCACACTTGTCTGCTTGCAACATCTAGCAGTTGTGTAGATGCTATTTCATGTACACTTGTCTGTTTGCAACAACTGGCAGTTGGGTATATCGATGGTGAAAGTGCAAAACCTCGTTTGTCAAAAAAAGCTATTTTTCAGAAATTGGAAAAAACTATCACCGATCTTTTTTTATGGTAATGTTTATCAACATGTGAGTTAGGCTCAACTTGATTTATAGAAAGTGACACCCTATTTTAGGATAATTTTTTGTCAGAGGTCGTTGACCCTAGCATTGATGTCACCATCAGATATGATTGAAAATGTTGACTTACAAGGTTTTGCCCTTTCACTTTCTTACAAAGTTAGTAAGGTGCAAAACCTTGTAACTCGACCATTTCTCACATTTTAAAGCAACTTGCAGCATTGAATGTACCTCTAGTTTATAGGTAAACGGTAAGAGATATAATTTGACCATGATAAATAACAATAGCTAATTTTAATTAGTGGCTACAATGGCAAGAATGAGGAAAATGACACTTTTTTTCAAATTTTTGTGCACGCTCTTTTTCAGTAGCCTATATCACCACAATAAATATAGGGAGGTAAAAAAGTTTTAAAAAGGACATTTCCTGTAAGCCATAAAAAACATACCACTATCATAATTTTTCAAAAAAGGTTGAAATATCCTAAATAAGTGCTTCAAAGTTCTGATTTGAGTTACGAGGTTTTGCACTTTCACTTTTTGGAACAAATCGACATACAAGATTTGGTTAAATCACTCTGTTACAGCTTCGAAAAAAGCAAAGAGGCAAGGTGACCAATTGACAACATGTATTAGATATTGAATTTGTCATTCCACTCAAAATCTAAAAATAGCAAAATTTTTACCTATGAGGTTTTGAACTTTCACCATCGATATGCCATTTCAAGGACACTTGTCTATTTGCAAAATCTAGCAGTTGTGTAGGTGCCATTTCATGCACACTTGTCTATTTGCCACATCAAGCAGTTGTGTAGACACATTTCATGCACACTTAATGTCTATTTGCAACATCTAGCAGTTGTGTAGATGCCATTTCAAGGACACTTGTCTATTTGCAACATCTAGCAGTTGTGTAGATGCCATTTCATGCACACTTGTCTATTTGCAACATCTAGCAGTTGTGTAGATGCCATTTCTAACACACTTGTCTATTTGCAACATCTGGCAGTTCTGTAGATGCCATTTCCATACACTCTTGTCCATTTGCAACATCTGGCAGTTGTGTAGATGCCATTTCAAGTAAAGCACACTTAGTCTTGTCTACTCTCAATATCTGCATGATGTATTTGCTTATCCCTGACCCAGCTCCCATAATGTATTTTTGGATTTGGTGTGCCAAATGCTTATATTATGTAAAAATGTATTTTCAGATGCCGGGGTGTGCGCGAGGAGGGGTCCATTGCCTGCCGGTCTCAGTCTTTGTTTTATTGCCAACGACTTTTATTACAACGTAAGTTGCCGAAATACTGTTGTCTCAATGTGATAAGACCATAGAATTGTTATCTTTTGTCTCTTTTGGTCTTTTTGACACAAATGGATATTTTAAAGTTCAGTCCCTTTGTGTCTTTTATGAGTCTTTTTGAAGCAAAATTGTTGTGTTTAGTAAAACCGTTAAATTAGGTTAACATACTATTTTTCAATTGAAAAAGGCTAATATTTTCCATTAATGTAGAAAAACACATTACTTTTTTTTTTCATCTTCCTTATTAACTCTTTTTTTTTTAAACAATTAGCGATTTAGTGACAGTCACTGGGTTTTTCGTTGTGTGCAGTGTCCCCTTCAGTATTTCCTTTGGATTCAAGATTGAAGATACCATGAAAAAATGATAGTTATTCTTTGCGAAGGAGGGTGGCTCACATACAAATGTAAACATTTTTATGGAAAGTCGATCTTTAAGAAAGGAGCCTTAGGTCAAGTTATGCAATAAACTCTTTAATCCAAACACAAAAGAATAATCACTGTGCATGTGAGGGGAATTTTGTCAGTAGTTCTATAAGCCGATAAGTGCTGATATTTAAAATCAGAATTGTTGCTGTTTCAGTTTATCGTAAGAATGAACATGTATGTCAATCATGTGTATAATTATGTTAACTGCTTGTTGTGTCATTGTTCAACTGCCTAAAATTAAATTTTGAAAAAAAAAGGGAAAATGTGTCTGGTATAATATATGTTTGAACTCTGTACCTGCAGTATTCATGAGATCAGTTATCAAGGTTAAAATACTGGTTAAACATATAAAATATCCTAGCAAGTGTTGTGAGGTATGTCCCCCCCCCACCTTATGTGCATGCATGCGTGATGGATGAATAGAATGTTATGTAAATGGTGAACATTACTTTTCTCATTCAATTATGCCTACATAAAACCAATTAAATGTGTACATGATGGTGGCCTTCGTCAGTTTATATTATTAATTTTGTCTATAGATCTACAAAATAATAATCTAATATGCAATGACAATGATATTTTGTTATTGATAATGACAATTATCATGTTTATGTCATTTTATTTGATTGAATGCTAGCATGCAAGAACTATTAAAAACTGTTAAATTTCTTAAGGTTATTGTTTGCACTTCGTTTTTCTGTGACACACGTCTTTGGTCTTATAGATTACCTTGACTTTTAGAACAAAAAAAAAATTTGAAAAAAAAACTAAATTTTCTAATGTTTTTCGTTTTTCTGATGTTTTCCTGCTTTAAACATCTCTGCTGTTCATTTTGTGTACATTATGTTTATGTTCATGTTTTTTTTTTGTAATTTTTTTTGTTTGTGATGTAAATGAAATATTACTTTCTCTTGAATATGCAGTAAGTAAATTTGGAAATTTTTGACCTTTGTTCTTTCAGATATATAATCGCTGTTTTACTTAAACATGTATCTCCTGGCTTTCCTTACATCAGGTAAACTTTGCATTTGAATAATTTTGATTTTGCAAACTTCCTGGTGATATAAAAAAAAACTATATCGGAAATAAATATACTTGTGTAATTTTTATCATGGTCATTTCTTGGAGTAAATATAGCTTATTTTAGAAATGAACATGATTAACAGTCATATTGATTGTTTCGTGTTATATTTTGAAATAAAATTCTGTCCTTGTCAATATTTTCCCAATTGAAGAAAAATGCTTTCCCTTATTAATCTGCTTCAATGTATTTTTGTATTGGCAAATTGTGCAATCAAGAAACAAATTGTCAGTTAACTTAGTTTTATTGTTTGCATGACTTATGTAATGCGAACATTTTAAGAAAATTTCCTTTTTTTTTCTCAGTGATACTGGAACAAGATCTCCCGAAAGTTGCATTTTTGGACAATTATTGAACATATCAGCAGCGCTAGGTAAGTTGAACATTTATAAATATTTTTTTTCCCTGTATTATGTAGCTGCATTCCCGTTCACTATTAGTGCGCCATCAGTGGCGGATCCAGTGGCGTCCCTATGGGGGGGGCACGGGGGGGCACATGCCCCCCCATATTGGACCTGTGCCCCCCCAGGTGCCCCCCCATATGAACTTTATCACAAATATACAATTAGTACGGTGAGTGCCCCCCCAAAGAATCGCGTGCCCCCCCAGGTGCCCCCCCGCTCGAGACCCGCCAGTTACGCCACTGGGCGGATCAAGACAGGGTAGTCTTGTTTTGATCCATCTTTTCTTCAAAATTATTGTGGGGGGGGGAGTCTAGGCCCCCCCCCCCTGATATGCCATCTTCAAACTAGTGCTGACTTTAAAAAGATTGTGGTAAAATAAAATGTGTCATGAGCTAGAAATCAATCACCAACATCACATGAGTCCTTGGGATAGGTATGTACAGAAAACTAAAGAGTCCTTTTTACGTTTCAAGGACACAAGTATATATAATAGCAGGAATTTTTGGTGTTATAAATTAAAACTCTCAAATTATGCAGATCTACATCTTTTTGAAGTTGTGGTTGTCTTTCATAGTACAGTCTTTAAAATTGCATCAGAGCTTGAAGTTATTTTACATATATATTGCAATGCTAGAGAATAGAGTCATCTCTGATGTCACACTTCAACAGCATAGAAAGAATTTGAGATTCCACGTAAATATGATGAGGATTTTAATGTAATTGTATGACCTGGTGTATGTATTCATGTGCTATTCGCCTTCTTGATTGATTGATTATATTTAGTTATTTTTCTAGTCAATACATACAAGTTTACTAGAAGTATTAAGTGAAAAAATCGAGGATTACACACAGAAGTCTCTCTTGAGTCATGTTTTGATTAAAACTATACAAATTTGAAAATAGTATTTTAAATCTTCATTTCCAAGTCAGCAGAGAATGTCTCGGAATGTTTTCAGAGTTCATCCAATTATCTGAAACTTTTTGTTGAGCGTTTTCTGTCATGCCAGAATGTTTTGGATATGGAAAGTTCTTATAAAATATTCTAGTGATGAGAATCGGTCTGATTTCCCAAAACGGATTATCAGATGATATTTCCTACTCGATAATCGATTCTAAATCAATTATTTTTCTTACTGAGAAATTACCTCAATCTTGACAATTATTGCACTATAACACAAGCCGTACAGATATAATTCTTCCTATGTTAAATAGATCTCTTCAAGAGCTTTAAAATGATGGGTTATAGCTCTCTGTGGTGCTGATAGTTTTCATACAAATAGGAAAAAGACAAAGATCGATTTTGAACTGTTGCAAAAACAACTAAATCTATGTTCACAGCCGTGATGATTATCGGCGATATGTTTGTCCATCACTACAACACTAAAACATTCCACAGAGAACTTTTCGCAATTTGTACAACTTAATGGCTCTACAGGCTCATAAGTGATGGGTCACACAACATTTGAGATTTATTGATTTTTTTGTTGTATTTTAATATTTGACATTGTATAATTTTCAGTGGCTGCCACAGTCTACGTAAGATATAAACAAATAGAAGAGTACAACAGTCACAATACTCAAGTTCTTCGGACAAATACGGTTGCTTTGATATTAGGATGGTGTGCAGCATTTGGCTTCAGTCTTGTGGCAAATTTCCAGGTAATGATTTGAATATTTATCACATATATTTTTGTTATTAGGAAGAAATAATAATTAAATTTAAATGGGTTGAGTCAACTTGAGTGAGTCTTTTAAATTACAATCAGACCAAGAATTATTCAGACGCTTGCTGTTTTGTTATTATTTTGAAGGAATTACAAAGTCAGTTATGAAACATGCAGTCAAAATCATCTTTGGTATTAAGTGTAACCTGTCCAAAACAAATTTATTGCAAACAGATTCAAAATTGGATGAAATTAGCTAATTTGTCAATTTCAGGAACCAGAAATTATTCAGACACTTTTACAAAGTTGTAGAAATTGAACTATTTACCAACATTTATCCCAAATATTGCTTATAAATTACCATGGGATCATTGTGGCCACATTGGATGACAGGTGTGATCATCAGTTACGAAAATTTGGATGAATATGTGAGATAAACATCTGATTCAGTTTATCACATTTTCTTCACTAATGGGCTGAAATCTGTCAGATATCAATTGGAAATATTTCAGAATATCATAAAGTGACAATTGTTAACTGTTCTATCTAAGTAAAATTGAAATACAGGCTTACTTGAAAAATTTTATGCACTTTGGTATTTTCGTTTTGTTTTTGGCTCCAACCGCTCTCTGAATCCATGCCCATTGACCCACTGCAATCCATCAAATCACTTAAAATAAAGTTGCATGGCCTTCCTAAGATTGTTAACTCTATTGCGTATACAGGATAGCCCATTTACGCCAGTTGTTTACAAGTGGTGTGCCATACTACAACTATAGTGTGCTTTCCTGAGCAATCTCCATCGAAATAGCATTGAGGCCAAACAACCACATTTTTGTCCCCTTCCCAATTGAGTTGCTGTTCGGACCAAGCATGGAATATAGCTTGAAATAGATAATGAATCTTGCTTTCCGAAAATTTGTTAGGTTTTGGTGCCACATGGACTTTTTACCTTCAGCGAACGAAGTTCGAAGAAGGTATTGTTATCACTTTGGTAAAATGTTGTCCGTCAGCCGGGCGGGCGTCCGGGCGGTCAGTCGTCCGGGCTGTCGGGCGGCGGGCGGATAGATAGTTTCCGGGCCAGAACTCGGGCCCTATTGCATGTACATAGATGAAATTTGGTACACATATAGCCCATATGGTCTAGTTGTGCCTTTTGATGGTCTGATTGATGGATAATCCATACGTAGTTTTTGAAATATTAAAAAAAAGATAAAAAATTATTATTTTCGTTTCCGGATCAAGACTCGGTCACTATCGCATGTAAATGGATGAAACTTGGTACACATATAGCCTATGTGGTCCAATTGTGCCTTTTGATGGTCTGATTGATGGGTATTCTATAGTTTTTGAAATATTGAGAAAAAATTATAAAAACAATTTTGTTTCATTTCTGGCCCAAAACTTGCCCAGTATTGCATGTACATGGATGACATTTCATACACATATCACCTATATGATGCTGTTGTGCCTTTTGATGGTGTGATTCATGGTCATTCTATACTTTTTGAAATATTGAAAAAATATATTGCAAATTATAATTTTTGGTTTCTGGTCCAAAACTTAGCCTCTCTTGGATGTACCTTGACAAAAATTCATCCACGTATTGCCTATAAAGATCTTTCACTGGTCTCATTGATAGGTAGTTTTAACACTTTTTAAATATTTAGAAAAAATTTGAAAAATATAAATTAATATACTTATTGGTTTTCGACCCACAGCTCATAACCTATTCCCTGTACATGTATGAAACTGCAACATAATATGTGTAAATTTGTCTAGTTCAGCCTTTCCATGGTTTTACATACCCTGGCAGGCAGGCGGGCAGATGGTAGGGCAGCGGGTATATAGATAATTTCAGGCCAAGATTTGGCCACGAATGCATTATACCAATTTTGTCAACATCGCTTTTATGACTTTACAGATGTCTTTCGCTGAAGGTTTGCTGCTGCGCAGCCTATGTTTTTGTTTTGGTAAAATTGGACAAATAAATACCAAATTGCCCTGAACCTAGTATGCAGCCTCCAATGCTTCATATTGTGACTCAAAGTTTTAAGAATACAATTCTAAGGTAAACTAAAGCAATTTGAATCAATACAAGGCATGTTTGAGGTTAAAGAGTGCATGAAAATGTGATAAACTGGACATACTGTTTATCTCCAGTATTTATCCTAATTTCTCAATTGATGGTCACACCTCTCATTCTATGTAGTCATCATGGTCCCTAGGTAGTTTATGAACATTATTTTGACATAAATACTGAAAATTTATAGTAAATAGTTCACTTTCTACAACTTTGTTAAAGCGTCTGAATAATTTTTGGTTCATGGAGTTAACAAAAGTATCTCTTTTCACCACATTTCTTCGCAATAAATTTGTTTTGTACAGGTTTCATGTGATGCCAAGCATGTTTTCAATTGGATGTTTCATTGGTTTACTTGGTAATGCCTTAAAATAATAACAAAACAGCAAGCGTCTGAATAATTCTTGGTCTGACTGTATATTATGTAATGATTAAAATTTAAATAAATATCAATTTAACAAAATAATTAATATATATATGTGTGTATACATATTTTTTTAATATGTGGAATCCAGGAAAATGTTTGTCCCGGTGGTAAAACCCTCAACCCACCACCCGTTAGGTTTAATCTGGTCAGCCCCTTGTCCGTCAATCCTTGTGCATGTTCATTCGACAAATTCGACTTACTCATAACATACTTTTTAGATCTCATAAAGCAAAGCTTTATGAGATCTATTACAATTCTGAAGTTCTCTGTGCTAATCTGTGTCTAGTTGTCAATGAGGTCACTGTGACCTAGATATTGCAAAGGAATGTGGAAAAAGCTATCCGCTCAATTCTTATTCTGGAACGGAGGCAAGTCACATGAGAGTTTCTCTTAGTTGGATTGATAGAGGACCATGACAGCATCACTAAACAAAAACCGGGAAATTTTAGTTTTAACATTTTTGAGTAATTTTACAACACTTGTCTAACATATGTATGGCATGGCTCTCATTCCTAAGTAGGTCACCAGAGCATTGAGGTGTGACAATGTTATTATTGCAGCAATGCAAACATGTGCACAGATCTTTGCAAAATGTCTGTGCATCATGATTGTGAATTAACTTTTCAGTTTCATGTCAGTATATCTGTGTGAGTGAATCTTCAGCCTCATCAAGCTACTGATCAATGTAGAGACATACATTTTTGTGCCATCTGCTCCTCAGATGCACTAAGGAAATAAATTGGTGATAATAGTACTTTTTGTTACTGAAATTGGTCATGATAGTGACTGGTATCAAAATCTTATTTTAAAAATTCTGATTTTTTGGTGGTATTGACAATAATCGTGATCAACATCGCTAATACGACAACAAGGGATACTTCCTGTCTATTGATCAATTAGAGGGGATTACTGTGGCAGAAAGCAGTTAGGAAATTGACACAAAAAATGCCGCAAGGTGTTGCAATGGCTGAAATGGACATATTAACTTTTCATAGTGAGTCCGTTGCTTTCTTTTTTCGGTAACGAAAGAAATAAACTTGTGAGAAATTCACGCGCTATCATCATACTATTAATTCATGGATCCTCACGCTACCCCAGCCAAACTTCTGATTACTCTACTATGAAAACCAACAAGCAGCTTTTTTACGCTGCCCACAAGGTCCTTAGCCGGGTGTGGTATGTGTAATTACAGTCAAAGAAATTGAAGTGATGTTTTCTATATTCCTCCGTCCTCTCCCATGTCTTCACGGGTGTGGTGCTTAAATACAAAATACCTGTGGCATGTGAATTTCATCAAAATCAAATTTAATGCTTTAAAAAGACTCCTAGCACTCAATTGTCGCAACAATTTAATAAGCTTGAGTTTCTGAGTCACTTGCCAAGTGGCTCCCATTTCAGCTTCAACTGAACTGTTGAATCAGTGTTAATATCCATATGTAGTAGGCAGCCCAAAAACTCATGCTTATCAAGACTGCTGTGAATATCACTTTGTCATTCTCGGTCTTGGAATATGACGTCAAGAAGTGTGATTAACAAGTTAAGAATTGATTGATCTATCTGTGAGTATGTATATTACACTGCAACTTTTACATGCTGAGCAATCAGGCCAAACATCAGTTCATTTCCACAGTTGACTATTGGAAGTACATGTCTGTTCTTCCTTGATTTTCACATCATTTGAGACAGGATGTGTCCATGACGACTGTACTCCATCCTACCAATCGACTGAGGATGGGACCATTCGACTACCGGGAAGGCTTGCATTTCCTTTCACTGTACATGTTGCTCGAAAGTAAATACCTGGACACTTGCGATTATATTCATTTCTGTCTATTGTACTTTATGTCCCTACCTACCCATTCTTCACTGTGCAACGTTTCGCACTTGCAAGTGTCCAGGTTTGTATTCTCTCAATACTCTCACTGAACGCCGAAATAATAGGCCTCCCAACAGAACCCAAGTTGCCCATTTAACTGCTGTCTTTATGAGATCTTTGAAACCGAAAGGTTCTAGTTGTAATTTCAATAAGTATGAGTTTCTGTAATCTCATAGTGAAACTTAGCAAATACAGTTCAGGTGATTGGTTGAATCACTGGATTACATAGCATAAATCTAATTTGAATGGCATAAAAATGTGTTTTAATGCCATTGACGTGTCTGGTGGTCACGGTCACTGTGAATGCTTCTAATCTTATTCACTTATCAAACTCAGCTGCTCACTGAAGCAGAATACCATGTTTTTCATTGCTTCACTGCATCCAACTCATACATGTGCAGGACGTTTTATTGATCACAGACCAATCAGGAAAGCTGAAAATGCTGCGTGGATACTAAGAAAACTGGCCCAAAAAAACTCATACTAAATGAATCTGCTGTAACCTCACTTTTACAGAACATATTTCTATTTTCAGGAAACGAATGTCCTCATAGTTCACCTCATAGGAGCTATTATGGGATTTGGTCTTGGCTCAGTCTACGCCATACTACAGACTGTGATGTCGTACAAGATGGCCCCTCGGATCAATTCTCGCTGCTTAGCCCATTTGCGATTGGTTCTCACGCTCGTTATTATCCTGGGATTCACGTCAAGTATCCTTTTCAATGTCAAAATTTAAACTATGGAAACCAACGTCATTGAATGCTATTTTGTCTGTTGAATTACTTTAAACCTGACTTATGTTTGGTCTTGTGCGCCCTTTTGAACTGATTTCACTTAGGCACTGCCCAGTGATGGAAATGGAAAATTTTAGTCAGGGGAGCTCTTGGCTGGAGCAGCGGCGTCGCACCATTTTAAATTTTAAAAAGGGAAACAATTCCTGCCACCTGAGTATAATTTTGCCTTATAGTACCTGAAGGACTGAAAAAGTGAACAGTAAATTATATTTTCACCACTGATCATCGGGGGGAGCTGTAGCAGGGAAGAGCTCCCCCTGTTTTCTGATCAAGGCAGCTCAGCTTCCCCAAGCTCCCCCCCATTTCCATCACTGGGCCACTGCCTTAATTAGCTTTTCTCATAGATGAATTAGTATAGTATTTTGACTTAATTACAACAGAAAAGACATGAATAATCGAATAATGCATAACATATAACAATGTATCCCCGCTATCGCATGAAAATAAATGTATTTTCCTCTCAATGGAGTCTACAGCACTAGCAGCAGGTTTGATTGCAGATATGTTGAAAGGAAAGTCAGGAATTTCAGAGATCCTCTTGGACTGGAATCCAGATACACCGGTACATTTCGCTTGATTTAATCATGTTAATTTACTAATTTTGGCAATTAATTGCAGTGGTGATTATTATTTAAAATGTAACACAATGGCAGGATAATCAAGCTGGTTGGCTGATTAATGCCCCTTTAAGTTTAGAACAAGTGTTTCTCGACTGATTTGATAAGGTCAATTTTTTTAATGACTGTTGCATCTAATGTTATAAGTATTCCTTTAACGTTGTTTAAGAACAGCCAGGGTCACATGACTTTCCATCTCCTCCTTCCCGCTGTCTGCTAAGGACCTAGAAATCTCCCCTTTCGCAGTAATTTTAAAAAGATGAAAAATATGTAAATAACTGGTTACTTTTTACCCCGCTGGCTATGTAATAGCCTACGGGGTACTGCAGTCCTCAATGCCTCAATGTGCTGGGGATTTCGTCAAGCATAACTCACTTTGTGTTGCTCATATTTCATTCAAATTTTGCCTGTTATCTTATTTTGTCATGCAGATGGGAATGACAAGTCCGTGTGTCCGTACGGACACGCGGACGTACGGACGTACGGACACACGGACGGACACACGGACACACGGACAGAAGGATGGACGCACGGACGGACGTACGGACACACGGACAGACGGACGTACGGACACACGGACACACGGACGGACGGACACACGGACGTACGGACACACGGACGTACGGACACACGGACGGATGTACGGACACACGGACGGATGTACGGACACACGGACAGAAGGATGGACGCACGGACGGACGGACGTACGGACACACGGACGTACGGACGGACGGACACACGGACGGACACACGGACGGACGGACGGACGGACACACGGACGGACGGACACACGGACGGACAAACGTACGGACGGACACACGTACGGACACACGGACACACGTACGGACACACGTACGGACACACGGACGGACACACGGACGGACACACGGACGGACGGCCGGACACATGGACGGACGGACGGATGGACACACGGACACACGGACACATGGATGCACGGACACACGGACACACGGACGGACACACGGACGGACACACGGACGGACACACGGACGGACACACGGACGGACACACGGACACACGGACGGACACACGGACGGACACACGGACACACGGACACACGGACGGACACATGGATCCGAATGGTCTCAATGGCTTCACATAGAGCCAGCGGGGTTTATGTGCTTGCACGGTATTTTTGAGATCAGTGAAAGTAAATACTAGATGTCCTGGTGCTTTGGTCATTAATGCACAGCCCTTTTGGTAATCTGTCCAGCTGTGTATGCAATGCTAAGTTTCATGCTTTGCTATCTCTAACAACAGCAATAATATTGTACCTTTTTATAATGTAGCTGCAGACTGAAGAGTGTGATTTCAATTTCTTTTAAAAAATCAAACAAATCACTATTTTCTTGCAATAAAAATTTTAATCAAAATGTTAATCATGACTTAAGTCGCCATGATTAATAATTTAATATCATGCAACCCTGACTGTAGATGCATATTAATCATGTTTTAATTCACTTTCTTGGCTTTGTAGTAATTATAAGGTTCACAATTCCTTAATTAAGACTAGCTTATGTTTGGGACGCAATAGCAAAGCATAGATTCCACGGAGACGACCCAAGAAAATGGCACCCTGATGATGGTGTAAGTTTTTCTTAAGGGTTTTATTTTTGCTTGTAATGCTTAAATTATTTAGCTTTTGAAATAAGCAAATGGCTTTTGGTGACATATATATATTATAGTGCTTTGTATTTGTTGCTCTGTAAAAATGATGTTCTTTCTTTAATAATTCATAATTTATATATTCATATAATGGTTCAATCAAATTGTGAGAAACATTTAATTAATGTATCACTGAATGCGGATAAGGTAATAGAGTTTTAGAATGTAGTTATTTAAACTGAAATAAGAAAATTATCTGGACCAGGCCAAGCAGTCATCTTGTGTGGCCAGTCTTCATCACAAATTGTCTCCAAAATATGTGTCCCATGTGAGCTAGCTTTTATGCCTTTGGTTGGTTCCAATTTTCTTACACAGTATAACATAGGACTCCTCAAGTATATTTTCATCAAAGACAACACTACCTACTTCAAGGCAACTAACTTAGACTAGTCGGAGACAACACCATATAATTATAAAGTAGTTTCATTGATCCTTCATTTAACATTGAAGTTATGGATGTAATTTCTCTTATTTTTCAGGGTTTTACGGCGCATATAATCAGCACAGCTAGTGAATGGATTATGGCTGGTGGCATGCTGTGCTTCTTCATGACGTATATTCCAGACTTCAAAAAAATTACGTTGACTTCTCCACAAGTCCACCTGTTGATCGATCGACACACTATTAGCGTTTCTGCCGATTATACGGACCCTGAAAGACTACTGCCTAACGGTAATGAACGTACCACTTAAAAATGAAGGAAATCTGAATTTTCAGTTGAAGGTAACAGAAAACATGGAATTTACACGATAATGTCTGTCTTTTCCCACTATCTTGTGGTTCACTGAGTATGTTGCTATGTTAGGTGGTACAAAATTTTTGAATCCAATGTTATATTCCTTAATATAATCATCAATCTATTATATATAAATTCCATGTTTGAATTTTGAAAACTTGAGATTCATTTTGCAATTTTGATCTATGAGCATAATATTATGCTTCATGTGTCAACCCCAGCATTTTGCCATTCTTTGGAAGTGATAGCACTCACAATTTAGATCCAGCTTTAATTCTTGACTTAAGGAATGATTTTGCAATACTTAAGACTATGACGTGTGCAGAACCATGATAAATCATGTCTATGAAGTGAATATATTTTCTTCTTTCTTTTCTTAAACCACTTTCAATAATTCAATGTTTATATTGTATATATATATACTATTAATTGGTTAGAATTTTTCACAAGACTTGAAATATTTCAATGCAATTTCAATGAAAACTTGAGATTAATTACAGTCTTTATATTATTAGATAGATGAATTGTTGATATATATATGTCTCTTTACTAATATCTAATATACATGTATTGCACATTTTCCTCTTATTAATGAATGTACCTGCAAATGTTTGAACGATGACGCTTGAAAGATTTCTGTATTGTCAAATATTATAAAGAGACTTAGTATTTGTAAGGTGCATTGAGATTAATGACACCATTACTAGTAGGCCTATGTGACATGAATGTGCCTAAATAAGACATATATGTGTTGTTTCTTCAGAACTGAAGTTTGAAAATGGCTCTAGTGTAGTATCCAACATTCGAGTGACCTCCTCATACCGAATAAACCATGGGGTTGAATAAGCCACAGGATTGGCTTATTCACAGTAGTTTACATACTCACAGGTCTCTTTGTTTCGCCTAGTCTTGGGCTACCCTGATAACACTGTCTAGGTTTCTGTGAAGTAATAATTAAAAGATTATCCCTTTTCTGGTGTGACAAATATCATTCACAGTTTGAGATCTTTCAAAGCAATTGAGTGAATGTATGTTTGAATGATTGATCGTTGGCTGTTTCAAATATTTCCTTATAGAAAAACCACAAACAGTTATCAAGTCATGTATTTATTGTATATAAAAAGGTGCCAAAGGATTAGAATATTTATAAAACTTCAGCGATTTTTAGCCTGCTAGCGCTAGGAGGGAGAGTGCAAATGAGCCCGGCAATGGCAGGATGGTTATTCACACCTTTTCGAAAGGAAAATTTATCGCTTATTCGGTTGGGGTCCCTTGGGGAGGTCACTTTGATGTTCTATGCTACACTTGAGTGGAAAAAATACGGTGTGAAGGGTGTAATTGGATTACTAGTCAGTATTTAGGAATGATCGTTTGGTCTTCTATGGTTCGGAAACTGGACAAATGTGTCAAAGAAAATGAAATTATCTATATATGGACAAAACAATGCAAGTAGATGTTTTTTGTTCCCACTCTTGTAATAGACATCACTTTGTAGCAAATAAGTATGCTAGATGGCTAGAGCTGAAGAACTGTTTTTCCAGATACTGTTTCACTTTTTATGCCCTCCGAGGCTCTAAGTACAGTTTCTAACGGAGGTGTAGGTGGAAATAATCTATCTTATTCAAGTTGGCTGATAGACGGCTGATAGTTGTTATCAGTCAGGATTTGTTGGACTGGCTAGTGCAGGTGCTGTAATCAATGTGTACAATTGTGATTTCTTTCACTAATGCAATTTTACATTGCTCACTGTGTAGTATTATTTGTATTCATTATTGAATGAGTAGTTCATTCCATCACTGAGATAACTATTAACTAGATTTATTTTTTCAGTTTTCATGATTGTGATTGTTTAACATATCTTTGAGGCTCTGGATGGGAAGGGTATGGGGGACAGGGAATTCAAAAGTAAAATGGCCAAGGGACAGAGGGACACAAAGCCCCCATCCGGAGCCTCATCTTTTAGATTTAATTTTACACATCCAAGTTATTCTTGATCATTTCATGATGTATTTCGCAGAAAATTTTCAATTAGCCATCATAGTGAAGATTATGTCTTGCCCAGTCAATATACCACTGCTCACTTATTTTGTAATATTCAGGTGCGAAAGCTGGGATTATTTACTTAAATATTTAATATAAAAGCAAAAGATAGGATTATTTACTTATATGAATGGATATTGCCAAAGATAGGTACTAAGTACATGTTGCTCAGTGAGGCTTAATTTATTAACTCGTAAGTATTATTCAAATTGTTGCCAAAATGTTATATATAGGCCTGTTATATTCACATGGAGAGTTTAAAGAAACTGCCAAAAACAAAAGAAGGAAGTAAAATGTATCAATATGCAGGCTGCTTGATTTTGTTTAGGATATGAATAAAAGGTCTATTTAAAACATATAGCAATGTAAAGGATAGTAAAAGGGAACAAAACGTATTTTTGAATTGATCTGACGTGAAAAAAAAAGATGTAGGTTGTGGAAAAGAGAGGTAGGTTGTGAAACATTTAGAAAAGTGGGGGTGGCCCATTGCACCTTATTTGTGGTGATTTCCAGAGGCACATTATATATTTTTGGGCCCAAAATGGAGGGCGGGGGGAGCACTCCCAATAATATGTTATCTTCCGCCCACCTATTATCAGAGAATCAATTTCATCAGCTGGTTAGAGTCGGATCAATCAGTTAAACTTAAAAAAAATGTTGATATTATTTTGAGACAGTTTCTTTTCTAGCACCTACATGTATAAGTATTGGTATTGATGTCAAATGTTTATAAATATGGATATTTCATATATGTTTTAGGGCCTATTTACAGTTTATGGGCCAAAAAAATAGCTTATGTTTAAGATAAAATTGCTTGATATAATTTTAAAAAAAGCTTGGTGCTTCAATGTGACAGTCAGACAGTGTTATAGCCTATTGAATTCAGCATAACTGATAAGTATCACTGATGTATTTTGTAGGATTCTAACTTTTCTAGGAATGATATTTCCAGCTCTCTCTTGCCAATTTCTTATATTTCTGAAGACGCAAATGTGTTGTATTTTCTTAGTCCTTATATATATATGGCAGTAGTGATGCTATATTTTCTGTTAGTGATAATAGAGTATTACACTTTTTCCATTTCTACAGCCAGTTTGCTCATTATTAGGTCTTTTTATGCATCCTGATGTTGGTATGATACAGATAGAGTTTCTTATTAAAAGATCTGAATATGTCATGTATAGATTTCATAATATTGGATGGTAATTTGGAAAGGAATGTATATAGTGCCATACCAAATTAATTTTATGGATGACAGACTTTCCTCTCTCCAAAAATAGCTTCAGAAATCAAATTTATAATAAAACTTGAAATACGTTTTGAGAGGCTTCACAAAAAATAAAATATAATTCTCTCTTTTGAAATATAAAAGAAAGTCCAATTGATTTCAACAACAGGAATTTGGGGACTTATACAGTAAAATTTGTGAAAATTGATTTGAGAAGGTTAACTCGCTTGGTCTGTTTTTACAGCCAGGAAAATCCTTCATCCATAAATTAATTTGGTGTAATCTGGTAAAAAAATTGATGGGAGTAACCAATTTTTCAGCTGCCCAAAAGCTATTTTTGTGCTGTTATTTGTGATACAAGAGTTTACTATCATAATAATAACTGATCATTTTGATATTCTAATAATGATACTATCAGAATTTTTTGGGCGTGCCAATTTTATGCTTCGAAGCTTTGTAATCCTGCAAATCTGTTACGAAGATACTTTTTCTAGAACTGAGAATTTGTGAGAAACGAAGTCATCCGATTGGTTGATTGTATATATTTGATAAATGCAATTCATTTTAAATGTCTTTCTATTACTGCAAGAATAATGCATTATAAATATTTCACTTGAATTTAAATGTGTGCACTTAATTCGCACATATTCTGTATATAAATATTATAGAGAATAGAAATTTGCATGCATGCATTTACTCAGTATAATATTGTTCTCTCATACACATTATTTTCCTCTTTACAAATGATGCAATAAGTATTGTCAGGTATACACTGGGCATTGTAGGCCTAATTGTTTGATAATTATTGATAATTAATGACTTAAATATTACTGACTTCAAAAATCCTGTTAGATTTTGAAACAAACAACAAAAATTATGGGCACATGTTGTTTAAATTTGGCATTTTTCTGGTAAAGCAATTTCATATTATTTATTTTTAAAAAAGAGATTGAATATTTTTCAGCTGAATTAACCAAAAATAAATTTGCAATTTATAGTAATAATTAAGTCTTGCATCATTTAAGATTTAATAGCATTTTAAACACAATGTATTATCTAAGCTCTGTGAATTTGCATAATTCCGACCTGTTTAATTGTTTTGAATAATCATTCCAATATGTGATGACCTTTGAAAATGATCAATTTACAGCCGTATTGTTTACAGTTGTACTTTAGTGAAGAAGATAAAGTATTAAAGGTATCTATTTACAGGTGATTATATATTTGTTTAAAAATGTTTGTACACAGTTATTTACATTAATTATAGATTGTTAATTAGAGCTATGCCAAATATTTACACTGTATAAGTTAGTTTCAGGAAACTTATCAATGCAATTTAACAGTTTTCATTTGTTGACCAAATGTTGTATTTAGAGTGGTTTTGTTATATATTGGGAAAGAGAGGAAAAATTCACTATGAAATTGGCACTTGTGAGTCATGATATCTGTTAATGTGTCATGATCATTCTTTTAGCGAAAGGAAAAACAAGTCAGTTTTAATTAGTCAGGCTCAAGATGAGGCCTTTTGATTTGTCATGTACCCATATCTAATGATCTGTGCATAGCGCTTCTATTTGTGGGTCACCAACAAGATACTTTGTAAATTAAATCACTTTTTGAAACTAATGTTATGATTGTGACACATCACCGGCAGTATGACTCACAAAGGCTCTTTTCCTGGTGAACTTTCCTCTCTGTAAGCATAAATGACAAAACTGCTCCAAAACATTTTGAAAAGCTTGAAGATTATGATGCAATAATGTATTATTAATACTTGTAAGCTCATGTTATAATATATTGTTTGTTATGACACATTATCGATTGATTATTAATTGTATTGTTTGTTTATGAAAACATATCTTTCAGAGAGATTTCATGATACTAATAAGAGTAAACCCCTTATGTTGCTACATAATATACTTTATTATGTTATCACTCACGAAATGTTATATATTTTTTGTACCGCATTATTCGTTGACAGAATAAATTGCAATTTCACTATTAAAAACTGAATTTTTGTCTTGTATATTTATATTGAAAGATATTATTAGTTGGGCAAAATTTGTTCTTACATTGTAGGGTCCCTGTGGTTAGGGATGCAGTCTTAAGCAGACGGTCTTCTTTTTGGCTTACAGCTTTCTTTGTGCTCTTGGTAATTGTTAGATGGTGTCCACATATTTTTACAGCTTCTGCAAAATGCATCTTGCTGCATCATGGTTTCACTTATGGTTTGTTGAGTCACTTGCACATATTTTGTCGATGATGATCAACTAATTTGGCGTTTTCAGAAAGGTCACACTAGTAACTCGAGTGACACGAGTCTCAACATTGTTTCCGAACACGCAAAACTCGACCCTCGCGTTTGCGGGAAGTGCCAACGTCATTTCTTTAGTGTAGTGTGTCCGGCTACTCCCCGATATGTGGGGAGTGCTAGGGTCTCGAGTTTTGTACCACGTGACACAAACTGGTTCCTGCTCGAGTGAAGCTCTCCTGTTCTGGTTCCGGGAAACACGAGGGTCGAGTCTGGAGTGTTCTTAAACAAATCCTCATTACCCGTGTCACCCGAGTTACTACTGTAAGCTTTCCGAAAACGCCCATTATCTGCATTGAGATCCAATGGACACAGAAGGTGGTCAGGAGAGTTCCCCCGTGGCCTAATTGGTAAGTGCGCTTATCAACTGGCTTTGAGGGCGTTGGTTCAAATCTCGACCCGGGAACTCACTTTAGTCCGAGTCCATGGGACATTAAATGGAGGCGGGTTGTATCCAGTATTCTATGCTGGGGCAACTGAAAGACCCTGGGCATCCTTGAATTAATAGGGTATGTGCCAGACTCTCAGTCTTCTCATCTCATCATCATGCGGCAGTCGCCTGCCTCGATATAGCCCACTAAGGTGCTGCAGAGGCGTAAAACACAAGCAAACAAACAAACAAACAAGATGGTCAGGATCTCAAAAGAAGAAGATTAATCATTTTTCATTGGAGAGTTAAAACATTTCTATGTACAGCAACATTATGTTTGTTGGGAACTCAAGTTTCTTGGTGCTCAAGTTATCTCTTCCTCTTCCATGGCCCCCGAGGGATTACCGTGGCATGAGATAGTTCTATAGAAGAGGAGTATTGCTTATCACAGGGTCCGGGACTGCAATCATGCCACAAGGGAAGTTCATGGTGAAGGGCTGTCCTGTGATTCTCCAGTTGTTTCACTGATATCCAGTAGAGTTCTGACAATCACAGTTTTGCACGTTTCTTGGCTTGTGGCTCCCCCTGTTGTATCGAAGGTGTTCATTGCTCCTCTTTTTCCAGTGGCAAATGGGGGGAGGGTCGGTCTAGTGGTTGCGTGCTGGACTGCTAGTCGTTGGGTCCAGGGTTCGAATCCAGCTCTTGCCGGGTCACCTTGGCCTATGTTGGACGGCTGTTTCAATCATCCTTATATTCAATGTGTTCCCTTCGGTTGAGGTGGCCTTCATTTAAAATATATTACCAGCTCAATTATCAAGTGCAATGCTGGTTATCAACTGCAACCTGTGATGAACTGATGAATCGCAAGTAGGCCTAATTCTGATTTTGTTTTTGGAGCCTTTTTGACTGTCATTTGACTCCTTTACATTAGTAAAAACTAAATACATTTCCAACAGGTAAAGCTTACAGTGCCGCCTGTAAGTAAGTCAAACACATGAAATGGTGCCATTGCATCAATGCTAAACATCAGCAAAACTGCTTGTGGAAGCATGAATTCTCATCCGATGAGAGGAAAATATATTGGGTCATAAAGGCCGATATGTGAGGCATGTGGGATAACAATAGCAGCCAATTTTCTTTGCTGTAGTTAGAGTTAGGTATGGGTCAAAGTCTTTGATAATAAAGTGAAACACCTGTAGGCCCAATGTTATGCAATGGGAAGGGTGTTATTAAAAGACGGCACTGTAAGTGGATGTGTAACTTAAAGTAAATTGAGTTATTAAGATTCTCTAAAGGCCACAACCGTATCTAATTGCAAATAACTCAACTAATGCCTAGTTCTCACGACGGCGATTTGAGAGCGACGCATCAAGAGAAGTCATTTCTTGGAAGGTTGTGGCGTAGAACGTTGGTTTTGGCACATTACGTAATCAATTAGTGTCATGTGCGACGCTTAAAGTTAGTAGCCGCGGTGAGTCTTGAGGTGTCCGCGGCGCTGCTTAAGCTTTCTTCGCCGCGTTCCGCCTCTCTTTCCTCAGCGCAGTTCCAAACAGACGCGTCGCACTTTGTTTTGGAATTCGGCGAGGCTGCTTTTACTTCGCCCAATGTTGTTTCCTCTTACGCCGCTGATGGTTGTGAGGCAGCTACGTCTGAAATTGGCGACCTGCGACGCATCAGGAAACCTTCGGCGTACACCCGAGGTAAGATGCGTCGCTGAAAATGACAGCCTCGCCGAAGACTGTAAGGATGCAACGCCGCATTTAGGGACTTGTTACTGCGTAACTTGATGGTTCATCGTCGCACATGCATTCATAAAGCGCCGAGGACATTACAGGCGCGTCGATGCTGACCTTCTTCGTCGTCCTTGCCTTAAGCAGCGACGAAGGTCTCTTAAGCATCGACGAACGTCTGTTGTTGCAGCGCTGCGGCAAAGTGTGTTTCGCTGCTGCAGGAGTCACTTTTGGTCATTATAAAAAGGGACACAGAGGACCTCCTTGCTTCATTTGCTGATTGCCCTTCAATGAGAACACAACGACTGCCTACTGAACATATGCATGATGGATGAAGAAGAAATTATTGTTGTGGCTGGTGCTGCTGCTGTTGCTATCGGAGCTGTCTATTTGAGACAGAGGAGGAGGAGGGCCAGGAGACAGAAAAGGTGGTGGATTCGCAACTGGTTGCTGCAGAGGGAACAACATGGTCACTTCCATCAACTGCTGCCTGAACTGCAAGTGCGTGACGTGTCCGGCTACTACAACTACACTAGAATGCCCCCTGCCATCTTTGCTGAAATCCTGGAAGCTGTTGGACCACTCATCGCTAAGCAAGACACCAACATGAGGAGGGCTTTGGAACCTGGTCTGAAGTTGGCTATCACCCTGCGGTACATGGCAACAGGAAACAGCTACAAGTCCCTAGCTTATGCTTTCCGTGTGGCACCCAACACCATCTGCAACTTCATCCCTGAGGTCTGCCTTGCCATCGTTCATGCCTTCGAAAGACAGCTGGCGCTACCCACACAGCCTGAAAGATGGAAGGAGATAGCCAAGGCTTTTGAGACGAAATGGAACTTGCCCAACTGCATTGGAGCTCTGGATGGCAAGCACGTCGCAATCCGATGTCCCAAGGCTGCAGGCTCCTTGTTCTACAACTACAAGGGATTTCACTCCATTGTCCTGATGGCCCTCGTTGATGCCGACTACAAGTTCATCTATGTGCAGGCTGGCTGTCAAGGAAGTGCATCTGATGGCGGCGTCTTCAGGGACACAGTACTTCGACAACTCCTGGACGAGGAAGATCTAGGCCTACCACCTCCAGAACCTCTACCTGGCACAGAAGACAATCCTTTCCCATATTACATCGTGGGTGACGAGGCATTTCCCCTGAAGACATGGCTGCTCAAACCAGTGCCAAGAAAGAACCTTGACATTCCTTCCAGAGTCTACAATTACAGGATTTCAAGAGCCAGGAGAGTGGTGGAGAATGCCTTCGGTCTGCTGTCACACAGGTTCAGATGCTTCCTGACCACCATGCCCCAACGACCTACAAGAGTGACATACATCACAATGGCTGCTTGTGTTCTACACAACATTCTGCGAGACAGAGTAGGCGTCCACCATGCCCGTGACAATGAAGTGATGGACAGAGAAGATCCACAGACACATGACGTCGCTGAAGGAGTTTGGAGGGGAGACCGTCAATTGCATGACCTAGGAGAACCACTTCGACACGGAAATGCCTCCAGAGATGCCAAGGCTGCTCGAGACTACCTACGTGACTGGGTCAACAGTCCGGCAGGAAGTGTCCCTTGGCAGTTGGAGAAAATCTGAAGAAGATGCAGACTATCTATTCAAAACAACAAAGCCCAGGCCCTTTTAAGGGCCACCAAATCCTCCCAATTGAGCTGGCCATGTACACATCCTATGTTGACAAAACAAGCCCAAAAATCAATCAATCAATCAATCCCTCCATCCATCTATCTATCTATCTATCTATCTATCTATCTATCTATCTATCTATCTATCTATCTATCTATCTATCTATCTATCTATCTATCCAAGTCCAATCCATGCAAAGTGACGACAACTGCTTTTCTTTTGCTGCAGTGTATATATGTAACGAGCATTGTGTTCCATCTATCAAGCTATCTATCTATCTATCTATCTATCTAGCTATCTATCTAGCTATCTATCAAGCTATCTATCTATCTATCCAAGTCCAATCCCTGCAAAGTGACGACAACTGCTTTTCTTTTGCTGCAGTGTATATATGTAACGAGCATTGTGTTCCATCTATCAAGCTATCTATCTATCTATCTATCTAGCTATCTATCTAGCTATCTATCAAGCTATCTATCTATCTATCCAAGTCCAATCCCTGCAAAGTGACGACAACTGCTTTTCTTTTGCTGCAGTGTATATATGTAACGAGCATTGTGTTCCATCTATCAAGCTATCTATCTAGCTATCTATCTAGCTATCTATCTAGCTATCTATCTATCTATCTATCTAGCTAGCTATCTAGCTATCTACCTGCCACTTGCCCTAGACAAGTGAAATTACAAAGTGATGCACTTGTACTAGTGCAACCAACCAACACAAGTTTTAAAAGCAAAGCACTTGTACTAGTGCATTAAATTTTAATTAAGAAATTCATGCACTTGTACTAGTGCAATAAAAATATGTTTATACCAAAGAATGCAGCACTTGTACTAGTGCTGCACTTGGTATGTTTTGGGGCAAAGAAAGGGGGAACTAGCACCTTGCTTTTATGAAGGTGATTACTTTTAATGAAGGCCAGGACCGGACTTTTGTTTTGGGGGACTTTTTTTTTGGGGGACTTTTTTTTGGGGGATTGTCAACGTTTTTTTTGCTCTTTTTTTGCTCTTTTCGGTCAACACAAGCTCTTTTTTTTTGTCAACATAAGATGTGTACGTGGCCTGCCCTTTTGGGAGGATTTGGTGGCCCTTAAAAGGGCCAAGGTTTTTTGTTGTCTTTGCTGCATCTGGTCTTCTACTTTCGTGGAGAAAGGAGACTTGAAGTCCAACTGGCCGAAGGGGAAGGCTGGTGCTGGTGATGGGCGGCCGGTTGACCAAAGCTGGGTCCAGGGGGGTAGCCGTACTTCTCGGGGCTCTCCTGAGCATCCATCATCAGTGTCATGGTGGAGTGGCTGGGCTGCATCGCGGTGTAGCTGGGAGTCTGCCTGGAGGATCCTCCTTCCCTGGGCTGGTGCTGCTGGTAGTGATGGCTGCTGCTGGAAGCCTGGTGATGGTGCTGGTGGTGGGATGGCACATACGTCGAAGAAGGAGGAGGAGGAGGTGGCATCTGCAGGCGCTGAGGAGGATGAGGAGGCTGGAAGGTCTGCTCCTCATGATGACTTGACTGGCGGCTGGCATGATCCATCTCACTCTCCCTGTCCCAGAAGAGGGCGGCCTCTGCAATGGTCCTGACCATTTTCCTTCGGACTTCAGGGCTGGCGTGCACTCCCACGTGGTACAGGTCCTGGCACTTCATCCTCCAGTACTCCTGCTCGGGTGTCAACTCCTGGTGGTCGGGGCACATCTTGCAGCCAGAGCCTTTCAGGATTTTCTTGGCGGAGGACATGGCTTGCATGCTGCCTGCGATGACGTGCATGGCGGAGTGCATGGCTTCATCTCCTTCCTCTTGGTTCCCTTGGCAGCGGCTCCAGGCTTTGGTGCTCCAGGGAAGACTTGGGACTGCTGGCTGTCAGGTCTGTCCTGTGCTGGCTGTTCAGGTGGCAGGTCCGGCATGTCATACGAAGCTGGCAGGGAATCCTCAGGGTTGTAGCTGTCATCATCGGAGTCTGAGGCTGGCCGGTTGGCAGACAGTTGAGAGATGGCGGACAGCTCCTTCCCTGGCTTGTGGACGATGGAGTCCTTCAGGAACCGACAGTTGTTCAGGATGTACTGGTCCCTGTCTGTGAGCGTCTCCTTCCTGGCGGCTCCTGAAGCTTCAGGCCTGACGAGTCTGGAGAAGTGAGTGCGGACTGTCTTCCTCCAGTTGAAGATGTCCTGGGAGGTGTACTTGGGGCCCAGCTCCTTTGCTTTTTCTGAGTCCAGCAGCAGCTTCTCGTTCCCCTTGTAGCCTCTGGTGCCCTTCATGTACAGCACAGGATGCTCTTTGTACCAGTTGATGAGGTCGTCCTCTTGCTCAGATGTGATGCCCAGGTTGTTGCGGATGTTTTTCTTGGGGGCCTTCCCTTTGCCCTTCTTGCCCTTGGACTTGGCTTCAGCAGCAGCTGCAGGGGTCTCATCAGCAGAGTCTTCTTCCTCCTCGAAGGTGTCCTCATGGATGGCCACTCTGTCTAGAGCAAGAACAGGCTGGCTCTCTGGTGTTTTCTTGGGAGTCTGCTTCGGAGTCTGAGTCTTCTTCGGAGTCTGCTTCTTTGGAGTCTGCTTCTTTGGAGTCATCTTTGGAGTAGACTTGGCAGTAGGCTCTGGAAGACCCGTGGAAGACTTGGCAGCAGGCTTGTCAGCAGGCTTGGCAGCAGGCTTGGCAGCAGGCTTGGCAGCAGGCTTGGCAGCAGGCTTGTCAGCAGACTTGGCAGCAGGCTTGTCTCCTTCATCAGTTTCAAAGAGTTCAACTGAAGAATCTTCGTCTGTGCTGTCTTCTGGCCGGCCCTCGAAGATGGTCTCGCTGACGACAGTGGCTTTGGTGGTTGAAGTGGTGGTCTTCGTCTGGCTGCCAGCTGTAGTGGAGGTGTAGAGCCCAGGTAGAGAGAGGTCTGCCATGGCTGTAGTGAAGAAGGCAGTCACTGCAGCATCTGAAGGTTCATGGAGAGGAGTTGCAGCTGGAGTTGTAGCTGGAGTTGTCACTGGAGTGCTCCCAGGAGTGTGGAGTGTTGACCTGGTGCTGAGCTTGGTTGGTGCCCTGGTGACGACGGTGCCCTTTCTCCTCTTTGGTCCCATGTTGTAGCAGCAAAAGTACAATTGTAGCAACAAAAGTAGCAGCAAATGTAGCAGTTGATAATAGTGTCGTGGATTCTAGGTGTGTTCTGGTCGAAGGTCTGAGTGGGTATGGTGCTCTAAACTGGCCTCCTCTATATATATGCAGGGTGCGGACCGCCTCTTTCCCCCTCCTTCGCCCCCCCTGCTTCGCTGCTGCTGCCCCAGCCGCTGCGCAAAAAGAGGGTGACACGCAGACAAAGGGTTGATGCTAAAAATAGAACAACGCATGCACTCAGGCGCCACTCTGTCTGCTGCATTGGGGGTCCAAAAGACGCGGCGCGCACCCTCTCACGTGCGTCGAACATGTGTCTTTCCGTGACGCGTGTCTGAAACATGTGACATGAAGCAAGAGCTTTCTGCTACACTGCTGTTTCTGCGTCGAAGCTCTTCTTTGTGCGCCGCATCTTAAAAAATCTGCGGCGCGCACTGATTTCTTTTTACGCTTCTTCTTGCTTCACCACTTCTTTCCTCGCAAAGATTCAACCGGTTGAATCTTTTTTTCCTGCATCGTCAAATTTCTAGGAATTGCGTAGAAAGACCTCTTAAAACGACGCATGCTGTTCCTGTTGCGCCGTAAAGCCAAAATTGACGGCAAACATGCTCAAATCTTTGCCCTTTCCTGGAAATATAAGAAACGCCGTCACTTAAACCCTCTGTTACGTCTCCGTGAGAACTAGCCATAAGGATAGAAAAGTGGCTGATTTTATTCAGCAGTGATGCTCTGTAACTCAGGTGGTCAGCATTTACAAACACATAGAATCTGGAATCTTAACTTTGTTTTATCATTATTACAATTGATTATAATTGCGAGAGAAACTATCAAACCGTCCTGTTGTTATTTGACAAATTTCTCTTGCGATTATAATTGAAAACTTTGTTTGAAAACTTGGTTCAACAGAAAATTCTTCACACATTTTATCACAAACTGTTCAAGTGAAAATAATTACATCAGAAAATATTCAAATTGACCTTAATTTATTGAATAGAAACCAGCTCTACAGTGCAATTGGGTTATCCACGACCAGTGCTTGTCTCCTGAAGTGATTGATTGTTTTTTCCTCCCAATCAAAATAATTTAACATGCAAAGTGGTATTTACACTGATGGATTTGGTACATTCAGCTTCAATTTATCTTGTTGGGCAACTGAATTGAACTCACTCAGTTGAATTAGCTGTTCTAATGCTGATGTGAATTTGATAGACAAGATTTATTTTGACTCAGCGTGGAGTGCGAAAGAGGGGCAGCTTGACAAGTGACAACCTTGAAGTACCTACTCAGTGATTTTTTGGAAATTAACAATGTTAATTTGGTTTCTTACAACTCTTGCGATGACACCAAGGGAACTCCTTAGAAATACCAATGAGGCGAAGAGGGGACTGGTTATCATGCAGGGACTTCCTGAATGCTTCCGGAGATGTTCATGGAGAAGGGCTGTCCATTCCTTTAACTGATATCCAGTAGAGTTCTGACAATCACAGTTTTGCACATTCCTTGACTTGTGGCTCCCCCTTTTGTGCTCAAGGTGTTCCCCCATTGTCCCCTTACAAGTAACTCTTTATCTGCACACCATGATACTTTTAAAACATTTATAAAAGATAATGTTCTCTCCATACATGCACAAGAGGCAACAGCAGTGAGATGCACTGGAAGCAAACTCTGCCAGAATTCACATGCAACAACTGACAGGAAACTGCCCCTGTGGTGGTACAACTGCCCTGAAAGTCGAAACTGACTCATTAAAGCCTCTATTGTCACATGGTATAATTCATTTTAGAATATCATCAGTAATAATACGAGAAACAGCAGAACAGAGGCCTAAAGTTGAGAGTTCATTCATTCATGACCATCAATTCTGGAGTCTCTTCGAACACAGCTATAGCGTTGTTCTGCAACAAAGGGACTGGGGTCAGTCTGAGCAACTCTGCATGGTGTGATTCCTGATGGAGCTTTCTTGTCATTCAGTTGACTCCTTGGACTGGTAAAGATATTTTACCTTGCAAGTTTTCATCATTGGTGACGACTTCCGAGCTTCAATAAATGTCACAACCACAGACCCCATATGGGGTTTACATTAAAGCTATTAAATTTACTGATTCTCAAAAATAGAATGTAGAATTCAAACTGTAATTATCATAAACTGATATATTTTAAGTGTGGTAGGCTATGTACACTTCCATTCTTCCAATCAACAGAGTTGTTTTTACTAATGTTAAGCAAGTTGAATATTACTTGTGATCTTTCTTCTAAGCAACTTTTAAATTATATAGCTTTTTAAAGATGTGATAGATGACCATCATTTGTACTGTAAAAATAGAAAGGAATGGTTTCTTCAGCAATGAAGTGCTTTATCCTATAGACTGGTCAGGTTTTCCCCTTGGCTTTGGTGAGTTTGGTCTTTGGATTTATTAATCAATTCAATTGATCAATCAACATCTCAGACTTCCATAAGAAGAGCTAATTCAACCGTGCAAGCTCTTTCTTTCCATTGGCTGACCAACAAGATAAATTAGGGTTGAATGTAGGAAATCCATCAGTGTAAATACCACTTTGCATGTTAAATTATTTTGATTGGGAGGAAAAAACAATAGAAAAGACATCAATCACTTTAGGAAAAACCCGGGAGACAAGCACTGGTTGAGGGATAACCCAATTACATGGTTTCTATCTGTAAGGCAATTGAATATTTCAGCTTTAACACTTGTCATCAACTTCTTTTTTGTAGAAGAAAATTACCAGTAACTGCGAACAACGTTGGAGTAGGTCCAAATGTACTGTGCAAAAGTTTGGGCACTCCTTAAAATTGCTCTTTTAGATGTGTTGGGCTGAAAAGTTGGACAGTTGTGAAAAAATGCATTTGAACTCGTTTCAAATTCAGGCCCAGCGAAAGTCAAGGGAACTTATGGATATGAAACATCCTTTCGAAATCCTTCTGTCTGAGATTTGTCTTAGCTTGATTATTTAAAGCCTCTTGCACCTTTCTTGAACATTAATACTAAATGCTGTCATGCCTTCCATTATCCTTGCATTTCACTTAAGACTATTTCTCACTTGCCTTGCATCTTAATTCCTTGTGTCATCCTTGAACATTCCTTGCATGGACTTCTCTCCTGAGGTCCTTGAGTTATCCTTGCATTTCACTTAAAATTTTCTTCTGCGAGTAAAATGTGCCTTGCATCATCCTTGCTTCATCTTTATAGGAGAACCTTGCATTTTGGACTATATTTTGTGAGATCCCTGCTTTACCCTTTCACGTTTGGATGTTACTTTCATTGAATTATTGAATGATCCTTGAATCCATGCATGCAAAAATTACTACTCAAAACTCATTCTTATTTTGGCAAGTTATTTCCATGGCAATCGAACAATTTCTTGCAATTCATGAGAACAGCTTATTCAACTCTGTGAGTGCTATTCATTGGTCGACTAACGAGATAAATTAGGGCTGAATGCAGGAAATCTATCAAAGTAAATACCACTTTGCATGTTAAATTTAGTCCAGGGAGCCAACTGCACCTGACTTGTTAAATTATTTTGATTGGAAGGAAAAAAACAATCAAAAAGACATCCATCACTTCAGGAGATAAGACTAGGGCACAGAAAAGAGTTTATTAATGTGACCAGGTGTATACAAATAAGCAAAATATGGCCATATTTGGTAATTTAAACAAAGTCAACACACACTTGGCACAAACTTGTAGCTACCAACATCTGCTTATTAGTCACAACACATTTACACATTTTGTTGTATTAAAAGTATTGATATTTTGCACTTTTGTTTATTATATATATTTCAAATTGACTTGCATGTGTACATCATTGTGATAATGAATATATTAAATCTAAACAACAAATATGTGCATCATGAAATATAAATTAAACACAGAAGCCTCTATACATGTATAGATTCAGTGTGGGTCACTACAGTGATACTCCTCATAAAAGGGTTTAGTTTTACTAAGGTACATAATTCAAGCCACCTCATCAGCAACAGCTGTCTGGCGTCCTCTCTCGTTGACATTTTTAGTTCTGAACCAGTGATGGGCACAATTCAGCTATGGCAGATTTCACGAAAAGTGCTCTTAAAAGGTACCTTACAGTGATACTCCTCATAAAAGGGTTTAGTTTTTCTAAGGTACATAATTCAAGCCGGCGCCCTCTCTCGTTGACATTTTTAGTTCTGAACCAGTGATGGGCACAATTCAGCTATGGCAGATTTCACGAAAAGTGCTCTTAAAAGGTACCTTACAGTGATACTCCTCATAAAAGGGTTTAGTTTTTCTAAGGTACATAATTCAAGCCACCTCATCAACAACAGCTGTCCGGTGTCCTCTCTCGTTGACATTTTTAGTTCTGAACCAGTGATGGGCACAATTCAGCTATGTGCAATTCAATGCAATTCAATTCAATTCAATTTGGCATCAGTGCCCATTCAGTTCAATTCAATTCACTTGTTTTTTGGAATGAGGTCAATTCAATTCAATTCATAGGGGTAGTCAATTCAATTCAATTCGCCAACTTTTGAAATTTTGAATTAATTCAAATTAATTCAATTCCTATTCGTGAATTGAATTGTGCCCGTCACTGTTCTGAACCAATCAAATTCAGAAACCAGTGTAGTCTGTCAACCAATAGGTCTGCGTTTCTCCGAGGCCTTTTATATTAGTCAATCCTCGGAGTACTAGTATGAATCGTCCATCTTTGTCAAGTAGATCCTTTGTTGTGGGACTGATGTGGATTTTCATACTTTCTCCATTTGATTCCATTCTTGATGCTATGTCGACTGTATCGCCGAAGAGGAGATATCTAGGCATTTTCGCTCCTGCCACCCCCGCAACACAGAAACCGGTGTGGATACCAATTCTCAATTTTAAGGTTTCCTGCTTTAGATGTGGAATGGCGAAGCTTGATACGGCATCGAGCAGCCTCAATGCCATCTTACATATCTCCGCTGCGTGACGATCTCCGTTCGATACCGGCACTCCACTCGCGACGAAATAAGCATCTCCTATGGTTGCCACTTTGTAGACGTCATAAGCTGCCGATATGTCGTCAAATATCGTGTACATGGAATTTAACATGTTCACAACATCTATCGCCGTTCCTGCTGCGGAAATCCTGGTGAACCCAACGACATCTGAGAAGAAAATTGTGACACTTTCAAATACTTCGGGAGCGACACTCAATCCACTCATCAAACGGCTGGAAATAGTCTTCGGCAGCAGTTCTTGAAGCAACTGCTCCATCTTTGTCTTCTCATTCTTGAGTTCCTCTGATCTGAAAATTCATACAGCTCTTTTAGATGAAGCTGGCACACTTTTACTACTTCAACAAAATCTGAGATGTTTCAAACTGAAAGTTTTAAAGCAATATGAATGGAGTCAATTGATTCCCAAAACTATTGACCTACTTATTTTCCACATTAGCCAATAACCCTTTTCACAGATCTAAGAAGTAAAATAGACAAGAAACACATTTGGGGTCACGAGAAAAAGGTTATTTGGTCAATAGTTTTAGGGCTCTTTAAATTGTTTCATACCTTCCTTTATGACGCTTCCAAGATTTTGTTGAAATTATAAAAGTGTGCCAGCTTCATCTAAAAGAGCTGTATCAAGCGACGGAATGCAAATTACTCGTAGCCAGGGTGTATTTGATTTACAACATGTTAAATTCCATGATATGCCCATTCTGTGGGGGTGCAAAATTAATCGCAAATTTACCATTTTTCGAGATATCAAGTATTGTGCAACAAATTTTTCGAAAAAATGCAATAAATTATTTTCTTTTTTTTTGACAAAAAGTCCATATATTTTCGTGAAATTTAATTTCTACACTTCAGCAAAGATTCTCTGGGTGAATTTTTTGACAAGTTTGCCAATTTTTCAGGTAATCTCTTGTCCATGAATTTATCGCATGATTTATCATCATCGTGATATGACACTTTTTTTAATCTCATTTATCCCATATCAGCCTATATAACCATGAAGTTATGAACAGCCCTGCCGCTCTGTATCTTGTAACAGTGATAATGGTGAAAATATTTTCTGAGTTGTCTTTTCTACTGCCTCTCTGTCACTAACCTCTCTTCAACAATATCCTCCAGATGTGTTGTGTAATATTCCAACCTGAGAACCATCTTGTCGACCAAGCTGATATTTTCTCCTCCGCTTAGAGCTTGAATTTTCGCAATGATGTTTGAGAAGTTTGGTCTGGTGTCCGGATCTTCATGCCAACAGGATTCAATCATTGATTTCCAATCACTGGGTGATCTCCTGACAGAAGCATATTGAACACATTACATAAAAAAAAATTATTATGGTCCAGATGATAGACCCCATTGTCCCCACATCCTGCATATTTGCAATGATATTTTCTGATAAGCGGGTGACTCTTATATTTTCAGGGGTAGGGGCCTGGAGTTTTCTTTAACAGGAAATTACTTATTCACAGCAACGGTGACAGTAATTAATTATTCTTAGGCAAATCCCCCCCCCCCCCAAAGTCATAAATTCTAAACGTTCTGATACTTTACCTTGTAGGTCTGGTCTTAATGGTGGATTGCCACCTGCTTTTAAGGTTGTGATTACTTCTTCAGGAGATAATGAAGGTTCATTCAGGCCATATGGTAAAGTATTTTGCATGATTTCCTGGCAAATTATGCCGAATGAAAAGACATCTCCCCTCTGCAGAACTTTGAGTGCTGAGTCATCCATCTTGGCATCCATCTTGGATCTCAATATTTCTGGAGCTGTCCACAAGAGGTACTGGTGTGAGTGACTTCGGTTTTCGGTATTCAACTTTGACGCGATCTTGACCTGCTGCAAGCCGTAGTCTGTGATTTTAGAAATCCATCTGCTGTCAACGAGGCAATTGTGGCTTGTGAGGTGACTATGGCAACCTGAAACCAGATACCCATCATCAAAATCAAGTAAAACTTGTTTATATTCCTCATTCAATGGGTAATTTCGGCTGCGCAAGAAATTTTCAAAATGTGCAGTGTATGATAAAGAAGCGGTCTTATAATGCAGAGAGCACTGTGCATACATGGTGTGGCGTTTATGATATTTGATGGATGCCATTTATGGATATGAAAACTATATCCCCTACAGCATAGCTGCGTGGGGATAATTAGTTTCTACTGCAGGAAGGTTACTTCTGAGTAGAGTTCTCATTGACTCAGACTCAGACTTAGACGTAATTTATTTCGACATTATACAACATTACATTAAAAAACAAACAAATGTATAAAGAGAGAGGAGACCCTCCCAAAGCACTATGTGCCGCTACTGGAAGGCCACCTGTACATCATAATTATTTTATAATTCTACCAAGCGCGTCCATGTGAGTCGTCACGCATCCAGCTCCAACATTACCTTTCAGGTTTAATTAGTAAAAAAAAAAGAAAAAAAGAAAGTAATTCAAGTTTTTGAACGGAATAAGATCTATATATGGAATAGTATTGAATACTAACTCAGTACAGATATGTTCCTAGGAGGTATAAAGGTGCACTTCTTATGTTCTGTTGCAAATATAGCAGTCTTGAATATCACAGTCACATGAATAATTACTTATTATCTTATTTTTGGTATAATGCTTGAAACCATCAAGTGAATGAGTATATATTTTGTCTTTAATAGAACGATCTGAAATATTGTTAAAGAAATGTGAAATTTTGTATCTGATGGTTTGTTTTGCAAATTCATGACTAATTGTTGGTAAATGAAAACTATTTTGATTTCTGACATAATGATCATGAATATTCTGTGTTTTTATAAATATACCTGAATGAAAGTATCCCGGCAACATTCCGTTCTCCAGCTTGAAGCAAAACTTAAAAGCATGCAGTGCACATATGTCATGACATTTTAGTATATTTAATTTTTTAAATAAAGGACTTGTATGGGCATTCTATCTGCTACATGTAATAATTTGTATAGTCTTCTTTTGAAGTGTGAACAGTTTCTGACATTTTTTCTCCCATAATAGTGAACCATAATTTAGATGAGGAAGTATAAGTGAATTATATAAAGTCAAGAGAATGTTTTTCGGGAGGAAATGCTTCAATTTGTTCAGTATACCATTAACTTTGGAACTTTGGAAATCTTCTTGGAAATAATATTGATTGCTGGGACCATACTATAATACCAACCTATTTCTGTAGAATGCAGATAGTCCATGCCCCTTGCCACATCCGTTATTATGGACAACTTGAAATCCCAAGACAAGTCACAACTCTCGTCCAACAAAACATCTCGTAGACTGCCTCTAGGAGCAAATGCCATCAGTACTGAATGGTGGTTTGCATCAAGACAAATGCCCAAAAACACATTCAAGTTTTCGTGGTGAATTTCTTTCATTGACTTCAGTTCAACAAGAAGTTTTCTGTCGCTGATGTCGACGATGTTCCTCCCTAAAGGTTTAACGGCGGCCAGTTGGTCTTTGTACCTGACATTAATTGAAAATGAAACATAGTTTCACATGATCAATTGTAAATTCTAAGGGGCCGACCAGACGATAGTTGGGGGGGGCTATGGACTTTACCCCTGGGACAAATTTTTTTTTTCGTTCGCAGCACGTCGACGAACAATCTTTTTGCTTGCAAACGCGGGACAAACTTTTTTATCGGGATTTTAACATTAAGGTACCCAAGCTACAGGTGGAAACTAACTTTTTTTTTCTCCATGTGCTGAACAAACTTTTTCTTTCAGTGTCAAGTGGGAAACAATTTTTTTCACAAATATCCATAGCCCCCCCCCCCCCCAGAGATCATCTGGTCAGCCCCTAAGCAAGCTTTGGAATGACTCCTCTGCAACAAAGGCACTATGGCTGCTATGCGTTATCTCAGCCAGCTGCATGATACTGGCCCACTTTTTCATTTTGGCCTGGGCCCACAACAGGCTCTGCAAGGCCCTGTTAGTGTCATCTGCAAATAATACAAAATTGAGTCTGTCACTAGTGCAAGGTAGATCATTTACAGTGAGGAAAATAAATATTTGACCCCCTACCATATTTTCTGGTTTGGGCACTTCGTTTGCTCCAAAACTCTGAAATTTCTCTGGTAGATCTGTTGCAGCACTAGAAGACAGGTAATGCACAAAGATTTAGTGAAAGAAGCATTATGTAATATATTTGCATAAGAATTCCAATAGTCTTTGGAAATAAGTATTTGACCCCTTCGTTTGCAAAGGGTTTATCACCTGACTTTTACAAAACAAACACTTGGAAAACTATTATAAATGAAATTTATTGCAATAAAAACCTATTTCAATTGTTGTCCCCAGTTCCATTTAACTTTTTATGCCCTAAATTGCACCTCCTATAATTTTTTGGTAATTTCTTCATTTTGAAGATGCGCAGTAGAAAAATATATATCCCAAGACACAAGAAACTTGATTTTTGACTGACACTAGTCTGGTCTTGTTACACAGCCCTAGTATGTAATGATCTAGGGTCTTTACCTCTTATTGGTAGAGGTGTAAACTGCTTTCGGAGCTTTTACTAAATCATTGTTGGTTAGTCTAGGACTTTCTAAAATGGTTCTTGCACTCACGACCTCCTGTGTAGGTGAGATTATCATGGCAGTGTAGACCAGCATGTTCCAGTGGTGATTTCTTCCTTTGTTTACTTACACACAATGGGCTTCAATTATTGAAATGTTCATCCCCCCTTTTGATTCCTTGTTACGAGTATTCTGCCCTTTCTCGAATACATTTCGCAGTCGATTGGTCGAAAAAAAGCTTCATTTTCACTTTAAATCTTTTCCTGTATTTTCATTTCGGAAAAGTCAGTCGAACGAAAAACAGAAGATGCACTTTCACTTCTTGCCCTGCGTTTCATAGGAACCTAAACAAAACACAAACAAGACCTAAACAAGCCTTACAGAGTTTACGGCACCAAAAAATACGATAACAGCCCGAAATATGGCAAAAAGTAAGTTTTTTGTCAATAATTCACAAACAATGCATTTTAGACACATAGTTACTATAGACATTTTAACTCCATTCCCATGAATGTACCTGCAATAGTTTTCGAGATACAGCACATTTTTTGCGAAAAACTAATAAAAATCATCCTCTAAATCACCTCCAAAAATTCCAAAATTTTGCAGGAAGACATTATTCTATCAGTGGAACAAAATTATTGCTGTTACGGATCACGCCTTTGACTTTCATTTTTTCTGATGCACCCAAATGGGCACCCACAGTCAGGTGAAAATGAGAAATGCATGCTGCTGCCACCTGGCACAAAAGTTGATTTTGTATTCTAGTAGTACATCATTGCTGTCCCAAGAAATAGTTCCAATTTCATTGCACATTCACAAAATTTCTATTCAACATTGATGTATACCAGAGTCAGACTCGGTAATCACATTCTCTAAGGAAGTAGACAAGGCCATCAGCACACTCAGAAACAGCCCCGGTGTCTTCCAGACAAAATTGTGTGTGTTCCTCTGGTCGAAAGTATGTGGACGCTCGCAGGAGCTCGCGGAATAGCACACTAGTCACTAGGTGGCAACACAAGACAGCATATGTTCTGATCTGTGGCAATGCAAGAGCAGTCCACTTGTAGACAGGGGCACCCATGTACTTGGCACCAGATTGTACAGCTATGTACTTGGCACCAGATGTACTTGGCAAGATTTATACAGACAATTCAAAACAGTCTGTGTCCTCTTGGTTTTCTCATATTTATTTGGCTCAACATCATGATTGCTTTCCCCACTGATTATTTTTCGTTGTTTCTCAATACTGAGCACAATGAATATTTAAAAAATAATAATAATAAATAAAACAGGAAGACAATGCGCTGAATTGCCTATATATGATTATAATATATGCAACAATGAAAAATAATCAGTGGGGAAAACAATCATGATGCACTTTAGGAGGCGAACAAAAAGATTTATTACTTGTTTAAGATGTCAACATCATCGACAACATGACCCACTGAGATCAATAATCCTTCTCTTGTGAATATTTATACTTTTTCTGATTTTTTTTTGTCAAAGATCACACAGGTGAGTTTTCAAAGGAATTGAAGGGAATCAAGATCCCATTCTATTTTTGTGAGGTTAGCTTTCAAAGAAAATGTTGGTGGGGAAAGGCTATTTCAGTGGGGTTCACTCTAAAAAATGCTGGGACAAAATTGGTTTTTTAGATTCAAAATGGTTTTTTGAAAAACCAAATTTCAATGCAAAACCAACATGGATTTTTAAAAAAAAACAATTTTGTCTGAAATTTTTTAGAGTGTTGGTCACTTCAAAGCTTTTTTTCGACAGGATTGACGTTTTCTGCAACATGTCTTATACCCTGTCCCTGCTGTTCACCTTTTATTCATGTAATCTAAACAGGAAGGTAAATGCAGGTGTCATCTGTCACAGATAAGAATATCAGCAAAACTTCTATTAAATATTAAATGAGATATGTTACAGAAAACTTCCATCCCGTCCAAAAAAAAGCCTGTGCCCACCAACATTTTCTTTGAAAGCTGGCTTAACAAAAATATCTTTAATCCAAGTGTTTCCTTTACAAATTCATTGGATTTTATGGTATTACTGATCAAACCATTTTTTAAGTATAAAAGCAGTGGGGATTTGGCCCACCAGCCCCTGCAAAATCCCCACCACTGACAGAGATTTGCCCCACCAGTAAGTGCCCTTTGATTCTAAATTTCACAAAAAAGATTACTAAAATGTAGCAATTCGCTGTACAACTGCAGGTAAGTCCATGAAATTTAAATCTATAATTCATCAAATTATTTGTGAGATAGTTCAATTTGAAATTTTCTCAACTACACACGTCACGTTTCTTGTGACATGATAGTAAAAAAATGCCCTCTTCGGTCAAAATTCCCGCCACCGAAATTTGCTTAAAAAATGTCCTGCTACTGATGTGTCAGCTCCAAAGAGTGTGCTAGATGGTGAGAGAAAACTGCAAGGATCATGAATCATTGCAGGTATAGTGTGCACGACTTCATTAAACCACTGTAAAATAATGTTCAATGAACACTTCATTCCTCACAAGGTCTTTTGTTTACATCTTTTAATGGAGCTGTTTCAGACTCTTATCTATTAGGTATGAGAGGCTCATGTAAACTAATGAGTCCACCCGTGGTTCAACCTAGATATTTTAAGGACGTTTCACTGCTCATGAACTAATCAAACAGCCTTTATTGACACTAAAACGAGCCAAAGAAACACATGGTATTGAATCTGCTGTAAAAGGGTTTAGTTGAGTGATTTACAATTGCCAAAGACAAGGATGATCCACTACCATCCTCACATTACGTCATAGGGCGTGGGTTCAAATATCACCCCGGGAACTCACTTTAGTCCGAGCCCATGGGACATTAAATGGAGGCGGGTTGTTTCAAGTATTCTATGCTGGGGCAACTGAAAGACCCTGGGCATCCCTGAATTAGTAGGGTTTGTGCCAGACTCACAGTCTTCTCATCTCATCATCATACGGCGATCGCCTGCCTTGATATAGCCCACTAAGGTGCTGCAGAGGCGTAAAACACTAACAAACAAACAATCACATGACGTCATGCTCTCAGTCAAAGAAGAAAATTCAAAGGATACATACAGTTATTGGGTGGATAATAATTACCTTACTATTTTGATGGAAGAGTGATGGTCATGATTGACACTCTCATACAGTTATTGGATGGATAATAATTACCTTACTATTTTGATGGAAGAGTGATGGTCATGATTGACACTCTCAGCTGAGAACAAACTTAAGGCCGTTCTGCTCACACCCACCGCAATGTCTTCAACATCATCCCACTTGATCAAACATGTTGTCGCTGCCTTTATCTGGTTTTCAAATCTGAAATTTGTAAAATGTGCACTCCCATGAATAGTGCCATGAGAATTATTGCAATGCGGGTTATGCCCAGGTGTTCGTTCTTGACATTTCTGGTAGCATAAGATAGGGATCACACGTCTAATGTGTTACTTGGACCGGTATGGTCCAGTACCACCAGCTAGGGAGGGAGGGTTGGTCTAGTGGTGGCATGCTGAACTGTCAATCGCTGGGTCCAGGGTTCGAATCCAGCTCTTGCCGGGTCCCTGGGCCTATGTTGGCAGCTGTTTCAATCATCCATCGCCTCATTGCCGTGTCCTCCTCCTCCTAATTAGCCTACCAAGTGCATAAATACAGGATGTAAACTCCACTCATCCATCCATCCATCCATCCATCCAGTACCACCATCTCTTCAGTACTGGACTGCCTTCTGAGGCTTAGTTCCAAAAAACCTGTCCAGAGGTTGTCTGTACCAGTAGGGTGAAAATTGCTAAAAACGCAAGCAGGAAGAAAAAAAGTTCTTCGATTTTCACACCTATTTTTTCCAATCTTCTCTGATGATTTTCAGCGCTAAGGGACATATATCGGAAACCGTTACGTAAAGAGACTTCCTCCCTCCTGGACCTTACTCATTCCTGTCCACATATCAGTGGACAAGCAAAGCCTCTGTGAATGAGCAGTGTTGATTACATCCTCCTGGACCTTACTCATTCCTGTCCACATATCAGTGGACAAGCAAAGCCTCTGTGAATGAGCGGTGTTGATTACATCCTCCTGGACCTGACTCATATCTGTCCACATATCAGTGGACAAGCAAAGCCTCTGTGATTGAGCGGTGTTGATTACATCCTCCTGGACCTGACTCATATCTGTCCACATATCAGTGGACAAGCAAAGCCTCTGTGAATGAGCGGTGTTGATTACATCCTCCTGGACCTGACTCATATCTGTCCACATATCAGTGGACAAGCAAAGCCTCTGTAAATGAGCGGTGTTGATTACATCCTCCTGGACCTGACTCATTCCTGTCCACATATCAGTGGACAAGCAAAGCCTCTGTGAATGAGCGGTGTTGATTACATCCTCCTGGACCTGACTCATTCCTGTCCACATATCAGTGGACAAGCAAAGCCTCTGTGAATGAGCGGTGTTGATTACATCCTCCTGGACCTGACTCATTCCTGTCCACATATCAGTGGACAAGCAAAGCCTCTGTGAATGAGCGGTGTTGATTACATCCTCCTGGACCTGACTCATTCCTGTCCACATATCAGTGGACAAGCAAAGCCTCTGTGAATGAGCGGTGTTGATTACATCCTCCTGGACCTGACTCATTCCTGTCCACATATCAGTGGACAAGCAAAGCCTCTGTGAATGAGCGGTGTTGATTACATCCTCCTGGACCTGACTCATTCCTGTCCACATATCAGTGGACAAGCAAAGCCTCTGTGAATGAGCGGTGTTGATTACATCCTCCTGGACCTGACTCATTCCTGTCCACATATCAGTGGACAAGCAAAGCCTCTGTGAATGAGCGGTGTTGATTACATTGTTCTCTCGACCAATCAGATTGCAGAAATCAGTACCAGCTACCTGAGGTGATAAATGACTGTGGAGCCCGGAATGTCCATGACTGGACCACAGGGGATTCTGAACAAATTTTTGTTTGTTATATATACTCGTATAATAATATGAGCGCAGCTCATGGCTGCCGAAGGCAGCCATGAGCGAAGCTCACTTAGCACAAGGACAGCTCATTCTGTGTGACGCTCCTGTCTACAGTGACTGCCTGAACAGGAAGTGCCTGTAGTTGCCATAAAAGTGGAGCTAGTAGTTTAGTCACAGTTTAGTTTGGTAAATAATTAAAATACCTTAAATATCTTCCAAAATAGCTTTAAAATTTCAGTCCTGTCCTATAACAACCTCCAGTGACATATTTCAGGGATTTAAATCAACATGTGTAATAATATTGGAAATAATTATTTCCATACCCCTGATTGTAAGAAGTGACTGAAAATTAAAAGTCAATACAAAAGTTCATGACTTAAATGGCTCACCAAGTAAGAAATTATAACAACACTTAAGGTTATAATTACATAATCTTCATTAACTATCAACAAATTATGCAACAGTCTAATAGTAAACAGTCACCTCAACAATTTAACATAATAGATCCAAATTTAACATCTATATATAGATTTGAATTACACAGCTGTCAGTGAAATATGTCTATTTATCTAATTATCTATCTATCTAATCTTATCTATAGATCTGATCTTATCTATCAAATCTTATATATCGGCCTATTTGCCCAGTCCTTTAAAAAGATAAATTGGCCTTCTGTATGGAAAGTTGAAGATTAAAAGATTAATGCAGTAGTTCAATGACATTGCTGCGCGAATTTCATGGCAGTGCCATTTACATATTATTACATTATACACACATGAAATTTGGTGCAGATGTCCCTGTAGACTGGACCGCCTCACGGATGGGGGCAGTCTGGTCTTGTCCACAACACAACCAATGTGTTTCCTTCTAGGGCATAATGATTGTCCTACATGCCTCGATAATATCAAATGAATTTTTACTGCAATATTTTCCCCCAAAAAAATATTTCAGTATTTGATTAACCATAATTATAATAATTAATTTTATTACATGACCACTATGCTAGAGCGATGCAGATTGGCCAAAATCAGTTGTATGACGAAATCATAAAAACTCATATTGCACGGCTTGTGTGCAATGCCAGACTTTTTCCAAACATGTTTTTTTACAAAATTTTTTGTTAGTTTTTCGTATTTTTTCATATTGCATGGTTAGAGTGCAATATGAGTTTTTATTGAAAAAAAAAAAAATCCAAATTTTTATCTGTTAATTTTGTAAATCTGGTCCCTCTTGGAAGAGTTTAAAAAATTACTTTTCTGTTGCATGGAAACAAAAGGTCAGTGCACCTAGCAGATCAATTTTTAAGCCCTTATCCATGCTTGCAAGTGTCAAGGATTGCAAATAAGTCATATATAGGACTTACTGCAACTATACACAGAATTAATTTCAGGTATTTTCCTACATTGTATCTAAATGCACAATGATATTATGCTTAATCTGGGCAATGGTGAGGTGACAATGCTAGTATTGTTAGACTTGTCTGCTGCATTCGACACAATTGATCATGGCAAAGTGTATATGTGGTTACAGCTTCATTTCTCATTACGAGGGGCATTCAGAAAAGTGGAGGCTTTTTAGCCTCTGTTCTGCAATTGGTGTACAGCTATTTATACCATTTCTTGTCTCTGGAAAACTATCAGTTCATCTCTAAAGGTAAACAATGAAGTGCACATGGTGGGGTAGCTGTATATTTGCATGAGAAATATAACTATAAGATATTGAACATCTCTGAGTCAAATTTGTGGGATGGGCAATTTATTGAAATTAGTGTAAATGCTCTCAATGACAATCATGAAAAATTGATTATAGGTAACATATACAGGCCGCCAAGGCAAACTGTTCTAGATATCGACAGCTGTATTAATTAATTAATGAAGAAATCACTGTTGTATTTCAAACTCTCCAAAGAAATAAAAATGTGTTAATAACAGGTGATTTTAACATTGATCTATTGAAATGCAAGAACAATCCTCATATAAATCAATATCTAGACAATGTTATGGCCAATAGCTATGTTCCGAAAATTACTTTCCCAACAAGACTTACTAATAATCACGGAACTTTGATAGATAATTTTCTTATGAAAATGAATGATGGTTTTCTTGAGTGTAAAAGTGGAATATTGTTGAATAGAATATCAGACCACCTTCCATATTTTATTAAACTACCATGTTTCAATCGTCATAAGACTGTATTAAAATATGTTCAAATTAACTGTAATCCAGTAGGGGCTAATGAAAACTTAAAAAAATTCTTAGCAGACTCTGGAATAGAGGCAAAATTAAACAGCTGTGAACCAGAAAATAACTATAAAATTTTGAATGATATTTTGAAAACTGGATATGACAAATTCTTTAGCGTAAAAACTGTAAAGTTTAATAAGTACAAACATAGAAAATCACCTTGGATATCTCATGGCATAATTAAATCTATAAAGTATAGAGACAAACTTTACAGGGAACTCATAAAAATTTCACCTGAAGACTCAAATTTTGAAATGAAAAGAATTAACTTTCATACTTACAGAAGTATTTTAAGAAAATGTATACGTACTGCAAAAAAACACTATTACTTTCACTGTTTTGAAACTTGTAAAAGCAACATAAAAGCCACATGGAATAACATAAATTTAATTCTAAACAAGGTTGATAAAAAAAGTGATTTTCCTGAACATTTCTTGGTGAACAATAATTATGTATCTGACCCTGATCAAATTGCAAATCATTTTAACCAGTATTTTACCAATATTGGTCCAGAGTTAGCAAATCAAATTGATATACCGGCAGGGAAAAGTTATATGGATTATCTTAATCTCCCTATCCAGACAAAATTTCAATTTACTTCAATAACGAGGGAAGACATAATTAAAGTTATAAGCAGCTTAAAAAGTAAAACTTCACGTGGTATAGATCAGGGTTGGGTTCAAATACAGATAAAAGTATTTAAATACAAATACAAATACTTTCAATATTTCTAAATACAAATACAAATACAAATACAGTTGAGCTTAAAAGTATTTAAATACAAATACAAATACTTTCAATTCTTTCAAATACAAATACTCAAATTTTGAAAGTATTTAAATACAAATACAAATATATTTGCAAATATATTTGAAAATACTTTCAATTATTCTGTCTTAGAACTTCAAACTTGTCTTTTTTTATTGTTTCCAGTCTAATTCGAGCTAATGTTTAGGAATACAACAAACTGTTATGGGTCTGTAGGTTATCTACAGTTTTAACAAGTAATAATAATAATAATTAAATTTTTCATAATATTATGAAGTTTCTTCATTTAAATCTGTTCAAATTGGGACCTTTTCGGTCATTCACTTAACCGATTATAAACTGAATAGTTGCATATTATGATTTTAAACATGTATGCACAAATATTTATTTATCTAACTCTTTTATAAAAAATCAATTAAATATGATGTTTTGACTTTAACTAGACATGACTAAGCAAATTATTATTAAAGTGACTTCCTACATTATAAGTAAAGGACCTATAGTCAACTTAAAATTTTCAGTCAGATATTTTCAACAAAGCAGAGGGCGAAATCCTCCACAATGACAACACCATCTGTGGTCACCCTCACTTCTCAGGGTTGACTTGTGTACGGCTACCCTGACCACATCACAGGTGTTTTCATAAAGAAATAAATGAAGGTTCTTTCGGGCCAATTTTATAAGGGTTCTTTTGGAAATGGAGTAATCATGTAAGATTCATTTAAATCCCGTGATTTTGTTCGATATTCAACATCTTTTTCATTGAAATACCTATTTTCAGTACCAGGAATTTCTTGAATGCCTGACTAGGAAAATTTGTAAAAAATAGAGCACAGTAAAAATTAATATAAAATTAAGTCAATACTGGAAATAGGCCTATAACCTTGATGAAATACAGTCTCAGTCAGATTCAGGACAATATCTATGCCTCACAAAGCCATTATACTTTGACTGGGTGCTGCTGGGACAACAATCTTATATCAAATTAAAGAAATTCAATCAACATTAATAAATAGTTATTTAGACCTTAGTAAATTTCCACTCCATTGTTGACAGCCTTCTCAATCCAAAATATAAAATCTACTGTTTTTGTATTCAACAAGAAGGTATAATAAATTAATAATTTAGAAGTTTTTCCGAGATAATGAGGCTATAATAATGAATAATATACAATAATATCTGGAACTTTGGTATGTGCTTTTAAAACCTCTAATTAAATGATGATGTATACATAATAAATTGAAAATAATATGAACTTTATATAACTGCTAGATGTGTATGATTAATGTCCACACAATGGTACCCCTATACAATTGCAATGCACCATTGCTCACTGAAGACAATGCATGACCTGTATACCTGTGTTTGAATAGCAATTAAGACAATAGCAAGACGGAATAGCAGTTAACATTCAAAATGTGTGATATTTATGTCTTTCATATTAGAGGATATAAAATGGACATTTGCCTGTAACTATCAGATAAATGTAACATTTTTTGTCAAAGAAAATATACCTGGTAAATAGGTAAGTCAGATGTATATGCAATTACTCCTACAGGTAAATGTGTATTATAAAAAAAAATATTAAAGAAAATCTTTCATTTTTTAACTTTGTATGCATAATTATAATTCATGACTTCTGATACAGGGCATATTTCATTTGCATCTTGTGTTCAATAAATATTTTCTTAAAATTGGAAATTTAGATAGGACAGAAGCGGAATTGTATTCACCTGTGCAGTTCATTGGATTCTTGAGTTATTGTAAACTTCTTCAAACCTAACAACACAGAGACAGTGATGATCTCTATATATGTATGTTTGTGAACAGAACACAAACTAAGTACTTCAGTGGAAACTAAGATGGTAATCATTAAAATGCTCTACTTTCAAAAAATGATATTTAAACTAAATATAGTAATCAAAATTTCAAAATGATTGTATAAAGATAGACACATAGTAATATCCACTTTTGAAGTTAAGGAATGCATGCTTTTTTTATCCATTTATAGACCTTGTATTTGAAAAAAGTATTTGTAAATACCAAATACTTTGATGCAAATACAAATACAAATACAAATACTTTTGAAATCTGCCAAAAGTATTTAAATACAAATACAAATACTTTGCAAAGTATTTAAATACAAATACAAATTCTTTCAAATTTCGGAATAAGTATTTAAATACAAATACAAATACAGTATTTACAAATACAAATACAAATATATTTGTATTTGAACCCAACCCTGGTATAGATATGATCTCCAACAAGTTGCTCAAAAATATTAAAAATGAAATTGCTGGAGCATTAACAATTATAATTAATCAATGTCTCACACTCGGAATATTCCCAAAACCTCTTAAGATTGCCAAGGTTATTCCTTTATTCAAAAAAGATCAAAATTTCCTGTTTAGCAACTACTGACCTGTATCTATTCTATCCAGTCTCTAAGGTTTTTGAGAAAGTTATGTTCAAACAAATTTATCAATATTTTAATGAAAATAATCTACTATATGATGGTCAATATGGATTTCGTGCTCTACATTCCACAGAATTAGCAACAATTGAATTTCTGGATAAACTATATTATGAATTAGACAATGGTGAATCACTAAGAGTAAATTTAATGCTCAAACCAGTGTTATGTTTAAGTATCTAAAGACATTAAAATGCCAAGACATCTGTGCACTGCATTGTTTAAAGTTTTGTTATAAATTAGAAAATAGATTGTTGCCGAATTATTTCCTTTTTTTTTTGGTATATTTACAAGACGAAATGAAATTCATGCTCATTACAATTTAGGAGAATGAATGATTACAATATTCCTAGAATGATAGTAGTAGAATCAAACATGAATTTGCTAGACAAAGTGTAAGATATAAAGCTGCAATGACTTTTAATAACATGAAAACACTTTTCAGAGACAAGATACACACTCACAGTTTTCTAGGTTTTAAAAACTATGTAAAAAGAGCAATGATTGACAGCTATGATGTGACATGTCATGTCAGTAACTGCTATATTTGCAACAGATTATAATCTTTATACGTCTTTAGCTTTTGAAAATATTTTAGTTTTCTTGTATTATTTTGGAGGTTTTTTTGACTGACTGACTGACTGACAGAAAATGAAACTGAATAACAATAAGACATTTAGACGGAATACGAGTACATGACATTTTTGACTGAGGACATGACTGACTTCATTTAAAAATGTATATAACTTTATAGATGATTTGAATACCATTTTTGATAAATTGAAAAATTTCAAACATGTTGTACTTACCGGAGATTTCAATATTAACTTACTAAACTTTAAAACAAATTCCGCAGTAAATGACTTTATAAACAACTTAATATCGAATGGATACATACCAAAGATAACTCTTCCCACACGTTTTACACAGAGAAAAGGCACTCTGATAGACAATTACTTTGTTAAGATATCAGATAATATGTCAAATACAACAGCAAGAGTCCTACTTTGTGATATCTCTGATCACCTGCCGTATTTTATTTCTTTAGACTACCTCAATAGTGAAATACCTTCTAAGAAATATGTTAAAATATTTTCAAGCAGTCTCCAACAATTTGAAAACTTTAGAAGAGATATGAGCAGCGCGGATGTTTCAAATAAGTTCAATAACATTTTGAAAAATGATCCTAACGAAAGCTGCAAGAACTATATAGACATACTAACTGCATATTTAGACAAACATTTCCCGTGTAAACATGTCAAATTTAATAAACACAAACATAAAAAGTCGAATTGGATCACAAATGGCATTATTAAATCAATCTCCTTTAAAGATAAACTATACGTAAAGTTTAAGTCACTCTCAGAGAACAGCCCTCCTATCAGGCAACACTAACAAACTTTAGAACTTACAGGAAAATTCTTAAGCAGACGATTCAAACAGCCAAGAAACAGTACTATAATAATTGCTTTCAAAAATTTAAAACAGACATGAAAAAGACTTGGTCCACTATAAATAATCTAATAAATAAGTCCAACAAATCTAAAAACTACCCAAAAGAATTTAACATTAACAATACTCTTGTATCAGATAAAAAAATAATTGCAAATGAATTCAACAAGTATTTTACTGAAATAGGACCAAAACTATCACAAAATATAGAAACCCCAAGAAACAAGTCATTCAAAGATTTTCTGAAATCAGCGGTACAAGAAACATTTTCCTTTAAGGCAGTAGATGAAAATGAGGTTATCAGAGCAATAGACTCTTTGAAACCCAAAAGTAGTTATGGGAATGATAGAATAACTAATAAACTTTTGAAATATATTAAAAATGAAACAGCATGGCCTTTAATGCAAATCATTAATCAAATTTTCAATATGGGAATCTTTCCAGATTCATTGAAAATTGCGAAAGTTATGCCAATCTACAAAAAGCAGGAAAAAAATTTGTTGAGTAATTATCGGCCAGTTTCAATCTTGTCTAGTGTGTCGAAGGTCTTTGAGAGAATAATGCATAATCAGATTTATGACCATTTTAATAGATTAAACCTTTTCTATCCTAGTCAGTATGGTTTTAGAAGTAACCATTCCACAGAATATGCCGCCATGGAGCTGGTAGAGAGAATAATTGATGAAATGGACAACAACAACATACCTATAAATATCTTTATGGACTTATCTAAGGCCTTCGACACTCTAGACCATCAAATCCTATTCTATAAATTAGAACATTATGGGCTGAGAGGCAAGTCATTGGAATTAATCAAATGTTATCTAAGCAATAGAAAGCAATTTGTCGAAATTGATGGTGTGCAATCAAATATGATGAGAATTACTTGTGGTGTCCCTCAAGGTTCGATCTTAGGTCCTTTAATTTTTATTGTATACTTGAATGACCTTCCTTCTGCTGCAAAGAATTTAAAGACGTTGATATATGCCGATGACACAACTTTATTTGCAACTTTTAATAACACTAACTTCTTTGTCATTGAAAAAGAAATTAACAATGAGTTGAAATCAATAAGTACTTGGTTGAAACTTAACAAACTATCGCTAAATATTGAAAAATCAAAGGCCATGCTGTTTCATTCTATAAATAGACAATGGCAACACCAAATATTTATATTGACGACGTTAAAATTGACTTTGCCGAAGAATTTAATTTCCTAGGCCTCATTTTAGATAAGAACTTAAGATGGAAGTCCCATATAAAATTTATAGCACAGAAAATTAGTAAAGCAATAGGTATTTTGACAAAACTGAAAAGCACTCTCCCAACTGATGCCCTATACAATATATATAATGCCTTGATTTTATCCCATTTAAATTATGGTTGTACAATATGGGGCTGGCAGTCCAACAACTTATTCAAAATTCAAAAAAAGGCAATCAGGGTCATAACAAAGAGCAAGTATAATGCACACACAAATGGTTTATTTAAAATGTTAAATACCTTAAAAGTTAATGACATATGTGCACTGCATGAATACAAATTCATCTATAAATTGTTGAATGGTTCGGTTCCCAGTTTCTTTAAAGATCTATTGAATATTCATACTTTTCCATATCACGAACATAACACGAGACAAGCAAGGGATCTGCGCTTACCTGCTGTGAGACATGAATTTGCAAGAAATGGCATCAAATACAGATTTCCCAAAATATTTAACAGTATGCCAATCAATTTTAAACAGAAGATTTTCACCCATAGTCAGGCTGGTTTTAAATTATATATAAAACAAAAAAGGACAGACAGTTATTCTTCTGAATGCTCCATTACTAAATGCTATATTTGTAGGTAAATTTTAATAGTATTTATTATTTTTTTTACATATATATATAAAACTATTATACATAATACATAGCCATTAAAACAAACTATCATACATCTCACATCTATAAGAAACTATTCTACATCTCTTTGAAATGGCAAATACCAAATTTGATTAAAAAAAAAAACTTACTAGTTGAATTTAAGATTGATTTTTTCGTCCTCTATGTTACAAATTCCCAGTCACTGTACTCATGTCTTATTATTTTTTTCTAATTAACCAAAAAAAACAAAATATCAAAATTTTATTTTATTTTTTTTAAATATATATTTCTTGATTAACATATTTATCATACTGTATATTTTAAAACTTACACAAATATTTCCTGCATACCATATATTCTTGTATTTTACAATATTTCTATCTGTATAATAATTTTGTATTTTGAAGGTAGTTCCCTAAAAGCGACCATCTTTGGTCTTTGGGAATTTCCTAAATAAATCAATATCAATATCAATATCAATCAAATTCATGCAATGATAAGGTCATTTTATGTGTCTCGGGATCCTGCACGTACCTTTGCTGCCTCCCACTTTGCCTCTCAAATACATATATATAATATCTGGTGGCCCCAACGTAGCAGTCCGTTGGGCTTTTGTGGGGTCTCCTCCATTTATGCTTTTGTGATGGTATATATTATGTAATTATTATATTCTAAATGGAAATAAATTCTATCTGAATCTGAATCTGAATCTGAATCTGACACCTCTGTCAACCAATCACATTACAGTATTTCAAGGGAATTATTCCCATATTCTTTGTTGTCCAATTATCCTCTCATGTTCGACTGTTTGAGTGTTTGTCTCATGGTTTAAGCCGGTTATTCACCATGGGATCAGGAATATGTGTTTATCACACCTCAGCCTAAAGGCCTCGGGTGATAAATCACATATTCCCTCTCCCGTGGTGAATAACCTTTACAAATCAGCTGTATTTACAAAAGAAGAATAACGAAGCTCACTCACCTCACTTTTCTGATGACTAGGAGTACCAGCACTAAAGTGGTGACAGTTATCGCAAGGGTTGTCAACACAGTTGAGAGCAAAAGTATTCGCCTCTTGCTTTTTCCAGTTTCACAAAGTTCTCCGGTCCATCCACACTGAGGGCTGTCTTTAGGAACCTTAAGTCAGGCAAAATTATTTCCAATGTTAGACCATGCTACGAGTGCTAGATTGAGTAGAACCTTTTTTTTATGGTGTAACATATTTAATAACTACAACAAGATAGTAGGGGAGGCGGGGGTCAGAAGTCACAAAATTCAGAAAAAGCCCCAGAACAGAGCAGATGTTTGTTAGATCTGAATGACCTTTGGCACAATTATGCAGTATTTAGTTGACTATAGTTGTATCACATGATAGCTGCTGTGGTGTAAATAGGCTTTATTCAGTTCACAATTATTTAAGGCAAAGTCCGCTGTGACTTTTTACCCCATGTCAGGGTCAAGAAGTCACAACCATGGGGTAACAAGTCACATGCAATTGTTGGGAACATACAACACTATATGAGGTAATATGCAGACCTAGACTTGATGGTCATCCTTGTGCATGAAATTTATAGTGAGCCTTCCAAAGCTATCGGCATGCAATGACAATGCACCATCAGCAAAGCCGGCATCAGAATTTGCCCAAAGTTTGCGAAATGAAATTTTGCTGCAATGCTCTCTCATCAGTATTATTGATGATGGATGATGATAAGATTGTAAGCTAAAAGCTTCTAGTGTGGAATATTTTACTTTCCTTAGCAGAGAATACTGACTTCCCGGTACCCTATGGTAAAATATCACAGTGCTGGGGTGAAATGTCACAGTGTGACATTTCACCCCTCAGCCATTTTTTAAATTCAACACATGATCATGGCAACTTGGTGACCAAATGGCCAAAAATTGGTTCACAGCATGAAAGACAATTATCCAAAAGACCTTGAAACACTAGCACAACTTCCTATGTCACAGTGACCAGACATTGATAGAGAAAGTTTAGAATCAATAAAACCTGTTTGGGACACCAAAAATGCATGAGGTGGGTAAAAACCCACTTTGCACAATGAGTATAATTTTCATATTCCCTGCAGACCTTCTTCTCATAAAAGTGTCCCAAATTATGATTTAAGCTTAAAAATTAGGTCACTGCAAGTTGGTCAAAAAGGCCTGTGACTTTTTACCCCTGTGACTTTTCACCCCCTCTTCCCCTAGCATTCTCTAGAGTGCAGAGGCCCGTCGTGATAAAAAAATGGGGAACCCTGCCCCCCTTAGATTTCATGCGGTGTTTAGTACCCATTTATAGGATCTTTAATTGTGGATTTTTTTGCATCCCCCCTTCCAGATGTATAAAGCAATTAAAACATGCATATATGCACACTTTAAATAGTTGCGCGTACAGATTCACACACTTTTGCCCGTATGTGAGCATTTTTTATATATTTTTTTCTAAATATGTTCGAATTCCACAGACATGCTGGAAAAATTTTTACCTACCTTGAAACACATGTGTAAAGTCTGTAGGGGAGAGCGGGGCCTAGTGAGACACTTTTTACCCTCCGCAATGTGTACATTGCCCACGGGTATTGTAGTTACTTTGCGAAAATTTGTCCGTTCGGCGGGCGGGCGGGCGTCCGGATAACGGGCGTCCCAGATGTGTATTGGGAGTAATGCGAAAACTATAACATGTATTTATTTTATTTTTTCGACATTATTGTGTCTGTCGTCCTAGTTTTGCCTTTTAAGGGTCTTATACACATGACATTAATACTTTTCTCACAGTAATTTTAAAAATGTGGAAAAATATTTCTTTGTGTATTGGGCATCATGCCAAAACTATGGCACGTATATTTTTTATTTTTAACACATTATTGTATCTCTCATCCTTGTAGTGTCTTTTAGGGGTCTAATCTCTCAAACATTAATACTTTTCTCACAATTATTGAAAAATGTGAAAAAATTTTTTTTTTTCATTTTCCGGATTGACTCAAATACTGTTGTACTTATGTCACCGAAATTTGCATATGGTATGTATTAAATACCCAAGATTTGTCCTTTGGGGGTCTCAATACTCTAAGAAAAACTGACTGATGTAAATTCATTAAAAATTTGATAAATTACAAATTTTTTAAACCTGCATTATTCAGTCAATTTTGCAGCTACGTCTATGAAATATTCCAGTTAGGTGTCTTAATTATAGCTCTTTAAACATCTCAACTCAGTTGGAAAGTTTATCATATGATTGTTTTATGAAAAACAAAAACCAAAAAAAAATCAGGATTTTTGCCAATTTGCCAACTTTTCTGTCTGAAACGCCAAGATAGGCCTAATCATGATTGAATTTAAAGCATATTATAGTTAAACATACAATAAAAGAATACTCACAGCCACTGAATGAATTTTGAAAATTTAAGATTTAAAACGCAAAAAATTGCTCAAATGTCTACTTCCTCCACAATTTCATTTCTGATGTCATACTATGCTTTTGAATATTTAGCAAAATAAACATGACAGTGTATCACATCATCATGATGCTAATTTTGAGCTATATGAATCTTTTTAATTCATACCAGAGGTCAATATTTGCAAAATTTAATAAATATTACGGATTTTCAGATTCTCACATATCAGTCAATTTTTGCATGTTAAGTCAAAATTTCTACAAACATGTCTAAATTTTTTACTATTCTTTATCAAATATTATCAGTTGGAAATATATAAGTGGACTTTAAAGCATTAAGAAAACAATAAAACATGCATTTGCTTGTTACTATTTAAAGATTCTGACACCTGAAATCCCAAATTTAACCTTCTGTAACATGCTAAGTGATATTCTTTGATTACCCTGTATTCAGTGGTCTAATTCCTAAGCCTCTCTGTCTAATTTGTTCATATTTAATTTTTATGAAAAATCAAAATCAAAATAAAAGTAGGCAGACATTTCTTTATTTTTTAAATTCAATATCACCAAGGTTAGATTAAGATATTATTTAGATAATCTGTCTTTTAATTATTAATTCCAAGACTCCTCCCAATTTATTTCAGCATTTTGAAGAGAACAAATATCTTCATAGGTCAGGTAGGGGGTAGAGTATTTGTTGAATGAAGCCATGGTGCCAGGGAGTCTGCATTACATAACATGATGTCAGAGGCTATTGAATGTCTGCCCTGCTGATCCTCTCCCATGACCAAAACCAAGAGGGTGCCTACAATCAGTTACATAACATCCTCAACTTTCTAACAAAATTTCCCCTTTTTAAAGAAATGAGTCCAAACTGCAATGATTTCACCTTAGTTTTTTAAATTTTGAACATGAAATTAAATTTGAAATTTGAATCACAACACTGGACCAAGTAGATGCTGAGATATGACTTTTGATTATCAAGCCCATATGAGGCTTATGGGCCATGTAACATGTGCAACCAAAGTGTTGGTTACGGAATAGTGGAAGAAGAAAAAAGTAATTATTTAACAATTTTACTTAAAACACATCTTTGTGTTATCGGTGTGTCAGCAGTGCCATTAGTGTCATTTTGTATAGACAGTTCAGGTATGGTTCTTTTGTTTTTTCTTTTCAGCTATTGTTATGCCCATATTGTGTTACCCCCATGACCATGTTTAAACAACATTTAACCCACTTTAATGCATGCTAATATTTTCAAATTTATCAGTTATTGATACAAATTAAGTTTAAATTTAAAATAGTAATGTTTTGTTTTTCTCAAAAGGTATGTATTATGGGCTTATACATCTCTTTAGTGTTTAAATACTAAAATAGATTGAATAGGTAGACAGCCTAGCCACTATTTCTGTCAGTCATAATCGTATTCGTAATTTATTATAGAAATGGGTAAATAGATAGATAGATAGAAAGATTGATTGATTAGACAGATAGATAGACAGTCACATAAATAGATAAGTTTGTTGTTTGATATACTGATTGAATGATTGCTTAATTGATTGTTTGACTGACTGATCCAATATGAATTTGCTTGTGCAAAAATAATCTCTCTATTGCTGTGAGAATCATAGCTGTATGAGTTATGGCTTTATCCCAGTTAGATGGGCAAATTGCTGTTTAAAAAAAGTGAAAAAGTGACCATCACGGAAATAAGAATTTTGCTGAATATCTTTCATATATTGTCAAAAGCAGCAGTTTCTGGAATATCTTTCACTAATCTAAAGTTTTATTTTTCAACTTTCCAATGCAATTTTACAGGTTAAAATCAGAAATGGTAACATAATTTACACAGTTTGGAACAAATTTACACACATTTGCACAGTTATTCCCTTTTCGGTGGAAAAACAATTATCACAAATTCATAAAATTTGCCAGATCACCTCAGACATTAAAGGCAAACTGAAATGCAAAATAATTGCTTTCTACCTTTATTGGTCTTTCCCAGGGGTGCCGGAACAAGAGGGGCAGGGGTGGCAATCGCCCCTCCTGCCCTTGCCCAAGGGTGACAGGGAGGGCAAGGGTGCCCTTTTGATCTTAAAGAAAAATATATTATTATGCCTTATTTTATCAATTTTAAGCACTAATTAGTAAGTATAATTATATTCAAATTATTAATGACTCTCTATTTAAATTTAGTCGCTTGAAATTGGCGCGAATATGATTTGCCCTTTTCATCTGACCGCCCCTGCTGCCGGCGATTCCCTCCGGCACCCCTTGTCTTTCCTGTGAGCATGGTAACTTAATTTACATTGAAAAACGAAAAATCACTTTTATACCTCCTTCTTTGGCCTCCTGTGAATAGAGTTCTCAATATTTTACAAAACCGTAAATTGAACCGAAAACTAGACTTTTCAAACTTGTTAACAAAGTTCTTAATTTTTACAATCTGCAAATATTAACATGATTAAAATGGCCCTGAATCTTATCTTAATTTACAAGAATTATGTGACTTTTCTACATGACCTTATGACTTTTTCTATGGGAAGGCCTTTATTGTTGGGTACATTTCGATGCTCTTCTAAAGTTAATACACAGCAATTGATTTTATGTGAAACCCCTCAGTGACCATCACGTGCTATTTTTCGGGAATTTAATATGGAATTTAGCCCAGTTGCTATCACAAATTATATGTATATTGTATATGACTGTATTTCGAAATACGTTTTCTAAATTACTGCCAAATTTTACAATTGTGAAATCATTCTACTTGAAATGACAGCCAACAATCTTCAAACATTCTTTCTTTTTGGAATTTGCCCATTTAACTGGGATTGAGCCTTATGTGCTCGAATCAGCAAATTCCGCCTCATCTGCATAACATGTACGAAGGCCTGTTCAGCTGCTGATTAGCCGAGGGTATGCTGCCGCGCAGCCTATGTTTTTATTTTCAAGTGTTCCAAAATATTGGCAGTAACGAGTTAAATGAGATTGGGTCTACATTATAGGTAATGACGTTGGGTATATTGTCAAGTAGTTTCAGGGTCCTACCTTTTACAGGTTTGGAGAAATTTTGAGTTACGTCCATGCTCGTTAAGTGTCTCACTGTGCCCCGTGGGCGGGGCACAGTGAGACAGCAGGCGGGGCACAGTGAGACAGGGCATCTGCTGCCATAACCCCCGATCCTCGGGACCTGCAGAATATTATTGTTCCATCAATTAGTTGCTACAGAAACTACTGTACTCTTATATTAGCAGCTGGTTAGGTGATTTTTTAGGTCCGTTTTTGAGCATGTTTCGAAACTTCATCGCACAGGACACATGCACGACTTATTTAACCTGCCGCACCTGTTACATACTAATCAAAATTCATTCTGATGCTTCTCTTTGAATATGACTCACTAAAATCAGGAGTTTATTGCAGGCATTTTGTTTTTAATAGTGAATTGTAAGCTATGCCTTTCATTCAGGTCGTTTGGAGTGTATTTTACCATGTCTCACTGTGCCCCGCCTCCAACTGTCTCACTGTGCCCCACGCAGCTCTCTTTATAAAATTTTTGAATCCTGCGGACCAGATGCCTGTATTGTGGTTAATTATCTCACTAAACTAAGGCAAATAATCAAGGTTTGAATTCCTGGCAACCGATTTGCGTTATACCATTTTTCTGGGGAATTATAACAAAAAGTCGTTTAGCAAAATTATTTACTTTTATCGGCTAAAAACCTAAATATTGAAATTCCACTCTCGATATGCTGTGTAGGCATTCCGGATATAGGTCAGACTCTCACTTACTTACTTTTTGTACTATACAAAAGAGGGTTGATCTGTATACAGTACCAGCTAGACGCTACGGGCTTTGTCTCACTGTGCCCGCCGTCTCACTGTGCCCCGCTCTCCCCTACCCCCTTGGGCAAAACTCCCACCCCCAGTCATAGATTTGAACGGTCCCTGACCCCCTTCAATTCCCACTAACTCCTGAAACTCCCACTAACTTCTGATAACTCGCGGTAACTCCTTTTGTTCCATGACCCCTATGTAACAAGCCCCCTGATTGGCCAGCAACCCACCTGCATAATGTGATGATACCCTGAGTGCGGTGGTGTATGACAGGAAGGTCAATAACACATGTGTTATTCACTGATCATGCAATAACACCTTTGTTGGGAGTGACTTACATTTAAGATGGATGCATTACTTGACATAGTAGAAACCCAAAAGCCATAATATTGCAAATTTTATTTAAATAATAACTCTCTACTGTTATTTTATGTATCATTCAAATAGTAATATAAGAATACTTCATTGTTGAATTTTGAATGAATTGCAGCAATTGTACAAATTTGTCTCCTTGCTGTTAGTAAAATCTAAAAAAATACTTAAAATAGAAAACTGCTGTGAGTGTCTAAAGTTGCCAAATTGTATGGGGCTGTATGAATTTGAAATTAAAATAAGATAAAATGATTATTGGCTTTACAACATGGCATTGATTGACAAAAAGTCCACAATTTTTAGTTTTTGTGACATTGCTGTATTTAGAGATGAAAAGTCTGCTATAAAGTTTTTCAAATTATTTTATGTAGTCATCATCAAGGTCATTACTTCTAGATTCCAAAAATGTTAAACATTCTTATGAGAGTCCAATAGTTACTGATTTATGACGAGATACAATTAAAGCATGTTGTTCAACATAACCACAAATTAACTTCAAGCTTCTGAATAACTACTATTTTCTACATGTATATGTTTAGTCATGGAACAAAACAATTATGGACTTCCGTTTCGGTCAATATCAGTTTTACGGACCAGGTCCGTAAAACCTGATATTGACCTCAACCGAGGTCCATATTTGTATAATAACTCCTGTTAACTCCCTTTTAAAACTCATTGAAGTCCCAAATCTTTGAGAATTGGACACAAAACATAAAGACCTGCTATGTTTCATCGATATTAATTGTAAGATTGCAATTGATTATATTTTTTGAACTAGTTCAAATATATTTTTAATTGGTTTTTTGTTTTTTTTGTTTGTTAAATTTTGTGTTGACAAACATGTCATACGTGTGTACGTGTGCAATTTTTATTGTCTCAATAAATTATTTTTAAAAGGCTATAAGTTAGAACCTGTGTTTGATTGCTGGGCCACATCAGTCCACTCCAGTCAGTTGTATCAGGGCGGAATATCTTTGTCATGGCTTCTTTCGTTGCGTCCCATGCCATCAAGGTGATGAGCTTCTGGTTTTGGAACATCTCAACTCGGTAGTTTGGCTTCCGGTCACCTTTATGGTCTATCACCACCTAAAGACAATTAGTAGAGCCCAACTGGTAGACAACCAACTGGTAGACAACCAACTGGTAGAAAACCAACTGGTAGAAAACCAACTGGTAAACAAAAGAGATGGCCAACCGGTTGACAACATAATTTCAAGGCTGGCCATCTTGTGACATGAATGTTTGAAACAAGATGGTGTCTTCATACTGTTCGAGTCCTAAGAATTTGTCTTGTCTACCAATCAGAAAGCTTTATGTCTACAAGTTAGTGAGTTCATTTCTGAGTCTGTCTACAACCTGGTAATGATTATTAAAATTGAATTGTTGTGTCTACAACTTGAGATAGATATTGCTCTTAAAAGTGTCTACCACTTGGCGTATCTACAGCTTGGCGTATCTACGACTTGTCTTGCATTTTCAAGTACATTAAATATTGCAAAAGTGAGGTTCTCAGGAACAAGTTGCAGAAAGTAAAATTCAATAGGAACTGAAGCTTTAAATCACAAATTCATACCTTCCCTGTTATGCCATCAAAGGTCAAGTTAAAGATGTTCTCCGTGACCATGAACCCATTTGATGAACCATGCCTGTATGAAACATACACTGATTACTTAATTGACCCCATTAGATGGAGCATGACCTTGAAAAATTGTCTCGTTTACAACGTAACCCCACATCAGAACTGCATCATGAACCATACCTGGATAAAACATACATTGATTAGTTAATTGACCCCATTAGATGAAGCATGACATTTAGATGTTGTCTTGTTTACACTGTTACACCACATCAGAACTGCATCATGAACCATGCCTGATGAAACATACACTGATTACTTAATTGACCCCATTCGATGGAGCGTGCCCTTGAGATATTGTCTTGTTTACACCGTAACCCCACATCAGAACTGCATCATGAACCATGCCTGTATGAAACATACACTGATTACTTAATTGACCCCATTAGATGAAGCATGACATTTAGATGTTGTCTTGTTTACACCGTAACCCCACATCAGAACTGCATCATGAACCATGCCTGTATGAAACATACACTGATTACTTAATTGACCCCATTAGATGAAGCATGACATTTAGATGTTGTCTTGTTTACACCGTAACCCCACATCAGCACTGCATCATGAACCATGCCTGGATAAAACATACACTGATTAATTAATTGACCCCATTAGATAAATCATGACATTTAGATGTTGTCTTGTTTACGCCGTAACTCCACATGAGAACTGCATCATGATTCATGAACCATACCTGGATTGGCAAACATACAAAGATTACCAAGTAAGAATCACAGAAAATTAAATTATTCATCAAGGAAAGCCTTCCTATAGTCTACATGCAGGTAATATCAAATGGAAAACTTTCGTCGGGGGAGCTCTTTTAATTTTAATTTTAGGTAAATCGCAATTTTAACGAACGACGTTGCGATGGAAACAAACGTTTTTCAGTGTCAGGTGTCGAACATAGCCGCCCACCCCACAAAGATCAACTGTACTGGTCAAGTCAGCCTATAGATATAGATAGCCTCATTTAAATGTAGTAAGTGTTTACCTGCATATCCATCGACATCTTCAAACATAGCATCAGGTCCAAGATGAGGAACGTCTTTAAAAGCAGGGTCCTGGAAGGCCCTCACAACTTCCCCAGCAAATTTGTTCCATTTTGGACCTGATGGAAAGTTTGGAGCAATATTAAGCACTCCGTCATAAAGTTCATTGCTGATATCTGGTCGGTAGATGCTTGGAGAGTTCAAAAGATAGCCAATGTCGTACCCAATAAAGACATAGTCGCCATTCAGCATGCCAAGGTCAAGGCATGTGATGAGGAAATTGCGAAAGTTTGTGCCATACACCAAAATGACCACAATTCGTGCCGAGTCTTTTATTTCCTTGATCACTTCTCCTTGTTCTCTCATGCTCTGGAAACAGGTACATCAAAAATATTTTGTCAAACACTTCTTATTCTAAGTGAATAAAGAAATATTTTAATTAGGCTATGCTCATGCCACTGCGGAATGGTATAAAATTATTATTTTTGACTACATTTACTTGATAATGGTACATCGTTCACACAGATTTTACCCTTCAACAAATATAGTTTGAAATGCAAAAAGTATAAATATAGTATCAAGTATGTATAATACGATTCTAACAAACAGCACACTTTTCTGCTGAACAGCTGTTTTGAGAACATAATAAATAGCTGACTCAAACAATCAAACATTCAACAAACACACTCATTAAGTCAGACTCCTTGGCTTGCTCAACAACACAATCACCTTGTTGAAAGGAGAAGGGGATTCCAACAGAGCCACCATTGCTTGGAGATGCCACCTATACATAAATTCAGAACTACAAATGGAGACTGACCTAATGAATGACGTATGTGTCCATGTTCAGTTGTTGAGTAACTGGCCTGAATATATCCGGTGGTAGATTCGTAATTCGTACTTACATCCAAATCAATTTCACTTCCTTGGACTGTGCTCTTGACGGTTCTGATGGCGACAGATTTTCCACCCTTGACCAAATCTCGTTCAATAGCATTTGTTACCAAGATGAAATTTGGCGCCACCTCTCTGACGACCAGGATTCTCCTGGTCCAGTTGAATTCGTCCATCAATCCATTAACTACAGGAGCAACCAAGGCATTCGCATTGGAAATTCTTGTCAGAGTCGGGTATGTACCCTTGTCTGAGAGGATGTCGCTGTTGCAGGCCCATGACACCATTGGAAGTTGCCACACGGCTGCTAGAAGGCCCACCTCATAACACAAGACAATACGTTTTTTCAGTGTTGTGCAATTCTCAAAAAAAAAAAAACAAGTGCTGCAGATGAGTCAGGTGGGAAATACATGTATGTATCTACTCTCTATATTATAATTTTATCTGATATTTGTCTATCAGTCACATAATAATAAAATTATTTGGTAGGAGTATTACCGGTTCACATCCGGTGCTGCAGCCATCTCCAAGTATGACATCAAGATGGCCGACATTTTTCCAAATGTCAACCGCCATTTTTATCGCCTGACGAGGCTTGCAATATGGGCAATTCCGTAAAGTCATCAACCAATCAGTCAAAATTTCAAAATTGGCCTGGGTATGTGCTAAGGGGGTTATAATGTGCCCATTGCCCAAATAAGTTTAATTTCAGGTACAGAAAAAACCAATTAATTATCTCATTTGGTTTTTGAGATATTTGCATTTAAGTAACGCTATGTTTGGTGACAGAAATTATTGCATATTTAACACTCTTAATATAAGATGCCACTGCCAGTAGAGAAATAGGTTAGCTGGTTTTATTTTGCTGTCAGTTACTGCCTGTGGGAGTGCACTTTCATTTTGCATTAAAAATTCTTGCATCAATCCTTGTGAATTCTGTTAGGCAATGGCATTTGAACTAATAAGATTCTAAATGTACGTCCGTAACCAAAATTACTAAATAATTTTCCTGCTCACAGGTTAATGATGTTAACTTCATGAGACTTCTAATACAAAGCACATTTACGTCCATAAATAGCATGGCAGCCACTTTATTTATTTAACCCTAATACAATTGCCAAGATGAGAACTTAAAAGTGTGTACGTCGGAAACAAAATGGCAATGTACGTCCGAAACAATATTTATAAAGGTCACAAAACAGGAAATAGATGGTATCCTTGAAATTAGGTCATTTTAACTCCTGTTTTCAGCAATAAAATGATGTGAAAAATAGTTCATAGTATGTGTTACTGGCAAGCAATTGTGTCACAAATTCAGAGAGGCATTATACTCAAGAGAAAATGAAAGATAAAATGATATCTACCAGTTTTAGCCCAGTATTTGAAGCTGTGATAGTACGAAAAGCATACACAGAAATGTTAAAAAATGGTAGGTTTTCTTAATTTGCTAGCATATTTTTGCCAAAGGCCTGCACAATTTTATTCATCAAGTACTCTCTCAACATGTATTAAAAGAAATATGTGCAATTACAGTGAAAATTGTAGGTATAACTAGAGATTTTTGTGATATTTCTGTGCTAAAATTGCTGTAAATTTAGCGGGGAAAAGGTGAAAATAACTTGCATGTTTGAGACATCACATTTGGCACAAATATACAATGCTGAAGACATTTCATGGTTCCCAATTATTGCAAGGAACTCTACTTTGTATAAAAGATTAAAATTGTGGATCATTATTGCACTGCAGGCATTATCTACACTACCAATTCACACGTGTACGTCCGAAACAAAAAATATGTACGTCCGAAACAGAATATAAATGGCTACAGCTTTATGACAAATGACAATATTGCCGTGGAAATTGACTTGGCTGATGCAAGAAATAGTTTTCTTGACAATAGAGGTCAATTGATTGATTTTTCTCCATATAAATCACAGAGTTTTGAGAGACAAGCAATCAAGTTAGAAAAGTGTCATTTCTCTGCGTACGTCCGAAACGATGACATTTTGCCTTACAGCTCAGCTCCTATTACACTTTGAGCTTTGGTTTATGGCTCGTTTGAAAGCCCTACCATAGGGCATAGTACCTATTTAACAATGAAATAGCTAAGATGTAAAGGTAGGGCAACACAAGCTGTTAAAGTGTCTGATCTGTACGTCCGAGTTTACGGAATTGCCCATATGTGTCCCTCCAAATCCAACGGATCTAAGAAAACAAAGTCAATTCCCTTGTCATTTATTTGGTCTGATCGTCAACCTGTCAAACTCAGTTTATAAACTGTGATGTCAAAGTCTAAACTGGCTGTGGCAGGTTAAAGATTAGACCAAATAATTTCGCAGATACCCTGATGATGTCACGGTTCAACTGCAAAACGATGTTTAAAAAAAACACTTAGCTATTACGGTCCTCATCATATTTACGTGGAATCTCTTTTCTATGTTGTTGAAGTGTGATGTCAGAGATGACGCCTTCTAGCAGCAGTGTGGCAACTTCCCATGGTGTCACTGGCCTATAGCATTGCAATATATGTAAAAAAATACCGTGCAAGCACGTAAACCCCGCTGGCTCTATGTGAAGCCATTGAGACCATTCATATCCATGTGTCCGTCCGTGCGTCCGTGTGTCCGTGTGTGCGTCCGTGTGTCCGTCCGTGCGTCCATCCTTCTGTCTGTGTGTCCGTGTGTCCGTCCGTCCGTACGTCCGTACGTCCGTACGTCCGTACGTCCGTACGTCCGTGTGTCCGTACGGACGCACGGACTTGTCATTCCCATCTGCATGACAAAATAAGATAACAGGCAAAATTTGAATGAAATATGAGCAACACAAAGTGAGTTATGCTTGACGAAATCCCCAGCACATTGAGGACTGCAGTACCCCGTAGGCTATTACATAGCCAGCGGGGTAATAACTACAAGCTGTGATGTCATTTTAAACTGGGTCAGATTCCCGGCTTCTAGCCAATGTGGAATCGTGGATCCACCAAAACTGAGCATCATAGTTTCAACACAGTGTCAGAGTGAAAATTTGGTCAGGGAAAAACCCACACAAGTTCCACATCACAGCTTGTTAACCAATGGGCTGCCAGAAAAACTATACATCACGTAATCCATGTGTTTACATATATTGTCAAAGCCTTTTGTTTATTGCAAGGTCCGTTGAAGTCTAAAGTTGTAAAGTCTAAAATTTGCAGATTAATCAAACAACTATATGGGTATTATAACAGTTGAGTGCTCGAGAAGCTGCCGTTTTGTCTGATTATACTGGTGATTGCCAACGACAGATCATTGGGACAACTAATGTAATGCTTCCTTTAATATATCAATGTTTATACTGTGATGCTTAGTTTTACTGTAATCCCATTGGCTGGCGAGCTGTGATGATGTGGTTTCAGGGCCTATCCCAGATAAGATACTGACTCTGACACTGTTTTGAAACTGTGATGCTCATATCAGTTTAGGTGGATCCACATTGGTATACTTGTTATTGGCTGGAAGCCGAGGAATCTGACCCAGTTTAAAATGACATCACAGCTTGTAGTTATTTTACATATATTGCAATGCTGGAGAATAGAGTCATCTGTGCCATCACACTTCAGTGGCAAAGAAAGAACTTGAGATTCAACGTAAATATGACGAGGCCAGTAAAATGATAATAATGCACTCACCTTGTAACCGGGCAGCAGCTGCTGCCTCTCAATTTCTCTCAACCCTAGAAGTATTGCAGCGCCCATTGTTGGTCCAACGTCCCAGTCCTTGGTCCAGGGAATCAAATATCCCAGAGTTAAAGTCATGTTGTCTAATTTTGCATCTTCTTTTTCTAACCATTGTATTTTACTAGTGTCCCATGGTGCAAAATATGACGAAGACTTTAAAGAGTTATAGGCTGTTGTCTGAGGTAAATCTGAATGTTCAGCAGACAATGTCGTATTTGTCATAACGTCGAAGTATGAGTCCATCTCTGCATCGTCAGACAAAAATGTATTCTGGCCAGATAGAATTGCCAGGTTCAGTGAGATTAATATGACGATCTGACTTGCCATTTTTGATGCAAGAAGTTAAAAGCAATTACTTAATCAGAATCAGCGCATAATACTATAGCCACTGCTACTGCTGAAGAAAGAAAAAGATTGACTTCGTGATAAAAAAAAGTGTCTAAGCCGGTCAGCCGGATCTCGAGTGTGTTCAGTCCACAGGTGAGAAGGAAGTCAAAGTTTACTTTGCATCTGATCTTTTATATGGAGCTCCAGAAATTGACGTCAATAAATTATGATAAATCAAAACATGAATATTCATCACTAGTCTTGGTATATATGCTCGGTGGCATAACTAGAGTTTTCTGTGTGTTTGTATTTTCATATCAATGGGGGGACCTGGCGGCCACAGGTCCAATATGGGGGCATCATAGGGAAGCCCCTGTATTTGACCACTTGAAATTGTTCAAACTTACCACTATTGGCCTCAAACTAATTCAAACATATCATATTTATAATGTCTTTTACTCTAACAAACCAGTTTTTTTGATCTGGAAAGATAAAGTCAAGATGAGATGAAAAAGCATTAAAATCATCTTATATCATATTTCTCTTCTAAAAAGGTAAAGGTAAAGGTACTTCTATTTAACGTGGGTAGCCAAGTTAAGTCAGTGACTTGTTTCCAGTTGGGCCCACAGCGCCTCCAATTAACGTCTGATGCGAACGACGATGTCGTGGAATGACATGATGGCTATCTGACTCTTCTCTTGGATTGCAAGATCCTATCCCTGTTAATGAAACCTTCAAATGAAATATTTTTTGCAGATGGCATATCAGATTCCTAGCAGAACTATTAAATTAAATTAAATTAAATTGAATCTAATTCACAATTTCTTATGCGAGTCAAAAGAAACACAAATGGAGTTTAGACATCAGAATTCTAGCCATTTTCCTGGCATTTGCCACAAAAAACCATATATGATATAACAGTTATTGCACAGCACCTCATGCAATATCAGTTTTTAAGGCACCTTCGTGACTAATATTGAACTCGGGCTGCGCCGTCAGCCCGTCGTGCAATATTAGTCACCTCAGTGCCATAAAAAATGATATTGCACTTAGTGCAATATTTTTTATAACCATTTTTTTCCAAATTTACACTGGGTCCTGTCTGTGTAGACAATCTCTACAGCAGTTCTATTCTAACCAGATTCCAGTTCATCCAATTGGAAAGCTGAAACCTTGTCAGATTGTAGTCCTCTTCACAGAGCATCTGATGCTTCAATCTGGAAGTCCCTAACCCTAAAGGAAGTGGCGTAAATGGCAAATGAAGTGACAGTCACAGTTCTTTTGAAAATGAAACAAATAAATTTTAGCTTTCTTGGAGCAAAATTCGATTAATTATTAGACTTATAAGGATTCATATATTAATTATTTTGGTTTTATGACACTAAATTAATATATTTTGATTGTCCATTTCAAGTACTACAATATAACACATGTTTTGTAATCGTCTTTATAGAGTTAGTTACTTTTATATTCAAAAATTACAAATGATACCACAGGCCTAAGGAAAAAAAATTCTAAAGATACGAAGGAACAGAGACACATCCAACAAATTAGCAGCATAAATGGTTGAGCTTATAAGACCACTAGGGTGGTCCACATTTCAATGGGAAAAATCAAATCTCCTAAAACCCCCAATTTGAAAGTTGAAATTGATAACCACATACGTAAAACAAACACATGCGAAATTTCAGCCAAATCGGTTAAGATTTAGAGGTGGCACAAAGCCCTAGAAGTTTATCATGCAATTACTCATTCATGCAACTGAAAAATTGTTCAATTTTCCAGATCATTCTCAAAAGTGAATATTTTTTCCTGATTTTTTAGTACATGATAAAATTGGCATTGCAAAGTAATATCTGGGGGTTATCTTTTATTTATTATTCATAGTAAGTGAAATATTTGCCTGTTTTCATGAAAAAAAGCTTGATAATTAACCTATGTAAAATCTATGCTGACCTTCTACGAAACGTTGTAAGTCAAAAAGAATATCAGGACTGGATTGGGCATCTGGGACATACTGAAAAAAAGGTTACTTGATCAAAATAATAGGCCGTTATGGCAAGATTTGCAAATACCGATGATTTTGAGGTCTGCCGATGGGCAATCGCTTGTTAAACTTCAACGGCTTTGTGCCACCTTTAAATATTAATTGATTATTCTGAAATTTTTACTCAATACCTTCTATCCATATGAGATCGTATTGCAAAATTCAAATCTGGGAAATTCAGAAGAGATTGTTTTTGGACCAAAAAATGTAGCATTTCAATGAGATGTCTAGTTTTTTAATCAATCCATCCCGTATCACTATCACCCTTAAAAGCATGTTTTGGAGCGAAACTATTTGTTCTTAGAAACAATCGAATTGCCCTGTTTTGTATCCCTTCTGATTAGAAAGTCTCTGTAACCCCAAACCCCTTAACAATAATCCATAAAAGGAACAACACATTTCTTGAAAACACAAGTTGGTTGTTATGGCAACTGATTTCAGTAATGTTTACAGAGGGAGAATTGGCATCACACCAGGGCTTTGGAGTCGGAGTCGGGAGTCTGAGTCGTGGAGTAGGGTGCATCAGTTGCCCCCAAAAATAAAAAAATTGTTTGATTCCCCTCTCCTTCTCCAATTATGTTCCTCTTGCTAAAAAAACATGTCTTGTGAAGTTTCAGAACAATCGGACCATGTCTAGGGGTGGCACGCATGCCCCAAAGTTTAACTGATTTTGACCAAAAATATCTCATTACAGAATCTGCGGTATGTGATAACTTCTTTAGTAATTATTCAAGAACAAAAAAATAAGCACCATGATGTAGAGCAGAAAGAGAGCTTTAATTTGAGTACCAGGAAGCCATATCTAGTACTAAAAGCAACCATCCAAGTTATCTGGCAATAATACATAAATTACGAATTTTGATATTAGCAACTGTTGAGTTCCTTAGAATAAATAAAAGTTGATTTATTTCTAATACTGTTATAATTATTATTATGTCAAGTGGGATATTGAGATATACATCCATTAAAGGGGACCTTAAGCTCAGATACATTGTTTTATATAAACATTATATTTGCACAATCTGTTGCATTTTGGTGAATGTTACTAATTTCCGAAGGCTTGGTGTGCCAAACTTGCATTTCAACTACTCAGCACAAAAAGTGACCTACTGCCATTATATGAGAATTGTAAGATTTTGAACTGCCAAAAAATGTACAAGATATTGTGCCACAGTACCAATTAAGGTCAAAGCTTCATCTTAAGGCAACAAGCAAATTTCCTTCTAAATTGTCCGATCGAGGAAACTCATCCAAAGTGATATGGGCATAACAATGCCAAAATTCTCTTAGGGGGATTAAATTTTCCATTCTGTATTGTTTTTTTACTAATCCAAAGATCCTAAAAGCTCACCGTGGCAAATTTTCTTTTATCATATCATAGTTACTCTGTACCTGGAATTCAAACTGTAATATTATGGCATTGTTTTCGTAATTTTTACAAATGTATGTGTTTTTTTGCTATTTGTTCCAAATAAACAGAATGACATTTTTTGTGATAGGACTGGTCTCTTCATCTTTGTCAGTCTAACCTGCAGCAGTTCAATTTTTAAAATCACAAACCTCTCCCATATTGTACAGGCCTACTGCTATAAGCCAATGAATGTGAAACCATTTTAGCAACGTTCTTTTTTTTTTTCAGCTGCCCTAAATTATGCAAGTCCAGTTTCACCTGACATTTACAACTTCATTGTCAACAATAACTTTGCTAGACAATGTGATTTATTCTATTCTACAGAAATCAATTCCATTCATTTCACCATTTTTTAAAGTGCATAACATCATCCAACACGCTGAAAGTAGCAAAAAACTAATACAAATAAGAAGATATGAAAGGGTCTTAGCACTTTGGTAGAGAAACATATTACCAGCTGAAATTGCTTCTCTTATTATGTATTTTAGGGCTTTAAGAACAGAACCAATCTGACAAGTAGGAGATTTGATTGAGGCATTAATGTAGATCTTCATTAGCAATTAACTGCTGCACCATGACAGAAACTGGAGGTTGACGAGGTGTCTTGACTTCAAGAGAATATTATGTTTGACATAACTTGTATGTATGATCACACCACAGATAATGGGTAATTGAATTCCAAGCAATAAACAGTTTCATATATGGTCTCTTGCTTAACAACATACATGTGTCTTTTAGTTGGTAAGAAATCTGCAAAGAAATAGCATTACTTGTTCATTAATTACTACTAAACATTAACACATGTGGTTGCAAAATTTCATGTGACCATGAAATAGTTCCCTAAGTCATAAACCCATCATGTTGGTATTCAAATTGAAGCTCATGATGACAGCTACCACATGGTATCATTTTTAATGTTCTTGGATTAATAACCAATGAAATATAACAAACCGCTAGCCGATAAAATGACAGAAAATGCAAAAATCCTAGAAACTTCAATGCAAGTGTGCCACCCCTAGACATTCTTCAAATTTATTGAAACTTCACACAATGTGTTTCTACTATAAAAGGAACATTCCTGCAAAAGGAGAGGTTTCCTCTAAAAAGTTGGGGCAACTGATGCACCCTATCGTGGAGTCGGAGGTTTTTGGGAAGAGTCGGAGTCGAACCTTGATTTTCAGGTGGAGTTGGAGTCGGAGTCGAAAATTAAAGTGCTGACTCCTGACTCCTAGAAATAATTAATATAATTTACAAAAACACAGTTACAAAAATATGAAATGAATCTCAAATTTTACATAAAAACTTCCTATAGGCAATATATTGGATGGAAATGTTCTATTATCTTGGAATTATTTTGCTATTTTAATACAGTTTTTTGCTTTTTCGCACATTTTTCACAATTATTGCTGATCATTTCATGATTATTGCAAATATTTTGAGGTTTTTCGCAGATATTTTCCTGTTTATTGTAAAAAAAAGTACAATGTTTCGCACACATTTTTGCAATTACAATAATTGTACAGTTGATAAAAGAGGAGCTGCCTAGTCCATGAAATTGGACCAGAGAAATTCTCATCAAATCAAGGAGAATCGAGTCAAATGCAGTTAACTTTCTGGTTTGTTACTCGGACATGTAATTTTGTACAGAAAACTTAGACCTGTCAGCCAGCCGACCAAGGCAAAATTGGCTGGCTAAGAGGTATATTGGCTGGCTGCAGCTTAGCCACCACCTTTGGTGGCTGCGGCTGGCTTAAATTAGTAGTGGCTGGCTGGTCGGCTAGCCGCGGCTTAATTTATACTTCAGGGTCTAAAAATAAGATATTAGACAGAGAATAATACCAGAAAAGTAAGAAAAATTTAAACACTTAATTTCTTCTAGTACAGCTGTAACCTGTGCTATAGTGGATTAAGTCATGAAAAACATTCCTTGAAGGTTGGAGTGACTGTTATGCTCGGTCAATCTCGGAAACGGACCCAATCCAAGCAGATCAGTTGAATTTGACTTTGCAATAATGAACAATGTATTGGAAACTAACGACATTTTCACACTTAAAATAGCAATTAGTGAATCATTGCAGCTGATGATATGTCGTGATGACATCAAAACATATATCGGAGCCCTACTTAACTATTAACGTCGGGCAAAAATGGAATTATGAAAGATATTTAATAGGTTAACCCTCAATAAAATTTAATGAAGATTATCATATCTATCCAACTGGGAACCAACAGAGAGTTTGATTGGTGGGGATCATGCTTGAAGAATTGTGTGACTGTCTCACTGCTGACTTTAGGGTTAGAATCTCTAATCTTCAGGTCAGCAATAACACGAATAAGGGCAAAACAACTCAGCCTGCTTTATCATATTATAGATACACCACAGGAAATCAACAACCTCGTTTTTGGCATTAAGGGAGGTCAGGGGGCCCAGGCCTTCACCCCTCTGAAAATGTGCCTCAATGAAAACTTGACGATAAAATGATCTTCTACTGGCTTTTATGAAAATTTTTCAATAAAAATGCTAAGCCCACAAACAGAATGGGGGAATCACAATCTGTGATGATTGGCGGTCTCAGGTCAGGTATAGCAAGGGGCCTGACATTGAGGTTTGGCCTAGGGCCTCTTGCTACCTTAATCCGGCCCTGAGTTTACAACCATATTTTTTTTCAAATTTACACTGGGTCCTGTCTCTGTAGACAATCTCTACAGCAGTTCCATTCAATCTAGAGTCCAGCTCATCTAACTGGAAGCTGAATGGAACCTCAACCGGCACTGGAAATGCGACCTGCCTTCACATTAAGAAGCTGGGAAGAGGCAGGTACCGGGTGAATTTTTGTAAACCATCAAACAATAACTGGTCAACAGCTAGTAGAGGAGAGCAGGGCTAGTTGTCAAAATTTTTTTAACTTCAAGTTTGACTGTATCTGAAAGGTCTCTAAGTTCAGGTTGTCTGGAAACTACCAATCCTGTAACATTTTTGTAAGACTTGAGAAGTTTTTATTCAGCTTTCGGCCTGATCTATCAACTATGTGTTTCCTTGTAGGTCATGTTGTAACTCGAAGTCATTTTTGTGAAAATGTGACAACTTGCCCCAAGCCCGGAGCAAGTTGTCACACTCATATAGCCAATCTATCATCTCTTGACAGATTTTATGTAAGCCAAGCTTGCAATACATCATATTCCTTTTGAAAAACAAAAATACACATCTTGCAAAGACTTTGGATGAATGCCATCATAAGTCAGGGCATATTTCTACTAAATAATCGCATCTCAAATCGTAGGACAATGAAATTATTGTAAAATTTCTGTTGAAAAAGTAATTTTTAAGTAGTCCACACATGACAGATTATACTCTCCTGCAACCACATCACACAAAAAGCTTAACAAACAAACAGATCTCGAAATTTCAAAATGGCCCATAACCTTTGCTAATAACGACACAACTGCTGCCACTTATAGCCATGCAAGTTACAAGCATTGTGACAACTTGCCCCTGTGTCAACTATAGCCCCGGCCTATCCTCGTTACGATCATGAAGTCAATACGATATCTCTGTAATCAAAAGAGAATATATTCTGGTTCCACTTAGAAAACACAGACACATTATTCACGGACACTATGGGTTAATGCCATCATGAATCAACGCCTTAATCTCCCAAAAATTGTCTCAAATTGGAAGACGATGAAAAATTTGAAAATAGTGAAAAAATTGAGTTTAAACTGTCATTTTCAGAAATCTTCATATAGAACATGGCAGACTACACCTTTTTGTGATATCATCACTAAAAAAATTCTCATGTCAAAAAATATCGAAATTGATTTAATTGCCACGCAGCTGCTACTATCCATATATTGTGAATCATCATACTGATTTGACATGATCATAATACCTCAATGGTAATTTGGTTTAAGAGGATTACTGCTTGTTGGTGACAGCCAAACGAAAGTGATATCCAGTAGAGGTCTGACAACCGCAGTTTTGCACATTCCTTGACTTGTGTCTCCCCCTGTTGTATCGATGGCATTCATTCTCTCCTCCTTTTCCGAAAGAAAAGACTGCCTGCAACGGGTTGTATTCTACACTGCAGGACAGTGTAGGTTAGGGTGTTTCAGGTGAACCCAATATTTTCCGATCCAGCTTGACTTTGGTCTGGTATTGCAGTTTATATAATAGAAGTCACATGTAAAATTTTGGCCCATTCTAAAAATACTTACCTTTATCAGAATTCACTTGAAGTTTATAATGTAGTTCCCCATTGGCGAACTTGCAAATCCTGAAGATATTGCAAAAATCAATGAAGGAAAATATTTTTTTTCCTCAATCCATAGTTTCTTGGTAAGTTTTGGGAGGGCAATTCAAATCTGGCATCAGCTATCTTACAGCAGGTCTTCCTAATGAGCTAGGAAGTGTTGAATTTCCTAAAATTCTGCTATTTTTTGCAGATTTTCACAAATTTGACAGATTCTGGCAGCTTGGCAAATAGGGTTATACAAAAAATAACACCAGATTTGAATTTCCCTCCCAAAACTTAGTCATGAACTGTGGATTGAGAAAAAAATATTGATTTCTTCATTGGTTTTTGAAATATCTTGAGAATTTGCATGTTCGCCAATGGGCAATTACATTATAAACTTCCAAGTGAATTCTGGTAAAGGTAAGTATTTATAGAATGGACCAAAATTTTACATGTGACTTTTACTCTATAAACTGGTAAAGGTCAAGCTGGATCGGAAAATATTGGGGGCACTTGAAACACCCTAGTGTAGGTGTTGTCTTTGGTTGACTCTACACACAAATTATAAGATTATTATGGACTGCAATCTGTGTTGCAATTGTGAACAACAGTTATTAATGATCTCATCTTGTCTGTTTTAGAGGCGTTCCTATGGGGGCCCCCCAAATGGACTTTTTGTTGTGAGAGCTGACCATTAGACATTCAGGGGGGACCTGGGAGGTGGCTTGAAAATTATTTATTAAATATTCTACAAGAATACAAGAATTTATTTACCCTCAGTGGTTGAACATGAAAACATTAGCCAATGGATGGCTAGTGAGTAGTGACTGAGCTTGTACAAAGTAACAAGTGACATTTAAATTCATGTAAAATTGTCCAAATAAAATCGATTAAAATTGAATAGTCATTTAGGGTTACATGTATGTCAAGAGTCTATTTATATGCTTGACTTTTGCAGAAGTTGCACTTGTACGAGAAGCCAAACCAAGTATTTAGTTGTTTTTTAAAAGATTTAAGATCAGTGGTATCTCGAATACTAGCTGGCAAGCTGTTCCAGATTTTAACTCCAAATGTCCAGAAAGAATTGAGTCCGTATTTTGTGGTCTTTAAGTGTCTTTGTAACAGCTTGCATCCCAATCACAAATTGTATCTATTTTCAGGTTGTATAAATTCTGACTTAAGTCAAACAATACAGTGTTAAAAATCGGCCCCACAGAAATTGTTTATTTAAGGCTACCCCCTGAATATCTGATGCATGATGGCTGTCCTTCAGAGAAGGCTACGTACATGGCTTGTTTTGCAGTGTGAGTTTCGGCAGTGATAAAGTTCTTTATCGAAGACTGCTCTGGGCAAGTTTTCTCCTTGGCTTTGTATACATATTAATCAATTCAAATCATCAATCAACATCTCACACTTCCATTAGAAGAGCCAATTCAACCGTGCAAGCTCTTTCTTTCCATTGGCTGACCAACAAGATAAATTAGGCCTGAATGCAGGAAATCCATCAGTGTAAATACCACTTTGCATGTTAAATTATTTTGATTGGAAGAAAAAACAATAGAAAAGACATCAATCACTTCAGGAGAAACCCGGGAGACAAGCGCTGGTTGAGGGATAACCCAATTACATGGTTTCTATCTGTAAGGCAATTGAATATTTCAGCTGTAACGCTTGTCGGCATGTTTTTATCTCGAAGAAAATTCCCCATGACTGCAAAGAACACTGAACTGTTGAAGTCTTATTGTACTGTGCAAAAGTTTGGGCACCCCTGGACTGGATAATGTGCTCCAGGGTGCGGCAATGTTGGTCCTTTAGATACATTAGCAGTGTTGTCAGAAATCCAAAATGCAAAGTAATCAGATGGCATAATCAGATTACTTGATGGAGTAACTAAGTAATCTATTTAAATACTTTAAAGACTGTCATACTTGGGTTACAGTTACTTTTATTTTTGTTTGATGTAGCCCAACAAGGTGCTGCAGAGGTGTAAAACACACACACACACTTTTATTTTTGTGAAAGTCACTTCCAGTCGCGCCCTTTAAAGCTTATGGTGTATAAAAGCACAATTTCAGATCATGTGAACTGCGGCCAGCTACACAAACTTTGGCACCTCTTGCTTCTCATAGCAACGTGTCACATTTTTCAGGATAAGCATATACTGACCAATATTGGGACAGAAGAGCATAGGCCTGGTCTCCTGTAATACAAGTATGTTGAAATTTCAGGATGAAATAGTAACTAATGTCATTGCCAACCCCATCATCCCAAGTCATACCATGACAAAATGGCCCATAACCTTTGCTAATTCATGAATACTTAATTAACTGACCCAGTTTTGGCTCAGCCAATCACGGACTGCTACATCACAGCTTGAAATTGTTGCTTCTGTTTCACACAGTTACAAATGGAGAAATTGTGTATTATTGAAAAGTGCTATCACAGTTCCGAAAATTCCATTGAATTATGTATTTTCACAGTTCTGAAATGAAACTGTTTGAAAGTTTGCTTGTGTTACACTGTTTTTCTTAGTTGCAAGTAATCCTCTAAGTGTCCATAAACTGACTAAATCTGCCTGCAAAATGCTTATGACCTAAATAAGCAGCCAATCACAGAAGAGGTTGGAAATAGCAGAAAGCCCTGTCCATTTTAGCAGGGCTTGCGTGGGGAGGATGTGCCAACCCTTATGTTTTTGTGTAATTTAAACAGCTTTTAAAAAGCATTCATTACACAGGGAACTGATATCCACTGACTTATCCATGATAATCCCATACATTGTATCTCACTGGAATTCACGTTTACTGTGGCTGTAGCTATGCATTACATCTTATTATCGTCCACTCACTAGATCTGAACATGGAGGCCCTAGCAGGCCTGCATTCAGTATTTTTCTTTACATTACATTATATCAGATTGCCTTCTATAGTAACATGTCACATTTCAGGCTAGAATGGTGCATAATGTTATCCTGTTGAAGTCCATAACCCTACACAACAACTGCTTTTAGGGTAATGCTTACCCGTAATGTCCCTTTTGGGATACATGCTGGCTCATATCAATATCAATATGGAGCATAAATTCACCCAAACCAAATCCTGTTACAAGGTGGCAGAGTTCTCTGTACCCTGACAATAGTTCAGTTGAACTTAAATCTCCAGAGCCAGTATCATTGAACCATTTAATTGAAAGAGCCATATATATAACAAAACAATTCCTTGGATATTTGATTACTGTACAATATAACTAGTAATTCAACTGATCACCAAGTGTTGCACATCTTCGCATTATAAAATTGTGTTCCTGTATCCCTGAATGCCACAAAAAATTGCATTGCATGGAATTTTTCTCACGTGTTGATGATTTTGAAAAATAATTAAAGTGAAATTTATTAACCATTTAGGGAAACCTTCTTTCCCAAATGTAATTAACGGCAACATCATCTATCACCGAAGTCTATCCAACCATGTTTCAAAACTGACATAAGTGAGTCAATCTCTCACTTTGATGATAGAATCATTGTGAAGCCTGTCTGATCACCATGATTGGGGATTGCAATCTCATTACAAGTGGCTTCATGTCATAATGAAGACAATTTTGTCTGGTCTCCGATGATTTACTGGTTAAGAATTTAAAAGCAGCTTTTGTTTTCTTAGTATCGGACAGATCTGCAGCAGAATTTTACTAAACTGCAATTTTTGTCATGATAATGAGTGATATGTACAAGATGAAATGTTTACTACAACTTTGATATTTACTCATCATCCCAAGTCATACCATGACAAAATGGCCCATAACCTTTGCTAATTCATGAATACTTAATTAACTGACCCAGTTTTGGCTCAGCTACATCACAGTTTGAAATTGTTGCTTCTGTTTCACACTGTTACAAATGGAGAAATCGTGTATTGTTGAAAGGTGCTATCACAGTTCCGAAAATTCCATTGAATTATATATTTTCACAGTTCTGAAATGTAACTGTTTGAAAGTTTGCTTGTTTTACACAGTTTGTCTCAATTGCCAGTAATCCTCTAAGTGTCCATAATCGGACTAAATCTGCCTGCAAAATGCTTATGACCTAAATAAGCAGCCAATCACAGAAGAGGTTGGAAATAGCAGAAAGCCCTGTCCATTTTAGCAGGGCTTGCGTGGGGAGGATGATATTTACTTGGAGCCCTGTTCAGCTTGGACTGCTACTATACACACGTCAATTGAAATAAACATTTTGGGAAAGAATCTCATCTCAGAATCGCAGGGAATAAGCCTGTAACCAAAGTCAATTCATTAGATTTTACAGGTATTTTCCAACATACCACCTTCTGAAAATGCTGTGTAATTTTTCAGCAGTAGGTCTGCAGAAATTATGATAAATTGACTCTTTAAAAGCTGTGAAATCGATAAATGCAAAGAAAACAGCACAAATTGAGTAATTCCTTCAGCACCACTCAGTCTCCTGAAGTGATGGATGTCTTTTCTATTGTTTTTTCTCTTCCAATCAAAATAATTTAACATGCAAAGTGGTATTTACCTTGACGGATTTCTTCTTGTTGAACAAATTAATTTAACATGCAAAGTGGTATTTTTCTTGTTGAACAAATTAATTTAACATGCAAAGTGGTTTTTTTCTTCTTGAACAAATTAATTTAACATGCAAAGTGGTATTTACCTTGATGGATTTCCTACATTCAGCCCTAATTGATCTTGTTAGGCAACCAATGAATAGAACTCACACAGTTGAATTAGCTGTTCTAATGCAACTGTGAGAATTTGATTGATGGCCCAGAGAAAGAACTTGCTTTAACAGTACTACCGAAAGAGATAGAGAAGTGGTTGAAAACTTGAGAAATCCAAGTCATTGTCATCGCAGAGACTGACTGGCGGAGAATGTGGTGATGCAAGCTCTTACCTTATTCATGTCTCTGTCTTTCAGACTATTAATGGTAATAATAATCTTTTTTGTTTTCTGCTTGTGAAGCCTGTATGTTCCAGTCTTGAATATAATGAACATTCGGAAGTGAACACACCAAAGATTTTTGAAGGATTGATTTTAATCCTTGGCCTTGCCTCAGTGTCGGGTGTCTTTGGGCCACTGTTGGAGGTGTCAAGACTGGCTTCATCCTTGCGCCCGGCCCGAAGCTGCATTTTGATGGCCTCGGTCACGGTGGCTCATGCCTCTGTCTCGGTCTCTGATGTCCGGTCATCGACTACAACACTGTTACCGTCCACCAACGTCAGATCTGCAGTAATATGATTAAAATCTTTAGAAGCATTACACATGATAAGGATATGAAAATGGAATAAAAATATGAAGTTATAAAAAAAGATGTCTGGCGGGCTATGCTATTTTGGCACCAGGTCCTGAGTAAAGTATTGAAAACTTTAAAATATTTTTGTTTGCCATCACCAGTCTTTATAATATATCTCTATGACATGCTGGCTAAACGATTGAATATGTGTGTTTTCCTGGAGATTCCTCAATATAGCATATAGCAGGCTGTTTGATTAAAAATCCTAGCTTGAATTTGTCTTGTAATTACAGAACAGATCAAAGAAAAAGGTCATTCACCTTTGCCAGAGAAGAACAACAAAGGAATGGAAACTGTATAAAAAAAAGATACCTGTAACTTTGTGCCTTCCTGTGTTGTAGCTGCCACAAGCCCAATTAAGCCCTGAGGGGGAGGGGGCACCTGAAGATGCCAAAAAGAAAAAAAAGAAAATACAAAAAAAGCGAATGGTGGTCATTTGTAGATATCGTGTCATTTGTTGATACAGTTTGCTATCATGCGCCAACCACTGTTTTTATGCCCTATACTGAGAAATATAGTAAATCATTATAAATATTTAAAGTTCTGAAAATCTTGGAAAATTGACAAATTAAGCAAGATCCTCACTCAAGAAATCCATCAATTTTTTTTTTCTGCTGTGTGGTTGAAAATGTCTGATGAGCTAGATTAGACCCTTATGAATGACATTACATGCCCTGCATTTATAAGACCTGATCCATGTATGAAATGTTTATCATACTTTAGATGCTTAAGGGCCAAGCTTAAAGGGAGCTAGGGACAGGTCTTTCTACTGCGGAAAACAATGGATTCATATTTTATTCTAAACCTTTAAATCATTGGAGACCAGACAAATTATCTTCATTATGACATGAAGCCACTTGTAATGAGATTGCGATCCCCAATCACGGTGATCAGACAGGCTTCACAATGATTCAATCACCAAGTGCGAGATTGACTCACTTATGTCAAATTGAAACGATGCTGAGTAGACCTGTGTGATGGATGATGTTGCTGTAAAATTAAATTTAGAAAAGAAAGTTTCCATTAAATGATCCCAGTTAATAATTTCACATCAACTGCCTGTCAAAATGAGTAACTAGATGAGTAAAATGCTAAGCACTGCACTATATATATATGAAATGCAGCGATACAAGATCACAATTTCGTAACACAAAGATGCGCAATTAAATGGTAGTCAGTTGGATTGCTAGAAAGAGTCACAGTGGCAGAACTTAATCAAATATCCAATTTAAATGGTTCAATGACACTGGCTCAGAAGCTGAAGTTCCACTGGGAATTATTGTTAGGATACAAAGCTCTCTTACTTGTTACAGGATGAGAGTTTGGGTGAATTTATGCTCCATATTGATATTGATATGACCCGACTTGTATCCCAAAAGGGCCCTTTTGTAACTTTTGTAATAATGAAACTCCTCTTACTTTTTGAGTGACTTGGTTGAACGAGACAGTGTTTTTATGTAAATAATGCATGTAATACTCATTCACAATAACTAATTGATAGCATTTTTGTGCAAGTAACAAAAATAAATAAGTGTTCAAATTAATATACTGGAGATAAACAGAGGCACAATGATTTACACAATTAATTGTATTTTTGTTGCGATTTTCGTGAAAATAAAGGCAAAAATATGGTTTTTTGCCAATAACTCAAAAAGTATTGAGTAAAGGTGAATATAAATGTGGGAATTCCGGAGATTTTGGTGTCAATATCATGTCTCTATCTGCTTCAGTTCTCAAGATAGAGGGTATTTTTTGCGTTTTTTCTTATTGTCCAAAAGGGCCAGCCCTAATAGCTACAGTCTTTGTAACTGAATATTCAGTAAAACACATGTGATTATCAGTGAAAGGCAGTGGACATGGGTTACTCGTGCACAGCTTGAAGTTGTTTGCATCACTTTAATATTGATGTTGCATGTATTTTCAGTTCAAATAACATTTTTCCTTCTTAAAAAATTGAGTTGTTCGCAATAAATGCAAAGAAATAATTGCAAATCATTAAATGGCATGTAATTGCATCCATCACATCAATTTTCTTTGTCAAATAGGTTGAAACCTGTGATTGTAACTTCGAAGGTTAATACATGTGAAAATGTGATAAATTTCTGATTGCATGCGCTTCCCAACTGATGCCACTTTGAAGTATCATTTTACGCCTGTGAGGCTATGTAGTAAATGGAATTGGTTGTGGTCTAAATTGTCAGCAAAATATTTCTTTTCAGCGATGAAATTTGTTGGATAGTTAAAGATAGGCCAGACAAAATAGATCTTTAGCTTCTTGGATCTTCTCGAGGCACTTTTTCTACGGTCGGTTAGTTGGACAAAAACACAGAGCTGTAATTTCATTTTTTTATAATGTCAATCAGTTAAAAATTGTGGGTTAGCTCAAATTATTTTCTACAGGCTGAAAATATATTTTTTAACGTCACAATTTATCTGAAAGTTGCCTTTTGTCCCAATCAGAGGCTATGGTAGGAAGTGGCCCATGTATTATAAGGGCAATTCCCTAAAGTCTGACAATCTAGCAGCCTGTGTAGCCCAACCATTATATCTCAACTATTTCATTGGTAAATAGAAATGAGGCCAGGTAATAGTGGTATCAGGCAAGCCACCAACCAAAGCTCTAAGTGCAACAGGAGCTGAGCTACGTCAAAATATCGTGTCGGACATACATCGCATGAGTACGTCCGACGCGACGACAATTTGCCTTGTTGCTCAGCTCCTGTTGCACTTGAAGCTTTGGTTGATGGCTCATCTGATACCCCTATTATCTGGCCTCATGCCTGGATAACAATGAAATAGCTAAGGTATGGTGGTAGGGCTGCTTAAGTGTCAAATCTGCAAATCACATAAGACAACTGTTTCTGGGACATGAAGTTGTCTCTCCGGGAGTGCGGTCTCACTTTGGGTTAGGAACAAGATGCACTAAAGATAAAGCAAAGAGATCATATAATGCAAGTTGGTCCACAGGATCTTATTTGTAATGCAAGATCCACTGCTTAATAAAACTGAAATCTCAAATGCTTAATTACTGTCACACATGATAAATTTTGTTGTGCGATACAAATTAGAGGAAAACATTGAAAGGCACTAGGTGAAACCTAAAAGTTTCCTTAGCCTACCATGAATCTGGACAGAGGAAACATTTGCCATAATTTAAGGTGCATGTATTGAATATTAATAGTGATGCTGACCAAAAGGTTATCCCTCAGGGCTGTAATGGTAAACATTGTACCCAGAAAGATGTTACATTAAGCTTAAACGGGTGACATTATAGCCACTCTGGCATTAGATATGGTCTGTCATGACCTCCAACAATTGGATGGCATGACATAATGGCCACAACCATGATTACCAAGAATGGTGTCACAGGCCTTTGTCACTATAGCTGTTAGGGTCTGGATAGTAAACTTGAAACTGGAAACCCTTCATCAAATTGCAACATATTAGACATCACAAAGGCTCTAGAATTTCACCTGATAATTTGTAAGGAAATAGTAAGGGGCCGACCAGATGATCTTTGGGGGGGGGGGCTATGGATATTTGGTGAAAAAAAAAGATTGTTTCCCACTTAACACTGAAAAAAAAGTTTGTTCAGCACATGGAAATAAAAAAAAAGTTTGTTTCCACTTGTAGCTAGGGTACCGTAATGTTAAAATTCCGATAAAAAGGTTTGTCGCGAGTGTGCATGCGAAAGAAATTGTTTGCTGACGCGCCGCGAATGAAAAAAAAGTTTGTCCCGAGGGTAAAGTCCATAGCCCCCTCCCCCAACTATCGTCTGGTCGGCCCCTAAACGTGAAACTCAAGGTTTCGAGCAGAACGTTGAGGCTGCAAGTTTTGAAGAGGGAATAGTTTAGAAAGACTTAGTGCAACGCAGCATGGGACTGATTAAACACCGGTCAGCAGGGCCGTATTAACCATAGGGCAAACGGGGCACTTGTCTCGGGCCCATGACCTCAGAGGGGCCCATGATGAAGCTGAAAAAAGTTGCAACACTAAAGAAAGTAGAAAGTGAGTTGGGCGACTGACGCGAGAACATATTTTAAGAATTTAGAGAGCTTTTGGGGTGCAAGGGAGGCCCAAGGGTGGGCCCCTTACTTCATTTTTTATTAGCTTGTCTAGCTCTAACTGATGGTATCTTTTTATAAAGCCTGAAATTTGCATTAAATAAAATATTCCTTTTTTTAGGTTGCTGGTGGGTCCCCTCAGGCGGTAGGCCCCAGGGCATTGCCCTCCTGCCTATAGGGCTAGTCCCTTGCCCAGTTTATTCTCAAGATACGGTGGACTGGGAGGGGCGCCTTGCCCAGTTTAATCGCCATGATTTGGTAGTCTGGGAGGGGCCCACATGTGTTTTGAAATTTGTGAGCCCTCCTCAATCCTCATACTACTTATATTTTGCTTCAGAATGTCACTTTTCATTTTGGAGACCTAAAAGGACATGGTCCTCAGAGCCCCCGACACCCCTCCTGAATCCGCCAATATCTGCCCCCTCAATTAATTAACCACATAAAGCAGGAGTCCAAGTACTCCCCTCCTGATTTTCATGCAGATGTTTTTGTCTAATTTTATTCCACTATTCATCACTTCATATAATATCATGAAGATAAAAACATTCTGCAATTACTGTGTATATCGAGGTACAAATTAATTCAGATGCTAGATTGAAGACGACGCTATTGCAATAACAGGGCCCCTCAATGATTTCACTCAGGGGCCCTCCATTGTAGGGCCCGTCCGCTCGTAGGGGCCCATTAGAAACAGTTTGCCCCGGGCCCAAAAATGTGCTGATACGGCCCTGCCGGTCAGAAGACAAATTGAGCACCTGAACTGTGCATTTGCAACTCAGAATGATAACATTCACATTGTTGTGACCAATATGATGCAGGCCATTATTGCAGGGTGGTGGAGAAAAAATTCATTTCAATTTTTCTTATTTAAACTTAGTATTCTGATCTTACATGCACTGTAAATTTTGAATTTTGAGTTAGCTTAATTGATTGAGTGAGATGGTTGCACAATTCCTTTGATCCAAGATAGCTTGTTGTTTGCAAGTTATAACAACATAAAGATTAGCATAACTCAAAACAGCAAGCTATCATGGCTCAAACAAATTGTGCAACCATCTCACTCAATCATTTGAGCTAACTCAAAATTTCAGAATTTACAATGTGGTGTAACAGAAACATCAAAATTGCAGTTAAATTGATGGTAAAATATAGAGAGACTGCACAAGACTGTTGGAATATAAAGTGAGATAATAATTATCCTCTATTGCATAATTACTGAGATTCACCAGAGACGTGAGTTATATTTTTCCACCTAATTTGACATAACGCTTGCTGTACTGCATCGGTACCTCCAGTCAGTCTCTACAATAACTTGGACTAATCAAGTTCTCAAATGCATCTCTTTCAGCAGTGCAGTTGAAAGGTCTTTCCTTGGGCCTTCAATTGGCTTCTCGCAGTTCCATTAGTATCGCAATTGCAACTATGTGAGTTGTATTCATTGGTCGCCTAACGAGATAAATTAGGGCTGAATGCAGGAAATCCATCAAAGTAAATACCACTTTGCATGTTAAATTAATTTGTTCGAGAAGAAAAAACAATAGAAAAGGCATCTGTCACTTCGGACAATTAAGTGGCAAGTGCTGCTTTAGGAATTGCTCCATTAAGGCTGTTTTCTTGGCATTTATATGTTCCATAGCTTTTAAAAAAGCAGATTTTTGGATAAAGATTAGGTAAACATAAAATAATTAACACCTGACAACTTCCTGAAGTACAAATTAATGATTTTAATGAGACTGAGATCCTCAATCATGGTGATCAGACAAGCTTCACAATGATTCAATCACCAAGGTGGAGATCGACTCACTTCTGTCAGTTCGGAAACATTGTCGAGTAGACATGGGTGATGGAGGATGTTGATGGTAATTATATTTAAGAAAGAAAGTTTCGAAAAATCCTTTTGGGATTGGTTAATAATGTCACATCAACTGCCTTTCAAAATGAGTTACCAGATGAACTAAATCACTGCCAAAATGCTGAGCACTGTGAAATGCAGCAATACAAGATTAAAATTAAATAATGCGAAAGTGTGCAATTAAAACGGTGGTGAGTTAGATTGCTGTAAAGTTCACAGTAATAGTGTAGTGTATAGTAATAAAAAATCTAAGAAACCATTTTTTGCTATGGATAGCTCTCCGATTAAAACGGTTCAATGTTACTGGCTCTGAAGATTTAAGTTCCACTGTAAATTATTGTTAGGATGCAGAGCACTTGTAACAGGATGTGATTTTGGGTGAATTTATGCTGCTTATATTGATATTGGTGTGCACCAACATGACATTGTATCCCAAAATGGACGTTTTGGGTAAACATTACCTTTCTGGCAGTTGTTGCATAGGGAAGGGTTATGGGCTTTGACAGAATAAAATTATGCATGATTCTTGCATGTTACATGATGTTACTATCAAAAGCATTTGATATAGCATATAGGTAGGGTCATTGTAGCATTCAGCAATATAGGAGGGGTGTCCCAAAAGTTCTGACCATTTTTTTTGGCAGACCTTTCTTTTTGAATTGAAATTTTCACAGAATAAATTTCAGGTATTTGACCATCTATTTTGAAAAAATCAAGACTGTAAGAAGTGCTTAAGTTACTGTTCTGTTACCATGGTTACGAGAGGTCAGTGCACCCAGCGCAGCTCAATTACTCAGACGAAATTCAGCAAATTAGCTGTGTTAAAAGTCAGAGAATTTATGGTAAAAAAGCAAATGATTGCAAGAAAATGTATTTTCTGATAGGCTTGCAGTCCTTCAAGATATCTTCCATTAGATTATAAACATTTATTTATATTTCAACCTGATCAGCTGAGGTAATTACCAAAGGCGTTTTCCAGCAGTTGCCTAACAGCACTTGAGACGATTTGGCTGAAACAATCTGTTGTCAAGAGGCAGTGCTCAAGAACCTTAGGTTCAAAACCCAATCTCATCTGTTTTAATTACCAGATTTGGCCTTCTGTAACTTTGCGTGATCCTAAAATGTATATACCAGTTCAAAAATTAAAGAAATAATAGTCATAACGAGAAATGAAGCAGTTTCTACAGACTCTGAAATTCCACAATTTAAGAACAGCCCAGTTTGCAGAACCAAGGTGATCGCCTCAGCAGATTGGTTAAACTTATTTGCAGTGACTTTAATTGTAAATGAGAAACTATTATAATATTTTTCATGATCATCCATTGCATATTTACAGTAAATTCATTGGTCATTTACAAGCCTAGACACTTGAATTTGGTCTAAAAAATTGAGCTGCGCTGGGTGCACTGACCTTGTGTTTTCATGGCAACAGAAAAGTTATTTAAAATGTTTGAACAGGTACCATATTTTCAAAATGGATAGTGAAATACCTGAAATTGATACTATGAAAATGTCATACAGCTACTTCAAGAGTCTGGATAGCAAACTTGATACTGGAAACCCTTCATCAAATTGCAACATAATATTATTAGACATAAAAAAAACTCTAGAATTGAGGACTAAATTTCAAGATTCCATTGAATTCAGCATGAAACATTCTTTAGTTTCGTTGAATGTACAATTTCCATGTCATCTGATAGTATGTAAGAAAATAGTAAACGTGAAACATTAGGCTTCGTGCAGAATGTTGAGAGGCTGCAAGTGTTGAAAAGGGATTAGTTTAGAAAAATTTAGCATAGTGCAGAATGAGATTCTAGACAAACCAGTCATTTAAATGATTGATTGAGCATCTCAACTTTGAATTTGCAACAGTGTCAGAATTGAAGCCAAAACCGATTAGAACAAATTTAGAGATTACTCAAGGTTCAAGGCTGTTAAAATTTGACATGGGATTACCCTAATGTGTCACAAGAATGCTTACAGGCAATTTCATTAGTACGCGATTCTATGGTTCTTTGCACACTAAATACTTAGCATTTTTGCTTAATCTGATTGGTTCAGGAACAACAGAACCACACACAGTTGATAAATCAAACGCAGTAAGTCCTTGCTTTGCATTGATTCCTACCAGGCAACTGTGAATGACCAAAATCGCGTGGTAATGAAAACACCTGTAACAAGTTTATCATGATTATTCAAGACAGAGACAAGAGTTAAATTTTTGCTCTGATATGAGAAAATGCATGCTGTATTGCGTTCTTAACCTGTAAATCATAAGAGAGTCTGTCTCTGCAATGACTTCCACTTCTCAAGTTCGCAAACATATCTCTTTCAGCAGTGATGTATGGGCAAGTTCTTTTCTTGGGTTATGCATCAATTTCATGCAGTTGCATTAGAACAGCTAATTCGACTGTGAGTTTCATTCATTGGTATCCTAACGAGATAAATTAGGGCTGAATGTAGGAAATCCATCAGTGTAAATACCACTTTGCATGTTAAATTAATTTGTTCGAGAAGAAAAAACAACAGAAAAGACATCCATCACTCCAGGAGGTTGCTGGTTTAGCTGAGGAATTGCTAAATTAGGGGGTTTTTCTGCATAGGTCAGATTTCACGAAAAGTGCTCTTAAAAGGTACCTTAAACTTTCCAACCCTATTGTTATCTCTCTTTTGCTTCCTCAAGCAAGTAAACCTATTACTAAGTACATCTGTGAGGTAATGAATAAATATCAATAAAATATTCCTCAAATATGTAGCTTTTTCCTCTTAAAAAGATATTTTTTATGCCTCATGAGGACAATTTTGGACGACCAAACTTACTGGTGATCAGACATGCTTACTTTGGCACTCTGTGGAATCTGCTAAAACCAATTCTGAAAAATGTAATGGTATGTGATTGATGAAAAACATCTTGAAAATTATTTTGGAACCATTTTTAATTGTCTTGGTCATTATAAAACTTGAAAAAATAAAAAAATAAAAAAAGACTGCTAATGTAACTCGATTCCGTCACAGGACACTGAGGTTACATTAGTAACTTTTACATGGAAATTTTTCTGTGTTCTCGCTACTTATGCCAATTTCAAACATGATGTTATAATATTTTATTGAAAAACGTGTCTTATTTGCCTATATACATCACCAAAAACATAAACGACTGGGTGTGGTACCTGTTTCTTTATTGCTAATGTAACTGCAATTTTGCATCCGTCCATTTCATAGTGTTACATTAGCAAAATGTGTACATAAAAATTACGTTAAAAAACACATGATTAGATCTCAAAATTTTTTTCTGAACTGAAAGCTAGGTCTCCCAAGAGCAGGCCAGGGGTGGTACCCTGCTGGTGACTTCATTTATATTGCAGTAGGATCAGCATAAAAAATTCCGTCCTCCATCATTCATCGTTGTTACATTAGCACAAGGCCATATTTTTAGCTACTCTGACCTACCAATCCAACAGAAATGATTGTTTACCCATGATTTTATTTAATGGATTGACACAATAAAAGATTTAGATTTCAGCTTTTTTTAGTCCTGCCAGCTATCCTCAGAAGAAGCACCCTGAGAAAATCTGAGAATCTACGAATCGATTATGTCTGGCCTTGTCAGTATTGTGCTAATGTAACTTGTGGACAAGTTGTGGTAAGTCATTTTGCAGCTTTTTCGTGAAATCTGCCTAATGGTAAATGTTGGAACGTTGAAATGTCGATATGTTGGGGGGCACCAGTCCTGAGGGGGGCACAGGTCAAATATGGGGGGCATGTGCCCTCTCATAAGGACGCCACTGGGGACGCCCAGTGTGCTACCAAGTGAGCTAACTTATCCACATGACAACTGACAATGCAATGAAATCACCATATTGAAACAAAAGGCAGTGTTTGTGTCTTTCATTTTATTTCACTTGGACACATCACAAAGTGAATTGATTCAGCTGAATAGTTGATAAGCTTGTGTTGTGATGCATGTCAGCTGGCGATCTGGACATCTATCCCAATCCAGTAGGCCAACCACCGACGCATTCTACTGTGGGTCTACAAGGCTGCACACCGCAGTTGGTGTTTCTCGTTAGCTGACATCCCGAGTCTTGTGGACAACCTCCCTGAATAAAGAGAAATTGTCTTATTCATTACGACAAAACAGCATTATTAATTGGGATAATAATAATTACCAATAATATAGTTATATTAATAATAATTGCAATAATAAAGGGTGATGCACTGTGTTTATCTTCACAAAATTATCAGGGAAGATGGAGTGGTGCTCAAAGACAAAAATTCTACAAAAAATTATTACATTGGACAATTATGAATTGTTGTATTAAGGGGTTTTATTTATCAGCCAATCAGATTGCTGCTTTCAAAATTCAAATGTCAATAAACGGGAATTCCCTTGTGATTCCCTAGCAACTGGACCTGTAGAACAAGTTTTATGATGTTGACTGCTTTGAATAGTTATTTAGACCTTATTCATAAAGGTAACCAAGGAATTCTGTGGCTCCAAGTCTGGGAAACCCCCCCCCCCCCCAGTCCAGCAAGCTATTGTGCCCAATTCTGAGATGACTCTCATAATTAGGCAATTGAAAATGTTTGAGTTGTTTAAAAATGACAGTAACATAAAGAACAGAAATTGCTCAGTCCATCTATGCAGAAATTGGGGGGGGGGGGGGGTGGAGGCATAAAATTTACCAACCATGCCACAGCGCCACCTATAATATGTAACAGGTACCAGGAGTTGCACGCTTAGATGGGGCTTTTGTAGAACGCTACTTTTGGAAAAATTGTCACAATTCAAAATCTTTCCCTCTTAGGGTATGAATTTTTTTTTATAGACAAATGAACCCAACTACAATGCATCTTTTGCTGCCATTTCCAGGCTTCTAACCAGTTTCCTAAAGATGTTAGAATATTTCATAGAAAATTCAAAAAAGGAGGTTTTATCTATTTTTTTAAATTACAAAATGTATTGACTTAGCTGTTCTTCTTGTGAGTGATTGGTCTATTGGTCCTCTTTATTAATGTAGTGAAACATTTTACGTCGGAGTCTCCATGTAGATTTTGGCCACTAGGGGGCTCTTCAACATACCATATTTAAAAATCAGTAAATCGGTAACTATTAGAGCTAAAATTTCCAAATCTGACAGAGGCAACATGACACATTTGAAGTCTTTTCCGACAAATTTTCGTCAAAATCCCCGTTGCGGTTTTTAAGTTATTGAAGAAATTGCGAAATGCACGTTTTTCACTCTTTTCCTCATAGCGTCGCAGTCGATTATAGTACCGGCGTGGAAAAAGTGCAGCTATGCTTCGATTGTAATGAACTTTCATGTTCAGGTACCTTTTAAATTCCAAAGAAAGTTTAAAATTTTTTTACCCCTCATTTTTGACATTTTTTGGGTGGCAAAATGCATAAGTAGGGGAATCGTTCAAGTTTCGCAAACCATATTTTTTTTCACCCAGTCGTTTTGTTCTGGGACCAGGTTTATGCAATATCAAAGGGTTTTCTTCAAAACTTTTTCCAATACATTTATTTTGAAAAAACTTTTTTAAGCCATTGGCATGTATTGCTCTTTGAGAAATTTGCAAAATTTATGGCACAAAAAGATGAAGAAACAAAGTGTCATATGAGTGGTTAAAACCAGATGCTGATATCTCTTCTACTTTATGAGATATTTGCGTTTTCGAGCAAAATTTTTGCAAAAAGTGTTGGACTCTATTTTTTTTTTTTTTTTTTTTTTTTGAAACAAAAAGATAATTCCATATATTGCTGTGTTATGTTACCCCCCCCCCCCCCATTACTCTCACTGTTCACTCTTTGTAACCAGCAATCAACTCACCATCTTTTTTCAATCAAAGTAATTCCATGTAAACTTTTTTTTTGCCTCCTTTCTTTGCATCCGTGACATTTAGCTTGCATTGTACTTAGAATTAATCTCTTTTGGCAGCCGCAACAATGTCACCTTCAAGGTATGTTAGTTTTGATGGGGGGGGGGGCTAGCTCAGTGGTTGCATGCTGGGGATGCCAATCGCTGGGTCCCGGGTTCGAAACCAGCTCTTGCAGGGTCAACCGGACTATTGCTGGGCGGGTCTGTTAATCGTCCGTCGCCTCATTGCTGTGTCCTACTCCTGTTCTAATTAGGCTACCAAGTGCACAAATACCGGACGTAAAGCGCCAATAATCCATCCATTTCTTAATTGTGAATTATTGAGGTTTGATGGTCAAATTTTCATGCAATTTTAGGCCTTTGAATAACTTTTGTGTGAATTTCATGCCCTGAGTGAAAAATGTGTCACAGTGCCTGGACCGGGCTCAACCAAATTTTTTGTTTTTTTTGTCGAGACTTGGAACTAGATAGCACTTTTTTTTTACCAAAAAGCTCCCATTGATGAGCCGTCAGTTCAATCCGTACAGCTTTTCAGGATGCTAAATTTTGACCTTAGTGCTATAATCTAGCTACAATTTTTCAAATTTTTTACTTCACATAATCGATTTGTGCTTATTTTTTATAATTGTGTCTTTTATGCAGATTCCAACGGCGTTTAGATCATAAAGATTGGTTGAACAGAAGCTGAGATATGCTCCGTTTTCCATCACCAAGTCTGATTCTCTCTATCTATATTATTGATTCGGTCGACTTTATTATTACCAATAATATAGTTATATTAATAATAATTGCAATAATAAAGGGTGATGCACTGTGTTTATCTTCACAAAATTATCAGGGAAGATGGAGTGGTGCTCAAAGACAAAAATTCTACAAAAAATTATTACATTGGACAATTATGAATTGTTGTATTAAGGGTTTTATTTATCAGCCAATCAGATTGCTGCTTTCAAAATTCAAATGTCAATAAACGGGAATTCCCTTGTGATTCCCTAGCAACTGGACCTGTAGAACAAGTTTTATGATGTTGACTGCTTTGAATAGTTATTTAGACCTTATTCATAAAGGTAACCAAGGAATTCTGTGGCTCCAAGTCTGGGAAACCCCCCCCCCCCCCCGTCCAGCAAGCTATTGTGCCCAATTCTGAGATGACTCTCATAATTAGGCAATTGAAAATGTTTGAGTTGTTTAAAAATGACAGTAACATAAAGAACAGAAATTGCTCAGTCCATCTATGCAGAAATTTGGGGGGGGGGGGGGTGGAGGCATAAAATTTACCAACCATGCCACAGCGCCACCTATAACATGTAACAGGTACCAGGAGTTGCACGCTTAGATGGGGCTTTTGTAGAACGCTACTTTTGGAAAAATTGTCACAATTCAAAATCTTTCCCTCTTAGGGTATGAATTTTTTTTTATAGACAAATGAACCCAACTACAATGCATCTTTTGCTGCCATTTCCAGGCTTCTAACCAGTTTCCTAAAGATGTTAGAATATTTCATAGAAAATTCAAAAAAGGAGGTTTTATCTATTTTTTTAAATTACAAAATGTATTGACTTAGCTGTTCTTCTTGTGAGTGATTGGTCTATTGGTCCTCTTTATTAATGTAGTGAAACATTTTACGTCGGAGTCTCCATGTAGATTTTGGCCACTAGGGGGCTCTTCAACATACCATATTTAAAAATCAGTAAATCGGTAACTATTATAGCTAAAATTTCCAAATCTGACAGAGGCAACATGACACATTTGAAGTCTTTTCCGACAAATTTTCGTCAAAATCCCCGTTGCGGTTTTTAAGTTATTGAAGAAATTGCGAAATGCACGTTTTTCACTCTTTTCCTCATAGCGTCGCAGTCGATTATAGTACCGGCGTGGAAAAAGTGCAGCTATGCTTCGATTGTAATGAACTTTCATGTTCAGGTACCTTTTAAATTCCAAAGAAAGTTTAAAATTTTTTTACCCCTCATTTTTGACATTTTTTGGGTGGCAAAATGCATAAGTAGGGGAATCGTTCAAGTTTCGCAAACCATATTTTTTTTCACCCAGTCGTTTTGTTCTGGGACCAGGTTTATGCAATATCAAAGGGTTTTCTTCAAAACTTTTTCCAATAAATTTATTTTGAAAAAACTTTTTTAAGCATTGGCATGTATTGCTCTTTGAGAAATTTGCAAAATTTATGGCACAAAAAGATGAAGAAACAAAGTGTCATATGAGTGGTTAAAACCAGATGCTGATATCTCTTCTACTTTATGAGATATTTGCGTTTTCGAGCAAAATTTTTGCAAAAAGTGTTGGACTCTATTTTTTTTTTTTTTTTTTTTTTTTGAAACAAAAAGATAATTCCATATATTGCTGTGTTATGTTACCCCCCCCCCCCATTACTCTCACTGTTCACTCTTTGTAACCAGCAATCATCTCACAATCTTTTTTCAATCAAAGTAATTCCATGTAAACTTTTTTTTTGCCTCCTTACTTTGCATCCGTGACATTTAGCTTGCATTGTACTTAGAATTAATCTCTTTTGGCAGCCGCAACAATGTCACCTTCAAGGTATGTTAGTTTTGATGGGGGGGGGGGGGCTAGCTCAGTGGTTGCATGCTGGGGATGCCAATCGCTGGGTCCAGGGTTCGAAACCAGCTCTTGCAGGGTCAACCGGACTATTGCTGGGCGGGTCTGTCAATCGTAAGTCACCTCATTGCTGTGTCCTACTTCTGTTCTAATCAGGCTACCAAGTGCACAAATACCGGACGTAAAGCGCCAATAATCCATCCATTTCTTAATTGAGAATTATTGAGGTTTGATGGTCAAATTTTCATTCCATTTTAGGCCTTTGAATAACTTTTGTGTGAATTTCATGCCCTGAGTGAAAAATGTGTCACAGTGCCTGGACCGGGCTCAACCAAATTTTTTGTTTTTTTTTGTCGAGACTTGGAACTAGATAGCACTTTTTTTTTACCAAAAAGCTCCCATTGATGAGCCGTCAGTTCAATCCGTACAGCTTTTCAGGATGCTAAATTTTGACCTTAGTGCTATAATCTAGCTACAATTTTTCAAATTTTTTACTTCACATAATCGATTTGTGCTTATTTTTTATAATTGTGTCTTTTATGCAGATTCCAACGGCGTTTAGATCATAAAGATTGGTTGAACAGAAGCTGAGATATGCTCCGTTTTCCATCACCAAGTCTGATTCTCTCTATCTATATTATTGATTCGGTCGACTTTATTATTACCAATAATATAGTTATATTAATAATAATTGCAATAATAAAGGGTGATGCACTGTGTTTATCTTCACAAAATTATCAGGGAAGATGGAGTGGTGCTCAAAGACAAAAATTCTACAAAAAATTATTACATTGGACAATTATGAATTGTTGTATTAAGGGGTTTTATTTATCAGCCAATCAGATTGCTGCTTTCAAAATTCAAATGTCAATAAACGGGAATTCCCTTGTGATTCCCTAGCAACTGGACCTGTAGAACAAGTTTTATGATGTTGACTGCTTTGAATAGTTATTTAGACCTTATTCATAAAGGTAACCAAGGAATTCTGTGGCTCCAAGTCTGGGAAACCCCCCCCCCCCCAGTCCAGCAAGCTATTGTGCCCAATTCTGAGATGACTCTCATAATTAGGCAATTGAAAATGTTTGAGTTGTTTAAAAATGACAGTAACATAAAGAACAGAAATTGCTCAGTCCATCTATGCAGAAATTGGGGGGGGGGGGGGGGTGGAGGCATAAAATTTACCAACCATGCCACAGCGCCACCTATAATATGTAACAGGTACCAGGAGTTGCACGCTTAGATGGGGCTTTTGTAGAACGCTACTTTTGGAAAAATTGTCACAATTCAAAATCTTTCCCTCTTAGGGTATGAATTTTTTTTTATAGACAAATGAACCCAACTACAATGCATCTTTTGCTGCCATTTCCAGGCTTCTAACCAGTTTCCTAAAGATGTTAGAATATTTCGTAGAAAATTCAAAAAGGAGGTTTTATCTATTTTTTTTAATTACAAAATGTATTGACTTAGCTGTTCTTCTTGTGAGTGATTGGTCTATTGGTCCTCTTTATTAATGTAGTGAAACATTTTACGTCGGAGTCTCCATGTAGATTTTGGCCACTAGGGGGCTCTTCAACATACCATATTTAAAAATCAGTAAATCGGTAACTATTAGAGCTAAAATTTCCAAATCTGACAGAGGCAACATGACACATTTGAAGTCTTTTCCGACAAATTTTCGTCAAAATCCCCGTTGCGGTTTTTAAGTTATTGAAGAAATTGCGAAATGCACGTTTTTCACTCTTTTCCTCATAGCGTCGCAGTCGATTATAGTACCGGCGTGGAAAAAGTGCAGCTATGCTTCGATTGTAATGAACTTTCATGTTCAGGTACCTTTTAAATTCCAAAGAAAGTTTAAAATTTTTTTACCCCTCATTTTTGACATTTTTTGGGTGGCAAAATGCATAAGTAGGGGAATCGTTCAAGTTTCGCAAACCATATTTTTTTTTCACCCAGTCGTTTTGTTCTGGGACCAGGTTTATGCAATATCAAAGGGTTTTCTTCAAAACTTTTTCCAATACATTTATTTTGAAAAAACTTTTTTAAGCCATTGGCATGTATTGCTCTTTGAGAAATTTGCAAAATTTATGGCACAAAAAGATGAAGAAACAAAGTGTCATATGAGTGGTTAAAACCAGATGCTGATATCTCTTCTACTTTATGAGATATTTGCGTTTTCGAGCAAAATTTTTGCAAAAAGTGTTGGACTCTATTTTTTTTTTTTTTTTTTTTTTTTGAAACAAAAAGATAATTCCATATATTGCTGTGTTATGTTACCCCCCCCCCCATTACTCTCACTGTTCACTCTTTGTAACGAGCAATCAACTCACCATCTTTTTTCAATCAAAGTAATTCCATGTAAACTTTTTTTTTGCCTCCTTACTTTGCATCCGTGACATTTAGCTTGCATTGTACTTAGAATTAATCTCTTTTGGCAGCCGCAACAATGTCACCTTCAAGGTATGTTAGTTTTGATGGGGGGGGGGGGGGGGCTAGCTCAGTGGTTGCATGCTGGGGATGCCAATCGCTGGGTCCCGGGTTCGAAACCAGCTCTTGCAGGGTCAACCGGACTATTGCTGGGCGGGTCTGTTAATCGTCCGTCGCCTCATTGCTGTGTCCTACTCCTGTTCTAATTAGGCTACCAAGTGCACAAATACCGGACGTAAAGCGCCAATAATCCATCCATTTCTTAATTGTGAATTATTGAGGTTTGATGGTCAAATTTTCATGCAATTTTAGGCCTTTGAATAACTTTTGTGTGAATTTCATGCCCTGAGTGAAAAATGTGTCACAGTGCCTGGACCGGGCTCAACCAAATTTTTTGTTTTTTTTGTCGAGACTTGGAACTAGATAGCACTTTTTTTTTACCAAAAAGCTCCCATTGATGAGCCGTCAGTTCAATCCGTACAGCTTTTCAGGATGCTAAATTTTGACCTTAGTGCTATAATCTAGCTACAATTTTTCAAATTTTTTACTTCACATAATCGATTTGTGCTTATTTTTTATAATTGTGTCTTTTATGCAGATTCCAACGGCGTTTAGATCATAAAGATTGGTTGAACAGAAGCTGAGATATGCTCCGTTTTCCATCACCAAGTCTGATTCTCTCTATCTATATTATTGATTCGGTCGACTTTATTACCAATAATATAGTTATATTAATAATAATTGCAATAATAAAGGGTGATGCACTGTGTTTATCTTCACAAAATTATCAGGGAAGATGGAGTGGTGCTCAAAGACAAAAATTCTACAAAAAATTATTACATTGGACAATTATGAATTGTTGTATTAAGGGGTTTTATTTATCAGCCAATCAGATTGCTGCTTTCAAAATTCAAATGTCAATAAACGGGAATTCCCTTGTGATTCCCTAGCAACTGGACCTGTAGAACAAGTTTTATGATGTTGACTGCTTTGAATAGTTATTTAGACCTTATTCATAAAGGTAACCAAGGAATTCTGTGGCTCCAAGTCTGGGAAACCCCCCCCCCCCCAGTCCAGCAAGCTATTGTGCCCAATTCTGAGATGACTCTCATAATTAGGCAATTGAAAATGTTTGAGTTGTTTAAAAATGACAGTAACATAAAGAACAGAAATTGCTCAGTCCATCTATGCAGAAATTGGGGGGGGGGGGGGTGGAGGCATAAAATTTACCAACCATGCCACAGCGCCACCTATAACATGTAACAAGTACCAGGAGTTGCACGCTTAGATGGGGCTTTTGTAGAACGCTACTTTTGGAAAAATTGTCACAATTCAAAATCTTTCCCTCTTAGGGTATGAATTTTTTTTTATAGACAAATGAACCCAACTACAATGCATCTTTTGCTGCCATTTCCAGGCTTCTAACCAGTTTCCTAAAGATGTTAGAATATTTCATAGAAAATTCAAAAAAGGAGGTTTTATCTATTTTTTTAAATTACAAAATGTATTGACTTAGCTGTTCTTCTTGTGAGTGATTGGTCTATTGGTCCTCTTTATTAATGTAGTGAAACATTTTACGTCGGAGTCTCCATGTAGATTTTGGCCACTAGGGGGCTCTTCAACATACCATATTTAAAAATCAGTAAATCGGTAACTATTAGAGCTAAAATTTCCAAATCTGACAGAGGCAACATGACACATTTGAAGTCTTTTCCGACAAATTTTCGTCAAAATCCCCGTTGCGGTTTTTAAGTTATTGAAGAAATTGCGAAATGCACGTTTTTCACTCTTTTCCTCATAGCGTCGCAGTCGATTATAGTACCGGCGTGGAAAAAGTGCAGCTATGCTTCGATTGTAATGAACTTTCATGTTCAGGTACCTTTTAAATTCCAAAGAAAGTTTAAAATTTTTTTACCCCTCATTTTTGACATTTTTTGGGTGGCAAAATGCATAAGTAGGGGAATCGTTCAAGTTTCGCAAACCATATTTTTTTTCACCCAGTCGTTTTGTTCTGGGACCAGGTTTATGCAATATCAAAGGGTTTTCTTCAAAACTTTTTCCAATACATTTATTTTGAAAAAACTTTTTTAAGCCATTGGCATGTATTGCTCTTTGAGAAATTTGCAAAATTTATGGCACAAAAAGATGAAGAAACAAAGTGTCATATGAGTGGTTAAAACCAGATGCTGATATCTCTTCTACTTTATGAGATATTTGCGTTTTCGAGCAAAATTTTTGCAAAAAGTGTTGGACTCTATTTTTTTTTTTTTTTTTTTTTTTTGAAACAAAAAGATAATTCCATATATTGCTGTGTTATGTTACCCCCCCCCCCATTACTCTCACTGTTCACTCTTTGTAACGAGCAATCAACTCACCATCTTTTTTCAATCAAAGTAATTCCATGTAAACTTTTTTTTTGCCTCCTTTCTTTGCATCCGTGACATTTAGCTTGCATTGTACTTAGAATTAATCTCTTTTGGCAGCCGCAACAATGTCACCTTCAAGGTATGTTAGTTTTGATGGGGGGGGGGGGCTAGCTCAGTGGTTGCATGCTGGGGATGCCAATCGCTGGGTCCCGGGTTCGAAACCAGCTCTTGCAGGGTCAACCGGACTATTGCTGGGCGGGTCTGTTAATCGTCCGTCGCCTCATTGCTGTGTCCTACTCCTGTTCTAATTAGGCTACCAAGTGCACAAATACCGGACGTAAAGCGCCAATAATCCATCCATTTCTTAATTGTGAATTATTGAGGTTTGATGGTCAAATTTTCATGCAATTTTAGGCCTTTGAATAACTTTTGTGTGAATTTCATGCCCTGAGTGAAAAATGTGTCACAGTGCCTGGACCGGGCTCAACCAAATTTTTTGTTTTTTTTGTCGAGACTTGGAACTAGATAGCACTTTTTTTTTACCAAAAAGCTCCCATTGATGAGCCGTCAGTTCAATCCGTACAGCTTTTCAGGATGCTAAATTTTGACCTTAGTGCTATAATCTAGCTACAATTTTTCAAATTTTTTACTTCACATAATCGATTTGTGCTTATTTTTTATAATTGTGTCTTTTACGCAGATTCCAACGGCGTTTAGATCATAAAGATTGGTTGAACAGAAGCTGAGATATGCTCCGTTTTCCATCACCAAGTCTGATTCTCTCTATCTATATTATTGATTCGGTCGACTTTATAATGATAATAGTAATAATAACGATAATAGTAATTTATATAGGACTAGTATCTTTTCCTGTAAACTGCTCAAAATCGCTTGTGTGAGTTGGCTGTTATTTATAAAAAAATTAATGTCTTAAACAAGTGGGTTTTTAATTTTCTCTGGAAAGAATCCAGTGTCTTCGCAGCCATGACACTTACTAGTAACTTGTTCCAGAGTTTTGGTGCTGCGAAAGGGAAAGCCCTATCTTTAAATTTAAGGTGGCTGTTTGAAGCTGGTTCTGTCAACAAAAGCTTGCTGTTGCTCCTTAGGTTATGGTCCCGGTTAGGTTTCAGTTGGATGAGTTGCTGAATGTACAATTTTCTGTGCTTGTATGGGGTTTTGACAATTCATCATAGATCTCACAAAAGTCCAAATGCACAATTTATTAACTGTGTATTGGACACCTTCAAAGCCAGGAGGGCCATCTTCTCACATTTTCTCCTATGTTTTGATAATATTGTAGACCCAGGATAAACTGCTAAATAGCATAGTTGCTATTTGGTTTGGGCTATGAAGTGGTGAAAGATTGCTCACCACCTAAGATCTCCATCATAGGCTTTTACTTTGTGACCCGGTAAAAATGCTATTAGTATTGTCCAAAGTCTGTTTCATGCCATTTTATCAGCTATTATGCCACTGGCAGTTCAGCAGTTATCTCATAGGTAAGGTGCTGCAGGTGCCAACTGTTATTAAGCTGTGACATGGTTGGAGCTATGACATCATAAGATGAACCAATCTACATATATTTTAATGCTTGGCAATGGAGGTTTTAGTTATGACGTCATATGTCTAAATTAAGAAAAAAAATCTTCTTTTTTTTCAGAGCAAGTGTGAGATATGTAAAAACTTCGAAACATCTAAAAGCTCTGCAAGTCACTGGGCAAAGAGTCAATTAAAACAGCCATCAATGCATCAGTCTCTCCTCTTGCATTTAGAGTATGGCAATGGATTGCTATGTGGTGCTTCCAAAGAAGTGATAAATAAACTGCAGGTGGTCCAAAACTCTGCTGTACGACTGTTTGAGGGGCCAGAAAGACAAGATAAAGTTAGTCTCTATGTAAGAGTTACAATGGCTTCAAATCCCTGCAAGGATCCAATTCAAACTCATGGCACCAACATGAAAAGCATTGTATAATCAAGCACCTCAATATTGTCCTCAATACCTATAAATTCGTATTCAACTCAAACCTGAAAATGACCAGAACCTCCGCAGCAATGGCAAACTGCTTTTGGAGGTACCTGCCACAAATGCACAGAAGAAAGCTACTGGTTAATTATTAAAGCAATGTGTAAGAGCCAAATTTCCAATCTATGAAAATCTTCAAAATAGAATGAATGCAACAAAATTAGGATCATATATAATCAATCCACCAGAAAACATCCATTTTAATTTTTTTTTTCATGAACACCAAAACCAGGCAAGAAATGGTTATTTAAAAAACAACAAGCACACCCTCTAGAGATCGCCCTGATATAATGGTATGAATTTATTTTACACTACTCACTCTTTAAAAAAAAAAAATATTTGTGAATGATTTAAAACAGTTTCACTCAACATAAAGGTACTCACACCTGTGAGTACCTTTATTTTGAGTGAAACTGTTATGAATCATTGTTGAGTGAAACTCTTCTAAATCATTCACAAATATGGATATACCTCAACAGTTTAGACTTCCACAACAAAAATTAAATACTACCATTTTCCTCCTCAACTTACAGAACATGGATCTGCGGATGAAGGTAAAGAAACAGTGAATCAGTCATGAGCCAATTTGGAGAAGGCATAATGCAGACATGCTTTGAAGAACTGTTTCAAATCTTGAGAGCAGTGCAATTAATTAAATATGTGAATTCTTAATTATCTTCCGCGATTTTGACCTAAATTTCAATGTGACATATATGTTTTGATTGTAAGTTGTAAAATAATTGCGTATACACATTTGACATACATTGAATTGTGATGAAACATTTAGATATACATGTAAATTGAAGACCCATACACTAATACAGACTTCATCATATCCTTCAAAATTGCTTCATTGATTCTGAGGATGATATGGTGAGGCTGGTTGTAGATCATCCTGGTGTTTGGCAGTTAAACAATGTTTAAGATCCGCAAAGATCCACAAAACAAACTGTGGTACTCAATAATCAGTGTACACACAGTTGCGGATCCAGACAGGGTAGTCTAGGGGGGCCCCGAGCGTCATTTCGGCATTAGCGGGCCTGCGCGGTCGTCGTTTCGGCATTCGCAGACCCGCGTTGCTCCATACTTTCTTCAAAATTTTATTTCCATCTAAGTGGTCTAGGGGGGGGGGGGCAAGAAGTTTGAGAACTGTCACATGATTTCAACTAGATCTCCTGAAGGCACATCTGTACATGTATATCAAACCACAGTTTTCTTAAGCGATCTTAAACTGAGGAATGCCAAAAACGAGAGTTCTCGGTTAAGTCAAGGGCCGTACCCATGGGGGGGTCCCCCCCCTACATACATAGGGGGGTCCCCCCCCTACATACATGGGGGGTCCCCCCCTACATACATGCAGTGATCCCTCCTGTGAAAATTGTAGCTTATGCATTTTAAAATATGCATGTTGTGTGCCCAACTCAATGTTGCCCCCTTATCCTTGAGACCCTGCAACGTTCTCAAAGCAGCAACTATTTTGGGCCCTGTGAAATAAATTTCTCCAGTCAAAGAGGCCCTTTGAAGTCAATTCATTTCGTCGTTGGGTGAGGAGCCCTGTGAAATAAATTACTCAAGTAGGTTGGAGGCATCAGGTCAGTTGGAAGGAGCTCATTGAAATAAATTTTTGAATAAGTTGGATTGGATCCATTGAAATAAAAATTCTCAAGTGAGTTGGAGGGGCCCTTTGAAATAAAATTCTCGAGTCAGTTGGAGGGGGCCTTTTTAAATAAAATTCTCGAGTCAGTTGGAGGGGGCTAATTAAAATAAAATTCTTAAGTCAGTTGGGGGAGGCCCTTTTAAATAACATTCGCGAGTCAGTAAATTGGAGAAGGCCCTTTTGAATAAATTTCTCGAGTCAGTAGGAGGTGGCCTTTTAAATAAAGTCATCAAGTCAGACAGATAGGGGCCCTTTAAATAAATTTCAGTCAGATGGCCTTCTGAAATCTAATCACTAATGTGTTTTAACTTCTGCTATCTTGGGCCCCCTCTGGGCAAACATGGGGGGGGGGGTGTTACACTCCCGGGTCTCACATACCCCTTTTTCCACCACTTTTGAGTTGAGTCTCTAAGGGGGCCCAAATCATCCTGGAAGTGGGGCCGAGGGGTTCCCCCCCCCCCCCCAATCATTAGGCTATGGGTCTGGCCCTGGTTCAAGTGGACTTTCTCCAGTGAGTTAATGTAAAAAATTAGGGTAAATTATCATAAATCTGAATTACTCAATTGTCTGTGGACTCTAAAGGCACAAAACAATAATTTCCTTTAAATATTCATTAAAAATTTAAAAAAATTTTGTCTCAGGCTGGAAATATTTGTGCTTTCAATTTCAGTCAATTATAGGTCTATAAATAGCCTATAAATAGCCATATTTGGCACCAACCCCTGGAGCCACGCTATGGCAACAGCTAAAACAAAACTAATTTTTAATATTGTTTTCTGAGGCCTCCAAAAACAATTATCTGCAGGGACAATTTTAAGATAGCCCTTTTTTTGGCTAAAAAAAGGCAAAAGGTGGTTTTCCCGCCAAAAATGAGGCTGAGGTTTTGGCAGGAAAACCAGTTTTTGGCTATTTTTAGTCCAATAAGGGGCTATCTCAAAATTGCCCCTCCACAAAATTGATTTTTTAGGCCTTAGAAAACAATATTAAAAATTAGTTTTGTTATAGCTGTTGCCATAGCGTGGCTCCAGGGGTTGGTGCCAAATATGGCTATTTATAGGCTATTTATAGGCCTATAATTGACATGAATAAATGGCATGAAAACAAAAATATTTCCAGCATGAGACAAAAAATATTAATTTTCATGACCATTTTTAAGAAATAATCGTTCTGTGGCTTAAAACATCACAGGGAATTGAATAATTTGGAATATTGGCAATTTTTACATTAAGTCACTGGAGTTTCAGCAAGTTTTTCGGATGTTTGGTTGTACAATGCGGACATGATATGGTTACTCATGCATGTGTAACTGATATTTGATTTTAGATTGTGTTTTGTGAATGGGACTAGAAGTAGTTTTCAGTTTCTAATTTTTTTTTTCGGTGCTTCAATGTTGATTCTCCAGCTTGATTTGGTACTATGCCCCACATGCTACTTGAGTGTGTGATGTCCTGAGCAGTGCTGAACTACCAGAATCGTATGCTAATACAAACTGCAGTAATAAGTTTGTGATTCTTCATGTATCTTCATACCCCGCCCCTCCAAAATAGGCGCAATATGACTTATAAGATAATCATTATATTATATAGCTACCATTATTATGATATAATTAGTCTTATCAATGTTGTTTCGATGAAATTTTTTATCATTGGCAGATATACTTACTAACTGGAGACAGGCAAAGATATCCACAACCAACGCGGCAACATACTTTTCCAGCTGCGCAGCCTGTGGACACAAAGGGGTTGGGGTTTTGTGTACATTGTACTACGCATGGACCAACTTGTGATGGCGCGGGGCATCCTGCAAGAAAATATCGCCAGGTTCTTATTGTAGGTATGTATGTTTATTTAAAGGAAACCAGAGAAGCTAAACAACTTTTTGAGCTGGCACCTTCACATCAGTAATATCAAATTAAACTTGCAACATATAGAGTCACAATTACAAAGAGACAGATATAGTAAACAAATCTAAATCAAAATGTCTTGAAAAACCTAATACTATACTTAAACGTACAAATGCATACAGTGAAATTAAAAGTTGTCAGAATATGTAGTCATGCACTTCTTTGCACACTCTAAAAAAATTCAGACAAAATTGGTTTTTTAGATTCAAAATTTTTAAAAAAATCCATGTTGGTTTTTGCATTGAAATTTGGTTTTTCAAAAAACCATTTTGAATCTAAAAAACCAATTTTGTCCCGAAATTTTTTAGAGTGCATTCATGAGGTAGGGGAGAGCGGGGCACCATGAGCCACGGGGCACCAAGAGCCATAGCCCCTACATAACAAACAGTGTGATGGAACTGCTCGATAGGAAGACCATATATTCCTTTATTAGTGGAACTATCTAGGGTAGGGTGGCGGAACTTTTTCTGCTGGTACTTTAACTATTTCCGGCATCTTCATAAAATGTAGTCTTCTTAGAGAAGGTAAGGCATGTGCTAGGATGATGTAATAACATTGATACTATGATAAACTGGAAAATTGTGATATGCGCTAATAGATGAAAATCACAAATGGGGCACCATGAGCCACTTGGAGAAAAAAAGTTTTAATGTACCTCCTTCATGCAACTAAAGCTAAATTGTAGCAACAACTCTACTGTTGTAAGTCCAGAACTATATTTCATTTACATGTATATTGCTGTTACGTGGGATAAAATATGAATTTGTTCTATTTGTAGATCTTTTATACATTTTCATTGCTGTAAATTAGAAGATATTTTATGTACTATTAGTGTAGCTTTTATTTACACAATTCGTTATTTGAATTACAGTTGCTGTTAAGACTGTAATCTGTAACTGCAATCTGTATCTGCCATCCGTATCTGATATTGGTGTTTGAACCCTGAAGGCATTGGGATTATGAGTTTAACTACAATCTTAATGCATTTATCTTGCTCACATTTTTATACAGATTCTTCTATTACCTACAAGGTGTTTATTTGGGTGTCCCAAAAAAGTGAAAGTCGGAAATTCATTGGGGCTAACCTCTACATGTGTTCTATAGCCCCTCTCTGACACCCATGTAAAATTTCAGTCCATTTGAAGGTTTTTTAGATGTTGCTCAATAGACCCACACAGTGTCCTTGAACGAAGTTTAGGGTTAAAAAAAATGTACAAAGAATCCGTCAACTCAGCGTTGTAGTATGTGGTCTCAGCTTCGATTTGATGTAAAGATAAAAAAAAATCTGTTGGGAAAATTTGAAGAAAATTGAAATATAAAATTTTTAGTTTTTCACACTCTTGTTGCATGCAAAATATATAGATACATCAAATGGCATTGTAGTGTTACTGAAACATCATAATTTATCTAGTTATACATTTTAAAAAGTTGCTCAATCAGGTTAAAAGAAATAGAAGAAAAAGCATTTTGTTTTCAATTTTCACATTTTTCCAACATTTAGGGGTGTTGCAAACTCAGTGAAATTTATAATGTGTCAAAATCAAATAAACATGGCCATTTCTGCTTTTTGATATTTAGGGAAATAATATTTTTTGAGAGAAGTATTTGTTTAAATCAATAAAAACAAACATATGCAAGTGGCCTAACGGCTGAGATGGCCAATTCCAAATTTTACTACAATGTCTCTGTTCATATTGAAAAACTGGTTGCAATTTATGGTATTCCGAAGAATTTTTAGTGCCTTCTTTACCCGTTTTTGCCAATTGTCAAGATAATTTCATAGAATTTAATGGTCGCAGACTTCCAAAATTGTGTTGTTCCGTTATGGCATGCATTTGTGCAACCAACAGAGTATATTAATCTGTCAGTCAACAGATTCTCTTCTATGGTCACATAATTAATATTGGTTATCTGTGAACTTTCCAATTGAAATTATATTAGGAGATATTATGATTTTAAAAAGTTAACTTCATACCAGAAGCACTGAAATAAATATTTATTGGCTACATTATTAATTTTTCTTTTATGATATGAATGACAACACTCAAAAATGCATGCTTTACATATCTTATAGCCAATTCATTGCATTATTAATATAAAATCTGCATTGAAAGTACCTAATTGAGACTTATACTCAATTAAAGAAAATCCATAAAATACCATGAGAAACTAAGTCCCTAAACAAAAATTTAATTTTTAAGGAATGGACAATTGAGGCAACCATGTTTCTTCAGATTTTGATTAGAGGTTTTTATATTGATATGAAGAGATATACTTCGAAAATGTTGCGACATCAATCGCAAAATATGGATATAGAAATGCTGTAAAAGCCCTAGATATGTCTTATTATTGGCTATATACAGTGCCGCCTGTAAGTAAGTGAAACGCATGACATTGTGCCATTGCATCAATGCTAAACATCCTCAGCCAAACTGCTTGTGGAGGAATGAATTCTCATCGGATGAAAGGGAAACATAGTGGGTCATAAAGGCCGATGTGTGAGGCAAGTGGGATAAAAATAGCAGCCCATTTTCTTCGCTGTAGTCGGAGTTAGGTATGGGTCAAAATCTTTGATAAGTAAGTGAACCACCCTTCCCTATGTTTTAACATTGGGCCTGCGTTTCACTTACTTATCAAAGACTTTGACCCATACCTAACTCCAACTACAGCAAAGAAAATTGGCTGCTATTTTTATCCCTCATGCCTCACATATCGGCCTTTATGACCCAAAATGTTTTCCTCTCATCGGACAAGAATTCGTCCTTCCAGAAGCATTTTGGTTAAGGATGTTTAACATTGATGCAATGGCATAATATCATGCGTTTCACTTACTTACAGGCGGCACTGTAGCTACAGTGTTCTGCTACTTAACTAATGCAGTCTATGAATTAGGGACATTATGCAGGTTCAGTTGATCAGACTTCAATTGGGTTTCTGAGAATGCAGATTATACTCTAGCAAGTTTGTAACACCTTCAGAATGTAATATTCCTTTAAAAACCATTTAATCATAAATCTGAATTTGATCCACCGTATATGTAAGCTACAGAGTGGGAAAGGAAAGCATTTCTGTGTTTAAATTATCATTTTAAACATTCTATAATGGATATTTTGCATGCAACGAGGGTGTGAAAAACTAAAAATTTCAATTTCCTCAAAATTTTCCCAACAGATTTTTTTTATCTTTACATCAAATCGAAGCTGAGATCACATACTACAACGCTGTGTTGACGGATTCTTTGTACATTTTTTTTAACCCTAAACTTCGTTCAAGGACACTGTGCCCAAAGATAGATAGGAGTTAAACATTGAATTTTCATGCGAAATGGCTATTTTAGCCAATAGCTCACAAATTATCGGTTTCAGTCCTCCAAAACAAACAGATAGTTGATACAAAGCTGTATGAATTATTCTGCACATTGTGGTACCAATTTTATATTTGTAACTTGCTTGTGGTATTTAGAAAATCTACATATATGGAATATACTTATTTACACAATTTTCTGTGATTTAAAGAACTTCTTAGATTGTTTCAATAGTCTGAAACAAATTGTAAGACATTGTTTGATGTTCTTGTGTCTCGGTCACACTATAGAACCAATATGTGATTGCCTCATGTTTAAATTCAAAATTAGACTGCAATTTATCTTCATTAAGAAAGGTGCTTTGCCTTGACGTCAATTTTTCATGTAAAATAGTATATATTTGCCAATAACACAAGAACCAAGTGAGGTACAGATATGAAATTGGTACCACAGTGTGAAGAATAATTTATACATCTTTGTATCAACTACCCATGTGTGTGGGTGGACTGGAACCAATAATTTGTGAGCTATTGGCTAAAATAGCCATTTTCGCAATTCGCATGAAAATTCATTGTTAAACCCCTATCTATCTTTGGGGCTCTTGAGCAACACCTAAAACACCTTCAAATGAGCTGAAATTTTACATGGGAGTCAGAGAGGGGCTATAGAACACATTTAGAGGTTAGCCCCAATGAATTTCAGACTTTCACTTTTTTTGGGACAACCTAGTGTTTATGCATTGTTTCCTTTATTTCTAGGGAACTATTCGACTATTTTTTGCCTACTCTTCCATTGTCATGCATCTGAATAACCATTTCAAGAGTACCAACGTGTCAGATTCTCTTTCACCAATAAAGTGAGGGTAGAAAACTTTTCGTTGGCATATGGTAATCTCTCATGTGGTCAATAAACATTATAAATTAAATTCTGATTGACTGTTACAAAAGTGTTGAAAGATTTGTGTACTGCATTACAGCTATATAATCATCTGTGGAACCACAGTGATCGTTACTTTATATCCTAAACATTTGTTTGATTAAAATGGATTACCATTGTGTAATTATCCCAAAGATCTTTTTCAATAATAATATGACTTCTGCATTCCCAACTGCAAGCTACAATTCTTATTTTTTAAGAATTGTTATTAATGTATGGCTCATGCCATTTTTCTGAGGCTTAAATGAAGCATCTCAAGATTCTCACCTCTGATACAAACTGCTTCCAATCCGCAGTAAGAATACGCACATTTTCTTTGTACTATACATATTGGGTTCGCTGGCGGACATTGAACACCCTATAAGAAAAATATTGTTGGCATAAATCAGCCTTGTAATTCTGCCAAACATAATTGATCTTTAGCTTCTCGGATCTTCTCGATGAATTTTTTTGTAAGGTCCATCGGTAGGACAAAAAAAAAGCAGAAATTTTAATTTTTAAAATCATCAAATGAATAAAAATTGCGGGTAATGTAAATTTTATTTTTGTTAGCAGAAAATCTGTTGTGTTGGACGATCCAAGAATCTAAAATTCAATTATTTCTCGCATTACACATGGTCAAAATTACATTTCTTAGGATCTGTAATTACAGCTTTAGCTACAGTTCATGTTATGGGATAAATAAAACCCAGCTGCTTATCATATATTGATTCTTCTTATAATATAAGTGAATTAATGTTGAAACATTGTCAAAAAAGTACTTACGGCACATGTTACAGTTGGTGTTGTTGGTGTTGTTGGAGTTGGTGGTGTTGGTGGAGTTGGTGGAGTTGGTGGAGTTGGTGGAGTTGGTGGAGTTGGTGGAGTTGGAGGTGGTGGGGGAGGAGGGGGAGGTGGTGGTGGAGGAGGGGGAGTACCTGAAATTAAGTGAAATCAATAAATTATGTTATGACAATATGACACAATTATACACAAGTGAAATACCATGAAATAGCACTGTAGTGCTATATTAAACAATCAAATATATCCTTATTTATTTATTAGAATGAAAAAGAATTTATCCAGTTGTATGTAAAAGCATTCACCTATGCATAAAACATAATAAAAATAGCAAAAATAAAGACATACACTGTATGTGAATCTTTTAGAAAAAAAAAACTCAATATAATATTAGGCCTAATCCATGAGTCCATGACTTCATTAAAGTGCTTAGCCTGAACTTGAGGCTAAAGCATGTGAAATTCATCAAATGTTGGTCTGAGGTAGATATATATAGGAAGACCAACCCCGACAATGCAATTGTCAGGGATGGGAGTCAAATCATAGGTTGAGAACTTCTATCATCTATCCCCTGCGACACAAGAACGTCTCGGAGCAGTTAGGGCCTATTCTCATCAAAATTAAAGGTCAGGGACTGTCGGTGGATAGGAAATGGTTTAAAATGTGTTATGTTAAATTTTCAGAACTTTCTGTGCTTTCAAGTGTCAAAATCGGCCGATTTCAACAAAATTTCATGCCAAATTTTGAAATTGAAGAGGGGGGAAATTTGCGTACTGTTGATGGCTGTGGGTCTGTTTGTTTTCTGGGGGCTGTTTTATGTGTAACAGTTTGATAAATTCAGAACTTGGAAACACTGATTAAAGGATTTTGATATTTCACAGATACATATCTGCCTCAGTCATCTATCTATATATTTATCTATCTAATATATTTTTATCTATCTTCTATCTATCTATCTATTTAATATCTATCTATCTATCTAATATCTATCTATCTATCTAATATCTATCTATACGGTGGCGTATTTAGGGGGGTACTAAACTTTTCACACGTGTTTCAAGGCGGGGGTATTAATTTTTGACAACGCTTCCAAGGGGGGCAAGACAATTTAAACAAAAATGTTACAAAATACGTATAAAGTCACTCTATATGGGTTTTTTTACATGCAAAAGTCCACGAAATGGCGCGAATCTGTAGGGGAAGAGGGGGTGAAAAGTCACAGGGGTAAAAAGTCACAGGCCTTTTTGACCAACTTGCAGTGACCTAATTATTAAGCTTTAATCATCATTTGGGATGCTTTTATGAGAAGAAGGTCTGTAGGGAATATGAAAATTATGCTCATTACGCAAAGTGGGTTTTTACACACCTCGTGCATTTTTGGGGTCCCAAACAGGTTTTATCGACTCTGAACTTTCTCTATTAATGTCTGGTCACTGTGACATAGGAAGTTGTGCTAGTGTTTCAAGGTCTTTTAGATAATAGTCTTTCATGCTGCGAACCCATTTTTGGCCATATGGTCACCAAGTTGCCATGACCATGTGTTGAATTTAAAAAACAGCTGAGGGGTGAAATGTCACACTGTGACATTTCACCCCAGCACTGTGATATTTTACCATAGGGTACCGTGAATAAAATATTCTGTACTAAGGAAAGTAAAATATTCCACACTTGAGGCTTTTAGCTTACAATCTTATCATCATCCATCATCAATAATACATCTGAGAGAGTATTGCAGCAAGTTTTCATTTCGTAAACATTTGGCAATTTCTGACACAAGGCTTTGCTGATGTTATATTGTCATTGCATGCAGATAGGTTTGGAAGGCTCACTATAAATTTCATGCACAAGGATGACTATCAAGTCTAGGTCTGCAAATTAGCTCATATAGTGCTGTATGTTCACAACAATTGCATGTGACTTGTTACCCCGCGGTTGTGACTTCTTGACCCTGGCATGGGGTAAAAAGTCACGTCAAACTTTTCCTTAAATAATTGTGAACTGACTAAAGCCTATTTACAACACAGCAGCTATCATGTGATACAAACATAGTCAACTAAATACTGCATAATTGTGCCAAAGGTCATTCAGATCTAACAAACACCTGCTCGGTTCTGGGGCTTTTTTTAAATTTTGTGACTTCTGACCCCCGCCTCCCCTACACATGACCATGTATGACAGTATATCTGTGTGCATAACTTTGTATGTCGAGGGGGGGGTGCTAAAAATACGCATGCAACCTAAGGGAGGGGTACTAAAAATCCACATGAAACTTAAGGGGGGTATCAATTTATGACTGGAAGTAGAAAACTTCCAAAATCCCCCCCCCAGTCATAAATTCTGAACGGTCCTTAAATTGCTGAGCACTCATGGGAATTCAACGACTGATATCAGTTTCGAAAAGTTGGCAATAAACTGTGGGATTTGTGTACGAGAAAAGACACCCACAACATTAGAAAAAATAACCTTCAAACTGAGTGATACAAATCAGCCGTTCATGCGTCATGAACTGGTCCATTTTGCGTCGCAGGTCAAAAATGTCTATTTTTTCTAATTTGTGATATATCATCACAGAAGCATAGCACTATACAGTGTTTCAAACAGAACTTAATTATCTTGTATACTTATCGAGATATGAGCACTTTTGTGCCTCCCCCACTCATTGAAATATTTAGACTTAAGGGAAGGTTTTTAAGGCTTTTCTCAAAATTGATGTTTTTTAGTAAAACGTCTGTAACTTTTCTACTACTTAACCAATTATAATGGGGTTTGTTGCAAAATGATTCTGACTAGTTCGTCTAATGATATATGTTGACAATTTTTAAATACATCCCATTGATCGATACGAAATCCTGACAGCAAAAAGATATGTTTTCTTTTAAATTCCTCTAAAATCCCACCTTCTACTTGTGTTTCCGAGTGAAATTCACCAAAGAATTAAGAAAAATTATATTCCCTTTCACTAGGCATGTTCTGGACATTTGTTGTCCTTTTATGAGCCAGCTCATCTTAAATGTAACAAAATAACAACACAGGAAGATTTCTGGTCCATGGATCAAAGTGATTGGGAATTAGCATGAGAATGATGAATAGATAGATGGATATATCGATAAATATGGTAAGTAATGCCCTGTATGGCCAGTTGTGGCTTCTCACAAGGTTACATTGATGAAATGAGAGAGAGGGCAGGACTCAACATGCTAGACATTTACCCCATGTGAGGGATCTTTTCCTTGCCCAGCACAGGCTCTAATACCCCAATTTAGCAACTAATCTCAATGACATCAAGCTTGGTGTTTGCTTTTTAAGGGTACATTGAAAATATTTGCGATCACAAACTACATCATTTTGCAATATGCTTCCTGTAGATTACTACTAAAGTTGAGAATGATACCTGCTTGGCTTTTCCTGAGAAGCACTCAAAACCCCAACTACGGCATCTAAAACATAGCACATGAACTAAAATAACTATCTGAAAAATTAACCATGATTGGGACATTGCAGAGGGGCTGGTTTCTTCTCTTCACAATATTGCTACACCGTCTCCGCTACACCGACTCCGGATCTGACTGACATGCTTCAACGTTCTGGTCAATAGCATTTTAATGGTTTAAGTGATTTTAAAAAGGACAACAGTTCTGTACACTAGAGAATATTTCCTTCCTTATGATGTTAAATATGTTGAAATAACTTAGATAGAAGTGGTGGAAAAGTTCTATTGAATCTTTTGTTTTGAAATTTCTTGCGACAAATCAACCATTTTAGCAGACCAGTTCATGACGCATGACCAGCCCCCTCCCCCACTCTTGTGAAAGCCAATGAAATGTGCCAAACTGGTCATTAATAGAAAGGTGGCAACACCTTACAGTGCCTTGCCATGATGCTGAATGAAACATGTTTGAGAAATAAAATGGCCCAATGGCCCCCCCCTCGGGCAGAACTCCCACCCCCCTCCCCAGTCATAAATTCTGAACGGTCCCTTATGTCCTCAGTCTACGTTGTGCTTACAGCAACGTGAAGACTGTGGCCTGGGTATAGGTCTGAGGAAGGATGCTTTGTATTTAAGCTGATGGATTTTGGCCTCTAGTGGTAGGCCTTCAAAGCGACTGTGGAATTTTCAGGGCTATGATTGGAAACAGAACTGCAGGCAAGGAACTTTGAATTACTGAGATAATAATTTTTTTTCAGAATACATGTGTATTCATGGCACAGACATCAACAACCCCAGAGATGCATTCATTATTTCAGTCTTCAAACACCACTGCTACACACTTTTCTGATGCAAAAGGTTCTCGAACCACAGACCTGTACATTACAATCAAACTGTTTAAAGTTAATTTTTTCTTGGAAGTTCCTGGTTAAGAAAAAGTTGCCTCTAGAACGAGAGCAAATTGCAGATGTCTGTCCTGGCTTTCCATCCTGAGTGTACCAAGCACTAAGTACTGTCTTTGTAGTTTCCATATTTGGTTTTAATTATCAACTGATAACTTATATAACAATGGTGTTACAGTGAGTCAAAAGTCTTTGTAGATCTGTTACTTCCCCAGCCGCAAGTTCACATGCTTTGCATGGTATTTTAAGAAATAGCAGACTGGATTATCTTGTTTATCACTGTTTGGTATTGACTGTTGTTATAATCACACAAATTTAAATGTGATAACCATTACAATAGCAGAGTTTATTTGTTTTAGGGTATCTTTCTGCTCCTTTACTAATTGAAAGCTTTCTTAATGCATATATACATGTATCACCAAATTTCTGTTCAAATGTTTCAGTTTATCTTCAACAATCAGTATAACACCCCCCCTGGCCAGGATAAAATTTTATTTTATTCCTGAGCATGGACAATTTTTATTAGATTTTAAAGACACTCCGGCAGCCTTGCCTTGTATTTTATATCTTACTAGTCAAATTTCTGTCATTTTACATATTTTGTTATTTGTTACCTAGATACTCGGTCCCAATAGCAAGTGGCTAATGTTAAGTATTATTCAAACTGAGTCTAAATAAATCTTTGAATCTAAATCTTTGTATAATACAAGTATATAAATACCATAGTAGTATGCTGATGAGATTGCTGCACAGGAAGCAAAACACAACAGGAGGAGAGTCTTCATCATGACGGCTTCTCTTCTAATTGCTTCTTCAGGTTATCTTGCATCGTATTTAAATGATTTTGGATAATGAAAAAATTTTGAAAATTGTTCCAGGTGTTATCAGTCCCATTGACCAAAAAAAGATAAGTGGATGAAAATGTGCCCCCCTGGCCAGGATGAATGTTGCTTGTCACAAAGGCCAACGTGATTTCAGACACACTTAAATCGACTTTCTTCGCCATTTTGACCATTATGTCCAAAGCACTGACTTTACATAAAATTTCAAAAGAATGCAGATCAATCAGAATTGAAAGGCTCTTCTGTTCTTCCGTTGATGATGCTGATAATTAAAAACACTTTTTAATCATCAGCATCATCAATGGAAGAACAGAAGAGCCTTTCAATTCTTTACAATGTATGAGTGTACATCTATGCATCTAAATGAACAATTTTCAGGTTAATTAATTTTTTTGCACATATACTTCAAGATGTTTGCGTGCGGTATTGATTTTCACAATATCACATAGGGCCCATCATAAGATTAAAATTTTAGTGCAACACGATCAACCTACAGCGCAATCGAACAGAGGAAATAAATGAAATAATATTAGAGCTCTTTGCAGATTGGCGGTCCATTGGAAAAAAATATATATTCTTTTCAATTTGCAAACTGGCTTTGCCACGTCATTAACAGTTACCTGTTGGTCTCCTAATCTTCTTACTAGGTACATATTCATAGGCGTATCGGAGGGGGGGGGGGCAGGGGGGGCGATCGCTCCCCCAAATGTTTGGGAAACTGTAAGATTCGGGCAAAAAGGCTAGAAGATTTGGGCAGATGATTAAATAATCACTATTGAAAATTAATGATTTCCAGGCAATTTCATTTGAAATGGCATCAAATCTAGATCTTGAAATTCAGGCAAATGTCGCTCGCCCCCCCAAAATTGCGCGCGCCATACGCCTATGTACATATTACAGATGATTTCATATTTGTAGACATTAGTGGTAGAAAATATTTCATTTTTCCTGCAATTTTCATTGGTTGAGAGAAGGTATGACACCACTCTCTCAGGGCTGAAAAGTAACAGCGTTTAACATGGGTGACCATGGCATTCTAATCCATTGATCTCATCAATGGAACTGACTCTAGCTGTTTCAAGTGAGAGTTTCTGTTAGTGTTTCACACATTTTGAGTAAACACATTCTGAAAGTCTAATACTGTGCATTGAGATGATTGAGATCAGATGATCCAAATGATTATTTTTACAGAAAACAAACACATGCATGTAACATTTTCTCAGAGAAGGGCTCTGCCCAGACGACATGACAATGGGCTGCCAGTCGCTGGGACCCTGGTTTGATCCCCACTATGACTTGGGGGGGGGGGGGTTTGGGAGTTTTGAAGGAACTTTCTGTGAAAAGTGATACCCAGAGTCGGCTTGAGACTGATTTACAGGAGATCGCGTTGCAGTTGACTTGTGAAACACCGGAACTGAGAAATTTTACTGTATGTGACGTGTGGTAGAAAGCTACTCATTTGTGACCAATATCCATTCAATTTTAAGTGTATATTGGAGCTGAGAAGTAAACTGCATTTCTGTCAGTTTCAAGCAGTGGCGTAGCTAGAAATCCAGGAGTGGGGGGGCCAAGGGGGGCCAGGGTCTGAGCTGGGGGGGCCCACCTTTCGCAGCATTTTTGGGGCAATACAAGGGTAAAATTAACACCGCGACACAAGCCCTCTTTACAAGTGACATAGGAACATTGACGCTCTATTCTTCTGGCGAACACTTATTGCTTTTATTATTCAATTTAGATATGGTACGAAAACACTAAATATTATTCTTCAATTACTTTTTAAAGAGAATTTACTTTCCATAAAACCAGTAAGACAAAGTGCAGAATGTTGATTTCAGCTGTTCAATTTGTTATGCTCACAGAATGAGATAGGGACATCAGTTTCATTTTAAAGTGGTAGGGCAAATCGGCCAAAGCCTTCACGGAAGTGTGTCCCGGGGAACGCTCAAAATTTTTTCTAAAACAAACCCCTTTTTTGGCCAAAACATGGTGCTGCAAATGCCCCACCAGCCCCACCTACACTGATGCCACTGGAATGAGAGGACATTTTGTTGCGAAAATAGCACTGACTGATTCACAATGATGCTGATGACCCTCATGATCATCTTGGGGTCGGGTTGCTCTTACTTTTGAAAAAGCACGGCCCGTATCTGGTTGAAAATTCCCTGATACGACATCAATGAACACGATTGTACATAAAGAAGAAAACCTCAAAGGTGCATACGACAATGTGATGTTACAATCATTGCTATGATACAAGTTTAACACAGACTCGAATGTTCTCATGAAATTAATTATTTTTTTATCTCCTCAAATAGGCCTAAAATCTGATAGTGATTTCTGGAAATGACACAAATTCCAAAAATATAGGGAATTTCCATGCAACAGTTGAAAAACTGAGCAGTTTGTACTAAAAATCACTCTGGTTAATCAGACCTCTCCAGAAATATTCCAAAGGCCTAATAGTTCTTTCGCTCAACAATGGCAAGGGAAAGATTTCCTCAAATTACACATTTTTTGAATTTGCATGGAACTGCAATTATAGATACCTAGGCATACCGGAGGGAGGGGGAGGTTAAAATTAGGGAAACACTAAGATTCCAGGCAAAAAGGCAAACAAGTTATTTATTGAATAAACATATTTAAAAACCAATGATTTCGACAAGATTTCTTTTGAAATTGTATTAAATCTGGATCTTGAGAATTAGGCGAAATGTCACAAGGCAACACTAAAAAGTTCTGATGCAGGTATGCCTATTGCCAGATGACTTCAAAGAAAACAAAAAAATTGTCAAATGCCTTGGAAATTTTTAAAGGGCAACTGTCATTCTGGTGAGAATCTGTTATAAGTGAGCGTCGGCTCAGCTCACAAAGACGGACGTGCTCTTCTCAAATAATTATTTTAATTTCTCAAATCTGAAATGGGGGGGCCAGTGGGGGGGCCACTAATCCATTTGGGGGGGCCTTGGCCCCCCCAGGCCCCCCATAGCTCCGCCACTGTCAGTTTGTGCAGTTCATTTCAGTATATAAACAAAACAAAACTGATAATTCGTATATCACAAGCTTGGAACAATTTGTGCAATCCCTGTCAATCATGAAGTAAGAAGTACACATGCTTGTTTGATTGGTCAGAAATCATTGGTGGGCAGGGCAACATATGCATACCATTTATGAACAGGGATTGACTTTCACTTCACTTGAGCATACCAGACCGCATTTTGTGAATGTTCAATCAGCTCTGCATATTGATGATTGTATAGACAGGTTACATAGACTGCTTGTATAGATCGATTTCATAGATAGATATATAGATAGATAAATAAATAGATAGATGGATAGATCTATACATAGAAAGAAAGATGATAGATAGATAGAAAGATAATAGATAGATAGATAGATAGATAGATAGATAGATAGATATATAGATAGATAGATAGATAGATAGATAGATAGATAGACTGAATGATAGATAATTAGATATATACCTAGATAGTTAGAGAGATAGTTAGAGAGTTACCTAGATAGTTAGATAGTTGCATAGTTAAAATAATCTATCGATCTATGTAACTATCTATCTATAAAGTAATGAAAACCTGATTGACTGATGCATGTGACAGTACGTTCACCCATGGATCTCTAATTTTCTAACTCTCTGGCTCACCAAAATTGACCAAATGGTCTTGTGTTAGATTAGAATCAGCATGCTTTAAAATATACCGTCTGGACTTGTGAAATGTGGGCAATTGGGATCACTTGATAAAATCATTGGCATTACAGTAGACAAACTTCGAGTGCTTACAAGTGACTGGTTTCAGAGTATCAATGAGGTCACTAAAGCTGTTGCTTCAATCTTTACCATTGAAACTGGTGGCTCTTTCACTGACTCATAGGACTTCTAATGACATGTATAGATGCAGCAGTGACCAACATCTGGCTCAGTGACATGTATCAGAGCAATGCTAAGTGAATGGGCAGTAGAACAGTTGTCATATGAAGTGCAGTCACTGAGTCATAAATCTGACCCATTTGACAATAATCATTGCTCTCTTCATGAAAGATGTGGTGTTGACACAGTCAGTCAACATGAAAGCTTATCCATCTGAATTGCGATAGTGAGTTATAAATCATGGCAGAAGTGCGACGGAATTATATGCATGCTTGTGTCTAAGCAGGGTTTTTGTGGAAATAAAATGTAGCAACCTGTTTGATGAACAAGGGAGCTACACAAGAAAGCCAGGGGCATCCCTCCATTGCATAGCTCGTTTACATTTGCCCTGCCAACAAGTTCAATAAATTCTGAAGTATTCTAATCCTTCACAGCTTTTTCTGGCCAGAAATATCTATAATTTAGATAATTGTTTGTGTTTTTCCTCAAAGAAATATTTGGAACAACAAACAGACAACAATTAAACATTCAAACATAGATACAATTGCTTTGAATATCTCAAACTGTGAATTGTGTTTGTCACACCAGAGGAAGATTAATCTGTTTGTTATAACTTCGCTAAAATGAAGCACTTGTGGTCAGGATGGCCAGGAGTAGCATACGCCAAGATCAGCTGGGGATCAGTAGCATTGACAGTGGTCAAGCTCTGTTGATTGCAGGCCTATTACTCAGAGAGACAGGAGTGAGGTCACTGGTGAATGCTATGACACCTATCACACAACATGGTATGTATGGGCTATGAGTCAGTCACACGTTTATGAGGTATCAAAGTTATGGTCACTTAACATGGCAGGGATAGGGCTGTGATGTCAGTAACAGCCTAGAAGTGTATTGCATGTAAACACTCGAAGTTCGTCGACTGTAACAAGACAGGTATTATGGTAGAAAGCTTAGGTCTAGTATTTCACTGTTTCTGTTTGTTTTTGACATGTTTCATGGTCAGCTCTCTCTCTTTATTTTTCTGTCTAAGCAATCTTTCATGCCTGATCAGATCTCATTTTGTATCTACCACACGTCATCTGTGCACCATACATCACGATCTTAAAAATGCTTTTCTTAATAAATCATCTTTGAATTATTTTTTCAGCACCTAGACTCTGCAGGATAATTTCCTGATACAATGCCCACCAATTCCTACTCAAATATGAAAATTTAACTGATTAGTTTGTGGACAGTCATCAAAATTTATCAAAATACAATTTCACCAGCTTTCAATCTCCACAAGTCAACTTCAAAGCGAATTCCTGTAATATCAACTGAAGCAATCAACTGTAACACATGCAGTGTGAAATACAACAGTTCATGAGGAAATGTGAGAGTTCATGTGGATTGCACTTTGACATGACATTGTGTGAACAACTGCCACAATACCAAGTTGGCCTTTGCAGCAGTTTATTGGTTGAAATTATGATATCATTTTTCCAACCAACATCACTTGCTTGAAGCAAACACCTGGCAGGATTTTCGGATGTCAGATCAAAAATTTTGCAATTTTTTTTTGTTATTTGATCCAAGTCTACAAATATGAAATCATCTGTAAAAATGTGTTAATTATAGTTTGTCTATTCACACCTGTGCTGCCCAATAGATATATTTGGTGAATGAACATTTCAAACAATAACTGACACAAACCACCCAGAGAAGTGACACAAACAAAATCAATAAAACATTTATGAGCCAGTGACATCACACGACCAAGTTGAATGACATCATCACCTGAGCAGCTATCTGTGCTCTGATTGGCTGATGCAGCTGTTGAGCATAGATCACCTGTGTGAAGTTCAGCTTTCTTTGGAGTTACATGATGGGGTATCAATAAGACCAAATGGTTGTATGGTGGTATTTTGAGATGTACTCCCACTCGTGAAGATATCAGGCTATTTTCTCATAAGAATGAAATAAGTTGAGATTTATTAACACATTATGTCACATCTAGCATAGTAAGACCGCTTTCTTTCATAGTCATAAAAACATTTATCAAGATCCATGAATAATTGAAAAAACTTTCAGGGAAAAACTGGAATAACAAGTAAATAATTACTTACATACTGTATAAAATATAATTTATATGAAGGGAGGTATCAAAGTCTAAGTATAATGCAGTCATATAAAAAGACAAATTAATGTAAATCAGTGACGTAATGAAAAATATTCAACATGTTACGCAGAACGGCACCACCAACATTTTAGCGAAAGTATAGATTTCTGGTATTCATTTTGAAGGAAATTTTCTGTAGAATCCAAATATGTTAATATTTTTCTTCTATCTATCATATTTATAAAGATATCGCAAACCGCGATCCTACAGATATGTAATTTTTCCTGAAAAATGTACAAGTAATATGCATCCGGAGGCACCCCTAGAAATTAATCGATCAAGCTGAATTTTAGTACCTTATTAAGTGTTGTAAAACCCAACTATGGACCAAGGTACAGATTGATCGGATGATGTTGGGGCAACTGGTGCACCGACGCACTCGTGGGTACAGAGGACTCAGGATATCTTCAACTCGTGGAGTACATCTTAAAATACCACCATATCCATTTGGTCTTATTATAATACTATATTTTTACCATCATTTTTTTTTGTAGCATAAGTCAATAGTACTGATTTGTCTTCCAATTGATACATACATATAAATGAGAGCGATGGCTATAAAATTTGTCGAGAGAGCCTGTGTACACAGCAGGTATAGCATGTGAGGTCATTTCACTACAAATAAAAAGGACTGTCTTTCTGTTGTAATCCGATGAAATGCTCTGAGAATATGAGTTATATGATAAGCCCAGGCTCCTCATCCAGTAAAATATTTGTTTGAATCTGTCCTTTTGACTTTTGTTGAAGCATTTCCTATGTTTGTGATAGCAAGAGAGGCAAAATATGCCATCCTATTCCTTGTGTAAGGACCTTTACCTGACCTAAGGTATTGACTTCTCTGCCTACTCTCTCATCTTTTGGTCCACATGGATTTGTGCAACACAAAGGGTGGGTGGCCCAGCTTAGACCTTGGGGTCATTTTGCATCGATGGACCTGTCAGTGTTGTCACTTCTGCTGCTCTGACCCGTCAAAGGACTCCGACCTCCTGAATAGGACAAGTGTATGAGCAGCTTAGCCTGAAGATGGATTGATAGATTAAGTGCAATTTTGTGTAAATTTGCCTTTTCTATGCAATTTATTATTGTGTACACTTTAACTCGTAGAAAAACCTCTTCAGTTCATATTGTTACTTTTAACATTCCAGCGCGGTGGCTTAGGGGAGAGTGCCCTAAAACCCACCGCTTCCTAAGAGGTGCACCCCAGTGTTTTGCAGCTAACAACATATTTTGCAGCTAACAACATATATTGAGAGAAATCTTCAAATTAATCAAAGTAAAACTGAACATTACATCGTCAGAAAAGATGGTCCTGTAACCTGGAAAAAATGCAAATATCTTGGGACAATACTCGAAACATCCGAAGACATAAAGAGAAGGAGAGGTCTAGCATACGATGCATTCTACAAAATTGAAAAATTCGCCACCAGCAAGAAATCATCAATAAAGAATAAAATCAGAAGATTCGAAGCCTTTGTATCATCAATATTTTTATATAATTCTGAACTATGGACCTTAACAAAAAAGCTTGAAAATACAATTGATGTACAGCAAAGAACATTTCTCAGAAAATGCCTCAATGTCACCAAAATGGACAAGATCACGAATGAAGAACTTTACAGAAGAACAAAGACAAAGCCTTGGAGTACTACCATCAAACAAAGAAGATTCAGATTTCTTGGCCATGTATTGAGACTGTCTCAAGCAACACCTGCTAACAAGGCCTTAACAGAATTTATGACACAAGCAAGGCGAGATCCAGGAAGACCAACAACAACTTGGTGGAATACAGTTAAAAAAGATCTGCAAAACCTAGGAATATCAACTGAAATTAATGACTTGAGAACTCTAGCGAGAGACAGAGGAAATTGGATGGGACTGGTGCGACGCGTAGTGTCCAACTAGGACGAATATCGTATTGGAGAGAGAGAGAACATATTTGGGGAGTTCCAAACCATATGATAAGTCAAATATTTTGATTATATAATTATTTCATCAAATTTTGTTATACTGCTAAGCATAGGTGCTCACTGGGTGACCGGGTGAAAATGACTCCATTTCTTATAGCATTTCCATGATTTTGAGCCACTCTACCAACAATAATGATGGTGGTGATGGTGAGGAGACTACAACATGTCTTTTTCTGCTTTCTTTTCTATCAAATTTAAGAGAAAAATTTCAAAAAAGCCCCATGGTTTTGGAAAAACAACAAAAATCAAGAAAATTAATATACACTGTAACCTAAGAGGCACACCCCTGTCTCAATCCTGCATTATACCTCTCAGAATAAAAAACAACTTTCCAATGGGCTATCTTTTCCAAATTCTGACTAGAATAGTTCCTTTGAGCGAAACAAATAATTTTTAATCAATAATAAACTGTAATTCATGTTAAATGTGAGTTGTAAAGGGGTGTGCTTTTTAAGAACAAAGCAACTTGTACACCGTTGCTCATAAATATGGAATACTTCAATAATATTCTCCATTGAAATTGACTACTTTAGCATTTTCTGCTGGAGCACATGATGGTCTGATTCAATGTTAACTACTTCCAGTGACCACTAAAGGCAAGAACATACTGTCATTTAAAATACATGCTGCAGCATTAACCCCAGAAAAAGCTACAGCAGCACATAATATGAAAATTCAGGAGGTTTTTTAGGGTGAGGTGCATTCAAAAAAAAAAAAAAATTAATTTTTGCAAAAAAATGTAGTTGAGGCTTTCAAAGAGTGATTAGAGAAGATGACTTGACCTTTACAATGGACCTTGCTTACATTGATTCTCTGAAATTTACTTTTATTTTACACTTTTTTTCCAAAAAAGTATTCCATATTTATGAGCAGGAGCGTAGTAAAATATGGGGTGCCTTTTGGGCAACATAGGGGGTATGCTTTTTGAAATAGCGGTGCCTAAAAAGCCCCTTATTATCCCAAAACTATTTCATCCTGTAAAAAGATAAATAAAGGGTTATGTTTCGTATCCTAGGCTTATTTTGATAGAAAATGTCTTATTGCACAATCTAGTAGCTAAATGATTCATTTATTTGCGAACAACCTCCTGATATTCACGATCTCCCTGGCACTCTCCTCAATTTGACATGGTGGGCTTGTCTGTGTGCTAATCCTCAAAGACAACAAATTTGACTTGGATTCCTAGTAAGTAGATCAGGTTTTGCTTCTGAAAGCTGGACTACAGTACAACTCAAAACATTTCCCTAAATCCTATGCCCTCAGGAAGATGTTTGCTCTTCCACACCCTTCAGTTCTTGCCCTCACCCTTCCACAACCTTCAGTTCTACCCTCACCCTTCCACACCCTTCAGTTCTACCCTCACCCTTCCACACCCTTCAGTTCTTACCCTCACCCTTCCACACCCTTCAGTTATTACCCTCACCCTTCCACACCCTTCAGTTATTACCCTCACACTTCCACACCCTTCAGTTCTTACCCTCACACTTCCACACCCTCCAGTAATTACCCTCACCCTTCCACACTCTTCAGTTATTACCCTCACCCTTCCACACCCTTCAGTTATTACCCTCACCCTTCCACAACCTTCAGTTCTTACCCTCACTCCTTCATGCCCTCACTCGCAAGCTCACTCTGCAAGTAAATCACTTTAAAATAGCTGAAATATGCAATATTTATCCATAACTCTGCTTTATCATTGAAACGTAATTTCTATTTTCATGCTAAAAGCAATTTTTAATGAAGTTGTCCATGAAATTAACCGTTCAATAATACTATTTTAGTGATAGCGGGGCAGGTATGTAAAAAAATAGTGCATTTATACATAGAAGCATGAAACTTGGCGCACACTTAAAGAACATCTATACAAACATATTTGGATAGGGAGCCACTTAAGATTTAGCTTAGGTGGCTACTGGCAGCCATTTTCCAAAATGGCGGTCAATTCTTCCATTTTGCTGCTTTCTATGTATTTCCTACAAATAGAATACATGTAAATATTGTTTTTTATTGCTTCTCTAGGTATTCAGTACATAACTATAACATTTTTTGGTAGCCTGGACTTTTTTCAGGCTTGTTGGAATCCTTTTTGTTAGAAATATTGATTCAAACACTGGATTTCGCTGTTACAAACGGTTACACCAATTCTTAATAAATCTCAAAATAAGTTACATTTTTGAATTCCTTGCAAGAAGAGCTTTCAAATGAGTACCCGCATCAATGGGTTTCGTAAACTCGGTATGAAGATGGAAAAAATGAAAATAAATAGTTTTTTGATGATTTTATTTTTTTTTTAATTTTGACAAAGAATTCACGGAAACTATTGATCCGACCATTCATTTGAAAGCTCTTCTTACAAGGAATTCAAATATGTAGTCTGTTTAAAAATCAATTGAGATTCCATGAAACTGTGGGAAACCGCGAAAATGATACATTTTCTTCAACAGTTCTAACAAAATGGACCCTGACTACCCTAAAATTCCTCAGTTCAATCCAGAAATCAATTGATAATGTTTTTTAGATCTGTAGAAGGAATAATGAGCACTGTTTTCATACTTTCAAACTATAGGCACTTCACAGAAAGCGGGAAAATGAGATAATTAGCCGCCATTTTGGAAAGTGGCTGCCATTTATCAACCAGGTCAAATCTGAAGTGGCTCCCTATCTAAATATTCTCTTTAAGACGTTTTTGAACTGTTTGCCAAGTTTCATGCTTCTATGTATAAATGCACTATTTCTTCCCTATTCATGACAAATCTGCCCCGCTATGACAAGTAAGAGGAAGGAAGGGCTTGGGAGTGTAAAGGTATGGATAGATATGCTAGGTGCAGCCCTCGAAGCACAGTTCTGGGCACTCACAAGGGTTGATTGATGAGATGGTGAGAAGGAGGCAGTCCTCATTTTGTTACACATTTACCCCATTTGAGGGATCTTTTATTTGCCCAGCAAAGACACTGATACAAGGGGCGGGCAATTTTTAACACCTCATCCGAATGACATCCAGCTGGGATTTCGCTCATGAAGGTTCACTGAAAATTTTGGGTTCCCCAACCAGGATTCGAGCACGTGCAGACAAAGACCTTCAGCAGCACAGACAGGCGCCCCAACCACCCAGCTGCATCGAAGTGCATGGAAGTGTTGCGGACTATTGGGAGGGCAGGTGCTCAGAATGGGGTCGCACTGTATGTTTCCTTCCCAAAACAAATGTCCTCGGAGGATTTTGGGATGCTGAAAATGGGAGTGGTCTCAATCTAGGCTAGAGTCAATGGGCTTTCATACAAGCATGACAATAACAGCTAATATGTAGATGGCAATGCCATAGATTCGCGGAGCTCAAATTAACTGTTCTTATTTTGAAACCGTATTATAGTATACAAATATTGACTGATTTCGAGGGCATTAGTCAAATCTATTTCCCTCGAGGCTGTGTAAGCGAACGCTATTTCACGAGGCCGAAGGCCGAGGGAAATAGTTTTCCTTTCCCACAGGAGAGTAGATAAGCAGACGCATAGCCTACATTGCACTATTATTACTAGTTTTGATGAGTTTTTTTGGTCTTTACTAATTAATGCCCTAATTTTATTATTTTCCTGCGCTATTGCAAATGTATGGAACATTTTGAAAGAAAAATGTTGAAAAAAAACATTTAGGGAAAGAAGATTTTAGAAAAAAAAATTTCGGAAAAAAAAATGTTGAAAAAAATTGGGACAATACGGAAGCCATTTTAGGACATGCAAAAAAAAAAAAAAGTTAAATTGTACAAACGATTTACTATATTGTACAAACAATCTAGTAAATTGTACAAACAGTTTACTAAACTGTACAAACCATTTACTATATTGTACAAACAATGTACTATATTGTACAAACAATCTACTAAATCGTTTGTACAATATAGTACATTGTACAAACAATGTACTATATTGTACAAACGATTTAAATTGCTATATTGTACAAACGATTTACTACATTGTACAAACGATTTACTACATTGTACAAACAATTTACTACATTGTACAAACGATTTACTACATTGTACAAACAATCTAGTAAATTGTACAAACAGTTTACTACATTGTACAAACGGTTTATTACATTGTACAAACAATCTAGTAAATTGTACAAACAATCTAGTAAATTGTACAAACAGTTTACTACATTGTACAAACGATGTACTACATTGTACAAACAATGTACTACATTGTACAAACAATGTACTATATTGTACAAACGATTTAAATTGCTATATTGTACAAACGGTTTACTACATTGTACAAACAATATACTACATTGTACAAACGATTTACTACATTGTACAAACAATTTACTACATTGTACAAACAATTTACTACATTGTACAAACGATTTACTACATTGTACAAATGATTTACTACATTGTACAAACAATTTACTACATTGTACAAACAATATACTACATTGTACAAACAATGTACTACATTGTACAAACAATTTACTACATTGTACAAACAATATAGTATATTGTACAAACAATGTACTACATTGTACAAACAGTTTACTACATTGTACAAACGGTTTACTACATTGTACAAACAACATACTACATTGTACAAACAGTTTACTACATTGTACAAACAATTTACTACATTGTACAAACAATATAGTATATTGTAAAAACGGTTTACTACATTGTACAAACGATTTACTACATTGTACAAACAATGTAGTATATTGTACAATCAATATAGTAAATTATACAAACGGTTTGCTACATTGTACGAACAATATACTACATTGTACAAACAATGTACTACATTGTACAAACAATGTACTACATTGTACAAACAATGTACTACATTGTACAAACAATGTACTACATTGTACAAACAGTTTAAATTGCTATATTGTGCAAATGATTTACTGCCCTGTACAGACAATCTATCTATCTGTCTCATTCGGTTTATCAGCGTTTCCTCACCCAAAGATAGATAGAGAAATAGAGCGATAGATAGACAGATGATTGGGGCTTTACTTCCTGTATTTATGCACTTGGTAGACTAATTAGGGCAGGAGGAGGACATGGCAATGAGATGAAGGATGATTGAAACAGCTGTCTAACATAGGCCCAGGTGACATTGCAATAGCCGCATGCGAACCCTGGAACCAGTGATTGGCAGCTAGATAGATAGATAGATAGATAGATAGATAGATGGATAGATAGATAGATGGAAGGATGGATGGATGGATGGATGGATGGATGGATGGAATGGATGGATGGATGGATGGATGGATGTTTACATAATATCTGATGTCAGGTATTTCCTTCTCTTTATTCCAAATTTTGAGGGAGAGACTTGATCAAAATTTAGGATGTAATGTATACCTGGTAAATCGTTTAAACGATGTAGTAAATCGTTTAAACGATGTAGTAAATCGTTTAAACGATGTAGTAAATCGTTTAAACGATGTAGTAAATCGTTTAAACGATGTAGCAAATCGTTTGTACAATATAAGTGACGCTGGCTCAATCACTGAATTGTCATTTGCAAGATTGAGGTTTGTGAGCCAACCAGTTGTCCGATTGACTTCAAATAAATTGCATTTTGAAGCTATTGACATCTGCTTTATGTTGATATGTTTTGTTTTGCCAAAATTTAACAAGAAGTTGGTCAAAATAAAACGCGAAGATGAGGTACGGACAATTTTGTTTTTTTTTTGCACTTGTCTCCAAGTTCAGCAGTTATCAGCCTGGTTCAATCTGATGGGTATTTATCAATGTCTTATTTCATTATCTATTCTATATACATATATAAAATTCCACATATAATAGATAGATAGATAGATAGATAGATAGATAGATATCTAGATAGACAGATAGATAGACAGATAGACAGATAGACAGATAGAAAGATAGATCAACTCTTGCAAGATGAGCTTTGAACACAATTCATCAATCATTCTATTTATATCTATTTATCCAGCTATCCATCTACATGAACCTATTTATAGGCCTAGATGTCTATCCATCTATTGAATCTATCCATCTATCTATTTATATGATTGACATCAATTCCAATGAAAGTATGTGAGCGGCCAGGGATTGCTAAGTTAGCGTCACCGGGAGACCAACTTTTTCCAGAAACTCTCATTATTGCGCATTTGGTTGTCTTAATTTTATGTTCTTGGCACCCTTTCTGTATAAAAAAAAAATCTTGAGTGTCCATTTCGGATTTTTCATTTTCATTAATTAAAATTTGTGAAATTCCTTTGATGAACACCAGTTCAATTTCTAAATCAGTTCAATTTCTAAATCAGATCGTTCAATTTCTAAATCAGATAAGTTCAATTTCTAAATCAGATCCAAAGTTCAAACTCACATTTGCATGCATATCAGGAGCCATAATTATAAATCTAAGTGATATTCAGTTAATCTTTAAATGTCGCACATCTAAACTGCTCACACTTAAAAACGATTTTTTGACACCTCATCAATTACTATGAGTCACAAAGAGTATCTTTTGCAGTGAAATGGTCCTCTTGTTTTTTGTTTTTTTCATAACTTTCTTCACAAGTTTTCAATATATCACCTGTCTGATTTCATAAGTCTAAATCGAAAATTTATGAAAGTCCTTTTGACAGAAATCTGCCCAACTCCTCAAACAGGCCTAAAAAGTAGTAATTTGTGCAAATGGCACAGATACCAAAAATGTAGGGAAATTCAGTGGACACATGAAATATTGAGCAGTTTGTAAAAACCAATCATTCTAGAGAAAATCGGGTGTAAGTGTGCGCCGGAGAAGGCCACAACTTTAGACAGACATGTTCCAGCGACATGTGGCTGCTCCAATAATTTTTTCAAATTTTTCAAATCTGAAATGGGGGGGGGGCACTTATCCATTGGCCCCCCCCCATAGCTACGCCACTGCATGATAGAAAGATACATAGGAAGATACATAGACAGTGACAAAATAAAAATTGTTAGACACTGCTCATTGAAGGTTTTCGTGGCCAATTAAACTGCATGTGACGCAGGATGATTGCAATGGGATAACTGGGGGAGACTTCATCAAAATTTGTTATATCGTTTGTACAATGTAGTAAACCGTTTGTACAATGTAGTAAACCGTTTGTACAATGTAGTAAACCGTTTGTACAATGTAGTAAACCGTTTGTACAATGTATAGCAAACCGTTTTTACAATGTGGCAAACTGTTTGTACAATGTAGTAAACTGTTTGTACAATGTAGTAAACCGTTTGTACAATGTAGTAAATCGTTTGTACGATTTAGTAAATCGTTTGTACGATTTATTAAATCGTTTGTACGATTTAGTAAATCGTACAAACGATATAGCTGATGCTGGCAAAATCACTGAATTGTCATTTGCAAGATTGAAGATTGTGAGCCAACCACTGGTCCGATTGACTTCAAATAAATTGCATTTTGAAGATATTGAGCTCAGCTACAAGGACATATGTGTTGTTTTGCCATGAATTAAATATAACATGGTCAAAATTAAACGCGAAGTCGAGGTACTGAAAATGTGTTTTTTAACCTTGTTCAACCTGGCTTTGATGGTTTTTTTTATTGATGTATGACCATATGTGATAGTCATATTACAGAGGCTGAAGTTAAATTAAACTTCAAAAAACAAAAAATAATAAAGCTGCAGGAATAGATGGAATAATTGATGAATTGTATAGATATGTAGCGGATGAGTTAACAGCACCTTTCAGTGCTATCTTTAAGGGCAAACGCTCATCAAAATACTACTTTTAGTATTATCTTCCCATGAAAGAATCAGATGCTGCGAATGCATTCAGCTAACATTTCCCTATATCGTTTTTTGCCATAGATGAGGAAATATTTATAAATTGGCATTTCAGCCAAATTTTGTGGTCTTCTGTAACGTTCAGTCAGCTGTGCAGTGACGCAGGGCTGGGTGGCCCTCCCCTTCCCTCCTCAGATAGATAGATAGATAGATAGATAGATAAATAGATAAATAGATAGATAGACTGATAGATAGACTGATAGATAGACTGATAGATAGACTGATAGATAGACTGATAGATAGACTGATAGATAGACTGATAGATAGACTGATAGATAGACTGATAGATAGACTGATAGATAGACTGATAGATAGACTGATAGATAGACTGATAGGTTGAAGAAGTCTTAAGCTGAAGATTAGTACCAAATACTTGGCTAGAAGGGCACTCAATTGGTTAATTAAAGCCTATTTAAACAATGTATAATAAACCGTTTGTACAATGTAGTAAATCGTTTAAACGATGTAGTAAATCGTTTGTACGATTTAGTAAATCGTTTGTACGATTTAGTAAATCGTTTGTACGATTTAGTAAATCGTTTGTACGATGTAGTAAATCGTTGTACAATATAGCTGACGCTGGCACCATCACTAAATTGTCATTTGCAAGATTGAAGATTGTGAGTCAACCAATGGTCGGATTGACTTCAAATAAATTTCATTTTAAAGATATTGAGTTCAGCTATCTGGGCATATGTGTAGTTTTGTTACGAATTAAAAAGAAGTTGGTCAAAATAAAGCGCGAAGATGAGGTACGGAAAATGTTGTTTTTTTCTGCACTTGTCTCCAAGTTCAGCAGTGTTCAGACTGGTTCAATTTGATGGATATTTATCAATGTCTTGTTTCATTATCTATTCTATATACATATATAAAACTCCACAGATGATAGATAGATAGATAGATAGATAGATAGATAGATAGATAGATAGATAGATATAATTATGTATGAACTCTTGCAAGGTGAGCTTTGAACACATATTACCAATTCATGAATCATTCTATAAATATATATATTTATCTATTTATCCAGTTATCCATCTGAAAGAATCTATTTATAGGCCCAGATGTCTATCAATCTATTGAATCTATCCATCTATCTATTTATATGAATTGACATCAATTCCAATGAAATTATGTGAGTGGCCGGTGATTGCTAAATTAGTGTCACTGGGAGACCAACTTTTTCCAGAAACTCTCATTATTGCGCATTTGGTTGTCTTAATTCTAAGTTGTTGGCACCCTTTCTGTATCAAAAAAATTCTTAAGTGTCCATTTCTGATTTTTCGATTTCATTCATTTAAAATTTGTGAAATTCCTTTAATGAACACCAGTTAAATTTCTAAATCAGATCAAAAGTTCAAACTCACATTTCACTGACTGTGCTGCCTGTCAGGTCCGCCCTAACATGCATTTTTGAAGCAACCCAGTGAAGTTCTGCTGAGTTCTTCTGAGCGCAGACCTTACAGGCAGCAGCACGGACCAGAAAGGCAACAGTCCCAGTTACCTAGAAGCCAATTAGATACCCATTTGGACTTAAATTTCGCCTGCTTGAATTGCAGACGGTGCTCAGTCAGGGTTTAAGGTTATTCCATCGGTCTCCGAGTCAAAAATCCTTTAAAAATGCTCTGCTTCATCTACATTTGCTATATCGTTTGTACAATGTAATAATCCGTTTGTACAATGTAGTAAACCGTTTGTACAATGTAGTAAACCGTTTGTACAATGTAGTAAACCGTTTGTACAATGTAGTAAACCGTTTGTACAATGTAGTAAACCGTTTGTACAATTTATAGTAAACTGTTTGTACAATTTAGTAAACCGTTTGTACAATGTAGTATATCGTTTAAACGATGTAGTAAATCGTTTAAATGATGTAGTAAATCGTTTAAACGATGTAGTAAATCGTTTAAACGATTTACTACATCGTTTGTACAATATAGCTGACGCTGGCTCCATCACTAAAATGTCATTTGCAAGATTTAAGTTTGTGAGTCAACCAATGGCCCGATTGACTTCAAATAAATTGTATCTGGAAGATATTGAACTCAGCTACATGTACATATGTGTTTCAATGCCAGGAATGGAATAGAAGTTGGTTAAAATAAAACACAAAAACGGGTCACGGAAATATGTTTTCACACTTGTCGCCTGGTTCAGTTCTTGTTCAATCCTGCAGGTTATTGATTGCATATTTAGCAATGTCTTATTTCATTATTTTCTACTAAAAAATACTCATTATAGAAGACAAAATACAGAAATAAAGTTAGTTTGGGTTCACTTTGCACAGATACATTGGGGAAATGCAGGGAAAAAATGATGTGACACACATACAGCATGACACTCAATAATGTTTTATAGTTTTCTGTAACAATGAATATAAACTTCTCACACTTAGAAACGCACACCTATTAGCACAGCTTAAAAACAAACTTCTAATTAAGGAATAACCATAAAATTTTGCATTGATGATGCTGAATATCCATGCCAAGGGTCTGGAAAATTTCAAGGAAAAATAAAAGAGAATCGGCGGCATCAGGCCACATTTTGTGAGACTGCTTCAAAAACCAAAATCACAACCAATGCAAATCGAGGCAGAAAACATTTTTGCATTAAGTCCATCAGCGTCCAATTTTTTGAGTTTTGAGTTCATGGATAATGAAAGTGGTTCCCTTGACCCCTTCAAGCATTTTAAAGCATGTTGTGGTTGTGGTCTTAATTTGAACCCAAATTGGTATTTTTCACATTTTGTTTGTAGCATCCTCTTCAAAAATGATGTGTCATAAGCTTGGATAATTACCCCAATGTGAGAATTTTTTGCAAGGCAATCTTGGTGGCCTTCTTTGTTAACAATTTCAAATCATTAACATGTGGATGTGGTGGGTATTCTCCGCATTTCAGCCTCATTCAACTTTGCTAATCCCAAATTTCAAACAACCATAAAAAATTGTGTCGGGCTCTTCGGCTCTTTGAAAAACCGACAGATTTTCTTCAATCTTTAGCCAAACAGTTAATTAGCAGGCTTGGAAGGTTACAAAGAATTATCGTTTGTACAATGTAGCAAATTGTTTGTACAATGTAGTAAATCGTTTGTACAATGTAGTAAACCGTTTGTACAATGTAGTAAACCGTTTGTACAATTTACTATATTGTTTGTACAATGCAGTAAACCGTTTGTACAATTTACTATATTGTTTGTACAATTTACTATATTGTTTGTACAATATACTATATTGTTTGTACAATGTAGTATATCGTTTGTACAATGTAGTAAACCGTTTGTACAATTTACTATATTGTTTGTACAATTTACTATATTGTTTGTACAATATAGTATATTGTTTGTACAATGTAGTATATTGTTTGTACAATGTAGTACATTGTTTGTACAATGTAGTACATCGTTTGCACAATGTAGTACATTGTTTGTACAATTTACTAGATTGTTTGTACAATGTAGTAAATTGTTTGTACAATGTAGTAAATCGTTTGTACAATGTAGTAAATCGTTTGTACAATGTAGTAAATTGTTTGTACAATGTAGTAAATCGTTTGTACAATGTAGTAAACTGTTTGTACAATTTGCTATATTGTTTGTACAATATACTACATTGTTTGTACAATGTAGTAAATTGTTTGTACAATGTAGTAAATCATTTGTACAATGTAGTAAATTGTTTGTACAATGTAGTATATCGTTTGTACAATATAGCAATTTAAATTGTTTGTACAATATAGTACATTGTTTGTACAATGTAGTACATCGTTTGTACAATATACTATATTGTTTGTACAATGTAGTATATCGTTTGTACAATGTAGTAAACCGTTTGTACAATTTACTATATTGTTTGTACAATATACTATATTGTTTGTACAATATACTTTATTGTTTGTACAATATACTATATTGTTTGTACAATGTAGTAAATTGTTTGTACAATGTAGTAAATCGTTTGTACAATGTAGTAAATTGTTTGTACAATGTAGTAAATTGTTTGTACAATATAGTAAATCGTTTGTACAATGTAGTATATTGTTTGTACAATATAGCAATTTAAATTGTTTGTACAATATAGTACATTGTTTGTACAATGTACTATATTGTTTGTACAATTTACTAGATTGTTTGTACAATATAGTATATTGTTTGTACAATATAGTAAATGGTTTGTACAGTTTAGTAAACTGTTTGTACAATTTACTAGATTGTTTGTACAATATAGTAAATCGTTTGTACAATTTACCTTTTTTTTTTTTTTGCATGTCCTAAAATGGCTTCCGTAGGACAAAAAAAAAATGGGACAAAAAAAAAATTGGAAAAAAAAAAATTCGGAAAATAAAAAAATTCTGAAAAAAAAATTTCGGAAAAAAAAAATTTAGGGGAAAAAAAATTTAAGGAAAAATTTTTTTTCGGAAAAATAAAAAAATTCGGAATTTTTTTTTTTTTTCGGAAAACAAATTTTTGAGGGCAATAGTCCTGGTCAATATACTAAAATAATGACTGACATGTGACCAGCTCTCAGCCAATGACAGCTCTGCTTTCATGGTCGAGGTATAATAATGATAAACAAGAACACAATCAGTTGGGCCTAAATTAATTGATGCTATTTAAGTACAGTAATAGCAATCAGCTTTAAAACTTCACAGTTCACACCTCCAATAATCTTCACACATCACTGCTCACAAGTAGGCTGCTGATAGTTCAGTCATTTTCCCTGGGTGTGGCACGGCAAGCATGATGCTACACCGGGTGGCGACACCTGTTAGCAAAATAAGCTTTTTTCATGCAGACGACATAAATGAGCATAAAAATGAAATTTTCAAAACAGAATAGGATAGTTAAGAACCAAATGGAATTTTTCAGACACTACTGCAGTATTGCAGGAGAAATTCAGGGATGTTTACTTTTACCGAAACTAACTGTTTAATCAGGGACCAACTCCATGGCAGGTACAGGCAGTCCTTCATTCTCACTCCACTGACAGATTCAAAATTTACTATGAGCTGTTGTTAAGCTAAGTTCGCTGACGCGACGGGCGGCTTCGCCGCCCGTCGCTACGCGAATAATAAAACATCTGGGACAACAAATAGTATGTTGGTGGGTCAACTTTTTGCAATGCATACTTTGGGCAAACTTTTCTTTAATGTGATTTTTCCTGATAAGCATATCAACTGATTAACCGCTCCTCATACCACTTGTGTTACATGTAGCTGTTAGCACTCCTTTACAAAAAAAAGACCATAATATTGTCAGCGTATCTGTTACCTTAAATATATATTGTGAGAGCCAATGGGCATGACAGTTATTAACAAAATTTGGTTCACATTTAAACCTGACTTCCTTGCCAACTTTCATGAAGGTAAGTTGAAGTTTATTATTGATGGCTTGGCAATTTTTCGGTCGAAAATCTACTTTCTTGAATATTTCATTATGTAGTACAGTTGATGTTTTGCTATTGGGCCAATGCTAATCTTCCTGACCAAACTGCTTGTGGGAGCATGGAGTCTTTCCCCATTCGATGAAAACATATCGACGGGTAAAAGTTTTAAGGGTGTAAGTGCTTCATAAATACAGGTACTGTTTACATACACCCTTATAGCTTTCACCCGTCGATATAAATGGGTCATAAAGGACAATATTTTGAGGTATGTGACATACAGATTGGCTGCCAATTTTCTTTTCTGCGCGCATAGTTATATATACTCACTAACATGTGGCAATATAATGCACTCTTTATCATTGCTTATCAACATCAGTATCAGCATGATACCCACCTTTATAAGTCTGTATATTAGGACATAAATGCAGTGGTGATCATGCCAATGTTATATTTCAGACCATGATTTACTTCTAAAGCTATACAATTATATTCATATATATTCTCCAAATTGGTCACAATCAAAATTAAATTATGTTTCATTTGAGTCACAAAGTGCTAACATTAGATATCGAGGGGGGTGGATTTTTACAGCCTTTAAACTTGATATGTAAAAAGAGTAGACTTTTGCACTGTGAAAATGGACCGATGACTTGTCAATACTAATCCTCAAAAACAATGGAAATGGCCCTCTCTTGATCATGTCAAATCAAACAGCCTCTATGTTTACCATTACATGTTGAATGCAGAGAAGATGACACTTCATTGGCTGTTATGACTCACTGAGTGCCAAAATACATATTGCATGTATGAACAAACACTCATTTTTTGTCTACAAAGTTTAATGATTTCTTTCTAAATTTTTGGTGAAATAAACAAATTCTTACAAAGTATAATTATGATTGCTGGAATAAAATCGTATCACACATCTTATTTGAACCAACTTGTCTTCTTGTTTGTAGGGGAAGCTTGGGAGAGTTGGGCCACTTTATACTTTCTTGCAACCCTGCTGCTGACCTGTAAAGGTAATGTTTATACAAACATGCTCGATACATTTTTTGCATCTAGAGATATTTAAGAATATATAGATTGTATGAACGAATCAATGCATGCAAATATCATTTTTCTACACTATACAACAATATTAAAACAACAGGTAAAACCGTTGGCTCAATTCTCTCCACTGAATGAGAGACCTTGGTCAAGCATGGGCCATGGATGGGTCAAAATTTGGTAAGTCTGAAATTCTTGTCTCCAGTGTTTAACAATAATTCATAATGGCAGGAAGGCACATGGATTACCACTTGTGGTCATTTGTCACAGACAAGGATATTAGCAAAATTTATAACACAAAAAATATGTGGCAGAATATTTTTATCCCATCAAAAAATAGCATTGATGTGACCAACCCCCCTGAAAATGGCCTGTCTCCACCAACATTTTCTTCTATTTTTATTTTCTTTTATTTGAAAGATCGCATCACAAAAATGAGTACAGGATCCTGATTAAATTAAACTCTTCCATACATTGAGACATGACTGGCAGTCTTCTAAAATCTAGTTACCAATTGCTGATATAATATTCAGTATAAGAGCAGGAGATTGTTGTGTCAATGTCTCCAATATTGCGTCATTAGCATCACATCGGATTTGTTTCTTAATAAATATTAAAGGGACGCACATTCTGAGAGAAAACCTTGTGTCTGACGTTGTCTGAGAACCCAAGAAAATGACTGAACTATCTGTAGCTCTGTATCATTTATGTTAACCAAAATAAAGAGTATTTTTGTTGGCATGTCAGTTGTCCTATCTCAATTTGTCATTAGCAAACGCCTTCCTGCTCTATTTTGACTGCATATTTCTGAACCAAAATCACTGTGAACATGTGTCTGGTGTTAATAAGGTCATTGCATGCACATATTGTCAGACTGCCAGCTTTGCACTGGTCCCTGCAGAGATTTTTGCCTTAATTATCATTAGCATCGCGCTGTCATTAGCATCATGTCAAAAATGGCTTATTGCCTTTACCTCACTAAAATTTTGTTGCCGGTGACTGGGGTTGATATTGGTTAAATATATATTATCAATTAATGTTTAAGAAGAATATTACATAACATTTTTGCATTTTCCTAGCATCTGACATGCTTAGTATGAAGTTTGATGCTTCTCTGAGATTACTAATCAAATATGGGATACCAGTGACATTTTACTATTGTCTAGTATCTGAAATATGGCTCAGCAAAGACATTGGGAACTAGAGGGAGTTGTGGAGATAACTTTCATTATTCAGAATCCAAACTATTGGTGAAAAGAGTATTTTTGTTTTGTAATACATTCTTCAGCTCTAAGTGGTGCGGATTTCAAGTTATAGGCATGATGCTAATGACGCACATATTTGGTATTTAATTGACCAAAATTCATTATCTCAAAAACAATTGGTGCTAGAGACCTGGAACTTGGGCCAAAATGTGCGAGTCACCTGCCTAATCATTGGTAATCGATTATTTAGCCCGAAGTGATCAGGATTTTTCATTTATAAGTGTGATTTTAAAGACAGTCAAAAAACATCACAGCTGCATTTATCACCTCAGTACAGATCAGCAGTGCATTGGGACCCTTGGACATGAAAGTGCAGTGATAGCTGATTGTTTGACCTACCCAATGCAAACTTTAAAAGGCATTTCTGGACCGAAAAATTTTCAAATTTTTTTCAGCTGAAATTTCAAGGTTTTCAAATTTTGACCCGGATATATCCATGCTTTAGCCAAGCTAATAACTTTATTAACCAAATTTAGAGGAGTCATTGATCCAGACTTGAAGTCTCCTGATCCAGACTTGAAGTCTCCTGCAACTCCAATTTGCAGCAAGATTCCAGTCTCCACCAGCTATCGTCATCTAAATTTGGAGATATTTAATTTGGAGAGAAGTCTCCCTCATTCCACCGTTTTCACCATAATCTGATTATTGGCCAAAATGGTGGTTTGGTTGTCTCCTAAACGGTTTAAATGTATAAAAAAACACTGAATATTTTATGATTCTAAGAGTGCCACACTGTAGTTCAAATTAGTCTGCACCTTGCTGTCTGATAGATTGTGAAGAACTTGGCTGATATGGCTCAGTTTTTACTATTTTGTCCAAATGTAAGTTTTCTGCCTTTAAGAAATAACTTAAAAAGAGATAACCAAGTGTCGTACACCTATGGAAAGATTATTACTCAGGTAGCTACAGCTTTAAAAAAAGTTAGTTTCAATGAAAATCAAGGTTGCCAAACCCCGCGGCCCAACTCTCCCAAGCCACCCCTAACATAGCTAAAAGCTTTAAATAAACCTTGTGCTTTAATTGCGTTTAGAGTCATTCCAGACATTAAAGATTTATGTTACTTCATTTTATTAAGATGTCCATTCTTATTGTTGTTTTTTTTTTCAGATGGAGGCTTGCACTGATCATGATTATCCAGCTATTGTCTTGGACTGTGGGTCTGACATGCTGAAGGCTGGATTGGCAAGTAATTCTGAACCTGCGGTTGTGTTCCGATCTGTTGCAGCAATTCTTCGTCAGGGCGTTGCTAGCGAAGGGTTCAACGTTCTAGATCAATATTTTGGGAATGAGGTTACTCACGGGAAGCATTATCGAGGATATTTCCTTGAGAGGTATCCTGTTCAAAATGGTATAATCACCAGGCCTGATGACATGGAAAGTCTTTGGCGCCGGGCTTTTTTCGATCAACTAAAAGTGGACCCAGAAGACCACCCAGTTCTCTTGACAGAGGCTCCTTTAAATCCTAAAATCACCAGAGAGGAGTCTGTTCAGATTTTATTTGAGCACTTTCGAGTGCCTTCCATATGCATCCGCCAGCAACCTGTACTATCTCTATATAGATCAGGAAGAACAACAGGGATGGTACTGGACTCCGGAGAAGGGCAGACCCATGCTGTTCCTGTGTATGAAGGGCACGCCTTACCGCATGCTATGGAGAGCCTTAATGTGGCCGGTGGAAATATTTCATCCTTTCTATATAAAGATTTACGTGATAGAGTCAATGAATGGATAGCATCTTTTAAGTTAAAGGATGGCATCAGAGACATCAAGAAGGAATATTGTTTTGTTGCTCTGAACTATGAGCAAGAGTTAAAAACTGCAGCTGCCTCATCAACCTCAGAACAAGTATACAAGTTTCCTGATGGCCAAACAGTAATGTTAGGATCGGAAAGATTTTCTGCACCTGAGATACTCTTCCAACCTAAAATCAATGGGGTTGATGATGTTGGCATTCATGAAAAAATTTACAACTCAGTCATGAAATGTGATGCTGATCTTCAAAATGATCTCTTAGGGAACATTACCTTGTCTGGTGGGACATCTATGTTCCATGGTAAGTCTTCTTTTTGTCTGTTAAAACGCAAAATTTATATTAGAAATGTGTTATAGCCAGGGCTTTGGAGTCGAGTAATAAGTGAACCGACTCCCAACTTTCTTTGGCTTTCTGAAAAGCAACCCCGACTCATTAGGTCTCCTGAATTACGACTCCTACTCCAACTCCTGACTCCACTTATCAGCATTATTGCATACAAAAAACTAATTCTAAAAAGTTTTCATAGAATCATGTACATGAAGACTTGTATTGTTTAAGAAGTTTTGTGTAAAATGCGGGATGCATTTCACATTTTTGAACTGTATTTTTGTAAATTATATTAATTGTTCCTTTGGAGTCAGGAGGCACCTACTTAATTTGCGACATCAACTCCTCTGTAACTTCATCCATAAAAATTTTTAAATCATGGATGATGAGCCGTGAGACAAAAGCATAATGAAACAGTATCTATATACTTAGGCGTATATAGTTGATTAATCATGGAAAGTATAAAATAAATTTAAAACTTTAAATCAAAATTAAAACTCAAAATTCAAATTAAATTAAAGTATAAAATAATTTTAAATGTTAATCAAAAGTCAATTGAATTAAATTTTATATCTTTTGAATTTTTAGTCAAGTAAATGACCAAACACCAGATGAACACACTTTGGGGCATGATTACCGTGGCTCCTGAAAGTAAATACATGCATCTCTTAATGATTTGCCATTGAAGACCATAATATTTATTTCAACTTAAAGTTGTCTCACCAAAATGGTTGTAACATCAACAATATTGCACAAATCTTTGAACCAAGGACAGTACTATGCCATTGAGGTTTCCCACTATATGTGTACCAGCCTTGCCATTGAATTTGTGTCAGGAGCCTGATAGAAATTCAACGGGCAGGCTGGTATAGTAGTGGGAAATCTCGAAGGTTTATGATACCATAGTCGGCACAATGATACATACTATATTTAGTGAAGCCATTATATTGCACTTTGAGACAACTTTAACATGGGAATTAAACATTGTCAATTCTCAGTGTACGGCTGTAAGCTTGTTACGCTTACCCTGACCACAACATACACTTTTTTGTGAAGTTGTGACAAACAGATGAACTCTCCTCCGGTGTGACGGACATGATTAACAGTTTGAGATCTCTCATGAATGGATGGTTGAGTGTGTATAGTTGCTGCCTGCTAGTTCTTTCAATTACTTTCTTTGTAGAAAACCATGAACAATTATTTGTAGAAAACCATAAACAATTATTTAACTAACGCCGGAAAAAAGCTGTCGAAGGATTTAAAAACTTCAGAATTTTATAGCACTTGTTGGTGGGGTGAATGAAAATTTGCCATTGAAGACCATGTTGAACTTAAAATTGTCTCACCAAAATGGCTATAACATCAAAAATATTGCACAAATCATTGAACCAATGATTGTATTATACCATTGAGGTTTCCCACTATATGTATACCAGCCTTGCCGTTGAGTTTGTTTCTGAAGCAGGACAGAAATTCAACGGCCAGGCTGGTGCATGTACATGTGGTGGGAAACCTCAATGGTATATGATACCGTAGTTGGTACAATGATTCATACTATATCGGTGAAGCCATTACACTATACCTTCAGACAACTTTAACATGGACTTTAATGGCAGACCATTGAGGGATGTTCTTACTTTCAAGAGCCATTGTACATATACTAATTTGCATGATGTATCACTTTCATGTCATATTTGAATTAATCTCATTTTCTTTGACACTGTTTATATCCACAGGCCTTGAAGAACGTCTGACTAAAGAAGTGACTGACCTTGCACCATCATCCACGGAGGTCTATATCCATGCTCTTCCAGAGAGGAACTGCTCTGCCTGGATAGGAGGATCCATATTTGCATCTCATTCCAGTTTCCAGAAGACGAGCATCTCCTTGAAGGAGTATGATGAAGCAGGACCAAGCATCTGTCACAGACATTGCTTTTAAACTGAACGAAAGTTACATAGTATTACTCCATTTGCATTAGGATTTGTTCTCGGGAAATGGACCAAAAACTGAAACCAACTGAACCTTGACTAACAGTTATGGGAACTTCATTTTCCAGTTTCCCGGTTTCTTGGAAAACAGGGAAATCAGTGTTATTGAGCACCACAGTTTGGTTAAGTGATCTTTGACTGCCAAACACAAGGATGATCCATAACCAACCTCGGCATGACATCATTTTCTCCAGCAGAGAAGACAAATTGAAGGATACATTGTTATTGAATTGACAATGAGAGCATATCTACGTTGTTAGAAGAAAAAAAGAAGTGGTGTCAGTCTGCTGAACAACATAATTTATATATGTGTACAACTGTACATAGTTGGCATACTTTGGGCACACTTTTTAAAATTATATTTTTTTATGATAAGCATATCAACCGTTTTATCACTCCTTATACAATATGGCTGTTGACACTCCTTCACAAAAACGACATTGTACCTACAAGTGTGTGTCTCATATCTTAAATACTATGAGAGGCAAAGGGCATATTAACAACATTGTTCTGACACTTATGTGGTTTCCTTGCTAACTTTCAGGTAGGTAAGTTGAGGTTTATTATTGTGGGCTTAGCAAACTTACTGCAAATCATGTTTCTGCCATACATCTAATTTCTTTACTATTTCATTATAAAGTACAGTTGATGTTTTGCTCAATGACAATCTTCTTCAACCAAACTGCTTGTTACAGCAGCATGGATTCTTATCTTATCAGGAAACATATGAGGTCATATTTAGACTTAAAATACATCTTTAAATACATCTTTTAACGTACAATTATGATTACAGGAACAGAAATTACAATTATCATATGTCTCGTTTGCAATCAACTGGTCGTCTTGTTTCCAGGGGAAGCCAGGGAGAGTTGGGCCACTCGTTACTTTCTTGCACCCCCCACTGACTGAAGGGTTCATACAAATTAGCTTGATACATTTATTGCATAAAGAGATATTTTTATGAGGGAACTGATGTATGCAAAGATTATATGAGCTACAGCAATATTAAAATTAAAATTTGGCCAAATTCTCCCCCATTAAATGAGAGACTAGGGCCAATCAGGGACAGAGTGGGGAGGTGGATACATGTCTGGTTTGGCAAAGCTCAACTTGAGGGTTAAGAATAGTCACAAGCACATCAGCCAAGTGCCTAATACTGGGATATGACATCTATGGAAAGATTGTTATTTAATCTTTGGTTGCTACAGCTTTAAATGTTTCAATGAAATTCAGGGTTGCCAAAACCAGCGGCGGACTCTCCCAAGCCAGCCCTACCGTATGCTTAAAGCTATCTTAAAATTAATATACACCGTGTGTTTTAACTGCTTTTATGCTCATCGCACTTCAGCAAAGATTCTCTGGGTGGCTCATCGCAGACTTTGATTAGAGTTTTATGTTACCTTATTTCACTGTAGGTTGTCAATTCTGATGGAATTTATTTTGCAGATGGGAACATCCAGTGATTATGATTTTCCCGCTATTGTCTTGGACTGTGGGTCTGACATGCTGAAGGCTGGATTAGCAAATAATTCAGAACCTGAAGTTGTGATCCCATCTGTTGCGGCAATTCTTCGCCCAGCCGTTGTTAGTAGTTTTAACCTTCAACATACATCTTATGGGAACGATGTTACTCACGGGAATCGTTATCGAGGATATTTCCTAGAGACGTATCCTGTTGTAAATGGTATAATCACCTGGCCTGATGACATGGAATGTCTTTGGCGCCAGGCTTTCTTCGATCAACTAAAAGTGGACCCAGAAGACCACCCAGTTCTCTTGACAGAGGCTCCTTTAAATCCTAAAAACACCAGAGAGAAGTCTGTTCAGATTTTATTTGAGGTGTTTGAAGTGCCCTCCATCTGCTTCAGCCTGCAACCTGTGCTATCTCTATATAGATCAGGAAGAACAACAGGGATGGTATTGGACTCCGGAGAAGGGCTGACCCATGCTGTTCCTGTCTATGAAGGCCACGCCATACCACATGCTATGGAGAGCCTGAATCTGGCTGGTGGAAGTATTTCATCCTTTCTATATAAAGATTTACGTGATAGAGTTTGTTGCAGACCCTGTGTAATCTGCAATTGGTTTCAACTATATTTTTTATGATTTGAGAATTTATTATTGGTAGAGGGCACCACCTCTCAGATTCTCTGAAAATGAGTACTCTGGTGGCTAATACAAATTTGAGAGACCTATTTCCATGGTCCAGTGACCTCAATCAGCCTAATTAAGGGCCAATCATGTAACAGCATGAAAATGCATTTTTTGAAGTTTGAAGCTGGTCAGTTTGCCACTTTGAAGCTGTCAGTTGGAGAGGAAACTCCCAACTTTTTATTGTCAACTCATGCTTAGCTGAGTCAAATTGGTTAGTACATTTTGTTCTACTTATCTTCTTAAAATTATTTATCACTGTAAAATGTAATGGTGTAGGTACAATTTAGGGATTTGGTAAAATATTTATTGGTATAAAATTTATATATAAAAAAATGTTGTGTCATTATGACATTGTGGTATTTTTAACCACATGTCAAATTAATCTGTGGAAAAGGTATTATTTATGTTTCAATGAACCTAGTTAGATTTTATGAAGAATTTCTATTTGGTATTGTGTATTAATTTTGGATGTACAATTTGTAGGTCACATGAAATTTGAAGGTTACATGAAATGAACATGAACCGTTACTACATTACAATTGATGACATATGATGGCAATCTGGATGCAACTCTGTTATAGAGAAGCCACATGTTTGTAAGTGGTTAATTGTATATGAAATATGACATTCTTTTCAATTTATTTATTTTGTGTGAATGTGTGTGATTGTAAATTTTAGTTTCTGATTTTTTGTGTTTTTTTTTGTTTCATTTTAAGATTCACCGTATCGTATCGTATCGTAACATATCTACTACTATGAGTGAATAAAGAGCTTTACTCTCAACTACGGAGTCTGTATTCCATAGTGAATAAACATGGACGGAGAAGATGGAGATCGTCCCCAGGACCAAGAACTCGCAAATCGATTGGAAGAAACCAAGAAGCAACGCACAGCCCGCAAGTCTGCCTTCACACGCCAATTTAATAAGGTGAATCGAGTAATCGCTGAAAGAGATGCAGAAAATGTTAAAACTGAACTCGAACAACTTAAAATTAAATTCAAAAACTATGAGCAGGCTCACGAGAGTCATCATGAACTGTTAGTAGAAGAAACAGCAATTGAAGGAAGCGATAACCACTTTTTTGAAGTGCAAAATGACTATGTTAGTGGGTTGAATGCTGCTCATGAATTTCTTGAGAAAATTTCTTCAGCTGGCAAAGTAGCTGAAGCCAAAGTCGAAGTGAAGGCAAATGACAATTTAAGCTCTAAAGAAATTATGGGCTTGTTGAACTATCCAAGACTTGAAATTCCCAAGTTTAGTGGTAACCCAATTCATTATTATTCATTTATTGCTATGTTTGACGAGGCCGTGAGTTGCTCCAAGGAGAGTGACAAGACAAAGTTAACCCGCCTTTTGCAATTTACTGAGGGCAAAGCCCATGATGCTATCATGTTGTGTGCTGATATGAGTGACGGCACAGGTTACGAACAAGCTCGTAAAATTTTGTATGAGAGGTATGGTAACATTCACCTCGTAACTCAAAGACTGATAAATGATATGAGAGATGGAAAGGAGGTTAGAGGGCCTGAAGAACTCGAAGCCTTCTGTGATCAGTTGAGAAATTGTTGTATGACTCTGAAACAAATGGGTAAAATTCAAGAGGTTCAAAGCCATATGTATATCTCCGATATTGTTGACCGTCTGGAAAAATTCATCCGGAATAAATGGAGAACGAGAGTCTTTGAAGTTAAGAAGAAACATGATCGTTATCCTACATTTGAGGAATTTGTTGAATTTGTCGTTGAGATAACTTGGCAAGAAACTGATCCTGTGTATGGTAAAATGCATGGAAAACGATCCAACAAAAGGTCTGACGGTAAAAGCTCAGAGGTTAAACATGAAAAAAGGTCTAGTACTTTTTCAACGAATGTTAATCAAGGTTTCAAGAGTTACAAGTGTGTTTTGTGCAAAGGTGAACATCGCTTGTTTTATTGTCAAAAATTTAAAGATATGAAGCCACCCGAAAGGTTGCGTTTTGTGACTGACAACAAATTGTGCGAGAATTGTCTCTTCTCTAATCATGCAACCGTTGACTGTCGTAAGTCCAGTGTATGCTCAGTTCCAGGCTGTGGTGCTCGTCACACCAAATTTATTCACGTAGGTCAACGGGATGCCTCAGGTTCAGAAAATTTAGTAACAAAATCTCAAGTCAAAATTGTTAAAAATGCAAATGTAAATACTACAAGTGATGTTCACATGCCTGTTGTGCCTGTCAAAGTTAATGGAGATTGTGAAACGTGCTCCATTTTAGATTCTGCCTCTACTAGCAGTTTCTGCACTCGGTCATTAGTTGATTATTTGAAAGTCAAAGGTAATCCTGTCACTTATTCAATTAGAACATTGAACAAACCAGTCGAAGAGGTTCATTCAGTTTCGGTCAGTTTGAATTTGTCATCGCTTGATGGTCATCAGAATTTGACTGTCTCTAATGTCTATGTGGTCGAAGAAATCCCGTTCAAATCTTCTTGTCCGATTTCAGATTTTCCTCATCTCAAAGGTATTGATTTGGTTGCTGGTGGTCAAACAATTGATCTTCTTCTTGGGCAGGATAATGCTGAAGCTTTGGTACCCCTAGAAGTTCGGAAAGGTAAAAGGGGAGAACCATTTGCTTGCAGAACTTTGTTCGGTTGGTGTGTCAATGGTTTGAGTAAATTTGTTGAGCCGACAAGCAAGAATGTTGTCGCAAATTTCATCTCCAGTTCATTGTCAGCCTCTGTTGATGTGGATAAGTTGTGGCGATTAGAGAATGAAGGAATTACTCGTGAGGAACAGTCTTGGTCGGTTAAAGACAGAGAAGTTATTGATTTGTGGGACAAAAGTGTTCGGTTGGTAGACGGTCATTATGAGTTGCCCATTCCGTGGAAACATGATATTCAAATGCCAAATAACATTGCTGTAGCTTCTTCGAGGCTCAAATCTCTCAAATCTGGTCTATCCAAGAAGGGTCTGTTCACTAGATATGATGATGAAATTCAGAAATTGTTACAGAATGGTTATGCTGAATCGGTCCCCGATGGTGAGATTCAAAGTGCGGAGAAAGTTTGGTATTTGCCTCACCAGGCTGTGGTTACCGAGAAGAAACCCGACAAGTTACGGGTCGTCTTCGACTGCGCTTCAAAATATCGTGGAGAGTCGTTGAATAGCATGTGTCTACAAGGTCCTGACTTGAATAATAAGTTGCTCAATGTTCTTCTTCGCTTTAGGCAGCATCAGTATGCATTTACGGCTGACATCGAAGCGATGTATAATCAGGTCACAATTCCAATCTATGATCGTAATGCTTTGCGGTTTCTGTGGGACGGCGATGATATCTTGCGACATTACAGGATGACTTCTCATTTGTTCGGAGGTGTTTGGTGCGCTGCTAGTGCTACTTATGCAGTCCGTAGAACATTGTTGGATTTCAGTACTAGTGAGGAAGTTGCGAACACGATTCGTAATTCTTTCTATGTAGACGACTGCCTCAAGTCGGTTCAGTACAAGGAAGAAGTCTTACAACTTTGTGAAGGTGTTACTAAATGTCTAAAAAATGCTGGTTTCCGGTTGACCAAATTTGTCATTAATGATCCTGATTTGCTGCAGTGCATTCCTGAAGAGGAAAGAGCCAAAGAAGTCCGTGATTTTGATTCTTCAGCTTGTAGTAAAGTCTTAGGAACTAAGTGGGATGTTGTTGAGGACAAGTTCTTTGTGTCTGTTAACGTTGCTGAAAGTGATCGTATCACAAGAAAGCAAATGCTCAGTACTGTTGCTTCTTGTTTTGATCCGCTAGGCTTAGTCTGTCCAATGATAGTTGCTGGTAAGATATTGTTTCAGGATGCTACGCGACTCAAATATGGTTGGGATGATGATATTCCTTCTGAGATGCTTTCTGATTGGAACAGGTGGATTGTTCAGTTGCAGGAGTTGGAGAATTTAAGAGTTCCACGTTGTATTAAGCCAAGCTTATTTGACGACGCTGCTGTAGAATTGCATTTCTTTAGCGACGCAGGGATTCGTGCTTATGGAGTCTGTTGCTACGTACGTTGTATTAACAAGCATGGTCAAATTCACACATCTCTATTGGTTAGCAAGACTAGAGTAGCTCCAGTCAAGTCAATTACTATACCCAGACTAGAATTGCAGGCTGCAGTTCTTGCTGCGCGTATGAGTGATACCTTGCATAGAGAATTGGATATTTGTCTCAATCAGTCTTACTTTTGGGTTGATAGTGAATTGGTGCTTAAGTACATTGCCAACGAGACCAAGCGCTTTCACGTATTTGTTGGGAATAGAGTGAGTGAAATTCGCCAACTTACCGAAGTGTCGCAATGGAATCACATCCCAGGAAAAGAAAATCCGGCAGATCTTCTTACGAAGCCATTGCAAAAATTGGATTCTGAAAAGTGGTTTAGTGGTCCGAAGTTTCTCAAAACTCACAAGAGTGATTGGAATTTGTTAAAAGTCAATTCGAGTTTGTCCGACGGTGATCCGGAAGTCAAAGCGGATGTCAAAATTTGTGCTGCAGTTTGTGTTGATCCTCGGAAACATCCTGTAGATTCACTTGTTGAACACTTTTCTTCTTGGTATGATGTCAAAAGGTCTGTGGCATGGTTGCTCAGGTTGAAGGATTATCTCAGAAGACGCGTGAACGTCAAAGGTAGACTGTCTGTTGATGAACTTGAGGTCGCCGAAAATCTAGTACTCCATCATGTCCAGGAGCAGTCTTTCGCAAAGGAGATTAAAGAATTGTCTCAAGGGAAGTCTCTTCATGTTGGAAGTAGTGTCCGGAATTTGAGTCCATTTCTTGATCAAGATGGTTTGTTGAAAGTAGGAGGAAGGTTGAATCGTGCAAAGGATGCTCTTTGCAAACAGCCAATTCTTATTCCCCATTCTCATCCTGTTTCGCGCCGCATTGCTTTGTATTATCACAATAAAGCACACCTGGGTACCGAGTGGGTGCTTAGTGATTTGAGAAGCAAGTTCTGGATTACGAAAGGCAGGGTCGTTGTCAAAGGTGTATCCAAGGATTGTGTTATGTGTCGAAAACTTTTCGCACCAGTGTCGGAACAAAAATGGCAGATTTACCATTTGAACGTCTGGAAGCTTTTAAGTCTCCATTCTCATATGTAGGCATCGATTGCTTTGGTCCCTTTTTTGTGAGACAAGGTCGTTCGGAGGTCAAGCGCTATGGCTGCGTGTTCTCTTGTCTATCCGTCAGGGCTATCCATTTGGAAAAATTGTGTAGTCTGGACACGGACAGTTTGTTAAATGCTCTTCGCAGATTTATCTCGCGTCGTGGATTGCCTGAAAAGCTATTCTGTGATAACGGCACAAATTTAGTTGGAGCAAGTAGAGAGTTGTCGAAATGTCTCAAAGAACTTCGTCATGACAAATTACACGAATTTTGTGTTAAGAATGGTTTTCAGTGGCATTTCAATCCCCCGCATGCATCCCACATGGGGGGTATTTGGGAACGTCTGATCCGTACGGTTCGTAAGGTCTTTGCTGGTGTTTTCAATGCTCATTACAGAATGACAGATGAAGTCCTAGAGACAATATTTTGTGAGATTGAGTACATTATCAACAGTAGACCAATTACCAAATTGAGTGATGATCCAAATGATGGTGTATCTTTGTGTCCAAATCAGTTGTTGTTGAACAAGTCAGAACAATTCTGTCCTCCATGTGTAACAGATCCAAGTGATGTTTACAGGCGCAGATGGAAGTTTGTGCAATATGTTGCAGATCAATTTTGGAGGAAATGGATACAACAATATTTGCCAGAACTCCAACGCCGCAGTAAGTGGCAAGACCCCAAAAGAAATTTTGTAGTTGGAGATTTAATTTTATAGAAAGATGAAAATACACCAAGGTACTTGTGGCCATTAGGGCTCGTTGTTGAAGTGTACAAAAGTCAAGACAATCTAGTGAGGTCAATTAAGGTCAAGACCAAAAGTTCACATTTCGTGAGACCTGTGACGAAAGCTGTACTTTTAGAAGCTTCAAAGTAAACTGTTTTTAATTTGATTTACAATTTTTGCGTCATTTAAATTTTTTGTCATTTTACTTGTGTTGTAAAATTTTGATATACAATCTTGTTTTATTTTTACTTGTCATGAATGATTTGGTTGACAGTTTATGTAATAATTTTGATTTGTCTCATTTATGTTACATACATTACATTCTATTGATTTATTTAAATGTTTCAACATTTCAATGAGGGGGAGTGTTGCAGACCCTGTGTAATCTGCAATTGGTTTCAACTATATTTTTTATGATTTGAGAATTTATTATTGGTAGAGGGCACCACCTCTCAGATTCTCTGAAAATGAGTACTCTGGTGGCTAATACAAATTTGAGAGACCTATTTCCATGGTCCAGTGACCTCAATCAGCCTAATTAAGGGCCAATCATGTAACAGCATGAAAATGCATTTTTTGAAGTTTGAAGCTGGTCAGTTTGCCACTTTGAAGCTGTCAGTTGGAGAGGAAACTCCCAACTTTTTATTGTCAACTCATGCTTAGCTGAGTCAAATTGGTTAGTACATTTTGTTCTACTTATCTTCTTAAAATTATTTATCACTGTAAAATGTAATGGTGTAGGTACAATTTAGGGATTTGGTAAAATATTTATTGGTATAAAATTTATATATAAAAAAATGTTGTGTCATTATGACATTGTGGTATTTTTAACCACATGTCAAATTAATCTGTGGAAAAGGTATTATTTATGTTTCAATGAACCTAGTTAGATTTTATGAAGAATTTCTATTTGGTATTGTGTATTAATTTTGGATGTACAATTTGTAGGTCACATGAAATTTGAAGGTTACATGAAATGAACATGAACCGTTACTACATTACAATTGATGACATATGATGGCAATCTGGATGCAACTCTGTTATAGAGAAGCCACATGTTTGTAAGTGGTTAATTGTATATGAAATATGACATTCTTTTCAATTTATTTATTTTGTGTGAATGTGTGTGATTGTAAATTTTAGTTTCTGATTTTTGTGTTTTTTTTTTGTTTCATTTTAAGATTCACCGTATCGTATCGTATCGTAACATATCTACTACTATGAGTGAATAAAGAGCTTTACTCTCAACTACGGAGTCTGTATTCCATAGAGTTAATGAATGGATCGCATCTTTTAAGTTAAAGGATGGCATCAGAGACATTAAGAAGGAACATTGTTTCGTTTCTCTGGACTATGAGCAAGAGTTAAAAACTGCAGCTGCATCATCAACCTCAGAAGAAGTATACAAGTTTCCCGATGGCCAAACAGTAACATTAGGATCGGAAAGATTTAGTGCCCCTGAGATTCTCTTCCAACCTAAAATCAATGGGGTTGATGATGTTGGCATTCATGAAAAAATTTACAACTCAGTCATGAAATGTGATGCTGATCTTCAAAATGATCTCTTAGGGAACATTACCTTGTCTGGTGGGACATCTATGTTCCATGGTAAGTCTTCTTTTTGTCTGTTAAAACGCAAAATTTATATTAGAAATGTGTTATAGCCAGGGCTTTGGAGTCGAGTAATAAATGAACTGACTCCCGACTTTCTTTGGCTTTCTGAAAAGCAACACCGACTCATTAGGTCTCCTGAATTACGACTCCGACTCCAACTCCTGACTCCACTTATCAGCATCATTGCATACAAAAAACTCATTCTACAAAGTTTTCATAGAATCCTGTACATGAAAACTTGTTTAAGAAGTTTTTTGTAAAATTTGGGATACATTTTACATTTTTGAACTGTATTTTTGTAAATTATATTAATTGTTCTTTTGGAGTCAGGAGGCGCCTACTTAATTTGTGACTCCAACTCCTCTCTTACTTCATCCATAAACATTTTAAAATCATGGATTGTGAGCTGTGTGACAAAAGTGTAATGAATCAGTGTTTATGTCACTTATATTTAGGCCAATATAGTTGCATGATTAATCATGGAAAGTATAAAGTAAGTTAACAAATTAAAATCAAAATTAAAATTCAAAATTATAATTCAAAATTAAAATTAAAGTTAAAGTTAAATTAAAGTATAAAATAAATTTAAAAAGTAAATTGAAGGTAAATTAGATTAAATTTTGTATCTTTTGAATTCTTAGTCAACTAAAGACCACACACCAGGTGAACACACTTTGGGGCATGATACCATCGCTCCTGAAAGTAAATACATGCACCTTTTAATGATTTGCCATTGAAGACCATATTTTAACTTAAAATTGTTCACCCAAATGGTTATAACATCAACAATATTGCACAAATCATTGAACCAAAGACAATACTATGTCATTGAGGTTTCCCACTATATGTGTACCTGCCTTGCCATTGAATTTGTGTCAGGAGCCTGATAGAAATTCAACGGGCAGGCTGGTATAGTGGTGGGAAATCTCGAAGGTTTATGATACCATAGTTGGTACAATGATTCATACTATATTGGTGAAGCCATTATATTGCACTTTGAGGCAACTTTAACATGGACTTAATCATCCTCACTTCTCATTGTAAGGCTGTAAGCTTGTTAAGCTTACCCTGACCACAACATACACTTTTTTGTGAAGTTGTAGCAAAAAGATTAACTCTCCTCCGGTGTGACGGACATGTTTAACAGTTTGAGATCTCTCATGAATGGATGGTTGAGTGTGTAGTTGCTACCTGCTAGTTGTTTCAATTACTTTCTTTGTAGAAAACCATAAACAATTATTTGTAGAAAACCATAAACAATTACTTAACTAACGCCGGAAAAAAGCTGTCGAAGGATTTTAAAACTTCAGAATTTTATAGCACTTGTTGGCGGGGTGAATGAAAATTTTCCATTAATAACCATGTTGAACTTAAAATTGTCTCACCAAAATGGCTATAACATAAAAAATATTGCACAAATCATTGAACCAATGATTGTATTATACCATTGAGGTTTTCCACTATATGTATACCAGTCTTGCCATTGAGTTTGTGTCAGAAGCAGGACAGAAATTCAACGGCTAGGCTGGTTCATGTACATGTGATGGGAAACATGATACCGTAGTAGGTACAATGATTCATACTATATCGGTGAAGCCATTACATTGCACTTCGAGACAACTGTAACATGTAACTTTGTAGGTTTAATCGTGACTTTTGGAAATTCATATAGTCAATAATTCCAAACAACAAAGGTCTATTATTTACTCACAGGGAGCTTTCGTCCTTGTCTCAAGGACTTCTTCAGCCTTCTGACAAATGCTCTTTTTACCATCATCCCGATAACAGAAGCTTTGGAGGTGACCAAGAACGATTGGACGAGGATAAATCTTGGATGAATAAAACCAAGTTAGAAGCTAGGGACATATTGGAACTCGTGAACATTTGCCTGAACACCACATATTTCACCTACAAGGGGACTTACTACCAACAGAAATAGGGAGCAGCAATGGGTTCACCAGTTTCCCCTATCATAGCAAATTTGTTCATGGAGAATTTTGAGAAAATGGCCATCAACACAGCAAGTCTTCCACCAAAGTTATGGTATAGATATGTTGACGACACCTTCACAATGGTGCACATGTATGAGATTGACGGTTTCACAAACATCTGAACAGTATTAACAGAAGTATCCAGTTTACAAGAGAAGAAGAAGACGGGGCACTATTGCTTTTCTGGACGTTTTGGTTCATGTAAAAGAAGATGAAAGTACAAAGACAACAGTGTACAGAAAAAGTACAGACAAGGACCAGTATTTGAATTTCTTTTCAAATCACCACCTGGAACACAAACGATCTGTGGTCCGAACACTATTACATAGAGCAGAAAAGATCAACCAAGAAGACCAAGATAAGAGGGAGGAGATAAAGCATGTGAAAGAAGCACTAAGAGCGAACAATTACAAGGAAAGGATGCTGGAGATACCTGCAAGGAAAGAGACAACAAATACTGAAACAAGCAAGAAGAAGACGAGCACAATGATAGGATTACCTTACATCAAAAGAGTATCAGAGCCGTTAGCAACAGTTTTTAAGAAACATGGGGTGACCATGTTCCACAAGCCCATCAACACACTGAGACGACAACTGGTCCATCCAAAGGACGTTACCCCAAAATTGAATAGAACAGGCGTAATATATGAGATTGAATGCAAGACGTGCAAGAAGACATACATTGGAGAAACAGGGCGAACATTATCAAAAAGAATAGAGGACAATCCAAGAATTCTCTTTAGAGAAGAGAACCTGATGAAGAGAAAGAACAAGGAAGCGCAATCAATCGTTGAACTTGATGAAAAGAAAGATCAAGAAGCACAATCCATCGTTAAATCAGGACCAAGCCTGGACCTCCCCCCAATTTATGGCAGTCTCCTCCCGTCACATGACCTTGACCATAGGCGGTCATGTGACCCCTGAGCATTTGAAGTCAGAAGGCTGAAGAAGTCCTTGAGAAAAGGACGAAAGCTCCCTGTGAGTAAAAAATAGACCTTTGTTGTTTGGAATTATTGACTATATAACTTTAACATGGACTTCAACGGCAAATTATTGAGGAGTGTACTTACTTTCAAGAGCCGTTGTACCTACATATACTCATTTGCATGATGTATCACTTTTATGTCATATTTGAATTAATCTCGTTTTCTATGGCATTGTTTATATCCATAGGCCTTGAAGAACGTCTGACTAAAGAAGTCACTGACCTTGCACCATCATCCACCAAGGTCAATATCTTTGCTCCTCCAGAGAGGAACTACTCTGCCTGGATAGGAGGATCCATATTTGCATCTCATTCCAGTTTTCAGAAGACGAGCATCTCCTTGAAGGAGTATGATGAAGCAGGACCAAGCATCTGTCACCGACATTGCTTTTGAACTGAACAAAAGTTGCATAGTGTTACTCAATTTACATTAGGGAGACCAACTGAACCTTGACTTACAGTTATGGGAACTTCATTTTACAGTTTTCCGGTTTCTTGAAAAACAAGAAAATAAGCAAACCCTAATTTGCAAACATTCTGAGAAAATATGAAAAAAAGTTTTTTTTAATACAAAATGGTTTTTAAAACAATGTTTTTTGTATAAAAGTTGTTTGCATTCATTTACTAATTTTTAGACACATGCACTCGAACAACTCATTAGTGGTAGGATGGCTTGATGTATGTGATGAAACTGGCATCATTTGGGTCACAAGAGGCTTTATTCCTAACATAGATAGTGGTTGTAAAATCAACTCTCATGAAAGGTAGGCAGTATGATAATTATATTATAGCATAGTGAGGGTTAGGCAATTTAGTGTTTTATAGCACATGCCTTTATCTTTCTTCTCCTTGAGTATGGCTGTTACCAAACTAGGCAGTTTTAGCTAGAATGCAGCAGGTTATTTTGGCTTTTTCTTTGAATAGCCATCTCAAGGCTGATGGAATAGTCACAAGGTCCTTCTGTGACCTTTAAGCACATTCTACTTGCTCCTGGTCAACACCGACCACAAAGGCTGGTGGCCCAGCTGTTGCCATGAGGTCTTTTAGCATCAATAGGCCTGTCAGCTAAGTCACACTTGCTGTCCTTTGACCCGATAAATGAGTCTGACCTCTCAGGCAAAGTAAAGTGTGTTAAGCCCCTTTCCCACTGGGTACATACAGTCACGTTTCATTGCAAACTATGAAAAGCCAGGGAACATGTCAAAATGCACCTGGTTAAAAGACTATGATGACCAGAAGTTGCGGACTTATGCAAAGCTTTGCAAAGCTATTGCATAGGCCTGCAATACCATTGCAAAGGCACTGCATATGCCTGCATTTAAATGCATACGTCTGCAATAAACTCCCAATCTGCAGTCTTTTGTGGAATCACCAAGCTGAAAGCAACTCAGTTCACTTGCATATGACCACATAAGTCTGCATATGACCACATAAGTCTGCAAATACTCTGCATTACTCCACATTTTGTCACATTGGCTTGCAAAGTGTCTGCAAAGCCATTGCATATCTTTGCCTACCATAATGAAACGCAGCTGTTATGCGTTCAAATTAAACACGTTTAATTTTTAGGTGCTGCTTGTGCATTTATACACGTTTCATTGCATTGTATTGCCTAACATTGCGTTGTATTGCATTGCATTGCATAGCTTTGCATAACCCTTTGCCTATGCACTGAATTTTCTTGATATGTGTTCAAACGCAGCCTTATGTGCTCAGTGGGAAAGGGGCTTTAAGTAAGTGAACATGTTTGTAAAGGATGGATAACTGAGTTATTATGGAAATAGCAAAACGAAAATCTACATTTATGCACAATCCTGAATACAGTAACTGTATCTCTTCTTTTTTCGGACGTTTTGTTAAAATTGCATTTGGCAAGAGGCAGCATCAGTTCTACTTAAGCCCCTTTCCCACTGAGCACATAAGGCTGCGTTTGAACACATATCAAGAAAATTCAGTGCATAGGCAAGGGGTTATGCAAAGCTATGCAATGCAATGCAATATAACGCAATGTTAGGCAATGCAATGCAAAGAAACGTGTACAAATGCACAAGCAGCACCTAAAAATTAAACGTGTTTAATTTGAATGCATAACAGCTGCGTTTCATCATGGTAGGCAAAGATATGCAATGGATTTGCAGACACTTTGCAAGCCAATGTGACGAAATGTGGAGTAATGCAGAGCATTTGCACACTTATGTGGTCATATGCAGACTTATGTGATCATATGCAAGTGAACTGAGTTGCTTTCAGCTTGGTGATTCCACAAAAGACTGCAGATTGGGAGTTTATTGCAGACGTATGCATTTAAATGCAGGCATATGCAGTGCCTTTGCAATGGTATTGCAGGCCTATGCAATAGCTTTGCAAAGCTTTGCATAAGTCCGCAACTTCTGGTCATCATAGTCTTTTAACCAGGTGCATTTTGACATGTTCCCTGGCTTTTCATAGTTTGCAATGAAACGTAACTGTATGTACCCAGTGGGAAAGGGGCTTAAGGGGACAACTGGGCACAATTGAAAGGGTGTTGGTTTTATCAGGAAAATATCAATGGATGATTGCATAATTAGATTTTACATATATTGTATATTGTAGCTGTGTTTTGCATATCATTTCATATAATATATTAGCGGTTTAAATCTTGATTGCAAAGTGACGTTTTTCATATTTCCTGATTGAATTTGCTGTATAATATTATATAATAATATTGGTAAAGGCACATGAATAAAATTATTTTAATTATACTATCTGCCTGCCACCAGCTATTCACTTAATGAAGAATATGTTAATTGAATTCATATTTGATGGTCAATAAACTTGGACTTGAGCTTGAACTATCATAGTATCATTAGGAAAGTTGAAGGGTTTAAATGTTACACATTTTATATAAAATTCAAACTCAGACAGAGGCAGTTTAGTAACATAGTATGGATATCTTTAGAATGCCTTACAAAGGCTTTTAGCAAAATCAGACAGTGAAATTCAAGGACAACCTCGTACAGTTTAAAACTTCACATCCTTTGATTCTAACAATCTTTTAATGCCATTAAACTCTCACAAAATGAGCTGGAGGTGATAGTAAGCAACAGAAAACAAAGTTCAGAGAGACCAGCAAATGCTTGATTTTGATAAAAAGAATGCCAGGTGTCAGGCTGTGGGATGCTCCCTTTAAGCAGGCCTCACCCACTGTGTCTGCTGTCTAACAGCCAATTAGACATCACCAAGATACTTATACCATAGGAAAAGCTGGTAGGGAAGACCGGGGCTGGTTGTCACAGGGGCAGGTTGTCACACTGTGTAGATAGATAGATATATTTATTTCCAACATACATAGTACATACATGGTATATTAATAAGGATAGCTTTCAAATTATAATAAGAAAATTACATATGTTGGGGGCAATCTACCCGAGTAAATGATTATTACTGTTCCCATTGGGGGGTGACTGCCCAAGTTAAATTAACAGTTAATTAAAAGGAGAATATATAAAAAAAAAAAATCATATATATACTAATAATTAATATGTCAATCCAACAAGTAGTTAATAATTATATACAGAGCATTTGCACCAATATACAAATCAGTTAATATAAAACAATAACATCACATTAACAATACAGTTGAAATTATTACTTACAATAACAGAACATTCGTGCGAGAAAATACTAATTGTTGATTATAATGTATATATTTCATTCAACAAAAATGTCAATAAAATTAAATTAATTATAATTTCTAACAGTTTTTCAATAGGATTCTAATTTAAGTTCACTACTTGCTTACTAAACAACTTAACATTCTTCTTATTTTTAACAATATTTGGTAACTGCAACCATAAATTCGGTGCCCTGCCGAGAAAACTTTTATTATAAATTTGTATAGTATGTTGTGCGACCCGTGGGCAGTCCCTGTTTCTAGTATTATATCGATGTACATTTTGTTAAAATAAGTTAAAACTACTTTTTGATAGAGTATCATAATGATTAGCATATATTTGGAAGAAATCTTCATAAAAGACAGAGATATTAAGTCTTCCACAGTTGGAATTTTCGCTAATTCAAAATATGGTTTTAGGCGAGTTCTTCTATTAATTAAAAATAATGCCCGAATAGCTTTGTTCTGTTGAACCTGTAGCCGTTTTATATTACTGGTCGATGTCATGGGTCCCCATACACATAACGAATAATTTAAGTGCGATTGAATGTTAGCAAAATACAACAACGTCTTTGAGCTCACAGAACTTAAATGTGCTACTATTTCTATTTAAGGCACGCAGGAGCACTGCCAATCTATATGAATGTTAAAAGGGGAGTGACTTAAACCTATCTGATCAATATATATCTATATCATTCGAAATCTTGACATCTTATGGCACACTTTTTTTTTATTCAGCACTCGGGGCAGGTTGTCACACACTCGGGGCAGGTTGTCACACTTTTGGTTAAGAGCTCGGACACAGGAAGTGGGACTCCTTAAGGCAGATCTTGACTAAAACAAGTTATTTTGAACATATGAGGAATCCTCTGCATGTACAGTGCAGACCTCAACAAACACACTACTGTGTACAAGGGTGCTACAAATGAAGGCTTACCAAGCAGCAGAAAAGCATTCTGATCAGGAGGAGGAAAATTACGAATTTTTAAAGAAAATTTCTTTGGGAATTTGAAATAGATTTACTTTGACACTATGTCATATCTGCATACATTTTTAGTCATCAATAGCACGTATAAAACACCAATTTATATTTGTGTTAGTTTTTCTGGTTTCGGTTTAAAAGACTGGTCCTAATGGGTAACAACCAGATCCAAAAAGTGAGACAACCTGCCCCTTCTTTTTGTGACAACCTGCCCCGACTGATGAAAATGCAAAAAACGGGAGACCAAGGCTGTTCTTTTCATATTTTTCACTATTTCTTCCTATCATTATTTAAAGATTTGTTTACATGGTACGTGTATAAACTTTACCTTTTTCAACAACTATTTGTTAATGAGTAGGATAACAAATGTCATGCAAGTTGCAGGTAAAAATTTACTTTTTGTGACTGGAAATTGTTTATAGACCGTGTGCCTACCAAACTCCCTTCAAGGGGTTAAGATTTTTTAAAAAGACTCAGGTGGGTTATAAAAGCAATAAACAATGATTGGTTGAGCTGTGTAACTCGCTATTAGACATCACCAAGATACTTATACCATTGGAAAAACTGGTATCTAATTGACAATATTGCATGTTAGCGCCCTGCTAAGGATTAACACAGTTTACAACAGCAAACAAACAATCAGATTATTGTTTATTTTGCTAAAATTGTAAGTTAAAAAACAAATAATAGAAGAAGCATATGATGTCTAAGTCAGTTAGACACCTCTTTGTCGGGTCCTAACATGCATTTTTGTCAAAAATGCATGTTAGAACCCTCCAAATCGGTGTCTAACTAATACGTTCAGTGCAATAAAAAGTGTGACAACCTGCCCCTGTGACAACCAGCCCCGGTCTCCCCTATCTAACTGACAATATTGCATGTTGGCGCCCAGCTAGGGATTAACACTATTAACAACAGTAAACAAACACTCAGATTATTGTTTATTTTGCAAAAATTATAAGTTAAAATGTATAATAGAAGAAGTGTATGATGTCTTAGTTTTTGTCAGTAGAACCCTCCAAATCGGTGTCTAACTAATACAGAATATGCATTCATGCAAAGAAATGTGAACTTAAAACCTCAGCTTAGTCACCTATTCATAAAAACTATCAACAACCTCACTCCAAAGTGACAGGATATACACAACTGTTAAGGGATGTCATTTTTCTCTGTTTGTTTCCTGATATTTCCTTCAGTAGAATAGTTTAACATCATCATAATTCCGAAGTGACAGGATATACACAACTGTTAAGGGATGCCCTATGTTCGTTTCTTGATATTTCATCCAGTAGAATAATTTAGCATCATATAGATAATTAGATATGTAATAGCGTAAACATACGAACGTGACGCTGCACTAAACAAATCGTTTTATTAAATTGCACCCACGTCACAGGGAAAATTTTAGACTATGCGGATGAGTGATATCCTGCTTTCACACTCTGCTATGCATATTTAGTTGTCTTTTGAATCCACTGGCCGCCATTTCAATCCTATCGCACGTCTATTTCAAATGGATACAAGAATATTACTTATAACATTTACTGAGGGAATCTTCCCAGAAATTGTGGAGGTGTATCTTAGAGAGTACACTAAAAATCACATGGATGTTGTTTACTATTATAGTTAACAACATCCATGTGATATCATTCGACCTATTATTTAAACATGACTGTAAAAGTGCCTTTTGTGCTGTCTGTTACATTCATTGTCAGATTTGGTTTTTGTCAGTCATGGCATATGGATATATATCATTTTCTCCTCCAATATGGCAGGTATTGCTACTCTTTCAACTTAATCAATGTATAAACCTTTCCTTGAACACTTGATTTTATGGGGAATAAAGCGTATCTAGTACTTGGCATATATTTTAGACAGTGAAAAATGCTACTGTTAGATTCCAATGTTCAAACAGTTTGTATAGTAAGGTTTCTCAGATATGCAAAAGGAGTGAAGATAGGGATATACTTTATTTGTTGATTTGGGATGTCAGACAAATATAGCCATAGATGCGTGTAGTATTTCTGAAATTTGCCTGCAGGCAAGTCATGTTGCCACAATAACAAGTGATGCAAAAGGTGTCACCTTGTGAGAAAGTACTTTCCTGACTTAAGGCAGTGGCTTTCCTGCCTAATTTATCATTAGCTGGGCAATATGGCCATGCAAAACAAAGGGGGGTGGCCCTGCTGATGCCATGAGGTCATTCTTAATCAATAAACATGTCGATGAAGTTACCCCTGTTGTGCTAACCCGTCAGATAAGAACTTTGAACCTTGCACACAAAACTGTATTGAGCATGGTGACATGCCTCACAGCAAGAGGAAAGACCAATGTGTCATCGAGGAAAGTAGCCCTTTTCGAAATACCTTGGTTTACAAGTTACCTCAAAATTATACTCTGTAATGAAACCATTTTAGTTTCCAGTACCTGTTCTAACTGCCATGCTGGAATGCATAAATGTACAGGATGTAAAGCGCTAATCAACCATATTTCCATATTCGTTTGAAAAATCCATTCTCTTATTATCAAGGAGGTACACAGAAAGCATCACCTATGCTGTGTTCTCTTTTTGTCAATTGTAATGCGCATGAATACTTTGCGGGAGCAACCTCGTATCCTTCGCTCCACATTTATCACAAGTCTTCAGGCTGCAAAGAGGATCAGGCTGAATATTGTTTTCCATTTGGAAGTATATTAAATGTCAGGAGGCAAGCAAGGTAGCAATCCGTTAGAAGCGTATTTTATGAAGTGTGCGTTAAAGAGCCCTTCATTATCACTTTAAATTGCCTGGAAGATGGGACAAAAATCACAGGCAAGACTTTTAATACTGAAAAGTTGCCCATAATTCAAAGTAGCTTTCACAAGATCAGTCTGCCATCTTTATCATTAATTCGAGTTGTCTGTGGAACACTTTATATATAGAACACACAATTTAAAAGAGCTCTCTAAAGGTGATGTAAAATGCATTCAGTGACATTGTCATCATTAATTTAGAGACAGTACCATTCTTCACTGAACGCAAGAAGAGGTTTATTCAATAGTCCATTTTACCATTCATTGGTTTTATTTTGATGCAACAAAGATATTTTTGAGCTTCTTTGGGTTGGTTTAATGACTACCATTCATATAAATGGAACACAGATTGCCAATGTTCATGGCCTCTCAACACATACATAACAAGTGGCTTTGCATCTTTCAGTTCAAGTCAAACCGCAGAAAAGTCATTTAAAGGCTACGAAATATGGAATCTGTTTTGGTGCAGGTGTGACTGACTTTTATAAATATTGCCTTCTCTCCATTCTGGTAGACATGTTAGAAAGAGGACTTTTTTAAATATATTTTTAACACATGCCGCATGCTCCTTGACTGAATCCATAATGTGCAGTTAGAAGAATGAGTCCTTCACCACAAGTTAGATATAGCTACAAAATTATTTCAGTCTTTTCTCCGCGCTGAATATGATACTGTCGATAACCATAACGTCAGACAAAAGAAAATGACAAAATATTGCAAGGTGTGACCTCCCTACAAACGAGAAACAGCTAGTATGTGAGGAAGTAGATGATGCTGTTTGCAAGTCCCTTAAGCCAGACACATGGTCTAAGTATCATATGCATGGCCACAATTGCTGACTCATGCAATAAAATAGGATGAACTGGAGAGCTGACAATATCTTTCTAAAGCAAATTAAGTATCTATTTGCAATAATGTAACTATATTAGGGTGGTTCGCAAAACCAACAATTTCACCAAAGAGGGCAAGACACCCCCTCATTTTGTTCCATTTGCCAAATGATACACCCATGCAAAATTTTGGACTCTTAAGTTAAATAGAACTGGGTGCTCAAGGAGCCTGAACTTTTAGCCAAAACTGCAAAAAATTGTTTATTCGAAAATCCGCGGTTTTGTATAACTTTGTCAATTTTGAAGCTACAACGTTCTAACTACCATTTTTGAAATGGCCACAAAAAGACCTTTCATATGAATGGTAACATGATGGGTCAACGTTTTCTTAAATTTCATTTTGCATGAAAAAAAGTTTTCGCATTTCATAAATTGTTATTAACATGAATTGAGTGCTAAGATTGGCTTAAACAACATCCAGCATGCTCTAAATATCTTTTATCCTTGGTCTATAGCAGCATGATAAGCCTACTGTGGCTTGATAGCGATTTGAATAATGTAAAAAATGTCAGAATACAGTGGAAATAATTAATGAAATATATTCAAACGCCTTTATGTCAAGAATGGGTCCTTTATGCAGGTTTAGAGGCAAATACCTTTGTTTGACTGGAAAATTAATACTTTACCTCATTGTTTTTAAAGATATATCTATTTCTAGATTCATTCTCATGTTAATGATGCTGAGCAGTGAGCATACCGTTTTCCTTGATGTGATGTCTTGATACTTGAGTATGTAAAAATGAAATAATGTTTAATCCCAATGAGTACAACATTTTATAATGTACACTTTGGTGATGTCATAAAATGCATCATTATAGAGACATTACAACAAAATAATTTTGCAGTTGAATTAATTGAAATTAGATGCAGAGTATAAAATGCAATAGATTTGATGAATGTCGCTTGGTAGATTTTTGTCACTTCTGAGTGTTTCCCTGGAACCTGTGGGAATGTTGGAGTATAACATGTGAATGTGTTCAAAATACAAAACAATGCCAATGATCAGGCCTACCAATATTCAATTATTCCTGATAGGGTCTGTCTTGAAATCACTGGAAATTATGAACCACAAAACAGTTATAAGTGACAATCATTAACTGTTACTTGAAGTTGAAAGATCTAAAATTCTCTACCCTGCTATTCTAGATAATTATAAATGTATTAAGGATGTGATCATACAGTTCTTTATTTTTTATTAAGTCTCAGACAAGCCCACATACTTAAGTCAATCACATACACAAATTTTGCATTAATTCACATTGTAACATCATCAAAGTATGTAAGTTCAAATGTTAAGCTCCTTGCACAATTTTGTTTTCAATACTCACGATGCCTAGCAGTATTAGTACAATAACATTAAATCATACTATTATTAACCAGATCATGTATCTCAATGGCATTTATTTAGAAATAATGATCCTGAGCATTAATATTAAATCCAAATGAGTGTATGAGGTTTCTGCTACTGAATCAGTGAACCTGTTGCGAAAATATGGAAGAATGAATCCCCCTTATTAACTATTCTGACTTCATTCTGTTAAAAAATCTTCCCACAATCCCCAGCAACTGAAGTATCATACAATGAAGAAGTTAGGTATAAATTATATCTAGAATATATGCAAGATGTCTTATTAAGACCAATTTAAGCACTAAAATGATGATTATAACAATTTATGAAATTCGAAAACTTTCATTTCTGGTAAAACAAAATTTAAGAAAACATTGATCACTCAATCTCCTTGCAGACCCATCATGTTACCAATGAAAGGTCTTTCTGTGGCCATTCCAAAAATGGTAGTTAGAACTTTGTAGGTTTAAAACTGACAAAGTTATGCCAAACTGCGTATTCGCATATTAACAATTTTTTGCTGTTTTGGCTAAAACTTCAGGCTCTGTGAGCACCCACTTCTATTTAACTTAGGAGTTCAAAATTTTGCATGGGTGTATCATTTGGCAAATGGAACAAAATGAGGGGGTGTCTTGCCCTCTTCGGTAAAATTGTTGTTTTTCGAACCACCCTAAACTATATTGTATATGCTTCATCAAATCTTCATATAATAATCATTGCTGTTAAAAATGATAATTGAGAAATATGGAATTATTTCTTTATAAACATGGCAAAAATTAATGATCCTTTTAATACAACCGGAAACTCTTACAATTAAATTCTGGACAATCTTCTGTACTATAAATCGTTATTTGTTCATTTTCCTTCGTTTTGCGGCGGCAATAGGTCTGTCTCCATTTGTAGTTCTGAATTTATGTACAAGTGGTGTCTCCAAGCAATAGGAGCTCTGATTTTGCCCCTTTGCCTTTCAACAAGGTATTGGTGTTGTTAACCAAGCCAAGGAGTCTAACTTAATAAGTTTGTTTGTTTAATGTTTGATTGTTTGGGTCCGCTTTTGATTATGTTCTCAAAACAGCAGTTCAAAAGAAATTTGTGTTGTTATCATACAGATTGGGGAATTGTGATGTGTTAACAGATTATTATTATAAAACTGTTGGTCACAGGATTTCACTTACTTTGCAAACAAACCAGATAATATGTTATTTGGTGGGCTGCCTCGAAGACAAAAATAGCACTCCCCCCCTTAAAGAAGTGCCACCTACCAGTAATACCTGTCGTAATCACCATATAGAGACAGACCTATTCTGTCTTCTTTTTTTACGGACACACATGTAGCTGATGTCTTAAAAGCCTCCTTTGTGTTAGGATGGCTCAGTGAATATGATGTAACTGGCCTTTGGTTACCAGAGGCTGTTGTATCTACAGAGTGCATGGTAGTTTATTGTTAATCGACTCCCATGGAAGGCATGTGCTATAACCTACCATATATCTCATAGATGGTGATTCTCCCTCAGCTGCTTAATAAACACTTATGACTCCTTGATTACATGATTGCATGTGGGGGTTTTCCCAAAAACACAACATATTGTAATATTATCCATATTAACACTGCCCTAATGAACATGTTTCTCTGACATGCAGGAGAAAGCTCCATAAGCAAGGCCTAATGATTATTTATCCGGCAGTTGATTCTGCACAACCTCATTAAACAAAATAACTAAACAAAATAATTATCTGCCTGTGATCACTGGAATTGTGGTTCTCAGAAGCAAATCCAACTCTGCCAAGTGCTGCATGTTCTTGTATTTGAGCCTTTTATGGGAATAGCCTTCTTCAGAAAGATAAAACGGTCACAAGGTCTTTCCATGACCTTTAAGCACATTCTATTGGCTCATGGTCAATTCCATCACGACACACAAAGGTAGGAGGCCCAGCTGTTGCTCAGAGGTCATTCAACATCAATAGACCTGTCAGCTCAGTCACTCTTGCTGTTCTTTGACCCAAGAAATGAATCTGAAACATAAAAGAAGTGTGTTAGTAAGCATGCTTAGGTAAGATGGATAACTTTGTTACTATGGAGGCTGAACAACTCTAAGGCAACTACTTTTTCAGTTGGATTTTCCCATATAAACAATAATTAAGGCTGTATGTGTACCTGTTCCTTAGACTGCTATTCTGGATACTTCCACCTTGATAGAAGAGTTGTGAGGTCTGTCTGTGACCTTAGAGCATACTCAATTGGCTCCTTGTCAATGTGGACAAGATACACAAAGGTGGGTGGCCGAGCTGTTGCAATGAGGTCATTTGACATCAATAGACCTGTAAGCTTAGTCACTCCCACCATTTTTCGAACCGTCAAACATCGCATGGGAAGAAGATAGACCACAAGTCTTGTAAGTAACTTGCTTTTGAATTGAAATTGGTTATGTACCTAATGATTGGAAGTATTCCCGTGTTACACCTGTTTATAAAGGAGCTGGTGATGTCTCAAATAATTCTAATTATCGACCAATTTCTGTAATAGCTCATATAGGTAAAATTTTTGAAAAATAATTTCAATCAATGTCATACCTTATAGATCATGACTTTATATCACTCGATCAATATGCATATAGAAAATATCATTCAACTTCTACATGTCTACACACCACCATTGATGAGTGGCTTCAAAGTATTGATGAAAGTTTAAAAGTAGGTGTTGCGTTTTTGGATATTTCTAAATGTTTTGTCACCATAAATCATAGTCTATTGTTAGGAAAACTTAAAAAATATGGTGTTAATAATGGTGAACTTAATTGGTTTAAATCTTATCTTAGTGACAGATGTCAAAGTGTCATTTACAAAAATAAATTGTCAAATCCTTTGGGTTGCTCAATAGGAGTGCCCCAAGGATCAAATTTAGGTCCACTCTTGTTTACGCTCTTTGTTAACGACTTTTCAACTTCTATTGAAAATAGTAGAGTATCTATGTATGCTGATGACACAATCTTATATTGTGATGGTGATAATATTAATGAAATTGCTAGAAATTTATATAAGTGTTTAGAGGATGCTGCTGAGTGGTATTCTAGAAATTGTCTAGTGCTTAATGTTAAAAAAAACTGTTGGTATGTTAATAGGTTCTAATGTAACTAGTGTAGATCAGGATGAATTGTGTCTGGAACTCTCAGGTGAATCTGTTCATAATGTCTCTGTTTCAAAATATCTTGGAGTACATGTCGATATTAATCTTAAATTTAATAAACACATTGATGAAGTTGTCAAAAGTATTTCAAAAAAGCTCTCTTCGCTAGGTCGTCTAAGACATATTGTACCAAGAAATATTCTTGAATTAGTATATTAAACATATGTTGTACATATTTTTGATTATGCCTGTACAATTTGGGGTTATAGTAATTCAAATGTTAATAGTATACAAAGACTGCAGAATAGAGCAGCTAGAATTATTACAGGTTGTTTTGATATAGTCAACGTCAGAGGAATTGAAATTGTAAAACAACTTAAATGGCAAAACATGCAACGGCGTATAAATTATTTTCTTAGTGTACACATGTATAACTGTATCCATGGTAATGCACCCCAACATCTAGTCAATTCTGTGATAATGGCACGTGATGCCCATAATAACAATACTTGTCTTGCTCATACTTTAAATTTTGTTATTCCAGAGTGTCAATCACAAATGTATACTATAAGAGATCTTTTATCTATAGGGCATCAATAATTTGGAACACACTGCCAGAGAGTATTAAGGAATTGATTTTAAATGTAAAGTCAAACTTTATTTTACTTGATTTTACCGGTTTTAATTTATGCTTGTTGATTTCATTGTTCACTTTGTAAATGGGCCACTTGAAAAACAGTTTTTTTGACTGACAGTGTTACCCATATAAAATATGTTCTAAATAAAAAAAATAATAAAAAACATCCAGAGCGATGACATATCAGTTCAAGCCCAGCATGTGTTGGCTAATCCTCACAGACAGCGAATCAGACTTGAAATAGTGCATAAGGTAAATCAGGCTTTAGCTTTAAGACCTGGGCTATGTTGCCTCCTCATAAAACAATCCATGTCATTAGAGGATGCTGAACAAAGGCACCTGCCTGGGCAATAGATAATTTGTGGAAATATTTCAAACCTAGTGGAAAAAACTTCACGTAGGTTGCTCTCCGTTTATCTTAAGTCTTCGGGCCACAAAAAGGATCAGACTGAATATTGTTTTCCATTTGGAAGTATATTAAATGTCAGAAGGCAAGCAAGGTAGCAAACTGACAGAAGCTTATTTTATGAAGTGTGTGGTAAAGACTGATTGATTGACTGATTATTTATTTCCACCATTTGTGTCATGAAAGAAATATATAAGATGCGAAGGAGTTTCCCAAAGACCAGAATTGATCGCTTGAGGGGAACCACCTTGTACAAACAGTTTTATTATTTATATAGATACATTTGTATGTATGTTGTAAATATACACAAAAGGATGTTTAAAATTTGAAGTTACAATGTATACAGGAAAAGACATAATAATGCGTTTAATGACATCAACATAATTATTTTAGAGAAACACCCATTCAGTACCAAATAGTACAAGAAGTCTCACTCAGCAGTCTAGACAATCACAGCATTTTCTTTTTCAAGATGCAACAAAGAGACCTTTTTCAGCTGTATATGCACTCATTTGATGGCCTCTTTTTGTATCTTAACACATAAAAAGTGGCTTACAGTCAGCTCTAGTTCCAAAGTTTGTCTGATTTATGAGTTGTCGGACCTCTAAGTATTTGGAACAATGGTTTCTTAGGTTGTGTGATGAAGTCCTGGCTTTGAGTAGGTCTTTAATGTAGCATGGGGCCATGTTGTTGAGGGCCTTCCATACATTCAATAGAATTTTGTAGTCAATCCTTGCTGGAATTGGCAGCCAGTGAAGATTTTTGCGATGTTCGGAGATGTGGTCATATTTTCTTAGTTTCATGATGAGTCTTACAGCAGAGTTTTGGGCAGTCTGGAGTTTATTTATCAGGCGTTTCGATGTTCCATATATCATGGCATTTCCATAATCGAGGTGGGGGGTGACCAGGGCATTGACTAGGATTTTCGTGTCATCTTTGGTGAGACTTTTGCGTAGATGAGAAACGTTTCGGATGTTAAAGTAGGCATTTCGACACATTTTGTTGATTTGTTTATCCATTGTCACATAAGGGGGGGGATCTTGACAGCGACAGAAATCTGTCTTAAAGATCCCTCCCTCCCTTACACAATTGTTTCATCTGTGCTGGGAAAAGCAAATAAAAAGTCTAAAAAGTCTAAGTCTAAAGTCTTGTCATGTGACTGTCAAATATTATGCCGAGGTTTCTAACATTGTCTTGATTTATTACATTTACACCATCAATTTCAATGGGCTCTATGCAGAGTTTCTTTTGGTTTCCTTGTGAAGAAATTAAGCAGCAATTCAGTTTTTTCACTATTGCAACACAGTTTGTTGTCAAGAAGAAAGCGTCTGATGGCAGCGATACAGTTCTCCATTTTGCTGGTTGCGTCAATTTGGTCGGAGCAAGGGTTTGGTTTGAAAGAGAGCACTAGCTGTTGGTCATCGGCATATTTATGGTCCTTAATCGCAAATTGTTGAGCAATCTGGCTCACTGGAGCTATGTAGGAGTTGAATAGTATTGGCCCCAGTTTCGATCCCTGTGGCACACCATATTTTAGTGTTACTCTGTTTGAAACGTTTTGATCTATCACAACAGATGATGAGCGGTCGTGGAGGTAAGATTTGAACCAGCTTAGAGCAGTATCCTTGATACCATACATGTTTTCAAGTCTACTGAGTAAGATATTGTGATCAATGGTGTCAAAAGCAGCTGAGAGGTCTAGTAGGACCAGCATAGTTACTTCGCCTTTGTCCAGGTTTAACATTATATCATTGTGGATTTTAGTGAGTAGTGTTTCTGTGCTATGAAACTTTTTGTAAGCTGACTGTCTTGAATCATGCAAGCTATTTGAATCAAGATGTTCAGTGTATTGCTTAATGACAGCACTTTCGATCAACTTGCTGAGGAATGATAGGTTAGATACAGGTCTAAAGTTTTTAAAGTTGAGTTCTAGGTTCGGTTTTTTGAGGAGTGGTCTGATGATGGCATGCTTTAGGCTTGATGGCATTTCCCCAGATTGGAGTGATTTGTTGACAATTTCAGTGATAAGCGGAAGTATTTCTGTCAGGCTGTCTTTGAGGAGCCAAGTTGGTAGAGGGTCAAGTTTGCAGTGTTTGCTAGGCATAGCATGGATGAGTTTTTTAACTTCTTCCATGGTTAATTTGGTAAATGTGCCCATTTCATTCGCTAAGAATGTATGGTTGTTCGGTACATCGTTGTTCTCACTCATTTTTGACCTAATGGTTTCAATTTTTTCATCGAAGAATTTAGCAAAATCATTTGCCAGAAGGGAGGTTGTTTCGTGGGTGGTAGAGGTGATTCCTGATTCCTATTTAGGCAAGAGTTGATGATCTTGAACAGAGCTTTAGAATTGCCTCTGTTTGAGTTTACTTTGGCTTCAATGTCCTTAGCTCGGAGATCAGCCAGTAGCTTATTGTGCGCATTCCTTTTGTCACGAAAAACAATGTAGTCGTCAGGATTTTTACTTTTCCTCCATTTATTTTCGGCTTGTCTTTTAGCTAATTTGCTTTCTTTGATATCACTGTTGTTCCATGGGGTGGGTTTTCTGTCAGTCACTTTACATTTAATTAGCGGGGCAAACTTGTCTAACACTGAGACAGTTGAAGAGTAGATGTCAACCAGTTCATTCAAGTTAATATCACTTAGGCGCCTGTGATTAGATTTAACCTGGATGTGCTCTGTGAGATGGTGAGCAAAAGTCTGTTTATTTATTTTCTTAGTGCGTCTAAACTCAATATTTTTTGTTGCTTTGGATTTGGTCGTTTTAAGTTCGAGAATTATCGCAGCACGATCAGACAGGAATTCATCAACCAGACAGTTCTTAAGGATTGAGTGTTTGCGTGTTATGACTAGGTCAAGAGTATTTCCATTTTTATGTGTGGGTTCAGTTACATGTTGTTCCAGGCCATAGATATCTAGTAGCTCATTGAGCTTACGGACGTGAACATTTGATGGTTTGTTGAAATGAAAATTAAAGTCACCAATGATGATCAATTCACTCTGAAGAAGTCAGAGAGACAATATTTGTGTTTGCTACTGGGTTCAGGCCTGTAGATTGTGATCACTTTGATGTTCTTACCATTACAGATGGTAGATACAGCGATTTGTTCAAAAGTTACTGTTGGGTTTGATTGGAGTTTGGTGATTTGAATGCTAGATTTGAAGAGACAACCTACGCCACCACTGGCCCTGCCCTGACGTGGATTGGTGATAAAATGACAATCACCTTGGTTTTCGAGCAGACCGATCTCAAAGCTATCGTCAGACTTCAGCCAACTTTCAGTGAAAAAGAAAACGTCCAGGTCATTGTCTTTTCTGTAGTCAGTAATGAGTTGGGTTTTATTGCGCAGACTTTGGGCATTTAGCAAGCCTACTCTCAGAAACTTCTGAGGCACTGTGCCAGTAGGCTTTCTAGAATTTGATTTGTTGTTACATACATTCAAATGGGTGTCCGCAGGGACAGTACGATTGTTTGAAAAGCCAGATTCACAACAGACAAATCGATTTGTTTTGCTTGCAATTTTATTGATAGATTGGTACAAATAAAGAGATCGGTATCGTATTGGCTTGAAAGTTTGTCCCTGCGACCCTGGCCATCAGAACTTGAATTTTTTGACAGTGGGTTCTGGAGTGGGGGTTGAGTCACTGGTCAATTTGTCTACTCGGTGTGCAGCAAGCCTGACTTGGTCAGCTATGCCTGAGATAATGACGGCATCACACTTGTCGATGTATTCAACTGTACTTCCCTTGGTTCGTTCCATCCATTTGCCAATTGACATTGTCACTTTGTGAGATTCAGTGAGATCACGAATGGTGTGGCCTTTCTTGCCAATGACATTTCCTATTTTCTCATTTGGGATAGCGACCAGTTCAGTGACATTTTCATAGGATGTAGTGGACACTGATAGGGAGGAGGCTGCTATTGACGTTGGCGGCTTGGGGTTTGAAGGGATGGTGAATTGGTTGGCAATGGCATTTGACCAGAGATTCAGTCCGGCTTGTGACAAGAGTATGCCATCCTGACTCAAGAGCTCATTCCTCGGAAGGTTGTATTCAGGGTTGATAAGACGTGCATCTAGTTTAGGGGATGAATCTTCATTATTCAGACAAAAGTTGAATCAGGTAAGGGAGGTTATTATTCAGACAAAGGGAGGTTATTATTCAGACAAGGGAGGTTATTATTCAGACAAAAGCTGAATCAGGTAAGGGAGGTTGAGCGGTGGTAAGCATACAACAGTGACGTTAGTTGAGCTTTTAATCAATTCAACAACAATATTCAGACTGTCATATAGTTTGACGCCACTGCATCCAGAACGAATTACATCACAGCCTGAGCAAACGAGGACGATATCAACTGATCGAAGATTTTCAAGAAGCGAGTTGTTAGAGGGGATCTCACGGATGTTCACTACAATGGTTTCCCATTCAACTGTTGTGGGTAGATCAGAGCTGAGATGTTCAGTAGCTTTGTCCGCCAAGAAAATTCCACGAAATTTTGGTTTAGGTGCTTCCGGGGAGCGATCATTTGAGTGATTGATGATTTGTTTCATGAGTTCCTCATTTTCAGCAGATTTATCACTAAGTTGTCTTGTGGCAACAGGGCCGTGCAGAGCCTGCAGTAGGCCCAGGCCAAAAGGAAAAAGTAAGCCCCCCCCTTAAGGCTTCAGCGCCTTTCGGTTAACAAATTATGACCATGTTAAATATTTTTCTGGAGGCGTAAAAACTAACCCAGGGCCATTACATGGTGTGATTTTCCTATCTCGCCCATGTTAGTTTTTGGTGGGAGGCGGTAGGATACATGCGATATAGCCCAATACCCCCTAAATTACGCCATTGAACAAAGCATATTTCTCTTTATGATATACTGTTAATTTATTCACACTAGACTTGTTGAAATTTTCTCTCTCCAGGCTAAAATTTAAATTCCAAAGCCCTTAAAAAAATCACCTTAGATTTTGTATTACCAGCATACACTTAATAAATTCTACCAAATCTAGCTCGATGACGACTGACAAGGTGCAATTATTATGCAGAATGCAATATGCTTTTTTTAACCTCATTTTACAAAAATTACCAAACTGCTAATGGATGCTTAGTATAAAAAATTCAAGGTTACCGAAGAGTTTACCTTGGGCAATTAAGATACATCAAAGTACAATTAACAGATTCATGAGTCATAAAAACAATAGTAGCAAAATCTGTGCAATAAAATGTGAAATTTCAATACAGACTGAGATTCTGACTGTTATATACTTTTGGGGTTTAAAACAGCCTTTCAGAAAACGCAAGAAAACATTTAGACTGGTATTTCTGACACAATTAAGTCAGGCACTCCCTTGCAAACTAATCAGCGAATCTTAAAATTTACCTAGTTAAAGCTTTTTTTGCTTCTTTCAAAAAAAAATCTTAAATCAGATTTGAAAATTCCAATGAGTTTTCAATGTAACTGCTGATTTACAGAGTAATAAGGAGACATTCTTTCCCTATCATTGAACAAAAGTAAGATATTATCCATATCAGAACATTAAAACTATGTTCATTTGATGCAACATTTGCTGGCATTGACAAAAATGTGCAGGGCAACTTGGATTTGGGAACATGTTACCCAATTTCAAGTAAATAATTTCATCATAGATATTCTTCAGGCTGACCAAAACAAACTAAAATTTCACATCGAAGAATCTTTTCAGCCGAAGAATTTCACCCTACAGATCTTGTGAAAAAGCATCTTACAATTGATTGAGATTGTCTCTTTGCACAACTAGCGCATGTGGAACCTCAATATTCTATGAACAGATTGACCTCAAGGACAAATACAGCATTAGGCCTACTCCTTGTTTCTCATCTTGCTTCTTACCTGCTTACATGAGCAGGAAAATACCAATCTTGGGGTAGACAGGCCTATGTGGCAAGAAGGCAGCTGCCACAGGCCCATTCACTCAAGAGGGCCCCTGCAAGATGCCAAAAAGATGTAAAAATTGAGAAAAACTATCTGTGAAAAACTTTGAATTGCGTGGTACCCGCTTACTGGATCCTGAAGCAGGACATGGACCAAAAATCAAACTTTAAGATGGGGGCCCAATTTGCCCTATGGAAGAGGGTCTAGTGTTGTACAGGAGCTTACAGGGCCCTCTCACATTGCAGGCCAAACAGTTCACCCAATTTTACGAAATGCCCGCCAATAGAAATCACAGATAAAAATAAACCATAAACGAGACATCTAAGATTTACTAAGAACCAATATGGAAAAAGGCGATCGGTTGAATTTTTTAGCTTACACAGTACAATAATATTTATGTAAATTTTAAATTGCCGACAGTAGAGATGTGAGCGCCCACCAACATTTTTTGCTGCAGAGCCCAAAATGGCAAAAGTCTAACCCTGTGCAAATCGAGTAAAATCTCATTTTCGCAACGCGCGGTTAACCTTGCTTTGGAAGTAGGCCCCCTGAAATTTGGGGGCCCCTGCCATTTGGCCCCCCTGGCCCCCCCTCTGCTCAGGCCTGTGCGGCAACAAGCAGTTCGTCACGGCGGTCTTTAAGTTGTCTTTCTTTATTGAGGAGCTCTTTCTGTAGCTCTGTCAGATCGCTTTTCGACACCTTGACAATTTGATGAAGTCTTTCCAGTTCATCGTCTTTCACTCTGGTGTCACTTTCGTATTTCAGCAGGCGAGCTTGTAGTTTAGTGATGTCCTCCTCAGCTTTTTTGAGTTGCTTTATGAGATCGGCTTTCAAGGGAGCACCATTTCTTTTCTTCGGACCGTCTGCGTTTTCTTTGTCATCGATATCCGCATGGGGGTTATTGAGTTCAGGAGCATTGCGCAATATATCGTCTTCTCTGCTCATTCTGTAGTATAAAAGAAATACTGTTGAAGTTGGAAGTAGGTATTGGCAGATAAAACAGGATATATATATATATAATCTTGGGTAGAATAGTGCTGGGTTTGTGTGGTGAGTGAAGGTAAAGAGTGGAGTGAAGAAATCGATCTGTGTACCGCGGTCGACTTGAAAATTTAAACAGGTCTAGTAGCCAAAATTGGTGCACTGGTGAGCAGCGAGTCTAGCGAGGAGACACAAGAAAGCGTACCTTTGTTCAGAGAAGATGTGAGAAACGTTTGCAGATCGCTGCGGGCAATTGACGGAGCGGTGTGTCTTTATTGAGTGAAGATGTGAAAAACTGTTGCAGGTCAGTGCAGGTAATTGATAGTGAATACACAGGGCGGTGTGCCTTTATTGAGTGAAGATGTGAAAAACTGTTGCAGCTCAGTGCAGGTGATTGATAGAGTCAATACACAGGGCGGTGTGTCTTTATTGAGTGAAGATGTGAAGAACTGTTGCAGGTCGGTGCAGGTAATTGATAGTGAATACACAGGGTGGTGTGTCTTTGTTGAGTGAAGATGCAAAGAACTATGGCAGGTCGGTGAAGGGAATTGATGGAGTCAATACACAGGGCGGTGTGTCTTTATTAAGTGAAGATATGAAAACTGTTGCAGGTTGTTGCAGGTAATTGATAGTGAATACACAGGGCGGTGTGTCTTTATTGAGTGAAGATGTGAAAAACTGTTGCAGATCAGTGCAGGTAATTGATAGTGAATACACAGGGCAGTGTGCCTTTATTGAGTGAAGATGTGAAAAACTGTTGCAGGTCGGTGCAGGTAATTGATAGAGTCAATACACAGGGCGGTGTGCCTTTATTGAGTAAAGATGTGAAAAACTGTTGCAGATCAGTGCAGGTAATTGATAGTGAATACACAGGGCGGTGTGCCTTTATTGAGTGAAGATGTGAAAAACTGTTGCAGATCAGTGCAGGTAATTTATAGTGATAACACAGGGCGGTGGGCTTTTATTTAATGAAGATGTGAAAAACTGTTGCAGGTCGGTGCAGGTGATTGATAGAGTCAATGCACAGGGCGGTGTGCCTTTATTTAATGAAGATGTGAAAGACTGTTGCAGGTCTGTGCAGGTAATTGATAGTGAATACACAGGGCGGTGTGCCTTTATTATTAAGTGAAGAAATAGCTGAGATGCTGTGCTTAAGTTACTGCAGGTCGGTGCAGTCAAGCTCTACTAGACTAGAATGAGTCGGGTGATCAAAGAGTGGATTTTGATGAGATTCCTGCAGGTCGGTGCAGTCAGCAGAGGTGATAATTTTGTGAAGTTGATTGTCTAAAAGCAGAGGAGAGAACTGCAGACAGGTGTGGTCTGGAGTGAAATTTTAATTGTGATTGGAGAGAGTAGTAGACTATAGGGATGATGTATATACCTGGTGGTTCTGTGAAGCTTCTTAACAGGAGAGGAGAGTATGACTGGTGATGGTCTGAGCTGCTGATGGAGCTCCAAGATGATGCTGGGTTCGTAGTTACAATGATGTTCTGATAAGCTGAAGCCAGGCAGACTGTAAATAGAATTAGACAAGTATGAAAAAAGTCCAGGAGTGATGTATGAAAATAAACTTGGGTCAAATTTGATAAGTTGGTTAGGTGAAGTTTGTTAAGTTGATTGAGAGTCAAAAAATATGAATAAACAGATGTTTGAAGTTGGAAGTTGAAATGTACAGTAGGAGAAGATTTAAATAGAGTTGATTTAGGATGAAGAGTTTAGATCAATTGGATAAATAATGAAACATTTGGGAGTGAAATTGTGTAGAGTTGATGTGTATTGAGAGCTATTGAAGAGAAGAGGTTGAGTAGATGGAGTTAATGGTAGGAGGAAGAATAATTAGGAAGAATTTGGTTTAGACCCTAAATGTATTGTTAAAAAGTTGAGCTGAATTGGATAGGGTTGATTAGGTCGATTATAAGTTATTGAGTTGATTGAAATTAGCAGATAGAAGTGTGTATTGGTAAGAATAAGAGTATTAAAGTTGGAATTAGGTGTAAATTGAGTAAATTGGAATTAGGTTTTGATATGATTTAGGAAGGTAATTGAAGAAGTAACTAAATGTATAGACCTAGGGCTTAAGTGTAATTAAGCGTAATTAAGTTATATGAAGTTGAAGTATTGATTGAGAAAATTTAAATGGCGGCAATTAGGGATAGAATGACGATGTAATTAGAGTTAATAATTGACAATTATTAATATGATTTGGTAATTATTTATACAGGGAAGGAGAGATAAAAGGTCGTGAAGAGAGAGAGAGAGAATGAGAGAGTAAATAATAATAATAATCAAGGATAGGAAATTAGGATTTGACAGGTGAGTGAATGAGTGTGCAGAATGAGGAAGGAGGCCGTAATGGCGAATTTGAAGATCGTTGATAGAAGAAAATAAGTTTGAAAAATCGAAAAAAATTAGAAAAAGTCACATAAAGTACGCAAATAACGCACAGGTAAACTGCCAGTAGGATAGAGGTAAGATAGAAGCAGAACAAGGGTGGTAGAAAGTAGAAAATAGATAATAAACTGCTTATTTACCGGAGCTCTGCTGCATACGTCTGGTCCCTCTATCTGTGTATGTGTAGGTGTGACTGACTTCATTTTTCCATTCTTTCAGATATATGTCAGTCAGAAAATATGTTTTTTTTTAGATATTGATAATGCATCTCTTATTATTTGTATTTGTGCGAGAATCCATATTATGTAAAATGATATGACCTGCACAAGTCAGATACAGTGTAGCTATTGAAATTATTTCTGGTGTCTTGTTTCTCACACTGTATGATAACAGTGATGTTCAACAAAAAGAAAATGACAAAATATTGCAAGGTGTGACCTCAATAGAAACAAGAACCAGATAGTATGTGAGGAAATATATATTGTCTTCATGTCCCTTAAGCCGGACACATGGTCTGAGTATCATACATGGCCTCAATAGCCACCTCATTTGATAAAACAGGATGAACCAGACGGCTGACAATAGTATACAGTATTTTAAAAGTACTTATTTGTGATAATGTTGCTATGCTCTTGTGTGACGTGGAAGATGTTTAAGAAAGTATAAATTCTATTCATCATTATTGACTATGTGCTAAATCTATCATTTAACTCATATCACCTTTAGGTAAAATCATTTCGTCAATTTTTTTTTGGTAAAGTTCATTTTTTCCTTTTGATCAGTTCAGACAACTCCTTAATGGAGATTTTGCAATTGCACCCAAATTTTGCAATGTCGATTTTAGAAAGTGATCATATTTCAAACAGCAATGTACTTATCCAAACATTTCTTCACTGAATAGCTGTGAATTAGCCAGATTTCTAAGTTTCATTGTTTTTATGGGACCAAAATTCTACAAATAATGTTGATATTATTCAACATAACAATCAAACAGTGAACATGAATTTAGCTGGTAAGAACAGCAGGGTGTAATGATATAAAAACTATTCAACATGACATGAACTCACACACAAAGCATCATAGTGTTATTTTTTTTAGTTCTTGGACTAACCTGACTTGCATAATGTATAGATTCTGGAATTCCCATTCAAGGAAGAAGCATGCACTTGAACACCTCATTTGTGTCAGGATGACTCAGTGAATGTGCTGTAACTGGCCTCATTTGGGTCACAGGGAGCTGTTGCTTCTCCTGAATGATGTTGTTAATCAACACTCATGGAAGGCATGCGCCATAATTACCATGTGCCACATAGATGGTAATCTTCTCTTTGCTACTAAAAAAAACTCTTTGACTGTCTTGATTTTGTATGTTATTGCTGTGGATGTGTTCCTAAGAAGCTGAACGCAGTGTAACATAATCTGAATCAGCACTGAATGCACGCATTCAAGTAATCTATTAATGTTGTTGATACTTAGGGGGAATAGTTTTAATATTTATACAATATTAAAAAATGTTTTTGATAAAATTAGCAATAATGATTACTTGTAAAATGAATTTGTTTCAGTGTGTTTTTCAGGCACCTGGAATTTTGGGGAGCTTCACATCAGTTTATTTATGGGAACATGATACATAGGCCAGTATAGCTGTATACTGTAACAGAAAGATTTACATATAATTGGTACATTCATACAGGTCTTGCACAAGGAACAAAAAATATTTGCAACGTACATATTGGGTTTTTTTAATTCCTTGGAATGGCCATTTTCATGCTGATAAAGTAGTCACAAGGTCCATTTGTGACTTTAAGCCCATTCTATTGGCTCCTGGTCGATACCATCATGACACACAAAGGTGGGAGGCCCAGCTGTTGCTTGGAGGTCATTCAACATCAATAGACCTGTCAGCTCAGTCACTCTTGCTGTTCTTTGACCCAAGAAATGATTCTGAAACATAAAAGAAGTGTGTTAATAAGCATTCTTATGTAAGACGGATAACTTTAGTTACAATGGAAGCAGAAGAACTGTAAGGCAACTACTTTTTCAGTTTGCTTTTCCCATACAATAATTAAGGCAGTATGAGTCTCTGTTTCTCTGACTGCTATTTTGGATACCTTCACCATGACAGAAGAGTCGTAAGGTCTGTCTGTGACCTTTGAGGACACTCTATTGGCTGGCGGTCAATGTGGACACAAAGGTGGGTGGCCGAGCTGATGCGATGAGGTCATTTGACATCAATAAACCTGTCAGATAAGTCACTCTCACCATTCTATGACCCATTAAACATTGCACTTGTAGAAGGTGCACCACAAATCTTGTAAGTTAATTCGCTTTTGAATGAAGATTCAAATCTGAAAACCAATTGGACAACTGATTCAGTTGCCACAATAACATGCATGTGAAGCAAAATATGTCAGAACGCCATTTCCTGACAGTCTCCTTCCTGCCAATTTATCAATGGTACATGGCTGGTCACTATGGCTGAGCAACACAAAGTTGGGTGGGCCAGCAGATGCCACTAGGTGATTCTTCATCAATAGACCTGTCAATGTAGTCACTCCTGCTGTTCTGAAGTGTCAAAATGAGTCCAGGCTTCCAGACTAAAGAAGTGTGTTGAGTATGAGCACTTAACTTGCAGTTTAAAGCAACAAGACGGACAAATGTGTTGTTGAGGAAAGTTGCCTTTTTGGAAGTTTTTTGCTTTACACTTCAACTCAAATGATACTGTATGTGAAACTCATCATTTCCTTTCTGATAACATCTAGAGCGATGACATATCAGCTCAAGCCTAGCATGTGTTGGCTAATCCTCACAGACAGCGAATCAGACTTGAAATAGTGCATAAAGTAGATCAGGCTTTAGCTTTAAGAGCTGGGCTATGTTGCCTCCTCATAAAACAATCCATGTCATTAGAGGATGCTGAACAAAGGCACCTGCCTGGGCAATAGATAATTTGTGGAAATATTTCAAGAATGTATAGCATTTTGTCCTTTGCAATAAACTTAGTGGAAAAAACTTCATATCTCTTGCTCTCCATTTATCTTAAGTCTTCCAGCTGCAAAGAGGATCAGACTGAATATTGTTTTCCACTTGGAAGTAAATTAAATGTCAGAAAGAAAGCACGGTAGCAAACTGACAGAAGCTTATTTTATGAACTGTGTGGTAAGGACTGATTGATTGACTGATTAATTACTTATTTCCATCATTTGTGGTATGAACCAAATATATAAGATGCGGGGGAGATTCCCCAAGACCAGAATTGATCGCTTGAGGGGAACCACCTTGTACAAACAGTTTTATTATTTATATAGATATTGTATGTTGTACATATACACAAGCGAATGTTTAAAAATTTGAAGTTACAATGTATACAGGAAAAGACATAATAATGCGTTTAATGACATCAACATAATTATTTTAGAGAAACACCCATTCAGTACCAAAGAGTACAGGAAGTCTTACTCAGCAGTCTAGACAATCACAGCATTTTTCTTTTTCGAGATGCAACAAAGAGACCTTTTTCAGCTGCATATGCACTCATTTGATGGCCTCTTTTTCTATACTGATACATAGAAAGTGGCTTACTAGAGCTTTTTTTCCTCGGTGATTATGAGTTGTAATCTCTCCAAATGGCGACTATGGCTACTAAAGGGATTACTGACCATTTAAGAAAACAGTGTTAAACAAGCAAACACTGTCAACAGTTAGATTTCTAACAACTGTGAAAATTTGCAATAGAATGAACTATTTAATCCATGATTTCCCTGCCCCTAACCAATCTCGTCTATCTATCCATATATCTAGGTATCTATCTATTTGTCTACATATTGATTTATCTATCTATTTATCCATCTATCTGTTTATCTAACTTTTATCTATCTATCTATCTATCTAATAATATTTATCTTTGTATCTATTCTATCTATCTTGTATCTATTCATCTGAGGGCACGTGTTAAATCTCAGTGCTCATTGCTCATGCAGTGTCTGCCAGTGTAAGCATAAAATGCAATGATTATACAATGTGCTGAAGAACATGTTATACATTAAATTCATAATCGCCAAAAGAAGTGTGGAGACAGAGACCTATCATTTGTGTTATCTCCCAAGTCTATCAAGCAGCCTGAACTTGGAACTGAAGTAATTAAGGAACGGAGCAACGCATATAACTTGTATAATCACTTGTACATGCAAACCACAGTCACCAAACAGTCAATTGCTTAATCTCAGTCTCAATCTCAGTCTCAATCTCAGTCGCCCACAGGTGTTGAGATACTGAAGTCTCCCCCTCTCCTTTGTGTTTCTGACAGTTACACATTGTTTTGCATTGGAACCAGGCTTTCTCAATGCAAAATTAATCCATATAACTGTGTGAGACAGAAATAACAGCCTAATAACTGCCATCAACAATTTTTGGCGACTAAAGTCATTTTGAAGATTACAGAGATTACAGTTTATAATCACCGAGGAAAAAAAGCTCTACTGTCATTCAGTTCAGGTCAACACAACAATGAAAGGTCATTAAAAGCTACAAAATATCTGAGTATGTGTAGGTGTGACCAACTTCATTTTTCCATTCTTTTATATATAAACATCACTCAGAAAGTACTTTTTTATAACGATAATGCATCTCTTATTATTTGTATTTGTGCGAGAATCCATATTATGTAGTAAGAATAATATGACCTGCACTAGTCAGATACAGTGTAGCTTTTGAAATTATTTCTGGTGTCTTGTTTCTCACACTGAAAGATAACAATAATGTCCAACAAAAATAAAATGACAAGATATTGCAAGGTATGACCTACATAGAAACAAGAACCAGATAGTATGTGAGGAAATAGATACTGCCTTCATGTCCCTTAAGCCGGACACATGGTCTGAGTATCATATACATGGCCTCAACAGCCTCCTCACATGATAAAACAGGATCAACCAGAGAGCTGACAATATATTTGCAAAGTATATTACTCATTACATAAATCATATGACGTTGCTATGCTCTTGTGTGACGTGGAAGATGTTTAAGAAAGTATAAATTCTATTCATCATTATTGACTATGTGCTAAATCTATCATTTAACTCATATCATCTTCAAATATTACCTTTACTTAAAATCATTTTGTCAAAATTTTATAGGTTAAGTTCATTTTTTCCTTTTGATCAGCTCAGATAACTCCTTCATGGAGATTTGACAATTGCATCCAAATTATGTAAAGTCGATTTTGAATTAGCCAGACTATAAAGTTGAATTGTTTTTACGGGACCGAAATATACAAATAATGTTGATATTATTTATCATAACAATCATACGGTGCACATGAATTTAGCTGGTAAGGACTGCAGGGTATAATGTTATAAAAACAATTCAATATGACACAAACTCACACACAAAGCATCATAGTGTTATTTTTTTTAGTTCTTGGACTAACCTGACTTGCATAATGTATAGATTCTGGAATTCCCATTCAAGGAAGAAGCATGCACTTGAACACCTCATTTGCGTTAGGATGACTCACTGAATGTGTTGTAACTGGCTTCATTTGGGCCACAACGAGCTGTCGCTTCTCCTGAATGATATTTTTAATCAACACTCATGGAATGCATGCACCATAATTACCCTGTGTCATATCTAGAAGGCAATCTTCTCTTCGCTACTGAATAAACTGTTATACTATCTTAATTTTATATGTGATTGCTGGTGGATAGTTTTCCCAAGAAACAGAACACTATAATCTGAATCAGCACTGAAAGCACACATTCAAATAGTCTATTAATATTGTTGATACTCAGAGAGAATTGTCATGATATCTGTGCAATATCTAAAAATGCTTTTGATAAAATGTGCAGTTAAAATTAAATTTTTTTGTCTCAGATTGTTTTTAGGTGTCTCAAATTTTGAGGAGGTTCACGCCTTCATGGTTTACTTATGGAAACATTACATAGGCCTATAGGCCAATAAAAAATTATTCTGCAACTGCAGGATTGATATATATCATTCATCTTCACCTTACAATTCTTGAACAAGAAGCAAGAAATATTTGCAAAGTGTTGGGTTTGTTGCATACTTTTTCTTGGAATAGCCATTTTCAGGCTGATAGAAAAGTCACAAGGTCCATTTATCTTGAACACATTCTACTACTGGCTCCTGGTCAGTACCATCATGACACACAAAGGTGGGTAGCTCAGCTGTTGCTAGGAGGTCATTCAACGTAAATAGACCTACCAGCTAAATCACTCTTGCTGTCCTTTGACCCAAGAAATGTGTCCATTCTTGAAACAGAAAGTGTGTTAGTTACTAAACATACCTTTCTGTTGTGGATAATTTGCATAACTATGGAAATTGTTAAGGAGTTGAAGTGTCATGTAATTTTGTGTGTGTTTTTGTGAGTAGACTTGAGAGCAAGAAGTATAAAATACTTTGTGTTGGTTTTACCTTCATATTATCGATCTTAGGAAGCTGGCATGACAGGTTTATACTCTCTAAGTCTAAACTCAGTCCAAGGCAGTCTAGTAACAGAGTCTGGATATTTGTAAAACGCCCGAAGAAGTCTGTTTAGCAACATCAAGGACAACCTCCTGCAGTTAAAAACTTCTGATCCTTTGATTTTAACAACCTTTTAATGCCATTAAACTCCCACAAAAGAACTTGGGGTTAAAGGAAGCAACGTAATACAAAGTTCTGAGAAAACAGCAAAAAGATCACCCTGAGAAAAAGAATGCCAAGGAATCAGATGTGTGATGCTCCTTTTATGCATGTGTGCTGACAGGAAAGGAGAATGCATTCTTGGAAACTTGAAGAGTGTAAATTTTTTATTTATTCATTAACAATGGCTTGTACTGCAACATCAGAAACTGCATAGGTAGGATTCAACTAGAAATAATTATTTACACTGTTAACTCTCTCCAATCCCCAGAGACAATATAAAGCTGTACTTCCCCACATTTATAGAGAAAACTGGCAAAGAGCAACAATATTTTTTCAATGCTGCACATTCTTAGAATAAAGTATCCTACATAGTCATACAAAATTGCAACAATGCAAATAATACAGAAAACCATCCAATGTCATTAAGTTGTACTGCTTGTACACTACAAGTCCCAAGAAATCTGTTGGTTTGTCTTTATATTCCATAGACTGCTATTCAGAATCTTTATGCTGTGATGGAACTGTCGTATGGTCCGTCTGTGACCTTTAAGTACACTCTATGGGCTTTTGGTCAATGTGGACATGACACACAAAGGTGGCTGCTGCCAAAAGTTCATTCAACATCAATAGACCTGTCAGCAAATTCACCCTTGTGGTTCTTAGAGCCGAACTCGAAGAATGAAGAAAGTTTAGAGGCATCTTTACGCTGCTGTGGAAGACAGACCAAAGGAGCAATGCACAACAAAGAAGTAAAAAGTGGAAGCATGTTCTCATCGTTCAGTCGTTTCTTAGAATTTAAAGAGTATGATTATTTCTTTGCATTTTTTCTTCCCGAGGGGATGTGTGAAATCCTTCTTTACGTGTCTCACATCAAATCAGAACAAACGCAAAAAAAAAAAAAAAAAAACATCCAAAGAAAAAACTGTCAGAGGAAATCCAGTGAGGAGATAAGACCAAAAATGATCACATGGAAGTTATTCTTACGACATTTTGAACTTGATAATTATGTTAATTATTACTATGTTATCTTATCCTTCTTCTTTTCTTATGTAATTGCTGCCTGTGTTGGAAGATTCACCTGCGAAGCTCTGGATGGGGTTTTGCTTCCCCCTGTTCCTTGGCCATTTTACTTTTGAATTCCCCATCCCTTTGCAATATTTCCAATTGAATTTTGAATTCCCTGTCCCTAGCTCTAGAAAAGGTTTTTTGTCCCCTGTTTCACTTAGCTATTTTACTTTTGAATTCCCTCTCCCTTGGCCTAATTACTTTTGAATTCCCTGTCCCCCATAACCCCCCATCCAGAGCCTCACCCACCTGAGGTAGTGGAAAAGTTAATTTTTTCAGCTTAATACATGTTCCCATATTTTGCAATTATGAGACACAAAACTGAGCACATTCTGTTAGAGGATGACTCAGTGAATGTGATGTTACTGGCCTTATTTGCGTCACAAGGAGCTGTTTCTTCTCCCAAATGATATTGTTAAGCAACACTCATGGAAGGCATGCGCCATTATTACCATGTGTCATACAGATGGTAAACTTCTTGCAACTAGATATTATTAAACTCTTTGACGATCTTGATTTTATATGTGATTGCTGGTGGATGGTTTCCCAAGAAACAATACTGAATATATTATAATCTGAATCAGCACAGAAAGCACACATTCAGTAATTTATTAATGTTGTTGATACTCAGGGGGAATAGGCATAATATTTGAGCAATTTATATTTTAAAAAAATGCTTTTACTGGCATTTGTAATTTTATGTAAATACATTTTGTTCAGTTTGCTTTTTCAGGTGGCTGGAATCATATGTAGGCCAATATAACATTTTACTGTGATGGGTGGATTGATATTATAATGTGCACATTCATACAGGTTTTGAGCAAGAAGCAAGAAATATTTGCAAGGTGCTTGTCTGTTTGATTTGTTGTATGCCTTTTCACTGCAAAGCCATCTTTGTTGATAAAGTAGTCACAAGGTCCATCTGTGACCACCAAGCACAATATATTGGCTCCTTGTAAATACCATCATAACACACAAAGGTGGGTGGCTCAGCTGTTGCTGGGAGGTCATCAATAGACCTCTAACCAGAAGTTCTTTGACCCAAGGAATGAGTCCGTACTTGAAACAGAAAGTGTCTTTGTTACTAGACATACTTTTCTCATCCATGGATAACTTGAGTTACTTTCGAGCAAAAAGAAGAGTGAGTATAAGCGTCAGTGTAAGTGCCTCACTGCTATTTTCTATGCTTATGAAGTCAGATCAGTCTGGTAGCAAAGTCTTGATATTGGTAAAACACTCAAAGAAGGCTTTTTTATGTACATCAGACAGTGAACATCCAAGGAAAACCTCACACAGTTAAGGAAGAAACAGAAAACAAAGCTCCAAAAAAAAGAAAAAAAAAAAAAAAGATAATCCTGCGAAAAAAATTCCGGGTGTCAGATGTGAGGTGCTCCTTTTAAGCACAGTTAGTCTACTTTCTTGCAATCAATGAGAACGCAATTGCACAATCTCAATTGGACAGGAAGAGTGCAGCATAGTAGTTACTTATTCATTGACAGTGGAACTGCAACAATACAAATGACATTGGTAAGATTCAACAACAAATGATTATTTAAACTGTTATTACAGATTTCGTATAAGTGTGCCATGTTCTTTTCAACTGCCACAGTGCTCTTGTGATGTCAGTATCAGCATAATGATTTCACAGTTGGTATATTTGCAGTTTCAGCTGTGTCACTTGGAACCCATACTGATCACACCATTACAAATTCACACATAAGCTGTTAGATTGTTGCTCAACATTGATTATTCAGTTTGATGTTTTGAATAAATCCAAAAGTTACAATATCCAACTATATATAATGCATGGATTTTGTGTGTAACTGCTATCAGTTTTAGCACTTTTACAACAAAACAAATTCATTCACTCTCACATTCATTAGTTGGTCTGAGAGGTTATCATGTGCTGCTCCGTCTTGGCAAAAATAATATACTCAGGATCCATTCAGAATTAAAGACTTAAGGGGGGGGGGAGTTTTGCTCGGGGGCATCCTTATCACTGATTTCCAATAATGTTTATGTGATGATCGAATTCTTAGCCTCCTTGTCTGGCCTTTTCCCAAATTTTTGGGGAGCAACTACCCCCGCCCCCCATTTCTCGTCCTCTGGTATGCCCATGCAACACCGCCACGTTCACTTCCGAAAAATCTCCCCATCATCCCCATTCCAGTCATCAATTCTGAACAGTTTCTTTGGCGCAGATCTCACCTAAAAGGCTGAAAAGCCACAAGGTGCTGCCCTCAATGAGAAATTTCACAACAGGACACCATGAATGTCCATGATGGATCAAGCAAGTGGCTCAAACATATCAGTTTCACCTGCTCCAACTGAATCAAACAACCATACCAATGAATGCAGATTAATCAATTGTCATTCACACATAGACAGCCCATAAACCTGACTTGTTGGTAGCAGTTGGAATCAACACTCAAGCTTGGAGTGCCAAGAGTGATGTCAGTATTGCAATACTGACATCATCTGGGCACATATTCACATGGAACATGGCACACTTATACGAAATCTGTAATAACTATCCCCAATCCCGAATAGAAAGCACAGTGGCAATATACTTCCCGGTATTTATTAAAAAAAATGTAAGGGAAAACAATATTTTATTACTTCTGCATGATCTTGGAATTATAACCCAGTCATACAAACTTTCAACTTTGTACATAATACAGAAAATAATTCTGTATATATATATACATGACTAAGTTCTATCCTGAATTCATGCTACAAGCCCACAGGCCCACTGTTGGTTTGTCTTTTTATACCATGCACTGCTATTCAGAATCTTTATGCTGTGATAGAATAGTCTTAAGGTCCATCTGTGACCTTTAAGTACACTCTATGGGAGCTTGGTCAATGTGGACATGGCACACAAAGGTGGCCGATGCCAAGAGGTCATTCAACATCAATAGACCTGTCAGCTAGTTCACTCTAGTGGTTCTTACAGCTGACCTCCAAGAATGAAGAAAGTTAAGAAGCATCTAACGCCCCTTGTGGAAGACGGACCACATGAGCAGTATGTTCTCATTGTTCTGTCATGTTCTTGTACATTAATGATAAATTCAAAGTGTATGGTGATTTCACTGGGTCAGTGGGTCTTTGCAGTTTTTTGCTCTAGAAATCTCTACTGGACATATGAATTACTTTGGTGCATGTCATCACAACTGTTATTGTTTTAAAAAAAGACATTGTTGCCCTGTTGTTGTTGTTGACACACTTTATCCAAGTGCATTTTACAACTATATATTAACAGTAATTTAATTTTTATCTTTAGTATCCCAATATGCTAGATGGAGTTTATTTTGTGAAAATCTATGTCTTTAAACTAACTTAAAAAAAAGTTTTGGAATTGAATATGTTGCAGAGTGAAATCTGTCTCTCTCTAACACCTTTTTGGTCAAACTTCTTAAGTATATTCAAAGAATTTGAGGTGTTTCATCAGAATATAAAAATGTAATTTCTTTACAACACTGATTTTATGAAAGGCACCTCTACCTAATGAAAGGAAAGCACAATCAGAGGAGCAGAAGACCTTAAGCAACTCTGAATTGATTTGGTCATTTGAACTTCAAGATCTAAAAGTGTTTAATTAAGGTTGGTGCATGCCTGCATGGTCCATCGGATAGACTCTAAAGCTGATTAAAGCATTTAGACTTCAGTTGATTTGATCTGTAGACTCAGTTGATTTGATCTGGGTGTCTTTAATTAATGGGGTGAGTGAGTCCAGTATTGAAGGTGGAAAGTTTGCTACAGTAGAAAATTCTAAAAATCGTTTACGATCATGTAACCTATCCTCAGTATTTATAGCTGTCTGTGGATTAGCGGCCGAAACAGTTTCAAAATTAAAATTCAACTTGGTCGTGTGATGTCACACTGTCACAGGCTTAAATTTTTTTGTTTGAGTCTGTTGTGGTTTATAAGTTGATTCAGTGCTCATCATATCTAGCAGCATAGGTGACAGTGAACAAACTAATTAAATGACCTAAGGTACTACACTGCGTTCCCAATTATTATGCAACTTTGCTTTTTTGTGTTATCTCTAAAAGAAATAACACTATCTGAATATTCTTTTCACATAATGATTAGTGTACCATGGAGCTAATATCCTGCCAATTTTGTCCAATTCCATTGACTCAGTTGGGAGTTATGCCATATAATGATGTTTTGGGGTATTCCCAATTATTATGCAAATTCTTGGAAAAGCATCCATGGCCACTCAAAATGACCTAAACTAATCTGAAGATGCCATCAACATATACCCCATAACACAAAAGAAAAAGTATAACCATCATTTCAAACATTGATGCATTATTAGCCAAGAAATTCATGTTATTCGCCTGCATTGAAATAGCATTGAAATTACAGTTTTATTGCAATAAAAAGCCTCTGTTAGCCAGACAAAATGAAAAATCATTACCTAAGTCATTTTCCACTTTCCTTAGGTTTAGAACTCTCCTGTAAACCAATGGCAATTGCGTTGCACCACTGTATTTGAGAAATATCTAGAAATGAATTGAACGCATCCAATTGCCAATGCTATTCCAATGGGAAACCGAAGTGTGAGTTTTTGATTTGGTGTCATATTTTGCAGAGATATCAGATTTGGTGTTTCATCGCACAGTATGACCATGGTGTGCTATAGATATATTCTAAGCTGGAATTTTATTGATATTAAATTTTTTAAGAGCATGGGAGGCTTCTTTATTGCGAAAAAAGCCAATTTCAATGGTTTTTCAATGCAGTTGTATTATATTGATTTCTTGGTCATGAAGGCATCCATGTTTGAAATGATGGTTCCATTTTTTATTAAGTGTTATGAGGTATATTCTAATGTCAATTCATAATCAACTTTGTCGATTTTAGGTGGCAATGGAAGCTTTTCAAAGAAATTTCATAATAATTGGGAACACCCCAAAAACCTGATTATATAGCATAACTCCTAACTGAAACAAGAGAATTGGACGAAAGTCACATAATATTTGTTTAATGGCGCACATGCCTTTATGTGTAAAGGATATCCAGATAGTGTTATTTCTTTTTGAGATATTGCAAAAAGGCATAGCTGCATAATAATTGGGAACGCAGTGTATACATCAAATAAGAACATTAGGAGACCAACGGAAAATTGTCAATGATATGGCAAAACCAGTTTGCAAATTGAAAACAAGAAAATTATTTTTTCCAATGGAACACCAATCTACAAAGAGCTCTAAATAAAGAGCAGCTTCACCCAGAGTTTTTTTAACTTAAGATAGCTTAACTGACAACTAGGCAAGTAAAATTGAATAGTAGTATACTGCAGCAATTTAAACCTCGATAAAGGTATTATCAGGAATCTAAAATCAATATCTGAGATATACTATTTATGTATGCTCCTGCTGCTCCTTCTTCGACCTCCTTTTTTCCTCAACATCCTCTTTCTCCTTCTCCTACTGCTTCTCCTTCTCTTTCTCCTTCTCCTTCTCCTTCTCTTTCTCCTTCTCCTTCTCCTTCTCTTTCTCCTTCTCTTTCTCCTTCTCCTTCTCTTTCTCCTTCTCTTTCTCCTTCTCCTTCTCCTTCTCTTTCTCTTTCCCCTTCTCCTTCTCTTTCTCCTTCTCCTTCTCCTCCTCTTTCTCCTTTTCATCTTTCTGTGACTTCCTTTCATCTTCTTCTCAATTTAACTCTCTTTCGATGCCAATCAGAAGTGAAAGCCAGAATATTGATTGAAAGAACATTTCGTTTAATTAAATTTTTTAGTTGGAACTGCTCGTGTAAAAACAAACGAGACCAAAATGAATGTGTGAGTTGACCATTGCTATGTAAACAAACTGCATGTGCAAGTGCTCAAACAAGCAATACGAATTTTTTTTTTAGAAAAGTGCCAGAACCATGGCCTATGCAGCATATTATGTAAAAGTTTTGAGATTGGAAATTAACTGTTGCTTGTAAAAGTTCTGAAATTTAAAATAAACTGTCACCTCCGTTGATCCATACATGCACAATGTACATATATATGTAATCAGTATTCCCTTAGGGCTCTGGCCAGATAATAATTTTTGTCCCATCAAATAAAATCTTAATATATAAAAAGTGACAGAAAAAATCCAGGTCACCAAGCTCACGGACAAATTATTTTTTTTTGCAAACTTTTAATGCAATTAAATCCTCAGAAAATGAGATTGAGGAAACAGGAAGGCATGTTCAGAAAACAAAGATCAGGGAAAACGGCAAAAAGCTCTCATCCTGGGAAAAATAATGCAGAAGTGTCAGATGTGTGATGTTCCTTTATGCCTGTCTCACAGCCAAGCAGAACACACAACAAAGAACAAAATCACCCTAAGAAAAAGAATACATTGTCAGTGGAGATCTCTCGGAACATGATTACATGGAACTGATTCTGACAATATTTTTCACTTGGCATCTTAATAATTAAATACTTTTGTTGTCTTATCCTGCATGGTATCATTGTGAATTTTTGTAATTTTTTTTAATTACATGTACGTAGGGTACAATTTAGCCCAGAAATGATTTTTGCAGGTCTGTGAGAGTACCTTTCAGTTGAAAAATTCAAATTTGATGCTGAAAATGGCTAAGAGACATTTTCACAATTGTATAGTACTTTATATGACCCGCCAAGATTGATCTCAGATGAAGATGCCTTGATCGGTATGATAATTAGGTCTGCATGTACTATTGCCTCCCGGGCAATGTGGACATGGCCCACAAAGGTGGACAGCCACTGCTGATGCAATGAGGCCATTTAACATCAATATGTACTTGTCAGCTTAAAGTCAAGACATTTTATTTTGGCAGTAAGTTTTTAGCCAATGAAACAATCCATGATTAAGTCTAATGTTTATTTTTTAGTTAATTAGACTGAGTACACCATGACCAAGCATGATTCGGATTAAATATGTGTCTCATAATCCCCCAGTTTCATCATACAGGCACTTACAATGTTAAATTTCTGCTGCTCTTCAACACATTTAGAGCTATTTTTAGACTTCTGTTGTGACGTCATCAGCATTGTTGGCTCTATGACATCACTGAAACAATGGTGACGTCACAACAGCAGCAATAGAAGAAAATGCCTTCTTGAGCTGTGTTGACAGCAATGTTATTCCGATGGGATTACCTCAAAACTATAGCTACATCATGCCAATACTTTCTTATGATTATGAAACTGTTTGGTCAAGATGTCAGGAACAGTAGGAGACAAGCATTTGTGTCAAGAATAAGGTATGTTTTCAATTATCAGCAAAAAACTTACTGCCACAAAAAAGTCACTTGACTATAGTCATTCTTGCAATTCTTTGACCCTTCAAATGATCAAAACTTATAAAATAAGCTGTAATGGCTTTACACACTAAGTCTTGTTGAAGATGAACTACCATAGTCTATTAACTACGCTTGTTTGCTTGTTTCTATCACATGATGAACGCTGGCGGAAGACAATGTGAACCATAGGTGATGAGGCCCTGAGCTTTGAAAGGAACTACTACGATTAATTTGCATTTTATGTACCAACTTTGTTTGTATAAATGATGGAGAAACATTGGAAGAAAGAGACTGCGGACAGCGCAAATTTTACAATCCAACACACACACTCAAGCTTTTGAAGTCAATACAGTTTGAGGTGCTTTTATGGAGATTAATTCCCTTTGAAAATGTTGTTACTCCATTAAGTCAAGCATACCAGCTACTTCATTTATGTCCTAATATTGGATATATGATGTCATTCCTTGCATTTCAAAAGACCAGTTGGGTCTGACTGTTGAGAGCTATTATACCTTGTTGACAAGACCATCAAAGACAACATCATTATATTACCAATTTATTGACTGTTTGTTTTCCTCCTTTCCTTTGACATGTCTGGGATGAGACATAAAAAGTGTAAACAGTGCTAACACAGTCATTTTGCCCACTATTTCATGCAAACAGTGTATCAGCAAAGACAATATGGGGTACATCAAAGAAAAACACCTACTCAGTGTCAACAAAACACATGGTTAGAAGTCAGGATCTTTGGTGTGGCACACTCAATTTCTTCTTATGGAAAGACATATTTTATAAATGAGGTGGTCCTTTGAATGAGCTTTGATGATGTGAAGCTTCTCTGTGTGATATGTTCAAACGCACAAAGCCTAACACTAACCAAAATGTCTCATTAAAAAAGTAACTTTGGTGCTTTTGACCATCTGATCATTACAATCTGCACTGAAACACGATTAATACAATTTTTTCAAAGTTTTGTATTTGGCGTTTCAGAAATAAGAATATTTTTTTTCATCTTAGAACTCTCACAGGCGAAATCCATTATGAGTCTGACACAACAGGTGAACTAAGAACTGCAGTTGGCAAGAAAGACCAATAATGCTTTATGACTGGCTGCCAAGTCCTATGGTGTTCACCTGTGAGGGCAGAAACATTGGCAGTCTGCTTTAGTAAGTGAGATATTTCTCTCTTTGTTAAATATTCTTTTTTAACTTTTGCTTCACTCTTTTTTTTTTCACGTCTGATCTTTGGCATAAGCATCGACTCCTGAGGAATTCAGCTGAATTAACAAAGTTATGTATTTTATTCTGGATATGAATCAATTTTGTCACATGATCCAAAAATATTCAAGTTGAAACTAAATCTTCATCTTGATGTTAACTGCAGACACAGAAGGCTTACAATTATTATCGTTTTCATAGCTATGTGTTCTTTTGAAAACTTCGTTTTGCAGTTAAACCGTGACATCATCGGGTATCTGTCAATGTGATTGGTCTAATCTTCAATCTGTGACATATCAATTCAGAGTTTGACATCACAGTTTATGACAAAGGAATTTAAAACTGCCAGGCAATGTTACAATGAGGTTTATTCACGATTGGCCATATGGTCAAGACAGTGATTCACAGCTTCAGGTGTCATCAACTGCCAGTTCACTTCACAGCTTCAGTGCTTCTTTTGTATTTGACCACTTCTAGTTCAGTTTTGTTTTAGTCATGGAACAATGACAAACACAAAGTTACTGACAATGGGATGATGGGCTTTGAGCTGAACATCTATTGTTTTAATGAAAAACTGAATGATGTATCAGGGGGTGACCATGAGATTTACAGGAGGGGGGCTTGGAGTATTCCTTGAAGGGAAATTATATTTATTTTGGTAATGTTGACAGAATTTTTTTATTTCAAGCTCAGTCCATATCCAAAATTTTCATTTTGAAATCAATCATTACCCTGTCAAGAAATACCTGAACCAGAAATATTTATTTTAAGGGTCCAAGGAAGTGTTTATTGTTAGATTTCTTTTATATCCAAACCGGAGTTCATATGAAATGACATTCTCAATTTCATAATCACAGATGATAATATTTTGTATTCAACTGCACCCTTAGTGAATGCTGGCACTTGAGTATGCCAAAAGATGATCCATATTTCATGTGAGGCAAAATGTGCAGGGATCAAGTTTTGTTATTTTATGCCCTGTATTTTAGAAACAATTAAGTTACCTCATGGCAGGATACCAACCCTACACACTCACGGTGACTCCTCTAGCCGCAAATTCCCTAACCTAAACCCTTTTACCCTCACCGAATCTCAAATTCCCTCATCTTGCCAGAATTCCAAATTCCATCAACTACCCTCAACTTCCCTCAACTACCCTGGGCTACCCTCGACTATCTTCGACTTTCCTCAACTGAACTGAACTCAACTTCCTTTGACTAAGCTCAGCTTTCCTCAACTTAACTCAGTACCACTCCACTAAACTCAGCTCACTTCAACTACCTTCAGCTTTACTGAGGGCGTGGGTTCAAATCTCACCCCAGGAACTCACTTTAGTCCGAGCCCATGGGACATTAAATGGAGGCGGGTTGTATCCAGTATTCTATGCTTGGGTAACAGAAAGACCCTGGGCATCCCTGAATTAATAGGGTATGTGCCAGACTCACAGTCTTTTCATCTCATCATCATACGGCGATCGCCTGCCTCGATATAGCCAACTAAGGTGCTGCAGAGGCGTAAAACACATACAAACAAACTAAAAACCTTCAACTTTACCCTCTGTATCCCTCAACTACCCTTGGTTATAGTTCCAACATTTAATTTGGTTGTCCAGACAGGAAAAGAAGTCCAGGTCCCAGAGGTTAGCCTAAATCTTAAGAAAGAGAGAAAAAAATGCTGTTTTTTTTTAATCAACTCTTTCATTTTGTGGTAACAGCGACATAAATTATTTATTTTTCAAGCATCCAATATCCATTTCCAAATCAAACAACACCCCGTTAATAAATACCCCACCAGAAATAGTTATTTTAAGACTGTCCAGAAAGAGTTTATTCATTTTTTATTGTTTGTTACAAATAAAAAAAAAGTTCAGATGAACTGACTCTCTCTTTTCATAATCACAGATCATAATATATAGCTATATATTTTCATTCAGTAGCAACCTGCATGAATGCTCGGACTTGCCAAAAATTACTCATAGTTCATGTGAGGCAAAATTTTCAATGATTAAAATTTAATTTTCTCATTTTATGCCCTGTATGTTAGAAAAAATTAAGAGACCTCATGGTAGGATAGCTGGATAGGCCTACACCGCCACACACTCACCAATCCACAAATTCCCTAACCTAAAGCCCTCTTATCATCACCTAGCCTCAAATTCCCTCATCTTACCTTAAATTTCCTCACCTGGCCTCAAATTCTATCAACTATATTCCCTCACTCAACTAAACTCAGCTCAACTCAACTACCCCCAGCTTTACCCTCTGTATCCCTCAACGACCGTTGGTTACCCCATCATCACAATGGTTACCCTGTTAGACTATTTCGGCACAACACAGAAAAAAAACACCCAAAGAAGGACTCAAAACTTCTAAGGAGGTTATCCACAGAAACCACAGAAAGTTAAAAATTATTTCAAAAGAAATTCAAGCTTTTGATGCACTTTATACCCAGCGTGTTCGAGCTGTATGAACACTTTTGTCAAGCTGAAATTTTATGTTTGTGTGCCCCCTGAGCTTGAAAACAGAGATACGCTTAAGTTTGAGGTTTGGCAATGACAATTGATTTGAGCAATGAGTTAAAAGTGAAATGTTTCTCCTCGCATCCCTGCATCAAGAGTAAATACCAGTTATGCGCAGAATACTTAGCTGTATGAATATTTTTGTCCGCATCTGTATAGATCCATCATTGGTTGTCCAGACAGGATTTCATTAAAAAAAAACAAAAAAACTCCCAAGCCCCCCAACCCTTGATATGAAATGTGCTCCCTGAATGTTGAATAAAAGCAAGTTCTAATCCTTGAGGTTTTGCAATCACACAAATCTGGGCTGTTATTCACGCTGTCTGTTGGTTATATCTTTAAAGTAACCAGGCATGACTGTTCACCAAACTGCTAGTTGTCAAAAATAAAAGAGAGTTTTCAAACAGTGGGCAAATACAATGAAATTGCAATAACTGTGACACAACTCAAAAAGGTGTCTGGCCATATGGTCAATCGTGAATAAACCTCCATATGTGTACAACCACAACAAACCACGCATGTCTAAGCTGAGTGTTGCACCGCACCAAAAGAGTTTCATTGTTTCTAAACAAAATGTGTTGCTGTTTTTCACAAGACACCAGTCATCAAAATTTCAAACAACTTTTGTTGTCAGTAATTGCAACTCTCCTTTGAGGCTAAGTAGTCTGTTTGCTTCAGTTACAGTTCATTAAAGCATCTTTCAGCCAGGGCAAGCTGAACAAGTGAAACATACATTATCCATGTGTCAATGCACTTCGTCAGTTTCCTGAAATCTGTGCTTGTAATAAACAAAATTATTCAACTAATCTCTGACATCACAGTTTTGGAATGAAGCAAATTGCAAACTTGAAAAACATGTAGCTATGAAAACAATAATAATGTACAATTGACATATCATTGTCTGTTAGTCATTATCATCATTACTACTGATAACTAGTCATTACTAAAGCATATTATGTTAAGAACTTAAGAGCAACAGAAAGATTAAGATTCAGTAGCCTCTGTTGGTAGCACACATGCAGATTGATTTTTTTTTTTTTAAAGTTTAAAAAGGTTAAAACTTATAAACTTATCAAAAAGTAAGTTCTTTTGACTTGTGCATTGTTATTGTGGCGACTAGCAAAGTAAAGATTTAAAGCTATAACTTTTGATTTCGCAGCTTCATGTATAGTTAGAGCCCTGTGTGCCATATCAGGATAAGAACATCCAAAAAAAACAGAAACACATTGTTTTCTCCCTGCGTTCGGATTGAATAGGTGTAGGGGAGAGCGGGGCACAGTGAGACGGTGGGCACAGTGAGACAAAGCCCGTAGCGTCTAGCTGGTACTTTTTACAGATCAACCCTCTTTTGTGTAGTACAAAAAGTAAGTAAGTGAGAGTCTGACCTATATCCGGAATGCCTACACAGCATATCGAGAGTGGAATTTCAATATTTAGGTTTTTAGCCGATAAAAGTAAATAATTTTGCTAAACGACTTTTTGTTATAATTCCAAAGAAAAATGGTATAACGCAAATCAATTGCCAGGAATTCAAACCTTGATTATTTGCCTTAGTTTAGTGAGATAATGAACCACAATACAGGTATCTGGTCCGCAGAATTCAAAAATTTTATAAAGAGAGCTGCGTGGGGCACAGTGAGACAGTTGGAGGCGGGGCACAGTGAGACATGGTAAAATACACTCGAAACGACCTGAATGTAAGGCATAGCTTACAATTCACTAGTAAAAACAAAATGCCTGCAATAAACTCCTGATTTTAGTGAGTCATATTCAAAGAGAAGCATCAGAATGAATTTTGATTAGTATGTAACAGGTGCGGCAGGTTAAATAAGTCGTGCATGTGTCCTGTGCGATGAAGTTTCGAAACATGCTCAAAAACAGACCTAAAAAATCACCTAGCCAGCTGCTTTTATAAGAGTACAGTAGTTTCTGTAGCAACAATTGATGGAACAATTCTGCAGGTCGCGAGGATCGGCGGTTATGGCAGCAGATGCCCTGTCTCACTGTGCCCCGCCTGCTGTCTCACTGTGCCCCGCCCACGGGGCACAGTGAGACACTTAACGAGCATGGACGTAACTCAAAATTTCTCCAAACCTGTAAAAGGTAGGAACCTGAAACTACTTGACAATATACCCAACGTCATTACCTAAAATGTAGACCTGATCTCATTTAACTCGTTACTGCCATCATTTTGGAACACTTGAAAATAAAAAAAGTGTCTCACTGTGCCCCGCTCTCCCCTATAACACATAGCACTGAGAGAAATTTCTCGCATTCATAAAACCCGAAAAGTTCATGCTTGGCACATCAGATGTGACGTAACTGGCCTAATTCTTAGACAGGTCTACAAAGCTTTGGTCTGAGAAGTCCTCAAAGGAATCTTAAGAAGTGTAAAGGCAGTTAAGACTGTTTAGTACATCACCTAAAAAAGGGAATAAAGAGGGCACTCTGAGTCTGGCTACTGCATACGTGGGCAGATGACAAAAAATTAATCATGGGCCTACTGAAGGGTAAAGGCAATAAAATTCAGTGAAGGCTATATATTTGGCCAGATGGCCATGGTCAATGGTTACTAAGATATGTCAAAGGAAATAGCAAGGAAATTCCAAATCTTGAAATTTGCGCAATTACCACTCCCTGTCCGCCAAAATAAAGTCCGCTCAATACATACAAATGGAAATAACAAGTGTGGTATGATATTATTTCAAAACCAAAACAACATCTTGAGACAGAATCCGGCAAATAAGACAAGATTTAAAATTCTTGACATGAAAGAACTCAAACATGAGAATGTTGCAACAATAACTGTTAAAGGCATTTTGTGAAGGCGAATAGAGGCCTCGACAAATAAATTTCAAAGCAGGAGTGAAGATTGTTTGAATCATAAATAATTAAAATGGGTATTTGGTGATTTAGACCTCTTGATTTACAAAGAGAATAATGTAATTTGTAATCTCTCCTCCAATTATGTCCTTTTTAGTTTCTAGCTCAGTGCGGGGCAGTGGAATTTATTGTCATGTTCAATATTAGGTAAGTGTTAAAGCAAAGACATAATAACACTAAGCACTGATAGAAATTCCTGACATTTGGAGCATCCAAATAGTGCATGCTAAGCACTTCAGATTCTTGGACCTACAAAGCTTTGGCCTGGGTAGTTCGACAGGGGGGAAGCTGACATTCAGGGTCTGTAATGGATGAAAAAATAAGTTGAAAAAACTTTTTAAAATGAGGTGAAATGGACATTCAGGACATGAAAGAATAGGACAGTCAAATTCACTTGATGCCCCTGCATAGTTTTTTCAGTACTGTCTGTCAGACAGTTCAATTCAAGAGGTTACTTACACTACTCAACCATAGAAATTCTGCAGCAATTATTTTAAAAGTCATTTTCTGATGGCAACGAGGGACCTTGCTTGATAAATTAGAGAGCAGAAGTGAAGGATGGATGCATTACAAATAATGGATATTTGGTTATTTGGACCTCTATCTCTAAAAAGTTAATAAAGTGATTTGTAATTTCCTCCAATTATGCCACATGAAATTTCCCACCTGTGCAAAGAAATGAATCTATCAGCCTAACGGTACACAGTTCTTAATGGTCTAGAAATCCATATGATGCATAGCGGTTGCAGAAGAATGCAGTACAACCCGATATATTTTGCTAAATCCTTCTTGTCCTCACTTCCAAGCTCACTATAAAAGCAAATCCATCTAAATTTCCAAACATATGGTAAATCAGTCCAAACTCTTCTTTATTATTGAAAGATTGTCACTGTGTTCACGATAAAATCAATTTTGAATAAGATAGTTTAAATTAGACCTATCCAAAGAAACTACCTGTTACCATTTTAGTGACAAGGGAGAGGAAGGGAAGGATGGGAAGCTCAAAAGCATGGAATTGCGTCGAAGTGATGGGATGTCCGAGTGTGAGCATCTGTTTGGAAAATTTATTGTGTAGCACTGTAGCAGCGCATTGCCTTTCCGAATGCCTACAATCACTCTGCAAAAGGCATACGCGTATGGGACAGGGGGGGCAATCTCCCCCCCAAAAGTTTTGAAAACAATGGAAATTCGGGCAAGCATGCTTAAATTTCGGGCCGATGATCAAAGTAATATCCCAAGACATTTTATGATAAAATGCCATGGAATTTGGATTATGAAATTCGAGCAAACGTCGCTCGCCCTCCCAAATGGCAAAAGGGCTGCATATCAATACATATATTTGAGAAGAAAGGACTAGTTATATTATCATTGACAAGCTACTAGAATGTTAATAGAATCCAAACTCAGTCTGATGCAGTCTAGTAGTAAAGTCTTGTTACTCATAAAATTCCTGAAGAAGTCTTTTAGCAACATCAGACAGTGAATATCAAGGACAACCTCCTACAGTTCAAAACTTCAGGTCCTTTGATTTCAACAAACTTTAAATGCCATTAAACAACGACAAAATGAGCAGGGTTTTTAAAGGAAGGAGCATGAAAAAGTTCAGAGAAAACAGCTAAAAGATAGTCCTAAAAACAGGAATACAGTCAGATGATTGTTTGATGCTCCTTTTATTTTTATGCTTGTCTGGTGACAGCCAATGAGAACACTATGTGAACGGAATTGGACATGGAGAGTGTAACATATTTACTTACACATTAACAGTGGCCCGTACTGCAATTTAAGAAACTTCACAGGTGGGGTTCAACTGCAAATAATTATTCAATCCATAAATTACCCACAATTATCAGTGACAATATGTAGCAGTACTTCATGACATTTATAGAGAAAATTGTCAAAGGAAACAATATTTTCTCAATTCTGCTAGTTCTTAGAATAATGTGTCTTACCTTGTGATATAAAATTGCAACATAGCAAATAATACAGAAAACTATACACAATGTCACTAAGTATTATCCTGCTTTTTATTCTACAATCGCAAAGAAATATTTAAGTTTGTCCTTTTATACCCTAGACTGCTATTTAGAATCTTTATACTGTGATGAATAGTTGCAGGGTCCATCTGTAACCTCTAAGCATACTCTATGGGCTTTTGGTCAATGTGGACATGGCACACAAAGGTGGCTGCTGCCAAAAGTTCATTCAACATCAATAGACCTGTCAGCAAATTCACCCTTGTGGTTCTTAGAGCCGAACTCTCTCTCTCACACCTTTTTCTTCGGTTATCTTCTGAAGTATATTCCAAGAATGTGAGGTGTCTTTGGTAGAATATAAAAACTTAATTTCTTTGCAACACTGACTTCATGAAAGTAAAGGGCAATCAGAAGAGCAGAAGACCTTAAGCAACTATTAATTGATTTGGTCATTTGAACTTCAAGATCTAAAAGTGTTTGATTAAGGTTTGTGCACGGTCCATCAGATATGCTCTAAAGCTGATTAAAGCATTCAGACTTCAGTTGGTTTGATCTGGGGGTCTCTAATGGGGAATGAATCAGTCCAGCGAAAGCGGCAATGTTCATTTAAGGTTAGAGGATCAGAAGGATTGGATGTGGAAGACGCGCTGCAGTAGGAAATTCCAAAGTTGCTAACGGTCTTAAGGTATCCACAATAATTAAATAAGGGAGTAGCTTCGTCTAGAATGTTTTATCTTAAGATAGCTAAACCGACAACTAAGGAGGGAACAGGAAGCAATGTCTGAAAACAAAGATCAGGGAAAACAGCAAAAATCTCTCATCCTGGGAAAAATAATGCTGAAGTGTCAGATATTTGCTGTTCCTGTAAGTTCATCTTACAGCAAACCAGATCTTGGGTGAGGTCATATCCTATACTTTCAATGCTATCAATACAAGCAACCACCTGAATAACAAAGTCACAAGTTACTGAATGGAAAATCGACATTTTGTTTCAATGTAATGAAGAGGGCCTGTTCATTGATGTCCACTTGCAGCTGAATATAAGCACTCATCATTCGTAGACTATAACTATAGCTTGCTAGTTGATTTTTTGTTACTGTCACAGGTACAGGTGGAAGACATCGGGAACCGTTGGTGATGAGTATGTACTCATTTGCCTTTGTTTATAAACTACTTTTACAAAATTATCCAAATATTCTTATCCAAGGAAAAGCGCTAGAACAAAAGCACTTAAACATAAATCTTGTATAAATGGTTGAGAAATATTGGACAAAGAAAGACACCGTGGATAATGCAGATATAACATTCTTACACGCCCACTTAAGCTCTCGAAGTCAGTACAGTTTAAAAAGGCTTTTCATGCGGGTGGCCATCTTCGGCTTTTGTTTGTGTTTTTTTATACATATGGTGCTTTTATGGAGACTAATCCCTTTTTAACAATGCTATTACTCCATATTGTCACGCAAAACAGCAAAATAATGTTTTTCTTAGTATTGTGTTATGATGATATCATTCTGCATAATTCGAAAGACCAGTTGGGTCTGACAAAACCATCAAAGACAACATCCTTATATTACCATTTTATTAACTATTTGTTTTCCACCTTTCTTTTGATATGTCTTGAATGAGACATAAAAACTGCAAACAGTGCTAACACAGTAAATTAATTCTACCAAACATTTCATGGAAACAGTGAATCAGCCAAGACAATATGAGGACGAATCAAAGAAAAACAACTACTCATTGTCAACAAGACACACAGTGAGAAGTCAGGCTTATTGGTATGACTATGAGACATTAAATTTCTTTTTATGGAAAGACATTTTTATTAATGAGGTTGTTCTTTGACTGAGCTTTGATGATGTGAAGCATCACTTTGTAATGTGTTCTGTAGCACAAAGTCTAACACTAACAAAAATGTCACACTAAAAAAGTAACTTTGGCGAGCTTTTGACCATCTGATTATTATAATATGCACTGAAATATGATAAATGCAATTTTTAATAAGTTTCACATTTGTCATTTCAGAGATAAGAATATTTTTTCATCTCAGAACTCTCACAGGCAAAATCCATTATGAGTATGACACAACAGATGAACTAAGAACTTCAGTTGACAAGAAAGACCAATAATGCTTTATGACTGGCTGTCAAGCCTTATGGTATGGTATTCACCTGTTAGCGGGGCAGATTTGTCATGAATAGGGGAGTAATAGTGCATTTATACATAGAAGCATGAAACTTGGCACACATTTCAAAAACGTCTTGAAGAAAATATTTAGATAGGGAGCCACTTCAGATTTGACCTGGTTGACCCATGGCAGCCATTTTCCAAAATGGCGGCTAATTATCTCATTTTCCTGCTTCCTGTGAAGTGCCTATAGTTTGAAAGTATGAAAACAGTGCTCATTATTCCTTCTGATGATCTAAAAAACATTATCAATTGATTTCTAGATTGAACTGAGGAATTTTAGGGTAGTCAGGGTCCTTTTTGTTAGAACAGTTGAAGAAAATGCATCATTTTCGCGGTTTCCTATAGTTTCACGGAATCTCAATTGATTTTAAATCTGACTACATATTTGAATTTCTTGTAAAAAGAGCTTTTAAATGAATGGTCGCATCAATAGTTTCCGTGTATTTTTGTCTAAATTAAAGAAAAATCAAAATCTTCAAAAATCATTTTATTTTCATTTTTTCCATTTTCGTACCAAGTTTACGGAACCCATTGATGCGGGTACTCATTTGAAAGCTCTTTTTACAAGGAATTCAAATATGTAACTTATTTTGAGATATATAGAGAATTGGTGTAACCATCCGTAACCGCGAAATCCAGTGTTTGATTTAATATTTCTAACAAAAAGGATTTCAACAAGCCTGAAAATAGAACAAGTCTACCAAAAAATGTTTTAGTAATGTACTGAATACTTAGAGAAGCAATAAAAAACAATATTTACATGTATTCTATTTGTAGGAACTTCACAGAAAGCAGGAAAATGGAAAAATTGACCGCCATTTTGGAAAATGGCTGCCAGTAGCCCCTTAAGCTAAACCTGAAGTGGCTCCCTATCCAAATATGTGTGTATAGATGTTTTTTAAGTGTGCGCAAAGTTTCGTGCTTCTATGTATAAATGCACTATTTTTTTACATACCTGCCCTGCTATGTGTGGGCACTGGCCAGAAACTTTGGCTGTCTGCTTTAACTTCTTCTTTTTTCACATCTGATCTTTGGCACAAGGGTACACTCCGGAGAAATTCAGATGAATTACCATATATATGAGACTTTCTCATGCAGATCAGAAATTCTGAATCAATATTATCATTTGATCCAAAAATATTCAAACTGAAGCTTGATCTTCATAATAGAGGGGGGAACAAAATCACTTTTTTTTTCAAAACCCTCATGTGACCCCCCTAAGTTTTGACAAATTGTATGAATACACTATTCCCAAATGGATTTTTCAAGCAATTGTTTTTCCAGCCTGCTACCAGCATTTATGTGTATGGCTGTTTTTAGCATTAATGTAAATTTGCAGTTCCTGTATCTCTGTCAATTTGAACGATAGCCAAAAAATAATTACACCATGTTTTTCAGTGATGAAAGATCTTTCATTTGAAATGCTACTGTTATTCTAAGTCGAACTTGTTAAGTTAAATTAATTGCTAAATTTTACGTTTTCTGATTTTTAAAAAAATCTGTGGTTATGTCACAAAAAACTAATGGCCTTGAAAGAAATACCAAGATCATATAGCTGGTTTTAATTGTAAATATAGAACAACCCAGTTGTACCACACATGTAAGACAGTAGGTAAAAACAATTATTGTTTTTAGTCATGTGAAATTGTCATAAAGAATTTTGTCAACAATTCATGATCGGGATGACAGAAGATTGAAACAAAGTTTTGATTTTCCATTTTCTGGAAATGTTATTTTGAAGTGTTCATATATCTTTTGAAGAAAAAAATCAGCTACTTGGAAATATTATTGTTTTCAGTGTGTGTGTGTGTGTCTGAGTGAAGAAATGTGAAACAGCATATAGGGATACAGGCACACCAAAATGTCTCTGGCATACACATGCATCCATTTCTGGTATCTGCTGTCTTGATATTTTATTTCTCAATACCTAATACCCTATAAGTAAAAGGTATAGTTTCAGATTTTTTTTTAGAATTACTTACTTCATATTTTAAACTGCTTTCATAAATAACTTCAACAGACTGCAGCCCCTTTCGACTTATACCAACTCCTCCTGAGTTTTGCACAAGTAACATTAGTGCATCTTCAATCAGGTCAAAATCAAATAATTTGCTCTCATAATTCTGCGGCATATTTGAGGATAAAAACATTGAGTTTAGGTGCTAAGAAAAGGATTTTCTAATGCCTCTGGAAAGTGTCACCTCTTTGACATTTTAGCTCTCATGTGTGATGCATTTTTGTTCTGTGGATCATGATAATTTTGTCGAGTATCAGAAATAAGGGATACTGAGCCTCCAAGCTTCAAAAGAAACATAATTTTGTAAAATTGTGTGCCTTTGTTTCAGGGGAAACCTGGAAACATGGTTCAAGCAAATAGTTCACAAGTTTCCAGATGATCACTTATGGAGTAGTGCTGACAACAGCAGAATTTGCAACCTTTCAAAAGTTTCAATACTAACGACACATTCAATTTCAAGAAGGTATTTCCAATAGGAATCAGTTCGCAATGGGACAGGAGTAAATTGGTGTTTCAAAGTGGAAAATTTATTTGACATAATGATTAATGAGGAGGCCTTAGTCAAAGGATGGAATGGTTTGAAAACCGTTGAGGATTTCAGGTTGCCAATGGAATTGTGAAAGCAAAAAGTACTGTAATGACAATGACAATATGATTACATTTACGTTTTGTATTGTCTTAAACCAATCATGTAGAGTTATACAAGGCTTCCAAAATTATTTAAATCATCCAAAATGACAACAAAATAATCTCCGAGAACCTAGATAATACGAAAAAGTTCATCTTTCAAAAAGCTGGAATGAACTTGGGGAATTTATTTTCGAAAGGGTAGAATAGTCTTGTTGTTTGCTCTTCTCACTGTTAGGACCTACCATGCAGGTTCAAATCCGGAATCAGTTGTAATAGACTGAATGTTGTCTTCCTTGTCATTGTGTGGTGAGGATCTACAAAAGATGTATTCATGCCTTTTGTTATTTTAAATTGCTTGCCACAGAAAAGGACCCAAGCAAGATTTGTGCACTTTTTTCAATGTTTTATTTGCTGCAAGGGCAGAACTGATTATAAAAATTAACAAAGTTATAGAATACCGCGAGTTATCATTCGCAGACATCTATGATCATGACTAAAGTGCTGGTAGCAGGCTGAAAATCAATTTTAAACACGTTTAAATGGTCATTTGTTCATTTTTATGATAAAAAAAAAAATTTAGGGGGTCCCGCCAGGGTTTTGAATTTTGTTCCCCCCTCTATTCATAACAATATAAGCCGCAAACACAGAAGACAAAACAATCAATTTTTTTCCTAATTTGAAAATGTGAAATTTACATATTTTTAACTCTATTAGTCATTACTGTTATACACTGTAACTTACTACAGGTAACTTGGACATATTAAGAGCAATGGAAAGATTGAGTAGCCTTATTAGTACTTTTGAAGAAAGGACTACTTCTCTTATAAAAGTTAACACACATTAACACATAAAATAAGTAGTTTTGTTTCGACTTACAAAGACACATTTTAACGTTTGAACTCTTGGTTTTGCCACTTCATGTAGTGCCGCATGGCCGCACTAATGCATGATAAATGCTATAATGTTCTCGACTTCTCATTTAGTAGAGGAACGTGCCATAGGTTCCGTGACCAATTTCTCCGACTCAATTTTTCGATGCAAATTCTGTTAGATGGGTTCAAAATAAGAAAATTTAGCGAAGGTACCCCTCTCAAAAGTTCGGGCTAACTCCACCAGCGGCCATTTTCCAAAACAACTGACTAATAACAATTCATAAGATTTACACACAAATCTGTTCTAATAATCTAATATGGCTGCCAAAATGGCTGCTCCAATTACTAGAAATATCACAATTTTGCACAAATAATTGGTCTACATCGATAATCTTGGCATTAATATAAATGTTTTAATTGCCAAAGAGTTCTGTTATCAGTATTTGACAAGTGAACACAATACCCTATGGTTAGAAATCCAATAAGGCTGCCAAAAGGCTTCCCAGTAGGTTCAAGTGTGAATTTTTATCATTACTATCACGTTTATTTGTAGTAATGTGGGACTTTCTATGAATTTCATTTAAACTACCATAAGACCTGTGAAAGCATGCGTGTGAGGGAAGGGGGATATGAAAGGGTGTTTTCCTATGGTGTATGTTTAGAGTATGAGAAAACATCATGTCACTTTCTGTGACTGTAATTTGAACATGAAACCCGGCTAAGGACATTGTAGACAATACAGAAAAGCTGCTTGTAAGTTTTCATAACTGGACAATGAGTAGTTTTGTCGGAGTAGCGTAAGGGGTCCGTGAATTAATAGTATGATTATCAATATACAGATTGTTAGCACTTAATTGATTGGCAAAATTTAAGGCTTCTGCCACAGTTAAATGCAACTGGACTGTCCATTTGCAATAAAGATTACTTTTTTAATAGCAATTCAAAGGGTCATTTCATCAGTTGAATAACATCTACCTTTGCCACCTTTGCATGCAGTCTCAGAATGCATCCCTGAAGCACTGCTGATCAGATACTGACCTCTGATCCATCTGTCAGGTAGTAGTCTGCCTGTACTTAACATAGGCTGTATTATTGTATTTATAAGAATTTGTTGTATTTTTGGTCTGTGGGTGCTAGGCGATGAAGTGTCTTGTAGTAAAAGTTTACTGCCAAACTATTACGGAGTAATACTAATTTCACTCATGGGGAATTGGAGAATGTAATATCAACCTTACTGAATGATGAGAACCGAATATGTCCTCCACATTTAAACCAACAAAGAATGAAATTCCGATAGTTCTGTTATGAATAGATATGTCAGGTATCTTGGAATCACCACATACAAACTAAACTTCACTAATATATATATAACCAACCTGCATGCCACGAATCCTCCTTTAATTATTGCTGCTAATAGCCAATTTGAAGTGAAATTCTTATTAGCAAGTTGCCCTAAAAATTGGAATATTTAGCTAAATGTACTACTGGCGCTGGTATTGTCAAAGATTGGCAACATAGGGGTTGCAAACACACTCCTACCTGAATATTTTAATGGCAAATTAAATCAAAATATTAATATATTAAGGCAAATACGAAAGTTCAAATTATGGAAGGAAAATCTCTTTTATGTGCAATCTTGTACCAAACTGAGAGAAAAATCTGTGAATTATCAAAATATATAATTTCCCAGACTTGACTTCCGGCTACTCGGAGCCTGTTAGTGTAAAAGCATAAAACAGGAAAATAAAACGGGACATTAGGACATTGTTAACAAGAACAGATTCTTTTGAGGACTCTTCAGCTATGGTCATGATATATTATAAGCAACCACTCTCAAGTTTGCAGTCACTGAGTACAGGATGGTTGTAAGTCCTGCAATGTTTCTAGCAACATATGACATACATTTTCAGATTTTGCGAGAATTTCTGTAACTACTCCCCAGTCTCCCAGTCAGCAAGCCCTTCCAGAAATTTAGACTTAAATTTTAAATAACTGAGTTTTCTCCTAAGAAATTCCCTGACAACCTGCACACATGTTTAAGTCTCATTAGATGTTGCTACACACATTGCAACCATCCTCTACTGACAACATATTACATGCATCTTTTACAAGGATATAATTGGCTACTTAAATATATTATCAAGGGGCCGTAGCTACAGCAAAGCCAACAACCTATACCATTTCCAATTACGACAAGCTACAGTCTCTTATCCAATCAGGTTTCAGATGTAACCATTGCTGAATGGTCATTGAAAGAATCATGTTAACAATATCCTAAAATGTTTCCTGTTTTACAATGATTTACAAACAGCTATTATGAACTGGGAACCAAACCAGAGAATTTGAATTTGATGTTAATTTCAACTGTTTTGTCTCTCCAATTGGTACAGCAGTCACATGTCCAGAAAAGTGATCTTCCTCCCAAACTTGAACTTTTTAACTGTGGTATTTGCCTCACATATCAAGTTGGAGTGTATTGGGATTTAAAACTTTGGCATTACCATTCTTTGACAGTAGAAGCCTCAATAATGTGTTATAATCTTTCACTTTAAATTGTCAATGATTATAAAAATTGATGATTTGTTTGTATGCGGTGACAGAATTAGACCTTCAGGAATCTCTTCATTCTTTGTGGGTTTATGTGGAGGAAGTATTCAGTTCTCATCATGCAGTAAGGTTGATATTACATTCTCCAATTCCCTATGAGTGATATTACTGTTACTTAATAGTTTTACAGTGACTTTTACTACAAGACACTTCATAGCCTAGCACCCACAGACCAAAAATACAACAAATTGTTATAAATACAATAATACAGCCTATGTTAAGTACAGGCAGACTACTACCTGACAAATGACACAGAGGTCAGTAGCTCATCAGCCGTGCTTCAGGGATGCATTCTGAGACTACATGCAAAGGTGGCAAAGGTAGATGTTATTCAACTGATGACACGATCCTTTCAATTGCTATTAAATACGTAATCTTTATTGCAAATGGGCAGTCCAATTGCATTTAACAATGACAGAAGCTTCAAATGTTGCCAATCAATTAAGTGCGAACAATATGTATATTAACAAAGAAATTCATAGACCATTTCACATTGATATTTAGTAAACATGACAACAATAAATTGTGATAAAAATTCACATTTGAATCTTCTTGGGAGACCTTTTGGCAGCATAATTGGATCTCTAACCGTATAGTATTGTGTTCATTTGTCAAATACTGATAACAGAACTCTTTGGCAATTAAAAACATTTATATTAATGCCAAGATTACCGATGTAGACCAATTATTTATGTAAAATTGTGATATATTTTGAGTAATTTGGGCTGCCATTTTGGCAGTCATATTGGATTATTAGAACAGATTTGTGTGTAAATCTTATAAATTGTTATTAGTCAGTTGTTTTGGACAATTAAAGTACATGTATTGATGTTTTCACCGAATCAAAAGACCAAATAATGGCTGTATGATAAACGTGAGTTTTAGGGCATTTTGAATGGCCATTTTGGTGGCCATATTGGATATGGTACCATAGGGGTTGAATACACAAATCATTAATCACAATATTTGACTTCTCTGAGGTATGTTAACATATTGTATGAAGGTCCAACTCCATATTTTGAGCTTATGATACAGGAATTGTGAGTTACCCACTTTCGTCAGCCATTTTGGCTGCCATATTGGATTATGACCACTAAGGTTGGGCAGACATCTTTAGGAATATGTTCTTTGAGTTTCTTGACCCTTAAAACCTATATTTTGACCCAAAATTTGAATCTGTAGGCCAAATAGAAGTGGAATTATGGCCAATTTTGAATTTCGGCGGCCATTTTGGAAAATGGCCGCTGGTGGAGTTAGCCCTAACTTTTGAGAGGGGTACCTTCGCTAAATTTTCTTATTTTGAACCCATCTAACAGAATTTGCATCGAAAAATTGAGTCGGAGGAATTGGTCACGGAACCTATGGCACGTTCCTCTACTAATTGTTGTTGAATGTCAGCCAATTGGCAAACAGAAGTTAATTTTTTAGAGCCCCAAGTGCATTGTTAAGATAAGAACACCAAGAGGAATTTCTGCAAAGAAAACCAAAAAATTGCTGTTTTCTTTGAGAATATCCATGACCACTGGTATAACGCATAGCTGTGAGAGAAGTCTCCCACATCCAGAGCACCCGAATAGTGCATACTGAGCACCGTAAATGTGATGTAACTAGCCTATTTCTTGGACCTACAAATACATGTACAGAGCCTCGGTCTGGGAAATCCTAAAAAGAATCTTTAGAAGAGTGAAGGCAGTTAAGTCTGTTTAATACATCACCTAAAAGAAGAAGAAAGAAGATACTCAAGAGTCTGTCTACTACCTACGTGGGCAGATGACAAAGAATTAAGCGTAGTTCAACTGAAGGGTGAATTAATACCACAAATTCAGCAAGGCCAAAAAAATTCGGGTAGACAGTCAATGATTCAAAAGGTTTGCCATATGAAATGGTACCAAAATTCAGGAATCAGGATTATGACATTTGCAATAATAACACTCACCCTCTCCTCCCAAAAATAGTGGTCTGCTCAAGATTAGCCTGTGGAAATAACAAGACTGTAAGGACATTAATTCAAAACCAAAGCAATATTTTGAAAACATAAACTGCCAAATAAGACAAAATTAAAATTCGAGACATGAAAGAACTCAAACATGAAAATGTCACAACAATTGCTGTAAAAGCCATTTCAGAAGATGAATAAGGGCCTGGCTTAATAAATTTCGAAGCAGAAGTGAAGAGTGGTTGAATTACAAATAATTATAATGAATATTGGTGATTTAGACCTTGTGATTTGCGAAGAGTAATGTAATTTCTATTGTCCTCCAATTGTGTCATGTCCGCTGCTATAGAATAGTGCAGAGAAGTGAAATTTATTCATGTGTAAGGGCTGGTTAAGTATTAATTGAAAGCAAAGAGAGAACCACACATAGTACAGATAGAAATTTCACGCATTCAGAGCATCCGAATAGTGCATGCTGAGCACCTCAGATGTGACATAACTTGCCTAATTCTGGGACCTACAAAGCTTTGCTCTGGGAAGTCCTAAAAGGAATCTTAAAAGAAGTGTGAAGGCAGTTAAGACTGTGTAGTACATCACCTAAAAAAGGAAAAAAGAGGGCATACAGAGTCTAGCTACATGCGTGGGCAGATAACAAAGAACTAATCGTAGGTTTACAGGAGGGCGAATGCCGAAAATTCAGTCAAGGCTAAACATTTGGGGCAGTTGGTCCATGGTTCCAAAGATATACCATATGAAATAGCAAGAAAATACAGAAATCCTGTTTGTGAAATTTGGGCTGATATACACTCCCCCCCAAAAAAATGCTCAAGATATGCTTATGGAAATAACAGGAGTGTCAGAATATTATTTCAAAACAAAAACAACATTTAAAACAGAAGCTGGCGAATAAGACAAAATAAAAAATCAAGAAATGAAAGAATGTATATCTCAAACATGAACGTTTTGCAGCAATTATTGTAAGAGGCATTTTCTAAAGGCACTAAGGGCCTCCCTTAACAAATTTCAAAGCAGAAGTATAAGAGCGGATAAATTACAAATAATTGGCATCTGGTGATTTAGACCTCTTAATTCATATGGAGAATAGTGTAATTTGTAATATTTTTTCTTGCTTTCGGAACAACTAAATAGTGCATGCTAAGCACTTCAGATGTGACGTAACTGGCCTAATTCTTGGACCTACAAAGCTTTGGCCTGGAAAGTATTAAAAGGAATCTTTTTTCAGTGCAGTGAGGGTAGTTTCGTACATTTTCTACAAAAAGGAAGACAAGGGAACGGAATTCAGCGTATGGTTACTACGTAGGTCGATGACATATTTATATACAAATGATCAGTATCATACAATATTATCTTGAGAGAGAAAACAAATTGTGAAAAAGAATCAGAATATTAGTTTAAATGGAAAATGAGGACATGAAAGAACTCAAACAAGAAAATTCTTCAGCAATTATGCAAAAGGCATTTTCTGGCGGTAGCAAAGGGCTCGCTTCATAAATTGCAAAGCAGAAGTAAACAGGAGGTCAATTATGAGTATTTGGTGATTTTGACCTCTTAATTCACAAAGAGAATAATGTAGTTTTGTAATATCTTCCAATTATACCACATGGAATGTCTCATTGGTGCACAGAAGTGAAATTTATTCGTCCGAAAGAGCTGGTTTTAAAAGCATCTTCATTCCATAGATGTCAAAGCCATATGATTTACATATTACTGCTACCTCAAAACATTCGGACTTAAAACAATGAAGAAATCAAACTACTTAATTCTATCTTTGCAAATATGGAAATTTTTAGCTGACATTTTTTTAAAGAAATGCTGCTTTATTTGGAATCATGCAAGGACTCTGGATTTCCAAGAATTCTTCTTTCTGTCTTCTTTCTTCTTTCTGTCTATCAGATCCGCAAATGAACATTGTCAGTAACCTGGCCAAGCAGAAAAGTAAGGGCATTGTCTATTAGAAGTGCATGCTCCGTACCAAAAATTGAACGCAAGGGCATTATGAGTATGACACAAAGGCTGAACTGCAGTTGGCAAAAAATACCAATAATGCTTTATGACTTGCTGCCAAGTCCTATGGTATTCACCTGTGTGGCCTCAACCTTTCTGTCCGCTTTTATCGAGGAATGAATTTCTTTCTCAACCACTTTTTCTTCTGAACTTTGTTTCAAACTTTTTCGTTACCAGTCTCAGGTGCAAGTGTCAGCTCCAAAGAAATAAGTGTTCGCGGAAAGATACAGGATTTTTAAAAAGTATAAGACTTTCTGTATGTCTCAATCAATCGGTCATTTGAACCTCAAGATCTAAAGTCATATAGAAGTAAGAATTTGCCGGCAGTGCATTTTTGACAAAAAATAAAACATATAGATAATTATGGCCGTCTTAACTGTGAAATGAATAATAAAGCGCCTAGGGAAACTCCCCTGGAAATTAAATGGTTTGCCCCTAGCTAATAGAGAACATTCTGGCCTCCTTCCTTCCCAATTTCTAGCATTCAGACAAATCAGAGCAACCAACTCTTGCACACTGAGGACCTCATTTGGCAGCACTGAAGTGATATGTAACGGGCCTAATTCTTGGACCTACAAAGCTTTGGTCTGAGAAGTCTTAAAAGGAATCCTTCTGTAGCAGTGAGGCAATTTAGTATATTATCTAAAAGAGGACAGACTTTCAAAATCTTGCAAGATAGGTCAATGGTATATTTTAGTATATATGTTTGACTGAGAGTAAATGTATGTATGTCAATCTGTCAATTTATCTATCAATCTATCTGTCTGTCTCTCTATCTGCTCTTAAGACATTTCTCGCATATGCAGGGAGTCGATCCAAGTTCTCACCCATGAGTTAAGACTCTCCAGCCACTTAATACTTCAAAGAAAGAGAGGAGAGATCAGACACTCCAACATCTGGCCTGACACCGACCCTCTTATCTGAAGTGTAAGAGAGGAAGAATTACAAGGGATCAGGTTATGATCAAAGGAAAGATGAAGTGATACAAATCACCTTCTGATTAGGTCTTTTTCTGGGTCATTTTCTAAATTGTGGGGTTTAACTTCAAACTTTTGCAGAATTAAAGGAAAGACAAGCTTTTTATGTCACACTAACATTTCACTCCATGGCTTTTTCAGTCAGTGAGGTAATAAATAAATATCCAATTTTACAATCCTTCACTCTAAAAAAACTACCAATATACTGTATACTGAATATCTAAAGGTCACCTCTCACATGGTGAACAGCAATGACAAGAACCTCTCACCAATATAGGCCTACCAGCGGGTGCATGGACAATATTGACCCAGACCAAAAAGAACTGAATGAACTGCTACTGAATCAACAAAACAATGGACCTTTGAAAACAAAGAAAATGAACCATGGCAATGATGCCTATATCAAAAAATAAAGCAATATGCAATAAGCAGAATAAATATGTCATCCGCCTGACTGCATATCGAAAAAATACTCCATAGTGTAGTGATTTGGAGTGCACTTGTCGAAAGTATGGCTAAATTGGTTTCTGTCTTTTTTGGGGGGAGAACTGTTGACCAGTACTGCATCATTTGGACAGCTGAAGGTCTATTCCCATAGCTCCAATAAGTCATTTTTCATAATTAAGTGTGCAGATTGTTTATCTAGCATCCATTCTTGAAATGAGACAGACTGTGGTATAAAGGTGGAATATATATCGAAGGGTTTTATAATACAGGGACTACACTAGTACATACAGGACAGGTCCAAATGACTCTACATACAGAATATATGTAAGTTGTACATCTTTGTCAAGTGTATTATTCAGCCTATGAGAAACTAGCCTTAATCCTACAGGTTGTCACATTGAACTAGTACAACTTCCTGACAAACCTTGGTTTGCAAGTTGCCATTTCCTAAGGGAAGAAGTGTTGCCAAGGATCTTTGTGTATATATCAACCATGATTGCAGCCTTTTATCAATTCCGTCACTGATCTAAATTGCAACCTTGGAAAGACAGCTCAAATATTGCTATATATCCTTAGTAAATTTCTAAGGCCATACCATGCATACAGAATGGTTATATGATAATATGTCTGACTGATATATTTAGCAGGAAGAAGTAGCTCACCATTTTGATTCATAATCTCCTTTGGGCTTTAAGTGTTCAAAAAGACCAAGAGACTGTAATATCAGTGAGAAATAAAGTTAAGCCAGTTGTTCACAAATGAGCAGTTCGGTTGAGGATGTTAAGCATTGAACAGATGGTAAAACATAAACTGGTTCTCTTACTTACAGCAGAACTCTATCAAATTTCTATCTATCTATCATTCCATCGATCTGTATCTTTTAAGACATTTCACAAATATGCATATAATTCCCTCTAGTTCGCACCTGAACCTACTCAAGAGATGAGACTCGCCGACCACTTAATACTTCAAAGAAAGAGATCAGAGATCAGACACTCCAACACCTGGTGTGACACCAACCCTCTTATCTGAGGTGTAAGAGCAGAAAAATAACAAGAGACAAGGCTATGATCAAAGGAAGGATGTAGTGATACAAATCACCTTCTGATTACAGTTGTGCTTGAACGTTTTTGAACCTCTGGCATATCTTACCTTATTTGTGCATATCTCTCTAAGAAACACATATAGTAACACTAAACATCATTTTTGTGTAACCATATATTCATGACAAATACTGACGTTTAAATAATATTATGATTTTATGATGAAAATCTCCAAAACTGTGTGCTCGAAATCAACATCATACCATGATGGAGCCACCATTATCTTTCATAGTTGGGAGGATATTATGTTCCATGAAAGTAGCACCTTAAGGACGCCAGATATTGCAACTTCGACCGTGCTCAAAAGGTTCAATTTTTAATTGGTCTGTCTACAGGACATGGTTCAAATAATCATGTAATTCATCAAAAATACTTTTTAGTGAAATTCAGTCAGTTTTCTTTGTGCTTTTTGGCCACAATCAAAATGGCTATGTCCAACGTCCGAAGGGTGCGGCTTTCAAGGAACATAACATCCTCCCAACTATGAAAGATAATGGTGGCTCCATCGTGGTATGGAGCTGTTTTACTATAAATGGGACAGGAGAATGAACTATTGTTGATAGCACAATGAATTCTGTGAATTATCAAAACATGCACTTATAAAACATAAAGCCTTCACTTATAAGCCTGAAACTTGGCTGCAAGTGGGTCTTCATGCAGACCAATTACCCAAAGTATACGAGCAAATCCACTTCAAATTAGTTAAAATCCCTCAAATTTAGAACTCTGGAAGGGCCTGGACAGATTCCCAATCAGAACCCATTAGATATGCTTTGGTCGTTCATGTCAGTCGACCCACCAACTTATGAGTGTTAAGAAAATGCTCTCTTTAAGAATGTTAAAAAAACACACTGAAAATCTGCCAATTGTTAGTCCATAGCCACAAGAAGTGTTTGGAAGCATTTATTTCAGTAAAAGGGGGCCATATAAATTATTGATTTTATATGTTTCAAAAGGATTCAAAAAGTTTTGAACACACAGTTTTGGTGATTTTCATCATAAAATCATTTTTAAATGTTATTACTTGTTATGAATATATGTTTACACATAAAAGATGATGTTTGGTGTTATTATGAACCCAATTTATAAGCTATTCTTGTGTTTGTTAGAGAGATATGCACTAATAAGGTAAGATGTGCCAGGGGTTCAGAAACTCAACACAACTGTAGGTCTTTTTCCCGAGTCATTTTCTGAATTGTGGTCTAACTTCAAGCTTTTGCAGAATTAAAGAAAAGACAAGCATTTTATATCACACTAACATTTCACTCCACGGCTTTTATAGTCAGTGAGGTAATTGATAAATATACAATTTTACGATCCTTCGCTCTAAAAAAAACTACCAATATACTGTATACTGAATATCTAAAGGTCACCTCATGTAAACGTAGTTAAGACCAACGCCAAGAACCTCGCACTGATATACCACTGGGTGCATGGTAAAATATTGACTCAGACCAACAATGAACTGAATGAACTGCTACTGAATCAACAAAATAATGCACCCTTGAAAACAAAGCAAATGAACCCTGGAAATATTGTCTGTGTCAACAAATAAGCAATATCCAAAAGCAGAATAAATATACCATGCCAGTCACTCAATGCGAACCGAAAAAATACTCAGCAGAGTAGTGATTTGGATTTAACCATTTATCATCTTGTCATTGTGATGGGATATTGTCCATATATATTTCTGTCAAGTTGATGGAGAATCAGCCAATATCACATTTTATCTAGATTGGTATTAATGCCAAAGACTCTTCAACCCTCTGATATATCTTCAAATGATTACTAGTACAAGAGTAAGTAGGAAATTCCATATTTTGGTTACAAATACAAAAAAGGTAAGAACTGCAGTTTTTGTATCGATACGGATCGGTGCATGTAAGGCCAGTTTTATTCGAAATTTTACAATGGCCCAGTATTTTGATATAGAAGAAGGAAACTAGAAAACCTGACAAGCAGTAAAACAGATACCAAATAGCAGTCATACAGTTTGAAATAGAACATGTCACCATAACAATTCTGCAATTTATTTTGATACCGCCGAATTACATCTGAATTCTGAAATGCTTTTTTCCTTCTTTTTTTCCTAATTAGGGAGAAAAGGACAAGGCATTTTGAAGAACAGGAAGCTCATAGGACAATCCATCAATGAGATATTTCTCTTACAACTTCCAGAGCTTCAAATAATTAATTGAGGAAGCGGATGTCCAGCACCAGGAAATTTGAAAGATAGAGTCAGGACGTCAACTTCATGTCTTCAAGTATAGCCCCCATGCACTTGCTGGAATAAAATAAAATTGTAAAAACACATGGATAAAACTTATTGAGTAAGTTATTTTTCTCGTTAGCTGTTTAAGTAGCAAAAACTCAGATTTGTAAACTAGATTTACCTTGGAAGTTATAAATCAACAAAAAAAGGGCTTGAGTCTGTCAGGTACATACTCTGCGATTAATTATCAAATGCACCAAAGGTCGTAAAATTTTGATTAACACACAAAGATAAGTTAATAAAGTAAGTTTGTTCTTGTAATCCGACTTAGTTGGTGACACCTAGATCTGCAAACTAGATTAACCTGGAAAAATACTAACCATCTAATTAGTGCTTGCATCTGTCAGATACAAACTTCAGTAATTAATTATCAAATGCACTGACGGTCTGAATCAGATCAGGATATTGCAGCTGGTGCTACATGTATCTTACGTTTTATTTAACAACTTGAAAGCAGAATTAGATCAGAAGGAATTCCATTATAAGCAGGTAATTATAAAAATACCTTTTCTGCTGCATAAAAAGTGAAGCAGCTATCTTAAAAGATGTCAGGATACATTTATTATGTACAAACATCAGTGATATTTAAAATGTATTTAAGAATACAGAAATATTTACAGTAGCACTGTGAAGTGTTATTTCCATCAAATTTGATGGAATTTTATTATAGCTGCAAGTAGAGTCAATACAACCTTGCAGTTTCATCTTATATTTAAAATTAAGAAAGATCAGCTAAGAATGGCAAATCATCGTTTTTGTAGAAGAGGAGTCCTATTCATTGCCTGCTGATCATTATGCCAACTTCGTCATCGACTGCCAAACTAATTGTGCCTACTTATGTTGATAACCTTGAGATATTGGTCATTAACAGAAAATTATGGAATTGCCGAGTCACATAAAAAGTCCGGGATTAGTCCCATTGATAGAAATGGCATCTTCTTGCTTCTAGGCAGTTTCTTAATGAACTATCATTACTTGTCCAAATCATGACTGGGTTGCCATTCCTTTTTCTCATAAAATTTTCTTTTTTTATTTGATTTGCCTGTAGAAATGTTTCATTTCAATATCAGTTTTTGCTTTAAGTCGTTTTGTGCCCAGTTGATGGGGTAAAGATTTACTATGCATGGGTTCTTCTCCCTGTCAGTTAGTCTTTATTGATTCGAATTTCTGCAATATTACCATCTATTAGGTCAGGACAGTCTGGTTGTGCCAACACAATTGTTGCTGGAAAATGCCAGAATCTGTTATGACAATTCACTTAACACAGCATATTGTTACCAAATTAAGCACCATTGTTTGTAAATTGGGAGTTCTGCAATGACATCTTTCATCTGACTCTCTCAGGCGAAATCCATTATAAGTATGACACAACAGGTAACCACAGACCTGCAGTTGGCAAAAAAGACCAATAATGCTTTATGACTGGTTGACAAGTCCTATGGTATTCACCTGTTTGGTCTAAACCTTGTTGTCTGCTTTTATCGTGAAATTTACTTCCTTTACTTAGAAATGACTTCTTCTTCTGCTTAGTTATGCATCAGAACTTCTTTCGAACCTTTTTCTCTACCAGTCTTAGGTGCAAGTGTCAGCTCCAAAGAATTGACATTGCCTAGAGTGACTTTCAATAAAGAAATTTTATCTTGATTGAAACACACAAAAAATGGAAAATATCATTGACTTCATGAACATCAAACAAAATTTGTCTTTTAGATAAGATGGTCACCTGGAATAGTCAAGCAAAAATGTCCAATATGCCTGCCAAAGAGAAGTGGATTAGGTCCCACAGCAGCAAACAGTTTAGCATGGCAGATTTTCAGGAGAATAAATCGACATTCTTTAATCTTTGCAGTATTGCTCATGAAGTGTAATAATCATACCAGTTCTGTCGGAGGATCAGTCTTCAATAATAGGTCATAACTAAATCTAGAAACAAGAAATCTTTCCATGTGCCTAACTCTCTTGGGCAAAATCCATTATGAATATGACACAACAGGTGTACTCAGAACCTCAGTTGGCAAGAAAGACCGAAAATGCTTTATGACTGGTTGCCAAGACCTATGGTATTCACCTGTGTGGGCCGAACCTTGTCTGTCCGCTTTTATCATGAAATGTACTTCCTTCACTAAGAAATGACTTTCTCCTACTGCTTTTTTATTCCAGCCTTTTCTCCAGCCTTAGACGCAAGTTGCAGCTCCAAAGAAATAAGTGCTTCACAGAAAGATGATAGTCAGGCGGCATTTGTTAAAATTGCAAGGCTACTTTAGACAAGCTGCCAACTCTAGTTTTTCACTTGAACTTTGTGGTTCACACTATACTAAAGGTAATCCAACTTGTTGTCAACATCACATATTGATTTTTAATTATTTTGTAATCAAATCAAATTACGCTAATTAATTAGCATAAAATCGCAATTTGATACAGCTTTGTAGTCAATATGTGCATCATAATGCATGTAATATTATTAATTTTTCTTGATGAATGATCTTATCATTAAGGTGCCAGTCTGGTGGATAACTATAGATATCATAATTATTATAATATAAGTGAATTTTTTACAATAATGACCAATTTGGTGTCATAAATTACAAATTTGTTTGGAGTGTCGAGGTTAATCAAAACCACAAGCACTGGAATTTCTCTGGTACTTCTACAGATCAATTGCTCATGACCAATACCCAGGGCAGAGTTGCCGGGATTCCAATCTCAGTGTCCCAATTGGATAGCTTCATGTTTGACTTCAAATTGTTCTTATGAGAAGACCCTAATCCAAAGTTCTTCATTTTCATCTATTGAGAAGGGGTAGTAAATAGTGATGGCAAAATGAATTCCCTTAAGCATATAAAAACAATACTAATTGTATCTTATCATTCTTAGGTGCAACAAGAAAGTTAGGTACCCGTGTCTCCTACCACCAAACTTCATCTGGTGATTGAAAATCTTCTGTGATTAGTTGTCATGATCTTCAGACTGGTAGTCTAAAGATTTAAATGAAGAAAGGAAAGTTTATTTTGTGCTTCTGAACTCTTGAACTGGTGAAGTTACTCAGATCTTGCTTAGCGCCACCTTCCAAAGATATTTGGAATAGCATTAAGCAAGCTTTTCGCTGATTGTATTTGTTTTTTTAGTATTTGCTTTTTAGAAATTACTGGTGATCTCAGAATTTGCAGCTGTCAAAATTCCATCCAATTGGAAAACATGTTGCCACAATCACAGACACTGTGAATGAGTATCCTTAATAGGAGCATTTTGAAGAGAATAGGTCGATTGTCCCCAGAAATGGAAGTTTTATGGCATGTTAGTGTGATTAACTTATTTTCTAAGAGTTCAACCAGCTTTTTCTCTACCATCAAATGCAAGTTTAGCTAACAGTAACATTACCTCTAAAGTCTGAAGTCTGCTGCTGAAAACTGTCTTGAATGCATTGTACATTGCTTGCATATTACAACTACAAAGCATGGATCCTCAAGCCTGGAAAAGTTTGGATGACAGCAACAATGATATTTTGTCATTTCATAAAATGACATTTCATTTACAGCCAGATCTGAATCAATAGCACAAGATGATGAATATGGCTATCTTTGACGCGCAGTCAGTGGTGATGCTCTTGAAAAGTATATTTCTCCATTGCACTCTGCCTTTCCAGGGTTGTACAAGAAATAAAAAGATAATTCTTGAGTTGAACCAAGAAAGGTGTGTATTGGGAATGGTTGGCACTTGGTAGATATTGCAAACATTTATTTCTAAGAGAATGGTCAAATTCTCTGAACTTTGAAAATTCACAAAGCACATGAATGGCCCACAGGAAACCACCAGGTGAGAGAGACAATTCCCTTCCGGGTAAGCTGTTGTGGCTAACTGTCAACCAGAGTTTGCCTGATTACATATGGCCTAAAAGACCAGGAACCTCATCTTCCACCACAGAACCAAAGGTGGAACCTAACCCCCTGCACAGGACTACCCTTTTATTTGAAAGACATATCTGATTATAAATTTATAATGTATCAAGAACCTCATCTTCCACCACAGCTTCTGGTCAAGACATGGGTATCAGTTGAATGAATTTTACTATTAGCTAGTTGTTGTACTCCTGTCTGATCAGTAGGCCATACAATGTATCTAAAATGAAAGATGAACACAACAATTCGGAAGAGGGTGACCAACTGGTCATCTTAAAAATATTTGATGTCATGCATAAGTATCCATATACAACTCTTTGTGTGTTCTCAGTGGATACTTTTTCTATCTCTTGATAGCTTTTCATGTATTTAATCACATCTTCCTATCATTAGACAACCTTAGTTAGGAGTAAAGTTGGGTGATTATGCATACAAGAAACCTATAGATACCTGAATTGGTAAAGAGAAACCAGAGCTGATGATATGATAGTATTTTTTAAATAAATAATGTGAAAATACTGGCTCATTTTATTAAAAGGCATTCTGCAAGCAGATGACACACAACATCTATGATCCATAATTTGGAGTCACAAGCAATGAGACAGAAATTTGACAGTTTAGTCGGGCAGATCAGAGGGGTCCCCCTGCACCCGTCTGAATATTTAACGGGACCAAGTTTTTTGGTGCCCTAATAATGTCCTTTTAACAAAAAGCCAATGTTAACAGGACTATCAATGTCCCATGGGGTTTTTACGGCGGCCATTTTGAATTGAAGTTGACGGCAGAAAAACGTCTCTTGGAAATTACAAGTTTAATTATCTCAGGAACTATTCAAGCTACATTCACAAATGGCACATCTATTTATATGTTTTTTGACATGTAGAATCTGAAAATGACATTAATTTCTTTCTAAATTGCAAATATCAGCCTATAATGGCCAAATATTTACAAAAAATTGCATTTATTAAACATTTCACCTTAGTTCAGTTTATTCTACATCTGCCAATTAAGCAGTAGCTCTGTGTGATGATCATATTTGACAAGCACTGAATATAAGCTTTCAAATGAGGTATAATATGTCTAAAAGAGATGATTATTTGATGAGCTGCGATATTTCAAAGATTTTCATTTGTGATTCTGTGATCATTTAGCACATTGGGCGAGGTAGAACTACTAGTCAGGTTGCAAGAGAGATTGCCTTGCACCCTCTGGTATAGTTAATGGCACCCAATTTTTTGAATGCCAAATATTGTCTGGTAACATATTTTAGATGCTCCCATTGCCAATTATTGTTCCATGGGGTTTTTCTGGTGGCTATTGCTCTATCATAGTTTATGCCAGTGAAGAAAATTTCTTCGTGAGAATAAATGTGTCTCATAATTCATTTAATTTAATTTTTTTAGTGAGTAGCCCTAGAAAAACATCTCAAACCCAAAGATGGATAGCCATTGATGTCAATTACCATCTAGCACATTTATTTTCTTGTTACTACAGTTGTCAACCCTTCCTAAGCTAAATAAATGTTGCTGTCGGTGTCATAAATCTCCTCAGAAACATAAAATCCTCCCATTTATTTTCAATTTTACCTATCCCAATCACTAGATGACTTATCCCTAACCTACCAAATGGATAGCCCTTGATGTCAACTTTCTCTTGGCACCTTGGTTTCCTTGTTACTACAATTGTCTACCCTCCCAAAGCAAAATAAATGATGCTGTCCGGGTCAAAAATCTCCTGTGAAACACCAAAATCTCACACGGATTTTCATTTCCACCTATCCTAATCACCTGATAACTCATTCCTAACCAATTAAATGGATGTGGATGGATAACACTTTATGTCAGCTTTCTTTTGGCACCTTGGTTTCCTTGTAACCAGAACTGTCAACCTTCCCAAAGCTAAATAAATGTTGCCGTCAGTATCAAAAATCTCCCCCAGAAACACAAAATCCTTCCATTTATTTTTAATTATACCTATCCTAATCAGTAGATGACTTATTCCTAACCAACCGAAAGGATGAGGATGGATAGACCTTAATGCCAGCCTTCATTTGGCACCTTGGTTTTCTTGTTACTACAATTGCCAGCCCTCCAAAAGCAAAATAAATGTCATGTCCTGGTCAAAAATCTCGTCGGAAACACAAAATCCTCCCTTGTATTTTAATTTCCACCTATCCTAATCACCAGATAACTTATAATGAACCATACAAATGGATCTGGATGAATTGCACTTGGTGGGAGCTTTCATTTGGCACCTTGGTTTCCTTGTTAATACAATTTATAGCCCCTCCAAAAGTAAAATAAAAGTTATGTCCTGGTCAAAAAAACTCGTCGTAAACACAAAATCCTCCCTTGTATTTTAATTTCCACCTATTCTAATCACCAGATAACTTATAATGAACCATACAAATGGATCTGGATGAATTGCCCTTGGTGGCAGCTTTCATTTGGCACCTTGGTTTCCTTGTTAATACAATTTATAGCCCCTTCAAAAGTAAAATAAAAGTTATGTCCTGGTCAAAAAAATCTCGTCGGAAACACAAAATCCTCCCTTGTATTTTAATTTCCACCTATCCTTGTCACCAGATAACTTATAATGAACCATCCAAATGGATGTGGTTGGATTGCTCTTGATGGCAGCTGTAATTTGGCACCTTGGTTTTCTTGTTAATATAATTGCCAGCTCTCCAAAAGCAAAATAAATGTTATGTCCTGTTTGAAATAATCTCCTCGGAAACACAAAATAATCCCTTGTATTTTAATTTCTACCCATTATAATTACTAGATAACTTATTCCTTACCAACCAAGTTGATATAGATGGATAGCCCATGATGTCTGCTTTCATCTGGCACCTTGGTTTCCTGCTTGCTACAAATATCAACCCTCCAAAAGCTAAATAAATGCTGCAATTTGTGTCAAAAATCTCCTTGGAAACCCAGAATCCTCCCATTTATCTTCAGTTCTACCTGTGCTGATCAATAGATCACTCATTCTCAGCCAACCAAATGGATCAGGATATATAGCCCCTGAAAGCTGATATAAATGGGTTTGGTTGGTTAGGGATGAGTCTTCTGGAGGTTAGGATAGGTGAAAATCAAAATACAAGGGGTGTATTTTGTGTTTCTGAGGAGATTTTTGACCAGGACAGAAACATTATTTTGCCTTTGAAGGGTTGACAGTTCTAGTGAAAAGGAAACCAAGGTGTCAAATGAAAGCTGACATCAAGGGCTATCCATCCACATCCATTGGATTGGTTAGGAATGAGTTATCTGGTGAGTAGGATAGGTGGAAATTAAAATACTATGGAGGTTTTTGTGTTTCTGATGCGATTTTTTTTACCAAGACATCACATTTAGTTTGCTTTTGGAGGGCTGGAAATTGTAGTAACAGGGAAACCAAGGTGCCAAATGAAAGCTGACATCAAGGGCTATCCATTTGATTGGCTAGGGATGAGTCATCTAGTGATTAGATAAGGTAGAACTGAAAATAAATGGGAGATTTTGTTTTTCCGAGGAGCTTTTTATACTGACGGTAACATTAATTTAGCTTTGGAAGGGTTAACAGTTCTAGTATCAAGGAAACCAAGGTGCCAAATGAAAGCTGACACCAAATGCTATCCACCCACATTCATTTGGTTGGCTAAGAATAAGTCATATACTGATTAGGATAGGTACAATTGAAGATAATTGGAAGGATTTTGTGTTTCAAAGGAAATTTTTGATACTTACGGTAACATTAATTTAGCTTAGGGAGGGTTGACAGTTCTTGTAACAAGGAAACCAAGGTGCCAAATGAAAGCTGACATAAAATGCTGTCCATCCACATCCATTTGATTGGTTAGGAATGAGTATCAGGTGATTAGGATAGGTGGAAATGAAAATCCGTGCGAGATTTTGGTGTTTCACAGGAGATTTTTGACCCGGACAGCAACATTTATTTTGCTTTGGGAGGGCAGACAATTGTAGTAACAAGGAAACCAAGGTGCCAAGAGAAAGGTGACATCAAGGGCTATCCATTTGGTAGGTTAGGGATGAGTCATATAGTGATTAGGATAGGTAAAATTGAAAATAAATGGTAGGATTTTATGTTTCTGAGGAGATTTATGACCCCGACAGCAACATTTATTTAGCTTTGGAAGGGTTGAAAATTGTAGTAATAAGAAAATAAATGTGCCAGATGATAGTTGACACCAAGGGCTATCCATCTTTGGGTTTGAGATGTTTTTCTAGGCCTACTCATTAAAAAAACGAAATTAAATGAATTATGAGACACGTTTACGAAATTTGCTACCCAGGGAGGAAGAGTTTAATTATTTTTATGACATCCAGCACAAGCATCTTACAAGCATACTATTTACACCATTTGAAAGAGTAACTCCCTGGCTTTTAAAGTTTAATTTGGTGTTTAATTTTCTTCACAGGCATAAACTATGATAGAGCAATGGCTGCTTGAACACAGAAAGCGACAATAATGCTAAAACCACACTTTTACAAATTTTAGAGGTTAATCCAAAATAGCCACCAGAAAAACCCCATGGAACAATAATTAGCAATGGGAGCATCTAAAATATGTTTCCAGACAATATTTGGCATTCAAAAAATTGGGTGCCATTAACTATACTAGAGGGTGCAAGGCAATCTCTCTTGCAACCTGACTAGTAGTTCTACCTCGCCCATTCTGCTAAATGATCACAGAATCACAATTGAAAATCTTTGAAATACCACAGCTCATCAAATAATCATCTCTTTTAGACATATTGTACCTCATTTGAAAGCTTATATTCAGTGCTTGTCAAATATGATCATCACACAGAGCTACTGCGTAACTGGCAGATGTAGAATAAACTGAACTAAGGTGAAATGTTCAATAAATGCAAATTTTTGTAAATATTTGGTCATAATAGGATGATATTTACAATTTAGAAAGAAATTAATGTCATTTTCAGATTCTGCATGTCCAAAAACATATAAATAGATGTGCCATTTGTGAATGTAGCTTGAATAGTTCCTGAGATAATCAAACTTGTAATTTCGAAGAGACGTTTTTCTGCTGTCAACTTCAATTCAAGATGGCCGCCATAAAAACCCCATGGGACATTGATAGTCCTGTTAACATTGGCTTTTTGTTAAAAGGACATTATTAGGGCACCAAAAAACTTGGTCCCGTTAAATATTCAGACGGGTGCAGGGGGACCCCTCTGATCTGCCCGACTAGTTGAGATGGGAACCACTTTCCAAAAAGGAAAGGAGGGAAAACAACTGCCCCTGGTATACAGTGCACTGATTCTCCATACGCGTACATTTTCAGCATACTAGAATACATGTCCGCGACAGGCCACATCTTCTACCATCTGCTGATTACTACTGGTTTGCTAGTTTACAAGTTCTTAAAAGAATCTTTTACTGCCACCCACCCACAATCGCACATTACCGTGACATCAGAGCATCTTGTCTGGTGCCCCAGACAGCCACAAGATTTGCTTTTACAGCCCAGGATCATCTTCAAGCAAAAGAAAGAAGCTTAGAATGGAGGTACATCCCCGTACGCCAACATATATATATGTCCAATATTATTACGCAAATGTTATGAAATACAAATTGCACTGCAACATAAAAATCAGCCTTGTTGGTTGTCTAGAATACGCCAGGTTCTCAACAGTCTTGAAATAACCAACTTTGACTTAAATTCAAGCCAAATTACAATGCTTATATTCAAAAAAGCTGGCCACAATATGATGATGGAGATTAATGACAGTAATAAAAACCCCAAACTCAGAACATACAAACTATTCAAGACAGAATTACGCTTGGAACCATATTTGAATTTAAATTTTCCGAAGTATATATACCGGAGTATAGCCAGGTTTAGATTGAGTTCCCACAACCTAAAGATAGAGCTGGGGAGACACAAGCGCCCATACATCCCCGCTGAGGAAAGATTTTGTAAAAGATGCACATCAGGACTAGTAGAAGATGAATATCACTGTCTGATGACCTGTACTTTTTGGAAAGATAATAGATCTCAATTATTTGATATGGCGGCTAAATTAATTGACAACTTTACAGTACTTAGTCCACGAACCCAATTTCATGAAATAATAACTAATAAAACATGTGACATGATCTGTGCTTTAGGAAAATTTCTAAATGTCGTTCTTAAAATGGATAATAATACATAACGTTAAAAAGCAAGTGATAAGTATCAGATGTACCTAAGACAAGGGTGGCTAATGGCACTAACCTATTGTTTTGCATGTGGTTGGCCTATTTGTAAATATACCATACATTTCTCTGAATTATTATTGTTATTGTGTACAAATATGTTGTAAATAGCATTCAATTTAATTACTCCTTGCATATATTTCATTGTACTTACTGCTATGTATTGATAGTCTGTGAAATATTGAATTCTGCTGTTCTTCTTTGAAACAGAGAAGTTTTATCACCAAGTTGAAATTTTTTTTTTTTTTAAATGATAGTGTAAATATTTAGTTAATCATATATGTTGTAAATAGTTATTCTAAATTAACATTCACTCTGTATTTTCTGGCTTATTGGTGCTATGTACCATGGTTCTGAACCGCATATGTGCTGTACTTAATTCCTATCCTATTACTGTGATCTATTGACATAGTTTGTTTATGAATGTTGAAGAGTAGAATAGATATTACTGTGATATCTGAAACAATTCCATTATCAGTATTGGTAGAGTTAGAATTTTGAGCATGTAGCAGTAGTTCCTTTAGTACTAGAGATTTTATTAATTTTTGTCTGTTTTATTGATCATGTTTTTATTTGTTCTTTCGATGTAACTGACTTTTTGGTCAAATGTGACCCTTTATAGTCAATAAAAACCTATATATATATATATGTTATTGGAAGAATCCCCAGGACAGACCATCACATGCAACCTGTAGTCCTGATATATGCATCCAAACAAGAAATTTGTTTCTTTTTAGTGTCACATTAAGTTGATGTCTAAGGTTTATTTATGACCTTTAAAGTTTTGAAATAGTTTTTAACTGATATCTCAAAAAAAAAAAATTTACCTAGAGGGCCAGAGGGTTCAACCAGACACGAGCTTCTGTAAAAGATTGTGTAATATGGATGGATTAATCAAATAATTAGACCCTCTGACATGGACAATGCCTTTCCAAACAGGTGCTCTGTCCATGTTACACTCGTTCTTTATTAACTTGGTCTCTATTTCTATGATCTGTTCATGTGACTAGCATAAGACCCGTGAAGAAATACATTTGAGAAGGAAGAAAATAGAGGGTGTTTGGTAATGGCCTATAGTTAGATTATGAGAAAACATCACTTCAGCCTCTGTGACTGTAATTTGAACATGAAACCCAGCTAAGAACATTGTAGAGAGAGTAAAAAAGCAGCTGGCAAGTTTTCATAATCAGGGATTCAGTAGTTTTGTTGGAGTAGCGTAAGGGGTCCGTCAATTAATAGTATGATGATACATCAAATAAGGGGTAAAACCCCACATCAGTCACCAGTTTGTTCACCTTGACACAAACTTTTTGAACACAATTTTTTTATTTTAAACGGTTTATAGTTTATAGATACAGCAACCCGTTGCCACTCACTGGTAAACAGAGGAAGCTGTTATTGAGTGAATCCAGATTCATAATGTCAGATGTCTAAACTGTTATGACAAGCTTCGTTATTTTTCATATTATCATGATTCTTCAACAAAGGGGTCAAAAATCACCTCCAATCCCCCTGAAACCATCATTTTTGGATTCCTTGACCTGGAATACCCCTAATTTGATGTATCGCTTGAACAAATAAGACAAATAGTGACCGAGTTAACAAAGAACTAGTTTACGGCGGCCATCTTGGATGCCATCTTGAATAACATGGATTGAGCAGCCAAAAGATTGTGGACCTGAAGGATGTTCCTGAGGGTCTAAGCATCCCATATGCTACAACCTTTCACAGCAGTTAAAGTGTGGTCGTCCAAAAAATTGGCGTCCGGCCCCCGAGGTATTTTTTAGCTTTTTTGATGCGAAACTTCATAACGTGAAAAAATAATTAATAAAGCCAATGTAGACATGACAACAAGCTTAGATTTATTCCTTGGAATGTTAATGAAGATATAGCAGTGAGAAATCAAAGTTGGCAAGCACTCCAAAGTAGATTACATATGCCGCCTGACTATGAAGGATTTTTTAAAAACTACAAGACTTCTGCATGTCTCAATCAGCAGGACATTTCGACTTCAAGAACTAAAGGTGTCCTATTGATATATTTTTTTGTTTATTGAAAAGATGGTTTCTTTCATTTTATATATGCTGTCAATCAAAAGTGCAAAAAATGTTCCACCACATAAGATCAAAATATTTTTCAAGAAAATAAACAACAACCGATTTGATCCTTGACATACTCTTCTGTAATTAGGTACCGTGCGGTTTTCCAAGCAAGCTGCTGCTATGCCCATCAGCAAGCAATTAAACGATGTTGTGATTAGGTGATGATTAATTTTTTAATGAGTCAAGCTTAGCAAGCAATCAAGAATATTTGAGATCAACAAATATTTTAATTGCCTTTGACGATTAAGTGGTTTGGAAGAATTCAAATGGAAACTGTTAAATCAAGGCCTAGTCAATTAGTGAAAAAAGCGACCAAAATGAAGGCAACCATTAGATTGGATTAATAAACCAAAATATTTGCAATTTGTTAATAAAAAATAAATAAACAGTGTTTCTTCTCTCCGGGCATCAATCATAACTAAACACAGAATACCCAGGCCCTGGGGGGGGGGGGGGTTACTCACTAAGAGAGGGTGTATATAGAGGCGCCGCTGGATTGGTTTTTTGGCCTTTTTGGATTAAAATGGTTTTGGTTTTTTGACAATTCCGATTAATTTGGTTCTGGTTTTTGCAACCCCAACATGTTTGGTATCGTTAGAATCGGCTTGAAAAGAGAATTAAAATGGTTTTAAAAGGATAAAGATTAAATTGGTTGCCAAAAATTTTATTGAAGGATTAAAATGGTTTGTGGTTTTGGCGTATTTTCCGAATTAAAATGGTTCTGGTTGTCAAAATTGCCGCGGCGCATCCGTATGCAAAAGTTTGCGAAGTACACCCCCCCCCCGGGACACAGGCCTCCTTCTTTCCATATTTTTTGTATTCAGAGGAATCAGAGCAACCAAAACTTGCACCCTGAGCACCTTGTATGGCAAAGCTGTCGTGACTTAACTGGCCTCATTCTTGCACCTACAAAGCTTTGGTCTGAGAAGTCTTAAAAGGGATCTCTAGTGTGTAGTGAGGCAATTTAGCATTTTATCAAAAGGAGGACAGACTTTCAGAATCTGGCGAGATACGTCAATGACATATTTTACTTTGCATATGTTTGACCGAGAGTAAAGTGTCTTCGAAACATTTTGTATAGAGATTTCCTTCACCTAACATTCATAAATGCTTAAAATAAATCCCAAATAAAGTTTGAATTTTTAATTTTTTTAAAGAAAAACATATATAATGTCAAGTTTTTGATACTCATGAGGTAATAGACGAGACAAGTGAAGAAGGATCACACAACATGTACACATTTACTACATGTGTGGGATTTTTTCTTGCCCAGCGGAGATGAATGTTGTACTATTTCTAAGATTTTTGTGAAATCACATATTTTACTAAACTATACCAAAATGGTGTGACACCTTGAAACTGTTTTAACAAAATTTCAGACCAATTGCGCTATTATCTCTCTAGATTTTCAACTCATTTTTTCCCCAATTAAATAAAAATAAAATTCAAAAGGGCTAACCACCTCAGCAAAGAACAACCAATACCAAGATGAAAGGAGGTGAAAGATGCTCTCTGAAGAACAGATAAATTACAAATAATGGGTACGGATAATTTAGACCTCATAATGGAAACAAGAATTGTAATGACACAAATTCTAACTGCCTCTTATTTTTGACATTGCCATATTTCAAGAGTGCAGAAAGGTGAAATTTAATCATCAATGAAGGCTGGTAAAAATGTCAAAGCAAGGCATCTTCCATTTATCACAAATTTAAGAAAATCAATGATTAGAATACAGGTGGAAGAGGTCTAATATGGCAAGTTGTTAGTATATCAAGGGTTCTTATAATGCAGGGACTACACCAGTACATGCAGGACAGGTCCACATAACTCTACATACTGAATATATAAGCTGTACGTCTCTGCCAGGAGTATTATTCAGCCTCTGAGAAAATAACCCTGATCCTTGTGGTTATCATATGGAACTAGTAAAACTACCTGAAAAATCTTGGTTTGCAAATTGCCGATTCTCATGGGAAAGAGTGTTGTCAAGGATCATTGTATATCAACTGTGATTGTAGCCTTCTATCGATTCCAGCATTGATCTAAATTGCAACCTTGGAAAGAAAAAAACAAATGTTGCTATATATCCTTATTAAATTTCTAAGGCAATACTATGCATACAGAATGGTTGCAGTACAAGCCAAAATAAAGTATGAACATTTTCTGTCACAAATTCTCTGTTTACCTATTTTGCCCTCCTTTCTCCTCTCCACCCCAAAACTCCTTACAACATTAGACTCCTAACCACAACTTTATCCCATATTAAGAACTCTACTAAGACAGCTGGGAATGTAATTGCAATTAGCAAAGGGGCACAATATAAAAGAAGTCAAACACAATTGGGGTGATAGAGTTTGAATTGGTATTGACTTAATGTAAATTTACTGCAATTTTAAAGCTAGTATAAAATAGACAAAAGTAGGAAGTGATTTGGAGGGAGAGAAAAGGTGTGAAAGGGTAAAGAAGTGGCTGATTCTTCCTTTCTGCTGGGGTAGTCAGATTTTATATTGGGTTGTACTGTATATGATAATATGTCTGACTGATAGATTTAGCAGGAAGAGTTATTTCACCATTTTGATTCATAATCTCCTTTGCGCTTTAAGTATTTACAGCCGCACTCTATCTATAGATCAATCTTCTCTTAAGACCTTTCTCGAATATGCAGGGAATCTTCTCAGCCTAGTTCCCACCTGAAACTACTGATGAGTTAAGACTCTCCGGCAACTTAATACTTCAAAGAAAGAGAGCAGAGATCGTATACATATAGTGCACTCCAACACCTGGTGTGACAAAAACCCACTTATCTGACATGTAAGAGCAGAAAAATTACAAGCGATCAGGCTATGATCAAATGAAGAATGAAGTAATACAAATCACCTTCTGATTAGCTCTTTTTCTGGTTCTTTTTTAAATTGTGGGGTCTAACTTCAAGCTTTAGGAAGTTGTGGTGTTACGGTTGCTGAATTTAATGGAAAAAAAACCATCTAATGACCAATCTTATTCGCTTTGAGTTTTATTTTTGAATGAATAATTTCCAGCCCTATACTGGTGAGATAAATCTTCCTTGGCCTGGCAGACTTGAAAGTGATCATTTCTATTGGGTGGACTGTATTGCTTGATTAGGGAATAAACATTTTCTAACAGCACAGGCTCAAAATAACTAATTATGTCCGGCACAAACATAATTTAAATCAAATTCCCTTACTAGGAAAACTCCAAGCCCATCTCTGAATATCTAAGGGTCACTTACATGGTGAACATTGGCGACAAAAATGTCGCACTCGCACTAATGTACCACAGGGTGCATGGACAATTATTGACTCAGACCAACAATGAACTGAATGAACTGCTACTTAATCAACAGAACAATGGACCTTCGAAAACAAAGCAAATGACCTCTGGCAATAATGTCTGAGTCTACAAATAAGTAAAATCCGAATTCCAAAAGCAGAATAAATATACTATGCAACTCACTCACTCAATGTGAATGGGAAAAATACTCTGCAGAGTCGTGATTTGGAGTGTGCTTGTCGTAAGTATGGCTAAATTGGGTTTTTTGGGGGGGGGGAGGAGAACTGTTGACCAGTACTACATCATTTTGACAGCTGAAGGTCTCTTTCCATGGCTCCACGAAGTCGTTTTTCATAAATGTACAAAATGTTTTTGTAGCATTGGACTAGACAGGGTTGTGAATCACATGTATTAGAAATGCTAAAGATGTTCGAAAATGTTGGAGTTGTGGTGAGCAGAGAGGCACGAAGTAAATAGACATTCTTCCAATATAAATTTGCATGATCGAAGACCATTAATTTTGCCAGTGTCCATTACCTTGCAAAGATTCTTGACATTTGAGCACTGTTCCCATCTTATCAACACACATACATGCCCATAAGTATCCTCCCATATGATTATCGTAATTCATACATGAGTTAAAGTGGCATTCCACAATGCAATGTATGTCCGGAATTATCAATAAATTATTCCTTGATATTGACCATTTATCATCTTGTCGTCGAGATGGGATATCGTCCATATATATTTCTGTCAAGTTGATGGAGAATCAGCCAATATCATATTTCATGTAGACCTGTATTAATGCCAAAGACTCTACAACCCTCTGATATATTTTCAAATGATTACCAGTACAAGAGTATAAGCAGGAAATGCCATATTTTGGTTACAAAAAAGGTAAGAACTGCAGTTTTCGCATGGGTAATTTAGAATAGAAAATGTCGCCATAACAATTCTGCAATTTATCTTGATATCGCCGAAATACTTCTGAAATGCTTTCTTCCCTTTTTTCCTTCTTTTTTTCCTAATTAGGGAGAAAAGGACATTTTAAAGAACGGGAAGCTCATAGGACAATCAATCAATGAGATATTTCTCTTACAACTTCCAGAGATTCCAATAATTAATTGAGGAAGCGGATGTCCTGACCAGGAAATTTGAAAGATAGAGTCAGGATTCCAGTATAGCCCCCATGCACTAGCTGGAGCAAAATTAAATCGATAAAAACACGGTTAATTAAGTAAGTTTTGTTTCTCATTAGCTGTCAAAGTAGTAAAGACTTAGATTTGTAAACTATATTTACATTTGAAATTATAAATCATAAAATGAGGGCTCTGTCAGGTACATACTGGGCGATTAATTATCGAATGCATTAAAGGTCTTAAAGCTTTGAAGAAAACACCAAGATATAAGTTAATAAAGTAAGTTTGTTTCTCGTTATATGATTTAGTTGGTGAAACTAGGCCTGCAAACTAGATTATAACATGGAAAAAGACAAACCATCTGATGACGTCTTGATCTGTCAGAAAAAACTTCAGTAGATCATTGAATGCACTGAAGCCTGACGGTCTTAAAAGTTTGTTAAAAGAAAATGTTCTATGTCTGAATCAAATGAAAGCTGGCGCTATCTAATGTTTTATTCAATAACTTGGGAGGTGAATTTGATTTGAAGGAATTCCATTCAAAGAAGAAATTTATAACAATAGTCTTCCTGCAGCATAAAAAGCAGCTATTTTAAAAGAGGACAGGGAACAGGTATCACTTACAAACACCAGTGTGATTCACAATTCATTAAGAATACAGAAATATTTACAGTAGTAAATGGTATTTCCATTAAAGCTGAAGGAATTTTACTATAGCTGAAGGAATTTTACTATAGCTGCTCGTGGAGTCTGACTATGTACTCATGCAGTTTCATCTTATATTTTAAATGAAGAACAGTCAGCTAAGAATGGCAAATCATCGTTTTTGTAGAATGAGTCTTACTGATAGCCTGCCGATAATTATGCCGACTTCCTCATGGACTGCCAAACTAATCGTGCCTACTTATTTTGATAACCTTGGGATATTGGTCATTAACAGAAAATTATGGAATTGTCGAGTCACATATAAAAGTCCCCAATTAGTCCATTGATAAAAACGGCATCTTCTTGCTTCCAGGCATTTTCTTAATGAACTCTTGATTACTTGTCCAAATTGTGACTGGTTTGTTTATACTTTTTCTCATAGAATTTTCTTTTTTTTATTTGATTTGCTTGTAGATATGTCTCATTTCAATAAATATTATTTTTTCGCTCTTAGTTGTTTTGTGTCCGCAGTCGACGATTTAATATGCATGGGTTCTTCTCCCTGTCAGTTAGTCTTTATTGATTCGAATTACTGCAATATTACCATGTATTAGGTCAGGTTGTGCCAACACAATTGTTGCTGGAAAATGCCAGAATCTGTTATGAGAAATCACTCAACACAGGACTTGGTTTAATCATGACACATCACGCAATACCTAATTAAAACACGATTCAAATAGTTGAGGTCAATTGCCAATGAATGTAATGCTGTCATTGACTTGTGGTTTTTAAACTGCTTGCAAAGAATTAGAGGCATCTCATTGTTACCGAATTGCAGAGCAAGTTTCTTGCAGTTCTGTCTCCCAACCTAAAGCTTTGATTATAAAAATAATATTGCATCAATCACTTGACCACTCTAAAATTAACCACCCTAAAATTTACAGCCATGATGCAGGAGATAAATTTACCTTGGTGAGAAGAAATTCATATCTAAAACTCATCCCTACCCACTTTTTCATCGACGATATCTTACGACTCTCTTTTTGTGATTTAGCCTTCAGGCCAGAAATTCAAAAAGAGAATTCATCCTTCCAGAAAGAAGCATTTTGGTTAAGGACGTTTAACATTGATACAATGGCACAATATCATGCGTTTCACTTACTTACAAGCGGCACTGTAAGAAGGTCACCTGTAATAGTCAAGCACAAATTTCCAATATGCCTGCCAAAGAGAAGTGGATTTGGTCCCATAGCAGCAAACAGTTGAGAATGGCAGATTTTCAGGAGAATAAATCGACATTCTTTAATCTTTGCAGTATTGCTCATGAAGTGCAATAATCATACCAGTTCTGTCGGAGGATCAGTCTTCAATAATAGGTCATAACTAAATCTAGAAACAAGATTTCTTCCATGTGCCTAACTCTCTCTGGCAAAATCCATTATGAGTATGACAAAACAGGTGAACTAAGAACTTCTGTTGGCAAGAAAGACCGATAATGCTTTATGACTGCTTTTTTATTCCAGCTTTTTCTCCAAGACCTATGGTATTCACCTGTGTGGGCAGAACCTTGTCTGTCGGCTTTTATTGTGAAATGTACTTCCTTCACTGAGAAATTACTTTCTTCTACTGCTTTTTTATTCCAGCCTTTTCTCCAGTCTTAGGTACAAGTTGCAGCTCCAAAGAAATAAGTGCTTCACAGAAAGATGTAGGATTTTTTAAAAACTACAAGACTTCTGCATGTCTCAATCAGCAGGACATTTCAACTTCAAGAACTAAAGGTGTCCTATTGATATATTTTTTTGTAGGTCGAAATGATGGTTGTACTATTTCTGAGATTTTTGTTTATCACATATTTTACGAAAACTAAACCAAAATGGTGCGATGCCCTGAAACTGTTTTTGCGAAATTTCAGACTATTGCTCTATTATCTCTTTAGATATTTAACTCATTTTTTTCCCAAATAAAAACAAAATCCAAAAGGGCTAATCACCTCATCAAAGAACATCAAATACCAAGATGAAAGGAGGTGAAAGATGCTCTCTGAAGAACAGATAAATTACAAATAATGGGTACGGATAATTTAGACCTCATAATTGAAAGTTTGGTAACAGGAATTGTAAGGACACAAATTGTAACTGCCTCTTATCTTGGTCATTGAACGCCATATTTCAAGAGTGCAGAAAGGTGAAATTTAATCATCAGTGAAGACTGGTACAATAAAAAATTCCAAACAAAGAATCTTCCATTAATCACAAATTAAGAAAAACAAGGATTAGTATATGTACAGAAGGACAGGTCCGCGTAACTCTACATCAGAATATATAAGTTGTACATCTCTGCCAAGTGTATTATTCAGCCAATAAGAAAATAGCCTTCATCTTCTTGGTTGTAATGGAACTAGTACAACTTCCTGACAAATCTTGGTTTGTAAATTGCCAATTCTCATGGTAAGGAGTGTTGTCAAGGATAGTTGTATATCAACTGCGATTGAGGCCTTCCATCATTTCAGGCATTGATACAAATTGCAGCCTTGGACAGATAAATCAACTATTGCCATATATCCTTAGTCAATTTCTAAGGCAATGTCATGCATACAGAATAGTTATATGATAATATGTCTGCTTGAAGAATTATAGCTCATCTTTTTTTGATTCATAATCTCCTTTGGGCTTTAAGTGTTCAAAAAGACCAAGAGACTGTAATATCACTAAGAAATAAAGTTAAGCCAGTAGTTCACAGATTTTTGCTTCCACAAACAGTTTGGTTGAGGATGTTAAGCATTGAACCAATGGCCATAACCTGTTTCTCTCTATTATGGCAGCACTATATCTATCTATCTATCTATCTATCTATCTATCTATCTATCTATCGTCTATCTTCTCTTGAGACCTTTCTTGAATATGCAGGGAATCCCCTTTAGTTCCCACCTGAACCTTCTCATGAGCTGGGACACTCCAACCACGTAATACTTCAAAGAAAGTGAGCAGAGATCGGATACTCCAACACCTTTTATCTTAAGTGTAAGGGCAGAAAAATTACAAGGGATCAGGCTATGATCAAAGCAAAAATGAAGTGATACAAATCACCTTCTGATTAGGTATTTTTCTGGTTCATTTTCTAAATTCTAAGGTCTAACTTCAAGCTTTTTGAAGTTATGTTGTTAATATTGAAGAATTGAATGAAAAATAAAGGATATTTGATTTTACAATCCTTCTGAAAAAGGATTAGTCACAAGCCACCAATATACTGTAGTAAAGACCAATCTTATTTGCTTGCATTTCTATTTATGAATAAATAATTTCATGTCGTTTACTAGTAAAATAAATCTTTTCTGGCCGAGATATTGAAGTAATAATTTTCATGAAGTGGACTGTTTTGCTTGATTAAGAAATAAATAATTTCTAACATCACATGCTCAAAATAGCAAATTATGTCAGGCACAACAATCGTTAAAATCAAGTTCCCTTGTAAGGAAACACCATAACCCTCTCTGAATATCTAGGGGACTCCTACATGGTGAACATAGACGACAATAACCTCGCACTGATATACCACCGGTTGCATGGACAATTATTGACTCAAACCAACAAAGAACTTTCTTTTATGTACCATGCTAGTCACCTGTGGAATAATATGCCAAATGATTTTAAAGAAATTTCTGATATTTCTAATTTTAAAGTTTCTCTTAAAACCTATGTTTTTACTCTGTAACTAGTCATTTACATGTTTACTAGTATATATGTATTATTATGTATTATTATGTATTATCTAGGTTCTCGGAGATTATTTTGTTGTCATTTTGGATGATTTAAATAATTTTGGAAGCCTTGTATAACTCTACATGATTGGTTTAAGACAATACAAAACGTAAATGTAATCATATTGTCATTGTCATTACAGTACTTTTTGCTTTCACAATTCCATTGGCAACCTGAAATCCTCAACAGGTTTTCAAACCATTCCATCCTTTGACTAAGGCCTCCTCATTAATCATTATGTCAAATAAATTTTCCACTTTGAAACACCAATTTACTCCTGTCCCATTGCAAACTGATTCCTATTGGAAATACCTTCTTGAAATTGAATGTGTCGTTAGTATTGAAACTTTTGAAAGGTTGCAAATTCTGCTGTTGTCAGCACTACTCCATAAGAATATGGATCATCTGGAAACTTGTGAACTATTTGCTTGAACCATGTTTCCAGGTTTCCCCTGAAACAAAGGCACACAATTTTACAAAATTGTGTTTCTTTTGAAGCTTGGAGGCTCAGTATCCCTTATTTCTGATACTCGACAAAATTATCATGATCCACAGAACAAAAATGCATCACACATGAGAGCTAAAATGTCAAAGAGGTGACATTTTCCAGAGGTATAGGAAAATCCTTTTCTTAGCACCTAAACTCAATGTTTTTATCCTCAAATATGCCGCAGAATTATGAGAGCAAATTATTTGATTTTGACCAGATTGAAGATGCACTGATGTTACTTGTGCAAAACTCAGGATGAGTTGGTATAAGTCGAAAGGGGCTGCAGTCTGTTGAAGTTATTTATGAAAGCAGTTTAAAATATGAAGTAAGTAATTCTATAAAAAAATCTGAAACTATGTAGACCTTTTACTTACAGGGTATTAGGTATTGAGAAATAAAATATCAAGACAGCAGATACCAGAAATGGATGCATGTGTATGCCAGAGACATTTTGGTATGCCTGTATCCCTATATGCTGTTTCACATTTCTTCACTCAGACACACACATACACACTGAAAACAATAATATTTCCAAGTAACTGATTTTTTTCTTCAAAAGATATATGAACACTTCAAAATAACATTTCCAGAAAATGGAAAATCAAAGAGAAATTCAAGAAAAGCAGCTGCACAATTGAGTTACCACCAAGGTTCCTCTACAGTGACAATGGACCCACAAGACATCAAACCGAGCTAGAAAAAGTCAGCAGCGAAAAAGACCTGGGAATCTCTTTCGACCCCCAATTGTCATTCAAACTTCACATCAACAACATAGTTAAAAAGGCCTCACAAATGATGGGACTAGTTAGGAGGACCTTCAAAAACCTTTCTCCAGAAATCTTCAAGCCTCTATACAAAGCTCTTGTTAGATCAAGACTTGAATACGGCCAAAGTGTATGGAGTCCTTTTAGTGTAGAAGGGATCAAGAAGATCGAAGGGGTACAACGCAGTGCCACCAAGAGAATAAATGGCTTCAAGACCATGTCATACAGGGATAGACTATTAATACTGAACATGCCATCTCTCCTATACCGTCGCCGAAGAGGTGATATGATCGAAGTATTCAAACTCACACATGACTTCTATGACCCGAGTGCACAAATTAATCTGCCGGCATCACAAGACAACAGGAGGGGGCATCAATACAAATTGTTCAAACAGCGTACCTTACTCCTCGATCTCAGAAAACACTCCTTCGCAAATAGAATTGTTGAAGCATGGAATAGCCTACCGGAGGAAGTAGTAACCGCCCCATCCCTAAATAGTTTTAAAAATCGACTGGATAAATGTTGGAAGGACCGCATGTATGACTACATAGAATAGAGCCGGGGTCCGAGACAACTCAAATATGGCTGCAAGCGGCCATTGAGGTATATAGGCCAGGCTGCTAGCGGCCAGTAATTACTTATTGGGAATATGGTCCCATTAATCTAGGATACTAGGAAAGGGACATACACTTCTGAGCTGCAATATGGACTGAAGAAGCCTGAGTAAACTAGAAGGTGTCTGCATACATGGCTGCGAGCGGCCATCGTCGCTAACAAAAGAAGGAACAACCAAGGGGACAAGAACTGTACCAGGACGCCTGCAAAAATGGCTGCGAGCGGCCATCTGCCTGTGATAAAAGGAATTTAAGCCTTTGACAGAAGAAGTAAAGCGTCCGAGCGCCAAGAAAAGGATCAGAAGCTCCGATCGCGGCTGCTAGCGGCTGCCCAAAAATGTATATATGTATATAAATCATACCTAATTTTATTGACACACTCATCCCATCTGTAAATAGCCTCAATCGAACTCATCCAATATTTTTAAATAACTTTCCGTCCAATCTCCCCATGCGCACAGGAGAGACTCAATACCCCAGATCTGGGCATAGAGGTCCTTACTCAGGACCTGCGTCCATGTATATACTTGTTACTTGTTACTTGTTACTTAAAACTTTGTTTCAATCTTCTGTCATCCCGATCATGAATTGTTGACAAAATTCTTTATGACAATTTCACATGACTAAAAACAAAAATTGTTTTTACCTACTGTCTTACATGTGTGGTACAACTGGGTTGTTCTATATTTACAATTAAAACCAGCTATATGATCTTGGTATTTCTTTCAAGGCCATTAGTTTTTTGTGACATGACCACAGATTTTCAAAAAAATCAGAAAACTTAAAATTTAGCAATTAATTTAACTTAACAAGTTCGACTTAGAATAACAGTAGCATAGCTTTGTTGGTATTCAAATGAAAGGTCTTTCTTCACTGAAAAACATGGTGCAATTATTTTTTGGCTAACTGTAAAATTGACAGAGATACCGAGAACAGCGAATTTGCGCTAATGCTAAAAACGGCCATACACAAAAATGCTGGTAGCAGGCTGAACAATCAATTGCTGGAAAGATCCCTTTGAGAATAGTGTTTTCATACAATTTGTCAAAACTTAGGGGGGGTCACATGAGGGTTTTGAAAGAAAAAGTGATTTTGCTCCCCCCTCTACTGATGGGATATTGTCCATATATCTACAATGTATATTTCTGTCAAGTTGATGGAGAATGAGCCAACATCATATTTTTATGTAGATTGGTATTAATGCCAAATACTCTACAACCCTCTGATATATTTTCAAATGATTACTAGTACAAGAGTAAGTAGGAAATTCCATATTTTGGTTACAAATACAAAAAAGGTAAGAACTGCAGTTTTTGTATCGATACGGATCGGTGCATGTAAGGCCAGTTTTATTCGAAATTTTGATATAGAAGAAGGAAACTAGAAAACCTGACAACCAGTAAAACAGATACCAAATAGCAGTCATACAGTTTGAAATAGAACATGTCACCATAACAATTCTGCAGTTTATTTCGATATCACCGAAATTTTATACATCTGAATTCTGAAATCCTCCTTTTCCCTTTTCCCTTTTCCGTCTCTTTTTCTTAATTAGGGAGAAAAGGACAAGGCATTTTGAAGAACAGGAAGCTCATAGGACAATCCATCAATGAGATATTTCTCTTACAACTTCCAGAGCTTCAAATAATTAATTGAGGAAGCGGATGTCCAGCACCAGGAAATTTGAAAGCACCAGGAAATTTGAAAGACAGAGTCAGGACGTCAACTTCATGTCTTCAAGTATAGCCCCCATGCACTTGCTGGAATAAAATAAAATTGTAAAAACACATGGATAAAACTTATTGAGTAAGTTATTTTTCTCGTTAGCTGTTTAAGTAGGAAAAACTTAGATTTGTAAACTAGATTTACCTTGGAAGTTATAAATCAACAAAAAAAGGGCTTGTGTCTGTCAGGTACATACTCTGCGATTAATTATCAAATGCACCAAAGGTCTTAAAGTTTTGATTGACACACAAAGATAAGTTAATAAAGTAGGTTTGTTTCTTGTAATCCGGTTTAGTTGGTGACACCTAGATCTGCAAACTAGATTAACCTGGAAAAATACTAACCATCTAATTAGTGCTTGCATCTGTCAGATACAAACTTCAGTAATTATAATTATCAAATGCACTGACGGTCTTAAAAGATCGCAAAAAAAAAAGTTTGATGTCTGAATCAGATAAGGATATTGCAGCTGGTGCTATCTTACGTTATATTTAACAACTTGAAAGGTGAATTTGATCAGGAGGAAATCCATTATAAGCAGGTAATTATAGAAATATCTTTTCTGATGCATGAAAAGTGAAACAGCTATCTTAAAAGATGTCAGTATACATTTATTATGTACAAACATCAGTGTGATTCAAAATGTATTTAAGAATACAGAAATATTAACAGTAGCACTGTGAAGTGTTATTTCCATCAAATTTAATGGAATTTTATTATAGCTGCAAGTAGAGTCAATACACCCATGCAGTTTCATCTTATATTTAAAATTAAGAAAGATCAGCTAAGAATGGCAAATCATCGTTTTTGTAGAAGAGGAGTCCTATTCATTGCCTGCTGATCATTATGCCAACTTCCTCATCGACTGCCAAACTAATTGTGCCTACTTATGTTGATAACCTTGAGATATTGGTCATTAATAGAAAGTTATGGAATTGCCGAGTCACATAAAAAGTCCGGGATTAGTCCCATTGATAGAAATGGCATCTTCTTGCTTCTAGGCAGTTTCTTAATGAACTATCATTACTTGTCCAAATCATGACTGGTTTGCTATCCTTTTTCTCATAGAATTTTCTTTTTTTATTTGATTTGCTTGTAGATATGTCTCATTTCAATATTAGTTTTTGCTCTAAGTTGTTTTGTGTGCAATTGACAATTTAATATGCATGGGTTCTTCTCCCTGTCAGTTGGTCTTTATTGATTCGAATTTCTGCAATATTACCATGTATTAGGTCAGAGTGTACCAACATAATTGTTGCTGGAAAATGCCAGAATCTGTTATGACAATTCACTTAACACAGCATATTGTTACCAAATTAAGCACCATTGTTTGTAAATTGGGAGTTCTGCAATGACATCTTTCATCTGACTCTCTCAGGCGAAATCCATTATGAGTATGATGCAATAGGTAAACACAGACCTGCAGTTGGAAATAACGACCAATAATGCATCATGACTGGTTGACAAGTCCTATGGTATTCACCTGTGTGGCCTAAACTTTGCTGTCTGCTTTTATCATGAAATTTACTTCCTTTACTTAGAAATGACTTCTTCTTCTGCTTAGTTATGCATCAGAACTTCTTTCAAACCTTTTTCTCTACCAGTCTTAGGTGCAAGTGTCAGCTCCAAAGAATTGACATTGCCTAGAGTGATTTTCAATTAAGAAATTTTATCTTGATTGAAACACACAAAAAATGGAAAGTATCATTGACTTCATGAACATCAAATAAAATTTGTCTTAAAATAAGAAGGTCACCTGTAATAGTCAAGCACAAATTTCCAATATGCCTGCCAAAGAGAAGTGGATTTGGTCCCATAGCAGCAAACAGTTTAACATGGCAGATTTTCAGGAGAATAAATCGAAATTCTTTAATCTTTGCAGTATTGCTCATGAAGTGTAATAATCATACCAGTTCTGTCGGAGGATCAGTCTTCAATAATAGGTCATAACTAAATCTAGAAACAAGAATTCTTTCCATGTGCCTAACTCTCTCTGGCAAAATCCATTATGAGTATGACAAAACAGGTGAACTAAGAACTTCAGTTGGCAAGAAAGACCAATAATGCTTTATGACTGGCTGCCAAGTCCTATGGAATTCACCTGTGTGGGCCGAACCTTGTCTGTCCGCTTTTATCATGAAATGTACTTCTTAGCTCTTCTTTCACTAAGAAATGACTTTCTTCTACTGCTTTTTTATTCCAGCCTTTTTCTCCTCTCGTAGGTGCAATTTAGTTTATTATCAAAAGGAGGACAGGCTTTAAGAATCTGGCGAGATTGGTGAATCGCATATTTTAGTATGCATATGTTTGACTGAGAGTAAAGTGTCTTCAAAATCGTTATATATAGATTCCCTTCACCTCACATTATAAATGCTTAAAATAAATCCCAATACAGTTTGAATTTTTATAGATATAAGTATACATATCATCAAGTTTTTACGACTCATGAGGTAATAGACGCAACAAGTGAGATCATAGGAGCACACAACATGTTACAGTACAAATTTCTAAATGTGGCTCAACTTAGCTGTCTATAGCTATTCATTACTATTCTTATCCATATATATCCATAACTATCCACTTCTAGTCTTTTGTATACACTGGAATCTCTTTACCCCTTGTTTAAACAACAGTAATTGTGGATAGCTCTGGCTAGCTATGGATAAGTGTAGCTTAGTTTAGCTTGGAATGGCTATGGATAGATAGCTAAGGCTAGATTATAAATGATGAGCCACTTTTAGAAATTTGTACTGTACACATTTACCACATATGGTATTTTTTTCTTGACCATCATAGATGAATATTGTACTATTTCTAAGATTTTTGTGAAATCACATATTTGACGAAACTAAACCAAAATGTTGCGATGCCCTGAAACTGTTTTAGAGAAATTTCAGACTAATTGCTCTATTATCTCTTCAGATATTAACTCATTTTTTCCCCAAATAAAAACACAATCCAAAAGGGCTAGTCACCTCATCAAAGAACATCAAATACCAAGATAAAGGAGGTGAAGAACAGATAAATTACAAATAATGGGTGAAATAATTTAGACCTCATAATGGAAACAAGAATTGTTATGACACAAATTTAACTGCCTCTTATCTTGGTCATTGAATGCTATATTTCAAGAGTGCAGAAAGGTGAAATTTAATCATCAGTGAAGGTTGGTAAAAAATTCCAAGCAAGGCATCTTCCATTCATCACAAATTTAAGAAAATCAAGGTTTAGTACAGAGGTGGAAGTGGTCAAAAACAGGGTTAGTGGTTTTTACATTGTTTATCGAGGGGTCTTATAACCCAGGGACTGCACAAGTACATGAAGGACAGGTCCACATAACTCTACATCAGAATATATAAGTTGTACATCTCTGCCAAGAGTATTATTCAGCCAATAAGAAAATAGCCTTCATTCTCTTGGTTGCAATGGAACTGGTACAACTTCCTGACAAATCTTGGTTTGCAAATTGCCGATTATCATTGTAAGGAATGTTGTCAAGGATAGTTGCATATATATCAACTGTGATTGTAGCCTTCCATCAATTCTGGCTTTGATACAAATTGCAGCCTTTGAAAGATAAATCAACTATTGCTATATATCCTTAGTAAATTTCTAAGGCGATACCATGCATACAGAGTGGTTATATGATAATATGTCTGCTTGATATATTAGCAAGAAGAATAAGATCATGATTTTGATTCATAATCTCCTTTGGGCTTTAAGTGTTCAAAAAGACTGAGAGACTGTAACATCACTGAAGTTAAGCCAGTTGTTCACAAATTTTTATTTCAACAAAAAGTTTGCTTGAGGGTGTTAAGCATTGAACCGATGGCCAAACATAATCTGTTTCTCTTACTTATGGCCGTACTCTATCTTTTGATCTATCTATCTTTTGATCATTCTATCTATCTATCTTAATTTAAGAGCTTTCTCGAATGTGCAGGGAATCCTAGGGCTGTAGTTCCCACCTGAACCTATTCATGAGTTAAGACTCTGCGGCCACTTTATACTTCAAAGAAAGAGAGGAGAGATCAGACACGGCATCTACTGTTGTGACACCAGCCCCCTTATCTGAAGTGTAAGAGTGGAAAAATTATAAGGGATCTGGCTATGATCAAAGGAGGGATGAAGTAATACAAATCGTCTTCTGATAGGTCCTTTTCTGGGTCAGTTTTTATTTCTAGGACTAACTTCAGGCTTTTGGAAGTTGTGGCATCACTGTCAAAGAGTTAAAGAGTTAAGGAAATCACAAGCTGCTTCTGTCACAATAAGATGTCACTCTCTGGATTTGTGTAAGGCAATTCTATTAATCAATAAATATCCAATTTTACAATGCTAGATAAAGCATATTTTGACATCTTCACTTGTAAAGCACGGGTATTCAAATTTTTCCTGCAATTTCTTTTCTTTGCTAGTGCAAATTTCCAAGCTGAAGACACACAATAATCATCCAATTTCTGTAAAGTCATGATAGTTCATGAACTGCCATGATTGTATCATAAATAATGGAAGAGCATGCCTATGGGAGAGTGAGGGTATGCATTGGACATTTGCCACCAAGGTGCCCACCATATGAAAATTGTGACCTCAGTTAAAATTGTACTGCATATCTTGATCAGTTGATTATTTTCAAGATCTAAAGGTGTCCAATCAATTATCTTTCTTTGTTTATCAAAAAGACGGCTGCCCTCATCATTATTTAATCGATCTATTTTTCTGCTTGCCTATCGAACTGTCTCTCTATGACTCTATCTATCTATCTATCTATTTATCTATCTATCTGTCTGTTTATCTACATGTATTTACTCATCATAAGTCCTTTCTTGAATATGCAGGGAGTCCTTCCAAGTTCCCAACCAAACACTTATTACTTCACAGAAAGAGCGGAGATATCAGAAACCCCAACACCTGCGATGACTTCTTATCTGCAGTGAAAGAGCGGAAAAAAATACCATCGATCCGGCTATGATCAAATGACGAATGAGGTGATACAAATCACCGTCTGATTAGGTTTTTTTTTGTTCATTTTCAAAATTGTTGGGTCTAGCTTCAAGCTTTTGGAAGTTGTGTTGTTACTGTTGCAGAATTTAATGGAAAAAAACCTCCATTATGAACAGTCTTATTCTCTTTGAATTTTATTTTTAAATGGATGATTTCGAGCCCTGTACTGGTGAAATAAATCTTCCTTCAAAGTGATAATTTCTATTGGGCAAACTGTATTGCTCGATTAAGAAACAACCATTTTCTACCATCACGTGCACATAATAACTAATTATGTCCGGCACAAACATCATTTAAATCAAATTCCCTTGTTGGGGAAACTCCAAGCCCCTCTCTGAATATCTAAAGGTCACTTACATGGTGAACATGGACGACAAGAACCTCACACTGATATAAAAAACCGGGTGCACGGTAAATTATTGACTCAGACCAACAATGAACTGAATGAACTGCTACTGAATCAACAAAATAATGCACCCTTGAAAACAAAGCAAATGAACCCTGGAGATAATGTCTGTGTCAACAAATAAGCAATATCCAGAAGCAGAATAAATGCCATGCCATCGACTCAATGTGGAAAAAATACTTGGCAGAGTAGTGATTCAGAGTGTGGTTGCCGTAAGTATGGCTAAATTGTTTTTTTTTTGGGGGGGGGGGAGAGAACTGTCGACCAATACTACATCATGTTGACAGCTGAAGGTCTATTCCCATAGCTCCACTAAGTCGTTTTTTCATAAATGTACAAAATGTTTTTGTAGCATTGGACTAGACAAGGTTGTGAATCACGTTATTCGAAATAATAAAGATGTACATAATGTTTGAGTTGTGGTGAGCAGTGAGGTACAAACTAAATAGACATTCTTCCACTATAAGTTTACATGGTCAAAGACCATTAATTTTGCCACTGTTCATTACCTTGCGAAACTTCTTGATGTAATATTATGAGCACTATTTGCATCTGGTTAATACATGTATACATGCCCACAAATACCCTTCCGTATGATTATCGTAATTCACGTATTGGGTTAAATTCATTCCACAATGCAATCTATGTCTGGAATTATCAATAAATTATTCCTCGATATAAACCATTTATCATCATGTCATTGTGATGGGAAATTGTCCATATGTATTTCTGTCAAGTTGATGGAGAATCAGCCATTATCATAATTTTATGTAGATTGGTATTCAGGGGTGCCGGAAGGAATCGCGGGCAGCAGGGGCGGTCATACAAAAAAGGGCAAATTGTATTTGCGTCAATTTCGCAGAGAGTCAATAATAATTTTGAATATATAGTACTTACTAATTTGTGTAGAAAATTAGAGAAAAAAGGCCTAATAATTGTTTTTTCTTTAAGATCTGAAGGGCACCCTTGCCCCCCCTGCCCCCCTTGGACAAGGGCAGGAGGGGCAATTTCCCCCCCCCCTACCCCCCTGATCCGGCACCCCTGCTGGTATTAATGCCAAAGACTCTGCACCTTCAGATATATATCATCAAAAGATTACCAGTACAAGAGTAAGCAGGAAATGCCATATTTTGGTTACAAGTACAACAAGAAATTCTTTAAAAAAAGAATTGTAGGGACCTGAGGTTTCTTCAAACACATATTTTATTTTCCAAATGTTCAAATAATGTTTTATGTATGTGTAGTTGCATCTATACCTCCAATGTACCACTGTGAGTGTGTGATATAACAAACCTAATACATGTTACATCATGATTAGGCATGCCTAATTACAGGTGTTATTAACATAGACAGCAAACCAAGCAATGAGAAGCCCTTTTAAATTCTTTGTCATGAACATGAAATTTCTATTTCCATTACAACAAACTAATTGTGGCTAGCATAATATTTGGATTATTACACTTTTAGACTGGCCAGTTTGTGAGAAGTTGAATATCTAATGTTCTCATACAGTGTTTTCTTTTATCACTTGTCTTATGTTGTCTCAAATGTTTATACACTTAGGCTATATAATTTTTTGAAGGAAATCTCTATGGGATAATATTATGCTCCAGGTGTGCTTTGGATATGGTCCCCAATGTATTATGCTCCAGGTGTGCTTTGGATATGGTCCCCAATCACTCAACCATGACAGCTCCCAAGGTCATGCAGTGAAGGAGCTACTGAGCATAAAGAGGGGCAAATATATACTTGATTTGTAAATTGTAGTCACAGTTACCTTTGCTGTAGCATGAGTATCCTCCTAATATTGGAGGTAAATTTGGAGGGTACTCCTGCTATAGGGAAAGTATATCTGCAAGGCCAACTTCCTAGTGGCCCCCTCCAGAACCTCAAGAAGCTCCACCACTGCAGTACACATAAATTGATGACAAATAGCACTTGGCTGATTATTTTTGCCCCTTTAGTTAGGGACCTCCACTGTCAAATCTTTCCTCATTTGGAGCTTATAACACAGATCTGAGATGGTCCCTACAAAAAAGGTAAGAACTGCAGTATGGCCAGTTTTTTTAATTTTTTTACAATGTTTTCATCCATACCTCTCTGGCTAAGTATTTTGATGTTGGAGAAGGAAGCTAGAAAGCCCGACTACCAGTAAAACAGACACCAAATGGCAGTCATACAGTTTTAGAAGTTTGAAATAATTTTTTAAAAATAAATTTAGAAAATGGCACCATAAAAATTGGCCAATTTATTTTGATATCGCCGAAATTTATCAAAATTCTGAAATCCTCTCTTTCCTTTTCCTTCTATTTTTCCTAATTAGGGAGAAAAGGACAAGCCATTTTGAAGAACAGGAAGCTCATAGGACAATCCATCAATGAGATATTTCTCTTAAAACTTCCGGAGCTTCAAATAATTAATTGAGGAAGCGGATGTCCAGCACCAGGAAATTTGAAAGATAGAGTCATGACTTCAAATAAAGCCCCTATGCACTAGCTGGCGCAAAATTAAATTGTTAGAAACACATGGAAAAAGTTAATTAAGTAAGTTTTGTTTATTAGCTGTTTTAAGAATGAGTCCTGCTAATAGCCTGCCGATAATTATGCCAACTTCCTCATAGACCGCCAAACTAATTGTGCCTACTTGTGTTGACAACCTTGGGATATTGGTCATTAACAGAAAATTATGGAATTGTCGAGTCACGTAAAAAAGTCTGGGATTAGTCCAATTGATAAAAACGGCATCTTCCTGCTTCCAGGCATTTTCTTAATGAACTCTTGATTACTAATCCAAATTGTGACTGGTTTGCCATTACTGATTTTCAGAGAATTTTCTTTCTTTTATTTGGTTTTCTTGCAGATATGTCTCATTTCAATATTAGTTTTTGCTCTTACTTTTTTTGCGTGCAGTCGACGGGGTAAAAATTTAACATGCATGGGTTCTTCTCCCTGTCAGTAAGTCTGCATTGATTCGAATTTCTGCCACACAGTATATTACCATGCAAAAGACCAAGTTGTGCCAACATAATTGTTGTCGGTAAATGCCAGAATATCATGACACTTCACTATAGACATTACTGTAATAGACCTACACACTCGTAAGAACCTGGTCATCCACTTACGAAACGAGTGGTTCCCAACTGAGCTTGAGAGTTGCTTGTAAAATCGTAATTGGAACACCTAGGTATTCATAGTCATAAAGCAGGAGATTATTACCCTCGGGTGAGAGGAAATTCATATTTAAAACTCATCGCCACCTCCTATTTTGTCTGCCAAATATTGTAGTGCTCTCTTCTTGCAGGTCTCTGTGATATAGCCTGTCAGAAACCAATTCATAATCTTTTGGCCTTGTCATCGAAACAGAAGAGCTCTTTGTTAATCCAACTTCAATAGCATTCTGCCAATTTCTAACTCATTATTTCCAAATGGGTCTTGTGAAAAATATTAGGTACACAGTAAATTTTGAATTTTGAGTTAGCTTAATTGATTGAGTGAGATGGTTGCACAATTCCTTTGAGCCAAGATAGCTTGTTGTTTGCAAGTTATAACAACATAAAGATTATCATAACTCAAAACAGCTAGCTATCATGGCTCAAACAAATTGTGCAACCGTCTCACTCAATCATTTGAGCTAACTCAGAATTTCAGAATTTACAGTGTACCATATTGTTATGAAATTAAGCACCATTCAATTTGTAAATTTGATATTCTGTAGTTCCGTCAAATAACCCAAAGCTTTGATTGTTACAGGGAATACTGAATCATTTACTGAACTACTCCACATGATAGTACACAAGAACCAAGTTATCCAATTTGGAAATGAGTGTTTCTGGATTGAGCTTCAAATTTGCTCGTTACATGATAATTGGAACATCTCAGTATTCACAGTCAAGAGTTTGGAGATGATAGCCCTCTGGTGAGAATGACTTGGCTCATCTCAATCTCCTATTTTATCTGCCATATCTTATGTCTCTATAATTGCAGGTTTCTGCAACATGCGATCTGGTAATGCAGACTCTTCATTGGCTGTTATGAAGAACAGGATAGGAGGTGCTGCGTTTTTATAGAAATGGGCACCATTCAATTTGCAAATGAGTTTTCTGTTGCTTTGTCTGATATTTGTCTCACAACCTTAGGCTTTGATTATTATTATTATTGGTAACATTGTATCAGTCACGAAATACTCCACACACAATTGTGACATGCAAGAACATTTTCATCCACTTTGGAGATGTGTTCTTCCCAGTTGAAATGGTAATCAGAAGTTTGGAGCATCTTGGTAGTCATGATGAGGAGATAATTGCACCTTGGTGAGAAGAACTTCATGGCTCAAACCGATTCCCGCTTCCTATTTCATCTGATATTGCAGGTTTCTGTGATCTAGCCTGTCTGAAATCAATTTTAGAAGCTTTTGGCCTCATCATTGAAACAATAGCTTCGTAAATCCAACTTCAAAAGCATTCTGCCAAATTCTGATTATTTAATGCTGACAGTGACTCACTATTTCTAAATTATAATTGGCTGTTATGAAGAATAGGAGGTGCTGCATCATTACAGAATTGAGCACCATTCAACTTGTAAATTAGGTTTTCTGTTGTTCTGTGTCACAACCCAAACCTTTGATTATTGTAGATATGTTGCATCAGTCCGGGACCTACTCAACAAGATAGGAACATGCGCAGGATCATTGTCATCCACTTTGGAAATGAGTGCTTGCCAGTTGAAATTGAGGCTTGCTTGTAAGATGGTAATTGGAACATCTTGGTATTCACAGTCATGACGCAAGATATAATTGCACCTTGGTGAGAAGAACTTCCTGGCTTAGGGTCATCACCACCTCCTATTTCGTCTGCCTTATCCTAAGCCTCACTTATTGCATGTCTCTGTGATCTTGCCTGTCAGAAATCAATTTCCCAAGCCTTTGGCCTCATCTTTGAAACAATAGCTTCGTAAATCCAACTTCAAGAGCATTCCCCCAATTTCTGATCAATTTAATGCTGACTTTGACTCGTTATTTCTGAGTGGTTTGTGAAGAATAGGAGGTGTGTCATCGTTACGGAATTGAGCACCGATGAGATGTTGGCAGTTGGATTCTTGCTCTTTCAGGCTTTCATCCCGTTTTGTTTTTCAAAAGTTCAACTTCTCAAAATCCTAACTATAAATGGTGCTTTGTGCTTTTCAAGTGCACTCAGCATGTCTTTTTGTTTTTACATATGCAGACAAGTTTAGAATTTCAACATGCTAAATCGTTGTGAGTTTGCCTTTTTCTTACAAATACTCATATGACATGGAAATAGAACATCGGGACGAAACTCAAGAATAGTTTCGTGCAAACTTCACTCCAATCTTGGAATTCAGTCACTTGAATCACTTCTTGATCTTCTCATGTGTGTAATATATCACTAAAAAATTAAAGGGCTGAAGACCCCAACACCTTTCTCTTCTGTAATTTTGAAATGAGTCCCGATTTGAGACCAAGTCCGACTGTGGTGTAAAAGGACTACAATCTTTAATTCCGCTGTCAGTATATATTAAAAGTAGTGTAATATTCCTGAGCATATAATGCATGATATTCATGATGACACTATAATAAGATAAACCACAACATGAGAAAAAGTGACCCTTAAGACAACATTTAGCCGAATGCATTATTTGGTACATGTACCAATTTATAGCAAAATACTTCAGGAGCAACTCTACGAGATATAATATTTATGCATGCAGCACTAAGAAAAGAAACCAGAAATTTCTGACGTACATGCATGCATTATACCCAGCTATACCTCACACTTTTAGTTTTAAATAGTTCACATTCACCTAGAATTTATGAAAGTCTCAAAATAACTATACATGTAAAAGTTTGCCATGTTGGGTCAAAATCCCTTTTCTCCAATTTAATTTCCACTTATTATTAGCCCTAATAGAAAAGTTCTGAAACTAAAAATAACTTCAGTAGATATAACTTCCTTCTAGTTACTGGAAAACATTGGTATAAAAATTACACATTCAGCTGATACACAGGCAAATTGAATGTCACTTCATTAACTTTTCCAAACAGAATCCATGCATACAGCTACCAAAACGTCTACAAATCCAAATTTCATGATTTTGGTTATATGGATATAAATATTGGTATGCATGCCATCAGATTTGTTGCGGTCACAACACAACATATTTACTGCCCTAATGGCCATTATGTCACCCGTTTAAGCTTAATGTGATCATTCTGGGATAAGGGTTACCACACCACTCTGAGATAACCTTTGGCCAGCATCTCTATCAATATCAAGTAAATGCACCCTGAACTTTGATAAATATTCCCATGTTCTGATTCATGTTAAGCAAATGGCACTTTTGGACAAGCCTTTGTGTCATTCGATGTTCCTGTCATTGGTATCACGCATTAAACTCATCTGTCATTAGTGACAGCCGATGGCCTTCGATATTACAGAACTTTGCATGTTACCTTTTTTCTATAACATGCATGCCCTAATGCAATATAATGTTTTTAAAACGTCTTCAGCTTGTTTTCATGGTTAATCTATCTTCTGGATCGCTTTGTTATTCCAAGCCTTCTATGTTGTCGTTGTCCTTCAGTAAGCTGCTTCTTCATCAGCATATGGACACCAGGTGGAGTTCACTGGTCGCAGTCACTGATACGTAATTTTCAGTAGGTGGCCTTCTATCAATACTTCTTGTTTTTTCAGAGATTGTATTGCTATTACTTGGGTAAAATGTTATCTGTCCGCCTAGCGGGCAGCAGGCGGCGGGCGGATAGATCGTTTCCGGGCTAGCACTCATCCTCTATTGAATGTACATGGATGAAATTTGGTACATATATAGCCTGTATGTTCCAGTTGTGCCTTTTGATGGTCTATTGGATAGATATCCAATGCTTTTTGAAAAAATTAGAAAATATGAAACAATAATTTCATTCGTTTCCGAGCGTGCTAGGCAGCCAATCGCTGAATCCAGTTTTCGAATCCAGCTCTTGCGGGGTCACCACGTAGGATGGTTGTTTCAATCATCCGTTGCTTTATTGCAGAGTAATCCTCCTGTCCTAGATAGCCTACAAAGTGCATAGATACAGGACATAAATTATTTATAATTATTATTCATCTTCTGATTCTTTTCTTCTCTGAAATATTTCCACTCTTATTTTCCTGAACAGTTTTTTTGTTATCCTCTTCTTCAAATTCTTCCTCTTTTTTTGCTCCATGAGTGGCTCTTGGTCTAAGATTTTCTCCGGCAGTCTCATATTAATTTTATTCTGATGGTCTCATAATTTTCTCTGATATTCTCATGTTTTCTTCACTCACTCCAATCACAGATAATCTCCATCGATCATATCCGTTGACTCCCCCCTTGCCTCCTGATTTCTTAATTTGATGTTTCCTTTCTGTCTCTTCCTTACTGGGTCTATGGAGTTCTTCATCTGGCCCTTCTTAATAAATTCCATCAATCATGGTTGTTATAATGTTATCCATTCTACAACTGATTAGATTTGGAACCTATTCAAAATGGTACCAATCTTCAAACTTCATCAATCAATTAACGTAGTAGGGTGGGCTGAAAAAAACTTTTTTTGGAATTTCAATATGCCAGTGGTATAGAAAGTTGGCTATGGCCAAAAAATGAAAATTTGTGCAAAAAAAATTTTGTGGCATGCGACTTGTGCCGGGCCACTCCGGCTTTTATGAAAATGCATATTTTCAGCAATTTCGCATGCTTTTTTAGACCATTTTTTGGCCTGAGTCAGCTTCCATGGTTTCAGAAGGCTCAATGGCATACTTACATCTTCTTTGAAGGCCATTTTGGATATGAAACACCATAAACAGGTTGTATATATTTAAGATATAGCCATATCTGGGTAAATGTTGGGAATAAGAATTTGGCGTTTTTCGCTAAAAATTTCCCCAAAAAATTAAAAAAATCGGAATTGATCCCACTAAAAATAATTCAGAGTGAATTTTAATTACCCCGGGTCCTCCCTAATGCCTTAAAAAGCACTTCCAGCGTATTACCTGCATCAATTTGTGGTTTCAGGTTCCTTTATAGGGGCAATTCCGCAAAGTCAGATTTACAGATTTGACACTTGAGCAGCTTGTGTAGTCCTACCATTACACCTCAGTTATTTCATTGCTAAATAGGGATGAGGCCAGGTAATAGGGGTATCAGACAAGCCATCAACCAAAGCTCCAAGTGCAATAGGAGCTGAGCTACAAGACGAAATGTTATCGTGTCACCGATGTGTTGGACGTAGATCGTGTGAGTACGTCCGACACAATGACATTTCGCCTTGTAGCTCAGCTCTTGGTTTGGTTGACGGCTTGTCTGATACCCCTATTAACTTGCCTTATCCCTATTTAACAATGAAGTTACTGAGATTTAATGGTAGGGCTACACAAGCTGCTCAAGTGTCAAATCTGTAAATCTGACATTACGGAACTGCCCCTATTCTGGAAACTAAAACCACAAATTGATGCAAATAATACACTGGAAATGTTTTTTAAGGCATTGGGGAGGACTTGGGGTAATCGCAATTCCCTTGGAATCCTTTTTTGTCCGGTCAATTCCGATATTTTCAATTTTTTTGGGCAATTTTTAGCGAAAAAAGCCAAATTCTGATTCCCAACATTTACCCAGATATGGCTATATCTTAAATATATACAACCTGTTTATGGTGTTTCATATCCAAAATGGCCTTCAAAGAAGATATAAGTATGCCATTGAGCCTTCTGAAACCATGGAAGCTGACTCAGGCCAAAAAATGGTCTAAAAAAGCATGCGAAATTGCTGAAAATATGCATTTTCATAAAAGCCGGAGTGGCCCGGCACAAGTCGCATGCCACAAAATTTTTTTTGGACAAATTTTCATTTTTTGGTCATAGCCAACTTTCTATACCACTGGCATATTGAAATTCCAAAAAAAGTTTTTTTCAGCCCACCCTATTAACGTAGTGCTTGTCTGATCGCGAGATTGCCTGATCTAAATTTCATTACAACAGGTGCTTACGTTGTAAACAAAAAGCTCTGTCAATTCACTGTCACATCCAAAAACTCCCACTTTGTCGGATGTTATGATGTAAAATGCCCATCAGTAAATAATTCTTTGAAAACATGTATAAATATAGGATTGTTTGATATCCTATATCCTATATATATATATATATATTTGTGGAAGAAACTATATCATCTCAACCATAAGGCTTTTTCCTGTCAACTAATAACACTATGAATCTTACCTCCAAACTCTTCAATTTACATGAGGATTTCAACCATGCAACGATTTTAAAACCTCAACTTTCATTAGTTTTGCTAATTACAACTAATTAGTTAAAATCGCCATGTGGTGACAGTGCTATCCTGGTTGAGGTTTCTCGATGTGTCCATTTGTGACATTAGTATTTCACTTACAGTTATGAAATTTGGTACAGATATTGCCCAGTGGGTATTGGTTGGAAACATGTCTAGAAATCCAAGATGAATGACATTTTGTGGCTGCCATCTTACTTCATTCTTGAACTGCCCACTGTGACCATAATATTCGCTTACAGTTATCAAATTTGCGGCAGGTATTGCCCTGTGGATATGGATCGGCAACATGTTGTGAAATCCAAGACGGCAGCCCTTGTGTGCCAGCCATTTTGGCAGCCATCTTTCTTCATTCATGAACTGCCTGCTGTGACCTTAATATTTCGATTACAGTTATGAAATTTTATGCAGGCATTAACCTGTGCGTGTTAGTTGGGAATATGTCAAGAAATCGAAGATGGCTGCCATTTTGTGTTGGCCATTTCGCCAGTCATTCTTAAACTGCCGCTGCTACCTTAATATTCTGAAATCGAAGATGGCTGCCATTTTGTGTTGGCCATTTCGCCAGTCATTCTTAAACTGCCCGCTGCTACCTTAATCAGACAATTAATAGAATGAAACAGATCAAGTTGTTTGACATTTTTAATAATAAACTTGAACAGACATATATTGCACAAATTTTGTTTGAATCGGACAATCCTTTTTTTTTCAGCGTGGAATGTACCATAATTAATGCTCCCAAATCCAAAAAAAATTATCATATTTTTAAGAATAGCTATTAAACCAATATTATCATCGAAGAAGGCTGTTTACATTACCTTATTTTCCTGTAGCATGAACACAATGTCATGTGCAATGAATTTGTGAAACAATAAATATGTTGAGGAAACAAGAATCTAATTCCATTGGCTCATAATTATCTGAAGTTAATAAACGATACTTGCATGTGGGAAACAGTGGGTATTATTCAAACCAATCATTGACAATTTCAGGAATGTTGTCAGGCGATCAGACAACTTGTAATATTTTGACATGACATAAGATCTAAGATACAATTGCATGTTTCAATCCATTTGCAATTCAAATAAAGAAAATTGATTTGGTTGAATTAAATTCATGTCTGCAATTTATCTGTCACATTTTTAGATGCATGAAAAAGTGAACCAGCTAGTCTGCAATGGGTAAAATAATTTCCAGAATGTCTCATAATTTCAAATAGGCTCTATTTAGTGTACTGGGGACCGCTGACCACCATCCTAGCACTGAATATGTCTTAGTTAATGTCACTCTGCAATAGCTATGCATAACATCAGATTGCTTTAGGTTGTAGAATGTCACATTTTCATGTGATTATAGGGAAGAATAGTGCACAATGTCAACCCATCAAAGCCCATGACCCTATACAATAACAGCTTTTAGGGTAATGGCTACCCATAATAATATGATGATATCCCTTTTGGGAAACAAGTTGGTTCATACCAATATGAATGAGGAGCATACTCAAAATCATAGCAGGTCCAGCTTTCAAAAGACACTCTTCATATCATTTTTACAACATCAGGAAACATTATCATGTCTCATGATAAAGAAAGCCTTCAGTTGAAACTTTTTTAAAATTTGTGTCAATGGCCAAATTCTGCAAAACATCGAAAATAGGAATTTTGAGGATACACCATGACCGGCAACTTCATTTCATGTCAAGATAAGTGAAGGCTGAGGTCAAAAACCTGTGGCATTCCATATGATATTGAGACATTTTTGGGCAGTACGCATCAAGATTAAGTCGACATTTTTATTATATGTTGAAATCTTTTTGTGCCATGATGCAATTTTAGATGTTTTTTTTTTTCAACTAAAAAAGATAAATATTTTTGGGCTATGCGAAGAAAAATCATGCAACGCCATAAAAGTGACTTGTGATATGAATAATAAATAAATCTAGTGTCTGAGGAAAAAATCTTGTTTTGTAGGTCTGACTCTTTCAAATCCAAAATATTGCTGCATTTTTATCAAGAGTGCATTCATGACTGCATTAGTAAAGACATCACATCATTCTTGAAAGTTTATGATCATGCATGTTAAATCATGGATCCAATGCAATCAGCGGAGACTACATGGGCATCTTTACATGCCATAATTAATTAATGAGAAAATTAATACACCTTCAAAAGTGTTAACAAAATCAATTTGACCAACTTGTCTTGCATTTAACACCGTCATCATCCATCACACAGGTCTATCCAATCATGTTTCAAATTTGACATTGTCAACATGGAGATACACAGTGCATATTGTATATTCTAAATATGATTTATATCCCTGTTCCCTTCTACTATTTTCCCAACATATTTTTCACACTCTTGATGAACAATTCATGATCTGATTTATGGTTTTCCTTTTACTGCTTTGTTGGATCCACATCAATAATGATATAATGACATATTAATGCCTACTGTATTTTTATCGATTGAGGCTGTATTGTTGGGTATATCAATGCATGAAATCTGACAAGCCTTTGTCTCTTGAATGGTGTTAGGCGATCAATCAGCAATTTGTCTGTAAGCTATACAATAATGTATTTGTGATCTGAAAAAGAACAACCGGAAAAATTTGATAGATAGATAGATAGATAGATAGTAGATAGATACATAGATACATAGATACATAGATAGATACATAGATACATAGATACATAGATACATAGACACATAGGTAGTTAGATAGATAAGTACAGTCCACTACGTCAAGTTCAGGGTGTTCATGAGGGTTGATTGATGAGATGGAAGAGAGAGCAGCATTGCTCAACATGTTACACATTTACCAGGTGAAGGATCATCCCAGCACAGACAATGATATAAGGGGCTGGATGTAGTACAGATGACTGGGCATCAGCAGGGGGGGGGGGCAAGGGGGGGGGGGTAACTGCCCTGGATTTTACAAAATTCAGGGAACATTTTAAAAACTCTTGCCTCCAGTGGCATCATTTTCAAAAATAAAGAGTGGTGGGGCATTGACAACTTTTTAAAATATTTTGCATGGGCACAGTAGAATTACGGAAGCTCTGATTTTTAGCTCTCGGCTATCTATAGCCAAAGAGCTATTGCAATCGTTTCAGGTGTTTACTTAATCCTTTCGTTCGACAGATCTCTTTTAATCTGTCACCCATACCTGTAAAATTTGTCACATCCTTCTATTTTCTACTGACAATTCTGCCCGGTTGTATTTCAGCCATCTCAGGTGCCTATTTCTGCTTATTCAGTCAATTGTCAAGAAACTTTCGGCCGCCGTCATGTTTCCAGAAACAAAAACCGATACGAGCGAGCGCTTTGATTAATGACGTCACAACAGCACCAGATCAGTGTCACTGCAGGTAGCGTCACGATCACTGAACAGATCGCGGCGCCCCCTGGAGTTAAATATGGCGTCCTCAAGTTCCAGGTTCCTGTTGCAAACATAATCTACCACTATGTCGATTTTCTGCTATTTAAGCAAAATACGAACGTTATCACGTGGATTATTTGTTCTACAAGTGTTTATGCACTAAACACACTGGATTTTATCACTATTTAAGCGCAAAATGCGCCGATTTGACACTCGCAAAATGCACACTGAATCGGCGCACAATATCGCTCACGAAAACACGCTCGTTTTCATGAAAAGGTTGGTCTAAACTCATTTTTAATGCTTCTAATAGGTAAATTGGCATTTTCCTGATCATTTTGGTACCAGTTACGTTCATTTCCGTCAAGATTTGACCATTTTCTGCCACTTTGAAGTTGTGAAGTCAAATTGTCATTTTGAACTGTCAAAATGTACAAAGCCAAAGCCAAAGGTGCGAGCTGAATACAAGTCAAGTCGTAGACACGCCAAGTCGTAGACACACCAAGTCGTAGACATATTTCAAAGCTCAAAAATTGAAAACCAACTCGTAGACAACTAGATGGATTTCACAACACAAGCCTCAAAACTTAGCATGCTTACTGCTTAGTTCCCAGCTGTCAAAAGTCTGAATACACAAAGTCAAACAAGGGAACAACTATGTTTTTATACATTCACATCAAAGCTCTTATATTCACACCAAAGCTCTGGTATTTCTGACATTTCCAAAAAAAACTGAACTAAGTTTTAACGTACAGCCAAGGGTCAGTGTAAAATGCGGACCATGCGGGCCATGCGGACCATGCGGACCACCAATTAAACAAACAAACACTGTGGGTTTAAGGGGTTAAACAGGTTGAGCTGTGTAGGGAAGCCACTTCTAATTGCTAATACAACACCATGCGGACCAAATGCGGACCAGGATGCAGACCAGAATGCAGACCAAAATTATGTCTTTATATTCATTAAAAGGCAATAAAATCGCCTGGATATTCACCAGGTCATAATTCTGGCCATTGAGCTTTGTTGTTTCCTTGCTTTGGGTGATAATTTGATTAATTGTTTTAAATTTTACTTGATCTTTTTGACTGAAATAAAAATCGATTTTTTTTTGTTCTTTTTTTGCATAACTTCGCCATTTTATTTTAATTAAAAGACCCATGAAGGGTTACAAAGGAGCAAATGAGGCTGTAATCTAGAATGTCATCCAATTAATCTTTTATTCTTTAATTGCATTTAACACCTCATCAAGGACAGACATTCTCTGTAATCCAATGATCACAAGACCCTGCCACACAATTACTGATTTACAGATTTGAATATAATTGCAATTTAAATCCAGACTACTGCCAGGTTAGTGTATTTATTCATGCATTATTTTTTCTATACTGACCATGTTTATATGAGTAATTGATATATATAGTAACATGATTTTTAGTCAATGCAGACCAGATTTTTAGACAATGCAGACCAGATTTATATCATGCAGACCAAATGCAGACCAAATGCAGACCAAATGCAGACCAGATTTTATATCATACTGACCATGGTTATATGAGTATTTGTCAATAGTAACATGATTTTTAGTCAATGCAGACCAGATTTTTAGACAATGCAGGCCAGATTTATATCATGCAGACCAAATGCAGACCAGATTTTATATCATACTGACCATGTTTATATGAGTATTTGTCAATAGTAACATGATTTTTAGTCCATGCAGTCCAGATTTATATCATGCAGACCAAATGCAGACCAGATTTTATATCATACTGACCATGTTTATATGAGTATTTGTCAATAGTAACATGATTTTTAGTCAATGCAGACCAGATTTATATCATGCAGACCAAATGCAGACCAAATGCAGACCAGAGTTTATATCATACTGACCATGGTTATATGAGTATTTGTCAATAGTAACATGATTTTTAGTCCATGCAGTCCAGATTTATATCATGCAGACCAAATGCAGACCAGATTTTATATCATACTGACCATGTTTATATGAGTATTTGTCAATAGTAACATGATTTTTAGTCAATGCAGACCAGATTTATATCATGCAGACCAAATGCAGACCAAATGCAGACCAGATTTTATATCATACTGACCATGTTTATATGAGTATTTGTCAATAGTAACATGATTTTTAGTCAATGCAGACCAGATTTTTAGACAATGCAGACCAGATTTATATCATGCAGACCAAATGCAGACCAGATTTTATATCATACTGACCATGTTTATATGAGTATTTGTCAATAGTAACATGATTTTTAGTCAATGCAGACCAGATTTATATCATGCAGACCAAATGCAGACCAAATGCAGACCAGAGTTTATATCATACTGACCATGTTTATATGAGTATTTGTCAATAGTAACATGATTTTTAGTCAATGCAGACCAGATTTTTAGACAATGCAGGCCAGATTTATATCATGCAGACCAAATGCAGACCAAATGCAGACCAAATGCAGACCAGATTTTATATCATACTGACCATGTTTATATGAGTATTTGTCAATAGTAACATGATTTTTAGTCAATGCAGACCAGATTTATATCATGCAGACCATGTGATCTAAATGTCTTAATAAAAGAGCCAGGAAGAGAGTCAAGCCTTTTGAATAATTAAATAATTACCTTTATATTTGTGGTACATCTACACTGTATTATACTGAATAAAGAATTCTGACAGCTTGTGTTCATTTCAATAATGTTTTTATCACACAATTCAACTGAATAAAGAAATTGGAAACCTTGTGTTACTATGTCTTAATTTAGGCTGATTAGTGTTTTTATCAATAAAAAATGATTAATTTGGTTTTTACTTGGTAAAGCCTTTATCTACCAGATTTATATCATGCAGACCATGTGTTCTAAATGTCTTAATAAAAGAGCCAGGAAGAGAGTCAAGCCTTTTGAATAATTAAATAATTACCTTTATATTTGTGGTACATTTACACTGTATTATACTGAATAAAGAATTCTGACAGCTTGTGTTCATTTCAATAATGTTTTTATCACACAATTCAACTGAATAAAGAAATTGGAAACCTTGTGTTACTATGTCTTAATTTTGGCTAATTAGTGTTTTTATCAATAAAAAATGATTAATTTGGTTTTTACTTGGTAAAGCCTTTATCTACCAGGTCATCCTCTGGCTATCTGGCATGAACTGAGGCTGCATTAGCGATGTAGCGAGGTCCGCATTTTACTAGCGTAACTGTTAAATTCTTTAAATATCAATCTGGTCTGCAGACTGGATGGTCTGCATTTGGTCAGCAGAGCTGTTCTGGTCCGCATTTGGCCCGCATGCTTGGTCCGCATGGTTGACCCCAGTGTATTACTAGTGCCGCTTCACTGCCAATGAAGCCACTTACTGTTTGTTTTAGAGTTGGTCCGCATGGTCCGCATGGCCCGCATGGTCCGCATTATACACTGACCCTACAGCCAATCACAGGTCCAAGCCTAATCTAGAGTGAACTTGTCACTAATGTATTCAAAGGTACCATGCTAGCTCATGCTCTTGTTGGGATGCATCTGGACAGAAAATCTATAGATCATTTTTGATATAGCCGTTTTTACACTGTCATGCAAAAGGAAAATTAGCTGTAGGCGTTTTTGACAATGCATAAAAAACTGTGGGCGTTTTTGTCCGTTGCCGTTTTTGTTCGTAGGTGTTTTGACTGATCACCAATTTTGGAGTCTACCAATAGGCCTATCAGTTGTAGAAGTGCAAAGGTGACATTTGTAGGTGTAGTCACCTCATCTTCGCAAGTTTGGTGCAGTTATTTGACAATATTAAGAAACTGGGTGAATTTACCAGATCAGATGTTTTTGCATAAACTGACTCAACCAAATAAGCAACCAGGCAAGCTCAAACAAACAATAGGTGTCTCTGGTGTACTTCAGGGTGATTAACTTTAAAATTATGTCCCATAACATGCTGTTTATTTTTCAAAGTCAAACAAAAAATACCAAATCTTTAAAATCCATTGTTTGGTCGCATGACCGTCAATTGTGACATCACCATACCAGAATAACAAAGGTGAAGCAATGAAAAATGTTGAAAACTATTCATTATTTATAATCAATAAAACATGCATATATGCATGCTTTAATGCTAAAATATTGTCCTCTGAAGTCAAAAAATTGCCAGACAGGTGAGTTGCGAAGCCAAGGTGAGCTCACCCAAATACTTATCTTTCAAAAATGACCGTTTTCTGTCCAGAAGAAGTTAGCAGGTTCATTCAAGAGTCCTGTCAACACTATGAGCAGCTGTATTTCATCAGACATTGTTATCTCTGACCTTTTACTAGGCATGCGGGCCAGTAAAATCGGGGTCCCAAAATCATGAAAAATGTTGAGTAAGTTATGGTGACGTTTTCATTAAATCTTTGTAAAATGTAATTTGGCGGGTGATTGGGGGCGGCAGCCCCAAAAATTAAATATGGAATAACAATTATTTACACTTGTCAAATATGGTAGCCTGCTATACTGAATCTGCATGTCCATATCATTTTGTGATAAAATATCACTGTGACAGCCAGACAAAATGTTTGAATGAAGCTATCAACAGATGACAGCGATGTTATTTTGCTTTTTTTTTCAAGTTTGGTAGTTTTTTTAAAGCGTTTCTTTCATGATCTTTATAATCAAATCAAATGAGTCTCTTTAAATCAAATACATCTCTTTAAATCAAATTCATCATGATTTCAGTGCCTTGAAATCAGGGTCCTAGGTTCCTGGTCGTCCTATCGCCTGAGACATCCAGATTTTGAGAAGGATGACCAAGATTTAATAATAATAATAATGGGCGTTTATGTAGCGCTAATTCCAGTAAACTGCTCACTAGCATTTACAATAAAATGACAGGCTGGGCGCCCTGCATGTGGTGAAGGACGCCCTGCATGTGGTGAAAGACGCCCAAAATCTGGCGAAGAATCTGAGACCCTGCTTAAAATCATCTTTTAAACCATGATTTAAATTGCCTATCGTTTTTACTTTCTTTTCAGCAGGACAGCAGCAGAACTCGATGGTAAAGCTGGATGACGTGCATGCGAGCAACAAGCAGTTTTATAGCGCTAACTACAAGATATGTGACAGCTATTGCACATGACATTTTCATGGTATGTCAAAACAAAATTATTTGAAGGTTTTAATCTTTTAAGTAAATGAAATAGATTATTTTTAAAGTACTGTACTGATCATTACAGACAAATGAAAATTACTTGTGTGTTATATAATATGCTCAGGTTGTGCTGCATGATAATTGTTCAATGTAACATTAACATTACTTCTGAGGGCGCTATGCTGTTTGAATGCATGGACCATTGGCCCAAGGTGATGTCCAGCAGCCCAAGTGATTCGAAGCAGCACTAGCAGCGTGATATGCAGCATGAGGAATGGCTTTCAGAATGCCCTTGTCCGAACTTGGATGGCACAAAAATTAACATGTTGATAATTAATTTTTCAGTAAAATTTCACTAGTCCGAAGCTTTTGTCAGGTGGTCAGGATGACCGAACTGTTTGTCAAGACTAGTGAAAATTATCTAAAAATAATTTATTGCACTTTATGTGATAATTTTATTGAATTACTTGATAAACAATTCATTTTCTATCAATTGCAATTGTGGTGCCGTATAGTATAGTTCATAAAATCAGTTGAAGGCAAGTTCAAACATTTTACTAACAAACATTCATCTTTCACTGTTTTAGGTGGACAGTATAAATAACATTAATGGATCATTGAATATGCTGTCTTCAAGCATCGATTGCCCTTGGCATCTTGAAGACCAATACAAGGTAACGATTAGTGCTGAGTATCGTGAGCTTAATGTCGGTATGATAGGGGAGAGTCTCCTGGATTGGACCACCTAACTTCAGCGGCTCAGTGTGTAAAGTGTTAATGGTATGATGTTAAAATTCTGTCAGAAGGACAAAAACTGAGTTTAAATATGTTGTGCTGCAATGCTGTGGGCAAAGCTTGATAATTATGAACGCTGCTGATCAGTTACAGACAAATGAAAATTACTTGTGTGTTATATAATATACTCAGTGATTACTCACTAATACTCAGGTTGTGCTGCATGATAAGTGATTCAAAGCAGCACTAGCAGCGTGATATGCAGCATGAGGAATGGCTTTCAGAACGCCCTTGTCCGAACTTGGATGGCACACAAATTAACATGTTGATTATTAATTTTTCAGTAAAATTTCCATAATCCGAAGCTTTTTCAGGTGGTCAGGATGACCGAACTGTTTGTCAAAACTGGTGAAAATTATCTAAAAATAATGTATTGCACTTCCCGTTTTAATTTTATTGCATTACTTGATATCTTGATAAACAATACATTTTCTATCAATTGCAATTCTGCTGCCGTATAGTATAGTTCATAAAATCAGTTGAAGGCAAGTTCATACATTTAATTAACAATCATTCACCTTTCAGTGTTTCAGGTTGACAGTATAAATAACTTCACTGGATCATTGGATATGCTGCCTTCAAGCATCGATTCCCCTTTGTGTCTTGAAGACCAATACAAGGTAAAAATTAGTTCTGAGTATCGTGAGCTTAATATCCGTATGATAGGGGAGAGCCCCCTGGATCGGACCACCCAACTTCAGTGTTGAAAGTGTGTTGAAGGTATGATCTTAAAATTCCGTCAAAGAACAAAGACCGAGTTTAAATATATTGTGCTGCAATGCTATGGGCAAAGCTTGATAATTGTGAATGCTGCTGCGCTGTCAAAAAAGTCTTAAAATTTTGAAGTCACTACCTTACATTGTAGTTAGGGATTGACATCATTTCACGATATATTGGTTGAACCGTATCCATCATTCAATTGGATAATCGAAACCGAATGATAAGCAATATGGTATCGAACCGATAATGCTTCAGCTGCACTATTTTGCTTGAAAAAGTCATTTAGTTGCCAATTTAGGTTCAAAATGTAACCCAATTGTTGAGAAACTCATGAGATTGTTGCCACTTACGACTCCTCTCTTGTGCAGGATCTCATTTTGAGAGGCAAAATATGAATTTCGCGGTGTGAAGTTTCAGAAAAATTTGTTTGTGGCACAATACGTATTAAAAGCCGAAATGAGTATCCACAATACATATCGTATCGAACTTTGCAAACGATGTCCACCCCTAATTGTAGTATCCTCGACTGGACCACCAAGTTGCCTTGATTGGACCACATTTACAACAAAAAACCTAGTTTCAAGTAATCCAAGCTTTGTTTGTGTAAAAAACTTAATTCATTGGATTTTCAGATATTCTTGTTATTTTGGTGTATATCATGTATTTCCCATAACTAATTGTAGTGTGCTAATAAGGTACTCGTGTGAGGCCTGACAATTGATTGTTAGCTTCTTAGATCTTCTTAAAGCTTTTTAAGGTCAGTGGTAGGACAAGAAAAATCTGTCGTAAATCTTATTTTCATTCTGTAAACAAATAAACTAGTTGTTTTGCACCATTTTTTCCTTTTTGGACTGTTGATCCGACAAGCTAAAAATTAAGTATGGTTGACCTTTAATACTAATTTTCACAGATAAGAATTTGGAACTGAATGTCATAAATTGGATAGATAAGAGATAGATACATAACAACTTTATTGTCCCAGTCAGGAAATAATTTGGCATACATGTACTGGTATAAAAAATCATTACATGCATAAATATTAAATGAATACACAAAAGAGTCAGTATGTTTAATACTAAAAGAGTCATTATGTTATCTGCTGTGGTGTCTTTTAACATGACTTTGTATACTTGCGGTCAGAAAGGAGTTCATGGATCTTCTCGGGGATTTCAGAAAATTGTTTGCGCCAAGTACAATTTGTTAGAAAAAAGAACCAGTATGATGTCCAATGATATACTTGTAGACCAACCAGAGCTTGTACTGACATTGAAAACTGGTTTATACTGTACATTTTGTACTGTCGGAGCACTGCAAATAATACTAAAGAATCCTGAATGGGGATTACTTTTGCCACAGTTATAATTTATTTTATTATTTTTGTCTTGAAATGGAAGTGTACAGTTTGAAGTTGAACACTCATGCTCGTCAGAAGTCATTGACACTCCTATGAATCTTCATCACTCTCAAAGACATTGAATGGATCCATCCCTTGATATACAGAACTTATGATGCTAATTAATGTTTGGTAGCTATTGCCTTCAGGAATGATCCGCATTTCTGTTGAGGCATCTCGTTTGACGTCTCCTGTAAGATTCGGCTTGTTCATTCTGAAGGTGGTTTTTTCTCAGATTACAGAACAGCAACACTAAGTTATCAAATGCCAAATTAACAATATGTTTTTGACAACTTTCTTTAGTTGTTGTAGGAGTTGATCAGATAAGACATAGGCCTACTTTTTTTTTCGTTAATTGCAGACAGAGAGACTTGTCATGAAGTTAGCGCCTGTAGTCATTCATTTCTAGTTATTTCAATCATAATACCAGTAATACAAGAATAACAGTCACACCTAGAAATGATGCTGGGAGTCCTTGATGCAGTAATTACGGTAATTTCTAATGCTCAAAATTTTTTTGTTAGTCATTCCTTGATTATAACATTCACAGTGCGTCCAGTGGTCAGGGAAAAGTGAAATTTCTTCCAGGTCAGGGAAAAGTCAGGGAATTGTCATATTGGTCAGGGAAAAAGGAAAAATGCAACCCGTTCAATGAAATTGCTTGCCATAACTGTAGGGCACTGAATAACCTCATCAGTTTTCTAAAACTGTAACAAGTAACATCATGATGGTCCCAGGCGAGGATATTAATATTTTGATTATACAGAATCACTTGAATTGTCAAGGAAATACCTTTAGGGAATTTCATATTTTAGTGAGGGAAAAAGTCATGGAATTTCATTCCACTGAACTGCTGGACAACCTGATTCAGCAATGTATATCGTTCAGGAAATTGTAGTTACTTTCGTGTATTGGCCTCTGAAAGATGGGCGTCTCACTTGGTGCATTGGACAACTGTGGTACATACATTTATTGGATTTTGCACAAATGGACCTCTTAACCAATGTTGAACAAATAATATTTCTTTGTTTTCTTTTCCAGCCTTTGAGATCACTCAGATCAAGCCATTGTCCTTAGCTAAAAAGAAAACTCTGGGCCCCGATTTGCTGGAACTTCCGACGAGGATCTCAATTTCATCCAATGCTGCCTCTAGTTCCCTTTGCAAACTGGAATTGATTTTCAACTGAAATCAAACCAACATCGATTAATCCGTTAGTTGCGAGAACTCTTTAAGTGTGAAGCCATTGATTAAAATTATAGTAAACTGAATTGGATTTATTGAATTCTGTGTTTTTTATTTTTGTTAGGATATGAAAATGTTTAGGCCACACATAATTGATCTTTAGCTTTTCGGATCCTCTCAAGGCACTTTTTCTTGGGTCAGTCAGTAGGACAAAAAAAATCGGCTGCTCCGCGAAGCTAAGAATCAATTATATGTGGCCTTACCAACAATAGCATGTGAATTTCATCCAATCTTTGGTATCAAAATGGAAGAGGCTTATATAAAGTCAATTTATAAATTGGAAAAGGGTCTGAAATATGTCATTCAGCGATTTTGATTCGGTGTGTTTGATTTGGTCATTCTGTGGAGCCGTATCTCTTGCATCTCTGGTTCTGAGTCCCATCTTTTGACTAACTGTTTATCATTCTGCATAACCTAATTGAACAAAAATGTCAACCTCGATCATTTGGCATGTGAATTTCATTGAAGTAGCGCAGAATAGCATAACGTCTAAATATCTTAACTGAAGTTTCAATTACCTATGACAAAATTTCACTGGCGAAGATCCTCGTGTGAAAAAGCATGGAAGTCTTATAATATATTTTCTTATGGCTTGTTGTTTCTGGGTTTATTGGCACTCCTGAGAGATGATTCTGTTTCAAATTTGGTTTCTTTTCATAATCTTAAGTTGTTATTGGTTTATTACCCTGGGTTCCCCCAGGGTAATTTTATCTAAAAACCAGTCTGAGAGATTTTTTGAAAAAAGTTTTCCCAGCCTTAATACAGGTGTGGATGTGGTCAAGTGTGTCATTTTGTGTTCATATAGAGGTGAACTAAAATGGGTTGTGGAATTCAGGATGGTTTGTTGTGGTTTTTTTTGGTTATTTTTAATTTGAAAAAAAAATTTTTTTTTTTTAGTAGTTTGTTGTGTAATAGATCGTTTGAGTCTTGAGGAGCTGTTTTCAAGCTGACTTTGCATTATAATGTCCCCCACGTGACGATCGTCCATGCGATTCAAGGAAGGCCTATAGGCCTAATGCATAAATTGGGCAATTGCTTTTTGCAGTGCATATATTCTCAGAAGCAGTCTTACAATGCTAATTGCAATTCTGCAAGTTCTATAGCGTTTTTTCACCCTCAGTTTACCAAATTGCCTTTGAGAAACAGCACTCGAAATCAATCTGACAGGTGTAAAAGCTGATTGCACTTCGCAGTGCAGTGCTACTTTGATCTTGTATCCACGGATCTTATGCTTAATTGCTAATTCCCAACAGAACCCAGGGTTTGAATCCTCGGATTCTTGTTATTGTCAAAATGCCAACCTCCGATGGCTTTGGATTTTTGTTAATTTTGGTTTGAATATTGAAGTTGTTTGTCGAGGTTTGCTGGGCAATGATGGATCCATAAGTTAACCACTTGTCAATGCAACATTTTGAAGAAACATGTTGGTGGCAATTGACCTAGTGTCTGCTATTCTCCTTCTCGGGTATACAGATTATGTGCAAGGCTGGGTTTGTTCTAAGAAAATGTCCCAACTGGCATTTGACTCCCATCAAAGCTGAAGTGGTACCACCTACTTTAATTGCACAATGGGATTTTTTGCTGTCACTAAATTATTAAGGTCTTTCACTTCTTCAGCTTGGATTCATGTGTTTTGCATGGGAATCTTTTGAAAAAAAAAATTCTTTAATAGCATGTAAATTTTATCACATGTTGGTCTGACAAAGATTTCTTTTATTACGCTTATAGTCCGGGAGCTGACCTCCAAAAAGTGGCTTAGTTTTCGATTTACCTCATCTCATGAGGTCACCATGATTTCTTGGTACCATTGGAAAGCCAAGACCGTGGGGCATATAGATCTTTTGATGAAATATTTGGCATCAGGTGCATATTATCCTTTGATTTGATGTAGACCGAAGTAAATTTCACATTGTTCAACATTAAACTGAGTATCAGCGGTCGTAACAGAATCATGATAGTCGGGTTTTTCGCTGAATGCTTGTTAATGGATGCCACTATTGCCTGGTTGTCACAATGGAATATAATCGATTGATTTTTACACAGATGGCCGAACATTCCAATCACAGCGACAATTGGGTAGAGCTCCCGTACAGCTATGTTCAGTGATTGCCATTTAACATTCCATTTTCCCTGTATCCAGCTAGAACCGAATGTTCCCGCGTACCCTAAATCGGATGCATCTGAATACAAATTTATTGAGGAGTTTTCACATGGAGGGTTGCGGGTTATGACAGATACCCCGTTATAACCTTCCAAGAAGGCTTGCCACATTTTGATGTCGGCCAGCATCCCTTTGTTAATCTCGATGGTTGATGGTCCTGATAAGCCCTTGGTAGCATCTATCAGGCGCCTCAGGAAAGGTTTCCCAATAGGGACGACTGAGGTGGCAAACTGGAGTTTCCCAATTAAGCTTTGGAGTAGTTTCAAAGATGTTGTTGACTGGTTAAGGAAGGCTTTTGCATCCCGACTGTATCTCGCCAGTTTGTCTGCCGGTAGCTTTGCCACCATTTTAACCGTGTCAAGGAGGACTCCCAGGAACACCAGCTGTTGTTCAGACCGCTCTGAAGTTTTTGCTTTAACCAACGGGATTCCCACCGATTGGCAAAGAAATTTAAACTTGTTTAGAGCAAGGTCACACTCCCCCTTGGTGGGGGCCAAGATCAAGAAGTCATCGAGCACTTTCACCACATTATTAATTCCGAATTTCCTCATGATGTGAACAATTGAGTCCGAGATCTTTTCAAACAGGGAACATGACTCTGCCATCCCCATCGGTAGAAATTTGTCATAGTAGAATTTTCCCCTCCACTTGAAGCCGAGTAGATGGTACTGCTCGGGGGCGATCGGGACTATTCTGTACGCAGCTTCAATGTCAGCTTTGGCCATGAAACAGCCTTGGCCCAACTTGTTTATATGCTTAATAGCTGTTTGGACCGATGCATATTTTACTGTCTTATGCTCTTGGTTGATTCCCCCATTCACTGAGGTGGTGTCATAGGGGTATGACAAGTTGTGTAGTAACCTGTAGGTACCTGGCTCTGATTTCTCTCTAAGGGATAGCGGGCTACATTTGAAATTTGGAAATGGAGGGTGATCGAAAGGCCCCGCAATCCTGCCCAGGTCAATTTCTTTCTTTAACTTGGCATCTACCGCCTCAGGGTGGATATTTGCCTCCATGGAGTTCTTCGACTTCACCTCACATTCTATTCCTTGGAAATGAAATTTGAAACCATTGGTAAAACCATCGATTAAGGCACCCGAGCCGTCAAATCCATCTAAAAGCTTCCTCAACAAGGTTGTGCGAACAGGAGTGACCACTTTATGCATTTCTTCTGCCAATCGGCCCTGCAGCATTCCGCTGACAGGTACTGATCTGGTTCCATCCAGGGAGTTCTGAATAATAGCATTGCTCTGCAGCATTCCGCTGACAGAGAACGTGTCATTTGGTAACTCAGTCCTGTTGCCAAGGCATGGCATTCCGCCAATGCCCAGCAACTCCTCCCCGTGCGACTCCATGTCCTTACTTAGTGGTTTTCTCATCTCTTTTCTCGTCACGCTTCTCAGTCTCCCTGCCCTGTTGTTGTGTGCCCTTTTGCTTGTAGCACATGTACTGTGGGTGACGGGCTCCACAATGCTTGCACTTATGGGAGTACTGGCAGGAAGGAAGTTCGCATCGTTGGCCGGGTGTGTTAAATCTGAAGCAGGTGCCAGCCTGTAGCCCTGCTGGTATCGATCCTTTGGCCCGCTGATGATGTTGTTGGGCACGAAAGGGCTGCTGGACTCTTGTCACCGCACGGGCATATAGCTCCACCCTGGTGTGGGCAAAGAGTAACCGGCATTCACCTGCTGGCGTCTTAAGTCGGCATCATACACTTCCCACTGGTGCTTCTCTTGAGCCAGGGCCAGTACATTATCCATGTGGACCAGCATGTCCTGGGCTTCTGCCCTCGAATTTTCCAGGAGAACGGACATCAGACGAATGTAGGCCCTGGCCCACGCGGTGAGGGATATAGGTTTTGCCTCTTGCCTTCTGCCGTCGCCCGAATTAACTGGATTCAAGTGTGACAGGTCGATGTATCCCCCCGTCCAATATTTTTTCTGAGGTCTCCCTCTCGACCGACATGTGTAGAGGGAGGGCCTGTGATGAGATCACGTACTCACCGGCATTTGGACGCCGATAGCTCGGAGGATGGTCCCTTGGAGGGGATGCCAACGAATTCTCAAGCTCGTTGAGTCTTCGCTCAAGCCGACTGATTGTCCTGTCCGGGTCCGACCTCCCCAGCCTGCTGGTTGATTCCAGCCTTGGTGAACGGGACCTATCTGCTCTCGGCGTCACCTGCCACAAGGTCCCCGGCGTAGCTTGCACATTCGGCCGCCGTTGAGGGCTGGCACCACCCTCCCTCGATGGGGTGTATTTCGCCGGGGGGCGACGCTGTCTCTTTAGGTGTTTGGGCATCTCGAAAGAACCACAACACGTATGAATACTCAAGAAGCCCACCATAATGCCGGATTATGACTTATACAGGGATAGATTGTGGAAAAACTATAAATGGCCACAAAATAGTGGTGGCCGGAAGAAACCAATGTATTAGGCCACAAAATAGTGGTGGCCGGCAGAAACAGTAATTGGCCACAAAATAGTGGTGGCCGTAAGAAACAGTAATTGGCCACAAAATAGTGGTGGCCGGAATCAAGTAATATTGAAATGGTCACAAAATAGTGGTGACCGGGATGAAGAGAAATCACAAATGGTGAGCAGGAACGGAGACAAGCCACCCTGGATGGTAACAGACACAATATAATATAATACAATAAATAGTTGGAAGTTTTTTGAAACCCTAGAATTGCCTGACGTATTCCACAGTCAAGCGAGACCTGGGTTAACAATTAATTAACATATACAGTAGATATGCTCACATAACACTGAACATTAACACATTGACAATTGCGGCATTCCGCCAACAAGTCAGTACATAGGCAGTTATTTGGATTGCCTGCAGCATTCCGCTGACAAGCACTATAAACAGTTTTTATTTCATAGTAAAGTGTCAGTTTTGTTGGGAGTTGTGATAGGTTTTGATCATGTTGTGCATGATCATCGTTAAAGCTTTTTTATATTTGGCTGCCCCGGCAGGGGTGTTGGCATGCACGCCGTCGGCTGACCAAGCTGAGGTGTCGGTTGCCTGGCCTCCTTCAGTCCTCCAGAACCCTTTGTGTCTGTGGAAGGTAATGTACGGGTGGTCTCCTACTAGCTCCTCTGTCAGCCGGTTAGTCTCCACTGCCTTTTGTCGGAATTCCTGGGGCGCCATGGACCTTACCGTGTCCCTGGGTAGGATAGTTGCCAGTGCAACAGCCCGTACATCGTAAAATTCAATCAGGTTTTCCGCCAACCCAACCTTGGCCCTGGCAATTTCCTCTGGGGTCGCCAAGGAGTCGACATCATTTCCCCCAATTTCCAGTATGGCATACTTCGGGTTGCAGCCAAGCAGGAGGGCCTCGGGCAGTTGGAACACTTTTGCTGCTTTTTCTGTGCATCCACTTCCTGGCACACCATGGCAGTAGATGAAACGTGCCTCCTTAGGGGCTTTCAACAGATCCCATGACAGCTCATGTAAAGACTGGTCCTCGGATCTGGCATCCTTCAAATATGCCTGGTGGAGGTCAGCCTGCAGCCTTGAGACAAAACTGTCACCGAAAATCACAATATTGGCAGAGCGCCATAGAGACATAGCACCAAAATCGGCAGACATGATAAATCAGAATGAAACTTAACTTTGGACCAAAAATAATGTATAAAACACTTCCGATTAATGCAAAAAGTCGCTGCTTAGTTCAAAACACGTGCTTCTTGTCTCAAACTCGGTGGGCGGAAGGGCGCTGGTGCGCATGCGCCGCGGAATGGTAGGTGCGGTCTGCGCCGCGCACCAAAACCTCCGTTCATAGGCTCTCCACAAACACGTTGCGCTACGCTGAAACGCTGCTTTCTACCGACAATTCTGTGCAGTTGTATTTCACTCATCTCAGGTGCCTAGTTCTTATACCACAAGCCAATTATGTCACTCTGCATCCAAGAAACCTTCTGTCGTTACAGACATTAATCTTGACGTCACAATGCCATTGTTTGAGCCATTGTGACATCATCCAGGTGGCAGCACTGGTGATGACATCACAATGCTGTTGCTTTGTTATTAAAATACATTTCAGACTCAGTTTGCAAGATAATTTATTAGCATCAATAAGAAGCTGTTGGTCCAAAATTCCCAAAAAAAGGTTTTCACGAAAAAAAATACAAAAAAAATTAAATAAATTCCGAAAAAAAAATGCCAAAAAATAAAAAATTCCAAAAAAAAAAAGTTTTCAAAAAAATTCCAAAAACATAAAGAGTATGTTACTTCCCCAGCCGAGAGTTCACATGCTTTGCATGGTATTTTTATTCTTTTTACCCTTTTTTGAGCAAAGAAGTGGTGGGGCATCTGCCCCACCAGCCCCATGGGAACTGACATCTCTGCTTGCCTCAATAACTCCGAGGCAACCCTGTCGACCTAAAACAGTATCCTGGCCCCCTTGCCCAATGCAGGATTTCCCAACACACAGAAACCATCCATTTTTTGCAATAATTGTGAAATAATTCACCATATTATTGAAAATGGTCAACAAAAATGTTTGAAAATTATAAAATTTGAAAACTGAAAAAGTTTACAGTTCTATATACTGAGATCATTTTCAGCTGATTCCCATGCACGGATGAGACATCTTTCCAGTGAGTTGTAGTTCTATATATGATCAGGCATTTGCAACAGATGCTTATGGAATGCAACACGCGCAAATTCCAATACCGTGCTTAAGCCAAGCATTACCCCTTTGTCTCCAAAGAGCTTCTGTCAGCTTATCCTGTTAGCCTAATACATGCTGCAGGGTGATGTGGTGCTTTGTTGTCCTAGTTCCTGGATTGTGGCACATAGGATAGATAAACAAGTATGATATAGCAATATTTCACAATATCATACTGACAGACTGTATATTTATGCCTGCCGTGTATTTACATGCACATTTTTTCTGATCAATCATCAATAAAAAATATATAATAGAAGTTGAAACTGAACATATTGCAATTCCCTCTAAACTTAATGACACTTCTGGGCATGTCTTTTAATTGGCTATTCAATGCTTTTTTTTACTTGTCTCAAGCAATGGACCAATCTTCCATCTGTGACAGTCATATCAAGAGCATTAAATAAATATGTTTCACCCCGCAGCAAAAAATTAAGCGGACAAGATAATCAAGGAACATTCTGCATGTTACAGATGCTAGACCATTGAATCAAAGTATTGGTCGCCATTACACAAGTGAATGTGGCTACCATAGATTCCAATGAATTTTTCCTTAAGAAGCTTTTACTCAAAGTAGCCATTTAAAATACCTCTAAATGTCAAGATGACATTATTAATCTTTGGTTGGAGAGGCAGAACCACAGAAAAGCTATTTTACCAGATTGAATGATGTTCAGCCCTACAACAATGTTTAGCTGCCTGTCCATTGCAAGAGCAAATTAGAGATAACGAGTCAACATCAGCATCAAAATTATTAGAAATTGGTATAATGCTATTGAAGTTGGATTTACGAAGCTATAGCTTCTATGATAAAGCTGTAAAATTGATTTCTGACAGGCCAGATCACAGAGACTTGCGATAAGAGAGGCACAAGCTATGGAAGTTCAAATGGGAGACGGAGAAGAGTCTTAACCATGAATTCCCACTGACCAGATGGCAATTATCTCAGGACTGTGAATACCGAGATGTCCCAATTAACATGAAACAAGCCAAACTCAAGCTCAGTTGGGAAGCACTCATTTCAAAAGAGGATGACAAGGTTCTTTTGCATGTGTAGCTCAACTATCTACATTTTAGAGTGATCCAGTGATTGATGCAATATTACTTACAATAATCAAAACTTCAAGTTGTTAAACACACCAACAGAAAATCCGATTTGCACATTGAATAGTGCTCAAAAGTGTAATGACGCAGCAGTTCCTGTTCTTCAGCTTATTAGAAATTAAGTCAATGTCAGCATTAGAATAAATCCGAATATGGCAGAATGCTATAGAAGATGGCTTTAAACTTGTTTCAATAAGAGCCCATATGTATGGAATTGATTTCTAACAAATACATTGTAGATCACAGAGACCTACAATGAGAGATACATAAGATAATTATGGTCCATACATCAGGACTTGGAATACTGACATGTTTTTCGGCTCCTTTATAATGGCACATACAAGTAACACAATTTCAAGCAAGAACTAATATGGAAACGAGTCATTTTTATGAGCAAATAAAAAAAAATCTATCAGAAAATGTAATGGCCAAAACAGTCGTAAATTGGACAAGTAATCAGGAGTTCATTAAGAAAATGCCTGAAGGCTGGAAGATGCCGTTTTTATCACTGGGACTGATTCCGGTCTATCTTACGTGACTCTACAATTCCATAATTTTCTGCTAATGACCAATATCTGAATGTTATCTTCATAAGTTGGCACAATTACTGCTGCAGTCTATGAGAAAGTAATCGTAATGAACGGCAGTCTTAGAAGAGGATTCTATCTTCTGCAAAAACGAAGGGCCTGGCGATTGGGAGAAGATTTACCATTCTAAGCTCATCTAATGTATGACCCATCTTTATCAGTTTTTAACAACAAAAGATGAAACTGCATTGGCATTCAGTCAGACTGATACCGACTGCTATAAGTTCAAGCATTCCATCAATTTTAACAGAAATTATGTTAACGGTGATCCTGAAATATTTGTGTTCTGAAATGAAATGTAAATCACACTGATGTTCATACTTGATACCTGTCTCCTGTCATCTTTTAAAATAGCTGCTTCACATTTGATACAGCAGAAAAGCGCTTCTTATAATTTTCTGCTTGTAATGGAGTTCCTTCTAAATAAATTCACCTTACAAGTTGTTGAATAAAACATAAGAGAGTGCCAGCAGCAATAGCCTTATCTCATTCACACAGAGAGCATTTTCTTTTCGTAAAAGTTTTAAAACCTTCAGTGCATTTGACAATTAATCAGAGAAGTTTTGACTCAACAGATATAAGCCCTCATTAGAAAATTGCTCGGTTCCTAAATCTTACTTACATGAAGTTAATTAACATATATATGTTTCAAAAACAATTCTAGATCTCTTTGCAGAATGGCGGTCCACTGGAAAAGTTTAATTTTCTTATTTTTAATTTCCAAATTGCTTTGCCACGTCATTGACAGTTTTCTGTTGGTCTCCTGATCTTCTTATTTGATGAAGTACCTTAAGTCATTTAATTTTTTTGGTTATTGTCACCTATGCTGCTAGATATGATAAGTACTTGATCAACTGATTAACATATAACTGACACTAAACAAAACATTTTTAAGATAGAGATATCACACTACCAAGTTGAAAGTTAGTTTTGAACTTTTGGACCGCTAATCTGCAAACAGCTCTTAAGACTTTTACCACATTCAAGATAATTAGTCACCGAAGTTTGCACCTGACAGAAACAAGCCCTCAACAGATGATAATTTCTCGGTTTCAAGGTAAATCTAGTTTGAAAATCTAAGTTCTAAAGGCTTTAATCTACAGCATACGATAAACAAACTAACTTAATTAACTTATCTACATGTCTTAATCAGTTTCATTTATCACTGCTCACGACAACTTAACATTTTTGATATCTTTATTGTATCGATAAAGGTGATTCAGAGCCCTGTCTAGTCAAATGTTGCATGAAGCATTTCGGTACACACGGAAAAATTTCTTTGTCAATGTGAATAGACCTTCAGCTGTCTGAATGATGAAGTATTGGTCAACAGACTCCTAAAAAAAGAACAGAAACCAATTTAGCCAAGTACACTTCAAATGACTATATTATGAGAATTCTTTTCAATTAACATTAAGTGAATGGCATGGTATATTTATTCTGCTTTTGGATATTACTTATTTGTTGACAAAGACATTATTGCCAGAGTTCATTTGCTTTGTTTTCAAAGGTCCATTGTTTTGTTGATTCAGTAGCAGTTCATTCAGTTCATTGTTGGTCTGAGTCAATAATTTGTCCACCCCATGGGATATTAGTGAGAGGGTCCCATAGATGCTGCTTGCCATGTAAAGGGCAACCAATAGGTATTCATTGTAGGGCTTGGAGTTTGCTCGACAGAGATTAATTTTTTGGATGGTTTTGCAAGACAAAACTATTGATTTTGAGCATGCTATGTCCGAAAATAGTTCAGGAACACATTCAATAGCAAATGTGCAATTAAACTTCAATTTGATGATTAGTGTTAGTTCGCAGAGAGACTTTTCACTGCATTTCAACATTTGGTAACTGCAAACACATGTAGTAAGCATAAACATACCACAACTATGATATCGAGAAATATCATTATAGCATACAGAAACATTGCCAAATCGTACTCATTCTTTGATCTTATGTGCACAATCCAGGAACTAGGATAACACAGCAACACACATCTCTGCAGCGTATACCAACAGGATAAGCTGACAGAAGCTGTTTGGTGACAAAGGGGTAATGCCTGGCTTAAGTAATAAGTATAGGAGTTTGTGGCTCTTGCATTTCATAAACACATCTGTAGCAGATGCCTGATAATATGCATAGCACTGAAAAGATGCAAATAACAAGGAAGTAGCCCTCTATAGAGTGCATAGTCCTGCTGTCAGGAAAACTGATTCATCCAGCACAGCACCCAAAAATTTTGTGAAATTTTATGCGCTGTTTATAGCTGAGGATCATGCATGCATGACAAGGATGCATTTATAAGTACAAGCTAGCAAGCTATTAGTATATTTGTATCATTATAAAACTTTAAATATCTACTGATTTTGATGTATCGCCTCCGATCGGCAGCATCGATCTTCACCAAAATTGATAAGTAACAGTTACTGTTATTTGTTGTTTCGATTGGAAAAATCTTGCAGAGTTGCATTAGAAAGCATGAGGTGGTTTTCCCCAATCTTGTTGACTGACAGACAGATGAACGTGTAGATGAACAGACCCATGTGAAAGAACACATTAGTCCTGTCATTCGGCAGGACTAATAATTTGAGGCCAAAGTCATGCAAACAAGTTAGTACTAAAGTAGGCCTATATTGTTACATGCATGAACCTTCCAGGATGTCCTCTGAAGTGCCATTCACTAAGTTTGCATGAATCTGGACATAGCAAACATTTACCTTAATTTCTGGTGCACTTAATGTCCAATATGAATAGTTATTTGTTGCAAGGGTAATCCCAAAGGATATTTTGTTGATGTAAAAGATGTGACATTCAGCTTAAATGCTTGGCTATATGGCTCTTCAGGGCGCTAGATGTGGTGTGTTTGTTGCCTCAAGCAATCTCATGGATTGCATATTTTCAATCATAGGCATGTGCACGTAACCAAAATTTCCAGCCTTGATTCCTGTTGGTAGTTGTGAATCAGTATAGTCCAGGAGATTTATGAAATGACCCAAAACAAATTGCAATAGTAAAGTGCCATATACCAAATGAGAGCTGAGGACCTCCTCTATAACATACCCAAAGTATACCAAAATCTAATTAGTGGAACATGGTTTTTAAGGGGGGTGAAGTATTTTGTGTCATACTCGTCCAGAATCTTAGTTGGTAACATAATGATTACGACTCAGAAGGATTAAATCAATACAAGACCCCAGTATGACTGTTTTTATTATTGCTCTGACTGATAAACATCAAATTCAAGTATTATCATGAAGTTTCTGAGCATATTCAGTGTGCTAAGGCTCCATTTTGGGCTGGCCGAGGGTAAATTATATCACATATGCGCGGTTTTGCATATTTTGCTCAATATTCCATGTATGGTAATAATTGTGGCATATTTGAATTCCCCACAAAGAGAGCTTTCAGATGCATACCCACATTGCTATGTTTACTTAATTTTTCATGAAAATGTCTTGACTGTTTGGTTAGTTTGTCACTGCAAAATGATAAAAATATAAATTGTGGCAATATAAAATGGCCTGGGGTCCAGTATCTGTAGCATATGTGATGCTATAACTTGAGAGTGTCAGATATAGCTAGTTTCAGAGGTATATAATTTGAGGTATAAATAATTATTCCTGCTATTCCTTTTGGAGAAGGTGAAAAAGTTGTCAATTGTGTGTCACTCGTGTGATTCACATCCTAAAATCTTAAGTGGATGTCAGAGGTTTACAATCACGGTTTAGGGTAACTGTTAGTAATCTTATCACTGCCATTATCTATTCAATCAATTAAATTTCTTACGATATCTATTGGTAACTTGTGTTTGTTTTCACAATATTCACAATATCAAAACAATTTTACATGAAACATAGTGGTCCAGGAAGGACCAACAGACATGATGGAAACAAATTAATGCAAGCATACTATATTATGATTTTACATGATGTTCTCATGTGCAATCTTGAGCAATTTAGTTTGGTTGTAAATTTATGTTTCATTTGGCACCTTGGTTTCCTTGTTAGTTAATAAAACTGCCTTTTCCCTAAAAAGTAAAATAAATGATGCTGTCTGGGTCAAAAATCTCCTCGGAAACACGGAGTCCTCCCTCAGCTTGTATTTTCATTTCAACCTATCATTATTACCAGATAACTCATTCCTAACCAATTAAATGCAGGTGGAATGATAGCCCTTGATGTCAACTTTCATTTGGCACCTTGATTACCTTGTTACTACAACTGTGAACCCTTCAAAAGAAAAATAAATGTTGCTATCAAGGTCAAAAATATCCTCGGAAACACAAAATCATTCCATGTATTTTCATTTCCACCTATCCTAATTACCAGATATTTCATTCCTGACCAATGAAGTGGATTAGGATGGATAGCCCATGATGTCAGCTTTCATTTGACACCTTGGTTTCCTTGTTACGTCAACTTTTAACTCTCGAAAAGCAAAATAAAGTTGCTGTCCGAGTTTAAAATCTTCTCGGAAACACAAAATCCTCAAATGCATTTTCATTTCCACCTGTCCTAATCACCATAGGCCTTTCCATCCTCATCCATTTGGTTTTTCAGGAATGCTTCATCTCATGATCAGGATAGGTGGAACTGAAAATAAATGGGAGGATTTTGTGTTTCCAAGGAGATCCTTGACACTGATGGCAACATTTCTTTAGCTTTGGTTGGGTTGAAAGTTGAAGTAACTGAGAAAACAAATGATCCAAATGAAAGCTGACATAAAGGGCTATCCATCCATGTCCATTTGCTTAGTTAGGCATTCGTGAGTTATCTGAAAATTAGGATAGGTGGAAATTTAGATACAAGGTAGGATTTTGTGTTTCCGAGGAGATGTTCATCCCGGATATAACATTAATTTTGCTTTGGGAGGGTTGACAGTTATAGCAACTAATCATCCACATCCATTTGATTGGTTAGGAAAGAGTTTTCCCATGATGAGGATAGGTGCAAATGCAATTCATGGGAGGAATTTGTGTTTCCGAGGAAATTTTGGACCGGGACAAAAACATTAATATTGCATTTGCAGGGTTGGCATTTGTATTAACATGATACGAAGGTAGCAAATGAAAGCTGATGTCATGGGCTATCCATCCTAATCCATTTGACTGGAAAGAAATTAGTCAGCTAGTCATTAGGATAGGTAGAATTGAAAATAAATGGGAGGATTTTGTGTTTTTCGAGGAGATTTTTGACACAGACAGCAACATTTATCTTCAGGAAGGTTGACAGTCACAGTAACAAGAAAACCAAGGTGCCAAATGAAAGCTGAAATCGAGTACTTATCATCCACATCCCTTTGATTGGTTAGAAATTAGTTATCTGGTGATTAGGACAGGTGGAAAGGAAAATCCATTGGAGGATGTTTGCTTCCGAGAATATGTTTAACCTGGACAGCAACATTCATTATTCTTTTAGAGGGTTGCAATTGAAGTAAAAATTAAACCAAGGTGCCAAATGAGAGCTGACATCGAGAGCGAACCATGCATCGACATCCTTTTGAATGGTTCTGAATAAGTAATCTGGTGATTAGGATCTGTGGAAATGAAAATACAAGGGAGGATTTTGTGTTTCTGAGTGGAGTTTTGACATGGACAGGAACATTTATTTAGGTTTGGCAGGGTTGACAGTTCTGGTAACAAGAAAACCAAGGTGCCAAATGAAAGCTGACAAAAAGTGCTTTTTCCATCAACATCCATTTGATTGGTAAGAAATGAGTTTTCTGGTGATTAGGACAGGTTGAAATGAAAATCCTTGGGAGGATTTTGTGTTTCCGAGAAGTTTGACCCAATTGTAGTAACAAGGAAACCAAGGTGCCAAATAAAAGCTTACATCAAGGGCTATCCATTTGATAGGTTAGAAATGAGTCATCTAGTGATTAGGATAGAATTGAAAATAAATGGGACGATCTCGTGTTTCCGAGGAGATTTTTGACACTGACGGTGACATTTATTTAGCTCTGACAGGGTTTACAGTTCCAGTAACACGAAAATGAAAGTGCTAATTAATTTCTTTCTAGATTATAAAATATCACCTTATAATGGCCAAATAATTACAAAAAAATCACATTTATTTTAAATGAAAGTTGACATCAAGGGCTATCTAGCTTTTGGTTTGAGATGTTCTTCATGCTTATTATTTTATCCACTGGTATAAAGTATGATAGAGTAATGGCTGCTTTAACACGGAAATTTACAATAACACTAAAAGTGATTTTACAAATTTTAGATTTTAATCCAAAATGCCCTCCACAAAAAACCCATGGAATGATAATTGGCAATGGAAACATCTGAAATATCTTTCCTGACAATATTTGGCATACAAAAATCTGTATGGCATCAACTATTCCAGAGGGTGTATGGATACCCCCCCCTTGCAAACTGACCGGCAGTTCTGCCTCACCCGTGTTGCCGAAAGGTTACAGAATTACAAATCTAAATCTTTGAAATAGCACAGCTCATCAAATAATCATCTCTTAAAGACATATTAAACCTCATTTGAAAGCTGGTATTCAGTTCTTGTCAAACAAGGTCATCAAACAGAGTTACTGATGTGGAATAAACTGAAAAAATGTGAAATGTGTAATAAATGCGATTTGTAATTATCTGGCCATTATAAGGTGATATTTATAATCTAGAAAGAAATTAATGTCATTTTCAGATTCTGCATGTCTAAAAACATGTAAATAGATGTGTCATTTGTGAATGTAGCTTGAATAATTGGACTTAAGATAATGTGACATTTATGTCCCGGCTAATCATGCTACCAAGTGTTACAAAACTTCGGATATTTATATCACCAGATCCTGTACACAGTGTACATGCTGTTCCTGGCCTTTTGCAAAAACTTATGGAAAGTACCAAATGATGTTGTTCAAATGATAGCTGCCTTAATGAGTAATCCAAATATGACAAATTTATATTTTTCATTGAATATTACAGAAGATAAACCAAACCACATACTTGTGCTATCTTTTTCTTAGCTTTTGTGAGACCTAAATGGTCCAAAAGCAGGAGGACTGTGCTCAAGAACCTCATTATATTCATTGACTTTAAGGTCTGTCAGTTGTGGCAGCTATTCAGATGGGCTACAATGGGATTTGTATGGTTTCATTGCTTCTAAGTAAAAATTGTTATGTTAAAAACGCAAATTTGGGGCAAGTATAATTACCAATAGTTACCCCCTATAGAAAACAATGTTCCACTGAGTAGATTTTGGTATACCTTGGATATGTTATAGAGGAGGTTCTCAGCTTTCATTTGGTATATGGCACATTACTATTGCAATTTGTTTTGGGTTACCCCCCTTTTTTTCACAAATCTCCTGGACTAGTATGGCACAAAAATCTTGTCAATGGATGGAGACTTGTCATTTGTAATAATTTTACCAGGCCCAATTTGCAAATGTATGAAAATAAGTTTTTATTTCAAAATAAAAATCAACAATCTGAGAAAGAAAACCTTTATATAAACCTCTAATATTTACAGTATATTTTGAAGGATTAGATATTTGGAAAACATACTGTCATCGCTTCAACCATGTAGCTCACCAGTTATGCACAAGAATTATTATGAAACACTAAATATATTGATTTACAAGCTAAAGAATTTCTTATATATAAGTTGGAATTAATTGGTGAGAAAAATTACTTTAAACTTTATGAAAATGTGTTATTAATTGTTGCAACACTTATAAAAAATATTTTATCCAAGTTGTGTTGAACTCTGCTTCATTGCAGCCCCATATATCATGTATATTTCAACTAAAATTACTTTAGCAGTGATGGTTCAAAACCTTGTACTATATGAGGAAGATGTGCACAATGCACCTGCCATAAGGAAATTATTGATTTCATTTATCAGTTTCTGCTGTCCTTTGTTTTTCTCCGATGCACAAAAACATCATTGTACAGCTTACAGACAAATTGCTCACTGATAGCCTAATGCCATTTAACAAGACAAAGGCTAGTCATATTTTATGCACAGACACATCTAAAAATGCAGCATCAATAGGTGAAAGTATAGAAAACCATAAATCTAGTCATGAATTGTTCATTGTTTGTCGTTCATCGAGAATGTGAAAAATGTTGGAAAAGGTATAGACGGAAATAACAATATATGTGTCATATATATCATATCAAAACAATATACTGAATACACTGAATACAGTGTCTATTTTCATGATAAAAATTACATGCAACAGCAGTTTATTTGGAAGATGTATGGCTCGGGGCTGGAATGATAGTACTGATTCAGCAGCAAAAAATTCATTCACTCAGGGGAGGATCCAGAAAATTCTGGTGGGGGGGTCTATCGGGCTATCGCGTCGCGGAACGCATTATTCGCGACATAATGCGACTGCGCATGGATAAAATTAACATGTAAAACTACATAAATTTGGGCTGGTGGGGGGGGGGATGCATCCCCCCCATCCCCCCCCCTGCGTTCGTCCCCGCAACAGTGAAAACTAAATTACCATGAAGAAAAATGATATAATATCATAAACATATATGATAGGTGCTGCTTTAAACAAACAAGGTTTTAATAATTTCCCTGTTCGTTTGAATTTAATGTTTCTTGTGAAGTTCATTCTAAACAAATGAATCAATAGAGACTAGACAAACATCTTCAGTATGACATCATGAAGTGGTTTGAAGCTGAAACCACATGTAATAGGATTGCAATCTCTAATCACTGTGCTTCACAATGATTCAATCACCAGCTGGGAGATTGACTCATTATAAATGTCAGTTTTATGCATGGTTGGATAAACCCGTGTAATGGATGATGTTGCTGCTAATTCAATTTGCAAGAAAATTTGTTGAAATTGATTTTGTTGACAGATGTATTCATTTTCCCATCAATTAATTATTGCATGCCTTTAAAGATGCAGTTTTTGTTACGTGCATGGGATCAAGAATACAACACGACCTGCTACAGTACAAATTTCTAAATGTGGCTCAATTGCTGTCTATAGCTATTCATTACTAGTCTTATCCATATCTATCCATAGCTATCCATTTGTATTCTTTTGTATACACTGAAAGCTCTTTACCCCTTGTTTAAACAATAGTAATTGTGGATAGCTATGGATAGCTATGGATAAGTGTAGCTAGGGTTAGCTTGAAATGGCTATGGATAGATAGCTATAAGGCTAGATTTTAAATGACGAGCCACTTTTAGAAATTTGTACTGTATGGATATTAAGAAAAGCAGAAGTATCATTGAATCGTTTGTGAGATCACAAAATGCGGAAATATTTCAGAGTAAGGACTTCTAAATTCTAAGATCTGTTCCTTAGACAACGGAACCTTGTGTATAATCTATTTCGTTAATCAAAATTGTATTATTTGAGATCTTTCTTTGGGTAGCCTAGAAAATTATTCATTTAATTGAAAAATCATCAAATATTACACGACAAGACACATGACATATAGATACATAATTTCAACATTTGCAAATATGGCATGCATTGACCTCAGCCTTCAGTGCCCTTCACATATACTTGACAAGGATCCTGCCAACTTTTATTTGCTTCTTCGCAACTGATAAGGCGATCTTCTGAACCTCCCGATTATGAACCGCATGGTCCAAGATCGATGTTCGCACAGTGTTTTCTATGTTCCAGTGAATTTGCCAATAAGGCATATGCTAAATTTCCTAATTTTCTAGTATAGGTTTTACAGGATTTGTCGTGCCCTTGCAGGTTTGGGCATTGTCACAAATTTTAAAAAGTTTCAACTAAAAATGTTCTCTATCATGATGAGGTACGTAGGCTCAATGTAAATGTAAGAATTTTTATAGTCCATTACACCGATGAAGTCAATCTTTACAGACTTTACAATTACACCTTCAGCAGGCCTGTTCAAGCATGAGCATTTCTCAACTCCCAGGGGAGTATACAGCCAGGCAGCCGTTCCCAGCGCACACAATGCCAAGTCACTCTACAATCGCCATAGGTGTCCATATAGTCAAGTACCAGTTCACACCTGGGTGAAGTGAAGCAAAGAGTTATGGAGGATCTTACTACAGCAAAGCAATCTGATATCATGCATGGCCATATCAGTAGTTACATCAACCGAGATATATGTTTATGTCTGTAGCTAATAAACAATCTTATGTCTTACTTATGTCTTATATTCAGTGATCTGACAGTGGTTAGTGGTTCTGATATACTGCATAAAGCCCCTTAGAAGTTATGAGACATTGGGAAAATTACTTTTTGTATGACAGACTGACTGGTTCAATTTGTTTTACATTGAAGGAACTTAAATTGCAGACATTAATTTAAATCAACCACATTCATTTTTCATTATATGAACCACAAATAGATTGAAACATGCAATTGTAGCTTGGCATGTTGGTTTATGTCAAAATATGACAAATCCACTGATTGCATGACGAGAATTCCTAAAATCAATGATTGGTTTGAATAATCCCCATTGTTTCCCACAGGCAACTATTGTTTATCAACTTCAGATAATTTTGAAGCAATGGAATTTGGCATTTTGTCTTCTCACATCTAAGTTATAAATATCAATTTTTGACATTTTCATTACACTTGTCATAATACTATACAGTAGGGTGGCCCAAAAAACAAAATTTATGATTTTCTATTCGCACACCCCGTCATTTTAGGAGAAATAGTGAAAAAAACACCCTCTAAAAATTTCAAGGAAATCGGTCAATTCTTAGTGGTCTCTCAAGGCCCCTCTATTCTTAGCAAAAAGGACAATTTTCGCCAATACGCGGTTCCTTATACTTTTTCAATTTGTACAATACTGAATTTTTATTGCCATTGTTGGATAGGTCTCAAAAAGAGCTTCAATTTGCATACCAACATTATTGGTCTAAGACAATATCTCAACTCCCATGGGCTCTTCAGTTTACACTTTTCATGAATGAAATTGTTGCTGAACGACTGATCCTGATAAAAGAAAGGCTTTTAATTTTTTTCACCAGAAATTGCTGTGATTCTTATTTTCCAAGTTCCAGAATGACCAAATATTTTAAAAAAAAATTTGACCATGGGAATGCCCAGTTTATGAGTGATGAAATTTTATGTTGAAGTTTGTCGCAAACTCATAAAATAGCAGGGGGGAATTGTAATATTTCAAACTCATATCTTCATCCTAATTTATTACATGGCAACATGATGGGAACCACTTGAAAGACAAAATTCTTATGTTTCACATGGTATAAATCATGTTGTCCTGTATTTAACTCTTATGAAGTTAAGCCATGAAATGTGACAGCCCCTCTCCAATGTTTTCAGCACTTTAGACAAAATGTAACATTAAAACTTTACAGCTCAAAAAGGCGGGTTTCTCCCATGTAAAAAAAATTGTTTAATCTTTTATCTGGTCATCCTGCACTTTTGGCGAATACGAACATGTTACTTGACAGTGAAATTAAACGGAAATCTTTTCTTGAACAGGTTTAGTCATTCAGCAACACTTTCGCACAAAAGCACTGTCAGCTGAAGAGTCCATTGGAGCTAAGATATCCTAGACCATTAATGTTGGTATGCAAATTGAAGCAAATTTTGAGACCTTTCCAACCACGGCAATTAGAATGTTGTACATTACAAATTGACAAAGTTGTGATAAACCGCGTATTGGCGAAAATGGTTGAAATGTTTCTTTTTGGTGAGAATTGAGGGGCCTTGAGAGACCACTTAGACTTGTCTGATTTTCATGTGTGCGATGTGAATTTCAGAAAAAAAAATGTTCCTGTACATTTTTAGGCCACCCTACTATACAGGGAGATATGTCAATCTCATTTAGATAAAGAGAAACAGACACACCTTGCGATATTAGTGAGAGGTTCCCATAGATAATGTCCACCATGTAAAGGGCAAGCAATAGGCATTCATTGTAGGGCTTGGAACACATTCAATAGCAAACGTGTAAAAAAATGTTCGATTTGATGATTAGTGTTAGTTGGCCGAGAGACTTTCCAGTGCATCTCCATATTAGGTAGCTGAAAAACGCATGTAGTAACAATAAACTTATCATAACTATGAAACATTATTTTATCATACAGAAACATTGCCATATCATACTCATTCTTTGATCTTTGATCAGCTTATACCAAAAGGATAAGCTGACAGAAGCTGTTGGGTCACAAAGGGGGTAATTCCTGGCTTAAGTGTAGGAGTTTGTGGCTCTTGCATTTCATAAACACATCTGTAGCAGATGCTTGACAATCTGCATTGCACTGAAAATAAGCAAACAACAAGGAAGTAACACTCTATAGAATGCATATTCCTGTCATCAGGAAAACATATTCACCCTGCAACCCAGGCATTTCGAAATTGTTTCATGTGCTATTTATATTCGCGGCGGTGAAGATGCCCATCGCATCAGCGAACTTAGCATAAAAACAGCTCATAGTGTATTTTGAATCTGTCCGTGGAGTGAGAATGAAGGACATCTTGTACCTGCAATGGAGTTGGTCCCTGATCAAACAGTTAGTTTCGGTAAAAGTAAACATACCTGAATTACTGAACTATTAGCAGCCTGGTTGGCAGCAGTGATGTGTGAAGTTGATTTGAGGTGTGAAGTTTAAAAGCTGATAGCTCTTACTGTACTTGAATAGCATTAATTAATTTAGGCCCAACTGATTGTGTTGTTGTTCATCACAAAGATGGTTTCAAAATAAGAACAGTTAATTTGAGCTCTGCGAATCTATGGCATTGCCATCTACATATTAGTTGAGGATCGCAGATGCATAACGAAAATGCATTTAGTGCAAGCTTACTAGTTATCAGTATCTTCTTATCATCATAAAACTGTATCTGATGATTTTGCTGCATCAGCTGCATGGATCTTCACCAAAATTCAGTTCTTGATTGTTATGACTTGAAAAATCTTGCAGAGCTTCATTAGAAAACATGCGATGGTTTTTCCTCAACTCATTAACCGACAAACAGACGGACGTTTAGACAGAGAGACCCATGTGAAAGAACACATTAGTCCTGTCTTTCAGCAGGACCAATAACTTGAGGCCAATGTCATGCAAATAAGTAAATAGGCCTAGATTTTGAGACGAAGCACATCCCGGATGTGCTCTCAAGTACCATTCTTTAAGTTTACATGAATCTGAACAAAGCAAACATCCGCCTTAATTCCTTGGAATCCTGGTGCACTTAATGTCCAATATGAATAGTTATTTGTTGCATGGGTTATCCCAAAGGATATTTTGTTGATGTAAAAGATGTGACATTAAGCTTAGATGTTTTGCTTTATGGCACTTCAGGACAGTAAATGTGGTGTGTTTGTTGCCTCAAGCAATCTCATGGATTGCATATATCCAATCCCAGGCATGTAACCAAAATTACCGGCCTTGATTCCTGTTGGTAGTTGTGAATCAGTATGTCATTGTATGAAGACTGGTAATTTTGAGTAATGTTGCTATGCCCAATTTGCAAATGTATGAAAATAAGTTTTTATTTCAAAATGAAAATCAACAATCAGAGAAAGAAAACCTTTGTATAATATTTACAGCATATTTTGAAGGATTGGATACTGGGAAAACATACTGTCATTGCTTCAACCATGTAGCTCTCCATTCATGCTCAAGAATTATTATAAAACAATTGATATATCATATTGACGAGATTAACAAATTGCTGTAAATAGGTTGGAATTGGGTGCATTGGTAATTTAATTGGAGAGAAAATTACTTTAGACTTTAAGGATTGGATATTGGGAAAACATGACTGTCATTAAATTTTAATTTGTGTTATCTCGATTTTAAATTACAAAGACTTTTTTAACCTTCAAAATCGATTTTAAATTTCCAAAGACTGCTTTTATCTAAACTCGATTTTATGGACTCTTGTATTTTATCATTTCTCATGTTCTTTATTTTTGTTATCATTTATATTTCATGTTACAGCATAGCTGAAAATAACAGTGTATACTGAAATGCTATTGCTTAATAAACTTGTAAACTTGTAAACTTGAAAGAAAACGTGTTATCAATTCTTGTAAAAGTAGTTTATCCATGATGTAATGCAGCCCCATATGTGCTAGTTATATCCCACGTTTGAGGGAATATGTGATACATCCGAGGCGTCAGCCGAGGATTATCACATATTCAGGAAAACAAGGGATATAACTGACTTATACCTCAAACACAACAAAATAAAACAAAAACTTAAGAGAGAGAGAGAGAGAGAGATTTATTTTTATTTTTGACCAATCAAGTTTTACAGACAGATATTTAATTTTACATTGTATAATATTGTGGTCAAAGAGGCAGCAACTAAGTCACTTACGTAACGCTGTCGGTACTGCCCCCTTTTGGTAATTCATTATATCTAATATCATCATGCTAGCATGTTTGAAACTGGTCACTTCATCATCTCTGGATATTTCTTACATGTTTATTTAAGGATAGTAGATAGAGTAGGAGTTTGAATAAAAAAAAAAAAAAAAAAGTAAATAAATAAATGAATAAGATGTAGAAATTTGGAAGTATGAATGAATGAACGATGGGTAGATGGAGTGATATGAAAATTTGAAAATTTGAATGAATGGAATATCTTTCAATCTCAATAAGAGATGGTACAAGTAAACGACAATAAATGAAAATAATATTAAAACATAGATGCAATATCAACAGAATGCCTAATTGTTACAAACATAACAATTAGTAATAAAGCAATTATTTTCATACAAGCTGATAAGATGCCTTTTGACGTAGAAGGAAAAACCAAATTCACTATGAGTATTAACTTTTTCAGTGATGTTGATTTCATTCCGATTAAGGAGAAGGGGGAGCTGATACCTAACATTGAATTCAGCGTATTTGTGGAAGACTCTTGGAATTATATATCTGGAATTACGAGTAAGATGAGAATGAGTCGGTTGATTTAGATATGCATTATTAAGGAAGTAGTATGGTAAGGCATTTTTTGAATATCGATAAAAGAATTTGTAGAGCTTTCTTGTGACAACATCACTGATTTTTAGAATATTTAGCTTTTTGAATAAGGGATCTGTATGTGCATTGTATTTACTATTAGTGATAATTCGGACTGCTTTTTTTTGCAATTTAAAAAGCTTACTTTGCTTAAATCCCCAACATAATACTCCGTAATTAAGATATGAGTTAATAAGGCTATCATAGATTGTTTTGAGAGTAAACACTGGTAGAAAATGTTTGAGTTTATTCAAGATGCCTGTAGTCTTAGATATCTTTTTTCCAATAGTTTCTATGTGAGCTTTCCAGTTTAATTGACTGTCCAAAATTATGCCCAAAAAGTTAAAGTTGTCAACATATTCAATGATTACATTGTTTATCAGAAGTTTAGGAGGCTGCACAGTTCTATTGCAGGTTCGAAATGTCATACATTTAGTCTTACTTGCATTGAGGGATAATCTATTTAGGTTCAACCATTCTGTTACATTTGTAAGTTCAGAGTTAAGTTTATTTTCAGGGTTAATATTATCATAATTTTGTTGGCGGACAGAGTCTAGCGTAACAAAAAGGGTTGTGTCATCTGCATAAGTCAAAAATTTAAATGTTTTGGAAGAACAGCTAATATCATTTATGTAAATTATAAAAAGAAGAGGACCTAATATCGATCCTTGCGGAACTCCTGTGGTTATCGGAAGAAAGCTCGACTTACTATCATTATATTCAACATATTGTTTTCGATTACTAAGATAACTATTCAAGAGTGACAATGATTCATCTCTGAAGCCATAGTATTTCAATTTATGTATGAGTATTTGGTGGTCAATAGTATCAAAAGCCTTACTCAGATCCATAAAAATATTAATAGGCGTTTTCCCTTGATCCATATTGAGAGCTATTCGATCTACTAATTCAATTGTTGCCAATTCTGTTGAATGTCCCCCACGGAAACCATATTGTCCAGTGTAGTAGAGTTCGTTTAGTATAAAGTGTTCATTTATCTGTTTGTGAATAATTTTTTCAAAGACTTTTGATATTGCCGGAAGGATTGAGATTGGTCGGTAGTTATCCAAGGTCGTTTTATCATTCTTTTTGTAAATAGGAATAACTTTAGCTGTTTTTAAGTTGTTTGGAAAAAGTCCTGCATTGATTGATTCGTTGATGAGGTAGGTGATGGGTTTACATAATTCTGTTTTGAGCTGTTTCAGCAGATTAGTTGAAATTCCATCAATACCAACACTACATTTATTACGTAGTTCATTAACGGCCTTTATTGTATCTTCCTCTGTTACTGATTGAAAAGTGAAGTGAGCTGTTGATGGGTTCTTCAGAAAGTCTGTAAAGTTTTTGTCAGAAGGTGTTTCAATTCTATTGGCTAATTGCGGTCCTATATCGGTAAAAAATTTATTAAAAGATTCAGCAATAATATGGTGATTTGTTATTCTGGTGTCATTAACTATAAAATGATCCGGCGAATCATTTTTATTCTTATTCTTGCCTATAATATCTTTAATAGTCATCCAGGTACTTTTAAGATCATTTTTGTATTTGGAGAATTGGTTTGAGTAGTAAATTCTTTTGGCGGCCCTTATAGCTCTTTTTAATATTTTCCGATACGTGTTCAGATTAATCTTCAGTGCATCATATTGAGGGGAGTCATGAGGCGTCTTTTTTAGCTTGCGGAATAGTTTATCTCTAAATTTCAAGGAGTTCATTATCCCTTTTGTAATCCAATTATTTTCTTTGTGTTTGTATTTGTTGTATCTTACCCTCTTTGTTGGCATGTGGAGATTTATTCCCTTCAATAAAATTTCATTAAATACGTGATACTTAGCGTTTATGTCCTGATCACAATTCTCAAGTTGATGGGTTATATGCGATTGCTCTAAATACTGTTTAAAATTATTAAGATCATTCAGAGTATGTTTAGTAGTTTTAATATATTTTGACGGTTTTTTGTTATTTACAAGATAATCAAGACAGATATAGTATGGAAGGTGATCAGATATATCGATAGCACATATTCCACTGGTGGTATTTGAAAAGTTACTAGATAGTTTAACGAGGGCATTATCAATCAACGTGCCATTGGTTCTTGTTAAACGGGTGGGGAGTATTATCTTAGGTATGAATCCATTGCCTAAAATATTTTCAAGAAAATCATTTACTGGGTTTCTATCATTAAACTTAAGCAGATCAATGTTAAAGTCACCACAAATTAGGACATCCCCTTTCAATTGTTTCATGACTTTTTCAAATTCTTCTGTGAAGCACTGGTAATTTTCAATGTTGTCTCGAGGCGGTCTGTAAATATTTCCAAGTATAATATTTTTGTTTTCCGTTAGTGTTAATTTTATGAAAAGGCCTTCCCAAATATTTGTTGGGCTTTCTTGTATTTCTAAAATTTCATAGTGAATAGATTCGTTAAGATAAATTGCTAGCCCACCGTGTCGAGTTGATTTATATGGTTTAACAATCAAGTTATAATTTTCGATTTGAAGCATGGATGTATCATATTGATCACCTAACCATGTTTCTTGGAGACAAATGGCTTCAAATCTGCAATTTTGTTCTTTCAGACTATCAATATAGATTTGTAATTGGTCTATCTTGGCATTTATACTTTGTATATTTAACCCGAGGCATTTGAATAACTCTTTTTTTGAAACTAGTGTTTGTATTAACATATCTTGATCAACATAGGGAGAATGTTGGAGAAGAGACGGCTCAGCATCTTGTTCAATTTCATTTAATTCAAGGAGATATTTCAGGGAGTAATTGGCATTGTTCCCTAAATTATGCAATAATTCATGGTCAATAGACATCTGAGATCAGCTTGAAAGACATAGTGTTTACCCAAATGTAATAAGAAAGATACCTTAAGATGAAGGTGATGATGAAAATGATGAAGTGTGTGTGATTGATGAATTTTATAAACATTGTTGAGATTAGATTAAAGTATAATGGATAGAGGTGGCTCACTGGATTAGGATTACAGGTGGACATTGATGGGTATGAGGGGTGGGGGTGACTTTCGTTTTTCAGAAGATAGTTGATATTGTAGATATCAAGTTGACAATAGATAGTAAATAATTGCTCACTCATTTACAATGAAGTGAGCAGTGCATATATATTAATACAGGAAATACTAGAGTATTTTATTACATTTGAAAGAGAAAAATATGTCTACATTTGTAAATTAGTCTATCTATTTATAAATACCAGAATTTCCATCAACTATAACAAATACTTTAGAGTAATATTCCCTGTAGGGCGTGGGTGAGCTTGTGTTAAACGCCCAATCAACAATGACAATCAACAATGACAACGACAAAACAACCATATATAACCATTGCATATCCATGGCTAGAAAAGATAAGTGTATCTCATGCAGACAACAATTACAACTTACATTTGTTACTTCAATTTTCCAAATTATAACTATAATGAAAGTGATATGAGTTCTCATCATTTATTTACTAATACATTAATAGTAATTAAATGTGACATATTTCATGATTCCATATAAATTTCATGCTTAGACTGTATACACATCGATAAAAAGTCATGGGAATATATATAAAAAATATTCAAGATCAATATTGAGAACCAGTCCTCAAGTCCTATCATTAATTCCCATCAGGCGGAGACAGCAAAACCTTGAGGTCAATGAACTTCCATACAGAAATCAACGTAATTTTAACAAAAAAGCAGAAATGGAAGTAAGCATAGTACATGCATATATGAATTTTTCCAGTCATATCAGTAACTTGAGTGAACTGAGCTATGTTCTGAGATTGATGAATAAACAGCAAGAATATTGATATAAAGTTTACTGCAGCTGTTTACTTCATGTTCATAACTGGGTTGTGAACGAACTTACAGCCATTAAAGAGATTTAAAAAAGAAAATAAAACAAGAAGGATTTGAGAGAAAAAGAAAACAGCTACAAACAATTTGTCACCCGGGATTAATTTAATGACATGAAAGCATCTGAAAAGAATCAGGTCTTATATACTGAAAATTCTTTCAATAAAAGGAATTTAAAAAAAGAAAGAAGCAAAATGTGGAAAAAAAATGTAAAATTTGATGAAAAAAAGTGAAAAGAAACATCTCGAGGGGGGGTTGGAAAATGGCCAAAAATATTGGGGTGAAAAAAAAATTTGAAAAAAAAAAAATTAGGGAGTGGATTGGAAACTTTAAAAAAAGTGTATAAAGAAAAGGATAGGAAAAAATAATTTTGGTAAAAAATTAGGGGGGGAATTCGGGAAACAAAATGGAGGAAAATTGTAGGCAAAAGATAAATCGTGGACAAAAAATTGTTAGAAAATCAGAAGAATATATGCACTTGGATTGTCAGGTTGCAACCATCAGATGGGAAAGGGGGGTTGGAGTTTGATAGACAAGAAATTATTTATTTCATGGAAACCGCAGCAGTAATTGGGCCCATTTATTTGAGTGTATGACGTCCTCAAATATTTGTTTCTAAATGAAACGAAATACCTTAACCACTTATTTCAGGACTACTCAAAAGGAATTAATTCATCTCACCAAAACTAGACAAACAAGGAATTATTTATTTAAAAAAGAAAACTTCAAATCTTCTCCCCCCTCCCTCAGATCTAATATGGTTGACCCCTTAGTCATGTTATTGGTATTAAAATCCAAATTGGGTTAAAATTGAAGGATTAACGGATTTTTCGTAGGTGTTCCGTTTTATAATACTTTTGTTTTATTTTTGTTGGTAATACACTGTTTGGAACAGTTTTGCTGTTTGCGTTATGAGCTTTGTTAAACAATGAGGCTTATATATCCTATATACTCCCATGGGCGTATAAGTGAACAACAAAGAGTATATGATATATACCAGCCAAATACAGGCTTCTTATTGGCTGATGGCTCAAAGGTATGGTATAAATCATGTAAATAGCCTATCAAACAAAAATTACATTAGAAGCGATGGTTCAAAACTTTACTACATGAGACAGATATGCACAATGTACCTGATGTAAGGAAATGATTGATTTTATATATCAACTTTGCCTGGCCTTTGTTTTTCTCTGATGCACAAAAACATTATTGTATAGCTTACAGACAAATTGCTGACTTATAGCCTAATGCCATTTAGCAAGACAAAGGCTTGTCATATTTTATGCACAGACACACCTAAAAATGCAGCATCAATAGGTGAAAGTATAGGAGTCATATGTCATTATTTACGTGGGTGCAATAAAGCAGTAAAAGGAAAACCATAAATCTAGTCATGAATTGTTCATTGTTTGTCGCTCATCGAGAGTGTGAAAAATGTTGGAAAAAGGTAGGCGGAAATAAAGATATATGAGTCTAAATATCATATCAAAACAATATACTGAATACACTTAATACAGTGTCTATCTTCATGGTAAAAATTACATGCAATGTTCAGCAGTTTATTTGGAAGATTTATGGCTCGGGCTGGAATGATAGTACTGATTCAGCAGCAAAAAATTCATTCACTCATTTTCAAAACAGTGAAAACTAACTTACCATGAAGAAAAATGACACAATATCATAAACATATATGATATTTGCTGCTTTAAACAAACAAGGTTTTAGCAATTTCCCTGTTCTTTTGAATTTAATGTTTTTTAAAAAGTTCATTCTAAACAAATGAATCAATAGAGACTAGACAAAACATTGTCAGTAGGGGGAACCGGGGCACATTGGGACGCGGGGCACTATGGGACGTTGGGGTATTTTTGGTTCCTGGCAAGGTATATGGTATGGTAGTGCCATCATATCTTGTAATTTCACACCCTGATATTTCTACTGTTTTGATGACAAATTACAGCCACATACAGAAGTATACTTAATATGGCAGAATTTAAGTGTCCAAGACTCCCAAGTCAACTGAATTACCTGGGACTACACACAACAGGTATTCAAGTCACAGTGAATAGAGTCATAGTGGAATACCATGCTCTGTGAACAAATTTGTCGCAAAGCACTGTGTGTTACTTACATAGATGTCCGCACCCAGGACAGTTTATGTTTAAAACTGTTTAAAGTCATTAACTATTGGCACTACTTGGTGTTAATGCACTGTATATTATATTACGGACTACTTCTATGCGATATCTATTGCACCTGGAGTGTTGAAATGATTTTTAATTGATGTCCCAATGTGGCCCGCCGGGGCACATTGGGACAGTCATTTTTATGACTCACATTAATTTGCTCTCTGGCTGCAAAAGGGTAGGTGCAGTCTAGTTTATTATACCTTGCATTTAAGCTCAGTAGTATTGGTGATATTCATGCAAACGTCTGAGTTCTTCAGTGCTTTCAGCGTTGAGCAAAATTATTAGAGGTTAAAAGCGTCCCAATATACCCCAGTTCCCCCTATGACATGAAGCGGCTTGAAGGTGAAACCACATGTAATAGGATTGCAATCTCTAATCACTGTGATCAGACAGGCTTCACAATGATTCAATCACCAGCTTGGAGATTGACTCACTTATTAATGTCAGTTTTATACATGGTTGGATAAACCTGTGTGATGGATGATGTTGCTGCTAATTAAATTTACAAGAAAATTTGGTGAAATTGATTTTGTTAACAGATGCATTCGTTTTTCCATCAATTAATTATTGCCTTTAAAGATGCAGTCTTTGTTACTTGCATGGGATCCACAATTCAACATGACCTGTTATGGATATTAAGAAATGCAGAAGGATTATGGTATGCGTTTGTGAGATCACAATGTCACATAATCTTGATCAAAATGTTGAAATATTTCAGAGTGAGGAATTCTAAATTCTAAGATCCATTCCTTAGAACCTTATGCATAATTTATATCATAAATCAATTTTGTATTACTTGAGATCTTTCTTTGGGTAGCCTAGAAAATTATTTTTTTAATCGAAAAATCACCAAAAAAGGCATCATGGCACGACAAGAAACATGACATGTAGATACATAATTTCAACATTTGCAAATATAGCATGCATTGACCTCAGCTTTCAGTGCCCTTCACATATACTTGACAAGGACTCTGCCAACTTTTATTTGCTTCTTCGCGAAAGATAGGGCCATTCTTCCGAACCTCCCAATTATGAACAGCATGGTCCAAGTTCAATGTTCGCACAATGTTTTCTAGGTTCCAATGAATTTACCAATAAAGACATTTGCTAAATTTCCTAATTTTCTAGTTTACATAGGTTTTGTAGGATTTGTCGTGCCCTTGCAGGTTTGAGCATTGTCACAAATTTTAAAAAGTTTCAACTAAAAATGTTCTCTTTCATGAGGTAGACGTAAATGTAAATGTAAGATTTTTTATAGTCCATTACACTAACAAAGTCAGTCTCAACAGACTTTACAATTACATCCGGGCCAATTCAAGCATGAGCCTGTCTCAACTCCCCGCACACAATGCTAAGTCACTCTACAATCGCCATCAATGTCCATATAGCCAAGTACCAATTCACACCTGGGTGAAGTGAAGCAAAGAGGTATGGAGGATCTGCTCAGTTCCTGAAGGCGGGTCATTATGATTTTGGGTATGCTCCAACAGCTCGATATTAATATTGATACGAACAAACATGTATCCCGAGAGGGATATTATCATGTTATAAAGGGTAGCCATTACCCTAAAAGCAGTCATTTTATAAGGTTATGGCTTTGACGGGATGACATTGTGCACTATTCAGGCCTATGATCGCATGAACATGCGACATGTTACTATATCAAAAGCAATCTGATATCATACATGCACTCTAAAAGATTTCAGACAAATTTGATTTTTTAGATTCAAAATTGTTTTTTGAAAAACCAAATTTCAATGCAAAAAACCAACATGGATTTTGTAAAAAATCCATGTTGGTTTTGCATTGAAATTTGGTTTTTCAAAAAACCATTTTGAATATAAAAAATCAATTTTGTCCCGACATTTTTTAGAGTGTGGCCATATCAGTAGTTACATTAACCGAGATATATATATATATTCTGTGATACGATAGTAGCCAGTGGTTCTGATATACTGCATAAAGCCCCTTGGATGTTATGAGACATTTGGAAAATGAATTTTTGAATGACAGACTGGCTTGTTCAATTTGTTGTACATTGAAAGAACTTAGCAGATAAATTACAGACATTAATTTAAATCAGCAACATTCATTTTTCATTATTTGAACCACAAATAGATTGAAGCATGCAATTGTAGCTTGGAATGTTAGTTTATCTCAAATTTGACAAATCCACCGATTGCGGACAAGATTTCCTAAAATAAATGATTGGTTTTGAATAATCCCCATTGTTTCCGACTTGCAACTATTGTTTATCAACTTCAGATAATTTTGAGACAATTCAACTTCACATTTTGTTTTTCTCACATCTAATTTATATCCCTTTTTTTAACATTTTCATTACATTGGTCGTGATACTATATACAGGGAGATATGTCACTCAAAATCACCAGCTTCCTGAGAAAGATTTAATGATGCGGTGATGACATTGATAAGCTGTCTACCAGTGTTTTTTTTCCCATTCGAGATATTCTTCTGCTTTGTTTTAAAAAAAATTGAGACAGAGGCCATTAAAAAAACTTGAGAAGATTGTTTGATGGGACAGTATATTATTTTTGGTACTCATATGAGAATTGTTTGACTGAGCTGATGGCAAGCACTTTCAGGCAAAAAAAATATGATCTGATCAAAAAACTATTTTCGGAGGCATTTATGAGAAAATTTCATAAAGGAAATTTGTATGAGAAATTGAATTAGTTTCTGGTATCAGCTCCATATAAAAACAGGGACCTTTTTTGGGTCCTTACTGACACTACTGACGTCAGAAAGGTCATACTTTTTGTTTGTTGCTGACGTCAGGATGGTGGAATAATCTATCCTTGCTGACCGTCAGAAGTGGGGCATTTTTAGACTCTTACTGACAGGGCTCCAGTTGGCCGTGGATGTCAGCTGAACATGACATTATGACATGTTCTGATGTCAGGATGATGGGGAAAAACTATCCTTGCTGACATCAGCAGTGTCAGTAAGACCTAATTTTTGCTGTCAGTATCCTTGGCCAATGACTGTCTTCCTGACCTTGGAAACTATTGCAAATATGGTGGCAGTAGACGTCAGGATGACCCATTTTTATGATCTGGACTGACAGTCAGGAAGAACACAAAATATTGCTATCCTGACGTCAGTACAGCTTAATAAATGTACCCTTCCAGACGTCAGTAGCGTCAGTAAGACCCTAACTTTGATCCCTATTTTTAGCTGTCAGCTCCTGTGCCAGGCAAATAATAGTTCCTGTAACTTCCCAACCTATGATAAATGTGTTATACAGTGTGGAGTCCAAGCTTTTATCTTAAATTACGCATTCATAACCATGTATCTCAAAGAAAATCAAGCAAATTATCATTATACTAGGAAGCAAGTAAAGCAATTCAGATCAACCAATCTCACAACCAGACAACATTTACATTAATCAATTGATGAAGTTTGAAGATTGATACCATTTTGATTAGGTTCTAAATCCAATCAGGCGTCTAAAGGATACCAACCATGATTGATGGCATTTATTAAGAGGAGGGAGATGAAAAAAGGAATTGACCCCATAAAGAAGAGACTGAAAGAAAAGACCAACTTCAGAAATCAGAAGACGAGAAGAAAATCAAAGGATGGATGGATGATTGGGGCTTTACGTCCTGTATTTATGCACTTGGTAGGCTAATCAGGACAGGAGGAGTACACGGCAATGAGGTGAAGGATGATTGAAACAGCCGTCCAACATAGACCAAGGTGACCCGGCAAGAGCTGGATTCGAACCCTGGACCCAGCGATTGGCAGCCCAGCAATGCCCCAGCATGCTACCGCTAGACCAACCCCCCGAAGAAGAGTGATGATGCTAAGGGCATATTATTGAAATAGAGACAGCATGCAAATTTCTGTAATTTTGAAGGCCATCACCTGTCAATCATGCACATGATGAATGAGTTTCATGTGTAATACCGATGACAGAAACACTGAATGGTACAAGGGCATGCCCCAAAGAGTCATTTGCAGTGTTGGAGTCCTCGAGGCTGGCCTCGTCCTCGAGGCCGGCCTCGGAGCCATTTTTGATGGCCTCGGCCTCGGTCTCGGTCTCGGATGACCAATCCTTGGCCTTGGACTCGGTCTCGGACCCTCTGGCCTCGGATATTTGCCCGAGGCACATCCGAGGCCAGCAACATTAATAAAGTACAATTTTGCTGGAACAGTCAACCAAAATTTTTCTGTCAGTTAAGTATAATTATCTGTCAGTTTATCTAACACAAGGAAACTATTATCCTATATATTAGGTTCTGATAGAGTCTTTTAAGACTGTCTGTATCTAGGCCTATTTTAGGCCGAGTGCCAAGTTATACGCGGTGCCATTTTTGGGATAGATATGAAATTATACATTGACCAACACTATTTGAATATTTTTGAATTTTTATTTTCCTTCACTAATTGAGTTGAACATTATTTCATGTATATTTCGACCATAACAATTTGAAGTTTTAAAGTTTTTGTTTACATGTAATGGAAGATGAGTTGGTACCTGATCATTAACTTCACACACCAGAGAGTCTGACTTAAAACACAACGCAACAAATGGAATGGGACAAAATTTGCGACAGAATCTCATTTGTGCCTCAAAAGATATTCCAAATAACTTTGTTGTAACAAAAATATGCCACTGCCCAATAAATTGGAACCTAGCAATTCAGAGTATCTATCTACATGTATCTAGATTCCAGAAAGTGTAATTTTTTAAGCAGTTTATAGTAAAGCCCGTAATGAAAGTGATAAGCTGCCTCAGAATTTTTTTTTAAACTAACCAATTTTTTCCAGTCATGGTGAAAAAATTAATTAATTCTTTCCCAGCAGTCTTGAAATGAATTTCTGGTGTATGTGCTATCTCAGTCTGCAATGTTTGATTTAGAAGTAAATAATTCAATATTATTGAGGTTCTCACACACTCAAAACAGATCTAATCTGTCACTGTTTCCGTTAAAAACAAAATTGCCAGTGAGATCAGTTCTATGCCCTGTTCTTTAAAAATGTAATGGTTGCCCCCTTATTGTCTTCATTTCAGTGTTATACTTGAGTCAATTAGTGAATCTCTAATTGTACTGTTATAGCCTTATCGTAAGCGATGGCTAAATGCCAATAATACACCAAGCTAAGGTAGTTTGGCAGTCAACCATCATTTTTGTCCGGCCGGCCTCGGTCTCGGTCTCGGTCTCGGATGCTCATGCCTCGGCCTCGGTCTCGGTCTCGAGGGTCAATGCCTCGGTCTCGGTCTTGGTCTCGGATGCTCATGCCTTGGTCTCGGTCTTGGTCTCGGATGTCCTGGCCTCGACTCCAACACTGGTCATTTGCTTTCAAATATTCTAAACCATAGGGCCTACATGAGATTATTCATCAAAGGTCCTGGTGTAGTCACTTGATATTAATAGAAATGCTGGCCATAGGTTATCTCAGAGCATTGTGGTTACTATACCCAGAATGATGTCACATTAGGCTTAGATAGGTGACACTATGGCCGTTTGGGCAAAAAATATGGTGTGTTGTGACCTCAACCATTCTGATGGCATGCATAGTAATATTCACATCCAATATTAACAAAATCTACGAGCCTCAGTTTCTTAATGCTTGACAACATACATGGGGAATCAGAATTATTACAGAATACTGCAGTCGTTTCAGACCATAGATGAACTTGTCAAATCATCACTCAATTCAAAATTACAGAAGAGAAAGGTGCCGGGGTCTTCAGCCCTTTAGTTTTGTAGTGATATATTACACACCTGGGAAGATCTAGAAGTGATTCAAGTTGAGACTTAATTTCAAGATTCTTGAGTTGCGATCGACTATTTCCATGTTATGCGAGTATTTGTAAGAAAAGGCTGCACTCACAAAAGCAAAGTTTAGAAAGTTGAAATTTTAAACATTATTGTACACATTAAAAACAAACAGACAACATAGTGTAACAAACTGTCATAGCATCTGAGAGGGCATGAAGATGTGCTGAAATGTGAAAATGATGTGAATTAGAAATGGCAGATAGCCTGGTTCACTTTGCCTTGCATCTGAAGAACTCAGCAGATAAATTTCAGCCGTGAATTTAAATAGACTGCATTAATTTTGTTAATTTCACCCACAAATAGATGCAATCAGAATTACAGAATATTGCAGTACTTCTAGACATACACATAGTTGAACTTGGTCTTAAATCAGGTCTCTTCAAAATTATAGAATATGAAGGTGTCAGGCTCTTCAGCCCTTTAATTTTGAAGTGATATATTACGCACCTGAGAAGATCTAGAAGTGATTCGAGTTGAGACTTAATTCCAAGATTGGAGTGAACTTGGCATGAACCTGTTCTTGAGTTTCATTGTGATCTACCATTTCCATGCTATGCGAGTATTTGTAAGAAAAGGGTGAACTCGCAAAAGCAACTTCAGGTTTAGAATGTTGAGATTTTAAATTTGCTTGCTCATTTAAAAAAAGATGTTACAAAATGTCTTACCATATCTTGAGAGAGCAGGAAGATCTGCTGAAATTAAGGAAATTATGTTTATATGATAAATTATTCAAAATGACAGATGGGTTGGTTCACTTTGGCTTGCATCTAAATAACTCAGCAGATAAATTTCTGTCATGAATTTAAATTGCGATGTCAATTTGGTCATTTCAACCACAAATAGATTGAAACATGCAATTGCACCAAATGATTTCAATTAATGTCTAAATATGACAAATCTACTGATTGGGTGACAACAATTCGTGAAATTCCTGTAGTAATTGTTATGGATTAGTTTAAATGATTCCAGATGAAGTAAGTATCATTTATTAAATATGAGCCAGTAAACACAATTGCAATTTATTCATTTACATTAATTTTCACTGAAGTTATTCTTTGGTATGTTCTTACTCTGGTGGACAGTACTTAATACGCATGATTTATGAATTTAATTAATATATGGATAATGAGGTTATAAACAATGAATGGCATTCACACATTTGGTCATTTGAGGCATTCAATTTGCCATTTGTATTGATGGAATATTACTTTTTCTACCGGTTTCTTCCAGCATACAGGATCTCAGTTGAAATATCAGGGAAGTGCAGACCAAGCCATGTAACACAGGGTAGAAACTCGAGTAAATGATATTTAAGAGTAATCTTCATGTTAAGCTATGATTCTTCCATTCATACTATATCTTATTTTCTATCCCATATTTTGCAGAAGCAAGAATATGACATAACTTTCTAAAGCGAGTGTTCTGATTCTATACATGTCGTCGGAATTAGAGAATAGTGCAATCCACTTTATTATAGTTGGACTCAATCCCAAATTACAGGATATGAAAGTGTCAGGCCTGTAGTGTTCTTCAGCCTTTCATTTTGTTGAAGAGTGAACTTGGAATGCAATGTTTACAGTCAGGAAGTTGAGATGCTGGACTTGTGAAAAACAACAGTTACTGATGAAAAATGGGATTTGACATAAAGCCCATGATATATCAAGAATTATCATTTCAGTCATGTATGGCTGACCAGTTGTGCGCCAGAGTTATCACCATGTATGATAAGTAGCCAGATTGACAAAACTGAAAATACCGATATTTGTTTTGACGATAATTACACAGCAAGCCTCAGAAATGAGAATATCTAGTTACTGGGGCAACAAGATGAAATTGTTTTGTTTTGCTGAGCTTGCAGAAGCAGGTTGGGGACTAAATAGGCTTGTCATGGTGTGTTGAGTTACGAAAGAATGTAGACATTTCAGCTGCTAATATATGTTCACTGTTTCAACTGCAGAAAAGATATTCTCTGAATAGAAGTGAACCATTATTATTACCACTAACAGGGCCATTTCAAGCTACAGAATTGTTCAAGAACATCTTCCAAATAATCAAAGCTTCAAAATGGGTTGAGATTCAGAACAACAGAAAATTTCATTACCAGGTTGAATGATGTTCAATTCCGTAACAATGAGACTCCTCCTATTCTTCACAAGCCACATAGAAATAACGAGTCAAAGTCAGTATTAAATTGATCAGAAATTGGCGGAATGCTCTTGAAGTTGGATTTACAAGGCTATTGTTTCAATGATGAGGCTAACGGCCTGTAAAATTGGGTTCTGACAGGCTTCATCACAGAAACCTGCAATATCAGATGAAATAGGAGGTGGGGCCGAGTTTAAGCCATGAAATTCTTCTCAACAGGGTGCATTTATCTCCTGTATCATGACTGTGAAAACTGCGATGGTGCAATTTCTATCTCACAAGCGAACCTCAAGCTCATCTGGAAAGTATTCATTTTCCAAAGTGGATGACTAAAGTTCCTGCATAGAGAGTTCCCTGACTGGTGCAAAGTTACCAATAATTGTGAAAGTCTGGGTTGTGAGACAGAACTGCAGAAACAGAAAATTTATGATTTGAATGGTGCTCAATTCTGTAACGATGCTGCGCCTACAATTATTCACAAGCGCTGTTTGGAAGTAATGAGTCAACGTTAGCAATAATTTTATTAGAAATTGCAAATTTGCAGAATGCTTTTGAAGTTGGATTTACTAAACATTAGGTGTTGTTGAAGCTCTCGTTTTAATTATGAGGCCAAAAGCCTGAAAAATTAATTTCTGACCTGCTAGATGACAGAGACCTGCAATGACAGAGACACACTATACATGTATGGCAGATGAAATAGGAGATAGGGATGAGTTCTTACCATGAAGTTCTTCTCACCAGAAGGTAATTATCCCTTACATCATGACAGTGAATACTGAGATGTTCCAATTACCGTCTAACAAGCAAACGTCGAGCTCAACGAGAAGCACTCATTTCCAAAAGATGAGGATGTTCTATGACATGTGAAGAGTTGTATTTCCTGCAGACTTCAGGTGCTTTGGTAACGCCTAATCACTGGATTCATTTGTCTGCCAACTTTTCAAAATCATTGACAGATACAAACCATTCAGGTTTGTAGCCCAATCCTCTTGGGACTGGTTCAATACTGACTAATATATGGCAAATACATATCAAAAATATGTTAAATCACAATTCGAACAATTTTGAAAATATTTCATAACTCTGAGGAGCAGAAAGCTATATGCAAATGACAATTGAGCAGCATAAATGTTGTAGTGCAGGTAATTTCATAAAATTCATTCCTAGCACACTCAGGAATAAATAATATTTTCTGATATATCATGATAAAGGTCTGCGAGGTAGTAAACTGCAGTTCACCATATGGCCAATGGCCATCGTACAACTTTAAAATATATTCTGAATTTCTGATGCATCATGAGACAAGGTGATGATTAGTTATAACTTTAGACCTCACTGTGATCGATACTTTTATCAGTGCATAGGAAGGTTTTGGTTATGTTTGTCTTAACCTGCTTACTAGTAGTCATTTCATAGTTTATTTTGCAATAGTTACAACTTAAGTTTGGCAACTCCTTTTCTAAAACGCATTTTTATAGCAGAACATAGTGCGGACTGGAACCCTCAAAATTGGTGTCACTGCAATCCTGTTGGTACTGTTTATACATTGCAGTAAAATGCCGCAAATGGGAAATATTTCATAAAGAGCAAATGGGACATGATCATCAGTAAATGAGATTATTAAAAAACCTATCAGAAAAATTGATTGCAAACCAGTGCCAAATTGGACAAGTAATTAGACATTCATTAAGTAAATGCCTGTGGGCTCGAAAATGACTGTTTTCTGGGACTATCTACGTAACTCCACAATTCAATAATGCTCTGTTAATGACAAATATCCCAAGGTTCTCAACATAAGTAGGCACAATTAGTGCTGCAGTCCATGGGAAAGTCATCATAATGATCAGAAGCTCAGCAAATGATTCTATACCCAAGAAAAAATATTTCTTGAGACTGGCTGATTATTTTCTACTAAGAATTTTTGGAGTGCATTATCATAACAACTATGTATTCTATAATCAAGAATATAAGAGTACATACTTATAATAGAGTGCTGCATGTTATCAGAAATCAGAATAGGAGAATACTGCAGTCATTTTAGACAATAGTTGAACTCTGTCACAAATCAGGACAATTCAAAATTGCAGGAACGAGCGAAGTCAAGCCTGTCAGGGAGTTCAGCAAAGAGGAGATAAGGGTGACTCCTGAAAGCAGGACTCATTATGATTTTGGGTATGCTCCATGTTGAAACGAACAAACATGATTCCTAAAAGAGATATTATCATATTATTAAGGGTCGCCATTACCCTAAAAGCAGTCGTTTTATAAGGTTATGGGTTTGACGGGATGACAATGTGCACTACTCTGGCCTATGATCACACAAACATGCGACATGTTACTATAGCAAAAGCAATCTGATATCATGCATGGCCATATCAGTAGCTACATTAACTGAGACATATTCAGTGATCCGATAGTGGTCAGTGGTTCTGATATACTGGATAAAGCCCCTTGGAAGTTATGAGACATTGTGAAAATGAATTTTTGGATGACAGACTGGCTTGTTCAATTTGTTGTGCATTGAAGGAACTTAGCAGATAAATTAAAGACATTTTTTTTAATCAACCACATTCATTTTCGTTATTTGAACCACTAATAGATTGAAACATGCAATTGTAGCTTAGAATGTTAAATTATGTCAAAATATGACAAATCCACCGATTGCGTGACGAGAATTCCTAAAATCAATGATTGGTTTGAATAATCCCCAATGTTTCCCACATGCAACTATTGTTTATCAACTTCAGATAATTTTGAGACAATTGAACTTGACATTTTGTTTAGTCACATCTAAGTTATATTAATTTTTTGACATTTTTGTCAACCAAAATTACCAGCTTCCTGAGACAGATAAAACCAGTGTCTACAAGTGTTCTCTTTCCCATTTGAAATATTCTTCTAGCTTTGTTTAAAAAAATTGAGACTGATATTATTTTTTAAAAATCTTCAGAATGTGGTTTGATTTGGGTCAGTATGATACTGTGTTTGCCACTCATATGAGAATTACTTAACTAAGCTGATTGCAGCACTTTCAGGTAAAAATGTCATGTGGTCAAAGAACCATTTTTCGGAGGCATTTTTGAGAAAGTTTTATAAAGAAATTTGTATGAGAAATTGAATTAGTTTGTTGTATCAGCTCCTGTGCCAGGCAGAAGATAGTACCCAACCTTTGATAAATGTGTAATACACTGTGGAGTCTAACCTTATATCTTAAATTATTCATTCATAATCATGCATCTCAAAGAAAATCCAGCAAGTTATCATTACAGTAGGAAGCCAGTAATGTAATTCAGGTCATCCAATCTCACCATCAGACAAGATTTACATTAATCAATTGATGAAGTTTGAAGATTGATACTATTTTGTATAGGTTCCAAATCTAATCAGTTGTCTAAAGGATACCAACCATGATTGATGGCATTTATTAAGAGGGAGATGTAAAAAGGAATTGACACTGTAAAGAAGAGACTGAAAGCAAACATCAAATTAAGAAATCAGAAGACGAAGTGAAAATAAAAGAAAATGATTCATTTAGATTATCAGTGATGAGAACCAGAAGAAGAGTGACAAGAATTAAAATAAACAGAAGATGTAAAACATCTAATCGCATAAGGGCATGTTATTGAAATACAGACAGCATGCAAATTTCTGTAATTTTGAAGGCCATCACCTGTCAATCATATGATAAATGAGTTTCATGTGTGATATCAATGACAGAAACACTGAATGGCACAAGGGCATGCCAAAAAGAGACATTTGCTCAGAAATATTCTAAACAATGCACATTACACAAGATTACTCGTCAAAGGTCCTGGTGTAGTCACTTGATATTAATAGAAATGCTGGCCAAAGGGTAACTCAAAGTGTTGTGGTAAACATTATACCCAGAATAATGTCACATTAGGCTTAGATAGGTGACACTAACGCTGTTCGGGGCACAATATATGGTGCGCTATGACCTCAAACATACAGATGGCATGCATAGCAATGTTTACATCCAATCTTAACAAAATCGACGAGCTTCAGATTTCCAAATGCTTGACAACATGCATCGGGAATTAGAATTATTACAGAATACTGCAGTCCTTTCAGACCATGGTTGAACATGGTCTCAAATCAGGTCTCAGTTCAAAATTACAGAAGAGAAATGTGGTAAGGTCTTCAGCCCTTTAATTTTGTGGTGATATATTACACGCCTGCGAAGATCTAGAAGTGAATCAAGTTGAGACTTAATTTCAAGATTGGAGTGAAGCTATTCTTGAGTTTCATTGTGATCTACTATTTCCATGTCTTGCGAGTATTTGTAAGAAAAGGTCGAACTCGCAAAAGCAACTTCAGGTTTAGAAAGTTGAGATTTTAGACTTGCTGGCTCATTTAGACAAAAGGAACAGACAAAAAAGATGTTACAAAATGTCTTACCATATATCATGAGAGATAGGGATGCACGGATATCCAGCAAGGCATCCGGTATCCGGCCAGATATTGGAATTGCAGGATATCCGGTATCCAGTGGAATCAGGGTGTCAGAACCGGATATCTTGGATGCTCAAAAGTAAGTGAAAAGCTAAACAAACTTAAATAATAAATAAAAGAAAGTTACAAGAACACAGTCAAAAACATGATGTAACCAGCTTCAAAATTTAATTTCAGTTATAGAACATAACAAAAAACATTCCATAAGAGGAACAGTCCTCCTGCCGGACAGATATATCTCGGCTCTCAGAAAAGTATTTATAATGAACCGCGAATGCTGAAAAACGGTTCCAACTATCTGGTTACTATCCGGTATCCGGCAGTTGGGGCTGCCGGATTATCTGGTATCCGGTATCCGGCTATTTCCATTATCCGTGTATCACTAATGAGAGAGCATGAAAATCTGCTGAAATTAAGGAAATTAATGTTTGTATGATAAATTATTGAAAATGACAGCTGGGTTGGTTCACTTTGCCTTGCATCTAAATAACTCTGCAGATAAATTTCTGACATGAATTTAAATTGCCACGTTAATTTGGTCATTTACACCACAAATAGATTGAAACATGCAATTGTACCATTATTTCAATTAATGTTTAAATATGAAAAATCTATTGATTGTGTGACAACAATTCCTGAACTTGTTACGGATTTGTTTGAATAATTCTGATGAAGCAAGTATCATTTATTAAATATGCGCAAATAAACACAATTGGGAAGCATTTATTCATTTACATTAATTTTCCCTGGAGTTATTCTTTTGTGTGTTCTTACTCGGATAGACAGTAGTTATTATGCATGATTAATGAATTTAATTAGTATATGAATTATGAGGTTTTAAGCAAAAATAGGCAACTCTGACACAGATAAAGTTTGGGACACATTGCCTATTTTTAATCAGGCTCAGGACAAGACAACAGATACATTCACTCAAATTCACGCAGACAAGACAAACATGTAGAGGAGGACGAGACATGGAGACGTAGACAGATGACATCAAACATATAACAGATGATCTTGAAGGAGCCCGATTGGAGAACTTGGATCCAGCTGGCCCAGGTGATGCAGGTGACCTTGGATTCCCAGATGACCTCGAGGAGTGGAGAGTCCTAACGCATGGAGGAGTCAACCCTGGCACTCATACATTATACAATAGAAAAATAATTTTGATTAATGGTAATAAGGAATAAAATTTTGAGAATTATTAAGATTTTTTAAAATTTTGAGAGCCAATTCTTGTGAATTTTTTAAAAAATGACCACTTTGAGATAAGGGTGGGACGGTGGGTAACGATATGAGAGAGGCGAGTGACCGGATTTTGGCGGGCCTGGGTATTTACCCAGCCCGATCCGCTCGATTGATTCGAGTGGGCCGAGTGCCCTGATTGGGTTTGATTGGTGTGACGCAATAATAAACGCGGGAATCAATCGAGGAAGACGGATGTCATCGGCCATATTGGCTTAACCGACCTTACAAGGTAAGAATACATTAAGCAAAAATAGGCAACTCTGACACAGATAAAGTTTGGGACACATTGCCTATTTTTAATCAGGCTCAGGACAAGACAACAGATACATTCACTCAAATTCACACAGACAAGACAAACATGTAGAGGAGGACGAGACATGGAGACGTAGACAGATGACATCAAACATATAACAGATGATCTTGAAGGAGCCCATGAGATTAAGAGCCCAAGATCAGATAATTACTTAATGTGCTAAAGAGAATTTACAATAGAAGAGGATGGTTATGGGATGAGATGAGAAGAAGAAAGTGATAGTGCGAGTTTTGGGGCAATCGCTGCTTGCACCGGCCTCGTCGGACAAATATATCTACGATAACAGAGCATGGCCCAACGGCCAAGTTTTTGAATCTCGGTCTCCGTACAGCCGGCGGCTGCAGCTGTGGTTGCTGACCCAGCCCTCAAAGAATGCAATGTGTAGTGGGTTGGATCCACTCCAATTAACTTAAGAAAGCCAGAGAGCTTGGCCGATAGGTAAGTATAAGACATAGGTGAGTTAGAAGGAGAGAGAAACAATGGTGAAGCGGCCGGAGCCGGAAAATGAAATAATATACACTTTATCAGACAAACCGCACAAACTGGTGAATTGGTACATCCTATGTGTACCAGAAATCCCTTGGGATTGGTCTTCGACCGGTGCACCTTGTAGTCCATGGCAGAGTGTTCGTAGTTCATGATGATGTCCGCCCTGGAGGGGGGAGCCCTAGTACCTCTGGTATAAAGATATTCACTGGGCCTGAGACAGGCAAAAAATGCGAGGGCCATAGCGGCCAGAGACATCAAGTTGTCTCTATTAAATGGGGCCTTGGCCATAATGGCCAGCAAATGGTTGAATAGTAGAGGCGGGGCCTGGGCGGGGGAGTAAGATCGATCGAGGGATCGAAGGGCCTGTGTCAAGGCCGGGGAATAAATGTCAGGGACCTGGAGACCAAGGTCAATGGACCATGAACGGAGGCCGGATAAATAGACTCTAATAGTCGAAACGGCCAGACCTTGGTTATTCAAATAAGCTACAAATCTGATCGAATTGGTCTGGTCAATTGGCAAGGGCTCGAGGGAATAAAGTTGGCAGAAGGCCTTATACCTCCTAACAGCTACAGTGTATGCCCCACGGGAGTTGGACGTGATGCCATTGAAGACCAGGGCTTTGACCGAGCGATCCAGATCTGTAAATCCAATTAAAATTTTAATTAAAATTTTGGCAATATAGGCCAAGTACGAGTGGGGGATGCATGAGGGTTACGTCTTAGAAAGCTAGTGACGTCAAGTCGGCTAAGATCGTCTGCACCCGAATTATCAAGTGTGTTGATGTACACAGGTCTGACATTTATATCGTGGCGAACCACAATTAAACACCATTCACGTAATAGAGCCATAAGGGCTGGAACAGGGGAATAGCGCTTTTTGATGGCCGCGATGACCGACTGGTTGTCGATATAAAAGACTACATTGGCGCCTGCGAGGCGTGGGGCCCAGGAGGCCAGAGCTACAAGAGCGGCATACATCTCTCTCCAATTAATGGAAAGATCAAGAGTGCGGGCCATAGAACCCACAAGTGGTACAGAGAACCATTCCGGGTCAAACCACCCGCCTATCGCGCTATTAGAGGCATCAGTAAATAACTCCAGGGAGGTCGAGTCGTCCCAGGGGAGGGGCAGCATGGAGACACCATTTTGGGACACAACGCAGTCCCTCCACCAGCGTAAATCTTCCTTGGCGTCATGAGAAAGCTTGACAGAATAATGCAAATATTTTGTTAACTTGGCAGCCCCAATGAGACGGCCCAAGAAGGCCCTGCCCACGTTTACCGCACGAGCGGCAAAGGCCAACTTGCCTATCAAACTTAAAAGTTGTCTCTTGGAGACCGAGCGCACCTGCAGGAAGTGGGACACCAGTTGGAGGATCTCATCTAGCCGGGCCCTGTCGATTGACAGGGTCCGGTCCAAAGTATTGATTGTGATGCCTAAAAATTTGACAATAGTAGATGGAGATGTGACTTTTGAAGGTTGAACCGGAAACCCTGCCCGCTCACAGGTCTCTAGCATGATGGACAGGCCATCTTGACAACTGCGAGCGTCCGAAGCGACTATCAAAAAGTCGTCAACATACCTGACTATGGTTTCTGGTGCCCCACCCTTAATCATGAATTGCTTCAAAGCTGAAGCGAATATATCGAAAAGAGCAGGAGCTGACCTAAGGCCGAAGCTCAAGACCTTTGAGAAGTAGAATTGGTTGCAGCCCGCCCCATCAAGCCATGAAAATCCCATCAGGTGCCAATCATCTGGGTGAATCTTAATGAATTTAAAGGCATCCTGTAAATCTAATTTGGACATAAATGGGGGGGAGGTGGAGAATGAGTTACAAAACTCCACAGCATCATCAATGGATGCGTACTTAAGGGAATACTCGTCTGGGTCGATCTCCGAATTCACAGAGCCGACGGCGGGGTAAGACAGGTCATGAATGACCCGGACCTTATCAGAGTCCCTCTTGGTGAATGCACCCAGAGGGGAGACTATACAGGCTTGATAGGGGGGGCTGCGAAATGGACCGTGAAGACGGCCCATATGGAGGTCCTTTGAGAGAACCTCTGAAACCTTTGCCCTGTGTTCAAGGGCGGAGGGCCAGTTGGGAGAAATGATCGTGACATTTGTGCTAGCTCTCCCAATCCGGACCCCCTGAGACAACATAAGTAAGACAGACTGGGCATAATCAGGTTCACATACTGCAGGGAGCATATGACACCAATAAGAATAATTAAGTAGAGGGGGTTGATCCCTTACCGGCGCAGGAAGTACAAAACTTGGCTCCTTTGGGGCCACCACACACGATACAGCAGTGTTTCCTGCGACAGGTTGAGAATTTGCAGGAACCATCTTGGAACCTGAGGCAAACCTCGTCTGGGTTGGAGGGCTGCTTGCCCTTCGACTTATCGCCGCTACTTTGAGCGGGGGCCCCTTTGGGCCCACTGCCTCGAAAGGGGCAGTCATTAGCATTGTGCTCAGTAGAGGCACACTTGGGGCACTTTGAAACGACCCTAAGGGCACTAGCGTCAAGGATGGTTGAGTATAGACGCTGATCAAAGCTATTGAAGTCGAAAGATCTACTTCTGCCCAGAATAGAGCGATGGCGCTCGTCATAAGTTAAGACGAATGGGACCTTATATTTGTCTGTAAGAGACAACAAGAAACCTCGGTAGTTGGCCATTTCTAAATAAAGCTCTAAGCCATAATAACAAACCAATAGTACTTCATAATGACCCCAGGCCTCCATCCACTTGTATAGACTCGTAATCATCTTTCTAGGCTTAGACGATTTGAGCTGTAAGCCACTAGTGCTATCCACTACCCTGTCCTCCTCATACTCATTGAGCTTACAATCCAGAAAGTTCTCAAGGTGTGCGAACTCACCATTTAGGGCAGCTTGGGCGACTCGGGCGTCGATGTGGGCAGGTGTCCTTGAAGTAAGGTCCGTCCTGGGGAGGTCGTTCCAGGTGGGTCCATGGTCCATTCCATTCCGGTGATGGCGAAGGTAGCCTCTGTGGATCCCGTCAGGTGGCGCAGCCCTGGTCCTCATGGGGGAGACTGGAGCGGCCCTGGTGGTCCGGTACTGGGTCCATCCTGGGTCCTGGTCCATGGGGTGTGTCCTGGTCCTCTCGACATCGAAGTAGCGGGGGGGCTGCGGTCCGGCTTCATTTGTATATGCTCGGGTGCCATACACAGGTTGGGTCACATTGGTAACAGGGGCCGATGCACGGGTGCCAAAGGCCGGGTCATCATTGGTAACTGCATAAGCTCGGGTGCCATATGCTTCTAAGTTAGGTTCGTGGTAGCGAGACTGGTACATTTGACGGTACGGAGACTGCGGAGCCTCTCTATACTGGGACTGAGGAGCTTCATGGTACTGAGACTGAGGAGCTTCATGGTACTGAGTCTGAGGTGCTTCACGATTTCGAGCCTTTTTTGATTTGGGTCAGGCACCTGCTTGCTGCCACTGGCTCTCCCTATGCTCAGGCTGAGCAGTAGGTCCGACATTGGGTCTGGTACTGGGTCCATGCTGGCTGCCTGCCCAGCGTTGATCTCTCACTTGGTGGCGGGGCGGATAGCCCATGGTATCAAACTGCGGGGTGGCGACCCCTGGTGCACTTTCAAGGTTACTAGTGCTGACATCTGGAACATGGTTTCATGGGTCAGGACGCCGGGAGGCGCCCTCTCGAGGGCCATTAGTGGCGCCCTCTTGCGTAAAGGTAACGTTGCGTGAATGATTCAGCAATGCCGGGAGGCATGAAGAGCGTGCTACATCTGACATTAACGGTACAATGATCTCATTATTAGATTGCCCTATACCCCGAGCGGCAGTATGGATACCCAGGCTGGGCCAGTCAACATCAGCATCCCCATGGAGGGCTGCTCCGAAGTGCAAAGTGTCATTGGGTCTGGGACTCTGGGAGCGTCATTGGTCACAGCGTGAGGTCGACGTGTTAACTCACGAGGAGGCGTTGAAAGTGGCCTAAATGGGGGGTCCCCGCCAACAGGAGTCGTGCCCATGGCAACTGACTGACGCTCAGAAATGTCGGCGGGATAACCCTTGTCCACCACCAAGTCCTGCAGGCCGATGCGAGGGATGTGTGCCTCACCGGAGTTACATTCATAAATGACGTTACGAGAGGATACCCATAACCTACCCCGGACATCCCTATGGCCACCAAGACCGTCAATCTCGCTCTCTAAATCGCCATCAGAATTGCTATCATCTTGCTCAGCTTGTATACGTGCTTCCAGCATAACTTGCAATCTCTCGTCATGAAGGTACTGATCCCTCGGCTCGGAATTATTAACTTTCTTGAGGGTGCTACACTTGCCACCCATTGGGCCTTCGTACCCCCGAGCTGGTTGTTTGCACATGGTACAACGATGGGTCTTATTTTTCTTCCCGCCCATACTAGAGACGCTATCAACAAACGAAGCGAGTTGTGGATTGGTAACAATGATCAGTAAACGAGCTCACTCATCAGGTAGATGAAGGCCATGAACTACAAGGTGCAGCAGATTGCTCAATGACTTACTTCGTGCTGGTGCTGCGCTGTGATGATCGATGAACGATATGAGAGAGGCGAGTGACCGGATTTTGGCGGGCCTGGGTATTTACCCAGCCCGAATCGATTGATTCGAGTGGGCCGAGTGCCCTGATTGGGTTTGATTGGTGTGACGCAATAATAAACACGGGAATCAATCGAGGATGACGGATGTCATCGGCCATATTGGCTTAACCGACCTTACAAGGTAAGAATACAATAAACAATGAATTATATTCACAGATTTGGTCATTTGAGGCATTCAATTTGCCTTTATATTAATGGAATATTACTTATTTACCAGTTTCTTCCAGTATACAGGGTCAAGTGAAAGATCGGGGAAGTACAGTCCAAGGCATGTATTAAGCTATGATTATTTCCATTCATACTATGTCTAATTTTCTATCCAATATTTTGAAGAAGCAAGAATATGTAATTTTGTAATTCTTCATTTGCTTTTCACACAAAGGAGATGTATACGCTCTAAATCCAAACCCAAAAATTCAAACTAAAAGAATGACCAAGTTAAAAAGTCTTAAAGTCACATTAAAATGCACTAAAAATACTCAAGCTTGGAGTCAACTCAGCTGGACCAATCAGAGGCAAGGGCGGGAAATCTGTTAGCCAATCGGATTTAAGTATTCACCACTTTCCCCTAGAGAGAACCATCCATGAAATTGGTCTATTAGAGAATACTGAAATCCAATTTTACCATAATTGGACTCAATTCCAAATTACAGGATAGAAAGGTGTCAGGCTGTCACGTACTTCAGCCTTTCATTTTGTTGTGATATTACACACCCAAAACAATCTGGAAGTGATTGAGTTTGAGACTCAATTTCAGGTTCTCAGAGCATACTTCTCATGAAACAATTCTACAATTTCATAGAGATTTACTATTTTCGTGAGATGCTGCTGTTATTCATAAGGAAGAGTGAACACTGAACTTGGAGTGCGATGTTTAGAGTCAGGAAGTTGAGAGCATGGACTGGTAAAAAACAACTGATAAAAAAACAATCAGTAGGATGAGATTTGATATAAAGCCATGAGATATAAGAGCTCTTGGCGGTCCACTGCAAAAAATTATTTTGTTATTTTCAATTTGCAAACTGGCTATACCACATCATTGACAGTTTTCTCTTTGTCTCTTAATCTTCTTATTTGATGAAGTACCTTAAATCATTTAATTAGTTTGTTGGCCTATATATTGTCATTTATACTGCTAGATATGATAGATGCACTAAATCAACTGATTAACCACAACTGACGCAAACAAAACATTTTAAGCCAGTGACATCACATGGCCAAGTTGAAAGTTAATTTTGAAGCTGTAGCTGTTTGGACCGCTTATCTGCAAACAGCTGTAAGAACTTTCCATTTCAGTCAGGTATTGCTGACCACTTGTGCACTAGAGTTATTACCAAGAAGTCTGATGAGCAGCCAGACTGACAAAACTGAAAATATTTCTTTTCACAATAATTAAACAACAAGCAGCAAGAATATCCAGTTACTGGGGCAACAAGATGAAATTGTTTCGTTTTGCTGAGCTGACAGAAGTAGGTTGGGGACAAAATAGGCTTGGCATGGTGTGTCGAGTTACGAAAGAGTGTAGACATTTCAGCTGATAATATATTTTCAACTGCAGAAAGGATATTCTCTACAGTGAAAATATATTCTCTGAAAGAAGTGAACCATTATTATTACTACTAACAGGGCCATTTTAAGCAGCGGAATTGTTCAAGAACATCTTCCAAATAATCAAAACTTCAAAATGGGTTGAGTTTCAGAAAATTGGATTACGAGGTTGAATGGTGCTGTATTCCGTAACAATGAGACACCTCCTATTCTTCACAAGCTATTGAGAAATAACGAGTCCAAGTCAGCATTAAATTTATTGGAAATTTGAGGAAAGCTCTTGAAGTTGGATTTACGAAGCTATTGTTTCAATGATGAGGTTCACGGACCTGTAAAATCGGCTACTGACAGGCGTGATCACAGAAACCTGCAATATCAGATGAAATAGGAGGTGGGGATGAGTTCAAGCCATGAAATTTTTCTCACTAAGGTGCAATTATCTCCTGTATCATGACTGTGAAAACTGAGATAAAGGGTTTTAGTTATTTTATCCTTAACCTGCTTACCAATAGTCATTTTATAGTTTATTTAGCAATAGTTACAACTTAAAGATGTAGTTAAACAGGCATATGAGTTTAAATCAAGTTAGGCAGAGTTCTCCTTTTCTAAAATTTTATAGCTGAACATAGTGTGGACCGGAACCCTCAATATCAGTGTCACTGCAATCCTGTTGGCACTGCTTATACCTTGCAGTAAAATGCTGCAAATGGGAAAAACTTCATAAAGAGCAAATGGGACATGATCATCACTAAATGAGATTACTAAAAAACCTATTAGAAAAATTGATGGCCGTCAGTGCTAAATTGGACAAGTAATTAGACATTCATTAAGTAAATGCCTGCGGGCTGGAAAATTACTTTTTTTTTTCCAGGACTATCTATGTGACTCGACAATTCAATAATGTTCTGTTAATGACCAATATCCCAAGGTTATCAACATAAGTAGGCATTAGTGCTGCAGTCCATGAGAAAGTCATCAAAATGATCAGGAGCTTAGCTAATGATTCCATCCCCAAGAAAAAATATTTCTTGAGACCGGCAAATTATTTTCTTCTAAGAATTTTTTGAGTGCAATATCATAAAAACTATGTATTCTATAATCAAAAATATAAGAGCACATGCTTATAATGGAGTGCTGCATGTCATCAGAATTAGAGAATACTGCAGTCTTTTTACACCACAGTTGAACTCTGTCTCAAATCAGGACTTAATTCAAATTACAGAAAAGAGCGGAGCCAGGCCTGTCAGGGTCTTCAGCCCTTTCATTTTGTTGTGATGTAAGTCACACCCAAGATGATCTGAATTAACTGAGGTTGAGACTTAATTTCAAATTTGCAGTGAGGTTGCTCACGAAGCAAGTCTTGAGTTTCACTGCAATGCACTATTTCCGTGTCCTGCTGTCATTCGTAACAAGGAGTGTCTTTGAAAGCAACGTTTAAAGTTTGGATGCTGCAGGTCAGACTTGTAAGAATACAACAAGATAATGAGATTTTAAATAACAGCAGATGTTATTTTGCTTGGGTTGAGAGCAAGAACAGAAAATTTCATTATGCGGAATGGTACACAATCCTGTAACAGTGAGGTATCTCCAATTCTCAATAAAAGCCAATTGTAGAGATAACGAGTCAAAGTCAGCCTGAAATTTCTCAGAAATTTGTGGAAAGCTCTTTAAGTTGGATTTACAAATCTGCTATTGTTTCAATGATGACGCCAAAGGCTGCTGAAATTTCATTTGACAGGCAAGATCACAGAGAACAGCAACAAGAGAGTTATAAAATATTACAGATGAAATAAGAGATGAGGATGAGTTTTAGCCATCAAGTTCTCACCAGACTCCAGAGGGCAATTGTCTCTTGTATCATGACTGTGAATACTGAGATGTTCCAATTACCATCTTACAAGACAACCTCATTTTAACTGGGAAGTACTCATTTCCAAAGTGGAGGACAATGTTCTTGCACATGTTACTATTATATAGAGCAGTTCACTTTCACACAATATTACCTATAATAACCAATGAGGGTAGTTATCTCTTGCATCATGACTGTGAATACTGAGATGTTCCAATTACCATCTGACAAGAAACCTCAAGCTCAATTTTGACGCTTCTTTCCAAAGTAGATGACGATGTTCTTGGACTTGTGAACTGTTGTATTTACCTGTAGTCTTCAGTTGCTTGGGTTAGGACTATAATCGCTGGCGACATTTTCTGATGCATAATCATCATAGAAATTAAAATAAGAAAAAATGGAAAGAACTTCAGAAAGAGTAAATGAGAGATAATCATCACAAAGTGAGCTTATGAAAAAAAATCCTATTAGAAAAAATTGATGGCAAGCCACTGCCAAATTGGACAAGTAATCAGACATTCATTAAGTAAATGCCTGCGGGCTGGATGGTGCCGTTTTTCCCAAAGGACTATCTACGTGACTCGACAAATACATAATTTTCTGTTAATGACCAATATCCCAAGGTTATCAACATAAGTAGGCACAATTAGTGAGCACTGCAGTCCATGGGGAAGTCATCATAATGATCAGAAAGCTTAGAAAAGGATTACATGTCCAGAAAAAAATTCTTGAGACTGACGTAGATTGAAAGTGAAAAGAAAGTAGCATTGTCTTCAACAGCCTTAGGTCTTCATATTCTTTCTTTTTTTGTTAACACAACTACATTTTGTAAGTACTGCATGACTCTATCTTGATGTTACTTGGTGCAGCAAGAATGTTGCCGGACATCCGCTTCCTCAATTAATTATTTGAAGATTTCGAAGTTGTCAGGGAAATCTCATTGATGGATTTTAATTTACTTCCTGTTTTTCAATATCTGTCTTTCTTTATTGTGACTAATTAGACTAAAAAAAGAGATGGAGAAACCAAAGACAGATTTTCAGATTCTTATGTTCTTTAGCCGTCATAAACATAGGCTGCGCAGCAGCATACCCTCGGCTATTCAGCAGGCTATTCCGCAGGATGGCGTTGGGGGGGGGGGGGGGGACAGGCCGCCCCCAAAAAAATTTGGAGAACAGTTAAAACATGGGCACAGACAATAATTAAGGTTTTGAAAAATAAGGCCATTAGCAATTTCGGAATTCAGATTGACTGGACAGCTTATAATATTTCAGCCACTAATCTCCAATTCTCCATGGGAACAAATTTTTATCTGAATCTATTTATCATTTGAGTTTTTTATCTATCAACATTTTTCTTTTGGCCTGTATGATTCAGACAATAAGTCAGTCATACCATGTAGTTGTCTAACAATAATAAGATGCTTGAAAAAGAAATTTCAATTTGTCATGAATTTCACAAGTGATATACATTGTATGTTTATTTTCATAAAATATACTTTAAAACTCATGATAATCATTATAGTATTGGCCATTATATTGAAGTAAAATAAAATGAAAATTTGCAGAATAAAGTAGATTTTAACTAATAAAAGGAGATTTTGGAAAATTATATTTTTAAAGCATTTTTCTTCATTAAAATATCTCCATAATTTCATGACTGCTGCTTTTGATGTGTTCTGCATATTAGCCAGCCGCTTAACCACCATACGGGACTGACATAAGATTATGTAACAGTTTTACAATGCTGAGACATGGAGCAGCCAAGCCTGATATCCACTGAAGTTTTTACCCCAGTGATCTTGACTTCAGTCATTGAAAGGATTAGCGGGGAAGACAAATAACCTCTGACATAACATTACATAATCAAGACTTCTCCAGTGCTCCATTGAAAAAAAGCCAGTCTGTCTGATTCATTCACACTTAATTTCCATGCAAATAACTAAATAAAAGGGGTTGAGATTACTTTATCTTCTAAAATACAGCACTGAATTTAGATATTAGCGTAAAGTTATGATAATTGGGAGTTAAAGATTTAGTGTCAACATTTTAAAATATTAACAAACAAATGCATGTTTTGAATAGGCTATACTTAATTAATGCTTTGAAAGTCCACTTGTATAAAATTGATATATTTCCTATTGATAATTTTTGATGAGGAGTAGTACAAAAAGTCAAATTTAGACATTATTGTGGCAAATTTGATTGACCAGGGCCAAATATTTACTGATATACGATTATCTGAAAATCCTTCATATTTATCTAATGTTGTTAAGATTGACCTCTGCTGTGAATAAAAATTTCATATTGATCAAAATTAGCATGATGATGATGTGAAACATGTCAGGTTTATTTCGACAAAAAAATGTCAACAACTGGTAAGTATTTATGTCATTGGGATTAGACCTATAAAAGGCTCAACTGGGATAAAAGATAAGTACATTTACCCAAAAATGATAAATATACATGCCATAGTTTTGGCTTGACACCCAATACACAAAAAAATATTTTTTCATATTTTTCAATAATTGTGAGAAAAGTATTAATCTCATGTGGATTAAACCCCTAAAAGGCACAACTAGGATAAAAGATACAATAATGTGCAAAATATAAAAAGTATACATCCCATAGTTTTGGCATTACTCCCAATACACAAGTGGGACGCCCGTCATCCGGACGACCAGACGGACAGATTTTCCTAAGTAACTACAATACCCGTCGGCAATGTATACATTGCCGAGGGTAAAAAAACTATTGAAATAGCCATGACACAGAAATTGGCATTTTCTCCAATTAATTATGTAATACTCCCACTATGTAAAGAAAGAAAAGATTACTTTTTGAATCTTTATATAATTGTTTTCTCAAAAGTGATAAATAGCCAGTGTAAACAACTAAATGTGGTGGATAAGAAGTCTTGTTTATAATTTTCAAGCTGCGAGATATATTAACACAAATTAATGCTTTCGCAGCCATATACGTTATATTACCTAAATATGATAGATCTGTATCCCCGTTTCTGTATACTTTTTTCAGCTTATTTTTCTGGCTCCCTAATGAACAATTTATGGACTCCTTAACACTGCTTTATTGCATGACATAAATATCAATGAACACTGCGGATATTTTCAGCTACTGATGTTGCATTGTTCGGCATATTTATGCATAAAGTATGACAAGCCTTTGTGCCTCCTGAGTTGTTTGGCGATCAATCAAGCTACAATTATACAGGATGATGTATTCATGCAATCAAGAGGAAAAAAGACTTGGGCAAATGCAGTTTTTCATAGTATTTAACATTTCACTTGTCCTGTAACTCATATTGGAAGGCAGTCGAAGTGAAATTATAAATCAAGAGGATATTTGGAAACTTTCTTTCTTGAATTTAACTAACATCAACGTCATCCATCACCCAGGTTTATCCAACCATGTTTCAAAACTGACATAAGTGAGGCAATCTTCACCTTGGTGATTGAATCATTCTGGAGCTTGTCTGATCACTGCAATTGGGGATTGCAATCTCATCACAAGTGGCTTCATGTCATAATGAGGAAATATTTTGTCGGGTCTTCTATGATTTTCTGGCTTAGAATTGAAAACAAGCTATTTTTTTACATGGCAGAAAATATCTATGTAGGCCTACAGAAGTTAACCAAGATGATTTATTGATTATGAGTGATACTTTATAAGATGAAATACTTCAAAATTGATGCATTTTTTAACATAGTAACTGGGAGACCAAAATGTATGGTCTCTCAGTAATTGCTAAATGGGAAGCTAAATTCAATATTTGATAGTCCTGCAACAATAATATCAACAATTTGAATTCTGAACTGCACGTGTCACAGAGACTTGTCCTTTCACATTATTCTTTGTGAAAAATAATTTCAGTGAGGATCTGGTCAAATAATTGTAGGGCGTATACACTAGGGTGGGACTGGCGCCCCACATTTTGGAAATCTTAGGCGGATCAAACCTGACTTTTTTTTGCAAGTGAGGTTGGCATATAAGAGCTTGTGTGTAAAATTTCAGCTCATTCTATTAATATTTAGAGGTGGCACATTTCACTTGAAGTTTATAATGTAAATCCCCATTGGCGAGAGCTGAAAAAACCTGAAAAAAGCATGATTTTCCAAAAATGAGACTTAGAATCAATATTTTTTGACCATTCAAAGACCATGGGGGAGGGTTTTGGGAGGGCACTTCAGAACAGGCGTCCATTTTGCTGTAACATATATTGTTTGGCCACTATGAGGAGCTAAAATCTCAAAATTTAGGCGTTTTTGAGTCATTTTCGTCATATTCAGCTGATATTGGACATCACATAGTGCAGAGATGAAGAGTGGAAAATGAAAAATTATAGCGGTTATGAACTGCCCTCCCAAAACCCTCCCCCATAGTTTTTGAATGGTCGTAAAATATGGATTCTAAGTCTCATTTTTGGAAAATCATGCTGTTTTGCAGGTTTTTTCAGGTCTCGCCAATGGGGATTTACATGATAAACTTCAAGTGAAATGTGCCACCTCTAAATATAAATAGAATGAGCTGAAATTTTACTCACATGCTCTCATATGCCAACCTCACTTGTAAAAAAAAGTCAGGTTTGATCGGAAAACTTTGGGGCGCCAGTCCCACCCTAACATACACTGCATACAATCATGAGTGTTTTATTCCATATCATAACTTACTTTTGCTGTAGAGTGTAGAATTGGCTGACAAAACAGGAATGTGAAATATTTAATGTGCGTTGTACAAGACAGGAGGATATAAAGTTTTAATGAATTTTTTTCCTTCTGTTCCTTTATTGTTTTCTCTTGCAAAGGTGAATGACCTTTTTCCTTTGATCTGCTAAACTCTGGTTTATAACTACAAGGCAAATTCAAGCTTGGACTTTTAATCAAAAGCTGCTATGGAATATTCAGGAATCTTGAGGAAAATACAGATTCAAAATATATAATCAGCAAATGATAGAGATACTACAAAGCAACTAAAGACTGGTGATGGCATTTTGAATATTGTGTGAAGATTTCAATTTTGGTATCTGAATTACCTCACAATATCTGGACTTGATTGACATGATATTGGATAAATAAAATGAATACTCTGCAAGCTGCAAGGCATTGCATTCTATTGTATGCCCCAGAGCTACGCTAAAATGTGTTCTTTAAAAGCTGTGAAAAACATAAATACTAAAGCAACAGCCCTATACTAATTGAGCAATTCCTCAAGCAGCACTCAGTCTCCTGAAGTGATGGATGTCTTTTCTATTGTTTTTTCTTCTTGAACAAATTAATTTAACATGCAAAGTGGTATTTACTTTGATGGATTTCCTACATTCTTCCCTAATTTATCTTATTAGGAAACCAATGAATAGAACTCACAGTTGAATTAGTTGTTCTAATGCAACTGTGAGAAATTGATCGATGGCCCAAGGAAAGAACTTACCTAAAAAGTGCTGAAAGAGAGATGTGGTTGAGAAGTCTAAATCACTGCAGGGACTGATTTATGGTAAGTATGCAGCTACAGCAAGTTTTGCCTTTGGCTTTTATTAATAAGGCTAATAAAATAATAAAATCTTTCTGAAAGTTTTTGCAGGTGCCCATAGCCCCAAATCATGTGACACAATAATCCCATTATAATCTTCAATGGCCATGTGCACTAGGGTGCATCGTCTGCCCCCTAAAAATGAAAAAATTGAAATATTCACTTGCACTTTTGCCATATTGTACCTTTGCCCGTAGAAACACATTCTGCAAAATTTCAATAAGATCTGATGTGGCTTTAGGGTGGCACTTTTGTGTACAAGTTGAGTCCAAACTTGTCAAAAGATGATGCTTTGAAAGGTCGCGGTTAGAAATATCTAGCTAATGGTTCGCTGTATGATTTCAATTCATATACCATTATCCTTAGAAGAAAATTGTCTTTAATTTGAATGGTAGGAAGCTATATTTCTGAAAATTTCTTATGCTTTAAGTTTTTCGGAAAGCCGAAAGTTTCTGACTATAATGACAAAATGTTTGAAAAAATCAACTGAAAAGCTCAACTTTTGTCTAACTTTGACGTAATCGTTAGAATAAAACATCAGGAACACTGTGTTGAAAAAAGTAGGAAATTGAAAATTTTTTCTAGATAGTTATTAATCAAATTCAAATGTGCAAATTTTCATAAATTACATGTGAATATGAGAAATACAACAGTTCGTTGAGACACCATTCTGCGTCTTTTTTTCTTCTGACTACATCATAATGCAATCAAGGTTTTATCAGATGATGTAGTAGACCATATTTCCACTTTGTAGACTTCTTTGACCTCGCAAAGTCATATTAACATCCTTTTTTTTTATTTATCATATTTTACCCAATAAAAAAGAAAATATCTCCACTCAATTTTGACTTCTACTGAATGGAAACCATTGATGTTGGTATTCAAATTAAAGCTCTCTTTCTAAGGAATCTAACTGTGCCACTCAAAAATCATTTCATATAAAATTGACAATATTATTTATAACCGCGAATCGCTAAAATGTGACCTAATACTGAAATTTCAAGGCTGTTGTGCCACCCTTTAGCAATAGAATTTTTTTCCTAAAGTTTTGCAGGGCTTCTTTTATGATACAAGGGAACAATCATGCAAAAGTGCATGATGTTTTGAAGATATAGGGGCAGACGATGCACCCTAATGTGCACCCTCTAAATATTAATCTTGTAATCAAGATCTGTCACATTTTGACGTGAATTAACCTTCAAAGTTAAAATCCCAGGTTTCAACCCATTTGGTAAAGAAAATTGGTGTAGTGAATGCAAATACATGTCATTTTATGATTAGCAAGTTTTGTGTATCCATTGTGTACAGTAGCTGTGCATGACATCAGATTGCTTTTGTTAGAAACATGTCACATTTTAGGCAAGAAGGGTGCACAATGTTATCCTGTTAAACCCATAACCCTATACAACAACTGCTTTTAGGGTAATGGTAACCCGGAATGTTCCTTTTGGGGCACATGCTAGGTCACATCAATATCAGTATAGAGCATTAATTCACCCAAAACAATCTCCCGTTACAAATTAGGGGAGTGCTCTGTATCCTCACCTTGATTCACGGCAAAGGCCTCCGAGCCCATAGAATTGAAGTCTTGAAGAGCCAAAGTGTGTAAGAGAGCACTTTTTCAAAATTCTGATAACATTACAAAGTTCTGTGACAACTGATTGTGATCCCACTTTACCATGCACTGTTCAATAGCATGTATTCATATTAATTGTGATGTTTTATCCCCCCACATGCTCTTAAAAAAATTTGATTGCCAGACATCTTACACTCCTGGTCAGTAATTTTGAAAGGCATTTGATGTGAAATTAATAACTTAGGTCAATTAATGGAACTTTTTCCCCAAATTTGATTAGCAGCAACATCCTCCATCACATGAGTCCATTCAGCATTCGGCTATGTTTCAAAACTGGCATTTATAACTGAGTGAATCTCCCATTTGGTGATTGAATCATTGTGAAGTTGGTCTGATCACTTTGATCGGGGATCGCAATCTTGTTACAAGTAGCTTCATATCATAATGAGGATATTTTGTCTTGTCTCTAATGGTTTACTGGTTTAGAATTTACTGTTTTCCACACAAAAGGAAATATCTAAAAGTTCGCCAAGATAATCTATCATGATCATGAGTGCTTAGTTACAAAATATGAAATCTATATTACCACTTGGTTATTGACTTGAAGCCCAATTCATCCTGCCTGCAAGTGAATGATGAGTAACATTTTGGGAAATGATCTGACCTTATAATTGCAGAGCATAGTATACAGTCATCAGTATGTAATTCCATGTCAAAATTTACGCTTGCTGCAGAATTTAATGACAAAAGAGGAACTTGAGAGTTAAATTGGTTTTTAATGCATATATACATTTACAAAACAGGAGGAAGCAAGGTAAACCTTTTTTCCTTCTGTTCCATAATTTTTCATCTTTTGGAAAGGTGAATGACTTGTTTCTTTGATCTGTCCACGACTGCTTTATAATTACAGGGCAGATTCAAGGAAGAACTTTTAATAAACACACAAATTCAAAACACATTGTCAGGAAATAACATAGAAACTAAAGACTGGTTTATTGCAAAACAAAAACAAAAAAACAAAAATGCTTCCTAAATGAACTCTGATACGCCAATGCGTCAAACATATTAATGTATCATCTAAACATTTGGCATTCATGCACTAGGAATACTGTGTAAAGATCTATATTTTTGCACTGAATTCCCCTTCTTGTCTGGACAAACTTTGTCTAATTAAATGTGGCAAGTGACCGAAAAACTGAAACGCTTGTTCTGAATCCTTTACTCTAAATTATCAACTATTTATCAGTTAATCTGTACTTCTGGAAAATGTATGGTGTTTAATTCTATGTTGAATGCACATACGTTATACTGATATTTACCTTTTTAGTCCTATGCAGAAAGACACTCTAATTTAACAATTCCTCAACTAAACCAGCAACCTCCTGGAGTGATGGATGTCTTTTCTGTTGTTTTTTCTTCTCGAACAAATAAATTTAACATGCAAAGTGGTATTTACACTGATGGATTTTCTACATTCAGCCCTAATTTATCTCGTTAGGTTACCAATGAATGAACTCACTGCTGAATTAGCTGTTCTAACGCAACTGCGAGAAATTGATAGATGACCCAAGAAAACAACTTGCCCATACATCACTGCTGAAAGAGATATGTTTGCGAACTTGAGAAGTGGAAGTCATTGCAGAGACAGACTCTCTTATGATTTACAGGTTAAGAACGCAATACAGCATGCATTTTCTCATATCAGAGCAAAAATTTAACTCTTGTCTCTGTCTTGAATAATCATGATAAACTTGTTCAGCATTCTTGTGACACATTAGGGTAATCCCATGTCAAATTGTAACAGCCTTGAGCAATCTCTAAATCTGTTCTAATCGATTTGGCTTCAATTCTGACACTGTTGCAAATTCAAAGTTGAGATGCTCAATCAGTCATTTAATTGACTGGTTTGTCTAGAATCTCATTCTGCACTATGCTAATTTTTTCTAAACTAATCCCCTTTCAACACTTTCAGCCTCTCAACGTTCTGCACGACCTTATGTTTCATGTTTACTATTTTCTTACAGATGACATGGAAATTGTACATTCCATGAAACTAAAGAATGTTTCATGCTTAATTCAATGGAGTCTTGAAATTTAGTCCTCAATTCCAGAGCTTTTTTGATCTCTAATAATATTATGTTGCAATTTGATGAACGGTTTCCAGTATTAAGTTTACTATCCAGACCCTAACAGCTATAGTGAAAAAGGCCTGTTACACCATTCTTTGTAAATCATGGCTGTAGCTTTTATGTCATGCCATCAGATTGTTTGAGGTGCAGCTCACCACATCTAATGCCAGAGGGGCCATAATGTCGTCCGTCTAAGCTTAATGTAGCATCTTTCTGGGCACAATGTTTACCATTACAGCCCTTGAAAGATAACCTCCGACCAACATCACTATTAATATTCAATAAATGTGCCATAAATTTTGGCAAATGTTTCCTTTGTCCAGACTCATGTTGAGCAAATGAAACTTTAGGGTTTTTCCTTTTTCCATTCAATGTTTCCTTGATTTGTACTGCACAATGAAATTTATAATGTGTGACAGTCAGCTTTGAGATTGCAGTTTCACCGAACAGTGGATCCTGTATTACAAATAAGACCCTTGTTTTATGTCCGGTATGTCATTACCTTTTTGCTTTCCTTAGTTTTTGCAGATCTATAGGATTTATACAAAACCAGTTCCATTTGCAAGTTCTGTGTATTGTGAACAAACTCTATTGTTGATGTCAGAATAATGTTATCAGAACTGCACATACATATAAAATCCATGTAAAAGTGATGTAAGCAACTTTAAACAGTGCACGAGTAACCAAATTGAATGTCTACTGTCTTATATATCTTACTGAATGCTGCAATGACCCTAGCGAAGTGTTATATCAGACTGCTTTTGAAAGTAACATCATGTCACATGCAAGAATGGTGCATATCTTTATTCTGTCAAAGCCCATAATAGGGGGGGGTGATAATTCCAAAAAGTTTCTGTGTGGCTTTTTTTGTGTGACCTGGACCTAGTTAGGCAACACGGTTGCCTCCGTTTGTCAATATAAGCCGAAAACCGATATGGACGGAGCCTTTGTAGGTTGACGCGAAGAAACAATGACGAAAATTACCAAAAAAAATCATATCTCGAGAACTATTGGCCTTAGAGACTTGTGAATAGGCTCAAATTAACCGGAAGCCTCACTTTTATATCAGTGTTTCATAGTAACTATAGGCCTAAGTGCAATACTTTTTTTGTTATTGGACAAAAACTGTTTTTTTGCTCTTTTCCGAAAGTGTACAGCGTAAACTCGCATTGCAGACTGTGTGTGTAGTGTTAGAGCCTAAATAATTGCAAAAATTGCTCAATCTTTGTTTGCATTTATACATATATGCATTTGACAGTTCTATGCAATGTCAATAATACTGAAACAAACTATACCAAGTTGTTGTATACCGTGCATAGATTATGCCTAAATTGATTTGATCAGCGAGATACTTGATTTACTTATGACAATAACATTAATATTTAGTTTCATAAAACTGCGTGGTACTCTGTTTGCAGCTATCTTAAAAGTCTTGAGGTTCACTTACAAGATCTTTGACAAGCTTATAAAACAAGTGACATTCACAACACCATAATAATTCTATTTCACATGTGAGACAGCAGTTATGCCAGTAATAGCATAAATAATGAATCTATTAATACTAAAAGTCCAATAATGGAAAATGACATCCCTGATGGACAAGTAACTCTAAAATTGATTGTTAATCACATTCATTTGTTTCCTATGCTCATCTTGCAGTAACAGGGGCGTCAGTTTCATTTCAATGAGGTGGGGCAAGTAGCCGTCACATCTTTGTGGAAGATGTCAGTGGAAAAATTAAATTTTTTTTTGTTTCCGAAACATGTATACTTTGGTTAAAAAGTGGTGGGGCAAATGCAAATGCCCCACCACCCCACCTACAATGACACCACTGTGCAGTAATGATATATTATAACAAGAAAATAGAGGATTTTTCAAGAAGTCTTAAGAGAAACAAGAAGATGAGACAGGATCTAATCACTTTTATAAGTAGTATGACTAAACAAAACAATTTACAATATATTGACTGTGCCTGACATCTTAATGCACAAAATTTTTATCAGGAATATTGGTCCATACCCTCAAAGTTTGGGTTGCATATAGCTCTGAAAATAGAGTAAGCTGTTTCTCTGAGGAGAGAAAGGTTAAGCTGAAACATCTACCTCTGGCAAGTGACCTTGTGCCAATCCCAGGGACTTCTTAAAAAAATACAGTTCTTTCTCCAACACCCCCTTGCTTAATTCTGTGGTGAATGCCTTCAGTGACATTGAATTCCCCAGCATCTTGTGACTGAGCACTTTGTTTTTAGCACTCTTTATCTCGTTGAACCAACTAACTTTTGACCAATGGACAGGCAACCAAATAAAAGCAAAAGTTACACAGACAACATGTGACAAAAGATGACCAGGAAGTACTACTTGAGGAGAACAAGTCAATCAATTTCTTGTTCAGAAACAATTTCAGGCATGAAACTGGGATGTTGAGAATCTTTCATCTCTAACAAGTTAGCCATGCAAGTCAATAGAGATGTTGACAATCTCTGTAAAGTAGCAAAAACTGAAAATTAAAAATGAAAGTTTTATTTGTCAGGTCAGGTTATTTATTTAGTCAAATCAAGTCTGTTTGAAAAATGGCTACACTTTAAAGTGGATGTGGCTGCACAGTAAAAAAAAAAAAAGTTACACATATGTATAGAATTATAGACAGATTGTAAAATTTGAGATACAACATGCCAAAAATACAAAATTTCTCAATTCCTAGAATTTGTGACATGTTTCTACAGAAGGTGGAATAAACATAAGCCTTTTTTGTGAACGGGAACTAAATATTTCTGCTTACCAATGTTAGGTTGAAAATTTAAGATCACCTTTGTATATCAGAATATCTGATCCATCACCACCATAAGAAGCCACACAAATGTCTCACTGAATACTTAAGACTTACACATTCACAGCTTCAACTTGATAATGCTGCTTCAGTTTGCAAAACCTGTCAGTGTCCTCTCGATAAGAAAAGAAACAAACCAAAAAGTAAAATTACTAATATAGTGAAATGTGCTGTCCCTAGGAGACTCCTTACATTTTCTTACATGAAAATTGGTAAACAAAATTAGGCCTACTTTTCTTCACCAAACACACACTTACTTTAAAATATGAGGAAATGACTGAAGACAAATAAATCCCAAGTCATTATAGTGCTGACGAGGATAAAACAAGGACACATACATATCGTAAGACAAAGATAGACACTGTTACACAGAAAGACTGATTTGGCTAAAACTGCAACATCAATCTTCAATGTTTAGGATGATACTTCAATTTTTGGATGATAGAGCAAGTGGAGCAGACATTTTTTAAAGCTAACATTCTTCAAATTAAGCCTATAAAGTTCCTAAAAAATCGAAAATATAAGGTTTTGCACAAAATCAAGGTTTTTTGGCTATATCTTAAAAAATAAGGCAGATAGGCATATATTTACAATGAAAGACGAATATAAACTTAGGGATTGCGAATAATTTGAGCCTATTTTGAAGTCTGTATGTGCATTCGTTCTCGAGATATGGCATTTTCGGGTAATTTTGCAGTCGACGCAAAAGGCTTATCTTCAAAGCCTCCGTCCATATGGGTTTTTAAAACCAAATAATGCGATTGAGGTACCTTTGGGTTTCTTTTGACCTATATTTTCATATTCCATCCACACAGGTATGATTTTCTGAAATTTTTAAAATAACACCCCCCCCTACCCATAACCCCTAACCCGATGCAACAACTGCTATTAAGGTAATGCTTACCCATAATGTCCCTTTTTGGATACAAGTTGGGTCATATCAATAGCAGTAAGGAGCATAAATTCACCCAAAATCGCATCCTGTTACAAGTGCTCTGCATCCTAACAATAATTCACTGTGGAACTTCAATCTTCAGAGCCAGTAACATTGAACCCTTTGAATCAAAGAGACATCCCTAACAAAAAAATTGTTTCTTAGCTTTTCCATTTCTCTACACTATAACTGTGAAACTTTACAACAATCTAACTCCACCATTTTAATTGCACACTTTCGCATTATAAAATTGTAATCCTGTACGTATCGCTGCATTTCACAGTGCTTAGCACTTTACTCATATGGTAACTCATTTTGAAAGGCAGTTGATGTGACATTATTAACCAACCCTGAAAGGATTTTTCGAAATTTTCCTTCTTAAATGTAATTACCATCAACATCCTTCATCATCGAGGTCTACCCAACAATGTTTCCAAACTGACATTTATATAATTGAGTCGATCTCCATCTTGGCGATTGAATCATCGTGTAGCTTGTCTGATCACCATGATTGAGGATCCCAATTTCATTAAGAATCATTAACTTGTACTTCTACTTCAGGAACATACAAATGTCAAGAAAACAGCCTTAATGGAGCAATTCCTAAAGCAGCACTCGCCACTTAGTCTCCAAACTGAAGTGATGGATGTCTTTTCTATTGTTTTTTCTTCTCGAACAAGTTAATTTAGCATATTCACTTTGATGGATTTCCTACATTCTCTCCTAATTTATCTTGTTAGGAAACCAATGAATGGAACTCACACAGTTGAATTAGCTGTTCTAATGCAACTGTGAGAAATTGATCGATGGACCAAAGAAATTACTTGCTTTAACAGCACTGCTGAAAGAGATGTATATGAGAACTTGATCAGTCCAAGTTATTGTCAAGACTGACTGGAGGTATGGATGCAGTACAACAAGCGTTATGTCCAATTCGGGGGAAAAACATAGCTCTCATCTCTGACGAATCTCAGTAAGCCATTCTTCATTCTTGTGATACTTTAGGGTAATCTCACTTCACATTCCAACAGTCCTGTGCTACCTCTCAATATTTTACAATCAATTTGACTGCAATTTTGACGTTTCTGTCACAACAATGTGAAGTAACCTTACATTGCCACAACATTGAGATGCGAACATTATTATTTTGAGTTGCACCTTGCAAATGAATAGTTTAGGTGCTCAATTTGACTTCAGACTGCATGGTTAGGATGCAGTCTCATGCTGCATTGTGCTAACTCTTTCTAAACTATTTCCTTTTCAACACTTGCAGCCTCTCAAAATTCTTCTTGAAATCTTATGTTTCACGTTTACAGTTTTCTTACGAATTATCATATTATATAATACATGGAAATTGCACATAGTAATGAAATTCTAGAATTGTTTCATGTTCAGCTCACTGCGTGCAGGCCTGAAGTCTCAATTCAACATCCAAGATCTTTCATGATGTCTAATCTGTTGCAATTTAATAAAAGGATTCCGGTTTCAAGACCCTCAAAAGGACCCAGAAAGCCTGACATCTTTCTTCGGTAAATCAAATTATGGTTACTGAATTTAGCTGTGCAGTCAAAATATTTTTTTATTTGAAAGTAGCCTACAACAATATCTCCTATTCTGTAGCCTTTTCAGTAAAGACCTTGAGTTAGTTACTTAAAGGTATGACTCACTGTATCAGACAATGAAAGATAAAAAATCATCAAACAACAAATAAGTTACAAAGCCAACTAAGTTCGCTAAAGTATCTTAAATATATCTATTTCCTGAAGCAATAATTTTAACCAAACATCCATGAATCTGATGCTCTTGAGTTTGGCAAGAGACCCATTCTTGTAGCCACTGTGTCATGCCATCCAATTGTTTAAGGTCACAGCTCACCATATTTAATGCCAGAGTGGCCATAATGTCACCCGTCTAAGATTTAAATTGTAAAAAGCTATATATATATCTGGGACTAATCTTAGAAAAATGTCTTGATTATAATGTTACATCAACTGCCCTTGCCAACTCGGCTGGAAGAGCGCTTGGAAGTATCCAAAACAAAGTTTACAAATTGAGAGGTTTAGGATTTAGAACATACAGTAAATTGTTTGATTCAGGTGTTGTTCCTATTATGGATTATTGTTCAGGAGTTTGGGGCTACAAAGACTTTTCTAAACCTGAAGCAATACAAAAACTAGACGTCATATTGAAATACTACTTCTTTGGAATAGACTTGTTTACATGGATGAAAACAGACTAACAAAGCAAGTGTTTGAAGTTGATCAACAAATTAACAAGAGAAATTGGAGTAATGAGGTTTTACAAATATTCACTAAATTGAATCGTAGCCTACTCAAAATTTTGTAGAAAATTTACCTATTAACCTAGAAAATGCACAACGTCAACTGATGGAAATTTATAAAACCAACTGGAAAAATCAAGTAGGCCTAACTAACATGCCAAAATTAAGAACTTACAGAGAATTTAAAACTACATTTGGTACTGAGGATTATGTATATAAAATTTATGATAGAGGTCATTTGTCTGTTCTTTCACAATTTAGGTTCGATGTTTTACCATTAGCAATAGAGACAGGACGTTACAATGATATACCATTAGAATATAGAGTTTGTGAATTTTGTTCCTAGCATGTTCTAGAAGATGAATATCATTTTTTGTTCCATTGTAATACTTACAACGATTTACGTAATTTACTTTTAACTCGTGTTTTAGATTATTGTGTGGATTTTTACTTTTTATCATTACAAGAAAAATTTAAGTTGTTGATGTCCTAGGATTTAGTTAATTTACTGCAGAATATTTGTTTAAAGCTTTCGATAGAAGAAGAAGTTTGTTGTTTAAATAATGTAAATATATGATTGTAAATGTTTTAATATTGTAAATATGTGATTGCAAATGTTTTAATATTGTAGTTTCCAGAAAATTTGTTGTTAAAGTTACTTTTGAATTATTTTGATGACTTGTAAGCCCATATAGGGCTAGGTGTATTTTTTGTTACACAGGTCAATAAAGAATTTGTCTGTCTGTTTGTCTGTCTGCTTTATGTAGCATCTTTCTGGGTACAATGTTTGCCATTACAGCCCATGAGAGATAACCTCCAACCAACATCACTATTAATATTCAATACATGCGCCATAAATTTTGGCAAATGCTTCCTTTGTCCAGACTCATGTTGAGCAAATGAAACTTTAGGGTTTTTCCTTGTGCCATTCAACGTCTCCTCTGATAAATTTGTATTGCACAATGAAATGTTTCATGTGTAACAGTTAGCTTAAAGTTCTAAGACTGCTCTGGAAAAGTTTTCTCTTTGGCTTTGCATACAAGGGGTTGTAGGGAGATTTGGGGTGGAGAGGATAAAAGAGGGCAAAATAGGTAAACAGAGGACTTCTGACAGAAAATTTTCTTACTTTATTTTGGGTTGTACTGTACACTGTAATCAAGGAGGCATAAGTGTTTATTCATCAGCTGAGGGAGAATCACCACCCATAAGATATATGGTAGGTTATAGTGCATGTCTTCCTAGAGAGTTGATTAACAATAGGCTCTATGCACTCTGTGGAGGCAACAGCCCCTGGTAACACAAATAAGGCCAGTTACATCACTGTTACTGAGCCATCCAAACGCAAATGAGGCTTGTTTATTGGTCTGCACCTGGCGACTCGGTGGCGAGTGCCTTGAAATAATGCTTGAATGGGAGTTCCAGAATCTGAATGCCAAGATAATCATGTTTCTTTGTGTTTGAGTTCATGTCTCATTTAATTGTATTGTTTTTGTTTCATAACATCATGCGGTCCACCCACATTTGTGTGACTGTGACATATCCATATTCACAATTCTAATGCAGATACTAGAGCACATCTTAAGGTCACAGATACTTCTTGAGACTAGTCCTGCTATTTTGGCCTTATGAAAACGCCTTGTCAGTCACTTACATAGGAGGAAATTTCAGCTGACAGGCTTGTAAAGTAACTTTGAAGTTACAGATTGAAGCAATCTGCCTACTTTTGCATATGATAAAATTTTTGAGAAAGTTATACAACACTGTGGAAGCTTTTTAATAGACTTTTGCATTTCACAGCCTACAACATTAAAGATTTTCACCCTTTGTCTTTTGACTTCGAGTTAGATCTTATATTATTGTTTCCATTCTTGCCTCACCTCTGGCCCATTTGGTGGGGGTTTTTGATGAATAAAAGGTTGCTAAATTTAGATATGTCAGCTTAACAACACACAGCTTTTCTTCAATAACATTAAACGATATTCTGATTACACTGAAAGGATCATTTTGCCATTTTTACATATAAGTTATGATGAATATTATAATTTATAGATATCACAATTGTCTTTTGAAGTGCAATGATTATTACATTTTTATAAGATAATGTTAAAACAATTTGCTGAAGTGGGTCATTGTTACAATATTGGAAAGAAATACTTTGGAAAGACATTGTCAGCTCTCCAGTTCATCCTATTTTATTGCATGAGTCAGCAATTGTGGCCATGCATATGATACTTAGACCATGTGTCTGGCTTAAGGGACCGGCAGACAGTATTATCTATTTCCTCACATACTAGCTGTTTCTTGTTTGTAGGGAGGTCACACCTTGCAATATTTTGTCATTTTCTTTGGTCTGACATTATGGTTATCATATTCAGTGCTGGAGACAAGACACCTGATATAATTTAGCAGCTATATGACTTTTACAGGACTCATTATTTTAACTGCAAAATATGGATGTTGTCACACATAAGTAACATGCGTTAAAAATATTTAGAAGTAGCCCTCTGTCTAACATTTCTACAAGAATGGACAGAAAGCGATATTGTTTGAGAGAAAACCAGTCACACCTACACACCAACACAGATTCTATTTTGCCTAGCCTTTAAATATTTCTTTCTGCAGTTTTGACCAGAACTGAAGGGTGCAAAGCCACTTGCTGTGAATGTGTTGAGAGGCCATGGACATTGGCTATCTGTTTTCAATTTGTATGTTCAAATGTTAGTCATTAAACCAACCCCAAAAGCTCAAAAAATATCTTTATTTCATTAGAATAAAACCTCTTCTGGCATTCAGTGAAGAATGGCTCAGTCTCTAATAGAATGATGATGGTGTCATTAATGCATTTGAAATCATCTCTAGAGAGCTCTTTGAAATTATGTCACCTAGTGCCCCGCAGACAAATCCAGTTAGTGATAAAGATGGCAGACTGATCTTCTAGAAGCTGCTTTGAATTATGGGCAATTATTCAATGTGACTTGTGTGTGAAGCTTCTCGCGGATTTTTCTCATATCTACCAGGCAATTAATAAGTGACAGTGATAGGCACCTTACTATATAATGAGCCTCTACCTGCTTGCAACCTTGCTTGCTTTCTGACAATAAATATACTTCCAAGTGGAAAACAATATTCGGTCTGATCCTCTTTGCAGCCTGAAGACTTATGATAAATGTGGAGCGAAGGATTCCGGGTTGTTCCGGCAGAGTAGATTACAATTGACAAAACGGAGAGCACAGCACAGGTTATGTCATCTATTTGTACATGTGGCAGTAAAAAGATAAGGCTTTCTCACAAAGAACATGGATTGAGAATACTGTTTCACATGGAAAAAATGGTTGATTAGAACTTCACGTCCTGTATATATATGCATTCTAGCATGGCAATCAGAACAGGTGCTGGACACTAAAATGGTGCCGAGGATGGTTGAAACTCATTCAGTAACACTAGCGAATCTTGTACGATTATGTCATAATGCCAAAAGTTTATAATGAGTTTTATACTCCACCAAGACAGTCTAGCGGTAGCGTGTCAGGTCAGGCTGCCAATCGCTGGGCCCAGGGTTCAAATCCAGCTCTTGCCTGGTCACCTGAGCCTATGTTGGACTGCTGTTTCAAATATCCTTCACCTCATTGCCATGTCCTCCTCCTGTCCTAATTAGCCTACCAAGTGTAAAAATACAGGACGTAAAGCCCCAATCATCCATCAATCTATCTTGCTGAATAGTATGCCATCACAGCTTACTCAATACAGTTGTTTAGTGTGGAAGGCTCAAAGTTCTCATCTTACGGTCAGAACAGGAGTGACTTCATTGACAGGTTTATTGATTAAGAATGACCTCATGGCATCAGCAGGGCCACCCACCTTTGTGTTGCATGGCCATATTGACCAGCAGATGATAAATTAGACAGGAAAACCCCTGCCTTAGGTCAGGAAAGTACTTTCTCACAAGGTGACACCTTTTGCATCACTTGTTATTGTGGCAACATGACTTGCCTGCAGGCAAATTTCAGAAATGGCTCAAAATTTGAAAACCTTGAAATTTCAGCTGAAAAAAATTTGAAAATTTTTCGTTCCAGAAATGCCTTTTAAAGTATGCGCTGGGTGGGTCAAACAGTCAGCTATCACTGCAATTTCATTTCCAAGGGTCCCAATACCCCGCTGATCTGTACTGAGGTGATAAACTTAGCTGTAATGTTTTATGACTGTGATTAAAATCACACTTCTAACTAAATCCTGACCACTTAGGGCTAAAAAATCTATTGCCAATGATTAGGCAAGTTGCTTGCACATTTTGGGCCAAGTTTCAGGTCTCTAGTGCCAATCATTTTTGAGAAACCGCATTTGATCAATTAAAATGCCTATAACTTGAAATCCGTACCACTTAGAGCTGAATAATGTATTACCAACAAATAGGAAAGTGGCTTTTCTGCACACATTGAGCTATATTTCAGGTCTCTATGACCAATAGTCAATGAGATAGAACATGTCCTTGAACCAGAAATTTACAAAAACAAACAAAAACACTCTTTTCATCAATATTTTGGATTCTGAATAATAAAGATGATCTCCACTACTTCCTCCAGTGCCCAGTGTCTTTACTAAACCATATTTCAGATGCTAGACAATGATTAAATGTTACTGGCACCCCATATTTGGTTAGTAGTTTCAGAGAAGCATCAAACTTCATACTAAGCATGTCAGATGCAAAGAAAATGCAAAAATGTTATGCAATAGTCTGTTGAAACATCTGTTGATAATACGTATTCAAATGATTTCAACTACAGTCACCTGCAACAAAATTTTAGTGACGTAAAGGCAATATGCCATTTTTGACATGACGCTAATGACAGCGTGATGCTAATGATAATTACAGTAAAAATCTTTGCAGGGACCAGTGGAAGACTGGCAGTCTGGCAATATGTGCATGCAATGACCTTATGAACACCAGACATATGTTCACAGTGATTTTGGTCCTGAAATATGCAGTAAAAATAGAGTAGCAAGGCGTTTGCTAATGCCAAATTGAGATAGGACAACTGACATGCCAACAGAAATACTCTAATATGTTGGTTTACATTGTAACAAGGTGGAGCTGTTGTGCAGCCAAGCGCACAGAGCACTGTCTCACACGCTACCTAGACTTCAGACTGACAAGACGTATCAAGGAATATACTACAAGATCAACACTGTTCAACAATCGTTTCAGTGGTGGCAGTGGTTCACCAAGGTGCCTCTTGTTTTTGGAGAATATAGGCAGTATATCTGCTGCTGTTCGGCAGCTTTTGAGCCTGTTTTTAACGTTTTTTTTCGGCGAAAATTGCCGTTTTTCCGAGTGTATAGATGGCCATGTGCGCTGTCAAATGTCAGATTGATTGACAGGTGACTCCAGGGCTTGTCTTCGGTAATTTTGCTGATTATTTTAGCTTCATTGTACATATATATTTCTATGTTTAGAGCTGATGCTGTCCGGCATCAACTCAGTTAGATTTTTCTGAATTGAAAATAGCACGTGGAAAGTGTGTATTGGCCCTTGAAGTGCATTGATTATGTTGATGCTGGACGTCCACACATAGTCTGAGCACTGTCAAAGTCAACTAGTTATATATTTATTTTCGGGGCTGCAACAGGCTGAGGAAGTAGATTTAATAGTATTTAGGGCCTTTTGTAAATAGTTTCTCGTAATTGGCCACGTGCATAATACTCTGAGCTGATTTCTATTTTTGAAGGCCTGTTTATTTAAGCTTTTTGTGAAATTTTGAAGTGAATCTTATCGTTTATTTAGGGCAATGTTCGTTGCTCTTTGAATATTTTCACTTGAGTAGACTTTTGACACAATTAAGAGCTGTTAAGGCTGCGATTCAAAGATCTATTCTGCTAACCTGCGGATTAAGAGTAGCTGTCAAAACTGACAGGCAATAGCTCAGGTACAACAAACTGTCAAACTTGTAAATATTTTCGTGAATTGACAATGATAGGTCAGCTGGTATTTATTTTTCAATTTACAAATTTTCGTTTACTCAGTTTAGACACTTAAGTTTATCATATACACCTTTTACATACAAAAAAAAAAAAAAAAAAAGAGGGAGTGAGAGATATACATTTAGGCCAATTTGTAAATATTTTGTCACTCGTTTTTTTGTGACTTATTATTGGCTTATTATTGGCCGATATGTAAATATTTTGTCACTCGTTTTTGTGACATATTATTGGCCAGTTGAATTAGACAGTGATAGAGGCCCAAGTTTGAGATATTAGGATCCTTTAATTTTGGGAGTTTATGTGAATTCATTCCATTTAAAGTGAGTGAGGCTAAAGTTTTGATATTAGACTCATTTGAATTTCGGTATTTTGCAAATATTGAATCATTAGTGCATATTTAGTTTGAATTGTACAGTCACAGTGATTTTGAGATTGGTTTTTCTCTTCAGACAAGAAATATTTTGCACTGACTTCCTGTTGATTGCTGTTCGGCATTGCAACATTTGTGTGTATATACTCCCTTCATTGTATATAGTGAAAGCAATCCTGTGATATTTATTTGAACAACTGTATTGCCAATGTTTTCTGTCATGTTCTCTGATTGTTGAGGTGGATTGAAGTATTCTTCATCATGTATCCAGTGAAGGTAAACACTGCCTCCTTTGAAGAGTTATGTTCCTTGGGACTCCGAGATGCCACTGCAAAGCTCATCATTATATGTCGCTCTTTCTATGTACTGGATCCTGAGGCCATGCCATTCATCACGGGACTTAGACGCTGGTTTTGGGATCATTTGATAAATTGTGGACTTATATCCTTCAAGGTGGAAGCTAAATCTGAAAATCAGACGACCAGATTGCCCACCCTTAAATCAGCTCAAGTTCCCCCGCAGAAGTCCCAACCATCCAATGAAGAATTGCATCTTGATGATACCAGCGTGATTGGGTATATGAACAAGGATGGAATTTTTGGAACTGATGTTTCGGCTGAGGATGAGACAAGAGAAGGTACAGAAATGACAAGGTTGCCTTTTCCTCCACCTCCTTTGCAATCACGAGAAGAAATAGAAGTTGAATATGAGATGGCCAAGAAGATGATGGACGAGTTATGGTTCTGTGTTGACAGGCTACGAAGAAATATCCCTTATGCTGACCCAAACCTCTTTCTGGAAGACTTAATTGAATACTTGCTTCGTGAAATGAGTGCATGGATGGGACGCTTCTTTTCACTAGAAAGACTTCGCCACAATGCCTTCATGACAGAAGTGTACAAGGTTGTGGAGACAGCTAAAAACTTAGAAGCAAGGAGTCCTTCTGAGAAACAGCAGCCCTGGAGGGAATCTTCAAATAATGCTTGTGCGTTAAAAAATGTTTGTATGTCAAATAACACTCAGCTTCCAGGTATCCATAATCATGTGCAGTCTTCACCACAGTTCCAAAGTGAGAGATCGACATCTTCTCCTGCTGAGCATGATGTAGCTTCACTTGTATCAGCACCCGCCTGTCATCTATCTGCTGGGAATGTGCGTTCCCGGAGTCGTTCTCAAGAATTACATTGCTCACCTCCAGGCTTTTCTAATTGTCGTCCTTCACATCACCTTCAACATAGTCAGGAATTATTTCGTCAAAGTGATACCTTCACTCCAAGACAAGCAATAGGGCAAGCTGCTTCAAATCATCGACCATCAAAACAGGCAAGCTTCTTTCCTCCATGTTCACTGAAGCATTCTTCCAAAGTCAAGCCAAGCATGATTCCTTCGCAGAAACTTCATTGTCATGGTGCTCCTACAACAAGTTATTCAAGAAGACAGATGGAGCATTTCACACCTGATTGTGCGCATCCAGAGTAGTCAACCTCCAACTCCATTTCTATGCCTCTTGGACAAGGACATCCGAGATCGACAACACATAAACAACATTTTGCTGATTATTTGCCATCTCAATATTGTCATTATCCTAGTGCTCCTGATTTGAATGTGAATGTTCCTGTTTCTTTTCATGATCAGTTGCAGGGAATAGACGGAAGCACACAACCTAGAGCAGCTCAGAGTCTCTTCCTGCCTGGACAGAAGTGTCGAGAAGGTGTGGCTTCAGCTAATCAGAAAAAGTCTTCAACTGCTCTCAGTGGATCATCTAGTTGCAGCAGCTTTTCCAGTAACAACTCATCAGCTATTATGTTTAACTCCAGCTCTTCATCAAGGAATTGTTTCAGGGAGTTATCTGACACTTCTTCCAATTCAAGTATTTCAACCTCAGCTGATGATGAATCCACTTGCTCTTCAAAAAGGTACAGTGAGGAGTTGAAGTGGGAGTCCTGCAAGCCTGCACAGAAGAAGAGTGAAATTCCTCAGCATGACATTTTTCACAAACATATGCAGCAGAGCGGTGCTGTTCGGCGCCTGTCTCATCAACCCTGTGGGTCAGAACCAGAGGATGAGTCTGCCCTATTTCAAGAAAGCCTTCCTGATCCATGTGATTCGCAGCAACGAAGGTCATCTATTACTACGAGAGATCTCACGCTTACTGACCCTGAGACTTCTAATTTCACAAGTGACATCAATGAGCCTTTGACTTTTTTGGAGCCTAAGTGCTCAGCTGTGTATACTGATATTCATAGTTCTATGTATTTATCGGAGCTGTGCGGCTCCTCTGTTGTGTTGCCATGTGTTTCATCCTCATTTTCAGATGCCCACCAGGGAAGTGAAAGATCAAAAGAAATGCAAGTAACCCAGGTTGGATCTCCTTGTTTGGATGAAGATTATGATGGCCAAGCTGCTGAGTTGCACACCAATTTTGTGGCAAGACCAAGGCTCCCCCTTATTCGGCATTCCAAGCCTCCGGAATTTGACATGATGCGGAACCTAGAAGTTTTCTGGCCGGATGACAGACCAAAGAATTCTTCGCCTCGGCCTCTCTTTGATGAAGGGGGAGGGGGCCAGCACAGTTTTTCTGGATTGACTTCAGATTACTATGGACCAAACTCGCCATATTCAACTGTTGGCTTAATGCGCAATCCATTTGCTTCTTCATTAACTCCTACCAAGAAGGAGTGGCTGAGCTGGGTCAAGAAGTCTGGACTTCTGTAATTATTGTTGTTGATTTGTAAATTGTATGTCGATTTTACCCAACTTGTTTGTCAGCTATAGTTTTTATGTGGACTATTGGTCTTACACTTTATGCAAACAATATTGCTTCATTTTGTTTAAAATTATTTGTTGAATATTGTGTAGAATTGATGTCTCTTGCCTTTTAGAATTTGAGTTGGAAATGAAATTTTATGTGGATTTTGTGTAAAAGTGGTCTCCAATATTTTAGCATTTGAATTGATAGTTAATTTTTATGAGGACTCTCTATATCCAGTGTGATGTCACTAGACCTTTTAACTTGTGATCTATTGTATTTTAAATGTCAGGAGGTTATATTATTTGTATGCACAGTACTGTGCGGTACCTGTGCTTATATGGGCCTGATGCAATCTTTATATGGATGGAATGGGAAAATTGTGAAGATCAAGCATCTCAGTACCAGAACTATGGAGATGGACTGAAGTAATGGACTACGAAGATCAAGTTCTGCAATATGAAGACTTAAGCCCCGTTCACATATTGGCGATTTTGAATTGACAGTGGTCTGCGTCAGGCATTTGAGCTTGACACAGACTGCACACTGCCTGTAACAGACAGCACATGGACCCGACACAATTAGCAACGCAGCATTACGTAAACTGGACGCTGCTTAATGAAGCGTGAAACTAGGAATCACAGAGTGGACGTGGGGTCAAGAAAAAAAATTGGGTTGGTCGAAATATTCAGGGTGACAGGTCTGCGTCAAAAACATCGCACAATAGACACCAGTAAGCCGTACATTCATCTCATGCATGTCATCAAGTGAACATGCACTGTACGTATGCTCGACCTGAAGTTTTCTGTGCAATGTATTGTCAACAACTTGTCGCACTGTCAACGCACTGTCAACGCTCAACTATGTAGCGTCAACTGCGTGTGCTGACTGAGTCAAATGTGCGTAATCAATTATGTTGCCAAGTAGCGTGACATCTTATTCCCCTGCAGTTGACGTCCAGTATGTGTCGTCATGGTGACTCTCTGTGTCTCATTGCCACCAAGAGGCTGAAGAGAAATCAAAGCTTCTGTGACGTCGTCATTAACACACAAGTCATCGTACTGTGGACGCCAAATGGACTGATGCTGTCATGGTTGAATGCACAGAGCTGGCAGTGATTTCTGACGTACACCAGTCCCAATTAGGAATCGCCAAGATGTGAACGGGGCTTTAGCCTGAAAATCATCCAAGGCCATGCTACAACAGTCAAGTCAACAATCTGAGCATCTTACCATCGCTCCAGCATACTGACAATCAACAGCAAACAGCAATCCCTCTCCTCGAAGCTAAAACATCAAAAAGGGGGAGAGTGTAACAAGGTGGAGCTGTTGTGCAGCCAAGCGCACAGAGCACTGTCTCACACGCTACCTAGACTTCAGACTGACAAGACGTATCAAGGAATTACTACAAGTTCAACACTGTTCAACAAACGTTTCAACATGAATGACACAGAGCTACAGATAGTTGAGTTATTTTCTTGGGTTCTCAGACAACAGCAGACACAAGATTTTCTCACAGAATGTGAGTCCCTTTACTTTTTATTAAGAAACAAATCCGGCGTGATAATGACGCTATATTGGAGACATCGACACAACAACCTCCTGCTCTTATACAGAATATTATTTCAGCTATTGGTGACCAGTTTTTAGAAGACTGACAGTCAAGACTCCATGTATGGAAGAGTTTAATTTAATTAGGATCCTGTAGTAGTTTTTTTGACACGATCTTTCAAAGAAAATGTTGTTGGAGACAGGCCATTTTCAGGGGGGTAGGCCACTTCAATGCTATTTCTGGATGGGATATAAATATTCTGCCGCATATTTTTTGTGTTAAAAGTTTTGCTAATATCCTTGTCTATGACAAATGACAACAAGAGGTCCTCTATTGGTCTTCCTGCCATCATGAATTATTGTTAAACACCGGAGACAAGAATTTCAGACTTATCAAATTTTGACCCAAATACTACACGCTTCTATGGCTATATTTGTCTGACATCCCAAATCAACAAATAAAGTATATCCCTATCTTCACTCCTTTTGCATATCTGAGAAACCGTACTATACAAACTGATTGAACATTGGAATCTAACAGTGGCAAACTGGCACTGTCTAAAATATATGCCAAGTATTAGATACGCTTTATTCGCCATAAAATCAGGTGGTCAAGGAAAGGTTTATACATTGATTAAGTTGAAAGAGTAGCAAGACCTGCCATATTGGAGGAGAAAATGATATATATCCTTATGCCATGACTGACAAAAACCAAATCTGACAATGAATTAACAGACAGCACAAAAGGCACTTTTACAGTCATGTTTAAATAATAGGTCGAATGATATCACATGGATGTTGTTAACTATAATAGTAAACAACATCCATGTGATTTTTAGTGTACTCTCTAAGATACACCTCCAGTCCTCCACAGATAAAAGGCAAAAAGCTCATGGAAATACTTGTCTCACCAAACACAAATGTTATACTGAAATACTAGAATATGATATAACTTGCTTACTATTTTTCAACTTTTTTTATCTACGTCCTTGATCCATCTTCGACAGGCTTGTAAAGCTTCTCATTTATTATCTTCATTCTCAGAGGTTGGACCCATTTAACGGCTCAAAGAACCACTAGTGGGAATTTGCTGACAGGTCTATTGCTGTTGAATGACCTCTTGGCAGCAGCCACCTTTGTGTGCCATGTCCACATTGACCAAAAGCCCATAGAGTGTTCTTAAAGGTCACAGATGGACCCTATGACAATTCCATCACAGTGACAGGACTCTGAATAGTCTATGGTAAAAAAGACAAACCAGTAGATTTCAAGCCTCAGAGGCAACTTCACTGCTTGAGACAATTCTGGGAAGATTCCCTCAGTAAATGTTATAAGTAATATTCTTGTATCCATTTGAAATAGACCTGCGATAGGATTGAAATGGCGGCCATGCGGATTTCAAAGACAACTAAATATGCATAGCAGAGTGTGAAAGCAGGATATCACTCATCCGCATAGTCTAAAATTTTCCCTGTGACGTGGGTGCAATTTAATAAAACGATTTGTTTAGTGCAGCGTCACGTTCGTATGTTTACACAATTACATATCTAATTAACTATATGATGCTAAACTATTCTACTGAAGGAAATATCAGGAAACAAACAGAAAAATTACATCCCTTATTTGTTGTGTACATCCTGTCACTTCTGAGTCAGGTAGTTGAAAGTTTTCATGAATAGTTGACTAAGCTGAGGTTTTAAGTTCGCATTTCTTTGCATGATTGCATTCTCTGTATTAGTTAGACACCGATTTGGAGGATTCTAACTGACAAAAACTAAGACATCATACACTTCTTCTATTATACATTTTAACTTATAATTTTTGCAAAATAAACAATAATCTGAGTGTTTGTTTGCTGTTGTTAATAGTGTTATTCCCTGGCTGGGCGCCAACATGCAATATTGTCAGTTAGATACCAACTTTTCCTATGGCATAACATGTCTACAAACCTAAGGATATATAAATATTCATAGGCTTTGACATGAACTCCTGGGAGGATCTATAGGGATTTGTCACTTGAAGTGCTTTACTTGTTCAGTGAAGAAAACTGAAACAATCAACTATGTAACACAAAACAACTATATATGTACCAAGTTGACATTGATTAGCAAACCATTTAGGATTATAAGTGCATTAACCCATCATCATAAACAACAAATGCTTTGTGTATTTTAGTTATGTTTATATCAGCTTAAAGTCGTGTTCAAAGTGTTGTTGTGCTATTTTCCTCAATGTTAGGATACACATGTATTACAGGCATTGAAAACCAGCAATTAATATAAGGGGATCAGTGAATAGAATAGTTATCACACCTACGATCATTTGCAACCCATGCAGGCATGGCCCCAATGTTCTGCTAATCTCGCAAACATACTATCACAGGAAGTGACTACAAAAATTTTATAGAATTATTCCTCATGCTTTGTGCTGAAATTGCTGCCACAAAGAAGTCAACAGAAGTAATTTCGTGAACTCATAGTGAATGTTATTGTGGCATTTGAAAGGTTTGAATCATGTTTGAAGCCCATTGAAATTTGGCCCAGGGGGAGGCAGATCATGTGTTGGAACATAAAGCTGCAGTAAACAGAGGGCTAAATAGGATTATTACTCTCTTATTAATGACATTTTAAACTGTAAACTGTGTTAGATAAGTAAAGTTGGTCTAATTCTATTTATTTGTTATGCAAGCAGTGGATGACACTTTGTTAAAATGTCAAAAAGTGATTTTTTTGTGGAACCCTCCCACAAGCAGACAGCCACATTTTGCATGGACAGTGCTGCCACCTTTGCCCATTGTGTATAAGTATCTTAGTGATGTCTAATTGGCTGTTAGACAGCAGACACAGTGGGTGAGGCCTGCTTAAAGGGAGCATCCCACAGCCTGACACCTGGCATTCTTTTTATCAAAATCAAGCATTTGCTGGTCTCTCTGAACTTTGTTTTCTGTTGCTTACTATCACCTCCAGCTCATTTTGTGCGAGATTGTTAGAATCAAAGGATGTGAAGATTTAAACTGTACGAGGTTGTCCTTGAAGTTTACTGTCTGATTTTGTTAAAAGCATTCGTAAGGCCAGGGGCGTAATTTTCGCGGCAAATGTGGGGGGGAACACGGTGAAGCGGTCAGAATCGGTCATCAAATCCGCGAATAAATAAATTCAATCAGGCTTTTTTTACAGCATGGCAACCTGCCAAGCAGAAAGGTGGGACATGTCTTTTAGAACTGCTCAATATCAAATTGAACCCAAGCGTCATTGCTACTTTTTTTATTTTCACATAAAAAAGTGGGAGGGACATTTCACATTATGTCCCATGGGGTCAGAAATGTGGGGGGGACATGTCCCCCCCGTCCCCCACCAAATTACGCCCATGCATGATAAGGCATTCTAAAGATATCCAGACTATGTTGCTAAACTGCCTCTGTCTGAGTTTGAATTTTATATAAAATGTGTAAAATTTAAACCCTTCAACTTTCCTAATGATAAGTACTGTGACAATTCAAGTTAAGTTCAAGTTTATTTACCATCAAAAATAAATTCAATACACATACTCTTCATTAAGTGAATGGCAGGCGGCAGGCAGGTAATGTAATTAAAATAATTTTTTGTGTCTTTACCAATACAATTTTACAGCAGTCTGCTGAAAATGAGAAATGCATGCTGCCGCCACATGGCACAAAAATTGATTTTGTATGCTACATCATTGCTGTCCCAAGAAATAGTTCCAATTTCATTGCACATTCACAAAATTCTATTCAACATTGATGTATACCAGAGTCAGCACACTCAGAAACAGACCCAGTGTCTTCCAGACAAATTGTGTGTGTTCCTCTGATCGAAATGATGTTCTGATATGTGGCATGCAAGAGCAGTCCACTTGTAGACAGATTATACAGTCAGTTCAATAGGTCTGTCTCCATTTGTAGTTTAAATTTATGTATAGTTACCATCTCCCAGCAACGGCCACTCTGTTGGAATCCACTTTGCCTTTCAACAAGGTGATAGGTGTTGTTGACCTGGCCAAGGAGTCTGACTTAATGAGTGTGTTTGTTGAATGTTTGATTGTTAAGGGTCAGCTAGTGATTATGTTCTCAAAACAGCAGTTCAACAGAAAAATGTGTTGTTAGTTAGAATCATACAGATTGGGCAAAGATTCTATAAAGCGTGGACTGGACATGGTGAGTCATGCTGAAGTAATCCCAAACTTGAAACTCTGTGCTCAGTTATCCCCTTTGATGATGCTGCCTTTTTCTAAATACAATTTTGATAAAATGATTTCCTAACAGAGACAAGCAGTTACTGCATTCAGGATTGTGCGTAAGCGTAGATTTTTGTTTTGCTATCTGTTCAGGGAAAAAAATTAGGTCACACAATTTGCTATTCTCAGTCAATCTACCCATCTTTTTAGAATTTTTGCAACAAAATGGCATCTTCATAAAATAATTTTGCTCTTTCCATAATAACTCAGTTATCCATCCTTTACAAGCATGTCAAGTTACTAACACACTTTACTTTTCCTGAGAGGTCAGACTCATTTATCGGGTCAAAGAACAGCAAGAGTGACTTAGCTGACAGGTCTATTGATGCTAAAAGACCTCGTGGCAACAGCTGGGCCACCGGCCTTTGTGTTCCATGTCGGTTTTGACCAGGACTCCAGTAGAATGTGCTTAAAGGTCACAGAAGGACCTTGTGACTATTCCATTAGCCCGGAGATGGCTATTTGAAGAAAAATCCTAAATAACCTGCTACATTTTAGCTAAAACTGCCTATTCTGGCTATATACACCCTCAAGGAGAAGAAAGATGAAGGTCCTGTGCTCCAACACACTGAATTGCTTAACCCTTACCGTTATTACATCAGTGCCTGCCTTTCATGAGAGTTGATTTTACTATCATTATGTGGAGGCAAAAGCCTCTTGTGACCAAAATGAAGCCAGTTAGATCACATACATCCATGGGCGTAATTTGGTGGGGGACGGGGGGGAGAAATTTCCCCCACAATTTTGAGCTGTATCGTCAAGAATACGTTGGGTTTTGTGGGGGGGGGGGAACTTCCATGCAAAAAAAACACTTTTTTAAAAACCACTTCGTATTAAAAGAAACTTTTTCATATTTTCTCAGAATGAATGATGATTAAGCTTTGCTTATTTCCCTGTTTCCCAAGAAACCGGGAAATTGGGAAATGAAGGGCCCAAAAGTGGGAGTCCCGGTTCTGCTGCATGGTTTCAGTTTTTGGTCCATTTCCTGAGGACAAACCCTAATGCAAATGGAAGTAAGTAAGTAAGTAAAATTTTATTTAAAGATCGGCAATACAGAAATAACAAGTAGCAAAAGCACAAGCGCTTGTTCCCAACAACGATCATAAAACGAGACAGATGAAATATTTACAGATGGAAATGAGAATTACATGCGCTACAGACTGCATAAAAAGCAGTCATTGCACTGACATTTAAAATCATAAATATTTAATTTACGCCTAAAATCTTTAAAATCATCCAGTTTAAAAACATCAGGTAAGCGATTCCATAAAAGAGCACCTTTGTATCGAAGAGTATTGTATCCATAAATTACTGTGTTATAATTACATTGTCTCAATCTTACACGGTTGCGTAAATCATAGTTACTAAAAATCAGGTGATACAGGTGGCATCAGAATTTTATGAACAGAAATTACTAACTCATACTTCCTTTGTACCTGCAGAGGTGACATTTTAGGTTTCTTTAGTAATTCTAGGTGACAAGACTGGAAATCAAGATATACAAACTTTAAAGCTCTCTCTAACAGTTTTTTCTAAATTTCTAGCCTCTATTTTTCCACACTGTCATAGGCTAAAGAGCAATATCTGAAATTCGCTAGAACAAACGCTTCCAAGATATGTAATTTAAAGTTTGTGTTCAGGACATGTGACAGACAACTTAGAGCATTGATTTGTTTTGCACAGCGTTTCACAAGATCATTTACATGTGATTTAAAGCTAGAAACTAAATACAGTGTACCTGGCTGTATAACAGAGTTATTAACATGAAGTACAATACGCCTTGTTCCTTGATAATTTTTCTTACAAATTACCATAAATTGAAATTTATCTGGATTGGCTGGAGTAGTACCATGTAACTTTTGTTCAGTTCAAAAGCAATGTCTGTGACAGATGCTTGGTCCTGCTTCATCATACTCCTTCAAGGAGATGCTCGTCTTCTGAAAACTGGAATGAGATGCAAATATGGATCCTCCTATCCAGGCAGAGTAGTTCCTCTCTGGAGGAGCAAAGACATTGACTTTTGTGGATGATGGCGCAAGGTCATTGACTTCTTTTGTAAAACGTTCTTCAAGGCCTGTGGATATAATAGAAAACCATATTTATCCAAAGTTGACATGAAAGTGATATATCATGCAAATTACATATATTGTACCATGCCCCAAAAATTTGTTCACCTGGTGTCAGGTCCTTTATTCACCAAAAATGGCAAAAGATCCGATCTTTTTTTCTACTTATCCAGGATTAATTTACAATTTAACAGGGCTTTTGAGTCGGAGATGCAGTCGGAGTCGTGGATTCGGAGGTTTTTGGGTGGAGTCAGAGTCAAAGTCAAAATTTGATTTTCAGGTTGAGTCGGAGTAGAAAATTAAATTGGGTACTCCTAACTCCTAAAAATAATTAATATAATTCACTAACAGTTACAAAAATAGGAAATGAATCCCAAATTTACATATAACTTCCTAAGTAAGAATTCATGCACAAAATTCTATGAAAACTTTGTAGAATGACTTTTTCTTCTCTGTTAACTATGTAATATTTATGTGCAATAATGCTGATAAGCAGAGTTGAGAGTCGGATTCGGAGTCGTAAGTCAGGAGACCCAAGGAGTTGGAGGCAGAGTCGCTTTCCAGAAAGCCAAAGGAGTCGGGAGTTGGAGTTGGTTATCAAGAGAGGCCATTTGATTTGTAATAACTGATTTTAGAGTAAAACTCATATGCAGAACCCCTAGCGGGGTTGGTCTCCTTAAATCAAATTTTCATGGAAAGTATTGGGTACGATCAAATGATCATGACAAATGATCAGTATGATGATTCACGAAGTGTCATTTTCACAGTGCAACAGTTCACTCTTTTTGCATATCAAGTTTACAGGCTGTAATGACGGGATCATACGACTGATTCTGCCAATCAGCAATTCAGGATGACCATTGGACAGTTTCAATAATAATATCATTAAAGCCATTCAGTTTAGAAGATATGGGCAAATCATAGGAAGATGGTGTATGTAGTGAAAAAGCTTTATTCGTCCACTATAACTCATTTCTAATATCTGAGTTATTCAAGATGACTTACCAGAAAACATAGATGTCCCACCAGACAAGTTGATGTTTCCGAAGAGATCATTTCGAAGACCAGCATCACATTTCATGACTGAGTTGTAAATTTTTTCATGAATGCCAACATCATCAACCCCATTGATTTTAGGTTGGAAGAGAATCTCAGGGGCACTAAATCTTTCCGATCCTAATGTTACTGTTTGGCCATCGGGAAACTTGTATACTTCTTCTGAGGTTGATGATGCAGCTGCAGTTTTTAACTCTTGCTCATAGTTCAGAGAAACAAAGCAACGTTCCTTCTTAATGTCTCTGATGCCATCCTTTAACTTAAAAGATGCTATCCATTCATTGACTCTATCACGTAAATCTTTATATAGAAAGGATGAAATACTTCCACCAGCCAGATTCAGGCTCTCCATAGCATGTGGTATGGCGTGGCCTTCATAGACAGGAACAGCATGGGTCAGCCCTTCTCCGGAGTCCAGTACCATCCCTGTTGTTCTTCCTGATCTATATAGAGATAGCACAGGTTGCAGGCTGAAGCAGATGGAGGGCACTTCAAACACCTCAAATAAAATCTGAACAGACTTCTCTCTGGTGTTTTTAGGATTTAAAGGAGCCTCTGTCAAGAGAACTGGATGGTCTTCTGGGTCCACTTTTAGTTGATCGAAGAAAGCCTGGCGCCAAAGACATTCCATGTCATCAGGCCAGGTGATTATACCATTTACAACAGGATACGTCTCTAGTAGATGTCCTCGATAACGATTCCCATGAGCAACATCGTTCCCATAAGATATATGTTGAAGGTTAAAACTACTAACAACGGCTGGGCGAAGAATTGCCGCAACAGATGGGATCACAACTTCAGGTTCTGAATTATTTGCTAATCCAGCCTTCAGCATGTCAGACCCACAGTCCAAGACAATAGCGGGAAAATCATAATCACTGGATGTTCCCATCTGCAAAATAAATTCCATCAGAATTGACAACCTACAGTGAAATAAGGTAACATAAAACTTTAATCAAAGTCTGCGATGAGCCACCCAGAGAATCTTTGCTGAAGTGCGATGAGCATAAAAGCAGTTAAAACACACGGTGTATATTAATTTTAAGATAGCTTTAAGCATACGGTAGGGCTGGCTTGGGAGAGTCCGCCGCTGGTTTTGGCAACCCTGAATTTCATTGAAACTTTTTTTTTAAAGCTGTAGCAACCAAAGATTAAATAACAATCTTTCCATAGATGTCATATCCCAGTATTAGGCACTTGGCTGATGTGCTTGTGACTATTCTTAACCCTCAAGTTGAGCTTTGCCAAACCAGACATATATTCACCTCCCAACTCTGCCCCTGATTGGCCCTAGTCTCTCATTTAATGGGGGGGGGGAATTTGGCCAAATTTTAATTTTAATAATGCTGTAGCTCATATAATCTTTGCATACATCAGTTTCCTCATAAAAATATCTCTTTATGCAATAAATGTATCAAGCTAATTTGTATGAACCCTTCAGTCAGTGGGGGGTGCAAGAAAGTAACAAGTGGCCCAACTCTCCCTGGCTTCCCCTGGAAACAAGATGCCCAGTTGATTGCGAATGTGGCATACGATAATTGTAATTTCTGTTCCTGTAATCATAATTGTACGTTATGATGTATTTAAAAGATGTATTTTAAGTCTAAATATGACCTCATATATGTTTCCTGATAAGATAAGAATCCATGCTGCTGTAACAAGCAGTTTGGTTGAAGAAGATTGTCATTGAGCAAAACATCAACTGTACTTTATAATGAAATAGTAAAGAAATTAGATGTATGGCAGAAACATGATTTGCAGTAAATTTGCTAAGCCCACAATAATAAACCTCAACTTACATGTACCTACCTGAAAGTTAGCAAGGAAACCACATAAGTGTCAGAAAAATGTTGTTAATGTATCTGGCATGCCCTTTGCCTCTCATATTGTATTTAAGATAAGAGACACACACTTGTAGGTACAATGTCATTTTTGTGAATTAGTGTCAACAGGCATATTGTATAAGGAGTGATAAAATGGTTGATATGCTTATCATAAAAAATATAATTTTAAAAAGTGTGCCCAAAGTATGCCAACTATGTACAGTTGTACACATATATATATTATGTTGTTCAGCAGACTGATACCACTCCCTTTTTGTCTAACAACATAGATACTCTTATTATCAATTCAATAACAATGTATCCTTCAACTTGTCTTCTTTGCTGGGGAAAATAATGTCATACTGAGGTTGGTTATGGATCATCCTTGTATTTGGCAGTCAAAGATCACTTAACCAAACTGTGGTGCTCAATAACACTGATTTCCCTGTTTTCCAGGAAACCGGGAAACTGGGAAATGAAGTGCCCATAACTGTGAGTCCCGGTTCTGCTGGTTTCAGTTTTTGGTCCATTTCCCGAGAACAAACCCTAATGCAAATGGAGTAATACTATGTAACTTTTGTTCAGTTCAAAAGCAATGTCTGTGACAGATGCTTGGTCCTGCTTCATCATACTCCTTCAAGGAGATGCTCGTCTTCTGGAAACTGGAATGAGATGCAAATATGGATCCTCCTATCCAGGCAGAGCAGTTCCTCTCTGGAAGAGCATGGATATAGACCTCCGTGGATGATGGTGCAAGGTCAGTCACTTCTTTAGTCAGACGTTCTTCAAGGCCTGTGGATATAAACAATGTCATAGAAAATGAGATTAATTCAAATATGACATGAAAGTGATACATCATGCAAATTAGTATATGTACAATGGCTCTTGAAAGTAAGTACATCCCTCAATGATTTGCCGTTGAAGTCCATGTTAAAGTTGTCTCAAAGTGCAATGTAATGGCTTCACCGATATAGTATGAATCATTGTACCTACTACGGTATCATGTACCATTGAGGTTTCCCACCATATGTACATGCATCAGCCTGGCCGTTGAATTTCTGTCCTGCTTCAGAAACAAACTCAACGGCAAGGCTGGTATACATATAGTGGGAAACCTCAATGGTATGATACAATCATTGGTTCAATGATTTGTGCAATATTTTTGATGTTATAGCCATTTTGGTGAGACAATTTTAAGTTCAACATGGTCTTCAATGGCAAATTTTCATTCACCCCACCAACAAGTGCTATAAAATTCTGAAGTTTTTAAATCCTTCGACAGCTTTTTTCCGGCGTTAGTTAAATAATTGTTTAATGTTTTTCTACAAATAATTGTTTATGGTTTTCTACAAAGAAAGTAATTGAAAGAACTAGCAGGCAGCAACTATACACACTCAACCATCCATTCATGAGAGATCTCAAACTGTTAATCATGTCCGTCACACCGGAGGAGAGTTAATCTTTTTGCTATAACTTCACAAAAAAGTGTATGTTGTGGTCAGGGTAAGCGTAACAAGCTTACAGCCGTACACTGAGAATTGACAATGTTTAATTCCCATGTTAAAGTTGTCTCAAAGTGCAATATAATGGCTTCACTAAATATAGTATGTATCATTGTGCCGACTATGGTATCATAAACCTTCGAGATTTCCCACTACTATACCAGCCTGCCCGTTGAATTTCTATCATGAAGGCTCCTGACACAAATTCAATGGCAAGGCTGGTACACATATAGTGGGAAACCTCAATGGCATAGTACTGTCCTTGGTTCAAAGATTTGTGCAATATTGTTGATGTTACAACCATTTTGGTGAGACAACTTTAAGTTGAAATAAATATTATGGTCTTCAATGGCAAATCATTAAGAGATGCATGTATTTACTTTCAGGAGCCACGGTAATCATGCCCCAAAGTGTGTTCATCTGGTGTTTGGTCATTTACTTGACTAAAAATTCAAAAGATATAAAATTTAATTCAATTGACTTTTGATTAACATTTAAAATTATTCTATACTTTAATTTAATTTGAATTTTGAGTTTTAATTTTGATTTAAAGTTTTAAACTTATTTTATACTTTCCATGATTAATCAACTATATAGGCCTAAGTGTATAGACACTGTTTCATTATGCTTTTGTCTCACGGCTCATCATCCATGATTTAAAAATTTTTATGGATGAAGTTACAGAGGAGTTGATGTCGCAAATTAAGTAGGTGCCTCCTGACTCCAAAGGAACAATTAATATAATTTACAAAAATACAGTTCAAAAATGTGAAATGCATCCCACATTTTACACAAAACTTCTTAAACAATACAAGTCTTCATGTACATGATTCTATGAAAACTTTTTAGAATTAGTTTTTTGTATGCAATAATGCTGATAAGTGGAGTCAGGAGTTGGAGTAGGAGTCGTAATTCAGGAGACCTAATGAGTCGGGGTTGCTTTTCAGAAAGCCAAAGAAAGTTGGGAGTCGGTTCACTTATTACTCGACTCCAAAGCCCTGGCTATAACACATTTCTAATATAAATTTTGCGTTTTAACAGACAAAAAGACTTACCATGGAACATAGATGTCCCACCAGACAAGGTAATGTTCCCTAAGAGATCATTTTGAAGATCAGTATCACATTTCATGACTGAGTTGTAAAGTTTTTCATGGATGCCAACATCATCAACCCCATTGATTTTAGGTTGGAAGAGTATCTCAGGTGCAGAAAATCTTTCCGATCCTAACATTACTGTTTGGCCATCGGGAAACTTGTATACTTGTTCTGAGGTTGATGATGCAGCTGCAGTTTTTAACTCTTGCTCATAGTGCAGAGAAACAAAACAATATTCCTTCTTGATGTCTCTGATGCCATCCTTTAACTTAAAAGATGTTATCCATTCATTGACTCTATCACGTAAATCTTTATATAGAAAGGATGAAATATTTCCACCGGCCACATTAAGGCTCTCCATAGCATGCGGTAAGGCTTGCCCTTCATACACAGGAACAGCATGGGTCTGCCCTTCTCCGGAGTCCAGTACCATCCCTGTTGTTCTTCCTGATCTATATAGAGATAGTACTGGTTGCTGGCTGATGCAGATGGAGGGCACTCGGAAGTGCTCAAATAAAATCTGAACAGACTTCTCTCTGGTGTTTTTAGGATTTAAAGGAGCCTCTGTCAAGAGAATTGGGTGGTCTTCAGGGTCCACTTTTAGTAGATTGAAAAAAGTCCGGCGCCAAAGACATTCTATGTCATCAGGCCCGGTGATTATACCATTTTGAACAGGATATCTCTCGAGGAAATATCCTCGATAATGCTTTCCTGTGAGTAACCTCATTCCCAAAATATTGATCTAGAACGTTGAACCCTTCGCTAGCAACGCCCTGACGAAGAATTGCTGCAACAGATCGGAACACACCTTCAGGTTCTGAATTACTTGCCAATCCAGCCTTCAGCATGTCAGACCCACAGTCCAAGACAATAGCGGGATAATCATAATCACCCCAAGCCTCCATCTGAAAAAAAACAACAACAATAAGAACGGACATCTTAGTAAAATGAAGTAACATAAATCTTTAATGTCTGCAATGACTCTAAACGAAATCAAAACACTTGAAAGGCTTATTTAAAGCTTTTAGCTACGGTAGGGGTGGCTTGGGAGAGTTGGGCCGTGGGGCTTGGTAATCATGATATTCATTGAAACTAACTTTGTTTAAAGCTGTAGCTACCTGAGTTAGATTAAAGTAATAATCTTTCCATAGGTGTACGACAATCGGTTATTTCTTTTTATTATCGTTTTCATAGATATGTTTTTTTCCAGTTTTCACTTAGCTTTATCTCAACTGTGATGTCACAGATTTGGTTGCATAACTTTGTATATCATATGGCAAGCCGAAATACTCGCTGCTCATTGGTCGACAGCCGTGCCATATTCTACGATATTGCACGCATGTTATTGCACGCTCATTTTAACATGTGAAAGATTGGACGGACCTGAGAGGAAGCACCATATTTCAGTGCTGCTGCAGCCGCAAGCAGAGAAAAATGTTGTGTTTTCCCGTTTTACTAAAAAATGCAATGTATATCAGTTTTTATGGCACCTCGGTGACTAATATTGCACTCGGGCTGCGCCCCCGTGCAATATTAGTCACCTCGGTGCCATAAATCTGATATTGCACTCAGTGCTGTGCGATAACTGTATAATAATTGTATAAGTTGAGAAGTAAATCATGGTGTACAGGGTGTCTACGGAAAAAGAGGACAGTCACTTTTCTTCTTTTTCACACTCATATAAGTTCAGAATTTGGTGATAAGTCTAACATAAGAATGGATTTGATAGTCAGCCATATTAGGTCTATTGCAAATATGTTTATTTGTGAATTAGATCAATACTAAAGGCAACATGCAAGCATGATATGCAAAAGTGCTTGCATTCCTCTGAGCTGAAAAGGTCGTCCTGTTTTCCTCATTCTTGATGAGATATTTTTCACCATTTATGGTGCTTGTGAGAATAGGAATGATTCATGCATGAGTAGTGCGACATTTGCTGATGCTCCGGCTGCCGATAATTCAATTTAGGACCTAACACTTGCTCTTCAACATGGAGTTATCTGATGACTAGAAAATCACAAAAATGTCTCAAATAAACCATTGACTGGAGTGTTGGAATCAATGCAAATGTTTATAATAACATTCTGAAATAATTTGGGGTGCCATGGCGTCAGACGAGGAACTCTTTTGAAGGCAAAATCATCTAACTACAAGGTGTAGCACCTGTTCATACCGCGAAGAAGACTCAGGAGTGCCTCAAAACAAGCCTCCTGAGCCAGGTAGAGTGCCAACCCTTGTCTCCTGAGCTGTACCCAGCGGATTATTCAGTATGGGCAAATTTGGAGACAGTATCCAGCAAGTTATTGCAACCCTCGCATTAAAGTTAAAGGTCTCCGTCATGTCTGCATGGGGCAAAATGTTCGTGGAGAGCATCAAACATGCTTTTGCATCATTTATGTCTCATCTGCAGAAAGTTATCACATGAAGGGATGCGAATAATGGGTAATTTTACTGTTCTGAATATACTGTTCATATAGGCCTACAAATCATGTTTGGTTGATTATTGATGCTTGGCACAAAGAAAATGTAAACAAATCCAATTGTGTTGACTGTCCTCTTTTTCTGTAGACACCCTGTAAAATATAACGTTGGCATGATCACCACTGCATTTACAGTGGCGCCTGTAAGTAAGTGAAACGCATGACATTGTGCCATTGCATCAATGCTAAACATCCTCGGCCAAACTGCTTGGGGAGGCATGAATTCTCATCGGATGAAAGGGAAACAAAGTGGGTCATAAAGGCCGATGTGTGAGGCAAGTGGGATAAAATTAGCAGCCCATTTTCTTCGCTGTAGTCGGAGTTAGGTATGGGTCAAAGTCTTTGATAAGTAAGTGAACCACCCTTCCCTATGTTTTAACATTTGGCCTGCGTTTCACTTACTTAGAAAATTGTGTGCTATTTTTATCCCACTTGCCTCACACATCGGCCTTTATGACCCAAAATCTTTTCCCCTCATCGGATGAGAATTCTTCCTTCCAGAAGCATTTTGGTTAAGGATGTTTAACATTGATGCAATGGCACAATATCATGCGTTTCACTTACTTACAGGCGGCACTGTATGTCCTAATAACAGACTAATAAAGGTGGGTGTCATATTGATACTGATATTGATAAGCAATGATAAAGAGTTCATTATATTGCCACATGTTAGTGAGTATATATAACTCTGGGCGCAGCAAAGAAAATTGGCAGCCAATCTGTATGTCACAAACCTCAAAATATTGTCCTTTATGACCCGTATAATTATGTTCTCCATGCTCCCACAAGCAGTTTGTTTGAGGAAGTTTACAGTGAACCAATAGCGAAACATCAACTGTATTACATAATGAAACAAATCAAGAAAGTAGATTTACGACAAAAAAATTATGTAAAGAAAATGTGCGAAGCCAATAATAAATTTCAACTTACCTTCCTGAATGTTGGCAGGGAAGTCTGATTTAAATGTCAACCAAATTTGGTTAATAACTGGCATGCCCATCGGCTCTCATTATATATTTAGGATAAGAAATACACAGATATGGTCTTTTTCGTAAAGGAGTGTTAGCACCTAACACATGTTGTATGAGGAGTGGTTAATCAATCGATATGCTTATCGGCAAAAATCAAATTCTTTTGAATAAGTTTGCCCAAAGTATGCGTTGCAAGTTGGCCCACCAACACATATATATACGTTGCCTTAGATATTTTATTAACTGTTATTGTCATGCATGTATTACTCAGTAGACTCTAGCCTAGATCGAGACCACCTTTCGAAAAGAGAAAACCACTACCGGATAACATAGGATCATCAATATGATTAGCATGCTCTTTTACTACGAGTGGGTACAGAGGACTCAGGATATCTTCACGAGTGGGAGTATGTCTCAAAATACCACCATACAACCATTTGGTCTTATTTATACTCATTATGTTACTCCAAAGAAAGCTGAACTTCACTCAGGTGATCTATACTCAACAGTTGCCACAGTGTCCTTGAATGAAGTTTAGGGTTAAAAAAAATGTACAAAGAATCTGTCAACACAGCATTGTAGTAGTACGTGGTCTCAGCTTTGATTTGATGTAAAGATCTAAAAAATCTGTTGGGAAAATTTTGAGAAAATTGAAATTTAAAATTTTTAGTTTTTCACACCCTTTTCGCATGCAAAATAACAGTTTTAGATCTATCAAATTACATTGCAGTGTTATTGAAACATCACAGCATATCTAGGTATACATAAGGTTGCTGAATCAGGTGAAAAAGTTTAATAAAAAGCATTTTCTCTTCATTTTCAACATTTAGAGGTGTTGCAAACTTGCCTCATCATTTGAAGTGTCAAATCAAATATAAACATGGCCATTTCGGCTTTATTATTTCTTTAAGTAAAAAAGGGGGCAAATGAACAACCAAGGTTTGAGAAAATGCCTTGTTTTAAAAATTCATTAGTGAGATAAATTGAAGTTTTTAGCATTTCACCAGTTAATGTTTTCAAGTGGGATTCACAAAAACATCGGTAAAGTTATCGGACAACAAATAGTGGACAAATGTAGGAATACCTACTGTCGGCTTCTCACAAGTGTGCATCTTCACCACAGCTTTCCATGTAAGTTGTATTTGACAACCAATGAAATAATATATTTTTATAGAAGTATTTCTTCAAATCAAAAAAATAACTATATGTAAGTGGTATAATGGCTGAGATGATCAATTCCAAGTTTTATTACAATGTTTCTGAAATGTAGGTAGCAATTTCTGGTATTCTGAAGAATTTTAAGTGCTTTGTTTATCTGTTTTTGCTAATTGTTTAGATTATTTCCTGTAATCTAGTAGTTACATACTTCCAAAATGCATTTGTTCATTTATAGCCTGCCTTTGTTCAATCAACAAAGTTTTGAATTAATAGTCAAAAGATTCTCTTCCATGGTCACACAATTAATATTGTCCACTGTGCATGCTATAACTGAGCAACTGAATTTTGGAAGTAAGCAACCATTAGATTTCAAGAAATAATCTTGACAATTGGCAAAAACAGGTAAAAAAAGCACATACAATTCTACAGAAGACCATTAAAATTGCTACTTACATTTCAATATGGACAGAAACATTTTAATAGAACTCGGAAGTGATCATCTCAGCCATAAGACCACTTGCATAGATTTTTTTGTATTATTTGAAGAAGTACTTCCATAAAAATATATTATTTCATTGGATGTCAAATACAACACACATGGAAAGCTGTGGTAAAGATGCACACTTGTGAGACGCCGACAGTAGGTATTCCTACATTTGTCCACTATTTGTTGTCCGATAACTTTACCGATGTTTTTGTGAATCCCACTTGAAAAACATTAACTAGTGAAATGCTAAAAATCTCAATTTATCTCACTAATGAATTTAACAAGGCATTTTCTCACACCTTGGTGGTTCATTTACCCCTTTTCTTTAGTTAAAGAAATAATAAAGCCGAAATGGCCATGTTTATATTTGATTTGACACATTATATGATTCGGTGAGTTTGCAACACCTCTAAATGTTGAAAATGATGTGAAAATTAGAAATAAAATGATTTTTATTAAAATTTTTCACCTGATTCAGCAACCTTATGTATAACTAGATAAGCTGTGATATTTCGATAACAATGTAATGCTACTTGATAGATCTAAAACTGATATTTTGCATGTGAAAAGGGTGTGAAAAACTAAAAATTTTAAATTTCAATTTTCTCAAAATTTTCCCAACAGATTTTTTAGATCTTTACATCAAATCGAAGCTGAGACCACATACTACAACGCGGTTTTGACGGATTCTTTGTAAATTTTTTTTAACCCTAAACTTCATTCAAGGACACTGTGATGCATCAGACAATCAGAGCACAGATAGCAGCTCAAGTGATGATATCACAATGTGGTGACATCACCATGGACATGACATCACAATGACAAACAATGCAATGACATCATCAACATTGATCTCACCATGGAGTATACAAAAAATCATTGAGTATGCAACACAATACCAAATGGGATATATCCACTGCTTTTTCATGTGGTATTGTAAACATTATGGGGTATATTAGTCTTTTGTTTTTGGAAGGTAACATACAGTACAAACCAATCCTGAGCACTGCCCTCCCCAACTGTTACTATTACACTTTCATGCACTTTCATGCCTTAACCCTCACCGGCCCTTCCTTCCTCTCACTTGTCACTAAAATGGGAACAGTTAATTTCCATAGATAATTTAGCACGAACATAGCAATGACCTTTCAATAATAAAGCAGAGTTTTGGATAAATTTTCAATATTTTAGATAATTTAAAGTGATTTACTTTTAGAGTGAGCTTGGAAGTGAGGGCATGGAGGAGTGAGGGTGAGAACTGAAGGTTGTGGAAGGGTGAACATCTTGCTAAGGGCATGGGATTTAGGACAATTTCTTAAGTTATACTGAAGTCAAGCTCTCAGAAGCAAAACCTGATCCACTTACTAGGAATCCAAGTAAAATTCGTTGTTACCGCCAATATCCACTATTGTGCCCAATAGGCCTATTGGGCATGGATATAAGTCCTTTTGGCAAAACATAGGGTCTTTTGGCAAATTATAGGGCTTTGAGCACACTATAGGGCCCTTGGGTATTACGACTCCTTTTGGTATGACTTTCCCAAAGTCATCGCATCCTTCAAAACAGCCGCGAGGCCTTTGGGCAAAATATAGGTCCTTTTGGTGCATACCTAAATCACTCATTGTCGCTCACTCTCGACTATAGTGGATATTGGCAAAGATCTTATACTTTGGATACATGCCCTAGTCACTCGCAATAACTCTTTTATACTATTGTGTATTTTGACAAATATCCAACTTTGGATAATAGTGAACTGACCAATGAGAATACGCCCTAGTATCTTGACCAATGAGAATCCACCTTAATATCCACAGTAGAGGGCACTGTAGTTAATAGTTTGTCCAATGAGAATGCCACCAAATATCCTGCCCAATGAGAATCTGGCATAATATCCTAGCCAATGACAGTCAAGCCTAATATCCACAGAGCCATGATTGGCCAGTGTATATTAAGCTGCATTTTCATTGGACACAATGAGAATTCAATGAGATTCCAATCTAATATCCAACAGCCAATGAAAATTAAGCCTAATATCAAATGGGCTAAAAGTCAAATAGGCTCTTTGGTCAAAGTCTAAAGACTAAGCCAAAATCCATGACAGTCTTTTGTGGATATTTGAGGATATTTGTGAGTTATTATATGTGCTTTGGGCATACACATTCGTTGTCTTTGAGAATTAGCTGAGACAAGCCCACCGTGGGTGAATATTCCACCGCCCTAATTGGAAGGTTATCAGCAACATTATGAACAGAAGATGTTTTTCTCTTGTCAATGAGTATTTTTCGAGTTAAAGTGCACAATAAGAAATTGCATAGAGAAGGCAAAATAACACAATTGCACATCAATGATCAATATGCAATTGTGTAATTGTGCCTTTAATCTTTCAATCCATCTTCAGGTTGAGATGCTCATACGCTTGTTCTGTTCAGGAGGTCAGAATCATTTGACGGGTCAGAGCAGCTGAAGTGACAACACGACAGGTCAATCGATGCAAAATGACCCCAAGGTCTAAGCTGGGCCACCCACCCTTTGTGTTGCACAAATCCATGTGGACCAAAAGATGAGAGAGTAGGCAGAGAAGTCAATACCTTAGGTCAGGAAATGGTCCTTACACAAGGATGGCATATTTTTCTCACATGCTATTGATACGAACATAGGAAATGCTTTCAACAAAAGTCAAAAGGACAGATTCAAACAAATATTTTACTGGATGAGGAGCATGGGCTAACTCATATTCACAGAGCATTTCATTGGATTACAACAGAAAGACAGTCCCTTTGATAGGTGAAATGAGCTCACATGCTAAACTAGCTTTGTACACACTCTCTCGACAAATTTAAAAGCCATCGCTCTCATTCATACACTCTAAAAAATGTCGGGACAAAATCGGTTTTTTAGATTAAAAAAATCCATGCTGGTTTTTTGCATTGAAACTTGGTTTTTCAGGAAACCATTTTGAATCTAAAAAATCAATTTTCTCCCGACATTTTTTAGAGTGTAGAGTAGCGCGGGGCATGCAGCCCCCTTAACTTCGAGGAGCGATTTTACCTACTTTTAATGGTCAATTATTTGAATGCTTATGCGGTTAGGAAGGGATCACTTAACTCTACTTATAACTAGTGAAACGAATGTCTACCAATTTTAATAATGGAGTTACGGCCCTTTTGTAAAAAAATCAAAATGGCCTTCTTACCCCACCCATCGGGCAAGAAGTCCCCCTATTATAATCCTATGGAAATGTTTTTTGCGGGCGCAATCAGCTTGAATGTTATTTCTTGGGGGGTTCTTCTATCATTTCTAAGGCATTCTATTCACGTTTCCTGAATTTCAGAATTTTTCTATTCATACATTTATTTTTTAATACTTTTTGCCCTTTTTCAATTTCGGCCAAAATTTTTTCTATATCAATTAGCTATTCTATCAAGATTTAAGGTAAAGTACACATTATTAAATGGTTCCTGAAGCAGCTTCGAGGCCTCAGTGAAGGGGGCCCCATGCCCCATACCAGGCGGGGCCTCTCGTCCCAAACCCACATATTTTAATTTTACCTCTATATTTTGAGCTAAAATGCAAAAAACATGATCCAAATCATATTTATGTGATGGTCATAAAGTGAAGCAATGCAGATATCCAATATACTTTTAAAAATTTCCAAAGTTATTTCTGACAACCACTTTCAAAGAATTAATCAAAGTTACAAAAACCATGCACCTTTTTTTGTTTCTTGCCCAAGTCACTCGCAATAACTCTTTTATACTATTGTGTATTTTGACAAATATCCAACATTGGATAAAAGTGAACTGACCAATGAGAATACGCCGTAATATCTTGACCAATGAGAATCCACCTTAATATGCACAGTAGGGGGCACTGTAGTTAATAGTTTGTCCAATGAGAATGCCACCAAATATCCTGCCCAATGAGAATCTGGCATAATATCCTAGCCAATGACAGTCAAGCCTAATATCCACAGAGCCATGATTGGCCAGTGGATATTAAGCTGCATTCTCATTGGACATAATGAGAATTCAATGAGATTCCAATCTAATATCCAACAGCCAATGAAAGTTTAGCCTAATATCAAATGGGCTAAAAGTCAAATAGGCTCTTTGGTCAAAGTCTAAAGACTAAGCCAAAATCCATGACAGTCTTTTGTGGATATTTGAGGATATTTGTGAGTTATTATATATGCTTTGGGCATACACATTCGTTGTCTTTGAGAATTAGCTGAGACAAGCCCACCGTGGGTGAATATTCCACCGCCCTAATTGGAAGGTTATCAGCAACATTATGAACAGAAGAGGTTTTTCTCTTTTCAATGAGTATTATTTTGGGTTAAAGTGTACTATAATAAATTGCATAGAAAAGGCAAATTTACACAATTGCACATCAATGATCAATATGCAATTGTGTAATTGTGCCTTTAATCTTTCAATCCATCTTCAGGTTGAGATGCTCATACGCTTGTTCTGTTCAGGAGGTCAGAATCATTTGACGGGTCAGAGCAGCTGAAGTGACAACACGACAGGTCAATCGATGCAAAATGACCCCAAGGTCTAAGCTGGGCCACCCACCTTTTGTGTTGCACAAATCCATATTGACCAAAAGATGAGAGAGTGGGCAGAGAAGTCAATACCTTAGGTCAGGAAATGGTCCTTACACAAGGATGGCATATTTTTCTCACATGCTATTGATACGAACATAGGAAATGCTTTCAACAAAAGTCAAAAGGATACATTCAAACAAATATTTTACTGGATGAGGAGCCTGGGCTTATCATATAACTCATATTCTCAGAGCATTTCATCGGATTACAACAGAAAGACAGTCCTTTTTATTTGTAGTGAAATGACCTCACATGCTATACCTGCTGTGTACACAGGCTCTCTCGACAAATTTTATAGCCATCGCTCTCATTTATATGCATGTATCAATTGGAAGGCAAATCAGTACTATTGACTTATGCTACAAAAAAAATTTATGGTAAATTTATAGTATTATAATAAGACCAAATGAATATGGTGGTACTTTAAGATGTATTCCACGAGTTGAAGATATCCTGAGTCCTCTGTACCCACGAGTGCGTCGGTGCACCAGTTGCCCCAACATCATTCGATCAATCTGTACCTTGGTCCATAGTTGGGTTTTACAACACTTAATAAGGTACTAAAATTCAGCTTGATCGATTAATTTCTAGGGGTGCCTCCGGATGCATATTACTTGTACATTTTTCAGGAAAAATTACATATCTGTAGGATCGCGGTTTGCGATATCTTTATAAATATGATAGATAGAAGAAAAATATTAACATATTTGGATTCTACAGAAAATTTCCTTCAAAATGAATACCAGAAATCTATACTTTCGCTAAAATGTTGGTGGTGCCGTTCTGCGTAACATGTTTTTACTTTGAATATTTTTCATTACGTCACTGATTTACATTAATTTGTCTTTTTATATGACTGCATTATACTTAGACTTTGATACCTCCCTTCATATAAATTATATTTTATACAGTATGTAAGTAATTATTTACTTGTTATTCCAGTTTTTCCCTGAAAGTTTTTTCAATTATTCATGGATCTTGATAAATGTTTTTATGACTATGAAAGAAAGCGGTCTTACTATGCTAGATGTGACATAATGTGTTAATAAATCTCAACTTATTTCATTCTTATGAGAAAATAGCCTGATATCTTCACGAGTGGGAGTACATCTCAAAATACCACCATACAACCATTTGGTCTTATTTATACCCCATCATGTAACTCCAAAGAAAGCTGAACTTCACACAGGTGATCTATGCTCAACAGCTGCATCAGCCAATCAGAGCACAGATAGCTGCTCAGGTGATGATGTCATTCAACTTGGTCGTGTGATGTCACTGGCTCATAAATGTTTTATTGATTTTGTTTGTGTCACTTCTCTGGGTGGTTTGTGTCAGTTATTGTTTGAAATGTTCATTCAACCAAATATATCTATTGGGCAGCACAGGTGTGAATAGACAAACTATAATTAACACATTTTTACAGATGATTTCATATTTGTAGACTTGGATCAAATAACACAAAAAATTGCAAAATTTTTGATCTGACATCCGAAAATCCTGCCAGGTGTTTGCTTCAAGCAAGTGATGTTGGTTGGAAGAATGATATCATAATTTCAACCAATAAACTGCTGCAAAGGCCAACTTGGTATTGTGGCAGTTCCACGCATGTCAAAGTGCAATCCACATGAACTCTCACATTTCCTCATGAACTGTTGTATTTCACACTGCATGTGTTACAGTTGATTGCTTCAGTTGATATTAAATCAGTCTCAAGCCGACTCTGGGTATCACTTTTCACAGAAAGTTCCTTCAAAACTCCCAAACCCCCCCCCCCAGTCATAAATTGTGTATCGTCCCTTAGGATATGAGGATGATCCAGTGATGTGGCCAACATTCATGAGAAAATAATAGTGGGGATCAAACCAGGGTCCCAGCGACTGGCAGCCCATTGTCATGTCGTCTGGGCAGAGCCCTTCTCTGAGAAAATGTTACATGCATGTGTTTGTTTTCTGTAAAAATAATCATTTGGATCATCTGATCTCAATCATCTCAATGCACAGTATTAGACTTTGAGAATGTGTGTTCTCAAAATGTGTGAAACACTAACAGAAACTCTCACTTGAAACAGCTAGAGTCAGTTCCATTGATGAGATCAATGGATTAGAATGCCATGGTCACCCATGTAAAACGCTATGTCACTTTTCAGGAGAGAGTGGTGTCATGCCTTCTCTCAACCAATGAAAATTGCAGGAAAAATTATGTATTTTTTACCACTAATGTCTACAAATATGAAATCATCTGTAATATGTTCCTAATAAGAAGATTAGGAGACCAGCAGGTAACTGTTAATGACGTGGCAAAGCCAGTTTGCAAATTGAAAAGAATATATATATTTTTTTCCAATGGACCGCCAATCTGCAAAGAGCTCTAATATTATTTCATTTATTTCCTCTGTTCGATTGTGCTGTAGGTTGATCGTGTTGCACTAAAATTTTAATCTTATGATGGGCCCTATGTGATATTGTGATGTGGAAAAACATTCATGATGTAGCTTACACTTACAGATGATTTCATATTTGTAGACACAAGGACTGAATGTGAATTTTTTTCTAGGACATGTTTTTAGATGGGGAAAAGTGATGTCATAATTTTTTTATGTCGCTTTTCCTTATAGAATGCATGTCCAAGAAAACAAATCGCATTTAGTCCTTGTGTCTACAAATATGAAATTATCTGTACATTTTTTAGCAGTGTAAAAGTAATTATCACACTTTACAACATCTGGGGACAGCTGAGAAAGTGTGTCGTATTAAATGGAATTATTTAACTCGGGACAAAAGCAAAGCAAAGTGTAACCTTGAAACATCTTCGGTATTCAATTAACTGCCAAAACTTTGCAATGATTGTCATGTGATAAACAAGGAAAGTACCCTTATAGAGGATACTGTACGTATCTACTTTAAGATGAAACAATAAAGTTTGAAGGTATTGCAAAAACAGGTCTTGATGTGTGCAGCTATGTGTTTGTGCAAGTAATTTGCTATCAAACATATAAACACCCCCCCCCCCCCAAAAAAGTGCTGCTCTCTGAAATCAGGTCGAGCTAACCCAGCAACCCGGGATGTTGCACAACGCACACCATAAGAACAAGAAGAAGACAGGAGGCACACATTGTAGGTATTTGCACTTTGAAGTTTCCATTTATGCTATTCAATTCATTGTCTCAACTAATCAAAAGAACTAGATTTGCTACGTTTTGCTGTCCTGTTGCAGAAACTCATACTTGTTGAAATTACTGTAAGGAGGCTAATCCCGCTTGTAGGTGACAGGCAAACGAAAGGATTATGCATCTGATTTTTACTCCAAAATCAGTAATGGCCTCCTCTTGATAATGACTACTCAAACAGCTTCTATGTATTGCATGATGCATGTAGAGAAGATGGCACTTCATCAGCTATCATGATTCATGAAGTGCCATGTTCACAGTGCAACAGTCCCCTCTTTTTGCATATGGCATTTTCTGGCTGTAAAAAAGGAATTTACTTCTCTTTGAATGTTTTAAAATGCCATGCCACTTTACAACAGTGTTGGAGGTGGCCTCGGGACTATATTTTGATAGCCTTGGCTCTGTCTCGGATGTCAAATCCTTGGCCTTTTCTCGGTCTTGGCTGTCATGGCTTCGACAACATTACTGCTTTAAGATGATTAATATTACTGTCGATGTAAGATTTGAAAGTGTGCACCATCATGTCAGTGCCTGAATATTCAGAAACTGTCTGAGAGCAGTTTCCAAACAGATTAACAACATATTTGAAATACATATATGCACATGTTTATATAATCAAGTGTCAAATCAAAATGGGTTCTTAATATTGTATGCATTTTAAGCATCAGATGTCAATTCCTTCCATAAGAATCTGCAATTAAGTTAAATTCGCAGTAAGGTACCTCAATGCATTCAAGATATAGTTGTAAAAGTAATGTTAATACAAGCACAAAGTGACTAAAGTTCATGCCGCAGCCTTACTTGAGTTGTTGGTTATGCGAAAGTACATCAAATAATTTGACAAGTCTTCCACCATATCCTTTTTTTATCACCTCCTTGTATACAGAAAAATGTTTATGACCCATGTATGAACGTAATCTCATTGAGCCAGTGGCGGATCCAAACACGATAGTCTGGGGGGGGCCCGAACGTGTATCGGCATTCGCGGGCCCACGCAATCGCAATTTTTCTTCAAAATGCTATTATTAATCTTGATGGTCTAGGGGGGGGGGGGGCCCGGGGCCCCTCGGCCCCCCCTGTATCCGCCACTGAGAGCATTTTTCATATATTCATGAGAAGTGATTGTATCTGTGAATTGCAATATGAAATAAGAGACTGGTGAACGGGATATTGATAAAAAGGAATTTATGTTCACATCTGAAAATTTATAGTGGAAAATCAATACCCGCACGCAAACATCTTGAAGTATATGTGCAAAAAAAGTTAATTAACCTGGAAATTGTTCATTTAGATGCACAGATGTACACTCATACATTGTAAAGAATTGAAAGGCTCTTGTGTTCTTCCATTGATGATGCTGATGATTAAAAAGTTTTTTTTTAATTATCAGCATCATCAACGGAAGAACAGAAGAGCCTTTCAATTCTGATTGATCTGCATTCTTTTGAAATTTTATGTAATATCAGTGCGTTGGACATAATAGTCAAAATGGCGAAGAAAGTCGATTTAAGTGTGTCTGAAATCACCTTTGCCTTTGTGACAAACAACATTCATCCTGGCCAGGGGGGCACATTTTCATCCACTTATCTTTTTTTGGTCAATGGGACTGATAACACCTGGAACGATTTTTCAAAATTAGTTCATTGCTCAAAATCATTTAAATACGATGCAAGATAATATGACGAAGCAATTAGAAGAGAAGCTGTCAAGATGAAGACTCTCCTCCTGTTGTGTCTCGCTTCCTGTGCAGCCATCTCATCAGCATACTACTATGGTATTTATATACTTGTATTATACAAAGATTTAGATACAAAGATTTATTTAGACTCAGTTTCAATAATACATAACATTAGCCACTGGCTATCGGGACCGAGTATCTAGGTAACAAATAACAAAATATGTAAAATGACAGAAATTTGACTAGTAAAATATAAAATACAAGGCAAGGCTGCCGGAGTGTCTTTAAAATCTGATAAAAATTGTCCATGTTCAGGAATAAACTAGTCAGAATCATTTTGCAACAAACCCCATTATAATTGGTTAAGTAGTAGAAAAGTTACAGACGTTTTACTAAAAAACATCAATTTTGAGAAAAGCCTTAAAAACCTTCCCTTAAGTCTAAATATTTCAATGAGTGGGGGAGGCACAAAAGTGCTCATATCTCGATAAGTATACAAGATAATTAAGTTCTGTTTGAAACACTGTATAGTGCTATGCTTCTGTGATGATATATCACAAATTAGAAAAAATAGACATTTTTGACCTGCGACGCAAAATGGACCAGTTCATGACGCATGACCGGCTGCTTAGTATCATTCAGTTTGAAGGTAATTTTTTCTAATGTTGTGGGTGTCTTTTCTCGTACACAAATCCCACAGTTTATTGCCAACTTTTTGAAACTGATATCAGTCGTTGAATTCCCATGAGTGCTCAGCAATTTAAGGACCTTTCAGAATTTATGACTTTGGGGGGGATTTTGGAAGTTTTGCTACTTCCAGTCATAAATTGATACCCCCCTTAAGTTTCATGCGGATGTTTAGTACCCCTCCCTTAGGTTGCATGCGTATTTTTAGCACCCCCCCTCGACATACAAAGTTATGCGCACATATATACTGTTATACATGGTCATGTGTACATTCGCGCCATTTCGCGGACTTTTGCATGTAAAAAAGCCCATATAGAGTGACTTTATACGTATTTTATAACATTTTTGTCAAATTGTCTAGGCCCCCTTGGAAGTGTTGTCAAAAATTAATACCCCGCCTTGAAACATGTGTGAAAAGTTAGTACCCCCCTAAATACGCCACCGTATAGACAGATATTAGATAGATAGATATTAGATAGATAGATATATATTAAATAGATAGATAGATAGAAGATAGATAAAAATATATTAGATAAATAGATAGATAGATAGACAGATGACTGAGGCAGATATGTATCTGTGAAATATCAAAATCTATTAATCAGTGTTTCCAAGTTCTGAATTTATCAAACTGTTACACATAAAACAGCCCCCAGAAAACAAACAGACCCACAGCTATCAACAGTACGTAAATTTTCCCCCTCTTCAATTTCAAAATTTGGCATGAAATTTTGTTGAAATCGGCTGATTTTGACACTTGGAAGCACAGAAAGTTCTGAAAATTTAACATAACACATTTTAAACCATTTCCTATCCACTGACAGTCCTGAGTCCCCTGCCTTTAATTTTGATGAGAATAGGCCCTAACTGCTCCGAGACCTTCTTGTGTCGCAGGGGATAGATGATAGAAGTTCTCAACCTATGATTTGACTCCCATCCCTGCATTGTCAGGGTTGGTCTTCCTAGATATATCTACCTCAGACCAACATTTGATGAATTTCACATGCTTTAGCCTCAAGTTCAGGCTAAGCACTTTAATGAAGTCATGGACTCATGGATTAGGCCTAATATTATTTGAGTTTTTTTTTCAAAAAGATTCACATACAGTGTATGTCTTTATTTTTGCTCTTTTTATTATGTTTTATGCATAGGCGAATGCTTTTACATATACTGGATAAATTCTTTTTCATTCTAATAAATAAATAAGGATATATAATATTTGATTGTTTGATATAGCACTACAATGCTATTTCATGGTATTTCAGTTGTGTATAATGGTGTCATATTGTCATAACATAATTTATTGATTTCACTTAATTTCAGGTACTCCCCCTCCTCCACCACCTCCCCCTCCTCCCCCACCACCTCCAACACCACCAACTCCACCAACACCACCAACTCCTCCAACTCCACCAACTCCACCAACTCCACCAACAACACCAACAACACCAACTGTAACATGTGCCGTAAGTACTTTTTTGACAATGTTTCAACATTAATTCACTTATATTATAAGAAGAATCAATATATGATAAGCAGCTGGATTTTATTTATTCCATAACATGAACTGTAGCTACACTGTAAATTCTGAAATTCTGAGTTAGCTCAAATGATTTAGTGAGATGGTTGCACAATTTGTTTGAGCCATGATAGCTTGCTGTGTTGAGTTATGATAATCTTTATGTTGTTATAACTTGCAAACATCAAGCTATCTTGGCTCAAAGGAATTGTGCAACCATCTCACTCAATCAATTAAGCTAACTCAAAATTCAAAATTTACAGTGATATAAGCTGTAATTACAGATCTATCCTAAGAAATATAATTTTGACCATGTGTAATGCGAGAGATAATTGAATTTTAGATTCCTGGATCGGCCAACACAACAGATTTTCTGCTAACAAAAATCAAATTTACATTACCGCAATTTTTATTCATTTGATGTTTTTAAAAATTTAATTTTTTTTTTGTCTGACCTTAGAAAAATTTCATCGAGAAGATCCGAGAAGCTAAAGATCAATTATGTTTGGCATAATTACAAGGCTGATTTATTCCAACATTTTTTTTCTTACAGGGTGTTCAATGTCCGCCAGCAAACCCAATATGTATAGTACAAAGGAAATGTGCGTATTCTTACTGCGGATTGGAAGCAGTTTGTATCAGAGGTGAGAATCTTGAGATGCTTTATTTAAGCCCATATATAAAACATGGACTTTTTTAAGGATAGCAGACATGCAGACGTCTGCATTTTCCTTAATATAGTCACTACAGACGTCTGGAAGTCCTCATTAATTTCTCTGTACAGACGTCTGCTAAGCTCAGAATTACTGCCCTTACAGACGTCTGCATTTTGTAGGTTTAGCATTACATTACATTGCTCGAAGTTCACCCTATTCGTCTGTTGTTCATTTTACAGACGTTTGCACAGTTAAGATTAAGTGCCCTTACAGACGTCTAGTTCTTACTCTTTTTGGCATTTCACAGATAACATAGGGTGTTTCACACTCACTCTATTTGTCTGTTAGGCATTTTACAGATGTCTGCATAATTAAGATTTACTGCTGTTACAGGCATCTGGTTACCACTGAATAGATGCTCTTTAAGCCTCAAAAGATGGCATGAGCCATACATTAATAACAATTCTTAAAAAAATAAGAATTGTAGCTTGCAGTTGGGAATGCAGAAGTCAGATTATTATTGACAAAGATCTTTGGGATAATTACACAATGGTAATCCATTTTAATCAAACAAATGTTTGTGGTTCCACAGATGATTATATAGCTGTAATGCAGTACACAAATCTTTCAACACTTTTGTAACAGTCAATCAGAATTTTATTTATAATGTTTATTGACCACATGAGAGATTACCATATGCAGAATAATTCATACAGCTTTGTATCAACTATCTATGTGTTTTGGAGGACTGAAACCGATAATTTGTGAGCTATTGGCTAAAATAGCCATTTTCGCATGAAAATTCAATGTTTAACTCCTATCTATTTTTGGGCACAGTGTCCTTGAATGAAGTTTAGGGTTAAAAAAAATGTACAAAGAATCCGTCAACACAGCGTTGTAGTATGTGGTCTCAGCTTTGATTTGATGTAAAGATCAAAAAAATCTGTTGGGAAAATTTTGAGAAAATTGAAATTGAAATTTTTAGTTTCTCACACCCTTGTTGCCACCCAGAGAATCTACCCTAGACGAATCTCTCCATCGCCCCCCATTATCATAATATTTTGCGTCATAGCGTCACAGCCAATCAGCGTGCAGGATTTCTCTCCACTTCAAAAGTTTACCGGCAATTTACGAAGCAACTATTAACTTCTCAGAGATGTATGACCTATCATTTTGAAGGTCTCAGAGAGATCTATCTACTCATATAAGAATCACATATGTAACCCTTACGGGAATGTGCGAAACAGCGAAATCGGCCTCATTTGCATAACATGCTTGAAAGCCCGTTTATTTGTCAGCTTTGTGGGCGTGTCTGACTTAATAATAATAATAATAATATTAAGTACTTATATAGCGCCAATTCCAGTAAACTGCTCATTGGCGCTTGGTTAGATTAGCTGATATCTCCGTAAAATTTTGCAAAAAGATAGGTTTTCAATCGCTTCTTGAAGTTATCCAGTGTCCTTGATTTTCGTACATGTTCAGGTAAGCCATTCCACAGTATCGGTGATGAATAGGTAAAGGCTCTATCCTCAAACTTGTTTTGATTTTGTGTGGCAGGTACCTCTAACAGCATTTTGCCATTGCTGCGGAGGTTCAGGTCATTTTCAGGTTTTTGTTGAATAAGACATCTGAGGTACTGAGGTGCTTGATTATTCACCGCTTTCCATGTAGTTGTCATAAGTTTGAATTGGATCCTTGCAGGAATTGGAAGCCAGTGTAACTCTTTTCTGTAATGACTAACTTTATCTTGTCTTTTTAGCCCTTCAATCAGTCGTACAGCAGAGTTTTGCGCTACCTGGAGTTTATTTATCACTTGTTTTGAGGAGCCATAGAGCAATCCATTTCCATAGTCTAAATGAGGAGTGACTAATGCATTGACAGCTGTTTTGATTGACTCCTTGTTCAGTGACTTACGCAGTTTTGAGACGTTTCGAAGGTTAAAATAAGCGTTTTGACACATTTTGTTTACTTGCTTATGCATTGACATGTGTTTATCAAAGAATACACCTAAATTTCTGGCATGATCTGTCGCTTTTATTTCAACATTGTCCACACTGATTGACGACATGTGAAGTTTCTTGAGTTGAAATGGTGAGCCAATGAGAAGTAACTCTGTCTTTTCACCATTGTTACAGAGTTTGTTTTTGTGAAGAAAATTTCGTATTTCTGTGATGCATTTTTCCATTTTCTTTGTTGCATTTTCCTCTTCAAGAAAAGTTGGCTTGAAGGAAAGGATTAGTTGTTCATCATCGGCATACTTTTGATCATCAACCTCATTTTCTTCAGCCACCTCACTTATAGGAGCAATGTACGAATTGAATAAGATCGGACCGAGTTTCGATCCTTGAGGGACGCCATATTTTAGTGGCAGTTTGCTTGATTCCGTGTCATTTATGAGTACAGATTGAGATCTATTGGTGATGTATGATTTGAACCAATTTAAAGCAGAGCCATCAATACCATACTTGTCTCTCAACCTTTTCAAAAGGATGTCATGATCAATTGTGTCAAATGCTGCCGATAAGTCTAATAGAACCAGCATTGTTACTTCACCACGGCTCATGTTCATCATGACATCATTGTGGATTTTTGTCAATAGCGTTTCTGTACTGAAATGCTGCTTGTATGCTGACTGTTTTTCATCATGCAGGCTTCCAAGTGCAAGGTGATCGGTGTATTGTTTGATGACAGCACCCTCTATGACTTTACTCAGGAAGGACAAATTTGAAACTGGTCTGTAATTCTTCTTAATGAGATCAAGGCCATTTTTCTTAAGGAGCGGTTTTACTAGAGCATGTTTCAGTTCTCCTGGCATTTTCCCTTCTCTGAGTGATGTATTGACTATTTTAGCCATGACAGGAAGATATTCGTCAATGCATTCAAGCAGTAACCAAGTAGGTATTGGGTCAAGGTTACAGTGCTTCACAGGCATATCAGTGATAATTTTCTTAATTTCCATCTCCGAGAGTGATTTAAATTGACTAAATTTCAGACCTGAATATGTCTCAGCATCATTATGTGTACTTGCGCTGTGTGTGTCTAATCTCAATCTTATTTTCTTGATTTTATCATCAAAGAAGTGTTGAAATCATTGGCTAGATCTGCTTCGTTTATGTGATGTGGCAGAGGTAGTTCTTGTTTTCTGTTAAGGCTAGAATTTAGGATCTTAAACATAGCCTTTGAGTTGCCCTTCGTTTTCTCAATCTTTGACTTCAGGTCCTCTGTTTTTAGTTGATTGAGTCTCTCATTTAGCACATTTTGTTTCTCCTTAAATATATCCCAGTCAGCCTGTAGCCCAGTGCGTCTCCATTTTCTTTCAGCCTTTCTTTTACTGGTCTTTAGATTCTTGATATCAGCATTTGTGAAAGGTGTTGGTTTTCGAAATGTTACTTGCTTGATCTTCATTGGTGCATGTTTGTCAAGCACCTTTTTGGTTGAGTTGTACAGGAACACGAGACTGCTTAGGTCATCAGCCATTTGTTGTTGTGGGCCATTTTGAGCAAAATGTAAGCGGATATCATTCTTGAATTCTGACACATTAATGTCATGAGTTTTTCGGAATGCTACTTTCTTTTTTAGATTTTTGCCTTTGGCCATTTCCATATTGAAAAGGATGCAATTGTGATCTGACAGGAGGTCACCAACCACACAATCTTTAAGACTAGAATTTTTTCGGGTTATAACTAGGTCAAGAGTGTTTCCACTTTTGTGAGTTGGAGATGCAACATGTTGTTCAAGGTTAAACATTTCTAGGATGTTCCCAAATTGGATTGCTCTGCTATCATCTTGTTTGTTCATGTGAAAGTTGAAGTCGCCTGTTATGATGAGTTCATTGTGACATGCTTGATAACTTGCGACAAAATTTGTAAATTCTTTGTAGAATTCAGATAAGCTGTACTTATTTTGGTTAGAGGGTTCAGGGCGATACACAAGCAGGATTGTTAGAATTTTTCCACTCAATTTCACTTGGACTTCCATATGCTCAAAAGTCCTTGTCTTCACACTTTCCATTTTAACTGCGCATAGACCTGATTTGACGATGCAGCCAACTTCACCCCCTTGTCTACCTTCTCGGGGTGAGCTTAGAAAGTAGCATTGTCCATTTCTTTCAAGTTCCCCAATTTCAACTTTATCATCCGCTTTCAGCCATGTTTCAGTGAAAAGAAAGATATCCAAGTTAAATTCATTCCTGAAGTCATTTACAGATTCAGTTTTTTGTCTAAGACTTTGGGCATTCCACACACAAGCTCTTAATATATTGTTTGAAGTTTTAAGAGGATAATTGTCTGAGGAACTGGGATGTTTAACAGAATCTGATAGGATGCCAAATCGGTTCGCAATTTTGATTGAGTTATTGCAACTGGAGTTATTGTTATTCTGAAACCTTGCCAGTGAGAATGCCTTAGTTGATTCTTTTAACCCAATACGCAAGACATCAGAGTACAGCCTTGATTTATTTGTCATGTTGATGCCACTACAATGCTTCAGAAGTCTAAGTGAAACACTGGTTGCTATGATACCCCACAGGTGCTTTGTGAAAGTATCTGAGTGACTGGTTGCTATGATACCTCACAGAATCTTTGTGAAAGTATATGAGTGAGTGGTTGCTATGATACCTCACAGGTTCGTTGTGAAAGTATCTGAGTGAATGGTTGCTATGATACCTCACAGGATCGTTGTGAAAGTATCTGAATGATTGGTTGCTATGATACTTCACAGGTTTGTTGTGAAAGTACCTAAGTGACTGGTTGCTATGATACCTCACAGGTGCTTTGTGAAGGTATCGGAGAGACTGGTTGATACCCCACAGGTGCTTTGTGAAAGTTTCTGAGTGACTGGTTGCTATGATACCTCACAGGTTCGTTGTGAAAGTATCTGAGTGACTGGTTGCTATGATACCTCACAGGTGCTTTGTGAAAGTATCTGAGTGACTGGTTGCTATGATACCTCACAGGTGCTTTGTGAAAGTATCTGAGTGACTGGTTGCAATGATACCCCACAGGTGCTTTGTGAAAGTATCTGAGTGAGTGGTTGCTATGATACCTCACAGGTTCGTTGTGAAAGTATCCGAGTGTTTGGTTGCTATGATACCCCACTGGTGCTTTGTGAAAGTATCTGAGTTATTGGTTGCTATGGTACCCCACAGGTGCTTTGTGAAAGTATCTGAGTGACTGGTTGCTATGATACTCCACAGGTGCTTTGTGAAAGTATCTGAGTGACTGGTTGCTATGATACCTCACAGGTGCTTTGTGAAAGTATCTGAGTGACTGGTTGCAATGATACCCCACAGGTGCTTTGTGAAAGTATCTGAGTTACTGGTTGCTATGATACTCCACAGGTGCTTTGTGAAAGTATCTGAGTGACTGGTTGCTATGATACCCCACAGGTGCTTTGTGAAAGTATCTGAGTGACTGGTTGCTATGATACCTCACAGGTGCTTTGTGAAAGTATCTGAGTGACTGGTTGCTGAGGGTTTGCTGCAGAACACTGTTATGTTCTTCACAGGACTGTAATTTTCTGAAAAATAGTAAATAAGTTTAAGGTAATTGATTCAAATTGGTAGCAAAGAGTGTGGAAGGGTGACTAGGTTGGCAGTTGAGTTGAGGGTATGTTGTCCTGCAGCTTATGTTTCCTGGAAGGCTGGAAATTGAGTAGAGTTGCTGGCAGTGTTATTGATTAGAAAATGAAAATTCCTGTTATATAATGCTGATTGGTGATGTGGAAAGTGTTTGTTAGATACTGACAGTACTGGAGATGAATTAAAATGCAAATTAGACCCTTAAATACATGCAAAAACGATCGTAAAATGAGCGAAAATTGAGGCAAAATGAATGTGTATTGGAGCCAAAAGCGATGTTGAAATGAAGAGTCACATAAACAGCAAGTATTTGGACTAAAATCACTTGGAAAGAGCACAAATATGGCGAAAAACGTATTGGAGGCACTTTACCGACAATCACACAAAAATTCAGCAGTTAAATATACCCAAAACTTGTTTAAAAGATGAAAATATCCACAGCTGATTTCACTCTGTGTTTACAGTCTGGAGCGCCACCTATTTCTTAATCACTGAAGGCTTTGCTGAAGTGCCTTGTTGCATGCAAAATATCCATTATAGAATGTTTAAAATGATAATCTAAACACAGAAATGCCTTCCTTTCCCACCCTGTAGCTTACATATACAGTGGATCAAATTCAGAATTATGATTAAGTGGTTTTTAAAGGAATATCACATTCTGAAGGTGTTACAAACTTGCTGGACTATAATCTGTTTTCTCCGAAACCCAATTGGAGTCTGAACCTGCATAATGTCCCTAATTCATAGACTGCATTAGTTAAGTAGCAGAACACTGTAGCTATATAGCCAATAATAAGACATATCTAGGGCTTTTACAGCATTTCTATATCCATATTTTGCGATTGATGTCGCAACATTTTCGAAGTATATCTCTTCATATCAATATAAAAACCTCTAATCAAAATCGGAAGAAACATGGTTGCTTCAATTGTCCTTTCCTTAAAAATTTAATTTTTGTTTAGGAACTTTGTTTCTCATGGTATTTTATGGATTTTCTTTAATTGAGTATAAGTCTCAATTAGGTACTTTCAATGCAGATTTTATATTAATAATGCAATGAATTGGCTATAAACTATGTAAAGCATGCATTTTTGAGTGTTGTCATTCATATCATAAAAGAAAAATTAATAATGTAGCCAATAAATATTTATTTCAGTGCTTCTGGTATGAAGTTAACTTTTTAAAATCATAATATCTCCTAATATAATTTCAATTGGAAAGTTCACAGGTAACCAATATCAATTATGTGAGCATAGAAGAGAATCTGTTGACTGACTGATTTATATACTCTGTTGGTTGCACAAATGCATGCTATAACTGAACAACACAATTTTGGAAGTCTGCGACCATTAAATTCTATGAAATTATCTTGACAATTGGCAAAAACGGGTAAAGAAGGCACTAAAAATTCTTCGGAATACCATAAATTGCAACCAGTATTTCAATATGAACAGAGACATTGTAGTAAAATTTGGAATTGGCCATCTCAGCCGTTAGGCCACTTGCATATGTTTGTTTTTATTGATTTAAACAAATACTTCTCTCAAAAAATATTATTTCCCTAAATATCACATGCAAACTTACATGGAAAGCTTTGGTGAAGATATACACTTGTCAGATGCCGGCAGTAGGTATTTCTACATGTATCTACTGTTTATTGTCCAATAACTTTACATATTTTTTTGTGAATCCCACTTGAAAAACATAGATCGGTGAAATGCTAAAAATCTCAATTTCTGTCACTAATGAAGTTAAGAAGGCATTTTCTCACACCCTGGGGGTTCATTTGCCGCTTTTATGGCCATGTTTATATTTGATTTTGACACATTATAAGTTTCACTGAGTTTGCAACACCCCTAAATGTTGTAAAAATGTGAAAATTGAAAACAAAATGCTTTTTCTTCTATTTCTTTTAACCTGATTGAGCAACTTTTTAAAATGTATAACTAGATAAATTATGATGTTTCAGTAACACTACAATGCCATTTGATGTATCTATAACTAATATTTTGCATGCAACAAGGGTGTGAAAAACTAAAAATTTTATATTTCAATTTTCTCAAAATTTTCCCAACAGATTTTTTTTATCTTTACATCAAATCGAAGCTGAGACCACATACTACAACGCTGTGTTGACGGATTCTTTGTACATTTTTTTAAACCCTAAACTTCGTTCAAGGACACTGTGTGGGTCTATTGAGCAACATCTAAAAAACCTTCAAATGGACTGAAATTTTACATGGGTGTCAGAGAGGGGCTATAGAACACATTTAGAGGTTAGCCCAAATGAATTTCCAACTTTCACTTTTTTTGGGACACCCAAATAAACACCCTGTAGGTAATAGAAGAATCTGTATAAAAATGTGATCAAGACAAATGCATTAAGATTGTAGTTAAACTCACAATCCCAATGCCTTCAGGGTTCAAACACCAATATCAGATACGGATGGCAGATACAGATTGCAGTTACAGATTACAGTCTTAACAGCAACTTTAATTCAAATAACGAGTTGTGTAAATAAAAGCTACACTAATAGTACATAAAATATCTTCTAATTTACAGCAATGAAAATGTATAAAAGATCTACAAATAGAACAAATTCATATTTTATCCCACATCACAGCAATATACATGTAAATGAAATATAGTTCTGACCTTACATAGTAGAGTTGTTGCTACAATTTAGCTTTAGTTGCATGAAGGAGGTACATTAAAACTTTTTTTCTCCAAGTGGCTCATGGTGCCCTATTTGTGATTTTCATCTATTAGTACATACATATGTATCACCATTTTCCCGTTTATCATAGTATCAATGTTATGACATCATCCTAGCACATGCCTTACCTTCTATTTATAAGAAGACGACATTTTATGAAGATGCCAGAAACAGTTAAAGTACCAGAAGAAAAAGTTCCGCCACTCTACCCTAGATATTTCCACTAATAAAGGAATATGTGGTCTTCCTATCAAGCAGTTCCATCACGCTGTTTGTTTTGTAGGGGCCATGGCTCTTGGTGCCCGTGGGTCATGGTGCCCCGCTCACCCCTACCTCATGAATGCACTCTAAAAAATGTCGGGACAAAATTGGTTTTTTAGATTCAAAATGGTTTTTTTAAAAAACCAAATTTCAATGCAAAACCAACATGGATTTTTAAAAAAATCCATGTTGGTTTTTTGCATTGAAATTTGGTTTTTCAAAAAACCATTTTGAATCTAAAAAAACAATTTTGTCTGAATTGTTTTAGAGTGTGCAAAGAAGTGCATGACTACATATTTTGACAACTTTTAATTTCACAGTATACATTTGTACGTTTAAGTATAGTATTACGTTTTTCAAGACATTTTAATTTAGATTTGTTTACTACGTATATCTGTATCTTTGTAATTATGACTCTATAAATGTTGCAAGTTTAATTTGATATTGTAATACTGATGCGAAGGTGCCTGCTCAAAAAGCTGTTTAGCTTCTCTGGTTTCCTTTAAATAAACATACATACCTACAATTAGAACCTGGTAATATTTTCTTGCAGGATGCCCCGCGCCATCACAAGTTGGTCCATGCGTAGTACAATGCACACAAAACCCCAACCCCTTCGTGGCCACAGGCTGCGCAGCTGGAAAAGTATGTTGCCGCGTTGGTTGTGGATATCTTTGCCTGTCTCCAGTTAGTAAGTATATCTGCCAATGATCAAAAATTTCATCGAAACAATATTGATAATTATATCATAATAATGGTAGCTATATAATATAATAATTATCTTATAAGTCATATTTCGCCTATTTTTGAGGGGCGGGGTATGAAGATACATGAAAAATCACAAACTTATTACTGCAGTTTGTATTAGCATACGATTCTGGTAGTTCAGCACTGCTCAGGACATCACACACTCAAGTAGCATGTGGGGCATAGCACCAAATCAAGCTGGAGAATCATCATCATACTATTAATTCATGGATGCTTTACTCTACTCGTCCAAGACCATGCAAGCCACACACTCAAAAACTAGCACACAGCTTATCTAGCTGATCTACAACAACCATATCCATTATCTCAACATTCTCTTCCATTTCCACTCGGCCCCTCCCACCAATCCCACCCCTCATTCTCTTCCCACCTATGCTTTCCACTGCCTGGGAGTTTACATTATTTCCCCTACACATCACATAGTCGCATCCCACTGGACACAAGAAAAGGCCAAGATCTACTATTCGCTTTCTCTCTGCCATTCTTACTCTCATTATACCCATTATCACGGGTACTATGCTAGTCAACAATGAGGCACCGAAAAAAAAAATTAGAAACTGAAAACTACTTCTAGTCCCATTCACAAAACACAATCTAGAATCAAATATCAGTTACACATGCATGAGTAACCATATCATGTCCGCATTGTACAACCAAACATCAGAAAAACTTGCTGAAAAGTCCACTTGAACCAGGGCCAGACCCATAGCCTAATGATTGGGAGGGGGCGTGTAGCACCCCTCAGCCCCACTTCCGGGATGATTTGGGCCCCCTTAGAGACGCAACTCAAAAGTGGTGGAAAAAGGGGTATGCGAGACCCGGGAGTGTAACACCCCCCCCCCAATGTTTGCCCAGAGGGGGCCCAAGATAGCAGAAGTTAAAACACATTAGTGATTAGATTTCAGAAGGCCATCTGACTGAAATTTATTTAAAGGGCCCCTATCTGTCTGACTTGATGACTTTATTTAAAAGGCCACCTCCTACTGACTCGAGAAATTTATTCAAAAGGGCCCTCTCCAATTTACTGACTGTGCTGGTTAGCAGTTTACCTGATCAACTGAGTTTGAAACTTACAAGTTGTCAGCCAGAGGGGGCTAAATTAGGGGGACTGTGGCTCCATCTGTACAGAGGTGGTGGAGCTAACAATTTGACAGGTCACTCACTCACACCTGAACTGCCTGAAGAGAAGCAGGTGAAAATTTTCACTTGGGACTTTTGTCTAAAATTGTAAGTCTTCTTACAACTTTTAATTCCTTAATTATATTTTCAAACCATTTTAAACTTATTCACAATGCAATGCTTTAATGTTGCTGTGAATATGACTCTTTTTAGCATAAAAAACATTTGTTATTTGTAATAGGTTATCTGCCATGCTGTACTGTGAAGTCTGAACACCTGACCTGATTTGAAATTGAAAATTATTGGTGTTGGTTCTCCTGACTTCATGAGGCTTAGTGATTGTAAGTAATTACATCTTAGAGATGTCTTATTATTTTAATTTGGTAATTGTTTTTAATAAAAATGATTTATTTGACATTTGTCGCTAAAAATATTAAAAAATTAATTTGACAAACAGCTAGTCAGTTGTGTTTAAAAAAGATTGTTGTCATAATTAGCCTGTAAATAATGACCTTGTGTGATATTACTGTTTATAATTCTTACTTGATACGAATGATTATTTCTTCAAGATTGATTGCTTAAATAGCCCAAACTGGTGCTGATAAGGCGTAAAACACCAACTCACTCACTTACTTCTTCAAGGTTGATGTGACTGCGACACGTTGTTTTACCTTCTTTTTTTTGTTCTTTAACACATATGTTTTATCATAATTATTGTCCTTTAACACATACTTGGATCTAAATCTTATACTTAATTTCTGTCTATTTTTATGCAGGGAACCATGTCTCACTGTGCATCTAAATAAAGAATGGTTTCAACTAGTCCAAGATTTCGTCGTCTTTTGAACCGATACCAGTACAGTTCCAATCTACGGCTGCTTCGCCATTCGATGTCTGCGAATTTAATCTACAACTTTGGTGCAGAGAACCAGCTCCCTTGAGTCGCTTCAACCCTGAATTCTGCTTGAATGACTTCCACCCGTACCACACTTCACGATGGCAACATTAGAAGAGTGCACACAACTGAAGGATGAACGTACAAAATACAAACGAGCTGTAACTGATGCTTCAAAGAAACTGCAAGGGGTGATAACTCGTAAATGTAGTAGTTCCATTGTTGAACATTTTATCATTGAATTGGAAAAATGTATGACTGACTTTTCTGTGTGTCATGAAGAGTTTGCATCGGCAATCAATGTAAATGAAGACTTTAAAGACATTGGCGTTGTCAATAATATGAGTTTGACTGAGTATTATGATGATGTTTTCAAAACCTACAATGATGCCAAGTGCCAGGGAGGAGTTCATGATTCTGTTGTTGGGCAGTCAATCAACACTGCCAAAATTGAAATACAAACTGATAGACTTGGAAAGGCTGTGGATAAATTTCAAAAGACACTAAAAGGTGATACTAGTGAGGTTGAGGTCTTATGTTTGAGTGAAGACTTGGAATGTCTCATTGACAAATTAACAGAAACCCTGTGTATACTTTCAGGAGTGGTAAAATCCCCATCTGTTGAATCAATTGAGAAAGCTGCATACAATGTAATCGATGCAGCCGATGATTCCAAGAGGCAAGCTCTGATATATGTTAGAAATGCTAAAAAGAGTCCTGGTAAGGGTAAAATTGACACAGAAATCGAATCACAGTCCAGGTCTTCCGATGGTTCTCGTGGAGACCAATCTCCTCCTGCCTCTGACAAGTCACAGATAGTGCCCCCTGGTGACAATCTTGATTCAAACTCAATTAAAAATGGTGCCCCCCAAAGAAATGTAAGTGACAACTTGTCACAGAGTAGTATGACTCAGGCTTCTTCTCATACTTTCTCAAATGATGTCCATCTGAGGAAAATGTCATTGCCAATCTTTTCTGGAGCCAGGAAAGATTGGCCCGAGTTCAAAACGGTTTGGCGGGAACTCGCCGAGAGCGCGTATCAGAACAAAGTCGCCTTGGCCCATGAACTGAAAAACTCTCTAAGAGACGCGGCTCTCGATAAGGTCAAGCACATCTACGTAACCAAGGCCAATGCATATGAGTTAATGTGGCAGAGGTTGTCTGACCACTATGATGATGTCACGGCCAGCGTCCAGGCAGCATTAGAGGGATTGAACAAACTTGAGAGTGTGCGAGACGATGACTATCGTGGTTTTGTTCAGTTAGTTGATACTGTTGAAGAAGCATGCGCTCAGCTAGAACAGCTTGGGCAGCAACAAGTGTTAACTGTCCGCGAGGTTGATAGAATTTCTGATTTACTCCCGAGTAATATTCGCTCGGTGTGGTTTCGAATTTATCACCAGCTTAGTACCGCGGAGAAACTTAGCCCATTTCCAAACTTCTTGAGTTTTCTGGATGGAGAAAGGGCAGCTGTCTCTCGGCTGGCGGAGCACCAAAAGAAACATTCACAGAGAGCTTCATCAAACATGACTAATGGCATATCAATTGACCAAGGTAAGAGCAAGCATGTTTTCGATTGTTCTATTCATCAGTCTGATAATCACAAACTTGCTGATTGTGTAGAATTTAAGAACTACACTTTGGATGATAAGTATAAATCACTTAGAAAATTTCATCTCTGTTTCAGGTGTTTTGATGCTCATCGCAGGGACAGCTGTGAAGAGCATTCCAGCTGTGAAAATTGTGGCAGGACAAACCATCACTCGCTTCTCTGTAAGCAGCTGCATTTTCAGGATGAGCTGAGGGCCACGGTTAACAGGACAAGCAACACTGTGAGGTCTCTCGAGTCAGTGTCGCTCTATGCCATACAACAGGTGGAGACATTGAACAGTGACCAGAAGTTAACAGTCTTCTGCGACAGTGGCTCTGATTCAACTTATGTAACCCATGAAGCAGCTGATAGGATCAAAGCCAAGAAACTTGATCGTTTCTTTTTAGAGGTCACAACAATGGGAAATAGCAGTAGAACTTATGACACATGGCTGTATGAGGTGCCTTTGAGGACTGTCACTGGGAAGACAGTCAAAGTGTGTGCATTTGGTATGGATGCGATCACCGGCCCCGTCTCCAAAATTGATGAAGATTGTGTACGAAGGTTATTTCCTGACAAAGATCCTCAGTTGCTACAGCGCCATTCATCAACGGTTGACCTTCTCTTGGGATGCGATTACTTTGGCTTGCACCCAAAACATGAAGTTTGCTCTAATGGTCACCTCAGCATGATGCAAGGATATTTGGGCATGTGTCTTCAAGGAACACACCCTAGCCTAAAGGAGGATACTGTTTACAGCCAAAATATGGTGAGAGTTGTTCACAGCCGAAAAATAAGAGACTGCTCTTTTGTGAATGTCACACGGACACATCCTGATCTCACAACATCTCTTTCTTCATGCTCTGCCAATGCCACTCAAACATTCTCTATGTCGATGGAATCCCAACTTAATGAGTCTCCTGAAGATTGTTCCTTAGTTGAGGAAAGGCAAGAGGCACTGACTGATTCTCTACAGCTCGCAGACAACTGTGTTCCAGTCTGTGGTACCTCAAGGAGCATTCAGCTTAACACCCAGTCAAAGGATAACAATGGTTGGATTCTACCTGAAGAGGAAGAACCTGTCAAGGTCTTCACTGCAAGGGCTGGACTTTTTTGCTCTTTGTCAAATTGTCTTTACTTAAAAGGATTTAGTAGTACAAATAAAATGATTGCAAGATTACTTGGCATTTGTCGTTCCAGGTCCTTTGTTCATTTTTCATTATTTCTCACTGCATGTTTCCTGATGAGCAATTTGGTGAATGAGAGGCCAACTGGTGCTCAACATGCTATTGGTTCTGAAACTGGGGTTTTGACCTCAACTTCTTCATGTCTGAGTGCTTTCATGTTTTCTGGGGACAGTTCTTTGTCGGGACATATGGACAGTGTCACTTTTCGAAACAAACATCACGGAGATTGTAGGCTTGGTCTTGTGCACAAGATCTTTCCAAGCATTGACGGGAAAATCTGGAGGGTCACATATTGTTCTGGTTCCTTAGTGTGTGTGGTTAACACCGAGAATTTGGTTCAGGTGGTGACCAGCGGCTGGTGTTGGTGGTACCAGGTTGTGATGCTTGAGTCATATCACAGCAATCTTTCCCATCCTCCCGGTGTGCTGGTTAGCAGTTTACCTGATCAACTGAGTTTGAAACTTACAAGTTGTCAGCCAGAGGGGGCTAAATTAGGGGGACTGTGGCTCCATCTGTACAGAGGTGGTGGAGCTAACAATTTGACAGGTCACTCACTCACACCTGAACTGCCTGAAGAGAAGCAGGTGAAAATTTTCACTTGGGACTTTTGTCTAAAATTGTAAGTCTTCTTACAACTTTTAATTCCTTAATTATATTTTCAAACCATTTTAAACTTATTCACAATGCAATGCTTTAATGTTGCTGTGAATATGACTCTTTTTAGCATAAAAAACATTTGTTATTTGTAATAGGTTATCTGCCATGCTGTACTGTGAAGTCTGAACACCTGACCTGATTTGAAATTGAAAATTATTGGTGTTGGTTCTCCTGACTTCATGAGGCTTAGTGATTGTAAGTAATTACATCTTAGAGATGTCTTATTATTTTAATTTGGTAATTGTTTTTAATAAAAATGATTTATTTGACATTTGTCGCTAAAAATATTAAAAAATTAATTTGACAAACAGCTAGTCAGTTGTGTTTAAAAAAGATTGTTGTCATAATTAGCCTGTAAATAATGACCTTGTGTGATATTACTGTTTATAATTCTTACTTGATACGAATGATTATTTCTTCAAGATTGATTGCTTAAATAGCCCAAACTGGAGGTGATAGGGCGTAAAACACTAACTCACTCACTTCTTCAAGGTTGATGTGACTGCGACACGTTGTTTTACCTTCTTTTTTTTGTTCTTTAACACATATGTTTTATCATAATTATTGTCCTTTAACACATACTTGGATCTAAATCTTATACTTAATTTCTGTCTATTTTTATGCAGGGAACCATGTCTCACTGTGCATCTAAATAAAGAATGGTTTCAACTAGTCCAAGATTTCGTCGTCTTTTGAACCGATACCAGTACACTGACACGTGAATGTTGTTTAAAAGGGCCTCCTCCAACTGACTTACAAATTTTATTTTAATTAGCCCCCTCCAACTAACTCGAGAATTTTATTTAAAAAGGCCCCCTCCAACTGACTTGAGAATTTTATATCAAAGGGCCCCTCCAACTCACTTGAGAATTTTTCTTTCAATGGATCCAATCCAAATAACTCAAGAATTTATTTTAATGAGCTCCTTCCAACTGACCTGATGCCTCCAACCTACTTGAGTAATTTATTTCAGAGGGCTCCTCACCCAACGACGAAAAGAATTGACTTCAAAGGGCCTCTTTGACTGGAGAAATTTATTTCACTGGGCCCAAAATAGTTGTTGCTTTGAGAACGTTGCGGGGTCTAAAGGATAAGGGGGTAACATAGAGTTGGGCACACAACATGCATATTTTAAAATGCATACCCTACAATTTTCATAGGAGGGATCCCTGCATGTATGTAGGGGGGGGGACCCTCCTTGGGTACGGCCCTTGACTTAAACGAGAACTCTCGTTTTTGGCATTCCACAGTTTCAGATCGCTTAAGAAAACTGTGGTTTGATATGTACAGATGTGCCTTCAGGAGATGGAGTTGAAATCATGTGACAGTTCTCAAACTTCTCGGCCCCCCCCCCCTAGACCACTGAGATGGAAATACAATTTTGAAGAAAGTATAGAGCAACGCTGGTCTGCGAATGCCGAAATGACGACATCGCGGGCCAGCTAATGCCAAAATGACGCTCGGCCCCCCCTAGACTACCCTGTCTGGATCCGCCACTGTGTGTACACTGATTATTGAGTACCACAGTTTGTTTTGTGGATCTTTGCGGATCTTATACATTGTTTAACTGCCAAACACCAGGATGATCCACAACCAGCTTCACTATATCATCCTCAGAGTCAATGAAGCAACTTTGAAGGATATGATGAAGTCTGTATATGAGTGTATGGGTCATTAACTTCAATTTGTATAGGTTATTCACCTAGGGAGAGGCAATATGTGATTTATCCAGCGAGGGCGTTAGCCCGAGCTGTGATAAACACATATTGCCGATCCTGCGGTGAATAACTGGCTTATACCATAAGACAAAACTGAAACTTGTCATATTGTTGCTGAGGTTTTTCACAGCTTCACTTATTATTCTCCCATGGGAGGATAACTGGACAACAAAGAATATGGGTTTTATTGCAGTGAAATACTGGCTAATGATTGGCTGACAGAGGTGTCCAATGGTATAAATATCTAAATGTTTCATCACAATTCAATGTATGTCAAATGTGTGTACGCAATTATTTTACAACTTACAATCAATACATATATGTCACATTGAAATTTATGTCAAAATCGCGGAAGCTAATTAAGAATTCACCAATTTAATTAATTGCTCTGCTCTCAAGATTTGAAACAATTCTTCAAAGCATGTCTGCATTATGCCTTCTCCAAATTGACTCATGACTGATTCACTGTTTCTTTACCTTCATCCGCAGATCCATGTTCTGTAAGTTGAGGAGGAAAATGGTAGTATTTAATTTTTGTTGTGGAGGTCTAAACTGTTGAGGTACATGTATATCCATATTTGTTAATGATTTAGAAGAGTTTCACTCAACAATGATTCATAACAGTTTCACTCAAAATAAAGGTACTCACAGGTGTGAGTACCTTTATGTTGAGTGAAACTGTTTTAAATCATTCACAAATATTTAATTTTTTTAAAGAGTTAGTAGTGTAAAATAAATTCATACCATTATATCAGGGCGATCTCTAGAGGGTGTGCTTGTTGATTTTTTTAAAATAACCATTTCTTGCCTGGTTTTGGGAAAAGAAAATCTTAAAATGGATGTTTTCTGGTGGATTGATTACCTGTATTTAATCACAAAATTATATGATCCTAATTTTGTAGCATTCATTCTATTTTGAAGATTTTCATAGATTGGAAATTTGGCTCTTACACATTGCTTTAACAATTAACCAGTAGCTTTCTTCTGTGCATTTGTGGCAGGTACCTCCAACAGCAGTTTGCCATTGCTGCGGAGGTTCTGGTCATTTTCAGGTTTGAGTTGAATACGAATTTTTAGTTATTGAGGACAATATTGAGGTGCTTGATTATTCACTGCTTTTCATGTAGTTGTCATGTGTTTGAATTGGACCCTTGCAGGGATTGGAAGCTATTGTAACTCTTAGATAGAGACTAACTTTATCTTGTCTTTCTAGCCCTTCAAACAGTCGTACAGCAGAGTTTTGGGCTACCTGCAGTTTATTTATCACTTCTTTGGAAGCACCACATAGAAATCCATTGCCATAGTCTAAATTCAAGAGGAGAGACTGATTCACTGATGGCTGTTTTGATTGACTCTTTGCCCAGTGACTTGCTGAGCTTTTAGATGTTTAGAAGGTTTTACATATCTCACAATTGCTCTGAAAAAAAAAAGTATATTTTTCTTAATTTAGACATATGACATCATAACTAAAACCGAGACCATAACCTAAGGAGCAACAGCAAGCTTTTGTTGACAGAACCAGCTTCAAACATCCACCTTAAATTTAAAGATAGAGCTTTCCCTTTCGCAGCACCAAAACTCTGGAACAAGTTACTAGTAAGTGTCATGGCTGCAAAGACACTGGATTCTTTCAAGAGAAAATTAAAAGCCCACTTGTTTAAGACATTAATTTTTTTACAAATAACAACTCACACAAGCGATTTTGAGCAGTTTACTGGAAAAGACACTAGGCCTATATAAATTACTATTATCATTATTATTATTATCCCAATTAATAATGCTGTTTTGTCGTAATGAATAAGACAATTTCTCTTTATTCAGGGAGGTTGTCCACAAGACACGGGATGTCAGCTAACGAGAAACACCAACTGCGGTGTGCAGCCTTGTAGACCCACAGTAGAATGCGTCGGTGGTGGTCCTTTTGGATAGATGTCCAGATCGCCAGCTGACATGCATCACAACACAAGCTTATCAACTATTCAGCTGAATCAATTCACTTTGTGATGTGTCCAAGTGAAATAAAATGAAAGACACAAACACTGCCTTTTGTTTCAATATGGTGATTTCATTGCATTGTCAGATGTCATGTGGATAAGTTAGCTCACTTGGTAGCACACTGGGCGTCCCCAGTGGCGCCCTTATGGGAGGGCACGTGCCCCCCATATTTGACCTGTGCCCCCCTCAGGTGCTCCCCAACATATCAACATTTCAACGTTCCAACATTTACCATTAGTATTGTGGGTGCCCCTCCAGAGAATTGCGTGCCCCCCCCCGGTGCCCCCCACTCGAGACCCCCTAGTTACGCCACTGGGCTACAATTTCTGAGTCCTGGGTTTAATTTCTACTCCAGTAAATAGCCAGATCATTTGGAGTTACAATAGACGTTAGTTTTAATCATCTTTCGCCTCATTGCTGCATGCCCCAGGATTGATTGAGTTGTTGTTTCTACTCACCACTCATATAATTATGACACACACAAACATCCATGCATTCCATCAGTAAAGTATAAATAATATAATCATTGTAGTTCATTGTAAACTAGAATTGCAAGCGATGATAATATGACCGCGGGCAGTGCTGGACGCCTTTTGATTGTGACGTGCAATCAAGTGTGATTGTGTCGATCCATAAAAGATGAATAACAATTTGTGTATTGAGTGCAGCTTGTTTAGCCCTGGCGTAAAAAAGGTCAGTTGTATAATAATAATAATAAAAAAAATATAGTTATTGTTGTCCATGGCGCAGTTGGGCCTCTATTTGAGGGGGGCTTTAATTGAGGGGCCTCTATTCAAGGGAGGCGCATATGCGAGAAAGGTCTCTACTCTAGCGGGCCTCTTATAGACGTACTCTGTTGAAGCTTGAAGTAACTAGTTACTTCAAGGTTGAAGTGAGACCTTTATTTTAGAGGGGCATCTTTTTGAGGGCGCCTTTATTCAAAGTGTATGGCCATCAGCGTGTGTACAACCATTGTGTGTGCATGCGTATGTACGGCAATCGTCGAGTGTGTGAGGCTAAGAACATTGGAACCATTTGACCTATGAACCTTAGAACCCAAGAACCTTTCAAACTAATAACCCAATAACCAACAACCCCAACTTGGAACTATGAAATACGAAATAAAGAGTAAGAACTCAGAAATAAGAATTTTCAGCAACTGTGCTCGCATTTTATTGTATCCCCCTCCCCCGACCCGATGCAAAAGTGACACCCGCCCTGTCTCCCGATGTGCAGTTCAAAGGTTCCTAGGTTCAAAGGTTGAACTTTGAACCTCAGAACCACTGAACCCAAGAACCTTTGAATGTAAGAACCTTTTGAACCTATATAAGGACCTGTGAACCTTAGAAATCTTTTCCTTTGAATCCCTTGAAACCTAAGAACCTATGAATCTTTAATAATAATAACAAATAAATAAAAATCTTTATTTAATGTCACAGTTAAAACAAACAACATTAGCACAAGGGCTATTATGTGACAGAATAAAACAGTCAAAACTAATAACAACAAATAAAACAATACTATTAATCACAGTAAGAATCAACTAACAATATCACAGGTTACATATAGAACATGAGCAAGCAGGCCCTTCCCATGTCCTCGAACCTAAAGACCTTTGAACCAAAGAACCTACGTGTATGATTGAATCCAAGAACCTAAGAACCTTTGAACCTCTGGACCTTTGAACCTAAGGTCCTTTGAATATTAGAACCTTTGAACCTAAGAACTCCAGAACATAAGAAACTTTGAACTTAAGAACCTTGTAACCTTTGAACATAAGACTCTTTGAACCCCAAGAGCCTTTGAACCTAAGAACTTGTGAACCTAATAACCTTTGGTTTAAACATATTTATTCCTTTGCTAACGAGCCATTGGCTCAATTACAAGCTCAGGTGTTAGTAATAATAATCTTGAAAATAAAACACACAGCTACCAGCTTAGGTCATCACCCACACAAGCATAATAATTCACTAAATTGTTCTACACATGCAATGGTGCGGCCATACCACAGCACCGTTAGCCGCTCTTGCTGCCTACAGTGCCGTGGGTAGCCACAACATGCAGTGTATGGTAGGCCTACCAGACCACGTAAATTAGAAACTAATAATTAGAATATGCTTGAAGCAGTAATAAAACGAGCAGTGCATTTAATAATGCTGAGGGAGACATCCAGTTGCAGAGACTTGTCTCCAAATAAAAGTAAATTCAGAGATGGTTCCAAAGTAGTTAAACTGTCAATATAACTTATTAATTGATGCCTTGGAGCAATATAAAGAGGGCACTCAAGCAGATAGTGGTGGGAGGTCTCAGAGTCATGTTGACATCTACATCAGGGAGAATCAATGCAAACAAAAAATTAAAAAAAGCAACGTTATGAACAGAAGAGGTTTTTCTCTTGTCAATGAGTATTATTTCGTGTTAAAGTGTACTATAAGAAATTTCATAAAAAAGGCAGAATTACACAATTGCACATACATGATTAATGTACAATTGTGTAATTGTGCCTTTAATCTTTCAATCGATCTTCTTGCTGAGCTGCTCATACACTTGTTCTATTCAGAAATTGAAGTAATTTGATGGGTCAGAGCAGCAGAAGTGACAACAATGACAGGTCCATCGATGCGAAATGACCCCAAGGTCTAAGCTGGGCCACCCACCTTTTGTGTTGCACAAATCCATATGGACCAAAAGATGATAGAGTGGGCAGAAAAGTCAATACCTCAGGTCAGGGAAAGGTCCTTACACAAGGATGGCATATTATGCCTTGCCAGTTATCACGGATATACACTCTAAAAAAAAGGTTTTATACGGAGCTTTTAAGGGTTCTATAAGCTGGTATAGATAAAGAACCATAAAAGGCTCATTATTCAACTTTTAAAAAGGTTCCAACAGCAAACAAAAACAACAATTAGATAATCCAGCCACACCAAACTCACACAATGGAACTCCTTTTTCTCTCAAGTTGGGAGCACAGAGCGCCATCATTGGGCCTTGCCCCCAACATCGAACCTTTTCAATTCAGTTGAACCCTTCACAAATTTTTTTCTGCTGTGGGTTCTTTATATATATATATACCATCAAGAACCTTTTGAGTCAAGAGTGTAGGAAATGCTTTCAACTAAAATCAAAAGGATTGATTCAAGTAAAATTTTACTTGATGAGGATTGATGAGCCTGGGTTCATCATATAAATCCTCTTCTCAGAGCATTGCATTGGATTATAACAGAAGACAATCCTTTTAATTGGTTGTGAAATGACCTCACATGCTAAACTAGCTTTGGACACAGGCTCTCTCGACAAATAGCCAGCACTCTCATTTATATGCATGTATCAATCGGAAGCCAAATCAGTACATGTACTTTTGACTTTTGCTGTAAAAAAATTGATGGTCAAAAATGTATATAGTATATATGACATGCATCCCATTGTACAGATCTGAGAAGTGAAAATCCCCAATGAAGAGAATATTATGATTGTAATTGGAGTTGTATATTTTGAGGGTTATTTATGGATTTCACGCAGGGTCAATTTTTTGGTTTGCCTAGAGATTGCAATATTGAACGAAATCATTTGGTTTTTCATTGTCTATATTTCTGGAGTATAAAGGTTGCTATTTAATATTTTGATAGTAATTGGTGATATTCATCAAATTATTGCTTTCACCTCTCTTCTGCAAAATGTACCTATACATAGATGTTAAACTAATTCTCAAATGCCTGCATATCCAAATTAGTGTATTATTGTTTGCCTTTAAAAAATGAAAAATATATTATTTGCAATTACTTTAATAATTTGAGACTATTTTCACGGAAGTTTGGATGTTACTGATTTTATGTCACTGTTGAAGCCATTTAACCTTCTGTGTACGTGAAGGTCTTATCTACACGTGGACCGGTAACTTATGAAGAGATAAAAGTACATCATAAGGCACAATGGTGGAAGATATGCTTGATGTTCATCCTGCTTTTCTGCATGAAGCCATGCATAAGATACACAGACTATATGTCTGGATTAAGGAATACAGTAAGTAGTATCTATACTCCTATAAATAATTTGGTCTACCTTTGTACAGAGGCTGTTTGGCTAAATAAGTTTGCCATTTTATTATCTGGACTGAATTTAGTGTTGGGGGTGACCATTTAATAATCATGGGGGTGAGGCTTGGAGTTTCCTCGGAGGAAAATTTTTTTTTTCACGTTAAAGACAACAGTAATTATCTATTTTGGGCCCTTGACGTCCCCAAATATTCCCTTCTAAATCAAGCATCACGATTCACCCTGTTGAGAAATACCCCACCAGAAATTATTTATTTCAAAACTGTCTGAACAGAATTTATTTATTTCACCAAAATAGATAAAGCAATTTATTTTGAAAAAGTCGAAGTCCCCCCCTTCTTTGAAATGGTAGTCCCCCTACAGAATATTACAAATGATGCTCTGTTGTACTTCGATACATCTGCTGACAAATGATATTACAGTCCTTGTCATACTTACGTGGAATCTTAAGTTCTTTTCTATGCTGTTGAACTGTGATGTCAGAGATGACTCTATTCTAGCATTGCAATATATGTAAATTAACTACAAGCTGTGATGTCATTTCACACAGGGTCAGATTCCCCAGCTTCTAACCAATGCGAATCCACCAAACTGAGCATCACAGTTTCAACTCAGTGTCATAATGAAAATTGGGTCTGGGAAAACCCATGCAAGTTTGACATCACAGCCTCTCAGCCAAAGGGCTGCCAAAACGAATATACATAACATAAGCCATGTGTTTACAAACAAATTGTCAAACCTTCTGTTTATACCAACTTCCATCAAAGTTTAAAGCTGCAAGTTAGCAAGTTTGTAGTGCACTGTAGATTAATCAAACAACTATGTGGGGATCATAACAGTTGGCTACTGTGAATGCTCACAAAGCTGCCATTTGGTAGGATTAGACTGGTGATTGCTGTGATTAATCATTGTGATCATAAATGTAATGCTCCCTTAAATATATCAATGTTTGAACTGTGATGTGTAGTTTACTGTCAGTCCATTGGCTATCAAGCTGTGATGACGTAGTTGTAGGGGCTACCCCCGATAAAACTCTTACTCTGACACTGTGTTGAAACTGTGACGCTCAGTTCAGGAGGAACAACATTGGCTAGAAGCTGGGGAATCTGACCAAGTTTGAAATGACATCACAGCTTGTAGTTAATTTACATATATTGCAATGCTAGAATAGAGTCATCTCTGACATCACAGTTCAACAGCATAGAAAAAAAACTTGATATTCCACGTAAGTATGACAAGGACTGTAAAAAATCCAAGTGATTTCAACACACTGAAATTTAGATACGAGAAATACAAAAAGATCTACCGCAATGTCATCTGCAATGCCAAACAATTGTATTGGATGAAACAATTCAATGAATGTAAATCAGACATGAAAAACACCTGGAAAAACTTAAACACAATATTAGGCCGCCAAACAAATAAATGTGAATTCCCTGACTATTTTCTTGTAAATAACAATAGGATCACAAATCATGATAGGGGGAACGGGGGCAGTTTGAAATGACATCACAGCTGGTAGTTAATTTACATATTACATATCACAGGTCGACATGTGAGCATATTGCTGTGAAGGTGTATGAGGATGAGTCTCATCCACTAAACAAATTCATGAATTTTTTGCCCATGGAGCCAGACTTTGTGTACCTTTGTGCAAAACCGCAAGGTTCAGAAACTCTTTCATTCCTCAAGCAATTAACATCTTAAATGTCATGAAACCATGGTCAGCTGTGCAAGTAAACTAATGCTTTGTTTAATTTGTTTCTTACATCATGTCAAATATTTGCACCAACAATTTCATTCTGTATTATTGTATATTTTTACAAGAATGACCAATAAAGAAGTCTTGGTCTTATATATTGCAATGCTAGAATAGAGTCATCTCCGACGTCACAGTTCAACAGCATAGAAAAAAAACTTGAGATTCCACGTAAGTATGACAAGGGCAATGTTAAGCCAGGTATTGATGCCATTTCATTGGTGATCTTTATTATTGTTCTGTTTTCTAGATATTTTGTAGGAGAAAATGATATAAGGCACTTTATGTCTACATGTACTAAGCTCCACGCATATACATCAGGGCTTGTAGCACACTATTGTGTACACATTTTGGCCACCGATGATGAAAAATGAAAGTTATAGCACAATTAACTACTTCTTATATTTTTATAGCTAATATATTAGGGAAACTAAATCCAAAAGGATTGAGCTTAATGAGCTTTCGTTGTTCCGTAATATGGGTTTAATCGGTACACTGGGATGAATCGTGACGGAACCGTAATACGGTTTATTTCATCAAAAAAATAAGTACTTCAACTTAATCCAGGAAGTTAATTTTTGGAACACTTATAATACACATACTGCAGTATATTTTGTTAGGGTTTTATATTTCTAACTGCAGGCAGTGAGGAGCTGCATCTTAGGCTTCGCCCTGCAAAAACTGAATTCTCCACACCTGGTCAAAACACTTGTGCCACAAAAAGTATAAGTATTAAAGCCACCAAACTAACAGGAAACGTTCATGATATAGTGTTGACTAACTTTGGAAAAAATGGTAACCATAGTCATAATAGCATTGACTATACTCAACAAAACCCAAGCCAAAGTCAATTTCAGTGTCATTTTCGGATGAAAATAAATGATTAATAACAACACAAAAAACCAAATTGGGGGTATAGTAACATGAAATGAATAATGAACATGGTTTAAACATAGTGGAAAATCAATTTAACCTTTTAAAATTGGTAAATAATGATTAAACACTTCAATATTGCGATAATATAAATTCCCTGACATTAACAAGAAATCATGTGATATAATATAGAGATGAAGGCATCAAAATAAGGAAATTCAATTCTAAATCAGTTAGTTATAATTCTAGGGAACCTAATTATTAGACATAGTATTTGATTTAGGTGTTGGGTCTTAGGTTTTAAGTTAATAGCAGATTTTTGACTCTCGCCAAAATAACCCTACTAATATTCATTTGAAAATATATGCATGGTCCATTGAAGAAAATAATTCAAATTGGCTTTATTGATATTGGATTTAATCCAGAATTACCTGTCTATAGCATAATTAAGAGAACAAATATGGTTTTTGATAGTTTTCTCTCATTTATCATATTTTTAGAAAAATGCTAATTTTTCGCATTCAAATATGCTAATTTTTCGCATTCAGATTTTTCTCAATTTTTTTTTTGCTAAATGTGTTTTCTAATAATTATTCACTAGTATCCATGCAATTGACACGACCGTGGTGACGAAGTGTCGGTTTCTTAAAACGCGACGTACTTGTGAACGCACTAAGATCAGCTCTAACATGTTCAATATAATTGTTAGAGACTTAATATTTTGTCCTATATTGCAGTTTGATACATAAATATCTGTAAAAAAAATTCAACTTTACCTCTAAAACTTTGACACCTAGACCTACGAATTTGTAAAACGCGACGTACTTGTGAACATTTGCATAAGCAATGCAAAAGTATCCTAAATGTGCTCATATAATGGTCTCAGGAACTGAAGAAGTGTTGGTCTGAAAGAGGGATACTATGGGGCTTCCTCACAGCCATTAGCAATTTTCCAGATATATAGGATATATATTCCAGGAGAGATCAAAAGTGCATGTAAGAAAATTAATGGTTTTCAAACTAAGTGACATCTCCATGTAAAAAATTCCCCTGGTGAACTCTAACACTGTAAAACCATAATTTTTTTAGCTAAATATGTCTTTGTGTTTCAGTCTGTGATAAGGAATCAATTATTTCATTTTGAAAATTGTCAAAATATCAAAATCATCACCATTTATAAGCAATACTATTTGTGAATGAGCTATAAACAAGGCAAAAAAGCGTTTTTTGAGCAGAATTTTGATTTATGGTGATAGGCAAATCAACCAACACATATCAAACCATATATTTCTGAAAACTACACATTCTCCTCTAGTCAATCAGATACATGCCATGTCCAAATAACATATCATGTTGAAATAATAAGCTTTCCAGTCTGAAAAAAAAGCCACTGTACACAATACCATGCTACAAGCCTCAGTACATGTATATCAATGGGCCTCTATCATGAATTCTACCACCTTTCCATCTTTTTCAAGCATCTTTTCATTCATATAATACTTCATTTCTGCTTGGAATATCCTTTCTGATCCACTTTACGGCTTAAAGAATTCAGATAGATGGGAAGTGATTCAAGGAATGATGGGATATTTTTCTCAGAAATGAGAGGATTGCCTTCTGGTTATGTGTGAAATCATTTACAGCGATTTGAGTTAGTATGAGTTTCTGCAATAGGGTAGCAAAACATACATTGGCTGACACACTGAATCACAGCTGTCTGCAAGTTGACCACTCTTTAGGCCTTATGACAGGATACAACCCCCGCTCCCTTTTTTTATTCCCGTAATATCGGCTACCCCCCATTTTACATCGTTTTGCCCCCTGCTTCGCAAGTTCCGGAGAGCCGTCAACAGCAATTGAGTGTGCCAAACTCACACAACTTTGTCTGGAAGAAACCTAGACTGTCCCAGTGTTTTGTAACTGTCTCTTCTGGATTAAGTTGACTTCAATTTTAAGCAGAATGGTTGTGAATACCAAATTAATTTGGAATAATTTGTCTATCAAAGAGGATGTTTACATAGTAGCCCACAAAAAAAAACACAGATGGCGCCATTTGTGGCCCAGAACCAAACATCTGTTGAGTGTTCCGCTGCCTTTGTGAAATTGCAAACTACTCTGGTTGTTGTCCTGTTTTATCTATCTCCACAGGGTGGTATTATAAAGCAAAAATCTTTGCTTTATGTAGTTATGTTAATAAGCGAGAGACCATCCTTTTTGGACACTTTAACAGGAATAATTGATTTTAACTTCTGATGAGTGAAGTCATCCCTTTCTTTGAAAAAAGCTAAAGATAAATTACATAAAACTGTCTCTCCCAAACATTTCCAATCAAAGTTACATAAAACTGTCTTTCCCAAAGTAAGAGACAAGTGACACAATTACGCTGGACTACCTGATTTTATAGAGCTCTTCCCTGCACAATGTATGATGTAATGACTAATAATGATTTGCCATTGAGTTATTGCCCAATTATTTTGTTGAGTACTGGCAATCAACATCATCTGACTTGTGGTGATCAAATCAGAACTCCCTCGTTAGTCATCATTAGCTACTTTATGATGAGCTCTCAGAATCTCGATACAAACTGGCTTAACATTGCGGACAGCTTGCTTGGTATTTTAGAATTGAATATAAAGTAGGTGTGAGAATGCTTGTAAAAAATTATCAAAAGCGACACTAATTATCTAATCTGATAAATCATGTTCTCACAGTAGCAATTATATAATTTTTCAAGATTTTTTTAAGTTAGAGGAGACATTTAAGGATATGTAAGTTAATGCTACATTTTCTGAGTCTTTCAGAAGGACATCAGAGGTTGACACAGAAAGCCAATGTTTTGGTAATTTGTGTTTCTCACATGATAGGCTATGGTTCTTAATCGAAATTAAGAATACGAGTAATTTGAAATAAACCAGCTATTTTGTTTGAAATTACAAGAGAGACATATGCCCCAGGGCACATCTTGAGGAAAGGTATCACAATGAGATTTTGACAGAACCTTCTTATTTTTTGTCTATTTGCAATATATGTAATTTTCTCTTTGTGTTGTAAAGAAGGATTACCTGATTTTATAGCTTCCCAGCACAATGTATGATGTTATGACTAATAATTATTTGCCATTGAGTTATTGCCCAATTATTTTGTTGATTACTGGCAATCAACATCATCTGACTTGTGGTGATCAAATCAGAACTCCCGTATTAGTCATCATTAGCTACTTTATGACGAGCTCTCAGAATCTCGATACAAACTGGCTTAACATTGCGGACAGCTTGCTTGGTATTTTAAAATTGAATGTAAAGTAGGTGTAAGAATGTTTGTAAACAAATTATCATAAGGGATAATATTTGATTTTATAATAATATGATTTTACACTGTTTTCACTATTCAAATATAGGCGTTTTAATGCAAAATATAACAAAACTTCAACCTTGATGAGCCACCTCTAAATATTAATCAATTTGGCTGAAATTTTGCACACTTCTTCCACATGGTCAAAGGAAAAAAGTTAGGGGATAGAATCAATGAAATTAAGACATATACTTTTTTGGAACAAACTGGCACAGCAGTGTATTGACACAAATCAAATTCAAATCAAATCAAATCAAATCAAGTGTAGTTTTTAAAAAACAAATTCCTGTGAGATGCAATGGTTTTCTTATAAGATTGCAAAAAGTGAACTTCATGATTTGAGCAAATCACCTTTGCAATCAGTCCATTACCTTCTCAAAGAGCCAACCGATGGCAAGGGAATGACTTGGCCAAATCACTGAACATTTACTGAAACCTCTAGCTCTAAGACTGTCTTATTATGTGACCTTACAAGAAAGGTGTAAAAAACACAACAGCGTGTTTAAAATGGCCAATCGATAGTGGTCAATTTTGGCCTTATATATGGTCTCCCTCATAGTGACTAAATGTGTTTTTAATAACATTTTGAAAATAAGTATGTGTAATTTTGTATGATTCGTTATGTAAATGAACTTCATTGTCATATTATTGATAATGCATATAAAATAGATTTTGGTCAAACCCAGACATTTTTTTGGACTTTTGTGTCACACTATTACCCAAAATTGGCTTTTGCCTAGAAAAATAGTCTAGAAAACACTTCTATCATCATTTTTTCTGTTCGTATTCACTTTGGTGGAACTTTATTTGGTACCAATTCGAAGCCTATGTACAGATGCATAACACAGGGCAGGTGAAGTCATCTTGAAGAAAATATGTAAGTTCTTTTTTAGATACTGACACAAAATTTCGAAAATACTGTTTGCCTCATAAAATATTAATTTGGATGAAAACAGCCGTGGAGACGTAAGAGTTGGTATATGAGTTTTGTCATCAAACAAAGACATTAGATTTAATTTGAAGATAAGTTACCATTTAGTCTACTTTTCTTTTACTGTCATGGAAAAAAAAAGAAGGTAATATTCAGCTTTTATTAGAGATTTCCACAAACCACAGCAAAATGGGAAATACAATTTCTAGAACTTAGACATGTTTGTTACAATATAATGAGGTCATTTGATACATATAAACATTTTGATGGTCGTGTCACACTTTGGCTTCATTGTTTTTGAACTAGGCCAATTTAGCCTATACTTTACTTGAACCAAAAACATGCCTTAAATGCATATCGCCATAAGTATTGTTGTTTCGCACTCATATCGATAATGAGTGCAAGTCTTGTACCACTAGGCGTTTGCAACACTTGAATTTTGCAAAGCATAATCGATCATAGAATAGAACATACTGATTTGACAAAAGAACATAAAATGAAAAAAAAAAAATTGGTTGCAACAAATGCACTCCAGCGTAATAGTAGGGTATAGACTCCAACCTTTCTTTGTAAAATAAGAGTATTAAAGCAAGAAAAGCAGTATTTTTTCCCGTGTCTTACCAGGTTATCATCCAATTTATCATGTAGGTTTATTGGATATGACCTGATAATTTCTTGTGTGGAGTGTAATTTACAGTTGTCAAACTTTTTTCCCTTCGGTGCATGAACTTTATATGCCCTTATTCTGTCACATTTGAAGCATGGAATCAAAAGTATTAGGTACTAGAAAACCCTGCAAAAGCAAGCTATACGAATAAAATTCAATGCCAAATACAGATTTGAAACAAAACCTTGCGAAACATATCTTAAGATTTGAGGGTATGTGCACAGAATGATTTGAAATTCTGCAAAAAAATCACCTCGATCTCGCGTAGATTATCTGGGTGTCTCGCGGCAACAATTCAGAGGAATTTTTTGATGGCACACCAGTAATTGTTTCCTAGAAAATGGCAAATATTTAGCATCTAGGCTAGGCCAAGAACCGTATGCAAACTATGCATCACACCATAAAATGCTTCGTTAGAGCTCCTACAAACTCTAAAAAATTTCAGACAAAATTGGTTTTTTAGATTCAAAATGTTTTTTTGAACAACCAATTTTCAATGCAAAAAACCAACATGGATTTTTGTAAAAATCCGTGTTGGTTTTGCATCGAAATTTGGTTTTTCAAAAAACCATTTTGAATCTAAAAAACCAATTTTGTCCCGACATTTTTTAGAGTGTATAGGTCACCTGACAAACTTGACGATAATCACTAAATGGATTCTACTTGGTGAAATTTTTGCTTAAGAACCACAGCAATGTATCCGGTTTTGGGGACATGCGCGCTGAAAAACCAGGTACATCAGTTGGTCATTGGCACCTCAAGAAAACCATCACGCCGTGCTGATCGAATCTTCATCACTACATACCTCCCTCATGGATTATGTATGTTGGACGGCTGTTTCAATCATCCTTCACCTCATTGCCGTGTCCTCCTCCTGTCCTAATCAGCCTACCAAGTGCATAAATATAGGACGTAAAGCCCCAAACATCCATCCATCCATCCATTGATTATGTAATCACCACTTTTACGTGATCTTCACAAAAAACTGAAACTGGGCGACATCATGTAGGCCAAAATTACCTGCCCCTGAAAGAATTTGTGAAAAATATACTTTGAATGTGCTTGAAGAAGAGACTCATTGCTTGACTACATGTATGCCCAGGCTGCCAAGCAATTCAACCATCAACATAAACTCTTTTTAACCGCAGCTGAATATAAGGTTGTATATAACTTTCAGTCATTGGATAATAAAAGTAAATTTGTTGAAATAGTACATGATGTGTGTGAATTTCTATCTGGCTACATCTGTGTATATTTTATGTTTTTATTAGTATTTTTTTGTATATAATTGCCCTTGCATTTGACATATGTATCATATTTGATATTTTGATGTCCAATAAAATATATATATTTATATGATGCTAGAAATGTATGACAACTAAGGGTACCCAGTGTGAGGAACGAATGAATTATGCAAAAATGCATCATTTAGGCCTACAGATGCACTGAAATTATGGTGATATGCTGCATTTTATGAAAGAAAAAAAAGTGCCCTCGTTGAAATTGAATTTCCGTGTGCAAATAAACTTTCACATTGCACTCATATCATGCCGTATTTGTATAATATTTGTCGAAATAAAGTAAGTTTCAGTTATAATGTTGCGATTCTTTGGTACATTCCTCCTTCTATAAAAATGTTTAAAATTTACATTAAAATTTTTTGTTATCCTTCGATGGCACACCAGTAGCAAATTTTATTAGTCTTCTATATATGTGCCCCCAGGCATTAGCTATTATTCATAATTATTGTGCAACAACAGTTTTAGGTATTAAAGTTATTTTTAGCCAAAATGCCCCAATGCACGGAAAAATAAAAGTCAAGAGAAGTGCAAATGTGTCACTTAATTTATGATCTAAAAAAAAAGGTGTTTGAAGTTCTGATAAGTTTTTTTCGCTATGATTTATTAGGTTCATTCAAATGTCATGGGAAAAAATGTTTTCTATTTGTTGCACTGTAAAATTTGAATTTTGAGTGAGCTCAAATGATTGATTGAGATGGTTGCACAATTCCTTTGAGCTAGTAAAGCTTGTTGTTTTAAGTTATGACGATGGACATATTATCATAATGTAAAACAACAAGCTGTGTAAGCTCAAAAGAATTATGCAACCTTTTCACTCAATCAGTTAAGCCATCTCAAAGTTTCAAATTTTACAGTGTGTTGTTATTCAAAAAATAATTTACGCTGGATGTTTTAGACCATGAAGCAGAACAAGGTTGACACTAAGCATATTTTGCAGTTATTTTTTCAACCTTGTTCCAGGCGCAACAGCTGCATGCCTTTGTTGCACCAACGTTTAATTGCGGAATTGTAGGATTACCAATTCCTGCTGTCATATTTGACTGGGTAGCCATACGAACTTGGCCAAGAGGTACTTCGCATGCTGAATATATCTTGGTTTAACAGTTTACAGCTAAAGTCAAAAGCATCGAATCAAGCGATATCGAGGGGCCAGCAGCCTGAGGACGTCATACTTTCAACGAATTTAATTGGATCAAACCAGCCTAACGGACGTCTCAATTTACTTTGGATTTTCTTTTTCACACTTATTTGCTCGTGCTCCAGGCGACGTGCTCTATCTTATTTATGCATGTGTCAATTCGAAAACAAATCAGAACTTTTGACTTTTGCTTTACAGTCAATTTCATAATTTTAGACACTGAACCTGAATGTGAATTGTTTTTGGGACATGTACATACAAGGATAAGTTATATCAAAATAATGGTGACGTCACTTTGCCCTATAGAGTGACATGTCTCAGAAAAAAGTTACAGTCAACAAAAACGAGTGCTTACAGATAAGCTGTTGGTGACCATCAATGACCTCACAACAAGCCCTATTGATCAAAGACATCGAAACAAGCTAAGCTGTCAACTTGTAATTGAGCAACTTGTGACATCATTTTGATAGCATTGCAAGTATAGGCTATGACCTCATAAATTGCTTATGACTCATAGAGAATAACATGGCACGGGCTATGACCTCACAAGGAACATTTCAGTCCAATTCTGTAAGCACTCGTTTTTCGTCTACTGTAATATTCAGGCTCAGCTTCTACAAATATTAAATTTTCTGTAATGATTTGAGATATTCAATTTATTTCCACTGGTACCAGTGTCTATTCTGTGGAAGTGCAGATTCTTATAGACTCAGAGACTGGATTGGGCGGTACGTCCCCGTTGTCGGCCAATGCAACATAGGTAAGTGTCAACATGGATATTCTTTGGCAATCTTTGCCCAAATTTGGTTCTACACGATCTTTTTCCTTAAAAGAAAGCCTTAGAGTAGGTCGAGGCAAGAAGCCCGAGTTAGGTGAGAGGGCCCCCCCCCCAGGGTTATATCTAAACTTACATTTTTGGTGCATTTTTTTATTGATAGGATTGAAGCTAGAGGCTTTTCAGGTGACATCACAAATTTTCAGGGCAAACAGCACCAAACCATAGTAGAAATTAAAGAAACAAAAAATTGTGCATGGTTTTTGTAACTTAGACTAATTCTTTGAAAGGCGTTGTCTGATATAACTTTGGAAATTTTTAATAGTATAAACGATATCTGCATTGCTTCACTTTATGACCATCATATAAATATGATTTGGATCATGTTTTTTGCATTTTAGTTCAAAATAAAGAGGTCAAATTAAAATATGTAGGTTTGGGGCGAGAGACCCCACATGATATGGGGCATGAGGCCCCCTTCACTGGGGGGTCGAAGCTGCTAAAGGAATCATTTAATAATGTGTACTTTACCTTAAATCTTGATAGAATAGCAAATTAAAATAGAAAAAAATTGGCTGAAAATTGAAACAGGACAAAAAATATTAAAAAATAAAAGTTTGAACAGAAAAATTCTGGAATTCAGAAAAAGTGAATAAAATGCCTTAAAAATAATAGAAGAACCCAAAGAAATAACTTTCAAGCTGAATGCGCTTGCCAAAAAAATTGCCACTGGATTATAATAGGGGGGCTTCTTGCCCGATGGGTGGGGTAAGAAGGCCATTAATGGGTGGGGTAAGAAGGCCATTAATGGGTGGGGTAAGAAGGCCATTAATTTTGTACAAAAATGGCCGTAACTCCCTTATTAATATTGGTAGACATTTGTTTCACTAGTCAAGTGATCCCTTCCTGAAAGCACTTCGGAGTTAAGGGGGGCTGCATGCCCCGCCCTACTCTATATTCATGTAAGGCTAGATACAATATTGAAATCTTTCGTTATATTTTTTCTAGGGTCGGTCGGCATGACGAAATAAAGCGGTAGTCTCAATTTTTATAATTTCTATTAGATTAAAGTTGTGGGTAAGCTCAGTTCTCTATTTTTTGTAGGCCTTCACTTTAAAAAATTTCAGACAAAATTGGTTTTTTTGATTCAAAATGGTTTTTTGAAAAACCAAATTTCAATGCAAAAAACCAACATGGATTTTTTTAAAAATCCATGTTGGTTTTGCATTGAAATTTGGTTTTTCAAAAAACCATTTTGAATCTAAAAAACCAATTTGGTCCCGACATTTTTTAGAGTGTATCTTTCTTTATATTAGCGATGGACAACCAAGGTTTTGCTCCAAATGAAGAAGTTTACAACAAAATCAAGCGAGACAGTGATAACATCCAGGAAACCAACAATAGTCAACAAAAAACCGAGTCAACTCCGATTATTTCCGGATTGCTGTACACTGTAGAAGAAGTGCCGCCTGCTGGAGTCATCTTTTTCAGTGCTATACAGGTACCTATGCATTACAGCCATTTTCATATTTGTAGACACTGAACCTGAAAGTACATTCATTTCTAGGACATATATTCCATAGGGAAAAGTGACATAAAAACTTATGACAACACTTACCCAGTCAACATTTGAGTCTGCACAGCACTCACTGTGAGATCACAAGAAACTCACATGGTGACGTCATACTGGAGGGTGTCATCAAGACATCACAGTGACCTCATACCTTGTGACCTCATGCATTGCTACCTCAAGCAGAGCTCTCAGTAATCTCACATACTGAGGTCAAAATGTTGGCTCACCGTGATGTCACAGTGATCTCACAAATGATGGTGTCACTATGATATCTCACAGAGAGGTCACAAGGAACTCACACAGAGATGTCACAGAGAGCTCACACTGTGACCTCATGCATTGCTGCCTCACGGAGAGCTCTCAGAAATCTCACATACTGAGGTCAAAATGTGGGCTCACTGTGAGCTCAGAGTGATCTCACAAATGATGGTCTCACTAAGAGATCTCACAGAGAGGTCACAAGGAGCTCACACAGTGGCATAACTAAAGGTCAGATAGAAGTCTCACAGAGAGCTCACACTGTGAGCTCTTTGTGACAGGAAGTGACATCACATGACCATCACAACATTCCATCCACCAGTTTGAATCAACATGCAACAGGAAATTTTGGAGATGAAATAATGCCTGTAAGTATGATTTTACATAGTTTGTAGTTTTGAAAATTATGTTAGCATCAATTTAAACATTTACTGATTCTGCAAACATTGAAACTAAGCCTCCGAAAATTGACAGCAATATGGGTTTTTGTACAGCAATTTGGCTCAATCTTTTAACTGCCATTTTGTATCAGGAGCCATTACACTGAAGAAACACACAGTTTGATATGTATGAACTGGTAATATTTTCCATTTTAAACTGTTTCTGTAGTATATTGACCATGTGCTTTTGAATAATTAGATAATATGTATCAACCACACTCATAGTATAAGATATATAAGATAATTCAGCCTATTTATTTGACATTATTCAAACTGCTGATATATTTAGCACATAAATTTATTTGTATTATATTTATTTCATGTTTCAGGTTGATGGTTGATATTTATGGGTTGGACTACAGGAATGAAGAGGAATGAATGAAACCTCACCCTCCCCCCCCCCATCCAGCATTGTTATTTGACTAATAAAATGAGTTAACAAACTTGCTATTCTGTATGTCCATTTATCTAACTCTTGAAGAGGTTAATGAGGGTGATTTGAGGTCAGAGGAAGTTCACCCTGCAGGGGTCACAGAAAGTTCACCCTGCAGAGTTGACCTCAGAAAAGGCTCACAGAGAGCTCACAGAAAGCTCACAAGAGGCTCACATGAATCTCACTATGAGACCTCACATTAGGATCACAGGGAGCTCACAGTGTGACCTCAACTTTTGAGCTCAAATCGACCTCATTGACTGGCTTCAAAATGATGTTGATGTGAGGTCTTTTCTGTGAGCTTTCAAGGTATCTTTGAAGAGCTCACAAAGATGTCACAGTGAGGTCAAATTGTTTACTGGGTAGCCCTATGGAATAACAGTGAGAGAAAAATTGTTATTGTGAATGGGCTCACAGCTTGTGCTTAGCCCCCAGCCCTATTATATTGGGCTTACAATCCTGTTATACAGAAAATATTCAATACAATACACAGTGAACAAAAATACAAAATGTTTTTTAACAATAACATGGAATAGCTAATATATACATTTCAGTACATATAGGCCTATGTTATGATTATACAATGCAGTTACATACATCACAAAATAAGATTTCCAATATTGACATTTATTGGTAAATGTAGCTCTGTCTTTTCTCAAATGCTTCACAAATGCACTCTCTATTCAAATTTTGTCACGCGAAATTAGCACAAATATTATTTGCCCTTTTCCGTCCAACCGCCCCTGCTGCCCGCTTTTCCTTCCGGCACCCCTATTTCTACCCAAAAGGTAGGGCTCAGTACTTACCTTGAAAACAAATTCTGAAATTTCTAGTTATGTACAGTTCATTGAAAGACAATTTTATTTCTATCCAAATTTTATTTTCTCTCTTTTTCTTCTTTCTTTCCTTCCTACGGTATAGGTCATCTTTGCCTTAAACTGCTAAATATTCTGTTCTCTCTTTTTTTCTTCTTCTTTTCTGTAGGTCATCTGTGATAAAGTATCATTGAAAGACAATTTTATTTCTATCCAAATTTTATTTTCTATTTTTCTTCTTTCTTTCGTAGTGGTCATCTTTGCATCTAAATTTTATTTTCTCTCTTTCCCTTCTTTCTTTCTTTCTTTTGTATAGGTCATCTGTGATAAAGTATCACTGAAAGACAATTTCAGAAATTATATTTCTATCCAAATTGTATTTTCTTTCTTTCCTTCCTATAGGTCATCTTTACATCTAAATATTTTTATATCTTTTTCTTTGTTTCCTTCCTACGGGTTATCTTTGTCCCAAAAGTTCTTTTCTCTCTCTCTTCCTTTTTTTCTTTTTTTCCACAGGTCATCTTCGCAACAGTCAGTGGTATCCTGAGCACAGCCTTTCTCATATACATGAATGTATGTGCTGTTCCCAACTCTCATGTTCTGGAAAAGTTAATTTCCACAGGTCTGTTTTGCATGGGACTCACAACATTTCTTCAAGTCACTTTTGGGTTGAGGCGAGTACACACAATTATTAATTTTTGTATTTTCTGTCAATAAAAGTATACATTTATTCATGGTATGTCATTCTCCAGTAATGGTAGAGATATCTAATGTACCGGTGGAACTTTCCTATATTGTTAATGTGATTATAAAAATAAAAAACAGTTTTAAAATGCCCAGGATTGCTTTTTCGTCATACTGTAACCAACATCAACTTTCCCGGATGTTTCAGATTACCGGTGTTTCAGGGGAGTGCCCAGGTCTTTTTGATCCCAATTTTGACTTTGGCCAAAACTAAGGAGTGTCCAGTGTTTCCAGCCGGTAAGCAAAGGGGAATATGGGGGTAAAATGGGGCAACATGGCAAAAGTTTGATCTTTGTTGCATTTTCTTAAAACAAAATGCACTTCCGTTTGCACTCATTGGGTAGATAACAGTTTGAATTTCAAGATTTATCCTGATTTTTCAAAACATCTCTGAAAATACTGTTGTATATCAAATAAGTATTTCCGGCCAAACTCCAAGCCCCTACCTCCCCATGATTATTAAATATGCACCTCCTCATGAGATATGGATGTCCTGGGGTGAGTAAATTCCATATCCTATAGCAATGTCACAGTTGGGAAAGATTCCTAAGTCAGACATTCGGTGTGAGGATACAGGGAGGAAAACCAATATAGCCATGGGATAACCTCCCAGTGGGCATCTGAAGTCCTGTAACATCAGATCATAGAAATACATAGAACGGACATGAGGCTGTATGACGCAACCTCAAGATGAGGTCACCAAATCCGCCATATTGGAACTGCCCTGAGACATGACGTCATTGTGACGTCACAGCAGGAGCAACAAGATGTTGTGTTTGGCTGATTGTGAAGTGACATGATTGCCATTGTTACTAGTGACATTATTATTATTGATGACGTCATGGTTACCAAATGCCAGGCTGCCAGGCAGTTCCAAGATGTTGGAATTGGTTGCTTCATCTGCTAGAGCCTTGTGTCCATTCTATGTACTTCTATGCATCAGATTGATGTCAGGATGACGTATGACCGCAAATTGAGTCAAAATGCCCACTGGGCTGTAAATATAATCTATTCTACTTTTTAATAAAGGCAATGCAACATTTTCCATTAATGGGACCTACACTGGTGACCCAAATGAATTTGAGCCTTGGAAAGGAAGACTTGGTGATGTGAGTGGTATCTTTTATTTCAATTATGAATTTTCGTGATATCATTAGACATATATATTAAAGAAGTTATCGAAAAAGTTCTGTCAGGTTGGTGCAACACCACAGCCAGTCCAGTAGGTTAAATGACATAATTATATGGTAACTACACATTAAATGTGATATAGTTGTACACCATAGAACGGGGTAAAGTTGGTAATCTGGGGGAAAGTTGGCAAGTGATTTTAACCAACTTAATGGAAGAGATGCCTGCTTTCCCCACTGACACAGGTTTCTTTTGCAAAGTTGCCACCTGCGTCTGTGAGGAAAGTTGGCATTTCTTCCATTAAGTGGGTTAAAATAGGTCGCCAACTTTCCCGCAGATTGCCAACTTCACCCCACTATACATTGCCACCTGATATAAGGCTTTAAGTAAGTGATTCGGGTGATGTTTCGAAAAAGTTGTGTCATTTTGGTGCAACACTGCAGCCAGTCCAGTAGGTTAAGACATACATACACCGTTGCTCATAAATATGGAATACTTCAACATTCTCCACTGAAATTGACAACTTTAGCAATTTCTGCTGGAGCACATGATGGTCTGATTCAATGGTAACTACTTCCAATGACGGCTAAAGGGAAGAACATGCTGTAGTTCAAAATGCATGCTGCAGCGTTAACCCCAGGAAAAGTTACAGCAGCACGAAATATGGAAATTCAGGGGGTTTTTTAGGGTGAGGTCACTGAGGTGCATCAAACCAAAAATTAAAAACTCTGGCAAAAAATGTAGTTAAGGCTTTCAAAGAGTGATTAGAGAAGATGCCATGACCTTTACAATGGACCTTGCACACTGGAATTTACATTTATTTGAGAAGTTTTTTTCCAAAAAAGTATTCCATATTTATGAGCAGGAGTGTATAAGGTAACCATATGCTAAATGAAATTTGCGAAGAACTAATTTTTGTAGGCCTAATAATAATATACACCATACAATGCCACCTGTAAGCAAGTTAAATGTAGATGTATGTGCCCATTGGGTAACTATCAGTGATTATTTCCAGATTTCAGGCAGTCTGGCTGTGGCGTCTTGTACTCAGGTTCTGCTTGGGGCAACTGGTTTGATAGGAATATTAACGCGGTTCATTGGGCCTTTAACTGTGACTCCGCTTCTGTCCATGATTGCCCTAAGCTTGACAGAAGTAGTTGTCATCACCTCACGAAGTCAGTGGGGAGTTGCATTGTTGTAAGTATACATCTTGTCTGACTGTTTTATATTGGCAACAGGACACAGCCTATTTTTCAGCTTCATTGTTTTTCTGTCACCTCTTGATCATATATCAATTTGCAGCTATCTAACCAGTTGAGCTGAAAGGGATGACCCCAAGCCAAGTTCTTAGGAGTAACCTACAGAGTGGTCAAGAAAAAACTACACTATCTTTCTTTGGCCCAGTTCTATTGATTTGGCCCAGTTCTATTGATTTGTATGTAGTAACAAATTACTAACAATCCAATCTTTTCTGATGTTAAAAGGATTGTCCTGGCAACATATTATCTGTAGTTTGTCCCCTAGGACATGATGTGTAATCTTGAGCTGTGATTCGCCAAAATAAAAAAAGGCCCATTTTCACCCATTTCGCTACCACTAATGATGCAAGTCATTACCGTCAATTCAAACATATTACCATAGCTTTCATATTCTGATTTATTATTCTCACAATAACTTCGAGTTCCACTGTTTTGACTTATATGTTTAGGCATATATTTTAAGAATAAGGAGGCAGCAGTAGCGGCCCCTTATCTCTTTTTAATTTGCAAGATGGAGGAGGCAGCAGTAGCGGCCCCTCCTCCTCATTTTATCAATGGAGGAGGCAGCAGTAGCGGCCCCTTCAAATGTTTTTAACATGGATTTTATCTACAGTCTTGCGCACCACAACAAAACTACGGAGATCTGGACATAGAGGAGTCATCCTGCGTCCAGTATTGCTTATGCTTATGCTTATGCTTCAGAGGTATGTGTACCCAGGATTTCAGCTCTATTCAAGTGAAACTCAATCCTGTAGGAAGATTTAAGGAGAAATAGGTTGATAGAAATTGGAAGCAACCATGGTTTGTCATAGTGCACCTCCTGTCATAATGCATTATAAAAATTTGAATTAAGAGTAGAAACATACATGATACTGAGATTCATGCCTTAACTTCATGCGAGAATAAGACTGATTGGATAAGAAATCACTGAGTTGTGCCTCATGAGCCAAAGACTGTGAAGTTTTTTCTTGATCACCCTGTATTATACCCAACCCACTGTAATATTATAATGGTAGTAGTACTTAAATGTAACTATGTAGCAATAATAATTGTCCTTGTTTGCTTCAAAAAATTGTACAATGACTCTTACTATCCAAGATCAGGGACAGTTTACCCTGCCTAGATTTGTTTTTCTTTCAGGACAGCTTTCCTGATCATGTTTTTTAACATGATACCTTCAAAGGTACCTTGTTTTTCATGGAGTAAAAAACGTGGATGTCATGTTGAGAGAATTCAAATTTTCAGGATATTTTCTGTGAGTAAAACCCATCCTTTTTCTTCTGTGCCATGACATCTTATATTTATCTCTTCAGATGGCATGCTAATTTGACTAATATTTTCCAAATATCCTAATTAAATATATTGTGAGCTATAATGTTATGGAAATTACTTTCTTTTGGATCAGATGGCACAATTTGGCTAAAAGTTTGCAAATAATTAAATATATATCATGTGTTATAATGTTTTGGAAATTACATAGTCAAGAATGAAATCAGTCACATTATATTATCAGTGCTTTAGATATTAATTTTACACTTGCAAAGATAAGTGAAACCATGCACACTATTCTTCCGAGATTGAAAATCTGTGGCTGAGCCTATCCTAAATACTACCAAATTCACATGCATATCATAAGTATTCAAAATATAATATTACCCTGACATCTGTTAAACATCCCTGAAAAACATAATAATTATCCTGAGGGGCACACAATGTGAGGACAACATTGAGTGTTTTCACATAGAAATGTATGGTAGAAATTATGTTATCACAACATTATAACAACATAGAGATTTATTCACAATAAAATGTTGCTACCATATTTCCATAATGTTGTAATAACGAAGGAAATTCCTTCAACATTGCGACAACATAATTTCTACCATAAAATTCCTCATAATTTTTATCAACACTGCATTCTCGTCATAACGATATAGCTTTGCTGCATTTAGCAGTTGCAATGTAGATGTGACCATTGGGAAGATGCTGTAGCATAACATTTTCCCCTTAAAAGTCCGGTGTCTAACTGGTTGAGCTAAAGGACTGGCCCTCAAGCCAAGTGCTTAGGAGTAATCTATTGTACCAAACCCACTATTCTATATCCCTCAACTTCCTTGAGATTTTGAGGCTCTCCAGTCAACGATCTCACTTCAATGCCACCTGCCACCACCAGCGGGATTTGAACCGGCTACTTCTGAGTCAGCCTTAGACCGATGTACCATATATACTTTCCCCTTAAAAGTCTAGGGTCTAACCAGTTGAGCTAAAGGGCTGGTCCCAAGCCAAGTGCATCTATATAAAGCCCCAACACACTAACACAGCCTCACACCTCATTCAGATGTTCTGCCTTGGATTAATTTTGTTGTACGAAGTATAGTAACTTATTACCCCCAATTTCAGAATATCTTCGCCATATGCATCTGTTGGATCCTCTGCCTCATTCTCACTTTGACCAATCAGTTGTCTGATGATCCAAAAGTTCTTTCGTACCAAGCTCGGACAGACATCAAAATTCAAGGCTTGAAAAAAGCTCCATGGATCTTCTTCCCGTATCCAGGTTCAATTTATTTCTATTACTGCATTATGGAAATCTCACAATGAGACGCCTGGCAATAGCCGACTCCCAAACCTACAGATTTTATTTAAATTGTTGTCGCATTCAATATGCACTCCTTTTTGTTTTTATGCAGTGATTCTAATTCCTTTACCCCTACCAATTTTTTATGTATAATTATCTTACAGTCTGTAAATTTGACAGGCAAAAAGAGTGTACTGTTGCACTGTGAAAAAGGCACTTCGTGAGTCATCACATTGATGATTTGTTATGATCATACCAATACTCTCAATGTCAATATGATTTGAGGAAACTAATCCTGCTTGTTTGTAACAGACAAACAAAAGGATTATGTATCTGATTTTTTACTCTAAAATCAGTTATGAGAAATCAAATGGCATTCTCTTGATCATGACTAATCAAACAGCCTCTATGTTTTCTATATTGAATGAATGTAGAGAAGATGACACTTCATCGGCTATCACTAGCACGAAGTGCAGTTTTCACAGTGAACTGCTCCCCTGTTTTTTGCATATCAAGTTTGCAGACTGTAAGAACTTTATTTCTTTTGCTGTTGATGTACAGGTCAATGGGGACCACTGACATTGAGCGCTCCCACTACCATTGGCATGGTAGTGGGGGTCTTTGCAACTATCGTAGAAAGTCTTGGGGACTACCGAGTAACAGCGCTTACCTGCAGAGTTCCCCCTCCCCCAAGACATGCTATTAACAGAGGTGTGATGATTCAGGGCTTGGGAAGTATGCTAAGTGGAGCTTTCGGGGCTGGTGTTGGTGCCACCTTATACAGTCAAATTATGGGCATTATCAGTTACACTGGGGTGAGTATCCATTCATTTGGTTGTTTACGACAAGCCTTTACAGCCAAGAAATTTGATTTGCAAAAGGAGTGGACTGTTGCACTGTGAAAATGGCACTTTGTGACTCACGATGGCTGATGAAGTGTCATCTTCTCTACATTCGATTTGGGAAACATAGAGGCTGTTTGATTAGTCATGGTCAAGAGAAGGCCATTTGATTTAACATAACTGATGTAAGAGAAAAAACCAGATGCATAATCCTTTGGTTTGCCTGTCACCAACAAACGGGATTAATCTCCTTAAATCAAATTAACATTGAAAGTATTGGGTATGATCATGACAAATCATCAGTATGATGACACACAAAGTGCCATTTACACAGTGCAGCAGTTCACTCTTTTTACATATCAAATTTTCAGGCTGTAATCAACATAACTTATTCTGACATGTTAAGTTGACTAATGTGGCCAACTATGCTCTTAGCATAGGCGTAGGAGATCAGGAAGTTTTGGGGTTCCCCAAAAAGGATAGTTGTATTGTTACCACTGATCATTAAGGGAGCTGTAGTAGGGAAGAGCTCCCAAGTTTTTTATTCAATGGAGCTCAGCTACCCCAAGCCCGCCGATTTTCATCACTGTTATAAAACATATATTATATGCTTTTTTCAATATTGTTTAACGTTTATTGATTTTTACACAGGTTGCATCCCGCATAGTTTACCAGACAGCAGGAATAATATATGTCATAGCTGGATTAATAGGCAAATTCGGAGCAGTTATTGCCTTGGTACCTGATCCGATTATAGGTGGCACGTATTTGATAAGTACAGGAATGATTTTGTCTTCTGCAATTGCAGCATTGAGGAATGTGAACATGAAGGTGGGTGACACTGTCAAGTTTTTTTGAAATGCAAATTCTTAATTGTGTGTCCTAGAAAAATGCGTGTCCAATTTTTCCAGGGACATCAGTTTCATTTTAAAAGGATTGGGGCAGGGGCGTAGCCAAGGGGGGGATATAGGGGTCAGAACCCCCCCCCCCCACTTGGCCCAAAACTAAAGTCACATTTTCCAGACTTTTAAAAGTAAGTCCTCACAAGTGCCAAAGGTATGTGAATTTGATGCTAAAATAGAATTCTAAAATTATATTTTTCATTACAAAAGTTTCTTCCAGGAATTTTCGTTGGCATCAGACCAATATTTACGGGACAATGACCGCGGATTTTACAAAAATTTGAAATGTTTCTTTGATTCATTCATTTTAGATCTAACCCATTGTCAACATAAAATCCATCTGTTGCAATTTTAGCGTAATTTAAAAGTGTATTTTGCCAGATGAGCCATGTATAACAACTGTAATTGGTCAAGAATATATATATCGGAAGAATGGAAATCAAGACTTGTGGGCCTGAAAATTGTTCTTCTGAAACGCCACTTATATTTTTAAAAATTATCTTTTGAATTTATTGTGTTTTCTTCTGAGATACACTTTTCGCATTCCTTCATTTTACCTAAAGATCAACCATAACAGGTAGCATGTTTGCCAATAGGAGAATGTTGGTAATTTTAAACCCAGAAGTCTATGATAAGGTTTTACAGCCAAACACTTTGATATAGAATTAGAGTGGACTGTGGTACTGTGAAAATGGCTCTTTTTGACTCAGAATAGCCGATGAAGTGTCATCTTCTCTACTTTCAACATGGGAAACATAGAAGCTGTTTGATTAGTCATGATCAAGAGAAAGCCATTTGACTTCTCATAACGGATTTTATAGTGAAAATCAGATGCATAATCCTTTCGTTTGGCTGTCACCAACAAGTGGGATAAGTCTCCTTCAATCAAATTAACATATAAAGTATTGGGTTTGATCATGATAAATCATGAGCATGATGACACACCAAGTGCCATTTTCACAGTGCCACAGTCCACTCTAATTCTATATCAAAGTGTTTGGCTGTAAATAAATGGATTTCGATTCTAGATAATCACCTCCTTTGCATATTGTACATGTATATGGAATGGGGGCTGATGTATAATGGACATAAATTTATGATATTCATATAGGAATCTCCAGTGCTGTCTATGATTATGCTAACAACCCAAGGATGTGAGTTTATATTCATACACTTCCTTGCAACTTGACAAATATTCCAATCCAATCTAAAGCACAAAACAAAATTTATAAAAAAAGTTATTGGACACTTTTACCGTATCCTGATCATGGCGCTGAGTAAGGAGGGATTCTCAAATAGTTTGTATAATGATAATTTACAGAAAAGTGTAAAAAAAAACCCAGCATTTTTAACTTTTTATCCAGACCTTCCATGAAAGAATAATACAGTAGCCTTATAATTGTTCAGAATCAATATCCAGCAACAAAAAATCTGTTGGCTTTTGGGGCCTAAAGCGGCGCCCCAACCCCCCTACCTGGTTTTCTTTCTACGCCCCTGGGTGGGGCTAATCCGGTCAAAATCTTCACAATTTTTACCTTTAGCGAACAAAGTTCGAAGAAGGAATTTTACTCACTTGGGTATAAATGCTTCCATCCGCCGGACGGGTGGGTTGGCGTTCGGGCAGCTGGAGGATAGATCGTTACCGAGCCGTAACTCCCCCATATTCAAAGTACATGGATGAAATTTGGTAGAAATGTGGCCTGTGTGGTCTAGTTGTGCCTTTTGATGGTCTGACTGATAGATATTCTATAGTTTTTGTAATATTGAGAAAAAAATTTAAAAATACTTTTTTCTCATATCGGACTCAAAACTTGCCCACTAAATATACAGCAATGAAATTTTCTACACATATCACCCATACAATGTAGCAGTGCTTTTTCGTGTGTAACCTGTAACCTACACTTAGTACATGCATAAAATTGTACCATAATATGCGTAGTTAGTCTAATAAGGCCTTTTTCTGGCAGCGGGCAAATAGAGATAATTGAAGGCGACAACTCGACACAATTGCATACCTATAAGCAATTTCCTAAACATACCAATTTTATGGTGTCATTGTAATCTTCTAAACGTGTAATTCGCCACTGCCAGTCAAAAGGTGATATACCAGAACGGCTATTCGTATATTAACAGACAATACCTAAACGGCGATGATCAAAGTCCAAAACATTGATGACAATTTTAGTTAAAAAAATCAACTTAACAAAGTATTTTCAACAAAAAAATGTCTCAAATTTGTTACTTTGCAGCAAAAAGGTTCACATCCATAATATTTGTTACGTTTTTTGTTGTCTAATTTGACGTTATAATGTAGCTAAAACTTAGTAAATGTGTACAACTTGATAAAACGCAACAAAAAACGTAACTAAATTATCTTTTTGATAAAGTTAAAAATGCTGGATAACAAAATGTAGCTATTATATAAAATTACTAAGTTTTCAAGATATTTCTACCAAAAATTAGTGCAATAGCCGTCTTGTTTTCTGGTCAAATTTATCATCGCTGTTATGGTAAATATATGAATAGACGTTCTGGTTTATCGCCGTTTTGACTGCACACCTTATTCGCTGAAGGTTTGTTGCTGCACATCCTATGTTTTCATGTGTAAATATCTATGCTTTCGTCAAAAAGTTGTGGAGAAAAGGCCCTACCAGCCCCACCAATACTCACGCAACTCATTTTTTTTCATAAAATGTGGTCTGTAGTAGGAAAGAAGGAAGAATATTCGCCCTAGTATCAAGAAGATAATTTAATGCACTGCCTACCTACATCACTGTTTCTACAATATACAGAGATAGGCCTATACCTTAGTTGTAAGACCAATCCTTGTTTGTCAAGGTCTTTTTTACATTTTCTGCAGTACAAAAAATGTACCTATACAGTCAATTATCAAATAAAATGTGCCACAGTGTGTATTGTGTACACTCTAAAAATTTCAGGACAAAATTGGTTTTTTTGATTCAAAATTGAGACTAAATTGGTTTTTTAGATTCAAAATGGTTTTTTGAAAAACCAAATTTCAATGCAAAAAACCAGCGTGGATTTTTAAAAATCCATGTTGGTTTTTTGCATTGAAAAAAAAAAAAAAAAAAAACCATTTTGAATCTAAAAAACCAATTTTGTCTGAAATTTTTTAGAGTGTGTGTAAAAATGTATTTTGATATTTTCAGCTTCCCAGAAATCTCATGGTTCTAGGTGTCTCAATTATGCTGGGGTCTGCAATTCCCCTTTATTCACAGCAAAACCCAGAAGCATTTGAAACTGGTATGTTACGTTCCATTTACACTCTTGATCAAAATGCTGGAATAATTTTGATTTTCAAGGTGTCAGGATTTCAAAGTTCTAAAATTGGTGATTGAATGTGTGGAATTGCAAAGATTTTTTCCTCAGATATTAGATTTATGTATAAATGATATCATAAACCATTTTTAGTTGCTGAGAATAATTTGAAAACTTTCTTTGGCTTGCTTAAAATTGTCTTGTTATTATTCTGTGACTATCCGATGAAAATGGCATGTGCATAATGCATCAACAAATAAACTATCTACCTATCCATATAACTATCAAAATGTGCTTGAATATTTTTTATTGACATGTGAAATTATAATTGAAATTTTACTTGATAATGCTTCACAGTGCACTTTATGATGTTTTAGAGTCTCAAATCCAAAACTCAAGAATAAGGACAAACTTAAATACTTAATATATCTTTGTTTACAGATACAACAGGAGTACTTGAAGTTATTTTAACAAATGGGCCTCTAATAGCCGGTGTAATAGGTTGCTTTTTAGATAATATACTGCCAGGTACGTTGATGGATTTTTAAAGTTTATACTTATAGCTTATTTCATGGCTTTGACCTACATTTCCTTGATACTTTCATCCGAGACCCTGTATTTCCCGAGACCTGGGTCTAGGGAATATGCTAGGGTCTCGGGGACTATACCAGGGATTTACTGCACCTACCCATGGTATAACCTCATGATGCATAGGTAGTCATGGAATAAAATGATTTATAAGAGAATAAATTCGTCGCTGACAGCAATTTTTAGTTCTTGCAACAAACAAAGGCAGCTGGGTGGCTCAGTCGCTATGGTTCCTGTCCGGTTCCTGGCTGCTGCGCAGAAGATCTGAGTTTGCATGGGTTCATAGAACTTTGTACCCCAGGTGGGGAACCTGACATTTTCAGAGGACCTTCATGAGCTAAATCCCAGCTGGATGTTGTGTGGATGAGAGAGACTCTAAATAGGTGACACCTTCAGTGTTCGAAATAAGGAGAGGTCAAATTCTCTTTGCCCCCTCAAATACATTTTTCAGAAGGACCCAGAGGGGGCCCAAAAAAACCCCCCAAAATACTGAATCTGTTCAGAAGAATAAGCATGAGGCCCCAGTAACGCCTTATCGGCTAACAGCAACTTCTTGTGATTTATATTCACAAGTAATAGGGTAATAGAAACCTATTTTCTGGAATAAAATATGACTTTAAAATGCCAAGAATTCACTTTTGGAGCATTTGAAGCTCTTCGGCTTCTGGTGGATGATGACGGCTCGCCGATCCTCGGTTGCAATTAAAGGCTTCTTTCCTTCAGGCCTTCCAACTGAGAGACCCTCCCCCCAAATAACAGGGCCTATTTCGACCACTGGACACCTTGTATTATTGTGTATGGGGTTACTGTGTGATGTTGATGACTCCCGCAGTCATAGGCGTATGGGAGGGGGGGGGCAGGGGGGGCGATCGCCCCCCCAAAAGTTTGGGAAACACTGAGGTTCAGGCAAAGAGGCTGAAAAATTTGGGCAGATGATTAAATAATCACTGTTGAAAATTAATGATTTCCTGGCAATTTCATTTGAAATGGTATTAAATCTAGATCTTGAAATTCGGGCAAATGTCGCTCGCCCCCTTAAAAATTGCGCGCGCCATACGCCTATGCGAGTCGGAGTCCCGCTCCATGTTCCATCTCATCAATCACGCCTCACAAGCACCCAGAACTGAGCTTGGAGGGCTGCTCTTATCATATCTATCTATCTATCTATCTATCTATCTATCTATCTATCTATCTATCTATCTATCTATCTATATATCGATCTATATATCTATCTATCTATCCATCTCTCAAACAAAACCAATAAAACTTTCTTCGTAATTTTCCAGGTAGTCGGACAGACAGAGGTTTTCGTGATGATTCGGAAGATGAGGAAATTCCTGAACCAGTGAAAGATGATGAGAAAGACCCAGGAGGATTGGAAGTTTACAATTTCAACTTCCGATGCTGCAAAAATGTGTCCGGACCATCATTTTTAAAATACATACCAATTAGTCCACGTTATGATGAAGATATCTGTGCATGCAGAGGATGTAAAAAGTCGTATTCACCTTGAGAAATAAGAAACATTCTTGTGGTTCCTATGATCATTCAAATTCAGAGGGACTCTATACCAAATACCCAACTTCTTTGAATATCCTTAAAGTTGAATTCTACTGAAGACAGCTGCTCCACCTATGTTTGTGTAATTTCATGATGTCATATAATAAAATGCAATAGATAGATAGATGAATAGATAGTCATTGCAGCCCTCTAAGCCCAATCCTGGGTGCACACGAGGGTTGATTAATGAGATGGGAGAGAGAGTAGGAGTCCTCAACATGTTACACATTTATCCCATGTGAGGGATCTTTTACTTGCCCAGCATAGACACTGATACAAGGGGCCACCAATTTAACGCCTTATGCGAATGACATCCAGCTGGGATTTTGCTCATGAAGGTGCACTGAAAATTTTGGGTTCCCCACCCAGGGTTCGAACCCATGCAAGCAAAGCCCTTCAGCGGAGCAGGTGGGCACCTGAGCCACTTGGCCACCCAGCTGCTAAAAAGGTGTAGTTCTCAGCTTTGAACATCATGAGTGTCATGTCTGCTCTGAATTAACAAGAGTCCAACTACTGAAATGAGGACCTGTTGAATATTATGCATTCTTGTTCAATTGAGTAGGTCTTCAGACACAAAGCTCTCAATTTCTATTGCATTGTTGTTTATAATTCAGCTTCAATTACTTTTTTCTATGGTAGATTTAATTTGAAAGCTATGAAGACACATACGTCCATTTCTGCGATGAGAAAATAAAATTCCCTCTTCGGGAAAAATCCCCACCAGTGAATCGCGTTTTTAAAATGACCTGATTTTATGTGAATCTTTAAAAATATTCCGATTTTTGGCTATCTATGTTTAAAAAATCAGATATTTGTTAATTCAAATGATGAGTTATTGTAAATTTTATAATTGTTTGTTTTTGACATTACAGCAGAGAGAATATGCCCCAGGGTGCATTTTGAGGAAAGGTGTCGCAATGCATTTTTGACAGAACCTTATTATTGTTCTCTTGCATCATGTAATTTGCTCTTCATGTTGTCAAATGTCCATGTTTTAATTCTCATCTTTCCATTATTTTGCTTCCTTTGTCAAAGGCTAATTTTGTTGAAGGTTAATAAAAAGCCTTGACGCAATAAGGCGTATCTGGGTTAATGCTCTCCGCATTGGCCGTGCTTGGTGATTTGTTTGTTTGTTTGTTTGTGTTTTACGCCTCTGCAGCACCTTAGTGGGCTATATCAAGGCAGACGATCGCCGTATGATGATGAAATGAGAAGACTGGGAGTCTGGCACATACCCTATTAATTCAGGGATGCCCAGGGTCTTTCAGTTGCCCCAGCATAGAACACTGGATACAACCCGCCTCCATTTAATGTCCCATGGGCTCGGACTAAAGTGAGTTCCCGGGGTGAGATTTGAACCCACGCCCTCAAAGCCAGTTGACAGGCGCACTTACCAATTAGGCCACGGGGGAACTCCGTGCTTGGTGATAAATTGGATCTCAAATTCTAAGCTGATTTCTTAAATGAAATATGTCTTGGTAAGGCTATTATCATTACTATGCCTTATATAAGGTTCATACCTCCAGAAAATAAATCAAAAATTTAAGATAGGGGGAACCAGGGCACATTGGGATGTGGGGCACTATGGACGGTGGGGTTTTCTTGGTTCCTGGCAAGGTATATGATATGGTAGTGCCTCATATCTTGTAGTTTCACATGCTGACTTCTATCGTTTTGATGACTAATTACAGCCACATGAAGTATGGCGAGGAAAAGTTTGTTTTCCTACTACTAAAGTAAACATGGACGGGTTCAATTCAAACCATTCTGTGGACAGACCATGATCAATGAGGCTTTCTCAGTGCTTGTATGAATTTGATGTACATGTATCATAACAAACAGTTGTGAATTGCTATCGTGATAAACAAACTCACTGTTGCCTGAGAAATTAGCATTTTGGTGTAAAGTCATATCGGGGCTCATTGGGACAGCGAATTCGGGACACATTGGGACGCGCTTAATATGGCAGAACGTAAGTGTCCAAGTCAACTGAATGACCTGGGACAGCACACAACAGGCCACAGTGAATAGAGGCATAGTGGACTACCATGCTCTGTGAACAAATTTGTTGCAAAGCACTATGTGTTACTTACATAGATGTCCGCACCCAGGACAGTTTATGTTAAATGTTTAGAAATGTTTAAAGGGATGTTTAAAGTTATTAACTATTGGCACCACAAGGTGTTATTACAGATTTCATATAGGTGTGCCATGTTCTTTTCAACTGCCACAGTGCTCTTGTGATGTCAGTATCAGCATAATGATTTCACAGTTGGTATATTTTGCAGTTTCAGGTATGTCACTTGGAACCCATACTGATCACACCATTGCAAATCCACAATAAGCTGTTGGATTGTTGCTCAACATTGATTATTCAGTTTGATGTTTGAATAAATCCAAAAGTTACAATATCCAGCTATGTATAATGCATGGATTTTGTGTGTAACTGCTATCAGTTTTAGCACTTTTACAACAAAACAAATTCATTCACTCTCACATTCATTTGTTGGTCTGAGAGGTTATCTGTGCTGCTTTGTCTTTGCAAAAATAATATTCTCAGGAAACATTCAGAATTTAAGACCTAAGGGGGGGGGTTTGCTTGGGGGCATCCTTATCACTGATTTCCAATAATGTTTATTTGATGATCGAATTCTTAGCCTCCTTGCCTGGCCTTTTCCCAAATTTTTGGGGAGTAACTACCCCCCCCCCCCACCCCATCTCTCGCCCCCCCCCCCCCCCCATCTCTCGTCCTCTGGTATGCCCATGCAACACCGCCACATTCACTTCCAAAAAATCTCCCTATCATCCCCATTCCAGTCATCAATTCTGAACAGTTTCTTTGGCGCAGATCTCACTTAAAAGGCTGAAAAGCCACAAGGTGCTGCCCTCAAGGAGAAATTTCACAGCAGGACACCATGAATTTCCATGATGGATCAAGCAAGTGGCTCAAACATATCAGTTTCACCTGCTCCAACTGAATCAAACAACCATACCAATGAATGCAGATTAATAAATTGTTATTCACACTTAGACAGCCCATAAGCCTGACTTGTTGGTAGCAGTTGGAATCAACACTCAAGCTTGGAGTACCAATAGTGATGTCAGTATTGCCATACTGACATCACCTGAGCATATATTCACATGGAACATGGCACACTTATGCGAAATCTGTAATAATGCAATGTATATTGTCTTACATACTACTTATATATAATATCTATTGCGGGAGTGTTAAAGTTATTTTTTAATTGATGTTCCAATGTGCCCAGGCTGATGTCCCAATGTGCCCCGCTGGGGCACATTAGGACAGTCAATTTTGCGACCCACATTTTGCTTTCTGGCTGCGGTCTAGTTTATCATGTCTTGCATTTAAGCTCAATAGTATTGGTGATATTCATGCAAGCTTCTGAGTTCTTCAGTGCTTTCAACATTGAGCAAAATTAGTAGATGTTAAAAGTGTCCCAATGTGCCCCGGTTTCCCCTATTATATTAGAATTTAGAAAAATTAACAATTTTGCAGAATTTTAGGACTGACAATGTCAGTGATTCCATAAACTAAAAATTCTAACAGCTATTGAGATCAAACGAACAGCATGGAAATGAGATATTGCAATATAATTTTAGGTTTTAAAGAAGTGAGAACAAATTAAGCTTCACTTGATCTGTTTGAAATCAAAAGTACAGGACAGAAAAAAAGAATATTGAAAAATTATATCTTATTTAAGACATTTGAACCAATTTCAGAATCTAGATCTATTGAATACCATTTCCAATAAAATCGCTTGGAAACCATGATTTTCAATAATATTTATTTAATCATCTCCCTAAATTTTTTTGCCTTTTTGCCAAAATCTTAGTGTTTCCCCAACTGCCCTTCTGCCTCCGCCGTCCGATATGTCAATGCTCAATGGGAGTTCCAAACTCACTGCGACAAGTTCTGTGTAGTATCTCGATTGTTCAATTATACATCAGCAACTTTCAGTTATTGTCGGACATGGCATGAGTTCCCCCGTGGCTTAATGGTCAAGACTGCTTGTCCACTGTCTTTGAGGGCGTGGGTTCAAATCTCACCACGGGATCTCACTTTAGTCCGTGGGACATTAAATAGAGGCAGGTTGTATACAGTATTCTATACCGGGGCAACTAAAAGACCCTTGGCATCCCTGAATTAATAGGGTCAAGTCAGTCCAGGGCAGCTGGGTGGCTGAGTGGATTGAGACCAGACCTGCTCTGCTGAAGGTCATTGCTGCAAGGGTTCGAACCACGGGTGGGGAAAGCAAGATTTGCAGGGGACCTTCATGAGCTGAATTAAAGCTGGATGTTGTTTGGATGAGACGTTAAATTGGGGGCTCCTAGTATCAGTGTCTGTGCTGGGAAAGTAAAGATCCCTCTCATGACGTATAATGTGTAACATGTTTCTGCTCTCTCTCCCGTCTGATCGGGTAACCCTCGTGAGGGCCCAGGACTGAGCTTAGAGGGCTACTATATCTGTCTGTGTATCTATCTAAAGATCCCTCTCATGACATATAATGTGTAACATATTTCTCCTCTCTCTCCCATCTCATCAATCAACCCGCATGAGTGTCCAGAACTGATCTGAGAGTGTTACAATGATCTATCTATCTATCTATCTATCTATCTATCTATCTATCTATCTATCTATCTGTCTATCTATCTATCTATCTATCTATCTATCTATCTATCTATCTATCTATCTATCTATCTATCTATATATCTATATATCTATCTATCTATCATAAAAGTCCAAGGGTCTTGAACTCATTCATTTCCCCAGGAAACGTAGAACTGGTTGTCAGAAAGACTTTACAACATGCAGTGAATGAAGCATGAAACAAGCCCCCGATTTTCATTGTAATGATCCCTTTCCATGTGAAGGGCTAATTTGATAAAATAAAAAAAAATAGAGAGAGAACACTAGATTTAGAGTAAGAATCTTGAGAGGTTGGAATTGTAGAAACTTGAGAGAAAGACAAAACCCTTGACTTCATGATAACATGCAACATGAAACTTTTGCAGCTGTCAACCTCACCTTGAAAATAAAATGTGGTTCCTTGTTGTTGGTGACTTGGTGTTCTTCCTGAGCTAGGTGAAAAATAGCATGCAATGCATGCATCGGGTCCTTGGTCTATTTCAACAAGTTGGGCCTCTTCAATATTCTACCAACAATCTATCAAGTTAGGTATAAGAAAGCAGTATATTGTGACTATGCACAAGAGGGCAGCACAGTCCAACTTTTGGTGTGTATACAGAAACCAGTTTTTGTGTGAAGTGCTGACAGCTCAGAAGAAATATGTTGAATAGAAGAAAATTTGAGCACTGATAAACACAATATTGTAGCCAGGGGTGCATAAGCACCATCTTGATCACAAGGGCACATCTGTTGGGGTTGTCATTTTGTCTGTGAAATGTTTTAGTGAGTACACCAACTTTGCCTGTTCACAGGAATTGAAGCTGACGACAATGGTCTTGGAATGAATTCCAAGGACCCAAAAACCTAACTTTCAGAATGAGGACTGCCTTGAAGCTTCTTCTTCTTCCTCTTGTTTAATCCGCCTGTACAGGGGCGAACCTCATTGAGTATAATATTACAGTCTCTATTCTCAGAGCTCTGCTCTGTGGCTAAAAAAAATCTACAACCCAGGTTTGCCATTTATCAATAACCAGGATCACCAAGTCGAACTGTATAAACCAAATCTGTCCTGAATTTCAACAATTTTATCGGGCAGAGGACATCTGAACTTTGTTAAAGGGCAATGTGCTCGGTTTTGACTCTGAAGATATTTATTTTACAAAAACCGATTGATGACAGGTAGAAACGTCTTTCAAGATGGGAACCATAGTCATAGAGGCTGTTTGATTACTCATGATAAAGAGAAAATTGGGACAAAAAACAAGCATTTGCTCTCACACAATATACTTGCTCAAAATCTGCTTCCATTTGCAAAATTACTATTGACTATGTTTATCTTCTTCACTCGAGTAATTCTTCATAACACGAAAATCTCAATTTCATGGCAAAGTTGTAATAACTGTGTTGAAGAAAATTCAATACTGAATTGACAGAGTGACAAGTGTGTCGCTTCCTCTTAATGTTGGGGGTGACCCATGTAATCCATCTGAAGGTTGGAGAGCTTATTCCGGAGGGACACTTGTAAGGCGCTAATTAGTTCGGGAGCCAGACAAGATATCGGTATCAAATGGGTGGGCTCAAGTTATCATACCTTTTCGGAAAGCTGGGAATCTCAGCTTTCAGAATATGTATGATAACCTTGTATCCACGGGAGCTTTTGGGAGTTAGAGCACTTTTAAGGAGACAAGATTAACATTTTTCAGAGATAAACAAAAATTGTTATATTCAATAACTAGGAATCAAATAATGATATAAGAATTATTTAAACATCTGGGCATATGTTTATGAATATGGGGAATCAGATTTTGGGGTTATTTTTCTGATTAAAGGTCAAGGTCACCAGTCAAGGTCAACTAAATCACAAAATATTTTCAAAAATAGAATTTGATGAAGTTTGCATTTCATGGGTGGGATCCCTATGGCCGTAATTGGTAATTACTAGCTACAGTGCTTTAGTAGGAGTCCTCAGCTCTAATTTGATACCATGTTTGCCCAATTCTGATGCCTCATAAGGTTCCAATGACATAAAATGCAAACCGCGGTCCTGTTTTGATGATCAACAAAATTCAGAGATTTTCTCATAATTCAAGAACAAATGATGATATCACAATGCTTTAACTGTCCATAAAATGTTTATATGACTTGGTAATTGATTTAAATGCTTACTTTTCTGAGGTAGAAGGTCACCAGTCAAGATCAAAAATATCATTAAAAAGTGGCAAAAACTAAGTTTTTAAGACATTTACATTGCATTTGTGGGATTTAGACAGCTAGTATGGATAGGTATTTGCAATGTTTCCTTAATAGGGTTTATAAGCTTTATCATGATACCATACATGCCCAGTATTATTGCATTATAAGGTTCAAATTACATAAAACGCAAACCCCGGTCCTGTTTGGATGATCAACCAAATTCAGAGATTTTCTCATAATTCAAGAACAAATTATGATATAACAATGCTTTTACTGTCCAGAAATATGTTGATATGACTTGGCAAATTGATTTCAATTCTCACTTTTCTGATACAAGGTCAAGGTCACCAGTGAAGGTCCAACATATCATTAAAGAAACTAAGTTTTTAAGACATTTACAATGTATTTGTGAGATTTTGACAGCTAGTATGGATAGGTGTTTGCGGCATTTCTTTAATAGAGTTTGTAAACTTTATTTTGATACCATACATGCCAAGTATCAATTGATTATAGGGTTCACATGACATAAAATGCAAACTGCAGCCCTGTAATGATCAACAAAATTATTAGATTTCTTCATAATTCAAGAACAAGTAAAGGTATCACTAGCTTTACATATATCCAGAAATATTAGTCCAGGAGCATTAGATTTAACCCGGAACAAATTAGTAACAAGCTGAAATTTTCAGGAAACATTCAGAAAATTATCTAGAATAACATACTAAAAGTCCTCGAAAATCCTCTTATTGGCACCTTGGGAATTCAAGATGGCGTCCAAGATGGCTGACTTGAGCGTTTTTGTTGCTTCTTTGGCTCAAAATACTCTACTAATGTCATCAAAGTGTTGGAAATTAATATTCAAAGCTAGAGAATTGACTAGAAGCATGTATTATGTAATTTGGAATTCAAGATGGTATCCAAGATGGCGGAATTTATGTAGTCAGGCAGCCAAACTTGATTTTTTACCTGAACCCTGCACCGACAGATAAGGTTTTTTTCCCAATGGATTTGTAGTCCTTAGACCCTCCATAAAACATAAATGGTGGGTAACGAGAGCGTATCCTTGAGAATTTTGAAAAATGGCCGAATTCAAAATGGCTGCCAAAACGAGCATCGGTCAGCCTAACTTTCTTAATTTTGGGTCTAGAAAGATGTACAATACATCTATTTCAGGTAAAATAGACATGGGGAACACATTTTTCAGTTTTTGAGATACACTTGTAGTTAAAATCAAAACATTGGATATTATGTGGAAAAATATAATTTTATCCCTCAAATTTACAATAATTTTCAGTGTAAGTTATAGTTTTACAAATCATTAGGTTTATGAATGCAAATGCATGTCAAATTGTTTTTGACACTTGTACATTTCTTTAACATATATATGGGCAGGTGTTATTCTGGATACCGCCTGTGCATTTAAGGTTATAATGACAAACATGTGATTTAAGATTGAATTGGCGTACAGACATTGTCACAATAATTGCTGACACAATTTGCATTCTTTGACTTGCAAATGACCGTTTCAGTTCAAACAGACTTCAATCTGTCAAGGCAAAAGGTCCAATTGAATCATAAACATAAAAACATGGCAATGCTCTGCATTAAGAAGTATAAAATTAATTAAATTGAAATAATGGTTCTTCGTACCAGATCAGGTACCACAAATTTGCATTCCTAATTATGTCATCAAGAAAAGAACTGCTGAGATGAAGAAATCAGGTTTTTCTCCTGCACCTAAAGACAGGACTATCCTTTGTGTTGGACCTCCTTGTGACTCAATAAGTCAATGTAAGTGTTTTTGCTTTTGCCAAATCTGCCAATCCGTTGCATTTTCGTTCATTGCAAACCAGAATATTTGATCCACAAAACTGAGAAACAAAGTAGAAGTTGGAAATGGCCCCGCAACAAATCAAGAAAAATGCAATGAAAGGAATGACAATTAGGCTTGAGGAGGCTGGAGGAGTGCAAGATACTGGACATAATAACAGTCCATCTCCAAGCAACCAATTTGTGGTACCACAAACTATGTTATTCCGGATTCTTCTGTAATAGGGCAGATTGAGAGAGTTAATGAGAGAATATCTGCTCCATTATTTTGTTCACAGAAAGCTCTAATGTTACCCTTAATATAAACAATGAATATTAAGAGGAGGCTACAACGACACATTTTGCTGTCAGACAGATAAGAAGGGAGCTCTTATGGCTTGAAAAAAAATCATTAGTATAATGAAGTCCCAAATGATATTGAATATCTTCTGAAGAACCGATGCTCCTGTCCGAACAATCTCTTCATACCTGCCAATGGGAAGAGGCATCACTATTTTTGTGACAAGGTTTTTGGTGTGAAGAAATGCAGTTCAAACAGCAGTAACCAATGGCTGCAACAGCTGATGAAATTGTTTGTAAATCAAAGTATCATAGTCCACAACCAAACTTCTTGGCATTGATATTTCATCTTTTTATATTCTTAGGGAGTCTCTGCCATGGAACTGCTTCTGCTGGTCAAATGGACCACTGCAGTGACTCAGTAACAGCCATGACATGATGGAAAACGGTTCCACAGCAGGTGGGATCTGCATCAAAATTGTATACTATGAATTAAATAATGTCAAGTGTTTGTTAAAATTGAAATTTTGCTCTGAATGCCATCATCCACACTTAGAACTGAGGAAGGAGACTGGATGGTCTCTGAAAGCTCTTCGAGTCAAATTATGTTGTGAGTAAATTTATAGTTCCACTACAAGGATAGTCCTGTTTTAGGTGCAGGAGAAAAATCTCATCTCAGCAGTTCTTTTCTTGATGAAATAATTGAAAATGCGAATTTGGGGTATCTTATCTGGTATGAAGAACCATTATCTCAATTTAATTTATGTCAAGTAGTTCCTTATGCAGAGCATACCCATGTGTTTTACACATGAAACAGCCATTTGCAAGCCAAAGAATGCAAATTGTGTCAGCGATTATTTTGACAATGTCTATACGCCAATTCAATCATAAATCACATGTTAGTCAATGTTATAACCTTAAATGCATCAGCATTATCCAGAATAACACCATTTGATAATCCACTGAAAATATATCTTACAGAAATATATAAGTGTCAAAAACTTGCATTAAAAACCTAATAATTTACAAAACTACTACTTACACGGAAATTATTGCAAATTTGAGAGATAAAAATTATATTTTTCCGAATAGTATCCAATAGGTTGGTCTTAACCACCTAAAAACCTGGCAAATTAGTTCTCCATGTCTATTTTACCTGAAATAGAGGTATTTCACATCTTTCTAGACCCAAAATTAAGAAAGTTAGGCTGACCGATGCACGTTTTGGCGACCATTTTGAATTCGGTCATTTTCCCAAAATGCTCAAGGATACGCTCTCGTTTCCCGCCATTTATGTTTTACGGACGATCTAAGGACCCCAAATCCATTGATAAAAAACTTTATCCGTCGGTGCAGGGTATAACCTTCTGGCTACCTGACTATAATAGAAACATAAAGTCGGCCATCTTGGATACCATCTTGAATTTGTGATTACATAATAACTTCTTCTAGTTCATTCTATGGTCTTGAGAATCAAATCCATGACACTTTGATTGTATTTGTAGAGTATTTTGAGCCGTAAAATGGTATAATCGCTCAAGTCAGCCATCTTGGACGCCATCTTGAATTCCCAAGGTGCCAATATGAGGATTTTCGAGGACTTTTAGTATGTTATTCTAGACAATTTTCTCAACGTTTCCTGAAAATTTCAGCTTGTTACTAATTTGTTCCGGGTACATGCCAATATCGAGCTAATGCTACTGGACTATATGTTCATTGGCTAATTCATTATAAAACTTAATGTTCTGATACATGGGCAAGGTCATCAGTCAAGGTCAAATGTACTTCCAATTTTATGTTCAAGATTCTCAACTCAAGAATCAACAGGAAATGATGGTAACCTCTGCCACAGCATTACTCTATAATGATATCCATGATGTGAATGGTACACTCCAGCAAATGACTTCAACTCACCGTTCTTTGTTTATGATGAGATACAGAAAATAATATCAGAATTAAACATAACTACCAGGGATTGTGATATTGATACTGATATTTACATTGGTTAGAAATTAAGACATTTTGAAACCCTCGTTCGAACAGCAGTTAAAAAGCGGATTGCCAAGATGCCCATGAAGCACTCCAACATTGACCCAATTTTGATTTAGTTACAGTTGGAATGCATTGATCAGTCCCTTGCAATCATAACAAAAATAGTCAACAGTTCAATGACTTTAGGAGAAATGCCTGCTGAGTCTTGAAGCATGCTTTGGTTAAGCCACTCTTGTAAAAAAAACTGGTCTTGATCATATAACAAAGAATTACAGGCAAGTAGCTGACCTGTCCTTCTTGAGTTAGGTCGTACAGATTGCTGTCATCAAACACTAAACAGATCACCTGGCTAAAAGTCTTGATGATGAAAAACTATCAGTCTGCAAGCAACATTTTGGTACAGAGATGCTTGAACATGCTTCTGACGAAAATCCGTTGTAATGTTAAGCTGAATATGAGCCAAGGTGAAGTGGCAATGTTGTTGGTCTTCTTAGATCTTTCTGCAGTTTTTAACACATTTGACCATTGCATTTTTCTGGAAGGCTGAGAGATACATGTGTATGGGATTGACGAGTCAGCTTTAAACTGGCTCATATCTCGAGCAAATCACAGTCATTACTCATTAATGATACAGAATCTGGCAAGCTACCTCTACAATATGGCGTTCATCAAGAATCAAACTGGGCTCGATCTCATTCCATTTATAATTATATTACACCAGCTGGCAAAAAAGCAAACAAAATCAGGCTAAAGATAAAAAGTATGCTTCTGGTGAAAAATGTATCCTTTCTTTCAAACCAACATTTTTTGGAAAAGAAAAAGCTAGAAAGAAAATGGAGAAATGCATCCCAGAAACAAGGAAGTGACTGATCATTTCAGAAATTTTGGGCATGCGATTCAATAAATACATGACTACGGAAATGAAAGTGAAAGAAGGTGTCAAAATGCTAACTGCAACTCTAGAAATATCTCCAAAATTTGTAAATCACTGAGTAAAGAGTCAATCAAAACAGCTGTTGATGCATAAGTCTCTCGTCACATTGACTATGCATGTAAATGACTAGTATATGGAAGTCTCCGAAAAATCAAGCACCAAATGTATTAAAAGACTAAGCAAATTGAAGCCAGAAAACGACTGTAATTTCCGGAAACATAGACTGTCGATAGAATATCCGCGTTCGGGCACGTTAGCACAATTTCCAACCATTCAAATTATTTCTAGACGCCTAAGAGACTGCTAAGTTCTTAGGTTCCATCTGTTATTTTGGAATAATGTTATTATGAGAAAATCTCTGAATTTTATCAATCACAACACAAGGCCGGCCACCTTATGCGTTTTACGTCATCTTCCTGCGAATTTATAAAAACAGGGTGCAATGTCAATGTCTGATAAATGCATTTTACAGTGATATATTTGACCTTGACAGGTAACTTTGACCTTGTATCAGCACATCAGTTATTGAAGTTAATTTCTGACATCAACAAACATATTTCTCATCATTTGGACCAATGCAATGTACCATTATTTGCTCCCAAGTTAAACGAAAATGTTTACAATTTGTTGATCACCATTAACGCAACACTAAGGCTTCTGTTTTATGTTATTTTAGCCCAATAATGCCCCAAAATTGGGATATTGGTATAATATTGAAACTTACAAACCCTAATGAAGACCTGTAGCAAACTCCTATATATATATTGTATCCCAAAAATCCACAATACAAAATAAATGCAACAGAAAATTAGTTTTGACCATTCTTCGTTTTTTATTGTTTTTGTACCGAAATGAAATAAAATTTATCCTTATCCTTCTTAAAGATAAATTTTACCCTGACTGATGACCTTCACCTTATTCAATTAGCACTGAATAGATTTTGCCACCTCATTGAACACATTTCTGGACATTTAAAGCATTTAGACATCATTATTTATTCTTGAATTTTTTTAAAAGTCTATCACAAACTTAAGATGGTATAATGGTTTGCGCTTTACGTCAATAAGTTTGAACCTTACAATGCATTGATTCTGGGCATGTATGGTATCATATTAAAGGTAAGGAACCCTGCTAAAGATCAGAAGCAAAAACCTATCCATATCGCCTATTAAAATCCCACAAATACAACGTAAATGTCATTAAAAATTTAGATTTTGCCACTTTTTAAAGACATATTAGACCTTGACTGGTGACCTTGACCTTGTATCAAGACATTAATCATTGGAATTATTTGCCACATCAATAAACATATTTCTGGACAGTTAAAGCATTGTGATATATTCATTTGTTCTTGAATTATGAGAAAATCTCTGAATTTTGTTTGTCATAAAAACAGGACCGCGGTGTGCATTTTATGTCATTGGAACCTTCTGAGACATTGGAATTGGGCAAAAATGGCATCAAATTAGAGCTGAGGACTCCTACTAAAGTGTTGCAGCTAATAATCACCAATTATTGCCATAGGGATCCCACCCATGAAATTCAAACTTTGCTGATCATAAAAACAGGACCGAGGTGTGCATTTTATGTCACTGGAACCTTATGAGGCATCGGAATTGGGCAAAAATGGCATCAAATTAGAGCTGAGGACTCCTACTAAAGCACTGTAGCTAGTAATTACCAATTATTGCCATAGGGATCCCACCCATGAAATGCAAACTTCATTAAATTCTATTTTTGGCAATATTTTGTGATTTAGTTGATGTTTAAATAATTCTTATATCATTATTTGATCCCTAGTTATTGAAAATAACAATTTTTGTTTGTATCTGAAAAATATCAATCTTGTCTCCTTAAAAGTGCTCTAACTCCCAGAAGCTCCCGTGGATACCAGGCTATCATACATATTCTGAAAGCTGAGATTCCCAGCTTTCCGAAAAGGTATGATAACTTGAGCCCACCCTTTTGATACCGATCAGCCAAAAATGAGGCTCTGGCTCAAGGACTAAATTGAGATATTCAGATCAGTCGCCCTGCTCACAGCAGTGTTTCCAGGAAAGTGTCCTAAGACTGCTTAATGCGACTTAACTGAGCTGGTGACATATCAGATCTATTTGCATCTGGGTGGCTGAATGGTTGTGGTTCAGGTGAGCTCTGCTGAAGGTCTTTGCCTGCATAGGTTCGAACCCATGGTATGAAGCCAACATTTCTGTGCTCCTTCATGAGCAAATTTCTAGCTCGATGTCATTTGAGTGAGACATTACATTAACAGCTCCTTGTATCAGTGTCTATGCTTGTCAAGTAAAGATACCTCACATGGGGTAAATGTGTATTTAGTTTGCAAATGATAAAAAATCTAATATTTGCCACAATGCATTTAAAATTTGTTTGAAACATGTCCAATTTATACTCAGAGAAAATAGGTATAACTAGTACCATTTTGCTTTATCAATGTTTCGATTAAGCTATATCTGACAATACTATAGACGATAAGATGTGACTCATTTTACCCTATTGACGAATATCATGAAATGAACGTTTTTTTTGTTTTTTGATACTTCTGACGGTTGTTAAGAACTGGAAAAGTTATACAGCTGATTTTACAGCATTACAGGCAATTTCATTACCATGCGATTCTGGTCATTCACAGTTGCCTGTGAGGAATCAATGCAATACAGGTACTTGCTACGTTTGATAAATCAGTTGTGTGACGTTCTGTTGTTCCTGAACCAATCAGATTAACCAGGAATGCTACGTATTTGGTGGCCAAAGAACTTGAGAATCACGTACTAATGAAATTGCCTGTAAACTAGACAGCGAACAATCAGAAGATCAGAATAGGAACTTCAACTGTAATCAAAACAAGTCTATATGCTTTTACTGGCACCTTATCCTATCCAGACATCTGTCGCATCTTCTTCCCCAAACTTTTAAGCTCTTAGGCGATTAATTAATTTGTATCTGACAGAAGGGAGCCTTAAAAATAACATTTCTCAACCAACTGATTTCTTGTCGCCCTAATTTAATTACCGGGTTTTAATTTTAACGTAAAAATGTTGGGTTGTTCGAAATTTTCATATTCGTAGATTAATTCATTTATATTATTTGATCAATACATCTCATTTTGCCAATATGTTTCAACTAAGTTGAAACATTACAAATTACAAAATTTCGTCTACAATTATTTTACTGGTAAATAAGGAAATGCATACAATGTAGCCTTCGTCTTCTCAGTTGTCACATCGATAATTTTGATATATCCTGTTTAATTGTATAGATGCTGCAAAATACTTTAAATCATGTTATATTACTCTATTCATGTATAACATGTTTCGAACAGCCAAAACACTTGTCCTTCAGACAGCCAAAACACTTGTCCTTCAGATGGCCTAAACACTTGTCCTTCAGATAGCCTAAACACTTGTCCTTCAGACAGTCAAAACACTTGTCATTCAGGTAGCCTAAACAATTCCTAATGTCACCATTAATACACTACACTGGAAACTTGGTATCATATTGTTAGATTGGTTGGCCTATCTTACTTTGGTAAATTAGGAAATGCATACAATGCTGCCTTGATCTTCTCAGCTGTCACATGGAAATAGTGCAAGTGCCTGATAAATCTTGGTTTACAATTTGCCAATCTAGGCTCTCTGTGTATAACAACCTTGGACTCAGCTCAGTGATCCATCAAATCAGGCATTTGTGCATATTGGAACCTTGGCAGAAATGATTCCTGCATATATAATGTATTATGACTATGGTAATATTGTCTATGTAAATAATGTGACTGTTAAGAAACTTGCTGGACCATTTTACTATATATTCTTTTATTGACATCTATAAATATCACAATTGATACATATGTCATTTGTAATGGGAAAAATTTAAATAAAATATATAAAATAGTATTATTATATACAAGATTAATCATATACATAAAATTGATTATACACATGTTATAAATAGCTAAAATCAAGTGAGCATAATGATACAAACATATACGAGTAACAGTATTTTCAGATAAAAAGAGCACTCAGCACAATATTAAAATAAATACAAACTAGGTTCCAGCCACCAAAATAGTTATAAAATGAAGTAGGTATCAAACACCAACTAATATAGATAATAGTCAATAAAATACACACACCACTGATACTGATCACTTTCAAATAGCCATTTCAGCTTATTAAGAAAATTATGATTTATGATATATATAAGACCTTATCAAAAGACTTACAAATTAACAAAATTTATAGAATAATTAATAATGCTTGATATTTCATATTTGAACATTATATACAAAACATGCATCAGATTACATACATTGTTGCTTTAATATTGATCGTATTTCTATACTGAATAGTTCATTTTATGTTAGAGATAACTTATTTCTTAAAGTGTACATTGTATGCTTATTATCATAATTATTATGATTTTGTATTATTAGTGACCGTGTGGATGTAGGAGATAAGTTGCTTTAAATTTAAACATCAGCCTGAAGTAAAAATGTCCCTAGAGTATTCAGTAGGTCAGGTTCCTTACTTTTCATTATTGATGTGAACTTGTCACTGTCATTCAAAGATAGAAAATTGTTGATAAATTTAGCAGCTGTTGAAAACAGGTTTTCACGCAACGATTCATTAGCAGAGCATACAACAAGGCAATGGATTTCATCCTCCACCATATTTAATGAACACTTTTCACATATTCTATTTGCTGCAGGAATCACTGGCTTTTGATGTCTGCCTATTTCAATTTGTAGACTGTGAGAACTTGTCCTGAATCTGGCAATCTTAGTTAACACCTTGCGGTTTTGTCGCAGCCTGAGATATGGCTCTAATCTACAGTCAGTTTTAAAAAGCTTATATGTTCTAAGTTTTGGTTGCTGTGTACTATCATTTATAGATATGAGTAATTGTTCCTGTTCTATTTCATAAAGTTTTGATTTTACAGTTCTACATATGCTGTCAATGTCTAAGTTAGTATTGTTACTTGTGTCATATTCAATGTTACAAGTGCTTAAAATGTTTATTATTTTACTGAACCAATTAGTTTCATTGGCTCTGTTCGTATGATTATCTTTCTGAATTTGTAGACATCTCCTTAACAGGCTACCATCTGGTGCATTTTCTAATCTCATCCAATAATTGATCATTCTAACTTTTTGTCTAACATGCAATGGAAATCTTCCAGTTTCACCATAAACTGCCAGAGATGGCGTTTGTTTTCTTACGCCTAACATACGTTTTAGATAGCCAAGTTGCAGAACTTCTAATTCAGATACAGGTTTTTCACTACTCCATATTTCACTGTTGTACTCAAGGATTGGTAGAACATAAGTATCAAACATTCGCAAAGATATAATTGGGTCCATGTGTCCTAGGACTTGCTTTGAATCACTTTGTAAGGCAAAAAGTGCCTTACTCCTTCTTTATTCTCTACTTTTTTGTTGTTGAAAATGGCAAATTGCTGAGAACGTTGCGCTCTGGACATTGTCATAATACCCTTTGAGAAAAGGCTGTCAAAACACGCAAGATTCAAGTTCTTAATGGCAAGGGTATGATATTGAGATGGCACTGATATAAGAGCAATATCACAATGAATATGAAGATTGCTAATACAGAAATAATTATGTATAAATATGCTCATATGCAATAGGATATGAAACCGCTGAACCTCAATTATTTAGCGTAAATAAGCCACATGCATATATAAATGAATGTATAATTGATACAAAGGAATTAACATGATGAGATCGAAGACAATGGATGGGGGGACAAACATGCCTAAATTCTGGCAAGGAGGCTTACAATTCCGGAATATGATCAAATAACACTATTGGAAATCAGTGGTTGCCAAGCGATTCCTTCATTGGTGATTCCTTCATTGGCGTGCCAATGGATAACAATATTGCACATATTTTTCTGGTGGGAGAAATCCAGCCCCTTTTATTTCTGGAAAGTAGATCTGTACAAAATTAAGTTGAAGTTCAAAAATTTGGTTTGTTAAAACAGTCTGACATTGTTTGGTGATCCTAGTAATTTGTTCGCTGCTGATTTTATTTCTTGGGCCAGATTTACATCTTGCCTAATGTTCCTCCTTTTAACCTGAAATTTGTTTTTTCCTTCTTACTTCGCTCCTTCACTGTAAAATTAGAATTTGAGTCAGCTTAAATGATTGAGTCAGATGGTAGCACAATTCCTTCAAGTGACATGGCTTGTTGTTTTAAGTTATGACAATGGACAGATTATCATAACACAAAACAACAAGCAATGTTTGCTCAAAGGAATTGTGCAACAATCTCACCCAATCATTTAAGCTGACTCAAAATTTCAAATTTTGCGGTGTTGTGTTTGGTAGGGGAGACCGGGGCTGGTTGTCACAGGGGCAGGTTGTCACACTGTGTAGAATTTAAACATGCTCTATTCCTATTTAAAGCAAGTAGGGGCACAGCCATTGTATATGAAAGTCAGTACAGGAGTAACTTAAATCTATCTGGTGAATATATACCTATGTCATTCAAAATCTTGATGTCATATTGGACATTTTTTAAAAATTCAGCACTCGGGGCAGGTTGTCACACTTTTGGTTAAGAGTTTGAATGCAGGAAGTGAGATTCTATAAGTCAAATCCTGAGTGAGACAAGTTATTTTGGACATGTCAGGAATCCCCTACTTGCCCAGTGCAGACCTTAACAATCATGTGACTCTGTACAAGGGTGCTACAAATTTTGACTTATCAAGGCAACATAAATGCATTTTGATAAGGAAGAGGGTGAGTACAGACTGTAGAATTATTCTGCAAATTCCTTTTGAAAATTTTAAATAGATCTATTTAGACGCTATGCCTTTTCTGCTTACATCATAAATCATCCGTAGAATGTACTAAGGATATGACAATTTAATATCCATGAGAGCGTGACAACCTGCCCCGAAAGTGTGACAACCTGCCCCGAAAGTGTGACAACCTGCCCCAAAAGTGTGACAACCTGCCCCGAAAGCGTGACAACCTGCCCCGAAAGGGTGACAACCTGCCCCGAAAGTGTGACAACCTGCCCCCGAAAGAGTGACAACCTGCCCCAAAAGTGTGACAACCTGCCACAAAACTGTGACAACCTGCCCCGAAAGTGTGACAACCTGCCCCTGTTACAACAAGCCCCGTTCTCCCCTATAATGTATTTAAATGGAAAATTACTCAAATCACAGACTGATAAGACCACGTTTATGATATCCACAGGGCTCCACCTCCAAGGCTACAATTTGGATCAATTGTTGATATGTGTACTCAAAGATCCTTGACAACAATCTTTCCCATGAGGATTAACAAATTGCAAACCAAGATTTATCAGGATGTTGTATAGTTCCATATGGCAACCAAGGAGATCAAGGTTATTTCCTTACACAGAAGAGTAAGAAAACAGGAATATATTTCTGTGTAATTATTTTATTACATAGAAATTTGATAGCAATGTTGTGACCCCAGCATGCATTTGTTCACTGGGCACATGAAACTTATGTTTTATTAAAATCTTTACCAGTTTTCCATTGCCCTGTAATTACTCCTTTTGGTTTCAAAAGTATTTGTTCTCAAGTACAATAACTTTAAGCCAAGCTTCTATTTTTATCTTTTAATGATATCAAAGCAGACTGCCGCTTTAAACTGGATTTGGAGGTAATTAAATCTGCATGAAAAGAAATAGATAAGAGAAGCAGACAGTTTATTAAAACATTGGAGTATTCTGTGATTAATATTTCATTGTACAAGTTTAATTAAAAACCTCTGTCAGCTTCAAGTCTCCGGTTACAGTGCATACTATATGCACTTTGAAGGTATTGTTTAATTTTGATATCAAACAAACGTTTAGCAAGTTTCAGGCCTCTTTAGAGCATTTATTCTTGGACTAGAATTACAGAAATTGAATATACATTAAGAGAGACTGACGAGATTTCTTGGCAAAACACACACACATTCTAGATGTTGAAATTTTAATGTCTGAAATTAAGCAGGATGGTTTAAGGTGGCAGAGTTGAAGTTTATCTCTAAAATCAGATATTTTTCAAAAAACAATTACATTTTAGCTTGTTTGTGATAATTGTAACCATATTAAGATAACTTTCATTGCAGAGGACTGATAGTGTAAAACAATTTATCGATGGTGTTTATCAGTCTTGAGTATAACTAACTCTAATCAAATCAAAATAATCTTATTGCAGAATGAATTTATGACAATGGGGTTCTGATTATTGACTTCTAAGGTTCAGTACTGAGACAAAGTGGCATACAATTGGTAACCTTGAATTTCAAGTTAATTTGTTTCATTCAGCTTGGTCAGCTTGGTTATAAGATAAACTGTCCACAAGAAGACAAAGCAAATCTTGATGAAGACATCAATGTGTGCAAATATATTTCAATTTATTTTCTGTTTGTAAGTAGTCCAGAATCGCGATGCTTGGCTGTAATCTTGAATATATGAAGTATAGTTAATTGTAGCCAGAATTTTTGACAGTGTCCAAACACCACTGATGAAGATAACACAATGCCATTGAGGATTCTGACAAAAACAAATAGCATATCCTGAAGGTAAAATCCATAACAAACATGAATGTGGAGATTAAGAATCTTTATACTCCACTGAGACAGTTTTCTATTGTCTTTTGCCATGGTATAACCAACGGATTTGTCAGTTATACCACTGTTGGGGATTAAGTTAGCTTGTTGTACTGCTTTTTTTGCAAACAATGCACCTAAAAATGACAACAAGCAACAAAATTCAGTTTAAAATTCTTCAGGAGTCATATATGGAGTATAAATATACAACTCGTTTTCGGTGTATAACTAACATTTCAGGGGTTATTTACCTCGGGCTAAAGCCCTCGGAAAGTAACCACCTGAAATGTTAGTTATACACCTCAAAATCGTTGTATAACCTATACATACCAGTCCACTACACTAATTAATTTTTCTAATGATAGTGAGTGACTATTAAATGTGGAATATTAATTCTGTAAACTTGCTAGTATTTACTTTCTTTTCATCTTATATTGAGTCAATATTTGTTGAAAAGATAAAAGAAGTATTAATACTTCGCAAAAAAGCTTTCATCCTGCACATAAAACTAATCTGGCCCATAATCATTAGATGTCTATAAATGTTCTACTAATTAGATATATCGCAAATGGAAGCGAGTGTTTGCTTTACATCTGAATGCACTCAAGAAGCACTGCACCTGGACAAATACCATTTTTCAAAATTATAATATGAATTCTGCTTGTGTTCACCGTACTTGGAAGACAGGCATCAAATATCCTGGGTGCAGGCCATTGGGGATTTACTTTATTTCAATATTTCAAATTCATGTAAATAATTTGCTGCCCAGATCTAAAAAGTTTCTTCATGGAAGCTGTGAAATGTAAATGATAAAAGGAGTATGCATTTCTTAACACCAGATTGTTTGACATTGACCCATGGGGATTTCATGAGACGGTACAGTGTCACAAATCACTTGGAATGGAGCAGCTTGAAAGGTCTGCTTGAGAGGTCTGAGCCCAATCCCAGGGTCTATCAGTGTTAATGACACCATGACACTCAATCCTGAGAAAACATGTGGCCATCTTATCAATGAAGCCATCCTATGCCCACCAGAGGGTAGACTCTGAATGAATCTTGACTTATAACCACCATATGTCTTACTAATTGTCTCATATCATTAGATCAATTTGCTTATAGAAAATTCCATTCAACATCTAATTGTCTACATTCTACTATTGATGACTGGTTACAAAATATTGATGACAAATTATGTACAGGCGTTGCCTTTCTAGATATCGCTAAATGCTTTGATACCATTAATCATGAATTGTTACTTAAAAAATTAAATAAATATGGTTTATCAGATTTAGAATTATTATGGTTTAACTCCTATCTTAGTGGCAGGAGCCAATGTGTTAATTATAATAATAAACTCTCGCAATTTCTAGATATTACTATTGGGGTACCACAAGGTTCTACACTAGGACCCCTCTTATTTGTTCTATTTGTGAATGATTTACCTATGCATATTAATAATGGTCGATGTACAATGTACGCAGATGACACCATCATTCATACAAGTCATGATAATGTTACTGATGTTAGTGATGAATTAAATGATATCTTAATACATGTTAGTCAGTGGTATAAAGCCAATAAGTTAGTTCTCAATGTCAATAAATCTAATGCTATGTTAATAACAAACTCTCATCACAATGATGACTTTATGATAAATCTCAATGGTGCTATGTTAGAAAATGTCAAATGTACAAAATATCTCGGTGTAATGGTAGATGATCAGTTAAAATTCAATATACATGTAAATGAATTAGTTAAAAGAATCTCTGTAAAGTTGTCATGGTTATGTAGACTTAGACGCATTGTACCTAAACCTGTTCTAATCTTAACTTATAAGTCATACATCCAGCCCATATTTGATTATGCTTGTGCAGTATGGGGCTGTAGTAATACAAATATTAATATAATTCAAAGGTTACAAAACAGAGCAGCCAGGATCATATGTTCAAATTTTGATATAATAAATGTTAGAGGTGAAGATCTTGTTAAGCAACTAAAGTGGCAATGTATTTCTCAGAGAGTAAATTACTTTTTAGCGACACAGATGTATAACTGTATATATGGCAATGCACCCGATAATTTATGTAATGCTATTGTAATGGCTTGTGAAGCCAATAACATTAATACCAGGAGTAATGACACTATGAATGTTCAGATACCATTTTGTAGAACCAACATTTTTAAGAAATCTTTTATTTCTTCTTCTTTGTGAGTGCAGACACTTATTAGTGTATTATCGCACTGTTATTTATAGGGGTTCTAATGTATGGAATGATTTACCTAGTAATATACAAGAGTCATCATCAGTCGAAGTTTTTAAAACTAATGTTAGAAATGTTTTTAGTTGATTTTATGATACCTATTTTATGATTTTATACCGTTACTGTTGGCTGGACCACATGAAAAACTGTTTTTTATTGTACAGATTGTGTTTATCCAGCGTGTAAATATATTATTAAATAAATAAATAAATATCATCTCCTCTTAAAGAGATATTTTAGAAAGGTTCTTTTTTCCAAGGTGTCAATGTGACAAACCAAAAGATCAAGGCTATTTAATTATAGAACAGAAAGAATACAAGAATACCTTTGTGTATTTATTGGGTAGAAATGTGACATAGAAAAATCAGTCATTCACCTTCAGTTCGAAGGCAATGTAGTGGCCACTGCAGGTACATCGGAACCTGCGTTGTAAAACTCTCTGTTGTAAGCTTGCCTTATGTCACTACCTTCTTTCCACATTTTTAGTGCATTTTGTACTTCGAGAAGAGACCACACCTCCATTAGAGACCGCTTCATCACAAAAGCGGTGGTCTTATAACGCAGGGACCACTGTATTCAAACCTTTGCCAGATTTCCATAGTACTCTTCGTTTCAAAAAGTATTTGTTCTCAAGTACAATAACTTTGAGCCAAGCTTCTATTTTTATCTTTTAATGATATCAAAGCAGACTGCCGCTTTAAACTGGATTTAGAGGTAATTAAATCTGCATGAAAAGAAATAGATAAGAGAAGCAGACAGTTTATTAAAACAATGGTATCTTCTGTGGTTAAGATTTAATTTTACAACTTTCAATTAAGAATCTCTGTCAGCTACAAGTCTGCAGTTACAGAGCATACTGTATGCACTTTGAAGGCATTGTGTTTTTATTTTGATATCAAACAGAAGTGTAGCAAGTTTCAGGTCTCTTTAGAGAATTTATTTCTAGACTAGAATTACAGTAATTGAATATGCATTAAGAGAGACAGACGAGATTTCTTGGCAAAACACACACACATTCTAGATGTTGAAATTTTAATGTCTGAAATTAAGCAGGATGGTTTAAGGTGGCAGAGTTGAAGTTTATCTCTAAAATCAGATATTTTTCAAAAAGCAATTACATTTTAGCTTGTTTGTGATAATTGTAACCATATTAAGATAACTTTCATTGCAGAGGACTGATAGTGTAAAACAATTTATTGTTGGTGCTTATCAGTCTTGAGTATAACTAACTCTAATCAAATCAAAATAATCTTATTGCAGAATGAATTTATGACAATGGGGTTCTGATTATTGACTTCTCAGGTGCAGTAGTGAGACAAAGTGGCATACAATTGATAACTTTGAATTTCAAATGAATTTCATTTGTTTCATTCAGCTTGGTCAGCTTGGTTATAAATTAAACTGTCCACAAGAAGGTAAAGCAAATCTTGATTTAGACATCCATGTCTGGAAATATATTTCAATTTACTTTCTGTTTTAAATCGTCCCAAATCGAGATGGCTGTAATCTTCAGGTGTAGTTAATTGTAGCCAGCACTTTTGTTTGTGTCTAAACACCACTGATGAAGATAACGCAATGCCATTGAGGATTCTGGCAAAAACGAATTACATCTCCTAAAGTTGGAGTCCATGATATACGTGAATGTGGAGATTATGCATATATATACCAGTCCATTACACAGATTAATTTTTCTGGCAATAATGAGTGACTATTAAATGTGGAATATTAATTCTGTAAACTTGCTAGTATTTACTTTCTTTTCATCTTATATCCAGGTAGCTATTTGCAGGAAAGATAAAAGAAGTATTAATACTTCGCAAAAAAGCTTTCATCCTGCACATAAAATTAATCTGGTTCTTCATCACGACATGTCTATAAAATTAATGTTCTACTAAGTAGATATATCACAAATGGATCCGAGTGTTTGCATTACATCCGCATGCACCTGGAAAAACACAATTTTTACAAAATGATCATTTGGATCATGCTTTTTTTCTAGGTACTAAGAAAAATATCAGATATCCTGGTCACAGGCCCAAATGGCCCATGGCTGGGCCACAGGGGATTTACTTTATTTCAAATTCATATAAATAATTTGTTGCCCAGATCTGACGCCATTTAAGTTCTTTCCCGGAAGTCATGAAATAAATGATAAAAGGAGTATGGATTTCTTAACACCAGATTGTTTGACATTGACCCATGGGGATTTCATGAGACGATGCAATGTAACAAATCACTTGGAATGGAGCAGCTTGAAAGGTTTGCTTGAGAGGTCTGAGCCCAATCCCAGGGTCTATCAGTGTTAATGACACCATGACACTCAATCCTGAGAAAACATGTGACCATCTCATCAATGAAGCCATCCTACGCCCACCAGAGGGTAGACTCTGAATGAATCTTGACTTATAACCACCATAAGTCTTACTAATTGTCTCATATCATCTCCTTTTAAGGAGGTATTTTAGAAAGGTTGTCTTTTCCAAGGTGTTTGATGTTGGTGAACATTTGTCAGATGCTAATTAACACAAAAAAGTCTATAACTGGGGTCCTCCCACTGAACTCATGGATTTAATTTCCTTTCCAAGGAAACCAACTCTCTAATTGGTTTTCTAAGCAAGTGAAGATGAATAGCCTTAAAAACTAATATAAAATTTAAGACTCTGAGTGAGGTCAAATAGTTGCCTCGGAGATTCTTTCTCTAAATTTTGGAATTTGTCGGGACATGGTTATCATACGCAATGCCCTCACTGACTGTTCCATGATACCAGCACATTTTCCAAGAAGCAATTCTTTGCTAGGTGTTTTGTTTTCTGTCAGACATTGAAGGGCTTTCATTCCTGTGACACTTCAGTGTTCTTTTCCAGGTTGATGTTTTTTTTAATTCTTCTTATCTGTGTTTTCGATTGCTTCCCTTTTCCACACCATTTTGTGAAATTTAATTGCATTAAAAGGTTGATAAAACAAAATTACGTGAGTCTGAACACCCCAATTTTTTGTTTATTTTCTTTTTCTTCAATGGCCGTCTTCCTGCATCATGCAGCAAGAACTTAATGGAAAGTTATTTTATTGGAAAGTCATCATTCTGCAAAAGCATAAATCGCATAAAAATATCAAAATCACATTTTCCGTAGTCAAGATACAAAAACATGCATATGTTGACATTTAAAGTGACTGCACAATGTCTTTTACGATTTTACAGTGATATGAGATAATGACCATAAAAGAATATTCACTTTTCAGTGTGACTTCAGATCGATTTCATTATTTTTTCTAATATGAAAGTCTACCGAAATTAAGCTGATGTGAAAATTCTTTGATCAGTATCAGTATCAGTCCACTGTCCAGTGAACCATGCACAAGGTCTTAATTAAACGCGTTCAGATCTCTACCTTCAAATGACCAAATTGATTCAGCAGCCAATGTTTCTCTCTGTGGATGCAAGTTCCCTTAACACTAGCTAAAAGGTCTAATTAAATATCAGTACAAAAAGATGAAGTCCTATACTTGTGTACTTGACTTGATGTGGAGCTCTTGATGTTGCACTCAAGACAAAAATTGCATCTGTCTGCCAGAAAATGCCTTTTCATAATATTTTTGGAGTTGCCAGTTTCAATATGATAATTGGTCTCACCAACTTTATTCTATACAGATCTTTGCTCGCCTATTGTGGAAGACGCAACTTTGAACAGAATAAAGGTGAAAGTTATAAAAATTATTTTGCTTTCATGCCAACTCCATAGCAATTAGTACTGCACCTTTTTTTGATTATACACTCTGAAAAAAAAAGAAGGTTAATATGATAACCAATTAATGTTGATACCAAGGATGCCGGAAGGACATGGAAAAGTGCAGCAAAATTGTGCTATTGTCTTTGAGTATTATATACATTTTTGGATTTATTGAATTGCCTAATATAGAATTGAGTGTGTAAAAAGGAATGGAATGAGAGGTGGTAAGATTATTGAAATAGTTTGTGCTGTGTTTGACGGTATGTTGCATTTTCTTGATCCCACCCCATACTAAGAGTACTCTTTTATGGTTTGCAGACTCCACTATAGATTACATTTCTTTGGATATATAGTGTCTCATAATGGTATATATGGCAGCATGGCGCCACCATACAAAACATTGACCGGCTTTCTACTGCATCCCTTAAGCCAGACATGTGCATGGTTGCATGGACAGTGTACAGTACAACCATCATAAAATGGCTCGTCAGTTTGGATCGACACTTATCTATCGATCTATAGTGATCCATGGCGATCTCGGTTGATATGGAGTGATCAATCTGGAGTGATCTGTTGTGATCTGTATCTATTAATCAAAATTAATATTAATAAATTTACTTTTCTGTACCAAATAACTTATGGATACATTTCCTTAATAAATATTTTCAATTGTAAGATGGATTTTATCTGTTCTTTGACTTATAACCCTAAATAATTGACAAAACTGAATTTCACTAAAAGTGGATTAGTAGATCACTACAGATAGAGTTATATCATCTCAGATCACTACAGATCACTCTTTATCCGGACCGCTATGGATCACTATTGATCACTATGTTGAGCCACTTTAAGACGGTTGTACTGTATCTAATGCAAGGCTTCATGCAGTAAAGCAGGATGAACATCAAACAGATCTTCATCCATTGAGCGGCTTGAGCCTTATATATATTACGATTTACTTTTTTTCTCTTCATAAGTTATCAGACCACAAGCAGAGGAGACTGACCTTTAAGTACACAGGAGATTGTTTGAAAATATGAGGTTGTCCAGGAAAATTCATATGATCCCCACCTTCATTTGATGTTTTAAATGTTAATATTGATCAAACTTTGCATTTTTGCAACTTATGCATTAATCGTACACAAATGATTCCCATTTTTACATGAATCCCACTACAGGGAGACTGCAGTTCATGTCTGCCTCCGGACTCAGAACTACAAATTTTACGATGAAATCCTGCATACTTTAAAATGTATCAAAAGTTTTCCCGTTTGGATCATCTTCATTTATGTGTTTCGCCTTTCAGCTTGAATTGTGAAAATTGACAGCCACCAGTAGAATGAACTTTTAAAGTGAAAGACTGCATTTCCTACAAGCTGAAAAATATTCTCCTTCTCTTCTTTTCTGGTGCAAATTCAGGAGCCTTAGCCAAAAAGGAATTCAATATCAAACAATGGACTTGTTGTAGACAACAGCAAATGCAGACAGGAATTTCTACAGTGCCGCCTGTAAGTAAGTGAAACGCATGACATTGTGCCATTGCATCAATGCTAAACATCCTCAGCCAAACTGCTTGTGGAGTAGTGTTTCCAATGAGTCTCGATCGACACCTCTCGAGAATGACATGGTCTAGTGCACGAGAATCGAGAATTTCTCGAGAAATCTAGGACACTGTCCTGCCATTGGTACAATGATAAAACAAGAGAGATTTAATCTTGCAATGGATTACATTTTTTGGCTTTTATAATATCATTTATAGTTTTAATGTTAATCCGTGTGTTTTGTTTCCTATAAATCACAGCTAAACATCCAGATATTATACAATTTTAAAACATTTGTACAAGTTCAACTTCAGCATTAATCAGGTATACAATGGGGATTATCATCAACAGATATTTAAATTGAACAATGGAGCAATTACACAATAACAATAATATCAAGCAAAACAAAACAACATCCCAATGGTTTGTAACTGTTATAAACATTAAACACATGAACACCATGTTAAACAATGATCAACATTTCAATTCTCGAGACTCGCTCGGCGAGACGAGATAATGATGGGTCATTGTTAATCTCAAGACTTCTCGAGAACTCTCGCTCTCATTGGAAACTCTATTGTGGAGGCATGAATTCTCGTCGGATGAAAGGGAAACAAAGTGGGTCATAAAGGCCGATGTGTGAGGCAAGTGGGGTAAAAATAGCAGCCCATTTTCTTCGTTGTAGTCAGAGTTAGGTATGGGTCAAAGTCTTTGATAAGTAAGTGAACCACCCTTTCCTATGTTTTAACATTGGGCCTGCGTTTCACTTTCTTATCAAAGACTTTGACCCATACCTAACTCCAACTACAGCAAAGAAAATTGTCTGCTATTTTTATCCCACATGCCTCACATATTGGCCTTTATGACCCAAAATGTTTTCCTCTCATAGGATGAAAATTCGTCCTTCCAGAAGCATTTTGGTTAAGGATGTTTAACATTGATGCAATGGTACAATATCATGCGTTTCACTTACTTACAGGCGGCACTGTACTTTTTGACAAATATCATCAACCATCTCATATAACATTGAATATATTCTTGCGGATTGTGAATTTCTAACATATCAGATGTACAAGGGATGTCTGACATATAGCTGAGAGATTTAAGAAGCGCTGTAATTTCAATTTTCTGCTGAAAATATTGCTTTTAATTGAAGTTATCTTTTTCTGAAAAACATCGGCATGTAAGTTAATTCCAGGTCGAGTAGAAAGATAGATACACATACATAGATAGAAAGAAAACGGGACACTCTCACCATCAGGTCATCAACAATCTGCAGCTTATTACATAAGTGCTGTAACCTCAGTCAGATATCTCGCGTTTTTGCTTAAAAACACAGAAGTGTCTTTCACAGCGCACGAATAATGGATCATAAATTAGAAAGATATGGCAAAGAGAATAAAATTAAAGGATATATATCAGACAAAGTTTTTGGAAATTTCCTCAAACAGACTAGACCATAACAAAATGCTGGGACCGTCCTGGCTTCTTCCAGACAAAGTTGTGTGAGTTCCTAATGCTCAGTTTCTGTTAAACGCTCACTAATTTGCCCCCTAGATGGCAGCACATTTATGTAAAAATTGTGTGGACAGTTACAGGTCTTGTTCTGTCAATGATGGAACTCAACTGCTGGTAAAGAAATTGTGGTCAACTTGCACACAGATTTTGAATGCAATTTTTTGCAGCGCAGCTTCTCTTACCCCTAGCATTTTTCTACAAACTCTGACCATATAGGCGATCGCACTGTTACACCTATCACTCTGAAACTTGCCATATGGTCTCATCATGGGTTTATCTTGCTTCCATCAACTTTTGGTAAACTTCTGTGATAATAAATTTTTTATTTACTCAACTAAAAAGCTAGTTTTCCCCTAGAAATTTAAATGATTGTAAATGGTGAGCTGCTGATGCTCTGCTGCTGCACTGACAGCCAGACACTGTCTACACACTAAGTGACCTAATTAAGGAGTTCTCTTGTTTACATTTAGCTGGTTCTCATATACACAGCAAACAACAAACTTTGCCATGTAGCCAGTATGCTATCTTGTAGTACAAATAATACACATCAAAAATTAGAAGTCAATCAGTTATGTTTGCTTTCAGATTAGGCAGTTTCAGTACATTTTTGAGCATGCTTTACTAGAATTTAAAGCCCAAGTTGTACTGTTCATTGGTCAGTGGGTTGCCACTCCAAACTAATCAGTGACAGATTATTCCGGCCTGCGCTGCTTAAAGTGCTTGCACGTTATTTTTTGGCCATGCTATTAGCCCAGCCATGCTAAACAAAAAGAAAATGAGAGTCAGTGATCAGCAAGTATGCAAAAGACACAATCACAATGCCTATGAGAAATTGCAGAAGTTAGCCTTTCGAGAAATTCTTTATGCATTGTCAACTGGAAGAGATGTTAAATTTTGAAAAACTCTTCAGTTTCTTGCTTAAGAGATACTGGAGCAATGACATACCTACTCCATCTAGTTTGTTAATGCTATTCGTCAACAACAGCAAATTAACTCTAAAGTAGTGAATCAGTAGATCAGGCTTAGGCTTTAAAAGCTGGGCCATGCTGCCTTCTCATAAAGCAGGAAGATAATGATGGAGTGAATGGTTGCAATTTTAGGATAAGTATTGTGGAAGATATTTGAGTGAACATTTTATATATATATATACTGATCTGGGCCATATCAAGATAATTCATTTTACTGATGTCATACCAATTCTTAATTGTCTGAGCTCATGGTGTCTCATGACTAAATAATTTCACTCTGTAAGTCAATATATGAGAACAATCAACAAAATTAACATAACATCCATTAAGCAATATGTTATAGGAGAAATATCTAGGCGACAAAAGTAATCCACTATTTTTAGAAGAGTTCAAGCCTTGTGTTGGGCCACTATAGGCTGTCCTGTTATTTCAATGATCTTGTACATATGGTATTGCTCAGGTGTTACTGCTACTTGACACCCATGATCTCCTTTGATCCCTAATTGCTTCCTTGATCACCTGCAATTTTCCGCTTTAATCTCTAACATGCACAGGTGTCAAACAAGGTGTGCCAGTCCCTGATCTTCCATCACAAGAATATAGGCCAACCTGAGACTACATATCAAAGGTAACTCTGTTATCTAGTTATAGATAATTGAGATAATGCCTTTTGTTACTTATCCTTGTCATTAGGTCATCAAGTTCATGTTCTTTATTGGAAAATAGTTATTTAGCAAAATACATGTATGTAAATCGTAAAATTATAAACAATCAAATTTTCCATAGTCAAGACACAAAAAATGTGTATATATATTGACATATAATTGATAATACAAATATATTTAATGTTGCATCAGCAAGAACTTCTAACAAACTGAACTAACACATGTACATATATCACAAACATCTTTGACAAAATCTACTTCTAAAAATGGGCAAGTGTTATCTCATAATAATTATCTCATTCTTGTATTCTTCACACTGATGCATGTTTGTAGAGTTTACAGACGGCAGGCCTGAACAAAGCAATAATATTAGTGTGGTATTATTAAATCTGGAATCATTGCCAACTTCCTAACATTCACTATCTTTTCATCTCATGTATTCTGATTACTATTTGCAGAAAAGATAAAAAGAAGCATTAACACCTTACAAGAAAGCTTTCATCTTGCATATGAAACTAATCTGGCCTTTCATCATGAGATGTCCATAAGTGTGCTACTAATTAAATATATCACTAATGGATCCGAGTGTCTGCTTTATATCCGAATTATGACAAATACATTGTAAAGCCAGATTTTAAGACAAAGACCTTTGAAACTGAGACAAATAGTCTTTCTTGCATAAAAAGGACGGTTTTCTGCAATAACATGGCAATTGTTTTGTATTCGAAACCGATGTGAACCACAGGAATGAGGAATCACAATCTTCATTCTGTCAGATGCACCTTTTAAACGTTACACAAAGGATGTGAGCACGTCTGGGGAATTCCTTACAATCCAGAACCCTGCTCTTCATTAGCCAAAAACCCAACATAGTGGTCAATTCAGAGACTTATCCATGCCAACCTTAGTGTGTCTTTTAGTTGTAGTGACCATGTGCGTCTGTGGCTGTGCGGGCCAGTGCAGGAGTTTTGTGAACAATTGTTATGCCTGTGTTAAAAATGGTCATTTTCATATAATCAGCAATCCAACAATTAAAACTATAATGCCTGGCAATTTGGTGAAGATTGAGCAAGTATTTGCTTTGTATAATTGGTCAAAACCATAGCAGCTGAGTGGAAACTAACGGCCATGGCTGTAGTGTTACATAATGGTAAGATAACCATACATTCAGTCCAGAGAAAAAAGTGACATACATGACTGCATGCAGCCTCCATACAAACACGGACCAGCTTATACATCAGGATGTAGATCTATACTTCTTATCCCTTAAGCCAGACATGTGCATGGACGGTGTATCTTATGCATGGCTTCATGCCGTAAAGCAGGATGAACATCAAGCAGATCGTCCTCCATTGAGCCTTGTGATGCCTTGTGATTCATTTTTATCTCTTCATAAGTTATCAGAGCACAAGTAGAGACTGAACTTCATGGACCGATCAGGTTGTTCTGCTTTTGTTATATCCGAAGAACTTCCACCATCTCCAACCGCTTCCAAATATTCTTGCTCGTTGTGAATTTTCAACATCTCAGCCATACAAAACGGGTGTCTGATGTATGGCAGACAGAATCCTGAAGTACATTTCTGTTCTCTGTGAACAGGTATTGCTTTTAGGTTAGGTTATCTTTATCCGACATAACAATGTCACTACGTAATTCCTGGTACAGTAGCTAGACAGATATAAAAGTGCAATAACTCCATCCAGATTTCTGGTATTTTTACATATTACGGATATGTCTTTCACAGATTGGAAATAATTGGGTCATATGTTAAAAAATATTACAAAAAGAATAAAAAATTATATGGATATTAGGTGAAGTTTTTGGAAATTGACCAATTTTTGAGGTATTACGTTGAGAAATTACATCATAAATTAGTGCAATCATTGGAATGTGTGGAATTTGCTGAAATTTTGCAAGTGATTACTTTTTGATAGCAGTCATGGGCTTTGAGCTTCAAATTAGTGATTTTTAGAAGATATTCAATATTTTTCATGCGATTTGGGAACATCCCATTCCATATTTCAAAAACCAAAAGAGCACTGATCGGCAACCTTGTAGAAAATGGACCCCCAATGATTGGGATTTTGCCGTAGTTAGAATTAGGGAATTGTTAATGCACTGCCAAATTTAAGCCATGTTAAATTTTGAAAAAGCTCATCGGTTCGCTGCTCAAGAGACACTGGAGCAATGACATACCCACTCTATCTAGCTTGTTAATGCAATACTTCAAAAAGGGCAACATAGCTTTAAGGTAATGAATCAGTAGATCAGACATAAGCTTTAAAAGCTGGGCCAAGCTGCCTTCTCATAAAGCAAACCAGGAAGAGGATGATGGAGTGATGTGGAGGTCTGATGTTTCTAAAGCATATAGAGCATATATTAAGACCAATGGAAACATTAATGTTACTGATATTGTACTAATTCTTTATTGTTTGAGCTCATGGTATCTCACAAAAAAATCAGTTCACATGTTTCCCTTCTAGAAGATAAGTTGTATCAGTCAACCAGATTAGTAAAACACCCATTAAACTGTCTAGCACATGTGAATAACAAGGCGACAACAACAATTCTTTTGTAATTTTTAGAAAGGTCTCTAACCTTTTGTAGGCCCTACTGTTATTTCAATGATCTTGCATGTTATTGCTCAGGTGCTACAGCTGCTTTGACACCCCTAATCTCCTTTCATCACTAATTGCTCGCTTGATCACCTGGAATTTCCCCCTTTAATCTGTAACATGCACAGGTGTCAAACAAGGTGTGCCAGTCTCTGATCCTCCATCACAAGAATATAGGCCAACCTGAAGCTACAGATCAAAGGTAACTCTGATGAACTGAGAAGATGTAAGATTGATATCCCTGGATATATTTTATACTATTATATATGGGCCAATTATGTACGTTTGACATGAAAGCTTTACACAGAGTGTGACCTGCATTGGTCTCTTCCTTTGTACAATTTGGAGCAATTGCTACCAATTTGGCAACAGGGGCCAAGATGATTAGCAGAACCCCTTTTTATGATCATGCTTGTCATTAGGTCTTCTCATAATTATCATCTCTTTATTTGATTCTTTTAGAAAAATGGTTATTTCAAGTAAGGGTGCCAAATATTTCCTGTTAAGCTTGCTCTTGTAACTGATATTCCCTGTCGAAGTTTTTGCCACTATAAACCTGTTCATCACTTGCCAAGGGATATGCAAGATACAATTGATAAATCAAAAGTCATTGCAATATATTGACCAGGCTCTGTATAAATTTGTGTTCGTTGAGTAAAACTCAGCAAACAGACTCACTAATATGAGTATATCTTCTGATTATGAACATAAAATTAACATAACTCATAACTATCTCAATTTTTTTTTAATGTGTTAAAATGTTCTTTTGGCCATGCCCATACACTTGCATACATTTTTGCAGATTAAGAGGCAACCATTCAACAATCAGGGGAAATTATTTATTTTGCAAAATGAACTAGAAATAATTTAAGCTCCAACCCTGTCAGCATGCCTCGGCGGTCCAACATCGGCCCAGCGTCAGTCCGATGTCAGTAGCATCGGACCAGCTTCGGGCCGACGTTGGACCGCCGAGGCACGCTGATAGGGAAGCTCCCACCTGCTATTAACTGTCTGCTTAATGTTACTATGCATAAGAATAAGACTTGCACAAGTCAGTCAGAGACTTCATTTGGCAGTACATGACTTTGGCAGTCTTGCTTTACAAACTGATTAGATAGGATATATGTGGCAGCGTTCAATCTCCATGCAAACATGTGGCAACTCTTATGAGAGTATACACTATACAGATACCTTAAGCCTAACACGAGGTCCAGGTATCATATACATGGCCTCATGCAATAAAGAAGGATGAACATCAAGCGAAGCTTTCTACTAACCGCATGGAGGCTTGTCATGAACTTTTATATCTTCATAAGTTATCAGTGCTTACGCGTAGATGACCTTTATGAACACTGGGGTCTACAACCTTTACACGGCATAATAATAAACCAAAGCAAATATTTCATTCCAGCATCCTTGAGCTCATCCCTGGTAAATAGATACTATAGTCATTTGAGGTATATGCATGTTGGTACTACACCTCATCGGTGAGCAAATTTATCTTGAATGGATGATATATAAAATCATGCAATATAATTGTTATTTTATTATATATTTACTTTTATTGGCATTTGAAAGAGAACGTAAATTTAGGTATATATGTAGCATAAACATCTCCACCTTCACGCTCAATAAAAGACAGACTGCTTAAAAGCATGAGAGTCTTCAGAAGGATGGCAAACCTACTCAATTTACCTCGTAATTGTAATCCTCGAAGACAGCAAATACGCTGAAAAATAGCGAATCAGTAGATCAGGATTTAGCTTTAAGAGCTGGGCCATGTTGCCTCCTCATAAAACAGGTCAGGATATATGGGGATTGAGGATGCTGAAGAAAGCCTCTGCTCAGACATGCAATAAAAAATTTGTGTTATAAGTGCTTTTAAGGGTATCAAGTCAACTAGTAACCATGCCAACTGGTAACCAAACCAACTGGTAACCAACCAACTGGTAACCAACCAACTGGTAACCAAAAGCTCTGCCAACTCGTAACCATCCTTTTTTGGTGGGTCACCAACTGGTAACCACTCACTAAAACCAATTTATTGCCCTTACCAAATAGTAACCAAGGGCCCTACCAACTGGTTTTACATCTACTTGGGTTATCAAACAATGCACCACCTGCCATAATTACGAATTGGGAAACTGCCACCAAAGATCAACTTGCGGTTATGAGTTGGTCTTCCCTGGTTACCAGTTGGTATTACATGGTTACGAGTTGGTCTTACCTGGTTACGAGTTGGCGATGAGTAGTGATTTTGAGTTTATACAATGTTTATTTTTTGGTTACTACTTGGTCATGGTCCCTTGATTCCAAATTCTCTTTGTTATGACTTGGTTTGGAAAATAAAAATGATAACGAGTTGGTTTGGTTACAACTGGCATGGTTACTAGTTGACTAGTATTCGATTTTAAGAAGCTTGCAGATATGACGTTACTAGAGAACCCGTTTCCAGAGTTTTTAAAGCCTCAAATAGATTTGAATATTACTGTTGTTGTGAATGAGGAAATTTGGATAAAACTTCCATCAACATGAATAATTTATTAAGGTTTTATCTAACCATTTGACATATTTTGATTAGTATTTGGTCCGAGTGTGATTACTATATGCAATGTATGATACCGGATAACTGCTGCAGTAATTCTGTGATACTTGTTATTTGATTTGATTAGAAAATATTATTTTCATCCGGGTACAGACCTGATTTTGAGCTTAGACATCTGCACTACAAACAATCAAGCACAGGTCTGCAACCGGGTGAAATACAATTTTCTGGAACACATAGTAATGGTGACTATCATTTCTTACATTTAATTGAAGATTCAGCAAGCATTCGCTTTCTCACGATGCCTCAAACAGAGAGTCTCATACCGGCTCATGTAAAATATTGAAAAATTACTGCTGCGGCTATATATACTTACTGGACGTGCATCATTTCCTTTGATCATTTATTGCTCACTTGATTATTAGCAGATTTCCTCTTTCATGTCTAACATGCACACATTGCACAGGTGTTACTCCATGTGCCAGTCCCTGCTCCTTCATCTCCAGAATTAGATCACCCTGAAGCTCAAGATCAAAGGAACTCAACTGACTGTAAAAAATGTACGAGTAATAGACATATGCTAATATAAAGTGCCCTTTCACATGAACGATTTTTTCTATGTTATGTCTCTTTTCCTCTGTGCAATTCTGAACAATTTGTGGCAATTTGGAGAAAGTGACCCGGATAGTTGAAAGAGGAGTTTTCATTAATCTATCCTTAGTGTCATCTCTGAACATTATGCCGTGCATGTGGATTATCAAATCTATTATAGGGTGTGTCATGCAAAGCTATGTCTTTACAATGCCAAATTGTATATCACATATTTTGTTAGTGGCGTAACTAAGGGGTATCGAACGGAGGCGGGGAACTTGGGGGCGGGGGTCCCTCTCTACAAAAACTGGCAGAAGTGGACCTCTTGTTGTTATTTTTCAACTGAAACAAAACATATGCCTTTTCCATTGCACATCTTTTTTTAGATGAATAAATGACCGACATATTTTTATTCTCCAATTTAGATTACACAAATAAGTATCCCGACAATTCTTCATTATTTATTTTTCTATATGAAATTGGTAAATTAAAAAAAAAAGCTGCATAGACATATAAATCAAAGTTTCAAATGTTTTGTCATCATCATCATCATTAATTAATTAAATCTGTCGATGAGTCATTGACCACCAGATAATAGATGGGGCTCAGAGGTTCAAAAAAAATCTCTTGTCTGATTTTGGTGAAAAATATTTTTAAAACTTTTCCAGGATGTCTTGAAGGAAATAATTTCTGCTAAGTGGATTTACCACAACGCTGTTTCGTACACTCTAAAAACTAAAGTTCTAATAAGATACCAATATTGGTATTTAAGCTTGTCCCGTATTTTGAACACCTTTTGATTAGTTAAAAAACCATTAACAATTGATATTTTCAAAAACCAGTTGCATTTGTACAAGAAAAAATCAGTATTGGTTTTTTGTTTAATCTGCAGGAAGTCAGTAGCGAATATTAATGTTTCAAATTGCAGATACTGTAATTCAATCGTAGAAATCCATTTATACTTACATGCATACAATAGAAAACGCAATGGGTTTTTTATTCCTTGAAATTTGAAATCTTTGGGATTTATCATTAATTGAAAATTAAACCATTTCCTGTACTTACGACAACCAGTATATCACTAAAAATATCAAAATTGATTCTCCCATTATGCATCGTTTGGTATTTTATAAACCTTTTTAAAAATTTTGCGGTATGGAAAATACCAAATTTGATCTATTATGATCCGAACGCAGGTTCACCAGTATTTCAGCATTAGTATCAATAAATCTTTTTTTTCACATTTCTCTTTAAATATTATGTAGTTAAAAGTAAATAAAAATGATTCCATGGATCTGATTTCAATGTTTATTTTTGCATATACACATTCACACACATCCATAATAATTGTATATATTGATATTACTAGTTTAAAATTTATTGAAAAACCAATATTGACACTCATTTATCACAGTTTGGCCTTGGAAATAAAAACATCACAGCCCCAGTCAACATTTGAGTCTGCGCAGCACTCACTGTGAGATCACAAGAAACTCATATTTGTGATGTCATACTTGAGAGTGTCATCAAGACATCACAGTGACCTCACACCTTGTGACCTCATGCATTGCTACCTCATGCAGAGCTCTCTGAAATCTCACATACTGAGGTCAAAATGTGAGCCCACTACGAGCTCACAGTGAGCTCACATATGATGGTGTCACTAAGGCATCTCTCAGGGAGGTGACACGGAAATCACACAGAGGTATCACAGAGAGCTCACATTGTGACCTCATGCATTGCTACCTCATGCAGAGCTCACAGCAATCTCACCTGCTGAGGTCAAAATGTGAGCTCTCTTTGAGCTCACAGTGAGCTCACAAATGACGGTGCCACTATGAGATCTCACAGAGAGCTCACACTGTGAGCTTTTTGTGACAGGAAGTGACATCACATAGCCATCACAACATTCCATCCACCATTTTGAATCAACATGTAACAGGGAAATTTAGGAGATGGAATAATGCATGTAAGTACACTTTTATATAGTTTGTAAATTTGGAAATTATGTTAGCATGGGTTTGAACACATAGTGATTCCACAGGCATAGAAATTAAGCGTCCAGAAAATGATCACTATATGTGTTTGGACAGTTAATTTATACAGCAGTTTTGGCACAATCTTTTAACTGCCATTTAGTATCAGGAGCCATTGCACTAAACAAACACATGCAGTTTTGACATGCATGAACTAGTAATATTTCCCATTTTAATTGACAATTATCTTGGAATAATTACATAATAGACATCAACCACACACACAGCATAGGATAATTCAGCCTATATATATATGGGACATTACTGAAGTTGCTGATATATTATATATGTAGCTCATACATGTATTTGTATTATTTGTATTTTGTTTCAGGTTTCAGGTTGATATATATGGGTTGGACTGCAGGAATGAATATTGAAAAGATTTGAATAAATCCCCCCCCCCCCCCCAATCCAGCAATGTGATGTGACAAATAAAATGAGTGAACAAACTTGCTATTCTGTATGTGTATTTATCTAACTCTTGAAGAGGTCAATGAGGGTGATTTGAGGTCACATGAAGTTCACCCTGCAGAGGTCACAGAAAGTTCACCCTGCAGAGTTGACCTCAGAAAAGGCTCACAGAGAGCTCACAGAATGCTCACAAGAGGCTCACATGAATCTCACTATGAGACCTCACATTAGGCTCACAGGGAGCTCACAGTGTGACCTCAACTTTTGAGCTCAAATCACCCTCATTGACTGGCTTCAAAATGAGGTTGATGTGAGGTCTTTTCTGTGAGCTTTCAAGGTGTCTTTGAAGAGCTCACAGATATATCACAGTGAGGTCAAATTGTTGACTGGGGCAGTCATTGGTAATCAAACACACAAAATGAAAACATCACAGCAGTCATTGGTAATCAAACACACAAAATGAAAACATCACAGCAGTCATTGGTAATCAAACACATGACACGAAAACTCACAGCAGTCATTGGTAATCAAACACACAAAATGAAAACATCACAGCAGTCATTGGTGATCAAAACACAGGAAAGCAGAGATTAACAAAAGTATGAATTGGTTGAAATAAAGACACATCACATGTAGAGAATGTTATATTGTTAATGACTTGGGTTATATTTCCAAGAGCGGCAAGCCAGGGTGGCAATGCCAATCAAAATGTCAGTATCATTAGTTTGTATCAAAAGTCTTCAGTAGCCAATCTTGAGGAAGGATGGATGGATGGATGATTGGGGCTTTACGTCCTGTGTTAGTGCACTTGGTAGCCTAACTAGGACAAAGCAATGAGTCGGGCTAGAGCTGGATTCGAACCCCGGACTCAGCGATTGGTAGTCCAGCAAGCTATCACGAGACCAACCCTACCCTCTCTGTAGCCAAGAGGATATATTTTGTCATTATTAATGCACAGTATTGGGATGGTATGATTGTTGGTTGAAGTTTTCCTTCTTGTATCACTATTTATGCGCTTTTAGGTCAATACAGTTGGATGAAAGGTGAATGACTGTTCTTGAATCGAACCTTGCAGAGTACGTCATTGGGATCCTGAAAGTGGAAAGTGGATAAGCATTGGTATCCAAATATCACTTTTATGCAAAAAAATTTTTTTACTCAGTCAAGGTTGTCACTATATACGAATCTAATACTTTATCCTCAAAACCTTCAATGGAACTTTTGGTGTTAAAACTCCACATTTCATTACTGACTAACATTTACAAAAATTTCGTTATTTTGTAGTTTCCATACACACTGGCGGAATATGAATTCTGAATTCTTGTCTTCTCACTGTGTGCTTTACCAATAAAAATCTCATACTGTTTGCACTCACCTCAATACTGCAAAAAGGAAGTAGATATTTTCCTTTGGTACTCTAGGCGGGGCAAGGCAACCATTTCCTGGTGAGATCTGAAATAGCAGGTAGATGCATCCGTGAGGAGATAATTCAATATATCAAATAACTTTATTCAATTAAATCAATGCCTAGGTTGTGCAACATCCCCTGTTCACTCATTATTTGACTGAAGATTGGCCAAAACAAGCTCATTTTAACACAAGAGAATATCAGAATACTATACAATAAGTATTTGTCAATTGGAAAAGATAAGGAAGAGCTGTTATTCAACTTACGTACCTTGAGAAGCATTGTCTATATTTTTCCCAAACTTGCTTTATGGCGCAAACGTCTTCCAAAGGTAGTTTTTTGTATTTAGGGCCTCAGTAGGAACATGCCATTCTTCATCTGAAACAGAAAGTAAAAAAGTATCTTTTAAAATGTCAAAGATTTTAAAAATATCAGCAAAACTACCGTAAAACGGGGTAAAGTTGGTAATCCGGGGTAAAGTTGGCAAGCTATTTTGACCCACTTAATGGCATCCTCACTGACACGAATGGCAACTTTGCCACAGATGCCTGTGTCAGGGAGAACAGTTGGCATTTGTGCCATTAAGTGGGTAAAAATAGCTTGCCAACTTTACCCTGGATTGCCGACATTATCCCGTTTTATGGTTTGTAATTTTGTATAATTAACAGGCATATGTAACCCATTTCACCTCAAGAATAGTAAAGCACATCAGAAACACTATACAACTCAATACAATGTTGGGTAAAAATTTGAGGGTGACTGTTCCTTTGTCAGAAAAATGTAAATATCAGATATGAATTAATGTAGTATAGGTGTCAGCACAATTGGACCAATAGCAGGTAAGTTGTGCCACATAATGGGGCAAGTTGTATAGCTCAGTGATTGGTGAGGCCTCAAATCTTACCAATTTTGTCAAGGATAAAATATGTGTCATGTGTAGGACATAATTATTGCTGATGCTCTGATGCTCCGATATGTAAAATGAAAGTTGTCACAGAACATTGATGGCCCACATAAACAAAAACTTTAAAAGTATATTTGCTTTTTGGAACATATTTGTAATAATAAATTCTTCTTAGCCATAATTTCTTCACCACATTTACAGGGTTGTATGTGAAAGAAGCAAAAATGTTACAAAAGAGAATTAAAATCCCATATCATACCATGGTCACAGCACAACTTACCCAAAATAGGCCTACCTCTTTTTTTGTGGAAATCTGCCACTCCATTAAATGCCAAATTACACAATTGAAGAAAAATAATGCTGGTCCTCAGAGTACATTCAACCAAAAATACTAAATTACTGATAGACACTTTTCACATTATGATATTTGGCAGTTTTCTTGCTCATAATTTTTATGGTTCTTCAATTCAACCCTGCAATTGGTGGCACAATACCCCAGTCTCCCCTACGGCAGACAACTGGTGAAAATTATGGAACTGGGTATTCCATATGCCAAACCACAATTTCATGCCTTAAATTAACATGAATCCTTTCACAGGCAGAATGCAATATTCACAGTCTATCACAGCAATTAGTGGCTCAACACTATCCACATGTTTGATTTATGTACATGTATAATCACTATAATGTCATATATATATGAACCAGACATTGTGTACACCTTACCCAAATAAACACAATTGCATTCATAATGCATATTTCTTAGGAGTTTAATTAAGGAATTTAAAAAAAAACTTACCAAGTTCTTCTCAATCTTCTGCACACTAACATGCACACTCTTCTGCTGCTGTGTTGAGACTAATAAACTCTGCCTTACTCTTAAGTCTTGATTGATAAACAAACAGCTTTTCTTGTCAGGCGACACGTTAACAGTTTTGTGTTTGCAGATGAGGTCAACCGGTGAGCGAGCCCTGAGGGATTAGTAAAATACCTATTTAGATATTCCAGTAGCCATGACTAATATACAGCATAGTCAGTCCTCTCTGTTAAAACTTTTAAATAAAGTAACATGCATGAATTTTGAAAACATGAACCAAAACATTAACATTTTATACATCTCAAATTATTGTTCCACAAGTAGATTAAAAACGGATAATAATAAAGGTGCTTTTCTAGAAGTTTGGTTTTTATCATGGCAGGTACAAGGGACCTGGACTGACCGAAGAGAGCCTCGTAAAAAGTAGAATACTTCTTTATATGTGTGCTGTGTAGGTGTGAAAGACTTTTTTGACCATGCCTTGAGTTACAAGTTTCCATTGATTCTTGAATACATGCCACAACCTTATTCAGATATCACTCACCATTATTTTTGTAATGCTCATCATACTTCTTTTTGAGAAAAGTTTCAGATCAATATCCATCCATTATAATTAAACCAAAATCATTTAATATATTTAGGCCCACATATGGACCTACAGCTGTCAATCTCACCGGTGTCATATTATGTTGCAAACAAAATGTGACCTGCTCTAGTTAGATATGGCATCCTTTTTGACCTACATCATTATTTCAGGTGTCTTGTTTCTCAGATATTGTTAAGATAACTATATATTATAATGGCCATCTCAGAAAAGCAAATAATGGTTGAGGGCTTTACATAATCTATTCGAAATTAACCAAATTCAGCCGACATGAGAGTGACAATGAGTAAATATAAACAGTTCCGTTTAGCCAGAAACATGGTCTGTTATATAATTTATCAAGTCCTTGCGACTTTTTTTTCAGAATCTTCCCTTCTCACGAATCAGGAGTTAAATTATTCTAAAAGTTTGTGTGAGCACATTGTAAGATCACAAGATAGTGGAGGCAAATTTAGCACTCAGAGTCAGAGGGCCATTCAGGTAATGGTTTTACGTTTGCATAAATTGAGAGTAATATAGATGTCAGGTGGTTCTCTTTTTTATGTCCAACCTAAATCACATCAAAGGAAGCTTCATGCTATTGAGTACTCTTCTCTTAGAAGACTATCTCATAAAAAATGGAATATTTCTTTTTTTACCATGCCTTGAGTTGCCATTTCCTGTTGATTTTTGATGTGACACAAGTTTGTTTAGAAATTATTGTGTGTTCAGCTCAATGCCCAGCACCTTAGACAGCTCAGCCAAAGGTTATAACCAGAGGTGAGAGAACTCTACATGATAATATCACTGACATTTATTTCTTTGATGTTCATCAAACTTCTTTTAAAGTAAAAGTTTCCAATCAATGACCATCATGCACTGTAAGAAATGAGTGTGATTTTGTGGCTAAAAGAACTGTAAACTTATTGTTGTTTTACCAGTATTTTTTAATACTGACTTTGTCTGGGAATTTACAGTCCTTTGTCAGTTACAAAGATGGCTCCAAGACAAATTTACTGCAACATGTCATTTGACATTCAGTTCATGTTGATGAACAATTACTTCAACTGTTAATTTACTGGCAACTTGTAATATGGAAACAAAACATTTGAATTGGCAAAACAATCAGTACACCTGGTAAGATTCTATAAACAGGAGATTATATGGACTTCAACCACTGAACATGTGGTGCCATCTATAACATGTGCTTTACACAGCTGTTAATCAAACTTAATTTATAACTCATCTGAAGGTAAGGGAACATCTTCATTAATATGATCTTAAAGATGTTGTCATTATGCAAAAGTTGTATATTTGTGACATTGACATTTTCGTGAGTCTTATTATGTGCTCTAAAGAGTGACACCACTACATGTACCTGGCTTACACCATCCAAGATGGTGTTACGTCACAGGGGTGTATTACGTAACCTGGTACGGACCCTGTGTGCGCAGTGATGCGTAACATAAGTGGATGTTACATCATAAGTGGTACTTGAGTTACGTCATAAGTGGGGGGATTAAAACATCAAAGGATGTTGTATGTGGATTGACATCAAAGGATGATGTTACATCATAAGTGGTGCTTAAGAGGATTAGTCATGCAGCTTAATTATTATGCAATAGTATTAGCCATGGTTCATTGTCAAGAGTTAAAAATAGAAGTATTATGTAACAAGTTCCATAAATAGAAATAATTACGTAATTATATTACGTAATCCAAAGTATATATATGGGAGAAGATTTCTACATAGTCATTCTCTTCCCAGGAGTCTTTTACTATAGACATCTACCCGCAGCTACTTCTTCTTCTTCTTCTTCATCATCATCATCCGCTACTTCCGTGACACAATGGCTGGCGCTCAACTGAAAATTGTGGATCTTAAGACTGGTGCTGTTGCGGGAGGTTCAAGTAGTTCACCTACACCTACTCTTCAAACTGCTAAAACTTGTGATCTCAGTGATAAGACTAGGGTCACAGCTCATCCAGGAGATAAGTATAAGGCAGGCTACATGACCTTCTCTCGTTTGTCTTCAACCAGGCTGGGCTGGCGTAATGTTCATCTTTCTAAGACTGCCTTTGAAAAGCTGGGTAAAGAACTCGACGCTTTCCAAGAAGCTTTGAAAGTGAACGGTGAGCATCAGGTCATGCTGCACAAGAAGCAGCATGTGCTGACGTCGCGTTTTGTCCGCGACGGGAAGGACACTCTTCATTATGTCAGTGTCATGCATCCTACTGAGGAAAAAGAAAAAATGAGCCCAAAAGATGAAGTCAACCATGCCAAGACCATAAACCTTAGTAGGGAGGAGTTTTACAAGTTTGTCGAGGCGTTCGAAACAATTGCCGAGGTAGTCAGGAGTAGAGCCTCCAAAGGTGAAAATGACGAGGCGGCCGTTATAGAAGGCTTCAGATGGACCTGTAGACATACCGGTAATCGTTCGGCTAAGATTTTCCTATCGCTGGAACAATGCATAAGGGATGCTGACCGTCACTTTTACGAAACTCATCCGGATGAATTACAGGCTCAACTTGTGGAGCCTATGGAGTGTGAACGCGAAACTAATTTTGACTTTTTTGCCGTTTTTATTGACAGGCCGAGCAAGCTTGATGTTATAGAGCACCTTGCCTATGTCGTGTTAGTTAAAAAGCTAGCTGAAAAGAATGATGATGTACCACCGCCTGAGAAATCAGTTGATGATGTTGTTGAGAATTTGAATAGGTCCTATTTTGCCATTTTAGTTAAGAAAGTGCTTGCCAAACTGGCTTACAAGAATTTGTACCTGAGTGGAGAACTGATTAGTTTGTTCATGTATTTTGGTGGTATGGAAAAAGTTAAGTCCAACCTTGTAAAACACACGGCCTCATGTACCGGAAGGCAATTTACGCGTGTAGTGGATTACTGTCATGATGTTGTTTCTGAAGAAATTAATAAAGATTGAAAAACTTACATCCTTGAGTCTGTTTATTTGTCACATTTGAGAAAAAGAAAAAACTTAACACGGTTTAGAAAGTAGAAAAGACATGATTGTTTATTGTATGTTACGACATAAGAATATCAAAAAACTACTACTACTACTGCTACCGCTGCTGCTACTGCTTCTATTGCTAGCCGGGAGAGGCAACTTCTTCCATCTTCTTGGTTAATTCTTCATCTCTTCCCCATCACACGACCTTTCTTCCCTGGATTCAGATTTTTTTAGAAAAAAAGAAATAAAAAAACACACATTTAGTCAATGATTTAAAAAAAAGAGAGAGAAGCAACTTATACCGGTAACTAATCTACTGTGTGTGCTTTAGGATGAGGAGATAAATTCCTTACCCCATAATTTGCTGGCGTGCAATTAGGGTTCTTTCAGTAACCATAGGGTAGAGTGTCAAAAGTACCTGGCACTTTGACTCTTTTGTTGTATGTGACTCTGAACCTTTTAAGTTCTTCGGCACTGTACAGGACAAACCGCTTCTTACAGCGACGTATCTTGTCACTACGAGTGATTATGTAGTCATTCACCCCTTCTGGTAGAGGGTGATTGTCAGGGTCTCCGACGTACAACACTAACCTCTTAATTGACTCAAAGGTCAATTGCTGTAAATTCTCATGGTTTAGGGTGACGCCTTTGAGTTTAATTACCCTTTTACCGTTCTTTGTCAAATAGCCATATGACTTGGGGCCACTGCTGACAAAGGTGGTGATGTAATCACCCTCATCCAACTCGTCAGTCCACTGTCCAAGATACGTGCCGAGAATCGGTTTGTACTGATCCTCATTGTCTTTGGCATACTCATAGATCACACTGTCCGTATCAAAATAGAGCACTCTTTCGCCAAGACCTAGAAGTGTTTGATACAGTCTGCGTCTTGCATTGGAAGTGGTGAATGCTGCCACAAACACATTCACATGAGACATTTCTGGTAGGAAGCCCTTGGCTCTAGCATACTGTAAAAAACACCGGTCACTGGCAAATACTTGTGCGTCCTTTAACTTTATAGACGGATCAGATGTTATCCTGAGAAGCTCTGACACACTGGTCACTAACTTATGCACCCTGTGATTATTGGACTCGCCAAAATTCCCCCAGAAACTGTTTAAAAGCAACTTATTAGTAGCCCTCTTCCCTGAATTATATTCGATTTTTTCCCTATTCAGTTGCACCCCTTCCACTCGGCTGTATTCCTCAATGTAGCTGACCTTTTCCTCCTCGGTCATGTCCGACCTAGGCCAACCGGAAGACTCCTGCTTGCCCTTCAAGAAAGCATTTACATAGTCTGCAAAAAGGCCAGAACCTTCCACTGCTCTGTCATACTTGGCCTTCCTCTTGAAGTGGTAGACCTCAAACACCTGCACGATCACATAGCCCACCGACAGAGCATCCTCCAGGTCAATCGTGGTGTAGGTACCAAAGAGGTCCCTCTCCGCATCACTGCAAACGCATTTCTCTTTGCTGAGAGTATTTGCGCATTTCATGCAAAGAGGAAACATGAGTTTTCCATTGCTTCGAAGGGGTAGGCACGGGTGATAAAGACCTCTTGGAGGCCTGACTCTGCATTGCACAAGACCGAAATATTGCGAAATGTCATTGGAGTCAGGCGCTACAATGACCTCCGGTATACCGTATGGGTAAACGTCGTTCTTTAACACCATAGGGTAAAGGGAACAAATATCAATGTAGCCAATCTTCCTCCCCTCCGTAGCTTCTCTGTAGAGCTTGACGGCATTTGTCCTTCCGCCATAGAAGGCCTGGCGAGGGTCTAGCCTTGGTTGCAAATTAAGCTCCAGTGCAAGTTCACGTAATCCCTGGTCTACCTCCCGCATTACGTTGAACTCGCATTCCCACATCACATGCACCTCCAAGTTCAAGTCCTTTCTGAGGTAACTAAGTCGGCTCATTGTACGGTCGTACAACACTTCCAGAGGTTCACCCGTGTGGGGGTGGGTGAGTTTACTGCCTGAGGCTGTTTGCAGGTAGCATTTTTTACAGCCATGGAATACGCAACCCATGAATTCCCAGGCGGACTCACGCCCTGTCACCTCGTCGCGGTGGTAACCATCGAGTTTTAACCAACCTCCCGAAGCCCGGTTGTTCAACACTCGATGTTCGCCACCATTACGTGCATGCTTGATTGTAATTTTAAGCCTGCGAGCCTCGTACTCTAGCCACAAAATGGAAGAGCGACTGTGAATCTCTTGCCCACCGAAACCTGTCGAGGGCATGCGTGCAAAAGCCGTAGATTTGAAAGTACGCACCTTCACTTCCACAGAGTCGGCCTCTACGGCATTGCCATTCGAGTCGTAGAATTTACTGACATTGTTTGTGTTACATTCCACCAGAGTACGGCTGTCATCTAACTCCACCTCGAATTCTTCAGTGAGGAATAGGTATCTGTAGGTGGCCATGCAGACACCCGCCAAAGTGTTGTATTGAAAAGGGTCAATGGCCGAGATCATAGTCTTTCTTTTCCCACCCTCTCCTACATCTATCACTTTCTCTGTTTTTGACAACCCTATCATCCATGATCTGAATGCATTGCAGCTTTCCTCGAGGATGGCTACGTCATCCTCGCAGTACTGAAAGATTTCCTTTCGGAAATCAAATACCTTACCCCTCTGCTGTCTGTACCATGCCATGAACTCCTTGCGGGCCTTGGGTTTCATGGAATTGACTCTATAGCAGTAGGGGTGAGGCATTGGCCCAACATAGTCCCAGTTCTCTTTCTGGTTGAAGAATACCGGGAATGTCCCTTTGCGGATACCTTTAAGCCCAAACACTGAGGGCATCTGTGACAGTGGCATGGAGAGAAAGTTTAGGGAATCTATTATCCTGAATTCGCCCGCATTCACACTCATTACCTTTTGGCGTATGTAGCAATAGTGAACACCCGTCACCTGCTGAAGGCATATTTTACACAATCTATAGCCACAGCGGTGTTCGGCGTCACGCCGGTGGAAATACCCACAATCGGGGCAGCGCACTGAAGTGGAGCACACCCCATTCAAGATGTGGCTATCAAAGCAGGCAAGCGAATTTAAATACCTGTTGCAATCTTTACACAACCTCTGCTCATCTTTTATGACAGGACAGGTTGAAGAATGACAAGATCGACATTTGTCATTACATGCATGTTTGTCTTTCTTTGCATAGCATTCTTTACACGTTTCACAAAATTTAGCGTTAATGAACATTTTAGTCAGATTGACTATGGCATGGAAGTGCCCTGGTCTCCTGTCATCCCCCTCCAACTTTGCGTAGAAAAGATACACAGTTCGCTGCCTCTCTGCACTGCCTACGTAGACCGGCTTTACATCAGTACCCGACTGGAACACGACAATTTGCGCATTCACAGCCCTTTCGAAAGCTGCAATGTCAGTGAATGCTGGTGTATAATTGAGAGAGAAACCTGCTAATGTCTGGAGAGCGCGTGCCTCTCTAGTAAGCACTTCACGCCCTGCATTGTATACCTGGTCAAGGTGATTTTGAGCCCTACGAATGGCCTCCTTGTCACCACTCTCACCACTCTCCACCCTCTTCAGCTTAGCCAGGGCAACCCTCAATTATAACCTGAATTAATTCTAAGAATTCCCCCAGTAATTCGCTAAATTTGAAAGCATTATTTTGCCAGGTCTGATCAAACTCTACCCTATATACAATTTCCCTAACTGCACCATCGGCGAACTTGTTGTCCCTAACGTTTACATCGATGTTTCTATGAAAGGTAAGTTTGTAGTTTGCTCCCTGAAACAGCATGGGGTCTTCGGTGTCTGGCTCTGCGTCAGAGGGTGACGGTGGTGCCTCAAAGAAGTCTAAGCTATCTTCTTTTTCTTCCTCTTCCACACCCTCATTTGCTGCCCTATCCTCCCCAGCAAACTCCTCCCCCTCCTCATTTTCCTCGATGTTGTTGTCCTCTGACAACACCCCCGCCATCCCCTCCCCCTCGCAATCTTCACTATTGTAGAGGATGTCAACTAGAGCTTTCAAGTCTTCATCCACACTGAGGTCTCTTTTACCCATTCTTCTCACCTTGCCATCCTCCATTGCCTCAAAAATTTCGTCAGTTTCCCTGCCAGGACAATCAAAATGGCAGAGTAAAAACACCACTGATCTATTTTTTTTCACTCACTCTAGCAGTAATAAACAAAAAAGTGTTTTTGTACTCACTCTCTTGTGAGGCGTTCTCCTCCCTGCGCCACGTCGTTGTAGGCAGCTCCCAACAGGTGCCTCTGTCTTGCCTCCATCAACTCCCGCTGTTCCCTCAGCTCGAGCTCCTGGCGTTTTTGCATCTCCTGCTGCACTAATGCCTCTATCTCGGCCTCTCTCTCCTTGCGAAACTGCTCGAGGTCGTAATTTAGTTGGTCTTTCATTTGCAGCTCCCTCAATTTTACCAGTGCCCTTTGCTTGATCGTTTCCCGGTCGTCTTGGCAGGGAGGCACTTCCGGGACCGCACCTGCCTGGAGGGGTGTACTTTCGGCATTTTCGAGCCTGAAAAAAATATTTTGTAGTGAGAATGGGAAAATTGCCATATGCAGAGCGCTAGTATTAAGAAAGGAAAAAAAGAGAAACCGTATTCTTACATTTGTAACTGCCCCTCCACAACCAGACCCTCCATGGAGTTTGTTTTACAAAAAAAATCGACCATGGGATTTTCTTGTGAGAGCAGTGAGCAAGGGGAGAAGTGGGGCGTTGTTGACGAGGCACCTGTGCTGCATTGACCATCCTCCGCGCCTGCTTGTTCCATGCCTTGGTGTACGACATCTTCACCAGCCGACTTCATCACCTCCTCAGACCCAGATTCCATCCGATAGCCTTCGCCGTCCTCTCCCAGGAAGACGTACACTGGTTCGGGTCTGTTAAGGAAAAACCAACTCCCTAATTAGATGTTCCCATCTTTTTGAATTTCTCCAATAAAATTTTGTATTATCCAATTATATATTACATTGGCCAAATTAGGCGCATCCGATCCGGATTCGGCGTTGTCTCCCCCTGCCCACGCAAACTCGTCATCAAAAAATGACTCGAGCTCCTCCAAAGTGTCGCGGGAAATGTCTCTCCATGGAGCAAGTTTCCCGGGCTTTGGAGAAGAACGTGCCAGGGGGAGACACCGGACTGTCGCACGCCTGCCAGCCTTGCGCCGACGACCACACCTTCTCCACCAGCTAGGAGTAGAAGGTGAAGAGGAGGCCACGGACATGTCTTGGCATTCTTGTTCCTGTTCTTCCTCTTCCTGAAGAGCACCGAAGTGTACTCTGGAATAAGCGAAACAAATAAAGGAATAAATAATATGTAAGAAATAAAATTTTAAAAAAATTTTTTCAACCAAAAAAAAATTTATGTCGATAAACACTTACGCAAGAAAACGTTCGACAGCAGCCTCCAGGAATTCGCAGTCCAGGTAATCCTGGTCACCTCGTTTCCTTTTTAGGTTGGTCGTCAATGTTTTGTTCATGGATGTAAACTTGAGGATGGTTGAGCAGCAATCCTTGAGACCAGACTTCACATCCTGTGTTCAAGAAAGGGTGAACAATTAAAAAGGTAAATGGATTTGAGAGAGAAGTATTGTTGTTTTGTAAAGTTTTTTTTTTTTGTTGCCGTTGTTTAGGGAAGAAAGGGGAGAGAGAAAAAATGATTTACCCTGTCCAAGGTTCTGCTACAAGCAGACCACCCTTTCCCCTGCTGCAATGGGCTGCTGTCATCAAGCGTTCGTGCCTCGCTAGGCTCTCCTGCTGGGTTTACTGCACGGTTGAGTAGTTCTTGCTGAGCAGCCCTGGTCTCCTTTCCCGCTCGACCCTCAACTCGTCGAGTCTTCCGTCTTGAACTGCCCATCTTTCCCCTGCCTGTGACACGCCCTGACTGGCTGTCCCTGGCAGGTTGTTGAGCCATGTCACTTGGGCAGCTCGCTCTTGCCGTCACTGAGGCGTGACCCTCCCTAGTGCCCATAGCAGGTACTGCAGAGGTTGAAGACAAGTTCAATGCGGACAGAGCTGAGGTAGGGGTTCTGCTGGGGGATTGGTATGCCTTCACGATGGATACCAGGCCATCCACCGATTCTCTTAGCTGGGTACTGAAAAGATAGATGAAACACACTATTTAAGTTATGACCTTTTAAGAGTGCGCATTACTCGGTGTGAAGTGACCTAAGCAAGAGGTAGGAGAAGAAGAAGAGGCGTGATAGAAAATGCCACCTGGTGAAGAAAAAAGGAATGTTTTCTACTTTAAGTGTCCTGCTGCCACCACAATAGTAGGCCCTTCAATGTCGGGGAAGACGGTGCTGACAATGAAAATTCTACGACACTCTCATCACATGTATGCCATTCCACCCCAAAAAATTGTCTACGCTTATGGGGTTTATCAAAAAGTGTTTAGTGAGCTCGAGGAGGAAGTCGAGAATCTCACTCTGCATGATGGTTTACCTGGGAGAGAGTTAATAGAAAGCATGGGTTCAGAAGACCCCCAGCATCATGCTCTACTCGTGCTGGACGATCTCTTGGATGAAATAACTAAATCGGCCGAGATGTGTGCACTTTTCACAAGGGAGGTGCATCACAGGCGAATTTCAGTCATAATGTTATCACAGAATATTTTCCACCAGTCACGGTATTCACGCACCATAAATTTGATCACCAGTTACCTCATACTCATGAAAACCTGTCGTGATCTGCAGCAGATCCATTGTCTCTCTCGACAGATGTTCCCCGACAGTCCCAAGAGACTTGTCGAGGCGTATGAGGATGCTACTCGACTACCACGGGGCTACCTCGTTGTAAACAACCTGACGAGCACGGGCGATGAGGATATAAGACTCAGCACTGGAATACTCCCGGCAGATGACCTTGTGCTCTACACGAAGAAGTGAATGCTCCTCATTACACACACCCACACAAGTGCGCACGCGCACACACACACACACACACACAAGTGCACACACGCACACGCACACACACACACACACGCGCACACGCGCACACACGCACACACGCACGCACGCACACCCCAGCACGCATGATGTCAGTTCGTGTGAAAACATGCTACCCCTTCATCAGGCTTGTGGTGAAAACGAGTAAAGTCTCACTTTCACTCACCCGTAAATTACTAGCCGAGGCAAGTGGACAGCAAGCTCTTTCGGTAATAGAGCTAATTGTGAACGTGTTGAGAGGGAGTTTAAAAATATCTGCTGATGACAGTATCGTGCTCTCCAGAAGCAAAACTATTTTACGGAAGCTGGCTTGTGTTCGTAGGCCGTCGCTTGCCCCTGATGCACTCTGTCGACACAGTCAAACCACCATCTCATTTCTGAATTTATGCTACCCGTACGTGAGGAAGATGTGCAAGAAAATACGAACAAACAGAGTAAGTCGTGACAGTAGCTCAAGCAGGAGCAGCAGCAACAGCAGCAGCAGCAGCAGCAGTAGCGACAGCAGTAGCAGCAGCTGCAGTCGTGACAGTCGAGGAGGAGGCAACCGCAGCCTTTACACCAGTGACAGTGGTGGTAGTGATAGCACCACTGGCAAACGTGCAATTAGTTGCAGTAGTCTAAGCACCGCCAGTAGCCACAGGAGTAACAGTAGTAGTAGTAGTAGTAGTAGTAGTAGTAGTATTGACAGTGACACAGACATTGACAGCGACAGTGCAAGCAATGACATCAGCAGCAGCAGCAGTAGCAGCAGCGGTAGCAGCATTGGCACCAACATCATTGGTAACAGCATTGGTAACAACAGTCAGAGCAGTCGCAGTAGTCGCAGTAGTCTCAACACCAGCCGTGACAGCTGCAGTGTCGGTGGCAGTGACAGTGACAACACATCCATTCATGAGATCCTCCCAAGGTCGCCCGATAATTCTAGCCGCAGTGAAAATACGAGTAAGATTGAACGCATTGGAGGAGAAGTGGATACACAATATCGATGTACAGTACCGGAGATTGCTGGAGAGGAGTACATCATAGAAGCTACAGCGAGCGAAGGTCGAACTAATAATAACAATAATACTAGGAGGGCTAACTATACCGCCACCACCACCACCACCACCACCTAATGCCACTACGACGACCTCTACTTCGGAGCATGTTACAACGGCCACCACGACTAACCAATGATGCAACGATTGAGTGACAAATAAGAAAAAAGAACCACTGGAAAGAAAACTACTATTTTGAAAGATGACTTCGTCAATGAAGTTTAACAGAAAAGTCTACGTAGTGCCAGAAGAGAAGTACCTAAGCATGATGGAAGATCGGAAGTTACGATCGGCCTCGGAAGGCGAGCGCGGCCTTCCTCGGCCAATCGCACAGCCTTCGTACGTGCGGAGTGAGAAAACGACGACTCTGCGCGAAGGCGTGCATGAGGTTTCCGGGGGCGCCGGAACCCATTCTCCTGAAGACAGTCGCCCTGTCAAAGATTCCTTGGAGAGGAGGGACTCCTCCTCCTCTTCCCCTCATCGGCACACACCTTCTACCACTACTAGTACTACCACTACGGCAACTGATGTTGCAGGTGATGCTCCTTCTCTCATGACAAATGATGGGGAGATGGTGGGCAAGAATAAGAAGGAGAAGAAGAAGAAGAAGAATCAAAGGGAGAAGAAAGAGGGGAATGCAAGCTTGTCAGCTTCGAAATTGCCACATTCATCAAAATCACCACAATCATCATCATCATCATCATCATCAACAGTCTTGCCAAGGGCAACCGGTGCAGTGCACTCTGAAGGGGAGAGAAAAAATCTCCGGCGGATCTACCAGATGATATCACCGCTGTATCGTGGGGGTAAGGGAGGTGCGGCCAACTTTGTCTCGGCTCTGCTGCACACCCAGTCACCAGAGTCACGCCTGCCACAAAACTACAAATCTTTCTACTCTATCTTGCTGGACAAAAATGTACCGCTAAAGTTCATTGGAAACAAGAAACTCAGACGTGTACTACACTATCTAAAGAACAAAAAAACAGTAAGGAGATCCCCCGACAAAGTCAATAGTGCCCTCGGAGAGAGAATTCCTTCGATGCACTTGGCCACTTCTTCTCAGTCGGCAAGACGTCGTCGTCGTCGTGTGTCACACGGACCTCGTTCTGGATCGGACAAGATACCCTGGGTGAAATTATAAAAAAAAAACAAAAAAAACATGACGACTCCTAAAAACATAGATGCCTACCTCAAACGGAGATTTTATACCCCTGATCAACCTGGGAGTTTCACAAGCGTCTCTAAACTCCACAAAGCTATTCGCGAAGAGGGGAGGTACAAGATTTCCCTAAAAAGAATCAAGGAATGGGCGGAAGGTGAGGATATCATATCCCTACATAAAACCGTAAGACAGAGACAACCCGCCTACCGGCGAATAGTCTCGCCAGGTATGAACCACATGTGGGATGTTGATCTTTTGGAGCTGGCCGGTAAATGTGTCACGGAAAGCAATTCAGGCTTTGCCTACATCTTGATCACAGTGGATGTTTTCTCAAGGTTCTGTAGAGCCGAACCGGTGAAAAACAAAGGAGCCAAGGAAATGGAAAGGGCCTTCTCGAACATCTTTAAAAGATCAGGAATCAAGCCAGCATTCATACATAGCGACCATGGGGGTGAATTCTCCAATGCTAAAGTGCAGCAGCTGTTCCGTGACGAAGGAGTTAGACATTTATTTGCGAACACTGAGACGAAGGCCAATTACTCGGAGATACTTATAAAAACCCTAAAAAAGAAGCTGTTTCAATTCTTCCAGCACACAAACTCGTATGCCTATGAGGCGCAGTTGCAGACAATCGTCTCCTCCTACAACAAGACAATCCACAGCAGCATTGGCATTCCGCCGGCCAGTGTGACCGTTGGGAACGAGCGGAGTGTGTGGGACTACCAGTATGTCGCTAACTCGAGGGGCTACAGAGAATCCCTGAGACGCGCTCTCAAGCGCACAAAGTCTCGCAGTGACGTGGAAAGGTATTCAAGTACGGCATAGGCCAAACCGTCAGGGTGACACGCTTTAGGCAGAGACCTTCGCAGCGTGCCTACGACGAGCAATTTACTGGGGAAATCTTCACCGTCAGGAGTAGACGTGTGCACGAGGGCATTGCCGTGTACCACCTCGACGACTTTGCTCGGGAGCCGGTCAAGGGACATTTTTACTTTGGCGAACTCACCCCTGTGAGGTACGATCCAAATGCGCTTTTCAAGATAGAGAAAGTCCTAAAGAGTCGAGTGAGGAATGGAGTGAAGGAAAAGCTAGTCAAGTATCAGAGTTGGCCAAGTCGCTACAACGAATGGGTGGCTGCCACTTCAGTGGTGCGGTTGTCTAAAGGGCCAGAAAGGGCAAAGAATGTGAAGAGGGGGCAAAGGAGAAGTGAGAGGAGAGCCAGTGAGAGGTTGAGGAACAAGAACAAGAACAAGAACAACATCAACAACAACAACAACAACTCTTAATCATGCTCATCCACTTGGAGAGTGACTGTGACTCTTTGGCCCACCCGAATAACACCCCTGCTCTTTTCACATGCGCATTGCCAGAGCACTACAGGCTAGAGAGGGGTACGGGGAGGCTGGGTTCCTGGCACATTGCCCTTCTCGAGCTGTCCATACCACCCATCAAGTCTGCTCAAAAGTGGGAGGGACTTTACGTGTGCTGTTCCGCCTGTGAACCATAATGCATGGGAAGCACATACAAACCCATACTGGCTGCAGTCAGCGTGGGCGAGATAAAACGGAACAGCTATACCAGATTCCATTCAGTGCAGTACGTGCCCCTCAGAGCGCAAGGACTGAGTGAACTCACAATACTGATCTGTGATAAAGACGGTGCACCCTACGGTGAGCTACACTCTATCACCCACACAAGTCAATACACGAGGTGCACCCTGGCACTAAAATGGATTCCGAATACAAGTCCATGGCGTCCGTAAACCCCGAAGCGTGGGTGGAGCATTTTAAGCAAACCGTAGGAAAGCCATACCTGTGGGGTGCCGAGCCTGAATTGGTGACCTTGAAGAACAGGTCGGGCAGCAGTCACACAACAACGCAGAAGGAACTGCCACTCAATGTGGTCTCTCCCATTGAACAATATGATGAAATGGCAAAGGCAATAGTGGATAAAACTACACCAAAGTATCAGGCACCTTCAGTAGCTCGCAAGTCAGCAAACCGTGCGGGTAGGAAGAGAACACGTGCCAGTGCGTCTACTCACACGAGGTCGAAGAAAAATAAAAATAAGAAGAGCGGCAAGAACAAGAAGAGCAAGACTACTAGAAAGGGGACGGCCAAGAAAGGCAGGAAAAGGTCATCCGGCGGAGACATTTTTGACTAGCGGCAAATAAATCGAGATGGCAAGTGGTGAGAAAATCCTGAAATCAGCCGATTTGGTTTATGAGACCGGCCTGGATCTTTTCCAAGTTCCCGTGAGCAATTTAGGCGTGAGTGACGTGAAATATATCGTATACAAAGCTACGAATCAATTTTCAACAGAGGGTAACGTTAAATTCCGTGTCCCTGGTGCTGGATCTGCCTACATTGATATGCAGGACATTGTTGTCAGGACAGTTGTACGCATCACTCGTCGTGATGGTAGTCTCGTACCGGCAAAACCACTTCCAAAAAGACAAGCTACTAAAACTAAACCCTCGGGCACTGCAGGCGGTACAGGCAATGCGGACACCGATGCAGATGCAGCAGGCGCCGCTGCCGCCGCTGCCGACGGTGCTGCAGGTGCCGGTGTGAGTGGAAACCCGCAGATGGACGAAGGCGGTTTTAGTGTGGGGCCTGTTAACAACCTGGCGGACTCACTCTGGCACCAACTGGAAATTCGAATGAATGACACGGTCGTGCTAGGCGGCATGACGGGCTACTGCTATGCCTCAATGCTGAACATACTTCTGGACGAAAAACAGGTGTCAGATGAGGAGTTACAATGTGCTATGTTTTATAAAGACACTGCCGGCAATATGGCTAACACCTCACTGGTTTACGCCGGTAATAAGGGATATAAGAAGAGAGCCGAGTTCATGAAGGAGAGCAGGTCTGTGGAACTACAGGCCAGGCTTGATGCCGACGTGTTCAAGACAAATAAATATTTAATCAATGGTGTGACCCTGGATTTGGTGCTAATCCCAACTTCGGCAGCTTTCAGACTCATGACGGGCAACAACACGGACAAAGACTACACCCTTGAAATACAGGACATCTCACTCATAGTTAAACAGGTAGTACCTGCTCCACAAGTTCTCGTGGCACATCAGCAAATTATGCGCAGTGAACTTTCCAGAGCCCGATATTTCTACCTGAAGGAGGACCTGAGGAAGTTCACATTGGCACGCGGGATCAGCACGTTTTTTGTGGAGGACGGATACAATGGGAGAATCCCCAGCACACTTGCAATTGCCTTTGTCGCGGGTGACTCGATGACAGGTCGAATTGAAACCAACCCGTACAAATTTTCCCAATATGACCTAGCAAGCATAAATGTCAGCCTATCCGGTTGCCCCACTGCTCGGGGCCCCCTCACATTTGACTTTGAGCCAGGGAAATATCTTCAGACCTACGGTGACCTTTACGCCGACAAGACCAAAAGACCTACTCACAGTCAGAGAATATCGCTACACGAATTTCCGCAGGGCTACTCTATATTTGTCGTACACCTCAACCCGCAAAACCGTGACACCTACTACCCCACATCTCATGACGGCTCAGTTAGAATCGAGCTCAGGTTTGCCCGACAACTGCCCGAGAGTGTGGTGATGCTCACAAGGGTTAAATACCCCTGCCATTTTGAATTTGACTATCAGAGAAACGTGTATCTAACATGAAGGTTTCGGCCATTTATGAAATGTTGTAGAGGGAAGCCAAAACACGTGATTTCGTGTTTGCAATTGCCCCCGACTCCATCCTACCATACATTACAAGCGATGCCAGGAAAAGCTGCTATATAATCAATGTGAAACCAAAGATGAAAAAAGGAAAAAATAATCAAAACTCACTCAGCACTCGTAGTAGTCGGCCCAGTGACAGCAGTCGTGGCGGGAGTTGTGGGAAGAGTTGTAACAGCAGATGTAGCAGCAGTCTCGGCAGCAGTCGTGGTGGCAGCAGTCGTGGTGGCAGCAGTCGTGGCGGCAGCAGTTGTGTCGACAACCGTGGTGGCAGCAGTGATGGCAGCAGTAGTGGCAGCAGCAGTAGTGGCAGCAGTGCTTGCAGCAGTAGTGGCAGCAGTGCTTACAGCAGTGCCTGCAGCAGTGTTTGCAGCAGTGTCTGCAGCAGTGGTGGCAGCAGTGGTGGCAGCAGAGGTGGCAGCAGTGGTGGCAGCAGTGGTGGCAGCAGTGTTTGCAGCAATAATTACCTTGTTGGTGGTAGCCGTGGCTGCTACATTGGTGGCAGCAGTGCTGTCTGCAGCGGAACCATTGGTAGCAGTAGCATAGACTCCAGAGGCTGCCCGGACACCACGAGCAGTGGTGGTGGTTGTGTTGTTGACAGTGGCAACGGTGGAACGAGTCCTGCGGCGTGCGACGGGCGCAGTAGTTGCCGTAGGGCTAGATTTACCAGTTGTCCTTTTTGCAATGTCGACTTGACGCCTAGAAGCGGAAGCGGTAGCAGAAGTCGAAGTCGCAGCAGGAGTGCAAGTAGGAGCCCCCGATGCATGAGGAGGAGAAGGCCCTGTGGAGAGATTAAGCGGGAGATCGCTGTAGCTCCCATCAGGCAGTCCATGAGGCCCGGGCTGAAGAGAGGGCGTCATGAGGTACCTAGTACCATTTGTCAGGTCAAACACCCACATCACTCCGGGAACCTCGGTGGGCTCGTAATAGAGCCCGGGGTTGTACATTGCGAATGGATGCACGGGGCCCTGTTGAACTCCATGGATGTTGCCGTGTCCCGTGAAACGCAATTCACGTTCAGCTCCGGGAGCCCTGTTAAAGCTGGGGACAAGGCCATAGCGGGTTCCACTGTCGAAGGTCCGGGCCATTGGATTACTCTTATTCTCAGCCATAATACAGTCGAAATTTTCGATAGTCTCGGGAATGCTGTAGACACCTATGGAAAAGAATTATCGAACTTTACAAAGAGGTACAATTGTGTGAAAGTTAATAATGAACTGCTGGATACAGTTAATTGCGCTTACTTCTCGCTCCTCAATGCCTACCATAGAAGCAGAGGCCATGCTCCGGGTGTGGTAGTCAATCTTTTAAAAGGAGCTAGAAAATCTATCAAAACCGAATGCCGCAAGGCTTTTTCATAATTTCACACGCGTAACCCAATAACTTTAACCGTTTTTGAGTAATCTACCATCTAAGTCGTTGTACTTTCACAGCATTTAAACTAAAATATTGTGTAATAATTGACGTAAAAAAAAAAATTTTTTCGATACCCAAGTACCCACTATGTAGTAACATGAAAAAAAAAAAATTGATTGTAGAATGCAAACTATGTAGTCACATTTTAATCTTTTTTGGAGTTATTTTTTAACATCGTTTTGAAGACATACGATGTATAATTGCATGATTAGTGATAAAGTAGGGACATATTCCGTACTTGCGACTGTTATGAATGTCAAATTTGTTAATATGATGTATTCTGTGTAATTATCTACTGTTAGCATGAAAAAAAATCAATAAAACACACTTCAACTGAAGCATAGACGTTTGTTTTTCTTTCGTATTTTTCGCTTGAAGATAACACCTCGTGTAATGAGGTCTTCTATTGCTATTTACTCGATTGCACTTGAAGTAGCTCAACTTCCATAAGCAACCAATTGACTTAGAGTCAGTTGCTTTGAAAGTTTCAAATCCCCTAGCTGTCGCAGACCTACTCATTGATAAAAGACAGGTTTCATAAGAACTTACAGGACACTTCTTAGGCTAAGTTCACCAGCAGGGAAGGAAGCGAGGATAAATATGATAAAATTGATATTTGACAAATTGCAGATTTTCAATGCATTTTGTCCTCCGGCCTGAGCGAAACTTTATTTCACATAGATGTCATTTCTAGTTTGTCAGGGCTAAGTTCACCTCATATCAGAAAGCCAAAACAGTAGAGTGCCGATGAATTAACCACAGACATTTATGGTAATTTCCAACCCGACTGTTAAATTCATCCTTAGTCTTGACAAGCGACTAGATGCAAAAATTATTTTTATTAGCCATCTACACGCCACACGGTAATTGACGCAAGTCACTTTCCGACTGTCTGACTACACTAGGTGGTTTATTTGTAACTTCCTACAGTTTAGTTTCAAACGGAAACCTCCAAGGTTGGGGGAAAAATTACTAACAAAAAAATAATCATAGATAAGACTGCTTAATGGGCTTTTCTAAATTCTAACCCTTCCCTCCCCTCCATTTTCTCTACCAGTTTGAATGGCTGTGCAATGATGTGAGAACATTAAACGGAATTTCATTGCGCGACTTTTCAATTGCACTAAAGATTACCCGCGTGAGTGTAAATTACGGATTAATTTTCAACCCACAACTCACAAAGAATACATTTTATCAAGATGACAGATTTACCCGTTCTCGTGCTAAGTTCGCCCCAGCAGGGATTACCAAAGGCTAACGGAAAATATATCTATCAATGATGAATAAAAAATACATGTCAAGTGCCCTTAATGCATTTTATCGAGATGTCACAAATTTGCCTGTTCATGTGCTCAGTTCGCCCTGCGGAGGAGGGGTTACTGAAGTCCTACGTAAAAGACCTATCAATAATTAACAAACAATACAGCCCAAGTGCTCAGCAATTGATGGCGTAATGCATTTCGTCAAAAAAATGACACAATTCCACACGTTCTTGTGCTAAGTTCACCCTAGCAGAGGATTACCGAAGGCTAGGGGAAAAAGCCAGCAATGATAAATAAAAAAATACAGGTCAAGTGCCTTGCAATTGATATCGTAATACATTTTATCAAGATATCGCAAATTTGCCTGTTCTTGTGCTTAGTTCACCCTGCGGAGGAGGGGTTACTGAAGCCCAACGGAAAGGATCTACCAATAATTAACAAACAATACAGCCCAAGTGCACAGCAATTGACAGCATAATGCATTTCATCAAGATGAAACAATTCTGCCTGTTCTTGTGCTTAGTTCGCCCAGCAGGGGGTTACCGAGGGCTAAGGGAAATGATCTAACAATAATTAGCAAAAAAAAATACAGACCACATCAACCTGTTCAATTGATAGTTTGCAATTTACCCCCAAATTTTCCGCTTCATGTTAGTACCGCTGTTGGCGCTAACTCATAAATGCATCTTGCCTACCATTTCACCAAGATGAATTTTATGATGGCACTCAGGGGAGGCAAATCAAAGTCAACAGCCTTGTGCATGTTTCACCAATTGAAAACATCAATAGTAGCTGCTTAACAGGAAAAATGTATAATTATGTGGAAAAAAAGAAAAAAAGTGCCTCTTCTTGTGCTAAGTTTACATCCAAGCAGGTGAAAAATAATCAATGACTAAGCCTCTGAACACCTATTTGTATTTCTCACTATGAATTATGACTACAATTTTATTCAGGACATAAGGCAGTGTCTGCAATTACGGTAGACATAGCTAGTAAACTACATCTTAGCTGGGGAGGGCCAGACAGCTGTGACAAACTGCCCGCGCCGATGCAATAGTTTGCTGCAGCTGACGCTATTCTTTTACAGTTAGGCAACAATATCAATTAATTCTACAGAGGACGCTGGTGTATGAGTGCACTTGCACGCCATACAACGTCTAGCGAGTGCATTAAGCATCCAGTTAGGCAGACTGCCCAAGTTAGGCAAAGACTAGTATTATACAACAGAGGGCGCTCATTGCAAAGCGCTCTGACGGCAAAAAACACTTCGACGTTCCTACTAACTACACAGGTGTCGCCACTGCATAAACTCTCCAAGAGCCACCAGCCTGACCTGACACCTAGCGGGGATAACACAAAACACTATTTCGATGCGCCATTGGCATTTCAGCATGAGCGCGATCATTAAGTCAAAAATAAGAGGAAATAAGAAGCTCTGCTAGCATAATCTAGCAAACCAGCATGTTCTCCGATGCAAAGGCTAGCAAATTCCTCCTTACAAAGTTGACTGATTTTAATTCTTTGACCTAAAGGTTGCTAATGCATAATTATATGCTATGGAGGATGATTAAATTGGACAAATTAATTGTTTAAAAAAGCTTTTTTTTTATAACTCTGCTGGGACACAATGAAGAATTTATTATGCTTTCCACTTAATTTCTTCAAAAAGGGCTGTCTCTTATTAGTTATTCACTGGTATCATTTCTTAATTCAGTAATACCTTCAACTTGGAACATCAGATAAACTAATAGTCCAGGAGCCAAGGCCAAAAAACTTGCATATTTGAGGAGTTTGATTACAAAAAATATATACAGGCTGAATTTGGTCTTATTTGATAGAGGAGACCCAGACGCTTCCAATTCTGGAAAAATTTTGCCACCTTCAACGTCAAGTTTTTTTGCTATTTTTGTTTCCGTGGCAACCATCTCACAAAAGTCCAGGTACCAAAGATACCAACATTTTCCTCTGTAAGTTTTTTCCTATTTTAAGGAATCATTTCATTTTTTCAGGATATTGTCATCACCAATAGGCCTTTCAAAAAAAGTTGTAATCAAGATCAGTACTTTTATTTTCTTGTCGCTATGGAAACAAAACAAGCAAAAAATGAATTTTTTTATAAAAATGACTTTAAGAAGTTTCTTATGCCTGCAAATCTAAGGTATGAAAACACACACTTGAGCAGTCTTGTGAAAGAGCAACTTTATACCAATCAATTTCAATATAGTTTTCAGAAATATATAAGGAAGTTTAACAGGAGGACTAACAGATTTATTATTTTCTGAAAATCGTAAAATAACACAAAAAATCGAAAAAAACACCAGATTGAAATGGAACAAGGTTTTTTTGGATATATCTCAAATGTTAGTATATTCTTACAATGTTACAGTTGTCACAGGGGATATAGTGATTTATCGAGTTGATGTTGCTATGGAAATAAACAATATATTCTTACCTTAGCAACCAGACTTACGGAGTCAATATTCTGTACATTATTTCAACAAAATACAATTTTGGGTTATCTATTCATCCAATAAAAGCTCATGGTAGGTTGGCAAATATAATTGAGAGTACAATAATTATGTTAAAGAGACTGTTGCCAAGGCAACAGAGCAAACAAATACCATTTAAAACAGTAGTTGGCAAAGTATCAACACTTGAACCCAAGTATCTGCGACTGGACAGAAGAACATGAAATCTCCAAGTGATTTTCCTGCATACATATGACATCATGCAATACATCAATTAAACAAATTATTTCTAAAGGGGTTAATTTGTACAAGTTGTTGCCATGGTAATGAGAGGAACATGATAAACATGAAGGTGGCATTCGTGTGCATTAAATCAATCTTAGAATTGCAAGCGGATGTCATATTCATTGATACTTAAAATAAATAAGAAGCATATCGTTACTTCTGAACCAGACAAGGATTGGGTATTAATAGTAACCATGGTTACAAATTCGAAGAGGGTGCAGTTTAAATGTTAATAATATTAACTCCTATTTCTGTCCTATCTGTATTGCACAGCATGGTTTATGGGACCATAGGCTTGCACAATGTCGCCTGTTTCTTTTGATTTTTAAAAAGTCATGTGACAGACTACATATATTAGTCCATGATACAGAACAGGTATCGTTACCCCCTCTGGTGGAAAAATGTCAACGCCTTTTTCTGTAATACATATACCCATGGACTATAAAAAAACTTTGAAGCCAAGATTGAGGCAACAGCTTAGTGCTATTAATTGGCCCTTAAATATGGAAGACTGTGTCGGATTTGAGCACAAAAATTATGGGGTGGCAGAAACAAAAATTGCTCTCGCCCCCAAACTAATGGACTAACAAATTACCACTCAAAATGATATTAATTGTGAGTTCTGCAAATGTAGGTCAGGTATGACCAATATTCAAATTAAGTTGGTCAAAAGGTCACAAAATTAACCATCGCCAACAAATTACTCCACAGAACGCACAGAATTTTACAGTTCTACAAATATATGTCTATATATGACCAATATGCAAATTAAGTAAGTCATCAGAGGTCAAAAGGTCACTAATTGACCATAAATAAGGGTGTATCATCTGCCCAAAAAAAAGAAATACTTGGTGGATCATCCTGCACTTCGTCTGAAGTTCGTTGAAGTTCAAAGGTACACTGGTGGTCAGAAGTTAGGAAACAGAAGGCTGCTCTCTAGTCTCTATTGCATTAGTGTTACACTAATCTGCTTCTGGGGACTTGGATTCTTATTTTATCATGTTGAAAGAGACCTACATCAGTTAAATTTGTGAAAATTGCATTAAATTTCTAAGGTTGCTCTAAAAAATAGGATAGTGTCAAAGAGAGAAAGCCTTGGCCATTGTTATTCAGTACTGATGTGTGTCCACTTGTTCGATGTGTGAATATGACAGTGAAAGAGGACATGCATGGTGGTCCACATTGATAAGCATAAATGAACATTAATATCAAACAGTTTGCATAAAATGCAAATATAAAGGTGATGGGTCTCTTGTTGATGCAAAATGTGAGATTGAGCTTGGAAAACTAAGGAACTATGTCTTTATTAGGCATGCTGCTACATGGATAGCTTGACAGAAAGCATATGACCCAGTTCTACATGTACACATTGATCAAAAGTTGAAGGGAAAGGTGTCAAATGAAGGTTTATTTTAAAGAAGGTAGGAATTGTATTTGTGTGTCATTTCAAGGCATCAGATATTTTTTACTATTGCAAAACAAAGTAAATGTCAGTGATGTTGCACATGCAATGTTTGATCAGTGTGATGAGAACAGGGACAGAGTTATGCGTGAGACATGGACCCAAGAGAGATAACACTTTTATGTTTATATTATAATTATATAGGAATGTAATGAGTGTCATATAGATTATAGAATAACGAAAGACTGTCTTGATCCTTAATTAGAACAGAGCTGTGTAATAACACAATAGAAACACTAAATTTCGCATAGTATTATTGCAGCATTATTGCTGAATGGAATGTAGCAACATCAGTCTCTGATATAAGTTAAAGAAACAAGGTCCTTCTCACCTTCTGTTGTTGTGACTGTTTGCAAATATGTCTATAAACTCATCCAAATCAAATTAATTTGACCTTTGTCATTCAATATGGATGACTCCTAAGTTTGAGAGCCTCTCGTCCTCCATTGAATTTCTCACAAAGGTTTTTATCCTCTTATGGCTGACAAGCTTCGCTATAACGAGAAGCACTGGACACTGCAATTTTACTGAGCTTGTGGCCTGTAGTTCATGGTGTTTCGAGGCCCCTTGTTTTTTGGCCCACTAAATAATTAGTTTGGCATTTGAACACTTTTTGGTAGAGGCCATCTAAGCAGAATAGTAAAACTAGGTCATGCACTGGATATTTCAGGCTAATTTTATTTTTTTACTCCAGAGCCATTGCCCCCCTCTGGCTACGCCACAGCAAATATCCAACATCAAAAGGCACAACTGGACCATATAGGCTACATGTGTACTCAATTTTATCCATGCAAGTGCAATTGGGGCTGAGTACTGGCCCAGAAATGTTCAATCAACCCACGGCCCGCCTGCCTGCCTGCCCGCCCAGTGGACAGACATTTTACCCAATTGACTACAATACCCTCTTCAAACTTAATTCCCTGAAGGTAAAAAAAAGAGAGTAAATTCAATTTTTTGGGGGTTGGAGTAAAGTAATTAACAATAAGCATTAAAGAAATAATACTTCATATCACTTCGGATTTGGAGTGCGATAATAATAGCATAAATATGGAAATCTGACATACTAAAGGTTTATGAGACAATTCTCCGACCATTTGCTTCAAATAATAATCATTTCCGTGTTTCCTTTGCAATATTCATGAAATATTGACTTACAACATTTTGATATTGAAGCACTTTAGCTAGTTAAGCTGTCTGATTGGTTCTCGGCGAACCAACTGTCGTTAAATGTAAAAAAAACCAAATGTATTCTTTTTTCGAATAATAGGAGTAATCCTGATATTTTGATTAGGTTAGATGGTATGCTAATAGAACAAGTTAAAGTAATTAAATTCTTAGGAGTTTTCATAGATTATAAGTTAACATGGAAGTATCACATAAATCATATAAATACTAAAATAAGCAAATCAATAGGTATACTTTACAAAGTAAGGCGCATCTTGAATAAAGAATGGAAACTAAATTTGTACAAAACCTTTATTTTACCGTATCTAAATTACTGTAATATCATTTGGGCAACAACCTATAAAACACCACTTAAACCTTTATTTATTAAACAGAAACGAGCCCTTAAAATTGCTCTTAATTTACATCATTTAACTTCTACCAATACTGTTTTTGAAATGGCCAAGGTTCATTCTATTTATGAAATCAATGATATCCATATCTGTATTTTCATGTTTAAGTATATTAATAATCTATTACCATTAAGCTTTACAAATATGTTTCAACTGACAAGAAATACTCACTTATCAACTTCTAATCTGTATTTACCTTTTCCTAGGATAGAAAAATTCAAATTTTTCAATTTGTATATGGGACCCAAATTATGGAATTTTATGCCAGATAGTATGAAAAACTTTAATACTTTAGTCCAATTTAAAAATAACATTAAGAAATTCATGTTTGTATCAAACAATAGAAAAATCTGAATTTAATTATATTTTGTACCATTATTTAGTTTACTAACATTTCTTGTTTAATTTCACTATACATACTGATTTATAGTTCTCTGTTGTGTGTGTTTGAAGCTATATGCCTATTTTGTAACTGTTTTCCAGGCTAACAAGCCCCTAGGGGTTTTATGCCTGCTTATGTTTGGAACTGCTAATATTGTACGTTTTATGGTGAAAAAAAAAAATTAAAAAAAAAATTACAACCTTTCATCGGGCAGTCGCGAAACATCAGACAGATTTGGCAAAGTTTAAAAGGGCGTAACTCAAAATTTTGTTTGAAATTGCCTGAAACTCTACCATATGATTAGTAATGGCATCCATAATGTTTTGGATGGGGTAAGAGCAGAAAATATCGATTGAAATTGGCAAAAAGGCCATTTGAAGTTTTAACTTACATCCTTCTTGCACTGGATTTTCAGAATTCAGAAAGAATTAAAAGGTTGTAAGTCACTCTTTTGCTATTTATTCCAAATATATGAATTAAATCTGTAGTAAAACACTTCAAATGAACTACAATATTTGATTTGTCAACATATGTTACCCTACTTTCAACATGCCTGCCCTTATGAACTCATCAGATACTCTTGATAGTTTTTTGCATTTTTCTCAAAATGTCATTGTCTGAGTTACAACCTTTTAATAGCCAGTGGACGATATCATATTTCTTGCTTCAAATACTGTCAATCTCACTAATACAAGTGAAAGAGAAAAGTATTTACCAGCCACAATTCATTGGCTGTCCTGGTCTCAATATTACCTGTCCCACCTAGCTGATCTTTCGGTTTCCATGGAAACAGCAGAATGACTTAAAAATGTCCAAATTGTCCAAAATTTTGGAAATCCATTCCCAATCTGCTGAATTTTATCCTGTAAAAAATTCATAGTTCCACATCGGAAATAAGTGTCCGTACAGAAAAAGCCGTGAACTTGAATGTATGGAATATTGATAAAATTTGGTTTATTAAGCTTGTGTAATGGTTCTTGTTTGGTATATTGGCAAGTTCACCATAGATTAAAAGAGACCATTAGTCTAGTCCAACAAAAGATCAACAACAGACTGTAATTCAAATAGTTTATTCAACAACAGAATGAGACCCCAAGGTTGAACCAAAAATATATACACAACAGTCGAACAAGGTGATATCCAGAGAATGCTTTATGAGAAGCCAGACTCCCTCAGTGGCCACTGAGACTGCCTCAATACAGCAGGTCTCAAAAGTAGCCCCAAAGACTGTTCCAAGAGAAACTAGCCTTCACACAATAGCAACAGAGACTGTCAAGAGATCAAGCCTAAACCAATAGCTACAAGCTCTCAAACCACTCCCCTCCAGGAGTAAGACCAACAAGAAATGTATCGTAAGTCCAGGTGAAGTGTCTCAAGAACTCCTAAGCATGAGCACTGGAGATCAGGGTCAGAGAGAGACAGATCAGGGGGTGCAGGCCCTCTTATGGACTTGGTCCTCACTAGGGGACAGTGGCACTGGCCACACTGGCCAGTGGAGGGGGGCACTCCAAGAGACGCCACTTCCAACAATAACTGGATCATAGGACCTGTTAGAGTCCAACCCAGAGGAAAAAGAAGTATAAAAGCAGTACACTCTCTCGGTGAAGAAGTACAAAATCAGTACAAAAGCAGTACGTGGTCCCACGCTGCAAATGTACTTCTATGCAAATTGTGTACTGATTTTATACTTCTAGTGACAGAATTTGAATAATCATGTACTGCATATGTACTCCTCTAACTTCTAAATTTCATTTGAACATTCCATGTACTGAATTTATACTTCTATGACTCAGGCTGCTTAGATTCAGTCACATGTGGGTCATGTTCACTTCTAGAACTCGGAAAATGTGCAGGTGTGTCTAGGTTTTTTTACAATATACATTGAAATACCGGCATAATTTCCATAGTATTAGATACAAATGTTTTGCTACTAATAGCAGCAAAAAAGTGCATGTCGGATATTAAATTATTCCAGCCTTCTTTTTTTCTCTTGGCTTAAGTAATTATGTGTAGTTATTTCAATTACATCGATTTGGCTGAGGAACTGATATTATATGTGGCCTGTAAAATTAATGAAGCATTGATTTTTAGATACTTCAAATGTACTGCAATTGTACTGCAAAAATGCTTCCTGCTAGCATGTCACAGCTAGTATGCTCCTTTTGTACTCCCTGCAAGGGAGTATTTTTGCAGCGTATGGATTTGCATATCGGGAGTATAAATGGAGCATAATTAAAATAATTCGAGCGCTTCAAATGTACTCCTTTTGTAAGTACTGTAAATACGCTGCAAAAATACTGCATTTGTACTGCGAAAATACTGCATTTTTACTGCGAACATACTGCAATTGTACTTCAAATGCAAATTTTGTGTTAAAAAGGCTCTCAACCATGCAAGTTATCATTGCGCAATGTAGAGTCAAGGATGGTAAATCCGTCCACTTTTGGCTATAACTGTATTTTAAGGAAAATGGTATTAGATGCAAAAATAAAAATTTGCACATTGGAAGGGGCATTTTCCGTAGTACCACTAGCAGCTAAAAGAGTAAAATATTCAAATAAGTTTTGCTGAAACCATAGCAACAAAGATTGAAGGTTAGGGCCTCTAAATCCGTCCAGGTTGCTTCTTAATCCGTCCAGCAAGGATGGTAAATCCGTCCACAGGGTATTATGCAGCACATACCTATAATATCTTGTGATTTTTAAATGTTTTGCAATATATTTACATATATTTACTGTCACAAAGGATTTTCTGTCTATATTAAAACATTGAGGTGCTGATTGCACTTATAATAGGAGAATCAAGTAACAAAGGTCAAGTGAACTATAAAGAATTTCAATTGACGGCCTCAATCATAATTAAGAAAACCCTTTTAACCCAATCAAGTGGTATAACTGCTCAATCTAATTTCTCCAATCATTTTTTTGCCATTTATAACTAATAAAAGTCCTAAAAGTATTTTTAGAGTCCATTTGAAGTAGGTGGACGGATTTACAATCACTCAGTTAAGTCAGTTTAAAAATAATGATGGTAAATCCGTCCACTTTTATTTCCTTTGTATCTCCTTTACAAGTGTTGGAATTCAGTTATTTAAAAAACCCTATAAGAATAATAAAATTAATCGTCCCGTGCTTCAATTATTTACCTTTAATATATTTTGTTTTTGGTGGAAATAGGTCTACAAAACCAACTACTTGTTATCAAAAATGGCTGTGATGACGTCACAGGATTTCATTGTGTTTTGTCTTCAACTTTTAAATGGACCTGAATATCATGTAAAATGCTGTAAAAACCATAAAAACGGCAAAATTAGTTGAAAAACGAGTTTCTCTAGCTTTTACAACTCACACAACTGTAACAATTATAATTATATGCCTATATCAGGGGGTGGACGGATTTACCATCCTGGACGGATTTGCCATACTTGACTCTACTTCTTTTGTGCTTCTAAAGTTCTAATATACTCCAATGCCATATAAATGGGATATACTGATTTTGTACTGTTTCTGTACTGCAGGCGTACTCTTTTTTCCTCTGGGAATACCAAAAAACACTACACTGGTCAGACATAGTCATCTATATTGCATATATTGCAATATGCATCAATGTTACTTAGACTGAGGAAATGGAATTTAATTGTATAATACATTTTTCTCATAAATTGTTGCCATGACAACTATTAATTTTTTGTGACAACCACTGTATGAGAGTGGGTCGTGATGAAAAACATGACGTTTTTTGGTTTTTGTCATTTTTTCCATCATCCAACGGAATTTAGCAAGTTGTTATGCAAATCAATGCTACCATTCTATGTTTATCTTGTTCCTCTCATTACTATAGCAACCAAATATTCACATTAACCCCTTTAGAAACAATGTTTTTAATTGATGTATTGCATGCATGATGACATAGATGTACAGGAAAATCACTTGAAGATTTCATGTTCTTCTGTCCAGTTGCAGGTACTTGGGTTCAGGTGTTGATACTTTGCCAACTACTGTTTTAAATGTAATTTGTTTGCTCTGTTGCCATGGCAACAGCCTCTTTAACATAATTATTGTACTCTCAATTATATTTGCCAACCTACCATGAGCTTTTATTGGATGAATAGATAACCCAAAATTGTATTTTGTTGAAATAATGTACAGAATATTGACTCCGTAAGTCTGGTTGCTAAGGTGAGAATATATTGTTTATTCCCATAGCAACATCAACTCGATAAATCACTATATCCCCTGTGACAACTGTAACATTGTAAGAATATACTAACATTTGAGATATATCCAAAAAAACCTTGTTCCATTTCAATCTGGTGTTTTTTTCGATTTTCTGTGTTATTTTACGATTTTCAGAAAATAATAAATTCTGTTAGTCCACCTGTTAAACTTCCTCATATATTTTTGAAAACTATATTGAAATTGATTGGTATAAAGTTGCTCTTTCACAAGACTGCCCAAGTGTGTGTTTTTATACCTTAGATTTGCAGGCATAAGAAACTTCTTAAAGTCATTTTTATAAAAAAAATCATTTTTTGCTTGTTTTGTTTCCATAGCAACAAGAAAATAAAAGTATTGATCTTGATTATGACATTTTTTGAAAGGCCTATTGGTGATAACAATATCCTGAAAAAATGAAATGATTCCTTAAAATAGGAAAAAACTTACAGAGGAAAATGTTGGTAACTTTGGTACCTGGATTTTTGTGAGATGGTTGCCACGGAAACAAAAAAAAAAAAAAAACTTGACGTTGAAGGTGGCAAAATTTTTCCAGAATTGGAAGCGCCTGGGTCTCCTCTATCAAATAAGACCAAATTCAGCCTGTATATATTTTTTGTAATCAAAACTTGTGCTGGAGGCCCTTGGCTCCTGGACTATAATGAAAATAATGGAATAGGGCTGTATTCCAGATTAATTTACAAAATTGCTTGAAACTCAAGCCTGACTTGTCAATAATTCACTATAAATTAAATTCCGCATTACCAAGTGTATTGTTAACTTTACAGAGGGCAAGATGATTTTGCCTTTACACCAAAATAATCAAATTTATCTGCATGAAGTGGTATTTTAATTTTTTTTTTCTCCTGCCAAGAGCAGAACTAAAAAATCTAATAATATTGTAATGTGATAAATGCACCTAAATTGACTATTCCCCTCCCCTCAAGAAAAAAATTAAATAATGACATTCTAAAAAAAGCTCACACGAAATTAAACAATATTGACATTGAAGAAAAGATTGAAACATTCACAAAAAAAATAAAACTACACAAATTATAAATACTTCTACAACTTTTATGACTTACCTTAGATTAAGGATGAATTCTGGAGATTATGCAAGTGTAGCTCTGGTCTTTCTCCTCTTTGAAAAATAGAGTCTGGAGGAACAGGTAGGTGGTGATAGTCTAGATGTCTGTCAAGTCAGTGAAGTAAACAGTGGATGATGTTTGGTAAGATTTTCCTCCAAGTTTATATACTATCACAATTAAGGCAGAGATACGCCTTAATTTAGGTCACTCCCTCCTATGGATTTGCTTGATTGCTTCCTGCTTTTTGATTGGTTTCTGACCTCAACAGAGGCTAATTAATATTCATATTCTTGATGTTGTTTGATCATTGAACAAACTTTTAAGTTTCTATTGTCGGAAGCAATGCCTTGGCAATAAATCCATGACAAAGCCTGAAACAAGTGGTTAGGGTGAATAGAAATCACAACTTTAAAGTCTCCTCTAATCATCATCATTGACAGGGCACATGCTGTGCAATGACCCATGAACCCTTCATTGATTTTTCACCCTCATCCTACTTGAGTGGACTAATTAGCTTGCAATACTCCTGGTGTTCTGTGTACCTCTGTTGATAGAGGCCTATGCACCCCTTGAGACTTAAGTCCTATTCTATTATAAGGGATCAATAGCAATTTCTCTAGAACAAAAAAGAATGAAACAACAATTGTGCAGCAGTCAAGTACACAACTGTCCATAAACACCAATAGACAATTACACTTCAAAGTTAAGAGCAATTTCTTCAGAAGCCATGCTGTCCCATGCAGTTACTCTTAAAGTTATTTTATTTTAGATCTTAATCACCTCTAAAGAGGTGACAAGATAAAGGCACAATATTTGACAAACATTGTAATTAAAGGCATTGAGAAATTAATCCTCTCAAACCTTTTTTCATGTAATTCTCAATGTCACCCAATGCAACAATTCTCCTCCCCCCACATGACAACAAACAAATTTTAATTTTAATCATTTTATTATCCACACCATCACAAAATGAGTTTTCAAAATGATTTTATTTAAAAAATATTGTTTGATTTTACTCTGCTAATAAAAAATAAGAATGCTCTCCAAATAAATACCACAGCATTATCACAAATATGGTGCTCTTAATTTATGAGAAGGACCTTAGTTTACATTTATATATGTGTGCCCTATTTTGTGAGCCACTGTAACTCTGCAAAGATCCTGCATAAATTATTTCGTCTTTATTTCACCCTGAAAAAAAAACTCCTGCAGTTATAATTTATAAAATAAACTAAAATGACAGAAGCTCTAAAAAAAAAAAAGTGAGCCCTGAAAATTAGGCAGTCTCAGTGTGGAAAACTTTTTGTTAGCTACTGTAACACTGTGCAAAGAGCCTGCATACTTTATTGACAAATGCATGCTCCCTCGCAGTTTATAATTTATTAACTAAAAAACACAACAAAAAAATCTCAAACAAAAGTACATCTAGAAGAAGCTCAGAGGAACCTGAATACTGCTGTAAATAGCAATTTTGGGGAAACACAGGATTTGCCAAAATTGGCGCGAAACTTGGTGCTTTCCCGGAAACTTGTGACATTCAGCTGCGTAGTTGCAGAGGAGAAAGATTGAGCTGAAAGCCAGACACTTTATTCGGGATATTGACAAGCCAAAATTATGGAAATTCGGTGGATTTTGATCACATTTGTGATCACAATGATCATGGCAGTGCACAGTTTTCCATGTGCCGAAAATAATCAATGCCAATGCAGTTATCAAGCAGTTCACTGTGACAATTTGAGGAAATCTCCGAGATTTGCCATGGAAGTGAGGCTGGGCAAGGATCTCAACATTAGAGTGGATGACACTGATTTCGATGTCAACAGCTTGGATTACACGTATGGGTTCGAACATGTGGTTGTGGAGACGAAAAATGAGATGATTTGCTCAGCAATAAAACTTCATCACTGGTGGGTGGAGTGCAGAGTGGATGGACCACGAGGCGACGCCATAACACCACCAACGTCGACCGAAGATGAACGAAGGAACCCGAGTGAACCCGAGCATATGAAAGAAGGAGCAGCCCACGATGAAGTGTCAAACAGGCCCGATGATGATGACTTTTACTCCAGACTTAATGCCGAACTTAATGTTGACATGCCTGAACCGACGACTAGGCCGAAGACAAGTAAGATCACCATCGATATGACAATGGTGGGAGAGGATCAGAGTGTATGGCGTACGGAGAATTTGGAGAGGTTTAGGCCCCGACCTGCTACTGTCAACAAGTTGAACAAGTCGAACAAGAAGTCCTGGACCGAGCTGCTGGCTGATCCTGTGGTGTATTCCTGCATAGCCGTTGGGGTGACAGCAATGGCGATTTTGGTATTTTGCAGCTGCATTGTTATTTATAGAAAAGAAAACGGCCATGTTGATAATGCCTGTATAGTGAATGTGTCAGAATTTACTTTTAAATTGATCTGCAGTCCGTGTGCTTGTGCCAAGATGTTGATCAGATGCTGTAAGAAGGTCTGCTGTTGTGGTTGCTGTGATAAGTGCTGTAACAAGAGGAAGAGAAAATCCAGTGACATCCAGATGAAAAATTTCTCTATAAATTCCGCTGCTTCAAGCGTGCAAAGTGTTAATAGTGCTTCGGAAATTGAACTGTTTAACCGTGCAGAATACGATTACAAGAGATTGTGAAAACGGAAAAGACTCAAATTTGAAAACTTTTCTTAAAGAAGATGACGACACTGATTTTCTGCCTTTCAGATTATGACTACTCGAAGAGATCTATTGACACAAGCTATCCAATTGACGACTGGATTTCTACCCCCCTTCCCCATGGGAGCAATCCCTGTCAATCGACCCCTTGTGGCCGCAGTGGCTCGTGCAGCGGCTCGTGCAGCGGCTCGTGCAGTGGCTCCCGCAGTGGCTCCCGCAGTTGGCCCCCCTCCCCATGCCCAGGCAGGTCCTGTGGTGCCCCTTGATCATGTTGATGGAAGAGAACACCCACCGAGACCCCCTGTTGGCCAAGGTCATCAGGTTCGCGTGCAGGCTCGAGTGGATCCGGGAAATATTCTTCACGGCGGGAGGCTGCGGAGAAGACCCTAATTTATATGATTGACAAGAACTTTTTGATTGAAGGACCACTTGCCTGCTCTTGTATATGTATATGATATGTTTAAATATATGACATTTAATTTATTGCATTGAACCGGCTGTAGAAGTTTATGTAGATTATTTTTTGTTAATGTTATGTTAAATATTTGTCATGTCAAATTTTGATGACATGTGACTCTGCTGTCAGATCTATGCACTCAGGAGTAAAAATTGCTTTTCGACATTTCTGTCAATTCTTACAGGTTTTTAACTTTTGACAGTTACTGATTAGTCAGTTGACAGCTCAAGCATTTTAAAAATGTCACTTTGTGTATTGTAACATATACAGTTTGTTTTTTGTAGCCTTTTATGGTTGTAGAGGTTTATTGAAATATTTAATTTTTGAAGATATAATGTTAAATATTTACCATATCAAATTTTGAAAGCGCTGTGACTCAGCTGTCAGACCTGCAGGCTCAGGCCTGACAATTGCTTTGACTTTTCTGACATTACTTTGGTGTGTAAATTTGACAGATACTGTCGGTCAGATGACATCTGAAGCATTGGTTCTCATTCCCACCCACTCTGAGCTGGGGACTTAATTTTGTTTATTGCCGGAGGCATTTAAAAATATTGAGTGTGAAAAAAAAGCATGATAAATTTTGTTGTTGAGATATTGATGAAAACTGATACTTTATTGAATGTCACCTCCTGCTGTGACATGTGTATTGTGATTGGATTAAGGACCTTATGTCTTTTGTTAGCATGTATTTATAGTGTATTTATTTGAGCAGTATTAATTTTCAGTAGCTGTTTGCGTAATTAAATGTGCATTGTTTCTCTAAACGTACATTGCTTATTGTTCTTGGCTGTTGATACATGCAGGAATTCTTGTGGAAATGTTTGTGCTTATGGTGTATTAATTACAAAATTATTGACCACCAGTAGTTTTCGGCACTTTGACTTTATCTAAACAAACAGCACTGGTATCTTAATAGGGGAAAATAAAACTTATTTAACACTTGATTGCTTTACAAACTGTTTTTTAAAATGAGTTTCTTTAGCTGTTATTTTACTCAGTCATTTGAGTAGAAGGTTTTTTGGTAGATACCTGTTGAAAACTTTTTGAGATTACAGTAGCAACTTGTTGATTGGTATATAATTTTCTAGACTTGTTGATAGTATTTTCATGTTTTATCACATCATTTCCTTAACCTGTAAAGTAAATATTTTAACAAAAGAAAATGGAAACTTGTTTTTGTATGGTGTATGTAAAAATTAATGCAGCCATTGCTCACTTTTCACTTTAGAAAAAAATTAACTTTCCTTTTTAACTGGACATTGTGCTTTGTAACTAAAGATACTTATTATCACACTAAATACCAGCAATAGCTTTTATTACTATGCAATTATATATCTTAATAGAAAAACTGTTTCTTTTTTCTCAATCTAGTCAACACCAGTGAAGTCTTATGATGTGTTTTTGTATAATTGTGTTGTTTTTTACTTGTTCAGTAAACTTGGTGCTCAGGGTATGTTTTGAATAAACTTTAATTTTTTTAAAAACTGCTTTTGTTTCATTTACACCAGCTTAGGGTGTTCAATTTTTGAAAAATTTATAGCAAATACCTAATGTAACCCAGGTACATGACTTACTATGTTGGGTTTTAAATTATCATATTGAGCACTTGGTGAAATTTCACACAAAATTGCTTTGCCCTTGTAAACAAAAAAGAAAAAGGTGCACTACAAACAAAATTAAGATTCATAATAAAATTTATTTCTTCAAAAACAAAAATCTTTGAAACTTTTGGAGCATCCTTCAAAAGTACATGTTGGAAAACTTCTTCCAAATCGAGTCGAGCACAGCATGGGTCAAGAACTGGACTTCGTTCATGCAACCCCGATAATTAAGAGAGTTCATGGCCACATGATATGGCGAATCTGGAGAGAAATCTCCCAGCAGTTTGGAGCAGTAGTTGGCGGTGGGTCCATAGTCTCTGTAATTCAGCTGGTATAATATGCCGGTGCACATCATCTGGAATGTCGTCCATTTTGGCATAATAAATTCCTGCGAGTCCCACCCTTGGTCAATTCCATAAACTTCACATTGGGGTTGGCCATAGTACATAATTGTCTTTCTGTACAAGCAGGCAGCAAGATGTCTACACACCTGATCAGGTGTAGGCCTAACAGCCTGCATTTGGAAAACGACATGCGAAGGGGGTTCATCCAGGTGCAGTTCAGTAAATGCAGTATCTTCCAAAACTATTGGCTTTTCTTCAGATCCCCAGTCAGGTTGAGCTTGAACCTTCTGTGCGAAAGCTATCTTCTGAAGTTCAAGAAGCGTTTCATATACGTGGTCTCTCAAAACTACCTTTGTCGGGTCACGAGTGGCGTCAATCTCTGTCAGAAACAGTTCTGGGGCCTCTTCGGCGTCCAAGATGCTGACTCTCTGGTAGATTTGGATCAGAGGTTTGTCCTGCTCGTATTCAATTACTCTGTAGTTCAGTTCAAGTACCTCAGGGAGTCCTGCGATCAGTCCATGGTACAGCAAGTTGGTCAGTGGAAGCTCAAGGCGAAATTTTACAGTCTCAGTCAGATGTTTGTAAGAGCTAGACTGAATTTCTGCAATGCAGGTCTCCCAGGCACCTCCCATGTCACATTTTCTCAGGAGCAGAAGTTGGTCGGATATGGTGAAGTTACTGCATTGATCCTGGAAAAGGTCATCACCTAGTCTCTGCATCTCCCAGTGCAGCTTTGCAAGGTCTTTTCCCAGGATCACTACTCTCCGAGTGTAGACAGGGTGGTTGAGGGTCAGGGTCAGGTGGTGATTTCTCCTGTGAGCTCCCATGATGAACTCACAGTCCAAAGTGAAGGGTCCATCCTGCAGGGTGAATCTCAGTTCAGAAGTCAACCTTGTGTTGTAGAAATCCATTTTTTTTCTCAGTTGAGACTGGCGTAATGCGACAGGCAAAAAGCTTGGAGAAATGTTTGGAGCAAGGAAAGTCTTGTTGTCCAAAGTGACACTGTGGCAATAGTGAAACCATCCTTATATTGCCCCAAGTAAAAGGGGCGGGGGTCAGGTGGAGTCACCCCTATTGGCTATGGGGGAAAATGGGGAGGTGACTGGTGTAGTCAGCCATGACAAATAGAAAAAAAAGTCACTCCCCATGACCAGTCAATAATCTTGCTCCTCTTTGAAGCGTCTTGTTAAGGGTGATGGGGTGCACCCTATCTTAAGTCAGCCATGGCCTCTCTATGATCTGTCCCATTGTTTGCCCTCTCTTTCCCCACTTGACTCAGCTGATGGGGTGAAGGGAGCAAAGCAGTTATGGAACTAGAAAGGGTGATCAGCCATATCTCCATTGGCTCATTGTGTAGTGATAAGTTGATCAAAGCTGTTATAATTATAATGTAGTAGGCCAAAGTCTGGGCCCAATAGGTGGCCTCTAGTTTTGGGAAAGAGGAAACGAAGTCTATCCACTGGCTGTCACTTGCATTCTGCTCAATTCTTCCCTGTTGCTGTAGACCAAATTCATTCGCCAGGTTACCCTGGTCTACATTGTCTAAATCTGTCAATGGAGTGCTGCAGGAATCAGAATCATTTCTCTCTGTTTGGTTTTCTCCTCCTTCCTCATTTTCCATTGAGTCACATTCAGAAATCATGTCAATATGCACACTTTGTGTATTCACTTCCATGGCTTGACTTCAGTGTAGGGCTCAGGGCAGTGTACTGTCCGCCAGCAAAAGGAACACTAAACTAGCATGGACTTCTCCTAAATTAATATGTGACTTAATTTCACATTTATTTGATCACAAGTACTCATAGTAAAACACACCATTCAATCAAAATAAGCCCTTCACAGTGTGTGATGCATCGGCGGCAAACCTTTGATGCTGCCACTAGAGGTGCTGAAAGCAGTATTTTTCTAGGTCACGAACATCGCCATCTTCAGGCAACTTCTGAAATGTCTGTTTTTGTGATTGACAAGGTGCGACAGGATGAGTGGAATAACTTCTAAAAAACTTGCTAAAATCGAGTTATGGAGAGTGAAAGTGAATGACAATAGACAAGGAGCGATGCAAACTCTATTTTGGATACACAGAAAGGCCGAATTCGATTCGTGGAACAATGTGGACTGGATTTACATGCCACTTGAGTGACTTGACAGAACTTCAGAAGTTTTGATTTTTGAAGGACAGCCGCGCACCAAGTAGGTATAGGGAAGGGAATAAGTGTTTTTATTGAATAGAAATAATGCAATTACAATGGGATTTTATTTATAACTGTTGATTGATTCCACACTTGTTTTTAAACCCTTTTGATATTGTCAATGGGTTTATTGTAGGCATGGAGAATGGTGGTTTTGGTGCTTTGATTTCTCATAGCACTGCATTTGTTGTCTGTCATTTAGCCCCTTTGCAGTATCTGTGATGAGGGCTCATTGATTGAAATTTAGCCCTTTTGTCTTATCAATGGAGGGCTTATTGCTAGCATTAATGCCTTTGGCAGGAGGTATTTATCAAGTGGGTGAGGTCATTGTCAAACTTGTGTATTGTGGTTGTGAGGCATATTAGAGACAGTTTTACATTCTTGTTACAAGTTAAAAAGAATTATGAACTCTTCAAGTACACTTTAGAAATATAAATAATCAAACATAAAGACATGGGTATTTTTTTTCATATTCAAATCCACAAATGTCCATTGTTCTATAATAATTAAATCAAAGATATATCTTTGAGTTGACACTTAAGAGAATAATGTTAAACTCTGATAATTGCTTTTAGTAAATGCTTATGCACTGACATGTTCATATACAGCGACTAATCATACACTTGATATGCTTGATTACATACCATGACTAATATGATCACTGTTATACCATGCTAATAAGATTGCTCAATGTTAAACAGTACTTACATACCGTGACTAATGCTATTACATAATTCCTTTTTTAATGTTGTGTAATACTAGAAATACTGTCATACTCATGATATATGGTAATGAAATTCCACTTATTACATAACTCATCATCTCAAGTGGCACTTATGACATGACATGTTATGTAACATCCACTTAAGTGACTTCCATTTTTGATGTGAGTTAATACCTACTTATGACGTAACATCTTCCTTTGATGTTATTCCAACATCCTTTGATGTTTTAATCACACCACTTATGATGTAACATCCACTTATGTTACGCATCACTGCGCACACAGGGTCCGTACCAGGTTACGTAATACACCCCTGTGACGTAACACCATCTTGGATGGTGTAAGCCAGGTACATGTAGTGACACCATTACAACGAAAATAACCCAAGCGCAGTCTGTATAAATAGAACATACTTCTGTAAATACCCGGATTCTCCACCATTTGACATAAGAAATTTACTTTGCATTGATTGCTATTGATCTTAATTTGGGGATGCGAGAGGCACCCTTATGTCTTTGAGATCGTTGATTCTATTTCAATTATTTTTGACTACTATGCTAACTAAAATGATGTAAAACAAACAAATTGATTTAATTTTAATATTTAGGTATAACAATTGGGAAACTGATGTTATAACCAAGTCATTCTATTAATTTAATTTAATTTACTTCAATTATAAAATTCCTACCTGAGTCTGATGTTTCAGTTGGCACCTAGCTTCAGGACCTTGCATCTGGCCTGCTGGTTTCAGGGCTCGGAGTAGTCGACTGCTCTAAGGCATTCAATTTGCCAACTTTTACAACTCCTGGCCCCAATTAATATGTATTTGTGCCACCCTCAACATCAGCCTCAAACTAGGTAAGGTCAGGTCAATTTCAGAGTTTGCCAAAACTTGCTAACCTTGGCCAGTTTCCCTCATGTGAATAAAAACTAAAAGGATTTTATTATTCAAAACAAATAGTAACATTTACAATCATTCACACTTGCTTTGTTTAATATAATAGAATAAATTTTATGACTTAAATTTTTTAATATTCTCAAGTCCTATGTGACACTTGACACCTGCTTCTCTTGGAAAATATCCATCAATTTTAAGGAAGCAATTTGAGTGCAAACATGTGCGAATTAATTGCTGGGTATAATTGATGGACTTACTACCCTGCGGTCAATCAAGAGATGAGTAAGGCCGAGCCTGGACTCAGTGCCTGTCTCAGCCGATTACAGCTTCAGTACATCCCTACAGCTATGCGACAGTTAAATCACAAGCTTAGTCTGTTGTTTCACACTTATGCAAAAGTAAAAATAATAGATTCAATCCGTTTTTTTACAGTAGATTCTACAGCTCCTTGCATACTTTACCTTCTATGTTTGACAGTTAATATGACTGTAAAATATACTTTAAATAAACTGTTTTATATATGTACATTATACCGTAATATCACTGTGTTGAATCCGCAAAATTACAGTTCAATGTACCTATCTAAATTTTATGGTACATTGTCCTGTTCGGGTTTTAAGTATTTGCACAGTTCTTAGAGCTGGAACAAAGTTACCAGTTAATTTAAATGTAAAATTTAACGGGAATTTTTTGCAGTGTGGGCGTAATTTGGTGGAGAACAGAGGACATGTCCCCCCCCCCATATTTTTGACACCAGGGGGACATAATATGAAATGTCCCCCCCCCCCCACTTTTTTGTGTTAAAACTACATAAGAAAGCTAAGACAGTGGTAATGGGCCTTGAGCTGAATTTGGTAGGGAGCAGTTCTAAAAGACATGTCCCCTGCCTTTCTGCTTGGACAGGTTACCATGCAATAAAAAAGTTTGAAAATCATGAATGTAAAAACCTGACTGACTTCATTTATTTGCCGATCTGACAGTCGATTCGACCGCGTCACCATTTTTCAAAAAAATTACGCCCATGATGACCATGCCTTGAGTTGCCATTTTCTGTTGATTTTAGATGTGACACAAGTTAATTTAGATATCACTCACCTTTATTTCTTTGATGGTCATCAAACTTCTTTTAAGGAAAAAGTTTCCAATCAATATCCATCCATTATTAATAAGCCAAATATACATATGGACCAACAGCCATCAACCTCGCCTTTATCATATTATGTTGCAAACAAAATGAGACTTGCTTTAGTTAGATATGGCATTGTTCTTGCACTACATTATTATTTCAGGTGTCTTGTTTCTCTTAAAGTGTTAAGATAACTATATAATGGCCGTCTCAGAAAAGCGAATAACTGTTGAGGGCTTTACGCTGTCAATTCGGAACTCTGCCGACATAAGGGTAAAAAAGACAAGTCTTAAAAGATTTGTCTGTGACCTTAAGATGTAAGCCTACTCCATTTGCCCTTAGTAGCTCTCACTCGAGAAATGCAGTCTTTTATGACACATAATAGAGGTGGCTGACATCGATGGACCAAGCAGCTCAGTCACTCACTCAAAGGCCAAACTCCACACAAGAAGAAAGAATAATTTAATTATGTATACCTTATCAGTTTGTGGTTTTGGATGTTTGGTAAATATGGTAATTATGTAAATGCTGAAATTATTGGTGTCATTTTAATGTTAACTGCTTTGAAAAGGAAAATATACCAAGATAAGCCTGAACCTTTCACAGGCAGAATCATGCTGACAAAAAACAGGCAATATTAATTAGTTTTAAAAAGCAATGAATAGTTATTGTAGAAGAAGTCAGAAAAAATGAACCATAAGAAAATCTGCGCTCTATCACTGGAGTCCACAAGAGACTACCCCAGAAAAATAAGAGATGGTATTTAAAATGTCCTCTCCATGAATCATTTTACTCTTTACCAACCTCCTACAATATGCAAGAAAAATTATTTCATATAATTTGTCAATTACATGTAGATTACTGAGCTGCTATGGAATCTAAATATTGCAAATGTGCTAACTGTGCCCTGAGGCCTAAAATTTCCAAGATGATTTTAATCTGGATGCAATCCCTTCACCATTGCTTTTATCTCTCTGACAAGTAATTAGGATATTAGGCAATCTAATCAGGCTTTTATTGGTTTCTGGGAAGCTGAGCCAACTTTTGAAGTGATGTCAATTACAGATATCAAAGTTTGGAACTTGAAAGCAGCTTATTGAACTTGAAGATTGAAAGGAATCAGAAAAATGGTACCTGTCTAGTGTCTACCAAAATGCGCTGCTTTTTACCATTCAAGCAACTTTCAGGTATTACCTCTGGAATCAATCATAGAATGATAGTTCCACAAATGGGGGAGAGAAGCTTTGCATATGTTTGCTATATGTTTAACTCAAATATTGGTGTGCATGTCCGACATTGATTACTGTGCATGGTTATGAGTCAATTACAGGTCTGTGAATGGCAAGATGTAGATGGCCAGGAGAAATTTTACAATTTTATACAATCCAAAACGATATATTTGGCCATAAATTTGTTACAGTCCTTGTCATACTTACGTGGAATCTCAAGTTCTTTTACCAATGTGAATCCACCAAACTGAGCATCACAGTTTCAACTCAGTGTCAGAGTGAAAATTGGGTCTGGGAAAACCCATACAAGTTTGACATCACAGATCAACATTGGCTAGAAGCTGGGGAATCTGACCCAGTTTGAAATGACATCACAGCTTGTAGTTAATTTACATATATTGCCATGCTAGAATAGAGTCATCTCTGACATGACAGTTCAACAGCATAGAAAGTATGTAGTATGTAGCTATATACTTATATGTTCTTTTTTCTTTTCTTTTTGATTTTTCCAATATGCAAATGATTATGTTTAATGTATTTAAGACTCTTTTGGTAAAGGCAAATACGTCAGTATTGGCGTCAGCCTACCATGATTAATGCTGACAATTTTTGTATGTCGATGTAAATATTATTTTATAATGGTCAATAAACTATTCTATTCTAAAAAAAACTTGAAATACCACGTAAGTATGACAACGACTGTAAATATCCAGAGGAGGCCTTCAGTGACATAAGATCCTCCTGGTCAGTATGAAAAATGTATAAAGGTGGGCAGCCATGCTGAAAAAGAGGACCAATGCTTGGAAATCATTAGCATTTTAGTCATCATCATTATCATCACCATAATAATAATAATGATAATCAATTACCATTTCGGACATCATCTTCTCCTCTAAATTTGTGTAGGCAATTGTAGGCCTACCAGTAAATTTCATACCATCTTGGAGTAAACAAACCTATTCATTTTTACACAATGATTAAAAATGAATGATTACTGTATCATTAGTCATGACTGCCTTTGCATTATATCCACGTCCCTTAAAGAAACCACAGGTACAAAAGAATCGCAAGGATAAATCCCGTGCTCCGACTCAAGCTCTTACAGCTGACACTCGGTTGAAAGGCTTTGCAGCACCGGGTACACATACAAGCAACTGGGGAGTTTGTTTCTGAGAAATGAAATACAATGTGTGAGTTTATTCAGACAACAGCTGAGTTATGGTATTCTCTTTTTGTCTTTCAACATCAAACGAATGCTTGGTAATACCTTGGGATAAACAACCTCCCAAATGTCCTGTTAAATTGGGATGAGACAGACAAATGGAAAGACTAATGTTGGTTGTAAGTCAGGATCCATTCAGTGTGTGCTTCCTTCTTGCTGTGATGTCGTCATTTATGACATGGTCACACATTTTCTTCAGATTATTGAGCTCTACGTTGTCGTAAACATTGATAGACCGTGGCAGATAGCTCATGCCTTTCAAACCACATGACATGTTGACATTGAGCTCCATCCTTGTTGATTTATAACACCCTTTACTGTTAGCGTCGTCTCATCCTTTGCTGACAGTTAAGGTGACTCAAGCGTGGTACACTGCACATACTTCTGAGCAGCCTGGTTGCCTAGCAACATAGCGTCACAACTGCTGCAGGCCCTGAAAAAGTTGTGACGTCACCATTTTCTGCTCTCTTTTTTTTAACAGCATGACAGCCAGTAATTTGCTATTTAAATGAGATCTAATGCAGCTAGAAGCATAATTATTTTCTATGAATGCAGTAACACCTACTCTATGCTAGTTCAAAGTTTCAGCTTCTCATCTTTATCCAAAGAATTTTCTCAACTAATTTCATTCAACTGGGTCTAAAATTGTCTTTATATCTTTAAATTGACATTGACATAGTCATGGCACTGCAGTTAAAAAACGACTCGGTGAAAATTTTTAATTTTTTGCCATTTCTTTGACAATAACTTGTGTATGATATATGCAAATTTTTGAAAAAATTTGTATGATCGTTTTCCTAAAATTTGATTACTGCCAAAATTGATGCATACAAAATCAGCAATTAATTTGTGTATTGGTGCCCTTTGAGCTCTTACAGAAAAAAGTATTTTAACCTTTTTCTTCAAATTTGTGGAAAATGTATTGGTGTACATCCATGGGAATACATTTATGATGTTTTTGTTTGACAAATGCATGTAACGCTTTATTCTGTGGTACATAACCAAAAACTCAATTTATGACTTTTAAGCAGTCATCAGGCCAAACATACTGTTGCCATGGCAACAAAACGAGTCGGTGAAATTTTTTTGTTTTTCATTTTTGGGATGTATGGGTCCCATAGAGAAACTGTGCAAAATTTTAGAAAAATCTGTATGATTAAACTACCATGCATGAGTCACCTTAAATTCCCATGAAACATTTTCCAGCTCATCAAAAGCTTTCCTTCTGAGACAAGCATTCGTTTGAAGGAATCCTCTTTTGTGATCCCAATGGTCTATATCAGGAACACAGGACAAAAGGGAAGAGTGGCTTTGACACTATTGTATCAATCTATCATCATCCATACCAATAAAAATATGGACAGGAAACGTCACTTGGTCAGTGTGATGAGACATACAATTGTAAGCAGAAGCAGAACCAAGACATCTTATCATTATATAGCCTATTGGCCCCTGGACAATGCTGTTGACTACCCACAAAATAGGCAAAATCACTGTGGTCATTTCACATTAGAGCTATTTGCAGATTGGCGTTCCACTGAAAAATGAATTGTCTTATTTTCAATTTGAAAACTGGCTTTGCCACCTCAATGACAGTTGTCTGTTGGTCTCCTGATCTTCTTATTTGATGAAGTAACTTAAGTCATTTAATTAGTTTATTTATTGTCACCTATGCTGCTAGATAAGCATAGAATCAACTGATTAACCATAACTGACACAAACGAACATTTTTAAACCAGTGACATCACACGACCAAGTAGAAAGTTAATTTTGAAACAGTTTCGACTGCCAATCTGCAAACAGCTATAATGGACCTGTGTTCAAACACACTCCTGTTCTTTTTTGACACATCAAAGGAGCCTGATCTGCAGGAATGAAATATGCCAGCAGCTCTTGATCACTTGTCGAAGATCTATAAAACTCGGTGTTAATGACAAATGGAAAGAGATGGATGGAATCATATTGCTGCTGGACAGCAGAGAAAACAAAGTGAGCAGTAGATTATACCACTGGTTTTCCCAGGTTGATTTTCTGTGCAATTACCAGCACATAAACCTGTCAACCAAGTCACTCTGATAGCTCTTAGAATAGGTTGAGCCTCTGCATATGAATCTAGCTCATGGTTATCTTAAAAGGATGAAATGATTTAGATAAGAGCTTCTGGAGAGCTTTCTTCCTGGTAACAGAAGGCAACAAGGATTTGGTTCGGGACAACCGGGAAAAAGATTGCGTACCTATTGTTTGTTTTTGGCAGGTTTTCTGGCTGACTAATAATAGTGCCATGGAGCTAACATAATTGTAAGGTTGAACTTTTGGAAGAGTAATGTGGTCACACTTTTAAGACATCACCCGATCCCTGAAAATATATTTTGGATACCCCAAGTCCTAAAAAAAATCCTGGTGTGCAGTTCCTGGAAATATTAAACCTCGCAAATTCATTATTTTAATGGCCACTAATTTCGCCTGCCAAGTTAGTTGCCCAGCTCAACATCTTGCCAGTAAATTTTTTGGCAGTCTGCTAATTCTCATATTTTTAAGTTGGGTAACGTATCGATGACATGGTACGTCATAAGGAGCGCCATACTCAATAATTTGTAACACTGTTTATATCAGCATCATCTCATCCTGTGCTGACATTTAATTTTCATGAAATATTTCCAGCACAGCAATTGCTCTCATTCTGAGACAGAATTTCTGAACTGCATAAAATTTCTGTGATGATTTTAATCTGGACGCAATCCTTTCACCGTGGCTTTTATCTCTCTGACAAGTAATTAGGATATTAGGCAATCTAATCAGGCTTTTATTGGTTTCTGGGAGGCTGAGCCGTTTTGAGCCAACTTATCAAGTGATGTCAACTACAGATATCAAACTTGAAACTTGAAAGCAGCTTATTGAACTTGAAGATTTAATTGAATCAGAAAGAAAATTAAGCATCTGTTCACAAAAATGTTGTGGTTCATGCTATCCAGGCAAATTTCTGACCAGTTTTCTTCAAATTAAGATATTGAAAAGCTGTGGTATGTTCCCTGGTATCAATTGTATAATCATAATTTCACAAATATGTGAGAGAAACTTAACACATTGTTGCTGTATTTGTAAATATCGCAAAAATCTTGAACAGTGATAGCTCTACATTGCACAAAAATGTTTGCGATTTATCAAGATAATCGTTTTTATAACACGGTCACAAAGCAATGTGAATGTCTATAAAAAGTACAATTACAAACAAAAGAATGTTGAAATGTAATAGAAGTGGAGCTGCTTGATGTCTGATAGCAGACAAGACCACACTCAAACTGAATTGGATGATGAAAATGCATCAATTATTTGTCTTGGCATTGTCAACCTACAGGAAACAAATTTTAAACAACAACTGTTGAAATGAAAAAATGCAATTACGAGTATCTCACGAGATACCTTTTTGTCACTGAAATGTAATGATTACTTCAAATGCATTAAAGAACATAACTAGAAATCAATGTACCTGATTATATATTGAATAGAGATATTTAAAGATCACTGTCCCTTTACAAATGTTCAGCTGATATAACTAATTTAACAGGTGTTTATTTTCTGTCAATGACATGAAGTATCATGAGATAAACGGGAAAATAATGTCAAATCATCCACATTACACTTCAGTGGGTCTATCCGATTACACCACAAGCATTCTGTTATTGGAAATTTATTCAATTTAAAAAAAGCTAAAGTAATGTTATACTCACATGTTTGTAACTGATTGATTTCCTAGCATTACAGCATAACAAGTGGTTTCTAATTCCTTTCAAAGCCAAAATTTCTGAAACTATAAATACAAGCTGAAGCATGGCAGACAATAGGGCATCATATCTGACAAATTTGATGCATAATACAGTACAAGATTAAAATCAAAGAGATTCTTAAAAATGATATACTTGTTGTAGCTGAAACCAACTCAGACCAGACTGGCATAAATCTATGATTCCATATCTTTTCAGGGAATTGCCTGTTGATGGGAGGGTAAATCTTATAAATGGCCCATCTGATGTGGTTTTGATCTGCTCCCGGTCAATGTGAACATAACGCAGTTGATGCACAAAGAAGGGCAGACCACCTGATGCAATAAAGTTATTGGACGTCAGTAGATCGGGATTTTGTTGGTGTTCTGTGCCCTTTAAGAGTGAAGAAAAATACTCAATGGGTAACTGCAGATCCAGGGAAGGGGCATGGGATAGAATGATAGAAAGGAATATTTGGAAGCAAGTTAGTTAGATAACAAACACTTTGGAAAAAGCAGCCTCGAGATCACCCATTAAATTGGGATGATGAGGGACAATTACTAAGACTTATGGCGGTTATTAGTTAGGATTCATTCAGTGTTTGTCCCTGATGACTGTAGGATGACCACATTGATGAGATGGTCACACATTTTCTTGATATTATTGAGCTCCACGGTGTCATATACATTGATAGACCATGGCAGATGGCTCAGGCCTTTCAAACTACATGGACATGGCGATGTGAAGCTTGGTCCTTGTTGATTTATAACACTCTTCAATTAATGTAGGCACCATCTCATTCTGTGCTGAGAGTAAAATTCCCATGACACTTTTTCCAGCTGAGAAGGCCATTATAGCTATTCGTTTGTGTTAAAATTAATGAAGTGACAGAGATAAATTTTAAGGTATCCTTAACTTTATGGTCAATTAACGGAACATCAATTTGTGAAACAGAAAAAGACATAGCTTATTGGTCAATGGGGTGATGACACAGAAACATGGCTAATTCACTGCGGTCATTTGACATCTATGTACCTGTCCTCAGAGTCACTCCTGAAATTCTTTGACCCATCAAATGGATTCAACATCAATGAATAGTTTATGTGCCACTTGTTGTAGCTGTTGTCGGGTAATTGAAATCATCAATTTAGATGAAATATGACTACTGCTGGACAACGGAAAGAACAAAGTGAATAGTAGATCATATCAATTGTTTTCCCAGTCTGATTTTGCTGCGCAATTACATGCACATAAACCTGTCAACAAAGTCACTCCAGCTGCTCTTGGAGTGGTCCAACCTCCAAATATGAGTCTCGTGTACGAGAGTCTTAAAAGGACGAAATGACTTAGATGAGAGGTTCTGGAGAGCTTACTGCTTGGTAACAGAAGGACACAAGGATCTGGTGGTGGATAACCAGGAAAACATTGAGTACCGTAATATGGGGTGAATCGGGACAGATTTGGCCGTTTGTCTGTGTTAAAATTGACAAAAATCAACTCAGAAACCGAAATATGGTGTCAAATTGTGTCCCAACAGAAGGTCTATCTTTCCATAGCAGCTTGAAATGATATCTTAAATTACCAAGGCACAGGGCCCAAAAAACCACTGTCCCAATTCACACCACATTATGGGGTGAATCGGGACAGTCCATTATTTCAACAATCAATACTTCCTAGCTTCCTTAAATGATTGCTTCCTATGACTAAACATTAGAAAACATCTTCAAAATGCAAAATATTTATTTTCAGGAAAATCTGAAACAATTTCCGTTGATAATACACATATAATAAAAAATGTGGTAAATGGCAGAAAACTGTCAAAAACTGTAGTTATCTGCTAATTTTGCAAGTGATTACAAATTCTGGACTAAATCCATAATAAATGATGCCAAGTTTAATAATATTTATCAAAAAGCCATGCCAGTACATTCAAATGAAAATTGGTGGAGTATATTTTTATAATTCCCGAAACTTTGCCATTGGCCTGGATCTTAACCCATGACCAAACATACATAATCCCACATCTAGTCTACTATTCTGATTCCCTGATACCATTTAAAATTTTTAAAAAGTTTCCTACAAGTTTGATGGCTCTGGTGTTTATATTTTTTGAGAAATGAGCAAAGTTTTGACCAGTATGTTAAAATTCAAATTATGCAGGGCCAGGTTTAAGGTGCTGCAGTTCCTTACTGCCTGCAGTTAGAAGTATGAAATTTTTTCACAGTATACTCTGGTATGTGAACTATACATGTGCCAAAAATAAATTCCCTAGGTTGAGTAGAAGTGGTTGATCTTTGAAGAAATAATACAAATACCTGTCTTGTCCCGATTCACCCCTGTGTCCCTATTCACCCCATATTACGGTACTAGATCATACCCATTGTTTGTTTTATTGTTTGTTTTATGCAGGTTTTCTTGTTGACTACATAGGGAAAATGGCAGAAGTTTGTTGTGTGCCATGGAATCTGGTGTTATATTGAATAGCACAACGACTTTTTATAAAAGCTTCAATTTTCAGATATGACAAGCAATACACATGCATTACTACAATAAATCAACCCAATGCCTGTTAGTCACATTACAATTCTTATTAGCCTAATATTTCTTAAATTATGTTTTCAGTAACTCATACATTACTTTTATAGACAAACAGAAGGACAGAATAGCAAGTGTAGTCCTTATCATTTTTTTTCATTTTAGCAGCAAGATATTGGTGGCCAGAAGAAAATGTTTATACAATCCAAAACTTCATCTGGTCGGCTGGATAATTGTTGAATGTTGAAACGAGGCTTTAGTATCATCAGACAGCAGACTTCTTGGACAGCCTGAGTTCAGCCAGGCCCTTTGAATCTGTTAACCTTTTAATGCAATTAAACTCCCAAAAATTGAGCTAGAGGTGAAAGGAAGCAACAGAAAACAAAGATCAGAGAAAATTTTAAAAAATCCCATTACGAGAAAACAATGTTGAAGTGTCACAGGAGTAGAGCTCTTTGATGTCTGACAGATAGCCAACAAGAACACATTCAAACTGAATGGGATCATGAAAATTTATCAGTTACTAAATTTTGGCATTATCAACCGGCGTGCAACAAGTTAGTTAAGGTGGCTCGAACTCATGAACTTTCTAAGATAGGATTTCTTAAAAATAGTTTAGAATGATCCAAAATATAGTTTATAGCAAGGATATGTAAAAAAAAAGTGGTAGCAACCAGCCTTTTTTTCAAAATATTTGAGGATATGTACAAGAAAGTCAGTCCACGCAAACCTGAAAACTCAATTTTTTACTGTGAAGTTTGCCCTGCCATTCAGTGGTCATGCATCCCATATTATGCAATGAAGGATGAAATTAAAGAAGACACTTTCACGGAGAAGCTGATTATAATTTCAAAGAGATATATTTAGTTTAAAGTGCTTTCCAAGGGGCTCGGAGTAAAAATATTGATTTTGACAATTTTAGATTTTTTCATAAACCATGGCGCAAAAAAAAATTGGCATGATAGGATTTCTCATTTCTTTGTCATTTATTTCCAAATATTATGAGGAACAATAAAAAGCATAAGAGAAGGTTTCCTACCGCGGTGGATTTTGATATAAAAATTTATTTGTATCTCAAAGTCATTTTTGAGAAATTAGACCTGCTTGCCGAAAATCGCCTGTAAAAATTTTCTGTTTTGAGTATCAAGTTGATTCTTCGGCTGTATGTAGTACTCTTCATAGCGCATCTAATGCTCTAAACGAGAAGTCTCTAACCCCAATAGAAGTGGCACAAATTGCAAACGAAGCGGCCGATGCATGAGATGCTCAAAAATAAAAAAAGATCTTGAAGCAGTGTCAGCACTGTGGTGACGTGACCATAGATAGGGCCTGCCTGGCTGCGTGTCAATGTGCGCTAACGACCACTTTGCATGAGTAGCGAGCCACCTTAAGTGACAATGTCAAAATTGCCTACACAAGACTAACTAAAGTTTGACAAAATTTAGTCTTTGACTAAGTTAATTAATCAGCCAAGAGGCAAAAATTTACTTATTAAGTATGTCACATGAGCTCCTTGGAAAACATCATGGGTTAGTAAATTTATTAATTTCATTATCCATACTTTTGTAAATTTATTAATAACATTAGGAATAAATTGGTCAAATTACCGATTATGTTTTTAATCTGCTATGGCAGAGCAAATTTATTTCTAAGTTATCAGTAAAAATTCTTATACAATTGTTTGAAATAAAATCATTTGTTATTAAAACAAAACAATTCATATTTAAAAAATGATGGAAATAATACTAAAAATCATGGCTCTCTTAGAATGATAACCACATTCATTTAAGAATACCTGAAACCTGGAAGAAAAAATAATCTCAAGGATTAATCGCTTACTCCCACTCAAGCTCTCAGGGCTGGCATTGGGTTGAAAGCTTTAACACTAGATCAGGCACACAGCAAACCAACTGGGGAATTTGTTTTAGAGAAACGCAAGACTACACTCTTAAAATTCATTGGGACATCAGCTGAGTTATGATATTCTATTTTGGGAAACACCTTGGGAAAAGCAACCTCAAAGTCCCCCCATTGAATTGGAATGATGAGACAATTAGTAAGACTTATGGTGGTTATAAGTCAGGATTCATTCAGTGTTTGCCTCCTTGTGGGTGTAGGATGACTTCATTGATGAGAAGGTCACACACTTTCTTCAGATTATTGAGCTCCATGGTGTCATAAACATTGATAGACCATGGCAGATGGCTCAGGCCTCTCAAACTACATGTCCTGGTGATATGGAGCTCCATCCTTGTTGATCTATAGCACTCGATAATGTCAGCATCATCTCATTTTGTGCTGACAGTTAATTCCCATGACCTTTTTTCCTGATCATCGATATGTCATAACTTTTCTTCTGGGCAGTCCTTGGATGTTGGATGATTTTATCTCTTTTGTGATCCGAAACACAAATGAATAAACCGTTTATGTAAGCTAAACAAAATAAGACAAGTGCACATACATATCTTCATCCATGCCATTAAAAGAGGGGAGGTTTTTCCCAGCTTGTCAAGTGATTTGAGCTTCCAGTTATTGGATTCCAGGTTCAATTCCAACGCTGGCTGTGTGACTGTATCCTCATTTTGGACATCATTATCAATCATCCTTCACCTCATCACCATATCCTCCTCTTGTCCTAGAGTGCATTACTGTAGGACATAAATACAGGACATAAAGCCCTACTCATGCATACATACATCAATCCATCATGGGAAATTTGAAATAGTAAAAGGTTTCCAAGATGTTAAATCAAACTTTATTCACCAGCCAAGGTGACAATTTCTGATAACACATAGTTAAAAGAAAAGAAAGTAATTAAATTTTGTGGCTAATGAAGCCAACCCAACATGTTGGTGAGAAAATGAATAATCTATTAATATGACAGAATTTGATATGCAGACAAGATATCATTTTAATTAGCAGAGAAAAGTTGCATTTTAAGGGTTGCTTCTGTCAGGTACAAACATGAGTGATTAATCATCTAAAAGCTTAAAAGTTGGGAACAAGATTTCATAGATGATTAGAGAACCAGGTTATCTTGTGAATTTATGCTGCAACTTGGTTAGACAGATGAAACTCTGTAATTTTGTATCTTGTAGAACTAAAAAGAAATCAAATTTTTGTCTGTATCTCAAACTTGGGCTTACAAAAAAAAAGCTAAAATTCCATGTATATATACCTTATGTTTTTTTCGTAGCCCTTGAGAAAATCTTGCTTAGACATATAGTTGGTATGATGTGTGACACAATCCTTTCCTGGTTTTCTGACTCAATGTCCTTGTGGCCTTCTGTTTCCAGGCAGCAAGCTCTTCAGAAGCTCTCATCTATGTCATTTCGTCCTTTTAAGATATATGTACACCAGACTCACATTGAGAGGTTGGAACCACTCTAAGAGCAGCCAGAGTGACTTCGCTGACAGGTTTATGTGCTGGTAATTGTGCAGAAAATCAGCCCGGGAAAACAATTGATATGATCTACTATTCACTTTGTTCTTTCGGTTGTCTAACAGAAATAACATATTTCATCCGTAACTGTTTCCATTGCTCACAGCTTTTGCTTTATTCCTGGAAGTCAGACTCATTTGATGGGTCAAAGAACAGCAGGAATGACTTTGCGGACAAGTATATTGATGTCCTAGTCCTGCATTGAATTAGCCAAACATATTTTATGCCACTCCATTGACCAAGACCAAGAAGCTATGTCTTGCTCCTTGTTCTGCTTTGCAAATCAGATGTCTCAGTATCAGACCATAAAGTTGAGTATGTGTCATGTAATTCAGTCTTTTATTGGAATGTGCGAGGATAAAAAAGCATCAAAGCCAGTCTTCATCTTTTGTCCACCAGAAAAATAACATAAGCCATTTGAGATCACAAGAGAAAGTTGTTCTTTCAAACTGTTGTCTCGCTATATGAGAGCTATTGAAGAGCTAAAAAATGTTCATGAGAATGTAAAGGTCTGGAAAGAATGAGATGATATTAACATAATGATTATGAGTACCATAAAATCATTGAAGATGGAGCTATTTGCCACTATATCATGCAGTTTAAAAGGCACTCTCTGCCATGGCCTATCAATGTTTATGACACCATGGAGCTCAATAATCTGAGGATAATGTGTGACCCTCTCATCAATGAAGTCATCTTACGCCCACAAGGGGGCAAACACAGAATGAATCCTGACTTACAACCACCATAAGTTCTACTAATTGTCTGTCATCATGCCAATTTAATGGGGGGACTTGGGTGTTGTTTTCCCAAGTGGTTTGTGTAACCCAACATTCGTTTGATGTCTACAGACAAAAGAACTCCATAGCTCAGCTGTTTTCCCAAAAAACTCGACATTGTATTTCATTTCTTAGAACAAGCCTCCCAGTGGGTTGTGTGCAAGCCTTATGTTGGAAACCCTTTAAACAAAATGTCAGCTGTAAGAGTTTGAGTGGGAGTAAGCCATTTTATCCTTGTGATTCTTCTGTCTGATGAGCTTGTTTTTAGAAGCAGGGATATAATGCAAAAAAAGTAATGATTAATGAAAAGGTACATGTTTGTCTCTATTCATTGCACAAAGATAAATGGTTTTGTTTACTCTAAGATGGTATTTAAAAATATTTTTATGGACAACACAGACATTTGGCACAAAAAATATTACTGTTGCCCGATTAGAGAGAAGTAGATGTTGACAGGAAGGTTGTCTGGAAAATTATAATTTTGAGAGCTTCCTGCCGTTAACCTGATTTACTTTCTTTTCATGTCACATATGTTATCCAGATCACTAATTGCAGAAAGATAAAAGAAGCATTAAGGCACGTGCATTATAAGAAAGCTTTCATCTTGCATGAAACTAATTATGTCCTTTTATTGCAAGATATCTGTAAGTGCCCAACTAATCAAATCATCATTAACTGTCCTTTCTATTTCTTTTCCACCCACATTTTGATGACAAAAACATCTGAACAAACATTATGTATACATGTATATTTTTATATTATATTTATATAAATCTTTCAAATTTTAATTAATCAATGTATATTAGTTCATCTTTCTTACACCGTATCCGTTTTTCATTGTGATACAGTGTTTATATGTCTGCAGCAATGCCTGGAGAGGCTGCTGATGATATTAAAAGAGCTGTTTGATTCATGTTTGTTCAAGTATAGTTATGCTTTGGTTAAAAGTGACCATTTTATGTCAATGAAAACATATGTGTATGGAAACATAATGTACTTCAAGAGGTTTATTCAGGTTTAATGTTTTTTAGCGTACAATAAGTATGCAAAAATGATAGTTTTCAATAAGCCGCATAATATATTATGAGCACTTAATGATTAGTGACGAGATGATGACATAAAGCGAGTCTCAAATCAATAAGGATAGACCTCTCATACATCATAACGTAAGGCAGAGCTCTTGTACATTGTGAGCCTTCTGTCATGGTCTATCAGTGTTTAAGCACCACAGAGCTCTATAATCTGCAGAAAATATGTGACCATCTCATAAACAAAGTCATCCTACACCGACAAGGATGCACACACTGAATGAGTCCTGAACTATTGCTATGTTCTATAAGTCTAACTGAATGATTTTTGTTTTTTCCTGATGTTTGCTTCTGTTGTTGCCTAGAATTACACCTATAGCCTCCAGCTCATTTTGTGGGAGTTTAATTGCATTAAAAGGTTGTCAAAATCAAAGGCTGCTGACTGAACGAACTGTATGAGTTTCTCATTGAAGTACTGTCTGGTGTCACTAAAAGCCTAATTAAATGCCCTGACTCATAGACAAACATACCATTGTAAACACATTACCTTCCAGCTAATTACATGTATATGTCACAGGCTCAGTCAACAATTATCTTCCGTACAGTATCAATACAACTTTCCAAAAGTGTTCTAGAAAAAAAGAAATGAATAGGAAAATTTTGTGTCTGTAACACAATGAGTAGATAGAATATTGACTTGGACCTGAAATGAACTGCAACTGAACTAAAACAATGGACCAGGAAAAACAAAGCATAATGTCAATATTGGTGGCTGTGAAATTGAGGATAGTGCAAACCAAATATGCATTGTCATCCAAACCAGACAGTGAATGTATTTTTAAAGCCATGTAAATAGTGATTTGGAATGCGCTTTGACTAAGCGCGGTTCAGTGAGACTTTTTCTGAACTCTCGACCACTGTTCAATCATTCATAAATGCAGCTCAAGGTTCAATACACTCTAAAAAATTTCAGACAAAATTGGTTTTTTAGATTCAAAATGGTTTTTTGAAAAACCAAATTTCAATGCAAAACCAACATGGATTTTTTAAACATCCATGTTGGTTTTTTTCATTGAAATTTGGTTTTTCAAAAAACCATTTTGAATCTAAAAAACCAATTTTGTCCCGACATTTTTTCGAGTGTACGTCTAGAGCTAGATGTGGCATAGAATTACTTAAGTGGAAAAAATGTGAATTTGTCATGTATTCGCCAAAAAACGACTCTTTAAAAAAAGTGTTATCAGAACATTAAGCCAGATACTTCGGACTAGCAGTTAAATTTCTGTTCCTGTTCCTGTTAATGCGGAGGTAGTGTCAGCTTGGTTGTAGCATGCTGGGCTGCCAATCGCCGGGTCAAGGATTCAAATTCAGCTCTTGCCAGGTCACCTGGGCCTATGTTGGATGGCTGTTTCAATCGACCTTTGCCTCACTGTGGTGTCCCCCTGCTGTCCTGATTAGCATACCAAGTGCATAAATGCAGGACATAAAGCCCCGATATTCCATCAATCCATCTTGGTCAATGTGAACTTAAAACACAGAGATTAGTAACCCATTTGATGGAATGAATTCATAAAGTCCTCCTATATCATTTGACTTGGATGAGGTTAGTGTGCACATTAGGAATTTTAAAACCCAATGCATAACTGCCAAATTTTGGGGAAGGTAAATAGAATGGATCACTTCAAAATACTGAGAACCAAAGTTATTCCTGGGTATTGTAAGGCAATGAGTCTTCATCTAAATTTTTATCTTTAGAAATGTTTTACACTACACTGTATGTTGGCTTTAATGTATCAGCAGTTGGTCTTGGAAACATATGTGTAATTAGTTGGAAGGTAATGTCTTTACAAACCTATGTTTGTCTAGGAGTCTGGGCATTTGAAGAGGCTTTTAGTGACACCAGACTGCACTTCAAGGAGAAACTTGTGCCGTTTGTTCAGCCTGCAGCCTTTGATTTTGGCAACCTTTTAATGCAATTAAACTCCAACAGAACGTGCTGAGGGAGTAGTTCTAAGCAAAACCAAAGCAAATATCAGGTACTCCAAGACGTAGCACTCAAGATTTACTGTCTGAAAACCAAAATACTTTGCACAAACTGAATTAGTTCACAAGATGGCATGTGATCAGGTATTTGTCTGGTCTAAGTCATCATAATAAATTGTTATTGGGTAGGGGGGTAAGCTCAGTTTATAGTGCTTTTGGCTGCCAACCGCTGGGTCAGATTCCGACTAAACAATACAAGATGCAGAGCGCCAATCATTCATGTCTCACCATCATATCATTTTAATAAAATGGATGATGACATCTACCTTTTTTATGATCACTGTCACTGTGTTCCTTTAGAATGCCTGGAAGACAAAGGAATCACAAGGATTTTAAATTGCTTACTCCCACTCAGTTATCAAGTTCTGAGTCTTACAGTTTACATTTTGGTTGAAAAGCTCTTCAGCATCAGGTACACATTTTCCAATTGGTTTCCAAAGAAATGTGTGAGTCTATTTGAATAACATAATTATGGTGTTGCCTAAGTCTATTTTATGTCAATGGACATCAAACAAATTGTGGGTGTCACCTATAAAACATTATAATTAGCCTATCAAATAGGGATCAAGAGAGAAAATCAGTCAGATTTACGGTTGTTTTGTACCAGGATTCATTCAGACTTCGCTCTGTGGTGGGCATTGCCACACATCATCCTCAGATAATCAAGCTTCATGTTGTCATTATTCCCGGTAGACATTGCGAATCATGAGAGCAAGTCCATCCTCATTGATTTGTGACTCTCTTTATGTCAGCATCATCTCATTATTAGTTCATAAATGCCAAAAACATATTCCCCAGCTCATTGAAAACTATTTCCGCCTATACATTTTTGGATGAAAAGTGAAAGCAGTAGAACACCAAAAGAAGTGTAAGATATTGATATTTGACAGAGGTCACACACAATGGGGTGTTGTATTGACTCAATGGTCAATCATGTTATAAAACAACTAATAATCTGCATAGTAATTTAACTTGACTTTCACATAGATTGGCTCCTTCCTTGTGGGAAAATTTGATTTTGAGAAAAAGACATTATTCTTTTGAAAGGTTGTTTTCAGTTCTTGCTCGTTCAATAGTGGCCCCATTTGAATAATTTTTGGTATTTTCCAAAATACATGCTAAGATTATCTACTTGTATGATTATTTCTCAAGCAATAAGACCAATTCTTCTTCTTGCACCAAACAATACTTTACAAGTTGTACAGAAAGGCGCATAGATGCCCAAAGCACCCTTTTGTACAGACTGGTTTTTGTAGTTATTCAGAGTAAAACGGAGCCAAGAACTGGTATTTTTAATTTCATTGTAAATTACAGTGTCAAGAGGTGGAAAACAGCATAATGCTCCTTTTGAAGTGACTAATAAGGTGCTTCCCAACTAAGTCCCTTTATGAATTGGTCAAAGTTTCTAATGGCAGCGACAAAAAAGGTACAACATAAACTTGGAAACTTCATGTTATATCCCAAGGAGTATCACCCTATACTTTGAAAGGTCCGCAATTTCATTAATTTGAACCACCTTTGATCATAATTCAAAGATATTAATCCTGAGGTCTTGAACCTCTCAAAAATTCAGATAATTCTAAAAGAAACTTCTTGACACTAAGAACCTTTTCATGCTCAGTGGTTGAGATATAAATAAATATAAATTATATCTTAAATGTTTGGTTCAAAGAGTCAGGCACTTACAGATATCTTACAATAAAAGGACGTTATTAGTTTCATGAAAGATGAAAGCTTTCTTTTAATGTGTCTTAATGCTTCTGTTATCTTCATACAATTAGTGATCCATATAACATGATATGATGTGAAAAGAAAGTGAATCAGGTTAATGCTAGGAAGTTCTCATTATAATAATTTTCCTGGTAAAATGTTTCCTGTATTATGAGGCTCCTTGTTACAAGACATGGACTCACTTTCCTCCTGCCGTTTAGAAGCTTGTTAACTGTTTTAGTTATTTTGTACCTTGAAGAGATATAGATATAATAGATATGGTAAGTCCAACATTCTAAGCCAACTTCTAGGCTCTCACGCGGGTTAATCGATGAGAATTGAATTGGAGAGACAGAAGGAGTCCTCAACATGTCAAACAATGTCATTTACCCTATATCAGGCTCTTCTTGCCCAGCATAGCCATAGACACTTTTACAAAGAACCTCCAATGTAACATGGAAAAACGCCATCCTCACAAGAGAACACTCCACAACCACAGAAGAGGTGGCCTTTTAATTTATTGGGCTACTGGAAAACAAAAAAACTTCCATGTACGTACTGGAAAGTAATCAGTATTATTTAGATACCAATTTGGAGGGTTCTAACATGCATTTTTGTCTGTTAGATCACGACTATTTCAAATGAAAAAAAGTTCATTTGTAAGGCTGCCTTCTGTCAGATACAAATTAATTAATCACAGAGAGAGCACTGAAAAGTTTAGGAATAAGATGTTCTGAATGTCTGGAGGAGATAAGGAGAGTTTCTGGGTTTTAGCTTTATTCCCTGTCAGCATGCCTCGGTGGTCCAACATCGGCCCAGCGTCAGTCCGATGTCAGCAGCATCGGACCAGCTTCGGGCCGACGTTGGACCGCCGAGGCATGCTGATAGGGTTTAGACTGGCTTATTTGAGGAATGAGTAATATCTAAGGAATAAAATAGTGCTTAGATGTTCACTGTTGAGTTTCCATACTGATCGTCCACACTATCTTGTGTATGACTTCACTCTAGAAAATGAAGCTTATGTCAAACAGGTGGGAGTTTTGCCTGACGGGGTAGTAACATATCACACGTGAGTCTAGGGGGGGTATTCATTTTTGATAACAGTTCCAAGGAGGGGGGTAAGAAATTTTAACGAAGAAAAAATGTTATAAAACTCGCATAAAACTCACTTTATTTAGACTTTTTTAAGCACAAAAACCCCGAAATGACACAAATCTGTACGCGTGACCTTGTATAATAGTATATGCTAGAAACCTAAGGGTTGGGCACTAAAAATCCGCATAAACTTGAGGCGGGGTATAACTGTTTGTTAGGAAGTCCCACGCCCTCCCCCCCCCCCGGGCCCCCCCCCCCCTCACCCCAAGTCATATATTCTGAACTGTCCCTTATCGGACCGGATGTAAGTACAGAATGATGTAGAAGCAACTTCATAATTTTCACATCATTTACACTGACTACATACCATAGCTATCATACATTGTATGCAGGAATTATTTCCACCAAGGTTCCAATTTGCACAAATGCCTGATTTGATGTATCATTAGAACCAAGGTTGTTACATACAAAGAGCCTTGACAACCTTCCTGTCGAGATTGGCAAATTGCAAACCAAGATTTATCAGGCACTTGTACTAGTTTCATGTGACAGCTGAGAAGATCAAGGCTACATGCATTTCCTGACTGAGTGCAATCAGATACAGATACTGGATTTATTTATTTTATGGGATACGGTTTGATAATCCATTTCTTAATGTGAAGAACAAGAAGTTTGATGGAAGTCAATGTTGATTATTGGTCTTGCAACCACGCACCACAGAAAATAATATTCCGGTAGCTAGTCAGGCTTTCAGCTCTTTTGCCCCTTTAAAACAACAGCAACAACAACAAAAATCATGAAATTGGACTGGAAAGGCATAGGTTCATCAAAATTTTGCCAACTGATCAATGAAAGTTAGATATGACACAAAGCAAGTCTCAAATCAATGAGGATGGACCTCTCATACATTGCAGTGTTAAGCAGAGCTTTTGTTCATTGTGAGCCTTCTGTCATGGTCTATCAGTGTTTAAGCACCACAGAGCTCTAAAATCTGCAGAAAATATGTGACCATCTCATAAACGAAGTCATCCTATACCCACAAGGATGCAGACACTGAATGAGTCCTGAATTATTGCTAAGTGCTATAAGTCCTACCGGATGATTTCTGTTTTTTTCTGTTGTTGCCTAGAACTACACCTCTAGCCTCCAGCTCATTTTGTGAGAGTTTAATTGCATTAAAAGGTTGTCAAAATCAAAGGCTGCTGACTGAACGAACTGTATGAGTTTCTCATTGAAGTATGTCTGGTGTCACTAAAAGCCTCCTTAAATTCCCAGACTCCTAGACAAACACAGGATTGTAAACACATTACCTTCCAGCTAATTACATGTATATATGTCACAGGCTCAGTCAACAATTATTTCCCGTACAGTATCTATACAACTTTCCGAAAGTGTTGTGAAAAAAAAAGCAATGAATAGCAAAATTTTGTGTCGCTAACACAATGAGTAGATAGACTATTGACTTGGACCTGAAATGAACTGCAACTGAACTAAAACAATGGACCAGGAAAAACAAAGCATAATGTCAATATTGGTGGCTGTGAAATTGAGGATAGTGCAAACCAAATATGCATTGTCATCCAAACCAGACAGTGAATGTATTTTTAAAGCCAGGTAAATAGTGATTTGGAGTGCGCTTTGACTAAGCGCGGTTCTGTGAGACTTTTTCTAAACCCTCAACAACTGTTCATAGTGTTCAATCATTTATAAATGCAGCTCAAGGTTCAATACACTCTAAAAAATTTCAGATAAAATTGGTTTTTTAGATTCAAAATGTTTTTTTGAAAAACCAAATTTCAATGCAAAAAACCAACATGGATTTTTAAAAAAATTGGTTTTTCAAAAAACCATTTTGAATCTAAAAAACCAATTTTGTTCAGAAATTTTTTTGAGTGTACGTCTGGAGCTAAAAAACAGTGTTACCAGAACAGTATAAGCAGATTCTTCGGACTAGCAGTTAAATTTCTGTTCCTGTTTAATGCGGAGGTAGTGTCAGCTTGGTTGTAGCATGCTGGGCTGCCAAACGCCGGGTTCTAGATTCAAATTCAGCTCTTGCCAGGTCACCTGGGCCTATGTTGGATGGCTGTTTCAATCATCCTTTGCCTCTCTGCGGTGTTCCCCTTCTGTCCAGATTGGCATACCAAGTGCATAAATGCAGGACATAAAGCCCTGATATTCCATCAATCCATCTTGGTCAATGTGAACATAAAACACGGAGATTAGTAACCCATTTGATGGAATGAATTTATAATGTCCTCCTATATCATTTGACTAGGATGAGGTTGGTGTGCACATTAGGAATTTTAAAACCAAATGCATAACTGCCAAATTTTGGGAAGGTCAATAGAATGGATCACTTCAAAATACTTAGAAGCAAAGTTAATTCTGGGTATTGTAAGGCAATGAGTCTTCATCTAAATTTTTATCTTTAAAAATGTTTTACACTATACTCTACGTTGGCTTTAATGTATCAGCAGTTCATCTTGGGGACATATGTCTAATTAGCTGGAAGGTAATGTCTTTACAAACCTATGTTTGTCTAGGAGTCTGGGCATTTGAAGAGGCTTTTAGTGACACCAGACTGTACTTCAAGGAGAAACTTGTGCCGTTTGTTCAGCCTGCAGCCTTTGATTTTGGCAACCTTTTAATGCAATTAAACTTCAACAAAATGTGCTGCAGGAGTAGTTCTAAGCAAAAGTGAAAGCAAATATCAGGTACTCCAAGAAGTAGCGAAAAGCTCAGTTGATGGTGCATTTGTCTGCCAATCGCTGGCAAGATGTAGAGCCCCATTCATCCATGCATCATTTTCGCCTTGATAGATGAATTATGATATTTACCTTTTTATAATCACTGTCTCTGAGTTCCTTTAGAATGCCTGAAAAAAAAAAAGGAATCACAAGTATTAATTGCTTACTCCCACAAAGCTCTCAAGTTCTTAGTCTTACAGCTTACATTTGGTTGAAAAAATCTTCAGCATCAGGAACACATATGAACCCGCAAGAGAATTGGTTTTCAATTGATTTCCAAAGAAATGTGTGAGTCTATTTGAATGACATAATTATGGCGTTGCCTAAGTCTATTTTATGTCAATGGATATCAAACAAATTGTGGGTGTCACCGAAGACCTTATAATGAGGAAAAAAACCTACAAGTTCCTATCAAATAGAGATCAAGAGAGACAATTAGTAAGATTTACGGTTGTTATGTATCAGGATTCATTCAGACTCCCCCACTCTGGTGGGTGTAGGATCACTTCATTAATGATATTGCCACACATCATCGTCAGATTATTGAACTTCATGGTGTCATAACTTCCAGATAGACACTGAGCCATGAGAGCAAGTCCATCCTCATTGATTTGTGACTCCCTTTTATATAGTTATTAAATGTCCATAACATATTCTCCGGCGCATTGAAAACTATTACAGTCTATAACTTTTTGGGCGAAGAATGAAAGCATTCCTCTTCTGAATAGAAACAAAAAGCAGCCGAAGAACATCAAAAGAAGGAAACTTGTGCAAGATATGATATGGATATTGGACACAGAGGTCACAAACAATGGGGTGTAGTTTTGACTCTGTCCTATATCATCCTATAAAACAATTAATAATTCACACATGATATTAATAAACTGATTTTCATATACAGGTGGGATGGCCCCTTCCCTGTGGAAAAATGTGAATTGGCGAAAAGGGCATTTTTCTTTTGAACAGTTGTTTTCAGTTCTGGCATGATAAATAGTCCTCCGATTAAATGATTTTTGGTATCCAGATCCATGTGAACATTTCCCAAATACGTGTTAGGTTTATGATACAGATATGATTATTTTTCATGCAATAAGATCAATTCTTCTTCTCGTATCAAACAAGACATTATAAGTTGTGCAGACAGGAGCATAGATGCCCTACGCACCCTTTTTACTGGCTGGTTTTTGCAGTTATTCAGAAAAAAGGAGCCCAGAACTCTTTTTTTTCTTCTTGTGACTTAATTTGAATGCCAAGAGGTGAATAACAGCACTGTGCTCCATTTTGCATTGGTAAAATTTTCTAATGGCAGCGACAAAAAAGGAACAGCATAAACTTGGAAACTTCAGGTTATATCCCAAGGAGTATCACCCTGTACTTTAAAGGTCAGAAATTTTATTTATTTAAACCACCTTTGTTCATATATTCAAAGATATTAATCCGAAGATCTTGAACCTCTCAAAAATTGTGATAATTCTAAAAGAAACTTTGTGACATTAAGAACATTTCCATAAACACTGTTGAGATATAAATAAATATATATTATATCTGCAATGTTTGGTTCAGACGTTTTTGTGATCACCATGTGGGTGGAAAACAAAGAGAAAGGCCCATTAATGATAACTTGATTAGTCAGGCACTTACAGATATCTTACAATAAAAGGACGTTATTAGTTTCATGAAAGATGAAAGCTTTCTTTTAATGTGTCTTAATGCTTCTGTTATCTTCATGCAATTAGTGATCCATATAACATATATGATGTGAAAAGAAAGTGAATCAGGTTAATGCTAGGAAGTTCTCATTATAATAATTTTCCTGGTAAAATGTTTCCTGTATTATGAGGCTCCTTGTTACAAGACATGGACTCACTTTCCTCCTGCCGTTTAGAAGCATGTTAACTGTTTTAGTTATTTTGTACCTTGAAGAGATAAAGATATAATAGATGGGGTAAGTCCAACATTCTAAGCCAACTTCTAGGTTCTCACGCGGGTTAATCGATGAGAATTGAATTGGAGAGATAGAAGGAGTCCTCAACATGTCAAACAATGTCATTTACCCTATATCAGGCTCTTCTTGCCCAGCATAGCCATAGACACTTTTACAAAGAACCTCCAATTTACATGGAAAAACCCCATCCTCACAAGAGAACACTCCACAACCAGAGAAGAGGTGGCCTTTTAATGTGGGGGCTACCGGAAAACAAAAAAAAACGTAAATGTACGTACTGGAAAGTAATCAGTATTAGTTAGACACCGATTTGGAGGGTTCTTACATGCATTTTTGTCTGTTAGATCACGACCGGAGGGAGGGATCTAACTGACAAAAATGCATCCCTATCAACATGCCTCGGAGGTCCACCGTCAGCCCGAAGCTGGTCCGATGTTGCTGACATCGGACTGATGCTGGGCTGACGTTGGACCGCCGAGGCATGCTCATAGGGATGTTAGAACCCGACAAAGAGGTGTCTAACTGACTTAGACATCATACGCTTCTTTTATTATACATTTTAACTTATAATTTTTGAAAAATGAACAATAATCTGATTGTTTGTTTGCTGTTGTTAACAGTGTTAATCCTTAGCAGGGCGCTAACATGCACATTTGTCAGTCAGATACCCGTTTTTCCAATGGTATAAGTATCTTGGTGATGCCTAATGGCAATTTGATTATGAGAATACACATGTATGAAGGAAGTTAAGATATCACTGCAGATTGCAATCAACAGCAAGTAGCTCCTGATGATAATTTATAAGGGAAGAACGATGTACACCTGGCAGCAAAATTATTCAACCCCTTTGATGTTTTCTCATAGACTCCAATAGTAAACAGGTTATGCAAAAATGAGTGTAGTGACATCAGAATGTATCAAATCACTAAAAGAATGATAGCATCACATACTACACAACATTATACTAAATCTGCTGTGAGGTATAACTAAATACAAATGGCAGGCTCCATTTCACATATGGGTCACAACTTTTGAAAAATTATAATTTCGCAAATGTTTGCCCCTTATCGGAAATGCAAACTGCCTACCAAATCTAGGTCTCCTTCACAGAATTCACAGTGTCCTTGAACGAAGTTTAGGGTTAAAAAAAATGTACAAAGAATCTGTCAGCGCAGTGTTGTAGTACATGGTCTCACCTTCGATTTGATGTAAAGATCTAAAAAATCTGTTGGGGAAATTTTGAGAAAATTGAAATTTAAAAGTTTTAGTTTTTCACACCCTTGTCGCATGCAAAATATAAGTTTTAGATCTATCAAATGGCATTGCAATGTTATTGAAACATCACAGCGTATCTAGCTATACATAAGGTTACTGAATCAGGTGAAACATACACATAAAAAGCATTTTATATATAATTTTCACATCATTTTCAACATTTAGGGGTGCTGCAAACTCACTGACTCACATAATGTGCCAAATCAACTATAAACATGGCCATTTCGCCTTCTTTATTTCATTAACCACAGAAAAGGGGCAATTGAACCACCATGGTGTGAGAAAATGCCTTGTTGAATTCATTAGTCATATTGTAAATTGAGATTTTTAGCATTTCACCAGTTAATGTTTTTCAAGTGGGATTCACAAAAACATTTGTAAAGTTATCTGACAACATATAGTGGACAAATGTAGGAATACCTGCTGTCGGCATCTCACAAGTGTGCATCTTCACCACAGCTTTGCATGTAAGTTGTATTTGACATTCAAGGAAATAATATATTTCGATAGAAGTAATTTTTAAAAAAAAAAAAAAAAATCTATGTAAGTGGTCTAATGGCTTAGATGATCAATTCCAAGTTTTGTTACAATGTTTCTTTCCGTATTGAAATGTAGGTAGCAATTTATGGTATTTTGAAGAATTTTAAGTGCCTTGTTTATCTGTTTTTGCCAATTGTTAAGATTATTTCACGGAATCTAGTGGTTACATACTTCCAAAATACATTTGTTCAGTTAAAGCGTGCCTTTGTGCAATCAACATAGTTTTGAATTAATAGTCAACAGATTCTTTTCCATGGTCACACAATTAATATTGTTTATCTTTGCATGCTGTAACTGAACAACTGAATTTTGGAAGTAAGCAACCATTAGATTCCATGAAATATTCTTAATAATTGGCAAAATAGGTAAAAAAGCACTTACAACTCTACAGAAGACCATTAAAATTACTTCCTACATTTCAATATGGTCAAAAACATTGCAATCAAACTTGGAATTGGTCATCTAAGCCATTAGACCACTTACATAGATTTTTTTTTGTTGATTTGAAAAATTACTTCCATCAAAATATATTATTTCCTTGAATGTCAAATACAACTTACATGCAAAGCTGTGGTGAAGATGCACACTTGTGAGATGCCGACAGCAGGTATTCCTACATTTGTCCACTATATGTTGTCAGATAACTTTACAAATGTTTTTGTGAATCCCACTTGAAAAACATTAACTGGTGAAATGCTAAAAATCTCAATTTATATGACTAATGAATTCAACAAGGCATTTTCTCACACCGTGGTGGTTCAATTAGCACTTTTCTTTGGTTAATGAAATAATGAAGCCGAAATGGCCATGTTTATAGTTGATTTGGCACATTGTGTGAGTCAGCGAGTTTGCAACACCCCTAAATGTTGAAAATGATGTGAAAATTATAAATAAAATGCTTTTTATTATTATTTTTCACATAATTCAGTAACCTTATGTAAAACTAGATTCGCTGTGATATTTTGATAACACTGTAATGCTATTTGATAGATCTAAAACTTATATTTTGCATGTGAAAAGGGTGTGAAAAACCAAAAATTTTAAATTTCAATTTTCTCAAAATTTTCCCAACAGATTTTTTCGATCTTTACATCAAATCGAAGCTGAAACCACGTACTACAACGCCATGTTGACGGATTCTTTGTACATTTTTTTTAACTCTAAACTTCGTTCAAGGACACTGTGAGAAGTTTGGAATTATGTTGTCTAATATGTGCTGTTGTCTTTTTTTATGATGTGATACATGCTCATGTCACTGCCCTAATTTTTGCAAGACTTGTCAACTATTGAATTCAATGGGAAAACACAAAGGGGTTGAATAATTTTGCTGCCAACTGTACATAATCACAATTAATCAGAAGCAATCGACAAAGTAATAATTCATATATTTTTGTGCTGCATTTTTATGCTGCCACATCTTTCCATTGCATGATGAAGTATGATAGCTCAAAACCTTTTCTTGGAACTTCTTCAAGAATGATATAATATGCAGTGGAACAGTGAGGAGTGCAATATCAGTTTTTATGGCACCGAGATGAGTACTTTCACAGAGGATGAAGCTGCAGGGTAAAATATGTTTGGTTATTTGTAAGAATTGATCATCAAAAAGCCCCAACATTTTGGTGTAAAATCAAAATCTACTCACAAAATTATGCCGACATGATATGGTTTGGTTCAGAAAAGTAAACTATTTCAAATGAAAAAAGTTCATTTGTAAGGCTGCCTTCTGTCAGATACAAATTAATTAATCACAGAGAGAGCACTGAAAAGTTTGGGAATAAGATGTTCTGAATGTCTGGAGGAGATAAGGAGAGTTTCTGGGTTTTTCGCTTTATTTAGACTGGCTTATTTGAGGAAAGGGTAATATCTAAGGCATAAAATGGTGTTGTTTACTGTTGAGTTTCCATACTTATTGTCTACAATCATGTGTATGACTTCACTCTAGAAAATGAAGCTTATGTCAAATAGGTGGGAGTTTTGCCTGACGGGGTAGTAACATTTCACACATCATTCAAGGGGGGTATTCATTTTTGATAACAGTTTCAAGGAGGGGTTAAGAAATTTTGACAAGGAAAAAATGTTACAAAACTCGCATAAACTCACTTTATTTAGACTTTTTTATGCACAAAAGTCCCCGAAATGACACAAATCTGTACGCGTGACCTTGTATAATAGTATATGCATGAAACCTAAGGGTTAGGCACTAAAAATCCGCATAAACTTGAGGCGCGGTATCAACTTTTGACAAGGAGTCCCACGCCCTCCCCCCCCCCCCCCCCCACCAAAAGTCATATATTCTGAACTGTCCCTTATCGGACTGGATGTAAGTACAGAATGATGTAGAAGCAACTTCCTGATTTTCACATCATTTACAAAGACAGCATACCATAGTTATCATACATTGTATATGCAGGAAACATTTCCGCCAAGGTTCCAATTTGCACAAATGCCTGATAATTATGATGTATCACTAGAACCAAGGTTGTTACATACAAAGAGCCTTGACAACCTTCCCGTCAAGATTGGCAAATTGCAAACCAAGATTTATCAGTCACTTGTACTAGTTTCATGCGACAGCTGAGAAGATCAAGGCTATGTGCATTTTCTGACTGAGTGCGATCAGATACAGATACTGGATTTATTTATTTCGTGGGATACAGTTTGATAATACATTTCTTAAAGTGAAGTAGAAGAAGTTGGATGGAAGTCAATGTTGATTATAGGTCTAGCAACCATGCACCAAAGAAAATGATATTCAGGGAGTCAGACTGTCAGCTGTTTTGCCCTTTTAAAACAGCAACAACAACATCAAAAAGCATGAATTCGACTGGAAATATAAGAAAAAATTTAAATCATGCATGGAACGATAAGATGGCTTCCAAATTTGATATCCAACACTATTCATTATCACTAAAATATTCTAAAACGTACAAGGAGAGGTGTGCGAAAGTTCTTACCAATTTTTTAAGCAACCCTATCTACTTGAAGTAGCTGAATGAAATTTTCACAGAATGAATTTCAGGTACATGTACATACTATCTATTTTCAGAAAATCAAAAATGTTGAAGTATTTTTAATTAATACCACACCCACCAGTCGACCCTGAGCCCATTTCAGCCGCACTTATCTCAAGTGCAAGCAAATCACAAATACCAGAGTTAAAAATTCTAATTGCAGTGGACTGTAGCTTGAAGTGAATGAGAAATTATATTTATTCTGTACTTGTTCTCTCTTGAGACACAGACATTAAATTGCGAGTTTTCATTTGCTTTTTATCCCATTGTCTATTGTTTATCTTAAAATTTGCTTGCAATGCATTGTAGGTCCATGTCAAACATTTTGCCAACTCATGCTTCATCAATGAGAGAATATGATACGGGTGAAAGCACAGTAAAGGCCTCAATTGCGTTTTGATCAGATAAAAGTAAATTTAGGGTCCTAGAAACCAATTTCTGACATAAAGAAGAATCAGTGCAGTATTTAAGCTTGATCAACAAGTAAATGTGAGAAATTTAGGCATTTTTCATGAGCCTACAATTAAAACCATGCTCTGGGTAGACCTTTAAAGTGGGTGTAATTTGTCAATTTTAGCATGTAACCACTGGCCCTTTTTCTGAAGCACCATCTATTGCAGCAATGCTGTAGCCTAATATTTAGTTCACATTCTGCCGGTGACATTATCTGTTTACTGTACCTTCCTGGCGTCTGTAGGGACCATTGGCTGACTTTTCAATATGATTATTATGGCAACCATGACGTCCAAAGAAAAGGCCTGCTTGTAACCATATTTTTGCTAATTTACAGTGAGGGGTTCAAAAGGCTGGCTGGAAGGTATTTTTATGTAATTTGGTGCTTTTGCCTAGATATGATATTGGTTTAATGAATTTAGGCAAAACATTTCCAATGGCCACTGATGATTGTAAGATACAAGAAGCTTTATTGGCTAAAATTGATGTCCGTCCATTACGTCCACAACTGATTTTTTGGTAATTTAAATGAATTAAAGACCAGCTAACATGTCAACTGAGATGGAAATGCATGTCTATCTCTCTCTACCTATGTATGCAAGTGAAAAATTTAAAAACACAAAGAATTTAACTTATACACTGGACACCAGGCTAAAAAGTGTGAATGTCCGTCCATTACGTCCACAAAAATGTTCAAATTAGTCTGGGGACTGATGTTTGGAGGTCTGGATTGTCATGAATAAAGCAGGGATACCATGTTTAGTGACAAATTTGGATTATTTTAGTGAATGCTGACAAGGCTCAAAAATTTAATTGGTCAGAGTTCATGCAAACTGTCCATATCACATCTACGAAAATTGTCGAAAAGCCAATGGTCCATTTCAGCAGAAAAACCTAGATTTTCATGGAACTTTCATGAAGTAGTTCATAGCAGCCCAGCAAATGCCTGTCTTGATTTATTAGACAAACATAATTCTGTATTCTAAACATCATTCGGTTCAAATTGATGTACTACACTTGCAATTCTGATGAAAATACTTATTAGGTCATAGGGGCCCAATATTGAGGCGCTTACTGTGCTTTCACCCATACATGGTTTTTGTTTCCCCAAAACGGTACATGTATCATATTGCATACAATGAAGTATGAAGGCCTACGAAATTGACTTCAGATGATGCCAGATGGAAAATGAGATAACAAACAAATCGATTTGTGTACAGATGATTGCATGATGGAAAATGAGATTACAAACAAATGGCTTTTGTGTAAAGCCTTCCTATTTAATTCATGCTGTTCAAAAATAATTTATTACAGAGTAAAGAAACTATATTGATATACAGTACATACAAAAGGGAGATATCTTTTATCGATCTTCAATGAGCTGATACATCTTTTAAAAAGATCTACATGTAGACTAAGCAATCTTAAGCCAATCTAGTTATCATTTGGCATAAAACTTCTTGTTTCAAATATTACCTAACTTTTTTTGTGCACTGACAATCAATGCAAATAGCACAACCATGCATCTGGAAATACCGTCATTTTGTCTATTTCTGAATCGATTTTTATAAGTACAGACATAATCATACTGTTTAGGAATAGAAATAATCTTTTCACATGATTTACACACTGCAAGGGTATCATTGTATATGCAGCAATAATTTCCACCAAGGTTCCAATTTTCTGACTAAAACCAAGGCTGTTCATAGAGCCTTGACAACCACCCAATCTAGATTGGCAAATTTCAAATCAAGATTTATCAGGCTGTTGTACTAGTTCCATGTGACAGCTGAGAAGGTTAAGGCTACATTGTATGCATTTCCCAACTGATACATTTCCCAACTGATGCGGTACAGATATGATATTCATTTCTTAAAGTGAAGATGGACAGTGGCAATGCTGATTTTAGTTCCTACATTCATGCCAAAAGCGAATAATGGTCTGGTATTCAGACTGCCAGGTTGTTTTGTAAAAATAACCATGATAACAATACCAAAAACATGCGGTTTAACTGGAACGGCAAGGATTTTGAATAACTAACAATTATTTATGGGTCGATATAAGTTGGCTACCAATCGTATCAGAAAGTATTTCGAAAGAAACGGGAGCAGACAGCAGCCAGTTTGAAAGAATACAATACTAAAGAACTATTTTAAATCAAGGAGGAAAATCTAAATATTCATCATATAAAGAAAGCTAATTAACTGCTGCAGTTTTTTCATGCATCCCAACATATTTTATATAATGGGAGTGAAATACATTATCTGGAGATTCTGTGAAAAATTAGATATACAGAAAATTAAATAAGAAAAGTAAAGTATTTCACAGGAAAAAGTTGTTAAGGCTTCAGTCTGTCAGGTAACAAATTTAGTTAATTTAATCACCTAATGGCTTTTAAAAGATCTTTTGAGAGATAGGAAAGATATGAAAAATTTCCGGATCAGATGGGACTACAGTTTTTACTGTTCATTTCTGTTAATTATGTCCTACTATTGTCCTGGTATAGAAATACTGACTGCTCAGACCATCTAAATGGATTTCACTTGTCTTGAATGTACACTCTTGATCAAAATGCTGGAATAATTTAGATTTTCAAGGTGTCGGGATTTCAAAGTTCTAAAATTGGTGATTGAATGTGTGGAATTGCAAAGATTTTTTCCTCAGACATTAGATTTATGTATAAATGATATCATAAACCATTTTTAGTTGCTGAGAATTATTTGAAAACTTTCTTTGGGTGACCCGGAAAAATTGATCATTTTTAATAAAAAATCATCAAAAATCGCATAGTGTCAACAACACAGACATAAAATTTCAACATGTATACGCAAAAAATGCCAACTTAATCTTGATTTGTACAACCAATTAACATAACAATATCATGTTGAATGTCACATTCGTGACCTCAGCCTTCACTAGACTTGACATGAATAGCGTCAATCTGTTTTTGGCTTCTTTTTGACCGATATGGCCATTCTTCAGTGAAAGTCACTTGCACCTGGTCCAGAGTAGTTGGCTGGACCTCAATCTTGTGTGCAGAATGGTCAAAGATGTCCCTATAATGTTATTTAGGTTCATATCAGGTGAAGTTGCCAATAACGGCAAATTCTCAGTTTTCTGAATTTTCAAGGTTTAGAAGGATTTGTGGTGCCCTACAAGCTTGAGCATCGCCATAAATGAATAAAATGTTTAAACTGAAGTGTTCTCTATTCTGAGGTATCATTTCCTCTTCCAAAAAGTGTACAGTTTTAACAAAAATGCTGGAATATTTTGCAAATTTTTCGAGTAAATTCCATCTCAGTCAATAAATCCTAGCACATGTTTCACAGAGCTAATGGAGAAATTTTTGTGTGATGGGAAGGTGGTCAGATACTGCTCCTTAAACTGCCTCATGGCCACAAGGGTTCAGGGTGGTGGTTTAATGCTTGTTTTGTGTGTCATCCATTATGATGGAAATTTGTGTCTGGTAGTGTGGTAGGGAAACGTCCTGGCAGTCTCCTATCTAAGTTTGCTGGAAGAGGAAATGGTACCTCAGTGTAGAGAAAACTTCAGTTGAAACATTTTATTCATTTATGGCAATGCTCAAGCTTGTAGGGCACCACAAATCCTTCTAAACCTTGAAATAGAGAATTTCCATCATTGGCAACTTCACCTGATATGAACCTAAATAACACTATAGGGACATCTTTGACCACTCTGCACACAATATGGAGGTCCAGCCAACTACTCTGGACCAGGTGCAGATGACTTTCACTGAAGAATGGTCATATTGGTAAAAAAGAAGCAAAAAACGGATTGGCAGTATATCCATGTCTAGTCAAGTGGAGGCGGAGTTCAATGAATGTGGCATTCAACATGATATTGTTATGTTTTTTGGTTGTACACATCAAGATTAAGTTGGCATTTTTTACGTATGTTGAAATTTTATGTCTGTATTGATGAGCCACTATATAATACGATATTTGATGATTTTTTTACTAAAATTGATAAATTTTTCCGGGTCATCCAAAGAAAGTTTTCAAATAATTCTCAGCAACTAAAAATGGTATATGATATCATTTATACATAAATCTAATGTCTGAGGAAAAAATCTTTGCAATTCCACGCACATTCAATCACCAATTTTAGATCTTTGAAATCCTGACACTTTGAAAATCCTAATTATTCCAGCATTTTGATCAAGAGTGTAAAATAATGTTGCTCAACCTCGTTGATGTTGTTTGTTTAAATACGGCTATTTTCAGGCCGCCAATGATCAAAAATACCCATGCTACTTCAGCATATAGGCACGTATCTCAGAATTTCTTCCTGAGTCTGAATGTTATTTTCCTTTTTGGAATGTTTTGACAGAATATTCTCATTATGCATTTTGCTGCTATTAAGGCAGTGAAGTCACCAAGATAGATGGATGGATGATTGGGGCTTTACGTCTTGTATTTATGTACTCGGAAGCCAAATTTATTACAGGATAAGGACACGGAAATGAGGAGAAGGTAAATTGAAACAGCCATCCAACATTGGCCCTTGTGACCCAACAAGAGCTCAATTCAAACCAGTGATTGGCATCCTAGCAATGCTAGCATGCTACCACAAGACCGTGAGGCCACCATGAAATTGCAAGCGGTGCTACCTGGACGATTGAATAGTCACATAATGGCTAATGACATGAATCACTTGATGTCCTTGACAACATTCCACAATCAATTATTGGCCAACATTATATATTCTAGTTGAGGTCATGTGACATGTTTTCATCCAGTCACAGCTTCTAATGTACATGGGAGGTATACTATAATCATAGGCGTATGGGAGGGGGGGCAGGGGGGGAAGTCGCCCCCCCAAAAGTTTGGGTAATAGTAAGATTCGGGCAAAAAAGCTAAAAAATTTGGGCAGATGATTAGGTAAAAACTTTTTTAAATTAGTGATTTCCAGGCTATTTCATTTGAAATGGTATTAAATTTAGATCTCGAAATTCGGGCAAATGCCGCTCGCCCCCCCAAAAATTGCGCGTCCCGTACGCCTATGACTATAATGTCCCTTATTGAAAGAGCGTTCTATTACAAATGCAAAATTTTACACGTCGGCTGTTACCCTCAATTGAACCCCAAATCTTCATACTTATTAATGATTACAATACCTGCCAATAGACCTTAGACCTTGAGTTGCCGGAAAGTGATGCAGTTTTCATTTCAAAGAGCCCAGTTCAGCAGCACTTATCTCAAGTGCATGAAAGTCAATACCTCCAGAATTAAAAAAAAAACAGTTGCAGTGGACAGCAGTTTGGCTTGAACATCACAGTATATTTGCTATGCATTTGTTCTCTCTTGAGACACAGATATTATTGTGAGTTTTCATTTGCTTTATTTTCCGAAGTTAATTTTTTTTGCTGTGCATTGTATGTCTATGTCAATTTTTTGTCAAGTCATGCTTCATCAATGAGTGATATATATTTGTTGTTTACGCCACACAGGTGCATGTATTGTGTTGCATACCACGAAGTAGGAAAGGAAGGAAAGCCATGCATGGACTGCAGATAACGGAAATTCAATATATGATGCAAAAGTGGATGACAAAGCAAATTGCCATGTGTTCAGCCTTTCAACGTTTTTTTTTCTCATAAACGTGATAGACAAATATCTTTTGAAATGGTATCATTTTCTGGGATTGCTATTGTATAAACTTTTCTATGATGACACCTCATTCTTCTTATGGAGGCCGAGAGAATCATTTTCAGTAGCACTTAAAGATTTTGAAAGATGGCATTGGACATTTTTACGTGACCGCCTCAAATGAACTTAAATAGCACTCAATAAGATTTGTGAACATTTCAAAATTCTTCAAGTCAGTTACTTTGTGACAAAGTGACCCGGAGCATCATCTTCAACATCTAAATTTGCCAAGACAATATTCGCCACTTACATGATCCAGGGAGGGAACATGATGTGTTGTGGTTCTTCCTGAAAATCCTTCTTGCCCCTCTCCTCTTGTCCCCCTATTAATTTATTTTTTCTGACACGATACGTCCACTAGGGCCCTGCATGGGACAGGAACGGGACTGAACTTGACAAAATTTGGCGGGAGTGGGTCAAAATTCGGAAAAGTTTATCATTGTTATGCCTAGAACAGGACAGGAACGGGAGCAGATTTGGAAAGAACGGGCGGGAGTGAGACAAAAATCTAGTCCTGTGCAGGGCCCTAACGTCCACACACTTTCCTGAATGTTATTTTTATGTTTCTGTCTTATTCTGCTGTGAGAATCACACATGCACTGTTCATCTAGTTAAAGCATTCATAGTGTATCTTTTTTTAAAAGCATTAAAGATTCCGAAATTTCTCAATTGAACACGCGAGTTCGCGCAACTACCCCCCTCAAAGACCGGACGTCCCTCTGCCTCCGGCAATTACCGACTACGCCACTGTGCCTGATTGTATAAATTCTTTATGTTATGCTTAATATTGACACACCACTGAGTAACTGTGCAATTTCTCTGTTGATTACTTGTGATTAACTTATAGGTGATGGTGATTAAATTAGGCATCCCTAACTAGTCATCGAGGCAATTTTATGATTAGGAATAGCTGCCATGAGAGAAATGTGTAAGTGACTCTCTCACTCATATTCACTCATATCATCAGATTAATCCTCTCTTGAGAGAACTCTTCTACACTAAATATTACACCATTGATTAATATAAAGCAAAATTATTCCAACTGGCATGGATATCATGATTACTTATCTTGTTGAAGTTGCTTATTTACCATATCTGCGAATAAATAGACAATACTGCAAGTACCTCCTGTCATCAGCCGTCTTTTGAATTTCTCTGGTCTCAAAGTTGAGTCACACACACCTAATTGCAGGAAAGACAAATGAAGATTTAAGACACACTCCTAGATTGCTTTCATCTCAGATGTCAGATTCGACAGTAATCTGGCTTTTATTGTAAATACTACGTATTTGAAAGGACAGTACTAACAATAATACAATCAAATGTCATTTATGGATCACTCTAAAAAATTTTGGATATTAGTGGTATTGTGCAAAACCAGTGTGTACAATAAAAAACCAGTTTGGTATTTTTCAACTATATTTGGTTTTCTTCAGAGCAAGTGGTATTTTTCATGAAAATTGGTTTTGGTCATGGGGAATTATGGTATTTATAAAAACCAAACTTCTGAAAAATCACCTTTATTGTGATCCATTTTTAATATACTTTTGGAACAATGATTTGAGATGTTTAGAATATTAATGTTGTGGTTAATGTTTTTAAAATTCATGCATGTTACTTTATTTGGAAGTTTTAAGAGAGAGGACTAACTATGCTGTATATCAGTCATGGCTACTGGAATATCCAATTAGGTATTTTAATAATCTCTCAGGGCTCACTCACTGGTTGACCTCATCTAAGAACACAAAACTGTGAACATGTTACCTGACAAGAAAAGCTGTTTGTTTATCAATCAAGACTTAAGAAGGTTTAGGGCAGAGATCATTAGTCTCAACACTGCAGTAGAAGAGTGTACATGTCATTCTGCAGAAGATTGAGAAGAACTTGGTAAGTTTTTTTCTTAAATTCCTTAATTAAACTTTTAAGAAATATGCATTCTGAATGCAACTGTGTTTATTTGGGTAAGGTGTACACAATGTCTGGTTCATATATATATGACATTATATACATAAATCAAACACATGGATAGTGTTCTGATATAACAGTGACCCAAGGCATTCAATATTGTGAATATTGCATTCTGCCTGTAAAAGGATTCATGATAATTTAAGGCAGCATGAAATTGTGGTTTGGGATATGGGAAACCCAGTTCCATAATTTTCAATTGAACAAAAAAACTGCTAAATATTATGTGAAAAAGTGTCTATCAGAAATGTAGTATTTTTGGTTGAATGTACTCTGAAGACCAGCATTATTGTTCTTCAATTGTGTAATTTGGCATTTAATGGAGTGACAGATTTCTGCAAAAAAGAAATATTTTGGGCTAGTTGTGTATTGGTAAGCTGTGCCAATGGTATGATATGGGATTTTAATTCTTTTTTTAAACATGTTTGCTTGTTTCACACACAACCCTGTAAATGTGGTGAAGAAATTAAGGCTATTACAAGAATTTATAATTACAAACATTTTCCAAAAAGCATATATACTGATTATACTTTTAAAGTTTTTTTTTTGGGGGGGGGGTTTATATGGGTCATCAATGTTCTGTGATAACTTTCATTTCACAAATTGGAGCATCAGATCATCACTGCATCAGCCATAATTACGTCATACACATGACACATATCTATCTTTGAAGAAATTGGTGAGATTTGAGGTCTCACCGGATACACTGTGCTATACAACTTGTCCCATCATGTGGCACAACTTACCTGCTAATGATCCAATTGTGCTGACACCTATACTAAACTGAGCCAAATAAAAAACGCAAAACTATTCCCAGGGCTTTATTTTTCTGTATTTGCTTCTGATGGGCTATTTAATGTACGCATGTGTGTAATTAGGTATCAAAGGAATCAGTTACAAAAAATCATTCAAGTGTGATCGTTATTTGCAAGTCTATGGCTAAGTTTATCACTTTGGGGTATGGCCATTGGACAGGGGCATTAGGCATCCCACAGAGCAAATCTGGTGATTTCATGTGAAAGCTTGAAGAAAATGATGGAAAAGGCCATACAATTCACTTCAGTTGTAATCACTTAACATGCTAAACTTTTGTTTTTTGAGAAGTCATGTCAAAGTTTGTCACACACAATGATATTCCAGTGAAACAATGCAACTGTGGAAACAGGTCCTCAAATAGCCTGGGAGTGGTAAAAGGCTTAGGGTCCATCAAAACGACCTTACACACCCTTTATAGCAGCCATAGGACAAGCAGCAATTCCAAGTGTACCCTCCTCATGACTTTTCTTGCGGCGGCAGATGTCAGGTTGTCAGAATAGCACAAGGAGGACAGACCGGCACACACAGTGCCAATTTTTACCAGGTAAGCTGTTATAGAGGTTGTGTTAGGTCTTTCTGATTGACCATAAGACTTTTGATGTCACAGCTATTGTACAGGCTGTTTGAGGACTTGTTTCCATGGCTGCATTGCTGCATTGGAATATCATTGTGTGTGACAAACTCTGGTCTGACTTTCCAACAATCAAATTTTTCAACGAGTTAGATGGCACTTATTGAAGTGAATTGTGTGGCCTTTTTCATCATTTTCTTCAAGCTTTCACAAGAAATCATTAGATTTGCCCTATGGGGTGCCTAAAAACCCCTATCCAGTGGCTATACACCAATGTGACAAACCTGGCAACAGACACCCAAGAAATGTTCACAATTGAGTGACTTTAAGCAACTTGGCTCTTTCACACCTGATTATACATATGAATATGCTGAAAAGCCTATCTGGAACTGATACACAAAAATACACCACTAGAAATAGTTTTGCGTTTTTTATTTGGTTCAGTTTACATTATGATAATAATGTTATTATTATTTTCATATCTGATATTCACGTTTTTCTGACAAAGGTACAGTCACCCACAAATTTTTACCCCACGTTGGGTTGAGTTGTATAGTGTTTCTAATGTGCTTTACTATTCTTGAGGTGAAAAGTGTTACATATGCCTGTGAATTATACAAAATTACATACAGTACTTTTACTGATATTTTTAAAATCTTTGACATTTTAAAAGATAGTTTTTTACTTTGTTTCAGAAGAAGAATGGCATGTTCCTACTGAGGCCATTAATACAAAAAACTACCTTTGGAAGAATTGTGCGCCATAAAGCAAGTTGGGAAAAATATAGACAATGCTTCTCAAGGTATGTACAAGTTGAATAACAGCTCCTCCTTATCTTTTCCAATTGACAAATACTTATTGTATATATATATATAGTATTCTGATATTCTCTTGTGTTAAAATGAAATTATTTTGACCAATCTTCAGTCAAATAATGAGTGAACAGGGGATGTTGCATAACCAAGGCATTGATTTAATTGAATGATGTTATTTGATATATTTTTGGTAATATCCTCCTTGCAAAAACTCATGGATGTATCTACCTACTATTTCAGATCTCACCAGGAAATGGTCACCTTGCCCTGCCTAGAGTACCAAAGGAAAATGTCTACTTCCTTTTCGCAATATTGAGGTGAGTGCGAACAGGATCTTTTACTGGTAAAACACACAGTGATAAGACAAGAATTCAGAATTCATATTCTGCCAGTGTGTAGGGAAACTACAAAATAATGGAAGATTTTATAAATGTTAGTCAGTAATGAAATGTGGAGTTTTAGCATGAAAACTTCCATTGAAGGTTTTGCAGATAAAGTATTTGATGTGTAAATAATGACTACCTTGACTGAGTAATTTGTTTTTGCATAGAAGTCATATTTGGATACCAATACTTATCCACTTTCCTCTTTCAGGATCACAATGATGCACACTGCAAGGTTCGATTCAAGAACAGTTGTTCACCTTTCATCCATCCAAATTGACCTAAAAGCGCATAAATAGTGATACGAGAAGGAAAACTTCAACCAACAATGATACCATCCCAATACTGTGAATTAATAATGACAAATAAATATCCTCTTGGCTACTGAGAGGGGAGGGTTGGTCTCGTGATAGCATGCCGGGCTGCCAATCGCTGGGTCTGGGGTTCGAATCTAGCCGGACTCATTGCTTCGTCCTGCTCTTGTCCTAGTCAGCCTACCAAGTGCACTAATACAGGACATAAAGCCCCAATCATCCATCGATCCATCCTCAAAATTGGCTGCTGAAGACTTTCGATACAAACTAATGATACTGACATTTCGATTGGCATTGCCACCCTGACTTGCCGCTTTTGGAAATATAACCCCAGTCATTAACAATATAATGTTTTCTACATGTTATCTGTCTTTATTTCAACCAATTCATACTTTTGTTAATCTCTGCTTTCCTGTGTTTTGACTACCAATGACTGCTGTGATGTTTTTATTTCGTGTGTGTGATTACCAATGACTGCTGTGATGTTTTTATTTTGTGTGATTACCAGTGACTGCTGTGATGTTTTTATTTCCAAGGCCAAAGTGTGATAAAAGAGTGTCGATATCGGTTTTTCAATAAATTTGTATCTAGTAATATCAATATATACAATTATTATGAATTTGTATATATGTAAAAATAAACATTGAACTCCGATCCATAGAATCATTACTTTTTTTATTTACTTTTAACTACAAAATATTTTAAGAGAAATGCGAAAAAATTTATTATTTATTGATACCAATGCTGAAATACTGGTAAACCTACATTAAAAAAATTTGGATCACAATAAATCAAATTTGGTATTTTCCAAAATGATCTGCCTCCCTTTGGGATGGTTCTGATTGCCTGATTAATCATATTTGATTCATTCCAGTACCTCGAATAGCACCGGTTATATCAATCCTGAAACTTTGAAATACTATTTTCATTGCAGTTTACAATTCGTATTGGTATTTAAAAATTTCTATGAAATGATATCGAAAACCTGCAATTGGGTGCCAATATGACCATTATCCATACCACAAAATTTTTAAAAAGGTCTTATAAAATACCCACCAATGCATAATAGGAGAATCAATTTTTCAAATGTCAAGGAATAAAAAACCCATTGTGTTTTCTATTGTATGCATGTAAGTATTAATGGATTTCTATGATGGAATTACAATAGCTGCAATTTGAAACATTAATATCAACAACTAACTTCCTGAAAATTAAACAAAAAACCAATACTGATTTTTTCTTGTACAAATGCAACTGGTTTTTGAAAATATCAATTGTTAATGGTTTTTGAACTAACCAAAAGGTGTTCAAAATACGGGACAAGCTTAAATACCAATATTGGTATCTTATTAGAACTTTAGTTTTTAGAGTGATCAGTTCCAAATTTGACACTGTATATATCATAGTTTTAAACAGTTCTATTTTTCTATGATTTGTATTTACACTTGTTTTATGTTTGGGACTTATTGTAAACCAGCATTTATACTGAATAAGCTACCCTGCTGAAATAATAGTGACTTTGACACATAGACTCCATCCATGCATATTGTGGTTTCATAGATGTGTGGTGCGCGTGACTTTGGGGGGAGGACGAGCAACATTTGCCGGAATTTCAAGATAGAGATTTAATACTATTTAAATTGAAGTTGCCTGAAATGATCAATTTTCAATAGTTTTTATTTAATCATGTAATCATCCCGAACTTTTGGGGGCAATCGATATCGGATAAATTGGTATTTCAAGATTGATTCTTAATTATGGACCTTCTGCGAAACTCAAATCTTTATAAGATTTGTCACAAGAAAAGGGTGATGAATCATCCAGGCACAATTTAGCTTTGTTGGCATACACTGTAGGTTTAGATGTATACCCTTTAAAAGCAGTGTGATGCCAAAGCCACAGTAAACATATAACATTTGGCATACCTGACAAGTTATGCAATATTGCAAATATTTTTCAAGAAAATTGAGATGCAACTAATGACAATGAATGCGACACATTGGCTTTTAACCAAGTAATTCGCAGAAGATCACTTTTCCTTTGACATTGTCATTAATTAATAAAAGAGGGACAGCCCCTGGGTGCATTAGTGTAAAGGTGTCACAATGCATGCTTGACAGAGCCTAATTATTGTTGAATTCTGCTTTCTGTGTTGTGTAATTTGCTCTTTGTGTTGAGCAATGCCCCCTCTTTATTTCCATCTTTCCATTATTAAGTTTCCTTTGTCAAAGGCTAATTTTGTTGAAGGTTAATGAAAAAATGCTCAATGCAATTAGGTGTACCTGGAGTGACACTCTCTGCTTACACAATGGAATCTCAAATTATTTGGTGATTTTGTTTAAGAGATGTCTTTATGCACCAAATCAAAGAGCCTAAACTTTGCAAATAAAAATCAATAAGAGTTAATGGTTGCCAAGTGATTTAAACTGAAAAGGTATGAAATCTGGATTATTAACTTAAGGCAAATTCTGCATACCAAAAAAAATCCATATGCTATGTATACAGCCTTTAAGGAATCAGGAGGATTTTCAGAATTGCTATACACTGAGTACAATGTGATGCTTGATTGTCATTGTGATGTGGTATGTTCATGTTTAGGGCTAATTTCAAGATTTAAGAAATAGGAAATGGAAAAGCATGATTTACGATATAAGCTCGATTGAGGCAAGAAAAGTTTGAAAACAGTAAAGCTGAACTCCAGAGGAACGTAATAAGAGCGTGGGAATTAAGTTCAATTAACATAGACAGGCTGACATAGCTGCAGTTTTGCAGGTACCGTACAGAGTTTAGAGAATAATATCAAGTTTACACATTTCATGCAGAGACAAATCTAAACATGAGAAGTTTGCATCCACACAGGAGTCTATCAAAATGAGGAAGTAACAGTAGTATTATTCATAAAATGTCATTTATAGAATTTCAAATTATTTCTGACTTTGCGAGATGCAGCAATAATGTTTTTTGATAGTTGAAATAAATGATGAAAGTGCTTCTACAAGATAAATGAGAAAAGCAGACTGTTACCATTTCAGTCATGTTGCTGGCCAGTTATGCACAAGAGTTATTGCTGAAAGTGTGTGATAAATGATCATATTGACTATTGACAAATAGCTGCAAATAAGATTTTTATCAAATGTTACAGATTACATCTTGAAAGTTAAGTATGACAACAATAGTTCCACAATTTCTTTGGGGTGTTGGCACGCCGCATACAAAAGTAAGTCCAGTGTGTCTCTTTCGCCAAGAGGAGGGTTGACATACACCATTCCTGAAAAGGTTGATTTAGTAGGGTATTTTTAAGACACCACTCGAGAGATTCAGATGAGTTGTCCGAGATCCTGCTTTTGGACAATAATGTTTCTGTGTCTCGATCCACTGATTAATGCAGTCTTGATTCGGTGTATTGATTTTTAGGTGAACCTCAAACGCATGATTAGATGGACTGATGTACATAAGGAATAGTAGCTTGTCCTTCAATAATTCCAGCGCTGTTACGGAGCCAAGGCAAGGAACTCTGCGGAAATAATAATCAATTGACTCCGGAGATTGTTATGATGGCTTTCATGAATGTGGACTGAATTAGATGTGTCTACCTAAGAAAGTAACCTTCGGAATTGGTCATTAACAGAAAATCACAAAATCATCGAATTATGAAGATAGTAAAAAAAGCATATATCTTCCATACCTCGGGCATCTTAATAATGAATGTCTAATGACTTTTTCAAATTAAGACTAAATTTTGATTGCTTTCGATATACTTTCCTTTTTCTGACTTCATTGCCGGCTACTGAGGTTGCGAAATCGAAGGTGATAGCTGAGAGCCTTAGGAACTGAACCATACAACACAACCTTTTATAGGAGCTGATGGCCAGCAATATCAAGGCCTGGTCCTCTGGGTAATTATGAGGAAATATATTTGTACCAGTCTTAAGTCACATAACTGTAGATACTTTTACTGTTAATTTAAAAACAGCATGTGTCACAGTACAACATTGCAACAACCACAATAACTACATCTGATGCTGTTATACCCCTGTTGGCAATTTGACCTATATTGACGTCAGGGGATGTCAGTGTGATGTCACAGTTATCCTGATGTCAGATGAGGTCAGAATGCCCATGCACTGGGATTGTTGTTAATCTACAGCTAATGTGCACACTTGAGAAAGAATAAAGTTGAGTGTTTGTTAAGTGATTAAGTCAGGGTCACTAGGCGCTAATGAAATTTAGGGTAAGCCAAAAATGTTTTGATTAAGATAAAAAACACACGCACAGAGAAGCATTTTCATCCAAAGAAAGTCTTTCGCGCGTGGAGCCCAGCTGACTGGTAAATATTTGCATTGATTGTACAATTTTCACCAAGAATCTTATCATAGCTTCAAAATAGGCCAGCTATTTGATTTGAGGAAAGGCTTCTATTTTAGCAAATATATCATATATCAAATACACAATTAGGCATCAGTCCTTTTTGTAACAAAGTTGGACTAACACCTACATGCCTACACTCAGCACACAGGCTCTGCATCTCAAGACGCTAAAAAAACACAGCTGTGAGCAGGACTGCTTATCTGAATCTCCCAATTAACACCATACTTGTAAGAGTCCTTCTAGAATAAGGCTCTCCAACCATCTGGGTGGTGCAGGTCACTCCCTACTTAAGCGAAATAGACACACTTGTCTCGATGTCAATGGTGTATTGATTTTTTTCTTCAACATGATTGTTACTCACAACACCATGTAATGGAGAGTTTTGTGTCTGTGGGAGGGACTCCAGAATTCTCAGGTTCATTGTTATGGCAGGCTGATTCTGCAGATAGTAGATGACTTTGGAATGGAACAAAATTGCAATTTTTTTTCGGTTGATAAATATAACAGAATTTGTTTCATAAACGTATGCTTTAAAATGGTATGCATTAAGTTAAACAACGTGAAATGTAAACTGTAGTGACAGACAGCTTGAATGAGATAAATTATTACATTTTCAGCTGAAGTGGTATCTTGTACACACTAACTCTGAAACGGTGACTTCGACTTATGTTGAATGGCAGTTTTTAAGTCAACTTTTGCCTCATTGCTGTGTGCTCCGCCTGTCTTTATTAGGCTGCATAAATATAGGGCTTGAAGTTTCATTCATCGATCCATAGCCCAACAGACTTTAATCTGTAGACTAAACTCCATTTTCTAACCTACAATGTTGTTAAAAGAAAAATCACACGACTATTATTATCATACTTATCTACCATTCACCAAGACACAGTTTGTAACTTCAGATGACAGTCTTTGCTCAGCTGGCCGGATAATATATTTACAGCAATTTGTCAATCTTGTCAGTTGTCGATCTGATCATTTATCACACACTTTCAGCAATAACTCTTGTGCACATATGGCCAGCAACATGACTGAAATGGTAACAGTTTGCTATCCTCATTAATCTTGCAGAACAACTTTCATAATTTGTTTCTTCAATCAGGGAATTTTAATAGTGCTCCTGAAAATGTAAAGAAAAGAATGGAAATCGTTTAAATGTAATAATATCACAATCTGTACAATGATGGTAATATTTCCTTCCTATGTAAAATTAATATTTATATATACATTGGACAAGAGTGTATATATGAAAAAGTAAAACAATTCGACCATTAATTTTTCCCAAATTGCCTTGCCACCATTGTAGTTTCTCAACATTCCAATTCTAAATCTTAGATTTGTATAAATTGACTCTCTCTTGACCTAAAATTAGACCCTTGACATGAAAATACCACATCATAAGGAAATTCAAGCGTCACTTGGTGTGAAGTTTATTGCAATTCTGACATAAAACCCTAGCTCCAATTTCTTCAATATTTCTTGGGTGTGTAATTTATCGCGAGGAAATGAAAAGGTAACGGATCTTGATCTTTATCTATCTTGCCATTCAGATTTGAGCCTGAATTAAATTGAAAAAGCTACTGTTTTCCTCAAATAAAAGTGGAATGCGAAGAATGATTTTCTCACCTAAATACATTCCCACAATCTAAAGGTGAATATTTCATTTCCAAAAGTGTCTGAATTGATGTCTTTAAGTCCACTAAAACCATGCCATTCTTTGCGAAGGAATAAATATGACCCCAAGCTATTTTACGATGTTAGTACATACCAAAGTGACTCTTGTCTCCATTGATAGTTAAATTTATGGCCTTAAGTTAATTTTATAACCCAGAAGTTGCTCAAAGTATGAATAAAATTTCCATTGAATAGACTGCATTGACTGTTCTCCTGTGTTTTCCGCAATATTATTAATCTCCTATTGCTACTTTAAGTGTAGGACATAGTTCCAAGTAAAACTGGCATTGACAATTTAACAGTACACATAGCTGTTTTGTTGTGCTGTTAAACATTAACATCAAACCATAATTGGGAAATATCTCAACCTATTGTTCGTGTTGTTGTAAATATTTTAAGAAAATTTAATTTTACATAATGGCTTTATTAAATAACAGAATCAACAAGAAATTCAAGATTTCAGTTTGTAACCATGCTGAGAACATTGCCCCAAGTACACGTAATTAATTGCATCAAGAATTTTTTTCATTAACCTTCAAAGCAATTTGCCTTTGCCAAAGGAAACAAAATAATAGAAAGATGAGAAATAAACGGGTGAAATTTCACAACACAAAAAGAAAATTACAGAACAAAATTAAACAATGACATTGTTCTATCAAATGTGCATTGCGACACATTTTACTAAGTTCTGCACCCATTGGCACTGTCTTTTTCATTAATTGTGACGTCAAGGAAAATTTTATTTTGTTGCATATGACCTGGTTAAAACCAACAAATCATTATTCCATAAGGCCTAGTTCAAAATTAATGAAGCCACACAGCATATTTTCTGCAGGGGTCTCAAAATATGAGAATGGCTGTATGTGACAACTTAATGGTACACCATTACTTTTAGTACATTCTTGTGCCAAATTCCTGAAAATTTCACGACATTCTGTCTCATAGTTATTGAGATAGAGTTGAATTACATTGAAAAACAAGCATTTTTTCACTAATAAAACGTGACATAACATTTTTGACCACTTGAATTCTTTCAGTTTTACAAATTTGGACGTATTCTAAGGCAATTTCCCAACACTTTTTGGAATCTCTACATCCTCAGGCTTCATAAATCCCTCTAATCATGTATTTATATTTGCCTGTGATGACATTATTGAGCTATTTTGTTTCAAAGGTTGACTTCCAAAAATTAAGTCAAATTTGACGCTAACTATTCTGGGATGCTATAGTGTCCCTTTGACAGGTGTCAGTTAAATCTTTTGGCTCTTGAGACCTTGTCTTATATCTGCTTACCCCTTTTGGAGCTTCTTGCGATCATGGAAAATTTCTTTCACTAAAAAATTCCAATGAATAGCAGGGTAGGTGAATCCGTCGCAAGCGTAACGCCCAGAATACTTTGTAGTTCCACAGCGCAAGAAAAGCTTCGTTTTAAATCTGGTTTGGCTTGTAATATTACATAATCTGTGCAGTTTTGAAAAACAATCAAGTAATCCACGTCCACAGCTGATTCCAGGTGGTAAAATACAAGGATTTCTTAAATGGGGCTTTGTCGCAAGCGTAACGCTATGGAAAATATTGTTCATATTTTCATGGTTTTCTTGTAAGGAGTAAAGCAATCATTCTAGTATTACTTGTAGTGATAATCAACACAATATTTCAGTATTTGGAGTATGTTTCAATGTTTAATTATCAAAATTTTGCTCTTTGTGAAGCTTTCCTCGAAGTTTGGGGCCAATTTCACGAAATAACCAATACAAATTTCACTTTAATTTTGTAATAACTCTTAGGCTTCATGCAGTTATTAATGATAATGCATGTAAAATATATTTGGGTCAAAACCAGAACACCTTTTTGACTTTTGTGTCACACCATTACCCAAAATTGGCTTTTTGTCTTGAAAAATAAGCCAAAAAACACGGTTCCATCATCATTTGTTCGGTTCGTATTCACTTTAGTGGCACTTATTCAATACCAATTCGAAGCCAACATTCAGACGCATAACACAGGACAGGTGAAATCATTTTAGAGGAAAATATGTACATCTGGGGAGAAAATATGTAAGTTTTTTTTTAAATATTGCAACAAAATTTCAAAAAATACTGTTTTCCTCATGAAATATTTGGTGAATTTGGATGAAAACAGCCATGGAGACTTAAGAGTATATGAGTTTTGTCATCCATTAAAGAAATTAGATTTAATTTTAAGATAAGTTACCATTTAGTCTACTTTTCTTTTATTTCCATGGAAATAATAATAAATAAAATTCAGTAATAATAGGCTTTTATCAGTTATTTCCACAAACCATAGCAAAATGGTAAATACAGTTTCTAGAACTTAGACATGTTTGTTACAACATTATGTGGTCATTTGATACATATAAACATTTTAAAATTTTGATGGTCATGTCACACTTTGGCTTCATTATTTTTGAACTAGGCCATAAATCCATGGTGTCTTTTCCATTGAACATTATACTTTCAAAGTGAACACTGCATGGTGAAAACTTAAAGAAACAAGCCTTTGGAGGATCCTAAGAGCTTTCTTTTGCGGTATAGGATATGACCTCAAATCATATGAGGATTATGAGCTGTAAAGTATGATATGGCAAGCATGGATTTGACCAGACAAGGAGTAAAATGTTCCCCTCTTCTCACAAGATTCTCTCGTTTGCACTCTCTATTGTAAACAACATTGATCTATATCCCATCGATTATTGTATGCATGGTAATAACTTCTTGAAAGGCAAATAAAGAAGACCCCTTTTAAGGATTGAAAGAACTTTCTTTAAAATTTGAAGGGTCCTTCACTCTTGGTGAGAGTTTTCATTACTTTTTGAAGAATTATGTGTATAAACCAGTTTACCGTCAAAATAGCTTGAAATTTCTTTAATATGCTTATAATTTGATCCAATTATGGACATTTTAATGTCCATTTTAGATAGAGTTTAATCCATCTGATCTTCCATTAAGGAAAGTGATCGCCTTCTTTTGGTATAGTATTAAAAAAACTGAAAGAGAAGCAAGAGCTGTTGCTTGCTCCGGAACCTTTCCCTAAGACTTAGGGTGCGGAGCACTTCAGGAAGGGTAAAAACATGGGACTGGACAATCAGGAAGCCCTCCAGACAGCATTAGGAATGTTATTTTTGGGCAGATTGGATGCCATTTTTTCTCATATTTCTTGATATGACATCTTGTTCTTAGCCATTTTGCAGATATTTCAGTGCTTTCCTGGGACCTTCTGCATATTGTCTGCACCTTCCTGACACCTTCTGCATGTTGTCTGTGCTTTCCGGACACCTTCTGAGAACTGTCTGCAGGGTTTCTTTGTGTTCCTCATGATTCCAAATAGCTTCCTAGTAGTTTCAGCATTGGTTTCTCAATACTTCCTCATGCATTCAGCATGCCTTCAGCGCCTTCAGCATACCTTCAGCAAGCCTTCCTGAAGCTGTCAGCAGCGCAGAAGGGTCCAGGACTGCTTCAAAAAGATGCTGAAGGGCTCCTAAAGGGTTCCTGAAGGGTTTAGGAAGGCCAGGAAGTCTTCGGGACATCATCAGGACAACAAGGACAAGTCGCTGAAGATGCAAGGAAATATTTGCTTCTGCTGAAGGCGCTGAAGCATCAAGAAGCGTCCAGGAAAGACGAGGACAGCATGAGGAAGGCTTCAGAAAGACCAGGACAAGACCCTGAAGGGATGGGGAATTGTCAATTTCACTTTCCTGATGTTTCCTTTTCTTGTCCTGGCCCTAGTGGACGCCTGGTCTTATGGGTGCCGTCCACTAGGGCCAGGACAAGACCAGGAAGGGTTGGGGAAGCAAATTTGGTTATTTCAGCGTATCTTCAGCATCAGAATGTCCATTTCCCAGAACTTCTGCATCATGTCTGCAGACAGTCTGCAGATCACTCCAAGAAGGGTAAAAACAACAACTAGGACAATGAAGAAGCCTTCTGGACACTGTGCCGACAACATGAGGAAATGTTATTCAGTGGCAGATTGAGGGCCATTTTCTTATTTTTTCCCAATAAATATCTTTTTTACCTTCAGCGAACGAAGTTCGAAGAAGGTATTGTAATCACTTGGGTAAAAATGTTGTCCGTCCGCCGGGGCGGGGGGGGGCGGGCGGGTGGGCGGGCGGGCGGTCGGTCGGGCGGCGGGCGGATAGATCGTTTCCGGGCCAGCACTCGGCCTCTATTGAGTGTACATGGATGAAATTTGGTACACATATAGCCTGTATGGTCTAGTTGTGCCTTTTGATGGTCTAATTGATAGATATTCAACACCTTTTGAAATAATTGAGAAAATATAAAAATTATTTTTGTTCGTTTCCGGGGCAAATCTCAGTCACTATTGCATGTGCACTTATGAAATTTGGTACAGATGTGGCCTATATGGTCTAGTTGTGCCTTTTGATGGTCTCATTGATGGATATTCTATAATTTTTGCAAAAATTAGGAAAATAGAAAAATATGTATTTTTTTAGTTTTTTGGGCTGAGACTCGGTCACTATTGCATGTAAATGGATAAGGTTTGGTACACACATGGCCTATAAGGTCTAGGTGTGCCCTTTGAAAGGTCTGGTGAAAAATATTAAATGCTATTTGAAATATTGAAAAAAAAGAGAAAAAATATATTTTTTGTTTCTGGCCCAAGACTTGGTCACTATTGCATGTACATGGATAAAGTTTGGTACACATATGACTTATGTGGTGAAGTTGTGCCTTTTCATGGTCTGACTGATACATATTCTATACTTTTTGTAATATTGAGAAAAAATATTAAAAATACTTATTTTCTTATAGGAGCCAAAACATGCCCACTATTGCATATAAAGCAATGCCATTTCCTACACGTATCACCTATAAAATGTAGCAGTACTTTTTGACTTGTATTTAACACTTTTGGAATGATCGGAAAAAAATTGGTGCATGCATAAAACCATACCATAATATAAGTAAATTAGTATAATAAGGCCTTTCCCTGCTTTTACAAACCCTGGCAAGCACACAGGTAGATCGCAGGGCAGCAGGCAAATAACAGATAATAGAATGCCATTACTCGACCACTGTTGCATAACTATAATATACGGAATTTGGTAAACACACCAATTTTATGATGTAATTGTAATCTTCTAAATGTGTTATTCGCTGAAGGTTTGCTGCTGCGCAGCCTATGTTTTAAACATATTTCAGTCCTTTCTTGCGACATTATGTATGTTGTCTGCACATTCCTGACACCATCTGCATGTTATCTGTGCTGTCCTGACACCTTCTGCAAGCTATCTGCAAGGCTTCCTGATGTTTCTCTTCATTCCTATTAGCTCCTTGGTAATTTCAGCATTGATTCCTTGATGCTTCTTCATGCCTTCATCGCCTTCAGCACATCTTCAGCATTTAGCAAGTCTTTCTGAACATTCTTGAAGCTGTCAGCAGCGCCAAAATGTACAGGACGGCTTCAAGAAGGCGCTGAAGGGTTCCTGAAGGGTTCAGGAAAGCCAGGAAGCCTTCAGGACATCATCAGGACAAAGAGGACAAGTGGCTGAAGGTACCAGGAAACCAATTTCAGCGTCCAAATTATATATCAAGAATTTCAAAATATGTCTGACATTGCAGCAATCATCTTTATTGACCGCAAAATAAATTATGAAAGCACTTTTACAAGATAAAAGAGAAAAGCAGACTTTTACAATTTCAGTCATGTTGCTGGCCAGTTGTGCAGAAGAGTTATTGCTGAAAGTGGGTGATAAATGATCATATTGACTATTGACAAATAGCTGCAAATAAATCTTCTGGCCAGTTTGGCAAAAACTGTTATCAAATGTTACAAATTATGTCTTGAAAGACAGGTACAATAACAGCTCCATTATTTTTTTGTGAGGTTAGAAAATTGAGTTACATGAAATAATAAAAAATACCTGCTGTATCGGATTGAATCAACACTTTACATGGTTTATCCTAAAGTGGTTAAGTCATTTTACAAATATGGTTGAGTTGGATGTATGGTTTTAATTGACTGACCTCCTGCCTTTATCATTTCACAAGTAACAATGTAAGATGATCAGTTATGAGAGTTGACCACTTCAGCATAACCAATGTTAAGCTTCGATACAATCAATAGGCCTATTTCGGAAAGTATGTAACAATTGTAACATAAGTGCTTTTTAAGATTAGATATTTTCCATTTCATCCTATATTCTATATTTCCTGTACTCATTCATATTTTACAATGTTTTTTAAAACAAATTATATGTCATCTTATCCACTAATATCCAGGTGTGTGTCTATTAATTAAAATATGTACATTTAAGCCACTTAAACAAAAAGAATCATTTGCTTATTCCCATTCCATGAAATCAGATAGAATCAGGATGCTGCAATATGAGTCTGTATGTTCATCGTAATTTGAGCTGTCACTTTCAACTTGCATGAAATTATTTACATGGCATTGTGAATAGGCAGCATGTCAAGAAAAACTCTTCAATAATGCCAAGGAACACTGGTGTGTCCAAATCGTCAAGAGCTGGGTTGACCTACACTATCGATCAGAAGGTTGATTTGGAAGGATACTAAGTCTTGTAAGACACCACTCCAGGGATTCAGATGAGCTTTCCAAGATGCTGCTTAAGGCAGGGTTTTAGTGTGTGATCCACCACTTAACGAAGTCTTGACCCAGTGTATTGATTGTCAGGCGAACGCCAAATTTATGTATTCTTAGATGGACAGATGTACATAATAAATAGAAGCTTGTCCTCAAATAATTCCAATGCTGTAATGAAGCCAAGGTAAGAAGCTCTATAAAAATGATAATAGCTCATCTAAGCAAATCGTTAGGATGGCTTTCATGAATGTGGACTGAATTAGATGTGTCTACTTAAGAAAATAACCTTCGGAATTGGTCGTTAACAGAAATAGATGTGTCTATTTAAGAAAAAGAAAATAACCTTCGGAACTTGTCGTTAACAGAAAATCACCAAATTATCGAATTATGAAGATAGTAATAAAAGCATTACTTCCAGCCCTTGGGCATCTTAATAATGAGTGTCTTAGACTTGTCCGAAATAGGACTAGATTTTGATTGCTTTCGATATACTTTCGTTTTCTTACTTCATTGCCCACCAGTGAGGTTGGGAACTCTAAGGACTAAGGTGACAGCTGATAGCCTAAGGAATGGAACCATACAACACAACCTTTTATAGGAGCCCTTGACTGATGGCCAGCTACATCAAGGCCAGCCGCCCTGGGTGATTATAAGGAAATAGATTTGTACCAGTCTTAAGTCACATGTACCTGTTAATACTGTTCCTGTGAATTAGAAAACAGCATGTGTCACAATGCAACATTGCAGCAACCAGCCAACCACAATACCTGCACCTGATGCAGTTATACCCCTTTTGGCAATTTGACCTATATTGACGATAGGGGACTTCAGTGTGATGTCACATACATTATCCTGATGTCAGATGAGGTCAGAGTGCCATTGGGATTGTTGTTAATCTAAAGCTAACATGCACACTTGCGAAATTATAGACCTTGGACATTTCATAGATGTAAATGAATAACAATGAATCTGAGAATTATGTAGTCTCTCCTACAAACACGAAACTCCCCATTACCTGGTGTTGTGAGTAACAATCATGTTGAAGAAAAAGATCAATACACCACTGACATCGAGAAAAGTGTGTCTATTTCGCTTAAGTAGCGAGTGACCTACACTATCCCCCAGATGGTTGGAGAGCCTTATCCTGGAAGGACACTTACAAGTATGGTTTTAATTGGGAGATTCAGATAAGCAGTCCTGCTCACGGCAGTGTTGTTTAGCATCATGAGATGCAGCTTAATGCAATCTAAAACCTGTTTGCTGAGTGCAGGCCTGTAGGGTTAGTCCGACTTTGTTACAAAAAAGAACTGACGCATAATTGTGTATTTGATATAAGGTATATTTGCTAAAATAGAAGCCTTTCCTCAGATCAAATAGCAGTCCCATTCAGAAGCTATGATAAGATTCTCTGTGAAAATGATACAATCAAAGCAAATATCTATCAGCCAGCAGCAAAAGACTTTCCGTTGATGAAAATGTTACGCTTTGCATGTTTTCTTTTAAATCAAAAAAGTTTGGCTTTCACTAAATTTCATTAGTACCTTCGTAATGACCCTGAATTCAACACGTAATAAATAAAGTGGCTCAGACAGACAGCTAAAATGAGCTAAATAATTACATATTTAGGTGAAGTGGCATCTTTTGAGTGCCAACTCTTGAATGGTTTCTTGTACCTAATAGCTACTACCTATGTTGGAAAGCAGTTTGTAAAAGTCAACTTTTGCCTCATTGCTCTGTGTTCCTCTTGTCCTCATTAGGCTACCAAAGTGCATAAATACAGGACCTAAAACCTCATTCATTGATCCAAAGCCTAACAAACTTCAATATGTAGACTACACTCAATTTTCGAACCTACAATGTAGGTAAAGGAAAAATCATGAGACTGTTATTATCATACTTATCTACCTTTCACCAAGACACAGTTTGTAATTTTAGATAATTGTCTTTGCTCAGCTGGCTGGATGATATATTTACGGCAATTTATCAAACTTGTCAGTTGTCGATCTGATCATTTATCAAACACTTTCAGCAATAACTCTTGTGCACATATGGCCAGCAACATGACTGAAATGGTAACCGGTTTGCTATTCTCATTTATCTCACAGGATAACTCTCATAATTTGTTTGGGCAATCTTGGAATTTTAAGAGAGCTCCTGAAAAATGTAAAGAAAATAATGGAAATTGTTTATGTAATAATATCACAATATATACTGTACAAATTATGGTTATATTTCCTTTTATTCAAAATGCATATTTACGATACACAAGAGTGCATGTCTTGCAATGTAAAGCCCAAGTCACCCATTAATTTACTTCTTTTTCCCAAGTTGCCTTGCCTCCACTGTAGTTTTACAATATCTAATTCTTCTTTCAATCTTAAATTCATCTCTCTTTACGTAAGAATTAACCCTGACATGGAAATAACAAGTCACAAGGAAATTAAAGTGACACTTGGTATGAAGTTGATTGCAATTTGGATATAATTTTCTTCAGATTTCTTAGGTGTGTAATTTATCATCAGGGAATGAAAAGGTCAGGGACTTTAATTTTTGTTATTCTAAAGATTAGATTAGAATCTGAATTTTATTGTTTAAGAGCTCTGTGTTTTCCATAAAGGGTAGGACTAAAACGTAATTATCTTATCATCTAAAGTTCTGAACCATGTGCAGTGGCTGCTTTTTTGTGCTGTCAAACATTAACAAACTGAGAAAAGTCTCTATCTAATATTGTTTATTTTAAAAAAAAAAGAAGTTTTACAGCAGGGCCTCATTAACTAATAGAATTAACAAGGAATTAAAGATTTAATATTGTAACCATGCAGGGAACATTGCCCCAAGTACACCTAATTAATTGCATTAAGAATTTTTTCATTAACCTTCAAAACAATTTGCCTGTGGCAAAGTAAACAAAATAATGGAAAGATGAGAAATTAACAGGTGAAATTTCACAACGCAAAAAGAAAATTACAGAACATCATTACACAAGGACAATGTTCTGTCAAACATGCATTGTGACACCTTTCCACAAATGCACCCATGGGCACTCTCGGTTTCATTAATTGTATTATCAAGGGAAATTGAGTGGTAAATGGCCATCAAATTTGTGTTACATAAATCATTATAATTTAATATAAGTTTTCAGGACAAATATTCGAACAAGTTTAAAGTATTTACCCATGGATGTGGAGAGTTTTGAAAAAAGCTTGTGTCAAAATGCAACAACCAGAATACCTGCATCTAAAGCACTGGTTGGCACGCTGTCACCTGACAGCGTATGTGAGCTTATCTTCTTATCCAAAGTGATGCTGTGGGACAACCTTGTTTGCGCAAGCTGAAAACCTGGATGTTTTACCTCAGGAAAATGGAAACAGTGAGGCTAGTTGTGTCACTTTCATGGATATCATTATGAAGACATCAGAGCTGTCATTTGGAAGAAGAAAGGGCCTTTATTTAAGCAAATAAACCATAATATTATTTTGTCCTGCATCTTGCCATAATGCAGTCAGACTAACCAGCCTGAAAGTAAGTTGGGTTAAGACTGCATTAAGCTTGGGCACAAGATGCTAAAAACACTGCTGTGAGCAAGACTGCTGATCTGAATCTCCCAATCAGCGCCATACAAGACCAGTGTCCTTCTAGAATGAGGATCTCTAATTTCTGGGCACAGTGTGGGTCACCCCCTACTTAGGCGAAATTGACACACTCGTCTCGATGTCAATAGTATATTGGTTTTTTTTTATTTCAACATGATTGTTACTCACAACACCATGTAATGGAGAGTTTTGTGTCAGTAGAAGGAGAGAGGTTCATTGTTACAGCAGGCTGATTCAGCGAATAGTAGGTGATGCGGGAATGAAACAAGAATGCAATCCTTTTTTTCTTGTTGTAGAATTGGCCAACACATAAAAATTGTTTTATAAACTTTTACTTTACTTCGCTTCGTTCAACTGAAATGTAAGTGACAGCTAAAATGAAACAAATTACAGCACATGCATATAAGTTGATATGGTATCTTTTATGCACCAAATCAAAAAAGATCATTTCGACTGATGTTAGATGGCAGTCTTTATAAACAAAATTTTACTGTATTGCTGTGTTCTCTTCCTGTCCCTATTAGGCTACCAAAGTACATAAACACAGGACCGTAAGTCTCAGTCATCGATCCAAAGCCTAACAGACGTTGATATGTGGTGTATATTCCATTTTCTGACCTATATTATTGCTAAAAAGGAAACTGTCTTTGCTCAACTGGCTGGATGACATATTTTCAGCAATTTGTCACTCTTGCCATTTGTCAATCTAATCGCACATTTTTAGCAGTAACTTTTGTGCACAACTGGCCAGAAACATGACTGAAACAGTAACAGTCTGCTTTTCTCATTTGTCTTTCACAGAACAACATTCATAATTTCTTTGGTCTACCAACAAATATGATAGATGCACCTGAAAATATAAGAAAAGATTTCGAATCATTTATCTTATAATATTATTGAATGTAACATGATATATTTTCAGCAATTTGTCACTCTTGCCGTTTGTCACTCTTGCCATGTGCAAATCATGGTAATGTTTTCTACTTTTTTAAAGAAAATTTATAAAGACTGTTGTGACGTTCAGGGGCGGACTAGCCTATGTGACCGAACGACAGCTGCAATGTACCGTCTGTTTTGTGTCCGTTAAACTTAAACAACAGATCTTATCTAAGAAATGTCTCTACTTGTTGTGGAGAATTATGAAAAAAATGATATTACACAAGGGCCTTGTTAGCTCAGAGAATCAAACAGAAATTGGAGATTTCATTTGTAACAATGCAGAGAACATGCCCCAGGTACAGTACCATAATTGAATAATGTTTCTTTTTATTAATCTTTAACAAAAACAAACCTTGACAAAGGAATTTAAAAAAACACGAAGAACAAATCACACACACAAATGTGCATTGTGACATCTTTTCACAATTGCATCCTGGAGCATTCTCACTTTTTATTAATTAAAATGTAAACGGAACGGCGATCGCATCTCATCACAAATAAGTTGGTTAAAGCCAACTCATTTTGGTTAAATTAATCATTCTCATCATTAATCCAAAATAGAGAAAATTCAGGTCCCCACTTTTTCTGCAGATATGGATCATGAAAACCATACAAAGTTTGAAGTTTCTAGTTCACAAATGTAAATAAGCATGACTCACTTTGTTTATCATTCACTACGTGTCCCTAACAGTCCCTTCACATTTTCCTGAAGAATTTTCCCTCTGTGAGTGTGATCTCAAATGAAAAAAACTTTTTCCCACAGGCCCTACTACATTCTCCTCTTTTGTTGAAAATAATGACCCAGAAACTAATGAAAACACTTTTGAAATACAAAAATGTTTTTGCAGACTAAGGCAGTTTTTGCATAGAAATTTGGTTATTCATTCCAGTTGCACTTACCAAATACTTTGGTACTTCCACCAACACTAACTAAAATCATATATGGAGTCTCAGCCCAATTTCCATTCATGTTTTTTGTTTGAGCTTGGGTGCGTTTTAGAGTGAACACTAAATGGTGATAACTTTTCTAAAATCTGATCACTCTGTTTTGGTGAGACTTTTATTCCACTTTTGAAAGACTATGGCTATAAACCAGTCTACCTTGAAAATAGCTTTAACTTTTCTCGATATATCAGAAATTTGGAATCCAATTATGGACATTTTAGTGGCCATTTTAGATAGAGTTTAATCCATCTGATCTTCCACTAGGGAAAGTGATCGCATTTTTTAAAAATTGGATTTCACGAAAAACTAAAAGAAGTAGGCCTAAGTGCTGTGGCTTACCAGTGAATCTATTTCAAAATTTTGGTTTTTATGGAAGAGAGAAATCTTATGTGACTCCATCGTTTTGCCTATGAGATCCATTTATCTGTTAATTATGGATACCATTGTGTAGTTCTACAACGCTAAAAATACACCGGTTTCAAGCTTCCATTTGAGCAGTATGACGTTTTATGAGCATCCACACAAACTCGGTGAAGGCCACCTACATTTGTACTTACATGTAACTTTACTATTTGGAACTTTCTACTGCTCGATAGTCACTTCTCTTAAAAAGCAGTAAATCACTGGAAAAGAAAGTAAAATGACCTTGTGACGTTCACCATCCTCCAATCCTTAATTGGAAAATTGCACTCCATACCATAAAGGCTGTTTCTGAAACACATTATCTCACAAAAAACACTGCATTAAAGCCATTTCCACTTTTGTATTTTGTAAGGTGCTATAAGTTTAGAAATCTGAATACTATATGTCTTTTTTTCCTTGATAAAATCCAGTTACACAATTATGAATTATAAATACAAAAGGAAGACATGATATAAGTCAGAAACTACATTTTGGCATTATAAGACGATTGTATACCTAGTGCATAGGCTGTATTGTAGGTACGCCTCTCACACTTTATTTAAAACACAGCCAAAAAGTCACGTCACAAAAACTACTACATTTACTTCAAAACGGAACAGTGCAACTGCTCCTGTTGGTATGCCGCATGTGTAAACCAAAAAAATCTGCAAGAAGCGTATAGGGAGTGACCATTAATATACCCAGCAGTGGGAAATTATTTATTTCATGGTTGCAGCTGCAGTAATTATTTATTTCAAGTCCGTAAAGTTCCTGAATATCATTCTAAAATCAAGTAATACCTTGTTAAGAAATACCCCAAGCAGAAATTATTTATTTCAAGACTGCCCAACAGTGATTTATTTTTTTTACCAAAACTCAGCAGGAAATTATTTAATTCAAAAGCACTCGTAGCCCCTCCCATCTTGCATCTATGAAAAGATGGTCATCCACTTAGTTTTTCTAAAAACTGTCCTGTTGCCAAAATAAAAAAAACATATGGCAAAAATATATTGTATAAAATTGAATACGAACAAACCATACTATGCATAAGTGATATAATTTAATGCTCCAATTTTGCTCCATTAATCTGTTAAGGAATAATTCAAGGTCTTATCATTCATCTACTTCTGATAGGGCTTATAAGATGCGTTTAAAAAATCTGGTCTCAGGTCATGGCATATTTCATTTTTTGATAACAATTTGAAACCATAACCTTGATCAATGAGTGGCATTGTTGGATTATCTGAAAGCGTTGTATTGAATGCCATTATCTTTTTCTAGCGACAAGGTTGACAGCTGACGTCCCAATTAGATGTTTTGAACAGACCGAAGTGTCAATTGTCAGAATGCATAAGTATTCGGTGATATGTTAAGCTTTTCTGTTCATTCAATATAATTTAAAGGTTAATGGTTAAGGACACTTTTATTTGACACCGTCAGCTGATTCAATCCTCTGGAGTTTTGAATTGGCATTGTCCATATTGCAAGGCAGTTGTGCTACCCATTATGCCACAGTAAGCAAATTCTTATTAAACATCAGTATGTAATAATAATAGTTGTTTTTCCACATTTTGATCATAAGTTCAAAACTCCAAAAATTGTTGAGCTACCGTCCCACAATTTTGGATTTGCTCTTTCCTGATAACATTCTTAAAATATGGAAAGTCTGAATGATATCCGACCAATCGGGATCATGCTGGAACCTTTCTGAAATTTGGTAGATTTGGCATGGGATTACCCACTTTATATTAGTGAGAAATTTTACTAATTTTTTTAAAGCGTCGCTATTATATTAGTGAGAAATTTTACAAAATCAAATGCCGCTTAAAGTGATTCCACATTACTTTATCATTTTGGAAAAGTTTGTTAATTGTTAGTGAACCCGTAATGGCACAAATAGGCAAATCGAGATGTCTATTAGCACTATCAAGTTCCTACTTCACAGTCACCAGGATGGTTTCAAGTGGTCATTCATTACATTCTGATTCAATCAATATCTAGGAAGGCTCTTCAGACCTGTAATTATTTTGAATTTGGTAACTGTAATGATAATTACTATGAGATTGTAGCGGAAACTGATATTGTTAATGAATTGAGCTGATTGAGCTTATCGTTTTATAGGCATCAGTTGATAGCAAAAGTCCAATTAGAGTTGCTAATAACCTAATTGAATTTTAACAAAGAGAAGAATGGGCAGGATATCAAGCAGACTACAAACTAATTACTCCCACACTGAAATTATTGGCAGATTTAAGTGTGATTTAGAAACGTCCTGTGACAGCATTCCCCCATCAGTTACGTCTCTGGGACAGATAGTTCATATGAGATCACGTCATTCTGCTTTACAGCCAGGAAATTTAATATGCAAAGGGAGAGGACTTGTGCACTGTGAGAATGGAGTATTTCAAAGGTAGAGTTTTATCAATGCAAACAAGTATGCAACTTTAAAGCTCCTTAAATCTACAACACCATTTAATGAACACTCATCTGTCCAAATAGATTAATGATTAACCTTCCTTCTAGGAGATCCGGATGAAATCAATATTGGACTTTGAACGTCTGACCATATATAAAGTTTTGAGCCTCTTGATTAAACACACTTTAGATCTTTAAGTTCAAAAGGCCATATTGATCCAAACCAGTGGAAGGTCCTTACTCCTCTAATTGCGATTTCCTTCCATTTGCAAAGGACAAATTCTCAGAGCAAAGAGAGACACCATATATCGAAAAGTGTGCTTCTAGCCTTTTACATACACATACACTGCCATGTTATGTTTAAGTTCGAATTCTAAAAAAGAAGGATTTTCATTTATGGAAATGCTACTGAAGGCAAGGTTTTGGCCTTAAATAACACATATTGTAAGAGAAAGAAGGCCCAGTAGCCAGCCGTAAAGCATAAATGGTCCTTTGAAGCTTTTCTGCAGCACAGTTGAAGTTGCAGTTGAACTATTTTATCAACAAAGGGACACAGTATTCTGTTCCATGATGCCAGTGTAACAAGGCCTCCTGATTGGCCAACGAGCCACCTGCATATTGTGATGTTCACCTCACCTGTGTGGGACAAGCAGGTCAATATGGGAAACGTTATTGACTGATCAGTGAATGTAACGTGTGTTATTGATCTCCCCCAAAAAGAAAAAATGAAAAAAAAAAAAAAGATTGCGAAGAAAAAAATTTCAGAAAAAAAAATTCCCTTTTCTAAAAAAACATTTGTCATGGAACTGTCTCGGTGAATATCACCGGTCGGGTCCGTAAAACAATTACATCTCTGTCAGAGCTGGATCCAGCCCACCATTACAACGTCATGCTTCCTCATTGTCACCAGCCTTTAATAATGGGTAAATTTTAGTAATATATAATTCAATACTCCTTTTTCAAATATCTAAGATTTTGAAATGTGATATATAATGATATATAATGAAGAAGGCAATTAGGGATGAGGGATATGAATGGCTGGCAGCACCAACATATTTAGAAAATATCTCTTGTTTCGGTATTTAATTTGTATAATATGAAAAAAAGGGTACGCCTTTGAAAATTATTTTATCCACATTTTCTGAAAGTACATTTAAAGTCATTTATATAAATATTCAAGTGACCCCTTGTGTTAAATTTGGTGACTATCACTTAAAGCAGGTTCACGTTCAGGTTCATTCTCATTCACATCTGGGATTGACTTTGCAAAATGACCTTTCTAGGAGCAAGCACATCTCTAGTATCGTGGCTAAAGCAAACAAAAGCCTTGGTCTTCTTAAACGTTTCAAGTACCGTGCTTCTAGGAAGTCTCTTGCACGTTGTTATTTGTCTTTCATTAGGCCCATCCTTGAATATGGTGACATATTCTTTGATAGCTGCACCAATGAACAATCTGACCAACTTGAGGGGGTGCAACTTGAGGCAGCCAGAATTGCAACTGGTGCGAAAAGATATACTTCTCATGACGGGCTTTATCGGGAGTTAGGCTGGGTTCCCTTATCCTCAAGAAGGCAGGGACGGAAACTTTTCAAAATGTACCAGATGTTTTACAATCACTGCCCACATTACTTGACATCTATCTTAGACAACCTGAAACCTACTCACAATTATAGGGCCATATCACCTTCAGGTGAATTTTCCAATTATGCGCAAAGAAATATATCGTAAATCTTTTATTCCAAGTAGCATATCACTGTGGAATTCCCTACAGGTCCAAACAAGGGCATCCAGTAGTCTCGCTTCCTTTAAGAAGATTGTCACCTCCTCGCAAAATCTGAGTGGCCCATCACTGTTGCCTGTCGAACTGTCGCGCAAAGAGGAAGTTGTTATCAGTCAATTGAGGTTGCAATTTGGTGATCTCTGTGCTCATTTGTTTAACAAAGGTTGCATTGACTCTCCCCGATGTAGCTGTCAACATGACTCTGAGACCTCCCACCACTATCTGCTCGAGTGCCCTCTTTATATTGCTCCAAGGCAAAAATTAATAAATGATATTAACAGTTTAACTTCCTTGGAACCAACTGTGAATTTACTCTTATTTGGAGACAAGTCTCTGCAACTGGATGTCTCCCTAAGCATTATCAAGTGCACTGCTAGTTTTATTACCGCTTCAAGCAGATTCTAATCATTTGACTCTAATTATCGTGATCTGGTACCATTCAATGCATGGTGTGGCTACCCATGGCACTGTAGGCAGCAAGAGCGGCTAACGGTGCTGTGGTATGGCCGCACCATTGCATGTGTGTAACAATTTTAGTGAACTATTATGCTTGTGTGGGTGATGACCTTAGCCGATAGCTGTGTGTTTTGTTTTCATGTTTCACTACTAACACCTGAGCTTGTAATTGAGCCTACGGCTCGTTAGCAAAGGTAATAAATATGTTTAAACCAAATATTCCTTTTGTCTTAAAGTGAAAATACCAACCTGCTTGAGAAAATTCAGATGTTTGGAAAATTAATGAAAATTGGAAAAAAGAGGCACATAATTACACGGCGGCTATGCGTGCTACTAGAAAAAGGCAGAAAGGATTTCGAAAAAAGACTCAAAGCTTGTAATTGATACGGTCGTCTGAACCCCTAGACCTTGGAGTTTTCAATTAAGGCTACTGATTGAGACCATTCATGAGCTCTTTTAAGAGAGCAAGTGAACTTTGTCCAAGTTTCACTTTAAACTCCATTGGATTAAAGATATCCTTTCAGACATGCTTGTCTGGTTGAAATGGAGGTGTCTTTTAGAACGGAACTGTTTTTGTTGTTTTTATCATATCTAAAAGTTTCCCAAAAAATAAGGAAGCCAATAAACAGTATTCTCTGTAATAAATAACCTCTTTCACTTTCCGCCTTTTTATGTAACAATTGTAAGGAATGGTTTTGCATTATTAAAATTATCTATTAGTATTTTTCGCAATAAAGTAGTGAAGGTACTCATCTATCTGTATAAAAGACTTTACCAATAGTTCTTTATTTGCTTTTCTCCTTGTGTATTTTGCATTCTTCCCAAAGGGCCAATTTTCTCGGAGCTTATCAAGAGAACAAGGTGAATGATTTGAGGCAAATTAGGTTGTGTTACATAATTGCCAAAGGGGTTGCTGCAACCTGTCTCACATGCACAAGAAAAACTTGGCTTCATGGCAATGCCAACAGAAAGGTGATTTTATTACTAAGGGGATGTGAGCAGCGTGCTCTTTTTACAAAAGAAGAAAAAAAAAGAAATTTGGACAATATATTTTCTTCAGGTGTAAGTGTCACCACTCTGGGAAGAATAAGCTGCTCTTTCTCAGAGTGAGTGTCACGTGCAGTTTTCAAAAAACAGATATGGAAAATGTTTTTTTATCCTGCCATATAGATTTGATCCTGAATTTTAAAAACTGTTTAAGCTGCTGTTTTCCTTTATGTGGTTTAATTTTCTCACTGAAATACATTCCCGCAATGGACAGGAGTATGTTTTATTTCCGAATTTGTCTGAATTTATAAAGTCCACTGTAACCCTGTAATTCTTTGTAAAAGCATCAATAGATATTAGCCCAAGCTGTTGGATAAAGCTTGAATAGCATGGTGTGAGATTTTGGTGCATATGAAAATGATTTTTGGTTCCATTCAGAGTCAAATTGATTTATTGTATAACTCTGAAGTTGCGCACAATTCCATTCTATAGATAGCAGAGACTTTTCTTTGGGGTTTTCTGAAATATCTCCTCATGCCACTCTTAAGTGTGAGACTTAAAAGTAATATTGTCATCTGCTATCCAACAGTTAACACAGCTATTTTGTTGTGCTGTCAAATGATAACATCAAACTGCACATGTAACCGAGACATGTCTCTAGGCCTACCTATTGTTGTAAATTTAATTGTTTACATAAAGACCTCATTAGATAACAGAATCGACAAGGAATTCAAGATTTCAGTTTGTGACCATGCTGCGAACATTGCCCCAAGTACACCTAATTAATTGCATCAAGAATATTTTCATTAACCTTCAAAGCTATTTTCCTTTGACAAAGGAAATCTCATAATGGAAAGATTAGAAATAAACAGGTGAAATTTCACAACACAAAAAGAAAATTACAGAAAAAAAACAAACAACGACAATGTTCTGTTAAATGCGCATTGCGACACATTTCACAAAAGCACCCATGGGCACTGCCTTTTCAATTGTGACATCAAGGAAAATGTTTTTATGTTGCCTATGATCTAGGTTAAGTCGACAAATCTTACTTACATAAATCATTATTTAATATAAAATTTCAAATCAACAATTTATCCAGACTCTAGTAAAAATTTGGATATTTTGAAATACCAAATGGTTTTTTACATCCATGGTGCTTTTTGCATCTTAGTTTGGATTTTCATCTCTTTGGCCTAAATTCAGTGGTTACCAAATCATATTTCTTGTTCTAACTTAATTTGTACACAGTAAGCAATCTTTTGGAGGATCACAGGAACTTTCACTTTCTTTTAAGATTCAAGAGCTGTGCAAGCAAATTCACTGAATAGAACACCTATGACAGACTAGGCAACTTCGATCTTGGCAGACAATCATTCATAAAGTTCTCCCAGGACACTCATACTTGGGAACCTAGCATCTGAGTTAAAGAACAAACAAAAAAAAGAATCTGTATGACAGTGTATGTTCAACAGTCCCTTTCAACTAGCAAAAAAAAAACAAAAATCTATTACATGGCATTGTGAATAAGCAGCAGTAAAGAGAACTCATTCAATAATGCCACAGAAGACCAGGGTGTCTAAATTGTCAAGAGTTGAGTTGACCTTCACTATCCCTCGGAATTAGATTTGGAAGAATACTTTTAACGCACCACTCGAGAGATTCAGATGAGCTCTCCCAGATGCTGCTTAAGGCAGGGTTTAGTGTGTTGATCCAACACTTAATGAAGTCTTGACCCAGTGTATTGATTGTCGAGCAAACGCCAAATGCATTCCTAGATGTAGAGATGTACATATTACTAAGTAGAAGCCTGTCCTCAAACAATGCCAAGGTGAGAAGCTCTGTAAAAATAATAACAGAGCTGGTCTCGGTAGATTGTTATGATGGCTTTCCTGTGGAATGCATTAGATGTGTCTACTTGTGAAGACAACAGAAAATCACAAAATTATCAAATTATGAAGATAGTCAAAGAAGAACATCTTCCAGCCCTTGGGCATGTTTATAAGGAGTATCTGATGACTTTTTTCAATTTATGACTAGATTTTGACTGACACCCTAGACTAATGGCCAAAAAATTTGTGTCTGGCCAACTGGGTAGTTTTGGGGATACAGATTTGAACAAGTCTATGCTATCTACTTATGAATGTTGAGAGTTTTGAAGAAAGCATGTGTCACAATGCAACAACCAGAGTACTACATGCATCTGAGGCATTGGTTGGAGCATTGTCACCTGCATGTCAGCTTCTGTGAAGCGATCTTGTTGTCCAAAGTGATGCTGTGAGTAAGAGTTTGCTTGCATAGTCCGAAAATCGGGATGTTCTACATAGGCAAATAGACAAACAATGATCATAACTTGATAGTTTACATGAAAATACCTAATATTTAACAAAAAATTTGGAAACCTATTTGAATCCTATTGCATGATAGGTCAATATTTGAGACTAGTTGTATGACTTTCATGGATATCATTATCTCGACATCTAAACAGAGCAGACATTTGGTGTGGAAAGGGATTTTATTTAAGCAAATAAACCATATCACGTCATATGCACACCTTGCCATCATTCTCATAATGCAGTAGGACTAGTCAACTTGAAAGTATGTAAGGCAAAGCCTGCATTAAGCTGTGGCTCAAGATGCTAAAAACACAGCTGTGAGCAGGACGGACGGCTGATCTGAATCTCCCAATTAACACCACACAAGTGTCCTTCTAGAATAAAGCTCTCCAACCTTCGGGGGAATAGTGTAGAGTCAAGTAGGGTAAATCCGTCCAGGATGGTAAATCCGTCCACCCCCTGTTATGGGCTACAATTAAATTTATTACAGGTGTGTGGGTTTTAAAAGCAAGAGTAACTGATTTTACACTTATTGTGCGGTGTTTGTTGTGTTGACAGAATTTTAAATGGTATTTTAGGTCCATTTAAAATTATAAGACAAAATACAATGAAATCCTATGACGTCATCACAGCCATTTTGCAGTTGGTGGGACTTATCTTTGTAGGCCTATTTCCATCAACAAAAAAGGTATTGAAGGCAAAAAAATTGATGAATGAGATTTAGAACTATATTATTCCTATAGGAATTGTTAAATAACTTAATTGCAACACCTGGAAAGGATATACAATGGAAATAAAAGTGGACGGAATTACCATCAATATTTTAAAACATGGTTTGACTAGGTGATTGCAAATCCGTCCACCCATTTCAAATGGGGTTTAAAAGTACTTTTATGACTTTTAATATCAATGAATGGTATAAAACTGATTACAGAAAGTAGATTGAACAAATAGACAACTTGATTGGGCTAAATGAGTTCTTCAATTGTAATTTAGGCAGTCAGTTGAAATTTTTGATTGTCTTCTTAACCTTTATTATTTAATTCTTGTATTATAAGTGTAATGTGTGACTTATTATTCCAACATCGACACGAAAGACTTTTTAAGACTTAGTAAATTGCAAAACTTTAAAAAAATCAAATGATATCACAATAGTGGGCTGTATTATCTCATGTGGACGGATTTACCATCCTTGCTGGACGGATTTAGCAGCAAGGTGGACGGATTTAGGAGCCCCAACCTTCAATTTTGTTGCCATGGTTTCAGCATTAATTATTTGAATATTTGTGTTTATTTTGATGCAAGTGATAGCGTCGAATATGTCCCTTCCAACGGACTAATCTGTATTTTTTTATCTATAACCATTTTTGTAGAAATACTGTTTCAGCCAAAAGTGGACGGATTTACCCTCCTTGACTCTAGGTCACCCCCTACTTAGGCGAAATAGACACACTTGTCTCGATGTCAATAGTGTATTGATTTTTTTCTTCAACATGATTGTTACTCGCAACACCATGTAATGGAGAGTTTTGTGTCAGTAGAAGGAGAGAGGTTCATTGTTACAGCAATGTGGTATCTTTTACTCCCCTTACCAAAAATGGTCACTTCGACTGATGTTGCATGGCGGTCTTTAAAAATTTACTTTGCCATTTTTACTGTGTAGTAGTGCGTAGTGCTGCGTACTCCCCCTGTCCATATAAGGCTACCAAAGTGCATAAAAACAGGACCCAAAGTCTCAATCATCGATCCAAAGCCTAACAGATGTTGATATGTAGTTTATACTCCATTTTCTAACCTATATATTGGCGAATAAGAAAAATATCATGATACTATTATTATCACACTCTAGCTTTCACCAAGACAAAGTCTGTAACATTAGATAACTGGCTTTGCTCAACTGGCTGGATAATATTTTTTCAGCAATTTGTCAATCTTGCCATTTTCAATCTGATCATTTATCACACATTTTTAGCAATAGCTCTTATGCACAACTGGCCAGCAACATGACTGAAATAGTAACAGTCTGTTTTTCTCATTTATCTTTCTAAGAACAACTTTCATAATTTGTATGGGCTACCAACGAATATGATAAATGCACATGAATTTTGTTAGAAACGATTTGGAATCATTTATATCATAATATTATTGAATGTACAAATTATGATAACATTGTCTACTTATTTTTAAAAAAACGTTTAAAGGCTCTTGCGAAATGTGATAATTCTTTTACATAAAAGTACATAATACGAACACAAAGCCCAACTCATCCATCAATAAACTTCTTTTTCTCAAGATTCCTTGCCTCAATTGCAGTTTATGATATTCTAATTCTAAATCTTCCTATTCTGTTCACTCTTTCTTGACCTCAACATTAGCTCTTAACATGGAAATACCACATCTCCAGGAAAGTGTCACTTCAATGATGCTAAGTTCATCGCAGTTCTGATATAAAGTCCTTTGTCCTATTTTCTTTTAATTTCTTGGGTGTGTTATTTATCCTCGAGAAATGAAAAGGTCGAGAACTTCAACGCTTTTCCATTCGACGGATTACATTTGAGTCTGAATTCATTTGTTTATTATCAATCCAAAAGCAATGTATCCATCATATTCCTTCTTTGCCAGAGAGCATGATGTCATTCTGAGGCTAGTGGTGGATCATCCTTGTGTTTGACGATTCACAGCTGAAGATCACTAACATAAACTGTAGTAATTAAATGCACAGACCTAAAATAATTGTTTGTAATTAGATTTATTGTAAGCCTGTATGTGTCCTTTAATCACCAAACACAAGGATGAGCTACAAACAGCTGAAGCATGACATCATGTTCTCGGTCAATGAAGCAAAATTAAAGATACATCGTTATTGGATGGATAACAAGCTCTGTACGCTGGAAAGTATAGGACCCAAAAGTAATAACATCATCTTTTGAACCACATTAGCTGTTTTGTCTCCTGTTATACTGAAATAATAAATCTTATCTGAGAAATGTCTCTACTTGTTGTGGAGAATTATGAAAAATGATATTACGTTAGCTCAGAGAATCAACCGGAAATTGGAGATTTCATTTGTAACAATGCAGAGAACATGCCCCAGGTACCATAATTGCATGATGTTTCTTTTTATTAATCTTTAACAAAAACAGTTCATGACAAAGGAAGCAAAATAATGGAAAATAAAAATTAAACAGGGGAAATTTCACAACACAAAGAACAAATTACACACACAAAGAACACACTTAAACATTGACAAGGTTGTGTCAAATGTGTATTATGACATCTCTTCACAATTGCACCCTCCTTTTTATTAATTACAAAGTGAAAGGGAAGGCAATCTCATTACAAATAAGTTGGTTAAAGCCAACAATTTATGGTTTCATAAATCATTCTAATTGTGAAATCAAAAATATAGAAATTCATATCCCCACTTCTTCTGCTTGGCCAGATATGGATCATGACAATCATACAAAGTTCGAAGTTTCAAGTTCATGAATGTAAATAAGCCTGTCTGACTTTGTTTATCATTCTGTATATCATTCACTGCATGACCCTCCACATTTTCCCTCTGTGACCTCATAAGAAGCAATTCTTTTCCATAGGCCCTACTACATTCTTCTTTTTGTAATGCTTGTTGTTAATAATGACCCAAAAAACTAATGAAAATACTTTTGAAGTACAGAAATGTTTTTTTGATCATTCAAAGACTAAGGCAGTTTTTTGCATAGAAGTTTGGTTCTGCATTCCAATTGCACTAATAAACACTAACTAAAATTGGATATGGAGCACAAGCCCAATAACCATTCATGGTTTTTGTTTTAGCTTGGGTGCTTTTTAAAGTGAACACTGCATGGTGATAACCGCTTGAAAAAAAAAAAGAAAAAAAAAAGACAAGCTTTTGTAGGATCCTAAGAACTTTTCTTAAGTCTAATATCTCTGTCTTGGCGAGACTCTTAATCCACATTATATCCAATTATGAACATTTTAATGTCCATTCTAGATAGAGTTTAATCCACATGATCTTCCATTAAGAAAAGTGATCGCCTTCTTTTGTTATTGGATTTTAAAAATAAAATAAAAAAGAAGTAGGCCTAAGTGCTGTGCCTTATTAGTGAATCTTTTTCAAAATTTAGGTTTTTATAGAAGAGAGAAATTTTATCTAACTCCACAGTTTTGCTTGCAAGATCCACTTATCTGTTAATTATGGATACCATTGTGTGGTTCTACAATGCTAAAAATACATCGGTTTCAAGCTTCCATTTGAGCAGTATGATGTTTTATGAGCATCCACACAAACTCGGTGAAGGCCACCTACATTTGTACTTACATGTAACTTTACTATTTGGAACTTTCTGCTGCTTGACAGTTACTTCTCTTAAAAAGCAGTAAATCACTGGAAAAGAAAGTAAAATGACCTTCACCATCCTTCAATGCTTAATTAGACTTTTGCACACCATACCATAAAGGCTGTTTCTGAAACACATTATCTCACAAAAAACACTGCATTAAAGCCATTACCACTTTTGTATTTTGTAAGGTGCTATAGTAATCTTAGAAATCTGAATACTATATTTCTTTTGTTCATTGATGAAATCCACTTATATAATTATGAGCTATAAATGCAAAAGGGAGACATGATGTTACTCAGAAACTATGTTTTGGCATTGTAAGAAGATTGTATGCCGAGTGCAAAAGCTGTATTGTAGGCTACGACTCTCACACTTTATTCAAAGCACACTCAATACAGTCAGGCCAAAAAATACTACATTGTAGCTATTTGCCGTACAGCCGAAGAACGACGAGTACTTACATGTGGCTGCTGGAGGACATCAATGACCTCACAACAGGCTCTATCCATAGCATTGAAATAAGCTGTTAAGGTGTCCTTGAGTAACTTGTGACCTCATTTACACTTAGTTGGTCACTAGTTTTGATAACATTGCAAGTATAGCCTATGACTTCACAAACTGCTCATGACGCAGAAGGAATAACATGGTAGGGATGGGATGTGACCTCACAAGGAACATTCAAGTGCTTTTTTGTAAGCACTTGAGTTTCATTTACTGTAACTTCAAAACGGAACACTGCAACTGCTCCTCTTGGTACACAGCATGCGTGAACCAAAGAATCTGCAAGAAGCAAGTTTAGGGGGTGACCATTAAAATATCCAGCAGGGGGAGAGAGGGGGCTTAGAGCTTATTTCAAGGTAGCGGCGGCAGTAATTATTTATTTCAATAGCGTAAAGTTCCTGAATATCATTCTGAAATCAATTAATATCTTGTTGAGAAATACCCCAGGCGAAAATGATTTATTTCAAAACTGACCAAAAGTAATTTATTTATTTTACCAAAATTGAGCAAGAAATCACTTAATTCAAAAGCCCTGGCACCCCCCCCACCCTGGATATTTGAAAATGGTCGTCTACCTGGTTTTTGTAAAAACTGTCCTGTTGCCAAAGTAAAAAAAAGGATATGGCAAAACAAAATTGTATAAACTTGAATATGAATAAACCATAGTATATTAAAGTGATATAATTTGATGCTCCATTAATCAACTTTTGATAGGGCTTATAACCTTGTGTTAGAAAAATATGGTCTCAGGTCATGGCATATTTTCATTTCTGACACAATTTGAAAAGATAACCTTGATCAATGAGTGGCATTGTTGGATTATCTGAAAGCATTGAATTAAAGGCCATTATCTTTTTCTTGCAACAAGGTTGACAGCTGACACCCAAATTTGATGTTTTAAACAGACCGAAGTTTCAATTGCCAGAATGTCATGGTATTTGGCGATATGTTAAGCTTTGCTGTTCATTAAATATTAAAGGTTAAAGGTTAAGGGCACTTTTTTTAATGCTGTCAGCTGATTCAATCCTCTGGAGTTTTGAATCGGCATTGTCCATATTGCGAGGCAATTGTGCTACCCAGTATGCCACAGTAAGCACATTCTTATCAAACATCAGTATGTAATAATAATAGTTGTTATATTTTTTCCATGTTCTCACAACTCATTACATCATATCTCAAAAAATGTATGAGCTGTCGTCCTGCAATTTTGGATTTGCTCTTTCATGATAACATTCTTGAAAAATGGAAAGTCTGAATGAAATCGGACGGGGTTATGCTGGAACTTTTCGGAAATTTTGTAGATTTGGCATGGAATGACCCCCTTTATATTAGTGAGAAATTTTACAAAATTAAATGCCCCTTAAAGTGCTTGCACATTACTTTATCATTTTGGAAGAGTTTGTTAGTTGTTAGTGAACGTGAAATGGTACAAATAGGCAAACAGAGATGTCTATTAGCAACATCAAGTTCCTACTTCACAGTCACCAGGATGGCTTCAAGTGGTCATTCATTATATTCTGATTCACTCAATATCTATGAAGGCTCTTCAGACAAACTTGTAAATATTTTGAGTTCGGTAACTGCAATGATAATGATAATGACTATGAGATTGTATTGGAAACTGATATTGTTAATGAAATTGTGATTAGTGCTCTCCTTTATCAATAGAGCCGACTGAGCTTATCATTTTCTAGGCATCAATTGGTAGCGAAAGTCCAATTAGAGTTGCTAATAACCTAATTGAATTTTAACAAAGAGAAGAATTGGTAGGATATCAAAGAGACTACAAACTAATTACTCCCACACTGAAATTATAGATAGATTTAAGTGTGATTTAGGAAGGCAGTGTAATGGCAATCCCCCATCAGTTACACCTCTGGAACAGATAGTTCATATGAGATAATATCATCCTGCTTTACAGCCAGGAAATTTTATATGCAAAAAGAGAGGACTGGTGCACTGTGAAGATGGAGTATTTTAAAGGTCAAGTTTTGTCAATGCAAACAAAACTAGTATGCAACTTAACAGCTCCTTAAATCTATGACACCATTTAATGAACACTCATCTGTCCAAATGATAAAATGATTAACCTTCTTTCTGGGACATCCGGATGAAATCAATCCGGAATTCTTTATTGGACTTTGAACCTTTGACCATAAATAAAGTCTTAAACCTCTTGATTAAACACGCTTTAGATCTTGAAGTTCAAATGGCCATATTGATCCAAAACCAGTAGAATGTCTTTACTCCTCTAATGGCGATTTCCTTCCATTTTCAAAGGAAAACTTACCAGAGCAGAGAGAGACACCATACAGAAAAGCGTGCTGCCATACATGTACATACATATGCACTGCCATGTTATGTTTCACTTTGAATTCTTTAAAAAAGGCTATAAGGAATTTTCATTAATGGAAATGTTGCAGATGTCAAGGGGTTTTGACCCAGCAGCCAGCCATAAAGCATAAATGATCTTTTGAAGCTTTTCTGCGGCATATTTGAAGTTCTGTTGAACTATTTGATCAACAAAGACTCGTGTATAGTATACAGGGTGACCCAAAAAAAGTTCACACTTACTTAATTGCTTGTAGAATGGCCAATTATGCTTCTTTTGTCTTGATTTTACGCTTCAATGATGTTTAATCTCTCTTGACCCACATGATAATCTCTTTTTTTGTCAACTACATGTACTTTCTCTGAAAATGAAGAAAACTCTTGCTGTCCCAGATTTACTGGGTGCCGGACTGACTCCAACAAAGGTTGCAGTGCAACTGGGAATATCAAGACGTTCAGTTTACAAGATAAAAAAGAAGCTGGAACTGCAGGGAAAGGCCTCTAGAAAGCCTGGATCTGGTCGTCCACGGTCTGTAAGGACCAAAACCCTAATTAAGAAGGTCAAGCAGCGGATTAAGACAAATCCTGTGAGGTCCATGAGGAAGATGGCCTCTGAGCTTCAGGTCAGTCGCTCATCCATGCAACGACTTGTCAAAAATGACCTGAATATGAAATCCAGGGCCAGGGTAAAGGTTCCACTGCTTACAGACGCTCATCGAGAAAGTAGAGTCACCCGATCCAAGGCATTGTTGAACAATGTGAAGCATGCAGCTGCAGGTCGTGCCATCTTGTTCTCAGATGAAAAAATCTTCACTGTGGATGCAATGTCAAATCGCAGAAATGACCGATGGATTGGGGGAGATCCTGCAGATGTTTCTGACACTGTGAAGTTTGCCAACACCACAAAACATCCAGCTTCAGTCATGGTTTTTGGCCTTGTCTCATCAGATGGCAAGAAGATGCCTCCAGTTTTCATCCCTGCAGGTGTGCGCATCAATACAGATAGATATCTGGACATTCTGAGGGATAAAGTCCTACCATGGATCCAGGCCAACTACCCTGAAGGGAATTATGTGTTCCAGCAGGATGGTGCCCCAGCCCACACGTCCAAGAGAACCCAGGAATGGTTGGACACCGACCTGCAGGCGTTCTGGTCCAAGGATATGTACCCCCCCCCCCAGAGTCCAGACCTCAATCCATTGGATAACAGTGTATGGGCAACAGTGGAGGATAGTGCCTGTAAGAAGCCCCATCCTTCCGTACCAGCCTTGAAAAGGTCAATTGTGAAATATTGGGCTAAAATGACATCATCCTATATCAAGAAGACCTGTGCAGCTTTCCGCAGGCGTCTGCAGGCTGTTGTGACCCGCAGGGGAGGACACATTGAGAATTAGAATATTTAGTTTATTGTCTTTCCAACGATGTATCGATAATCAATAAATTCCAAACGAAACCTGAAATACATGGCATTGAACTTTTATTTAAGAAGTGTGAACTTTTTTTTGGGTCACCCTGTATTCTTCTGAGATACTTTATTAGTAAACCATGCATAAACCATTTGCTGTACTATTAGGACAACCTTCTCTTGTTGTACATGATTTGGCTGAAAAAAGGAATCCATTTTTTTTTCCACTTCAATCTTGCAAGGTGTCACGGTGTCTCTATTTTGTAAGAGACCACAATGCAGGCTAAACCACTGAGATCGCAAAGACCTTTTGAAGAAAAATACGGAGCAATTTGGGCTGCAAATGCCAAAATGACACCCATGTGGACTAGGGTGCATCAGTTGCCCCCAAAAATTAAAAGATTGTTTGATTCCCTTGTCCTTCTCCAATTATGTTCCTTTTGCTAAAAAAAAATATCCTGTGAAGTTTCAAAACAATCGGACAATGTTTAGGGGTGGCACGCATGCCCCAAAGGTTGACCGATTTTGACCAAAAATATCTCATTTCAGAATCTGCGGTATCTGATAACTTCTTTAATTATTATTCAAGAACAACAAAATAGGCACCATGAAGTCGGGCAGAAAGAGAGCTTTAATTTGAGTACCAGGAAGCCATATCTAGTACTAAAAGCAACCATCCAAGTTATCTGGCAAGAATACATAAATTACAAATTCTGATATTAGCAACTGTTGAGTCCCTTAGAATAAATGAAAGTTGATGTATTTCTAATACTGTTATAATTATTATTATGTCAAGTGGGATATTATAATAAGACCAAATGGGTATGGTGGTATTTTGAGATGTACTCCACGAGTTGAAGATATCCTGAGTCCTCTGTACCCACGAGTGAGTCAGCACGAGTGGGTACAGAGGACTCAGGATATCTTCACGAGTGGGAGTACTATCAGTTACACCCTGCTCGTTTCGAGGGTACGGGAATATACACCACGAAGGACTCCATACACCACGAAGCCGAAGGTTGTCCTAATAGTACTGGACTGAGGATAATATCAGTTACACCCTGCTCGTTTCGAGGGTACGGGAATATACACCACGAAGGACTCCATACACCACGAAGCCGAAGGTGTATATTCCCGTACCCTCGAAAAACGAGCAGGGTGTAACGGTTTTATCCTCAGACTTCTTGTTTTATTGATGCCCATAGATTTTCTTGCAAACTGAGTCTGAAATGTCTTTCAGTAACAAAGCAATAGCATTGTGACGTCATCACCAGTGCTCTCACCTGGATGATGTCACAATGGCTAAAACAATAGCATTGTGACGTCATGACTATTGTTGCTACAAGGATGACGTCATAACAATCCTATGGTTGCAATTGTGACATCAGTGTTTATCTCATACACCCTGTCTGGTGACGACAGACAGGTAGTACGGTGTCATACACTGTGGCTCTCAGCCAATCAGAATCAAGGATTCACACTGGACTGAGGATAATATCAGTTACACCCTGCTCGTTTCGAGGGTACGGGAATATACACCACAAAGGACTCCATACACCACGAAGCCGAAGGCTGAGTGGTGTATGGAGGCCTGAGTGGTGTATATTCCCGTACCCTCGAAAAACGAGCTGGGTGTAACGGTTTTATAGTCCAGTTGCCACAACATGGACCTTGCAAGTGTGAGAAGTGTAAGGTTTTAAGATGGATTCATCATTATATAGGTATATAGAAAAAATTTAGCCTGGTTGCCACTCCGGCAACTTTGGGCAACACCGGTAATTAGCATAAATCCAAAATGGCCGCCGTACGCCCAACCGGAACGACAACTTTTTAACTAATTATCCTAGAATCAAATGCAATACCACTTTTTCAGATAATTTTGACCCAAGAAGCATGAATCTGGCATCAAAATTGCATTATCTGGTCATTTTGCATATAAAATATCAAGATTACATCAATTCAACACAAATTTCCCTCAACCAAAAATCAACGTTCCTATCATTTTCCAATTTTTACTGATTTTCAACAAAATTTTCTCACAAAATCCAATTTTCATTCATCTAATATATAATGAATTAAATTCCACAATATTTAATGTTTGATAGTACAATGGAAATTTCAATGAAAGATGTAATAGTATCTGTATATAATCAAATTCAACAACAGTTTAAGTCCGTGCCTTACCAAACTAATCCCTCTTTTCGTCAGACAACCACTCATGGTGTTCTCTTGCATTAGTGTTTTCTGCCAGAACCCCTTCTCAATTTTCATCATTTTCTTCATTAAATTCTTGAATTTTGAAAAGACTGACACAACAAGTACTGTTTTCACAAGCACAGTAAATAGTACAAGAGAAATTGTTGCGGTGGGAGCTTCAAGTGGAGGTCTTGCATGCTTTGCCTTAGGCTTTACAGCTACAGTCTCTGGCACTGGCCTGCCATCTTTTATCACCCATACACATTCTGTGATATGCAGTTCTGGAGGAACCAGCTGGTCAGCTGCTGTCATGTGTATTGGTCTTCAGATGGGCGCGCTTGATGTTGCAGTGCAGGAATAGGTTCTCTTCCACTGGTGGAAGAGACTTCGGCTTCAGGAGCCTTCTGGCTTTCTCTGTGTACAGATCGCATCTCACCTCACTTACAGACATTCTCTTTGGCTGCCCATCCTCGGAGTCCTTTTCCACGTAATGTCCACATCTATGCGCTGGTGGACACCTTCACTCCAGCCACCTCCAGATCCTTGCATATTTCATTTTTAGTCACTCTTGGATTCTGTTTGGCCATTCTGATGATTTTTATGTTGTCAGTCACCACCAGTTTTGCCCTTCTTCCAGTTCTCTGCAGTGCAGCGACGAAATTTTGGGTCTTAAAATGACCAACTATGTGCTGTACTGAGGATACAACAATTTAAAATGCTTCCCAATTGCTCCCTATGACACCCAATATTGTGCATTCATATAATTTGCATCTTTTTATCTTCTCCATACTGTTTGCATGATCCCATGGAGATTCACGGAGAAAGTGAAAGATTGTGTCCGGGGGCCTCTATCGTATGGACATAATTTACCAATTTTTTTTCAACAGAACTCTGAGGATAATACATTTGAGAATTTTTTTCTACAAACTAGGATAGAAAAATGAAATATTTTCCAATAAAAGGCATAAATATTGCATAATACAACCATGGTCCCGGAGTGTATGAAAACTTCTGACCCATCAACTTTGGACGACTCACCGATTAATGCCGTGTATTTTTAAGGGGATTTGGTCAAACGGACCAATTATAGTCAAATTCATAAGTTCAATATGTAAGAAACAAGAAATAAAATTGCCAAATATGTAGACCCGTTTGCACTTACATAATACAGCTTTAACTATTTCCTGTCCGTCTGTATGCAAATTGTTGACCTCAACTGTATATAATGTGTTATATATTAGCAACTGGAATGTATACAATAACACAACATACAATATTTCATTTAGAAGCAATCTTTCTCTGGATGTTGACTATCAGTGAACAGAGGCAGATGGCATTGGGAGATATCTATAAATATGAATTGTGTCCAGTATGACTTTCCTTGATTGATGAGTTCGACAAGTTAAGAAAAGGAAGCAATTCACCACTTGTTCAGATACTGCACGATCCCTCCCCACAGGCACATGAAGTCACTCCGACTGACATTTGGGTCAGTTTCTGTATCGCATTGTTTGGCCTTTAGAAGGACAACTGCAAGATCTTGTAGAGTTGATAAATGGGAAAATGTCTACTATACATGTATCTGCCATCCTGGTTACAAAGTCATGATCTTTGACAAGTAATACAGTTTGTCTGCTATGGATCATGCTTATCAACGGCATGCTGGGGTTGGTTCCATAAAGTATGACCTAACCCTAACCACTGCCATGTCAAAAAGCCATTTATAGAAATAACATCTAACGCATAGTTATCAAAATTTTTTAGAACATGCAACTTAGGTGATGGGGTGACTGCGGTAAGCCTAAGAGATTGTGTGATTAAAGACGAAGAAGCAGACATTAAAATGATTTTACCTGATGTGGCAGTTAATGCCGAATTCAGTCATGTATCTGATGATACATATGTCTTTGTGTTCCTCATGTATTGGGTCAATTTGGGTTTACCGACACAGCATTCAAGTTACAGTGCAAATGCAGCATTGGTATCGATCAGTTTTGGACATGAATTCAACATGTTGTAATCTTAGGCCAAGGTGCCTTCAAATATTAGGAATGCACTACTTGACTGGATCAGACTCCAACTCCTATTTGCATGACAAGGGTAAAGTGTCTGCACTAAAGGTCCCAAAAGCTGGAGATTTCTTTGGTGATGACACTATCTAGTGAGAGCAAGGAGTGACAACAGAAGAACTGAAACAGAAGGACACAAATTTATTTGTGCACTCTATGGGCAGCCAAAGAGAATGTCTATGAGTGAGGTGAGATGCCATCTGTACACAGAGAAAGCCAGAAGGCTCCTGAAGCTGAAGTCTCTTCCACCAGTGGAAGAGAACCTATTCCTGCACTGCAACATCAAGCGCGCCCATCTGAAGACCAATACACATGACAGCAGCTGACCAGCTGGTTCCTCCAGAACTGTATATCACAGAATATGTATGGGTGATAAAAGATGGCAGGCCAGTGCCAGAGACAGTAGCTGTAAAGCCTAAGGCAAAGCATGCAAGACCTCCACTTGAAGCTCCCACCGCAACAAATTCTATTGTAATATTTACTGTGCTTGTGAAAACAGTACTTGTTGTATCAGTCTTTTTAAAATTCAAGAATTTAACGAAGAAAATGATGAAAATTGAGAAGGGGTTCTGGCAGAAAACACTAATGCAAGAGAACACCATGAGTGGTTGTCTGACGAAAAGAGGGAGTAGTTTGGTCAGGCACGGACTTAAACTGTCGTTGAATTTGATTATATACAGATACTATTACATCTTTCATTGAAATTTCCATTGTACTATCAAACATTAAATATTGTGAAATTTAATTCATTATATAGTAGATGAATGAAAATTGGATTTTGTGAGAAAATTTTGTAGAAAATCAGTAAAAATTGGAAAATGATAGGAACGTTGATTTTTGGTTGATGGAAATTTGTGTTGAATTGATGTAATCTTGATATTTTATATGCAAAATGACCAGATAATGCAATTTTGATGCCAGATTCATGCTTCTTGGGTCAAAATTATCTGAAAAAGTGGTATTGCATTTGATTCTAGGACAATTAGTTAAAAAGTTGTCGTTCTGGTTGGGCGTACGGCGGCCATTTTGGATTTATGCTAATTACCGGTGTTGCCCAAAGTTGCCGGAGTGGCAACCAGGCTAAATTTTTTCTATATACCTATATAATGATGAATCCATCTTAAAACCTTACACTTCTCACACTTGCAAGGTTCACTATGGGACACATAGGAGTGGCAACTGAACTCAGACTTCTTGTTTTATTGATGCCCATAGATTATCTTGCAAACTGAGTCTGAAATGGCTTTCAGTAACAAAGCAACAGCATTGTGACGTCATCACCAGAGCTGTCACCTGATGATGTCACAATGGCTCAAACAATGGCATTGTGACGTCATGACTATTGTTGCTACAAGGATGACGTCATAACAATCCTATGGTTGCAATTGTGACATCATTGTTTATCTCATACACCCTGTCTGGTGACGACAGACAGGTTGTACGGTGTCATACACCGCGGCTCTCAGCCAATCAGAATCAAGGATTCACACTGGACTGAGGATAAATCTCAAAATACCACCATACAACCATTTGGTCTTATTTATACCCCATTATGCAACTCCAAAGAAAGCTGAACTTTACTTAGGTGATCAATACTCTACAGTGGCCTCAGCCAATCAGAGCACAGATAGCAGCTCAACTGGTGATGTCACAATGTTGTGAATTCACCATGGACATGACATCACAATGGCAAACAATGCAATGACATTATGAACAATGATCAAACCATGTGGTATACAAAAAACCATTGAGTATACAAATAACAGTTGTCTAATGGGTAAATGTGGGACATGAAGATTTGTACCACTCAACAGTGAAAATTAGCATTGTGTACACCGTTGTACATATAGTCATGTCCAATGGTTTGGTGCTTCATTCAGTTGACACCAGAGCACTGCAGCTTGAGATGTGACATCACAATGGTGTCACCATGGTGACGTCTCAACCTCTCTTTCACATCAGCAGTTGTTTCTTTTTGTAGTAAAGATTTTTTATCGCTACAAAAAGAGGGGTTGCAAATGGTGGTAACTGACCCACTACCACTATAACCCATTCATCACTGGAAAATTAATTTTTTTAAATAGTGAATTCTCTGAAATAGTAAGATATGTTCCCGATTGAATTTATATTTATACAATTTGGTTCGTAATTTTCATTACTTTTTTTTATAATAAGGGGTTTCATGGTACAAAACAATTGTCTAATGGGTAAATTGTGGGACATGAGATATGTACACCCTCGAATGTCATGTACAACTCGGCCTAAAGGCCTCGTTGTACATTGACATTCTCGGGTGTACAATATCTTCATGTCCCACATTTACCCCACAGGGGCTCCTAAACCAGTGTACATGGCATTATACTATTATAACATAAAGGGAAATCACGCAAAAACAACATGCTTCAAGAAAACGGCTTCTGGGGGCAAAAATTATAAGGATATGAGCTTCATATTTCAGGAACTTGCGCAACAGTGCCTAGAAAACAATTTTGTAAAATTTTAGCCTTGTGTGACAACCACATCACCACTTCTGTGAGTTCAAAGTTCAAGAAAGTGTTTCTCAACTGCACTACGATTATGATTGGGTTTTGACAGTTATGAAGATCAATTTGTTTTGCTTGAATTTCTCAATAATTTCGGAGTTTACACGAACAAAAATATACCACAGCCTTAGATTATGACTAATGTCATTATTTACCTTAAGATTTGTCTCCAAAAATGTGTACAACCATTGTTTTGCTGCTTTATTCATCCCTTTGCCGAGCCGACTGCCCCTGCAACCGCCATGACACTTACAGTGACGTCATGAACATTAAAACAAGGGGCAAGCAAGCAGGACGGGACAGAACGCACTGGAAGGCAGAATTTTACACCTATAGCACTTTAAAGCAAATAAAACGGCAATCCTGTTTTGCAATCAGGATATATATTGCTTCAATTGCTGCTTTCTTCAATTTGATTGACTTGGAGTGCAATTATGTCAATTAAACCCAGGTGACAATTAGCACCTTGATAACAAGTTACTAGTTAAGCCTACTAGTGATAACTGAATGCCTTTGTAAATTGGTATAGGCCTAATTTCCACATTTTCTTCAATCGCCATTCAGACAGGATACCGGCATTTAGGCCTACAGCAGTGTCAAAGATCTTTTTGGGTATTTTTCCTTGACATGTTTGAGCATTATTTCTAATATATTCAGACTTTCAGGGTCATGTTCTACCAGCATCTAGGTGAAAAACACTTTTGCCAGCTTTTAGGATTTTTTAAAGTACCTACTCTGTTCTGGAGGTAAATGATGCAACACATATTTTAATATCTAGTAGGCCTGAAGTTCTGGAGACTAAAATGATGGAGTCCCATTTAACACATTTTGGTCTCCCAATCACAGCCGTCCTGTATTTCAATCAGGACATCTTGCTTCAACTGCTGCATTCTTCACTGGGAGACCATATTTTTGCCAAAGACAGACATTTAGTTCAAATTAGAACTTTGTCTAACTTCGAAGTTCTTGGGTGCCTTTGAAAGCCAATATCAAAAATGCTCTTCACTCAACTGACTCAAGTTCACTGTTTTTGCAATAATAATATTTCTGCATGTAAATGTCATCTTCTGTAGTTTAAATTTCAAATAAATCAAAAATGTGCCAGCTCAACTCCAAAATTAGCAGTCAGCTTAACAGTTCTAGGTCATTTCAGTAAGCAAATCAGTAGCTGTAGGCTAGGCCTAAATTCGCCTAATCATAATTATTTCCACTGGACCTTCAGCTGATCTGCAAATGTCAGTGCGTTTTTAGGGGTCCTGCAGCAAGCAAGTGAACCTATTATGGGAAGAGAGCTGAGAAGGCTTGTCAACTCTTAGAGGAGGTCACACTGTTTCACCTATCATAATAACTTGCCATGCAGTGTCAACATAATTTTATCTTGATCCCATCAACTTTTGGTGTAGGGCTGTAGGCCTACTTCCATGACAATAAATTTATTATTTAGGCCTACGCAACTAACATGTTCGTTTTCGGAGCGAATTTTAAATGTCTTACTGCAGTGATAACAGTAGCTGCCAGTCAAATCCAGTGTTTACTAATTCAATAGGATGAAGGAAGGGAGTAAGGAATGGAGTAAGAAAGGGAGAGAGTAAGGAAGAGGGTAAGGAAGGGAGTAAGGAAGAGGGTAAGGAAGGGAGTAAGGAAGAGGGTAAGGAAGGGAGCAAGGAAAGCCGGAAGGAAGCAATGAAGCAAGCAACGAAGGAGGGAAGAGAGTAAGTCTGGAAGTAGGCTAAGAGAAAAGGATGGGAGGATGGAAGGGAGGAAGAAAGGGATGGAGAAAGGTAGGAAGGGAGGGAGGTGGATAGATAGATACATAGATAGATCAATATATAGATCCTACAGTAAAATAGAGGCAAATAGGAGGTAGATAGGTATTCTATCTACAAGGATGTCTTAAAAGTGCTTTCACAAATTTAGGCCTATAAATAGGGCCTACATCTATTGATATTCAGCTGATCTATAAAGTCGCGCATCGCAGTGCTACAAATAATGTTGAAGTTTTGTTTTAAATTTGCAAATAACACTTTACCTGAATATTTTTTGTCTGAAATGCTACAGAGAAATACATATGTGTTCAATACTAATAAACGTCTTGGACGTATCTATTGTCTGCCTGCTGTGAGCCACGAATTTGCAAGAAACTATATAATATATCACATAAATTTCCAAAAATTTCCAATGAAATGATCCAAATTTTAAGTCTAAAATTTTTACTCAGTCAAATATTCTTTAAAAGCAGCTCTGAAATGAGTCTGGTGACTGGGCTTCAACCATCTGGTGATACTGATATATAAATCTCAATCAGGGGAGGGGTGATTGCATCTCCCCCATCAGATGAGTTTTTAAAAATTTGATAACATGCTAATTATATCAGCGTGGCATAGGCCTAATGTTATGTTGACAGAGCTATGCACTCCGCAATAACCCAATAGAATCCCCATCGGAATTTTCTGGATCCTCCCCCCCCCTCGACTGAATAATGATGTTGTTCTTCTAAAAAAACATTACTCATTTAATCAAGCATGAATAGTATAGAATTGGCCAAGTGAGAATTGAAGCTTTCTGAAGAACAGAGAATTGTATGAGCTTTCTAAAATGGGGTCTGCCGTTTATGTACACTAAATGGTTGTGTAGCTGTGTCCCAACTGTCCATTCAAACACAAGTAATGCTGTCCCATGGAAGAAATGTTTTCTAGGTCGTCCCTGATGCCCGGTCCCGTCCCGCACCCTGGTTCTGGCATTTAACTTATGCTGCCATGACGACAGCACAATGACGTCATGACTGGGAATGAGCATGCTGCCCGATCATAATCGTAATGCACTTTGTCAAAGGATATCAGCTGTTTAGTCGCAGCTTGTGAAGCCAATTTGCACAGCTCAGGTATGAAATTCACACTGTAGATGCCTTACAACCCAATGATTTATGATATAAAATATGGGTTGTCAATAGTTGACTCAATTGGCACAGTGGCAGCTTGACCTGAATGGTCTCAGAAATTCGTGATTTCCCTTTATTGTATTTTATAATGCATGTACACAAACTTGGTTCAGAAGCCCCTGTGATTTACCCATTAGACAACAGTTACTGTAATATGTACAAAAGAGAATGTTAATGTACAACGAGGCCGCTAGGCCGAGTTGTGCATGACATTCAAGGGTGTACATATCTAATTTCCCACAATTTACCCTTTAGACAATTGTTTTGTACCATGAAACCCCCAATTATCACAAGAAAGTTCTGAAAATTACGAGCCAAATTGTGTAAAAAAAATTTAATCAGGAGGAACATGTCTTATTTCAGAGACTTCATTTTTGGAAAAAAAAAAATTTTTCAAGGAATGAATGGTTTTAGTGGTAGTGTCAGTAACCACCATTTGCTCCCCCCTCCCCTTTTTTAGAGATGAAAAATCTTTAGCACTAAAAATAAACAACTGTTACTGTTGATGTGAAAGAGAGGTTGAGAGACGTCTCCATGGTGACACCACTGTGATGTCACATCTCATGCTGCAGTGCTCCAGTGTCAATGAATGAATCACCAAACCATTGGACATGACTTTATGTCCAACGGTGTACATAATGCTAATTTTCACTGTTGAGTGGTACAAATTACAGTTGTCTAATGGTGAAATGCTGGTGAGGTCATAACCATTGTTAAAAAATATCGCCCTTGAAGGGTGGTATTTTTTACAATATCATAGGCCCTGATATTTTTACTGTAAACAGTGATATTCACAGCCAACCAGGTGATAATTTCTGTATCCTGCAGTGATGACGTCACAATCACTCATAAATTATCTGACGTTGTCATGCAAACAATGGGCAGTGATTGTTTGTCATGACGTCACAATGGCATGGGCTGCTGGTGACGTCACAACAATCTGCTGCTCCTATCTTGCAGAATTTGAAGTTATCAGACTTAAATTTAGGAAAGACCACTGATAAAATCATTGTGGCACATAAATAAATCCCAATAGCAGTGTAGCTAATTCACAGCTATGAACATCATTTGTGTCAGGTCTGCTCCTAATCACTCATCATACCTGGCACTCATGATGTACGTAGTACCTCTGAACTATATTGTTATGGGGGTTTATTATACCATGTGGTCGGATAAATTCGTAATTTGTTGTTTGCTTTTGGCAGATACAGGATTTACCTTCCCTCAGATAGCTGTATCCGGGCTCAGCTTCGCTTCGCCCAGATACAGCTATCTTCGGGAAGGTAAATCCTGTATCCGCCAAGCAAACAACAAATAACTAATAATACCACATGGGATATATCCACTGCCTTTTGATGTGGTATTGTAAACGTTATGGGGTATTCAGATATACAATCTGTTAAAGGGGACCTTAAGCTCAGATACCTTGTTTTATATATATATAAACATTATATTTATACAATATGTTGCATTTTAGTGAATGTTACTAGTTTCCGAGGCTTGGTGTGCCAAACTTGCATTTCGACTGCTCAGCACAAAAAGTGACCTACTGCCATTACATGGGAATTTTAAGATTTTGAATTGTCAAAAAATGTACAATATATTGTGATACAGAACCAAGGTCAAAACTTCATCTTAAGGCAACAGGCCAAATTCCTTCAAAGTTGTCTGATCGAGGAAACTCATCCAAAGTGGCATGGGCTTGAAAATGCCTAAATTCTCTTAGGGGGATTACATTTTCCGTTTTGTATAGATTTAAAAAGTTCCCAAAACCTCACCATGGCAAATTTTCCGTACCATATCACAGTTACTCTCTACCTGGAATTCAAACTGTAATATAATATTATAGCATTATTTTCGTAACTTTGACAAATTTATGTGTTTTTTTTTTTTCACTCATCATAAGCTATTTTTTCAAAATAAACAGAAAGACATTTTTTCGTGATGGGACTGGTCTTTTCATCTCTTTCAGTTGGAGTCTGGAGTCTAACCTGCAGCAGTTCAATTTTTGAAATTACAAACCTCTCCCATATGTACAGTCCTGGTATAGGCCAATCAAGGTGAAACCATTTTAGTGATGTCTTATTATTTTTCCAGCTGCCCTAAATTTATGCAAGTCCAGTATCACATAACATTTAACCACCAGACAAAATTATATATATATTCTATTCTACAGAAATCAATTTCATTCATTTCACAATTTTTTTAAAGTGCATAACATCATCAAACACGCCGAAATAGCAAAAAACAAATACAAATAAGAAGATATGAAAGGGTCTTGGCTCTTTGGTAGAGAAACATATTACCAACTGAAATTGCTTCTCTTATTATACATTTTAGTGCTTTAAGAACCAATCTGACAAGTGGGAGATTTAATTGAGGCATTTATGCAGATCTTTATTAGCAACTGCTGTTTCGTGACAAACGGGAGGTTGACGAGGTGTCTTGATTTCAAGAGAATATGTCTGACATAACATGCATATACAATCACACCACAGATAATGGTTAATTGCATTGCAAGCAATAAACTGTTTCATATAATTATGGTCTCTTGCTTAATTACAATATGTATCTTTTAGTTGGTAACAACTCTACAAAGCAATAGCATAACTTGTTCATTAATTTAAATTAGCACACACGAAGTTGTGAAATTTCATGTAACCATGAAATGGTTCTCTAAGTCAGATACCCATCATGTTGGTATTCATATTGAAGCTCGTGATGAGAGCTACCACATGGTATCATTTTTAATGTTCTTGGGTTAATAAACAATGAAATATAACAAACCGCGAAACCGATAAAATGACAGAAAATGCAAAATTCCTAGAAACTTCAATGCAAGTGTGCCACCCCTAGACATTCTTCAAATTTATTGAAACTTCACACAATGTGTTTCTAGTATAAAAGGAACATTCCTGCAAAAGGAGAGTTTTCCTCTAAAAAGTTGGGGCAACTGATGCACCCTAATGTGGACCCGCAAAAGTTGAAACAACACCTGTGCCCATTCTCCCACCACAGAGCTTGACTTCATTCAAACTCTGCTTGCGAGGATACCAAAAGTCTGGGGTCTAATGAATATGCATGGATGGAGGAGGGGTAAAATGCCGACTAATCACTCCAGGATTTGACACAGAAAAAGCAAACTGCACCCCTCCTCACCCCTGACCACTTGTAGGTACCCCATTTCCGTTGCCGCTGGAAGTGCATTATTTCAGTACAACAGTGTTATAATATAATTCAACACTCCTTTTTCAAATATCTGAGATATCGAAATGTGATATAATGAAGTCAATTAGCGATGAGAGATATGAATGGTTGGCAATACCTGAGCACCAACATATTTAGAAAACATCAGATTCTGTAGCTTCGATATTTAATTTGTATGATGTGAAAAAAGGCTAAGCCTTTAAAAACTATTTTATCCACATTTTCTGAAAGTACATTTAATATTCCCTTTTTATCAAATTGAAAAATAACCCCCTTGAGAAAATTCAGATGCCTGGAAAATTAATGAAAATTGGAGAAAAAGGCACATAATTACACGGCTCCTATGTGTGCCCACTAGAAAAGGGCAAAAGGGATTTCGTAAAAGGCTCAAAGCTTGTAATTGATACGGTTGTCTGAACCTCCAGACCTGAGAGTTTCAATTAAGGCTACTGATTCAGACCATTCAAGAACTCTTAAGTGAGCAAGCAAGTGAACTTTAACTAAGTTTCACTTCAAACTCCATTGGGACGAAGATTAAATATATCCTTTTAGACATGCTTGTCTGGTTGAAATGGAGGTGTCTTTCAGATGGAGGACTGTTGTTGTTTTTATCGTATCTAAAAGTTTCCCAAAAAATAGGGAAGCCAATGAACAATATTCTCTGTGATAAACAACCTCCTTCCCTTTCAGTCTGACTTCAAGTTCAAGGCCTTTTCATGTAATAATTGTAAGAAAAGTGTTTTTTAATTATTAGTATTTTCCTAATGAGGGTAGAAAAGGTGTTATTATCTATCGCTATAAACAAGGACATTTTCCAATAGTTCTTTATATAAAGATTTTGTTTCTCTCCTTGTGTATCTTCATTCCTTCCAAAGGGCCAATTTTCTCTGATCTTATCAAGAGGACAAGGTGAATGCTTTGAGGCAAATTAGGTTGTGGTACGTAATTGCCAAAGGGGTTGCTGTAACCTGTCTCACATGCACAAGAAAAACTCGGCTTTATGCAATGTCGAAACAAAGGTGATTTTATTACGAAGGGCATGTGACCAGCGTGCTCTTTCTTTCAAAAGAAAAAAAAAGGAAATTTGCATAGTATTTATTTTCTTCAGGTGTGAGTGTCACAGATTTCACAAAACAAATATGAAAAATGCCTATATTGATGGCTCTCTGGAAATATATGCCTATATTCAGAATATCACTTTGGTGCCTCAGTTTGTAAAGGTGGATGTAATCAGTGTGTATATGTGACCTGCTCCACCAAAATCAGTTCAATGTCTTTATTTGACGGGAAATGGGCTTAATTATGGTTCATATTATGAGGTTATACCATGGGTAGGTGCAGTACGTCCCCGGTATACTCCCCGAGACCCCAGTATATTCCCGAGACCCGAAGGTATAACCTTTTTATCCCATGTCTAGGCACATTTTTGAGATATAAAGTAGAACTGCCATGGAACTAAATAAAAAAAAGTCAATTCAAATCTATGATTTTACGATTAAACAGAAAATTATTGTTTCAGTTATAATTTTTTTGTGGCATTAGTTTTTGAGATATTGCCTTGAAATTTTGGATTTGTAATCTATACTATATGTACAACAGTACTGGAGAACTAATTTAATAGGTCTGGTGCTTTCAGTTCCTGAGATATAAAATAAAACGGCCATGCAACTAAAAAAAACGTTGACTCAAATCATTGATTTTACGCTTGAAGTGAAAATTCTTCTTTCAGTTATGATTTTTTTGAAGCAAGAGTTTTTGAGGTATCGCCTTGAAATTTTGGATTTGTAATATATATTATATGTACAACATTACTGGAGGATTTAATAGGTCTGGTGCTTTCACGTCCCGAGATATAAAATAAAACAGTCATGGAACTAGAAAAAAACGTTGACTCAAATCACTGATTTTACGCTTGAAGTGAAAATTCTTGTTTCAGTTATGATTTTTTTGTGGCACGAGTTTTTGAGATATCATCTTGAAAATTTGGATTTGTAGTTTATACTATATGTGCAACCTACTGTGTGAATCTGATGTACCTACATTGATTAGATCCAGAGAAATAAAATAAAACGTCAGTGCAAGGCAGAAAAACGTTTCTGAAATAAAAGATCCATAGGGGGGTCATTCTCAAATTTCGGGACAATTTGCGTCACTGTAGCTCCCTGACATTAATATGAATGCGATAAATATCTGAAGCGTCACTCTGCATCTGTTATTCATATTTCTACTTAGAACCACTGCATTTGGAGCAAAAAGTCATACATTAGACTTTTTTTAATGCATTATGTCCAGAAATCCGTGCAAAATCAATTGTTTTTCCCTGTCACTGGACCTGACATGACAAAATCAAGTGTTCATTTTCCTCCTAATATACCATTATTTTCTGTTTTCTTTGCACGATTCATGGGAATATAGACTTGAATTTATATTTAGTTCATATTCAATTTTTTTTTGGTATCATTTCATTGATTAAATTGATACAATAGTTGTGTCACTAATTTATGTCAATTTTTTTGTCCCCTCCGTTACTTGCCATATCTCTGTTCGTTATTGTTATTGTTTTTTATGAGCTATTTTGACTGAATATCATCAGACGCATGTGCGCCATAGTACCACTGCCTTGCAGACTTCATAAAACATGTATTCAATAAATTAAGACATAATGTTCATAAAAAATGTTTTTGGTCCCACTAAAATGTCCCCTCCGTTTCCTTCATTTCCAAGCTTACCAATGATAATTTTACAGAGCGATTTCATGTATATGTTGCTGAGGGTGGTAGGTTTTAATATTCTGCAATTATTTTGTCTAATCTCCAAATAAAAAGCAGTAATGAGCGAAAAGCAAAAAATTGTTCCCCTCCGTTACCGTCCACTCCGTTACCAGATCATAAGCAAGAAATCGACATTTGGACCAAAAAATCTACTGATACGAGATGAAGTACTTCTGAAAATAATAGTTACATCAATCTTTTATCATTTTTCCTTTTGTTGCTGTTCCTACAGTTGGTTTTTTACATCAAAATTCCCCTCCGTTACCGCATTCCCTGTCAGCGTGCCTCGGCGGCCCGGCGTCGGCCCGGCGTCGGCCCGGCGTCGGCCCGGCGTCGGCCCGGCGTCGGCCCGGCGTCGGCCCGGCGTCGGCCCGGCGTCGGCCCGGCGTCGGCCCGGCGTCGGCCCGGCGTCGGCCCGGCGTCGGCCCGGCGTCGGCCCGGCGTCGGCCCGGCGTCGGCCCGGCGTCGGCCCGGCGTCGGCCCGGCGTCGGCCCGGCGTCGGCCCGGCGTCGGCCCGGCGTCTGTCCGGCGTCGGCCCGGCGTCGGCCCGGCGTCGGCCCGGCGTCAGTCCGGTGTCGGTCCGATGTCAGCAGCATCGGACCGGCTTTGGGCCGACGTTTGGCCGCCGAGGCACGCTGATAGGGATTGTCCCCTCCGTTACAGGACAATTTTCCTATACCCATTGTCCCAAAATTTGAGAATGGCACAGGGCTGAAACAATACTAGTCAACAGAATTTAACATTAATATGTAAATGGCACAGCCATGAAATTCGCGCAGCTCTTAAAAAGTTTTTTTAGGACTTATGGTTTTACTTATGGTTTTACCATAACTTTCATTAAATTTATTTCATATTCAAAAGGCAGTTATGTTACTGTTTCAAAAAAATTAAAAGACGGATATATAGAAACATAGAGAGAAATTTAGACTAGAAACTATTAGAAAGATAAAATGCATCAAAAATTCAAAATATAGAGATAGATAGACAGATAGATAGATACATACATACATACATACATACATACATACATAGAAAGATAGATAGATACATAGATAGATAGATACATAGATAGATAGGATAGCAAATAAATAGGATTAAGAATAAATAGAATTGATAGTTAATCAGCTAAATAGTAAAAACTTACTAAAAAGGCGTCGGCCCGGCGTCGGCCCGGCGTCGGCCCGGCGTCGGTCCGGCGTCGGTCCGGCGTCGGTCCAATGTCAGCAGCGTCGGACCGGCTTTGGGCCGACGTTTGGCCGCCGAGGCACGCTGATAGGGATTGTCCCCTCCGTTACAGGACAATTTTCCTATACCCATTGTCCCAAAATTTGAGAATGGCACAGGGCTGAAACAATACTAGTCAACAGAATTTAACATTAATATGTAAATGGCACAGCCATGAAATTCGCGCAGCTCTTAAAAAGTTTTTTTAGGACTTATGGTTTTACTTATGGTTTTACCATAACTTTCATTAAATTTATTTCATATTCAAAAGGCAGTTATGTTACTGTTTCAAAAAAATTAAAAGACGGATATATAGAAAAATAGAGAGAAATTTAGACTAGAAACTATTAGAAAGATAAAATGCATCAAAAATTCAAAATATAGAGATAGATAGACAGATAGATAGATACATACATACATACATACATACATACATACATAGAAAGATAGATAGATACATAGATAGATAGATACATAGATAGATAGGATAGCAAATAAATAGGATTAAGAATAAATAGAATTGATAGTTAATCAGCTAAATAGTAAAAACTTACTAAAAAGGAAGACAACACTGAAAGCTGCCAAATTTAAGTCTATGCTAGATTGTTGATATTACATAATAGTGATAACAAAAACAATAACATGATCTGCATGTAGATTAATTGCTCACTGTTACATAATCATCAGTTGACAAAGATATGTAACCTTAATTTTGTTATGTTTTCTTGTTGTCTGTTTTGAAATGAAATGAATCACATGTTAATAATTTAATTTAGCTTGTCAAAGCTTATAATTAACTATTCCATAAAAATAATAGATACAGGGAATATTAATGGAGAAAATTGAATTTTTAAGACACTTTTGAATATGAATATGTCATGTTTTGTTAAATTCGAAACTAAATCATTGATAAGAAGCTGGTCCCACTTGACCTAATTTCCTGCTGTCGACCATTGATGTTGAGACCATCACTGCACAGATCTTTGAAACTTTTCTTGTGCTAAGTTTCGCTTTGCGAAACGGCCTTCGGCCGTTTCGCTGCGCGAATATTACTTTGTCATATGTTGTGAAATATTGTCTAAAACAAAATAAAAAGGGGTCCTCATCCCGATGGAAATTCATATAAATCAGTATTTGTACATCTAAGTCACTTTGAAAAAAGTAAACTAAATTACCGAAAATCACATTGGAAAATTAACTATAACAGCTGGAAAGTCAAAGCTATTACGACCCACACCAGCTTTTTTCTGCGCTTCTAATGCTTTAATCCATTTGTGTGCAACCCCAATAGATCCTTCTAAAATAGAAAAAGACTGATCATTTTTGTGTGTTGTCAAAATTGCAAGAAAAGATGTTGAGCAGCAGCAGAGATTGTGACGCTATACCAGATTTGTGGGGGTGTGTCTGAATGCTGCTCTCTGATTGGTTGTTTTCAGTATATTCCCTGTAATTACAGGGAAAAAACGTTGTATACAGGTCAGGTGACCATATACTGCTTTTTCTCCCCTATACTGACTTTTTCCCTGCTGTATTGCCCAGTAAAAAACACAGTATCAGGGAGAAAATGTGCCTAGACATGGGATAAGTTTTAATATCCAATCTAGAGACCCAATTCAGTTAATTTGAAATCTGTGCTGGTAAAAATTGTCTCAATTATTCAAGAGAATGATTTTTGCTAAAACGTACCACCAACAAATAAAAAACATCATAATGTGATCTTTGGACACATTTTGCTTATTTCTAGAAAATATAAATAGCCCACTTGGAACTCATTTTGCTGGAGCAGGTCATATATAGTGTAATTTTTGTGAGTGATAGTACTGATAGTGCTTTACATCCTCTTCATTAGCACTGACTAATAGGCTTTTAATCAAGAGATTCCAGACATTCTGTATCGTGGTCCATTGCATGGTGCTAAGAACGGAACACTCGAGATTGATTTCATCCAGATTTCTTTGAAGGAAAGATAATGCGCTTTATTGTGGTGCTAGAGAAGAGTTCCATTAAATTGTACATGATTACTCCAATGCAATATGCTGATATATTTTTTCAACCAGAGCTTGACGTATGCGATCACCTCAGGGTATCGTTGTTGTTTTTAATTAGTCAATGGAAGGAGGTGATATTTAAGACACTTTTTATCTTTTGCTATTTCCTATGACAGATATAATGTCCTAAAAAGGCATCAGCGATAGCAGGTGTTTTTTCAAATTCTAAGTTGTTCCATGTCTCTCTGGCAGATGAGTAAACCATGCTCCAGATGTAGATTCTAAATGTTTATCCAAACGCCCACATAAGAATGAAACAAACAGTCAAAGAAAAACTGAAATAAGCGCATCTCGCAATATGGCAAGACTGAAAAATTATGACTATATACCTATCTTGGCAGGTGTTATGTTTTAGTAATTTCGAAATCCTCTTATAAGATATGTTTTTTAGCAGTTTGCATGATTGCTTGATAAGTACTGTGAAATATCTCTCCAGAATACCTAAATATTTTGTTTTAAAATGACAGGAATTAGTGAAGTATAATTATTGGAAAGTGTCCATAAGGATGTATTGCCATACATTTTGGCAAGATGTATATTTGCAAGTAGTCAGACAAAATCCGACACAAAACGAAGATGCTTGAACCACGACAGCATTTTTCGGTCCATCTTTCAAGGACAAATGACAATTTTGACATATTATTTTGTTTTATCATTATTTTCAACTACATTTTCAGCTGACAGTGGCTCTTCTAACGGACGCAGTAGCGAACTGGCAGTATCTCACAAGTTTTGTAGATTTATGTCTTACGAGGTGAACACTGAGTGTTTTGAATAATTGTAGTGCCTTTAGATTCCAATGTCGCAAATTGAGTTGGCTGCTTGAACCAGGCTTTTGTCAAATCGAATTAGCAAATAGACTCAGTAAACTATGAAAACCCATGGGAAATTAAGCCTTGAGAAATTTCCAGAGTTAGTTCATCTGGTTACATCTAATCATTTGCTTTTTTAAGCTAAAGAAAGTAGCGCACATATTGTTGACAAAGGATTTGTCATGATAAGGTTATTTTTTATAAATACTTCTTGCATCATGAAGTGAAATAATAACCAAGATGCCTTATTTAACTTCATTTCATAATCAGGGGCGGACTGGCGGCATTTTGGGCCCGTGGAAAAATTAGTCGATGGGCCCCAAAAATTCTTCCTTTGATGTTAATCCACTTACGCCACGGTGGAAGGGCCCTTTCTATATAGGGCCCTCCCACTTTGGGCCCCTAAACTAACAGTTTGACCATGCTACACAGTAAAATTTGGTTACAAAGACAGACATTTTGGCTTTTTGCTTGATTTTTTCATTTTTTGCACCTTGCATGGCCCCCCCTGAGTGGTTGGGCCCGTGGCAGCTGCCACTCTGCCACATAGGCCAGTCCGCCCCTGTTCATAATCTGTCAACCCTTTTGTGACAGGCGATAGCTTTTATTACATCACGCTATGAATATTCAGTTTGAAGTGATATTATCAACTTTGAGAAAAGCAGGCTAAATTTTGTTAATGAGTTTCGAGTTGAGATAATTTCAGCGTGGGAGTTGGTGTGTAATCACTTCATTCTCATTCAATTAGGCTATTAGCAGCTCTAATCATGTTTTAATTGCACCTGAATATGATAAGCACTGTTGGTTCCATTGATTTAGGACATCAATCACAATTTCATTAACAATGCCTGCAGCCTGCTCCTACAACTTATTTGTTATCATTGTAGTTACCAATCTCAAAATATTTACTTGTCTGAAGTGCCTTCATCAAGGCTTCATGGACATTGATTTGATTAAAAATTATAATGAATGAGCACTTCAAGCCATCCTGGTGACTGTAAAGTAGGAACTTTATAGTGCTTATAGACATGTTTTCCTATTTGTACAATTTCTGGTTTGATTAACGCTGTTAACAGCATATCAGACGTCTTTGCTGGCCAAAAACTAGCACAGGCCAGTACGTCTTTTAACATCAGGTTACGCAGTTCAGAAAGCTGAAAAACCAGTCTGTTTAAATCAATGGTTTATTAATTATTTTGTCAATAATAGGGTGGCCAGGTTGCATGTTATATTTATATTTCATAGGCCAATTTAGAATGGTACCTGACATAACTTTGATGCCAAGAGCACTAGTTTTGGTTTGGTATTTATTATAGTATTCACCACTGACCATTGAGGGAGCTGTAGCAGGGAAGAGCATGCCCGGTTTTTTTAGCAGTGGAGCTCAGCTCCTCCAACCTCCTCCCCTCCCCATTTCAATCACTTGCTTAATTAGATCTACAAGCAAATCCAAATGAAATTATCAAATTTATACATCTCAAGACATTGTAACAATATATATATTCTGGAAATCTCTGTCAGAGAAGCAAGCAATCATTTCATCTACATTAACAAAAAGAAAATTGTTTACACTGATAAATCTGATCACAGGATTTTGAACTATAAGATATCATCTCATTCTGTGAGGATAGAAATATAATCATCACTTGCTGTATTCAGAAGATACACCTTTTAATAATTCGAATAGTTTTATATATGTTTTATTTTATGGTTTCTCTCATGTGTGGGAGTTGAAGAAAACATCATAAATCTATGTATGGTTCAGAGTGTATGCATCTGTCAGACAGACATCGAATGACTTTGAATATGAGAAAAACAGCTGTGGCATTATATTGTATAAGAGGAAATAGGAAAAGATAAAAAGTATCTCAAATATCCTTCAATTTTAATTGGCACTGGGCCTTTGTGCTTGTATCAAATACGGGCTGAAAATACCTGAAGTCATCATGTCCTCAATCTCTTACCATGGCATCACATTTAATAGGTGCATTTCAATTCTCATCATTGTACAAGGGCTCCAAGACATGACAGGAAGTGGTATAATCCATGCTGAAAATGGATTATCAATATTGAAACAAATCATTGTGAAAATATTCAGGACAACTATTCCTGCAAAAATGGAGTGAAGCCCCTGTTTTCTAAATGATACTCTTGTTTGAACAACATTATAGGCCCTACATGGCAAGCCCTGTTGTACAGTACAGGGCATTGGAATCAAGTTTTGTTCCTGCAAAAGAGGTATCAAGCTCCTTTAAGTCCACATGCAGAACCAGACTTAAAGCTCCAAACACCTGGCTGGATTGATTAACTCTCCTTCCAAGGCATCTGGATGAAATCAATCAGGAGTTCTTGGATCAGATTTGGAATCCAATGGACCATTCATAATGTCTGAAATCTACTGATTAAACACCATTTTGGTCTTTAAGTTCAAACGGCCATATTGATCCAAACATCTAATTTTGATTTCTGTTCATTAAGTACAGCTTTAAGTCAGCTTCTGTAAGCAAAGAGGGCCAACACTGAGAATTGTTATATCAGCCTATATTACATGTTGTTCACTTGTAAACCTTATGTTATTTGGAATTTAATACACTAAATGAAGGAAAATAATTATTGTTGAGTTTTTATATCAGATGATAAATAAGAGCAATAAAGCCCAGTTATTTCTTTAAAATCGTCTTTAAAGCATGCCTTTGGGGTACATAATACTGTATTCAAACAATGATGATGGCTATGGGATGCAAGTCAAGGTTTTGGCCTCAGAGAAAATAGAAAACCTTAGTACCCAACAGCGCAGTCAATAGGCGCTAGGAAATACTGTCTTTGAAGGCTATTATGTGCCTATTATGCACTCATTTGAAGTCTGAGCTCTGTTGACCTATTTGACCAGTAGGTGTACTCAAGCTGTAAATAGGTGTTACAGCAATTTTAAGTTCTTTTCCATACCTTCTATAAATCAATTATGCCAAATCAGTGAGCCTGAAGCAATCCACCAGTTTTCATTCTTTGTGCTTAGCACCTTTTGCGCAGTTTCATGATGTCTCTTGCTGTGAAAAAAAGAGGCCACAGATTTGTGTTTTGGACTGATTTGCATTACCTTGTATAATGAGGCTTAGAACTTAGCTGCAGATGGTGTAATTGGCTGCTGAGTTTCGGACCTGGGAATGATTCCTGGTCTGGGCAACACAATGTCACTTTAGACAGATATTTCATCCTTTGCATAGAGAGTACCTCACCTCATTACCGATAGAGACCGCAAATCCCTGCCTGTCCTACTAAACCTAGTCCGTTCAAAATTGAAAAATAAAGGAAATAATGCCCTATTAACCACTAAACTGTCTACCTTTGCTGAAGTGACCCTCTGAATATGGTGTGTCCTGAGAGAGCTAAACAAAGATCTGTCGAAATAATGTGCTTCATAAAGATATACAAAAGGAAAGACTGCCCCCTTCACATATTTTGAAGGGGAGAGGGCAGAGGGGTAATCATCACAGAGACAACCATACGAGAATTTTTTATGGAGTTTTTTAAATTCTCAGTACCAACTAACATGCTATTATACCACTGTTGTGAAATCCTTTGTTCTGATTACGCATGGAAGTTGATGGTCCCTTCCAATCAAGTCTATGACGCAATACTAACACTGACACTATATTTGGTGAAGGCCACTGACTTTCCTATAGATACTAGTGAGCACTGTACCGACTTATCATAAAACCACTGAACAAAGTGAAACAACCTTGTACCATACAGCATGTTTCAATCCTTAATCTAGAAAATTGTTCAATACACCACAACAGCTATTTTATGGTGAAAACTCGTAATCTCATTGTAGGAAAGCCATTACCAAGTTAGTGTTTTGCAAGGTTCTTTAAATTCAGAAATACATATAGCTTCTCTGTGTCTTTTGTTCATGAAAAATCCATTTATGGGCTATAAAATGCAAAGAGGCCCTGCTGAAAATATCTTTTTAACATTATATAGATATTTCTTTTAGTGGAGAGACAAACCTCATACTTGATAAAGATTAAGGTCTCTGCAAAAAAAATCCTAGAAGAGCATGCAATGGTCGATTTATGATCACTCACACCCTCTTGAAGAATGGTACGAGTCGTAGTGGCAAACTATTCTTTTTCAATCAGATTTATAAAAGGAAAAATCAATAGGTGAGGATTGTTGTTCACAAAATTATACAGAGCACATGATCGGTTAAGAACACATGATCGGTTAAGAACCTGCGAAAAACAAAAAGATCAGGCTGCCGAAAAGTACAAAGTACAATCTTTGTGTTTCTGAGTGCTGTTTGAGATTAAATTCATTGGATAGTTATAAGAGTTGATGTAAGTTTTTTTAAAGCAGCAGTTACACATTTTGGTAGAAGGGTAGTTGTTACACATTCTTCCTCCCTGCTATGTTATTTTTCTTTAATCACAGTTGCGACTACATTAAAATTATAATTAATTCAAAATATGTTTTGTGCATTTTATTGCCTCATATAATCCATGCAATTACTGTGGTCATGAGAGTAAAGCAGCAATATGATACTTCAAAATCTTGAACAGAATGTTTCAAGGTCTTTGGTGATTTTCATTGTCCAATAACAAATTCAAAACATGACCTTGATTAATTAAAACAAACAGCATTGTCGGATTATCCTGCAGGCATGATTGGTAGTGTTTTGAATGCTCTTATTTTCTCTGACAAGGTTGACACCTGATGGCCGGATGTTATGAATTAATGAATGGGTCTGTCATGTCCAATTGTCCAGAGCATTTATCAACAAAGTTATGCAACAGAAGAAACAAATAGAACACCTGATGTCGCGCAGCCAATTGCATACATTTGGTCCAATGTGTCGGACAAAAAATTACCTTCAACCAGATATTTTTGAAAATGAGAAAAATAAAATAAGATTATTCTGGATGTCATGCAATGAAATGTATGTATTAGTTAAATACTGATTTTGAGGGTTCTAACGATCATTAAAAAAAAAACTAAGTCAAAACTCGCAAATAAGGCATGTCCCTCCAGTAGGGATCAAACTGACAAAAACGTTTGTTTGATCCCTAAAAACGAATACTTAACTTGCACCCTCGCTTTTCTGGCTTGCAATAATGGCACCTCAGATTAACAGCAAACTGTATTGTGGTCATTGACGGTGCAGAATGTGTGTGAACTATTTTATGGGTCAGGCACTAATGCAAAGCAACGAAGCAAAAAATCTTCAAAGTCAACCAGGCAGTATTCACCTCAAAAAATTAATGAGCAAGCATGCTAATTAACTAAAAGTGCGCTTCGAAAACATAATCTTAACAAGCCAGATGTGGGTACAGGTGAGACAGGAAGACACCAGCTCCATCTGATTATCATTTTTGTAATATCTGAAGTGATAAAAAGTAATCAATGGTATAGTAAGGTAGTTCACAATATGGGTGTCTTCCTGCATGCATGATGACAATTAATTTGCAATAAATCAATGATGATGCCTTAGGTTTCATGACCATGGATCAACGTGCTGATGTGGTGGGCCAGGGTCAGAAGGTCAGACACCTTGAAAGCACAAAGATTTGAGCATCCTCATAACTAACTAGCATTTAGTTCCTTCTAGGTAGTCAATCCATTTATACTGCAGAGCAGTAAACAACAAGCGAAACTGCATCACGGTTTGAATGGTTTCAGCTGGCCAGATTATCTCTCAAGACATGTTACTTTACATAAAACTTTTGAAGAAACCAAAAACAAATTGGAGTGCTCTTATCACCAACATAATACCCAATGCAGGTCTAAATGAGCTTGTGAAATATAAACATAGGCTGCAAAAGGGCCATTTTCACATAAACGTCCGAATAACGGTAAAGACACAATTGAAAAATAAAACTTTAAATACTGAGTATTTATCAATCATAAATTATTAAGGAGGTCCTTAGGAGTCTATTTTGGTAATATGCACACATGACATGATGCAGTTTGGTTCATATGACCTATTGAAAATTTGTGAGATAACGGTAAAGACAAATATAACGGTACAGACATGTCAACACCTTTTTCACCTGCTACCACTATCCAACTGTGATAAAAGTCTCACAAATTATTTGAGTGCGCACACGTAATTGAATCTAATTGTTATACTCTTGATAATGCCTACATGGATGCTGTTGTTCTTGTCTGTTAACCGCATAACGGTAAAGACATAACGGCAAAGACAAATTTGAAGCAAAAGCGGTCGTATTGTCTGTTTGTGCTTAATGGCAATTTCTAATGAAGACCACAGCAAGCCAAACTGTCATAACAACCATTAAAAACTACCATTGTCTGACCAGGACTGCAAGCCTGCGCTACATACATGGATTTTTGTTTTTTTTGTCTTTACCGTTAATAGACAGATAACGGGAAAGACACAAAACTATAACGGGAAAGACACAAAATTATAACGGGAAAGACATAAAATCATAACGGGAAAGACATAACTCTGTGAATATCATGCCCCACAAACATACTTCAGCTATCTGACAGTTATACAATTAAAGCCTTAATGTGAATAGTTCCCCTGGTATCACTAACATCAAAAAGGTTCATGTACTTCCAGTAAATTTGATGCTAACGGTAAAGACACCTAATTAGTGCGACACTTTAGCGAAATTGCAAAAACTTCAAGTTTACTTGCCCTCTGCTGAACTGACTCCCAACAGGGACAGAATCACATTCTGGTACTTTCCAGCTGCAGTGACCTCTTGTGTGAAATGACAATACAGTGTGACCCAGGCCAAGTCTTACCATCTAATAACGGTAAAGACACGACTTGGAAAAAACGTTGACCACTTTTTAGATGCGAATAATTCCAATACACTATAAAGGAATTTAAAAAATATTTAACTGAAATTACTAAATACACTTTAGATTATATTATTTAAGCATCATATGGTTCATTCAGAGCATACTCAGTGAACTGGAGCTCATTCATTTTCGCAAAAACCAAAACGGACACATAACGGAACGGACAATTCAGGCATAATTGCACACCCTGCTTGCACCCTATCACTCCAATAGGGCAACTATAATTTTTTCCTGAATAAGTAAAAGTCGGACAACAACCTGTGAGTTATACAGTATATATATCACCAACAGTGTTTGATTTACAACCTCGGACATGTCTTTACCGTTATTCGGACGTTTATGTGAAAATGGCCCAAAACAGCAGACCTTCAGCAAAGAACTTCACAACAGGGTTTTCTTGCTTAGCTGCTCTGCATTAGCGCCTGACCCATAAAATAGTTCACAAATATTCTGCACCCTCAATGTCCATAATACAGTTTGTTGTTGATCTGAGGTGCCATTAATGAATGTCAGACAAGTAGGATGTAAGTTAAGCATTAGTTTTTGGGGGTCAAACATGCAGTTTTGTCAGTCAGATCCCGACTGGAGCGACATGCTTTGTTTTCGGGTTTTGACATAAATTTTCTTAAAATGCTTGTTAGAAACCTCAAAATCGGTGTTAAACTCATACATACATTTTGATTGCATGGTATCCATTATAATATATTTATTAGCTTAATGTAAATATTTGCATCTATCTCAGCATTCAGTTTTTCAGTATTATTTATTTTAAAGTCAGTATTCTTTCCCTAATCATTATTCTAATCAGTATCACTACCGTGATTGTTTTGTACGTTTTATGTTTTACACCTGTTGACTGGCACTGTAAAGACCAAAAAGAGTTTCTCTTTTTGAGACTAAAATGAAGTATTTCATTTTAATCATATTTTATTTTTTGATTTTAAAAACATCTGGTTGTAGGTAAATTTTAGTCCAATTTATAGGATCAAATGTATCGCAATCGGCTGTGTGACATCAACTGTTTCATTTGTTTCTTCTGTTGCATAACTTCGTTGATAAATGCTCAGGACAACTGGACACGACAAACCCATTCATTAATTCATAACATCCGGCCATCAGGTGTCAACCTTGTCGGAGAAAATAAGAGCATTTAAAACACTACCAATCATGCCTCCGGGATAATCTGACAATGTCTTTTGTTTTAATTAATCAAGGTCATGGTTTGAAATTGTTATTGGACAATGAAAATCACCAAAGACCTTGAAACATTCTGTTCAAGATTTTGCAGTATCATATTGCTGCTTTACTCTCATGACCACAGTTATTGCATGGATTATATGAGGCAATAAAATGCACAAAACATATTTTGAATTAATTATAATTTATCTAGTATCACATTGCTGCTTCGCATGACCACAGTCATTGCATTGATGCACAAAACATATTTTTAATCAATTAATTCAATCTAGTCACAGTGGTGATTAAAGTAAAATAACATAGCAGGGAGGAAGAAAGTGTAACTACTACCCCTCTACCAAAGTGCGTAATTGCTGCTTTTGAAAAACCTAGATTAACTTATATATCCTATGAATTTAATCTCAACCCAAAGATTGTACTTGTACATTTGCTTTCTCAAGGTAAAGAAAATAGCGTACACAGAGTTGACAAAGGATTTGCCATTATAAGGTTATTTACTTTTTAAATACTTTTTGCATGATTTAATTTCATAACCTATCAACTCTTTTGTGACAGCTGATAGATTTTATTACATCAGACTATGAATATTCAGTCTGAAGTGATATTATCAACTTTGAGAAAAGTTGAGATAATTTCAGCGTGGGAGTTGGTGTGTAATAACTTCATTCTCATTCAATTAGGCTATTAGCAGCTCTGATCATGTTTTAATTGCGCCTGAATATGAAAAGTACTGTTAGTTCCATTGATTTAGGACATCAATCACAATTTCATTAACAATGCCTGCAGCCTGCTCCTACAACGTATTTGTTATCATTATAGTTTCCAATCTCAAAATATTTACTTGTCTGAAGTGCCTTTATCAAGCTTCACGTGTATTGATTTGATTCAATATATAATGAATTAACACTTCAAGCCTTCCGGGTGACAGTGAAGTCAGAACTTGATAATATTGCTTATAGACATGTTTGCCAATTTGTACCATATAGCTGGTTTGATTAACAGCATATCCGGCTTCTTTGCTGGCCAAAAACTAGCACAGACCATGCAGTTAGTCTTGTAACATCAGGTTTTTGCAGTTCAGAAAGCTGAAAAAGAAGCCTGTTTAAATCAACGGTTTATTAATTATTTTGTTAATAATAGGGTGACCAGGTTGCATGTTATATTTATTATAGTGCTTTCAAAAAGTGTGACCTTCTGACCCTGGCCCACTACATCATTGGTTTATTGTTTACGGTAGTTACCTCGTTAGCTGACCACCATTGTGTTTCAACTCAACGATTATGGTCTCTATTAGTGAAAAATGGCCTCATGCCAGCTGTAGACTGAAATAATGAAGCCAATATTCCAGCTGCTCATGAATATGGGAAAAACAGAATAAACCTCGATCTGATCTTTACTAGATCGCATTCACATTATGTTTAAATCTTCCTTTAACAGATCTGAGATCAGCAGCGTCCGTTGTCTTGAAAGATAAGGCTTCATCATTAATTTGTTTCAAATTAACTGTCATCATGCAGGAAGGCACCCATATTGTGCACTACATCACTATGCCCTTGATTATTTTTTTTTACGTCAGATATTTTCCAATGATGAAAATCACACTGAGCTGGTTCTTCCTGTCTCACCTGTGCCCACATCTTGCTTGTTGAGATAATGTTTTCAGAAGCGCGCTTTAAGGGTTCATTAGAGCGCTTTAAGAGTTTTTTAATTTTTTGAAGTGAACACTGCCTGGTTGACTTTGAAGATTTCTTGCTCCGTTTCTTTGCATTAGCGCCTGACCCATAAAATAGTTCACAAATATTCTGCACCGTAATGTGCATAATAGTTTGTTGCTAATCTGAGGTGCCATTATTACATACCAAACAAGCAAGAGTGTAAGTTACGTATCAGTTTTAGGGGTCAAACATGCATTTTTGTCAATTAGATCTCGACTGGACGGACATGCCCCATTTTCGAGTTTTGACTTGAATTTTTGAAAAATGCTTGGTAGAACACTCAAAATCGGTGTTGCAGTAAATATTATAATTTTTAAATCCGTGTTCTTTATCTCTTATTAGTATTCTTATCAGTATTACTACCAAGATTGTTTTGTATGTTTTATGTTTTTACAATTGGTGACTTTCACTATAAAGAACAAAAAGAGTTTCTCTATTTGAGACCAAAATAAAGTATATCGTTATCGTTATAATCTTATTTTATTTTCTGGTTTTTAAAAACATTTAGTGTAGGTAAATTTCAGTCCAATTTATTGGACCAAATGTATACAATTGGCTGCGTTACATCAGCTGCTCCATTTGTCTTCTGTTGCATAACTTTGTTGATGAATGCTCAGGACAATTGGACACGACAGACCCATTCATTAATTCATAACATCCGGCCATCAGGTGTCAACCTTGTCAGAGAAAATAAGAGCATTTAAAACACTGCCAATCATGCCTCCGGGATAATCTGACAATGTCTTTTGTTTTAATTAATCAAGGTCATGGTTTGAAATTGACAATGGAAAATGAAAGTCTGACATCACCAGAGACCTTTAAACATTCTGTTCATGATTTTGAAGTATCATATTACTGCTTTTCTCTAATGACCGCAGTCACTGCATGGATTATTTACTCAAGGCAAAGCACAAAACATTTTTTGAATAAATCAATTTTAATCTAGTCGTAACTGTGGTAAAAAAAAAAGATAGCATATCAGGGAGGAAGTATGTGTAACAACTACCCCTCTACCAAAATGCAGAGTTGCTGCTTTAAAAAAACTTACATCAACTCTTATATCCAATGAATTTAATCTCAATCTACACTCCAAAGATTGTACTTTGTACATTTTTCGTCAGCCTGATCTTTTCAGTTTTCTCATGTTGTTCCCAGATCATGTGCTCTATATCATTTTGTGAACAGCATCCCTCAACTATTGATGTTCCCTTTTGTAAATCTGAGTTCAAAAATATATTGCCACTACGAATACTACTATTTTGCAAGCGGGTGTGAATGATTATATCTATATAACCATTTCTAATTAATTTGATTTAGCCTTTGGAGCTCTTACCAAAGCGCAGGCCCATGAAAAAGCCTCAGTACTGTTGAAAAAGGTGTGTCAGTAACACAACTCTTCTAACCATTGCGTGCTGTTTTAAGATTTTGTAGCAGAGATCTTAATCTCAAGTGATTGTAATGTATGTATGTAAGTTTATTATTATGGATTAAGTATGAGGTTTGTCTCTCCACTATATGAAATATTTGTATAATGCAAAAAGATATTTTCAACAGAACATCTAATGCACCTCTTTGCATTTTATAGCCCATAAATGGATTTTTCATGAACAAAAGACACAGAGAAGTTATACGTATTTCTGAATTTAAAGAACCTTGGAAAACACTAACTTGGTAATGGGTTTCCTACAATGAGATTATGAGTTTTCAACATAAAATAGCAGTTGTGGTGTATTTTCTGGATTAAGGCTTGAAACATGATGTATGGCACAAGGTTGTTTCACTTTGTTCAGTGGTTTTATGATAAGTCGGCACAGCGCTCACTAGTATCTATAGGAAAGTTGGTGGCCTTCACCAGGGGCGGACTGGCGGCATCTCGATCGGGCCTGTGGCAATAAAGTCTAGGGGCCCCCGGAAGTTGCTACTGCCAGAGTTATTTCAAACAAGAAAAGCAAAATTCTATTGCATATTTAGTTTGGTAAAGTATTTCTGGAATGGGGCCCCGTGCGAGAGGCTTCCATCCAATTCAGTTGACTTTGTTTTGTCACAAAATCATATACCTGATGGCTAAATTTTGCTTTTCAGCTTTTTATACATTTTTAACTTTTTTAACATCTTGAATGGGCCCCCCTGAGTGGATGGACCCGTGGCATGTGCCACTCTGCCACATAGGCCTGTCCGCCCCTGAATAAAGACACAATCATCCATCCATGATCAGTCTTCCCAAAAACAGTTGTGGTAGTGGTGTAAAATGATCCACATGAACCTTGCTGTGTCAAGAATGTTGACATGGTGAGTTACAGTTACAGGTATAATTAATTTGTGTTTAAGATAACCTAGCCTGTATAAACACAAGCAATTGTTCAGCAGCATTCCCCATATTGACTCAACTCCTGACTTGTCAGGTCATTCTTCAGTTGATGTCCATTGTTATGCAGAAAATCATTTGGGTGTGTGTTTCACACTCATTGGCACCAATGCACAATCTAATTGTAGTATTTTTTAGCAGTTAAAGGACATTTCAAGGCATGAAGCAGTTCCCCGTCGGGCTTGTCTAAACAAGTCTCCTCCAATACTTTGGGGATGACAGCTAGAGGAAGAAGGAGGCTTGAAACAAGCAGTAATATGCAGAGAAAGGTGTTGCCCACCTTGTACATAAAGTCTAATAAGAGAAGTGCTGCCAGGAGTGTGCAGCAGTGGGACAGAAAAGACCAATCTTGCAGTGCCTTTCGATTCTAATGTCCCCAATAGAGTTGGTGGCCAGTTGAGTCGGACTTTTGACAAATCTAATTAGCAGAGAAGCTTAAAGGTATAGTTGGAAGCCCAGGAGATATTTAGGCCTTAAGAATGTGCAGCATTCGTCCTTCTTGTTAAATGTACATGTGATCATTTGCTTCCTGAATGTTAGAAAAAAGGCACTTTTGGTGTTCAGATCCTTATACTATTTCAGTACTTCATAGGATCAAAAGCTTTTAAGGAACATGCAGTGAGATAATGATAATAAGGTGCCTTCTTCATGCTTGATGCGTTTCCAGTTGAAATATTTTCAGTGTGGGAGTTGGTGTGTGATAACTTCATTCTGAGTCAATTAGGATATTATAGCAGCTGTAATTGGACTTTCATCACAACTTTAAATTATATGCTGAGTTGGTTCCATAGCTTTGGAACATTAATAATAATTCAACCAACAATTCCTATTTTCAATACATAATATTTGTTATTGTTATAGTTACAAATCTCAATGTATTGACTTGTCTGAAGAGCCCACTTCATTTATATTGATATAAATCAAGTTATAAAGAATGAACACTTGAATTCATCCTGGTGGCTGTGAAGTAGGAACTTGATATCACTAATAGACATGTTTGCCTATTTGTACTATTTGGTAAAGAGTGAATCAGAATTATTTGGTGGCCAAAACCTAGTGCAAAGCAGTGAATCAGGTTTATTTCTATCGGTAATATAAAAATACCAAGGGGTCTCATCATTACAATAATGATAGACCAATTTACAAATCATTGTTGGTTGTATTCTTTTATTTTCTGGGTTTGTAATTAATTTAACAGGAGTGTATTTATTGATTACTCCTGAGATAAAAAGATAAGCTATAAAGATTTATTTTGCACCTTTAAAAGTCATTGAGCCAGTCAAAATGAAGATACAGTGTTTTGGGTTATGGAATGTTTAGTCTGTTCTGACAAAGGACTGTCTCCATTTGTAGTTCTGAATTTATGTATGGGCGGCATCTCCAAGCTCGAGCAACTGTTATCCCCTTTGCCTTTCAACAAGGTGATAAAGTTTATCAGTGGGTTTTTTGCGTGGATTGATTGTTGGATCTGCAAGTTATGTTATTAAGGCAGCAGTTCATTAAAAAGGTGTGTTGTTGGTTATAATAATATAGGCTAGATTTGGGATTATATATATATATATATGTATATTCTTAACATTGGTGGATGGCCAGTTATTGACCACGTTAACAGCACACACAGAAAGTTGGTTGTAGGAATGCTCCAGTCGTAGTCTTTTCAAAGAGGTTGAACTCTTGACCCTGGTCTGCAGCATCATTGATTTATGGCAGTACCTTGTCAGCTGACCACCATTGCCTCTCGTGTCAGTGACAATGGTCTATTCAGTGCAGGGATCGGTGGCCTTGTGTCTGCGGAAAGGGAGATCATGAAGGTAATATTCCAGCTACCCATTGATGTCCAGGTTGGCGACGCTCATCATGACGTCTTGTCAACAAACTAAGCTGATGTTTTCTACTGCCTTTATGAACCATTTCGGGTCTTGTGAATCAAATCACTTCTTTTTAGTCTTTTTCTTTAAATTTTAACAATTGGAGGCATGTGCAGGAAACATAGAAATTTCAAGAATTGACAGAGGCCTTTTTCTGGCACTTAGAAACGAATGCCATTTTGACAAATGAAAGCCCAGACTGATTATTGTCATGAGACATCCACTTTCAAGTAGCCCTACAGTAGACAAAACAGCTGAAAACTATTGAAGCCAGAGGCGTAGGGTGACTCCTCGCTACTTTCATGGAGAATTTCATTCTGTTGGTTTGCAACATCAAGAAAAAGTCATGGTTCTTATGAACCGTGCAGTATCCTAAGGACGGAAGAGCGAAACATAAGAAGACTTTAAAATGCCTCTCATCTTGACCAGATTGTCTTTTTTTTGCACATTTATCTTAAGTCTTTGTAAATCAGGGGTCAGAGCCTTGGTCTTGAAAAATGGAACACCATTATTGATTTTTTTCCTGTTGTGTCAATAGAGCTGTACAGACATCAGGCAAGAAATTGACAATTTTGCAACAACTTACTACTTTTTTTTTTATCACTTGGACTTAAGCTGATGAGTTCATTAGTTTTCAGGTGTCAGGTTAGCTTTGAAGTTGTTTTGCTTCATTGCATTTAACGAGCACCATAAAATGCTAAAACAGGCAATATGCAGTAGCATTGTCTGAAGTATTACCGAAAATCGAAGCTGTAAATCACAGTTTACTGCTATATCAAAGTATTATTTTGCAGCAATTAAATAAGCAATGTACATGTACATTATTGTGCCGTTACTGTAACATAGCCAGTAAAATCTTATGACTATGAGAATTTCTTATGCCTGGTTCTCACGACGGCGATTTGAGAGCGACGCATCAAGAGAAGTCATTTCTTGGAAAGTTGTGGCGTAGAACGTTGGTTTTGGCACGTTACGTAATCAATTAGTGTCATGTGCGACGCTTAAAGTTAGTAGCCGCGGTGAGTCTTGAGGTGTCCGCGGCGCTGCTTAAGCTTTCTTCGCCGCGTTCCGCCTCTCTTTCCTCAGCGCAGTTCCAAACAGACGCGTCGCACTTTGTTTTGGAATTCGGCGAGGCTGCTTTTACTTCGCCCAATGTTGTTTCCTCTTACGCTGCTGATGGTTGTGAGGCAGCTACGTCTGAAATTGGCGACCTGCGACGCATCAGGAAACCTTCGGCGTACACCCGAGGTAAGATGCGTCGCTGAAAATGACAGCCTCGCCGAAGACTGTAAGGATGCAACGCCGCATTTAGGGACTTGTTACTGCGTAACTTGATGGTTCATCGTCGCACATGCATTCATAAAGCGCCGAGGACATTACAGTCGCGTCGATGCTGACCTTCTTCGTCGTCCTTGCCTTAAGCAGCGACGAAGGTCTCTTAAGCATCGACGAACGTCTGTTGTTGCAGCGCTGCGGCAAAGTATGTTTCGCTGCTGCAGGAGTCACTTTTGGTCATTATAAAAAGGGACACAGAGGACCTCCTTGCTTCATTTGCTGATTGCCCTTCAATGAGAACACAACGACTGCCTACTGAACATATGCATGATGGATGAAGAAGAAATTATTGTTGTGGCTGGTGCTGCTGCTGTTGCTATCGGAGCTGTCTATTTGAGACACAGGAGGAGGAGGGCCAGGAGACAGAAAAGGTGGTGGATTCGCAACTGGTTGCTGCAGAGGGAACAACATGGTCACTTCCATCAACTGCTGCCTGAACTGCAAGTGCGTGACGTGTCCGGCTACTACAACTACACTAGAATGCCCCCTGCCATCTTTGCTGAAATCCTGGAAGCTGTTGGACCACTCATCGCTAAGCAAGACACCAACATGAGGAGGGCTTTGGAACCTGGTCTGAAGTTGGCTATCACCCTGCGGTACATGGCAACAGGAAACAGCTACAAGTCCCTAGCTTATGCTTTCCGTGTGGCACCCAACACCATCTGCAACTTCATCCCTGAGGTCTGCCTTGCCATCGTTCATGCCTTCGAAAGACAGCTGGCACTACCCACACAGCCTGAAAGATGGAAGGAGATAGCCAAGGCTTTTGAGACGAAATGGAACTTGCCTCACTGCATTGGAGCTCTGGATGGCAAGCACGTCGCAATCCGATGTCCCAAGGCTGCAGGCTCCTTGTTCTACAACTACAAGGGATTTCACTCCATTGTCCTGATGGCCCTCGTTGATGCCGACTACAAGTTCATCTATGTGCAGGCTGGCTGTCAAGGAAGTGCATCTGATGGCGGCGTCTTCAGGGACACAGTACTTCGACAACTCCTGGACGAGGAAGATCTAGGCCTACCACCTCCAGAACCTCTACCTGGCACAGAAGACAATCCTTTCCCATATTACATCGTGGGTGACGAGGCATTTCCCCTGAAGACATGGCTGCTCAAACCAGTGCCAAGAAAGAACCTTGACATTCCTTCCAGAGTCTACAATTACAGGATTTCAAGAGCCAGGAGAGTGGTGGAGAATGCCTTCGGTCTGCTGTCACACAGGTTCAGATGCTTCCTGACCACCATGCCCCAACGACCTACAAGAGTGACATACATCACAATGGCTGCTTGTGTTCTACACAACATTCTGCGAGACAGAGTAGGCGTCCACCATGCCCGTGACAATGAAGTGATGGACAGAGAAGATCCACAGACACATGACGTCGCTGAAGGAGTTTGGAGGGGAGACCGTCAATTGCATGACCTAGGAGAACCACTTCGACACGGAAATGCCTCCAGAGATGCCAAGGCTGCTCGAGACTACCTACGTGACTGGGTCAACAGTCCGGCAGGAAGTGTCCCTTGGCAGTTGGAGAAAATCTGAAGAAGATGCATTCAAAACAACAAACCCCAGGTCCTTTTAAGGGCCACCAAATCCTCCCAATTGAGCTGGCCATGTACACATCCTATGTTGACAAAACAAGCCCAAAAATCAATCAATCAATCAATCCCTCCATCCATCTATCTATCTATCTATCTATATATCTATCTATCTATCTATCTATCTATCTATCTATCCAAGTCCAATCCATGCAAAGTGACGACAACTGCTTTTCTTTTGCTGCAGTGTATATATGTAACGAGCATTGTGTTCCATCTATCAAGCTATCTATCTATCTATCTATCTAGCTATCTATCTAGCTATCTATCAAGCTATCTATCTATCTATCCAAGTCCAATCCCTGCAAAGTGACGACAACTGCTTTTCTTTTGCTGCAGTGTATATATGTAACGAGCATTGTGTTCCATCTATCAAGCTATCTATCAAGCTATCTATCTAGCTATCTATCTAGCTATCTATCTATCTATCTATCTAGCTAGCTATCTAGCTATCTACCTGCCACTTGCCCTAGACAAGTGAAATTACAAAGTGATGCACTTGTACTAGTGCAACCAACCAACACAAGTTTTAAAAGCAAAGCACTTGTACTAGTGCATTACATTTTAATTAAGAAATTCATGCACTTGTACTAGTGCAATAAAAATATGTTTATACCAAAGAATGCAGCACTTGTACTAGTGCTGCACTTGGTATGTTTTGGGGCAAAGAAAGGGGGAACTAGCACCTTGCTTTTATGAAGGTAATTACTTTTAATGAAGGCCAGGACCAAACTTTTGTTTTGGGGGACTTTTTTTTTGGGGGACTTTTTTTTGGGGGATTGTCAACGTTTTTTTTGCTCTTTTTTGGCTCTTTTCGGTCAACACAAGCTCTTTTTTTTTGTCAACATAAGATGTGTACGTGGCCTGCCCTTTTGGGAGGATTTGGTGGCCCTTAAAAGGGCCGAGGTTTTTTGTTGTCTTTGCTGCATCTTCTACTTTCGTGGAGAAAGGAGATTGTCAGTCCAACTGGCCGAAGGGGAAGGCTGGTGCTGGTGATGGGCGGCCGGTTGACCAAAGCTGGGTCCAGGGGGGTAGCCGTACTTCTCAGGGCTCTCCTGAGCATCCATCATCAGTGTCATGGAGGATGGGCTGGGCTGCATCACGGTGTAGCTGGGAGTCTGCCTGGAGGATCCTCCTTCCCTGGGCTGGTGGTGGTGGTAGTGATGGCTGCTGCTGGAAGCGTGGTGGTGCTGCTGGTGGTGGGATGGCACATACGTCGAAGAAGGAGGAGGATGCGGAGGAGGTGGCATCTGCAGGCGCTGAGGAGGATGAGGAGGCTGGAAGGTCTGCTCCTGCTGCTGTCTTGAATGGCGGCTGGCCTCATCATCCCAGTAGAGGGCGGCCTCTGCAATGGTCCTGACCATCTTCCTCCTGATTTCAGGGCTGGCGTGCACTCCCACGTGGTAGAGGTCCTGGCACTTCATCCTCCAGTACTCCTGGTCGGGTGTCAACTCCTGGTGGTCGGGGCACATCTTGCAGCCAGAGCCTTTCAGGATTTTCTTGGCGGAGGACATGGCTTGCATGCTGCCTGCGATGACGTTCATGGCGGAGTGCATGGCTTCTTCTGCTGGGGCCTTCCTCTTGGTTCCCTTGGCAGCGGCTCCAGGCTTTGGTGCTCCAGGGAAGACTTGGGACTGCTGGCTCTCAGGTCTGTCCTGTGCTGGCTGTTCAGGTGGCATGTCCGGCATGTCATACGAAGCTGGCAGGGAATCCTCAGGGTTGTAGCTGTCCTCGGAGTCTGAGGCTGGCCGGTTGGCAGACAGTTGAGAGATGGCGGACAGCTCCTTCCCTGGCTTGTGGACGATGGAGTCCTTCAGGAACCGACAGTTGTTCAGGATGTACTGGTCCCTCTCTGTGAGCGTCTCCTTCCTGGCGGCTCCTGAAGCTTCAGGCCTGACGAGTCTGGAGAAGTGAGTGCGGACTGTCTTCCTCCAGTTGAAGATGTCCTGGGAGGTGTACTTGGGGCCCAGCTCCTTTGCTTTTTCTGTGTCCAGCAGCAGCTTCTCGTTCCCCTTGTAGCCTCTGGTGCCCTTCATGTAGAGGACAGGATGCTCTCTGTACCAGTTGATGAGGTCATCTTCTTGGTCAGATGTGATGCCCAGGTTGTTGCGGATGTTTTTCTTGGGGGCCTTCCCTTTGCCCTTCTTGCCCTTGGACTTGGCTTCAGCAGCAGCTGCAGGGGTCTCATCAGCAGAGTCTTCTTCCTCCTCGAAGGTGTCCTCATGGATGGCCACTCTGTCTAGAGCAAGAACAGGCTGGCTCTCTGGTGTTTTCTTGGGAGTCTGCTTCGGAGTCTGAGTCTTCTTCGGAGTCTGCTTCTTTGGAGTCTTCTTTGGAGTCTTCTTTGGAGTAGACTTGGCAGTAGGCTCTGGAAGACCCGTGGAAGACTTGGCAGCAGGCTTGTCAGCAGGCTTGGCAGCAGGCTTGGCAGCAGGCTTGGCAGCAGGCTTGGCAGCAGGCTTGGCAGCAGGCTTGTCAGCAGACTTGGCAGCAGGCTTGTCTCCTTCATCAGTTTCAAACAGTTCAACTGAAGAATCTTCGTCTGTGCTGTCTTCTGGCCGGCCCTCGAAGATGGTCTCGCTGACGACAGTGGCTTTGGTGGTTGAAGTGGTGGTCTTCGTCTGGCTGCCAGCTGTAGTGGAGGTGTAGAGCCCAGGTAGAGAGAGGTCTGCCATGGCTGTAGTGAAGAATGTAGTCACTGCAGCATCTGAAGGTTCATGGAGAGGAGTTGCAGCTGGAGTTGTAGCTGGAGTTGTCACTGGAGTGCTCCCAGGAGTGTGGAGTGTTGACCTGGTGCTGAGCTTGGTTGGTGCCCTGGTGACGACGGTGCCCTTTCTCCTCTTTGGTCCCATGTTGTAGCAGCAAAAGTACAATTGTAGCAACAAAAGTAGCAGCAAATGTAGCAGTTGATAATAGTGTCGTGGATTCTAGGTGTGTTCTGGTCGAAGGTCTGAGTGGGTATGGTGCTCTAAACTGGCCTCCTCTATATATATGCAGGGTGCGGACCGCCTCTTTCCCCCTCCTTCGCCCCCCCTGCTTCGCTGCTGCAGCCCCAGCCGCTGCGCAAAAAGAGGGTGACACGCAGACAAAGGGTTGATGCTAAAAATAGAACAACGCATGCACTCAGGCGCCACTCTGTCTGCTGCATTGGGGGTCCAAAAGACGCGGCGCGCACCCTCTCACGTGCGTCGAACATGTGTCTTTCCGCGACGCGTGTCTGAAACATGTGACATGAAGCAAGAGCTTTCTGCTACACTGCTGTTTCTGCGTCGAAGCTCTTCATTGTGCGCCGCATCTTAAAAAATCTGCGGCGCGCACTGATTTCTTTTTACGCTTCTTCTTGCTTCACCACTTCTTTCCTCGCAAAGATTCAACCGGTTGAATCTTTTTTTCCTGCATCGTCAAATTTCTAGGAATTGCGTAGAAAGACCTCTTAAAACGACGCATGCTGTTCCTGTTGCGCCGTAAAGCCAAAATTGACGGCGAACATGCTCAAATCTTTGCCCTTTCCTGGAAATATAAGAAACGCCGTCACTTAAACCCTCTGTTACGTCTCCGTGAGAACTAGCCATTACTGACATTTTACATTGCGTATCGCTTATACATTTTTTAAGGATACGCATGAAACGAAACATCACATTGCCTATTTCTTTATTCACTTCATTTAAAAAGAAGAAGGGTGATCAATTCACGAATTTCCTTAATGGAAGATCAACCAGATTAGACTTTGAAGCGATAATTAAGAATGTCTTAATTTTGATCCAAAAATTTAAGATACAAAGTTTTTTTGACGTTAATCCTGCTTACTTAATCTTCCTTGGAAAAGAAGTGGATATGGCCTTGAGTCCATTTGCAGACCTTTGGATCATAATCAACATCCTCTGCAGTGTAAAATTGGATGAACCAACTCAACTCAAACGATTGAGTGAGATGGTTGCACAATACAGTACAATCCAAAATAAATTAAGGGAATTTTCTGTCAGAAGTCCTCTGTTTACTTATTTCGACCCCCTTTTTCATCTCCACCCCAAATCTCCTTTCAACTACCTTTGGCTCCTCTGAACAACCGTAGCCCATTCTAAAGAACTCTATTAAGACAGCTACCAATGACCCTTCACCAAATATAGTGTCAGTGTGAATATTTCATCACAGACTCGATTGAATGGGGCCACAATTTCCAAGCATAATCAAAACAAAGGATTTCACAAAAGTAGTATAATAGCATGTTAGTTGGCAGTGAGAATTTGAAAAACTCCATAGAAAATAGTCGTATGGTTGTCGCTGTAATACCACCCCCGTCTCACCTTCAACATAATGTGAAGGATGCTGTCTTTCCTTGTGTATTGCATGGAGTGACTGATCATTATATATCTTTATGAAGCACATTATTTCGACAGATCTTTGTTTAGCTCTCTTTTAGTGACATTTCCATTCTTAGCTTGTCAATTGTTTACTGGACAAGACAATAGGATATTGTAACATAATTTCCAAAGACCTGTATGAAATGCACAAGAAAAAACTCAAAAGTGGAGGACATGTGGTCAGAGTACATATTTCAAAAAGGGAAAATAATTGAATTTGCACAATTTTGTCCAGTCCAAGTGTCAGCAGATTTTACAAATATATAAAAAATTCACGGCTTTCAAGGCGGTGATGATGTGAGGAGGTGCTTTCGATCTATGCACTGGATGAAATATCCTTTTAAAATGCGTTACCCGGACCAGGAATCAAACCCTGGTCCCAAAACTCAGCAGCCCAATACACCATCTCGGAGCTAAGTCCTAAGCCTCATTCTACAAGGAAATGCAAATCTGTCGAAAACACAAAGAAGATTCCGTGACCTCTTTTTTTGCAACAAGAGACATCATGAAACTGCGCAAAAGGCGCTAAGCACAAAGAATGGAAACTGGTGGATTGCTCCAGGCTCACTGATTTGGCATAATGGATTTATAGAAGGTATGGAAAAGGACTTAAAATGACTTTAGCTCCTATTTACAGCTAGAGTACACCTACTGGTCAAATAGGTCAACAGAGCTCAGACTTCAAATGAGTGCTTAATAGGCACACAATAGCCTCCAAAAACATTTCCCAGCACCTAATGACTCAGCTGTTGGGTACTAAGGTTTTTTCTTTTCTCTGAGGCCAAAACCTTGACTTGCATCCCATAGCCATCATCATTGTTTGAATACAGTATTACGTCTCCAAAAGGTATACTTGGAGGTGATTTAAAGGAAATAACTGGACTTTGTTGCTCTTGTTTGTCATCTGATATAAAAACTTAATAGTATAATAGTTATTTTTTTATTTAGTTTATCAAATTCAAAGAGCATAAGATTCACAAGTGAACAACATGTAATATAGGCTGATATAACAACTCCTGGAGTGTTGGCTATCTTTGTTTATAGAGGTTGACTTCAAGCTATCTTTAATGAAAGGAAATCAAAATTAGATGATTAAAAGAAAGTCAGTGGTTTAGATCAATACGGCCATTTGAACGTAAAGACCTAAATGGTCTTTCATCAGGAGATTCGAGACATCATGAATGGTCTGTTGAGTTCTAAATCTGATCGAAGACTACCTGATTGATTTCGTCTAGATGTCTTTGTAATGAATCCAGCCAGATGGGTGGGACTCTCAAATAAGTCTGGTTCTCTATGTGGACTTTAAGGAGCTTGAGACCTCTTTTTCAGGAACCTCTTTTTCAGGAACAAAACTTGTTTTCAATGCCCTATACACGGCTTGCAATTTAGGATATCGTTCAAACAAGAGTATTATTTAGAAAACAGGCTTTTGACTCAATTTGTGCAGGGATAGTTGTCCATATGATTTCACAATGATTTGTTTCAATGGTGATAATACATTGTCAACATGGATTTTACCATTTCCTGTCAAGCCTTTGACAATAGTGAGAACTGAAATTTATGCACAAATTGAATGTGATGCCATGGTAAGAGATTGAGGACATGATGATTTCAGGTATTTTCAGCCTGAATTTGATACAAGCACATAATGATAAGGCCCAGTGCCAATTAAATTTAAGCAGGCGATATTTGAGAAACTTTTAATCTTTTGCTATTTCCTCTTACATAATATAATTCCACACAAAAGCATCAGCAATCGCAGCTGTTTTTCTCACATTCAAAGTCATTCCATGTCTGTCTGGCAGATGCATACACTATGAACAAGATTTATAATGTTTTCTTCAACTCCCACACAGGAAAGAAACCATAAAATAAAACATATCTAAAAGTATTCAAATTTTTAAATGGTGTATCTTCTGAATATAGCAAGTGATGATCATTTTTCTATCCTCACAGATGTTATTTCGCAGTTCAAAATACTCAGATCATTATCAGTATAAAGAATTAAAGATTTTTATTGTTTACTGGAGTTGGAATGATTGCATGCTTCTCTGAAAAAAGCTTTCAAGAGTATATATATTGTTACAATGTCATGAGATATTAATAATGATTCATATGGATTTGACTGTAGACCTAATTAAATGGTGGTCACTGAATTTAAATCTTTACGCCAGAGAGGCAGTGATGGAAATTGGGGGGGGGGGCAGCTTGGAAAAGCTGAGCTCCATTGATAAAAAAGCTGGGGGAGGTCTTCCCTACTATAGCTCCCTCAATGATCAGTGGTGAATATACTATAATTCCATTCATTTCTTCAGTCTTCGAGGTACTATTATCCAAAATTATACTCTGGCAGAAGAATTTCCCCCGTTGAAATTTGGAATGGCGCGCAACTGGCGTGCCTGCCAAATCTGCTGCCTGAGGAAAATTTTCTATTTCCATCCCGGTACGGAGGCCTGTGGAAAACTGGAAAGACAGCATACAAATTGAATCATTAACCATAAAAGTATAATTAGTGGATAACATGAGTGCTATGAATTAAATAGGAGGATCATTGTGGTCATGTTACAAAGGTCAAGGCTCTACATGAAAAAAAGATCCCATGCATTTTGCAAACCAAAACAATGTTGCTAACACTGACAAATACCCTCATTACTGAGTAGCATTATTTTTGCCATCATTTAGACATGCTATTGACAGATAGAAGAAATTACTAGGAGATGCTATTACATACTTTATGAATAGTATGGTGGCTTTGTTGGCAAGTCTTTTGATATAAAATTAACCCAATTACATCAGCTTTTTCAGTTGCCACCAACATCCCAGAGTGGAGTCTCTGGTGAGAAATTAGGGGGGGGGGGTTTGAGAGGTCCCACATTAATGTCTTAATAGCATTGGATTTATCCAGACCACTCTCTTTGTGTGCATTATAACCCAAACTATTTTTTTACATAATTCGAAGCCCTTACGAAGATATGCACACCCTTCCAAACACTCTCTGCTCACCTACATGTCCTACAGTGTTCTATGCCTTCACCACCAAGCCTATACATTCATTCACAAGACATCCTTACTTTTTCTTTATTTTCATACGGGGACAGTCACCTTCGTGATTTAATAATAATAAATAATAATAATAAAAATCTTTATTTTACGTCACAGGGTAGGCGATACAAACATTAGCTCAGACGCTATTATGTGACAAAACAAATAAAACAATAAAAACAATAACAATAACAATCAATAAAATAATACTATAAATTATAGTACTTAAACATCACAGATTACATATATTGCATGAACACGTGGGCCCTTCCCAAGTATGCAGTAAATTTCTAACACCATCCAAGTCAATACATTGTTTCATGTCATTCGGTAGCAAGTTCCAAAGATGGGCGCCATAATAAGTAAATGTCTTTTTGCCATATCTTATCGTATTAAATCTTGGAACAAATAGAATAGATGGATCTCTTAGATTCCGCACATCTTTTACATGAAACATTGCATTTAAGAAGGAAGGGTTCAGTTTATAGATACATCTGAAAACTTCAATAGCTATTTTCTTTAATCTATTCAAATGTAGAGTCTTGAGTCCACTCTTTTTCAGTAATTCGGGATAAGTGCTTCTAGAGTCCATAAGTAGAAATCTTAGTGCACGTTCTTGAATTCTTTCAATGTTACTGCGTGATGTTTTACTGCAAAAGTTCCAAACCACAGGACAGAAATTAAAGTTTGACAGTATAAATGTTTTAAACAATATTTGTTTTTCTTTAGGACCAAGTAAACATTTAAATCTCATTAAAATTTTTAGTTGTCATGCTGCTTTTTTACATAGATTTGATACATGTGAATCTAAATTTAATTTGTTATCTATTCTGACACCAAGCAATGTCACTTCATTATCAGTGTCTATGGTGGCATCATCTAGCTTCAAATAGGTTGGTGTAGGGATAGGGGAGTGACTCGGTTTTAGAAACATTAACTGAAATTTATTTGGATTTGCTTGCATAAAATTTTCTGTAAACCATTTTATTGCATTCTGTGAATCTTGGATAAGTACATTCATGACTATATCGAAAGAGTTTCCGCTTGTGCTGAGCGTATTGTCATCTGCATAGTTAAATAATTCTGCCTTTTTTATATTAAGAAACAGGTCATTAATAAAGATATTGAATAGTAATGGACCTAAACATGATCCCTGAGGAATTCCTCTAGTTACTGTTTTCCAGGAGCTTCTTCTATTTAAAAGTTGGAATCTAGCTTGTTTATTTTTTGGATGTGGCCTACATATCATATCAAGTTCTGATGATATCAAGTAGAAGGCAAATGAAACTGATGTGCTTATTAAAATTTTGAGTGTCAATGCCAATTAATTTGACAAGGTTATCATCCAGAAAGCAAATAAAGGCAAATTAATTTTTCAGATTTTTAATTATTGGCATAAAAAGGAGATTAGACTGTCTGCCATGTTGCAGACATTGTCAATAATAAACTATGGTAAAAGCACCAAGCTTTCCAAAGAATTCATCTACGGCGCTTGCGGATCCAGAGAAGGGGGAGTCAGGGCAGGAATTATCCCCAAGTTTCCCACTTTGTACAAAATGTCTGTGTGAGTTGACACTGCAGAGTAGTGTTTAAAAATATTTGTGCATTGTTCCTTTAGATTCTTTAACGAAGTTGATGACGAGTTTAAATTGCTTTTGTCAAACCTTATTAGCAGAGAGGCTTGGTAGCTCAGAGAACCCATGGGAAAGTTTGCTGAATAAATGTTCATTCATCTGATTTAATCGAATACCTGCTTGTTCGAGGTAAAATACTGGTAGGTTTAGTATGACAAAAGTTTTGAAATATTAAAACCTTTACTCCTTCAATAGCTTAAGCATAATGTAGTAAGATGATAATCCTTAGCTGTACTTATTCTTTTTATTTCAAATTCTGTCAACTCCGTCAAGACAGTAGATGGCTTTATGAAATGACACTATATATATATTGTTTGTGGTATAAACCTACAACTGAAGGCTTTTTAAGTAGCTAAAGTGAAAAAATGTTGTCATAAGTGCATGCTTTATAGATGAAATGCAACTATGTAACTGCACACGTTTAATGCTCGAACTGCTGATTGTTTGTTCCAACACAGACATCTTTTCCACATGCTAATATTTATTAATGAGTTTCCAGTTGAGATAATTTCAGCGTGGGAGTTGGTGTGTAATCACTTCATTCTCATTCAATTAGGCTATTAGCAGCTCTAATCATGCCTTTATTATGCTTTGAAATGGTAAGCTTGGTCGGTTCCATTGATTGAAGATATTATTAACAATTTCATTAACAATGCCTGCTTCTACTACATTTTCGATATCATTATAGTAACCTATTTTGAAATATTTAATTTTCTGAAAAACCTTCACCAAGGCTTCATAAGTATTGATATGAATCATAATGTAATGAATGGGCACTTGATACGATCCTGGTGACTATGAAGTAGAAATGTGATATTGCCCATTGACATGTTTGCCCTGTACTACTTCTGATTGAATTAACTGCATATCAGACTTCTTGAGTGGCTGAAAAAGAGCATAAACTCACTGAACTATGGTTGTAAGAATGCATGAGTCTCAGTTCTTTCAAAGAGTATATAATTATCTTTTTGTGCTGGTCTACCATGTTACTGAATTATGATAGTTGCCTTTTCAGCTGATTATCATTGTGTTTGGTCTCAAAGTTCGTGGTCTCCTTATTGTTGAAGAACAGTGACCTCATTTCGCCAGGTGGAATGTTGAAGATAACATTACAGACATTTTGCTACTCATCAGTGTGCCCAAAGTAATAAAGTACACCTTTGTTCATGTTAATAACGGCAAATCGCCTTAACAACAATAATGTAAACATTCAGTTTTACATTTTGCAGATCAGATATAGATCAGCACCTTGGAAGGTCCTTGTTCCACAGTGAAGAAAAAACATAGCACCATCTTTGACATTCCCAAAAATGCATGGGCATTACTGTTACACTGGGGAAAACCCATTCGAAATTTTTACCATACCTTCCTACACCCTTTATATGCCTGATTATAACTTTTAGTGATTTTCCGTTTTTAAAAAATTGACTAAGCTGGACCGGGTGTCTTCCTATCCAACGTGTGCCCACACACTTTTCGTGCTCGATGAGATCATGGTGTCAATAAAGCACCTAAGATTGCGTAACATTTGAGTTGATTAGTTTCGAGGTGTAAGGTTAGCTTTGAAGTTGTCTTGCTCCATTGCTTCACATTAGCTCCTGACCCATAGAATATAGTAAATGCAGATGGGCTTGTGTTACTCCTGTTACTCCTGATGTAGGTCTTTATTAATAAATACTCAGGACAAAAAGACACCTCGGACACATTCATTAATTCAAAATATTGAGTGTCAGGTGTCAGCCTTGTTACAGAAAATGTTTTGACATTTAATTCACAACCAATTATGCGCTCCAATAATCCAACAATATCTTTGAATGCAATCAAGGTCATGGTTCCAAATTGTTGTTATTGGACAAAAAAAGCCTGGCCAAAGTACGCTCACATAACACCAGTGCTTCGACAGCTTCATTGGCTTCCCGTTGAGAAGAGGATAATGTACAAAGGACTACTCCTGGTCTTCAAAGCTGTCAACCATCAAGCGTCTGTTTATATCAAGGATATCATCACAGAACATGTTCCTGCTCGTAGCCTACGCTCTGGAAATCAGAAACTCTTGAATGTACCCTATACATCGTCGTCGCTGGTTCAGGCCAGAGCCTTTAGTGTTGTTGGTCCTCGGCATTGGAATGCGCTCCCTCAAGACCTCAGAAATGAACCCTCCATCAATGTCTTTAAAACCAGACTCAAGACGTTACTTTTCAAGGCATCTTATGACTAGTCATTAATGAAATCTGTGCAATTTATCATTGACTTTTACAACTTGTGTTTTTAATATTCTGATTTTTGTGGACTCTAATCACTTTTCGATTTTATATTTACATTATCTTATATTTTTATCTTTTTGTAAAGTGTTTAGAGCAGATCTTTTTCTGGATTTTACGCTATACAAAATAAATTTATTATTATTTTATTATTATTACTACAGATCTCAAAGTTGCCTAGGGCAGCATCCACTTACAACATTAAGGTGGGCTGAAAAATTTATTTTTTGGAATTTCAATATGCCAGTGGTATAGAAAGTTGGCTATGGCCAAAAAATGAGAATTGGTGCAAAAAAAAATTTGTGGCATGCGACTTGTGCCGGGCCACTCCGGCTTTTATGAAAATGCATATTTTCAGTTATTTCGCATGCTTTTTTAGACCATTTTTTGGCCTAAGTCAGCTTCCTTGGTTTCAGAAGGCTCAATGGCATACTCAAATCTTCTTTGAAGGCCATTTTGGATATGAAACACCATAAACAGGTGGCTTATATTTAAGATGTGGCCATTTCTGGGTAAATGTTGGGAATCAGAATTTGGCTTTTTTTGCTAAAAATTGCCCGAAAAAATTGAAAATATCGGAATTGACCCAACAAAAAATGATTCCTAGTGAATTGTAATTACCCTGAGGCCTCCTCAATGCCACTAAAGAACACTTCCAGCGTAATACCTGCATCAATTTGTGGTTTCAGTTTCCGTTATAGGGGCAATTCCTTGAAGTAAGTTTTACAGATTTGACACTTTAGCAACTTGTGTAGCCCTACCATTACACCTCAGTTATTTCATTGTTAAATAGGGATGAGGCTAGGTAATAGGGGTATTAGACAAGCCGTCAACCAAAGCTCCAAGTGCAATAGGAGCTGAGCTACAAGACGAAATGTTATTGTGTCGTACGTACAGCGCGTACTGAGTATGTCCGACACGATGACATTTCGCCTTGTAGCTTAGCTCCTGTTGCACTTGGAGCTTTAATTGATGGCTTGCCTGATACCCCTATTACCTGGCCTCATCCCTATTTAACAATCAAATAACTGAGGTGTTATAGTAGGGCTACACAAGCTGCTAAAGTGTCAAATCTGTACATGTAAATCTGACTTTACGGAATTGCCCCTATTCTGGAAACTAAACCCAAAACTTGACGCAGATAATACGCTGGAAATGTTTTTTATGGTGTTGGGGAGGACTCGGGGTAATCACAATTACCTTGGAATCATTTTTTGTGGGGTCAATTCCGATATTTTCAATTTTTTCGGACAATTTTTAGCAAAAAAAGCCAAATTCTGATTCCCAACATTTACCCAGAAATGGCCACATCTTAAATATAAGCCACCTGTTTATGGTGTTTCATATCCAAAATGGCCTTCAAAGAAGATTTAAGTATGCCATTGAGCCTTCTGAAACCAAGGAAGCTGACTTAGGCCAAAAAATGGTCTAAAAAAGCATGCGAAATGACTGAAAACATGCATTTTCATAAAAGCTGGAGTGGCCTGGCACAAGTCGCATGCCACAAATTTTTTTTTTCACCAATTATCATTTTTTGGCCATAGCCAACTTTCTATACCACTGGCATATCGAAATTCAAAAAAAAGTTTTTTTCAGCCCACCCTATTACAACATAGATAAGTTTTAGTACACAATGAAATGAGAAAAGTAATTGTACAATATATCCTTACGTAGAATCTTCTTATTATATTAAGAAGATATTTTCAATACATCATTTAAGTCATCTCTTTGTTCTTTACAGCCCATTAATGCATTTGTCATGAAGAAAAGACAAAGAGAAGCTATATTTCTCAATTCATAGCACCTCACAAAACATGTTGGTAATGGATTTTGAGTAATGCTTTGTGATATCCCATTTTTCACCATAAAATTTCTGTTGTTGCGTACTGTGTAATTTTCAAGATTAAGCATTATGTATGGCACAAGGTTGTTTCATTTGTTTTTCCTTGCGTAAAGTGGGTGGCCTTCGACTAGTATCATGTGAGTGTTTTTACTCCACCATAGACACTATTATAATGACGGACAGAGACCACCTTACGTCTCATACACATACAGACAGATGGATAGAAAGATGGATGGATGGATAGACATACAGGTAGATAGATAGATAGATAGATAGATAGATAGATAGATAGATAGATAGATAGATAGATAGATAGATAGATAGATAGATAGATAGATAGATGGATAGATAGATAGATAGGTAGATAGGTAGATAGACAGACAAAAAAGCAAGTTATGTCTGTTCATTAATGTTGATTCTGAGAAATGAAATATGACTGAGGATGTTGATTATGATATAGGCCTAAAGGTATACCAATGGACTGAAAGCCTTATCCCCTTCTTTTCCGAAGAAGATTTTGGAAATAAGCCGGATTAACGTCAAAAATAAATTGAGAATTTCCCCTGCTTATCTTTAATTTTTTGATCCAAATTTAGACATTCTTAATGTTCACTTCAAAGTTTAATCTGGTTGATCTTCCATTAAGGAAATTGGTGATTTGATCACCCTTCTTCTTTTTTAAAATGAAGTAAAAAAGAAAAAGTAATGTGGTGTTTCTGTACATGTATATCCTAAAAACATGTGGAAGCAATATGCAATGTAAGATATCAAAATTGTGTGTATGCCAGTACAAATATGATTTTATTAATTCCTAAGTATGGACTTATCATTATTAAAAGCAACAAGTCATTTAAGTGACAGCCTAATTGTTTTGAAATGATAAATATGTCCATAGTATCTAATTGTCCTTCAGCATTTACTGGTAAGTTAAAGCTACATGTGAAACAATATAGCACTTGGTGTCCACCCAGTCAAATGTATGAGACATGGTAAAAAATGGAATATTCCAAGTGCAACCTCACTATACACCCCCTCTCCCACAAAATCGAAATAGAACAAGAAATTCTCATCGTCCAATAAGATTTCACTGACTCTGTTACAGTAAAGGCACAGTCATGTAGCCTACTTTTCTTATTACCTTGCTGCAAAATAAAACATTGATGTCGTGCCAAACTGTGATATATGACTTCGATTGTCCATAATGCTTCTGACAATGCTACTACATATTGCCTGTTTTAACATTTTGTGGTGCTCGTTAAATGCAATGAAGCAAACCAACTTCAAAGCTAACCTGACACCTGAAAACTAATGAACTCATCAGCTTAAGATCATAAAGTACTACCAAAACAGTCATCTCTTCAAGCAACCAAAGGGTGTTGGAAGAGATGGGTAGGATAGACATTAGCTAGGCCCAATTTTTCGCTGAAGGAAAAGACCTGAAGTGTTCAAGTGATAATAAATAGGCAGTAAGTTGTTGCAAAATTGCCAATTTCTTGCCGGATGTCTGTACAGCTCTATTGGCATTACAGGAAAAATTCGATAATGATGCTCTATTTTTTTAGACCAAGGCTCTGATCTACAAAAAGGTAAAACTAAAAAGTGTGCGAAGATGATCTGGTTAAGGTGAGCGGTATTCTCTTGTTTTGTACAAATCAAATCTTCTTCTGCAACGCTCTTCTGTCCTTAGGATACAGCGCGGTTTGTAAGAACCATGACTTTATTGATGTTATAAGTCAGAATGAAATTCTCCCAGAAAGTAGCGAAGAGTAACCCTACGCTACTGGCTTCAGTAGTTTTCAGCTGTTTTGTCTACTGTAGGGCTACTGGAAAGTGGATGTCTCATGAAAATAATCAGTCTGGGATTTCATTTGTCAAAATGGCATTTGTTGCTAAGTGCCAGAAAAAGGCCTCTGTCAATTCTTGAAATTTCTATGTTTCCTGCACATGCCTCCAATTGTTATTTATAGCAGAAGACAATATCGAAGTATCAACTGCTTTGGGCAACATATTTTGATGTTACAAGACCTAAAATAGTTCATAAAGTCAGTAGAAAACATCAGCTTAGTTTGTTGACATGTCATCACGATGAACGACGCCAACCTGGATATATCAATTGGATAGCTGGAATATTACCTTCATTATTTCAGTTTCTAGCAGACACAAGGTCACCGATGCCTGCAATGAATAGACCATTGTCACTGACACGCAAGGCAATGGTGGTCAGCTGGCAAGGTACTGCCATAAATCAATGATGCTGCAGACCACGGTCAAGAGTTCAACCTGTTTGAAAAGACTACGACCCGAGCATTCCTACAACCAACTTTCTGTGTGTGCTGTGAACGTGGTCATCCTCCAATGTTACGAATATATATAATCCCCCAATCTATATTATTCTAACCAACAACACACCTTTCTAATGAACTGCCGTCTTAATAACATAATTTGCAGATCCAAAAAATCATTCCATGTAAAAAACACACTGATAAATCCAATCACCTTGTTGAAAGGCAAAGGCGATTACAATTGCTGTTGCTTGGAGATATATATTTATAAATTCGGAAGTACAAATGGAGAAAGTCCTTTTGCAGAACCGACTAAACGTTCCATAACCCAAGTCCTTTTGCAGAACAGACTAAACGTTCCCTAACCCAAAACACTGTATCTTCATTTTGACTGGTTTGATTACTTTGAAAGGTACAAAATGAATATTTCTAGCATATCTTTTTAACTCAACAGTAGTTAATAAATACATTTCTGTTAAACTAACTACAAACTCATAAAATATAGGAATGCAATCAAAAATGATTTGTAAACTGGTCTATCATTATTGTAATTATGAGACACCTTGGTTTTTTTATATTACAGGTACTAAAAAACCTGATTCACTGCTTTGTACTGGTTTTTGGCCACCAGCTAATTCTGATATGACGTTAATCAAACCAGCACTAGTACAAATAGGCAAACATGTCTATTAGCAATATCAAGTTCCTACTTCACAGCAACCAGGATTAATTCACGTGTTCGTTCATTAAAACTTGATTTATATCAATACAAATGAAGTGGGCTCTTCAGACAAGTGCTAAATATATTGAGATTTGTAACTTTAACAATGACAAATATTATGTAGTGAAAATAGGAATTGTTGGTTTAATTGTTATTAATGTTCCAAATCTATGGAACCAACCCAGCATATCCATTGCCGCAATGCTAAACATGTTACACCAAACTGCTTGTAGAAGCATGAATTCTCTTTCGATGAGAGGAAAACATATTGGGTTATAAAGACCAATATTTGAGGCAAGTGGGAAAACAATGGCTGCCAATTTTCTTTGCTCTACTCAGAGTTAGGTATGAGTCAATGTCTCTGATAAGCAAGTGAACCATCTTTCCCATTGAAATAACATTGGGCCTGTGTTTCACTTACTTATCAAAAACTTTGACCCATACCTAACTCCGAGTACAGTAAAGAAAAATGGCAGCCATTGTTATCCCACATGCCTCAAATATCGACCTTTATGACCCAGTATGTTTTCCTCTCATCGGAAGAATTCATGCTACTACAAGCAGTTTCACTGAGCATATTTAGCATTGCAGCAATGGACAAACATCACCCATTTCACTAACTTACAGGCAGCACTGTAATATATTGAAAGAGTAAAGGATCTCAAGACTAAGTGAGCCTGTTTTTTTTTACATTGAGGAAGCAAATGATTACATGTACATTTAACCAGATGGACGAATGCTTGACATTCTTCAGGCCTAAATTTCCCTTGGGCTTCCAACTTTACCTTTAAGCTTCTCTGCTAATTAGATTTGTCAAAAGCCCAACTCAACTGGCCACCAACTCTATTGGAGACATTAGAATCTAAAGGCACTGCTGCCACTGTAAGATTGGTCTTTTCTGTCCCACTGGTGCACACTTCCCTTAGACTTTATTTATAAGGTGGGCAACTCCTTTCTCAGCATATTAATGCCTGTTTCAAGCCTCCCTTTTCTATCTCTTAAGTATTGGAACCGGCTTTTGAGACAGGAAATTGTTTAACACATTTGCAATGTCCTTTCAGTGGTAAAATGTGAGGAGTAGTAAGCACCTAGTCCACAAGTGTGATACACTTGAATGTTTTGCTTATAAAGAATGATATGGGTTGCACGTGAGTGCCCAGAACTGGGCTTAGAGGGCTGCACTTACCATATCTATCTATCTATCTGATGTTTGTTTTTCAGGCTCCGCAAAGGAAATTTGTTAAATTGTATTGATGCAAGAACACGAAAGAAAATTATACATTAGAAAATGTAAATTTTGTTTTAAATGTAATTTTGTCTTCTCATACTTTCAATCACAAAAAAATAATTCAAAACAAGTTCCTACAGAGATGCAGGTGTGATTTACTTTAAACCTGTTTTTGCTTTTAACATGTGGACAATGATTCCTATTATACAACAGTCCAATATTCTAATATTTCTATCACTTTGACATGTTTGATAAACAAAGATTTTCTTTGGACCAATTAATCAGTGATATGCTGATGTGAATCAATTTAGGTGAAACCAAATATTCTTCTATTTTCCTTATATAATCAGCACTTGTCATGATACTCGGGCCAATGCAACTGACATTGCTGACTTTGATCAGCTGACCGGACAATGATGCAATGATCAATATGGAATTGCCCATTTGTATGTCCAGTGGTCCTCGGGCTGATAGATTATGTCATTAGGCCAAATAGTAGGGGGGCCAGGCAGCCAAAAATTGGGATGACCCTTGACCCTCTGCTATATTTGTTGGACCTCTTTTTTTAGTGAGTCTAAGGTCTAGGCTGCATGGCAATATAGTTTGGACATTGTTATTCTCTTGCAAAACCATTTTTTTATGGCCGAATCAATAGTAACGTCAAATGTGACCTGCTCCACCAAAATGGGTTCAAAGTCGCCCTCCTATCATATTTAGTTGTGAAAATGACTTTGTTCTACAGGAAATGAGCTTTAAAATGGTGGTTCATATGTTTTGATATCTCCATCCAATCCAAAGATATGGCACCTCAAATATTGATGATGCAAAACCTCAAACTTTGAGAAAATGGCATTTGAATTTCCCGCCATTGCAAAGAAAGAACTAAGAAAATCAAGAAGAACACCCAATTTAGATAATTTAAAATCAATTTCCGGTTAGAAGTGTCCTAATTACTTAAAGAAAATGACTTTTGCTAAAACATGGTACCAATAGCTAGAAAACATCAAAATGTGACCTTTTGACACATTTTGCTCATTTCTGAGAAATATAAATTGCCTACTTTGAACTCATTTTGGTGGAGCAGGTCACAAATGGCAATAAAACGCTAAAAAAATGAAGCGGGAGATAATAATCAAAACAGACAATATTCAGAAGGCCATAACTTTAGCTATATATCACATAGCAGCATGTGTTATACATCAAAATGTAGGTTTTTGTGTAAAAATTATAGTTAGAGACACCATGTACATATCATGAGCTTCCTGATCTTTGTAATGCGGAGTAACAAAAGTCCACCTTATTCAAGTTGCTTAAAAAGCTGTCCGAGGCAGGTTTACATATTTTACAGTCAAAAGTCATTGTGATACACATCTAAGGCACATAGAAATGATTGCATAGTTTTTAAAAGTCTACTTATTGGTATTTAAGTTAATTGGTGTGGCTTTACTAGCAAAAAACAAGTTGTTTGCTAAAAAAAAACGTAAGAACTTAGCAATATGTCGAACAGAATTTTCACAAAATCTGGTGGAGGATATGCAAAACTATGCCACTTGGCATGTGGAGAAACTCGTGACTGAAGCTGTAAACTTTCAGCATATCATCTGTGAACATCCAAATACTACTTTCTTTCAAAGTAACTTATATTTAGTTTAGTATAGTTTCATAAATGTAAGGAACTGTATAGTTGAGAGTTCGGCGCAGATCCCGAGTTCCATCGAGGTCATTGTGAAAAAATTGGTTCTTACCACTCATTGATTATGCAATGTGACTTCCTACAGTTCCTTCCAGCTTACCAAGGGGGCAGGGCCAAAAATGTCTGTATGTACACCAGACACGTGCTGCTGTGAAAGGTTGTGGAGTATTTGGATGCCTGAGACCCTCTGCTGTCATCTAAAGTTTCAGACCCTCGCCAACCGGGTGCTCAATCCTCGCAATTCAAGATGGCGTCCAAGCGTCCAAGATGGTCACCATTGCTTGAAATCTTTCTGTCTCAGTCAATAATGATCAGATATAAATGTGTGATAGGTCTATTCTGGGGTTTCTGGGGTCACAGAATTCAATTAAATGCATTCCAGCACTGTAAATCCAACCCTATATCATGTATTAGGTATATTTGGTAATTTAGGGAGATAATTATTGGAACACAGAAGAATTGTTTAATTGTATACGATTCATCAAGCTAGACTATGAAATTTTGTTTAATAATCGTTTAAGGACTAACTTCTTGGGGATGGTCATTTGCAACTATCACTTCCTGTGATCTCATGTAATGTGCCATACACTTTCCAACACAGCTTGAATTCATGATGAATTGAGTCCAAGTCATGTTCCCTACAACAAAGATCAGCACTTAGATATGGTACCATGATTGAGGCCCAATTGTTGAGAAGCCACAAAAATTAGTACAGAGACTAAAATATATATTGTCAGACAACTGGTATTAGCGCAGAACTAGCATGATATGGCAGCTAATGATATGTTTGTTACTACACAGTCGCCATTTATGAGTAATTCCAATGCTGACATGACTCCGAGCCGTCAAAATGAGATCCAGCATCATGTTCTGCCAATCAAACAATTAGACACAAACATGTTTGTTGAAACCAGGTTTGCATTGCAGGTTTAGTACAGTCCTCTCTAATAAGGTTTGGCATTTAAAGTCATAAAATCTGTCCATGGAAGCCAGAAAATCCTATTTAGCTATGATCTTTCACATTGAAGGGGCAGTTGCAACGCCATTCTGGTCATCAAGTTAGTGTTACATTGTTTGTGGTGTTGGCTTACATTGTGGATCTGATGTAGCAATTACCTGCAGCTGGCACATTGAGGCATTGCTTGTTTATGGAAGGCACCTATGCCAGTTACATGTAGATAGGTAATAGGTAAGAGTAAAGGACTGGGGATGATACAGCTTCCAGATCTGAGTTTTAAGGTTAATTAGAGGTCGTTGATGTCAATACCATGAAAATTGTGGTTTTTCAGCAAAAATTCATAATAGAATTACTAATCAAAATTACCTAATGACTAAAGAGTACATGCTTAGGCTCGAACTATACCTCACAGTAATGAACTTTACTATTTTGATACCAAGTTCATTAATGCACTTTGCCCTTAACGATGCATCTTAAAGCACATAATGATTCCCACGACAATTTTCGACCCTGAGAGCAACATTAATTTAGCTTTTGGAGGGTTTAAACTTGTAGAAACAAGGAAACCAAGATACCAAATGAAAGCTGACATCCAGGGTTATCCATCCACAGCCATTTTTGCTGGTAAGGAATGAGTTTTCTAGTGACTAGGATAGGTGGAATTGAAAATACACGCGAAGATTTTGGGTTTAGAAGAAGATTTTCAGCACTGACAGCAACATTTTTTTATCCTTAGGAGGGTTGAAAGTTGTAGTATCAGTGAAACCATGGTACCAAATGAAAACTGACATCATGGGCTATACATCTGCATTCATGTTGTTTGGTTCGACATGATTGATCTAGCGATTAGGATGAATAGAATTGAAAATACATGGGAGGATGTTGGGTTTCGGAATAGATTTCTTACTTTGACATGAAGATTTATTTAGCTTTAAGAGGGTTGAAAGTTGTAGAAACAAGACAATAAAGGTGCCAAATGAAAGCTGACATCAATAGCTATCCATCCACATACACTTTGAGTTTTTCTGGTTGGTAAGAAATGATTTTTCAAGTGATTAGGATAAATGGAATTGATATATAAATGTGAAAAATTTGGGTTTCGAAGGAGATTTTCAACGCTGACAGCAACATTTGTATAGCCTTAAGGGGGTTGGAAGTTGTAGTAACAAGGAAACCAAGGTGCCAAATGAAAGCTGGCATCAGTGGCTATTCATTTGCATTCATGTTGCTTGGTTAGAAATGATTGATCTAGTGATTAGGATAGATGGAATTAAAAATACATGGAGGATATTGGGTTTCGGAGGAGATATTTGACTTTCACAGCAAGATTTATTTAGCTTTAGGAGGGTTGAAAGTTGTAGAAACAAGACAATAAAGGTGCCAAATAAAAGCTGACATCAATCGCTATCAATCCAAATTCCATTTTAAGTTGTTTTGGTTGGTTAGGAAAGAGTTTTCTAGTGATTAGGATAGTAGGAATAATTACATGGGACGTTTGTTTATTTCGGAGCAGATTTTCAACACCGACATCAACATTTGCCTTAGGAGACTTGAAAGTTGTAGTAACAAGGAAACCAAGGCGCCAAATGAAAGCTGACATCGATGCCTATCCATCCGCATTCATCAATTGGCTATCCATCTGCATTCACATTGCTTGGTTAGAAATGTGTCATCTAGTGATTAGGATAGATGGAATTGAAATACATGAGAGAATTTTGGTTCTCGGAGGAGATTTTCGACACTGACAGCAATATTTATTTAGCTTTTGAAGGTTTGACAGCTATAGTAACAAGGAAACCAAGGTACCAAATGAAAGCTTGCATCATTATCTATCCATCCACTTCTATTTTGGTTAGTTAGGAATGAGATCTAGTGATTACGGTAGATGGAAATGAAAATGCATTGGATGATTTTTTTGTTTCGTAAGGAGATTTTTGACGCTGACAGAAACATTTAATTGGCTTTAGGAGGATTGATAGCTATAGCAACAAGAAACAAGGTGGCAAATGAAAGCTGATATCAAGGGCTATCCATCCACATCCACTTTTGTTAAAATTAGTTATCCAGTGATTAGGATAGGTGAAATTTAAAACACATGGGAGGATTTTGATTGGGAAGAAATTTCTGACAAGGACAGCAACACTCATTCAGCTTTTGTAGAGTGTTAAGTTGTAGTATCAAGTAAATAAAGGTGCCAAATGAAAGCTGACATCAATGGCTATCCGTCGACATCCATTTAGTTGGTTGTAAATGAGTTATCATGTGATTGGAATAAGTGGAATTGACAAAAAAGGGAGAATTTGGGGTTTTGGGAGATTTTTGACAAAGGCAGCAACATTCATTTAGCTTTAGGAGGGTTGACATTTGCAAAAACAAGGAAACCAAGATGGCAAATGAAAGATGGCATCAAGGGCTATCCATCCACATCTGTTCTGGTTGGTTAGGAATGATTTATCTAATGATTGGTCTGGCGGTCTCCTGATTGATAAGATGAGAAGAATATTGCTTTGCGGATGCTGGTAGGACAATAGATTTGAATTATCAAGGTTGATTATTTCAAAGTAAACATGATACAATTCTGTATCAGGTAAATATATATTACAGATTAACAATGAACCATTATGACTTACAACTTAGTTGAACAATAATTTAATTTGCAGGCTTTCCCAGCTGTTGACAGTTACATTTTTTTGATTGCTCGCTCAGAGGAGTCAGTTTAATTCTTTAGTCATGGGAACAATTGCGACAGAAGCCTTAGAGTGTCTGGTGATGTTAATATACTTGTCACCTATACATATGTTTATGCCAAAAGGTGTTGGGACAATACTCCCCCCCCCAGTCCTGGTCCCACCTGCACTATATAGGAGAAACTGGAGGATTGGACATAAAAGATTACTTTTTGCAATGACCTCAACGTTACTACATTATCTTGCCTCAGAGACATCAGAATTCAATGCAACCATACTTTTTACAAAATACATTAACAAAATACATTAAAATTAGATGTTAATTCATTGTATGTTTTGAAAACAACCAATGTCATGATGTGCTTTGGTTTAAAGCAATAGCCGTGTGTCTCTACAAAACTGCAGAAACATGCATTTCCTTGACTGGATTTTGGGAAAATTCAGTTTGATTTCAGATTTGTCCTGGGTGTTTTCATGTTAGGCTACATTTTTACACTTTTAAAAAATATAGTTTTAAATACCAACAAACGATATTTTGAAAACTATTCAGTCACTCAAACATGATTTGGGTTATATTAACAATGAATTTTGAATGTAAAACATAGTGAAACTGCAGCGAACATATTTTTGCACAGATTTAATAATATAGGCTTCAATTACTCCCATATGCTATCAAGAATAAAAGCCAATTATATGCATAAAGCGTCATAAATAATGAATTAATTTTGTAGACAATAATCAACATTTTGATATATAAAACATGGTGTACTTGGGTAATAAAGTTCATCTACATCTCTTTGCAAAGTTGTGTGTATCTCCATAGGAACATGATTTTTTTCAAGTTTTCCCATTATTTGGTGTAACCTTTTAAATTGCCTTAAAAGAGGTTTTGCAAGAGAATATTGCAATCCACACTATATTTCAATTTCTTGAGAGTTTTTGCATAAGAGTGGTACTCATGAATTATATATAACAGACCGTCATGAGTCAACCCCTTTTTGCATGATACGGGGTGCTGACCCCCTCTGAAAAACTTTTCCACAGTGCCTTCACCATTACTACACGACTCAAGCCACTGAAGCGAGCATACATTCAATAAACTAGATAAAAATTAGGTGTTAGTTCTATGTACTTTTTGAAAAGACTCTCATTTTGATCTCTCATTTTGATGTATAATATGATGTGCTTGAGTTGAAAAGGTACAGCTGTGTCTCTCTACAATGTTGCAAAAGTGTGCATTCATTGACCGGATTTTGAGAAAATTCTGCTTGATACAGTGATAATTGTCCTGAGTCTTGTTTAAAAATCTACATCTTTTTTTCCCTTTATCCATTTTACTTGTATGAAATACCAAAAAATAACATTTTGAAAGTTATAAAATTGCTTTCATGTGCTTTTTGTGCATATTGCAGTGGCTTTTGAATGTAAAACCTTGCAAAAATGCAGCGTAGTACTTTTCGTGCAGGTTGAATAAGGTAGATCTTGATTACTCCCATAGTATTTACCATGAAAGCTAATTATAGGTATAAGGTGTATTTAATTATGATTTTTAGATGATAACCAACATTTTGATGTATAACACATGGTAGATTGGGGTTTAAAGTTACATCGACATCTCTTTGCAAAGTTGTCGGTGCCCTCAGCTTTATTTTTATCAAGTTTTTGCGCAATTTGACGTTACCATATAAATAGCCTTAAAAAAGTGGTTTTGCAAGAGAATTTTGCAATCCAAACCACATTTCCAAATTCTTGAATGTTTTAGCATTAGAATGGTACCTATGAACAAAATATAGCAGACCGTCATGTGTCAACCCCTTTTTTTGCATGATAGAGGGTGCTGGCCCCCCTACTAAAATAATCTTTGTTCAAAAGTGACAACATGTGAAGAATGACCTGACAAGTAAGGAGTTGGGTCGATGTAGGGAATGCTGCTGAACAATTGCTTGTGTTTATACAGGCAAGATTATCTTAAACACAAATTAATTACACCTGTAACTGTACCTCACCATGTCAACATTCTTGACACAGCAAGGTTCATGTGGATCATTTTACACCACTACCACAATTCACTGTAAATTTTTAATTTTGAGTTAGCTTAAACGATTGAGTGAGATGTTTGCACAATTCCTTTGAGCTATCATACTAGCTTGTTGTGTTAAGTTATAACAACAGAAAGATTATCATAACTCACAACATCAAGCTATGTTTGCTCAAACACATTGTGCGACCATCTTACTCAATCATTTGAGCTGACTCAGAATTTCAAATTTTACAGTGTTGTTTGTGTGCAGAGTGAGTATGAATGGATAATTGGGTCTTTATGTCCTGTATTTATGCACTTGGTAGGCTAATTAGGACTGGAGGAGGACCCGTCCAACATTGGCCAAGGTAACCCGACAGGAGCTGGATTCGAACCCTGGACCCATCAATTGGCAGTCTACCACTTGACCAACCCTCCCCCTGTACAGAGTGAGCAATGTATGGGATCAAATTAATGGCGTTATCATGGAAGGAAAAAATGTAGTGTCAAATGCATGTTACAGTTCACACCATGATAGTTTCAGAGCATCATACAATCCATGCCTCTTATTGGTCACAGAAGAATTATCAATTCACATCACTTGCAGAACATAAATCTGTCAAAATTGTTAAATGTACCTTAAACACTGTTTTATGGGGTAATCCCATAAAAATTGGAGGGAATCAATTTTCAACTTAGTGCTTGTGTTATGCACTATAAATTCTGAATATATCTTCAGACATATTGTTTCATAGCAAAATCATTTAGGGTTCATTTTGCAAAATGGAAGAATTCATTATCTATTAAAATCTTACTCGTTTCATCTTAAGTGCAATATTACAGAGGAAGAATACATTTTTCAATTTTTTTAACGCTCCTAAAATACAGGGACACCAATCAGGGTTTACTTTATTTTTGAAAATATATTTTTTTAATGAAAAAAGACATCCATTAATTTTCTTAATGGATGATCAGCAGGATTAATTTTAAGAAATATCCAGAATGCCTGAAATGGGATTCATATTTTCAGATGAATTAGAGACACTTTTAACGTAATTTCAAAGTAAACTGGCTTATAAGTTGGTTGAAGCGAGAAGATAGAAATTACATATGTCTGGCCCAAAGATAGAGCCAGAAAATGAAGCCTGAAAGGCAGACCCAACGGAGAGTCCTTTATTAATTTGTCAGCTAGGGTTAAAATTGTAATTATAACTGTCAAAATGCAACTGAGACAATTTGCAACAACTGGATTTCTAGAAGTTGTGGTCATTAATTGTGCATGTCCATAAGCCCAGCTTTACTACAGTGGTACCCGCATTATAAGACCTCCTGTTGTAAGACCGACTTGCCTGATGTGACTGCCTTCCTGTGCACTAGCAGTATTTTTTCAATGCATTTTGTACCCCAGATATCGATTCATGAGAGCAGAAGGCCGGTCTTATAACACAGGGACCACTGTATTCATTACAATATTGTTTATCTCTGTTGATGTGGCATTTTACATGTTTTCAACACTGCCTGGCATGTGTAAACACACACACAATTGTTCAGCAGCATTCTCTATATCGACCATGCTCCTCACTTGTCAGGTCATTCTTCACATAATGTCAATTTTCAACAAAGAATCTTCAGGCTAATTGCAAAATCTATAACCCTGAACACCACTGGACATACAAATGGGCAATTCCATATTGATCTTGTCAATGTCCAGCCATCTGATCAAAGTGAGCATTGTCAGGTCTATTGGCAGTGTTGTCCTGGGATTGTCCATTTCCTGCCACTTTGGTTATTCTCCAATGCATGCAGGAATGCCCAGTGCTGCAAATTTCATGCCATGCAACATAAAGTTTGGTCATTACTGCAGGGGCACCTCACAACAGTGTTATTATAATGCCCATAATATCTGTGTAAGCTCCGGGTTACACACCTTTTGTGGCACTTAGATTCATTTTTTTTATGCAACTGGGAGAAAATATCTGTTATGCTGCCAGCTGGGTTGCCAGCCAGCCCAAGCGTCATTCAGCACCTCCCAGCCAGCTGGTATAAATATTTTTTCCCCCAGCAAACTACCTCAACTGCTTTCTCATTATCTGACTGCAAATTTCATCGGTTGGACGCCAAAAATTTGATACCAGCTGACAACTTTGCCAGCTGGGAACATCCTAGCTGACAGTCTGCCAGCCAGCTGGGTGCCTGCTGCAGAACAAATAATTGATGTAACAGATCATGGGGTGCCCCTGTACTGAAAATTGCTGAATACAATATTTTTAGACTGGGAACCAACTGGGATTCAACAAAGTTTACCCACAGCAGACATTTTCCAAAATGGCAGTCTATTCCTTAGATTTTCTGTTGGAACCTCCTGCACAGAACATAAACTCTGTGTTTATTATTCTTTCTCTTGATCTACAAAACACAACACAATGCAAAACATTACACAAAAACCACAATATGTTTTACATAATATCATGATATACAATTCCTTAATGCAAGCCTTTCAACAATCCAGAAGACATAATTTCAAGGTTACTGCTGATGGCATTGCCAATTAACATTTTTCAAACCACCGTAACCTTGATCTGACACAAAATACATTGTTGGATTATTGGTTTAACAAAATCCTGGTTCATGGCTGCAGGGTGAAAATGTATTTGCAAACATTTTAGCAGAAAAAAATGTACACCTGACAAAATTTATATTTTAATTTACAAATATTTCAACAATCTGACAAGGATCAACTTATTTATCGAATTAGTATAATACTAAATATTTGTGAAACTGTCTTTTCACAAAGTTTTCAAACGCTAGGAACAACTAAAGATGGATGGATGGATGATTGGGGCTTTACATACTGAATATATGCTATGGTAGACCGATTACTGCAGGGAAGGACACATCTTTCAGGTAAAGGATGAATGAAACAAATGTCAAACATATTAATTCCAAGCAACCGTGCCAAAACTAGTTTCGAACCCGGGATCCAGGGATTGCCAGCCAAGTGTGCTACCAACTGATAACACGGCAAGTATAATTATGGAAGTGAAGTTACCCAGAGCATTCTGGCAAGAGCTCTGTAAGTACCTATATTTTGTTACTGCTACATAAACTTGTGCTCTTACCTTTGGGAACTTTTTAATGATTTTGATTGCACTGCACAAAGACAGGGATTGTTAAATCCAAAATGGATCAGTTTTTTAGTACCATGCATGTTGCTCTGTTGTCATCAGAAATATTTTTCATTATGTAAGATCTTGATTTGTAAACTGTGGCCTAAATATATTACGTATAGGCCTATCACTGGATCTTCAAAGGTAATTGCATTAGAAGTGAGTAATTTTGCAACACCTCACCATACCTTTGATCATTACCCAACTCAGTGCCTCTGATTTTGACTTCAAAGACATGGTGTTTTAATCTACACTAGCCCACCTGGGTACCCACCCCCTAGGACCAAATGAAGGAAATGATTAAGTAGCTCCATTTGGGTCAGACTTGTCGTAAATGGAATAGTCTAATTAGTTTATCTGAATAAATAACTCAGATAAACTTCTCAGCCTAAGCTACTTCCTACCTCACACAACCCAGATTTATTTGCCAACAAGCATACAAATTCGATTATGGCATGGATGACCTCTCCAAGATAAAAATGAATTACCGCTATTGAGAGGCCACCATACATAGTACATGTATTTCAACCTTCATCCCTCATGTTGAAAAATGCTCTTTATTATCTTGTTTGTTAAAATACAATTTCAAGATTTTTTAAAAATTATCCACATGAAAATGTTTCAGAAATATCACAAACAGCCTATTTAATGCTGACCAATCATACAACATCTAGACGTCCTCATTCAGGTTGAACAGTCTGCGTTTCACCAAGTACAAACTAAAACTTCACACATCAATGTAAGTTCATATTATGCTGAGTTATTTTTCTTCAGCTGACACACAGACAAGTGTTGACTTTCGCTTCATCACAAACAAAGTTTTAGTCTATCTTTAGCTGATCTCATTTCGTAGTAACTCAAAGAAAGGTCTGTGCGATCATGACATTTGGCTGGTCAAGAAATTTCATTTGCAGATTGCTAGTCAGAAAGTCACACTCTGTGACATCAATGACATTGCAAACTACCTTTCCATCTGCCTCACATGACCGGGTGAGGTTTGTAATCTTCTCTAGTCCAGGCTAAAAATGACCCTCGTGAGAACTGGAATATCCAGCCAATCACAATGGACAGAACTGGAATACCTAGGCTTGCAAACAAGACAAATTGTAAAAATGGAACAACTTGTCCACCGAAGCAAGATTGTTTCAAAGAATATAAAGATTACAAACAGATCTGGGAAAGGTCACTTACATGGATAACATAAGCCCTTATTGCTATATGACAAGATGGATGGATGGATGATTGGTGCTTTACGTCCTGTATTTATGCACTTGGTAGGCTAATTAGGACAGGAGGAGGACACGGCAATGAGGGAAAGTATGATTGAAACAGCCGTCCAACATAGGCCCAGGTGACCCAGCAAGAGCTGGATTCGAACCCTGGACCCAGCGATCGGCAGTCCAGCATGCTACCAATAGACCAACCCCCCCCCCCCTCTCAATATGATAAGATAACCAGCGGGAAGGTCAGTCATGTTGCAAGCCAAACTGCAAGTTGAAAAGTACATCGTTTATGTTCGAATGATTCCACTGGTATTCAACGAAAGAGGTAAGAAAGAAATTACACATCATGTACATTCTAACAGGCATGAAGGATTAATTGATTTGAGATTTTCTAAATGTACAGTAGAGCTGCACAGGAGGTCTTAAAAAATGTACAAGTATAATCAATATCATTTTCCTGAAAGTCTGTCTTACTTGATTTTTATATTAAAACAGTCTTCACAAAAGACCATCTTCATTTTGGCTTCCAGTGCATTAAAAAGCACATTTATCAATCATTATATTAGTAGTGTGGATTTAATGACTGACTTTTAAGAGAGGAAAGCTTTTAGAACAGACAACAGACAAAAGACATTGTCACTGAAGCATTTTCCTTTTTAAAACTTTTTTTTTGCATTGCACTTTTATCAAGCAGTAAAAAGCACATTTGCCTGTGTAATGTGGATTTAGTGTCTGACTTTTAAGAGGAGAAAGCCTCTAAAATAGATAATGTCACCTAAGGATAATGGTGGAAGTATGTACATTTCAGCTTAAGCAAAGACATAGAGCATGACATTGCATTTAGTATTTAATTCAATACATAAAAAAAATGATGTACTCCAGGTGCATAAAAAAGGCTATTATTTTAGTGAAAAAGGACAATGCATATTAAAACACTGTAGATACATGTACACAAAACAGTATGCTGGTTATTGGTTTTGTAAGCCCTTAATGCAGTGGTCCCTGTGTTATAAGACCACCCCTTCTGCAGTCATGAAGTGGTCTCTTGTGGGGATGTAGTCTCTCATCGGGGTGAAAAATGCACGACAAATACTACTTAGTGCATGAGGAAGGCGGTCACATAAGGCAAGTTGATCTTAAATAATGTATAATGTACATGATTGTCCTTATGCATCTCATTCAGGGGGAAGCACTCAATGTTATTCTTGTACAATGTGTAGGTATAATAATTTTTATCAAATTTAAAATGCATTATTAATCTGTTTTCAGTGCAGTGCAGGGGCTTTCACCTTGACCAGATGTTTTTAGAGTTGTCATGATATTCCTACATTTTCTAATCCTTCTTGCATGATTTAGTTTATCTTGCTCCAACATTCACAGCCAAAGCCCCGACCTCTACTTTTTCTTTCTTCTCTATGCCTAGTCTTTGCAGGAATTCAGTCTTTTAAGAGATATTTCCAGTGCCTCAAGTAATAATTATAAATCACTGCGGTGTCTGCGATAGTTTTTGCCAAGTATCTGAAAGTTTGGATCCTAATTTAAATCTTTTGAAGTTTGATCCAATTGTTTCCCCCATTGAAGAAGGCGATTTTTACAAAACCTTTCTCTTAAGAAGTGCAGAATAAATTTGCTGAAAAGTAAGGTAAACAGTACTTTTCAATGAGAACATCGGTTTTGAGGCAGCTTGAAACCAAATATTGATATGTTACAAGGTTTCAAATGTGCATTTGTAATATACAGTTCCGTAATATACAAAAATGCAGTAAAATGTGCCTTAAGTTTTGATGTTTATATGCTCAGCTAGTATGCAAACAAGGGCTGACTTAGCTTCAGCAAAAAAATGTTCAGTCTATGTATCTTTAGCAGATCTCATTTTTCACTCACTCAAAGAAAGGTCTGTGTGAGCATGACTTTTGGCTGGTCAAGAAATTTCATTTGCAGATTGCCAGTCAGAAAGCCACACTCTATGACATCAATGACATTGCAAAGTAACTTTCCATCTGCCTAACATGACCTAGGAAGGTTTGTAATCTTCTCTGGGCCAGGCTGAAAATGACCCTTTGGAGAACTGGAATAGCAAAATAAGAAAAAAAAAAAACCTAACAAATTGTAGAAAATGTAAAAATCAACTTCAGTTTCGTCCATGGGAATAAGATTATATCAAAGAATATAAAGATGAAAAACTGATCTGAGAAAGGCTACTTGCGTGGAAAATCGATCACAACTTTTATAAGGTCACAGGGTAGATCAGTGATGTGGCAAGCAACTTTGCAACTAGGAATATATGACATAAATATTTCTATTTCACTTCAGCCCACCAGTATGCAACAAATCACTTTCTAGACATCCAGTATACAAGAAATTTCTTGAAATTCTGTCTGCCTTGATCTTTGTATGGAAACAGCCTCGTAAAATGGCATGACGTCCTTTCTCGAAAAGACAATTCTTGCAACTTATGTTAAAAACCTCATTTTGGCTTCCAGTGCACTTTTATCAAGCACATTTGTTAATGTAATGCACATTTGTTCATGTAATGCAGATTTAGAGACTGACTTTTAAGAGGAGAAAGCTTTTAGAACAGACAATGTCACTGAAGCAGCACAGCATGGTTGAAGTACACCTTTTAGCTTAAGAAAGGTGGATGCCATGGCATCGATAATTTTGCTCAACACATAAAATGATGCACTCCAGGTACAATATTCGACTCAGGTGAAAACAGGCAAAACACATCTGGTGAAAACTGCAAAACCAGACAAGGAGGGTACAAACTTGAGCAGGTGGTTATATATATTTTATTGAAATCATTGGTTTCCAAGATATGTCATTTGAAATTGTATGAAATATGGATCATAAAATTCGGGTAAATATCGCTTGCCCTCCAATAAAATCTGCTTGAGGTGTGCCAAAGGCAACTCTACAACATAGAAGAGCTACGATAAAATTACATTGGTTTAGTTTTGACAGGTCCAAACAGCATGCCTCAAGACATATGTATCTTGAATTTACAAATTGTGATTGTGTCTTAAGTGATCTGTTTTGCAACACCACTAGGTACCTTTGATGATTACCCAGCTGACTGCCTCAAATTATGTCTTCAAAGATCAGACGTTTTGATAAAGGCTAGTGCACCTGAAACCCACATCAAACAGTGCTGATGAAGGGAATGACTGATTACTAGTAGGCCTTTTAATCCTAAATGAAATTGGTCATTACTTCAAACTATAGAAGTCTGGCTTCCCTAATGAACTATTCAATATAAATCATCATAAGTTCATTATGAACACATGCCTGATAAAGAAATGTTATATCTGCAATAAAAAATAATTCCCTAAATTTGCACCAGCAGGCTTAGAATCTGTTTTCTTTCATCCTGACTGACCAGATGATTTAAGGCTATCATGACATTCCTACAGCTTCTGGTCTGACTTGCATGCTTCAGTTATTTCCCTCCAACAATGTAAGTGACAAAGGACAAAAGGTTCCAAGGTTTGCAAGGCACAGCCCTCTAAGGCAAGGTGTTTTTGCTAACAGGTGATGATTGCGATGAGACGGAGCAAAATCATAAATGTAATAGAATTACTGATATGTATAAAATGAATTTATATTCAAAACTGAAATATGCATCCCGCAATCCCTGAAAATCGTATTTTGCAACTTGCAAGTTGAAGTGACATAATTTAAAATTAAAAGCACTGACTTTGATAGGAAGTGTGCATGTTGTTTGATGGCTACAGGTATTTTCAGCATGTAAAATTAGAAAATTGCTCAAAGATGCTTTGTGTACCAAAGAACAGTATGATTTCTTTGAAATGATAATGCAATGGTTCTGAACCTTACAATCAGTGGACCCCCAAGTTACATACCCCTCCAAAGTTTTGCCGTTAATTACGTGCCTCATTAGTGGCCATACACTGAAAAATATCACGGTAGATATACATTAAATGATTATCAACTATATTAGTTTTTATTATCAGATAAATTTCCCAATGAAAGCTCCATTTTTGATCAGGTTTTGACAGACCAAACATTTCTAATTATTCACACTTGAATGGAACAAAAGGATATTTAATTACGTAAACATCTCACCGTCCTTGAATAATATTTCTTGAGATTTAATGCAACACAGATTGCAGAGGCATTGCTTAATTAGGCACACACAGACCACTTGACAAGGTAATTGCTCTGATGGCTTCAAGAACATATTAAGATGAAGTGAATTGCAAGATACTGATAATTCCTTAACAATGAATGTGAAATATTGATTGGTCCATACTACTTATCAATACAGTAGACATATTGCTTGTCTCATGTGTATAGAATTAGTATGAAATATTACAAAATTTGCATAGTAAATGTCCAGGTGTAGTTGGAGGTGATTGCTGATAATATGATGACATGTCCAGGGGTTGTAATCCATGAATAAATCAGATATGAGGTTGTACTACTTGCTGAGATTGCTAGGCAAGAATCATTACATTCTGTCTATGTCAACATTAGCTGTTATATAAATGACACATCTCTTTCATTGCAAAAGAAAATTAACAGCATTCAAATCAATATCATCTTACATCATGATATCAGAGATCAAACTTTGGTGCTGTATTGACCATTCATTCTTGGTTTTATTTTCAGGATGTAAATTACTCAGGGGTCATTCCATGTCAAATCAACCAAATTTCAGAAAATCTCCCACCTGACCTGTCTCAGATTTTTTCCAAATTTCTAGCACTGAATGACAATATGGAAACACGGCATTTTGCAAAATTTCAAGGGTTTGTTCTAAAAACTTTGAAAATGGCAAGCTCCTGAAATATTGCAAAAATGCCTGAAACTGCCAATATTGACATATTTTGTAAGGAGAATATCTCTTCATTGATAAGAAGCAAAGCCATAAAAACTGGTTCAGTATATCCATATTGAATAAAAGTACCAATAAATAGGGTTTAATCGATTATGGACAGTACAGCTACTCCCGCAGAATTTTTTAACATTAGAAAAAAAATGGACTGAATGTCGACTTTTAACATTCCATAACTCCTCTTTAAAATGGGAAGGACATTCTTCACAATTCATGTTAATGCTCTGGTATAAGAAGAAGAGATTTCAGCAGTTTCAACATTGTAAGCCATGTCATATTCAGAAAGTAGGCCCTAAATTATTGGAAAATATTGAAAATGGGATATTTTTGGGGTCCAAAAATGCCATGTGGGATAGGGTGTAGCAAAATAGAGATAGTACCAACTGAAGGTACCTGAGTAACTGCTTCATTTCATATCAGAACTGTTTTGCCCCTCGGATTCCTTCATGCTACACATAACACTCAAATTTAAGCCTAATCTGCCATATACGGAGTCTGCGCTACAGTATAATTTTGTCAATTCAAATCATACATTCATTTTTAATTCTGTAATTTGACAGGCCTCAATTAGACCTTCATTTTGAGTCCCAACTTCAATGGTGTTTGAAATATTAAGGGTACACAAAATTCCAATTCAATGCATGTCTGGGGCACCCCATGGAGCAATAAGTATGTAGATTTTCCATAATGAAGGACTCCAAGGAGCAAGTTGTTTCTGATATCAAATGAAAGGTAAAAAGCTATGCTTTAAGAAACTAAACACATCTCGGCTGTCCTACCTATCCCACATGATGATTTTTGTCTCCGAAGTACTGGAAAAATGGGCTTTTTTGTAACTTGCATCGATAATAACTCTAAGAAAACGATGAGATTTTTCTTTATACTGCCTCAGAAGAGTAGTATACTGTGAGATGAAGTGCTCCATGCAAACATAAAACGTTTTGACCGTTATAAGTGAAGTTATTGGACCCTAAAATATGTAATTTAGCATAAAAACAAAAGTCGTCATTCTTTTCTATTTTCCCAAAAGCAAACAACTTGCACAGATATATAACTTTCACATATTCATTCAGTGACACAATATCAGTCATCTTGCATTGTATTGTTTTCATGTCTCTTGCCACACCAGATTTACACCTGTTTTAAAATGTGTTGTTTTTTAATATTTTCAAATGTTTTCCGATTTTCAAAAATTCATAGCTCGGTCAATTTTGAAGATATCTGCTTGAAATTTTGGGTATATCAGTTACTCACAATATATTTACTGCATAAAAAGTTTCGTTAGAATCGGAGATGGTGATAGTTGGGACCATCGGTTGATTTGACGTGGAATGACCCTCAGAGCTGTTAGATCAAATCACTGCATTGGGTGTGAACAGATGATCGGCGGGGGCTGGTTTTATTCGGCCTCAAAGTTTAGTTTCTGAAACTGAATGAACTATTAGTGTCAAAGACATGCAAAAATAGAGGACTTTATAATTGTTTCAATAATTAGATTTGGCTGTACTGTTAACAAACATTTTTATTACGACTGCTATGAATAGTATGATGGTCTTGAAAGAAATAATTTTGCTTTGACATTTTATCGGCGAAAGATGAATTATTATTTTGAAAATCATATCTGAGTATGAAGGCGCGTCAGATCATGACATCAATGGAAAATGGCTTAATTATTTATAATGAAAGAAAAAAAAAAAAGAATTCGCATGCGGAGATGTTGGGTGAAAATCTGAACTTGACACTCACATGGACAAAGAGGATGTAACAAGGATATTGATAAGCACATTTTACGACAGCATAAATTGTTACTTGAAGCAGGTAATCTCTCTACTTTGAGCAGCCGCACATCACTCAAGCTGTAAAAAAGACATACACCACAGTTAATACGGAAAGATGCATGGGGAAGACAATGTTATTGATATACAAATATTGACTGGTGATGAGGGCAACAGTTCAATCTGTTTGACCTGAGGGAGTGATAGTCACCAACAGTAGGTGACTATCACTCACGAGGGTCAAACAGGTTGAACTGTTGCCCGAATACACCAGTCAATAATTGTTTTATAACACCTTGTCCCAAGTGCAAGAACAAAAAAAAAATTGTTTGGAAATTTTTTAAATTTTATACCTGAATCCAGCAAAAAAATTAAAAAAAATTCCCGTGAAAATTTTTATTTTTCTTCATTTACAAAGTACTGTTATGTTGACTGGGCAACAGTAGGGCATGAACTGTTGACTGGGCAACAGTTCCAAAGGTACTGTTGACTGGTCTACCTTTGCTGGGTCATCAGTCATTTCTGACTAATGTCATTTGACCTCACTTCAGCCGATCAGAGAAGAGCTTACTTCAGTGAGGTGTTATAAAAAAAAATATTCAACTGATATGTGTGTGTTTTTTGGTTGCAGGGAACATGAGGCTGTGATGTACAGTCCCTGGCCCACCGGGTCTGCACACACTATCACTATTGGAGGGATTTTGAGTTTTTGAGTGTGTCAGGTTTATCGAGAGACGGAAAGCATGGACAAGTAAACTATGTTTGCAGTGTACATGTATTATTCATTCATATATGCACAGCTTTTATTCAAACAAGGCTTGACAACAATTTTCAGTCTATCTTTAGCTGATCTCATTTTGTAGTAACTCACAGAAAGGTCTGTGTGATCATGACATTTGGCTGGTCAAGAAATTTCATTTGCAGATTGCCAGTCAGACACTGACACTCTATGACATCAATGACACTGTAAACAGACTTTCCATCTGCCTCACATGACCTAGGGATGCTCGTAATCATCTTGGCGCCAGACTGGAAATGACCCTTTGGAGAACTGAAATAGCAAGACAAGCAAAATAGACAAAACAAATTATAGAAATGGTAAAACATACTTCAGTTTCGTCTAATGGAGCAAGATCATATCAAAACATGTCAAGATGATAAACACATGCTAGAAAGGCTACTTGCAATGGAAAATCTATCACAAAATTTATAAGATTAAAAACACAGGCATTACAATCCCCCCTCTAACGCTGTCTCAAGCAAGAGCAGGGTTTCTCAATCCAGGAGTTGGCGACCTTGTATATATATATATTGAGAGTTACTGAGGTCGCAGGGTACCTCAATGTTCCATGCAATTTTGAAAAATATTGTTTAAGTGTTTCAATTTCAATTGAGCCCACAGGTACGTAACAGACCAGCTTATAAATGTATTGCACACAGGAGATTTCCTGAAGATATGTCTGCCTAAACTTTTACATGGCAATAGCCTTCGTAAAATGGCATGCTGTCCTCACTTAAAATGACATTTCTTGCAAAATTGTGCTGAAAACTTCATCTTGGTTTCCAGTGCACTTTTATCCAGCAGTAAAAGACACATTTGCCAATGTACTGTGGATTTAGTGACTGACTTTTCAGAGGAGAAATATTAAGAACAGACAACAGACAATTTGAAATTGTATGAAATATCACTGGCCCACCAAAAACATCTGCTTGAGGTGTGCCAAAGGCAATGCAAAACTGTGCTCTTATGCATAAAAACATTGGGCTCTTCATGTGTTCAGAAAAACATCTGATATGCTGACCTTACCCAGATAATTTCAGAATCTTTCAAGTACATAATATGTGGCTGATAGCCTATGTTTGAATATATTTCTGTCCTAACACAACCAAACTACCACTCACTTGGTAATCTTTTGAAAAAGAACAATAATACACAAATTGACAACCTCCAATGCATGTCTATAACATAGGATAGCTAACCTAAGATGAAATGGATCTTACATTCGTTAGATCTAAACAGCATGCCTCAAGGCATATGTATCTTGAATTTTCAAATTGTGATTGTGTCTAAAGTGATCTGTTTTGCAACACCACTCGGTACCTTTGATCATCACCCAGCTGACTGCCTCAGATTATGTCTTCAAAGATCAGACGTTTTAATATAGGCTAGCGCACCTGACACCCACATCAAACAGTGCTGATGAAGGGAATGATTGATTACTAGTAGGTCTTTAAACATAAATGAATTGGATGATTACTTTTATAAACTATAGAAGTTTAGCTTCCCTTTTGACCTTTTGAATACAAATCATCATAAGTAAATTATGAACACATTCCTAATAAAGGAACATTATATCTGCAATAAAAAAAAGTTCCGTAAGTGAGCAGCAGCAGGCCTAAAATATGTTGGCTTTCCTGACCAGATGTTTTTAAGGCTTTCGTGACATTCCTACATCTTCTAGTCCTACTCGCATGTTTCAGTTATCTCCTCCAACAATGTAACTGATGCTGAACAAAAGGTTCCAAGAGATAAAATCAACAGATCTCTCAACTTGGAGGTTTGCCTACCTTTTAGTAATGTTACACATTCAAAGCAGCCTTTATAAAGTAGTGTGGCATCCTCTTTTGCTGTTTGATAAGAACATTTCTTTCTACTTGGATTGAAAAACTTCACTTTGGCTTTTGGTGCACTCGAATGAAGCAGTAAAAAGCACATTTGCCAATGTACTGAGGATCGAGTGACTGACTTTTAAGAGGAGAAAGCTTTTAGAACAGAGGATGTCACCAGAATATAATGGTTGAAGGGCACCTTTCAGCTTAAGCAAAGACACTGCGAATGACACTGCATCAGAATCTTTGTTCAATACATTTAATGGCACAGCTCTGGCATGCAAAGTGTTGTACTTGGTAAAAGGCATGTATTGCACAGGTTTGCACAGTGAAACCACCTAAGGCAAGGTTTTGTTGCTCATAAGTGATGATTGCGATGAGACGGATGGATGGATGGATGTTTTGGGCTTTACGTCCTGTATTTATGCACTTGGTAGGCTAATTAGGACAGGGGGAGGACACGACAAAGAGGCAAAGGACAATTGAAACAGCCATCCAACGTAGGCCCAGGTGACCTGGCAAGAGCTGGATTCGAACCCAGGAACCAGCGATTGGCAGTTAGTCAGGCGGCATTTGTTAAAATTGCAAGGCTACTTTAGACAAGCTGCCAACTCTAGTTTTTCACTTGAACTTTGTGGTTCACACTATAATAAAGGTAATCCAACTTGTTGTCAACATCACACATTGATTTTTAATTATTTTGTAATCAAATCAAATTACGCTAATTAATTAGCATAAAATCGCAATTTGATAAAGCTTTGGAGTCAATATGTGCATCCTTATGCATGTAATATTATTAATTTTTCTTGATGAATGATCTAATCAATAAGGTGCCAGTCTGGTGGATAACTATAGATGTCATAATTATTATAATATAAGTGAATTTTTTACAATAATGACCAATTTGGTGTCATAAAGTACAAATTTGTTTGGAGTGTCGAGGTTAATCAAAACCACAAGCACTGGAATTTCTCTGGTACTTCTACAGACTATGAAATATCAAATAGCTACAAGAATTGATAATTTGTATCATCAGTGATTTATGCACATATCTTAATTTGCTTCCATGCTCACCCAGGGAAGAGCTGCCGGGATTCCAATCTCAGTGTCACGATTGGATAGCTTCATGTTTGACTTCAAATTGTTCTTATGACAGACAGACAGACAGACAGAAATGTTTATTTGACATGAATCCACACAGTTGCAACGAATACAAAAAACATGGTTTTATAATTTAAATGTCAGGAGACATTCACTTTGCCATGAATATGGCGCTAGCATGAATGCCACCTATTAGAACAGAAAATATCAATTTAAATTTTAAATGAATTACCAGAAATTTTCAAATTATGACAAATAAACTGAAAATCACAATTTAAAAAAAATAATAAATGATGATAGGTGAAATGATAAATGAAAGGTGAAGGGGGATAAATGAAAATGAGATGAGGGTCGATGGGATGAAATGAAATGAAATGAAATGGTCAGCAAGACCCATCTAATCCAAAGTTTTTTATTTTCATCTATTGAGAAGGGGTAGTAAATAGTGATGGCAAAATGAATTCCTTTCTATAAAAACAATACTAATTGTATCTTAGCATTCTTAGGTGCAACAAGAAAGTTAGGTACCCATGTCTCTCTGCCTCGATATAGCCCATTAAGGTGCTGCAGAGGCGTAAAACACAAACACACACACACACACACACACAGGTACCCATGTCTCCTACCACCAAACTTCATCTGGTGATTGAAAATCTTCTGTGATTAGTTGTCATGATCTTCAGATTGGTATTCTAAAGATTTAAATGAAGAAAGGAAAGTTTATTTTGTGCTTCTGAACTCTTGAACTGGCGAAGTTACTCAGATCTTGCTTAGCGCCACCTTCCAAAGACATTTTGAATAGCATTAAGCAAGCTTTTTGCTGATTGTATTTGCTTTTTAGTATTTGCTTTTTAGAAATTACTGGTGATCTCAGAATTTGCAGCTGTCAAAATTCCATCCAATTGGAAAACATGTTGCCACAATCACAGACTCTGTGGAATGAGTATCCACAATAGGAGCATTTTGAAGAGAATAGGTCGATTGTCCTCAGAAATGAAGTTTTATGGCATGTTATAGTCACCCTGCCAAGACAACTGCATGGGAGGATGGTTATAGTGTGATTAACTTATTTTCTAAGAGTTCAACCAGCTTTTCTCTACCATCAAAGGCAAGTTTAGCTAACAGTAACCTCCAAAGTCTGATGTCTGCTGCTGAAAACTGTCTCGAACGCATTGTACATTGCTTGCATATTACAACTACAAAGCATGGATCCTCAAGCCTGGAAAAGTTTGGATGATGGCAACTCTGATATTTTGTCATTTCATAAAATGACATTTCATTTACAGCCAGATCTGAATCAATAGCACAAGATGATGATTATGGCTATCTTGGACTCAGTCAGTGACAATGCTCTTGAAAAGTATATTTCTCCATTGTACTCTGCCTTTCCAGGGTTGTACAAGAAATAAAAAGATAATTCTTGAGTTGAACCAAGAAAGGTATGTTCACTTCATCATGAGTGATGGAATGGAAGGAAGGAGCAAGATGACCCTGAATGTTACCAAGATTTTCTAAATCCTCACTAAGTAGAATAATCCCTCAAACAAGACCTATGTTATACATTTAATGCAAGGACCTAAGTTGCGGTAACAACAAGTCACAAGTGCAGTGTGATATTGGGAACGGTTGGCACTTGGCAGATATTGCAAACATTTATTTCTATGAGAATGGTCAAATTCTCTGAACTTGGACAATACACAAAGCACATTTAAATGGCCCACGGGAAACCACCAGGTGAGAGAGACAATTCCCTTCCAGGTAAGCCGTTGTGGCTAGCTGTCAACCAGAGTTTGCCTAAAAGACCAGGAACCTCATCTTCTGCCACAGAACCAAAGGTGGAACCTAACCCCCTGCACAGGACTACCCTTTTATTTGGAAGACACATCAGATTATAAATTTATAATGTATCAGGAACCTCATCTTCCACCACAGCTTCTAGTCATGACATGGGTATCAGTTGAATGAATGCTACTACTAGCTAGTTGTTGTACTCTTGTCTGATCAATACGCCATATCTAAAATCAAAGCTGAACACAACAGTTCGGAAGAGGGTGACCAACTGGTCATCTTAAAGTAATTTGATGTCATACATAAGTATCCAGATGCAACTCTTTGTGTGTTCTCAGTGGATACTGCCTTCAATCTCTTGATAGCTTTTCATGTATAACCACATCTTCCTATAATTAGACAACCTTAGTTAGGAGTAAAGTTGGGTGATTATGCATACAAGACACCTATATAGATACCTGGACTGGTAAGGAGAAAGCAGAGCTGATTATATGATAGTGTTTTTAAATAAATAATGTGAAAATACTGGCTCGTTTTAGTAAAAGGCATTCTGCAAGCAGATGACACACAACATCTATCTATGATCCATAATTTGGAGTCACAAGCAATGAGACAGAAATTTGACAGTTGAGATAGGAACCACTTTCCAAAAAGGAAAGGAGGAAACAACTGCCCCTCCTAGTATACAGTGCACTGATTCCCCATACGTGTACATTTTCAGCATACTAGAATACATGTCCACGACAGGCCACATCTTCTACCATCTGCTGATTACTACTGGTTTGTTAGTTTTTTCTTAAAAGAATCTTTTACTGCCACCCATCCACAATCGCTCATCACCGTGACATCAGCGCATCTTGTCTGGTGCCCCAGACAGCCACAAGACTTGCTGTTACAGCCCAGGATCATCTTTAAATTATCTTTATGCAAAAAAAGAAGCTTAGAATGGAGGTACATCCCTGTACGCCAGCATATACATGTTATAGGATGAATCCCCAGGACAGTCCACCACAATCATGCATCCTTCAGTCCTGATGTATGCATCCAAACTAGAGATTTGTTTCTTTTTAGTGTCACATTAATCAAAGGTGATGTCTAAGGTTTATTTATGACCTTTAAAGTTTTGAAATAGTTTTCAACTGATATCTAAAAAAAAAACTATTTTACCTAGGGGGCCAGAGGGTTCAACCAGACACGAGTTCTGTAAAAGGTTGTGTAATATGGTTGGATTAATTAATTAATTAGACCCTCTGACAGGAACAACTGCCTTTTCAAACAGGTGCTCTGTCCATGTTACACTCGTTCTTTATTAACTCGGTCTCTATTTCTATGATCTGTTCTTGTGATACATCAAATTAGGGGTAAAACCCCACATCAGTCACCATTTTGACCACCTTGACACAAACTTTTTGAACACAATTGCTTTATTTTAAACAGTGTATAGTTTATAGATACAGCAACCAGTTGCCACTCACTGGTAAACAGAGGAAGCTGCTATTGAATGAATCCAGATTCATAATGTCAGATGTCGAAACTGTTATGACAGGCTTTGTTATTTTTCATATTGTCATGATTCTTCAACAGAGAGGTCATAAATCACCTCCAATCCCCCTGAAACCATCATTTTTGGATTCCTTGACCTGAAATACCCCTAATTTGATGTATCGCTTGAACAAACAAGAGAATTAGTGACCGAGTTAACAAAGAACTAGTGTACGGCGGCCATCTTGGACACCATCTTGAATAACATGGATTGAGCAGCCAATTTGAAAGGTTGTGGACCTGAAAGATGTTCCTGAGGGTCTAAGCATCCAATCCATATGCTACAACCTTTCACAGCAGTTAATGTGTGGTCGGCCAAAAAATTGGCGTCCGGCCCCCGAGGTATTTTTTAGCTTTTTTGATGCGAAACTTCATAACGTGAATAGATAATTAATAAAGCCAATGTAAACATGACAACAAGCTTAGATTTATTCCTTGGAATGTTAATGAAGATATAGCAGTGAGAAATCAAAGTTGGCAAGTACTCCAAAGTAGATTACATATGCCGCCTGACTAAGTCCAGCACGCTACCACTAGACCAACCCTCCCCCCCCCCTACGATGAGACAGAGGTAGGTCATTAGTGTAAAAGAATTGCTGACAATACAAGGAACTTTTATTCTAGTAAGTTGGATATTGTAAGTTGGATATGCATCCCTCAATCCCGGAAAATGAAATGACATCAATTTAAAATTAAAGGCACCGACTTTGATATAACTTTGACAGGAATTATGTTTGTTGTTTGATGGCGAGAGGCATTGTTAGCATGTAAAATTAGAAAAGTGCTTGAAGAGGCATAATGCTCCAAAGAACAGTATGGTTTCTTTGAAATGAAAAGGCAATGGTTCTTGACCTTACAATTTGGTAGTTGCTCCTCCACAATTTTTCCACCAATTACATGCCCCATTATTGGCCATACACTGAAAATAATGTAATATTACGGTTGATACGCATCAAACAATTATCAATTATATTTCCTTTCATTATCGGATAATTTTCCCAATAAAAGCTCAGATGAAATATTTCTAATTATTTCACACTTGCTTGAGTGAAACTAAAGGATTTTCAATAATGCATACATCTCAACGTCCTTGAATAATTTTCCTTGAGATTTAATAAAACACAGGTTCTTGAAGAATTGCTTGATTAACCACACACAGACCAAAGACAAGGTAATTGCTGTGATGCTTCATGAACGTAAGATGAAATGAATCACTAGAATTATTCTTACTGAAAACATGTTGTTTGAAGCAGCATTGGTAGAGTAGCATGGCATCCTTTTACTTTGTTCGATAAGACATTTCTTTCAACTGGGATTTAAAACTTCATTTTGGCTTTTGGTGCACTTGAATAAAGCAGAAAAAAGCACATTTGCCAATGTACTGGGTATTGAGTGACTGACTTTTAAGAGGACAAGGCTTTTAGAACAGAGGATGTCACCAGAATATAATGGATTCAGCTTAAGCAAAGACACAGCAAATGACACTACATCAGAATTTTTGTTCAATACATTAAATGGCACATATATGGCCTTTACCTGGTACAAGGTATGTATAGCACAGGTTTACAAGGTGCAGCCCCCAAAGGCAAGGTTTTGTTGCTTGCAAGTGATGATTGCGAGGAGACAGAACTAAGTAATAAATGTAAAATAATTACTAACTATACAATTCACTTTAATTCCATTGAGTTGGATATTGAAGAACCAACTTTGTATTTAAAACCTGAATATGCATCCCACAATCCCCATATACAGCATTTCACAATATTGCAACTCGCAAGTTGGTTGTGATTGATGACAAAATTTACCACATTTCCTGGGGTCACACCTATATAAATAAACCAGATGTGAGGTCGTGGAATTTGCTGAAATTGTAAGGCGAGAATCATTACATTATGTCAACATATCAATATTAGCTGTTACACAAATGACAGGTCCCTTTCATGGTGCAACCAAATTAACAACCTAAAAATCAATGTCATCCTTCATCACTTGGGGTTATTCCTTTGGACTTTGATGTTGCATTGACAGCTTTGGATTGCATTTATCACGAAACCCATTCATTTATAACTTACGTAAACCATGTAAATGCCATAGAATGCAAGGTCACATTATTAAATTTGAAGTGAAAAGGAAATGCATTGGCTTGGTTGGCACTGAGTTGACTTCAAAGCCAAGTTAGCCAACTATCTGAAATTTTATTGTCACAGTTGACGAATAACAAGCGCTTCCAGAAAAGCACTGGAATGTTTCTTGTGAGGTAATAGATATATCCCTATCCCTGCCATGTTATTCTGAATGACTTGTAAGCAGTTTGTGAGGTCATAGCCTATACTTGTAATGTTATTAGGAAAAGTCATTTCATAAAACATGTCACACAACTAATCAACGAGGGCACAAGACACTGAATTACAATTGACAATATATTTATTATGGGGCTTGTTGTGAGGTCATCAATATCTGCCAAAAGCTGAATATAGAACCTCGTTATTCATCGACTGAAACACAAATGGGAACAACCAGCAAATGATGAACATAATACGATACGTGAAGCAAATTTATACAACATGTGAATCAAATTCCTTCTGATCAATTCAGGAATGAGTAAATTCCACAATAGACTGTTGTAAAATTGTTTATTTTAGCTGTACAGTATAAATACATGACCAGGAAACAGCAATGATGGCCCCTCCAAACAATGTTGCATTGGAAGATGAATGTTGGAACTCGCCATTCTCAGACGAGAGTCACTTCATATTAATTTACAATAGAAGAAAGAAATACATAATTGAAATTAGGAGAGTGGGAGAAACTGAACTTGGTGTAGGCATGTCTCAATGCATGAATATGGTAGATATTTTTGCTTCAAGTAATGAATGTATTGTTACCTGTGAAAGGGCATGATGATATCATTTGTGGTTAAGAGATTTATTAGACACAACCTTCCACTCAACAAAAAAATAATGATAATGAGAAAAGCATGGAGCAGGGTCTTCTATACTTATTCAGTTCATTTTGAAAGGCTTCTAACGGTGAAGTAAAAAAAAAATAGAACACCGCATCCACAGAGGCATTTTTTTGAAAAAAAGCTCTACAATCTACATGTGAACCATTGCAAAAATGCTCTTGGACAATTTGTATGGAGTAAATGCTTTTATTTCTTCAAATATTGCACACATAAGGTTTGAAACTGCATAAATGTACTCGTACTCGTACTCGAGTACCTACATCTGAAAGTACTCGTACTCGTACCCGCGTACATTCAGAAAAGCTGTACTCGTACTCGTACTTGTACTCGTAGATGTGGCAAGTACTCGTACTCATACTCGAGTACATTTGCATGTACTCATGCCCAATCCTGCTAAATATATTATGATTCTGAGAAACACATAGATAAATTTGGAACTTCAATATAGCCTATGCCTTTTGCTTGCAAAATGTGCTTTGGGTATAGTACTGCTATTCTATAATAGGTCACTGATAGGCCAACTTGCCTGAATTTCATTATCCAGATTCCATGTAGATATATACCATTTCTTGTTAACCATTGATTTTCAATAATGTTCACTTGACCAATCGCTCAAATTTTTTTAACTGTTCTCCAATTTTTTTGGTCCCATTCCCACCTGGCCAGTATGCCAGTGGATTTCACTGCCTGCAGAATAGCTAGCTGAATAGCTGAGGGTATGCTGCTGCGCAGCCTATGTTTCACAGTGAAATTGCCCTCTCTTTTTTCATATCTAATGGACCTGTATGCAATTTTTAACAACCAAAACACAATAAAATTGATCTAAGAAGGAAATCTGCTTCTGTTTTTTACCCTCGGCAATGTATACATTGCCGACGGGTATTGTAGTTACTTTGGGAAAATTTGTCCGTCCGGCGGGCGGGCGGGCGGGCGGGCGTCCGGATAACGGGCGTCCCACTTGTGTATTGGGAGTAACGCCAAAAATATGGGATGTATACTTTTTATTTTTTGGACATTATTGTATCTTTTATCCTAGTTGTGTCTTTTAGGGGTTTAATCCACATGAGATTAATACTTTTCTCACAATTATTGAAAAATGTGAAAAAATATTTTTTTTGTGTATTGGGTGTAAAGCCAAAACTATGGCATGTACATGTATAATTTTTGGGTAAATATAGTATCTTTTATCCCAGTTGAGCCTTTTATAGGTCTAATCCCCATGATAAAAATACCTTTGTCACAATCATTGAAAAATGTGAAAAATTGTATTTTTTTGTTTCTTGGACATAACTAAAAAACTGCTGGACTTTTGACACTGAAATTTGCATACATCGTATGCATTAAGTGCCCAAGATGTATTTTTGTGGGTCTAAATGCTCTTCGAAAGTTGAACGGATGACAATTTACCAAAAATATGAAAAAATACTATTATTTCAAACCTGTATGATTCAGTCAATTTTGGAGTTAAATCTATGCAATTTTTCAATTAGGTGTCTAACTAATGCCTCTTTAAACAGCTTGACTCAGTTGGAATGTTGGTCCTATAAATTTTTATAAAAACCCAAAAATTAGAAAAAATCCCTCTTTTCCAACATTTCTGCGCGAAAAAGCCAAAATGGTAATAGGTAGATTATTTTACTTTAAAGCTTATTGTCGTTAGACACACTATGGACTAATATTTACAGCCATTGCATGAGTTTTTGCAAATTTTTCTATTGAAAAAAAGTTGGGGAAAGAAAAGTTGAGCAGAAGCAGCTATATGAAATTGCGATTTCAATTGTATATTACGGTTTGCAGGAAGGAAAAAAATCCATGGAAATAGGCTCATGCATTAGAATGGCCGTTTTTTAGTTCACCTGGGAAGTCTCAGGTACCTGAGGGGAAAAATGAAGAAGCCTCAGACGTTGAATAGGAGGTCCAAAACGAGGTAAAAGCGAAACGGCTGTACGAAATCGCGATTTCAGTAATTAATTATGGCTGAGACAAAGGGATTATACGAAATGGAATAAGCACATGCATTAGAATGGCCATTTTTCAGTTCACATCAAAAGTCTGAGGCACCTGGGAGGAAAAATGAAGAAAACTCAGGCCTAAAATGGGATGTCCAAAACGGACCTGGAATTTGTCAAAAATGCATAGTTATACAATGTCATGTATAGGCCTATAGTAATTATTATATGTATGACTCCTTTTGAAAATGCAGGATTTGGGAGAAATGTGAAATGAAATGTGGTCTGATAAATCATTGTATTGTATGTACATGTTATGATAATTTTGGAGAATTACAACATTTTGTATGAGCACCTATAAATTCTTCCACTTAAAGGGACCTTTTAGCCTCCCCCTTCCCAGCTGCTCAACCCTCTCCCCTATAGGCATGAATTGGCCATTGTCTGCTGTACCTCAATCACCTTATATAAGATGATGTAATCTGGGTAAAGTCTCACTAAAGAATGGAGGGTGCATTAGCCTACTTCACAACTCAGATGTGTATGACAGCCAAGGAGGGGGGGGGGTCAAATGTGAAACATCACTGAAAATCAATGGTTGTCAAGATATTACACTTTGAATTATACATGTAAATAATATAAATATGTATGGTTGCACATGGTACACGGCCCATAAGCCTGCATGGGCAATAAAAATTCATAGGCCTGTCTTGTCTTCTACTGATCTCAGGTTTGTCTGGAAAAGTTATAAAAACGATTTTGAGGCATTTTTGTCCATATGAAAGTCAATTTTCAAATGTTAATATTTTTGATTTCGTGAAAGATACCACCTTGGTTGTTTCTAAACCTGATATCTGGGTTCCACACAGTGGCTTGGACCAGTATTAAGGGCAATCTTTAATATTGGATTATTTCTACAGGCATTTCAAAATGCCTTTCCATTTGGCGCAAATGCTTGATGCAACTTTTTCAAAAAGCTACAACTCAAAAACCTATTTTCTGCAGGCTTCTAATCTCGGATTTATAATCTGCTTTTGTGGCTGAGGTAGCAATGCCAGGTACTGGTCATATGCAATGATTAGTTCCAGAGATAAAGGACGTCAAAGTTGGACAAATCACAATTTCACAGACTTTCAAAGCTCAAAGACAAAAATATGACATCAGTCATCAATGTCAAACCAATGGCATTTTAAACGGTTATGAGTAAACATCATACACATAAGTTTCTTCGCGGTAATCCTTTTCATTAAGGTTCTCTGAATTATGCAGATATGAAATAATGTTAATTTATTATATTTAACCACATCAATTCTGAAGAAGAATGTGATAAAAAATGATACTTTGGACATGTTGTTTGGCACTTTTGAGAGACCAAGACTAAAATTTGACTGAAATGTTACAATTCAAAGGTCTACAGTTTTTACCTATTTTTAGCAATTTCTGTCTTTTCATATTCAAGTTTAAAATTCACAAAAATGTGAAAATACCCACTTCCTGTCCATTTTGTGTCTAATAAAGTTATGCTATGTTCTTGAATATGAACAAAATGGATAAACATCCATGAAATACATGGTTTTCGTGCATACATCTATTAAACCATCAGATATTTGAATATGAAGACAGAAATTGCTAAAAATATACCAAATACTGTTATCAAAAGGAAATATATAAATTTTATATATAATTATGTGGATTTTCAAAGCATTAATTAAATATATGCAAAAACATGCATTAACATGTGTTAATATTTTAAAATGTTGACACTAAATCTTTAACTCCCAATTATTATAACTCTATGGTTAATATCTAAACTCAGTGATGTAAATTTTAGAAGATAAATTAATGTCAGCCCCTTTTATTTAGTTGTCTGCATGGAAATTAAATGCAAATGAATCAGACAGATTGGCTTTTGTTGAATGGAGCACTGGAGAAGTCTTGATTATGTAATGTTATGTCACAGGGTAATTGTCTTCCCTGCTAGTCCTTTGAAAAGAAATCTTAAACTCTCAATTCTAACTTAATGGTTTAAATCTAACCTCAGTTATGTACATTTTAACATATGAAGTACTGCCAGCTTACTTTTATTTTGGTCTTTAATGAAAATTAAATATGAACATATAAGACAGAATGGCAATAAGACCACTATGTATATAAAGAGGGTTATTAAAGAAAATTACTTGGCATGCAAACCCCATTTCTGCAAATTTCAGTGTGTTATTTTACATCTTAAGACATTATTGGATAAATCTGTCTTTTAATTCATTTTAAAACTCACTCCAATTGTATTTTTAGCATTTTAAAGAAATATTGTTTAGGGGGTAAAAGTGGAGACACTGTGGCTGTGCTTCATTGTACCCCTCCCCTCCAGCTATTCATGTTATGTAACATTGTGTCACTAATCCTCTCCATTGACCAAAGCTAGGAACAAAGGAGAACAAAAGCAGTGCACAGCACCCTCAACTTTTTAACTGAATTTTCTTTTTTCTTAGAAATATATCAAAACTGCATTGACACCAACTTTTTAGTTTTATATTGAACAAATAAAGAAATTTCCAATTTGAATAAAAAATTTAGGCCAAGTAGAAGCTGAGATATGACTTTTTGTAACCAATACAGGCTGTACACAGAGTTGGGACATGTTTCTTTTGTTCTGTTTTTCTTTACAGCTATTGTTATTCTTCAAAGTTTGACCAGCATTTAACCTTTGTATTAACTAGCAACTTGCTTAGTCTTAAAAGATATATATATACTGGCATAAACCTTGTTTTAGTCTTACTATTTACAATGGTTTTGGTTAGAGCCCGGAACCGCCATGAAATTTAGCCGTAGCCAGTCGTAAAACCATTTAGTCAAAGTTAGCTGCATCTTGTCAACTTAGCCGCCGAAAAACCAGGCAGTCGCCGCCGCCAAAATAGCTTGATAATTGTCAATCATAGCTGTACAGTTCCCATGCATTCAACAGGGGCCTAATTGGTGTTAGTACTTCCTCATTGAATCAGCCTCTGATTGGCATTGAACAGAAAGTGTCTGATTGCCATTGAAGTGTCAATGTCTGATTAATTGGCATTGAAGTATCTACTGGTCCAGAATTGCAATTATGTCTTTTAGCAATTACAACAGTGTTGTCATACACATGATGAAGTGCTGTTGGCTTATAATTTTTGAAAAAAGTAACTTTCTTGAAAAAAAGTGACTAATCAGTAGGGCCTGCTTGATGGGATAATTATAAATCATACTGGTACAGTAGCAAAAACAAAATCTTAGATTTAAATTGGAATATATATATGGATTAATTTCATTAAAAAACCTTCCCCTAATAGGCCTGTGACAACATCTGTATGCTTGTGAAACTTACATTTCTGTTATTTCCTGTAGTTAACTGTTGACAAATGTTGAAAAAAAGTTGACAATTCCTAGATGTCATCAGCCGCTTATTGCCATCAGGGCTAATTGACATCAAAGTCAATCAGTCCAATTGAGAAAGTCACCAATTCAACCAAGATGTCCTTATTGTAATGCAACATTCTACATTCTAGCTGTGGCTTCAAACATCCTTGCAATCACACAGAAATTAAATAGTTTTACAAATCATCAGTTACAGTAATGAAAAGTATTTACATTCAGCTGTTTCTGAACATCAATGACATCACTGCAGGCCCTGTCCGCGACATTGAAATGAACTGTCAGTTTGTATGAGTGATTCATTCAGTGACTTCTCATCATACTTGTGCCAGTTCCAACCATGAGCAATTATCATCACCACAACATTTCATTATTTATTTCATTATTTGATAGATAAATTTTAGTCGAAAATGATCAGCTAAGTCACATAAGTTAGTCGAAAATGGTCAGCTAAGTTGGAGTCACAAAACTTGGCTAAGTTGAATAAGTTAGTCAGGTTTGGTTCAAGTTAGTCACCAAGATATGACTGACTTGGCTCCTGGCTCTAGTTTTGGTTGGAGACATCTTATCTATAATTTATGTTTTTAAACCCATATTCCATATTTTTAATTTATGATAAGAATAGCTAAGACTACATAGACTAGATACACAGCTCTATGGCCTGCATGATACTGGCCTCCTTTTACAACAGTACAAGGAAGGTGGGAAAGTCTGGGCAATTCCCTTGAATCAGCCACCCTGCACTCCATTGGCATAACATTACTGCAGGGTGGTCGATTCAGGGGACTTTCCCACCTTGGTGTATCTTTACCACTGGTAGTGGTCTAGTGCAGTGTTGTGAACAATTGCGAAGCCTGTGATAGATAGATAGATAGATAGATAGATAGATAGATAGATAGATAGATAGATGTAGATAGATAGATAGATATATATATAGATGCATACATAGATGGATAGATAGATAGACAGATAGATAGATAGATAGATTGATAGATAGATCAACATGTCATCCAAGAGATTCAGACATATTGTCTTAGTATCAAAAACACCTAAATTCAGCAAATGGGACTGAATGTGCCACTTTACGGAGCTTTTGGTCTTTTTTATTGTTATTTGGACCTATAATCTGACTGTCGCCTGGCCCTGGTTGTTTGTACATGTATTATCTATTTGCAAGGTTGTTCCAGTGTTTGATTGGAAGCTGCTTTATTAGAATTATTCTTCTAGTTTACATGTAGGCCTATTGGAGCTAATATTTGAAATGAAACTAAATAAAGATAGCTAAAATTATATAATTTAGTGCACAGTAAGCTTTGGAGCAAATTCTCTGTGGTTTTCTGTGATTGTTCCTGCTTCATCAGTCACATTTTCCTGACATCAATTGCATTTATTGCTGCGTTAATGGAATCCTTAAACTGACTTTAACAGATTTTTTTGATAAAAAAAGGTCTCTTTCCATGTGTTATCGCTTATCACAGATTCAACCAAATTTCTTGTTTTATCCGAAGTTAAAGGGTGGCAACCTGGTATAAAACCAGGTTGGTTTGATTGACTGATCTGCTGATTGAATGATTGCTTAATTAATTGTTTGACTGACTGATCGAATAATTAATTCCTTGTGCAACCGGATTTTAATATTGCATTAATAACATACAGTATTTGTATATTACTATTACATCTGTAGATTTCATAGAATGGGTGTAGACAAATTTCAGTCATATCCAATAAATTCTAATTTTAAAATTAATGAAATTTTAAAAATGAACTTCTGTATGCAATAAAAGAACAGTATTCTTAAGATGGATGGATGTTTGGGGCTTTACATCCTGTATTTACACACTTGGTAGGCTAATTAATTAGGACAGGAAGAGGGCACGGCACTGAGGCAAAGGATGATTGAAACAGCCATCCAACATACCAGGCCCAGGTGACCCGGCAAGAGCTGGATTCGAACCCTGGACCCAGCGATTGGCAGTCCAGCACGCTACCACTAGACCAACCCTCCCCCCTCAAAACCCTGTCTTTGTTTACAAATCAAGTGTTGCTTAAGTTTTTTTTAACTGTATTTAAGTGTCTGCTCTGCAGTTAAGGAAAGTCAGGGAAACTCATGAAAAACAATGTGGTGATGGAAATTCAACAAATTACCAAAACAAATTTTGGCCTTGATTCTCGCTTAAATTTTTACAGATTTTCATTATGGCACTTGCTGTGACCTGGTGGAAACGGACATCAATTAAAAATTTTTAGGGACCTTGCCCCCTCAAAGCCAACGCCTCCTGAGGGCCACTTGATTTAACTCCCTCCAGAATACCCACTGATTAGCCGAGGGTATGCTGCCGCGCAGCCTATGTTTTGCCTTGGTCTTCATTACAGCCTTCCACTTTGATACCGAAAAAACGTGTACTGTTGTACTGTGAAAATGTCACTTCGTGTGTCATCATACAGATGATTTTTCATCATCATACCCAATACTTTCAATGTTAATTTGATTTAAGGAGACTTATCCCTCTTGTTGGTGACAGCCAAACGAAAGGATTATGCATCTGATTTTCAATCCAAAAAACAGTTATGACAAGTCTTGATCATGACTAATCAAACTGCCTCTATGTTTCCCATTTTGAATGTATAGAAGACGACACTTCATCAGCTATCATGAGTCACGAAGTGCATTTTTCACAGTGAACTGGTCTTCATTTTTTCTTTATCAAAGTGGAAAGTTGACGTATATTGAAGAAAACTACAAAGGCTTTAGATTAATACATTATATCCTTCATTGAATCATAATTCTCCTCTTATGCTCAATTGCATGTCTATTGAGTTGAAGCTTCTTAACCAGGATAACAAAAACATCAAATGAATAGCTGCATGCCAATTATTCCATTCCTATCAAAATAGTTTTTTTTTCTCAAGCAATTGAACCCTTTACGGTGATCCTATATTTCCTACCGCCACGTGACTAAACAATATTTTGCAGGAGATTCCACTTGAATACATGATTATCACTTATAACCTTATCTAAAGTAGTGACTGGTCTTGAACACGTGCAGATTTATTCACTGTCTCCTTCTAGAAGTTGACAATTTTTGTAGCACATAACAAAGTTGTGAAAAGCAGATAACAGAAAAGGTAAGCCTTGATTTGAATATAAACAAAACTGCTCCGTCATGATCATTAACAGCATTGATTAAACAACACAGCATATTTTCTCCTGTACTCCTCCATACAAAGCATGCATGCTTGACATTATATCTTTTTTAAAACCAGTGAAGGAATGAAAAACTTCAACTTAAGGAAAGATAGCTTTTAAAACTGCATGATATTACATCTGTTTGAAATTTAGATTTTACAGTCTGTCACTTTGATATAGAAAAAGAGTGGACAGTTGCACTGTGAAAACAGCACTTTGTGCGTAATCATGCTGATGATTTGTCATGATCACAACCAATACTTTCAATGTTAATTTGATCTAAGGAGACTTATCCCACTTGTTGGTGACAGGCAAATGTAAGGATAATGCATCTGATTTTCACTCTAAAATTATTACAAGTCAAATGGCCTTCTCTTGATCGTGACTAATCAAACAGCCTCTATGTTTGCCATGTTGAAAGTAGAAAAAACCGGCTATTATGAGTCACAAAATGCATTTTTCACAGTGAACTGGTCCTCACTTTTTCTATATCAGAGTAATAGACTGCAAAGCATCTAGTCCCTTAACCTAATAATAAGAATTATTATAATCACAATTAGAAGCAGATGACCATATTTAAATTAACTTGAAATTTACCAGAATTCGAACTTCCCTATTATGAAGTGATGTTCTAAAGAACTGTTACTGAATTAGAAAGGTGGGTGGCAGATTGGTAACAAAAACAATCCTACGCAACATGTTCAGTTGCGCCTGCAACACTTTTTGGAAACAAAGTTTGTTGGTGAATGAGCAATTAAACTTGCAGGCCACAAATGGGGGAGAATTGGCCTGGTTGTATCGTGCCAGACTGCCAATCGCTGGGTCTAGAGTTTGAATATAGCTCTTGCCAGGTCACCTGGCCCTATGTTGGACGGCTGTTTCAATCATCCTTTGCCTCATTTCCGCATATTCCTCCTGTTTTAATTAGCCTACCAAGTGCATACATGTATAGCCAAAAGCTCCAATCATCCATCCATCCATGCAGGCCATAAAATCAAATATTTATCTTAAATACAACCATGGAACTAAGAATAACAGAGGGTGCAGTGAAGACTTGAGGAGAGAAATTGCAAAATTATATGACATAATAGCGATTCACTGTATGTAACTCTAAGAAGTGTTATATGCCAATTGTTTTCAGAGAGCATTATCATGTTCCTTCTGCTAATGACAGTGCTGTTGGCTTTATTCCCTGCTGGATATTCAACAAGTCTGTATGCCAACACCAGTGCTGGCCTAACTTCTGTGCCATCTGGAATCCCCAATGTTCATGAAGTGAAGTTGAGCAATAATGAAATAACAACTATAAAAACAAACGATTTCCAGCTTGTGACCAACATGAAGGAGCTTGATTTGTCAAAAAACAACATTACCAACATCTCACCAAATGCATTTGACAACAACTCCCTTGGACGACTTGATCTATCTCACAATCCTATTAAAACTGTTCCTTTCTTCAGTCCACTTGCTAGCACCTTAACACATCTTACACTGACAGCCTGCCAGATTTCAAATGTGACATGGGACCTCGTTGTACATTATGTTAGCCTTGTAGAAATTTACCTGGAAGAAAATCAACTCAACACTGTTCCAAATTTGACCAAATGCGCAAACAGCCTAAAGAAACTCAAGATGGACAGGAATTCCATGGAAATATTAGAAGCCAACAGACTAGATGGAATGAACAGTTTAATGAGAATCAATTTTACTGACTGCAAAATCAAACGTGTCAGCGGTCAATTAAATCTTCCCTCTCTCTCATATCTTAACTTACAAACAAATCAGATTGACCAGTTTCCAGACATTTCTCAGCTGCCTGCCTTAACTGCACTCTACCTGGGTTATAATCAAATCCCTCATATCCCATACGATGCCTTCAGAAACAACAGTAGAATCCTTTACATTACTTTATTTGAAAATCAACTGACTCAACTACCAAACATTGACGACATCAAAAATACTTTACAAACATTTTTTTCTGGCTATAATCCGATAGCAACAATTCCTGCTGATTACTTTCAAGATTGTCGAGATCTTTACTCTGTTGGACTACCTGGCCTTCCTGTCACATCGTCATCATGGTTACGCTCCATCGGCCCATCTGTTTCGAAAGTAAAAATGGGGTCATCCAACCTTACTGGTAACATAGCTGCAGATTTTTTTGTCAATGCAACAGGAATGACGGAATTGATAATCAATAACATCACCCACTTCGAGATGAGCAGTCTGCAACATATGCCATCATTGAAGACACTGACAATCAATTCAAACAGACTGGTCAACTTGGAAGACCCATACCTCTACTGCAAAGGCTCAGCATGTCAGAATCTGGAAATCACTGCTATGAATAACCCCATTCCATGTGATGCAAACTTGTGTTGGGCGAAAAGAAATTCTTCAATAACATTGGTCAGAGATTCATGCTTTGGAAAATCATGGGGAGCAGTTACTGTGGATGACCTCCAGTGCCCAGGTATGATTTCCATTTTATGTATACCCATAGTGTATGCCAAACGGACAACGATAGTTGCATGGCCAGCATCAGACAGGGAAATGTTTTGTTCCCCACCCAAACCAAATTTGGGATATGTTTGCAAATAAATATCATTGTTAATTCAAATATCTCGCATAGCCAAATCTCCACCATTCTTCACTTACAGACAATTTCATAATTATTGTAGACTCTGAACCGATAACTATTTTTTTCCAGGAAATGTATTCTACAGGGAAGAGTGATACAAAAAACTTATGACATCACTCTGTCTTGTAGAATAACATGTCCTAGAAAAATGTAAGTTTCAGATTTAATGTTTACAATCATGAAAGTGTCTATAAATTTCTCTGAAATATCAGTTCCATTCTTCAAGATGTCTTTATATTTTCCCCTTTTGTTGCAATAAGGTGAATTCATCAAAGTCATACTAAAATCAATTTATGCGCACTTTATATTGTTGATTTATTATACATTTTAGGTCAACCTTTATATCAAATTCATTTTCAGATGAACATGTGATGAAAATCAGTCTGCAAGGAGGATTTTCCTGGCTGTTTGAGAGTTACCACCTGCAGAAAGGAAGCTTCAAAAGGTCAACCTTTGACGATGTTGTGACAGTCACAGAATGTGCATCAAAATGCATCAAGACGCATGACTGTCGCTTCTTCAAATATCAGCATAATGGAATGACTGACAAAAAAAACTGCACACTATTTACACCAAATTAGTATCATTTTGGCCATTTTTTATAACCAATGAAAAATTTACCATGTCTTATTCAATATTCACAATGGTAAAATATAATTTTGTTGGTTCCTGAATTGATGTCGGAAAACGCAAAACTTTTTTGAATTACAATTTTCAAGTGATCAAATACAAAAAAAAATTCATTTTTGGCCGAAGGCGCAAGGCTGATATGGGCACGCAGTCCCTTTAGCCTTGAGATAGTCATTAATGTGTACCCAGGTGGCCTTGATATCTAAACCGGCGGTTCGATTTTTGGGGCCAATTGGGTGAGTCAATTGTTCTTGGGAGGGGGCAGTCTGAGAGCCAGTTGAAAAGTCAATGTTTGTTAAATGAGTCTGTGTTGTTCATATTGTTCATTTGTCTGTCGGAATAGAATAGAATAGAATATTTATTTTCCTCAAAAATGAGATTGATGCACGAATAAAACAGTTTTCAAACATGATGTCACAATCTCGAAAATATAAATGTGTACATATTTTGGAGGTTAATAATGAATTAACATAATAATTACATTAATTACATTGACTATTTTTTAAATAGTTTTGAATGAGTAATAAAATTACTCCAAATGACTTTGGGATGTTTATTTTTTTATATGGGATTTTTCCTTTTGGTGTCACTTTTAATTCAGTTTAAGATTAATGAAACTTTTTTAATTTGGGAAATAGAACCAATATTAAGGTCAGGAGAGCAATTTTGGCCATTCTGACCATGCTATTCCTGCTGCAATCATGGTAGCAGGAAGCCCCTATTTGCGGCGCCACCTGGTGCATTGTAACTTCGGCCAACACTCCCTATTGTGTAAACATCTCAACGTCCTTGAATAATGCTCCTTGAGATTTAATACAAAACGCAGGTTCTTAAGGAATTGCTTGATTAGCCACACACAGACCAATGACAAGGTAATTGCTGTGATGCTTCATGAACGTAAGATGAAATGAATCACCATGAATTCTTGCTGGAAACACGTTCTTCAAAGCAGGCTTGGTATAGTAGCCTGACATCCTTTTACTTTGTTTGCCATTCGGATAAGACATTTTTTTCAGCCGGGATTTAAAACTTCATTTTGGCTTTCAGTGCACTTGAATAAAGTAGTAAAAAGCACATTTGCCAATGTACTGCGTATTGAGTGACTGACTTTTAAGAGGAGAAAGCTTTTAGAACAGAGGATGTCACCAGAATATAATGGTTGAAGAGCACCTTTCAGCTTGAGCAAAGACACAGCGAATGACACTGCATCAGCATGTTTGTTCAAAAAATCAAATTGCAGATCTATATACATGGCATACAAAGGGCTATACTTGCCACAATGTGTGCACAGCACTAGTTTGCCTGGTGCAGCCCTCTAAGGCAAGGTTTTGTTACTCACAAGACTAGAGTTAATTGTGATGAGACGGATAAGTAATAATATCAATTTAATTGTCGTTTTTACAATGGATTTACGTACCAGAACCCACACCGCATTATAGGTACTTCAGGACTGGACAGGCACCATTCTTTTTTTACCTGTTCAGATTCAGAAGTGTTGGGTGCTGTAGTTGCCCATACGCTCATGTCGCATGTTCATGGCAGCAATATTTGCGATTTCGCATGGTAAGTGACCTTATGTAGTTGCTTGTGATTGATAATGAAGTGAGCACATTTCCTGGGGTCACACTCCACAAAAATAATCCAGATATGAGGTCGTGCCATTTGCTGAAATTGTAAGAATCATTACATTATGTCAACATCAATATGAGCTGTTGAACAAATGACACATCTCTTTCATGGTGCAACCAAATTAATAGCATGGAAATCAATACTGTCTTTCATCACTTTGGGTTAAGTCCTTTGGCGTTGTATTGACAGCTTTGAGTCGCATTTATTATGGAACCCATTCATTTATGATTGAATGTAAACCATGTAAATGCCATGGGACGCAAGATCACATTAATAATTTTAATTTAAAGTGAAAAGGAAATGCAGTGGCTTGGCTGGAACTGAGTTGGCTTTGAAGCCCATTATCTGAAATTTTACTGTTACAGTTGACGACTGACAAGTGTTCACAGAAAAGCACTGGAATGTTTCTTGTGAGGTCATATTCCAATCCCTGCCATGTTATTCTGTATGACTCATAAGCAGGTTGGAGGTCATATACTATTCTTGCAATGCTATTAGGAAAAGTTATTTAACATGTCAAACAATTCATCAATGAGGTCACAAGACACTGAGTGACAAATTCAGTTTATTTGTGATAGGGCTTGTTGTGAGATCATGGATGTCCACCAAGAGCTGAATGTAGTTACTTGTCATTCATCGACACACAAAGGGAACAACTAGCAAATGATGTACATATACGACACGTGAAGCAAATTTATACGACATGTGAAGGTAATATATATATATATATATAGAGTAGCGCGGGGCATGCAGCCCCCCTTAACTTCAAGATGTAATTTGACCTACTTTTTATTGTTGATTTTTTGAATACTTATGCTGTCAGGAAGGGATCACTTGACTCTACTTATAACTAGTGAAACAAATGTCTACCAATTTAAATAAAGGAGTTAAGGCCATTTTTGTAAAAAATTGCAAATGGCCTTCTCACCACACCCATGGGGCAAGAAGCCCCCTATTATAATCCTATGGATTTTTTTTTTTTTTTACGAGCACAATCACCTTGAAAATTTTTTTTTTGGTGTTCTTCTATCATTTTCAAGGCATTCTATTTACTTTTTTCTGAATTTCTGAATTTTTCGGTTCATACTTATATTTTTGATTTTTTTTGCCCTTTTTCAATTTTGGCCAAATTATTTCTATTTTAATAAGATATTCTGTTAAGATTTAAGGTAAAGCACATATTATTAAATAGTTCCTGAAGCAACATCAAGGCCCCAGTGAATGGGGCCTCATGCCCTATACCATTGTGGGGCCTCTCGCCTAATTAGACCTCTATATTTTGAACTAAAATGCAAAAAACATGATCCTAATCACATTTATATGATGGTCATAAAGTGAAGCAATGTAGATATCCATTATACTTTTAAATATTTCCAAAGTTATTTATGACAACCCCTTTCAAAGAATGACTCAAAGTTACAAAAACCATGCATATTTTTTTGTTTCTTTAATTCCTACTATGGTTTGGTGCTGTTTGTCCTGAAAATTTGTGACATCAACTAAAACGCCTCTAGCTTCAATCCTATCAATCAGAAAATGCACCAAAAATGTTTAGATATAACCCTGGGGGGCCTCTCACCTAACCCGGGCTTCTTGCCCCGACCTACTCTAGTAGTCTACTGTTGTAAAATTGTTTATTTTTTTAGCTGTACAGCATAAATACTTGCTCAGGAAACAGCAATGATGGCCCCTTCAAACAATTTTGCATTAGAAGATGAATGTTTAAATTCGCCATTCTCAGACGAGAGTCACTTCATATCACACATTACGGCAAGAAGGCGTTAGAAGAAATAAATATATAATTGGAATTAGGAGAGTGGGAGAATCTGAACTTGGTGCATGTCTTGATTTATGAATATTATTATGACAGATATTTTTTTAACCCTATAGTTTGATATTATAAAATGTATTGTTACCTGTCAAAAGGCATGATGATATAATTTTTGGTTAAGCAATTTATTACAAGACACACACTTGCACTCATCAAAAATGAGAAAAGCCAGAAGCAGAGTCTTCTATGTTATGCCGTCTCGGTTCATTTTCAAAGGCTTATGCCCCAGTCTCACGGCACGTTACGGAGAACTTTTTACCACTGAGGGGCAGCTTGAGTTGAATTCTAGGAAAAAAATGACCATCACGGCGACATACAATGTTTATAAAACCATTACATAATTAATTAAAAGCATATCACGGCGGGGTTCTTTTTGTTCACTGCGGAGAAGAAAAGTTGTACGCCGTCCCCAAAAGTTCGCCGGGGGAAAGGAATTTCCTCCTCCTGAGGGATACTTTTATATCGCCCCGAGATATAAAAAGTACCCCTCAGGGAACCTATAACTGCCGCTCAGTGAACCTATTTCACCGCGGCGGGATGTCAAAAACTGCCGGCGAGGCTTCAAATGTCCTCCCAGGGGCAGGAAAGGTCCCCGCGGGGGCAGGAAAGGTCCCCGCGGGGGCAGGAGAGGTCCCCTCAGCGGCAGGGGATGTCCTAATATCCCGGCGGAGATGTTTTTGAGGCGTTCTCACTGAAAAAATCCACGCCGGACATCCAAAAATTAAGAAAATTTTGGGCTCTGCTCCGCCGTCATGTAAAAAAAGTTTGTACCTGTTGAATCTTTTTTGACATCCACGGCGCAGTTTTTCCATTTCTAGGAACCGCTGAGGGGAACAAAAACTTCCCCTTGGGGGATGTTAAAAGTCGACGGCGGATCACCCAAATTCATCCAAATTACCAGGAAATACTTCGACGCCGATCTAAATAGTTCTCCGGGAGCCGCCGTGAGACTGGGGCATTAGGAAAAGTTCAAAATAATTAGCACACAACATCCACAGGGGCATTCCATAAACAAAAATCAAGCAATGTCTTTTGAATCACAAGACCATCTAGGAAGAGTTTCAGAGGCATTTCCAATTTTCCATATATAACTCTTCATGTGAACCATTGCACAAAATGCTCTTGGCCAATTTGCATTGAGTTATTCAAATTTTTCTTTGTCTAACGCATTCCTGAAAGATAATCTTCTCTTTGTTGTTATGCTACACTTAACTTGAACAAAGGTTGTTTGATTGCATTAAACACTTCAGGGCATGAAGCATGTTTCTTGGATGATTGATATAAATAATATCATTATTAAGTCTTTTTGAAGATTGACATAGGGAATGACGTTGCGAAGAAAAAATATATACTGCATATAGTCTTCTCAAAATGCATCATGGACAAAATGTCATGTCATTTATAAAAAGTCAAAGCATACACTTTTCAAATGTACATCGGTTTATGATGGATTACAATTTCTGGAAGCATACACTATAGAACCATAGAAACAAATCAGTAATGAGGTCACGACATTGTGGTAAGGTGAGAATCATTACATTGTGTCAATGTCAATATTTGCTGTTATGTAAATAATACATCTCTTTCATGGTGCAACAATATTACCACAAGCAAAATCTATATATCATCTTTCATCACTCTGTTGGGGTTTATTGACAGCCTTAGAATACAAGTGTGTGAATACAGTAGAATCTGATTCCTCCTATTCCATTCTGCTATGAGGATAAGATTATTGACTGAGTGATTAAATCATTTTCTTGGTTCGTGCTATATTCCACATATGGCTGTGACTTTATTGTAGGGTAATTTTTGTTTTAAGGGGTATGAAGATGTCCAAATTTTAATAAGATGTAGTCTATATTAATATGATATTCTGTCCCTTATTTGCCAATCACCATTCCAATCAATGACTGGAACGGCTGAGAAGTTAGTCATATGGTCAAATTAAGGATGCATGACTTCTAAACATTTTTAAATGGAATATTTGCATTTCTGTCTCACAACTCACAAGATCAGTACAATATTACCTCATGAGACTCACTTATTCTCTAACATAAAACAGGAGAGTCTATCTGAAATCAACCCTGAAACTTGTCATAAAAATATGCCATCAAAATTTAATCAGAGATTTATTTAATGCAGGTTTGTGAGAGGATAAAGCACTTTTCTGTTTCACTGTACTTCTATTGAACAGTAAAAGAACATGAGACAACACAATATTGATATTGTGACTAAATTTTCAGGGAAGAATCGTTCTAGAGCGGAGGATGTCAGCAGTGCATATTGATGAAAACGAACTTTATAGCTTGAGCAAAGAGACTGGAATGATGCAGCATATATTTTAGGTCGTTATCAGCAGAACAAGAAATTCTTTTTAAAAAAAGAATTGTAGGGACCTTTGTGTGAAATATGAGGTTTCTTCAAACACATATTTTATTTGCCAAATATTCAATTGATTTCCTATGTATGTGTAGTCACATCTATACCTCCAATGTACCTACTGTGATTTGACAAACCTACTGCATGTTACCTCATGATTGGACATGCCTAATTATAGTTTTTATTAACATTTTTCTGTCATGAACATGGAATTTCCATAACAACAAAGTAATTCTGGGTTGCTTATTAGGATTATTACACTTTTCATAAGCTTGTGAACATCATAGGAGTAGGGCAGTTTTACAGTATTTGCACTCAAATGTCTCATGGTGGGTCAAAATAAAGTTTGAAATTTGGGAATTTCCATCATTCTATCTTAAGATTAACATGTTACTGTTTCTATAATCAAAGAGGACTGAAGTGATTTGGTGGTTTACATCCAAGATACCCCTACTTAAAGTAGGCAACGGTTGATTCTTGAAAAACTGTTTACAAGTAAAAAAAAAATATACAATCCTCCAGAAACACTTTTCACCCATTTTTATTCATTGAAATCAAGCCAAATTGTTGCATAGGAACATCAAAACCCATAAAAACTTAAATTTTGATTAAACATGCCACAATTTTTTGTTACCATTTTAATTACGAAATTACATAAATCCGGCTTGCCATTACCCTGAAAGTTTCTGTAGAGTAGGGTACTAGTCCCAAAGACACATGATTTCCATGGTTAATAATCCCTAGGTATCCTCTTAACCCCATGTCAAGTTTTGTTACTGTACGATTGAAACTCATGATATTCGGCTGTGTCAAACATAGAGTTTTGGAGCAAAAAGCCGCCGAAAATGACCAAAAATCAGATGCCTTTGGAAAAATCATCTTTGATGGCTCCATTAACAAGATATTTGGTTATTATCCTTTAAAGTCATTCAGTTAATAGCAAAAAATTACAATTATATTGAAAAAGACATAAATAAATCAACTTTTTTCTCAATTTTGATTTTCTCAAAATAGTGTAATAGATAACGAAAGATAATATTTTTGACATATTCAATACTTATAAAAACCCTTTTTAGGCATCCAGGTCTACTTAGTTTGTATAACCATGGCTGTTTCTTCAATGAATCCAGTGTTAAAACGCACGAATCAGAGCAAAATTTTGGATGGGTTGGAGAGGACATTTTTTGACATCATGAATTTTAATTTCTAAGAAAATGTATGAACATGGCCTGGATATATTTTTAACTAGTATTTGTCACATACTTGTAAAGGCACATGATTGAGCAAAAGATACACAAATAGCTTGTTTTTCCTATTAAACACTTAGTGTTTTTCCTATGGGTTGGAGAGGACATGCTTTTTTTGACATCACATTCTAGCCTCACATTCTGAAAACCAATTATGGTTAGTGAAACAAATGTTTCTGTTTTACCTTGAGATATGTCTCCAGCTTCAAAATTAACACAAACAGTATACACATTCTTTGATACTTACTCATAACAGCATATAAAGCAACTGATGGTCCATCGAAAACAAAATTTTTGACATCTGCCATTTTTTACATTTTAGGACCCAAGTCATGTTTTATATGACATATTCACATGAAACCTGTTGTATTTTATACCCAAGCCGTAGGTCCAGAAAGGTATCATTAACATGAATCACAACTGATTGAATATTTTTTTATATTCATCCATGAAATTTGCAAAAACGTCTGTGAGACATAAAAATGTGTCAAAATTTGTCCTAAATTCCTCACAGCTTCAAAACAAAGCATTACAGAAGGGTATAATATGGTGCATTTATATGTCAGTGTAGGACAAGATTGCCACTGCCCGAAATTTCGATATACCTATCATACTTTTCTCATAATAATTGCATAAACATGAAAAATCGGCTGAGTGCAAATACTGTAAAACTGCCCAGTAGTGAGAAGTTGAATATCTAATGTTTTCATACATATACACTGTGTTTGTACACTTCTATTATATGATCCCAAATCTTCATAAACTTAGGCTATATTTGACCAATTTCCTCAATCTCTGTGGGATATGCTCCAGGTGTGCTTTGGAGATGGTCCCCAATCATCCAACCATGACCAGTTGACCCAAATGGGCTCCGGGTCGTTTCATCATCAGGTCTTTTCATCATCATTTTTTTTTTGGTCCATTCATCATCAAATTTGGACCATTCATCATCGATTTTTGGACCATTCATCATCCATTTTTGGTGCTTTCATCATTTGGGCTGTTCCATCATCAATATTGGACCATTCATCATCCCAAAATTTTGGTCCATTCATCATCAATTTTTATTTTCTTATAAATGTGTGTATGAATTACGGAAAAACAAAAATAAATAGTAATAAATAATAAAAATTTATTACAAACAGTCTTTCATCAGCAATAAATTGATGACAATCATTATGGTCATAGAAGTAAATTAAATGATGTATCTACAGAAACAGATTATGAAATTATTTCACATGTCCAAACTACTCCATTAAATGAATGTCATAGCTTTTTCAACTACAAACTTTGAAAACTATCGAATTATCATGCCAATTAAACAATTCTTAGCATAAACTTGTTTACATCAAATGGCAAAAGTAGATCTAGTAATTTTTTTCATTGTTAATTTTGCACAATTCATGCCATAAAACCTGTTTCTATTGAATGTTTGTGTAACAAAATCATTATTATCCATCCGATAACTATGTATCCTTCAATTTTTTTCTATAGACCGACGGCATGTCATGCTGGTTCAGGATAGCTATTGGTCTAGCAGCTCTGTGTGATGTACAGCTGAAGAGCATGACAACATGCTGACAAGCAAATCAAATTGGCTGGTATAATTAGCAACAACAAACAGTTAAAGCAAATCCTTAACAGTTTCATGTCACTGGAATTTTGTTGGTTTTTGTTGTTCACTGCACCTGAGTATCCAAACAATTGGTCAAGTTTCAGTTATAGTTTTGGGTTCCTGGTAATTGAGCATGGCGATACACTGCATTGACCTTCAAGCTGGGATTCGACCGCCTGTGAGATTTAGTGAAAGTCTTGTTTGTGTTTTACAGCTATTCACTAATCTCCTTCACCAGCTGAGTGACATGCATTCTGTTGATGCAAATTGAGGACAGATATTGGGATCAGATGTTCTCTGTTATATATTATAAAACCTTCCTCTTCTGCTTCCCATCTTCTTCCAAGTCTATAAAAAAAAATTGAAGGATACATAGTTATTGGATGGATAATAAATGAATTCATAGAAATTCAAGTAAACATAACATAAATGACAACCTTGAGAGCAATTGAAATTTCATAATCTCATGCAAGTTAACAATTCATACTGTGAACATGTTAATGTCTAATGTAAATATAAAATATATTGTTGTAAAGCGCACTATAGAAATGTCATAATAATGATAATTATTGCACTGATAACCAAGACAGTTAAGCTACACATCTACAATTCAATTAAGAAACAGATAAGTGGAATTTAACTGCAAAACCCAGAAGAACCAGTGATGATGAAAAGACTAAGGATGATGAAAAGACCTAATTAAGGATGATGAATGGACTTTTTTTTTGGATGATGAAACGACCAGTAGAATGATGATGAAGCGACTTATGCAGTGATGATGAATGGACCAAAAATATTTGATGATGAAACGACCTGATGATGAAAAAACCAGTTACCCCCAAATGTCATGGTTGAGTGGCAGCCTCTCTGGTGTAGCTACTGTGTATCAAGAGGGGGCAACATATACTTGATTTGTAAATTGTACTCACAGATACCTCCTATGTGGCATGAGTACCCTCCTAATATTGGAGGTCAATTAGGAGGGTACTCCTGCTATAGGGAAAGTATCTCTGCAAGTCCAACTTGCCTGTGGCCCCCTCCTTCAATGGTAAGTCTTTCATCATTTGGAGCTTGTAACATAGATCTGAGATGGTCCCTACAAAAATTTGTGCATTCCTGTAACTGGATACTTCTAAGCAGGGAATTCGTAGGTGATATCCCTACTAGTATTGCTAGAGTTATATCACTGCAGATGTCCATGAATAAAATTCCAAACATTAATGTTTGTTTCGATTGAGGGTAAGAGTATGTACATATCCTCGGTGGTAGCATTCCATAGATTAAATCCAATTATGTGCCAAATCTTACATCCATCAGGCAAATGATTAGGTGAGACCTACCTGATGGTGTCAACATCAATATTTGCTGTTGAGCGTTCAAGACATCACATCATTGACAGTTAGCAGTTTTGGTGTAGGGCGTGAGTCATTTTCCTCAATTACGTTTATATTGTTTGGGACGAGGGAAATGGACTGTGAAATTAATTCATTTCACAAATTTGTTGCATAAAGGATTTTTCGAGGGATCAGCATTCACCAGATACAGAAAATTTAGATAAAATTGGTATTATGCTCTTCTCTCCATACTAACACAATGGTTTTGGTTGTGTTTCTCTTCCCTCAAGATTAAAAAAGGCTTTAAATCTAGACTTTTTATATAAAATCAATAATGATTTGACAAAGTTGTTACATGTATAACTGTGGCTCAATAAACTCAAAAATGATTTGATAAAGTTGTTATAACTGTGGCAATGACCCCTGACTGGAACTAATGCTACAAAAATTCAACTTTTAAATCCTTAGCTTTGTGTCTAGCCTCTTTATGGTATTGAAATTGTGTGACTTACATAATGAACAAATCTAAACAGAACGCTGGACCGGTGTTGCCTTTATATCCTGCTAATTTCTCGTTCTGCCCACAAAATTGGCTAAATCATTTTATTCCTGAAAGGACGATTGGCCAGCTTTAAAATTTCCAAAGTTGGATTAAAAATTTAAGATGTAGTCACGTCAGAATACCATGGTCCATATGGACTTCAAAATATATATCTTTGATATATAAGCCTGCTCCACCTTCCTAAAAATTAGATAGGGATGTCCCTATATCAACTTGCAGATTGACGGCAGACTTATGTATTTAATTATGCAAATTTAGTTACTATGTGACAATAATGTTTTGTCAATAAATAAAGAAGTTTGCCAATTTTCAGACAATTTTGATGGCCTCGCTTTAGTCATGCCTCAGTCTGGGATGTCCTGATCTCGACTGCATCCTTGAATTTTGCTTTTTGAAAATTAATTTATGACTTCTCTTTATAGCTGGACATTAAAATGAAAATTTCTCTGTCAGAGCCGAGCTTTTCACTGCTTGAGTTTATCATATTGAGGTTTAATGAAAATTGCACTCTGGAACATCTTGACAGATGCAGTCAGTTCTAGAAGTACAATCCATTACTGGCACTCAGTGGAATATTTGAGGGAGGGCGGTATTGGGCCATGCCCCCCACCCCCGTGAATATTTGAGCTGTCTGTCACCAAAATCAATTATTTGAATCACTGTCATTAAGAGAAATTTCGTAGAGCACTTAGTAGAAAATTCAATAACCCGTTATTCAATGAGAAAGACATGACTGATTAGCTGAGTGAATGGCAACTCTGATTGATTGTCATTTATCAAATCAAGGATGCAAATCAGCTCGAGGTTATTTGACACAATTCTGCATAAATGAATAAGTGACAATCATCAAAATTAATGTCGTACAATATTGTGAAAGGTGATTTGGCAAAACAGCATTCAGCACTGAAGACATGTTTCATTGAAATGATAACCAAAAAACCATAGTATCGTTAAATGTCACAGCTGCCTTTCCCTCTGTTGGCATTGGAAGGAAATCATTTGCTTTCTGCCTCATAGCGCCTTAAAAAAAAGTGGTTCAACATATTCTCTCAAACATAATTTATGATAAAGTTTATCAGATGAGAACATCAAAGCTAAAATTTCCACTATTACATGAACAATGACATTTATCTTAACATTATTTTCAAAAGATCATCTAAAAGGCCTGCCCGGGTGTTGAATGCGATTTGAACAGCCATCTGGCAACATCAAGTCATGTTGGCTTAATTATTAGGCCTAAAAAAATTTGGCGTTTTGCTATCTGATTTATGCCACAAGTGTCACTTTTGTAGTTAGAATACTGATTGGGTATATTCCAATGCCTCAATTATTTTATTTGTAATTATTCTACTTTCCAGTTTGTGTTTTGTGTTTTTATGTTCTTACCTTGTACTTTCCCAACATTTTGAATTATTCGGTTTCTCATTTCTACAAAGTAGCCATGCTGTAAATCCCAATGTACTGCTACTCCCTGGCAAATAATTGATTAATGTACTAATGAGTATGCCATAGTGGCTTTGAAAGTATTACATACTTTCCTATCTAAGATTATGGCCCAGAGCAAAGCCGAAACACAGTTGGAATATTTGTCGTGATCTTCTCAATTCTTGTCAGGAAAATATGAAGGGTCCTATAAAATCTACTCAACAGAATTATCCAAAAATTGGCAAACCACTTCATTTGTCTATGAAACATTATTGTCACGTAGTATAGTAACTGAATTAAGTAAGACAGTCTGCAGCCAACATGCAAGTAGATATAGAGACACTGTCATCTCTTTTCAGGAAGATGGGGAAGACCTATATATATATCGAAGATCTTTGAAGTCCATGATGTTTTTTGTTACTGTATCTTGTATCTCTAATTTGGATATTTATATTTGTGTTAATCTTCCACTAAGAAATAAAATGATTTAGCCAAATGTCTGAAGCCAAACAGATAACTTTGCAGTAGGCATGGACATCTACTGTGAGGTGACATCAGTATGAATATCATAATAATTTATGCGCTTCTGCTTCCAAATATCCAGTTGCAGGAATGCACCAAGTTTTCTGCTGATAAAGACCAAAAATATATGCAGCATCATTCCAGTGTCTTTGCTCAAGCTAAAAAGTTAATTCTAATCAATATGCACTGGTGACATCCTCCACTCTAAACACATTCTCACTTTAAAGTTAGTCAAAATATTAATATCAATATATAGTTTTGTCTAATGTCCTTATACTGTTCAATAAAAGTACAGCAAAATCCAGAATGAAAGTATTTCCTGCCACACTGAATATGTCTATGATAAAGCTGGGATTGCATACTGACAAATGTCAATTTCAGAGGGACAATTTTTGTTATTTTTTGACAGGGCTGCACATATTAGACATGAAAGTCTAACAACCATACAGCTTTTTATGATTTTATGGCTCTACTTCCAAGGATTTCCTGTTATATAAATTAATAATGTTATTTAGGAGTGAATTTTTTATGCTATAAATTTATTTAAAATATGAATGTCCTCATAACCAATGACAGAAAAAGTACACTCAACTCATAAAACCAAAACAACAGTTGGAAATTAATCACTAAGCCAAAAATTTGATTTCACGATTCTCCACATCAAAACTGAAGTGAAGGGTTTCAGATTCTACTCTCTGTACACACTAAATATGGCTGTCAATAGAACACCCTAATACAGTAATGAAAGATGGTATAGATTTTTGCGTGTGGTAATATGGCTGCACCATGAAAGATATGCTTTATTTACATAAGAGCAAATATTGATATTGACACAATGTAGTGATTCTCACCTTACCACAATGTCATGACCTCATTGCTGATTTATTTCTATGGCTCTATGGATTATATGCTTCCAGAAATTGGCATCCATCACAAACCAAAGTACACATTTAAAAGTGCATGGCTGTATGCTTTGATTTTTTATAAAAGACATGGCATTTCATTTGTGATGTATTTTGAATTTGAATAGCCAATGTTTACAGCAGTAGCATATTTTTTCTTTTTATGCTATGCGATTCCCTATGTTTACAGTTGAGGTCAGATGTATTCATACACTGGAGGGTGATATTTTCCAAGTTGTGTGGCACCATCAAATCTGTCAATAAGGATATGAAAATGCTTCAAATTATTTGCTGTGATTATTTTTCAAATCATGGCATTGGAAAAAGCAGAATCAAATATGATTTGTAGTTGTTAAGGGGCTCCAAATTCAAAATGTCCAAAATTTGATGGGTCAAAAGAAAACATACACTTGGACTTCTCTCCAAAATATGGCAATTTGAGCATTGGTAGGCCAACTAAACAACATAAATTGATGTCAGCAAGTGATCCCCCAATACCTGATGATGTTTTGTTAATGTCTGAACAACAAACAGTTAACTGACCTAATTTTGCCCAAGGGATGTGACAAGTTAGCACTCAGACATAATATTTCCATTTTTTAAAAATATGAAAAGGAGAAAACATGTAGCAAATGCATGAAATGGTGAATAATTGAGTTAAAAGGGTCTGGGAACTAATTTCATGCAGTATCTGAGCAAATTCACACACCGAGGTCTGCCACACAGACTACCACGAGGAAGTATGTGGCCTATTGGGCAACAGAATCGTTGCACAAGTAGGAAGTAGATGGAGGCTGCCTGCAATACAAGAGTGGATTTTATTCAGAATGATGGAAAACAACCCCAAATTAACAATGAAATGTCTCTGTGAAGAATTATGGACACAGGGGACACAGCTGTCAACAAGTAACCACAAATGAACATTGCATCAACATGGCCTCTAAGAGGTTTCAATGCAAAGAAGTACCAATGCACCAAAACAAAACACTCAATTCCACAACTGATAACTTCATGAACAAGGGGAAAGACTTTGGGAAAAGTTATGAATCTCTGCAGTGCTTGAAACCAAAATGAAGTTACATTTTTATTGATTTGAAACCCATCAGGCTGTGTTGGTGCAAAGCTTGTTTGATGATGTTTGCTCACAGCTATGTCTGCTACACTTGTAAATTTCTTTCTTTGTTAATTTTGGGTTGTGCTCCACCTTTTTGACCAAAATGCATTCTTGTTTTGCAGATAGCTCCTATTCATTTCCTACTCAAGCAATGATTCTGAAGATGATCAGGCGGCGAAGCTCTCGATGATAGTCTGTGTGAAGACATTGGCATGTGAAATTGCTCAGATACTGCATGACATTAGTTCCCAGACCCTTTTAACTCAATTATTCACCATTTCATGCATTTGCTACATGTTTTCTCCTTTTCATATTTTTTGAAAAATGGAAATATTATGTCTGAGTGCTAACTTGTCACATCCCTTGGGAAAAATTAGGTCAGTTAATTGTTCATTGTTCAGAAATTAACAAAACATCATCAGGCATTGGGGGATCACTTCCTGACATCAATTTATGTTGTTTAGTTGGCCTACCATTGCTCAATTTGCCATATTTTGGAGAAAAATCCAAGTGTATGATTTCTTTTGACCCATCAAATTTCAGACATTTTTAATTTGGAGCCCCTTAACAACTACAAATCATATTTGATTCTGCTTTTTTCAATGCCATGAGTGGCAAAACAATCACAACAAATAATCTGAAGCGTTTTCATATCCTTATTAACAGATTTGATGGTGCCACACACTTTTTAAGATATCACCCTTCGGTGTATGAATACATCTGACCTCAACTGTATATTTAAAACATAAGGAATTGTGGTAAGTCAATTTTCTTTCCCCTCTAGAGAGTAAGTATCTGAACCACATAAAACAAATAATGCCTTTTACTCCATTTTCTTTTAAAATTTATTACATTCATGGCTTGGTTCATGGCAATTATTTAATCTTCTTTTCTATCATTTCACAGCAAATATACTGTGCCCACACAAAATAATGTAATATAAAAGATTCCTAAAAATGTTTCCTTTAATATCAATTATCCAAGAAACATGCTTCATCATGTTCATGCTCTGAAATGTTTAATGCAATCAAACAACCTTTGTTCAAATTAAGTGTAACATAATTAGTAGCTTTTGATGTGCAGAATTCTAACAACAAAGAGAGGATTTTCTCTGAGTAATCCATTAGATAAAGAACGAAAATTGATAATTACTCCACACAAATTGTCCTGAAACATTGTGGCAATGGTTCACATGTGGAGTTATATGGAAATGCTCTCGAAATTGTTGCTGGGTGGTCTTGTGATTCAAAAGACACTGGTTGCTTTTTGTCAAGGAATGTCTCTGTGGACGTGGTGTGCTAATTTCTGAATTACATGTACTCCTAAGCCTTGCAAAATGAACCAAGTCAGTATAACATAGAAGACTCTCTTTCTTGCTTTTCTCATTATTTTTTAGTGCAAAGTTGTGTTTCGTAATTCTCTTAACCACAAAGGATATCATCATGTCTTTTGACGGGTAACAAAACGTTTTATTACATGAAGCAAACTGGAAATCAAATAATATCTGCCATATTCATGCATTAAGACATGCACGTACCAAGGTCATATTTTCCCCCTCCTCATTTCAATTTTACGTTGTGTATTTCTTTTGTTCCGTCGCAAATTAGCACCTTCATCCATTAAAGATATGATATGAAGTGACTCTCTTAGAACTGAGAATGGCGATTTTTAACGTTCATCTTCCAAAGCCTTTAGCACCAAGTGCCAATGCAATTTATCTGTGCGGACTTCACCGAACAAGTTTATATTCCTGAAATGGATCTAAGGGAATTCGCTTCATGTGTCATATATGCACATCATCAGGGGTGCTGGAAGGAATCGTAGACGGCAGGGGCAGTCATACAAAAAAGGGCAAATCATATTTGCGCCAATTTTACGTGACAAAATTTAAATAGAGAGTCAATAATAATTTGAATACATACTTACTAATTTGTGCCTAAAATGAGTAAAAATAAGGCCTAATAATGTTTTTTTCTAAAAGATAAAAAGGGCACACCTTGCCCCCCTTGGAAAAAGGCAGGAGGGGCAATTGTCTCCCTGCCCCCTGTTCCGGCACCCCTGCACATCATTTGTGAGGGTTCCTCTTGCGTTAACAATGAAATTCAGATAGTGAGCTTTAAAGCCAACCCAGTTCAAGCCAAGTAGCTTTATGTTCTTTTCACTTTCAATGTAATAATTTGGTCTCGCATCCAATGGCATTTACATGGGTTTACTGTGAACATACATGAATGGGTTCTATGATAAATGCAACCCAAAGCTGCCAATACAACACCAAAGGACTGAGCTATAAGTGATGAGAGATGATATTGATTTTCATGTTGTTAATTTGGTTGAAGGAGATGCGTCATTTGTGTCACAGCTAATATTGACGTTGACATAATGTAATGATTCTCGCCTTACAATTTCAGCAAATGGCACGACCTCATATCTGGCTTACTTATATGGGTGTGACCCCAGGAAATGTGCTTGCTTTGCTCATCAATCACAACCAACTATGCCAGGCAAAATGGGTAATATTTCAGTTGTTTTAATAAATATTTTCTAGTATTTAGGATTGAGTATCCCACTTTTGAATGAAAGGTAAGCCTATACTAAAAATATATATATATTTCAATGTTGTACAGTTACATAAGTTTCAGGTGAATTTATTACAGAATAAATCTTTTAAAGGAGATTATAATTTTGTTAAGCCCTAGTTTTTATTAAAAGTTTACATTTATGTGTCTGTTCATTTACTCCAATACACCTGAGGTAACGTTCTGGTCCATATCGGTTTGTACAAGCTAAAGACCTCTTTTCTTCTGCAAACTTGTGGGCCAGTGATTTGGGCTTGGTTTTGAATATAAATCAAAACAGTTATGTTTCAAGGGAGGCAGTCTTGTTCAATTGAGACTGTGGAACTTTACTTGATAGTTACATGCAGTAATGTTATACTACTGCATAATAATAATGCAACATGTTTGAGATTGTTTGACAGAATTATCCCGAGCTGTTTGATCTTGGAAGAACATGTTTAAAGCAAGGTTTTATGGCAATTCATTTCATCTTATGTTCTTGAAGCCATCAGAGCAATTGTCAATTAGTCTGTGTGTGCCTAATTAAGCAACACCTCTGCAAGCTGTGTTATATTAAATCTCAAGGAACATTATTCAAGGACTCTGACATGTTTATGTAAAATTTTGTACACCCTTTTGTTTCACTCAATAATGTGTGAAATAATTAGAAACATTTCATCTGTCAAAACCTGATAAAAAAGGAACTTTTATTGTGAAATTTATAAGATAACAAAAGAAATATAATTGATGATTTCACAATAAGTCTTAGGGATTACAAAATTTGAACAATAAGAAAAGCACCATAAAACACCCGCAAAAGTCGGTGAATCTGTACGCATAATCGTTCAATGTGTGTATAAGTTTATTTCTATTTTATTTCGAATATATTTAGGCAGGGTGGCAGAAAACAACAAAGAAGAGGAGAAGAGGAGAAGCAGTGGAAGAGTTACGGCTACATTTTAAGATAATGATAATGACATAACTTTGGCTATCATGGGTCTCTGAGCACATTTTTCACAGTGAAATGGCCCTCTCTTTTTTCACAACCGATTTACTCGTATGCAATTTTGAACAGCCAAAACAATAAAATTGATCCAAGAATAGGAAATCTGCTTTTGTTTTATTGAATTGGTCTTCATTAATATATTGCAGAAAACTACAAAGGCTTCAGATTAATACATTATATCCCTCATTGAATCATAATTCTCTTCTTATGCTCAATTGCATATCAGTTTCTTAGACATGTAATATTATTCTTTCTGATTCATCCTCGGTTTCACTGCATCTTATAGTGGGGCAGATTTGTCATGAATAGGGCAGTAATAGTGCATTTGTACATAGAAGCATGAAAGTTGGCACATTGTTTAAGAACATCTTAAAGAATATATTTAGATAGGGAGCCACTTCAGATTAGACCTGGTTGACCCATGGCAGCCATTTTCCAAAATGGCGGCTAATTATCTCATTTTCCTGCTTTCTGTGAAGTGCATATAGTTTAAAAGTATGAAAACAGTGCTCATTATTCCTTCTGATGATCTAAAAAACATTATCAATTGATTTCTAGATTGAACTGAGGAATTTTAGGGTAGTCAGGGCCCTTTTTGTTAGATCAGTTGAAGAAAATGTATCATTTTTGCGGTTTCCTATAGTTTCATGGAATCTCAACCGCTTTTAATCTGACTACATATTTGAATTCCTTGTAAAAGAGCTTTCAAATGAATGGCATCAATAGTTTCCATGAATTTTTAGTCAAAATTAAAGGAAAATGAAAATCTTCAAAATTCATCTTATTTTCCTTTTTTCCATTTTCGTACCAAGTGTACGAAACCCATTGATGCGGGTACTCATTTGAAAGCTCTTTTTACAAGGAATTCAAATATGTAACTTATTTTGAGATTTATAGAGAATTGGTGTAACCATCCGTAACCGCGAAATCCAGTGTTCGAATCAATATTTCTAACAAAAAGGATTCCAACAAGCCTGAAAATAGACCAAGGCTACCAAAAAATGTTTTAGTAATGTACTGAATACTTAGAGAAGCAATAAAAAACAATATTTACGTGTATTCTATTTGTAGGAACTACACAGAAAGCAGCAAAATGGAAGAATTTACCGCCATTTTGGAAAATGGCTGCCAATAGCCACCTAAGCTAAATCTGAGGTGGCTCCCTATCCAAATATGTGCGTAAAGATGTTTTTCAAGTGTGCGGCTGTGCGCCAAGTTTCATGCTTCTATGTATAAATGCACTATTTTTTTACATACCTGCCCCGCTATTAAGCTTCTTAACCAGGATAACAAAAACATCAAGCGAATAGCTGCATGCCAATTATTCCATACCTGAAAAAATAGCTTTTTTATTTTCTCAAGCAATTGAACCCTTTACTGTGATCCTATATTTCCAGCCGACACATGACTAGATAATATTTTGCAGGAGATTCCACTTGAATACATGATATCACCTATACCTTATCAAAAGTTCTGACGGCTTTTGAAAACATGCAGATTTATTCGGGGCCTCCTTCTTGAAGTTGAACATTTTTGCAATACATAACTTGGAGTCAAACCTTTTGCAGAAAGACTTAAGTAAGAACTGCATACAAAGTGAGGTATCAAAGTTGTGAAAAGGAGATAACAGAAGGTAAGCCTTGCCCTTTTTACAAATACAAAACAAAGTGCTCTGTCAAGATCATTGACAGCATTGTTTGAATAATATAGCATATTTTCTCCTGTACTTCTCCATACACATTCATGCATGCTTGACATCGTATCTTTTCAAAACCAGCGAAGAAATTTAAAACTTCAACTTAAGGAAAGGCAGCTTTAAAAACTGCATGATATTATATTTGTCTAAAGTAAGATTAAGTATCTAGTCTCTTAGATCAATAATGATCTCACAATCAGAAGCAGATAAGAATATTTAATGAACTCAAAATTTACCGGAATTCGGAATTCCCAATTTTCGAGTGATATTTTATAAAATTGTAATTGAATTGGAAAGGCAGCTGGTGGCTGAATAGTAACAATCCTACACAACATGTTCAGTTGTGTCCGTGACACTTTCTGGAAACAAAGATTGGTGGTGAACGAGAAATTAAACTTGGAAGCATGCCAAACTGCCAATCGCAGGGTCGGGAGTTGGAATATAGCTCTTGCCAGGTCACCTGGTCTTAAGTTTTACGGCTGTTTCAATCACCGTTTGACTCATTGCCATGTCCTCCTCCTGTTCTAATTAGCCTACCAAGTGCATACATACATTGCTAAACAGGGGCGGACTGGCGGCATTTCGGGCCCTGTGGCAAAAATCAATCAACGGGCCCCTATGTCGCTACCGTCAGCATTATTTCCAATCAAGAAATGAAAATACTGCAGGCCCAACTTGGCAAATTGTTGATATTAAGGGACTTTGCATTCTGACCTTTTCACTTAGTATAGTTGCAACACATGATCACGATCCTGACAGCAAAATTTTGCTCTTTTCTTAAAATTTTTATTTTTGACATCTGGCATGGGCCCCCCTGAGTGGATGGGCCCGTGGCAGTTGCCACTGTGCCACATAGGCCAGTCCAACCCTGTTGCTAAAGCCCCAGTCATCTGTCCATCCACGCAGGCCATAAAAACAAATGTTCCATGACCCGTATGTAACAAGCTCCCTGATTGGCCAACAACCTGCCTGCATAATGTGATGTTCACCTGTGTGCAGTGGTGTGTGACTGGCAGGTCAATAACAAAAGTGTTATTCACTGATCAGTGAATATAACATTTGTTATTGACCTCCTTGGAAAAAATTTTCCCCAAAAAAAAAAATTCCCCAAAAAGAAAAAACATTTTCCAAAAAAAAAAAAAATTTTGGAAAAAAAAATTATCATGGAACAAAACAATTGTGAACTTCAGTTTCGGTTTATATCAGGTTTTACGGACCTGACCTAGTGATATTCACCGGTCAGGTCCGTAAAACCTGATATTGACCTCAACCGAAGTCCATAATTGTATAATATTTATCCTAAATACAACCATGAAATTACGAATTACAAGAGACTGCAGTGACAACTTGAGGAGAGAAATTGCAAAATTTTATGACACAATTGTGATACACTAATAATATAAATGAAGTGTAGTATGTCAATTGTTTTCAGAGAATTTTATCATGTTCCTTCTGCCAATGTCAGTGCTGTTGGCTTTATTCTCTGCTGGATATTCAACAAGTATGTATGCCAACACCAGTGCTGGCCTAACTTCTGTGCCATCTGGGATCCCCAATGTTAATGAGGTGGAGCTCAGCAACAATGAAATAACAGCTATAACAACAAATGACTTCCAGCATGTGACCAACATGACGGAGCTTGATTTGTCAAAAAACAACATCACCAACATCTCACCAAATGCGTTTGACAACAATCCCCTTGAACGACTTGATCTATCTCACAATCCTATTAAAACTGTTCCTTTCTTCAGTCCACTTGCTAGCACCTTAACACATCTGACCCTGACAGCATGCCAGATTTCAAATGTGACATGGGACCTTGTTGTACATTATGTTAGCCTTGTTGAAATTTACCTTCAAGAAAATCAACTCAACACTGTTCCAAATTTGACAAAGTCGGCGAACAGCCTAAGGAAACTCAGGATGGACAGGAATTCTATAGAAATATTGGAAGCCAACAGACTAGATGGAATGAACAGTTTAATGAGAATTACTTTTATTCAGTGCAACATCAAGCATGTCAGCGGTCAGTTAAATCTTCCGTCTCTCGAATTTCTTAACTTACAAGCAAATCAGATAGACCAGTTTCTAGACATTTCTCAGCTGCCTGCCTTAAATGCACTGTACCTGGGTTATAATCAGATTCCTTATATCCCAAATGATACCTTCGGAAACAACAGTAGAATCCTTACCATTAGTTTAGATAAAAATCAACTGACTCAACTACCAAACATTGATGACATCAGAAATACTTTACAAACATTTCTTTTTGGCTATAATCCGATAGCAACAATTCCTGCTGATTACTTTCAAGATTGTCAAGATCTTTACTCTGTTGGATTACCTGGCCTTCCAGTCACATCGACGTCATGGCTACGCTCCATCGGCCCATCTGTTTCGCTAGTGAATTTAGGGTCATCCAACCTTACTGGTAACATAGTTGCAGATCTTTTTGTCAATGCAACAGGAATGACGGAATTGATACTCAATAGCAATGACATCACCTACTTCGAAATGAGCAGTCTGCAACACATGCCATCGTTGAAGACACTGACAATCAATTCAAACAGACTGGTCAACTTGGAAGACCCATACCTCTACTGCAAAGGCTCAGCATGTCAGAATCTGGAAATCACTGCTACGAATAACCCCATTCCATGTGATGCAAACTTGTGTTGGGCAAAAAGAAATTCTTCAATAACATTGGTCAGAGACTCATGCTTCGGAAAATCATGGGGAGCAGTTACTGTGGATGACCTCCAGTGCCCAGGTATGATTTCCATTTTATGTATACCCATAGTGTATGCCAAATAGTTGCATGGCCAGCATCGGACAGGGTAATATTTCCCACCCAAACCAAATTAGGGATATGTTTGCAAATAAATATCATTGTAGTTTCCCAATATCTTGTAAGCCAAATCTCCAATTTACCACCATTCTTCACTTACAGACAATTTCAAATTATTGTAGACTCTGAACCTATAATTATTTTTTTCCAGGAAATGTATTCTACAGGGAAGAGTGATATAAAAATCTTATGACATCACTCTGTCTTGTAGAATAACATGTCCTAGAAAGAGTTAATTTTCAGATTTAATGTTTACAGTCATGAAAGTGTCTGTAAATTCTCTGAAATTGCAGTTGCATCCTGCAGAATGTCTTTTTATTTCTCCTACATGTTTTTTTCTAAATTTCTAAGTTTTTATGAAATGAGGTGAATTTGTCAAAGTCATGCTTAAAATCAAGTTATGTGCACTTTATTTTGTTGATTTATTATATGATATATGTCAACCTTTATATCAAATTCATTTTCAGATGAACAAGTGATGAAAATCAGTCTGCAAGGAGGATTTTCCTGGCTGTTTGAGAGTTACCACCTGCAGAAAGGAAGCTTCAAAAGGACAACCTATGACGATGTTGTGATGATCACAGAATGTGCATCAAAATGCATCAAGACGCATGACTGTCTCTTCTTCAAATATCAGCATAATGGAATGGCTGACAAATTCAACTGCACAATATTTACACCAAATTAATGACATTTTGGCCTTTTTGTATAATCAATGACCAATTTACCATGTCTTATTCAATGTTCACAATGGCAAAATTTTATGGGTTCTTGAATTTATTTGGAATATCCGAAACTTTTTTAAATTACAATTTTCAATTGTGTTCGAGCAAATACAAAAGAAAATTCATTTTTGGCCAAAGGCGCAAGGCTGATATGGGCATGGAGCCCCTTTAGCCTTAAGATAGTCATTAATGTGTACCCAGGTGCCTTGATATTTAATCAGGCAATTAGATTTTTGGGTGAGTCAATTGTCCTTGGGAGTGGGCAGTCCAAGAGTCAGTTGAAAATTCAATGTTTGTTAGATGAGTCTGTGTTGTTCATATCGTTCATTTGTCAGTCGGAATAGAATAAAATAGAACATTTACTTGCTTCAAACATTGAGATTAATGCATGAATAAGACAGTTTTCAAATATGAAATAGTTTTATAAATGTTAAAAGCATCATGAAAACGAGTACAAACATTAAAAGGGTTTTAACAGCATTTGCTATAGCTGCTTATCTGTTTGGTCGTAATTGTTCAGCAATTTCCTGTAACTGCCAACCAACCAATCATTCTGAAAGTCCTTACATTTCATTGATTTAAATATCTTCTTACAAATGTATTAGTGTATTTATGGCTAAATATCACCTACACACCACTAACGTCATGTAGACTATAAACATTTTTAAAAGACCCTATGGATTGAAGTTGACTGACATGAAGTGTCAGAAATATTTTTTAATATATGACAATTTAAGGTTTTCGCCCTGGCACGGATGCTCATTACTTCATTCGTTGGTTGTAAATTTTGAGCATTTAGCACTAGATCGACATTTGAAATGCATATGGCTGCCAGCAGTTGCGTAGAGCAAAATCATTTTCAAAGACCAGGCACTGACTTAATTAATCGAGTTTGAAGTTTATCATTTCTAAAATGTACTTTCGCTTTTTTTGGGAGCATTCTCCTTCATATAGTAAGACAGGCTGAATGACCATTTTGATATTACATTTGGCTCTCAAAATATTTGAAAGAATAAGCCTGAAATATCTGATCTTGGAAAAGTGTGTTTCAAGCATGATCTCAAGGAAATTAATAATAATCTTATGTTCTTGAAGCCATCACAGCAATGACATTGTCAAAATGTCTGTGTGTGCCTAATTAAGCAATGTCTCTGCAGATGTATTGAATCAAATCTCAAGGATCATTACTCAAGAACTCCAAAATGTTTACAGGATGAGGAAGCAAATTTTTCAAAATTTGGAATATTTCAAACTTCAGTGGAAATGAATGGTTTTGCTGATTCATAACAAATTAATATTTGCAGGCTTTAGAAACAAGAAAAAAAAGAAGTTTGACTTGTATTATCTCCAATCAAAAATTCAATATGGCCGTCTAAACTTGGTGATGCTTTGAAAAAAAGTGCCTTCATATTTTGAAGCTGTAAGCCATGAAGACAGTAAGGAGGACAACAACATTGTGGTGACAGGTCTTGTTGACCAACTACTCTTAGACGCCCCAAATGGAAAAGTAATTGGAATTAAGGTCCGAGCTGGAGAAGGGCCAGAAGTTGGCCGCTCAGAAGTCCCCGAAATTTCTTTAAGTGGAAATTTTGAACTTTCTTGGCCATAAGGCATGAGGAACCATCCTGAGTCTGCCTATAGTTGCCATTGGGGTAATTCACATCCAGCCATGGCAAAACATGACATCACTGGACCTAGTAGTATGCATCAGGCCCGTCCCCCTTTACTTGCATGAAAAAGAAATAAAGCATAATTTTTCTATCTGAAGTCATGACTCCCGAAACCATTGTCTGAGCTGGATACTTTGCCCTGAATGTCCCATCGACATCTTCTATTGATTTTATATAGAATATGCCATTTCTTTTGTTGACAACAAAATCCACAACAAAACGTTCATAGTTTGAAAAAAAATGAATATCGAGCCATACTTCCTAATGTATAATCCGTAATTTTTTCACCATTTCTATCTTCTGGCCTTAAGGGAATCAGCCGAAAGGTTGTCTTAATGTCCTGGTATATGCTTTCAGGCCAAAACCATTTTGCATAGCCGCTCAGGAAGCCTTGAGGTCCGCCTGAAGCTCTTTAACCACCTCTATCATGGAGGTTGCAGGTATCTTGTCGGTTTTGTCGTCAGTGACTCCAGGCATGCGCCATTCCTCTCTTACCTCTTTCCACAAACTCCCAGACTTACCTCTTATTCCTTTCCCATCATTGATTGCCTTCATGATATTGTATTCCGGTTGTGAGGTCACTCTGACTATGTCAGGGATAGTTATTTGGTCCATTTGGCCACGAAGCAAACTGACTACCTCTTCCTTTTTGTCTCCTGAGGAGTTATTTTTAATCACAGCTCATTCTAACCTTCCACAGGTATGGCTGATACCTTAATGATAATGCTGTATTGTTTTCATAATTTTCCTGTAGAATTAAGATGCTTTTTCAGCACAAGGAAGTTCATCGGAATTTTGGTTCCTCACCCTGTACACAATCGAACATCCCTTTGTTTCACTCTTGAAAGCAAGTGTGAAATAAGTAGACACATTCCATCTGTCAAAATCTGATAAAAAATAGGAGTTTTATTGGACATTTATCAGATAAAAAAAGAAATATAATTGATAATTATTTGATGAATATCAATTGTGATGTTTTTCGTGTGTATTGCCAGTAATGAGACATGCAAATTGCTGCACAATTTTGGAGGAGCATGTACCTGTGTGGCACTCTAATTATAACTTTGTAAAGTTCCAAAAACATTTTATTATCAGTTAAGAGAAACCACACGGTTCTGTGGTACTTTATGCATCCCAAAGCAACTTTCTAATGTTACATGCTAAATACACCTGACATCTTTAAACAACCTACAAAAGTCCCATCAGTATTATTTCTAACTCAGTGCCTCTATAATTTTCAAATTGTGAGTTTTAAATAGTGAAATTCCATTTCAGGGGTTGCACATTATGGTTTTGAATACAAAGTTGTGATTTTCAATATCCAACTTATTGAGATACAAATTCATAGTACGGTATAGATGAATAATTTTTTTTCATTTCTAGCTCTGCCTAATAACAGCCAACACAAAACCATGCCTTAGAGGGTTGCTCCTTGCAAACCTCTGCTCTGTATGCCTTTTACCCAGTTCAACTCTCTGTATGCCCGAGATGTGCCATTTAGTGTATTGAACACAATTTATGATGCGGTGTCAGTCACCCTGTCTTTGCCCAAGCTGAAAGGCGCTCTTCAACCATTATATTCTGGTGACATCCCCTGTTCTAAAAGCTTTCTCCTCTAAAAAGTCAGTCACTCAATACCCAGTACATTGGCAAATGTGCTTTTTGCAGATTGATTCGAGTGCACCGAAAGACAAAGTGAAGTTTTTGAATCCCAGTTGAAAGAAACGTTCTTATCAAACAACGAAAGAAGATTCCATGCTAACTTAGCAAGTCTTCTTCGAATGTGTAACATCACTAAAACATAGACAAAGCTCAAAGTTGAGAGATGTTGATTCTATCTCTTGGAACCTCTTCCTCAAAAATCAATATTAATATCAATATCCATCATATATTTATGTGTGCAACTGATTGAATTAAATTGTTTAACTCAATACATCGCACACTTATTTTGCAAATCATTTTAATTTTAACTGAGCCAACTTGCCTGACATACTTGCCTAACTAACTTGCTTGTGTTATCTGTACATAGCACTTGCGATCCAGTCGAAAACCTGCTTAACAAACTAACTTGCTTGTGTTGCCTGTACATGGCACTTGCGAACTGAGCCAACTTGCCTGAAAACTTGCCTAACTAACTTGCTTGTGTTGCCTGTACGTAGCACTTGCGAACCAGCCAGAAACTTGCTTAACAAACTAACTTGCTTGTGTTGCCTGTACGTAGCACTTGTGAACTGAGCCAACTTGCCTAACAAACTTGCCTAACTAACTTGCTTGTGTTGCCTGTACGTAGCACTTGCGAACAAGCCAGAAACTTGCTTTACAAACTTACTTGCGTGTTTTGCCTGTACATAGCACTTGCGAACTGAGCCAACTTGCCTGACAAACTTGCCTAACTAACTTGCTTGTGTTGCCTGTACGTAGCACTTGCGAACAAGCCAGAAACTTGCTTAACAAAATTACTTGCTTGTGTTGCCTGTACGTAGCACTTGTGAACTGAGCCAACTTGCCTAACAAACTTTCTTAAGAAACCACTTGATTGTGTTGTCTGTTCGTAACACCAGCCGACCAGCCAAAAACTCGCTTAACAAACTAACTTGCTTGTGTTGCCTGACAAACTTGCCTATTATATTAACTTGTACTGCTTGACGTAGCACTTGTGGATTCAACTGTCCTGACAAGCTGCAGCTTCTTTGAATCTAATCTATTTGTCTGAAAAACTAAGTTGCTTGTGTTGCCTATATGCAGCACTCGCACACAGTTGCCCGTGGATGTTGAATACTGACAGCTTAAGTATGTCCCAACCAATCAAGCTGTACTCTGATGTGGTGCGCACTGGTTTAAAAGATTTGGAAAATCGTCATGGTTCAAGTCAAATGATAAAACAAAAAGTCGGAACAACTACTGATCACAGATATATTTGTATATAACAAACCAAAGAAACAGATTTAATAAGTATGCAGAAACAGACACTCAACTTGGCTCAGAAAATCTGAGGGAGTCCCGCCCATTGAAAGCTTGCATATGGAATGCTCAAAGCATACGGCAAAAAACACAAGTGGTGAAGGATTTCAGAGATAAATTTGATCTTGATGTTTTTCTTTTCACTGAGACCTGGCTGAAAGCAGATGACAGAGTTGAAATTGGTGAACTGGAAAGAAATGGTGAATGTTTTTACTTGGGTTCATCTCCCGAGGGTAGACCTGGAGGTGGAGTAGGATGCATTGTAAAAACAGGCATTCGAGCAATGAAAAAGGAAAGCACAAAAACAAAAACTTTTGAGCACATGGAAATTCAGTTGCAATTAAATGGAAGAATTGTCACACTTCTTGTGGTATGCAGGCCAGAACCCTCAAAGAAGAACAAATACAGTTTATCAGAATTTTTTAATGAATTCACAAACTTCTTATCCCACTATCAGACTTATCACAATGAAACTATAGTCTATAGTAGTCGGAGATTTCAACTTTCATGTGAATAAACCAGATGATGCCAAAGTTATCCAATTTAACAACATTCTTGAAATGTTTGACCTTGTTCAACATGTATCTTCACCAACACACAAAGATGGAAACACACTTTATTTGGTAATAACCAATAAAACAACAACTCTCAGAGACTGTGCTGTCAGTGACCTATTGTCGGACCATAACTGTATCCTCTTTAACAATGACATTAACAAGGGTAAGAATCCACAGAAAAAGATTGCCTTCAGAAAGACCCGCAGCATAAATATAGTCAAATTCAAGAAAGACATTGAACAGCATCTGTCACAAAAACTACAACACCATAATCGATCAGTCTACTTGAACAGACTTGTGTCACTCTACAAATCAACTGAAAAGATTTTTGACAGACACGCCCCTGTTAAGACTAAACTTGTTACAGTTCGCAAACCTAATCCATTCACAAATCAAGAAATTAAGCCTCTTAAAAAGGAAAAGAGAAAGGCAGAAAAATTATGGAGAAGAACTGGTTTAGAAAAAGACTGGAATATCTTCAAAGAAAAACGAAATTCTCTCAATGAAAAGCTTAATCAGCTTAATTCTGATGATCTCAGGTGTAAAATTCAAGCCGCAAAGAGAAATTCTAAGGCGATGTTCAAAATCCTAAATTCTCGTCTCAACGGAAAATAAGATCTGCCTCTTCCCCATCACACATTCAATTAAACAGAACTAGTGAATGATTTCAACAACTTCTTTGATGAAAAGATCAAAATCGTCATATCTAAATAAGATTCAGGAACGAAGATCACAACTGATGCCTCTCAAACCAGTCTGGCCACAATTTACATCAGTTTAAAAGTCTATCAGAACAAGAAGTCAAGAAACTTATCACTGAAATGCCTGTCAAACACTGCCAACTTGATCCTATGCCAACATGGCTACTGCTTGAATGTGTTGATGAATTTCTGCCAGTCATAACCAAAATTGTTAATATGTCATTAACACTTGGCGAAATGCCCCTTGAGCTGAAGCACGCACTTGTCAAACCACTCTTAAAGAAAGAAGGTCTTGAATTGATCAAAAAGAATTATCGGCCAGTCTCTAACCTTTCTTTTCTGAGTAAAATCATTGAGAGTGCTGTAATCAAACAGTATGTTGATCATCTCACTCAGAACAATCTTGATGATGAAAAACAATCAGCTTACAAGCAATTTCACAGCACAGAAACCCTCTTAACAAAAATCCATAATGATATTATGCTTAATCTGAGCAATGGGGAGGTGACAATGCTAGTATTGTTGGACTTGTCTGCTGCATTCGACACAATTGATCATGGCATTTTGCTAGAAAGACTGCGTAACAGGTATGGTGTGCAAAGATGGTTCAAATCTTATATTTCTGAAAGATCACAGTCTGTGATAATAAATGATAAAACGTCAAGCAAACTTCCGCTCAATTATGGAGTTCCTCAAGGTTCCAAACTTGGACCAATCTTATTTAACTCCTAAGTTGCCCCAGTCAGTGAAGTAGCACGAAGAAATCAAGTTCACGATCAGAAGTACGCTGATGATGAGCAACTTATCCTGTCATTTAAACCAACCTTTTTGGGTGAAGAACATGCAAAACAGAAAGTGGAAAATTGTATTGCCGAAATTAGAAATTTCTTGCATGACAACAAGCTGTGCAATAATGGAGATAAAACTGAACTTCTTCTGATTGGAGCACCAAACCAACTGAAGAAACTGCAAATGACATCTATCAATGTTGACAATGTAGAAATCAAAATTGCCAACCATGTCCGCAATTTGGGAGTGCTCTTTGACAGTAATATGACCATGGAGAAGCAGATCAACAAAATGTGTCGTAACGCATATTTCAATTTAAGAAACCTGTCGAAACTCCGAAAAAACCTGGACAAGGAAATAGTTAAAACTGCTGTCAATGCACTTGTTACTCCTCATTTAGACTACGGAAATGGGCTGTTGTATGGCACTGCTACCCGATTGTTAAATAAACTTCAGGTTGCTCAAAACTCAGCAGTGCGATTAATTAAGAGGTTGAAAAAACACGAAAGTGTCAGCCAGAGTAGGAAACAACTCTTTAACTTTGACCTAGGCATCAAGAGAGGCCAAGGTCGAAGCAAGCAGTGATTAATTATTACAATTATGTTTACTTGTTTATATTATATTAGGTTGTGGCCACTCTTTAACTTTGACCTAGGCACCAAGAGGGGCCAAGGTCGAAGCAAGCAGTGATTACAGCCAATTAATTATTATAATTGTGTTTATTTGTTTATATATATTTCATACCTGAATATAATATGCATTCATGTTATCAAAGAATAGTTAGACTAGATAAGATTCATTGTTGCTACCATATTAGTGCCATTACTTTGTTATTTCATTTGTGTGACTCTATGTGTAATTGATAACACTTAAAATAACACTGATGTTTGTATGTAGTTGAAAATCAATTCATTATCATAATCATTTCATCATAATCATTTCATTTCCATACATCGTTTAGTATAATTTCTTGTTTTAAGCTCTTTCATCGGGGGATACCCACCTATATATATATGGCAATGGCATTTCATGCTCGGGTGTTCTCCCATTACCATCTGTCACTTCGATTGTATACGTTAATTTATATATATACTTGTAAAATGTGGTTACAATGATGGTATTGAAATAAACAAATTACAAATTACAACTGCACTGATTACCAATCACAGCAAGAATTCAGTTCAAATTGATGACAACTACATGGAAGGCAATGAACAATCAGGCACCACAATACATCCAAGAACTTGTTCAAGTCAAATCTCAACAAGAACATAACCTGAGAAGCAACCACAAACTGCTGTTAGCAGAACCTGCTCCATGCAACAAAAATAAGTTTGAAGATCGAGCATTTTCCTATGCTGCACCAAAGCTCTGGAACACTTTGCCTGAAAAAGTGAGGACTGCACAAACATTAGAAAGTTTCAAGAAGAATCTGAAAACTCATTTGTTCCAGAATTCCTACAATTGATTTGATCTGAAAAAGCGCTGATGAGCAGTTTACTGAAATTAGCGCTATATAAATCCATATTATTATTATTATTATTATTATTATTGGCTGCGCAATGAAACTGTGACAAAGGCATTGGTCATGATATAGGGCATTATGCCGTAGATGTTGTCATGCTCTCACCAACCTATTATGGACTTAAGAAGATGACTGATGGATGTGTATGTTTTGCCAAGGATTATGCCAATTTGTTAACTTTCACTCTGGTAGTGCCAAACATGAGTGTCAGAAGACTCACATTTTGTGTGACCCCAATTGTTGCCAGTGAGTAGGCTGTTAGTTTAGGTCACAAAGTTTTTGCTTGTGTTTTACGCCTCTGCAGCACCTTATTGGGCTATATCGATTTTGCTAATACGAATATGTGTAACAATACATATGAGACGAAATGTATAATTATATTATAATCACAAAAACACACTAACACAAAAAACAAAAATTTGGTTATCACTACGGCAAATCCAATGGAGATCTTTGGAAACCACATATTATTTGTTTCAAGGAAATCTTTAAATCATCATAATTTGACGATTTGAACAGGAAAAATTCCAGAAAATTTAACGTTGCATGATATTGGTAGTCCTCATGTAACACTGAAGTGGCCCCTGATGTTGAGGTTGATTTAGGTCTTCTCTGAAGCTTCAACTTTTTGAACAAAGCTTCTGACATCTTCCGCCAGGAGGCGTGGTTCCTCGAATGCAGCAAAATGGCCGCCATCTGGCATCACAGTGAACTGGACGATATCCTTGAACTTGTAGCTGGCGATGGCTTTTGGCATGAGCAGGAGTTCATTTGGGAAACTGGCCAGACCAGAGGGGACAGTTACTGGAAGTCTGAAAGGACATTGATTCGCATTTAATTAATATAAGCCAATTAGTAATTTTCGATATGGATCTCCGGGAGGCAAAGTGAACAAACCCTGAAATTCAAAAATGGTGTTGACCGAATTTGTAATGCTCATGGTTCTGAGATTAAATTTTTTTTTTAAATCGATAACCTAACCATCAGATAGAGGACACCATTACATGCCCAAAACCATGGAAACATAGAAATGCTAAAATCCAGAGTTGGTTCACTTTGCCTCCTGAGGATCCATACATTCACCATTAATCAGAGTCCAGAGGGCAAGGTGTTACAAAAACTTTTTTTTTTACATTACAAAAAACTGAAAAGCAAATATTTGGAAAATTAGAACAAAATGGCAACAGCCGTTATCCTTCTGCTTTATTCATGTTTGTCATTGCTTTTGAATTGTGGTATTTCTAGATTTCAATAATATTAATTTAATTTATCAACTGAGGTTTTACAATGAACTGCCTCATTTGTTGTTTGTGTAAATTTGAGAGAGAATAGCCAAAATAAAATAGAAATTTAGTGGATTAGGCCTTTCTAAAAAATTTTCAACTATTTTCAGTTTTTTCAAAGAAAATCATGAAAAATTCTGAGATTATTTGCTTTTTTCTACTATTCTTTCAGGAATTTATGTTATTCTGTCACATGTTTATGCCATTCTCTTTGAAAATTCTGAGTGAACTACAATCTTACTATTATGGTCCCGGCGTCCTGCGGAGCTTCAAATGCTTCATATTATAACATCACAAAAATGATTGAGTGCACACATGTAGATTTTTACAGAAACAGGGCGGACGGACAACATCTTACCCATGTGTTTACAATACCTTCTTCGATCGAACTTCATTCCCTGAAGGTAAAAACTAGTTCTTACAGTCTGTTATACTTACTGGACAAGTGATAGCACATCCCAGCTGTTTACACACTCTTTCTGATACCTCTGAGAAGACATTATGTTCCCGTTTATCCAGTAAATCATAATTTCCGTGAGGAGTTCATCTAAAGTGAATTTCTTTGTCAATCCTCCGTCCGGCAGATCTCTCCACTCTTTCTTCGTCCAGGTTGAGAATTTCTCTAAAATGTATGCAGCGAGGCCAGCGGGCGAGTCATTCAGAGCAGTCCCTGAAAATTCAAAAGTATTTTTCAGTTTTGATGTGTAAGAGCAGATTTCACGAAAAAGCTGCAAAATGACTTACCACAACTTGTCCACAAGTTACATTAGCACATTACTGATAAGGCCAGACATAATCGATTCGTAGATTCTCAGATTTTCTCAGGGTGCTTCTTCTGAGGATAGCTGGCAGGACTAAAAAAAGCTGAAATCTAAATCTTTTATTGTGTCAATCCATTAAATAAAATCATGGGTAAACAATCTTTTCTGTTGGATTGGTAGGTCAGAGAAGCTAAAAGTATGGCCTTGTGCTAATGTAACAACGGAGGACGGAATTTTTTATGCTGATCCTACTGCAATATAAATGAAGTCACCAGCAGGGTACCACCCCTGGCCTGCTCTTGGGAGACCTGGCTTTCAGTTCAGAAAAAAAAAGAGATCTAATCATGTGTTTTTTAACATAATTTTTATGTACGCATTTTGCTAATGTAACACTATGAAATGGACGGATGCAAAATTGTAGTTACATTAGCAATAAAGAAACAGGTACCACACCCAGTTGTTTATGTTTTTGGTGATGTATATAGCCAAATAAGACACATCTTTCAATAAAATATTATAATTTCATGTTTGAAATTGGCATAAGTAGTGAGAACACAGAAAAATGTCCATGTAAAAGTTGCTAAAGTAACCTCAGTGTCCTGAGACGGAATCGAGTTACATTAGCAGCCTTTATTTATTTTTCATTTTTTTTCAAGCTTTATAATGACCAAGACAATTATAGTCTAGGCGAGATTCTAGAAATTGTGACTTCAATAGGCATTTCTTGTTAAAAGTCAGTAACAAGTGGTTTTAACCTAATTTGAGGGTGCTGATTCTGAATCCGCTTGTTACCAAGCTGGATATTTAATTTTAAGGGGTCAAAATGGCAAAACAAAATGGCCGCCAAAATGACAAAAATCGTCAAAATATGACAATATGAACCATACATTCAGCTTTTTACTGCAAATAGCTTCTTATGACCTAGTAAATTCATTGATTCTAGTATAAACAGATGCTGTTAGAACTATTTCAGTAACATTTAGTGCTCCATTTTTATTTGTAGGGGTTCAACAGCCTGGAAAACAAAATGGCCGACAAAGAATCGAAAACGTTGGGTCTGATATGACAAAACCAACTCATTTGTGCTGTAAATCATCCTTAAATTACTCATAACACCACTCCAGCATAATTCAAGGCGACTGCATCTATTTGATTTGAAATTTTACAATTAGGGGGTCAAAATTGAGTCTAAATCAATGTTAGGGAGCAGATCGCAGAAATTTAGGATTTTCCCAAATTTCCAAATTTGATGCAACTTTTTGACTCAATCTGGTTTGTGGTTAATTATATTCAATGAAACAAACAATAACAAGGTTATTATGCATATGTTGCATTATAACTGTTCATTTTGAAACTTAATTTTCAGTTTTAGATGGTTTTTAAATGGTTGGAAACTGGTAAGGCCGAGTGTGGTCCTCACCAAAAGGCTAAAAATGTGTCTAAATCTAGCTCCTCGAAGAAAATAAGATGTGTAGTTACATGTAAATCATTTTTCTCAGTTAAGTACACCATTTATGTGTAGTAGATATCACGAATGAGTAAAATAATATTGTTCACAGGTATAAAATTGAGTTTTAAAGCCCCAATAGGTCAAATAAGGCATCTGCTAAATGTCGAAATTGACAGAAATCTGCAATTTTGAGCCCTAATTGTCAATTTCTGGGTAATTATTTTCTCCAAATTACCTTATTTATTAAGTCTTACATTATCTATTTGTCAGACATTTATGAGTGTTTGTGCATTTATTTTATGGACACTTATCAGAAGTTGATATATGGTGGAACAATACAACAAAATAAGCTACAAATGGCAAAATCCTGCTAATTTGGATGTTGGATGCTTTCAATCTAGGAAAATGATAACTCTTCCTATAATTATTTGAAATAGCTCCTTTTACCCTACCACATTAATTGATTCTGGTATAAACAGAGGGTGCTGGAACTATTTGATAAACTTTTGAGCTGTTCTGGTTTCTAGGATTTGACTGCGACGAAAACATAATGGCAAATTATCAAGAAAGCTCCTTTTGGTACCTCAACACAACCTCATTATTTTGTATTAAAATCATAACATATGGAGACATTTATTAAAGTGCTCACTGAATGGGAATGAGTTTAGTGGCCCAAGACCCACTTGGTTTTGGCCTAAACCACGTCTACAAGTCTACAAATTAGGCCAAAATCAATGGAGGCAGAATTTAACACCCAGGTACACTGGTAAGGAGATAACGATGGGAGAAGGGTCGAGACTAAAAAGGGGAGGGACGGAGAAGACTTGCCAAGATGATGGTTGAAGAAGACTAGGAAAGAGAAGGGATAGAGGAGACTGCAAAATGGGAGGGATAGAGGGATAAAGGAGTGATGAGAAAATGAAGAATGAAGAGGGAGTCATTTTTGCCCAATCAACAGTGGTGCTGGCTGTTTAGAGGATGAGACAAGGAAGAAGGAGGGAGTGTTAGACTAGGAAAGAGGAGAGATGGGGGTGACAAGGAATGAGGAGTCTAGGAAAGAGGAGTAATGGAGACTACAAAAATGAAAGAGGAGACCCACAATTGGGAGGGAGGGATGAGACTCGTAATCATAAGCGAGAGATGAGGCTTGGAAGGAGCGGTTATGGAAGACTAGGAATTAGGAAGGATGAAGAGAACTGGGCTAGAGCAGTGTTGGAGGATATTTAAAGAATGCACGAATGGAGGAGACCAGCAAGGAGGGAGAAAGGATAGAGATGAATAAGAAGGGCTGGCAGTAGAGCAACCAAAGGGCGGTCTGACTGACAAGCCACTCTGCGCTAAAGATGGTACCAAAACCAGAGACTAGAAGAGGGAAAAGAGGAAAGAAATTAGAAAGAATTAAGGAAGGGGAACTACACAGAAATACAGTGGCCGGTTAACATATCTAAGGAGCCTTAAAAAGAGGATCAGAGAAGAATATCAAGGAAGGTTGAGGGAGGCCGGAGAATGTGGGGTAGGGAGGTCCTGTGAGGCAACCAACAAAGAGGAGAAGGTTAGAATGGAAAATGGAAGAGACTATAAAGTGGGTAGCATGGGGGAAGGAGACAAGGCCCTGTTTCCGACTCACCAAGTCCTATAAAACCTTCCTGTAGTATATCAAAGAGAAGTAATGTCGACCAGCATTCCAGCAATGAGGAGGGTTTGAGGAGACCAACTTGCAGAAGGGATGGACGAAAATAGGAAAGAGGAGACCAGCACGGAGAAGTGATAAAGGCAACCAGTACTGAGAAGAGATTGATGAGACCAGTAGGTGGAAGGGATGAAGGAGACTAGGAAAGAGGAGGGAGGGCAGAGACTGGGAAGGAGGCGATTACGAAGGAAGATGGTGACTAGGTAAGTGGAAGAAGGGATAAATAGCATAGAGGATGCTGTTGGCTTGGTAGCATCCATAGAATAAATTCACAAACAGACATAAATGTCTGACAAAAAGATAACATCAGACTTAATCAATTAGCTAAATTGAAAGAGGAGGGAGGGCATGAGACTGGGAAGGAGGAGATTACAAAGGAAGATGGAGACCAGGAAAGTGGAAGAAGGAATGAATAGCATAGAGGATGCTGTTAGCTTGGTAGCGTCCATAGAATAGCTAAATTGAAAGAGGAGGAAGAGCATGAGACTGGGAAGGAGGAGATTATGAAGATTGAGACTAGGAAAGTGGAAGACGGGGTAAATATCATAGAGGATGCTGTTAGCGTGGTATACTGGTATAGTGTCCATAGAATAAATTCATAAACAGACATAAATGTCTGACAAAAAGATAATATCAGACTTATTCAATTAGCTAAATTGAAAGAGGAGGGAGGGTAGAGACTTGGAAGGAGGAGATTACGAAGGAAAATGGAGACCAGGAAAGTGGAAGAAGGAATGAATAGCATAGAGGATGCTGTTGGCTTGGTAGCATCCATAGAATAAATTCACAAACAGACATAAATGTCTGACAAAAAGATAACATCAGACTTAATCAATTAGCTAAATTGAAAGAGGAGGGAGGGCATGAGACTGGAAAGGAGGAGATTACGAAGGAAGATGGAGACCAGGAAAGTGGAAGAAGGAATGAATAGCATAGAGGATGCTGTTGGCTTGGTAGCATCCATAGAATAAATTCACAAACAGACATAAATGTCTGACAAAAAGATAACATCAGACTTAATCAATTAGCTAAATTGAAAGAGGAGGGAGGGCAGAGACTGGGAAGGAGGAGATTACGAAGGAAGATGGAGACCAGGAAAGTGGAAGAAGGAATAAATAGCATAGAGGATGCTGTTAGCTTGGTAGTGTCCATAGAATAAATTCACAAACAGACATAAATTTCTGACAAAAAGATAATATCAGACTTAATCAATTAGCTAAATTGAAATGAGTTAACAAAATTGCACAGATATTGCACAGAAATTGACAATTAAGGCTCAAAACTGCAGATTTCTGTCAATTTCGACATTTAGCAGATGCCTCTTTTGACCTATTGGGGCTTTAAAACTCAATTTTATAACAACATTAGTTTATTTATTCATGAAATCTACTTCACACAAATGTTACCCTGGCTGAGAAAAATGATTTACATGTAGCTACACAATCATCTTATTTTCCTCGAGGAGCTAGATTTATGCACATTTTTAGCATTTTGGTTAGGACTACTCTCGGCCTTACCAGTTTCCAACCATTTAAAAACCATCTAAAACTGAAAATTAAGTTTCAAAATGAACAGTTATAATGCAACATATGCATAATAACCTTGTTATTGTTTGTTTCATTGAATATAATTAACCATAAACCAGATTGAGACAAAATGTTGCATCAAATTCGGAAATTTGGGAAAATCCGAATTTCTGCGATCTGCTCCCTAACATTGATTTAGACTCAATTTTGACCCCTTAATGAAAAATTTCAAATCAAATAGATGCAGCAGCATTGAATTATGCTGCAGTGGTGTTATGAGTAATTTAGGGATGATTTACAGCACAAATGAGTTGGTTTTGTCATATCAGAACCAACGTTTTTGATTCTTTGTCGGCCATTTTGTTTTCCAGACTGTTGAACCCCTAAAAATAAAAATGGAGCACTAAATGTTACTGAAATAGTTCCAACAGCATCTGTTTAAGAAGCTGAATGTATGGTCCATATTGTCATATTTTTGACGATTTTTGTCATTTTGGCGGCCATTTTGTTTTGCCATTTTGACCCCTTAAAATTAAAAATCCAGCTCGGTAACAAGCGGATTCAGAATCAACACCCTCAAATTAGGTTAAAACCACTTGTTACCAACTTTTAACAAAAAATGCCTATTACATTTTTTACAGAGGCTTTTTTGAGAATCTCTCCTAGACTATTAAAAATGGTTCCAAAATAATTTTCAAGATGTTTTTTATCAATCACATACCATTACATTTTCCTGAATTGGTTTTAGCAGATTCGGCAGAGTGCCAAAGTAAGCATGTCTGATCACGAGTAAGTTTGGTCGTCCAAAATTGTCCTCATGAGGCATAAAAAATATCTTTTTAAGAGGAAAAAGCTATACTACATATTTGAGGAATATTTTATTGATATTTATTCATTACCTCACAGATGTACTTAGTAATAGGTTTACTTGCTCCAGGAAGCAACAGAGAGATAACAAAAGGGTTGGAAAGTTTAAGGTACCTTAACTTTTCGTGAAATCTGCCTAAGCTTAAATACAGTGATATTTCCAAAGAAGTAAAATGGTGGAACCATGTTGAAAATGTTGGCTACATGTGGCTCCATCTATACTAAAACTATTTAGCAACTTGTAGCACCATCTACATGTGAAATGTCCACTCCATGAATGGCAGTAGGTTTTTTTATGAAGATTGTTCAAGACCACATGCTCCTTATGTAAAAAAGCCCTTTTACACAGATGCACTTGTGTTCACAAAACATCCTATAAATTATAGTATAAAATTCGGTACTATTACATGGAGTGGACAACTTACCATGTGATATTTCAAGGTCTGAAAAAAATCTTATGGAAACAGATTAGTAACCATAATTACTCTCAGTCATGCACTGCAATGCAGGCACAATCTTGTGATGAGGTTTCCACAATGATACAGCTCAGAGAAGCCATTTACGGCACTCATGGGTTGAGACAAGGGGAACATTGCCCAAGGTTCCCACACCATAGCATTCTCCAGTGTTGGTGACAAGAAGACTAGGGAGTCTGTCACATTATGTACCCTATTAATTCAGGGAAGTGCAGGGTCTTTTAGTTGCTCCAAGGTTGAACACTGGATACAACCCGCCTTATTTAATATCCCATGACTTTGACAGGTTCAGAAAACTATTTTTGGTTAGCACAAGAATCAGGCTGCTATGCGATTTATCTCCAGCTCTTAGGCTAATCATTGTACTGACGTTTTGACAATGATTCGAGATAACATTTTAATATGCAAAATAAGCACTATTATGGGGAAGGAAGTTTCTGTTCTAGGAAAATATTTTGAGGAGAAAGGTCAAGGACAGAACATCAAATTCAATGAGGAGAAAGGTCAAGGACAGAACAACAAATTCAACCTACCCACAGTATCAGGTTTGGTTGCTTGGATTGCAAGGTATCCCATTTCTTGTAAAAATCCAAGCGGGGAATAATTTTTCTGGACGATTTCTGCATCGACTTTGTCAAAGAAGAGACTCGGAAATATCGACCCCAAAATCAGGTGAGTCTGCGCCATTTTATCTGTTGGAGATGCTAAAAAGATATTGAGATGCACGCCCAATACATTCCTGAAATATGAGAATCATATCATACAGTATATTGGATGGGAAGGACTCCAATATGGTGTCCAATGTGGAGTCCAATATAAAATTGGATGCACACCCATTTTCTGAAACATGAGAATTTATTGTACAAAAAAATGGAGTAGAAGGGGTCCCAATAAGGAGTTTAATTTGATGCACAGTGCACACTTAACACTTTACCGGATATGAGAATAATAGAGAGGTTTTGCTACACATTCACGTGTGACGTATACGTGTGCAAGTGCTATCTTATTACATTGTTGTTATGGCACATGGAAACGTGCAGCAAAACCTCTCAAATCAATTACAGCCAAGGGTATATTATAAGTTATCCCATGTCTAGCCAACTTTTGTCCCTCATAATGAGCTTTTCCCTGGTCAATACAGATTGAGAGAGGGAAATACAACAGAAAGAAACAGGGATATATTTAGTTCAACCAATCAAATTCCTTTGGCTAATTAGCCAGCAGGGATATACTGAAAGATAATGAGATAAACAGGGATATACTGGAACTGACCAATCAAAAGACAACAGTGCCCCTATATGTCATGCTTATTAGCATGTAGATACCAGCATATTTGCTGATTGTTGTGATTTAAGGCAATTAAGTGCTGCCAATTAAGAGTATTGATTTTTTTTGTAGCACAGCTGCATTCACATTGAGTGCTTCAAACTGTTTTACATTGATATAAAATAAAAGTATTAAAAAGAAAAAGACATGGGATAAAAAGGTTATACCATGGGTTGCGGCAGTATATCCCTGGTATAGTCACCCTCGACCCCGTATATCCCTCGACCCTTCGGGTCTCGGGATATACTGGATCTTGGGTGACTATACCTGGGATATACTGCCTCCACCCATGGTATAACCTCATATTATCAGACCAGGCATATTTTATTAGCTTTTTGATCGAACGACATTACACATTTTATGCTGACAAAAGAAAGAAGAAGCTTTTATTTGTTTACAACACCATAAAAACTTGACTTTACATATTTTGTTTTTCCTACTGACTGACCCCTAGAAAAAGTGTTTTGAGAATTGTTTCAAAGGATGCATACTCAGGATAATTTGCAGCCATGAAAGTGGCGACAAAACTTCCCCAGTCTCCTCCTTGGACGTAAAACTTTTCGAACCCAAGTCGTAGCATCAGTATGCGGAAGATTTCCATTGTATCACCTTGGTCAAACCCTGGAAACAAAATAAATTGATCTTTGTATAACCCTGGAAATAAATAAATTGACCTTGGTCACACCCTGGAATTAAGAAGTAAATTGTCCTTCATCAAAGCCTTAAAATAAGGAAAAATGAAAGTAGGATTTTTTTTGTTGGTCTCTGATGCAAGAATGGAAAGAGTGATTTGAATATAACCAATGGCAATCATTCAGCTCAATAGTATAATATCTATGTCATCTAATGCCTAATGATAGTCTCCTTTTTTTATGAGCGTTCTCCGAGAAGCCATAGGAGGAATGGAGGGAGCGATTTAAAGTAATACACTATCATTATATAACAAATTTGATAGCTCTCTAATAGTCATTCCTACAAATGTTGTCTAATGCTTTGAAACAGTCTACCTTTCTTATGAACAGCCTCAGAGCAGCCATAGCTTTGTATATGAGGATCAATATACATTGTACGTAGAACTATCCTGTAAAACCGACACCAGTATATAATAGTTCAACAAAAGTTCAAACAATTTTATCAAATACTTTATTACAGTCTATACCTTTCTTATGAGCGGCTTCAGAGAAGCCGAAGCCAGGAATAGATGGAGCGATGACCTCAAAGGCATCTTCTGCTTTTCCTCCATGTGCGACTGGGTCCGTCAACATCGGAATAATCTAAAATGGAGAGAAAAAAGGGAGACCAGCAATTTAGAAGTGAGTGTGGTGTGAAACGTGGCATGTTTTAAATATGCAACATGTTGAAGACTCATGCTCTCTCTCCCATCATCAACTCAGCCCAGTTAGTGCCCAGAACTGGGCTGAGAGATCAAAGATGTTGTTTTTTTAGGTGTCTCATGGAACGTCATAAATACTAGGGATGTACCGATCCGATACTCAGGATCTGTATCGGTGCCGATCCAGCACTAAAGAGCAGTATTGGATCGGATTGGTAGCACTACTCTACATTTAGCCAATGGTATTGGTATTGGAATGGTATCGGAAATCGGTGGTATTATCAACAAAATACCAGTGTCGGTATCGGATCAGAAGAGAAAAAGTGGTATCGGTGCATCCCTAAAATACTGTATTAATTTTCAATGCATTGGAGATTGAGAGAGCCTGTACTGAATTATTAAAACCCTTGACAATGGTGGTGAAAGCAATACACATATAGAAAAATGTAGGACGGAAACAGTTTTGATTTACCTTATGAAATTCCCAAACTGACCCTGGCCATCCGTGGATTATTAGTAAAGGTTTTCCTGAAATGTGTAAAAAAAATGTGTAATTATTTTGTAACGACATGTATGCAGCAGCTTCAATTATTACCGGTATTCATTTTTTAATGAACTCAAATTTCTGTAAAATTTCAGTCAAACTTTAAGTGACATTATTATGTAAGTGAGAAAGGGGTTTCATCGTTTCAAGGCGCAATTTGATTGTTTTGCCTGTACCTTTAATATTTCCCTTAGGTTTGGCGTGTATGAAGTGGATATCGAGCCCCTGGATCTTTGTGATGAATTGTGGGAAACTGTTGATGATGGCTTCCTGCTTCCTCCACTCGTACTTGTCCTTCCAGTAGCTCACAACTTCCTGGAAAAGACAGAGCTTTTTTTGTATGATTTCACATCAATTTTGGAATACATATAGAGCAGCTACAGATTGGTTATTTACATATTTGTTTAATCCAACTAGCACATTATTTTGAAGGGAGGATGATAATTTTGAAAACAATTAAAACAAACCAGTTGATAAAATATAATATTGACATTTTGCTAAGATGTCTATATATATCATCAAGTTTATTGCTTATCCTATTAGGGTGCTTATATGCATCTTTTGATATAATTTATCATAGAATGGTTTTTCATACCTTTAAGTAAGTGGTCTGGAAGCCGTATTGGAAATTGCCTTCCTCTAAACTTTCTCCAAACCTTGTGTTTGCCAGACGAGATTTGAGATCTTTCAAATCCGCGTCACTCACTTTGACCTGCAAAGAGAATTCCGGCAAACTATTTAAAATTGAAAACGATCACATTTCCCGTGTCCTTGATAACCCAGGAAGCAATACATTCCCATTTTCGGACAATCAGCATCGAACCATAATAGGATGGTCCACATTTCAATGGGAAAAATCAAATCTCTTAAAACCGCCAATTTGAAAGAAGAAATTAACGACCACATAAGTAAAACTAACCTTTGCAAAATTTCAGACAAATCAGTTAATTAGAGGTGGAACAATATAATGTTATAAAGCCTTTGAAGTTTGTAATGTAATTCCTCATTAGCGAAACTGAAAAATTGGTAAATCTCTCCCGTCTTGCTCAGAAGTGAATATTTGTTGACGAGTATTTAGTATATGATAATGTTGGCATGGCAAAGTAATACCTATAAGGAGGTTATTTTTGAATTATTATTCATAATAAGTAAATTATGTGCCTGTTTTTAAGAAAAAAGCCTGATAATTGACCTATGTAATATCTATGCTGACCTGCTACAAAAACTTAGTAAGCAAAAAAGAATATCAGGACTGTATTGGACATCCTGGAAATACTAAAAAAAAAGTTATGCGATCAAAATATTAGCTGTCATTGCAAGACTTGCGAATAGGCTACCGATAATTTTTAAGGCTGCTGATGGACGATCGCATGCCATGCACCTCTAATATCTATTGTTTTTGCTGAAATGTTTATACAATACTTTGTATCTATATAAGATCACAATGCAACATTCAAATCAGAGAAATTTAGAGGAAAGTGTTTTTGGACTACCCTACACTGTAATTTTGTCACACATCCATTGAGACATCCTGTGCTAGTCGGTTGTCTCATGTCAATTCACATATTTTCATTAGAATATCCACCATACACAATATAAAGATAATAAATAACTACTCACACTTCAAAACGAAACCTTTTTAAAAGTGACAGAACTTGTAGACTACTCAAGAGAAAGTGTTGTAACTTTCCAAGCTTGCTTGCATGTATTACAGTCGACGAATGACGAATACCCACATTCAGTTGCTAGTAAACATCAACGTCCTCACAACAGGTCCTATCCATTGCATTGAAATTAACATGACAGTGAGGAACTTGTGACCTCATTGATACTAAGTGGATGGCGGGTTTTGATAGCATTGAAAGTATAGAATATCACCTCACAAATTGCGTATGAGTCATAGAGAATAGCATGTAAGGATAGGTACGTATATGACTGCACACGGAATATTTCAGTCCAATTCTGTAAGCACTTAACATGCACTGACTGCACTGATTTCAAATTTTCAACAAAGAGTCCTTCTACAGTTTTCCATGACTTTCCCTTCCACATTATTAACAACACACTTTTTCTTGTTGAATCTTCCAATTCTTTCTCATTCCTTTTCCACCATGGGTAATTCTAGTTACCTTGTGTTTGTGGATAGTAACATCATCAACACACTTTTTCTTGTTGAATCTTCCAATTTTTTTTCATTCCTTTTCTACCATGGGTAATTCTAGTTATCTATTTTTGTGGATAGTAACATCATCAACACACTTTTTCTTGTTGAATCTTCCAATTCTTTCTCATTCCTTTTCCCCCATGGGTAATTCTAGTTACCTTATATTTGTGGATAGCAACATCATCAACACACGTTTTCTTGTTGAATCTTCCAATTCTTTCTCTTTCCTTTTCCATCATGGGTAATTCTAGTTACCTTATATTTGTGGATAGCAACATCATCAACACACGTTTTCTTGTTGAATCTTCCAATTCTTTCTCATTCCTTTTCAACCATGGGTAATACTAGTTACCTTGTGTTTGTGGATAGTAACATCGTCTTCTTTGGGTAATCCTCTTCCCCAGTATTTCCATTGTATGGGTAGTGGCACTGATGAATCATATTGGCAGATTTGGGAATATCCTATCAAAATAGCTATAACTCCTAGAATTACAATTGTCAATTTTGTAAGAAATTCCATATTTGCAGGTTGCAGATGACGTCTTTGAAGCTTTGTAAGTCACTCAGTTATTGTTGATATCTTTTCATTTCAAGTCTAAGAAGCTTGAGCACTTCACTCTGTGCATTTTTATTTATAAAAAATAAGTAGGTCATTTAATTCTGGTCTATACGACAGTCAAAAATGAGAACATCATAAACAAGGACATTTGTTGGGGTTAGCCAGGCATGTTGTTTATTTATTTACATGTATACTGCTGGCCAAAAGTCTGGAAATGGTGTGTTGTTCATTATGGGGTCAGTGTCTAGATGGGCTTAATAATATTATTGTTCCATGACCCCTATGTAACAAGCCTCCTGATTGGCCAACAACCCACCTGCATAATGTGATGTTCACCTGTGTGCAGTGGTGTGTGACAGGCTGGTCAATAACAAATGCATTATTCCGAAAAAAGTAAACTTCCACAAAATAAAATTTTCCGAAAAAATAAAATTTTCCCCCAAAATAAATGGAACAAAATAATTGTGGACTTCAGTTTCGGTCAATATCAGTTTTACGGACCTGACCTAGTGATATTCACCTCGGCCTGCGGCCTCGGTGAATATCACCGGTCAGGTCCGTAAAACCTGATATTGACCTCAACCCAAGTCCATAATTGCATATTATCTTTGCTGAAAAAAGGTTTGTGTAAAACAGAAAAAAGTAACATTAGCTGGTATGAGTCAAAAAGTTTTTTTGGAATTTCAGACAAAAGGTATATACGTATTTTTGACCTTTCATTGATCAAATCGCGAAAAATTGATGAGGACTGACAATCACCTATAATAATAATAATAATAAGCATTTGTATAGCGCTAATTCCAGTAAACTGCTCACTAGCGCTTGTGCATGCTGGATTTATCTGTAGAAACTTTTAAATAGGTAAGTCTTAAGATTTCTCTTGAAACCTTCAAGTGTTTTGGAGGCCTTGACTATCTCTGGGAGTTGGTTCCACAGTTTCGGAGCGGCATGTGAAAAGGCTCTGTCTTCATACTTGTTTTAATTGCAGGCGGGTGGTTCATTTAAAAGAGCATTTTGTTATTGCTTCTCAGATTACAGTTTCGTTCAGATTTTGGCTGAATCATATTTTGAATATATAAGGGAGCTTGCCCGTTTATTGCTTTCCTAGTTGTTAACATGAGTTTGAATTGTATTCTTGCTGGAATGGGCAGCCAATGTAGCTGCTTCCTATGCTGGCTTACACTGTCGCGCTTTCTCAATTTTTCAATGAGTCGAACGGCTGAGTTTTGGGCCACTTGAAGTGTATGTAGCAAACGACTCGATGTTCCATAAAGAAGACCATTTCCATAGTCTAGGTGAGGTGTGACAAGGGCATTGACCGCTGTTTTACAGGTTTCCTTGTCCAATGACTTCCTGATTTTTGAAATGTTTCTAATATTGAAATAGGCATTCCGACACATTTTGTTGACTTGTTTTTCCATGGTCATGTTTTTGTCAAAGATTACACCCAGATTTTTAACATGATCGACTGCATTAATTTTGACATTGTCGACATGGATTGATGATACTTGGAGTTTATTTAGTTGATGTGGACTGCCAATAAGCAGTAGTTCTGTTTTTTCTCCATTGTTACACAGCTTATTTTCATGGAGAAATTTTCTGATATCCTAGTGTGATATACACAAAATTTTAGATGAGCACCAGCTAACATTCATTTTGTCTGTTTTACACAAACCTTTTTTTTTTTTCAGTACATTGCAGTAATGTTATGACAACGTTGCAATGTTAATGAAACATAATTGTTTGGTAGAAATAATGTTGTCACAATGTTGTAAAGCAACTTCAAGATATAGACGTTAGCATGAAACAACTGATTACCTGGTTGTGGTAACATTATCACGACAATTTGAAAAAATCTTAGTTAATTGACCTCTTGCACTAACTGCCATACACTATGTTGGCTAAACCCCGCTCTCCCCTATTAATCTATGTATACACATGTATCTATCTGTATGTCTATATCTTTATAAAAGTTTTAGGACCCTCGAGGATGAGATCGTTTTACCAAATCTTGAAGGGACCTATTATCCTACAAATTAAAATTGGATAGAATCATTTTCTGCTGTCAGTTTACCTTTAGAAATGAAAAGTTATTACAGCTATAAATATCAAGGCGGCACTAATACCTGATCTTTAAATTTGGATGCCAGAGTGTCTGTCAGAAAACATGACTCAACAAAACAAAATGGTCCGAAATCTATGTCAGAATCTCCAACATCCACGCCAAAAAAGATGTTCCGAATACCTTCAATATATATACGTAGTGCAAATATGCCACTCCCTAATAAATTGGAATACAGCACTAACAGCAGCTTGGAGTATTTATTGATCTGAAAAGTGTAATTTTAAAGCATTTAAATAAGATCCCTTAGCGAAATAGATAAGATGCTTTGGAATTTCGCAAAAGCTAAGGGGGCGACAACTTAACGGTAACGGCAGCAGTAATTATCTAAATATGTTAAAGCGTATGTAGTCCCTGGTTATTCATTCCTGAGTCAAGCAACGCCTTGTTAAGAAAGAATGCCACTTAGGAATTATTTACTTCAGGATTACCCAGAAAATATTTATTTATTACACCGAAACTGAGGAAGAACTTATTTACTTAAAAAACTCCAAGCACCGATGCCCCCCCCCCTACAATGGTTGTCCCAAAACAACTTTTTTTTACCAAAATAAAATGAGTTCTTTCTCAGCAGTCTTGATAAAAATTTATGGTGGAATTACTATCTCCATTTGCTATGTTGGATTTAGAAGTAAATAATTTTGGCAGTGGGACACTTAAAATTCATTTAATCTGTCACTGTTTCCGTGAAAAGTTAATTTATTCCTGCTTAGAAAAATTCCCCAGTCTTCTAAGAATGTAATGATTGCCCCCTAATTTTTTTTTCACTATGTGCATGTACATTATAGTGACTCATAACAATTTACATAGATAACAGTATGTCTGCAAAGTTGATTTAGGAGTTAGGAGCAATGTTTGATTGTTCATCTTTCACACTGTTGCTGCAGTACTTGCTTAAGGATGGCCTTGAGTGCAGCAAATAGATAGAGCCAAAGCTTAATGTATAGTCCTTGGTGCAATTCAGATGGCCAGTTAATCTGAGCATCTCACAAGTGGATTGTGTTGTTCCTACAACTACTAGTCAACTGGTCTGGTAACTATTATATGTTGTGACAAACACGGAGAAGGACAAACACTCTCTCTGGTGACAATGGTTGTATCACGAGGAAATTTGCCAATATTACAAAACAAATATTTGCTCAGACAAAACAACACAGTAACAGAAGACTTCAGTTACAGTGTAACAGATGTTTTGCTGCCTTCAGTCAATGTTTGCTCTGTGCTACTGGGTCATTGTACGTCTTTGTGTTTATGAGAATCAGTGTTACAGTGCTATAGTGCTGGAAGACACAAGTACCAAAGTAAAATTTTACATGGCTGGCCATGAAATTTTGTTTGTTATAGTTAAATAGAACATAATGCTGTCACAGAGAAAATTATTGGTCCTGGCCTTGATTTGTTTGTGTTTTACGCCTCTGCAGCACCTTAGTGGGCTATATTGAGGCAGGCGATCTCCGTATGATGATGAGATGAGAAGACCTGTGAGTCTGGAACATACCCTATTAATTCAGTGATGCCCAGGGTCTTTCAGTTGCCCCAGCATAGAATACTGGATACAACCCGCCTCCATTTAATGTCCCATGGGCTCGGACTAAAGTGAGTTCCCGAGGTTTGGTCCTGGCCTTGAATTCAACCATAAAGACTCATTTTTGAAAGTTGTCATCAGCCAAGTCTGGCAACAGACACTTAATCAATAAGGTTACAATCAATAAGCTCAAGATGAGAACATGTCAGATCTGTGCCCTGAGAAGGCTTTTTGGGTCAGTGTGGGCATACAATTTGAAAGTTATTGTTCTTGTACATGCTACGGAGCAAACACACTCCCAAGTAGGCCTATATATGCCTGTCTTTGCATCAATGACCACATGCATTCTTCGTTCCAGTAGTCAAGTCCTTATGTTTGTTGGGATATACATTATACAGAGTTCCCAAAATTAATTTTTCAAAATTCATATACTCCGAATATAATATTATGAACAAGAGCTTTTAATGCATCAGCTTTGAGTCTAGTCTCTTTATGGTTTTGAAGCTGTGTGACGTAATTACCAAATAAGCTAAAACTAATCTACAGTAAAAACAGAACACTTCACTAGCCTTTCCTGTACTCATTATTCCAAAAAATCGACTAAATTGTTATATTTCTTATCATGAGAAGATTAGCAAGATTGAAAATATGAAAAAATAGACTAATATATTAAAGATATTGCCAAGTCAGAGCATCAAGGAATTGTATATCTTGCTCTACCTCCCTAAGCAGGAAGTGGTGGGATCCTTATACCTACTTGTAGATTGACCGCAGACTGATTTAGTTATGTAAATTTAGTTACTATGTTGCAATAATGTTTTTCGGCAAACGAAGGGTTTTCCAATTTTTTTTTATAGAATCTTGTGAGTAGTTTTCATAGGACTCTTCATATTCTCCGAACAAGATTTGAGTAGAACATTGTGAAGCTTCCGCCACCACTTCAGCTTCACTCTTGACCCAAATTCTAAATAGGAAAATATGTGACAGTTGTCAGAACCATTATGACCAACTACATATTTACCAACTAAGAGTTAGGGAGTAGCAGTGCATTGGGTATACAGCAAGGTTAACCTATTTGATTTTTTATGCCATTTGTTTGTAAGATCGTAGTCATGACAATTGCATTAATCAAGACGAATCATAACATGATTTAGACAGATTTGAGTGACATAGAATAAACGAGAAACCAAATAAACATAGGGAAAGTATTAGGTAAGAACATAAAAAACACAGAATCACAGAACGGAGAGTTGAATGAAATACAAAGATACTAATATCTAAAGCCATTATAATATAATATATCCATTCAGCAGTTTAGTATAAAATGTAAACTTGTAGTGTATATTTCTGTATCTAAGAAGGTTCAGATAGCAATATGCCATTTAATTTTTTATTCACCTAATATAAGCTAAAATGACCTATTGTTGTTAGATGGCTGGTCATTACACATTCAACAGGCAGGCAAAAATTATTAACTTTTTAAAAGAATGTTAAGATGATTGTTGTTGTGTATGTTATACTGGAAATTTTAATGTTATAAAATCTATCAAAAATTATATTTGTTGTACCACATATATTTCAGATGCTTTGATTTATTGCCAGTGCCATCGAAGGGTATGGCAGCAATAACATTTAAAGTTTTATATTCATCTTTTCAGATATGCAAGGCTTAAAGTGTTGAATGCTGTCAGGCTAAATCACCTTTTCTTACTATTGTAGACATATGATTATTATCATTCTGATATTTCTTACTATTGTACACATATGATTATTATCATTCTGATATTCATTTATGCGGACACGTTTCAAATAATCCCAGCTTATTTGCATCAATGATTTGATGAATGACAATCCTTCACAGTTGCCATTCATTCACCTAATCCATCATATCTGTCATCTCGAATAATTGGTTATTGGATTTTCTACAAAATGAAATATTAGATTTTGCTAAAAGAGTGATACTCATTGTTGATTTTAGTGACAGAAACCTCTATAATTCAAATGCATGATGAATTCTTGATTTCAATTTCATTTTCTTGGTTCCTCTGGTAGATGTAAAAGTTTTAAAAACACTATTTTGTTTCTATGCCAATAAACCAATGGTGTTTTTCACTTTACTGGAAATCGTTTTGTTTATCTATTCCAGTATTCCTCTTTATTTGCAACAGCATAGCCTGTTCAGCGTGAGCAGTTTTGCCCATCAATAAAATTACATGTCTTCTTGCAATGTAAGGTTCAAATGGCGATTGAAACACTAGAACTTAAGGATGCTTTCCAGGACTAGGGATAACACAGCATCTTCTTAGAGATATGAAACTTATGTCAGATTAAGGTAATTTCAAATGGTAAATGTAATCTGAATATAGTTGCACTCAAAGAATCTGAATTCAGTAATCTACCATGCCTTACCTTACCTAAAGCTCACTTCTTATTCACTATGGCACATATATTCCAAACAGTATCTGTTTCTTTTCATATACCATAATTATATGGTACAGTGGGTTGTGGAAGTATACACCCCCCTGGAGTGGTCTTCAGTTTTCTGTCTTATCTTCCTTCAGAAATGCATCATCAATCCCATACTCCTGCATGCTTATACTGACCTCTCTTGCAATCTATATTCACTATGAAATTCTAGTTGGTAAGTCATGGACAAGTATTAAAAATTAATTCAGTGTTGCGAAAGTATACACCCCCTTCGTGTAGTGAAAATGTATGCAGCTATGAAAAGTTTCCAGCTTCTGGAAGTCCAAGAGAGCACTATGTGAACGATGATCTATAGTGTTTAAGCAATTAGTGCTGTTTTAAGTAATTCTTTAGAAAGTTCCTTCTTGTGTAGACTGGTCCAAAGCATGTATTCCAGGTGCTGTTTTCGCCTGTCATTCACATTTGTTTCTCAGATAAATGAAAAAATATCAAGGAAATGAGGTGGACAGGTGTATACCTAACCTGATAGAACCCAAGACACTTTCCAGTTTGATATATTTGATAGAACTAAATGAGTATTATCAAATTTTTCAATAATTTTCATAATTATTTTATCACAAATTGGGAGACGGGTAAAAATATTACTTAAACTTAATTGAGCATTGTCAAATCGTATCTACTTTACATTCATAGCTAGTAGAACCACACAATAATGGCTTTATTGAAAACACATATTTTAAGACACAAGACATCAAATGGCAGAGTGCCAAATCTAAGCATCGCCACAGATTCCTGTGATCGTACATATTTTCAACTTCTATTGCAGATACTGAACCAAAACTTTTTTCAGGTTGTATTAGGGTGTGTCCCTGCCTGGCCAGCACTTTTCTTGCTTTTTGGGGACTTCCCAAGGAAAGAGTATCCCAACAGCTTTTGTCAGGTATAAATGTCAGCTCATTCTGACACTTCCGTGGGGGATGCTGATATGTACTTAGTGCTCAAAATATTTTTGTTTCCCCATTCAACCCCTTAACGACTCAAATGCAGCTTAGCAACATCATTAGATATCCGTTTTATTTTCATATTGAATTTTTTACAATTTTTATTAACAGTAGGTTGATTTGGTGACATTGTCCATCCACAGTCGACCACAGAAGTTACAGAAATTGGATAAAACAATCCAAAATGTTAAAAACCAATCAGAGATCAACTATTTATGTAATAATTTTACTTTTTCAGGTTGAAAAAAATTATTATCACTGAAAAAATGTCAACAACTTTCAAGGGGTGTATACTTTTGCAAAACTAATTTTTGCTAGTTTGATTTTTTCTACTCTTCCATGACTTACCACCCAGCATGTTATGGTGAATATATGTTACGTGAGAGGTTGGTATGAACATGCAGAAGTATGGATAATGATGTATTTCTGAAGGAAGATATGACAGAAAATTGAAGACAACTCCAGGGGGTTGCATACTTCTGCAACCCACTGTATATGAGGAGAAACCGTTTGGCACATTCTGGTTAATGTAACAAAGCTGCTTGCACTCAGTTACCTTGAGAGGAAATCACTACACATAGTCATGAATATATTCAAGAACTCACGCTTTGTCATTCTGAGGATCGGTTACACAGTAAATATATGAAAAAGTATAGATTGATGTAGTAATGGCAGAATATATCATAATGGAATGACAATGTTATTATCAAACAAAATTATCCGAGAATTTTTATTACCATATGGGAAATTTGCATTGATGTGAATCCCTTTATTACAATTCTTGTTTCGATTTCAAAAATGAAATATTTTTGTTATCTTATATGAAGATGTGAATGAAATAAAAGACTTTAACATACCCTGCAGGACATAGCATCTTATGTCTCTGGAGTGCCTGTAATGGAGTGTCCTTTTAAAGCTGACTGTATCTGTGTCGATCACAAATAAAATTTATGTAGGCATCCTTTTTAGCTGATTTGAGCTGCAAAATTGTGAATAAAGCTGGATTTCACCATCTCTAATTATTTTGTACAAAAACCCTAATGCACCATGGCAAGTGGGAGTGCCTTTAAATAGTCAACATTTTCCAGCCCCGTGCAGGCAATTCCTGCCATTAGCTTTTTCACTCCTGAATACACCTTTCTTCTATTTGTGCGCATTGTAATTTTTGACAATCATCTATAAAAACTTTCTTATTTCCACAAATCTTCCGTATTCACACCCACACCATTCAACAAATATTGACGCAAAAATTGCTAATGCGTACCATTAAGCCAGGTCAATGCACATAACAATGCAAGTAGTACGTCTACCTACTTACCTGCTTCTTTTTTTTATTCTTGTACTATTATCCGATGTATGTTGAATGGACTAGCAGACACTTTCTGAGGAAAAAACAAAATTAATAATGCCAGTGGGAGAAGTCAGAGTACTCATCCAGCATGTATGGCTTAAAAATACACCTTCATATTCTGATTTTTCTGAATTTACCAAAGATTGACAGAAATGGAGAATAACTTTTGAGCAGAATTTCTTGAGGCGTACGTACATGTGTCTGCGATGAGTTCTATCCTGTATTTTCATTTTCAACAATTATTATAGTGAAAACAATCAAATGGGGTATATTTTTCAATAGTCAGCACCTTGAACATTTATGGAATTAATTATCTTGTACTCATTACTGTATAGATGGAGTTACTTCATCTATAGGGCGATTTTTCAATTGTTCGGCTTTAGAAATACAATGTACCTTCGGCAAATATTAGAGACATTAATCTCTGGATGGGTTCAGTTCCCATGAGCGTGTTCAATCAGCAATTCACCAAATATGAATTTGTCATCTAATTTTAGCATAATTATATTGAATTTACACATTAAATTATGCTGCAGATTCACGAAGGTTGTTTTGTCAAATGGGGTATGTAGTTTCCAATTGTATTGTTTTTAGAAATCAATTTCTCTGACCTTTTTAATGCCCAGAGACAGTAAAGTAGATTATCAAAATATTTTGGTATCTTTGGCAGAATAAATATTAAGAGAATATGGTTGTTGCATTTCTTGAGACTGTTGCTGCAGTTCTTGCTCAAGGTTGGCCCGGAGTGCAGTCAATAGAGGGAATTAAGGCTTACAACTGGTCCTTGGGGCAATCCGGAGGGGCCAGTCTGTCTGAGCATCTCTCAAGTGAATTGTGTTGTTCCTCGAAGTAGTCTGATAACTGTTATATTGTGACCAACACAGAGAAAGACAAACATTGCTACTGGTGACAATGATTGTATCCTGAGGTAATTCGGCCATATTGCACAAAAATATTTGCTCACAGGAAACAAAACAACAGGGCACATCAGTTACTGCCAAACACATGCTTTGTTGCCCAAAGTAAATATTTGTTCAATACTACCAGGTCATTCATATTTTGGGTGTCTAGGTTATGACATTTCAGGTTGACATTTGATATTTGAAAACTTTGCAAGATGTCAAAAAATTGTAAGTACCGAATATATTCAGCCCACTGCATGCAAAACAGCTTTATATTCCTGTCTGTATAGTTCTCTCTAATGAAAAGCCGGTGTCAGAACAACCAATTGAGAATGACTTAAATGTTGCAACACCCTTCAATAAGGCATCTGGAAAAGATACAAAGTTTGCAGTTATCGTGAAGTCTTCAAGGTAACCGATAACTTAAAAAACAATAATGTTACAACATTAAAAATGTCTCATCTGCAACTTCGGAAGACCTTTAACTTCAGCTCAGTGTGTGCATAAAATTTGGAAGTTGTTATTGTGCTTGCATGTACATGATCGTGAGCAAATATGACATTCTGCTGCCTGGCAGGAAGTCCATTTTATTTATTGTGGATACATAAAGTTTCCAAAATTCATCTCATGTTTTCACAGTTCCTATATCCTAGATTTATGAACAAGGGCTTTTAAATCCTTAGCTTTGTGTCTGGCCTCTTTATGGCATTGCCTGGCTCAATTACATAATGTACTAATCCAAACAAAACACTGCACTAGTGTATCCTTTTTATCCTGCTAATTTCTCATTCAGCCAGGAAAAATGGCTTAATCATTTTATTCCTTAATGGAAGATTAACACAATTAAAAGTATCAAAAATTGGGTTAAAGATTTAAGATGCAGTCCCGTAAGAAAACCTTGGACTTCGAAAGATATTTTCTTATATAAGCCTGCTTCATCTTCCTACGATACAATTGGAGGTGTCCCTATACCTAATTTCAGATTCGATGCAGACTAATTTAGTTATGTAAATAAATTATAGTTACTATGTGACAATAATGTTTTGTCGTCAAATGAAGATGTTTTTTAGAGACCCTTCATATATTCCAAGCAAGATTAGGAAATCAATGCGACAATTATCCTGAATAGGAAAATAAGTAACAATTTCCAGAACAACTATGGCCTATTACTTAATACTTATTTACCAACATTGGTAACAGAATGGGGTAGGAGGGATGCACTTACCATATCTCTTTCAGTTGCCATTCATCATTCACCTAATTTATTATGGCTGTCTGAGCCTCTCTCATTGAATAATTGGCTGCTGGATTTCTGCAAAATCAAAGATTGGATTTGACTAAATGAGTTATTTAAATTATTGATTATTCTGACTGAAATATCAATAATTCACATGTTTGGTTAAGCAGTGATTTCCTACTCAATTAATATTCTTGGTTCCTCTGTTAAAACGTAAAACAGAAAAGTTCAATTCAAATAGACCAATGGCATATATTTCAGTTTAAATCTGTGTTTATGTGATTTTTGCATTAACATAGCCTACTAGCAGTGTTCAGATCTATTGTAGCCTATCAAGAAAATTACTTGTGCACTTGCATTATACATTATTGTGATGGGCTTTAAATGCAGGAACTTTAAGAGCCTTTTCATAACAGAAATAGAAAAAAAATCTTCTCAGAGATTAGAAACTGATGTTACATCAAGGCAAGTTTAAAATGCCAAATGGAACATGATAGTTTTGTTTTCAGTGTTGTAGGATATCATACTGGATTATGAAATCATTCAGTATACTCTAGTGTGTGTGACAAGCCTGTACATGTATGTGCTGAGTTACCTCTACGGGGAAATCATTATGGGTAGTCATGAATGTATTCAGTGATTCAGGCATCTATTCATTCACACTGTCAGGATAAAAATGTTGCAAATATAGTGAAACATTTCACATTGAAATAATGGCAGAAAAAAGCATGATGAAATGATGATGTTATTACCAGTGAATCATGATATTAGAAGTGAATCGTTTTTTGATAATAAAAGTATCAGATATCAAAATAGCTTGCCGACTTTCCCCTGGATTGCCAACTTTATCCCGTTCTGCGGCAAGTTAGTAAATCACCACCTTTCAGGTTTCAACATGAATATTAGAACCCACACAATTCTGCCTGGTAACTTTTCTAGCATTGTGAACTTGGCTAGATTTTTCCATTTCTATTTACTTTGTACAAAACATTAAATGCACCATGGCAAATGGGAGTGCCTTGCAATTGTCAGCATTTTCCAACCTAACCATGCGAGTAATTTCTGCCATTTGCTTTTTCCGTATGAAATACAGTTTTGTTTGTCGTGTGCACATGTGCATTGTCATTTTTAACAATCAGTTTTTGAAACTTTCCCACTCCCACAAAACTTCCCAACTCATACCCAGACCATTCAGAAAATCTTGACTAAAAAATTGCCAATGTGTAAAAAATTTATGCCAGGTCAATGCACAGTGTGTAGTGGGTCCACCTAACATCTGCTGAAGGTTGTTGTTTGCTAAAATCAGATACATTGTTGAAAGGTATAATGATTTTGTGGACCAAATATAAAAAGATTAGGGGAGAGCGTGGCACAGTGAGACATTTTTTTTATTTTCAAGTATTCCAAAATGTTAGCAGTAATAAGTTAAATGAGATCAGATCGGCATTATAGATAATGACATTGGGTATATTGTGCAGTAGTTTCAGGTTCCTATCTGTTATTGGTTTGGAGAAATTTTGAGTAACGTCCATGCTCATTAGGTGTCTCACTGTGCCCCGTGGCACAGTGAGACAGGGCATCTGCTGCCAAAACTGCCGATCCTCGGGACCTGCGGAGTTGTTCTATCCGTTCTTGCTACAGAAACTGCTGTACTCTTATAAAAGCAGCTGGCTAGGTGATTTTTTAGGTCCTTTATTGAACATGTTTTGAAACTTCATCGCATTCTCATCATTATTGAAAATTCAGTTTCTGGCAGTTTGCTGGAGTGTGCAAATATTTTTTGGTTTTCAAAATTCTATTTTGTACATTTTCCAAGAAAACGAATTTTGGTAAAAAATGAAATGCATGGCAACCTAACCTACTAACACTACTCTAAAACATACAACAGTTTATTTCATCATACTACCATTTTTCTGTGAAATATAATGAAAAATCAAAGTGTGCAAATAATTTCTGTGTTGACTGTACATGGTCAAAACATACGATTTTCGTATATTATTGAATACAATTTCTCTGATTTCAGCAAATTAGAAGTTCTAACCCTATAAGCAAAGGTCAAAACTAACAAGACTGGGTTAAGAGGCATTTATCTCTGACTGGATGAAGGGGACCTAGATCAGCAAGGCAGAATATGACATTTTCCTTTTTGTGTTATGATACCATAAGGAGCAGAGGAATGACCGTCTGTCAAATAAAGCCTCAAATGGAGTTTCTCAGAATCTGAACTTTAAAATATACTAGGTGACTGACAGCCAGGAAGTTGAAGATTTTTTTGCATCTTTGGCAGGGCTAATGCTAACAGAATATGTAATGGTTGTTCATATTTCTTTAGACTGTTGCTACATTTTTGCCCATAGATGGCCTGGAGCACAGTCAATAGAGAGATTAAGGCTTACAACTGGTCCTTGGGGCATTCCGGATGAGCCAGTCAGTCTGATCATCTCTCAAGTGGATTGTGTTGTTCATCCAACTAGTCTGGCTGCTGTCATTTTGTGACAAAAACTGAAGAGGGCCAACAGTACCTTTGGTGAAAATTACTGGATTTTCAGGTAATTTGGCTGTATTACAACAAATAGTTGCTCACACAAAACAACACAGCTCTAAGGAGTGTCAGTTATTTCTAAACATATGCCTTGTTGTCTTCAATGACTGCAAGTTTGTTGTTAGTTGTCTTATTTGACTTTCCGGGGGCAGACCAAATGCAAATTCTTCAAGAAAATTTCTCATGTGTTATCACAAGCCAGGCATTGAGAACGAAGCTCTCTGTTGTACAATGACTGCATAATGTCTGAATTCCATATACAGTTACCATGTAAGCGTATGCCTTTGATGACTTTCATCCCTTTTGTGAGTCAATATGTGTTCACAAAGTACATAACCTTGAAAATTTGCTAATGAAACAAGGTTTTCAAGTTCAAAACTGCTCCTTTGCCTTGTGCACCAAAATTCATTCAGTGCCATAAAGATATTACTTGGCTTTTTTTCGTCAATTTATTTCTTATTTATTCACAGATTCAAGGATGCTCCCTGATTAAGCTTGGTTTATTCTCTTATGTAATCTTTAAATTGTTGGCAATTAGCAATAACCCGATTATGTTGGGAAAGAGTTTAATCCATCCAAGGTCAAATTGTTAATTGGCAAAGCAGAATTCCTTTGAACATTCCATAGCTTCTACAAAGATTGCTCTGTTTGTTATTGTATTGATCATCTTAAGGACTGCCACATTGGAAGGTTTTTATGAGTTTCCTGTATCGATGATGCAACAGCAACATGCAGATGCAATGAAATGTATTATAACATTTCTTAACTCAGACAAGTGCTTGTCATACTATACACATCTAGATATTATGGACTTTGAAATTGCCTCATTACTTTGTTGATATGGGGTCTATTTCCTTTATGCAATATTTTATGCTCAAGCACTGTAATTTGTAACTGGGAGACAACTCTACTTAAATATTGAAGGAATCCAAACAAACACGACGGTTCATTTGAACAATAATAGTTATCCCATGTTTCCACTTGTCTGTCTTACTACAACTGCTAGTCCACTGCAGATATACATCAAATATCCCATCTGAGTCACAATTACTACCTTCAAAACTACATGTACTGGGCTAGAAGTGAACAGTGTTCTCTGGGGGTCACTGAGGTTTAAGAGATGCCTTGATATGGACATTTCTAAATTTCTAAATTGAAACCGACGGAGCAGAAATGGTCAACCCATCACTGTTGCGCTTCCTTCAAGGCAAACAGTCTTGGCAATTAATGTTTCTTTTTTAACACAATGTCTTCCCAGACTCAGCGTTATTTATGGGGTGGTTAGAGTCTTCTAATATGAGCCTTTTTACCCCCTCAACCTGGCACGAACTTTTGGAAGACTTTTTTGACTTTCAACGCCGTGAAAGACATCGATCACAATCAGCGGCGTATTCAATTTAGGAGTGGTGAGTGGCTGCTGTTGATCATCTTTTTAGTTCCTTTTTACGACTCAATAAGTTTACAGCATATACAGCACATACTTGAGAGGCGAAGTACATTTTCATGACTGTGGAACAAAACTATCATGAGTTTCAAACCAAATAGTATCATAATTATTCATAAAGGTAATGAAGCTGTCACCTCTCAGCATTAACAACTGTAAAAGGTTGTCCAGTGGTCCCTCCTTATAAGACCACCCCTTCTACAGTCATGTTGTGGTCTCTCGTGGGGCCCGGGTGTGGTCTCTTGTAAGGGTGAAAATTCACTAAAAATATTACTTAATGCGTAAGGAAGGTGGTCACATAAAACCAGTCCGTATGTGTATATGATAATTTTAGTTGGTTATGATCCATGTGAGCCTGCTGTAAAATAGGATCCTTCGCTTGGATGAAGACAAAGTACTAGTTAAAAAACTTAAGAATTTCATAAATTCAAAACCTTGAAATTTAATATTGGTGTTAAAGGACTATCCATGCACTGATATTTTTGTGCCGATGGTTATATTATAAGAGAGATGGCATGTTTCTAATCAACAAAATAGACCAAGTCATAAATGATGTGAGCTGTTTTACATACTTATATCTGTCCTGCTGTATATTGTCTTTGTCATAAATCTTTAAATGTCTATCTTTTGATCTGCCTCTTAATAAATATTTGTCAGTATCAATCTATATATACCTGACCACAGTAGCAATTGCAGGGTGTAGAGAATGCACAAATGCCATGTTACCATGACAGCAACACAGTCCAGTTGCAAATCAAATAATTCTAGTTGCCTGTACAAAGGGGAGGCCATTGTCCTATTATATAACATCATAGTGAGACATGACAGCTTATATTGGTTGAAAAGGACAGATTCATGATGTATTCAAAGAAGATGCCCCTGACCAGCACTTCCCTTTTGATGATGCCGAGCAGAAACGTGATCTAAATGAAAGAATTACAAGTGGAGTTGACAATAGGTTCCAGGGTGTAGATTTATACAAAGCAATTGACAACCCCTGAAGTTAGAAAAGCTCATAGGCTTCACTGGAATTACATTGTCAAGGAGCTTTTGTATAGTTCATTACACTATTTCTCTTAAAAACTACCATACAAACTCTCAAGGACCATGAAACTCAATTCAATTAAATATCCTTGATGAGCTCAAACATTTCATTTGGTTCGAATAAGCGCAATAAAATCAAAGAAAGTTGCATATAAATGTCAAAGGCATTATTTTCTAATCTACAGCAAATTTGTCTTTCTCGGAATCAATCACTTGCTGTCTGAATACTTGTCTCTCTTGTCTCATCCCTATTGGGCCAATAACGTTTGTTTGTTAATTTTGTATATCATTTACAAGAGAGATGATCTTTGACAAGAGCTGTATTCACTGTGAAAAGTAATTGTTTTGAAACATATCTAACTTCAAAAGTCAGTGATGTTAATTTCCAACACAGAGAACATTATAGCACTATTTAGTCAGTGTCTCAGCAAATGTGAAGAAAGAACAGGACTGAACAGGAATTTTCTGGAAATATAGGCAATTATTTGGAGGAGAAAATAATCATGAGGCAAATGAGGCCATTGAGAATTGCACAATTGGTCGTAAAAAATGAATTATTGCCGTAGTCAGATGATAATTTCCATGGAGTAGCAATTTTTTCTTTCCTGCTTAGGTAGGCAAGGTCATTAGCCACAAATAAGACAGACATTTTTATTTTATGGTGATTCGATCAAAATAATTGTCTGATACTGAATTTGTCTTTTATTAGTGTCTGGCTAATAATGGGCTTTTATTTTCATTTTCATTTTGGAACATTTTCATTGTGAGTTGTCTGGTCAACTACAGAAAGAGCAGCTTTAGCAAAAATACTTTTTCTTAGATCTTATTAGTCATTTGCTTGTTGCAGAATGACTCTTTCACACCATTTACCGTAATATGGGGTGAATCGGGACAGAATTGGCCGTTTTTCTGTCATAGCATGGACAAAAATCAATCTAGAAATCAAAATTTGGTGTCAAATTGTGTCTGGGCACAAGGTCTAAGTACCAACAGAAGCTTGAAATGATATCTCAAATTGCCAATGCGCCAGATCCAGAAAACCACTGTCCCAATTCACCCCTTATTTGGGGTGAATCGGGACAGTCCATTATTTCCACTATCAATACTCCCTACCTACTTTGAGTGATTGCTACTTGTGAAGAAATATTAGAAAACATGTTCAACATGCCAGAAAAAAATTTTGAGGAAAATCTGAAATCAATTTCTTTGATAATATGCAGATTTTAAAAAATATGATAAATGACAGAAAACTGTTATAAATTGCAGTTTTCTTCTAATTTTTCTAGTAATTGATAATTCTGGACTAACTTTATTGCAAATGATGCCACATTCAATAGTATTCATCAAAAAGCTACGCCACTACACTTGAATGAAAATTAGTATGGTTATTTTGGTTAATCCGGAAAATTTGCCATTGACCTGGATTTGCACCCAGGACCGAACATACACCATCCCATATCCAGTCTTTATTTATGGTCTCCTAAACACACATTTAGACAGATTTTAAAGTTTGCTGCAAGTTTGGTAACTCTAGTATTTATACTTGAATTGGTATAAGCAAAGTTTTGACCACCTTGTAAAAAGACATTCCTGCAGCGCCAAGTTTAAGGTGCTGCAGCTCCTCACTGCCTGCAGTTAGAAATACAAAATTCTACCACATTATGCACTTGTATGTTTACTAAAAGTGTGCCAAAAATCAAATTCCTAATGCAAGTAGAAATTGGTGCTTTTGAGCAAATAAAATGTCTCCCTGTTCTGTCCCGATTCACCCCAGTGTCCCTATTCACCCCATATTACGGTACACATTTTATGTCCTGTCATTTTTCATTCTTTTGTCATATCAGAAAGGCAAGACTGGTGACAGATGGCAAAATATTGCAGTCTCATGAGATCCCACTTTGTTACAGCAGTGATTTCTTTCCATGGCATCCTTTTTTTTTCATAACCCTCACTCGCCTCAGTCTGGAGGTAAATATCCTCCCTTCCACAACTCAGCATGCCGTCCTGCAGGGATAGTGAAACATGAGAGGTTATCTAAGCGCAGAAGGCCATCATCCCTTGTCAAAGCAGAGAGATGCAGTGAGTGAAATACCTGCTCTTGTCTGCTTGCCTCTGCTGTCTCAGGCTTTACAAGCTCTCAATTTTTCCACTCTCTGTCATGGTGGAACTTCAGAATTGAAGTTTCCCAAAGTATATTGGAATTAGTTGCATACAACATACGACAGCATACGTGTACATTTCAAGTATCGGTTGTATAAAAAAAACTGATGTTGTTGGTCAAATTAAATTACTATAATGAGCTGAATTTTGGTATATTATTGCTTTACTTATATGACCATCTGTTTTAAGGTACAAGGAATTTTAAGCAATTTGATTTTTTTACAAGGAATTTTGGTTCACCCAATCACTGTAAAACCAAATTGAGAATCCAATTCATAGAAGACGAAATGTTGCAGAATGTCTAATGGCAGATGGATGGATGGCTGTTTTGAGCCTTGTGTCCTGCATTTATGCACTATGTAGGAATATAACTTTCTAGTGCACTGGACGACAGTGGACGTGATTCTGCTGGTTCTGTAATATCTCAGTGTTGGTGCAAAGAACACTCACTAGTCGCTACACGCCCAACCAACTGTAAATTAAGTAATGAACATGAATTTCTGGATATATAGGTAAATTATGCAGATGAGGAATGTAATCATGAAGCAAATGAGACCATTGTGAATTGTGCAACTGGTCGTGAAAAATGGGTTATTGCCATAGTCAGATGATAATTGGCGCAGAGCGGAAAATTGTCACCTTGCTCAGGTGGGCAAGGTTATTAGCCACAACAATGATCGCTTCCCTGATTTGAGAGTGAATAGATAGAAATGATTCTTTGCACTTAATTGGTCACATAATATCAGAGCCATCACATATGTGGGCTGTAACGTAAAGCTTTGATTACATCGCACAGTCACATAATTGGTTACCAAGAAAATGGGTTTGATTTGTTTCTTTTTTTTCTATTTTTTGGCACCTTGCATTGGCCACCCGCCCCGATTGATGAATTTAAGAATGATCAAATGGGCTACTACCCAGGTAAGCAGCATAACATAAATGGAAATGACTTCTAAGACAGTTATCGTTCTTATCACAAAAATAATGTTTTTCCAGCAGCAAAAGAATAACATTTGTATATATTTCTGATGTTTTATTTATGACAGCTGTTTATATGGTGCAGGTGAAAGTCTTCATTCTCATAACATGATGAAAGTACCTTTTTTCCATTGTAGCTTTTTCTCTGCTAGGCAGCTGGTCTAGATATTAGTTTGCTCATATCTTTTCAGCTGCTACAAGAGACAGGAAATGTATTGATAAGACTTTAATGAAGCCAATTCAATTCTGTGGTTCTGTGGTTGATGCTGGTAAGGTACCTAACTGATCGATGTGACTGTGCAAGTATTATTAACATTTTAGGGATATATAAGGGGGAGGGGCAGCTCCAACCTACAGTTAGATATTCTGCTAGGGTGCCTTCCAACACATCATCTTTTCTAACTTATCCAAACCAATCCTGTATGTATCTGACATTGTTTTCCTGCCTCAGTCAATCTTCAAGGACCAAATCTTGCCAGGATGTTTCATGAAGTCTGTTGTCTCTTTTCAGTCATTTTGTTACGGATATAATTTCAGAAGAATTTGAGTTAATACTAAAAATATTTAGGATTTCTTGAAACACTTTACTATGATACTCCAAAAGTACTTCATGAAATGCATGACTACATAATTACTTCTGTAATGCATTTTCTACCAGAAATGATTGTTGCAATTCAACTGTTCAAGTTAACATGCTCCGGAGTGCACCTATCATTCTAATAAAAATGTTGTCTGTTCTGCGTCTGGGATCCAAGAGGGAACAGTGATCAAATGCCCCTGCAATGCACTGGGGATTCAGAGCCACATTTGGCAGCTCTGCGAAGTAGCCATAACCCCATGCTGGCACCTGATATTTGCTACACTATATGTGTGCTTACAAATTTGGCACCGTGAATCAATTCGATTTTTCCATCTCTTAATTTATTTCACACAAACAGATTTAATGCACATCGGCAAGTGGGAGTTGCTTTCAATAGCCAATATTTTCCAGCCCTTGCAAGTTATTTTCCCTATTTCCTTTTTACTCTAGAAATACAGCATTCTTCTTTCTGTGGGCATTGTCATTTTCAACAATCATCGATGGAAACTTTCCCATCCCACGAAACTTCCAAACTCACACCATTCAGAAAATCTTGACTTAAAAATTGCTAATGTGTGCCATTATGCCAAGGATGTAGTGTATAGATCTGCCTAACATCTGCCAAGGTTTTTTGTGCGCTAAAATCAGATTCATTGATGAATGGACTAATGCATACATTTTGAAATTACTGATTCTTCTAAGAAAGGGAACATGCCATAAAAGGTGGAATTTCAAGGTGCCTGTTATGTGATTTTCTTTGATTCTCATTTTCAACAATTACTTTGTAATTTCAAACAAAGAAGATGAGTTTTCGGTTGTCAGCTGCAACAATCACCGTTATATTTTAAATAGATTATGTCTATATGGATTTACTTTATCTATGATATGATTTTTAAAAATTGAGTATAACATAAATAATCATCAAATGTGTCTTTGATTTATGGACTTTCCTTATAAAGGTAAAAAGTGCTTAGCTCTGGAGTCTGGATCAATGAAAGGGACCAACTTGCTTTTTGTTTTGGGATTGTCAATTTGTCATCTTCAAGTTGCTTTATATTGGTTAGAAGACCTTATCAGACCTTGAATGGCAATGGGGTAAGGTGTACAACGTATTTTCTGTGTACTCCTGGTATTCGCATATAATGACGACCGTTTGGCTATGAATTATCTGGTATAAATTGTATGGGATCCCATCAAATGATTGTCTGGCAAGTAAAACCTCAAATGGAGTTTTTTAGTCTGAAGTTTACAATGTACAAAGTGACTGATATCAAAGAATATTTCTATTTTCATCAGAAATAATTTGGTTGTTCACATTTAGGAAGACTGTAGCTGCAGTACTTTCTGAAGGATGTCCAGGAGTGCAGTCAATAAAAAAGCGAAGTCTCACAACTGGTCCTTGGGGCAATGCGGAGGGTCAGTCGTTCTGGTCATCACTCTAGTGGATTGTGTTGTTCATCCGACTAGTATGGTTACCGTCATATTTTGACAGACACTAAGAAGCGCAAACTCGGTTTCCAGTGACAATGATTGTATCCTGAGGTAACTTGCTAATATTACAAGACAAATATTTGCTCTCACAAAACAACACAGACACAAGGGACACCAGCTGATGCTGAACATATGCTTTGCTGTCTTTCATAACTGTTAGTTTGTTTTCTGTTGTTTGTTGTAGGAGTGGGGACTCTCGTGGTCCAGACCAACTGCAAAGTCATGAAAAGAAATTCACAGGACCTGGCATTACCACCAACCGGGCATTGTGAATGATATTCTCTATTTTACCCAACAAAGGCTACGTAATGTCCTGAATTCCAAATACATACGTACCATGAAAAGCGTATGCATTGGATGACTTTTATCCCTTTTGTGACTCACAATCAATATGTGTTCACAAAGTACATAACCTTGAAAATATTTCCTGGTGCTAATGAAACAAGGTTTTCAAGTTCAAAACTGCTCCTTCGCCTTGTGCACCAAAATTCATTCAGTGCCATAAAGACATTCCTTGGCTCTTTTTTCATCAATTTATTTCTTATTTATTGATGAATTCAAGGATGCTCCCTGATTAAGCATGGTTTATTCTCTCATGTAATGTTTAAATTGTTTTGGCAATTAGCGATAACCCGATTATGTTGGGAAAGAGTTTAATCCAACCAAGGTCAAATTGTTAATTTGCAAAGAGAATTCCTTTGAACATTCCATAGCTTCTACAAAGATTGCTCTGTTTGTTATTGTATTGATCATCTTAAGGACTGCCACATTGGAAGGTTTTTATGAGTTTCCTGTATCGATGATGCAACAGCAACATGCAGATGCAATGAAATGTATTATATAACTTATGTAACTCAGGCAAGTGCTTGTCATACTATACATATCCTGTTATATTATAGGCTTTCAAATTGCCTCACTTTTGTGTAGATCTTGGGTCTATTTCCTTTATGCAATATTTTATGCTCAAGCACTGTAATTTGTAACTGGGAGACAACTCTACTTAAATATTGAAGGAATCCAAACAAACACGACGGTTCATTTGAACAATAATAGTTATCCCATGTTTCCACTTGTCTGTCTTACTGCAACTACTAGTCCAGTGCAGATATTCATCAAACATCACATCTGAGTCACAATTAGTACCTTCAAAACTACATTTAAAGGGCTAGAAGTGAAGAGTGTTCTCTAGGGGTCACTGAGGTTTAAGAGATGCCTTGATATGGACATTTCTAAATTTCTAAATTGAAACCGACGGAGCAGAAATGGTCAACCCATCACTGTTGCGCTTCCTTCAAGGCAAACAGTCTTGGCAATTAATGTTTCTTTTTTAACACGATGTCTTTCCAGACTCAAAATGATTCATGGGGTGCTTGCAGTCTTCTAATATGAGCCTTTTTACCCTCAAAACAAGGTGCATGCCTTTGGAGGCCTTTCTGACTTTCAACGCCGTGAAAGACATCGATCACAATCAGCGGCGTATTCAATTTAGGAGTGGCCAGTGGCTGCTGTAGATCCTCTTTTCAGTTACTTTTTACAAGTTCATAAGTTTACAGCATATACCGCACATACTTGAAAAGTGAAGTCTATTTTTCATGACTGTGGAACAAAACTATCATAGGGCTTGTAGCATGGTATTGTGTACAGTGGCTTTTTTTCAGACGGGAAAGCTTATAATTTCGACATGATATGTCATTTGGACTTGGCATGTATCTGATTTACTAGAAGAGAATGTGTAGTTTTCAGAAATATATGGTTTGCTATGTGTTGGTTGATTCGCCTATCACCATAAATCGAAATTCTGCACAAAAAACGAATTTTTTGCCTTGTTTATAGCTCATTCACAAATAGTATTGCTTATAAACGGTGATGTTTTTGATATTTTAACAATTTTCAAGATGAAATTATCGGTTCAGTATCATAGACTGAAGCACAAAGAACATATTTAGTTAAAAAAATTATGGTTTTACAGTGTTAGCGTTCGCCAAGAGAACTTTTTACATGAAGATGTCACATAGTCTGAAAACCATTAATTTTCTTACATGCACTTTTGACCCCTCCTGGAATATATATGCTTTATTTATGGAACATTGCTAATGGCTGCGTGAACGCCCATTAGTATCGCTCTTCTAGACCAACACTTCTTCAGTTCCTGAGACCGTTATAAGGGCACATTTAGGATACTTTCGCATTGCTTATGCAAATGTTCACAAGTACGTCGCGTTTTACAATTTCGTAGGTTTAGGTGTCAAACTTTTAGAGGTAAGGCTGACATTTTTTTACAGATATTTATGCATCAAACTGCAATACCGGACAAAATATTAAGTCTCTAACCATCATATTGAACTTCTTAGAGCTGATCTTAGTTCGTTCACAAGTACGTCGTGTTTTATGAAACCGACGCTTCCTGTTGCTATGTCACCATGGTCATGCCAATAGCATGGATACTTGTGAATAATCATTAGCAAATATATTTAAGAAGCAAAAGAAAAATTCTTGAAATCAATCTGAACTCAATTATGTGCAAAATTAGCATATTTTTAAAAATATGATAAATGAGAGAAAATTGTCAAAAACCGTATTTTTCTGCTAATTATGCAATAGACAGGTAATTCTGGATTAAATCCAATATCAATAATGCCAATTTGAATTATTTTCTACATTGGACCATGCATTTATATTCAAATGAAAATTACTTGGGATATTTTGGGGTGAGTCAAAAATCTGCTATTAACTGGGAACAGAATCCAAGATCATACATCCAAAATCAAATACTATGTCTAATAATCTGGTTCCCTAGAACTATTTCTAACTGATTTGGAACCGAATTTCCTTATTTTGATACCTTCATCTCTATATTATATCAGATGATTTCTTGTTAATTTCAGCGAATTTATCATTATCACAATATATAGTGTTTAATCATCATTTACCAATTTTAAAAGGTTAAATTGATTTTTCACTATGTTTTAACCATGTGAATTATTCATTTCATATTACTTGACCCCCAATTTCGCTTTTTGTGCATTTACCAATCATTTACTTTCATCCAAAAATAACACTAAAATTGACTTTGGCTTGGTTTTGTTGAGCATAGTCAATGCTGTTATGGCTATGGTTAAAATTTTTTCCGAAGTTGGTCAACACTATATCATGAACGTTTCCTAGTGGTATAGTGGCTTTAACACTTATGCTTTTTGTGGCACAAGTGTTTTGACCAACTGTGGAGAATTCAATTTTTGCACGGCAGAGCTTAAGGCGCAGCTCCTCATTGTCTGCAGTTAGAAATGTAAAACAACAGTAAAATGTACTCCAGTATGTGTGTTATATGTGTTCCAATAATTAACTTCCTGGATTAAGTGGAAGTAGTTATTTTTTTTGAAGAAATAAACCATATTCCAGTTCTGTCATGATTCACCCCAGTGTACCGATTCACCCCATATTATGGAACAACGAAAGCTCGTTAAGCTCAATCCTTCTGGATTTAGTTTCCCTAATATATTAGCTATCAAAATATAAGAAGTAGTTAATTGTGCTACAACTTTCATTTTTCATCATCGGTGGCCAAAATGTGTACACAATAGTGTGCTACAAGCCATAGTTGAGTTTTCAAACCAAATGGTATCATAATTATTCATAAAGGTAATGAAGCTGTCACCTCTCAGCATTAACAACTGTAAAAGGTTGTCCAGTGGTCCCTCCTTATAAGACCACCCCTTCTACAGTCATGTGGTGGTGTCTCGTTGGGCCTGGGCGTGGTCTCCCGTCAGTGTGAAAATTCACTAAAACTACTACTTTATGCAGAAGGAAGCTGGTCACATAAAACCAGTCCGTATGTGTATATGATAATTTTAGTTGGTTATGATCCATGTGAGCCTGCTGTAAAATAGGATCCTTCGCTTGGATGAAGACAAAGTACTAGTTAAAAAACTTCAGAATTTCATAAATTCAAAACCTTGAAATTTAATATTGGTATTAAAGGACTATCCATGCACTGATATTTTTGTGCCGATGGTTATATTATTAGAGAGATAGCATGTTTCTAATCAGCAAAATTGACCAAGTCATTCAACTGGATCTGTATGAGAAGAATAAATTATGTATGCTGTTTTATATACTTATATCTGTTCTGTTTTATATTGTCGTTGTCATAAATATTTCTATCTGTCTCTTAATCTATATTTGTCAGTATCAATCTTTATATACCTGACCACAGTAACCATTGCAGTGTGTAGAGAATGCACAAATGCCATGTTACCATGACAACAACACAGTCCAGTTGCAAATCAAATAATTCTGGTTGCCTGCACAAAGGGGAGGCCATTGTCCTATTATATAACATCATAGAGAGACATGACAGCTTCTATTGGTTGAAAAGGACAGAGTCATGATGTATTCAAAGAAGTTGACCCTGACCAGCACTTCCCTTTGATGATGCCGAGAAGAAACGTGGTCTAAATGAAAGAATTGCAAGTGGAGTTGACAATAGGTTCCAGGGTGTAGATTTAAGCATAGCAATTGACAACCCTTGAAGTTAGAATAGCTAATAGGCATCACTGGAAGTACCTTGTCAAGGAGCTTTTGTACAGTTCATTAAACAATTTATCTAAAATCTACCATAAGAACTCTCAAGGACCATGAAACTCATTCCATTTAGATATCCTTGATGAAATCAAACATTTCATTTGGCTCGATCAAGCGCAGTAAAGTCAGTTAAAGAAAATTGCATATAAATGTCCAAGGCAATATTTTCTAATCTACAGCATGCTCACTTATCTTTCTCAAGGTTCAAACACTTGCTGTCTGAATACTTGTCTCTCTTGTCTTATCCCCATTGTGCCAATAATTTTTTTAATTTTGTATATCATTTACAAGAGAGATGATCTTTGAAACATATCTAACTTCAAAAGTCAGTAATAGTAATGTCTATCACAAGGAAACATTAGAGCACTATTCTGTCAGTGTCTCAGTACGATGTAAAGAAAGAAGTACACAGACAGCATGCTTATACGAGCCTTCAGTAATGATCAGGAATTTTCTGGAAATATAGGCAATTATTTGGAGGAGAAAATAATTATGAGGCAAATGAGGCCATTGAGAATGGCACACTTGGTCTTAAAAGATAATTATAAGTTATTGCCATAGTCAGATGATAATTTCCATAGAGTAGAAATTTGTGTTTTCCTGCTTAGGTAGGCAAGGTCATTAGCCAAAACTGTGACGGACTTCTATCATTTGATGATGAATCGATCAAGATAATTGTTTGATTTTGAATTTGTCTATTACATTGTATTAGTGTCTGGCTAGTAAGTCATATGATCAGATGATATTGCTACGTATTTTTACCAATTGTTGTGACAGACAAAGAACAACTTATCATAATGAGTTGATGCCTTGCACACTCAGTTATAATGGGCTTTTATTTTCATTTTCATTTTGGAACATTTTCATTGTGAGTTGTCTGGTCAACTACAGAAAGAGCAGTTCTAGCAAAAATACTTTTTCTTAGATCTTATTAGTCATTTGCTTCTTGCAGAATGACTCTTTCACACCATTTAAAAGAATTCTGTCATTTTTCATTCCTTTGTCATATTAGAAAGGCGAGACTGGCGACAGATGTCAAAACACCACAGGCTCATGAGATCCCCTTTCATTACAGCATTCATTTCTTTCCATGACATTCTCTTTTTTTCATAACCCTCACTCATGTCAGTCTGGAGCAAAATCCCCTCCCATCAACAACTCAGCATGCCGTCCTGCAGGGATAGTGAAACATGAGAGGTTATCTAAGGGTAGAGAGCCATCATCCCTTGTCAAAGCAGAGTGTTTCAATGAGTGAAGTGAGTGAAATGCCAGCTCTTGTCTGCTTGCCTCTTGTGTCTCAAGCTTAACAAGCTCTAAATTTGTCCACTCTCTGTCATAACGGAACTTCAGAATTGAGGTTTCCCCATACATTTTGACATAAGTCGAATAATTTTCATTTGATAGGTATTGGTTGGATAAAAACCTACTGTTATTGGTAATAAAAATTACTATATTGAGCTGAATTTTGGTATATTATTGCTTTACTTATGTTACCATCGGTTTTAAGGTACAAGGAATTTTAAGCAATTTAATTTGTACATGAAATTTTGCTTCACTCTTTGACTGTAAAACCAAAGTGAGAACCCAATCCATTGAAAAAGAAATGTTGCAGAAGGCCTATTAAATGACAGATAGATGGATGTATGCTAATTGTAGAAATATAACTTTTCTAATGCATTGGACATGATTTTTCTGGTTCTGTAATGTCTCAGTGTTAATGTGGAGCATAGAACACTCACCAGTCAATACCCGCCTAACCAACTGCAAATTAAGTAATGAACAGGAATTTTCTGGAAATATTGGCAAATTATGTAGAAGAGGAAAGTAATCATGAAGTAAATGAGACCACTGTGAATTGTGCAATTTGGCATGAGAAATGGGTTGTTGCCATAGTCAGATGATAATTGGCGCTGAGTAGAAAATTGTCATCCTGCTTAGGTAGGCAAGGTTATTAGCCACAACAATGATGACTTCCATGATTTGACGATGAATAGATAAAAATAATTTTTTTCACTTAATTGGTCACATAATATCAGAGCCATATAACATTAGGGCCATAACGCAAAATATGGATTGCATCACACAGTCACACAATTGGTCCCAAAGAAAACTAGTTTGGTTTTTTATTCTTTATTTTCTATTTTTTGACACCTTGCATTGGCCATCCCCCCCCCCCATCTTGGTAGTGGTGCCTGAATGTGTGATTGCTGCCACTCTGGCATAGAGGCCAGTCCTCCTCTACATAATATAAGATGCACTACATTTATTTGGTACCATATCGCCTTGTGCCTTTTTCCCCAATATAGAGCAAAGACAGGAAGCCGAAGATGCCAAGTCGCTTTCACAATGATTGAGACTAAATAACAGAGTGAAGAATATAGTCATTTTTTACCTGATGCTTCCTTTGTATATAGTACACAACCTAAATTACTTTACCTTCTTCTCTTACAGGACTGGCATGGTCAAGGCTGCATCCAAATTAAACAAAATTGTACACTCAACAGTTTGTTTTAACAACAGAGCATGTAACCAGTGTTACAATTTCAATATGTTGCCTTGACGGTTGTTACAGTATTATATTGAAAAAGTTTATCTGTTTATTGGCATAGTCATGCTCGGAACCTGGAGAGTTATTTGGTGTCTTGTTACAGACTTGTAGAGGTGCAGAAAACCATTAAAAAGGCTCAATAATGACACAAAATTCCTAAGCACCAGTTTCCATGGTGACTGAAAGAATTGTTGAGCTTTATTACTCTGTGTAAGAGTGTCACATCTGCACTTAATCTTGGATTATTGCTCCTGCTAGCTTCAACAACTATTTTCCACAGGGCTCACAGCTGGGATTATCATCTTTTAGCCTATAGGAGTAAAAGTAAGATATATTTAGCAAAACATATTGAAACAAGTCGGTGTAATGTGGGATATAAGGTACCATTTCACTGAGCAGTCTGTTTGTAGTTGTCCTTCTTCTAAGTTGTTGTTAGTGTTTGTTTCAGTGATTCAGCGTCTATTTTGTGCAAGAGAAAGATTGTAGAATTTAAGAATGTTCAAATGGGTTACTGCGCAGTAAGCAGCATAACTTTATTGAAATGACTGCTAAGACAGTTATCGTTCTTATCACAAAAATAATGTTTTTCTTACAGCAAAAGAATAACATTTTGTATTTCTAATGTTTTATTTACTACAGTGACACAGCTGTTTATGCGGTGCAGGTGAAATTATCAACTCTGTGAAAGCATCTGCCATGGCTTTGTTCACCTTATATTTGCAATACTATTATTTATAAGTGCTTACAAAGTTGGCAGAGTGAATCACAGGCATTTCAATCATTTGAACAGTACAAGGAAGGTGGGAAAGTCTGGAAAATTCCCTTGAATCAGCACCCTGCACCCCACTGGTATAACATTACTGCAAAGTGGTCAATTCAGGGGACTTTCCCACCTTGGTGTATCTGTCTAGTGCAGAACTGTTGTGAACAATTGTGACGCCTGTGCTGTGAATCAATTTGATTTTTCCATCTCTATATTTATTTGGCACAAGAACATTTAATGCACATTGGCAAGTGGGAGTGGCTTTCAATTGTCAATATTTTCCAGCCCGTGCAGATAATTTCCCCCATTTCCTTTTTCACTCTGGAAATACAGCATTCCTCTTTCTGTGGGCATTGTCATTTTCAACAATCATCCATAGAAACTTTCCCATTCCCACGAAACTTCCCAACTCACACCCGCACCATTCAGAAAATCTTGACTAATCGCTAATGTGTGCCATTATGCCAAGTAAGTAGTGTATAGATCTGCCTAACATCTGCCAAGGTTTTTTGTGTGCTAAAATCAGATTCTTTGCTGAATGGACTAATGCACAAATTCTGAGGACACTGCATATCCTGATATTATCAGATTACTAGGTCAGCAATAATGGCTTCAAATTATATCCGATTCTTCTCAGAAATGGAAAATGCCATTATAGATGGAATTTCAAGGTGTCTGTGATGTGTGTTCTCTTTAATTTTCATTTTCAACAATTACATTTTAACTTCCAACAAAGACAATAAATTTAAAGGTATAAGCACCTAAAGAATATTAAAACATTCACCATTATGATTATGTCTATATGAATGAACATAATCTTTATTATGATTTTTCAACAAAAAATGTTAATATAACCTACTATGTCCTTGATTTTATGGACCTTCCTTACAATTACATGAGGCATTTAGCTATGGATCGATGAAAAGGACTTCATCAATGTGTCATCATACCTTTAAGGGCAGAGAATTCTTGAATGGTCTGGCAAATAAAACCTCAAATGGAGTTTTTTAGTCTGTACTTTACAATGAAGTGACTGATATCAAAGAAGTGACTGATATCAAAGAAGATTTCTTTTATATCTTAAAATTTGAACAGAATAAGGATGTTTATATTTCTTAACACTGTTGCTGTAGAACACGCTGAAGGATGGCCTGGAGCGCAGTCAATAGAAAAAGCTTAGGCTTACAACTGGTCAGTGGGACCTACCTTCAGGGGCCAGTCAATCGGAGCATCTCTCAAGTGGACTGTGTTGTTCATCTGACTAGTCTGGTAACTGTGTATAAAACAAACGTACCTTGTAAGCGTATGCTTTTGATGACTTTCATCTCTTTTGTCTGCGCAATCAATATGTGTTCATTAAGTTCATAACCTTGAACATTTTTCCAGGTGCTAATGAAACAAGTTTTTCAAGTCCAAAACTGCTCCTTTGCCTTGCACCAAAAAATTCATTCAGTGCCATGAAGACATTCCTTGGCTCTTTTTCGTCAATTTATTTATTATTTATTAACAGATTCAAGGATGTTCCCTGATTAAGCATTGTTTATTGACTCGTGTAACATTTAAATTGTTGGCAATTAGCGATAACCCGATTAAGTTGGGAAAGAGTTTAATCCAGCCAAGGTCAAATTGTTAATTTGCAACCAGAATTTCTTTGAACATTCCAGGGCATCTACAAAGATTGCTCAAAATTGGAACTTCATGGGTAGAAGAGAAAATGGTGTTCTCTGGGGTCACTGAGTTTAAAATATGTCTTGAATATTTCTAAATTTAAGCTTACTGCAGAACAGATAGCAGAGGCATGGTCAACACATCACTCTTGTGATTCCTTATTTAAAAGTAAACAGTCTTGGCAAGTAGTGTCTCTTTTTTAACACAATTTTTTCTTAGATTCAGGTTGATTCATGGGGTAGTGTGTCCTTTGGGAGTGTTATAATATGAGCCTCTTTACCCTCTCAACAAGGCGTGAACTTTTGGGGGCCTTTTTGACTTTCAACGCTGTGAAGGACATCAATCACAATCAACAGGGTATTCAATTTAGGAGCGGCAAGTGGCTGCTGTAGATCTTCATTTTACTACTTTTTTGACTTCATAAGTTTACAGCATACTCTGCACATACTTGAGAGGTGAAGTGTATTTTCATGACTATGGAACATACCTGTCACAAATGAGTTCAGACATAATGGTATTTTCCTGCAACATACAATGTAAGGTTGTGAAGCTGCTATCAGGTTCTCTCGTCATACAAAGAGCTTGAAGCAACATTGAAAAAACATGGTTCCAAAGACATCACCAATTCACTGCAATTACCTTGTCAAGTAGTTTGTGTTCAGCTAATGAAGCAATTCCTAAAAATCTGTTGCAAGAGTTCTCAAGGACCATGGAATTCAATGTGATCAAATATCCTTGATGATATTAAACATCCTTCTGTTTTGGACAAGCAATACAATAAGAGGCATCTCTCCAACACCGTCTCGCTTTGTCATGACATTACTAAGGGTACTAGCCTGACCTGGACTCTTTTAGTGCTCATCATCATTTTTTGACAGGAAACGGTAGCTGTTATCACTGCCTTACTTGGCTTGGAGTTGCATCAGAGTCTCAACTTTCTCTGTAAATTTTGTGGCCTTCACCAATTAATAACCATGAAAAGAACCTCATGGTTCTGGAGAAAAACAAGATTACTATCATGAGGGGCTTATTACTTAGCCAAATGGGGTTTACTCAGTCCAGCTACAGTCAGACATGCTGGTGTGGCTTGAAGATGGCTGCACAGAGATCGTACTTTTTACTGACACCAGGCTGATCAACCCCATAAACTCAATCATCCAGTCTGGGCTAGGACTGGCTAGAATTCCAACAGTCTTGTGGTCATTTCCCAGACTGATGATATTGCGGTGTAATTTTAAGAATTCTTCAGTCGGACGATGCATGGCTAATCTTGGTGTATTGCACGTATCAGCAAGATAAAAAGAATAAAGAATAATGTTTCACACCTGATATTGCCTTAATGCCTGCTCAATTAATCAGTAATAGTGGGTTTTTATATTCATCTTCATTTTGAAACATTTTATTTTTAGGCATCTGGTTACATACAGTCTGAGGGCAGCTATAGTAAAATGAAACTATCTTTAATCTCATTAGACATTGCTTGCTGCTGAATGATTCTTTCTCATCATTTTCAAAAATTCTATCATTTTTCATTCCTTTGTCGATTCAGGAAGGCGAGACTGGCGACAGATGTCAAAATACCACAGGCTCTCAAGATCCTCTTTCGTTACTGCATCAATTTCATTCTTTGAAATTCCCTTTTTCTATCATGACCCTCACCAAACCTCAGTCTGGAGGCAAATCTCCTCCCTTCCAAAACTCAGTAAGCCATCCTGTAAGGATAGTGAAACTCGATAAATCTGAGAGCAGAAAACCATCATCCCTTGTCAAAGCAGAGAGATGCAATGAGTGAAATGCTAGCTCTTATCTGCTTGCCTCTGGTACTTCTGACTGCTGACTCAGGCTTTACAAGCCCTCTCTAATTCCTATGCCATGCTCTGTGGCTGAGGGACTCTTCAAATCCAATTTAGCAAAAGCATATTTCAGCCAAGGAATTGTGAGTGTTGAAATTAAGCGGTTTGAATATATTAACAGGCCCCTGCTTTCATGCTGAAATAAACTGTTGATTTGTCATTTGGTAACATGTGACCACACTGATGAGTATTACAAATGACTTTCATTTGTAACACAAAAAATATATGATATGACCTTACTTGTTACATATGGATCCTCGGGAGGCAAAGTGAACCAACCCTGAATTTTGGCATTTGCATGTTTCAATGGTTTTTGACATAAAATTGTGTCCTCTATCCGATGGTTAGGTGACCTACCTTAATTTCCAATAGCAAGGCTGTTTTTATAGGGGGGTGAACCAACCCAATGTGGCCAAAACTCACTTTAGTCGCAAGACAAAGTGAACCAATCCATGTATCTCAAGGCGAAGTGAACCAACCCATACATTTCAAGGCAAAGTGAACCAACCCAAGTTTTGATCATATTTCAGCAATTCCACTCCTCAGAATGAGGTTGATTAATTGAAGTTGAACCAAAGACTTTAAGTATCCTCCCTTATTGGTATTGGGTCATTTTCAACCATCTGGCTGACCAGCATTGCCATTCATTGGGTCGAGGATTCAGTATTACGGTAAAGTGAACCAACCCAAGCAACCATCATTTTGTGGCAAAGTGAACCAACCCATATTTTTAACTGTCTCTGAAGAATACACTCTCCAGAGTGAGGCTAATTAATTCATTTGCCACCCTGAAGTTGTGATGGTCATGAAAGATCTTAAACTAAGTGAAATTATTTATTTATCTGGCCAATTTGACCCAAAATCATCAGCAGTTTCAAGCAAAATATGGGTTGGTTCACTTTGCCTTGCGATGGATGTTTTCATTAAAATCGCCATTTTCCATGTGGAAAAAATTTAGATCATCAATCTATTTTTAAAAATAGTTAATTTTAAAAGCCCCAATCAGGTTGTTATAATTGTAAAACATATAAAATAGCTTCAAAACCATGAGCATTACAAATATGGTTAAAACTGTTTTGGCCATTTCCCCAAATTTTGAATTTCAGGGTTGGTTCACTTTGCCTCCCGGAGATCCATATCATCTATATTAACACAGTGATTATAAGGATATGGTCTCACACAGAGCATTTCGGTATCTGCAAACATGCACTCATAACTCTATGGCTGTGACCAATGGACAATTTCAAAATACAAAACCAAGACTTCTTGGTTTTTTAAAAATGGTGAAAAAAATTCCTACAACACAGAACATGTGATCTGTCAGTGTCTAGGCTTTTAAGTTTATGAGGAATAACAAGCATCACTTGGTCAACAAACCCTAATGTAAGTAATGAACAGGAATTTCCTGGAAATATTGGCACATTATGCAGATGAGGAATGTAATCATGAAGCAAATGAGACCATTGTGAATTGTGCAATTGGTCGTGAAAAATGGGTTATTGTCATAGTCAGATGATAATTGCCAGGAAGTAGAAATTTGTTTCCTGCTTGGGTAGAGAAGGTTATTTGCCACAGCAATGACTTCTATCATTTGATGGTGAGTTGATAAAAATAACATATTTAAGAGTGAAATGGACTCTTGCCTGTTTGTGGCTAGTATGTTATTTACTCTTACTCTATGATTTTACCATTTTGTCATGTATTGCATTGTGTTGAATGTTGCCTTGACAGTGTTATAGAAAATATTGAAAATGCTTATCCCTTGATCGGCATGTCAATTACGTGCTTGGAAACTACAGATTTAGTTGCTCTCTTGTTACCCAACTTTTAAAGGTGAGGAAAGGCATTAAAAAGGCTCAACATTGACACAAATTCCTAAGCACCAGTTTCCATGGTGACTGAATGAATTGTTGAGCTTTATCACTGTATGTGGGAGTTTCTCATCCGCACCAAATTTAGGATCATTGCACTATTTCCAGCTTTAACAGCAGGCATGACGACTAGGCTCAAAGCTATCATCTATTCTTGTTGTAAGGTTGGATATATTTATAACTGTCACTTACATGCAATTAAATAATATTGTGATGCTCTTGAGATGTCATGCACTTTGAGTGGCAAAACTTTGGTTTTGCTGTATGCCATGGGACAATAACAACTAGAGATAATGACAATGGATAATATATTTTTTCTGTCATTATGTTTTTATTGGGTCTTATGTAAAGTTTTACTTTGTGTGTGTGTTGCATGATCCCGAAGTGCAAATCTCGACCAAGGAGTGACACTAAAGATGACTATTTCCTTCCTGCCCTGCCAAGTTTGTCTTTCAAGTATTGTGAATTATAAGTATACTTCCTTGGAAAGCTGATCCTAACTCACATGTATAATTGAGAGTAAATTACTCTCATGGGTCATCGACTACTGTTGGAAGTTAGTTCGGTGTAAATCTCACACAGCAACAGAATAAATAGTGCAAAAGGAGACTTTGTCAGGGATTACTGAAGGAGACTCAGGCAGGAACTTAAGAAAGAAAGGTGTTTGGCTAAGCTAGGAATTGCACAAGTCGCCTAAGTGAGATCAACCAGATTAAGAGTACCAAAGTTCAAGTACTGGAATGTGTTTCTGACAGAATATTCAATGGAAGGTCTCTTTGCACTTTGGAGGTCATTATAAGTAGTTTTTTGCATGTCTGAGAAAAATGAGTTTTGAAAGTTTCCCTCCTCAAATATATAAACATGAACTGATGCACAAGCAACCTTGTGTTTGATATGAAATTACTTTCAACCAATCAGCTGTTCTAAAGGCAAGGCTTAAATGTACTTGGCTAACACTTAAAGAACAGTTTTGCAGAAAGGAACAAGATGGGAATCTTGTAACAATTGAATTCTCTTCAGTATGGCAGACTTGGTAACAGCCAAAGTAAGCAGCAATTGTCATTTGATTGCATTTAAATTGTCACGAAGGGGGGCTTGTTGTTCTTAATTAAAGAAGCTGCAGCAGACCAAGGTTAAAAAAAGCAAATAAAGTGGAAATTGGCCACAACAAAGTAAAACTACAAACTGAATGACATTTTCTTGCTACAATAAACATGCGGAGAATTTTTATTTCTACAACTTAAAACTTCCTCACATGTATCGTTCAATGTTCGTGACAGAAAGTAACAGGTCGATGGACGGGACGCAATGTGCCTGCATATTCTTGAAAATGAGAAGTACTAATGGACACATTGTGTGGACACATGGTATCAAAAATGGTTTCTCAGCAGTTTCTGTCGTAAATTCCGGTGTGCTTCATCTACAGATGTTTCAATGCTCCTTACAAATTGAGAGCATCTTATGGGGAAAATTTCTGAAGATGTGCCTTGTACATGTCTGTTTGATTTCTCTGTGATAGCATTTTCTTGAAACTTGTATCTTGGGATATATTTATTTGTGCTTCGCATTTTAGTTGCAATTGCTGGTTGGTAGGTACCAGGAGATAATTGAACAAACAAAAGACATTTCGACCATGAAGTCCCGTCTGAAATGACAAACTACTTCCATTGTCAAATTTATCTGTGAAGAAGTTTCATTAATAATTTTTATTAGTCTAGTTTCATGGAAAGTTTATCCAAACTCAAATGTATGATTCAGAGTAAATTTATCTCTTGTGTCATTCTCTGCTGTTGTAGGACTTAAATCTCTAGAAAACTTACACAACTACAAAATAAATAGTGCAAGAGGGGCTTTGCCAGGGATTACCCAAGGAGACTCTGTGGAAGCAAGAACCATTGAGAAAGACTCTGCATTGAGAGGTGTTAGGCTAAGCTAGAACTTGCACAAGTCGCCTTCATGAGATCAATGAAATTAAGAGTACCAAAGTTCAAGCACAGGAATGTGTTTCTGACAGAATATTAACTGAGCAAGTGTTTCCCCAAATATATCCAGACACAGTATTACACACATTTACATTGAGATTGCTTTTAACCCTTCAGCTGGTCTGAAGGTAAGCCTTAAAGGAACTTGCCTAACACCTTAATTTAATACCAAAATGTTTCTGCACCTCAAATTCCTTGGTATCATTATTTGATGTACAATAACTCTCTTGGCCATTCATAATCACATGCGAATATAATACATTTGGTAATGTTAAGTGTAATAAACAGGTCATTACATGGCTTTTACTACATTTCCATGACATTTTTAACCTGAAACCTTGCATCTATTTACGCTCAAAGGGTCCATACAAAAACATGAAATGAATAGGATTTACCAGAAAGCAAATGAGATAAAATACTTGTGGCAATCGGATTCTCTTCAGAATGGCTGACTCAGCAACCACCTATCCCGAGGAAGAAATTGCCATTTGATTGCATTTAAATTGATTGCATTTAAATTGTCACGAAGGGACACTTGCAGTTCTTAATCAAAGAAGCTGTAATACATCAAGGTTAGAAAACAAAACAAAAGCAGAAATTGACCATGAAAAAAAGTCTAAGTAAAAAGAGAAATTGTTATGTATGTATTGACCAGTCATGTTATGCAACGAAAAAATATCAAATTGATGTGATACATTCACCCCATTAGACCAGAATTGTCTGGATTCTAGCCATGGCTGAATATGACAGTGTTTGTAATTTAGTTAGTCTTAATTTGTTTACCAGCTCATACAGTTTCTCTGCTTGTTTTTGCATTTTCAGCCTTGCTAATACAGAGCTATGCCATTATCATGCAAAAATTAACATTAAGAGAATTTCTATTCTACAAATTGTACCTTCCCTACTCATATGTATCATTCAGAATTTCTTGACGTAGAAATATTTTTGTCTATGCCATTGAATCAGGTCAATGCACAGGATGCAATATATGTGTCTCCATATTGTCATAAAATGAGAAATGCTAATGGACACATTGTGTGGACACAAGGTATCAAAAGAGCTTATCAGCAGTTTCCATTGTAAATTCCAATGTGCTGTCTCTGCAAATGTTTCAATGCTCCTTACAAGCTGAGAGCCCCATTTGAGGAGAATTTCTTAAGGTGTGCAATGTCCATGTCTTTGTGATTTCTCTCTTTATTTCTTCTTTAATGCCAGTTTTCAATGACAACATCTAAGAGAAACATCACAAAGGAAAGCTTCTTGTGCCAGCAGTGAGCACCAGAGCATTTCTCATGAAACCTGTTGATAGGATTTTCCCATTTATTGTGACATTCAGATTTGGAAAGTGGTTGATGCTGCTGTGTATGCACTGTGCAGAGCATAGGGATCTGTATTTCAAACAGAGACATGATTATGCTCGATGCCTCTGGTCAGTGCAATTGTGGCTTGTCAAGAATAGATTATATAATCTGCAGAATGTCCTTTTCCTTTAGATATTTCATCCTCCGAGAAATTTACAATGTCACCATAGCTGTTATTTTTATTGTGGCTTCAACGATGGCCATGAAAGAAGTCAATGAAAGCTTAATTTATAACTGCCCAAAGGTGTCTGAGGCTGCCAGCCAGTCTGAGCATTACATCAGAGTGGCTGCATCTCTTCTTATTTGTTTTGACAAAGAGTGAAACACAGCCAACACTGAATAATTATGACTTCCTATTTTTGTACCCGGGGGTAATTTTGATGTGTCACAAGCAAATAATAGTATTTGGTCATATAAAGCATCAGCCTAACAGAAGCATCAGTTACTGCTAATGCTCTGTTGCCTGGGGTAAATATTTGTTTCATTCGCGTCACACAAAAATATTTGTTTGGTTCCCGTCACACAAAACAAATAACATTGTTGCAGAAAACATCAGAGGTAAATATTTGTTTGGTGCCACTGTGGTCACTTTATACCTTTTGGTTATCATTCTGCTTGTCATCCAGAGCAAGAATCAATGTCAAATATAGAGTGGTCTCTGCATGTAGTCTTGTGGGTGTTGTATTCTGTGAGCTTTGCAATACCATTGTTGGACCTAGGAAAATTATGATCCCGTTGCTGTAGAATGTAATTTGTTTTTCAATGGTCATGCATCTTCTATGATGCAAAATACGTAATTGTTTCTTGATTAAATTCTTTGTTTGTTATTTTCCTTTTCATCCAACAAAATCTAATACAAGAATGGATAAAAAAGCAGTAATTTGAGACAGTGAACAGTTTGAAAAATACCAATTACAAATGGAGAAAATTGTGTGTCCGGTATCATTCTTAATCATGTCTGCAATGATTTTTTGTTGTTCAGTCTTTTGTGCTTAAGAATTCCCGTTTGCTACTGAGCAAAATATCACATTGCTTTGTGGAGAAAATGCATTTTTCCCATCAAAACAAGATGCCTTTGCACTTTAGAGTTCAAAATAAGCCCAGGATTGTTACGATTTTCACCTGATATTTTCCATACACTGACCCCATTTAATAATGGATGCCTCAACTGAACTTGAGGATATATTGATGACATCAAAAACATATGACCAAAGCAGCCTGGTAGCTACAGTCCACATCATTGACATAAAGCAAGTGACACTCAACATTTGAAAGCAAAAATAGCATGAAAGAAATCCTTGAAGTAACATTGTAGACTAAATTTGGGAATAAGCAGCTTCATTTAAAAGAAACATCCTGCTTTGATGCACTTATGGTCCAGTGGAACGTGGAAGGAGTCCACAGTTCCAGGTCACTGCCAAGTTTTGTGCCAGAAATGGCGACAACAATTTATATCCCTATTCTAATAGAGGTGACAAATGTAATCATCACTCTTGGTTACGCCAGGCAAAATGAGATTCCCAGTGGAATACCTTTCCCTGAGCTGCCATGACGGGCCATTGGCTAACCTTGGGTTCAGAGATTACTTTTTGACAGTTCTAGTTATTTCATAGCATTAGCTGTCAAATTGAAAAGATTGGGTCTGGCTTGGAATTAATCATGAAGACTTATGCCAAAAAGTCACCCTGGGCCAAGCCTGGAGCCAATCACTTAAAGCCACAAGATGACAACCAATTACCTCAAGATGACTTTGAAAGCATCCCCTCTTCACCTTAAGAACAACCTCAAATTTATTGGGTCACAGCGAAGTATATCAGATTTTGATACATTTGTCAATGTAAGTATTGCGAGAAAACATTGGTAAGTAAAATGTGATAATATTTAAGAGTATAAAATTATACACGTAAGTATAAATAATAATATCCTTTAATAATCTTATTCTTTTGCAAGCTAATAGAATTGTCCATTTTTGAGAATGTTCATGATATATAATTTTTGGTCTAAGGTACATGAGGGTGTCATAAAGAGTTTGCATTTCTTAAAAAAAGTTACAATTTTGCAAAATGTCATCAAAAATATTTACAGATATATGCACAATAAACGTATATTGCAGGAAATATTAGAAAATTAGAATAACACTAGAATACAGTTTGCTAAATTGATAATCTGAATCTACGTATTAATTCACTAAATGGTCCAAAGACCTTATAAAAACGTATGTGTACTTATTCATGTCTCAAAAAATCTGATATACTTGCGTCAATAAAAGAATATATATAGTAGTTATACCATGGGCATATGTGGTATACGGAGATATATACAGCCGAGGTGGTAAATATAACCCGAGGGCGTAGCCCGAGGGTTATATTTACCACCGAGGCTGTATATGTCCCGTATACCACAAATATGCCTTTGGTATAACTGATTTATACCATTATTCGCTGTTTCAGAGGATTATTTTGTTATCATGTGTTTGGAGATAAAGACCGATTTACTAAAAATGTCTTTATTTTATTACCAGAGATACCAAAATGGTCATAAAATTTTTCTTTATTTAACAAAATGAACAACTTATTTTTTAAATCAATATTCCAGTGTCAATAACTTAAATTATGTTCAAGCTACAAAAGCTCTTGTAAACTCCAGAGTGAGGCTCAATGGCATCTGTCATGACATCATGATTCAAATGCTGGCTTCCGATTGGCTGATTCAGTGTTTGTGCATTGTGACATCACCACTTGTCACGTGACCACTAAATATACGTGATATATGGCGATATATATCATGGTAAATATTGAAGGATTTATCAGCGAGTATGGTATAAATTACAGTTGTCTAATGGGTAAATGTGGGACATGAAGATATGTACACCGAGAATGTCAATGTACAACGAGGCCGTAAGGCCGAGTTGTACATGATATTCAAGGGTGTACATATATCATGTCCCACAATTTAGCTATTAGACAATTGTTTTGTACCATGAAACCCCCTATTATCACAAGAAAGTTATTAGACATTACGAGCCGAATTGTGCAAAAAAATGTGATCAGGAACAAATCTCGTTTCAGAGGTTTCACCATTACCAAAAAACTAATTAACAAGGAATGAATGGTTATAGGGGTTGTGTCAGTAACCTACATTTGCATCCCCCCCTTTACCTAAAAAAGAAACAATTGATGATGTGAAAGAGAGGTTGAGACGTCACCATGGTGATACCATTGTGATGTCACATCTCATGCTGCAGTGCTCAAGTGTCAATTGAATGAAGCACCAAACCATTTGACATGACTTTATGTACAACGGTGTACACAATGCTAATTTTCACTGTTTTGTGGTACAAATATATATATATATGTATAATTTTTAAAACCAATTTTGTGAAGATCTGGCTTTTGAAAATCTTGCACATTCCAAAATTGTTATCAAGAGTGTAGTGGTTTTCACAGTTTTTTGCTCTTGTAGATTTGCCTCAAGACATTTTCCAAAATAATATGCTTGTTGTATAAAAGTAAAAGCCAACAATTCTTTGGTACAACTGATACTGATAGATCATAAAAAAGTGGGTAAAAATCAGCTTTCAAAGATGAGCAAAGTTTCCATGCTGTTGATGATATCTTGTGTAGTTTCCATTATACCCTACATAGTCCATGAGCCAGGCAGCCAAATTTGACCAGTCAGGCTCACTCAGAGGGAGGAATTCTCATAGTGATTTTATGTTAGCCCTATTTCTCTAGTTTCAGAAAATGGGTGATAGCAATCTGTATCTCTTAGCCTTCACCATGCTATCACCCTGTTTTTAAACATATGTTGAAGCCTCGGAAATTTCCGTTTTTTGGGTTCCGGTTAGACTTATATCCATAAAAACTGTTGTAACTTCATCAATATTGCACTAAACTGCATGAAATTTTATATGTGACATCTTCACAATATACAGAAGACATATCTGCCACAATCAGAGCCATTTGCATCATTCAATGTTTGCATATAAAGGAGTATTTTTATCTCAAGTTGCACGTCAAAATTGAAATATAATTAAAACTGAAATCTTCCTGTTACTTTGGTATATCACCAAGACATATTTTATAAAAAATCCAAAATTATTTCATTTTAGTAGCAGGATGCCCTCTCAATCATATGGCATAGTCTCAGCCAATTTGTACTGATATTAAGGTGATATCAAGATGTTTATCATAAGCACTTCATGTCCGAAAATCGCTCAATTTTCACTTTTTAGAACAGTTTGATGATGATATTCTCAGTTTACTTGCAAGAAGAAGTCAGTGCAGTCAATTATGATTGGAGAAATTGATTGATAAATTACGGAGCATGATTTACAGGGCAAGGGTGTTGATTTTGTATAATTTTAGTTAAATTTTGAATATATAGACAGCAAAGCCTATCACAGGAAAAAATGTGGATTCATGCGAATTTCTCAAAATGATTGTAAGAGCTTTGAAAAGCTTATTTGCATGATAACTGCAATATTTAGATTGCACCTGTACCATAATTACCCTTTAATAACAACACTTCATAGAAATAATGAACTAATTATAATAGAGAACCTACAATGGATTGGCTTACTAACAGTGACATTATAATGCAGGCATGTTCAACAAAAATAAAAGCTTAAAAGGTTATCAGATTTCAAACGTTTTCAATCTTTATGACCTTTCTCATCAATATACACCTTTTAAAAACAACAGCTAACCATCAAAATTAAGTCACATTGTCAAAAAATGTTGATAAATTGTCATCATCCTCATCATCACTGTATTACTCTGTCACATGGTTCAGATCCTATTTTGGTAGAAACTTCATATGCTTCACCTGTTCACCCTGGCCCCCTTGAGCTCATCGCCACATGACTCCAAGCTGTGCTAAAGTTTCCTGAAACATACACCTGATTGACCTTATGCCTTCTTTTGCCGCAGACTGGTTGTGTAGGACCCAAGCACCAATCCCAGTTCTAGTCTTCTGGGCAATGACTTAAATGTGTCATCACTTTCGCTGATCTCAGATCGGCATCAGAGAGTAGAGGTTCAAGCTTATTGCCTCACCACAGCCTGTTTATCAACCATTTTCTCAGCCAATGCATCGTCCCTGGTGTCATAACCAAGACACTCCTAATGTGGGTAGGTCTATGTGTGTCTTTGCATTGCTTTCAGTCCCCTAAGGAATTTTCACAATCAGCCGCATTTTCACTTTAGATATTTCAAGTTAAGTCTCAAACCTACCCACAGTCGATAGCTATCCTGCACCCTCACTGTCCCTCAGCTGTTAAACAAAATCAAACTTAAAGTCTCCCTGGTTGTCCCAAGACAAGATATATGCTGCCCTCTGTCTAATGCAATCACTGTACAACATTTCTCTTATAAGCCAACAAAATTGTATATTATCTTTTTTTCTGTCATTTATTTTTCAACCCTCTGATGACCAAACCATGGCCACTAGGGAGTACAATGGCCAGACTTGTCTCTCATAAATCAGCTCATGTTGTGAGTACATTCTTCTGCAAGCTTGTTTTGCCAGCCAAGACCTGTCCTGCTGAAGCTTCTCTGAACTAATCTGCGCAATCTGCCATGGAACCCGATTTTGGCTCTCTATTATTTCCTTCACTCAATGTCAGAAGCTCCATTTGGCCTCTTGATTGCTTAACAGTCTGGCTCCAGACTAAGCTGGGTCATAATTATATCTAACTCAAAATTGTTACAGGAGACTGTTGGCTTATGTAAGTGTCCATTAGCCTTCATCAGGTTTGCTTGGAGCTTGTTTTAGACTCTCAGCAGCTGCTTCCTTGGTTTCAGCTCCTACTATTCCTCCTGGAGGCTCTCGTTTGGTCACATTTGCTGGCTAAGGATGACACTTTGACCTGCCCACAGTCTCTATACTGGTAGCTGTTACAAAACATAGCTATTCCTCAGACCATGTACACTCAGTTGCATAGATTATGCAGCCCCACTTTGGTGGATATACACTGTAGTCAGCAGCCATACATTGTAATGTCAACCAGACAATCTTTCTGGACTCCATTCCACCATTGGTCTTGCTCAAAGCTTTCACCAATACTTTTTCTCTTTTGGGATTGACAGAGGGACTACTCCAAGCATCTTCCTTAATCTCTCCTCAAGTTTCTAGATCACCACACAAGCTTCTGAATCTTCTTCTTGGCCTACCTGAATAATGCCTTTCTCCACTTGAGCTTGCTCCTTGCAAAATCATAACTGTCTGGAAGTGGGTGCTCATCTCTTGCCCATTTTTTACAGGATCGGGTGTGTGCACATCATCCAAATGCAGTGTCTTCTGCCTTGTTACTTTAAAAGCACATGGTTTTTCACAGAAGTTGTGATTTCCTTCTTGCTTGTCCACCTGTAACTTCAGGCTTGTCTGGCCTCCCCCAGTTCAGGCTATCACTCTCCTCAAGCTAAATGCCTTGCTCCACTTGAGCTTGCTCCCCTGCAAAATCATAGCTCTCTGGAAGTGGGTGCTCTTCTCTTGCCCATTTTTCACAGGATTTGGTGCGGGCACAGAAGTTGTGGTTTCCTTCTTGCTTGTCCACCTGTAGCTTCAGGCTTGTCTGGCCTCCCTCAGTTGATGCTATCACTCTCCTCAAGCTTCTGAATCTTCTTCTTGGCCTGCCTGAATAATGCCTTTCACCACTTGAGCTTGCTCCTTGCAAAATCATAGCTCTCTGGAAGTGGGTGCTCTTCCCTTGCCCATTTTTCCATAGGATTTGGTGCGTGCACATCATCCAAATGCAGGATCTTCTGCTTTGTTGCTTCAAAAGCATATGGTTTTTCACAGAAGTTGTGGTTTCCTCCTTGCTTGTCCACCTGTAGCTTCAGGCTTGTCTGGCCTCCCCCAGTATACAGGCTGTCAAGGCATTGATGGTGGGAAACTGTTGAGTTAGGGACAACCCCGGTGCTGTCACAGGGGCATCTCAGAGATATTGACTCTTAATTTAGAAAATTCCTACTCTTTACTCGGTATATCTACAATGTTCTGTGAAAACCTTTTCCCTGGTGCCTGCCTTATATTTACTTGCAGTCATTAGCAGTACATCTGGATTGTGCCTTATCCGCCTTTGTCTAACCATCCTGTTATCTCCTGACTTGCATGCGTTGTCTCTGGGATTGCTTCCTGACCCAATAGTCTGAGCAATGTCTGGTACAACCTCCTTCTCTTTGTGCTGTTTGTTTTTTATTTGTGTTTTACGCCTCTGCAGCACCTTAGGGGGCTATATCGAGGCAGGCGATCGCCAAATGATGATGAGATGAGAAGACTGTGAGTATGGCATATACCCTATTAATTCAGGGATGCCCAGGATCTTTCAGTTGCCCCAGCATAGAATACTGGATACAACCCGCCTCCATTTAATGTTCCTTGGGCTCGGATTAAGTGCCTTCTCTTTGTGCTATTGGAATGGATGTTTTTTTTCCTTGGGTATGCTTATGTTCCATTTTCAGTGCAACATTAAACTATAATAGGTCCTTCCTACGTTTCTATCTCCTTATCAGCCATACAGACAAGCCAAGATAGGATTTATGTCCTTCATTAAAGCAAAAGGCCGACCAATGAGACCACCCGACAGCTGTATGAGCTACTGTTCTACAGATGTATGAGGATCAGATGATTTTGTCAAGCAATGCAACGCTACTTCATATTATGTCACCTCCCAACCAAGTTATAGGAAGAAAATTATACAAACAAGCTCACAAACTAAGTGTCCATTTTGGATCGTCAACATGCATTCATCATGCAATTCAGCTATTCTGAACTGATCATTCATCTGGAGATACCTGTGTGGTTCTAACTTTTTGTATTAAATTTCGTCAAAATTTAACTTTATGTATTCAAAATGTGACTTAAATTATACAAAATCAATAATTTTTACCTAAAAATCATGCTCTGTAATTTATCAAACAATTTCATCAATTATAATTGACAGCATTGACTTCTTCTTGCAAGTAAACTGAGAATATCATCATCAAACTGTTCAGAATAGTGAAAATTAAGCAATTTTCGGACATGAAGTGCTTATGATAAACATCTTGATATCACCTTAATGTCAGTACAAATTGGCTGAGACTATGCCATATGATCGAGAAGGCATCCTGCTACTAAAATGAAATAATTTTGAATTTTTTATAAAATATGTCTTGGTGATAAACCAAAGTTACAGGAAGATTTCAGTTTTAATTATATTTTAATTTTGGCATGCAACTTGAAATAAAAATACTGCTTTATTTGTAAACATTGAATGATGCAAATGGCTCTGATTGTGGCAGATATGTCCTTGTATATTGTGAAGATGTCACATATGAAATTTCATGCAGTTTAGTGCAATATTGATGAAGTTACTACAGTTTTTATGGATATAAGTCTAACCGGAACCCAAAAAACGGAAATTTCCGAGGCTTCAACATATGTTTAAAAACAGGGTGATAGCATGGTGAAGGCTAAGAGATACAGATTGCTATCACCCATTTTCTGAAACTAGAGAAATAGGGCTAACATAAAATCACTATGAGAATTCCTCCCTTTGAGTGAGCCTGACCAACCCTCTGGCTCATGGACTAACATTGGCACCTTCTTCTGTGATTTATCCTTGATTTATTCTTGATTCAAGGCCACTCTCTTATTAAGCATGGATTAATCTTCATTTGCACTCTTTGAATTGTTAGCAATTAAAGATAACCCGATTATGTTGGGAAGAAGAATAATCAATCCAAGGTCAAACTGTCATGATTGCAATTCCCATGGGCTTTCAAAGGCATCAAGTTCTGCAATGTTTTCAATTGTATGACTCTTTCAGGATTGCTACTTTCAAATGCTGTTTGCTGAGATGCAAATTCATGGACAAACAAAGGTAGATTTATACATGCATTTAAATATATTTATAATATTGTTATGAAATGATGCACTTACAATAATATGTGTATTGCTGCATGAAGTAATCTTACATAAATGACGCTCAACAGCATATTGCATGGAACTTATCATATGCAAAATCAAATGTAGTACAGATTTGGCAACCTTCCTACACCTTCATGTATATCTTTTATAACTGGAACATATCAAAAGTGAAAAGCATACAGATGGTAGAGAGCATGGGTCAATACTTGTCTAATGTGTGAACTTTTCCTGGCGAGTGTGGCAGCTTCTTTAACACAATATCTTCTCCGACTCAGGTTGATTCATGGGGTGAAGTGTCCTCTGGGAGTCCCATTATTTGATTATTTTTACCCCTGAACCAGGCATAAACTTGGTGAAGGTCTTTGACTTTCAACGCTGTGAAAGACATCGATCTTAATCTGTGGGGGTTCAATTTAGGAGCGGTGGGTGTCTGTTATGGATACCCTGCTGTGTTGCTTATAAAGACTTTCAATGCTAACAGTATGCACTGACTTTATTCCACAAAGAGTGGTCCCTTTCTGTGGTAATGAAGTGATCTTTTTTTGGATGGGGTGTTAAATAGTTCAAGCCTGCTCTGCTAAAGATGTTTGCATGCATGTGTTTGAACCCAGCGTCGAGAATCAATAATTTTCTGTGTACGAGGGGTTTTCCAAAAGTTCTGTCTTACTGGTCATAACTTTTGCTAGATTTGATGTAGAAACATGATATTTTGGTGAGATAATACTGACGTAATTCTCAAATGACAGCCAAAAAATTAGATCAATTAGATAAAAATAAATGCTTAATCTGTCACCATGGAAACCAGAAGTCATGAAATGCGGCCCAGATTTTGTAGTGCTCACTTAAAACAAATTTAACACCTGCTTGCTTTATCTGTGTTTTGACTTATTGAATTTAGTAAATTCATAATTTTTTTCATGAAATACCATCAGTTAATTGTAAAATCATTAATAACAATGGAAATGGGTATTATTGTCACATCTCAGTTACTTTACCATCACTCATGCAGTTTCTAATTTTTTAATGAGATGAGCAATTTCTTGGATATGGATGACACCATATATACCTGTTCTATTTCTTCAATTGAATTGGATAAAAACCAGCAGAGAGAGTAAGAACCTTCTATCATACATACAAGGAAGACAGTATGAGTGACAGAAGCAAATGAAGATGGTATAAACTTTTTCTGAATGAAGAAAACACATATCGGAAAACCCAAGAAAAGAAGGCGGGACAATGCCAAAAACAGATCTTAACATGAAGACTGAAGTATCTTATTTAGGCATGGTTAGAAAGTAGGAGAAAATGAATTTACAGGGTCCTAGTCATTTGTTTGGGAAGTTGTGAAATGGTTATGCATGTTTTGAATATATTCTATCTATATCTCCTGTAATAATAACATATTTTGACAAAATATATCAAGTATGTGTCGGTTAACCAGATCTCGGTCGCATTTCATGACTTTTGGTTTCCATAGCAACAAATCAACAATTCATTTTTACTTCTTTGACCTGATATTTTGGGGATCATTTGCTAATGACCTCAATATCAACTGACCCTAATATCATTTTTCTGTAGAAAATCTAGCAAAAGTTATGACAGGTTGGACAGAACTTATGGAAAACCCATCGTAAAGTAAAGAAAGTCTGCGAAACACCAAAAGTGATCTCAATATGAGGACTATGAGGTATTGATTTTTAAGGGATATGTAAGGTTAGAGAAAAATGTACTCAGTGTCAAGTCCATTATTTTAAGAATTTGTGAAATGTTAGGGATTATTTTTAATAGGTTTCTTGTCCTGTTTCCCTGGTAAAAAATGAATTTTTGACAAGATATAATGTTTCTGTGCCTCTAAAAGTGCCTTGGGCCGCATTTCATGACTTTTGGTTTCCATGGTAACAAAATAACCATTTATTTTTATTTCTATGATCTGATTTTTTGAGAATCATTTGCAAATTACTTCAATATTATTTGACCCAAATAGCATGTTTCTGTATTAAATATTGCAAAAGTTATGGCAAGTTGGACAGAACTTTTGGAAAACCCCTCGTACTTTCCTGAGAGATAATTTTGTGGCCCCTTGTCTTATGTCTATGATGGGCAAGTAAAATATCCCTCACATAGGGTAAATTTCTAACATGTCGAGGACTCCCGCTCTCTTTCTTACGTCTTAGCAATCAACCCTAGGCTCTCAAGTGCTCAGAATTTAGATTTTTTAGACACTGCCGTCCTTTTGAGGAAGGAAAATAAAATCTACTGAACATTGATCCAGACAGAATATGACAAAACAAACTCCAGACAAAAAAAAAATTACAAAAAAGAAGAATATAAACATAATTCAAGTCATCGATGACAAAAGCTGTGGGAAATCTAGTCTCTCACCTGCAGATGACTGATGAAAGCTGCAAAAGCAAAATTCTATCCATCATCTCACATGAATATTTTAGAGATAGTGATTGATGGAGTCTGATAAACATCAGCTTATAAATAGAAGAACAATATGGTTCTCTTATTATCAATGCAGCGAAAAGACAAAACTTTGAGCAGGATAATAACTGATAAGACAAATGTGAAATTCATCATTGTTTTGGTGTTTTTATTTATAATTTTGAATAAATCTAGTCTATGGAACTATTTTGAACTGATCAAATAATACTGAATTTCTATTATTAATATTACTATCTTGGTGATGGTGACAACAATACAGAATAAAAGTAACAATATATATACTCGATATGATATCTCATATACATGAAAATGAATCATTAATTATCACAATTGTGTTGGCTAATCTTTCAGTGTTGTCAGTGACAACGGATTGATCTCCACATCCCACAAAATATTACTGCAAGCATTCTGAACTTCTTTTTGGAAGGAGGGTTCATCCTTTGCCTCATTGCCATGTCCTCCTCCAGTCCTAATTAGCTTGCAAGTGCACAAATACAGGAAGTAAAGTGCCAATTATCCATCTAACCATCTGAATTTCTTTCACTTTACAAATTGGAGACAGCTATGCCTGTAGGTATATTGTAAACAGAGTGATTTTGACAAAGTATGTCTGCTCATTTATCAATGGGTTTCAACTCAACGCCTTTGCATCTAAGAATAGAATACCACCCACATGCTTTCTTAATGCTGCTGGTATGACCATATGACTAAATCAAAGTAAATCAACAGATTCAGAAATAGGTAGGGATATGATCGTCTTACAGCATAGATCTTCCAATTCAAGAGATCAGAAATGCAAATACTGTAGGTGTTGTCATTACATCATTGGAGTTTATTCTCGATACCTTTCAACCAGGTTTATCTTCCCACTATCTGGCTTGGAAGCCACCAACATGAAAGTGTTACACATCCACACATTCTCAGAAGAAACGGCAGATTAATAGAACTTCCCTCAGTGGTTCAATTTTTACTTAAAAGTGTCATTCTGATGAAGTGATCAGAGTAATTGTTAAGTTTGACTTTTAAGCCGAAGTGTGTAGGAGTGTATCATTGTGTTAACTTTTGGAGGAAAATTACAATATCAAAATGAAATTTGACCAAGTGTTCTATTTTTGGAAATCAGTTGTATAGATAACACAGTTTTATTATATACATGTATATAATATATATGATTTGAATAAGTGATATGTAGGTTGTGTTTATAGAACAGAACCTAATAAAGATCACCTACGAATTCCACTCAAAGGCCAACCCAAGGGTTAAATCCAGATGATTGTCAAACAGTTACATGGATGATTCCCTTTGTCCTTTTGCCATCTGGATTATCCAATATTGGATACATTCCACACTTGGGATTTGAGGATTTGAGGTTTACCTTGCCGTCTGTGTTTAAAATTGTAATAAAGGTAGTTCTGGTAGTCCTTTTAGGGTTAAAAATGTTTCATCATACCCAATAAAGCATGGATTCAGAAGTGATTAAGTACATTTAAATGATGTACAAGTATTTCATACAGGATAAGACATGCTAGTGCAATCATTTCCGAATCTGTCCCTAAATGTCTGTGCTGCAATTTTGTTTAATCGCTTGTTTTAGATACGATTTAAAACTGCATGCCATAGCTTTGTCACTCATCCTAGCCTTCCTCTCTCAAAGTGTGGCCACACATATATGCAAATGTCATGTAATTAAAAAAGTCACACGTGCCTGTGGGAGAAAAACGTTTCGCATCAAGTCTCTCATTAGTAGGCTGAAGATCTTACACTCTCTCAGGAAATCATGGTGAAGAAAAATCTCAGATGCTGTGGCATGTCATTGACTGGCTATCTGGTTATTTACAACATAGGGAAAGGTTGTTGAGTGCATCCAATTACTGGCCATCTTGGTGCAAATGACAGGCATAACAGCAATTCGCAACTGCAAAACTGTGATGTCTGAGCAGCACAGTTGGAAATTTTGGGTATAACATGTACTATTATTATTATACTCTTAAAACTCCAAGGGATATGTATAATTATTATAAGAATATCAGCATCTACGTGTAACAGCAACATACCAGACCACTGACAAATTCATTTTCAAAGAAATTTGCATTTTTGTGAACACCAAGTCATTTGATTGTAATTTATTTCATGTTAATTGACGTTTGGCTACTACTGTAGGAAAACATTTCTCCATCCGATACCTCATTCATTATCATTCACAAATACAAAGTTTGCATGTGTTTTCATTGCAGTATGTTTTGTTCTATTGTGCGTGTTACATTCAGGTCAGTGTTTATGAGTGCTTGCATATGAATATTTCTGTTGCAAGTGTTGTGGATGCTGATAATTTATCATCATGGTGGCAATTTGTTGCACACATGTCAGATTACTCCCCTAACACTGATTGCTCCTCAAATAGGATCGAGTATGGGAGAAAAACTTGGAGCCATGTTTCTCTGTCTGGTTGAGTCCCATTAAAACAGATACAAATATTAGAAGACTCCATCCCTTTCACATGGCTGTACTGAACAATTCAATGTGCTGTTGTTTCCTCTTTCTATCTTTTTATCTTCTTGTAAAAGTCATCATCTTTTGACTGTTTCTAACTAACACAAAAAGGACACTACAGCTGCTTAAACAATTTCTTTGAAGTGGAAACTCTGTCTTATAAATAGGCTTACCTTGTGTTCAGCAATGACCCTTTAAAAGTGCCAGTTATTTGGATATATATGCTGTCAAATTGAAAAAGATAGGTTTCAGCCTGGAATTAATCATACAACTTGAAAGTGGCCATGGGCCAAGCCTGAAGCCAAACACTTAAAGCTATAATTTGACAACCAATCAGCCTGAGATGACTTTGAAAATATCTCTTCTGCATCCTGAAATGACCTTTAGATTCTGGGGTCAATGTAAGTACAAAACAAGGTAAATAACTATTTTATTCATGTACCTTCTAGGCCCTTCCTGAGACAAATGACAATACATATGTCTAAAAGCTTTAGGGATTCACCCGTTCTCTTAATACTTCTTTCTGTTCTTCAGGTATGATTTAGACAATTAGAATACCTGTGGTTAGTCTTGATCAACGACAAGCAGATATTATTAGATTAGCAAGGAAGCTTGCCAGTCCTGAAAATGTCCTTATAACATCTGGTTTTGTGATTTCAAAGCTTTCAAGAGAGGTCAACACGTACACAAGCTGCACTATGGTGCTCTGGAACCAAGCAACAGTAATTCAATTAAGGTGTCTGTTTAACTTTGTATTTGCATGTCTTTACACCAGGATAGTGCAATGCAAGGATAGGTTTGTTCAGGACTTTAAAAAATTTGCAATGCCTTTACACTGTATAGGTATTCTGCACTAAAATTTAGTTTCCATATTGCCATTCATTGGCTCTTTCTTCTCCAAATTATTCTTGGATTATTCCTGATTCAAGGATGCTATCTGATTAGGATTAATCTTCATTTGCACTGTTTGATTTGTCAGCAATTAATGATAAACAGATTATGTTGATGAGGAGAATCATCAATCCAAGGTCAAATTGTCATGATTGCAATTCCCACGGGCTTTCGAAGGCATTCAGTCTTGCAATATTTTCTGTCATTTGGCTCTTCAAGTCAGAATTACCACTCTGAGATGCTGGTTGTAGCTTTCAGAATCTCCGCCATTTGCTAAGATGTACAGCTACAGATATAATTTATTTGGGAACAGTTCTATATTTATTTTAATATAATCGTTACATATGAAATACATACACAGTGAAAGTGTGTCTTCTTGAATGAAATAATCTATCCTCAGTGACCCTCAACAGTATCTACCTGAGATGACATTGCATCTGACTTAAATGAAATTTGTTCGAATTCCACCCTGGAACTCAATGTAGTCCGAGCCCATGGGACATTAAATGGAGGCTGGTTGTATCCAGTGTTCTCAACTGAAAGACCCTGGGCATCTCTGAGTTAATAGGGTATGTGCCAGACTGCCAGTCTTCCTGAGCATCAATCATCACCTTACGGCAATCACTGACACTGGAAGGTGCTAGGACATGGGAACACAGGGCAATGTTCCTGTATCCTCTGCCCATGGGCGCTACACTTCAGCTGCCGTGAGCTGTATCGTATGTGGAAGGCTCACCACAAATTTCATGTGCCGCATGCTGGTTCATGACCAAGAAAATGAGGTCAAATCAAATCAAAAATAAAATGGATCTATCACCTGAAGGGAATATACCATCAATTTGGCTTAAAATGAATTCATTAATACGCTCAACAGGTGCTGAGCTATACATGGTTTAAATTGGGAGGCTTCCAAAGCCAGTATTTTTTACAGCTGGAACAAATAAATGCTGACATCTATACAGATGGTAGGGAGCCGGTCAACCTATCGGTCAAAAACTTATATGAAGATGTAAACTAGTCTTGGTGAGGTGGCAGCTTCTTTACTGCAATTTCAATTAGTATGAGTTTCTCTGGCTGGTTTTCTCAGTATCCATGTAGTATTTTCAGCTTGCTTGATTGGTCTATCAGCAATAAAACGTCATCCAAATCCCTTGGTTGGACGTACTAAGTTTTGGAAAATATAATATTCTGCTTCAGTGAGCAGCTTAGTTTGGAAAGTAGATAAGATTAGAATGAAAACAATAACAGTCTCTATCACCACCAGACACGTCAGTGGCTTTGATGTACATTTTTATGGCATTCAAATTAGATTTATGCCATGTAATTCAGTGTCTCAACCAATCACATGAACTATATTTGCTATGTTTCATACTTCTTGAAATTGCAGTAACGCAATATCTTCTCAGACTCAAGTTGATTCATGGTGTGAAATGTCCTTTGGGAGTCCCATTATATGAGCCTTTTTACCCCCTGAACCGGGCGTAAACTTGGCAAAGGTCCTTGACTTTTTACGCTGTGAAAGACATCGATCTTAATCAGCAGGGAGTTTAGTTTAGGAGAGTTGGGTGTCTGCTATGGATCTTCTGCTGGGCTGCTTACAAAGAAGTTCCATGCTAATATTGTGCAGTGACTTTATTCCACAAACAGTGGTATTTATATAATATATTTAAACAGGGTAACAATACAGCAAAGCTGTTTTACAATTGGCCCTGGGGGTATGTACAATGATAAAAACATATATACAAATTGGCATGTAAATGATTAGTGGTATCAGTCTCTGGGGTGTATTCTGAGGGGCGTTACAGCTAAAGAATCACGAGTGCTTACATTCAGTTGCTCGTAGACATCAATGATATAATAATTATTTATTTTATAAGGCATGAGTTCCACTAGGTATGCTCGAAACGCTGTACAATGTAAAGATGTAAGAAATATAAGAAATATTAAAAGGTGAAAAGATATAGGCCTATGTTGTTAACAATATGTAAACTGAAGTCTATAAATGGTTAAAATGTAATGTCAATAATTTTGTCTTGTAGCGGGGCAGATTTGTCATGAATAGGGGAGTAATAGTGCATTTATACATAGAAGCATGAAACTTGGCACACATTTCAAAAACATCTTAAAGAAAATATTTAGATAGGGAGCCACTTCAGATTTGACCTGGTTGACCCATGGCAGCCATTTTCCAAAATGGCGGCTAATTTTCTCATTTTCCTGCTTTCTGTGAAGTGCCTATATTATTAAAGTATCGAAACAGTGCTTATTATTCCTTCTACAGATCTAAAGAACATTATCAATTGATTTCTGGATTGAACTGAGGAATTTTAGGGTAGTCAGGGTCCATTTTGTTAGAACTGTTGAAGAAAATGTATCATTTTCGCGGTTTCCCAAAGTTTCATGGAATCTCAATTGATTTTAAAACTGACTACATATTTGAATTCCTTGTAAAAAGAGCTTTCAAATGAATGGTCGCATCAATAGTTTCCGTGAATTTTTTGTCAAAATTAAAGAAAAAACAAAATCTTCAAAAATCATTTTATTTTCATTTTTTCCGTTTTCGCACAAAGTTTACGAAACCCATTGATGCGGGTACTCATTTGAAAGCTCTTTTTACAAGGAATTCAAATATGTAATTTATTTTGAGATTTGTAGAGAATTGGTGTAACCGTCCGTAACCGCAAACTCCAGGGTTTGAATCAATATTTCTAACAAAAAGGATTCCAACATGCCTAAAAATAGACCAAGGCTACCAAAAAATGTTATAGTAATGTTCTGAATACTTATAGAAGCAATAAAAAACAATATTTACGTGTACTCTATTTGCAGGAACTACACAGAAAGCAGCAAAATGGAAGAATTGACCGCCATTTTGCAAAATGGCTGCCAGTAGCCAGCTAAGTTAAATCTGAGGTGGATCCCTATCTAAATATGTTTGTATAGATATGTTTTAAGTGTGCGCCAAGTTTCATGCTTCTATGTATAAATGCACTATTTTTTTACATACCTGCCCCGCTATTGTTGAAAGTTTAGCTTGAAAAGTTCAATGCATGGGACAGTTTGTAATTCATATGGCAACGAGTTCCAAAGATGTGGACCAGCCACACTGAATGCCCTTGATTGGATCAATGTTGATGAGGTGTATAGCAAAAAATAGCCTTATTTTCACATTAAAATTAGCTGTCAATTCGTCATTATACACTACCCTCCAAAAGTTTGAATACACTTGAAAAGGTTGCATTTCTTCAAAAAATACCTAGTCTTTAACACAATTTTTGTTTTATACTTACATCAAACAATATAGAAATTCACATTCAGGCCATAATGTATACATATTTCATGGTTTTAGATCATTTTGGTATAAATTTATGTAATTTTCTCGATATCCCATTTTATCATTTTCTCTGAAAAGCTATAAAAGCACAGTTACCTTCCATTTTTAGGAAATTTATAATTTTTCACACATTTCCACTGGTTTGTAATGATTTTACCAGTTGTTTTAGACCAGAAAATGGCCATTGAAAATCGGACAAAAATACTGATTTTGGCTAATTTTTGGTCAAAACAATACCGAAACAGCTCAAATAAAATAATTTTCACTTGAGAAGATACATTCTATGATTATACTTCATGGTGACCCGAAATTATCTAAATTTTGCAATTTTGAGTGGTCAATGTCCAATTTTTAAACTGTCTTTTTGGGGTTTAAAACTACTGTTACGATCATGTTAAAACTCTAGAAACACTTAAATATGATTAAATTTCATGAACCTAGAACAAAACTGCTCTGTGACAATTTTTTATAAAATACCAAAATTCGGGATATCGAGAAACGCCATAAATTTCAACCAAAATGACCTAAAATGACAAAATAAAGACAACTTATGACTTCAACGTTACTTCTGATATTGTTTGATGTAAATATAAAACAAAAATTCCATTCAAAATTAAGTATTTTTAAAAGAAACCTCACTTCCAGGTGTATTCAAACTTTTGGAGGGTAGTGTATAATTTGTGGTGAGTGTTGTAACTCATTCAGTGACTTGTCCTGATAGTCTTGCAAGTATGGGATATGGCCTATACAATATTATAAGTCATGAAGTATAACAATGCAGGATTGGGATATGACGCACTATTAGTTATTTGTTGTTTGCTTGGCGGATACAGGATTTACTTTCCCGAAGATAGCTGTATCTGGGCGAAGCGAAGCTGAGCCCGGATACAGCTATCTGAGGGAAGGTAAATCCTGTATCTGCCAGAAGCAAACAACAAATTACGAATTTATCCGACCACATGGTAAAATAAAACCCACATAACAATGTAGTTCAACGGTATTTATAAACATCATGAGTGTCAGATAGGCCTATGATCGGTGTTTATTCAGAAGCAGACCTGACACAAATGATGTTCATGGCTGTGAACTACACTGCCATAGGGTTTTATTTATATCCCGCATTCCCGCAATGATTTTATCAGTGGTCTTTTACTAAATTTTAGTCTGAAAGCTTCAAATTCTGTAAGTTAGGAGCAGCAGATTGTTGTGACTTCACCAGCAGCCCATGCCATTGTGACGTCATGACAAACAATCACTGCCTATTGTTTGCATAACAACGTCGGATAATTTATGGGTGATTGTGACGTCATCACTGCAGGATACAGAAAATATCTGTACAGGCCAAGCAGCCTGACAGATACAGGATATATACCCACAGGTCTCAACCAATCAGAATCAAGCATTGGCCTTGGTGGTCGGATAAAAGGATATGACACACAAGTGTAAGCACTTTTTATTCTTTGGCTGTAAATTAGGGTGGAGTGAAAAAAGTCAAAATGTGAAATTCAAAAAACAGCCCCTCCAAAAACTTGTCAAATATAGTTAAATAAGTATTTATGACCATTTTGGGTGGTTGCTGTCATTTCTGTGACAGCTACCCTGGGCATTTTGAAATCACCTTTTTCTATGTTTCGCGAGACCTCAAAAATGCTGTTTTTTGCCATAAAATGGGTTCTAAATGAGATAGAGACATAATTTAAAGAGCTGAAAATAAGTAAATAACCATACCAAACATATTAGAAAACAAAAAATCAAGAAACACTTGCTTTGCATGATGTAACTATTGAAATAATATGATTTTTGCCATTTTTTGCAGTGTTTTTGTTCCCGAAATGATGTTTTTGTCATATTATTGATTCTAAATGAGCTAGAGACCAAGCACAATGGACAATATTCTGACTGAGAATCATATGCTACATATGATATAATATTGATATATTATGATTTTTCTTACCTTTTTGCATTATTTAAATTATTGGAATTTGGTTTTTGTCATAAAACGGGTTCTAAATGAGCTAGGGACATGATTTAAAGAGCTTTACACCTGTTTTATAGCATGCTGAACATGATAAATAAGTTTGAATATGAAAATAAATGTCACTCCAAATGTTATATTGAAAAATGAGACAAATAATGTGAAATTTGTGAGACAAGTACTTTTTGGCTCATGAAATTATAATACTTGTCATAAATTGGGTTCCAAATAAGCCAAAGACATGATTTAAAGAGTAATAAATATTTTTTGGATAATTCTGAACATGATAGATAATATTTTATGTAACATAAATGTCATATCTATTGCAAAATGAGGATAACATGATTTCTTTGTATCTTTTTTAGTTCCCGAAATGTTTGAGTACTAACTCCAAATAGGGACAACCAGATATTATATAGCATTATTTCTTTAGCCAGGTTTTTATGTATTTGTCTTCCAAAGACACCATAAACATAATATAGATGCTAAGTTATGGCAGAATGATATATATCTATGGTATAGTTCAGAGACTCAGTACTACAACAGTCGGGAGCAGTCCTGTGTCATTCCTGCTTTAAGTTGAAAAATATGAATGATGTTTCCTTTAGACCAAATGCAAGTCCTACCCTCTCTGTAATGTCTACATGCCGGCCTGATGCTTATTGCACTTTTGGAAGATAAATAAAAAGGAACCAGGTTGAAATAATAATGGTACTTAATACCTAATTGTCAATATGTCAGAAAACCTTCAAAAACGTTTTGGCGGAGTACAAAACTCATGTTATCCCCATTTTGCAACAGAACAGATATGACAACTATATCACATACATATTATTTATCATGTTTAACATCCTTAAAATATATATTGCTCTTGAAATCATGTCCCTAGCTTTTTTGGAATCCAATTTATGACAAGTGTTATAGTTTCATGCGCTAAAAAGTACTTGTCTCACAAAATTCTCATTATTCGTCTCATTTTTTCAATACAGCATTTGGGATGACGTCTATTTTCATATTAAAAGTTATTTATCATGGCCAGAATTGTATAAAACCTCGACACAGCAATTTCACTCATGTCTCTAGCTCATTTAGAACCCATTCTATGACAAATACCAAATTCAAATAATTTAAGAATACAAAAAAGTCATAAAAATCATAATATCTCAATATTAGATCATATGTATGCATATGTTTCTCACACACAATATTGTCCATTGTGCTTGGCATGGTCTTACACATATGTACAGCTCTTTAAATCATGTCTCTAGCTCATTTAGAATCAATAATATGACAAAAACATCATTTCGAGGACAAAAACATTGCAAAAAATGGCAAAAATCATATTATTTCAATAGTTACATCATGCAAAGCAAGTGTTTCTTGATTTTTTGTTTTCTAGTATGTTTGGTATGGTTATTTACTTATTTTCAGCTCTTTAAATTATGTCTCTATCTCATTTAGAACCCATTTTATGGCAAAAAACAGCATTTTTGAGGTCTCGCGAAACATAGAAAAAGGTGATTTCAAAATGCCCAGGGTAGCTGTCACAGAAATGACAGCAACCACCCAAAATGGTCATAAATACTTATTTAACTATATTTGACAAGTTTTTGGAGGGGCTGTTTTTTGAATTTCACATTTTGACTTTTTTTCACTCCACCCTATGGTAAATACACTAAAAATACTCTCATTACTGCAGTAAGAAGACAGTCACATGAAGTAAGTCAGTCTGTGGGATATATGTTATTCTCGTACCACTGACCGATGATTATATGCACATTCGCCAATGGATTCAAGAAAATTATATTTATTTATGTCAATCGACATTTTGCTCATAATTCTGCTCACAATCTCCTGTATAAACAGGTGAACCGCATGCATATAGAATTCCCAGATTAGCATATATAATACCCCGCAGGAACTCAACAAAGATAAAAAAAGATTTTGAAAGGTGAACCAATATTTGGACTGGGTTATGCGGTATCTTAGAATCAAACATTATGTCTAAAGGATGGAGATGGATCCCCCCCCCCCAAAGTTAGTGAAACATTAAGATTTGGGCAAAAAGGCCAAAAAATTCGGGCAGATGATTAAATAAAAACCATTGAAAAATAAATGATTTCCAGGCAATTTCATTTGCAGCATCAAAAAACAGTTGTGATTTGGTCAAGCATAGAACAATTACTGTTGATGCGGCAATAAGAATAATGACAGCCTTATAGTTTCTGAAATTTTGCGTTATTCATCTGAGTGAAGTAACTGGGCCAGATGTGTTTTTCCAGAGTTTTGTGTCTTTTACCAAGATTTTTGCCTGTAAAACATGGGGGGGGGGGACAAAAGGCAGTTTGTCGCCCCCTCTCTGAAACATTGGGGGGACTTGTCCCCCAGTCCCCCCCTTAAACTAGGCCCATGGCCACAATGTTTGATCACTCAGTAATAGCGGATTTTTGTATTCATCTTCATTTTGAAACATTTCATTTCTAGGCATCTGGTCACATACAGACAGAGCAGCTTTTGCAAAATGACATTATCTTCGATCTCATTAGGCATTTGCTTGTTGCAGAATGACTCTTTCACACCATTTACAAAAATTCTGTCATTATTCATTCCTTTGTCATATCAGAAAAGCGAGACTGGTGACAGATGTCAAAACGCCACAGGCTCTCAACATCCTCTTTCGTTACAGCATCCATTTCTTTCTTGGACATTCCCTTTTTATATCATAACCCTCACTACACCTCTGGAAGCAAATCTCCTCCCTTCCACAACTCAGTAAGCTATCCTGTAGGGATAACTCAGGTCATCTGAGAGCAGAGAATCATCATCCCTTGTCAAAGCAGAGAGACGCAATGAGTGAAATGCTAGCTCTTGTCTGCTTGCCTCTGCTAATTCTTACTGCTGACTCAGGCTCTGTGACTATGAGCTCTCTCTCTTTCCTATGCCATGCTCTATGGCACGCAGACTTTGGAAATCAAATTTTCTAATGGTATATTTCAGCCGAGAAATTATGACTGTTGAATATTATCATTACACACCCAATCTTTCATACTTAATATCATGACAAATATACATAGGATATGACTTCACTTACTTCATATAAGTAGTAATAACAGAGTAAGTATAGGGATTTTACCTGACAAGGAGCATTTCGGTATCTCTGCAAACACTCATAACTCTGTGGCTGTGACCAATGGACAATTTTAAATGGTGAAAAAATCATCCAACACAGAACATATGATCTGTCAGTGTCTAGGCTTTTAAGTTCATGTGGAGTAAAGAGCACTACTTGGCTAACAAACCATAATGTAAGTAATGAACAGGTATTTTCTGGGAATATTGGCAAATTACGTCGAGGAAGAAAGTAATCATGAAGCAAATGAGACCACCGTGAATTGTGCAATTGGTCGTGAAAAATGGGTTATTGTCATAGTCAGATGGTAATTTGCACAGAGTGGAAAATTAGTTATTATTTTTTAGTAGGCAAGGTTATTGGCTACTGCGATGACTTCTATCAATGATAATGAATTGATCTAAATGATATGTCTTGGACTGAAATGATCTGTAACTAGTATGTGGCTAGACTAAGTATATTATATGCTCTTACATTTTGTTCTTTTTCACATTGCATAATTGATGAACTGCTAAATCATTTTGCAAGACCAGATTTTTTGTGAGTTAATCTAAATAACAGATAATGCACATTAACTCACATATTGTACTATAGCATATCTGACCTGTGTACCCCAAGAGTGCAAAGTTAGGAGTCCAAAGAAGCCTACCTCATTCTAAATGATCAGGACTAAATTACATGATACAGAATATTGGTATTTTTGGCAAGACTTCATTTGCTTTCCTTTCAGGTTACATCCAAATTAAACAAATTTGTCAAATCAACTTAGCCAATGCTACTATTTCAGCCTTGCATTGATTGTTGCCTTGGAAGTGGTATATATATAGAACATTGTTTATTGAAAATGCTTATCCATTGATCGGCATGTCAATTATGTGCTTGGAAACTTTAGACTTACTTGCTCTCTTGTTCCCAAGTTTTAAAGGTGAGGAAAGGCATTAAAAAGGCTTAACATTGCCACAAATTCCTGAGCACCAGTTTCCATGGCAACTGAAAGAATTGTTGAGCTTTATCACTGTATGTGGGAGTTTCACATCCGTACTAAATTTAGGATCATTGCGCTATTTCCAGCTTTAACAACAGGCATGACGACTGGGCTCAAAGCTATCATCTATTTCTGCTCGTTGTAATGTAGGATATATAACTGATGTCAGTAAGATATAATTAATTGATATTGTGACGCTCTTGAGATGTCATGCTCGTTAAGTGGCAAGAATTTGTTTTTGTAGTAATAGTATGCCGCGTGATCCCAAAGTGTAGATCAGTCTGTTTGTTGCTCTTCAAGCTGCTGGTCGTTGCGATAGTTTGTATCAGTGTCCATTCTGAGCAAGTAAGAGATCAAGATGACATTCACCTTTTGCAATGATGTTTCTACGTAGGTTGCAGAGATGACTTGGATCACCAAGTTGCATTATTAATACCAAAATGATATCAGCAGGGTTGCAAGTTATACCACTAACAACATTTTATCGATCTTTTGATATATTTGAGCCTTGTATTTTTTGTTGCCCTCTCTGGTTACAGTCAAATAATGTCCAGAATGTATCTAGACTAAGATGTAACACCTACGATGATTAACTCCTTCCTTGCTGTGGCAAGTTTGTCTTTCAAGAAAGTTGATCCTAGCTCAAATGTATAACTGAGAGTTAATTACTCAGGTCATTTACTACTGTTTGGGGAATTAGTTCAGTGTAAATCTCACATAGCAACAGAATAAATAGTGCAAAAGGAGGCTTTGCCATAGATTACTGAAGGAGATTCAGGCAGAAACTTAAGAAAGAAAGGTGTTTGGCTAAGCTAGGAATTGCACAAGTCGCCTAAGTGAGATCAACCAGATTAAGAGTACCAAAGTTCAAGTACTGGAATGTGTTTCTGACAGAATATTCAATGGAAGGTCTCTTTGCACTTTGGAGGTCATTATAATTAGTTTTTTGCATGTCTGAGCAGCATGTGTTTTACAACTTTCTCAAATGTATGAACATGAATGGATATGCACAAGTAACCTTGTGTTCGATAAGAAATGACTTTCAACCCATCAGCTGTTCTGATGGCAAGGCTTAAATGCACTTGGCTAACACGTAAAGTACAGTTTTGCAGAAAGCAACAAGATTCTTGTGAAAATTGGATTCTCTTCAGTATGGCAGACTTGGTAACAACCTAAGAAGAGCAGCAATTGTCATTTGATTGCATTTGAATTGTCATGAAGGGGGGCTTGTTGTTCTTAATGAAAGAAGCTGCAACAGACCAAGGTTCAAAAAAGCAAATAAAGTGGAAATTGGCCACAACAAAGTAAAACTACAAACTGAATGACATTTTTTTGCTACAATTAACATCCGGAGAATTTTTATTTCTACAACTTAAAACTTCCTCACATGTATCGTTCAACGTTGACAGAAGTAACAGGTGGATGGATGGGACGCAATGTGCCTTCATATTCTTTAAAATGAGAAGTACTAATGGACACATTGTATGGACACATGATATCAAAAATGGTTTGTCAGCAGTTTCTGTCGTAAATTCCGTTGTGCTACAGATGTTTCAATGCTCCTTACAAATTGGGAAGATGTGCCTTGTCCATGTCTGTTTGATTTCTCTGTGATTTCTCCTTCTTTGATTTTTGTCTTCAACAATAACATCCTCCGGAAACATCACAAGCGAAAGCTTCCTTAGTCATCCCAATAGCATTTTCTTGAAACTTGCTTCTTGGGATTTGACTATTTGTGCTTCGCATTTTAGCCGCGGTCACTGATTACCAGCAGATAATTGAACAAATAAAAGACATCTCGACCATGAAGTCCGGTCTGAAATGACAAACTACTTTCCTTTCCTTGTCAAGTTTATCTGTGAAGAAATTTCATTTTTAAATAATTTCTATTGGTCTATTTTCATGGAAAGTTTATCCTAGCTCACATGTATGACTCAGAGTAAATTCTCTGCTGTTGGGGGACTTAGCTAGAACACTTACACAGCGACAAAATAAATAGTGCAAGAGGGGCTTTGCCAGGGATTACCCAAGGAGACTCTGTAGAACCATTTAAAAAGACTTGGCATTGAGAGGTGTTTGGCTAAGCTGGAAGTTTCACAAGTCGCCCAAGTGAGGTCAATGAAATACACACATTTAATATTGAGTTTCTTTTGAGATGCATTTTAACCCTTCAGCTAGTCTGAAGGTAAGCCTTAAAGGAACTTGCCTAACACCTTAATTTTATACCAAAACGTTTCTGCACCTCAAATTCCTCGGTATCATGATATGATGTACAATAACTCTCTGGCCATTCATTATCACATGCGAATATAATACATGTGGTAATATTAAGTGTGATAAACAGGTGATTACATGGTTTGACTACATTTCCGTGACATTTTCAACCTGAAACCTCGCATCTATTTACACTCAAAGGGTCCATGCAAAAAAATTAAATGAATGGGTTCTACCAGAAAACAAATGAGATAAAGTACTTGTGGCAATCGGATTCTCTTCAGAATGGCTGACTCAGCAACCACCTACCCCGAGGAAGAAATTGCCATTTGATTGCATTCGAATTGTCACGAAGGAAGACTTGTAGTTCTTAATCAAAGAAGCTGTAACACATCAAGGTTAGAAAACCACACAAGAGCAGAAATGGCCACGACAAAAAATCAAAGTAAAGGAGAATTTGTTATGTATGTATTGACCAGGCATGTTATGCAACAAGAAAATATCAAATTGATGAGCATGGATATAAAACCTGATACATTCTCCACATTAGACCAGAATTATTGTCTGGATTCTAGCCATGGCTGATTATAACAGTGTTTTGTATTTTAGTTAGCTTTAATTTTTTCCAGCTCAACGGTTTCTCTCTTTGTTTTTGAATTTTTAGCCTTGCTAATTCAGCTTTGCCATTCTCTTGCAAATATTAACAATTTGAGAATTTCTTTTCTACAAATTTTGCCCTCCTGCTCACATGTATCATTCAGAATTTCTTGACGTAGAAATATTTTTGTCTATGCCATTGCATCATGTCAATGCACAGGATGCAATATATATGTCTCCATGTTGTCATAAAATGAGAAATACTAATGGACACATTGTGTGGACACAAGGTATCAAAAGAGCTTACCAGCAGTTTCCATTGTAAATTCCAATGTGCTGTCTCTGCAAATATTTCAATGCTCCTTACAGGCTGAGAGCCCCATTTGAGGAAAATTTCTTAAGGTGTGCAATGTCCATGTCTTTGTGATTTCTGTCTTTATTTCTTCTTTAATGCCAGTTTTCAATGACAACATCTAAGCGAAACATCACAAAGGAAAGCTTCTTGTGCCAGCAGTGAGCACCAGAGCATTTCTCGTGAAACCTGTTGATAGGATTTTCCCATTAATTGAGACATTGAGCTGATTAGATTTTGATAAATGTTGTTGCTACAGATACAGCCACTTCAGATGCTTCATAGTTTATGTGCTATGTAGAGGAGGGTGTCCCAAAAAAAGTGAAAGTCTGAAATTCATAGGGGCTAACCTCTAAATGTGTTCTATAGCCCCTCTCTGACTCCCATGTAAAATTTCAGCTCATTTGAAGGTGTTTTGGATGTTGCTCAAGAGCCCCAAAGATAGATAGGGGTTTAAAATTGAATTTTCATGCGAAAATGGCTATTTTAGCCAAAAGTTCACAAATTATCAGTTTCAGTCCACCCAAACACATGGATAGTTGATACAAAGATGTATAAATTATTCTGCACACTGTGGTACCAATTTCATATCTGTATCTCACTTGGTTCTTGTGTTATTGGACAAATATACTATTTTACATGAAAAATTTACGCCAAAGCAAGCAACTTTCTTATAATGAAGATTAATTGCAGTCTAATTTTAAGTTTAAACTTGAGACAATCACATATTGGTTCCATAGTGTGACAGAGACACAAGAACATCAACCAATGTCTTACAATCTGTTTCAGACAATTGAAACAATCCTAAGAAGTTTTTTTAAATCGCATAAACAAGTATATCCCATATATTTAGATTTTCTCAATGCCCAAGCAAGTCACAAATGTAAAAATTGGCACCACAATGTGCAGAATAATTTATACATCTTTGCACCAACTATCCATGTGTTTGGGTGGAATGAAACCAATAATTTGTGAACTATTACCTAAAATAGCCATTTTCTCATGAAAATTCAATGTTAAACTCCTATCTATGTTTGGGGCTCTTGAGCAACATCTAAAAAAATAGTGAAAGTCTGAAATTCATCGGGGCTAACCTCTAAATGTGTTCTATAGCCCCTCTCTGACTCCCATGTAAAATTTCAGATCATTTGAAGGTGTTTTAGATGTTGCTCAAGAGCCCCAAACATAGATAGGAGTTTAACATTGAATAGGCAGTGATTGTAGAGTGACTTAGCATTGTGTGCGCTGGAAACGGCTGCCTGGCTGTATACTCCCCGGGGAGTTGAGAAAGGCTCATGCTTGAACAGGCCTGCCAAGGGTGTAATTGTAAAGTCTGTTGAGACTGACTTCGTCGGTGTAATGGACTATAAAAAAGTCTACATTTACATTTATTTACATTTACTTCAAGCCATAATGTGACAACCAATCAGCCCGAGATGCTTTTGAAAATATCTCATCTGCACCCTGAGGAGAACTTTAGATTATGAGGTAGGTCCATGTACAGATGTGAGCACGAAACTGTGAAGGTAAACAGACCTAGGTGTTTCATTCATGTACGTCCTTGGTCCTTCCTTAGATAAATTACAAGACATATGTCTAAAAGCTTTTGAGGGAATCTCCACTTCTTACACCCGTAACACTTCTTTTTTCAAGCATGATTTTAATAATTAGCCTAGAATGCCTGTGGTTAGTTTTGGGCAAAGACAAGCGGACAATATTGGATATAACAAAGAAGCTTGCTGCTGCTGAAAATGTCCTGGAAACATCTGGTTTTGTCATTTAAGAGCTTGAGGGGTCGACACGTACACCAGCTGCCCCATGGTGCTCTGGAACTTAGCTACCGGGCAACAATAATTCAATGAGGTGTCTGTTTAACTTTGGGTTTGCATGTCTTTACACCATGACAGAGTAATGCAAGGACAGGTTTGTTTAGGATTAGCAATGCCTTAACACTGCTTATGTCTTGTGCACTAAAAATCAGTTTCGATATTGCCCTTCATTGGCCCTTTCTTCTTCAAATTATCATTGATTTATTCTTGATTCAAGGCTGCTCTCTGATTAAGCATGGACTTATCTTCATTTGCACTGTTTGATTTGTCAGCAATTAATGATAACCCGATTATGTTAGGAAGGAGAATCAATCCAAGGTCAAATGTTCATGATTGCAATTCCCACAAGCTTTTCAAAGACATTCAGTAATGCAATATTTTCTGTTGTTTGGTTCTTTAAGAATTACCACTCTTAGGTGTTGGTTGTAGCTTTCAGAATCTCAACCATTTCCTAGGTTTTAGTATTTTAAAATAATTTATTCAAGAAGCACTTCTATATTTATTTCAATGAAATCACTACATTTGAAATATATCAAGAGTGAATGTGTATCTTGTTGAAATAACCTATCCTCAGTGCACCTCAACAGTATCTACCTGAGAGGACATTGCATTTGACTTAATGAAAAATAAAATGAATCTGTCACCCACATGAAACAGAGCATCAATTTGGTTTTAAACTAATTCATGAAAAAACACTCAAAAGGTACAAAGCATGTCTGCTGAGACACAATTTAAATTGGGACGCTTCCTGAGCCAGTATTTTCACAAATGGAACAAATCAAAGCTGACAGGTATACAGATGGTAGAGAGCAGGCAACCTATCCGTCAAAAACTTGTGAAGATGTAAACTAGCCAAGTGAGTGTGGCAGCTTCTTCAACGTAATATTTTCTCAGACTAAAGTTGATTCATGGAGTGATATTTCCTTTGGGAGTCCCATTATATGAGCCTTTTACCCCCTGAACCCGGTGTAAACTTGGCAAAGGTCCTTGACTTAACGCTGTGAAGGACATTGATCTTAATCTGCAGGGAGTTTAGTTTAGGAGAGTTGGGTGTCTGCTATGGATCTTCTTCTGAGCTGGTTACGGAGAAGTTCCATGCGTATATTGTGCACTGACTTTATTCCGCAAACAATGGTCTCCGGCTCTGGGGTGTCTTCTAAGGGGCGTTACAGCTCACGGATTACAAGTGCTTACATTCAGTTGCTCTTGGACATCAAAGATATCAGAACAAGTCCTATCTTTCACATTAGATTCTGAATATATATTTATAATGTTACATAATTAATGTGCATAAACTTGTCTAGACGTAACAGAATCATGTCATTACAAAGGTTATCTTTCTAAATACATATGTGAGATGAGATAGAAATTAAAAATCTTATAAAGCATAAATATTATATTGGGTTCAAGATATAGTTGAACCATTATGTGAACAAGCAGCAACTAGTTATGTACTTAACATATTTTGACAGAGGTAACAATCATTTCTTGAACAAAACATTTCATGTTCATTAACTAATTGATCTTTCATGGAATAACAGTATGACTGTACTGATGTTGATAATGTTTTCATGCGATATGGCAACATATTTCATACACTTTAAATTTTGTAATTCAATAACCTTTTATGTAAGTTATTCTTATACTGCATTTATGCTACATTTCTGCGAGACAATAAAAGGACTTTAATCCCAGCCATGGATCCATAAACATGAATGTTGTTAAATCTGGCTAGGGCAATGAACCAAACGTTATTGCATCATGACACTTGATAATTCTTTCGGTTCCCATGGGAACAGGTGCTAAGGAATTTGGATTATTGAGTCTGTTTTATGGTTTTCTGCACTTTGACAATGGAGTCTGTAACAAGATTCTCAACTAAAGGAATAAAGCCTTAACAATATAGCAGCTTTCAATCGTAGGAACCCCTTGCCAATTCAGTTTTAGAAACAGGAAGCTCCATAGACTGTTGCATGCTAGTGATTTACTGTCATTACAGCAATTAGAGTTATGAGCAAATTTTTGTGGAACTGACACTATGAAATAAATGTTATTCTTCTTATTTGTTGGCATTGTTTCACACATGTCAAATTACTCTGCTGACACTGAGTGCCCTTTAGATGAGCACAGGGGATAAACCTGGAGCTGTGTTTTATGGGTGGATGAGTACCATTGCAACAGATAGACTCAATCTCTTTTGTAAATGAATATACTGAACAAGCCAGTTATGCCGGAGTTTCCTCTTTCTATCTTGTCTCTCTGAGAGAGAAGAGTAGCAAATTAATTCTTAGTTGTAAACCCTTGAATGATGGAGTCATCATTGAATAATATTTTCAACTACTGATGAAATGGGTTCTTTTTTCAATAGTTCCAATTAGTCTTTCTTTGAGATTCTTTCATAGAAATAATGTTCACTATTCCACAGACTTCCCACGAAAAAATTTTTTTGAAATATAGGATCAAAGAGAAGCATACAAATTAGGTGTAATATTGTAGATGCTGTGTAAGCTAAGCCTTCTTGAAAAACTCATTGCTTTTTAATTGTGTTTCTGATAAGTTAAGGGTAAAGTGAAAAAAGGACTTTGAAGTAGAAACTCCTTGTCTTATCCGAATAAGACTCATGAAGCATAAAAATGAATCATATGTTTAAAGCAAAAGTGTGTTTGATTGTATTTTTTTTTTGTTATTTGCCATATCTATTTGCTTACAATTTTAAAAGAATTTCCAATAGGTTTGAAAGATAAATTTGACATTGAACATACTCTGTATTGTTGGGTTTAGAGAAGGTAAAAGAAATATTTGACATCCCTCACAACTCATTCATTTACTCTGCTAGCAATCAAAACTGGCATAAGATAGCTGCAACCATTTCATCAATTTATACAATTCACAGTTGTGGATCACGGAACCATTGGACATATTCGGGGGAATTTGACAAAGCTATATGCACCAAGTTACCTTAATGGAAATCCCTATGCAGCTGTAGGGACAACCATGAATACATTCATGAACTTAGACAGCTGATCAATCAGATAATGGAGATATAGTAGAGTTCCTGTGTCCTTGTTTTTACTGCTGTAGCAAAGTATGAATAACACAAATATGTCAACATGCTTCTTTTAAAAACACTTTATTTCCTTGCAAAGTTCTTGTTAGATCTACAATCAATGGATCATGATTGTGTTCTGCTACGATGTGAAAATTTTTTTTTTTTTAATTAAAACTGGTGCAAGTTAGTAGAGCGGCCCAGCTGGTTAGAGCATGAGCGGAAGTACCAGTCATTGATAGACATAGTATATTAGGGCTTGTAGATCGATTTAATCCATCCATATACTAGCATATGACAAGTCCAAGAAATGTCCTGGACATGCATGTTTTGATATATTTGTCACAGATTCTATCAAATTTGACAGTTGAAAAAAAAAACATTATCTCAAAATTCAAAGTTATTGTTGGGTGTTGTTAGTTCGAAAAGTTGCAGATTCTTATACATTTTTATCTCATGTCTAACTGCTGAATGCACAAATAGTAACAAACAATGTATAACAGTTTGTGATCACTGCTGTGGTTTTATTATAATTGGAATTTGTCATGTGACTTTGACATAGGCTCTCACCAGTTTTGTATTTCTTTAAAATATGCAATACTATAAAAGTAAAAATACTTTGCATGCCAGAACATTATCAAAATAAGTGAGATGTACAGTACAACCCAAAATAAAGTACGATTGCCCCAGCAGGAAGGAAGAATCAGCCACTACTTTACCCTTTCACACCTTTTGACTACCTCTGAATAACTTCCTACTTTTACCTACTTTCAACTACCTTTTAAAATTGCATTAAAATCATATTTAAACAAAACCAATTTAAACTCAATCACCCCCATTGTGTTTTGTTTACTTGATATTTTGCAACTCTGCTAATTGCAGTTACATTGGTAGCTGTCTAAATAGAGTTCTTAATGTGGGCTAAGGTTGTTGTAAGGAGTCAAAGGGAGTTGTAAGGAGATTTGGGGTGGAGAGGAGAAAAGAGGGCAAAATAGGTAAACAGAGGACTTCTGACAGAAAATTTTCTTACTTTATTTTGGGTTGTACTGTACAAGGTCAACTATTGCATTTGCACCATATCTGTGTGTTATTTGCAAAATGGCTCTGCTCCTGCAATCTCAGAATTAGAGTATTATTGGTATACTGGCGCGTGGGTTAGTGACAATAGAGAGTGATTTTGTGACTCTCAGCCTGACCCTGTCTAGCTACAACAACAGGCTGGGTGAAAGAAAAATTGGCAACACGGGGTAGCACCTGCTCTCTGACCAAGAACCAGAAGGTGGGTAACATGTCCAGACAGTTTAACACTCAACATTTTCTGACAATTGATGATCGGTACCTTTCCCACTTTAGCTTAGCAAGAGTCCTTTCATAAAATCTGAGGGCCAGTCTACAAGGGACACTAATACTGGGCTAAGAGGAAATCTAGTCTGCCTTTCACAGTTATGCATTACTACACTTCTGTGTACCCCGTGTGCATCTGGTTAACTTAGTTAAGGGTGACAGGGACATTGATTCTAAGTCTTTATTCATCTTTCACCATTCACAATTGTCATGCTCTCAATGTGAATGGGCCTTATGCACTGAGAGATTGCTATGTAAGTAATTGTCGCAAAATTTCAACACCATGGATAGAAACCATGGATAGATAACCAGCAATCCAATTATATGTAGGGGAGAGCGGGGCACAGTGAGACGGCAGGCACAGTGAGACAAAGCCCGTAGCGTCTAGCTAGTACTGTTTACAGATGAAACCTCTTTTGTATTGTACAAAAAGTAAGTAAGTGAGAGACTATCCTATATACTGAATGCCACACAGCATATCGAGAGTAGAACTTCTATATTTTGTTTTTTAGCCATTAAAAGTGAATAATTTTGCTGAACAATTTTTTGAAGCGGGGCAAAGTGAGACATCACGAAATACATTCAAAACGACCTGAATATAAATGGCTCACAAATCACTATCAAAAACAATATGCCTGCTCTAAACTACTTATCTTAGTGAGTAATATCCACACAGAAGCATCAGAAAGAATTTTGATTAGTATGCAACAGGTGCGGCAGGATAAATAAGTCATGCATATGTCCCGTGCGATGAAGTTTCGAAACATGCTCAGAAAAGGACCTAAAAATCACCTAGCCAGCTGCTTTTATAAAAGCACAGTAGTTTCTGCAGCAACCATTGATAGAAAAATTCCGCAGGTCTTGAGGATCGGTGGTTATGGCAGCGGAGGCTCTGACTCACCGCGCCCCACCTGCTGTCTCATTGTGCTCCACCCACGGGTCACAGTGAGACACTTAACGAGCATGGACATAACTCAAAAGTTCTCCAAACCTGTAAAAGGTAGGAAATTGAAACTACCGGACAATATACCCAACGTCATTATCTATAATGTGGACCTGATCTCATTCAACTTGTTACTGCCAACATTTTGAAACACTTGAAAATAAAAAAAGTGTCTCACTGTGCCTCGCTCTTCCCTAGTCTCAGTGGCCCTTGATAGTGATACTTGAAGGTATCTTAAATAAAACAGGTTACCTAGCTCATTCATATTCTTTCCCTTGATAGTGATACTTGTAGGTATCATAAACAAAAAGGGGTCATCTAGCTCATTAGTATTCTTTTTTTAGCATTTCATTGTGTATTCATTTTGTAAACGCAAACTAATGAGCAAAATAAACAATTAAAACTGAAATTGAATTGAATTGAATTGAAATCGAAATTGAATTGAATTGATAAGCAGAAAGACAAATGGATTGAGAGTCAAATACAAGAAAATTACTGAACAATCACTGTTCAATTTTACCCACAGTAGCTCAACAGTGACTCAATATATTTCATTGATTATATTTCAGTTGTACGGATAATTTTTTCCTATGTGATTATGAGACATAAAAGGTAAAAACACTATTAAACTGACTCATAAATTTACATGGATTTCTGTCGGGCAGGTGAAATTCCTGGAGAGAAATAAAAATATGCATGCAAAGCAGGCTCATTTATATTGCATGTATGTGATTGTGTTGGCAGAACACTTTCATCAAAATTACAAAGAAAATAAATCAATTTCAGATATGATATCATGATATCTAGCTCTTCAGGTTGACAAGGTAGGGGGAATGGGGGCACATTGGGACGCGGGGCACTGTGGGACGTTGGGGTTTTCTTGGATCCTGGCAAGGTATAGGATATGGTAGTGCCATCATATCTTGTAATTTCACATCCTGATGTTTCCATGGTTTTATAGACAAATTACAGTCACATGCAGAAGTATGGCGAGCAAAAGTTTGTTTTCCTACCACTAAAGTAAATATAGAAGGGTTCAATTCGAACCATTCTGTGGACAAACCATGAACAATGAGGCTTTCTCAGTGCTTGTATGAATTTTATATATCGTAATGAACAGATATGAATTGCTATCGTGATAAACACACTCACTGGTGTCCGAGAAATTAGCATTTTGGTGTAAAAGTCATATCGGGGCTCATTGGGACAGTAAATTTGGGGCACATTGGGACGCCCTTAATATGGCAGAATTTAAGTTTCCAAGGCAACTGAATGACCTGGGACGGCATACAACCGGTATTCAGGCCACAGGGAATAGAGGCATAGCGGATTACCTTGCTCTGTGAACAAATTTGTCGCAAAGCACTGTGTGTTACTCACATAGATGTCCGCACCCAGGACAGTTTATGTTAAATGTCTAAAACTGTTTGAAGTTATGAACTATTGGCATTACAAAGTGTTAATGCACTGTATATTATCTTACGCACTACTTATATGTCATATCTATTGCACGTGGAGTGTTAAAATGATTTTTTAATTGATGTCCCAATGTGCCCCGGCTGTTTTAGCCGGGGCACATTGGGACAGTCATTTTTAGGACTCTCTGGCTGCAAAAGGGTAGGTGCAGTCTAGTTTATTATACCTTGCATTTACGCTCAACAGTATTGGTCATATTCATGCAAACTTCTGAGTTCATCGGTGCTTTCAGCATTGAGCAAAATTAGTAGACGTTAAAAGCGTCCCAATGTGCCCCCGTTCCCCCAACACATTTTGATTGATCTACAATGTCATTGGAAGCCAGTCTGTTGCTCAATTGAGATACCATGACAGCGGCAGACATCATTTAATGACAACAATAAGTAGGCAGATAGAGATATGCAAAGTTAGCTAGACTGAAATAGGATATTATTTTTCTGGGCTATTTTGGTTGTCCAACAAAATATGCTATGTGAGCAGGAAATAAGTGGTTTGACAGGAGTATATAAGTGGGTTATCACTGAGTGCAGACAGAATTTTTTGCAGACCCCATTCTTACTTGAGGAAAATATAAACCGTTGCATACTTTCCAGGTGATATACAACATTTCTCCTGTTGGAGACACATAATATCAATGATATCATTTTGTCGTTTTATTCTGATGATTCAAAAACTGTCATATTTATAACTCTGCCTAGTTATATTTTTCATCCTACCTGATATATGTATATGCATTGTCAAGAAAGAAACATTCCTTAAACTTCATTTTGGATACATTTGAACTACAATTTTTACATGAAACAAATAACATTACAAATTATTCATGTGTGATTAGAGTTTTACAATCACAAGCCCTCAGAAATGGCCACTGAGTTTGTTATATTACTCACAACATTTAAAACTATCAGTACCTTAACACTGCAATAACAGAAAAACTAGGCTGCACTGCAGAAATAAGTTAACTCTAAAACGGAGATTCAGTTAAATCTGGCAACTGATGGAATTTAGATTGGAATAGCAGTCAGTAGAATTGGACTAAAGTGCTTCATCTAAAGACACTACACTTGCATTACACAGTCCTGAAGTAAAAACATGCAAACACGAAGTTAAACAGGCACCTTAATTGAATTACTGTTGCCTACGTGTAGTTGCTAAGCTCCATAGTATTAGGGCAGTTGTTGTGTGTGTGGACCGCTCAAGCTCTCAAGTGACCAAAACTTTAAGGACATTTTCAGGAGGGGCAATCTTCCTTGCAGTTTACATAATGTTGTCTGCTTGTCTTTGTCCTGGAGTGTGTATCCACAGGTTTTCTAATTATCAAAATTATACTGGAATATACAGCAGTATGGTAAGATTCACTCTAACGCATCAAGAAAAGTATGTTGTCATTGAGAAGGAATAGAAATTGCATGTAAAAAAATAGTTATTTACCTCCCAATTCTTGTGCTCACATCGACCCAAGAAGCTAAAGGTCTTCTTAGGGCACATCTGGGACATTTTCAAAGTCATCTTGAGCTGATTGGATGTCACCTTATGGCTTTAAGTGATTGGCTCCAGGCTTGGCCCATGACAACTTTCAGGTACCTGATTAATTCCCGGCTTGACCCAATATCTTTCAATTTGACAGCTTATGTTTCCAAATAACTGGCACTGTCAAAGAGTCATCTCTAAACCCAAGGCTAACCAATGGCCAGTCAGTGCAGTTTTTCCATGGGGAATCTCATCTTCCAGGGCTAACCCAGTGTGGTGATTACGCTTGACACATCCATCAGAATTGTAAATAAATCGCTGTCACTTTTGTCTGCAAAATACTGGCAGTGACCTAGAGTTGAAGAAGGCTATGTGATCTTTCTGAGGTTTGTAAATTGTAATACACATGATACAACAGTAGCATTGTTAACGTGTTTTCTATTCTGTTATTTCAATAGGTGCCACTGTGTTTGCTGGGCTTGTTCTGCAATAAATTGGTAGAGTTTCTGCGAAAATACTTAATATCATTACTTTAACTTATGCAAGCATATTCAAAGTCGTTTCAGTCTGACTTAACCCAATTATTAAAACAGTATATATATATGGAGACTTATTCACATTTTATGTCAAAACACATTCCATTTGGTCAATATGACACATCAGTCTGGCTTAAGCTTCCATTTGGCAGCCAATAGGGCCACACGTAATTGATTTTTAGCTTCGTTGACCCACCAACACAACAGGTTTTCTGTTGACAAAAAGAAGCTAATCTATAACTTTATTTACTGATTGACACAAGAAAAGGATAACAATTTCTTTTCAAGTCCTAACAACCTATCTTAGAAAAGCGCTTCGAAAAGACTCCAGAATCTTAAATCAATTATGTCTGGCCTTATGATGTGAAGTTTTGCTTGAGTCGTATTGAGTGAATAAAAAATTGTTTGGCTTCTCTTCAGCTCCTACCTGTCTGGGGAAGAGAAATGTTTGACTAAGACATTGTTTCCAGATGTCTGGAGATTGCAGTTGCTTCAAGCCATTGTTATATCTAAATGTACAGTAGATATTCTGCAGTAATCAATTTGTAACAATATTTATAGCCACAATATTGAATCATAATCTTCCTTTTGGTTGTTTGTTGTAATTTACTGCTTTTAAAAAGGGATGTTCTTAATATTTTAATATGTAGATGGCAATGCCATAGTTCGCGGAGCTCAAATTAACTGTTCTTATTTAAAAACCGTATTATAGTATACAAATATTGACTGATTTCGAGGGCATTAGTCAAATCTATTTCCCTCGAGGGTGTGTAAGTGAAAATTATTTCACGAGGCCGAAGGCCGAGGGAAATAGTTTTCCTTTCACACAGGAGAGTAGATAAGCAGACGCATAGCCTACATTGCACTATTATTACTAGTTTTGATGAGTTTTTTTTGGTCTTTACTAATTAATGCCCTAATTTTATTATTTTCCTGCACTATTGCAAATGTATGGAAAATTTTGAAAGAAAAATGTTGAAAAAAAAACATTTAGGGAAAGAAATTTTAGAAAAAACAAATTTTGGAAAAAAAAATTGGTACAAAAAAAAATTCGTAAAAAAAAAATTTCGGAAAAAATTTTTTTTCGGGGAAAAAAAAATTTCGGAAAAAAAATAAATTTTGAAAATTTTTTTTTTTTTCGGAAAACAAATTTTGGAGGGCAATAGTCCTGGTCAATATACTAAAATTATGACTGACATGTGACCAGCTCTCAGCCAATGACAGCTCTGCTTTCATGGTCGAGGTATAATAATGATAAACAAGAACACAATCAGTTGGGCCTAAATTAATTGATGCTATTTAAGTATAGTAATAGCAATCAGCTTTTAAAATTCACACCTCAAATAAACTTCACACATCACTGCTCACAAGCAGGCTGCTGATAGTTCAGTCATTTTCCCTGGGTGTGGCACTGCAAGCATGATGCTACACCGGTGGCGACACCTGTTAGCAAAATAAGCTTTTTTCATGCAGACGACATGAATGAGCATAAAAATGAAATTTTCAAAACAGAATAGGATAGTTAAGAACCAAATGGAATTTTTCAGACACAACTGCAGTATTGCAAGAGAAATTCAGGGATGTTTACTTTTACCGAAACTAACTGTTTAATCAGGGACCAACTCCATGGTAGGTACAGGCAGTCCTTCATTCTCACTCCACTGACAGATTCAAAATTTACTATGAGCTGTTGTTAAGCTAAGTTCGCTGACACGACGGGCGGCTTCGCCGCCCGTCGCTACGCGAATATAACAAAAGTTAGGGAATTTTAGAAATATTCAATGTTAACTGACATGAACAATTGGATTAGAAACTTGGGCTTGGAACTTGAGATTGTGGGATTGATTCCTGGCTTTTTTCAGTCTTGCTGGCCCAGTGCATGCCAGGGTGCAATCATTGAAAGAGGCCTTATAGGGATTACGGCATGTTTGGTCACTCCACAGTACAAGCCATCAATATCGCAAAACATAAACTCTTCCCTGCTCTATCAGGGCTTTAAACTGGCAGTGTAAATCAGCAACGCAGTTGTGTAGCACAAATCTAAGTTGAATGAAGCTGGATGAGCTTTTTTTCTGGGCAATACATGTACTTCTTTACTCTGTTGTCAAGCATTGGAAAGCATATGTTGGCACTCTGGGAATAAGCAGAGCTGAATGAGTTTTTTCCACTTTATGTGCACTGCTTCCGCCTTGGTGTCTTGCAAAACCACCTCCAGTTACCATTCAAGCTGTGCTGTTCAAAACAGACAGGAGGATGGTGGTGGACTTACATTGAGCAAAAGATCATTCTGTATCTAGGCTGATGTATTAAAATTGAGAACTATTTTAACTCTCACCACAATAACCCTTGCTTACAACAATAAATAACTTATATAACCTTAAATAACCTTAATAACCTTAAATAACCCAACATGTGCTAGTGCACATGACGGTTTTCCGATGGGATATTGAGTTTAAGCCAGTAAAGTTTAGATGCTCTGAAGGAGCTCAGTTTGCTTTGAGAAAAAAGCTAACTCGTTAGTTTGGGAGAAGGCCAAGAAAGTACATGTAAAAAATAGTTATTACTTCCGAAGTCTTGTGCTCATACTGACCCAAGAATTTAAAGGTCTTCTCAGGGCACAGATGAGACATTTTCAAAGTCATCTTGAGCTGATTGGATGTCACCTTTTGGCTTTAAGTGATTGGCTCCAGACTTCACCTTCGACAACTTTCAGGCACATATGTATCCATGATTAATTCCAGGCCTGACACAATCTTCACCAATTTGACAACTTATGTATCTAAATAACTGGAACTGTCAAAGAGTCATCTCTAAACCCAAGGCTAGTCAAGGTTAGCCAGTGGCCAGTCAGTGGCCAGTCAGTGCAAGTTATCCATCGGGAATCTCATCTTCCAGGGCTAGCCCAAAGTGGTGATCACTCTTGACACATCTATCAGAATGGTAAATAAATACCCCTCACTTTTGTCTGCAAAATACTGACAGCTGCCTAGAGTTGAAGAAGGCTAAGTGATCTTTCCAGAGTTTGTGATACACATAATTAAAAAGTAACATCGATTGTATTTGTCTATTCTTTTATTTTCAATATGTTCTCTTTGTTTTCTTGGCTTGTTCTCCATCATAATAAAGTTTTGGTAGAGTTGAAGAACCTGTAAGACTTACTGATTTATTTATTCAAAATAGCTCATGTGGTTTTTATACATGTAATTCTGTTTCGACCAGGACTAATTAAGACATTTAAACAGACTGTCTGTACTGTAAATGATGGGAAGAGTTTTGCAAATATATCATTACATTTTGACTGATGTATACTTGTAAACCCAAAACTCCTTCTCACTCAACCCACTTTTAATCAAAAACACTTTAAAGTCGGTCAACATGATCCATTCGTCTGGCTTAAGCTTCCGTTTTGGAGCCAATTGGGCCAGACGTAATTGATTTTTAGCTTCACTGAACTGCCAAAACAACAGGTATTCTGTGAACAAAAAAAAAACACTTATCTACCACTTTATTAAATTGATTGACACAAAAAAGAGATGGTAAAGGTTTTTTTTTAAGTCCTAACAGCGCCTGATCTTAGAAGAGCGTCTCGAGAATATCCAAGAATCTAAAAAGTAATTATGCCTGACCTTATGATGTGTAGCTTAATAAGCTTACGCATGAGTCGTATTGAGCAAATAAAAAATTGTTTGGATTCCCTTGAGCTGTGACCTGTCTTGGGGAGAGAAATGTTTGATTAAGACATTGTTACTATGTGAAACACTTACGAGATCACGCTGATATCAAAATCCATGAACAAATACCACCCGAAGTTCAAGAAAAATGCAACAGATTGTGGTCCGAATTTCACGAAGCCAAAAGTGATAAAGCTAATCGAGTCAAGTGGATTGGTGACAAACTAATGATCAACGGCCAAATTTTCACTGCTGATGATGATAAAACGGAAATCAACCCGGCCTCTGACCTAGAAAATGAAATAGAAATTTCACAAACGGAGCATGTAGCAGAAGATGGCTCGACATACATGGCTCATGCAGCAACAATCTCCAAACAAGAAGATGTCCCTGCCGTACTAGCGCAACTGTACCAAGACAGATTAGTCGCATCCGCAGATCACAACATGTATGCCTTCCGAATAGGCCGCACAGCAAACTAAAAGAAGGATTCTGCGACGACAAAGAACACGGAGCCGGCTTAGAACTTATCAAACTCCTACAAGAAGACAAATGTTCAAATGTCATAGTTGTCGTAACCAGATGGTTTGGGGGTAAGCATATTGGCCCACGTCGTTTTGAACTGTTCAGAGAATGTGCTAATGAAGCACTTGGTTCTATTAATAGCTAATGACATTTCAACACACAAGGTCATCAACTCAAAGACAGTCATTCATATCAATAATTGTATTCCGAATGTTATAAATCCATGTTTACCATAATTATTTTCATTTTCACGAGACCACTGACTGCATCTGCTTTTTTGTACAAGTTGCTGTTATAGTAAAGTTATCTTGTGCTCGAGCAAACAAATTAGAATTCTAGATTATGCAAATCTCACTCTCCAACTATCTGTCCCTATGATCCACATAGCTATGAATAACATATACTTCGCTGTATGTATATTTAATATCCACCAATTGTTCATGTATTTGAAACTTCCAAAAAACAAACTCTTTATTAGCTATAAAAGGCAGCTTGTGAAATACGTCAATAACCTGAATGTATATGTCCATGCATATATTAATATCGGTTTTGTACATTATTACTATCTTTATTTGATTTTTGACACATAAATTGTGTATTATATAACCTTCTCTTTTTTTTTCTTTTTTTTTCTTTCTCTGACGTGCTGACTGTGCATTTACTCCTTTAATATGCATCAAATTATGAATTTATATTTCTCTTTGTGACAAATGATCTTATATGACAATTTTTATGTTGAAAAGACTCTATAAACTGTGAAAACCAGAATTAAACTGAACAATTAATTGCTTAACACAAAACATTAATGTAACAACAAGAAAATGTTAATGTGTGATACACTCCTAATATCAATTGTTTTGACAAATATGTTTGATTGTTTATTGAAAGGCATTATCCAACAGCTGTCTCTGAACAGCTGACTGTATTCACCCATGTTCTTACTCATATCACCATGTTCGCATTTATTCACCTTGTTCACTCAATTCACCTCACCAGTATTCATCAAATCCCCTCATGTCACCTTCTTTTGACAAAACAATGGCTGTATATTTTACTTTCACTTAACATATTTTCTGTAAAAATAACCATTCTACACCAATATGGTATCACTTGAAGAATTAATTAATGATGAACAGTTCGTTCATGCGTCCCCTTTGATCTCTCAATCCTATTACTATGAAAACTCATTCCTCATTGAAAATCGTTCTCATGCTATGAAAATCTTCAATACAAATGCAAGAAGTCTCATGAAAAACTTTGAACAATTTAAAACCCTATTATCAGATCTCTTGTCTATGAATTATAGCTTTGAAATATTAACTTTTTCCGAAACCTGGCTTGATAAATCTTTAGAAAATTGTGTTAATTTTGAAAATTACACCCCCATAATGAAGCACAAACTCCCTAACAAAGAAGGTGGTGGACTAGCAACATTTGTGAAGACTGATATCAAATTTAGAGTAAGAAATGACTTATCATTCCCTATTGAGAAACAAAATCAGTTTGATGGAATCTTTATAGAAATAGAATCAGATAGCAAACATACTCGCCCCCTTATGATAGGAAATGTATACCGATCCCCTAGTTTTAATAGCATTAATGATTTTAGCCAACACATGTAAGGAAAACAAAGAAATAGTCATTGTAGGAGACCTTAATATCGACCTGATCAAAAGCAGCACCCATAAAGAATCGGCAGACTTTCTAGATAACATGATGTCAAATGACCTTTTTCCAAAAATCACAGTTCCCACAAGAGTTACACACAGATCAGCTACATTAATCCCCTCTAACATTTGAGTTAAAGCTCAGGTCACATGACCACCCCAGTTGCCAGCTATAAATGCCTGTCACAGACATGTCACTCACCCAAACTATCCACCTATCCTACTTTTTTGGCCTCATATTTCACATGGGAGCCCACAACAGTCTAACTCCTCTCTCATTTCCGTTTGCCAACTCAACCACCAATCTCCCCCCAGGAGTGCATGAAACACCATATTCTCAAATTTTACTCCGCCACAGAGGGAGCCACTTCTCATAACCTTTTTCCGACAGGTGCCAGCACCTATCTTCATCTGTTTTTACCTGGAGACAGCCTGCACCATACGCAACAGGCGCGTTGCCCCTATGTTATCATTGATGCGATTGCCTGCTAACGTGCCTGTAACAAACCTTCTGATTGCCCTGCATTCTCTTTTTAGTACATGCCACCTACCAGGACGACTTGCTCCTGCTACAAATCACGCTGTATGGTCTCACACAGGCCTCCAGCTAATATCTGCTTGCCATCTACACAAACTTACTTTAACATGACTCTGTCAATATGCACCATCACTTCACAATAATGCATTGTCAAACTTTTTTCACTAATGGGCATTTTCTAGTAGACCACATTTACACTAACAATAAAAACACCTCCACAATAGCTGGAACCTTGAAAACAGACATATCTGATCATTTTTCAAATTTTATCTTCCTAAAATGTACACCTTCCAAAGAAAAACCTAAGCTGATAACTTTTAGAAATTATAGTGAAACGCTGTGCAAAATTTCTTCAATGCTCTATATAATGCAAACTGGACAAGCATACTAAATGACACACAAGTTGATAGTGCTTATGATAAATTCCTAGATATGTATAATTCCCTTAAAAATATCTATCTGCCTCTAGTGATTGCTAAATTTAATAAGTATAAACATAAACTTCATGCCTGGATAACCAAAGGAATTCTGAAGTCACTGAAAACAAAAGATGAGCTTATCAAAAAAATGATAAAGATAAAGAATACAAAAAGCACACACTATGAGACACACAAGGAAAAATACCTTAATTACAAAGCAAGTTACAGCAAACTACTTAGAGCAGCAAAACACCATTACTGGACTGAGCAATTTAATTAATGCAAAAGCAATATGAAAACCACTTGGAACAACATTAATACATTTCTAAACCGTAAAAATGACAAATCAAGCTTCCCCGATTTCTTTACAAACAACAATAATGAACAGATCACGAACCCACAAAACATAGCTGCAGAATTTAATGAATTTTATGTAAATATAGGACTTCAATTAGCACAGAGTATCCAACAACATCAAACAACAACCCCAGATAATGCTTACTCCAATATTACTCCTTACAGCTTTTTTCTTACTCCAGTTACTCCAATTGAAATTCTAAACATTGTTCAAAAGATGAAAGCAAAAACTAGCTTTGGTTTTGATGAAATAAGTCCCAAACTTTTGAAACAAACTATTCTGCCAATAGTTGATCCACTCTGCCACATAATGAACCTTTCATTCTCCACAGGTATTGTTCCCCATAAATGTAAAATAGCCAAAGTATTACCTTTCTATAAAGCAGATGACCCCCACCAATTTAAAAACTACCGACCTATATCTCTCTTACCCACCTTCTCAAAAATTTTAGAACGCTTAGTACACAATAGACTTAATTGTTACCTAAAAACCAATAAGCTCATCACCCCTGCCCAATATGGCTTCCAACAAAATCTTTCAACAGAAATGGCAATATTAGAACTACAAGATAGAATAGCCAAGCAACTCATAAATGACAAAGTAAGTCTTGGGGTATTCCTCGACCTATCAAAAGCCTTTGATACTCTAGACCATAATATCCTCCTAAAAAAACTTGCAAAATTAGTGATAAGAGGACTTCCACAACTTTGGTTTGCTAACTACCTTAACAATAGAAATCAATATGTACAATTTACAGACAATTCATCACCTAAACTTTTGATAAAATGTGGAGTACCCCAAGGCTCAATATTAGGCCCCATACTTTTTCTTCTCTACATTAATGATATTCCCCAACCTTCAGATAGCAATATTATACTTTTCGCTGATGACACTAACCTTATTTTCTATAACAATGACATTCAAGCTTTAATCAATTCTGCCAATGAAAAACTTTTGACAATATCTCGATGGTTCCAAGCAAACAAGCTTTCACTAAACATACAAAAGACCAAATATATTTAATTTCACAAGCCCAGAAAGAAAATTACTCAAAATAACATAAAAATAGAAGTATAATATTCCCATACAACAGGTTAAAGAAATCAAATTCCTTGGTGCACATATCGATAACACACTATCTTGGAAAAACCATATATATCGAAAAAGGCTAATCAAATTGTAAAAGTAAATGCAGTTCTTTCACGCCTTAAAAATACGATCCCCAAACACATACTGAAAACCATATACAATAGTTTAATTTATCCTCATTTGTCATATGCTGTAACATCTTGGGGTAATGTTAGCAATAGAGAAATGAAAAGATTAGAAGTATTACAGAAACGATCCATCCGAAATATAAGTAGAGTTAAGTACAATAGCCACACCAATAAACTCTACAAAGAACTTGGCCTCCTTAAAATTAGTGACATATTCAATCTTGCCTGCTCAAAATTCTATCTTAAAATAAATCAGAAGAAAGTCCCACAATACTTCCAGCAACTCCTCCTTCACAACAGAAACCTACATTCCCATTTCACTAGAAATAGCAACGACCTCCATATTTTCAATACTAGTTCTGAACTTAATAAGCAATTGATAAATGTAAAGATTTCTCAAGTATGGAATAACCTCCCTCCACACATAAAAAACAACAGCACTGAACATAGAATTAAAGATTATTTCCTGTCCCTGTATCCCTCCATTTGTAACATTCACAATTGTTTCATTTGTATGAACTCGTGAGCAACATTGCACTCTCTGAATTTAATCGTTAGCTAAACATGAAAAATTATCGTCCCATCTCATCACCCATTATTTCCCATCATCATATCATCCTCATATCATTCTATTAGGGCGCACGCCTACAGAATTTTATTCTTTTGTGTTAGCCCTATGGCAAAACAAATATTTATAATTATAATTGTGCAGATGCAGAACTTTACACAAGGTCTTTTTGATATATATATGATTATTATATTCTTTATGTAACTGTTTGTTATTGCCATGAACAAAATAAATTACAATTACAAATTACTAGACGTCTTGAGGTTGCAGCTCCTTCAAGCCATTGTTTTATCTGTAATAGAATTTCCTTATTATTCAGATGGTAATCATTTTTATTGCCACAAAATCTAACCATAACCACCCTTTTGATTGTTTGTTGTAATTTAATGATTTTTAAAGGAGGTTCTTATCATAACAACAAAGTTAGGGAATTTAAGAAACATTCAATGTTAATTGACATGTACAATTGGGTTGGGAACATTGGTTGGCAACTTGTGTGATTGATTTCTGGCTATTGTCAGTCCGGGAGGCCGGGTGCATGCCAGGCTGCAATCTTTGAAAAAGAGGCCTTATCAGGATTACTGCACGTTTGGTCACTCTACTGTTTAACCCATCAATATCACTAACATACATTGTAAGCTCTTCCTTGCTCTATCAGGGCTTTTAGATGAGCAATGTAAATCAGTAATGCAGTTGTGTAACACGAATCTAAGGTGAATGAGCCTGAATAAGGTATTCTTCTGAGCAATACCTTTATTTCCTTACTCTGTTGTCAAATTTTGGAAAACACTCTAGAAGTACTGAAAGATGAATGATTTTTCCGTGCTTTATGTACAGCCACTTCCACCTTGATCTGTGATTTGTATGGGCCAGTACGAGTGATGGTTTTCGGAAGGGATATTGAGTTTCAGCTATAGTGAAATATGTGTCTGCTCAAGGAGCTCATTTTGTGGATAAAAATGCTGATTAAATGTCAATTTAGGGTGCCATGACAAAGTGAATGAGTGACACATTGGCATAGCCCTTCTTCTTCTTTAAATCTCAACAGCAAGTGAAAACGGAGGGGCCAACAGTTCTGTGTCATTCTCTGAAATGTATCTGGCTTAGGCAAAAATGGTCTGCAGAGCATCAATTGTCACAAAATGCCAAACCATCTGGACTTGTTGTCTTCCTATAGCATTAGGGTTTGAGACAAGATTTTATCCAGCCAAGGAAATTTTTATTTCGCCCAGCTCAGCTTGACAGGCTCAGGCAGACAGGCGCCAACAGATATTATCATTGATTTGTAAATGGTCTACTCAGTGCATTTTTAACATATAGTTACTGGGAGACCGAATGGGTTCCTGGTGGGCAGATTTGGTCTCCCAATCATTGCAAATTGGTATCACTGGGAGACTAATTTTCCCAGAGACTCAAAAACTTCACACTTTGTTTGTCCCGATTTGTAGTTCTTGGGTACATTCGAAAAGTGAGGCTTCTTCTTTCCAAATATCAAAATATATTCTTAACTGTCTTTACTTCTGCTTATGCGATCTTTCTTATTTCCAATTTTTGTAAAGGGAAAATTTGTCTAACTTGGTTTGGTGGAAATCAGCCCAGTACTGAATCAGCAGTCAGTTCAACTGGTAAAAGTCCTTTTTGCAATAATTTTATGAATAAATACACCAAATGGATCATCAGCTGATCAGGTGATGTCGCGCATCACGACGCTACCAAGTTCCGTCCGTCTCCCAGTCGAAAATCCTTAAAAACGCCTTGGGTCTACTTAAATACAATGCCAACTGTGAACCAGAGGCATAGCCAGGTATTTTGTGGTGGTATGAGGCAACTAAAAAACAATGCTTGGTGCATTGACTTGGTACAATTGCACACATTGGACAGCTTCAACTCAATCATGCATCTCACTATAATTATAATATAATAATTTATTATCATCTTACGACTCACAATGCTTCTATTATGAATCTCTGAAATTTCAACCAAAGAAGTATGGAACTACTAGAAGTATTATTTAAACATTAGTTCAGTGACATCACACATTATTTTGGACATCAGAACCGAATTATGCATAGCTTGTTCAGTAACTGTTTTTCCAAATATTTTTGTAATTTCTTTTCAAAAGCCAATTTGCATGGCAAACAAGGAAAAACAGCAGCACCCATTTTAATTTCATGATTCATCACAGTGCAACAACGTGGCAGCACTGTACATGCTGTACATGACTTCCTGTTTGATCAAAACATTGGCTTGGAGAAAGCACATGTTTCAGAAAAAGTCAACTCATATAAAATCAAATTGCTGTCAGCTATAGAAAACCACTTATAACTGTGTATGTAGTCACTGTGGACCTACTCTCTGTGAAGTGTAACCTTGAAACATCTTTGATATTTGACTAACAGCCTCCAAACCTTCAATGTGAGTTGGCAAAATTTCTGTGTTGACATGGCCATAGGAGAATTTTCTCTTACCTTTCTTGTCAATAAGTATCCTAGGATTTGTCCTATGGTCAATAAGTATCCTAGGATTTGTCCTATGGTGCAAGTTCGATAAGCAGATTTGCTTTTCTGGCTTCCAAAACATTTTAGTCGAATAAATTAATCAATCAATCCTGTTAGCCATTCCAAATAATATTTATCCCATGCAATATAGATATAGTCCATGAACAATTCCACGTGGATAAATGAATAGCTAAAGCTAAAGCTAAACCTATGACTATGACTTAGCTTTTTCAACATAGACCAATAATATTACACCTAGTTTGAATGCTCCTTATTGATTGCATATTTAAGAAGGAGTTTTTCAAAGAAAATCGTTTTTATGTGGAAAAATGAACATTATTTCTCTGAATAAACAAAAGAAAGAGAAATTGGAATAAGGGACTCATGACGCCAACAATAATTGAAAATTTTGTTTCATGAAGACTATCATTCCAGCAAGGGATTGCAAAGATTCATTTGCTACTCTCCTTCTTTTGCAAGCAAAGTACAGATAGAAGGAGGAAACAACAGAATTCCAAGTTTGTTCAGTCTGCTAATTTCAGCGGATAATAGCAGTTGAGTCTATGATATGCTGTCTATCTGTTTCAGGCGGGGGAGGGGGAGGGTTGGTGTAGTGGTATCGTGCTGGACTTTCAATTGCTGGGTCCAGGGTTCGAATCCAGCTCTTGCCGGGTCACCTGGGCTTGTGATGGACAGGTGGTTTCAATAATCCTTGGCCTCATTTCTGAGTCCGAGTCCTGTCCTATTTAGCCTACGAGTATATTGTGACACCAGGTGGCACTGGTGAGCCAGTGTGCACTCATGCGACCAGTGCTCTGCCTCCAGTATTCTCTAGACATTGAACAGACAAGACGTACATTGAAGGTTTCCAAGGAATTATTGCTGACACTTTTCGTTACAGTGGTAGCAGCGGTAATAAGGTAGCCTCTGTGTATTTGCTGTTTATTAGAACAGTTCTGGATTGTTTATAGACAGATTTTAGTGTTTTTTGGCACTGTTTAGAGTGGTATAAAGACTTTGACAGCTCCAACAGGACCAGTTCAGTGCATATGCACCCAGCACACCTGTCAGCTAGTGCTCCACGCAGGATCGTTGTGCTAGTCTGCAAGCTGTTAAAAGCTAATTATAGAGCTCTCCAGTGTAATTTGTTGCTCTAAGCAGTTGCTGAACTGCAGATTTTACCCATATTCTCCGTATTTTTGTGTATATATTGCTGTTTTGCTCGTTTTTTGGCCACACTTAAACTAGTGAGCATTGAACCTTTTCTGCCAGTGAAGGAGTTGTGCTTGCCGTGATTCTATAATAGCCATGTGCTTTTGAAGCCGTTCATTATTACACATTTCACTTCGTTTTACTGCTGTTGATTGGCAGTTTATCAGAAAAAAAAGAAAAAAAAAGAGGGAGTGAGAGACTTAGGCCTATAAAAAATAGTGTACACGTGTGATTTGTATTTGGTCTTCCTGTAAATATTCACAAGACCTGTTGCAGCAGTTTTAGTAACTATTCAATCTATTGCTCTGCATTTATTTCACATGTACATATTTTCTCTGCAAATTTAGGGGTTTTTCGATCCCTTTTCTTCAGACTTTGTGAATAATATCACCTGTACATAATATTTATATGATATTGTCACAAATTTACACTGTGTATTTTGTATGTGAATGTGCTCTGTTCTCCTCTGATTGAGAATATTTATTGTAACCAATTATGAGTGATCTGAAGACTCCCACTGGTCTTCAAGAAAAGTCTACTCAAAGCAATCTTCATCTGGACGATGAAAGTGTGCTGGGCTATGGAAGCAACCACGGGACTTTTGGACTTATGGATCTTCCCTTGACTAATAAGTCAAGTGTGGATGCTGCGGGAGAGAAGAAAGAATATTCCATGAAAATCAACCAGCCCTTTCCTGCTCCTCCCTTGCCACCGCAAGTGAATATTGACCATGAATGCAAGATGGCAAGAGACATGGTGGCGAATATTGAACATCACATCAAATCAAAATTAAGATTGAGGCAAGCCTGCACTTCCCTTTGCAAAAGTGGCAGACATTTGTCAGAGCAAACTGTGGATATGATCTGGAAATATGACAATCTGTTTCGCCTGGTGATTGAAGACTTATCCTGGGACAAAGGTTACTGGTTGAGACGCCTGAATTGCTTTACTCGCCTCTCCAAGACAACTGATAACTCCAAGGTGTCTGCTGATGCTACAGAAGGAAAGACTGTGCCAGGAATATCTGACAACATTCAACGTCCAAGAGGATCATCTCCAAGTGGAGCAGCTTCAAGTGGATCACCTCCCAGTGGATCATCTCCAAGCTGTACTTCGATTGATTACATTGATATTGTGCCTCCGGTTAGTGACAATGATGTCTCTGCTATTGATAAATGTGCTTTCTCTGAATATACTCTCATTCCAGGTAGCCACAGTGCACTCTTGTTTTTCTCAGGCAGGGGACGAGCCATTGCATTGTTACTGAGAGTGAAACGATTGCTGATGATTTGAATTCTTCGAAGGATTTCCGTCCCCTTCCTTGCCTGCCAGTTACTACTGCAAGGAAGAAATTAATGGTCCAAGAACCTGCCAGGAAAGAAGCCCCTGGACTTCTGATGTCAACTCAGGAGGATCAACTTCATATTAATGACTTGGTAGGACGAAATGACACAAGAAGAAGTTCTGAAGACAGCCAACCTCCAAGGAGATCACCCTCCAGCTTTGCTTCAGTTGATAATGAGTCTCCAGCTCATAGTGATGTTGTGTCTCCTGTATCAGGTTTTGTTGGTATTGAAAATGATATCTTTCCAGGTTGTCAAAATGGACTGCCTCTCCGAATCAAGACACCATTTGTGAAAGATCCTCCAGATGCTACAAACAGACTGGTGACTGCTACACCCTGCAATTTGAGTTCTTCAGGGGATCTTCGTCCCCCCCTTGGTCCGCTAGGGACCACTGCATCAAGGACCTTAAAATGTGATGGACAGTTGTATGAGAAGCAAGTCCACAGGCCCCAGATGCCAGTGTACAAGTGTGGAGAAGACCAACTACGCCCTGAAGACTCGTTGGATGCCACTACACGGATGTCAAATCATCAATCGCCATTCTACAACCAGACTCTCCGCGAATCTACAGATGATAGATGTCTGCCCGCTTCAACCTTTCCAAGGAGATATAAGCAACAGTCGACGAGATTGAATCCTGTTGGTGTGCCAAGGTTGCAACAGAGCTTCATGAAAGTTCCTTTGCCTCCACTAGACTTCAATTCTACAAATAGTGCTTTACGCCCTAGTTTCAATTCTAATTATGTTGTGCGAAATGTTCCATGTTCTGTAAATGTGCCTGTGTCTCATGTTTATTCATTGCAGAGTAGGTCACAGATAGAGAGCAGATCTTCTAAGCAAAGATCTGATGTTCCTGACCAATCATGGAGAGACTACAGGAAACCTGCTGACTATGATGACTAGTGATGAGTCAGCAATGGAGTCTCTTCACCCAAAGATGAACATTGAGGACACCAAGAGGAACCCAAATGAGCCTGATTTTGAAGTTGGTGATGCCTCCAATGTAGAGACGAGGATGGACCAGCCTGCAAAGTCAAGTGCTGAAGACGAATTTCCGCATAGTACAGAAGCTGTGCTGCGCGGCTCATCAGACAACACTAAGTCGTCTCACTACAGCTTTGATAAGTTTTTGCCTTTCAAGTATTCGGGCTCACAAAAGCTCTTTAGTTCTGTTCAGTCTCAGGAGCTCCTCGGCTCCTCTGTGAAATGTTCTTCTCTTGTTTCTTCTGTTTCAGATTCCAGTCAAGAAAATGCATGCCAACCAAAGAATTTGAACGCTGCAATGTTTTCTGGCAGGTTGGATGAGACTGAAGCATGCTGTGACTCGGATGCTGACTTACCAAGAGTTAATGATCTTCTGCCAGGATCCAGGCCAAACAAATATGGAGCAGCGATGACCTCAGGAACTGGATATGGACCATTATCTCAGTGCGACCCTCTTAGGAGCAAACCTTCAAGTTACTCGCAGCATCGAAGAGGGACATCTCCACAGGATGCAAGCAGAAAAAATCTGAGACATCACTACAACTCAACCACTAGTACTTCTTCTAATAAGAGCCAACATGATGATCAAGACTATGATTATCACATGGAAGAACATCAGCCCTATCACCAAGAAGACCCAAATGAATTTATGCCGTGCAGACAGAAGATTCTTCAATCTCAACTACAAGATTCTACAAGATACCGTTACAGAAGGAGAGAATATTCAGAAGTTCTGCCAAGGTCAGACACAGATGTGAAGTTCGGACAACCACACTCAACTGATGTTGCCGCGACTCAAGTTACTGTCACAAGTACTGCGTGTCTTCAGCCCTCAACTTACAGAAGTAACACTAACCGACCTCTTGTCCTCGGTAATTCTCAGAATTTCCGTTCTGATCATTTTCAGGAGCTCTACGGCTCCTCCTCTTTGTTGCCATGTTTTAACTCTTCATTTTCAGATGCCAATCTGAGGAGTGAAAGGCGACAGCTGATGCCTTCCCCTCTGTCCATATCCTTCAGTTTGGATAATGGAAATCCTGATGGCCGAAGAGTGGATTTTGGCAGTGACACTTTGGCAGGACCTAGGCATACCCTATATCAGCATCATAGATCGCATCCTGAATTTGATGAGAAATGGAACCCTGATGATTTATGGCCAGATGAAAAATCGACCATCCCTGCATCCCGCCCCATTTTTGTTGAACGGGGAGGGGGCCCTCGAGGAGTATTGTCAACGGATTCAACAACAGGAAATGACTTCGCTCGCAGTCCAGGGACGGAGTCAACAGAAACCCTGCCGCCAAAGAATTCGGACAACACTTATCTGTCATCATATTATGGAGGTCAACCCAGGAGGGCGACCCAGTCGGAGTGGCTCAGTTGGATAAAGGACTAATTACTGTTGTCGTCCAATTGCGATTTTAATTGACTTTTTTATTCAGCAGTTCTGTGAACTGGACAATTTTAAATTAATGTGACCTGAACACTTTTGATGAGGACTCATTTTTGTATATTGATGTCATTAACCTGTTATAACTGCAGATTATGTATTCAATTGTATGGCTATTCACATGTATTACGAGTTTTTAGGTACTTTGCGGTAGCCATGTGTTTTATGTGTAGAAATGATATGCCTGCGGTTTAGTTTATGTTCAGCAAGTTTCACCAAGAAGATAAAATTCTGTGTGCACTGATGTTGTGACGAGGAGGATATGAATGTCGAGAAGATGAGTGGCGCAACATCAGAAGATCAAGTACCTTGAAGATCAAGTGCCTTCCAGGAAGTACCTGAAGCTTGAACATCTCATCGTGAATACTGGTGCAATCAAGTCCGAAAAGCACTGTCTACGGCCACGCTCGTAATCAAGTCATCGTTTGGAACATCATCAATGAACATAACTACAAAGATCAAGTCTCCACTCTGAAGATCTACACCTCTGCGAACCAAAAGAACAAAACGAGGGAGAGTGTGACACCAGGTGGCACTGGTGAGCCAGTGTGCACTCATGCGACCAGTGCTCTGCCTCCAGTATTCTCTAGACATTGAACAGACAAGACGTACATTGAAGGTTTCCAAGGAATTATTGCTGACACTTTTCGTTACAATATAAATACAGGACGTAAAGCCCCAATCATCCATCCATCTTGTTTTGCAAGCAGAGTACAGATAGAAGGAGTAAACAACATAATTCCAGGCTTGTTCAGTATGCTAATTTCAGTGGATAAAAGCATTTGAGTCTCTGATATGCTGTCTATCCGTTTCCGTGGGACTCAGCCAGACGCACAAACACTGCCCAGATTTCTCTCCTGTCGAGGGTGCTCGGTGTTGGCAGAATAATCTGACATGTGTGCAACAAATTGCTGCAATGATAATAAATCATCAGTGTCGACAACACTTGTACAAGAAATATTCATATGCAAACACTCATAAACACTGGCCCAGATGCAACACAATGTCATACAAGCAATAATACTGGCCCAAAATATTGTAATGTAAATAACAAATCTGTAAATGAGAAAGATGATAAATGACTGACAGTGTTATGGACTGTCAATTTGATAATTGCTAAAATATTGAAATGATAAATCCCTCCAAAGGCAAATTTGTATTTCAGTTGGAGACATTTTAGCCAATTAATAATGTTATCATATGTTCCTAAAAACAGAACGCAACGTCAATTACCATTTTTCTTATGAAACAAATTACCAGCAAACAAACTTGGTAGATCTACACACGGAAATGTGACACATTTTGTTGAGTGTCAATTTGTCAGTGGTCTGATTTGCTACTGTTTAAAAGGGGGCTACAAAACTTCAATAAAATTACAAGTGAGAAATTCTTATTGAAATACATGTTGCAATGAATTTGTGTTCAAACCACAATTGAAGGTTACTTGTTTTCAATGTCCGAACCGTCTATTTGTAATTTCTTTTATAGAGAAGACATGACATCTTAAACAAGACCAATTCATTAAGACATATGCAGACCACTGTTTGTGGAATGGAGTCATTGCACACTGTTAGAATGGAAGGTCTTTATAAGAAACTCAGAAGAAGATCCTTAGCAGACACCCACCTCTCCTAAATTAAATACCCTGCTGATTAAGATCGATGTCTTTCACAGCGTTAAAAGTCAGGGACCTTTGCCAAGTTCACACCCGGTTGAGAGTGTAAAAAGGCTCATATTATGAGACTCCCAGAGGACATATCACTCCATGAATCAACCTGAGTCTGAGAGGTTATTGCGTTAAAGAAACTGCCACTCTCGGCAAGAGTATTTTACATATTCACAAGTTCCTGACTGATAGGTTGCCTGAAACTGTAGTCTGTGTTCCTGTCAATTTTGATGTGTTCCAGCTATAAAAATAAACATAGGCCCGGAAAGCTTCCCAGCTTTATCATACAAGCTTCAACAGACTTACTTCCATAGTTTTCAACTTGTCAATATATTCATTAATTCCTTTTCTAAATTAATCTAATCCATGCTCCATACCTTTTGGTTGGATAAAAATTTTTATTTTTCAAATTCAGATACATTTTGAATTCTCTGTCGATATGTCTACAAATCTACATGTCTGCAAACGACAGAGAACGCTTCAAAATAACATCTCATAGTGACAATCCTGAATAGAAAGAATTACAACCCAAAACATTGCAAAACTTGATGCCTTGAAAGTCCAGGGGAATTCTCACCGACATAATCTGGATATCGTTAATTGCTAACGATCCAAACGATGCAAATGAATACAAATCCATGTTAATCAGAGGGCGTCCTTGAATCAGGAATAAATCAAGGATAATTTAGAGAAGAAAGAGCCAATGATGGTCACTTGAGCCAGAGCAGTCCACACATACAGCAGCTGCCCTAGTGCTCTGGAACTTAGCAACCAGCCCGCAGTAATTCAATTAAGGTGTCTGTTTAACTTCGTGTTTGCATGTCTTTACTTCAGGACTGTGTAATGCAAGGCTAGGTTTGTTCAGGACTGACTTCGGGAGACACACCTCAGCCCAATTCAAATGACTGCAATTTCAATCTAAATTCCACCAGTCTGACGCTTTATTGCATTTACCACTATGAAGCAGGTAGGCTTAAAGTACAATTTCAAAGTGTTCACTAGTCAACCAGCAGTCATACTATCACGTTCTGTTATAGATATTTTTTACAATATCTTGTTGGATCAGATATTTAAACTATCCCTTCAGGCTTAGTGAAAGCTAAATTGTTAACAACTTTTAGCAGCCTCTATATTTATCAGACAGGGCAAATAAATGCATGATATGTTATTGTTCTCGGAGGAATCTTGTAATCGGTCTACAAGTAAACAACTGATTGGCTTCATTCCAATCCAAGTTGACCTACTGTATTTCTAAAAATATATATGATGGTTTATTATGTTCTCTGTGAAATTCATTGACATATTTCTGTCAAGGTGTTTTGTTGAGAATGTTCAGCAAAATTGTCCTGTGCACCCATTTGCTTTTTCCTATCCATCTTGCAGAAAGAATTTCTATAAAAATTGTAATTAGGAGTAGTGTCTGAGAACACAACCTTACATTACTAATATAATTATTCGTAAAGGTGATGTCAGCCTCACACTTAACTAACTTTTATAACTAGATGCATTAGGGGCACCCTGACATGCAGTATCTATGGGTAAAACATCCCCGTGATCATTATTACAGAGGCACTGGCTAAATATTCACTACAGCTTGAAATCATATATTTGTTGTGACAGGTGATGAAAAAGATTACATTCTGGCCTTCAGTGCTCTTCCATCGAACAGCAGTAAAATCACATTTACCAATGTGATTTTTTTTTTTTAAGGAGAAAGCTTTTAAAACAAAAAATGTCTTGTGCATAATGGTTGAAGAGCAATGGACTTCAAATTTGAAGAAAAACACAAGGAATGACAATACTTTTCACTCTGGACAGTGTATATTTCTGCAAAATAGTTTTTTTAATAAAAAAAAAAGAAAAAAACCAAACTGGTCTGTGGCTGCTGCGGCATTGTGATTGGTCTGTACTGCATTAAAAAAGTGTAATGCCTGTATGACAAGTGATGGTTAATGAGATATCCAGGATAGCCATAGGCCTGATATGGTGTTTGTTGTATGTGAAAATGGGCGTTCATGAGTAACACTGAATGCTTTATGTATGCATCTTGCTTTTTATTGCTTTACTGAAATGCGCTCAAAAAGCATAAGCAAAAAAAAAGAAGTATGTTATTTGACATATCACTTAGCAAGGGAATGCGTAGGTCAGTAACTCAGTATTTGCCAATGATGTAAATGGAACGCAAGAGTCTGATAATGGATCAAATAAGAGTTCATGCCTTGCATTGAATCAAGAATTATTACCTGTCACGTACAACGGCATTTATATTTTCTTTTACGCAAATAATACGCCTTTTATGGTGCAACAGAATCAGAACAAGCCACAGCAATATCACCTGTCATTGCAGTGATAGGGTGCCCTAATTTCCATTCTATCTTATCTTAATTGTTTGGTTATGGTACGTCTCAGGAAACCTGACAAATTCAATAATGTACAGTCCAAAAGCTTTTGAATTATCAAAATAATGCCTCTAAATAGCCCAAACTGGCACCATAAGGGTGTAAAATAAACTCGCTCACCCTGTCTCTCCAGAAGATATTATACAGGGGGAACAGGGGCACATTGGGATGCGGGGCACTGTGGGACGGTGGGGTTTTCTTGGATCCTGGCAAGGTATATGATATGGTAGTGCCATCATATCTTGTAATTTCACATCCTGATGTTTCCATGGTTTAATTGACAAATTACAGTTACATGCAGAAGTATGGCGAGCAAAAGTTTGTTGTCCTACTACTAAAGTATATATGGACGGGTTCAATTCGAACCATTCTGTGGACAAACCATGAACAATGAGGCTTTCTCAGTGCTTGTATGAATTTTATATATCGTAACGAACAGTTATGAATTGCTATCGTGATAAACACACTCACTGGTGTCCAAGAAATTAGCATTTTGGTGTAAAAGTCATTTCAGGGCTCCTTGGGACAGTGAATTCGGGGCACATTGGGACGCACTTAATATGTCAGAATTTAAGTGTCCAAGGCAACTGAATGACCTGGGACAGCACACAACAGGTGTTCAGGCCACATTGAATAGAGGTATAGTGGATTACCATGCTCTGTAAACAAATTTGTCGCAAAGCACTGTGTCTTACTTACATAGATGTCCGCACCCAGGCCAGTTTATGCTAAATGTTTCAAACTGTTTAAAGTTATTAACTATTGGCACTACAAGGTGTTAATGCACTGTATATTGTCTTATGCACTACTTATATATGATATCTATTGCACATGGAGTGTTAAAATGATTTTTTAATTGATGTCCCAATGTGCCCCGGCTGTGCCAGCCGGGGCACATTGGGACAGTCATTTTTATGACTCTCTGGCAGCAAAAGGGTAGGTGCAGTCTAGTTTATTATGCCTTGCATTTAAGCTCAATAGTATGGGTGATATTCATGCAAACTTCTGAGTTCTTCAGTGCTTTCAGCATTGAGCAAAATTAGTAGACGTTAAAAGCGTCCCAATGTGCCCCCGTTCCCCCTACATATACGCTTAGTAAAACTTTGTCATGTCAACTGAAAAGGACGCAACAGCTTTCATTGGCTTAAGGGAAAATAAGGTCAGTAAAAAACTCCCTCAGCACTTAATGATAAGCCACTTTTATGCTCCTGTCAAACCTCGTATTTTCTGCTTATGTATCATATTTTGTAGTGCAACCAAAATAGCCTTGAAAAACACCATCACATTTCGATCTAGCTATCCTTGCTTATCTCCATCTGCCCACTTATTGTTATCACAAAATGACGTGCACTGTTGTCATGATATCTCAATTGAGCAATCAATTAAAAGCAACAGGCTGCCTTCCAATAACATTTTAGATCAATCAAAATGTTTACCCTGTCAATCTGAAAAGCTGGATATCATGATATTGTGTCAGAAACTGATTTATTTTCATTTTGCTTTTTCATGAAAATGTTCAGCCCACACATATTATAAATAATCCTGCTTGATCAGCATATTTTGATTTCTCTAATTGTCCACTTTGCATACATTAAAAAATATAGATCAATTCATTATTAAGTATTTTAATCTTGTCATCATCAGAAGTAACTTAGGTTGTGCACAACTATTCAATATTATCAATAAATATAATCAGTATTTGGAGTTATGTATTGTTCACTCCAGCACTGTTGAACTGCTGCGGTTAAAAGTCTTTGGTACTTTTCGGGATTGGCTCCATACTGACTTACAATCCATCTATCTTTCAGTTTCTCTGCCGATGTTATTGACTTATTGTGTAAAATTCCATCATGACAAACTCTCATGGCACAAAGCTGAGTCATTATGAAAGCCTGCCAATGTGATTGGCAATCACTCTAAAAAATGTCGGGACAAAATTGGTTTTTTAGATTCAAACTGGTTTTTTGAAAAACCAAATTTCAATGCAAAACCAACATGGATTTTTAAAAAAATCCATGTTGGTTTTTTGCATTGAAATTTGGTTTTTCAAAAAACCATTTTGAATCTAAAAAACCAATTTTGTGTGAAATTTTTTAGAGTGATGGATGGGTAAAAAGTCAGAATCAATGTCCCTGTCACCCTTAACTAAGTTGCACCAGATGCACAAGGGGAACACAGAAGTACAGTAATCCATAATCCTGAAAGACAGACTAGATTTCCTCTTAGCCCAGTATTAGTTTCCTCCACAAACCGGCCAGTGGATTGCTTTGGATTGAATTAAGAATGTTTCAGATTCGTTCATGGAGGGAAGGCAGGCCAACTGGATTGCACAGAATCTAATTATGCCATGTACACCAGCACTCAAAGTATCATTGCATGAGCCCAATGTTCAAATGCATTGTAAAATGTAGGAGTAACTAAGAGAAATGGTCATATAAAATAATCCAAATGATACTCTAAAATTCTATGATGGTGCTAAATTTTATCTCTCATGATGAAAAAATAAAATAAAAAACGCAAAGCAGACTTTCTATATATATTCAAATCAGATCAAAATGTGACACTGCTAAAATCTAAATTTAATGCTGTCAATTTTACAATTGAAGATTTACAATATGGAGCTAAAAGTGATTCTTTCAGCAATGCAAATTGTGTAAACTAAAACTGCGTTGAGGATACAGGTCGATAAAGTGCATTTGGGATTCTGATGGGATTCAGATGTAGATATGCTGACTTTTTCTGCACTGGCAGATTCTCATGGAACAAAATGTTCATGAACAAATATACATCTCCATCCGACCTCACGGATGACATGATATCATTGATTCAATGCGGTAGACATAGGTTATTCAAGCCAGTGCTTTGCTAAAGGACATCTGAATGTCAATTGTTATTATCAAAGCCATTAGCCAAGCTCTGTTAAGCATGAGGATTAATTGTACCCATCCGTTGCCTAAAACTTTGCCTCATCATATAATGTAGCTGTATTTTATTAAAGTGAAGTAAATGTACAATCAATGATGGTTGGAATACAGATAGATATAATACACAAATGACATCCACATAGGACTACAAGTAATATGAATACAAATAAATTATATATCACTATTATAGGGTAAGTTTCCTTGAATCAGACACTGGATGGTTGTAACCTTGAGTCGGACACTTTTAGAAGGGTCCAATTGCCTCTTTAACAGCTTTAATACCTATGTATTTGATACCAATCTTTAGCTTAAAACTTTCTTTGTCTTTTCTCAAAGTGTCAGCATGATACTAACAAGTAAAGTGAGGTTTTAATGGCTCTATTGATAGGGTAAAAAAAAGAACTGTTTTTCTCTCAATTTTGCCAAAGAAAGTTGTAATTTTTTGCAGAATTTGTTGTGTTCCGCTATTTGGATCCAGAAAGTAGTAGCACTTGTTGCGTCCGGTTTTGCGGTCCGGAAATTCATCTTGTAACCCAGTTTCATGAATAGAAGATGTTCTTTTATTTGCAATGACTTTCTCTTATTTATTTAATACTTGGGCATTATTACAACCTCAGGTATACAACAGAATTTTTTCATGTTTCAGGTATCTTTTACTGGCCTATGGTATTGATATTACTTTAGTTTTTTGTCATTCAGTTAGGAGTACTCTTAACCTATTCTATGCTCTGATATGGGCTTTTTGAATTAAAGGAAAGACTCTTAAAGCATCTGTATCTTTGATTTCATGTTTTCAGAACACAGCTGTCCGACTCGAAGATACCTTATGTCTTTTTTTATTTCAGAAATTTAGCCACTTATTTAGTTCTTGTGCTGTCCCTATTGTGAATTTTCTTTTAGATTAGTAAGAACCTTTAATTTGAGGCCCTGATTGACAATCAATAACACAAGTCAAGCAATATATATAATACATTTCTAAAATATAAAGAATATAAGTGTCCGACTCAAAGAACCTTACACTACCATAAATGAAATAAATATTGGTAAACTTGCCAACTGATCCGTGATAGAATGATAATAGAAGATAAAGTGGGCTAGCTGACGTACCAAAATTATTTTATGACCATGCAGTGGCTGATCCCAGCATATGGAAAGCTTTTGAAAATTATAAAACCAATCTGCTGTGACAAAACCTTTTAATAATATGAGAGATTTACTGTCGACTATACGGTATTCAAGTGATTTCAGCGGAGGGCTGAGACTGAAAAAGTATTAACAAAGTCAGGCAGACATGTAAAAGCTTTCTTTGTGTTGCTGTAACTGTCATTAGCCTGAGAGTGGTAAGATAGACCCCTGGGGTCACATTGCCCTCCAGCACTTGCTTAAAGTGCTGTCTCTACTCATATCTGACAAGCAGATCTTGGACTGGTCCTGAGAGGCTAAGCCGGTAAGCCAGCTTGGCTCAAAATTCCTTCAGTCTGTAAGTTGTGCTGAATGTCCTTTAGATATTTATATTGTTGACTTTGAAGCTCTTCGTCTTCCGGTAAAATACCATGAAGAATAGTGATGATACTGAAGTAATCCTTAAATGGATTGTTGCTTCTAAATGACCGTTCAAGTCAAAGAAGTCCATTAAAATTGATACTTGACATTCTTCTCAATTTTGCCAGTCACAGGAATCTGAATTTGCAGGTTAAATTAGAGGGGAGAACAAAATCACTTTTTCTTTCAAAACCCTCATGTGACCTGCCTAAGTTTTGAAAAATTGTACGAAAACACTATTCCCAGCAATTGATTTTTCAGCCTGCTACCAGCATTTTTGTGTATGGCCGATTTTAGCATTAGCGCCAATACGCCAAAAACTAATTACACCATATTTTCCAGTCAAGAAAGACCTTTTATTTGAATACCAACAATGCTAGGCTGCGGATATTTTAGGTTGTATTGTCAAGGAAAGTTAACTGAAAAATTTACATTTTCTATACAATTTTTTGTCATCTCAGGTCTTGGAACTGACACACATGGACTAAAATAAAATTACAATGATTTTGGCTTGTTTTAAATTGTGAATTGAACATATCCCTCTTAAACTTATATCACACATGTTACATGTAACTAGATGTAATTACAAAGTATGTAATTATTGTTAACAATTATTTTTATCAACAATTCGCAATCAATATGACAGAAACATGTAACAATGCTATGATTTTCTATTATATTTCTTTGAAGTTGTCCGACTTTTTTTCAGAAAAAGGTTTAGGTCCTTAGAAAAGGTTATTCTTATTAGGCCCAGTACTTGTATTTCTCGAAATCAAGAAATGTGATACTTAATAATTATTGAGCGAAGAGCCTGGGCCAAGATGTCTCTGGCACAGACTGCTTTCTACTGGCATGATACTAGAGTCTCCAAAAGAGCTATCAGCCAATATGTAAAGGGTCTACTATTTAGTTTCAGATTTTCCAGAATTATGAACTCAATATTTTCAAATGGCTCAACTTCAAAAGCCTGGCTCCTTTCCACTTATTCCAACTAATCCTGAGTTTTGTAAGATCACTACATCTTTGGTCCCCGCTGAAGTCACCCAATTTTTCTCTCACGACTGTTAGGTACATTTCAGGATGACTCCTTTGTGAATGTGTGCTTAGACTAGGCTTTTCTCATACCTCTGATAAATGTCACCTCATTGACATTTCAATTCTCATTCATATGACACTGTTCTTCTATAGACCCTGATAAATTGTGATAATATTACCAGCAAATGCAATGTTCACTGTCCAGTATCAAAAATATGGGATACTGAGCCTCAGAGTTTCTCAAGGAATATAATTTCCTGTGAATATGACTTATGCAATTTTTTGCAATCTTCCAGATGATCATGTGTAGCATAGTACTGAATACTGCATGAACTGCAACCTCACAACTCTCACAATGCATTTGCCTTTTGGAGGGCTTTACCAATAGGAATGGGTTTGCAAAAAGACAAGAGAAGATGGATGTTTCAAAGTGGAGGAAATTATTTGACATAAGGGTTGTTTTTCAATCGAGGTACGCTCTGGAAAGTCACACGATATCCAAAATACCAGAAATACCATGCCTACATGTGGAAAAATCGTTACACAGAATGATTAGACATACTGAGACGGATCTGGAATAGCGAAAAAATTATTCAAATCGGTTGATAACTGCCAGAAAATAATTTATTTGTGTCATTTTGACCAAAATTAACTGTCTCATTTGCAAATTAGGCAAATATCGCTTCAGATTTTTCAGTCCTGACCTAACAGTAAGTTTTAACCAATGTGAATATGCTTTCAACATGGTCCCAAGAGTTCAACATTAAAATTACATGCAACAACTATGATTAGTCTCTTCAGAATCCTGCATTGAACACATGAAGGTCAATTCCGTCAAATATTGTCCTCTCCGAAATAGGGTCAGCAAAATAGCAATAACATTAAATTAAGAGGATTTTTATTTATAGAAATAGGCCTACTCCGTCAATAGATTAGACAAAGTTTTGGTAAGTGTTTCACTTCAGTTGTACGAACTGCACAATGCTCTTAGCAGCAAACACCAAAAACAGCTTCGTCAAATAAACTGTCCTCTCCGTCCTCTCCGAGAATATCTATATTCCTTGACACGCACAAAAGTTCTTGGCCAAAATTAAGCAAGTAAGATGATTTTTCATTGTCAGACATATATATATCCACTCAGCACAAGCCCATACAACTGGGTGTTCTATACATCCAGTAATAGAGGGATGAGCAGAATATTGATTTTGGTCAAATTGTCAAAAAGTCAAATAAAAAAAAAATCAGAATACTTGTAGCCCTAAAATTTTGAGAAATCCACGGCACAGTATATAGCAACAGAAAAAAGTCAATTTGGCCAGAAAAAAAAGACCTTTATTTTTGACCCCCTTGAGACAAAACTATGTACCCCGATTGAAAAACAACCCATAATGGGGAAGCCTAAGTCAAAATATTGAGACAGATATTCTTTTTGGATTGATTGGGTTTAAAAAAAAACAAAAAAAAACAAGATGCTAGGGGATACCAATGGAATTGTGTATGAAAAATTTACTGTTATGACATTATGAGTACATGCACGATGTATACTGTATCAAACTAGAGTTGTGCAAGACTTCCCAAAAACCCTTTATATCATCCAACTGATAACAAAATAATCACACAGAACATGGAAAATACAAAAATCGTTTTATTTCAGATAGCATGAATGAATCTAGTGGATTTAACTTAATAAGAAAATCGCATGTTTTTTAAAGTGTTTTGGTCTTCGTAGGACCTTCTAGGATCAAATCAGGAAACAGTTGATATAAAGGACTAATTGATGTCAGCCTTGTAATTGTGTACTAAGGACCTAATACAGATTTTTCCATGGCAGTTTGTACTTTTGACACTGCTTACAGCAGAAAAGGGACCAAGCAAGAGCAGTGAACTTATTTCCAATACATTTTACCAGCTGTAAGGGGTGAAACTCACCAGAATACATTCATGTTGGTATTCATTTGAAAGGATTTTTTTACAAGGATTCCAAATATGTGGTTGGTTTTACTCTGGGATAAGAATTGACAAAGTTATTTAATACCGCGACTTATCAATTACATAAATTTGCGATGATGAGGAAAATGCTGGTAGCAGGCTGGAAACCTATTTTAAACACGTTTAAATGGTCATTTGTTCAATTTTATGATAAAAAAAAAAAATTTAGGGGGTCCCAACAAGGTTTTGAATTTTGTTCCCCCCCTACCCCTAGTAAAATGCCAATTTTACTTCATCTCCACAGTCCCAAAGAATGCGTTTCTCTTAGGTTTGATTGATTTTACATATCAATGAAAAAAAAATTATGGTAAAGATACTGGCCATTAAAAATACAAATATAGGGGACTTTCCATTCCCTCTCATGGTCCTAAGTTTTTCGACTGTTTTTAGAGAACCAGTATCAACAAGCTGGTTTATATTTCAGCTGTTAGCAAAATACGCCTCCAGTAAAAACACCATCAAACCGCCAGAATGTAATCAAACATACCCCCAAATGCACTTAATAGTGAGAGATCATCATAAGATGTCAATATTAATATGGTTAGTCGCTGTAGGGAGGGTTTTGTGGATTTATGTTCCATCATAAACTCTTTCAGATAAGGACTGGTGTGGCCATTACGGCTATCAAGGGACAAATGATAGCACTAATATGATATGAAATGCCCATAAATCAGTAGCATCGTCAAATAGACCCAACTATCATTGTCAGTAATGTCATCTTTTATAGTCTGACAAATTCAACCAAACTTCAGCAAATAATTATACAAATCAAAGTCAGATGTATAGCACTGTCAAGATATAAAACACTTTCTCATTTTTCTCTTTCAAAGGCAGAGCAAGGATAAGAGATAAAGAGTTTTGTATAATCAAATATATTGTTACTTTTCTGAAAATAATTTATTTTACAAAAGTCAATATGGTTTTAGAAGAATTTTTTCCACAGAGCTTGCAGCTTTAGAACTTGTTGATAGGATTATTATTGATATGGACCAAAACAATTATCCTGTTAATATATACATGTACTTATCAAAGGCCTTTGATACACTGAATCGGCACATTCTTATTCATAAACTAAAATATTACGGTATTGACAGAGTTAATGAAAAGTTAGTGTGATGAATTTACCTTCAGGAGATTTGACGAAAGATTTTCAAATATTTCGACGACTTCGCATCTCCTGAAGGTAAATTCATCACGCTAATGAATCCGGAGATCGAGAATCTACATTCAAGATTAATGAAAAGTTATTTAAGTAAGCATAAAATATGTAGAATATAATGGAGTAACTTCAAACTTCCTTGATATACGTTGTGGTGTGCCACAAGGATCAATCCTTGGTCCTTTGCTTTTTATAATTATAATTAAATGATCTTCCTGTAATTTCTAAACACTTTGAGATGATTCTGTATGTAGACGATACAAAGTTGCTTGCATCGTTAAGTCATCCTGAAAACAATTCAAACATAAATGCATTAAATGAAGAACTTTGTTTTGTTAGCAATTTCTCAAACTGAGCAGGCTTTCCCTAAATGTGGCAAAAACAAAGGCAATGCTCTTTCATTCTCTTCAGAGACCAGTTAATTATCCTGAGCTTTACATAGATTAAAATAGATTTTGTCAAAGCATTTAATTTCTTAGGACTTATAATCGATGAAAACTTGAATTGGAAAAGCCACATTGCAGTTATTTCAAACAAAATATCAAAAACACATGGTATTATGACAAAACTTAAAAATTTTATTCCAAAATCAGCTCTTTTACAAATTTATAATGCCTTGATTATGTCTCACTTAAACTATGGTGTAATTGTGTGGAATCAAAAATCTAAAACCTTAATAACGTTACAAAAGAAAGCTACAAGAATAGTATGCAATGCCAAATATAATGCTCGCACCAGCATTCTCTTCAAAAATGAGAAAATTCTAAAATTCGGGGATAGAGAACAAATTTCTAAAAGAGGCTCGTCATTTAACATCTAGCCCTAGCTATCCATCCATAGCCATTCCAAGCTAAACTAAGCTACACTTATCCATAGACAGCCATAGCTACCCACAATTACTATTGTTTAAACAAGGGGTAAAGATATTCCATTGAGTAAATACAAACACATGGTGTAAATTTAAAGATGGTCGCAGTGCGTTTATTATTAGAACATAGACGCAAGAAGGACAAGACAAACCAATCACACAAGTCCGGAGACCACACTCGGAAATTAGACATAAAACAAGAGAAGACTAACACACAGATAGAAACATAGATAAATAAATGCTCTGGGGTTGCCCAAACATTTGGTGGAGCCAAACACCCAAGAGCTGTGAAGTGAGGCGGGTGGGGTCGAAAGACCTGTTTTGAGAGACCACGCCAGTGCATGCGAAAGCAAATTGACTTTGGTCAGACAATTTGTCTGACAGAAAAAATTCTCTGGTCAGACAATTTTCATTTTTGTCAGACAAGTAGTCATGGGAAATGCGACATATGTGTATTTAACAGGCCATCATTTGGCCGATAATCACAAGCAGATATCTATAGCTAGCCTTAACATTTAAAATGGCTCAAAAATACACAATATGCATGGTATAATTATGATCATCAATAAATCCATCCCTTTCTTTTGTCCAAAATACGGGAATAGAGGGACAAATTGGATCATCAAATCAGACTTCAGCTGTCAAATACATTTTAACAATAGCATTCATTCTCAGCAAAATCTGGCTGAGTCTCCCATAAGTGAAAGCTCAATTTACTGTCACACAATTTTCTTCATTAAGATTGTAATTACTAATTAGTACATGCAGTTGGTCTTCAGAAAGTGCTTGTGTCACACTTTGTTGCCAAGGATCAACAATTGCAATTAAGTCAATGGGGGTCAATACAAAGGAAGTTACAAAAACATAATTGCAATCCACTGAACTCCAGATTGGCTCACTTGAAACAACTGCAAATTGCCATTTGCAGAAGTGTGAAAGGCAGTAATTTGTCCAGCTGATTCTTTGTGTCATGTTCAGCAGTTTTCTGTCGGATTTTTTGTCTGACCTGAGCCAGGGGACAGGTCGGACAATCGTAAAAACGATCGGCAAAAGCCGATTGTCCGACGGTTTTTGCGCGCACTGGACCACGCTGCCTACTTATTACTTGTGAATGGAGTTGGAAGAATGTTGTGAACTAGAAGGGGGGCGAAGTGTGAATAGGATTAGGGTTCGGGCCTCATGCACAATTTATAAGCATCCGATTTCCATCGGCCCAGCCTCTGAATCTGGGTCTCCTGAAGGCCTGATTGGGCAGCCTGTGTAGCTGCACCCGCCCTAAGAGAATGAGTAGAATAAAGGTTGGGATCTAATCCTATCCTAGGCACCAATGATTTTATAGAGTTATTATACGTTGGGTAATCCAACGGCACGCCCTCTGAAGTTGAGAATAGGTAGGAAGTAGAAGGGGCTGGAAACTGGGACAAAAAATATCTAAGAGTGCATGGGGCACAGATAGGGTGGTTAGAAAACCCGATACGGACTGTAAAGCCTCTACAGGCTGTCTTAGAAGAAACGACCCTAAATATCATTCTGTCAGACGATGGAAATAATACAGAGTCCCTAAGGGGGGCTAAGCCAGTATTTGGGTCGATGCATATCTCAGAAGCCCTTAAACAGGCGAAGTAGTGAATCAACAACGCAGAAGAAATCATTAAACTATCATGACCGTATGATATCAGATAGAATAGGAAACGTGATGGGACTAACTTGTCTTGGTGGCGAATCAGTACGTGATACCGCCCTCACTGCCAGGCGGAGCCTTGGCGTCCAGATTGTAGGTTCAACGCCCCCTAGTGCGATGACCCATAACCGTAGGCCAGACAAGTAATTTGAAATTGTAGAACAGGTCAAACCCTGCGAAGATAAATAAGCTACATATCTAAGCAAATTGGTCTCAATGAGGGGAAGTGAAGGGAGAGAATAAGTCTCAGTGAATTTACGATACTGTGAGACAGCCGCTGAATAAGCCATTCTAGTGCGTGGGGCCCAGCCAGATGCGATGAGCGCAGATGCCCTGGAGTCAAGGCCTGAAAATCGAAAGATAGAAATATCTAGTAACTCGAATTCATAAATCCCTCATCGGGCCAGGTCATGACCCTATCAGCTGAGGGGTTACGATCGAGAAAATTGTCGACTCTCAAGCGACTCAAATCATCCGCATTGATGTTCTCGTGAGTCAATATATAAACAGGGGCCACGGTTATGCTATAGCACTCCAAAATCATATACCAATGGCGAACAAAGAACATGAGGGCGTCTACCTGGGTATAACCGCTATTCAAAATATAACAAGTAGTGGTATTGTCTATATGAAAGATCACACTAGACCCACGTAATGCAGGGGCCCAGGTATGCAATGCCAGCACAGCGGCATGCATTTCCCGCCAATGAATAGACTCCTGCAACATCCAAGACCGAGACCCTGTATAAGAGAGGAAGAGCCATTCACAGTTATCTAAAGAAGCTCCTAACCCCTGAGAGGAGGCGTTCATATGGATGTGCCTCACTTGCCCCAACCAATTAGGCTTGTAGAGTGACACACCATTGTGTGCGGTGATGCATGCTGCCCACCACTCTAAGTCCCGCTTAGCTTCAGCTGGGAGCCTAATTCTATGGTGGAGATTCTTTGCTGACCTGGCAGCTGCGAATAACCTAGCTAGGAAGGGTTTGCCACCCCTTATGACTTTTGAAGCAAAGGCGCATCTTCCGATGATGCTAAGCAATCTTCTCTTCGTTAAAGTCCCCTGACCTAACCAGTGAGTGACCTTAATCTTGAGTTCATCCAGTCTATCCTGCGAAATCCTGAGTTCACCTCAACAAGTATCTATCACTATTCCTAGAAATTCAACTATTCTGGACGGACTAGTAACTTTAGACTGCTGTATGACAAAGCCAGCTTCTCTGGCTACAGAAAGCATCAAGTCTAGACTAGTTGCGCAATCCTCGGCAGAGGGCGCCACGATAAGAAAATCGTCTACATACCGTATGGCTGTGGGTCTAAGCCCCCTATGAAACATAATCTGCAACAAGGGATCAGCAATGGTATCGAATAAAAATGGGGCGGATCTAAGTCCGAAATTGAGGGTCTTACTGAAATAATACTGAGTACGCCCCGCAACATCCATCCAAGAAAACCCCATTAGTGGCCAATCCACTGGGTCGATGAAAACCGATTTAAACGCATCTTTTAGATCCATCTTTGAAAGAAAGATAGCTTCACTATCCATATTGACAATAAAATTGACTGCGTCGTCAATCGATGCGTAGGAAAGGGTATATTCATCAGAATCAATTAATGAATTGACAGAACCTATGCTGGGGTACGAGAGGTCATGTATTACTCTGACCTTGTTCGAGTTCCTTTTTTGAAATGCCCCTAAGGGAGAAACAATAAACCTATCGTACGGTGGCTCAATAAATGGACCATGAAGCTTACCCGCTTCCAAATCAGCCTGGATAATGTCATTGACCTCATTTCTAAACTCAAGTGCCAAGGGCCAATTAGGGCTAATTATAGTACAATCGGTAGGCTGCCTGCCTATTCTGACCCCAGAAGTTATACTATTTAGAATTCCCTTGGCTTGAGTATGAGGATAGACAAGAGGGAGATATTTCTCCCAAAAGGGGACATTAAGGCTTGGATACCATTGACCTAAAGGTAGCTGCCTTGCACTTTGCGTTGGGGCAAGTGCACTGGGGCTTCGGGCCCTGGCAGGAGGCACAGACATGTTGTCTGCGGCATTTTTCACCCCATCTGCATTTATCAAATTGGAACATATAGCAGATCTCTGTTTTGTCCCCCCCCTGATTTCTGTTGGGGACGAAAATTAGAGTTGGAACCTGAAGCCCTATTCCCTGAACCAGATTTACGAAAACAATCACTGGTGACGTGATCGGTGGAACCACTTCTGACATTTTGATACCTTAGCAGCATTTACATCAAATGTTGTCACGAACAACTCATGATCCAGTTTACTCAATTCTAGATTTCTGGCCTGAGCCAGGCGCTGACGATGTCTGACGTCATACGAGAGTACACTGGCTATTTTGAATTTCTGGGCAATATTTATAATAAAACCCATGTACCGGGCCATCTGATAGAACACATTGAATCCGTAAATTTTTGCTAACAACATCATATAAACCAACCAGGCTTCAAGCTATTTGTACAGAGAGACAATAGCACGGGATGATCTAACTGATTTAACCTGCACATTCCCGTTTGAATCGACAAATGAGCGAATCTCATCGCACTCAGCATTACAGTCTAAGAATTCGTTTAATGAAGCGAACTCACCATTCACTGCAGCTGCTGCTGTTCTTTGGCTTAGGAATTCCATGCCAACTTCTAGTGGGATAGAGTTAGTGTTCAGTGTTGGGTCTCGCCCAGCTTGAAAACGATTTGAAGTGGTAGGAGGATTCGTACTCCCAAAGTTCATACTGGTAACTCCCGAGCTGCCATTGTAGACGGTACGAACTGGTTCCCAGGGGGGGAGTCCCGCCGCGGGGGTCCCAGGCCATCGCGGCCGTCGTCATAGCGTCTAGTATCGAAACCATCCCTTGCATGGCATCCACTAGTATCGAAACCATCCCTTGCATGCTGTGGCACTTCTCGACGCCACAGTGGGGGGGGAAGGCCATGCTCGCCATAGCCGGGATGACGTGACGTAGGTAGAGGGGGGGGTGGCGGCTGTGAAATTCCCCCGTCGAAATTCAGCACTCTGGTTGGGGATAACGGCCTCGCCGAGGCTGATGAACTCTGGTCATGTCCGTATCTGTCGACCCCACGGGGGGAACGGGGGGACGTCAGGGCGAATCGAACAGATGGAGACTGTTGATGGCGTCGCAGCCAAGAGTTGTCCGGAATGAGGTCGATGAGCGAGCCCTGCTCACTCCCCGGGGGCATCCGGGAGCGCAATCCCATATGTGTTGACTGGACGTTTGGCCTCGCCCCGGCCATGGAAGGCATCTGACTACCCAGGTGGGGCTGGGGGTCTTGTTGTCTTCTCCGGGATGAATACGTTCTGAAATCTTCCTCGGGGTGGGGGCCAAATTGACACTTTTCCCCGGTTGGCCCGTCGTGGCCGCTGACTGGCCGACGGCAAACAGAGCAATAGTGTGTTCTATTTTTCCCCATCTCAAGTGTCCTGGGCTCTATGCTCCCACGGTCTTAGGTGCCGGAGACTTAGCCCTAAATCACTCCCACAGGCACGTTACGAGTAGTGGAAGTAAAGTTGTTGCTCGTGGAACAGGTCCAGACGTTAGACCCACTCCCCTGCTTAAACACTGCTCTTAGTAGATATCACCGCTGTCCATTCAGACCACCGAGCTCTATTTCTCTCGCCTCCTATAGCCTCTGTTAAATAAGCGCTGTTTTAACTCTTCATTACTTCATGACATCTGACAATTTCTGACAACTTCACAGGAAATATTCTTCTTCTTGCCGTTTAATCGTAACAATACGGTAAATAGTTCACTCAGTGCTAAACAACACTAACGGCTTATAGATTTAGACAGTGACCCAGTTTGGTCGGGCTGTCAGTAGAAACACGTGTATAGACTGCCAGCTCGGCTAGACTGACAAAAGTTCTCCAGGATGGGTAAACAGCGCTAAAACAGCAGGCAATCAGCTCATTAACTTCAAGTGGCCCGAATAGGCTTACCGAGATGAAGAACTATGAAGATGTCGTGATGAATGAAGTGAAGTTAGGCAGCGTGGTCTCGTGCAGTGCAGTGCAGGTGTACTTGTCAAACGAGCAGAGCTCCGTGCAAGCGTTCGTTTAACAATGCGACACTTGATAATCGTGTCCGGAGTATTTATAAGAAGTGAGGATTAGAGTTGTTCGCACCAACAACAGCCAACAATTGAGGAAGGAAGCGGGAGGTGTCAAAACTGGAAAGTGCACTTAGACCAAAGATATATGGTTTGTACACTCAATCGCTCTTAGTAAATACTAAGCCTTAAGTGTATACAAAAGAATAGAAATGGATAGTTATGGATAGATATGGATAAGACTAGTAATGAATAGCTACAGACAGCTAAGTTGAGCCACATTTAGAAATGTGTACTGTATGTGTGCACAGGGTGATCTAAAATTTGTATACAAATTTATTCAAAATTTATTGCCTCGTTACTTTAGCAAAATATCAACAGAAAATGAGCTCTCCCATTCTTATAATACAAGACAAGTTGGTCAACTGAGGGTCCCTGCTGTAAGACATGAATATGCAAGAAGCATTTCTTATAGATATCCCAAAATTTTTTTAAATGCTGAAAATTTTGTATGTCGATGTAAATATTATTTTATAATGGTCAATAAACTATTCTCGAACTCGATTCTCCTGCTGTGCTACTGCATAGCCTCGATTTCTCGCTTACTCGATAACTCATTACCTGATTTCTCTCGATTCTTTTGTTTTGATTCCAGCAAAGCCTTGATTTCTTTACTCAAACTTGATTATCGCGCTGTGCTGCTGCATAGCCTCGATTTCTCGCTTACTCGATAACTCATTACCTGATTTCTCTCGATTCTACTGCTTTGCTCCCAGCAGAGCCTCGATTCCTTCACGCAAACTCGATTCTCTTGCTGTGCTGCTGCATAGCCTTGATTTCCCGCTTACTCGATAACTTATTCCTGATTTCTCTCGATTTATTGCTTTGTTCCTAGCAAAGCCTCGATTTCTCTACTCAAACTCGATTCTCCTGCTGTGCTACGGCATAGCCTCGATTTCTCGCTTACTCGATAACTTATTACCTGATTTCTCTCGATTCTTTTACTTTGCTTCAGAGGAGCCTCGATTCCTTTACTCAAACTCGGTTATCTTGCTGTGCTGCTGCATAGCCTCGATTTCATGCTTACTCGATAACTCATTACCTGATTTCTCTCGATTCTATTGCTTTGCTCCCAGCAGAGCCTCGATTCCTTCACGCAAACTCGATTCTCTTGCTCAAAGCTTCGATTTCTCGCTTACTCGATAACTTATTCCTGATTTCTCTCTATTTTATTGCTTTGATCCCAGCAAAGCCTCGATTCCTTTACTCAAACTCGATTCTCCTGCTGTGCTACTGCATAGCCTCGATTTCTCACTCGATAACTTATTACCTGATTTCTCTCGATTCTTTTGCTTTGATCCTAGCAAAGCCTCGACTCTTTGACTCAAACTCGATTCACTTGCTGTGCTGCTGCATAGCCTCGATTTGTCGCTTACTCGATAACTTATTTCCTGATTTCTCTCGATTTTATTGCTTTGATCCTAGCAAAGCCTCAATTCCTTTACTCAGACTCGATTCTCCCATTGTGCTACTACATAGCCTCGATTTCTGGCTTGCTTGATAACTCATTACCTGATTTCTCTCGATTCTTCTGCTTGGCTCCCAGAAAAGCCTCGATTCCTTTACTCAAATTCGATTATCTTGCTTGCTTCAGGCGTAGTTCGATTTCTTGCTTACAAAATAACTCCTTACCTGACTCTCTGACGACTATACTCGATATATTTCATTTGCGACCAACTTTTATTGATATATACATATATCTTACTAATTTCAGATATGGCGTTCAACTGGGCTGAAGGCGACACGCATGCGACCGATGGTCTCAACAACACTGTCGACGATGCAGATACTGTGGGGGTCAATTTGGATGCTAATACCGATGATAACGTTGATGATGGTGCTAAACCAAAACGCAACAGAGCTCCAATTAATGTTAATGCTGATGATAATTGTGATGACGGCAGCGCTGACGATGCTCCGAAGCCTAAAAGAGGCAGAGGCCATCCTAAGAAAGATGATGATCAACCGAGAGATGCTCCGCAAAATAACAACCTGCGCAGAGAACTAGATGAATTGCGCCAGGAGAATCAGAGACTCTCTAACATGCTTCGCTCATGCACTGCGGAGAAACAAGATGCAGAGAAGGATCTCGAACTGACCCGTTCATCTCTTCTGGAGCGTGAAAGTGACTATTTTGAACTGTTAGACCAATTCTCTCTACATGAAGAAAACAACGACTCTTCTACGCCTAAACCAAAAGCGCTGGTGTTTCACGATAAAATTACAGATGCTATTGCTACTAAAATGGAATCAATTGCTAAATTTAACTGGTCAAGAGTATTTAAGAAATTGAGCGAAATTGATGAAAATGATGGATTCAAAGATGTAGATGTTGTATTCATCCTGACTGGGGCTGACGAAATAGCTGCCAGTACAAATAAGCTTTCAGCTGGTTCAACCAATCCGTTTCATCTGTGTCAGAAGTTGAAGCGCCTCCTGGCGGATATGTGTGAGCACGCCATGGTCTACGTTGTTGGGCTCCCACCGAATAATAACTGTAGAGTAAATGTTGACCTGTTCAACCGCAAGCTTATTGCTCTCAAAAATGAAAGTGATAATGACAAGTTTCGCCTCATCGACGTTAAACTCTCAGGATCTAGAACCGACCTGGTACGTCCAGATGGTTGTACCCCTAGTGTTATGTGTATTTCACAATATGAGGAGGCCTTCCGGGGAATCGAAGCACCGAAGACGATCAAGACGATTTCCGCGACAGACAGCAGACAGCTGGATTTCAGTGTCACACATATTCTCGAGATTAATCCAGATTTGGTGGGCCGAGTCATTGGTAGAGGTGGTTCTACAATCAGGAGCATCACATCTGAATGTAACGTAAATATGTCTTTCGGCAAGTGGAATGAAAGGGCCAATGAAACCAGGGAGGGCAACCCAGAGTCTTTCACTGCGGTGATGATAAAGGTCAAGCGACTGACGTCAAACGGGCAACTGAGTTATTTAAAGATGTGATCAAACTTAACAGGGCGAAGTGACATTTTGGGCCACAGAGACCCTATCCGACTAACGTTAACGACCAATTTTTGAATAAGCACATATTTTGCAAACAATGTAACCTTGTCAATATTAAATCGGTATTAGCATCCAGTTTGTGTTCTGATGTTTTTTCTCCTCAATCTGTGAACAGGGTCTCAGTGGCGAAACCCAGAAAAGTGTATGCTTCTCATGGAAAGTCTTTGGTGAATCGCAAATCTGTCAATAATGGTCTTAAAAGGAGCGTCATAAAAATGAGTCCGTGCAATGTTAGGAGTCTCAGAAATAAGACTGAAATGGTTAATGATTATAGAGCAGAAAATGATCTAGATGTAATGCTCTTCACTGAGTGCTGGTTGAATGATACTGATTCTGAGATTGGTGAACTCCAAAACAATGGTGTTTTTCGATTTATACTGAAATCTAGGCAGGGAAGGAGTGGTGGTGGTGTCGGCTGTCTCTATAAATCTAATATTCCAGTGAAAAAGATTGACACTAAACCCAGCTCTACATTTGAACACTTAGCACTCGAATTTAATTCTCAGTTGGTGGTCCTCCTGGTTTATCGTCCCGAACCTTCGGCGAAAAATCCTTATGTTCTGTCTGATTTCTTTGGTGAATTTACAGATTTGGTTGCACAATTTCAAGGTGATAAGAAGAAACTGCTCATAACTGGCGATTTTAACTTTTATGTGAACTGTCTTGAAGCTGCCAATACCAGGAAATTCAATGATATTCTATCCATGTTCAATCTTGTACAACATGTAAATGGTCCAACTCATGCAGCCGGTAACACGCTCGATCTTGTTATCACCAGAGCAAACTGCCCTATCATTCGATCATGCAAGGTTGACGATCTCATTTCTGATCATAATGCCATTCTAGTGGACCTAAATTTATCGTCTCAAGAACGTACTGTAAAATGTGTAAAATATAGGAAAACTCGTAATATGGACTTTGATCGATTTAAGCTGGATCTTAAACACTTCTTCTCATCAAATATGAAGAAATTGGAGCAAAGCTTGAAAAATAGTAAATTGCTAGATGAGTTGATCTCTATCTATGAAGGCTCAACTGAAGTACTAGATAAACAGGCTCCTGAAAAAGAAAAGTTTATACGAGTGAGGAAGCCAACACCTTGGAATACTGAAGATGTAAAATCTCTTAAGTCGGCCAAAAGAAAAGCAGAGACGTGAGTCTGATCTGGCTATTTTCAAGGAGAAAAGAAATGAGCTTAATAGCCACTTGAAAAATTTACGCAGAAGGGACCTGACAAAGAAAATTAATGAGAATAAGGGAAACTCAAAAGCGCTCTTTAAAATTGTGAACACCGCCTTACATAGGAATCAGGATTTACCCTTACCACCAAATAAAACAGATGTAGTTTTGGCGGCAGAATTCTCTGACTTTTTCGAAAGTAAGATCTCTAAAATCCGACAAAAAACTTGATGGTAGTGAATCTATTAATTCTGGCAACAATGTAAACCTGGTTTCAGAAGAATTCTCAGGTTCGGCACTTCAAATATTTCGGGTGATGAGCGGTGATGAGATTCGAAAATTAAGATCGAGAATGGCACCCAAACATTCAACCCTAGATCCACTACCAACCTGGATCCTTAAGGATCATCTTGACGAATTCCTACCTGTAATAACCGAAATAGTAAATACATCCCTGCAAAGCGGGACTATGCCAAAATCGCTCAAACATGCCATCATAAAACCTTTACTAAAGAAATCGAACCTGGATACAGTACTTAAAAATTATAGACCAGTCTCCAACCTAAAATTTCTCAGCAAAGTTATCGAGGGTGCAGTCATTCAACAATACACTGACCACTTAGATAAAAATGGTCTCCATGATCCAAGACAATCTGCATACAAACCTTTTCATAGCACTGAGACACTACTCACGAAAATACACATTGACATTATGTTAAATGGTAACAAAGGGGAAGTTTCAATGTTGGTCTTGCTAGACCTCTCTGCAGCCTTTGACACAATTGACCACAAAATTCTACTAAACAGACTACAAAAGCTGCATGGAATAGAAGGCAAGGCTTTGAAATGGTTTGAATCATACCTGTCAGACAGAACACAGTCAGTTATTGTCGGTGATACCGAATCTGAGTCCAAAAATCTGAATTATGGTGTCCCACAAGGCTCTAAACTTGGACCTATCCTGTTTAACAGCTATATCTCGCCCCTTAGCGATGTTGCTAAACTGCACAATATTGATGACCAGAAATATGCTGATGATGAGCAGCTGATCATATCTTTCAAACCAACTACAGATGATGGAAATGAGGCTAGAGTGAGGATGGAAAACTGCATAAATGATATTCGCTCATTCTTACACAAAAACAAGCTCTGCAATAATGGCGACAAAACTGAACTGATTTTTGTTGGACCTAAGAAAAAATTACAGACCCTGGATGTAGACTCAATAAATGTGGACAATGCTGAAATTGCTTCGGCTGATTATGTAAGGAATCTGGGTACCATTTTTGATAAAAATATGACCATGGAAAGGCAGATCACAAAAATGTGTCAGGCTGCGTATCTGAATATACGCAATATAGCCCGGATTCGAGACTGTTTAAACTATGAAGATACAAAAACTGTAACAAACGCTCTCGTCACTCCTCATCTGGACTATGGGAACGGACTTCTATATGGAATAAAAGCTAAATCTATTAACAAACTCCAGGTTGCGCAGAATTCTGCTGTAAGGCTAATAGAAAAACTCAAGAGGCGGGATCATATAACAGATAAAAGGAAAAACCTTCATTGGCTTCCCATCAAAGCCAGGATTAAATACAAACTTATGACTTTGACATGGAAAATCATAAACAAACATGCACCCCAATATCTGTTAGATTTGCTGTGTCGCAAACCTAACCCTCGCCTACTAAGAAGCTCTGAAATGAGCCTACTTAGGCCCCCTAGTATAGACATCAAAAATAATTGGGGAAACAGAGCTTTCAGCGTCTCTAGCCCTACTCTATGGAATGGCTTACCAAATGAAATTAGACAACAACAAACATTAGAAGCGTTCAAGAAAAATCTTAAAACTCATTTATTCAAAATATATTACAGTTGAAGTTATTATCGTTTCAGCGTCGGTGAGCAAAGTCACTTTGGAACTGGCGCTATATAAACCATTATTATTATCATTATTACTAGTAAGTTGCCCGTAGATTGGAGGGAACATAATAGAATAAAATGAAATAGATACAGTATAGCAAAATGCCCCTGCCACCTGTAGAATTAGTTGGAAAGATGCATTATACTGATATGCAGAAAATGTAATAGCCAAGTTTCCAGAAATAGAACCTGATGCTGAAAAAGAAAGGGAGCAAGTGGCAGAGAACTTGCAGCTGCTGCCCTCTTGTGTATTGTATGTGAATTAGTATATGAATTAGCTTAAACTAATGAAAATTAATTGGAGCATTTATAGAAGTGTGATAGGGCCCAAAAGGGGAGGCCCCAGCCTTGAAGCGCACAGGAATGCACAGGGAAAATTAGGAGAGCAGACATTGAGTATAACTTGAGATAATTCCCGGATCTCATCATTTTAATTGTAAGATTATTATTATTCTAATACTATTCTATTCTATTCTAAAATATATTATACCATGCCTGATAATTACAAAGAAAAAATAATGACACACACACAGTTTTTCTGGATTTAATATTACCGTAATATGGGGTGAATCGGGACACTGGGGTGAATCGGGACAGAATTTGAATGTGTTTTATTTCTCACACTACTAGTACTTTTACTTTACCCAGGTCCGTAATTTTTGGCACAATTCTAGCATACATTGAAGCGCATATTGTGGCCGGGTTTTATAATTCTAACTGCAGGCAGTGAGGAGCTGCAGCACTTTAAACTTGGCCCTGCAGAAACTGCATTTTCTGAGCTGGTCAAAACTTTGCTTGTAACACAAAAAGCATAAATATTAGAGGCACCGATCTAACAGGAAATTTTATTAAACTAGTTTTGGCATATTAAGGCACCATAGTAGTTGACTAGATATGGGATTTTGTATGTTTAGTCATAGGTTCAGATCCAGGGCAATGACAAAGTTTCAGATTCAGCAAAAATAACCCTACTAATTTTCATTTGAATGTACTAGCATGGTTTTTTAAAGAATATTATTGAAATTGTCATCATTGATATTGGATTTAGTTCAGAATTACCTATGTATGGCGTAATTAACAGAAAATACATATCTTAATACTTTTTCGTCATTTATCATATTTTTTACAAATCTGCAAATTTCACATGTAAATTAGTTAAGATGTTTCTCAAATTTTTTTTCGCCATGTCAAATATATTTTCTAATGTTCATTCACAAGTAGCAATCACCTAAACATTCCAGGAAGTACTATTTCATAGAAATAGAGGACTGTCCCGATTCACCCCAAAATAAGGGGTGAATTGGGACAGTAGTTTTTCATGAATAAATCATTGAAAATTAAAGAAGTCTTTTAATGCTCCTAGGGATAGTTGGACCTTGGGTTCGGACATAATTAGGCACCATATTTTGGTTTATAAGTTGATTTGTGACCATGCTATGACAGAAAAACCCTCAATTCTGTCCCAATTCACCCCATATTACGGTACATTAAAAATATAATTAATTCTTATGATGGAAGTTGTAGTATTCCAAATTGCTATATTTGTCAAAACTAATTATAAATGGTACAAAAGCATGATGTTGTCAATTTGTTTAGCTCAATTATGTAGATTTGAAATTACTCATTTACTTTTATCCTCTAGCCAACCATACAGTAAGCATTATGTAATAGTTGTTATCATAATACAAATTTATATAATAATTTACCTTTTCTATCATTTTTTTTTTCTGGGTGGCCGTCAAGCAGCGACCGTGATTAGTGTCTTCGTTGGGTCTCCTGGCATTTTCTTTTTAAATCTTGCATATAATTGTTGTTAAATTCATGTATATGTGTGTTTGGGCAAAATGAATACAGTCTGAGTCTGAGTCTGAAAATGAATATGCTAATGTTGTGCGGTCACATTCTTTTCTGGAGCAGATGGCTGTAGGCTACAACTTTTGGATGAATTATAATATCTGAAAATTTTTTGTCATACTCTGTGTGTTTTCTAAAGCATAAAGTCAATTGATACTTTTGAAACATCAAAATTAAGCCATGATGTTACACATAAATGATATTCTTTAGATTGTTGGAATGTAAGTTACTCAAATTATTGCCAATGTCACATGAAGAACCCCAAGAGCAAAAATGTTACAATAGAAGTCTGCAGTCATGAATATGATCAAGACTTATTTTCACCAGTCACTTCAAGGCAGGATACACCCTAGGGTGTTTCAGTTGCCCCCAATATTTTCCGATCCTGCTTGACCTTGGTCTGGTATTGCAGTTTACATAGTAAAAGTCACATGTAAAATTTTGGCCCATTCTATAAATACCTACCTTTACCAGAATTCACTTGAAGTTTATAATGTAATTCCCCATTGGCGAACATGCAAATTCTCAAGATATTTCAAAAAACCAATGAAGAAATCAATATTTTTTTCTAAATCCACAGTTCCTGAGTAAGTTTTGGGAGGGAATTTCAAATCTGGTGTTATTTTTTTTATAACCCCATTTGCCAAGCTGCCAGGAGCTGTCAAATTTGTGAAAATATGCAACAAAACAGCAGAATTTTGGGAAATTCGACACTTCCTAGCTCATTAGGGAGACTTGCTATAAAATAGCAGATGCCAGATTTGAATTGCCCTCCCAAAACATAGTCAGAAACTATGGATTGAGGAAAAAATATTTTTTCCTTCATTGATTTTTGCAATATCTTCAGGATTTGCAAGTTCGCCAATCTAACAGGAAATTTTATTAAACTAGTTTTGGCATATTAAGGCACCATAGTAGTTGACTAGATATGGGATTTTGTATGTTTAGTCATAGGTTCAGATCCAGGGCAATGACAAAGTTTCAGATTCAGCAAAAATAACCCTACTAATTTTCATTTGAATGTACTAGCATGGTTTTTTAAAGAATATTATTGAAATTGTCATCATTGATATTGGATTTAGTTCAGAATTACCTATGTATGGCGTAATTAACAGAAAATACATATCTTAATACTTTTTCGTCATTTATCATATTTTTTACAAATCTGCAAATTTCACATGTAAATTAGTTAAGATGTTTCTCAAATTTTTTTTCGCCATGTCAAATATATTTTCTAATGTTCATTCACAAGTAGCAATCACCTAAACATTCCAGGAAGTACTATTTCATAGAAATAGAGGACTGTCCCGATTCACCCCAAAATAAGGGGTGAATTGGGACAGTAGTTTTTCATGAATAAATCATTGAAAATTAAAGAAGTCTTTTAATGCTCCTAGGGATAGTTGGACCTTGGGTTCGGACATAATTAGGCACCATATTTTGGTTTATAAGTTGATTTGTGACCATGCTATGACAGAAAAACCCTCAATTCTGTCCCAATTCACCCCATATTACGGTACATTAAAATGATATAATAAATTCTTTTAATGGAAGTTTTAGCATTCCAAATTGTTATATTTGTCAAAACTAATTATAAATGGTACAAAAGCATGATGTTGTCAATTTGTTTAGCTCAATTATGTAGATTTGAAATTACTCATTTACTTTTATCCTCTAGCCAACCATACAGTAAGCATTATGTAATAGTTGTTATCAGAATACAAATTTATATAATAATTTACCTTTTCTATCATTTTTTTTTTCTGGGTGGCCGTCAAGCAGCGACCGTGATTAGTGTCTTCGTTGGGTCTCCTGGCGTTTTTTTAAAATCTTATATATAATTGTTGTTAAATTCATGTATACATGTGTTTGGGCAAAATGAATACAGTCTGAGTCTGAGTCTGAAAATGAATATGCTAATGTTGTGCGGTCACATTCTTTTCTGGAGCAGATGGCTGTAGGCTACAACTTTTGGATGAATTATAATATCTGAAAATTTTTTGTCATACTCTGTGTGTTTTCTAAAGCATAAAGTCAATTGATACTTTTGAAACATCAAAATTAAGCCATGATGTTACACATAAATGATATTCTTTAGATTGTTGGAATGTAAGTTACTCAAATTATTGCCAATGTCACATGAAGAACCCCAAGAGCAAAAATGTTACAATAGAAGTCTGCAGTCATGAATATGATCAAGACTTATTTTCACCAGTCACTTCAAGGCAGGATACACCCTAGGGTGTTTCAGTTGCCCCCAATATTTTCCGATCCTGCTTGACCTTGGTCTGGTATTGCAGTTTACATAGTAAAAGTCACATGTAAAATTTTGGCCCATTCTATAAATACCTACCTTTACCAGAATTCACTTGAAGTTTATAATGTAATTCCCCATTGGCGAACATGCAAATTCTCAAGATATTTCAAAAAACCAATGAAGAAATCAATATTTTTTTCTAAATCCACAGTTCCTGAGTAAGTTTTGGGAGGGAATTTCAAATCTGGTGTTATTTTTTTTATAACCCCATTTGCCAAGCTGCCAGGAGCTGTCAAATTTGTGAAAATATGCAACAAAACAGCAGAATTTTGGGAAATTCGACACTTCCTAGCTCATTAGGGAGACTTGCTATAAAATAGCAGATGCCAGATTTGAATTGCCCTCCCAAAACATAGTCAGAAACTATGGATTGAGGAAAAAATATTTTTTCCTTCATTGATTTTTGCAATATCTTCAGGATTTGCAAGTTCGCCAATGGGGAATTACATTATAAACTTCAAGTGAATTCTGGTCAAGGTAGGTATTTCTAGAATGGGCCAAAATTTTACATGTGACTTTAACTATGTAAACTGCAATACCAGACCAAGGTCAAGCAGGATCGGAAAATATTGGGGGCACCTGAAACGAGTAAGGCGCGATATTCACCAAAATGAGTATTTTGGGGTTCTCAGCTCCTATCTTTTCCATGTTAAAAAATAGTCAGAATTTTCATTTTGGTGTGCATCATTTCTTTAGCTCAACTTAGTTTCAGTAGAAGTCCAGTGGACAGGTTGACGGGTTGACAGGTTGACGGGTTGACAAGTTGACAGGTTGACGGGTTGACAGGTTGACGGGTCGACAGGTTGACGGGTTGACAGGTTGACGGGTTGACAGGTTGACGGGTTGACAGGTTGACGGGTTGACAGGTTGACAGGTTGACGGGTTGACAGGTTGACGGGTTGACAGGTAGACAGGTTGACAGGTAGACAGGTTGACGGGTTGACGGGTTGACGGGTTGATAGGTTGACGGGTTGACGGGTTGACGGGTTGACAGGTAGACAAAAGAAATTAAAATTTAGGAGAAATAATTTTTGGAAAATATGATTATTTTAAATAAAAAAAATTTTGAAAAAAAAAATTGGGGAAAAAGCAATTTTTGAAAAATTTCATAATAAAAAAAATTTCTGGAAACAAAATTTTGGTAAAAAAACAGGGCCAATAACCAAATAAGTAGTTCCAGTGTGACTCTTCTACTCTTAAAAATCATTGCGTCATAAGCATTGTCATTGCGTCACATGGGAGCTGCCGCTCCCTACATCCCTGCTGAAACGTTTGTTTTGATAATGTCACCAATCAAACAACACACTTTATTGTTACACCCTGGAACTATTATAACAAAACAATCCAAGTCAGGGTCACTGGGTAACAATATCACGAGCTGTTGTGCGAATTAGTAGCACTTAGAAGGACGAGAATGATATTAATTCACACAACAGCGAGTGATATTTTACGAAGTGCCCTTACGCGTGGTTGTTTTGTGTTTATCACCTGGTTTCACCTCAAATTTTTAGACTACTAAGAGAGACTACTTTCTGCCATTAAAAAAATTTGACGTTACCATGTTGCATCAATGGATATGACGTCACAATCTCGTTGTTTTGGTGATTGTTTGGTTTGTGACGTCATCAGGCAGCTGAAATGCTAGTGATGTCATAACAGTTGTTTATTAATATCGCCCTTGAAGGGTGGTATTTTTTACAATGTAATGGGCCCTGATATTTTGACTGTAAATAGTGATATTCACTGCCAAACAGGTGATAATTGGTCCTTACTTTGGACTTGAACAAAAAAAAAAACAAAAAAATTAAAAAAAAATTCCAGAAAAAAAAAATGTTGAATATAATTTCAGAAAATGTTTTATTGATTAAAAATAAATGGCCATATTCTGGAACCTTTCTACCCTTCGACCTGTCCATGAGCACTTGAATCAACAGATTGGTGGCGTCACATCTTCAGCAGTGATCGTGACGCTACCATCAGTGTGCTGGTGTGGTGACGTCACAAAGCGCTCTTGGAACTGTCGACCTGTCAACCCGTCAACCTGTCAACCCGTCAACCTGTCAACCCGTCAACCTGTCAACCCATTATATTACTTAAAATCTAAGGTCTTTCTCAATTTGGTGAATATCGCGCCTTTATGCCTGAAACACCCTAATACACCCCTCACACCCTGTTATAACATTGGTACCCTCAACTGAGTCCCTTTTACCCTCAGATTACCCTTTGTAACCTCTGCCATCCTCATCTGCTTTTACCTATACTCTAATTCCATCCATTATGAATACACGTGTGCTTAAGAAAATCTACAATTATGCATTTTGTAAACAAGATTGTCATTGGTTATACAAAGGCTGTAATGTCACTACTTTGGTGTCAGTATTGTACAGTTGTTTTTGTTATCCATTCCGTACTGCCCGTGTTTGAAGAAATGACAGTCGTGTGTTGTAAGGCATTTCAATGCACATTCTGTGATCATTATGACATCATAGGTGGTTCTCTTGAAGTATCCTTTCTGCAGATGGTAACTTTCAAAGAGGCAAGTGGACCCTTTTTGCTGACAGGCTCTCATCACTTGTTCGTCTGAAAAGAAATTTAACGAAAAGGTAGACCAATGACGTGTGGTCATATACCTTTCACATTGAAATTGATTTGTCAGAGAGCACTATATGTAAAGAATTTCGGGACAAAACTGGTTTTTTAAGTGGAAAGTTGTTTTTTGAAAAACCAAACTTCCATGCAAAAACCAATATAGATTTTTCAAAAAACCATTTTTGATTTTCAAAAACCAGTTTTGTCCCACAATTTTCTAGAGTGAGGGGAATGTGACAGTGGCGGCGAGTGATTTGACAATGGCGCTTTCAACTAGACCACCCCCAACCTCGGTACTATACTATGAGAAAACGGTCAAAGGAAGAGAAACAAATTCTCAGGAAATGCTGATGAAGTTGACAAATGGTTTAATGAAAGTAAAGATGTATCTGAAGAGTTAGAGAAATAAGGAACTAAATTGTAAGGGAAAACAGTTCTGAAAAATGAATCATGTCTGGAAATTTGTTAAAACATTGGCTCATTTACCGAAATTCCATCAACCAACAACTTTTGAAAATTTGTAATTATAGAGAAATCGACCAAGTTTAGGGATATCTTTCTGGAAATTAAAAAATGTCGACATTTTTTGGTGAACCATTTTGAGGAATACATATGCATCTAAAGGAAAATTCAAGTGAAAAAAAAAGAAGATAGTAATAGGGAGATTTGCAAGATGTCTTGGATATTGTGAAACTACAATTCATTCATCTTTTAAAAGTATCCCCAATATTTCGTAGGGGTGAGGCGGGGGCTATCATTGATGGTTGGACAGACATTATGGGCATTAATCAAGATCTTAAGATAGCAATCTTCTTACCTGGGCACTGGAGGTCATCCACAGTAACTGCTCCCCATGATTTTCCGAAGCATGAGTCTCTGACCAATGTTATTGAAGAATTTCTTTTCGCCCAACACAAGTTTGCATCACATGGAATGGGGTTATTCGTAGCAGTGATTTCCAGATTCTGACATGCTGAGCCTTTGCAGTAGAGGTATGGGTCTTCCAATTTGGCCAGCTTGTTTGAATTGATATTCAGTGCCTCCAACAATGGCATATGCTGCAGACTGCTGATTTCGAAGTGAGTGATGTCACCGTATTCGACATTCAATTCCTTCATTCCTGTTGCATTGACAAAAATATCGCCTTCTATGTTTCCACTGAGTTTGGATGACCCTAAGAAAACTCTCCAAACAGATGGTTCGATGGATCGTACCCATGACAACGATGTAATTTGAGTGCCAGATAATGCAATTAACTCTAGAACTCGACAGCCTTGAAAGTAGTCAGTTGGAATTGTAGCAATTGGGTTATTGGCAGATGAAATCATCTTTAAAGTATCTCTGATGTCTCCAATATTTGGTAGTTGAGTCAGCTGGTTAGTAGGAATATAAAGTACTTGCAACTGATTGTTGTTTCTGAAAGCATTATTTGGAATATTGGTGATTTTGTTTTTGTTCAGCAGGAGAGTCCTTAAGGCAGGCAGCAGCGAAATGTCTGGAAACTGGTCAATCTGATTGCGTGTAAGGTCAAGATGTAACAGTGAGTTTAGTTTTAACTGACCGCTCACATGCGTCATGCTGCACTGGGCACAATAAATTGCCAATAAGCTGTTCATCCCATCCAGTTTATTGGCTTCAAGTATTTCAATGACGTTTAGGTCCATCCTGAGTGTCCTTAGACTGTTTGCTGACTTGGTCAAATTTGGAACAGTGTTTAGTTGATTTTCTTGAAGGTTGATTTCTTGGAGACTTTCGTAATGCACAACAAGGTCCCATGTAGCATTGGAAATCTGGCATGCTGTCAAGATCAGATGTGTCAAGGTGTTAGCGAGTGGGCTGAAGAAAGGGAAAGACTTGATTGGATTGTGAGAGAGATCAAGTCGTTCAAGGGGATTGTTGTCGAACGCATTTGAAGAAATGTTGACAATATTATTTTCTGACAAATCAAGCTCCTTCATGTTCGTCAAAAACACGAAATCTTGAGTGGTTATAATTGCGATGTCATTGTTGTTGAGCTCCACTGTTTCAACATTAGGAATTCCAGATGGTACAGAAGTTAGGCCAGCATTGGTGTTAACATACATGCTTGATGAATAACTGGCGGAGAATAAAGCCAACAGCACTGCCATTTGCAGGAGGATCATGATGATGCTCTCTGAAAACAATTGACGTACTGAACTTCACTGGGGAACATCATGTTGTTTTTGTTTCTTAGTTTTGACAATGTCTCCCCTGAAGTTGTCAATGCAGACTCTGTTTCTTCTATTTGCAAGGTTGTTTTTGGAGATTTCAAATTATATTTTACTGGCCTGTAATTTAATTGCTCATTCACCATTAGTCACTAGGTTAAAAAAAAGTCACATGATAGAAGAACAGGTTGTGTAGGATTCTTACCATTGTGCCATATAGCTGCCTGTCCAAACCAATTACAGTTTTAAAACAACATTCTAAAATAGGACAGTCGTAATATTGATCAATCTAAATTTTGCTTTTTTATATAATTATGGTCAGCTGCCTGCCAATTGTAAGTACCCTTTCATCTAAGGTTATCCCTTAATTGAAAAACTAAAATGTTAAATCCAAATATTAAGCAAATAAGATGTGTAATGTAATACAGTTTGTAAAGCTATCTTTTCTCGAATTAGAATCAATAATTTCTTCGCTGATTTGAAAAGACCAAATGTAATACATACTGTGTGGAAAGTTTTGTAGAAAGGAAACAATATTATCACATTCATGTTACAACCAATTTTGAGAGCAGTTGGCTTCTTCACAGTCAAGTGTACAAGACAAAATTGTCAGCCCACAAAGATTCATTGCACGATTAATAATTCAATGAAGCTCATGATTTCATACATATGTGATAGACTATGAAGTCACACTATATTCTCAACTATGAATAGTGAAAATAGTTTATCTTTGAGGTAGATTGATTTAAAAATGTTGTACAACATATATTTTTTCACATTGTCAACTTGTGTAACGAAAAGTCACTTAAAAAATTCTGTTTTTTGTAAGCAAAGCAAGTCCAATATGATGCATCCAAACAATGTTTTCAATTGGAAGTCTACATAAACATAGGTTACAAACATTTTACAGTCCTCCTCATATTTATGTGGAATCTCATGTTCTTTCTATGCTGTTGAAGTGTGATGTCAGAGACGACTCTATTCTCTAGGATTGCAATATATATAAAATAACTTCAAGCTCAGATGTCATTTTAAACTGAGCCAGATTCCCAGGCTTCTAGCCAGTGTGAATCCCCCAAAACTGAGCATCACAGTTTCAGCCCAGTGTCAGAGTGAAAATTGGCTCTGGAAAAACCCATGCAAGTACCACATCACAGCTTGCCAGCCAATGGACTGCCATAACAACTATAGAGTGGGGAACTTATCCTATTATGAGGCCTTATAGACATGATTGTGTAGAAGCCGAGTCGCTTTTGGTCAACTGTAGGTTTACCTTTGTATCAATATTGTCTCTTAGTTATCTCCTCTTCACAGCTTTGTGCACTTACCCGTACTTTGTCTGCAGTTCAAAATAAGTCCTTTTGCAAAAATTTGACTTTTAAAAATGCTTAACTTCCCGAAGGAGGTAGTTCATAAATCCGGTCTGCTATGAGGAGGTCCCTACAGAGTGACCGTTTAAGAAATGACAAAGGCGATATCATGCATTCAAACGGAATCGCAAGCAAGACATTGGTAAATGACGTGAGAGATGGAAAAATAAGACAACAAGTAATGATTTAATTGCTTGAAATATTCGTTTATATCCATCGCTATGGAATAATCAGCATAGGGCTATTTGTTTTCCCGGTAAAGGAGTGTCTGTTGAAGTGGAATAGAGGATAAATAAAAATCATTTGATAATGAAACAGATGAGCAATTAAGCATAAGATGAGAATAACAATTCAATGAAAAATATAATGTATTTATCTAAGGCTTATTTTGAACTTTTGCCTGTATGAAGGCAAATGCAATACAGCACAAATAAAAATAAGTACAACTACCTCAGCAGGAAGGAAGAATCAGCCATTACTTTACCCTTTCACACATTTATGGCTCCCTCTGATTCACTTCCTACCTTTCAACTACCTTTTAAAATTACATTAAATTTACATTAAACCAACACTAATTCAAACTCCAAAACCCCCTTTGTGTCTGATTTCTTTGATATTGTGCCCCTTTCCTATTTGCAATTACATTGCCAGTTGTCTTAATAGAGTTCATAATATGGGATAAGGTTGTGGTGAAGAGTCAAAGAATAGTTTGAGATTTCAAGTGGAGCACTCTTTTTTGTGTTGTGCTAGCCAACAAACCTCTTTTTTCTTTGATACATCTAGGTGCATTTGGGAGATTCAAAATCGCATGCAAGACGAAAACAAAAAAACTTACAAAATCTGCAAAATAGAGTAAAATTTACAAATGGCATGTGGCTTTTTCTTGAGGTGAATATTTTATAATATTTTTGTTTGTGAGAATGTGTTGGTTGGGTTTGTTTTTTGTTTTCATGAATTTTATATTAGCTATAATGATTGATTTTATGCAAAATTGTTTTGATACAAATTTATAGCTGATGGCAGATTGGCAATCCAAAAAATTTCACAATTAACTTTCAGCTTGGTTGTGTGACATCACTGGCTCAAAAACGTTTTTTTTTTGTGTGTTAAATATGGCTAATCAGTTGATTAAGGGCTTATCATATATAGTAGCAGCGTAGGAGAAAATAAAAATAATAATTAATTTATTTCGACAAAAAAAAAACGACTGGACGACTGGTAACACATCAGAATGAAATGAAATTGAGGAAATAGACATTTTAACAATCTTTTGGATTTTGAATCATAAATTTCAATGGAAAAAGTTGCACTTAACTCATGCAATGGCTGTGAATATAAGTCCATAGTGTGTCTAACTACAATAAGCTTTCAAGTTAAATAATTTATCCATTACCATTTTGGCTTTTCATGCAGAAATGTTGGAAAATTGGTATTTTTTCAATTTTTGGGTTTTTATAAAAATTCGTAGGACCAACATTCCAACTGAGTTGAGATGTTTAAAGAGGCATAATTGAGACACCTAATAGGAAAATTTCATAGATTTAACTCCAAAAATGACTGAATCATGCAGGTTTAAGATAATAGTATTTTTTTCACATTTTTGGTAAATTGTCGTCCTTTCAACTTTCGCAGAGCATTTAGACCCACAAAAAAACACATCTTGGGTCTTTAATGCATACAATATGCAAATTTCAGTGTCAAAAATACAGCAGTTTTAGTTCTATCCCAGAAACAAACAAAAAACAATTTATCACGTTTTTCAATGATTGTGAGAAAAGTATTTATGTCATGGGGATTAGACCTATAAAAGGCTCAACTGGGATAAAAGATACTATATTTACCCAAAAATGATAAATATACATGCCATAGTTTTGGCTTGACACCCAATACACAAAAAAATATTTTTTCACATTTTTCAATAATTGTGAGAAAAGTATTAATCTCATGTGGATTAAACCCCTAAAAGGCACAACTAGGATAAAAGATACAATAACGTCCTAAAAATAAAAAGTATACATCCCATATTTTTGGCATTACTCCCAATACACAAGTGGGACGCCCGTTATCTATACGCCCGCACGCCCGCCCGCCCGCCCACCCGTCGCCTGCTGGACGGACAAATTTTCCCAAAGTAACTACAATACCTGGCAAAGTATATATTAAAAAAAGAATTTTGTCAAGAATCATATCTTATGGCAATCAGCAAAATCTAAATTAGTAGCCAGCTAAACAGTTCAAGTCCTGTTGTAATGCTAATGGATCTGTATATGCACTATGCAGCAGCTGTCTATAAATGTCGCACATCATGACGCTAAAAAATTGCGTTGGTCTCCCATCCAAAAATCCTTAAAAAACGCTTTGATCTAATCTACTTGTCTTTCAGCTTGTACAGTGTATTGCCTCCACTTCCTGCATAAGAACATCGCAGAGCTCAAAGCCGAGCCACTATGACAGCCTGGCAATCGTGCGCAGTGACAAATGGATAGTAGTCAGAATCAATGTCCCTGTCACCCTTAACTAAGTTAGCCAGATGCACAAGGGGCACACGGAAGTACAGTAATCCATAACTCTGAAAGGCAGACTGGATTTCCTCTTAGCCCAGCATTAGTTTCCTCAGCAGGCTGGCCTGTGGATTGCTTTGGATTGAATTCATGGAGAGCAGGCAGGCTGACTGGCCGGCACAAAATTTTATTATGCCATGTGCACCAGCACTCAATGTTACATTGCAAGAGCGCGACCATTGATTGCATTGTAATATATACGTGTAACTGTGGGAAATTGCTGTATATAAATTATCCATATGTTGCTGTAAATCTTAATGATGATGCGTCAAGTTTGTATGATGCAGCTGTGTTTATGCCATTTGGCTAAGATTACTGTCAAAGATGGCTGAAACAGATGATATAAGATGGGTAAGCTTGTTTATGCATCCGTGATGGAATGAAATAGAAGATAAGAGGGCCAACTGAAATATCAACATTTCTTTTATGACCTTGCATAGACTGATCCCAGCTTTTGGACAGCTACCTACATTGTATATGATCAAGATGGGATAAGGATAAGAAAGTCGACTCGTTATTATTACAAAGGGGAAATTGGGTATACAGAGAACGAAAAAACTTACCATCTTGTAAGTTTTTTTAGATGCAGATGTACCATCCAATTTATAATACCATGAAAGATGTTCATTGAGGACTCTTCATATCGGTGAAGGCACTTCTTAAAATTGACAGTTGGCAAACAACGATCTTGTTCAATGTTGACCATCAAACTATAGATATTTCAAGAAAACCATATGTCATTTTACAAATATTTCAAAAAACTGTCAGGAACAAGCCTCAGAGAAATTTGCTCTTGTCTATGCAGTTTTAAAATGAAGATTTCAGTTGAAGTTGAAAAAGCTTTAGAAGAATTACCAAAGTCAAGCAGACATGTAAAATCTTTCTTTGTTCTGGTGTAACTGTCATAGGTTGTGAGTGGTTGGACAGACCCCTGGGTCACATTGTCCTGCATCACTCCACTCATATATCTGACAAGCATGTCTTGTATTGGTCCTGAGAGGGCAAGCTTGTGAGCTATCTTTACTCAGAATTCCCACAGTCAGTGAGTTATGCTGGAAGACCTGTTGAGAGTTAAAATCTTGGCTTTGAAACCATTAATTTTCACGAAAGATATTCTGCGGGTTATCAATAATACTGAAGTTTCCCTTGAATGGTTTGTAGTCATACAGCAAAATAATTTTTTCTGAATGACCATTCTGTATAAAGTTTTGAAGAAAAAAATCCTTCAATTTGATGTTTTATCCTTTTAAATTTCTAAAATGTTTCAGTCACATAAATCTGTGGTTTCATTATTGCTGGTAAATTGGGTTAGAGTACAACATCATGGTAACAGAGTTATAAAATGGTCTTAGCAGTTAGTTTGAGGGCCATTTTTACTTTCATTGCCTCAGACTTAAATGAAATGTGATTATCTCAAATTGATATAATTTATTTGTATTTTGTACTGAAAAAGAATTGACAATGAAAATGCTGACTAGTAAAAAAAAAGGGACAACAAGGATTTGCTATGCTCTCTCAAGATGCTCAATCTTAAGACTTTTCTAAAAGAGCAAGTATATAATATCTAGTTTATATTTCAAAAATTAGCAAAGCAAGCTGACACTAAAAGAGCTGCGGATATCATCAAAGAACCTCATAACCTTAGCAACCAGAATATAATCAAACATACCCCCAAAAGCATTTAGTTGCCAGAGATCATCATAAGAGATATCAATATTATTACGGTTAGTCATGTGGGATGGATTTTGTGGATTTACATTCTATCATAAAGCCTTTAAGATAGGGACTGTAGAATGGCCATAATGGCTATGAAAGGACAACAGCACCTTTCTGTTTGGATAAAAAATGGTAAGTATGGATTTGGAAAGATATCCTTTGTTCCATTAAATCAAGTTTTAAGAACTTATGCAATGCCATGGATGAATTACCAATATCAGGCTCCACTTGGCTATCAAGCGAAGCATGAACGACAGTTTACATAATCTATTCAATTCCAATCCTATGGAAAATATTGGTAAATCAAGTAGGGGAGGGAAGTGATCATGAAAGAATAGGGCCAATTGATGTGAATTGTTCAGATTTTATTGAAAATCGGTTGTTTTTCGCAGTTATGGATAATTGACATGGACCTGGCTATCCTGTATGGGTTATAAGAAGTGGTAGAATGGCAAATGAAAAATAGATAAATGTGTATGTGACGATTGAGCCAAAGATGGTCACCTGGCATTTTGCTATTTGTGGACAAAATACCCATTTAATATTTTTCACTTTTTTCAACCACTGAAAAGTATATTACAATTAATTAATTTTGTTTTTGAGCTTATTTCAAGTAATAAAAAAAATTTCAATATCTCGCATATTTTCCATTAGGGCCTATCATTCAATTCATGTAGCATTAACCATTTCAAAGTCAGAATTTTCAAAATCAACAAAACTATGACAATAAATCTTTTAGACATCATTATTCACCCAACAGTTTGTACAGCCAGCTGTTCCAAAAAATTTATGAAAACTCGAATACAGAAACTTGGAGTCCCTGCTTTGCATTTGAAAGAGAACAAGTAAACTACTTGAGTGTGTTATATATCCGGAGCTGACGTGCATTGACAAAATACCATTATATCATGAGCCAATGAGATAAATGTATTTTTTTAATTTGGCTGAATGCAATTTTGGGGTCTAAGTGATCGTCTAACCTGTGCGTCTTTGTCATTTACAGTACAAACTGAAAAAAGCTATTGCAATTAGCAATGATACAACACTGGTCAATTTAATCAGGGGTTTTTGCGTTTTTTCTTATTGTCAAAAACGTAATTTCTAAAATAGCCCAAGGCCCGGTTTTTTTTTTCATCAAATCTGCCAAGTTTTGGTATCAGGTGTTTTCTAAGACCTAAAGGCCTCATGTTAGAATGATGGAGCAAGCCTTTATAAACATTGTTGAAAAAGGGCCAGCCCTAGTGATCACATTACCTTAGACTGCTATAAGGTGCTGCAGAGGCGTAAAACGCAAACACACACCTTAGACTGCATCAATTATAGAATCTCATCCATGTCGGGTCATCCTTCAACAGGTGCCCTGCAAAATTGAGGCAACTGCCTGCCTATTTCAGTGCAGTTAAAATATCCCTTGCTTTTAATAGGTGAAAACATGCCCTGATGTAGCAGGGTCGTTGTGCAGGAGGGTTTGTCAGGTGTGCATAAAACTTAATTGATTGACACTGATTAATCACATCTCTTTTTCTCAAGGTCAAGATCAGGGTTTACAATATGATATTAAACAAAATAAAAAACCCAATGAATTCTGAAAGAACAGTTTACTGAACATTTCAAAAGTTACAATTACGAATATTGAAAAAGATGTGGTCATTGGTCAATTGGTCATTGGTCAGACAGAAGTCAAAATGTCACTAATTTGGTGTCAATATTATACAGTTCTTTTTGTCAGCCATTCCATTATGTCCATGTTTGAAGAAACGACAGTCGTGCGTCTTTAGGCATATCGATGCACATTCTGTGATCATCACAACATCCACATAGGTTGTGCTTTTGAAGATTCCTTCCTGAAGGTAGTGACTGTCAAACAGCCAGGAAAATCCTCCTTGCTGACTGATTTTCATCACATTTTCATCTGAAAAATGAATGTGTAATTTGTAATTTGTAATTAGTCTCAGTCATGCATTGCAATGCAGTGTACATCATTTCAGGTGATGGAGCAGATGCAAATGGAGCTTCACAATCGGTCGAAAAATCAACATAGGGGCCAAGTTGGAACTGATGTATTCCAGTGATCATAATTTTGGGCCTGCGTTTGATGATGCTTGTTATAAGGAACATTTATATGTACTTAGGGAAGAATCGGGTTTTTGTCCTTTTGCACATGCATGGGTGGTACCTCTTGGTGGCACAGGCTGAGCTGCACAGTGATTAATTTTTGGATTTTTTTAATCCAAAACAACATTGAATGTCCTGTTAAAGCTTACATGAATACAATTTATCCAGACTTCACTGAAATTTACCATGGTAATGAAAAAAAAAAATACTGTCTCGGAGCAAGAAATTCATCAAGATGGCAAGGGGACAATATAATAAACAGTAGGTTTCGACAAGAACAAATTTTAGTCCTAAATTACTGTAAAACACTGCTACGGTGAGGCTTTGAAGCCAAATGGCATAGTTTGTACAAGTGCAGGCCTCACTTAAATTTTTCTTGTCAATGTGGCCTGTACCATTACACCTGCTCGCCAAACGGGAATGGTATAATCTCAATTTCCATGATCCCATGCCCTCCAAATTAAGTTGGAAGGCAGGGAATACAACTCCAAAGAATACTTATGAATTTTAGAAAGAATTGGTCTGTATTTGTATCACTTTTGATGATCATTATTGGTACTGTGTTGGTATTTCAAATGAGTCCTCGTTGAACCCCATGGATATTGTTCTACAAGGTCATAAAGTTGAACAAAGTTAATTTTTTTTATTCTCCTGCTTCATGACTAAATGCCCTGACAATTTTTCATCATTCTAACAATTTCAAAATTATTTTAGGCAATTTTTCAGCATAATTTCTTGCATGCGACAGGACTTTTGTCCAGGCACATTTTGGACACACTGTCAATATTAATTTCTATGATATTCAGATTGAGACAAAACTTTATTTTCACAATATAAGCATATTGTAGAAGGACTTGAATTTCATTTGAGCCATTACTCATTAAAATCTGTTATTACAAGTCAAATTATTGACAATTGTATCTGTGACTTGTGCTAGCGACAGAACTTATGTCCAGGACTGTATGACCAATATAATGGTGTGGCGTCCATTTTGGATGCCATCTTAAATTCTCAAAATTCTAAAGGGTGAGAGTTTCACACCACCCCTGAAAATGTTCCCCCCGACCATATTTATCAGGGACGCACTGGCCTACATGGCAGAGTGGCAGCTTCCAGTTGACGATTGCGTGATGAAACCAAATTAACTGAACAGGACAATCTCCTCTCAATAACTTAACAAATTATCTAGGCCATGGTGATTTGCTTTTCACATTTGAAAATAATGCCACCGGAAAGGATGTAGGGGCCCATTCACTTATTTTGCCACGGGCCTGAAATGCCACTAGTCTGCTCTTGATATAGATGCAGGTTCAAGAGAGAAAAAACTTTAACCGGAACTTTTGGGTCTGGACTTAAAATGGCATATTACTGCCGGACTAGAGATATTGTGCAACTACAACAATAGCTCAATCATTCGTCAAAACAGTTCAAAATTTTTTTGAGAGGGGAACAAAATATCATCCTGCCCAACGCTTGCTTGCAACTATTGTTGACGGTTGGGCATGCACTATGCGTATGAATAAAGCAGGGCTTCGTTGTCGGGTAGTAAGTGAACCGACTCCGGACACCTTTGACATTCTGAAAAGGTCTTTTGAATTATGACTCTAACTCCTGACTCCGCTTAAATAAGCATTATTGAACACAAATATTACATCTTCAAAACATGGGCGAAAAATAAATTATACGAAGTTTTCATGGGATTCAGTACATGAAAATGCGTTTAGAAAGGTTTGTGTAAAAGTTGGGACACAATTCACATTTTTGTAACTGTTTTATATTAATTATACCAACTACTTTTAGGAGTCAGGAGTCATAAATTTACTTTCTGAAAATCAAAGTTCGACTCCGACTCTGCCCAAAAACCTAAGACACCATGACTCCGACTCCTGACTCTTACAAAGCACTGCATTAAAGATAGAAATAGTCTTACCTGGGCACTGGAGGTCATCCACAGTAACTGCTCCCCATGATTTTCCAAAGCATGAATCTCTGACCAATGTTATTGAAGAATTTCTTTTTGCCCAACACAAGTTTGCATCACATGGAATGGGGTTATTCGCAGCAGTGATTTCCAGATTCTGACATGCTGAGCCTTTGCAGTAGAGGTGTGGGTCTTCTAAGCTGACCAGTCTGTTTGAATTGATTGCAAGTGTCTTCAATGATGGCATATGTTGCAGACTGCTCATTTCGAAGTCGGTGATGTCATTGCTATTGAGTATCAACTCCTTCATTCCTGTTGCATTGACAAAAAGATCTGCAGATATGTTACCACTAAGTTTTGATGACTCTAAAGTCACTCGCCAAACAGATGGGCCAACAGATCGTAACCATGCTGACGATGTGATTGGAAGGACAGATAATCCAACAACGTAAAGATCTCGACAATCCTTAAAGTAATCAGGTGGAATCGTTGCTATTGGATTATAGCTGGAATAAAATGTTTTTAAAGTATTTTTGATGTCATCAATATTTGGTAGTTGAGTCAGCTGATTTCCATGCGTATATAAGTGAGTGATTTTATTATTGTTCTTGAAGGCATCGTTAGGGATATGTAGGATTTGATTATAACCCAGGTCGAGTGTAGTTAAGGCAGTCAGCTGGGAAATGTTTGGAAACTGGTCAATTTCATTTCTTTTCAAGTTAAGAAATGCCAGAGAGGGAAGATTTAACTGACCACTGACACGCTTGATGTTGCACATTGAGAAAGTAATTCTAATTAAGCTGCTCATTCCATTTAGGTTGTTTGCTTCTAATATTTCTATGGTGTTGTTGTCCATCCTGAGTGTCTTTAGACTGTTTGCTGACTTGGTCAAATTTGGAACATTGTTTAGTTGATTTTCTTGAAGGTTAATTTCTTGGAGACTTCCGTAATGCACAACAAGGTCCCATGTGGCATTGGAAATCTGACATGCTGTCAAGTTCAGAAATATCAAGGTGTTAGCAAGTGGACTGAAGAAAGGAACAGTTTTAATAGGATTGTTAGATAGATCAAGTCGTTCAAGCGGGTTGTTGTCAAATGCATTTGGTGAGATGTTGGTGATGTTGTTTTTTGACAAATCAAGCTCATCCATGTCGGTAAGAAGCTGAAAATCGTTTGTTGTGATAGTTGTTATTTCATTATTGCTCAGCTTCACTTCATGAACATTGGGGATTCCAGATGGCACAGAAGTTAGGCCAGCATTGGTGTTAGCATACATACTTGTTGAATATCCAGCAGGGAATAAAGTAAACAGCACTGACATTGGCAGAAGGAACATGATAATGCTCTGAAAACAATTGACATAATTATTTCACATCTCTGGGTGATTTATATATTAATTGCTATTAGGTCATAATTTCAATAATTTGGACGATTACTCCCCTCAAGAGGCAAATACAGCCTCTGTAATAATTTTAGAGGTTGATAAGTTTATTTTAGACATATATTTGACTGTATCAGCCCACGAGTTTGATTGGTAATTCATCAGCTGTCCTTGTTTCTGAAAAGTTTACCAGGCACAGCAGAACAGGTTGTGTGTGACTGTTACCATTCAGCGGCTGTTTTTCAATTCAATTACAGATTTATTAAACAAAATCTAAAATAGTAAAGTCGGAATTCAGGTATATTTCAAGTTAGTTTTAGCTTATAGCGGGGCAGATTTGTCATGAATAGGGTAATTATAGTGCATTTATACATAGAAGCATGAAACTTGGCACAGAATTCAAAAACGTCTAAAGAAAATATTTGGATAGGGAGCCACTTCAGATTTGACCTGGTTGACCCATGGTAGCCATTTTTCAAAATGGCGGCTACTTATCTCTTTTTCCTGCTTTCTGTGAAGTGCCTATAGTTTGAAAGTATGAAAACAGTGCTCATTATTCCTTCTACAGATCAAAAAAACATTATCAATTGATTCCTGGATTGAACTGAGGAATTTTAGAGTGGTCTTGGTCCATTTTGTTAGAACTGTTGAAGAAAATGTATCATTTTCGCGGTTTCCCATAGTTTCTTGGAATCTCAATCGATTTTTAAACAGACTACGTAACAAATATTATTTGAATTCCTTGTAAGAAGAGCTATCAAATGAATGGTCGCATTAATAGTTTCCGTGAATTCTTTGTCAAAATGAAAGAAAAAAAAATCTTCAAAAAACATTTTATTTTCATTTTTTCCATTTTCGTACCATTTTTACTAAACCCATTGATGCGGGTACTCATTTGAAAGCTCTTTTTGCAAGGAATTCAAATATGTAACTTATTTCGAGATTTATATAAGAATTTGCGTTATCATGCGTGACCGCGAAATCCAGTGTTTGAATCAATATTTCTTACACAAAGGATTCCAACAAGCCTGAATACAGTCCAGGCTACCAAAAAATGTTATAGTTATGTACTGAATACCTAGAGAAGCAATAAAAAACAATATTCACATGTATTCTATTTGTAGGAACTACACAGAAAGCAGCGAAATGGAAGAATTGGCCACCATTTTGGAAAATGGCTGCCAGTAGCCACCTAAGCTAAATCTGAAGTGGCTCCCTATCCAAATATGTTTGTATAGATGATTTTTAAGTGTGCGCCAAGTTTCATGCTTCTATGTATAAATCACTATTTTTTTTACATACCTGCCCTGCCTTTAGATGACTTCTTATGTTAAATCTGGATTTCAAACATATATGAGATCATGTGGTCTTGAAAGCTATCTCTACTTTTGCTGGATTTGAAAAGATATGATCTCAAGCTTAAATGTCTTGTCAGGAGAAGACAAGCAGAAAAGAAATAATATTATTTGATATTTTTTTGAAAATGTTCCTGAGAGAGCTGTTTGCTTCATTCAGACTCAAACTCAAAAATTATTTATTTTCCCACAATTAGGGATAAATATAGACATAATATAAGGATATCATCACAGGATATGGGCCAAGCAGACCGCTCAAAGGTTGAAATCGACATTACAACCAAATTAAACATATAAAATAAAATTAACCAATATCGCATGGAAAGGCTAGAAAAAAGAACAGTAATGTAATGTAAAAACAGTTTTAACTAAATACAACTTACCAATTGAGAGAGTTACCAGTATATGTTTGAAAAATTGATATCAACTGCAGTTGAAGGTATTAATGCAGAGAAAAGGAACCACACGAAGAAACTAGAGACCACAAATATAACAAATTTGAATTGTATGTTTGATATGAATTCATAAAATAATTTTTAATTTATAGCTTAAAGACATCTAGGCTACGGGCATATATTGTGTTTTTGATATTTACCTACTTTCATCTTTAATATGAAACAAACAGGAAACCTATACTTGATAGAATATATTCAAACGCTGACCTTCGTAGAGGTTGTTCACCATGGGAGAGGGAATATGTCATTTATCACCCAAGGGCTTTAGCCCAAGGTGTGATAAACACATATTCCTGATCCCATGGTGAATAAGCAGCTTATACCACGAGACAACGCTCAAACAGTCAAACATGAGAGGATAACTGTACATCAAAGAATATAGATATCTCCTTTAATAATAATAATAATAATAATAATAATGGTTTATATAGCGCCAGTTCCAAAGTGACTTTGCTCACCGACGCTGAAACGATAATAACTTCAACTGTAATAGATTTTGAATAAATGAGTTTTAAGATTTTTCTTGAACGCTTCTAATGTTTGTTGTTGTCTAATTTCATTTGGTAAGCCATTCCATAGAGTAGGGCTAGAGACGCTGAAAGCTCTGTTTCCCCAATTATTTTTGATGTCTATACTAGGGGGCCTAAGTAGGCTCATTTCAGAGCTTCTTAGTAGGCGGGGGTTAGGTTTGCGACACAGCAAATCTAACAGATATTGGGGTGCATGTTTGTTTATGATTTTCCATGTCAAAGTCATAAGTTTGTATTTAATCCTGGCTTCGATGGGAAGCCAATGAAGGTTTTTCCTTTTATCTGTTATATGATCCCGCCTCTTGAGTTTTTCTATTAGCCTTACAGCAGAATTCTGCGCAACCTGGAGTTTGTTAATAGATTTAGCTTTTATTCCATATAGAAGTCCGTTCCCATAGTCCAGATGAGGAGTGACGAGAGCGTTTGTTACAGTTTTTGTATCTTCATAGTTTAAACAGTCTCGAATCCGGGCTATATTGCGTATATTCAGATACGCAGCCTGACACATTTTTGTGATCTGCCTTTCCATGGTCATATTTTTATCAAAAATGGTACCCAGATTCCTTACATAATCAGCCGAAGCAATTTCAGCATTGTCCACATTTATTGAGTCTACATCCAGGGTCTGTAATTTTTTCTTAGGTCCAACAAAAATCAGTTCAGTTTTGTCGCCATTATTGCAGAGCTTGTTTTTGTGTAAGAATGAGCGAATATCATTTATGCAGTTTTCCATCCTCACTCTAGCCTCATTTCCATCATCTGTAGTTGGTTTGAAAGATATGATCAGCTGCTCATCATCAGCATATTTCTGGTCATCAATATTGTGCAGTTTAGCAACATCGCTAAGGGGCGAGATATAGCTGTTAAACAGGATAGGTCCAAGTTTAGAGCCTTGTGGGACACCATAATTCAGATTTTTGGACTCAGATTCGGTATCACCGACAATAACTGACTGTGTTCTGTCTGACAGGTATGATTCAAACCATTTCAAAGCCTTGCCTTCTATTCCATGCAGCTTTTGTAGTCTGTTTAGTAGAATTTTGTGGTCAATTGTGTCAAAGGCTGCAGAGAGGTCAAGCAAGACCAACATTGAAACTTCCCCTTTGTTACCATTTAACATAATGTCATTGTGTATTTTCGTGAGTAGTGTCTCAGTGCTATGAAAAGGTTTGTATGCAGATTGTCTTGGATCATGGAGACCATTTTTATCTAAGTGGTCAGTGTATTGTTGAATGACTGCACCCTCGATAACTTTGCTGAGAAATTTTAGGTTGGAGACTGGTCTATAATTTTTAAGTACTGTATCCAGGTTCGATTTCTTTAGTAAAGGTTTTATGATGGCATGTTTGAGCGATTTTGGCATAGTCCCGCTTTGCAGGGATGTATTTACTATTTCGGTTATTACAGGTAGGAATTCGTCGAGATGATCCTTAAGGATCCAGGTTGGTAGTGGATCTAGGGTTGAATGTTTGGGTGCCATTCTCGATATTAATTTTCGAATCTCATCACCGCTCATAACCCGAAATGTTTGAAGTGCCGAACCTGAGAATTCTTCTGAACCTAGGTTTACATTGTTGCCATAATTAATAGATTCACTACCATCAAGTTTTTGTCGGATTTTAGAGATCTTACTTTCGAAAAAGTCAGAGAATTCTGCCGCCAAAACTACATCTGTTTTATTTGGTGGTAAGGGTAAATCCTGATTCCTATGTAAGGCGGTGTTCACAATTTTAAAGAGCGCTTTTGAGTTTCCCTTATTCTCATTAATTTTCTTTGTCAGGTCCCTTCTGCGTAAATTTTTCAAGTGGCTATTAAGCTCATTTCTTTTCACCTTGAAAATAGCCAGATCAGACTCACGTCCTGTTTTACGCCACCTTTTCTCTGCTTTTCTTTTGGCCGACTTAAGAGATTTTACATCTTCAGTATTCCAAGGTGTTGGCTATCCTTTTCAAACCTTTGTTCACTTACCTGCTATGCAGCTCCAACACAAGTCTTCTTAAAAAAACTTCAAGTTATCTTATGCAAAATAACTCAACTCCTAGGGCGAATCAGTGCCTAAATATATATAGGTGATGTTGTGTATTCAAGTGCAATCTCCTGAAAAATATGGGTAAGTCATGTGGAGATCACAGTAAGTGGCTCAATTGCTTGTGAAATATTCTATTCTCGTACGTGAATAAATAGTGTGAAGCCGTTTGTTTGATTTTTTAATCCTGGTTAGCAAGTGTTAGAGGCAGTGTAATAGAGGATGAACAAGAAACAAAGTTTTTTGTCAAAGAAATAGATGTGCAATTGGGCATAAATTATGATTTAATGAAGGACATAATGTATTGATCGAAAAGTTTTCTGCTGCGTCATTCCATGTGAAATCTACCAAAATTTGAAAATGCCCCACCTCACCATCTCAGATTTTCACGAAACTTCCCACATTTGACAAACTATATATGGAATGAATGTATGCACAATTTCAGCTCTGTAACTACCAATTTGAGAAACTACTGACCTATTGAATTTTGAAAACTCAAACCGATAAGTGAAAATTGTCCCTTCTAGAAATTGCTATCATTTATTGACTGCTCAAGATAATGCCCTAAAATAGCACTTAAATGAATGCTTGATATCTCAATAACAAAATGGCTGAAAGCAAGTTGCTTAAAGAAGTTTGATGACCTTCCACAAATTTTCAAATTTTGAAGGTTTATCACACAAAATCTCAAATTTCAACAATTTCCCACTCGGTCACAAAACTTCCAAAATTAAGAATATTTTACGAATTTGTTCTTTGAGGTGAGAAGTAAGGGTAATATTATTTTTATATCCCTTGCTGATTTTTGCTGTGATACAGACTAAGCTGAAAAAAAAAATCAAATTAACCAATGATCGGAGTAAAACATCACAATTTGAGATAGGTCACATCGACAGTAACAACACATGCATATTACTGCGCCTTGTATTCCATAGCTTGCAGATTGAGACCGGAAGATGGGCATGACAACCCTGAGAACAAAGGCTGTGCAGATGTGGGCAGGTCCAAACAGAGAAACATGTTATCGAAGACTGCATGTTGACAAGTACAGTTATAGGCAACAACCGACATTTTACATTCAAAATCCTGATATATGTATTTAATCACCATGAACAGAGAGACATTTGAAAAATTATTTTTGAAATTTTGGATAATATTTGCTAACACGAAAATTCCAGTATTTTGTATCATTGTATTATTTTTGTGAACAATCCTAAAGTATTCCTGATTTTGAATAACACGTTGGACTTCGGTCAATAAACAACTAACTAACTATCATCATCATATTTTTAACAAGGGAACCATAGAGAAAATGTGATTTTTCATAATTCATGACGCAGAGATAGCCATTAGATTTGTCAGTGTCATACCTGTCTTAGTGTAAGAATCAGATGCATAGTCCTTCATTTTGTCAGTCATAAACAAACGGGTATTAGTCACCTTTAAAAAAATGCTATTGTTGGTGTAGGTACGATCACGACATATCACAAACTGGGTTTTCAAGGCTGGAATGGAAAAAGTTTATTTTGAATTGGCAATAATCACAGAAGTTGGCAATATGAACAATTCAATGAAAGAAGTCATACACTTGTATATATATATGCCGTCTTCATGTTTTGGCATTTTCGTACTACAGGTACTTCATCATAATTTATTATACCTTCACCATGAAAGCAGAGCTGTCCAACTTTTACAAAAATACACACATATCTGACACGAGAAATGAGTGAAAAATGGAGATTTTACCCCATCTTTTGGGTTTAAAAAATATGCTGTACTTCTTTAAATCACTGTTGGTACTTTTTAAGCAGATAAATGATGCCTTAAGCTAAATATTGTTACCAAAAACAGGGCTAGGGAGGCAATGAATTGGGTAATCCAAGGCTGTCTAAAATGTCCGACTCGAGGAGACATTTCTTAAGTATCCAACTCAAGGAACTTTACCTTAATATGTTATTGCCTTTGTTTCTCATCTCAGATTTTTTTATGACATGAGGGCTTTCACACCGAAGATATTATTATACAAATATTGACTGATTTCGAGGGCATTAGTCAAATCTATTTCCCTCGAGGGTGTGTAAGTGAAAACTATTTCACGAGGCCGAAGGCCGAGGGAAATAGTTTTCCTTACACACACGAGAGGGAAATAGAATTGACTATTGCCCGAGATAAGCAGTCTATATTTGTTTTATTATACCGAATAGATAAGCAGATGCATACATTGTACTATTATTACTAGTTTTGATGGGTTTTTTTTTGTCTTTAATACTAAATGACCTAATTGCATTATTTTCCTGCACTATTGCAAATGTATAGAAAATTTTAAAAGAAAACTGTTGAAAAAGAAAAAAGATTTTAGCAAAAAAAATATTCGGAAAAATTTCGGAAAAAAAAAATTTGGAAAAAAAAAAATTAAAGAAAAAAAATTTGGAAAAAAAAAAATTTTGTAAAAAAAAAAAATTTGAAAAAAAAAAAAATTGAAAAAAAAAAAATTCGGAAAAAAAAGATTTTGGAGGGCAATAGTCCTGGTCAATATTATACAGTTATCGCACAGCACCGAGTGCAATATCAGTTTTTATGGCACCGAGGTGACTAATATTGCACGAGGGCGCAGCCCGAGTGCAATATTAGTCACCGAGGTGCCATAAAAACTGATATTGCACGAGGTGATGTGCAATAACTGTTATATCATATGGTTTTTTGTGGCAAATGCAAAGAAAAAAGCTAGAATTCCTTGTCCAAACTCGTTTTGTGTTTCTTTTGACAAGCCTGTTTTAAATGTATCGCGTCAAAAATCAATGACTCTTTCACTCACAACATTTTTTTTCACACTATTGAAATCCAAAAATGATATACTTGATCACAGATTTTTTTCAGATTTTTTTCTTAAACTTTATAGCAGACTTTAGACCTTTAAACACAACAAAGTCACTGAAAAATCGGCGAAAAAGCTGTTTTTCGGACACTTAATGCTCGATTCTTAAGCAACAAATAACATGACCAGTACAAAAAGTTGATGTCCATGTAGCCCTTTAACAGGCGCTTCTTTTGCCGTTAAAACCATCTTCCTATCTGCCTCCGTTGCCGTGCAATAAATGTTTTAGTAACATTGAAAAATACCATCGTTGTGTCAGCTTGTGACTGCCGCAGCATGAAAATATGGTGCGTCCTCTCAGGTCCGTCCAATCTCTTACATGTTAAAATGAGCGTGCAATATAATGCGTGCAATATCATAGAATATTGCACGGCTGTCGGCCAATGGGAAGCGAGTATTTCCGCTAGCCATATGATATACTAAAATAATGACTGACATGTGACCAGCTCTCAGCCAATCACAGATTGATGGAAGTCTTCCTGGTCAATGGTATTGATTTGATGTCAGTTTCTACAGTGCTTTGTTAGGACTGAGCTCGATCGTATGACAGGGAAGACAAAACTAATCTTCTGCTCCATATGAATAATCTGCCAACAAACGGACAGCATTTTTGGCTGCTGATCTTTGGACATAATGTATGCTTTTTGAATTATAATGTAGCCTTGATCCTTGGGGAAATATATGCTGTGGGATAATTATTATCGAGGAATTGATCTTGCAAAAGCTAGCTGCATGGCCCATTATTTGTATGAAGTTTGTAAAAGCATACATTAGAGTGTAGAATAGATGGATCCATCTATTCTACACTCTAATGTATGCTTTTTGAATGGACTGGAACATTTTTATGCAGCTGCATCTTTAAGGTCCCATTAAGGGAAACAACTTTCCAACTAAAGGTTACCCCTCCCTTTTTTTTTTATATTTCGCAAATTTAACCCAATATCCAGTTTTTTTTGTTGTGGAAAAAGGCAATTTTCTGTTACAGTTAGTAAAAACGTTTAATTTGAGGCCCTGGTTGATAATCTATAGTCCTCAGACCAAGCATGAAATCACTTTCTGAAAGTTCTACTATTAATAGTGTCCGACTCAAGGAAACCTAACCTAATAATATCCACATACGAAGTTGCATTGCAGGGTACATTGAGGGATCGCATTTGGTTGTCCAAAGATCAGCAGCCAAAAATGCTGTCCATTTGTTGGCAGATTATTCATATGGAGCAGAAGATTAGTTTTGTCTTCCCTGTCATGCAGTTCATAGAATACAGGAGGACTGCATGGCTGTCAAATGTCGATAAAACACATTTGTAATGCTGATTGGATTCAGGTGTAGATACATGGAGCATTTAATGCTCCGGTAGATTACAGTGAAGTCAAATTTTCATAATCAAGATTTCCAATCCGCCTTCCAGATGGCATGATGAGGCCTAGCTGTGAAACGATTTATTTGATTCAGTGACCAAGGCATTTGTTTTTTATAATTTCTATCCGGCACTTTGCTGAAATCATATCTGACTGGCAGTTGGTATTACATGACCCATTAGACAGACTGTCCTTTGTTAGCATGCAGACAAATTGTGCTCATCTGTCTCCCACAAAGCTGGACCATATCATAAGATTTTGTTATTACTATGCCTTTTAGGATGGTTCAGATCTAAAAATCAACCAATGTAACATTACAAAAATCATGGATTTGAATTAAAGAAGCAATAAATATAAATACAAGATAACCACCTTCACAAGAATTTCTCATTAATGTCCAATGATGAACAAATAATAATAGCAAGTGCGTTAAACAAATTTTATACTAATGTTGGTCCAACTTTGTCAAGATCAATTCCTCGCTAATAATCATCCCACATCTTATATTTCCCAAAGGAAGGAGGTTACATTATTTTTGAATCCAACTACTGAAAATGAAATTTAGTAATGTTAAACAAATCGAAAGACTTCCAGTCCAGGTAATGATGAAATTAAGGCAAGTGTGTTAAACAAAACAAGTTCTCATATCCTAGGAATTATTTCTCATTTAGCGAGCCTCTCACTATGCCAAGTCCAAATTCCAAATAAAATTAGAATTGCAAGAGTCACTCCCATATACAAAGCAAATGATCTGAGCCTTATAAATAATTATAGACCTGAATTCAATGTAGATGGACCGAGATTCATCCTATCATCTGGACATCTCCTAACATATCAACTTTTTAATTAACTGTAGAAGCACCATTTAATTAAAATTTATGTAGGATTGGTTTTTCTTAAAGGGCAGTGACCAAATATTAGTAAATGCAAAACCAGATAGACTAGTGAACATACCATGGTTAGGCGTCAAACAACATATATCATGTCATTATAAAATATTACCGTAAGAGTCAGAAAAAGTGACCTCAACACTAGCATGAAAATTTCAGAATGTTGTGGCTTTTTTAACCATATTATAAATTAGTCGCAACCAATATAGTGCAGTTAGAACACAGCAGTTTTAGTCTGAAACAACTTTTAAAAGAAGGATTAACAAAGTCAGACAGACATGTAAAAGCTTTCTTTGTGTTGCTGTAACTGTCATTAGCCTGTGAGTGGTTAGACAGACCCCTTGGGTCATATTGTCCTCTGCACTTGCTTAAAGTGCTGTCTCTACTCATATCTATCAGCAGGTTTTGGACTGGTCCTAGGAGGGCAAACCTGTAAACAATCTGCTGTTTGAATTCCCTGTCAGTAAGATTCTAGCAACCTTGTTGAGATTCATCTTGTTGAATTTTACAACTTTATATCTTCAACAAGGAACGATACATTCATTCGAAAAATTGATACAAAATGTATTTCTAAATATTTCAGTTGAGTGTGACTTCAGTTTGCCCATAAAAGTGGTATGAAGCATTATGGACAATGGAGTTGCACAATAATCCAAGCAGTTGGTTCAATGATCTCCCTCTTAAATTAGTTTAATTAATTGTACTGATGACCAGCCCCAGGGCATAAAGATACTGGACAGTATAATGATAGACTACAAGGTCTTCCTTTTATACTCTTATAAGTGCCTCGAATTTAGGACTGCTAGGGCCTATGTCAGTACTTGATACTAATCAAATAGCTGGTTGATGGTAACCATTTTGACAGGTTGCCATTAAAAGAGCTTTGGATAGCATCAAACGCAATATCAACCAGAAAGTGACCAGACATGGCCCACCATGCCCGCATTAACTTAATAGCATGAGATCATCATAAGATGTCTATATTACTGTGGTTAGACATGTGGCATGGTTATAGGGGATTTACGTTCCATCATAAACTCTTTCAGATAAGGACTGGGATGGCCATAACGGCTATCAAAGGAAAACAACAAGCTCTTATAGAGTAAAAAATGTAACTCAGTAGCATCCTTGGACCACAAGTCCACCTAAGTACGCTGTAGAGTTATGTCTTCACTTGTCAGCTGTTTACTTAATAAATTACAAATGGCAATGAGATATATGCACTGTTATCTATGTCCTATGAGACTGGAGATATTTCTTTGAAGACTAGTTGGATGAATATAAAACATCATGCTGTCTTTCAAATGGAATATCACATATAATAAACAGACTAAATTTGCAGTGTCTTTCAGGCAATATCAACATCTGTAAGTTGAAGATATTTCAGAAGCTCTCTAAAAGGGACACCTCTTAATTATGATTTAAAATGTGTTATATAATCATTTCATTCACATCATCCATTGTCTCTTTCCAAGCGCCTGTGAATGATTGCAGGTTTACCATGTTATTCGCAGCTACTAATTAAATACTATAAATTGTGGGACTAGCTGGTCCTTTCTTACTTATCCTGAATAATGAGACATAATCCCAGTCTTTGTATAACCCCACTCTTTTGTAACACCATATTCATAACAATGGCGTAGTAATATGGAAGTAAATGGTATAGTTCTTTAGTGTTCGTTGAAAGACGGTCTCAACGTAGATCCTGCTTTATTGTACAAGGCCATGAAGAAGATACGGACCATAAGTCTTGCTTAAGCGGTGTGTTCGGAGATATTCATATCCTCACATATACGTCCATCCCGGCTGCAAGGTACTTTTGCTGTATAATGCAAATAAATTTGTGATCTTACTGATGCTGATTTAGTTAAACCGAAAGGACATAACGTCATCACGATCCTATTACCTGTAGGAGCTCAAAATTATAAACATTTCACATGGTGTTATGAAGTTAGACTTAGTTATCCCGATGACATACATTACAGCTTGGTCCACATTTTGTTTCCAGCTGCAGAACCTGCATCTATAGGAACATATATCAATTTCAGATAACTGAGGGCAGGAAAATGGCACTTTAAGGAAGCGCCTGGAGTGAAAATGCCACCTACCTATAGATCTATTTATTAATATATCTTTCAAACTGCAGATCTGTCAATCTATTTATATAGATCTACCAATCTATTAAGCTATCAAGCTACCAATCTATCCGTCTAACTATCGATCTAACTGGCTTCCAATTTTTTAATTTTTGATTTAGGCATATCAAGGTTGGTGAGTCAAGTGAAATAGGCTTATGCCAGTTGTCGTTTGAGTTTTATAACTCAAATTAATTTGATTCATGTATTCAAACATCATAGTTTGTTGGTGTATAAATTTACTGTTAATGTTATTCAACTTCATGATGGATAATAACAGAAAGAGCATTAATTTCAATTAGGAGACCAAAAGTGCTTCAAAAGCCCAATGATTTCAATTAGAACCTTGAACAGTATGAAAAGGGCCACTAATTTCAATCAGGACTTTTAAACAGCTTGTCAAAATGATACACTGGATTAAACACAAAGCTCCAGCTCAGTTGGGGGAGGTTCCAGCAAAGGAGTGGGTGTACCTGCAGGAAGAAGAAGGTCGTGTGCGCGATTTCATAATTAAATATTTGCCAGCATTATAGGCCTCTAAAAGTTGATAGAAACTAGTCAAAATTATTCAAAGACTGTATGCAATGTTTTGGTGACAAGTTTTACAAAAATGCTAAGGTGGTAGTTTGCCCCATGGCGCTGCTAATAATGCAAGAATTAAGGCACATGTAACTTTGAAGTTGCTGGACAACAGTTAAAAAATTAAATTGTTGCAGAGTTTAGCATCTTCTTTTAGTTTGAGGAATGTACATGGCATGCATGTGAAGTCTTCATAAGCTACTAAACTGTGGTTCTATCCCACAACTTAGTTGCGCTCATCCCTCCTAAATTGAATATCTACTGATTAAGATCGATGTCTTCCACCAAGTTGGAAGTCAAAGACCTTCGCCAAGTTTACGCCCTGTCTATAGGGTTGAAAAGGCTCATATAATGGGACTCCCAGGGGACATATCACCCCATGGATCAATCTGAGTCTGAGAAGAAATTGCGTTAAAGAAGACACCATACTTGCCAAGACTGCTTACAGTTTAAAGCAAAGGATTCAGGCAATAGGCTGACTGTCTCTCTACACTCTACAGTCTGTTTGGATTTCTGCTTTTATTCAGGTGTAGCTTATTAACAAAATAATATTCAGAGTAAGTATGCAGTGTGCCTACCAGCTAGCTTGACTGCTTAACATACTTATGAACAATTTGATGTTTGGTGCTCTGGTTCTTCAGTATACCAGCTTTATATTATGCATGAAACTTGGTGTAGTTTTGATGGTCAGGAAAATGGATACTTCTTTGATGGTAGCACATTGAACTGTTAATCTCTTGACCCTGATTCAATTCCTGGCCTGGGCAACATTCCTGGCCTGGGCAACACACATTACAGAACATGTCGTGCTGTATTAAGGGTACATGTCACTAAAATACTGTACAGTCCCTGTCTGGGAAAGTAAGTGAAAGGTGAGAGCAGCAATTGATTTACACAAGTTCTTATTACTTGTGAAATTGCTAGGAAAACATGGACTGGGAATGGGAATAAGCAACTGAGGAATCCAAATAGTCATGACTGTTTACAATAAATGAGTTCACAGGAAAAATTTTCTAACCAGATTATCTGTTTTAGAAAAGGTTCATCAGTATATCCATTAGTATGACTAATTGACAGTCCATGGAACACTATCATCTCAGGTGCTCTTTTTCCTGAGTATACAGCTGTATAAGCCAGAAAGTTGCATGGAAGAAAGTCAATGAAATGAGGAACAGCCTGATAAAGCCTGTATCGAAATATAAAGCTTGCAATGGAGTGGGACAAAGTGCTCTTAGTTGGTTCTGAATAAAATTACACTTGTATTACACAGTCCTGAAGTGGAGACATGCAAATGTGAAGCAAACATGATACCTTAATCAAGTTATTGTTGCCTGCATGATTGCTGAGTTCCAGTGTACTAAGGCAGCTATTTTACATGTGGAATGCTCAGGCTCAGTATCTGTTCAGTTACAATGTGTTTCCTTTGGCCGCTGCATATAATAATCCACACTTGTACATTCAGTTGTCTTTTACTTTACTATACAACATAACCAATCTGATTGTCACAATTCTGCCAGAAATGTTAAACGAACAAATCTAGCGTCCAAAGGGAAAACCTAGTAAGTCACAATCGGGGTCAAATTAAGTTAAGGTCAAAATGGGACTTCTGAGAAATGTTTCTATATATCTATTAAGTTACGATTTTCGAGAAGTTGCCAATTACCCCAGAATGACACTGGCAAATCCCAGTAAATCTATCTCTTACTGCACGGACTGAAATTTAAAAGTCAATTTTCTCAGAATGTCCTAAATGTGACTTACTAGGTTTTCCCTTTGGACGCTAGAAATGAGAACATCACTAAAATAGTCAAGAGTCAAGATTAGTACAAGCAAGTTGTCATTGGTATGCATTCTTACCAGGCATGGGGTCAATTTCTTACAAAAGCACACTTATTCACTTTTCAGGTCTTTTGACCACAATGACCTAATAGCCCAAGTTGTCATCTTTGGGTGAAGAAGAGACACTTTCAAAGTCATCTGGAGCTGATTGGTTGTCACCTTAAGGCTTTAAGTGATTGGCACCAGGCTTAGCCCATGACAACTGTCAGGTACAAGCCTTATGAATAATAATTCCAGACCAGACCCATGTTTTTCTGTGTGACAGCTTCTGTTTTCAAATATTTGAAAATATTTTTCAGGGAACCTCTTCCTGATAAGGCAAACCCATAGAGATAGTACAGGTTACATTTGACACCTCAATCAGAATAGTAATTTTAACAAGATCAAAATTTGCCAGCAAAATATTTAGCATTAGATAGTATCATTTCCCAAGTTTGGTAGGAAATTTGGTTATTTGAGCTGGCTGAATCAGGCAGCATGCTACAGTTAGGCTTCAAGCCATTGTCATCAGGAAATATGACTATGCACAAGTCCAAGCCTTATACTAGCTATAGACTCTACAACCTTACTTATCCATAGTATATACAAAGGTTCCACACTCTGACTGAGCATGTCAACTTCACCCAGATAAAAAGTAGGTTATTATAGGAATTGGCCGTGAAATGATATGAGAAATTTGTTGCAATCAATGCAGTGCTGAAGTGAGATTGCAGTTGTAGTCTGAAAAAACTTTTAAAAGAAGGATTAACAGAGTCAAACAGACACATTTTGTGTTGTTGTAACTGCCATTAGCCTTCAAGAGGTGAGAGACCCCTTGGGTCATGTTATGATATTGCCCTCCGGCAGTTCCTTAAAGTGCCGTCTCTACTCATATCTGACATGCAGGTATTGGCATAGGCGTATCGGAGGGGGGGGGCAGGGGGGGGCGATCGTCCCCCTAAAAGTTTGAGAAACAGTAAGATTCGGGCAAAAAGGCTAAAAAATTTGGGCAGATGATTAAATAATCACTATCTAAAATTAATGATTTCCGGGCAATTTCATTTGAAATGGTATTACATCTAGATCTTGAAATTCGGGCAAATGTCGCTCGCCCCCCCCCTCAAAATCGCGCGCCGTACGCCTATGGATGGTATTGGACTAGTCCGATGAGAGCACATTTGTAAGCAATCTGTTAGTTATTTGAATTTCCTCAGTCAGTGAGACTTCTCATGGTTCTTGCAGCCAGGTTGAGACTTATCCTGTTGAATCTCAAGGTTTGTATTTTCAGCAAGGAACGATGCAACGGGGAATATTAGTGGTGTTCATTAGAAGTTGATACAAAATGTATTTCTAAATATTTCTAGTCGAATGTGATTCCACCTTTGCTTGTGAAAGTGGTATGAAGCATTATGGACAATGGAGTTAGTACTTATTACTTATTACTTATTAAATAGCTTTTTAGTGGTTACCATTTTGACAATCGCCAGGTTGCCGCTAAAAGAGCTATACCAGGATGTAACCAGACATGCCCCACCATGCCTGTTAATAGCATGAGATCATCATAAGAAGTCTGTATTACCGTGGTTAGTCATGTAGCATGGTTATAAAGGATTTACGTTCCATCATAAACTCTTTCAGATAAGGACTGGGGTGGCCATCACGGCTATCAAAGGACAACAAGCTCTTATATGAGAAAAAATGGTCGTAGGTCAGTAGCATCCTTGATTCCTTGGACCACAAGCCCACCTAAATACTCTTTAGAGTATGTCGTGTCTTCACTCGTCAGCAGATTACTACAGTGGTCCCTGTGTTATGAGATCGCCCCTTCTGCGGTCATGAAGTGTTCTCTCATGGGGTGCAAAGTGCACGAAAAATGTTACTTAGTGCAGGAGGAAGGCGTTCACATGAGGCAAGTTGTTTTACAGGGGGTCTTATGACGTTGGTACCACTGTAGTGCCAGTGAGACTAGAATTTTAGAGAACCTACTAAATTCATCAGTGGCATTTGCTGGCTTTGAGCTTTACCAGAACATAAGGCTACCATGACGATTGAAGACCTGAAAATTCAAAGAAGAAATGATGCACTGTCATCATTCTGTCAGACTGGAGATATTTCTTTGAAGACTAGTTGGATGAATATAAAATATCATGCTGTCTTTCAAATGGAATATCACAGATAATTCATATAATAAACAGACTAAATTTGCACTGTAAGTTGTGGATACTTCAGAAGCTCTCTTGACGGGGCACCTCTAAATCATGATTTAAAATGTGTTATATAATCATTTCATTCACATCATCCATTGTCGCCATTCCAGTAGGTGTCAATGATTGCAGGTTACCATGTTATTCGCAGCTACTAATCCAATACTATAAATTGTGGGACTAGCCGATCCTTTCTTACTTATCTTGAATAACGAGACATAATCCCAATCTTTGTATAACCCAACTCTTTTGTAACACCATATTCATAACAATAGCATAGTAATATGGAAGTATATCCTATAGTTCTTTAGTGTTCGTTGAAAGATAGGCTCAACGCTGATCCTGCTTTATTGCGCAAGGCCATGCAGTAGATACGGACCATAAGTCTAGCTTAGAGGTGTGTTCGGAGATATTTATATCCTCACATATACGAGTATACGTCCATCCCAGCTGCAAGATAACTTTGCTGTATAATGTAAATAAATTTGTGATCTTACTGATGCTGATTTCACTTAATTGAAAGGACACAATGTCATCACAATCCTAATAATTGTAGGAGCTCAAAATTATTAACATTTCACATGGTGTGATAAAGTTAGACTTTGTCATCCCGATGACATATATATTACAGCTTGGTCCACATTTTGTTTCCAGCTGCAGAACCTGCATCTATAGATAATATATCAATTGCAGCTAACTGAGGGCAGGAAAATGGCCCAGATACATTCACCCGTGTGAATTATTTTCCTTTCACTGTTAAAATATCTGACAATTCTGTCATTCATGACATTTTCGCTTAATGGCACACAAGACTTATGCTCCTTTCATTAAAAGTTTTGGGAAATTTATCAACTTGTGACCTCATTGATGAGTGGTGTGCCACATTAAATGACTTGTCCCAACAGCAGATCAAGTACAGGACATGACCTCACTGACTGCTCATGAGTCAGACAGAATAGCATTGCAGGAATGGATATGACTGATAAGGAACATTCCGTAGCGTTTCTATGAACTTTTGAGATCCGTCGACTGTAATTTTCATGCCATTATCAGATTTTCAAGTTGAGAGTTGTCTGGCCAAACGAACATACACAAAAACAAAAATGTAAGAAGGGATCATGTAAACCATTGTAGTTGTTGGACGACAGTTAAGAATTAAATTGTTGCAGAGTTTAGCATGTTCTTTTAGTTTGTGGAATGTAAATAGCATGCATGTGAAGTCTTAATAAGCTACTAAACTGTGGTTCTATCCCACTACTTAGTTGCACTCATCCCTCATAAATTGAATATCTACTGATTAAGATCGATGTCTTCCATCGAGTTGGAAGTCAAAGACCTTCGCCAAGTTTACGCCCTGTCTATAGGGATGAAAAGGCTCATATAATGGGACTCCCAGGAGACATATCACCCCATGAATCAACCTGAGTCTGAGAAGATATTGCGTTAAAGGTGACATCATACAGTGTACTTTCCAAGATTGTCTACAGTTTAAAGCAAAGGACACAGCTAACATAGCTGTCACTCTACAGTCTGCTTGGAAGTCAACTTTATTTGGGTATGGCCAAAGAACAAATGTTCAGAGTGACTATATAATTTTGTTGTTGTTTGTTAACTTATTTCACAGTGTGTACATGTATATGAGCTAGCATGTATGCCTGACAGAGGAAAGAACTCCGTCATGCTAGGTGCTCTGTTTGTTTCTTCAGTCTCACAGAAAACTAGGAATAAGCAAAAGAGCAATCCAAATAGTCATGAATTTTTACATTGAATGAGTACAAATATAAACAATTCAATGCCAGATTATCTGTTTATGGAGAGGTTCATTAGCATATCAATTTAAAAAAAAAAGTCTACTTGACATACCAAAGAACACTATTATCTTCGGAGCATCAGATCACTGTTTCCTGTATATATATGCCAGAAAGTTCTACAGAGGATTGAGAGAAAATGGAATGAGACACAGCCTGGTGAAACTGAGATTGATAGATCGTGCATTCAATGGAAGTAGGACAAAGAGCTCTCAGTTGGTTCTGAATAAAATTACACTTGTATTACACCGTCCTGAAGTAGAGACATGCGAATGTGAAGCTAACATGATACCTTAATCAAGTTGCTATGGCCTGATTGCTGAGTTCCAGAACTCTATAGGGAGGGTATGTTACATGAGGAATGCTTAAATTCAGTAACTGTTCAGTTAAGGTAAGTTTTTATGAATCTGCTGAGCATAATATTCTGCACTTTTATATGTAGTTGTCTCTGACTGAACAATATAATGTAACTAACCTATTTATCAAAATTTTACCGTAAATGTTAAACAAACATGTGAGAACATCAGAGTCGAGAGTCAAGACTAGGACACGTACAGCTGTATGTGGTAATTGGCAAATATTCTTACAAAAGCATAATCATTCACTTTCCAGGTCTTGTGACCACACTGACCTAATAGCCCAAGTTGACACTTTCAAAGTCATCTGGGGCTGATTGGTTGTCACCTTAAGGCTTTAAGTGATTGGCACCAGGCTTAGCCCATGACAACTGTCAGGTACAAGCCTTATGAATAATAATTCCAGACCAGACCCATGTTTTTCTGTGTGACAGCTTCTGTTTTCAAATAAATAGAACTGTCAAGAAGTCATCTCTAACACCAAGGTTAACCATGGCCAGTTTGTTTGGAGGTATCTCTTATGGGGGCCGTCCACTATTGCCAGGACAAGACCAGGAACCATCAGGAAAGTGAAATTCCCCATTCCTTCAGCACGTTGTCCTGGTTTTCCTGAAGCCTTCCTCATGCTGTCCTTGTATTTCCTGAACCCTTCCTTGTGCTTTAGCGCCTTCAGCAGAGGCAAACATTTCAGCATCCAAATTTTGCTCCAGAGCAAAATTTGGACGCTGAAATTGATTTCCTGGTACCTTCAGCGACTTGTCCTTGCTGTCCTGACCTTGTCCTGAAGGCTTCCTGGCTTTCCGGAACCCTTCAGGAACCCTTCAGCACCTTCTTGAAGCTGTCCTGGACCCTTCTGCGCTGCTGACAGCTTCAGGAATGTTCAGGAAGGCTTGCTGAAGGTTTGCTGAAAGCATTGAAGGCATGATGAAGTATTGAGGAACCAATGCTGAAACTACCAAGAAGCTATTAGGAACAGTGAGGAACATCGGGAAGCCTTGCAGACAACTCGCTGAAGGTGTCAGGACAGCACGAACAGCATGCAGAATGTGTCAGGAAGGTGCAGACAACACGCAGAAGGTCCCAGGAAAGCACTGAAATATGTGCAAAATGGCTAAGAACAAGATGTCATGTCAAGAAAAATTAGAAAAAATGGCATTCAATCTGCCACCAGATAAAATTCCTCATGCTGTCTGGAGGGCTTCCTAATTGTCCTGTCCCATGTTTTTACCCTTCCTGAAGTGTTCTGCACCCTGTCTGCAGACAGAATGCAGAAGGTCTCAGGAATGGAGCATCTGATGCTGAAGATACGCTGAAATGGCCAAATTCGCTTCCCCAACCCTTCCTGGTCTTGTCCTGGCCCAAGTGGACACCTGGTCTTAGGGAACCTCTTCCTGATAAGGTAAACCCATAGTGATAGTACAGATTACATTTGACACCTCAATCAGAATAGTAATTTTAACAAGATCAAAATTTGCCAGCAAAATATTTAGCATTAGATAGTATCATTTCCCAAGTTTGGTAGGAAATTTGGTTATTTGAGCTGGCTGAATCAGGCAGCATGCTACAGTTAGGCTTAAAACCATTGTCATCATAGCGGGGAGGGAATTCGTCAAAATCTGTAAGAATTGTGCACTTGGTGACAAGTTTTTGCAATTTGGCATGGGTGTTTATATGACCAAAGGGGTTTCAAAAACCACCGCACACAAAGTGAGACCGCCCCCTGGTGGCCGGTATGCACAAAATCCAATATGGCCGCCGCAAAACACAAAAACTAGCATATCTCCGTCACTATTTGTGCTATATTGATGTGTAATACATCATTTTCCACTATATTTATTATGGAAAATGCATTCTTGCTGTTATTTTGTAGCTCAAATGTGTATTTCAATTCCAAAATCAATGTTCATTGCAGCAGCAAGATGTGAAAAACACGTCACTTGGTATTTTGTCCCTTTTGGAATTTTCACTTGTGCCTGACTTGAATGAATGTGAATGAACTGTACAGTGTCATGACTAGTTATTGGCATGGAAATTATGGGGATGAATAGGTGTGCTATAATTGTGTTATTCATGTAAGAATGAAATAAACGGATACAGTTCTGTCTGGTGCGCAAGGGGCACAAATGCTATATGTAGGCTTGTTTTAATGCATATTTAATAACCTATTATGTACATCAGAGGCTCAATAATTGCTGATGTGCCCTCATTCATTAAATATGTTGCCATGTGACTGATATGCAAGTCATTCATAACTCTCAGCTCTCTTTACTCTGTTTAATGTTTTATAACAGAGATCTTGAAACGTTTTCAGTGTGATCTTTAAAAGGGCGAACCAATGATATCAAATGTGATATTATTATTCATTAGAACTTCTGATCAATCACATCAATTATAATTGAGAATTGTTAATTCAAATCAATATCAGTGTTCTGGATGAATCCTATATATATATGACTATATAGGCACACAGACCTCACTAGAAAACTGGAAGTTGAAGAACCATCTCTTCTCCTACTCACTGATATGAAGATGACATGATCAAACTTCAGCAAAAAATGTCTGTTGTATTTTATGTTATGAGTATGTGGGTTGATATGGTAAAGTGAGGCAGTATGCACTGCAAACCCTTGTGGAAACATTCCTACATAGTAAACCCTTTTACTAAAGTCCTTGCTCTTAACCAAGCAGTGTTCCTGGCGGTGCCTGCAACATGTTCTGGTTTGTTTTCTCATAGTCAGTCAGAAAGCTTTATCCACTACAGTGCAGAAGCAATCTTAGCTTGTAGTGAAGAATTCCATCAGTTTATAAAGCTAAGCGGGTTCTAGTCATAGAATTTAGCAGCTCAAGGTGTGCACAGAGGAAGTAATAAAGTGACGTTTCAGGACAACATTAGGGACACACAAGTCAAGAGGTTAGAAAATAATATTGAGATTGGTATCTCAAGACCTGAGACCTTGGCGAGCAGTTGGTTTGCTCTCCCTTCAAGTACATGATTGTTTCATGCAAAAGTTTGGTGTGTATACTTTGTCCTTTGTGTGGTTTCTTGAAGAAACAACACAAAGAGGACAAGGTATGCACACCAACTGGCACTTACTTAGCTCCATATCCCTAGAGCCCATGAACATCTTGTCCATGTCTGATTTTGCTTAAGTCAAGTGAGAAAAGCAATTTGCACTCACTTGCCAACCAATCTCTTACTAGTCTTTGGTGTGATATCACCTTCTCATCAACAGCCAGTGGCAACAATCAATCAGCTGGTCTCTTCTAGAATCTTGCAGTGGTGTCTTTCCATGATTTATGTTTGGAGACACAAACTATGCATTTTGGATGGCTCTCCTTCTGTGTGAAACATCCCAAATTCTAAACATCTACCACTCTGTATAACAGGCCTTCATAAAAGATGTGATTATTGTCTAGCAAGGAAGTTCTCTCTGAGACTGTCATTGCCATTGTCTAAAGCGATGAGCATTGTGTCAAGTTTAGAAAGAGGATGGAGAGCCAAAGGATCTCTATGGGCAACAGAAAAAGAAGACAATGATTCAAAGTCTGAAGTCCTTAAAGCATTTGAGGAGTTTGGACAAGTTGCTGATTAATGATTTCTTCAGCCATGCACGGCTCCATCTCAATCAATGCGAGGTAAATGTAGCTCTGGGCCTTAATCTGCAGAACACCAAACAGCACAGCCTGAGCAGATGCATTGTTATTCAGTTGGACACCCAAAAAAACCAACGTCTCAAGTTCCAGACATTATTAGCAAGGGAGGATAAGTGTGGAAAGTCAAAGTCTTACCAGATGTTCCTCAGTTCAAAAGAACTTAATCATGGCTGAAGTTCTTGAAAGACGGCCACAAGGCACAAGGAAGGCTTCGTGCAGTTTATGGGCAAAGAGCGACACAACATCCAGATTTGCACCTGTTATCAAAAATAGAAGTCAAGTGTGTTCTGTTCTAAGCACCCAGACTTACATTTATATCACACTATTAGCAGGAAGAGGCTGACACTCCTTATATTGCACTTACATCATATTACTCAACAAGGCTATTGTCTAAGCCTTCTTCAGCACTTTTCTGGTACTGCCAATCATCTTTTCAATAATTTTGGCCAGTTTGAATTGTTGTTTGGGTTTAGCCATGACCAAACCTTTAGATGTTTAAGTCTGAGACCTCAGTAAGTCACAGTGCTCTGATAATGTTTGGACTTCATGGCGTATTTGGAGAGGTATTCCTGAAGTCAATCTGTCACTTTTAGCATTAATCCATAAATCAGCATGACTCAAACTTGATTCTCATCACATACAATGAAGAGCTGGTGCATGCATGATGGAGTTGTACTTATGAACAGCTGAGGGAGACAGAATCTCCCTGAATGATACAGGAAGGCAGGCTTTTATAAGCTGTCACTTTCTGTAACATTCAAAAGTGGCCACTATGTTGTGTGGTATTCATCGGACAACAGTCACTCAGCAACATTCCACTCCTGTACTGGATTGTATGAACACTTAACACGGGTTATCCTAAAGTGGTTAACTTCTATAACTTATCTTCTAGCCAGGTGTTTGGCAAAAACTTTTGTCATGTTGTAACATGACTTCAGTTGATTAAAACTACTTATCTAACTCATTTTCAGCATAGACCCAATGTCACTAAAATGACTTAACCACTTTAGGTTAACCCATGTTGGGCTGGACATTCTGTCAGATCAGAATAGTGGGTCCCACACTGGATTGACCTGTCAGATGTGGTACAAGCAAGTTCTCTGTCACCGCATGATGGTTTTATGATAGCATGTTGGCTGTCTTTGCACCTCCCAGTGTTAATGCACTGGAGGTGGTCTGAAGTCAGAAAACCACAAAGAATCTATTTTTTGGCACATTATCTTGTTATTGACTTCCATCCAAAAAGAAAAGTAAGTTGCTGTGCAGCAATTATGATTTTGTGCCAAGCCCTTGATCACTAGTTACCATTTACCTGCAGCTCTAAGCAACTGGAGGCGTCATGCTAGTTCTGACAGTTCAGACATGGGCCTGAGATGAATGTTCACTTCAGATGTGAAACATTCAGTGAGGTATAATAGTTGCCATGTCAATAAGTTCAATAATGGCTTATTTATTTCAGGAGAGTCAAATGTCTTTCATGGGAATTACATTTCAATTAACATTGTTGCACAGTATGCAATGATCTTTTAAAATTAATGAGAGTCGTAACAGTGAGTGAGTGAGTTTGTGTTTTATGCCCCATCAGCAGAGTTGTAGCAGTTTGCCTCATTGTTGAGTTCTTAAAAAGATAAGGCACCATTTAAACAAGACAGGTTATAGTTTGGACTTTGCTTTCAGCTCTGAGAAAATAATCTCCAAACTTGATTGAAATTCAAATACCTCACAAAAAATATGTTTAAGCCTTGAATGTCAAAAAATACAAAAATCTGTCAAAAAATCACCTGGAGCTGTACCACAGACCCATTAAATCATGATTTACAACCACACCAACCCCAGAAACAGATTTGGCATTATCATAAACATTGGAAATAAGGTATTGCACTTGAATTTAGAACAAATAGTGACGAAGATATGGCATTTTTTGTTTTTCGCGGCGGCCATATTGGATTTGTGCATACCGGCCACCAGGGGGGACCCCCACTTCGTGTGCGGTGGTTTTTGAAATCCCCTTAGCCATATCAAACACCATGCCAAATTGCAAAAACTTGTCACCAAGTGCACAATTCTGACGGATTCCCTCCCCGCTATCAGGAAATATGACTATGCACAAGTCCAAGCCTTATACTAGCTATAGACTCTACAATCTTACTTATCCATAGTATAAACAAATGTTCCTACTCTGACTGAGCATGCCAACTTCACCCACAGAAAAAGTAGGTTATTATAGGAATTGGCCGTGAAATGATATGAGAAATTTGTTGCAATCAATGCAGTGCTGAAGTGAGATTGCAGTTGTAGTCTGAAACAACTTTTAAAAGAAGGATTAACAGAGTCAAGCAGACACATAAAAGCTTTCTTTGTGTTGTTGTAACTGTCATTAGCCTTCAAGAGGTGAGAGACCCCTTGGGTCATGTTATGATATTGCCCTCCGGCAGTTCCTTAAAGTGCCGTCTCTACTCATATCTGACTTGCAGGTATTGGACTAGCAGAGTTTGGCATGTTCTTTTAGTTTGTGGAATGTAAATTGCATGCATGTGCAGTCTTAATAAGCTACTAAACTGTGGTTCTATCCCACTACTTAGTTGCACTCATCCCTCTTAAATTGAATATCCACTGATTAAGATCAATGTCGTCCATCAAGTTGGAAGTCAACTTTAAAAGCTTTAAACTGTGGTTCCATACTACAACTTAGATGCACTCAGCTCTCCTAAATTGAATATCCACTGATTAAGATCAATGTCGTCTACAAAGTTGGAAGTCAAAGACCTTCGCCAAGTTAACGCCCTGTCCATAGGGATGAAAAGGCTCATATAATGGGACTCCCAGGGGACATATCACCCCATGAATCAATCTGAGTCTTAGAAGAAATTGTGTTGAAGAAGACACCATACTTGCCAAGACTGCTTACAGTTTAAAGCAAAGGACACAGCTAACATAGCTCTCTCTCTACAGTCTGTTTGGTAGTCAATTGTTTTTTGGGTTTGGCCAAAGAACAAATATTCAGAGTGACTACATAATTTTGTTGTTGTTTGTTAACTTACTTCACTGTGTGTATATGAGCTAGCATGTATGCCTGACAGAGGAAAGAACTCTATCATGTTAGGAGCTCTGTTTTTATTGAAAAAGGTGAGCAGATGCAATTGATTGACACAATTTCTTACTACTTGTGAAATCGCACAGAAAACCAGGAATAAGCAAAAGAGCAATCCAAATAGTCATGAATTTTTACATTGAATGAGTTCAAATAAACAATTCAATGCCAGATTATCTGTTTAAGGAGAGGTTCATCAGCATATCAATTAACATGTATACTTGACATACCAAAGAACACTGTCATTTTCGGAGCTCTGTTTCCTGTGTATATATGCCAGAAAGTTCTATAGAGGATTAAGAGAATATGAAATGAAGCACAGCCGGGTGAAGCCGAGATTGAAATATCAAGCATGCAATGGAAGTGAGACAAAGTGCTCTCAGTGCTGAATAAAATTACACTTGTATGACCCAGTCCTGAAGTGGAGACATGCAAATGTGAAGCAAACACGATACCTTAATCAAATTACTATGGCCTGGTTGCTGAGTTCCAGACGTCTATAGGGAGGGTATATTACATGTGGAATGCTTGAATTTATGAAGCTGCTGAGCATAATATTCTGCACTTTTATATGTAGTTGTCTCTGACTGAACAATATAATGTAACTAACCTATTTATCAAAGTTTTACCATAAATGTTAAACAAACATGTGAGAACATCAGAGTCGAGAGTCAAGACTAGGACACGTACGTGGTAATTGGCAAATATTCTTACAAAAGCATAATCATTCACTTTCCAGGTCTTGTGACCACACTGACCTAATAACCCGAGAGGTCATCTGGGGTGAAGAAGAGACACTTTCAAAGTCGTGTTGAACTGATTGGTTGTCACCTTAATGCCTTAAGTGATTGGTTCCAGGCTTGACCCATGCCAACTTTGAGGTGTAAGTCCTATGACTAATTCCAAGCCAGACCTAATCTTTTTTTAGTTTGGCAGCTAATGTTTCTGAATAACTAGAACTGTCAAAATGTCAACTCTAACCCCAAGGTTACACAGTGGCCTGTTAATGCAGAGGTATTCCATAGGGACCTCATCTTGGTATAATACCAAGGCTAACCTATAGTGAGGTGGTTACATTCGACACCTCAATCAGGATAGTAAAAAAATTATGCTAGGCACTTACCGGCTCAGCATTTGGTGTTGACCTGGAGCTGTACTGTAGTATCATTTTCAAAGTATATGAAAATTGTATTTGTATAAAATTGTATTAAAACACAAAATCAACAGAATGGTACAATACTATATATCAGGTGCTTGATTTTCAGGCTGACACATTAGACATGAGATTTTGCACAATGTCTCTTAGCATTCGACATGACTTAGATTGCTCAATTCTTCAATTTGTATGAAATGCATGCTGAAATTGTGTCTCTCTTAAATTGGAAGGAAATTGAACAGATTTTTTCAGACATATAAATTGCCAATTTGCATTTAAAGAACTGCTAAAGAATCGCCCATGTGTATTGTGGAATCAAGCTTCACTTCCCTGTCCGTCATTATGAAGAGTTTGGAATGAATGGGATATTTCATCAATCATTGGTAAAATACAGCATTTATAAGAGAATATCTCATGATGTTTGTCTCAAATTTTCTAGCTCATGTTTAAGGGGCCGACCAGATAATAAAAAAAAAAAGATTGTTTCCCACTTGACACTGAAAAAAAAAGTTTGTTCAGCACATGGAAATAAGCATGCCCCATTTAAGACCATGAGACTTAAAGACAGGAAAAACCCATGGATAACCAATGAAATCGTCAAAAATATGTATAGAAGAGATTTTCTAAAGAAAAAATCTGTTAAAACCAATTTTTACATCAGAAATTGCATTCAGTACAAAATATTACATGATATTGGCAGTTGTATCGAGAGTTTGTGGATCTCTATTAAACTTAAAAATACCAATCTTATTATAGGCACTGTCTATAGACCACCAAACTCCAATAGGGAATACCTCGATAATATATTGAATACAATACAAAGAGCAGTTGACCTGTCTGATTCTGTCATTGTTATGGGGGATTTAAATTTTGATTGTTATGATGCTCGATATAATGATAACAATCCTATTTGTTGTATTGAGAAACTCTTTAACATGAAGCAGATAATACAATCTCCAACAAGAGAAACTGTAACAAGTAAATCATTACTAGATGTAATATTAACAACAAACTGTGAAAAACATCTGAACACTGAAGTCATTAATGTTGCTATGAGTGATCATTATTGTATTGTGACTGATTATTGTTTGAATGAAAATGTTGAAGCTGTCAATCACAAACAAATTACTTTCAGGAATTACAAAAACTTTTCTCAGCAAAGTTTTCTTAATGAATTAAGTGTTTGTCCATCTGTCATATCTACAGATTTTGGTGAAAATGAATTAGAAGAAAGATGGGAACTTTTCAAAAGTGCTTTTCTTAGTTTAAGCAATAAGCATGCCCCATTTAAGACCATGAGACTTAAAGACAGGAAAAACCCATGGATAACCAATGAAATCGTCAAAAATATGTATAGAAGAGATTTTCTAAAGAAAAAATCTGTTAAAACCAATGACAAAGTAATTTATGCGGAATACAAAAAGTTGAGAAATGAAATTACGAGCGACATTAGAAAAGGAAGAAGTTTATACTATGAGGAAAAACTAAACTCATGTGTAGGTAACTCCAAGGATACATGGAAAATCATAAATGAGGCTGCAAAATCAAAACATCGTGTAGATCCTCCCGCTAATTTAAGTCCTACACTTTTCAATGACTATTTTAGCTCCATTGGTGAGAAAATCACTGCTGACACTCATGGCAAACCAGACACTATTCCGTGGAAACAACCACCATGTCTTTCAACATTTTCCTTCACTCATATCAATGAAAAGAATATAATTGAAAAATTGAAACAACTTGGATATGATACTTGTAATGATGTGTTAGGATTTGATTCTAGACTCCTTTATTATAGTCGTTTTATTATTGCACCTTTACTGTGTCGATTATTTAATATGTCATTGATGACCTCAAATGTTTTGAAGGACTGGAAGTTTGCTCGAGTTACCCCTGTGTACAAAGACAAGGGTGATATTTCTGACATGAATAATTACAGACCAATTTCAGTTATTGGACACATTGCAAAAATTCTTGAATCTCAAGTCCACTCTCAATTTCTGGCCTATTTTACTGCAAATCATTTAATAACATGTGATCAGTCTGCATATCTGAAAGGCCATAACACCCAAACTGCTCTTCATAGAGTTATTGACGATTGTATTGATAATATTTGCAGCAAAACGTATACTGGAATATGCTCATTTGATATAAGAAAGTGTTTCGATTCTATTGATCACAATCTCCTTATTACCAAGGTTGGATTTTATGGGATAAAAGGTCAGGAACTTGAATGGTTAAAGTCATATTTATCACACAGAAATCAGATTGTTAGTTTTAATGGTAAAGTTTCTAATGTACAAAATGTTTCCATAGGGGTACCTCAAGGTTCTATACTAGGACCACTACTGTTTGTTATTTTTGTTAATGACATTAGTCAACATGTTGGTACAGCTACTGCTAACTTATATGCAGATGACACCCTAATTTATTGTAATGCTGATTCGATGGTCGATCTTCAAAATGTGTTACAAGGTTGTGTTGATAATGTCTCTGAATGGTATTGTAGAAATAATATAGTAATCAATACAGATAAATCATGTTCTATAGTAGTTAAATCAAGACGAAATATGTCCAATTGTTCACTTGATATCAATGTCAACAACTGTCAGATAGAAAATGTTTGTGTTCTAAATTATTTAGGTCTACAAATTGACAAAGCTCTCACGTGGAATGTCCATATCTCTAAATTGTGCAGAAAACTTTCATTTAAGACTTCTAAATTGGCTCGCCTGAGCAGATTTCTTCATAAAGGTGTACTAATTAAGATATATAATGCAACAATTCAACCATGCATTGATTATGCAATATCTGTATGGGGTAACACTAGTCAGCACAATTTGAACAAAGTACAAAGACTCCAAAATCATTGTGCAAGAATTGTCGAACATAATTTTGACTATATTAATGTCAGGGGTTTAGACCTGGTTAAACATCTTGGCTGGATGAATATACGTCAGCGCTTCGTCTATTTTCAGATATTACTAATTTATAAATGTGTTTATGGTTTAGCGCCTGATTATCTAACTAATAATGTTATATTTGATTTTGAGGTTTCATCAAGAACTACCAGAAAACATGATATGAATTTATATCTAAGTGTACCAGAAAATGAATTCCACCGTAACATGTTATTTAACAATTGGGCTAGAGAATGGAATCAGCTACCTGCAGATTTGAAAGACTGCTCTGACATTATTAGGTTTAAAAGATTGTTAAAGAGTTACATAAAGAATAAGAAATGAATGTTCACTGCTAGGGGATATATCTATGGTTATGCTTTTACAATTTTATTCTACTTTGTTATACTTTACTCTTGTTTCTGATATCGTTTTTATGTATTTATCATTTTATTCACACCTGTTCTTAACCTGTTAAAGGGCCCGGTTTTAAAACAGCTCTGCTGACCCGGTTTTTACCCTTGTTAAATATATTCCAAAAAAAAAAAAAAAAAAAAAAAAGTTTGTTTCCACCTGTAGCTTGGGTACCGTAATGTTAAAATTCCAATAAAAAAGTTTGTCGCGACTACGTATGCGAAAAATATTGTTCGTTGACGCCACGCAAACGAAAAAAAAAGTTCGTCCCAGTAGTAAAGTCCATAGCCCCCCCCCAAACTATCATCTGGTCGGCCCCTAAGGCCCATGTATGACAGACATGACAAATGGTTGCTTTACCTTCATTAATATTAAGGAAATTGCCTATAATAGACTTCTTTTGAATCAGAATTGAACCACGAGTTTCCTTATTACTGCTTTATTGTATACTTAAACTGATCTCTGTAGAATGTTACAAATTACATTGTACACCAACACTCTCAGAAATATTTGCTGAGATAACAAATTCATAGGTTGAATTTACAGTGTATACTGTTTCAAATCTACGGGCTTACCCTGGCTTATCTTAATTCTAATAAACAACTAAACCTAAATGAAATCGATTTCAGTTTTTTTAAAAATCATTAAAAATATGTACAAGCATGCATTGAAGGGGATTTTGATGATCACTGGACCTTGAATGTGTGAATGCATCCATTGTCTTGTAACGACAGAACTGGATTATTTTACCTGAACTGCACTTATTGTCAAATAGGCTTCAAATTGAATGAAAAATATATAATGTGGGTGATTTACATTAAATAATCCATAATTCTAGAATAAATTGCATTATAACCTATAAATTACTAATATCTTAATTAATAAATAGTAATTCCATGTACAGATTTACTCAAATACATTCTGTTATAATGCCACTAAAATTGGTTTAATAAATCATCGGAAAATATCTAAAAACTACAACAGATAATTAAGTTCATTTGTTGAATTATTATGATAAACTTTAGCTTTAATTGACTTCAGTGAAGGAATTAATGTACCAACATAATTGTTAGACATTCAACAGATTACTCATTGCTGTTATGTTTAATTAGCACCAGAGGACTATAGTGTAGGGGGTGTCCCCAGAAGGGCATGGAAGGGCAAGCAAGTGAGGGTCTCAGCAGAGATGTGAGTGGTTGGAAGTGAGGGCATCTTCCTGAGGGCATGGGATTTAGGAAAATTTATTGGGTTGTACTGTATACTGTTTCAAATCTTTTCAAACAGTTACTGCTTCTTGAACCAAGGCAACTTATTTCTGCTACTATTGACCATTTTAATGGTGCTGAAACCAATCTTCTTTAAACAATAATATTATAATAATAGGTGGTCTGTTATGCAATATGTTTTTTTTAATGGGTCAGTCATTACTTTTAAATTATTTTGAGTCTGAACTCTGAAAGTCTTCTGATTGTCTGTGAAAAAAGTCAAGGAGTAACACTTGTACATAGATGACATAAGTACACAGAATTTTTTAAAAAAGGAGCATGAATATATTTTTACAAGAATTTCAGTGAGGGAAATTGATTATTAATCAATTCAGTGAAACAGCTTTGCCACATGAGATGTTTGCATGCACTGCAATGTTTTAAGCCTGTGTCCTCTCAGGATGTCAACATCAAACTTCAAAGGCATTGCACATTTCTAATATTTCGCGAATCCAAGAAGATATTGATTAGCCTGGGATTTGTCCCTCATTTTGTGAAAATATGGGCCAAGGTCAACTGCGAATGAAAAAACCCTAATGTTTTTCAGATATCATGGAAAAATAGTAGATACCTTGTCTTGTGCAACATCAAATATATTTGTGTTATTTTGTGTTATTTTGCTTACCACTCACCATTGTCTAGAAAAACAGTTTAAAACCAGTTTTTTCTTTACCAAAGTAAGTCAAATTTTAATCCACCCCTCTCTAGGGGCCTGCGCAGCCCCATATGCCTCCCGACCCAGCCCTACCTGGACAACAATCCCAAAGCTAAAATTCAAATTTGACATGATCATTCTGCACACAAATTTATTATGCCAATGTAACTGCATTAAAAAAAAAAAATCTTGACACTGCCAGAAGCCATCTGGAATCATGACATTTTAGAGCAATATTTGCAGAACCATAACAAACTTACCTTTCAGTCCAGCGCAGGGGTCCAGCGTTGCTGTCCAGGGTTGACATCCAGCATTGGAGTCCATCGTCGGTCCAGCATCAGAGTCCAGCGTTTGTGTCCATATAAATTCTCTGGTACATCCATGATTTTGCACAATAAAATGTCACTAATCAGTCCATATTCAGCCTAGATACAATAAGCAGTGTTATTCTGTTCCTCAAATGTGTCAACTAAACACAAAAATCTTCAGACGTACGGGATGACATGTCCATTTGAATGCATCAATCATCCTCTTATCTAGACTCGCTTGGGAAATGCGCATTGAGGTTTAAATTTATCCATTTCTGACCAAGAAACTCAGAAAGTTCATCACTTATTCCATTCAATCAGCCATTACTGCTTATCCTTCCCTCGATGCACCGTACAACAATGCCATAACACGGTTCGCACGTTCTTGATCAAATGGGGGTTGGATGCAAAAATACAGGTCTGAGAGGCATTTTGACATGAAAGAATGATATGGCATATATCACTTGCATCAATATTCATATCAACGTTTGGAAAATGTTGATATTTTATGTAATCTGGAAACTTTTGTCTTTTGGGAGATGTGTAGCTTTGGAGGTCTGATGAAATGTAAGAGAAAGGTAAATAAATGTGAATGTCAAGCAGAGTAGTCGTATGCTTTAAAGTACTTTGAAGGAGTGGTCCATCATTCCTAAGACACCTCTGCAACCTGAAAGTTTAGCGGGGTCCGACTATTCATTGGTGAATCTGACAAAATAAGAAATAAATGTTATAGAACTGAGTTCAACTTCATAAATATCTATATATATATATATATATATATATAATATTATATATGACACAAATGAATCGGTAGCAAACCTCAATTATATAATAATTAATTATATAGGCTTTTGCTAATTTAAAATCATGAATAGGCCTAATTGTAATATTGAATGAAAGAAAATGAGGGACCGTTCAGAATTTATGACTGTGCGGGGGTTGGGAGTTTTGCCGGAACTTCCTGTAAATATTTGATAGCCCCCCTTGAGTTACATGCGGATTTTTAGTACCACACCCTTGGGTTTCATATCATTTTTAGTACCCCCCCTCTACAAACAAAGTTATGCATACATATATTGTTATAGATGGGCCCTTTATTTGTACTGTCACTCGTACAGATTCGCGGACATTCGCGCGTAAAAATACGTGGTCAAACTGAGGACATGCGCGTTTTAAAACATTTTTTGTTTTGTTAAAATTTCTTACCCCCTTCCCTTGGACATGTTGTCAAAAATTAGTACACTCATAAATTCTGAACAATCCCTAAAGAGTTGGCATTGTAAACATTAAAAATAATATGGACAAGAATTGGTTAACACAATTAAGGTATCCAAATTTACATGTGCGATAAATGATATGATTGGTTCATCTGGATATAAAACATGTAAGATCATACATGTAATTATTATGGTACTTTCAAAATGTTTCATACGCTCATCTGCATTCAGGAATGTTGCCAAAACTGTAGGAAATTATTCTTGAATGTAACTTACTTGAAACTTTCAGCATGCGTCATGACCACATTTGACTGCCTTCTGTTATGAACTTATTACACTGTACAACAAGCTGCTGTGATTCACAGTTGTGTCTAAACGGCAAACTGTGAAATACCTGTGGCACCTGTGAACTTAGACTCAGCGGCAGCATACCCTCAACTTTCTACTTCCATTGTTTTGGCAGCATTTTGCACAAGAGCAATGTTGATAGATTTTATATTTCGTATGTTGCAGTAAAGTAACATGATGGCATATTCACATCATTGGTACAAAATAAATGAGTCATAAATTTATTGAATAGGCTCGGCCCGTCATATCAAATAGCTGACATAGGCATTTCGTTCAGCAGCTAAATACAGTATAAATTTCAATTATCATCACTTTCTATTCTGGCTTAAATGCCTATGCTCAGTGCAAGCCAATGTATAGGGAACACCCCAACTGAATCCACATCGCATACTCTTTGTGTTGGATGATAAACCTCTTGCAGGCAGGAAGCTAACATCATTGAGACCCCTTTCTTTTTTGCATGTGTTCAATACAAATTAGCAAATTAGGTAAGCTACTGATAAACAAGGTCCAAACAACAAGTCCATCAGTGAATTTTAAAATGCATCTGATAATTCTGATTTATGAACTTCCCAGATGGCATTAAAACCCAAAGATAGTATTTTTTGTTTAAAATGGAGACATTTTGACAGCGGCTTATTGAAGTAAATGACAGTATGCCAAGCTAAATGCCACTCCAAATCTGCGATATTCATTATGCGAAAAGACGTAACGACAGCATATTGATTTTTAATTGTTTTTATCGGTTCTGTGAGTAAAATCTATTAAACATAGATGGATGGCTGATTTGGGCTTCACGTCCTGCAGTTAGTAGGCTAATTATATTAGGGCAGGAGGAGTAAACGGCAATGAGGAACAGAATTCTTGAATTTGCGGTCCAACAAATATTCCCAGTTGACCCGGCAAGAGTGGGATTCAAACCCGGGACCCAGCGATTAGCAGCCTAGTGTGCTACCACTCGTCCAACCCTTTTCTACTATTATATAATATTATAGTCACTCTTCTTCATATGTATCATTCTTTTAATAAATAAAATGCTAGTATGATTCTGATGATAAAATAATACCAACAGAATTAAATCATAATTCCATATTTCTTCACATTCTACTGATATCATGTCATTTTGTAAAGGATAACCAGAAAATGGTTGTATCTGCCAAATAATGCCTTTCCTGATGAACTTCATGGAATACCAGGCAGAACAAGTTGCGACGTTATTTAGATATCGCATTGATGAATTATAGAGGCCATCGATAAATATATTTATGATTACACTGTAATATCAGTTTTTATTTTGAATTCCTATTAAGTGAGCTTGGAACAGACACCTTTATCACATTCATCAGAATGTGTCAATAGCTTATGTTTCCATGTTAATACCTACATAAATTATCAGAGGAGTAATGTTACTGAATTGTCAGAGGTTTTAAACATTCCAATAGAAAGATACAAGTGTGCAATACCAAAATTTGTCTATTACTTAGTGGAAATAGTGTCTTGTTACCGCAGTGGTTAGTACCCAATAGTGATGTTCCAAATTTAGCCTCTTTCAGAATTAAGAAAATAAATGCACTCTTTAGAAGGAGAAAGGAGAGTCACAAAGATAGCTTAATGTTGTTTTCACATAAAGTAAGTCGTGAAGGTGAAGAAATAGCTCTCCAGACAATTATGGAGGTCCTGTGTTTGTGAACCACTTATTACATGAACTTTATGGCGCGGGGGGGGGAGAGTTGGTCCAGTGATAGTGTGATGGACTGCCAATCTCTGAGTCCAGGGTTCGAATCCAGCTCTTGTCGGGTCCCCTGGGCCTATGTTGGACGGCTGTCTCTATCATCCTTCACCTCATTGCCGTGTCCTCCCCCTGTCCTAATTAGCCTACCAAGTGCATAAATATAGGACGTAAAGCCCCAATCATATATCCATCCTGAACTTTGTGAGCTTTGTGCTTAAATGGGATACTTCTGGAAGGAAAGCAATATGTCCCACAAATGGGATATCAATTAACATCATGCCTTGTAAAGCACAGGAAGTTCTCTCACATTAGTTCACTTCTGGAAAACAATCATATAAATTGGCTTTGTAACAAATCTGCTGACAGAACAACACTGCCAACTTAATGCCAGCTAGCTGATGGCATTTTAAATTGTCACGCTATGGGACTTGAGATTGCTAATGAAAGTAGCTGCAGCACGAAATGGTTCTAAATGATCAATAAGGCAGAAATTAGGGATTAAAGCTAAATAGGTAACATGATATTTGTATTCATGATTTTGCCTACTGCCGCAGACTAAAAAAACTTTTCAACTCAGGACAGAGTATTTTGTGTCATTTAATTGGCAAAGCTCAATTTAATTATGTCAGTAGATATATATCTAGTAGGCTGCAAAAAAGGAAACCCGATAACGTTAAAGGGTCAATTGTAATATCAGGGAAAGACAGGAATCCAGTTTTGATTCTATATCTGTGGCCTATAAAATCTCCAAGTTCAGCTGTATTGGCATTTGGCAACATGAACTGCAAGCTTGACTACTGAAAAAATGGCTCAAGACTATAGGACATTGCCAAGCAAAACTGCATTAATGTCTTTAATTGAGCATCATTTCAAGAAAGTCTCGAAAGTGCATTAACCAACCAGAGAACCAATTTCAGGCTTCAAGTAAGTAATTCAAATCTGCCTGAATGTCTAATGCCCTCAAGTTGAGGTTTTTTAGAACCGAGAAAAGAAAAATGTAGTGAATTGTCGTCCCCCTGCCCCCTGAGCATGCATATTGACTAAGCTTTACGTATATTTGACTGTCTGAGTTAAGGCTGTTTATATTAACAGACAAAAAATACGAAAGATTGACTAAGCTTTACTCACACTTATCTCTGTTACACAAGTTCTGGGGGAACAAAGCAGAAAATCCCAGGAGTGAGATTGCTTGGCAGGATAGTTTTTACGACTTCTTTGGTGGTCGAGGTTTCGGGGTCTGGCTGATCTTTATGACCCCACATAATTATGTGATTAGAGTGGGTGTAATAATAAGGGTCCGACCAGACAGTCACCAGACGAAAGTTGCTGGGGCCGGACTATGGCTTTTACCCCTGAGACAAACATTATTTTCGCTCGCAAAGCATCAAAGAGCAATTTTTTTCACAAGTGAACGCATGACAAACTTTTGATGGCATCTCTAAGACTGCATGTGAGGCGCCGACCAGATGATCTTTGGGTGAGGCCATGGATTTTCAGTTTAAAAAAAAAAAGTTTCCCATTTGATACTAAAAAAAATTTGTGGCTCGTCCGCATGCGAAACAAATTGTTCGTTGAAGCCAAATAGAAAAAAATCCATAGGCCCCCCCCCCCCCAATTATTGTCAGGTCAACCCCTTAACACTCAGCCCATTTATTATGCTGCGAAATTGATCGAAGACTTTAGTAATATGACATGGTACTTGCTGACATACATTGTTCAGTGCATAATGAAAGCTGATGTATATTGCAGAATAGAAAACATTGAACTGGGCAGCTCATTTGTCCTTAAACATGTTTTATATGTCTGGAGAAGTGTAAAGCAATGTTCCAAACTCATCTTTATTGTAGATTGTAGAAGCAATTAATTGCAAAGATGATGATAAATCGTCAGTAAGATAAATTGGAATAATGATAATGAAGGTGGCCTGTGCAAGAAGCGTACAAAGAATAATATGCAAGCTGACTTAATATATGACCATACTAGACAATGCAGTGTACCAACAACTCACAAATAACAAAAGATTTTGCATGGGTGACATTTTTCTTGTATGATTTAGTAGGCATACACACCCTGTAATTAACTGAAAAAGTTGGAAAAGAAAGATTTTCTCTGCGGCGAAATGTTATCACGGTAATGATCTCTTCAGAAAGACACTTTTAGATATTTCTAGAAGGAAAGCAGATATCCCACAAATAGGATATTAGTAAACATGCCTTGAAAAGCACAACAAGTGCCTCAGATTATTTTATTTCTAAAATCGGTGAAATTTTTACTACTCAACCATCAGGGTTTAATAGACAGATAATAAATTGAAACAATTATATGAATTGGCTTCTTAACAGAAATGCTGACAGAGCAACAACCTACTTAATATCATCTGATGGCATTTTAAATTGTCACGCTATAGGACTTGAAGTTGCTAATGAAAGGATCTGCATCACGGAATGCTCCAAAAGGCTCAACAGGCAGAAATTAGGCATTTAAGCTGAATAGGTTTTATCATATTAATATTTATGAGGCTGCCTACTATCCCAAACTGGTAAATTTTAATAATCTTGTACAAAATAAAAAAGAATCTTTTTTTCTTTACGGAGAAACTGCGTCGGCTGTTATTAAAAAGTTTTGATCATTTTGCCAAGGCCTTTCATTCGCTTCGTGATATGACAAAAATTCATTGCATTGACACTTAAGGACCAACAAAAATGTTGTCTCTTTAGAAGGTACATGGATAGGTTCCAGTAACTACCCTGTCAGCATGTCTCGGCTGTCCAACGTCGGCCCAGCGTCAGTCCTATGTCAGTAGCATCGGACCAGCTTCGGGCCGACGTTGGACCGCCAAGGCACGCTGATAGGGTATAATATAGTTTCAGCTTGCTGATTATATATAAAACCACATTGAGGGGCCATTCAATTAAGTAGCTTGTGAATTTTTGTCTATTTGGTCCACTTGTCTTCAGAAGATCAGTCTTAAGTTTCAACTTAATTTGGTTCTCTGCTTGTTGGTAATAGCTTTAAGTCCCAGTGTTTTTTCAACGTAAGCTATAGATTTAGATGCAGCAGGCTTTTAGTCTTAATTGCCTTTCAAGCGTTTTATTTAGGTTTTAGTGCTGTGTGACTTCATGAAATTTTCTTTTGTGAATCACATGAAAAGGCTTTACTTACACAAGAGAAGCAGGTTTATTTAGTTGCTATCAGCTTACATGCCCCTGAAAAGTAGAGTTGCTGTCAAGGCAGTTATATATTATTCCACTTAAGCTGTTTGATTCCAAGGACATGAGAGACGGAAGCTTCAAGATTACTTAAGCTGCCTGAAAGTCTAATGTCTTCAAGTTTAGGTTTTTTGGAACTGAGAAAGGGAAATGTAGTCCCCCTGGGCTTACAACTTGAATTAGAGTTAATGCGTTTTTAACAGCCTGGGTCAACACTGTGTATATACACAGAGAAAAAAAATTGCATTTCCTAAGATTCACTCATCCTTATTTTTGTTTCACAGGTTCTGGAGAGACCACAGCACAAAATCCCAAAGGTGAGATTGCTTTGCTGGTTTTTAATTTTTTTTCTACTTCTTTGATAGACCCTGGTTCATCTTTTGGTTGGTAAATAAACTGAACCAAATAAAAAACGCAAAATTATTGTAAGGGCTTTATTTGTCTCTTTAAGCTTCAGGTGGGTTGGTGAGTGTATGCATATGTGTAATCAGGTGTCAAAGAACTCATCTGCAAAAAATCACTAAAGTTCATACATTTTTTGCATGTTTGTGGCGAAGTTTGTCACATTAGGGTCTGGCCAGTGGGCCGATATGTTACACACCTCAGAGAGCAAATTTAATGATTTCATGTTAAAGTTTGAAGGAAATGATGAAAAAGGCCATAAAATTGACTTCAGTTGGTGCCACTTAACTTGCTAAAAATTTAGGTTTTTGAGAAGTCAGGTCAGAGTTTGTCACACACAATGCTATTCCAATGCATAAATGCGACTATGGTAAGAAGTCATTGAACGGCCTATTCAATAACATGCGGAATGGAAAAGGCTCACGGTCCATCGGAAAGACCTTACGCTATCTTTGTAACAGCTGCATAGGTAAAAATAAGTATAGTCAGTGCTATCCTTGTGCTGTTCTCACAACTACCCATCTACTCCAGTGGGAAAAGCACGAGGAAGGCACACATGGCATTGCAGTGTGTCCAAGCTTGCTATAGAGGTTGTTTTGGGTCCTTTTAATAAACACTAAGCCTTTTCACTCTGTTGCATTTGTACAGGCCATTCGAGGACCATTTTCCATAGTCACATTTTTGCATTGGAATAGCATTGTGTGTGACAAACTCTGACATGACTTTGCAAGAAAACAAAATTTTAACAAGTTTAGTGGCACCAATTGAAATGGATTGTGTGGCCTTTTGCATCATTTTCTTCAAGCTTTCACATGAAATCATTTGATTCGCTCTATGGGGTGCCTGACACCTGAGTCCATTGGTCATATCCCAATGTGATAAACTAGGCCAAACATGTGCAAACAAAGGTCAGAATTGAGTGATTTTATGGAACTCAATCCTTTGACACCTGATTATACATATGCATAAACTAAACAGCCCATCTCAATCATATACAAAAAAATAAAGCCCTGACAATAATTTTGTGTTTTTTATTTGGTTAAGTTTATAATCAATGTAACATATGTAATTTGGAAAGAAGATTTAATTTATACAACGTTTTATAGGTTAGGTGACAGTGTTACTTCTTATTGTCAAAGACTTCAAAGTACCATAATGACATATTCTATAACTTCAGTTCCAGAATATTTTGTAGGCCAATATACTATTGTTTTAAAAGAACTTTCAGTGGTCCACCTTTCCAAAGCTTCAACACCAAGCAGCCTGATCGCACCTCTAACACTGTAAACAGGACTTAGCTCATATGCTGCAAAATTGATCGATGACTGCAGTAATTTGTCATGGCACTTGCTGCCATACATTGTTCAGTACATAATGAAAGTTGATGTACATTGCAAAATGAAACATTAAACATCAACTCCAGCATATAGTAGCAGTATATGTAGGGACTTTTTATTTACACAAAGTTTACATTTTTCCAAAGAGTGTTCCATTTTTCCAAAGTTTGTTCCAAACTGGCCTTTTAATAATGTAGATGACGATGAATCTTCAGTAAGATAAATCACAAGAATAATAATGAAGTACACAAGAATGGTAAAAGGAATATTCATATATGCGACCATGCTACGATGCAGTGTCCTTTTCAAAATAACAAAAGATGATGAATAGACAACCTTCCTCTTTTCTTACTCATACAAGAATTGTTGTTGCTTCCAGTTAAGCATTTCAACCAATGCCATCCAACATGGATTTTGGTTTTTATGGTTCACTGAAAATGATCTGTGCTCACTGCCTGGGTTTCGAACCCATTCAGGCATCTGCCCTTAATGTGGCCTTTCAAAATCACTTTCTTGATTTTTCGAGAAGGCCATATGTGTATACTTTATACAACTAAACAGATGTCGGTCTTCCCTGATGCTTTTGTGGAAGACACTCCGTGTGGAACCATAATCTGGCGGGTGGATAAGAAATTACAGCAGTGATAATAAATCAAGTTCTAGTGTACACAAAAACTGTACAAGAAATATTAATATACGCAAACATTCACAAGTGCTGACCTGAATGCTGAATGGAACACATTGTTATGCGAGCAATAATACTGCGGAAAATATGGCCATGTAAACAGGCAAAGTATTTTAGCAAATCAGAATAGATGATGACAGTATTATGGAGTGTCTATTTGATAATTGCCTCTTATGTTGCAACAATAAATTGTCCCAAAGGGTAATTCACAATTTTACTCATAATTCAGTTGAATGAATGTGAGCCAATTCACAGAGCTGCTTTTTATCTATTAACATTTTGGGTTAGACATTAATTTCCAGTTAAACAAATTTGTATCATTTTGTTGAGTGTCAATTTGATTCTACTTTGAAAACATAGTTCAGCAAAAGGACACCCTTTCAGATGCTCTTGTTGTAAATTATTTCCGCAATCCTTGTGCGACGCTGCTCTGATGCTGTATCATAATTCAGTTGAATGGATGTTAGCCAATTCACAGAGCTGCAAACCAGATACTCCCCAGTACCGGATTGTATGAATGCTTAACATTGGTTATCCTAAAGTGGTTAAGTCATTTTGTTAATATTGTGTCAGTGCTGAACATAAACTATATTAGTTTTATTTAATGGAACTCATGCTCCAACATGACAAACATTTTTGCTAGTTACCCGGTTAAAAAATAAGTTATAGGATTTAACCACTTTGGGACAACATGTGTAAAGCGTTTATGCAATCTGGTAAAAAAAAACACTATGATTGACATAGCACTAGTAGTAGCTAGAGAGTTGTGTTTGCCTGACCAACAAAATGCTGAAGAGCTGCTAAAATGAGTGACCAAAAGTTGAATGAATTTTTTTTTGGTAGAAGGTGAACTGGTAGATTGACTAAAGTTGGTAAGAAGTTGTGGAAATTTGTCTTCGTCTTTCTTTAGTCTGCAACTAGGCGGGTCAGACAATTGGTCAGTAGCAGTTCTTCTAAGAGCCAATCAGTCAATGACACCACTCAGTCAATAAGTCAATTGGGGGATTCTTATTCACTCGGTGCTTCCATTATTCCTAGCTCTTGTGTCTCAATCGATCACACTAAACTTAAAAGAAAACAGACCAAGTGTAAAGAACAAGGAACACTCTCCCACATACAAATACAGAAAAAGGCTTACAACGGGTGTGCTTGATGCTTGATGCTGTTGATCTATGGCGTTACTTGAAAAAAGGCTTGTTGCAGATGACTAACATAATCAATGCTTGTTTTTTCTTGCATTTTGTAGGTTCACTTCACTTCATTATTGATGTGCTGAGATATCAATGAACCAACCAATTAATAATAATAATTATATCAAACCAACAGTACTAATTTTAACAAATATCATGCCATAAATGAAAAGACAAGGTTTCCCACCTGACAACAGTCAGCCGAATTTTGCAGAAAATTTGTGAGTGAAATCTTTCAAATACAGTTTACACCAACTAGGCAAATGGAAATACAATAATTTTGTTATTAACAAATTCAACCAAGACAAAAATATGTGCCATAAATATGGATCCACACTATAAATGCAGAGACTGCAGAGATTTGAAGCATTTCCTCATAGCATTTCATGTTCCTACATTGGAACATTACTAGGCCTTAACACCTCTTTATGAGAAAATCTAATGAATTAAGGAATCTGTGCAATAACATGATCAAATAGAATATAGGATGAGAACTTCAATTATGCATCAAGGTTACTCACTCGAAGACACTTGGATGTATCATTAATCAAATGCAACAAATGCAATTAATAATTTGCTGAAGAGCATTTGTTCACTTCAACAAAGTAGGTTCGCTCCTTTAAATACTTGGCTCTTATGACTTATGCTGTAACGATACAAAATGGAGACTACTTGCGATTTACACACACACTAAAACTTGAATTTTGAGTCAGCTTAAATAATTGAGTGAGATGGTTGCACAATTCCTTTGAGCTGACATAGCTTGTTGTTTTAAGTTATGAAAATGAAAGGATTATCATAACTCAAAACAACAAGCTATGTTGGTTCAAACAAATTGTGTAACCATATGGCTCAATCATTTGAGCTGACTCAATATTTCAAGTTATACAGTGTACTGCAACATTTATATAAGAAATTATGTCTGTATTGAATTCCTATTCTAGTTATTATCCTTCTGTCACTGGATTACTGATGTACACTGTAAATTTACTCTTTCTCCCAACTAAGTTGGCACCGCGACCCTTCCACCACAGGACAAATAGTGGATCCTAATTTTTTGACCCAGGACCAATTCAGAAACTGGTTGAGATGATTGAGATGATGGTGGAAATACCTTCCAAAAGTCATTCTGTGCCTTACCCGGGGCGTATAGGGTCACACAGCATGGGGAACCCTCCATTCCACCACAGGACAAATGGTGGAACCTTCTATCCACCACAGGACCAATCGAATAATTCTAGTCAGCTTTTGATAAAATGTCTCTTAAAAGTAATTTTGAGTAACTAGGTCAGTGTGGGGTTACATGGATAAAGGAACCCTGCAATCCACCACAGGACAAATGGTGGAACCTATAGCTTTTTGACCCAGGACCAATTCAGAAACTAGTTGAGATGATTGAGATGATGGTGGAAATACCTTCCAAAAGTCATTCTGTGCCTTACCCGGGGCGTATAGGGTCACACAGCATGGGGAACCCTCCATTCCACCACAGGACAAATGGTGGAACCTTTTATCCACCACAGGACCAATCAAATAGTTTGAGTCAGCTTTTGATAAAATGCTTGTAAAATGTCTCTTAAAAGTAATTTTGAGTAACTAGGTCAATTTGGGGTTACATGGATGAAGGAACCCTGCTATCCACCACAGGACAAATGGTGGAACCTAAAGTTTTTTGACCCAGGACCAATTCAGAAGCTGGCTGAGATGATTGAGATGATGGTGGAAATACCTTCCGAAAGTCATTCTGTGCCCTACCCGGGGCGTATAGGGTCACACAGCATGGGGAACCCTCCATTCCACCACAGGACAAATGGTGGAACCTTCTATCAACCACAGGACCAATCGAATAGTTTGAGTCAGCTTTTGATAAAATGCTTGTAATATGTCTCTTAAAAGTAATTTTGAGTAATTAGGTCAGTGTGGGGTTACATGGATTAAGGAACCCTGCAATCCACCACAGGACAAATGGTGGAACCTGTAGTTTTTTGACCCAGGACCAATTCAGAAACTGGTTGAGATGATTGAGATGATGGTGGAAATACCTTCCAAAAGTCATTCTGTGCGTTACCCGGGGCGTATAGGGTCACACAGCATGGGGAACCCTCCATTCCACCACAGGACAAATGGTGGAACCTTCTATCCACCACAGGACCAATCGAATAATTCGAGTCAGCTTTTGATAAAATGTCTCTTAAAAGTAATTTTGAGTAACTAGGTCAGTGTGGGGTTACATGGATGAAGGAACCCTGCAATCCACCACAGGACAAATGGTGGAACCTATAGTTTTTTGACCCAGGACCAATTCAGAAACTGGTTGAGATGATTGAGATGATGGTGGAAATACCTTCCAAAAGTCATTCTGTGCGTTACCCGGGGCGTATAGGGTCACACAGCATGGGGAACCCTCCATTCCACCACAGGACAAATGGTGGAACCTTCTATCCACCACAGGACCAATCGAATAATTCTAGTCAGCTTTTGATAAAATGTCTCTTAAAAGTAATTTTGAGTAACTAGGTCAGTGTGGGGTTACATGGATAAAGGAACCCTGCAATCCACCACAGGACAAATGGTGGAACCTATAGCTTTTTGACCCAGGACCAATTCAGAAACAGGTTGAGATGATTGAGATGATGGTGGAAATACCTTCCAAAAGTCATTCTGTGCCTTACCCGGGGCGTATAGGGTCACACAGCATGGGGAACCCTCCATTCCACCACAGGACAAATGGTGGAACCTTTTATCCACCACAGGACCAATCAAATAGTTTGAGTCAGCTTTTGATAAAATGCTTGTAAAATGTCTCTTAAAAGTAATTTTGAGTAACTAGGTCAATTTGGGGTTACATGGATGAAGGAACCCTGCAATCCACCACAGGACAAATGGTGGAACCTGTAGTTTTTTGACCCAGGACCAATTCAGAAACTGGTTGAGATGATTGAGATGATGGTGGAAATACCTTCCAAAAGTCATTCTGTGCGTTACCCGGGGCGTATAGGGTCACACAGCATGGGGAACCCTCCATTCCACCACAGGACAAATGGTGGAACCTTCTATCCACCACAGGACCAATCGAATAATTCTAGTCAGCTTTTGATAAAATGTCTCTTAAAAGTAATTTTGAGTAACTAGGTCAGTGTGGGGTTACATGGATAAAGGAACCCTGCAATCCACCACAGGACAAATGGTGGAACCTATAGTTTTTTGACCCAGGACCAATTCAGAAACTGGTTGAGATGATTGAGATGATGGTGGAAATACCTTCCAAAAGTCATTCTGTGCGTTACCCGGGGCGTATAGGGTCACACAGCATGGGGAACCCTCCATTCCACCACAGGACAAATGGTGGAACCTTCTATCCACCACAGGACCAATCGAATAATTCTAGTCAGCTTTTGATAAAATGTCTCTTAAAAGTAATTTTGAGTAACTAGGTTAGTGTGGGGTTACATGGATAAAGGAACCCTGCAATCCACCACAGGACAAATGGTGGAACCTATAGCTTTTTGACCCAGGACCAATTCAGAAACTAGTTGAGATGATTGAGATGATGGTGGAAATACCTTCCAAAAGTCATTCTGTGCCTTACCCGGGGCGTATAGGGTCACACAGCATGGGGAACCCTCCATTCCACCACAGGACAAATGGTGGAACCTTTTATCCACCACAGGACCAATCAAATAGTTTGAGTCAGCTTTTGATAAAATGCTTGTAAAATGTCTCTTAAAAGTAATTTTGAGTAACTAGGTCAATTTGGGGTTACATGGATGAAGGAACCCTGCTATCCACCACAGGACAAAAGGTGGAACCTATAGTTTTTTGACCCAGGACCAATTCAGAAACTGGTTGAGATGATTGAGATGATGGTGGAAATACCTTCCAAAAGTCATTCTGTGCGTTACCCGGGGCGTATAGGGTCATACAGCATGGGGAATCCTCCATTCCACCACAGGACAAATGGTGGAACCTTCCATCAACCACAGGACCAATCGAATAGTTTGAGTCAGCTTTTGATAAAATGCTTGTAATATGTCTCTTAAAAGTAATTTTGAGTAATTAGGTCAGTGTGGGGTTACATGGATGAAGGAACCCTGCAATCCACCATAGGACAAATGGTGGAACCTATAGTTTTTTGACCCAGGACCAATTCAGAAACTGGTTGAGATGATTGAGATGATGGTGGAAATACCTTCCAAAAGTCATTCTGTGCCTTACCCGGGGCGTATCCTCCGTATAGGGTCACACAGCATGGGGAACCCTCCATTCCACCACAGGACAAATGGTGGAACCTTTTATCAACCACAGTACCAATCGATTAATTTGAGTCAGCTTTTGATAAAATGTCTCTTAAAAGTAATTTTGAGTAATTAGGTTACATGGATGAAGGAACCCTGCAATCCACCACAGGAACCTATAGTTTTTTGACCCAGGACCAATTCAGAAACTGGTTGAGATGATTGAGATGATTTTGGAAATACCTTCCAAAAGTCATTCTGTGCCTTATCCGGGGTGTATAGGGTCACACAGCATGGGGAACCCTCTATTCCACCACAGGACAAATGGTGGAACCTTTTATCCACCACAGGACCAATCGAATAGTTTGAGTCAGCTTTTGATAAAATGCTTGTAAAGTGTCCCTTAAAATTAATTTTGAGTAACTAGGTCAGTGTGGGGTTACATGGATAAAGGAACCCTGCAATCCACCACAGGACAAATGGTGGAACCTATAGTTTTTGGACCCAGGACCAATTCAGCAACTGGTTGACAGTAGCAGATCCAGGGGGGGGGGTTCAGGGGGTTCAAACCCCCTTGGACCCAAGCCAAAAAGTCTCATAGACAACTAATACTCGCGCGTGCATAAAAAAAATCCACGAGGACTAACACGCATGTGACCCTGCACTCACGTATGGTGTTTTACGCCTCTGCAGCACCTTAATGGGCTATATCGAACACTCACGTATGGTAGTCGTATACATGGGAGTTCTGCTCACAAAGTAGTTTCAAAGTTCTCTTTGGTTTCTTATTTGAAGAGGATAGTTGGTGATGCTAAAGTGCACCAAAATTTAAAGGCACACACTAGTACTCTTGAAGCTACTATACACTGTATCAGTTTGTAGCTGAACATTAATAGAGAGGCTTTGCTGTACATTTCTGTGTGACGTGTACATGTGGAAGTGCTATCTTATTACATTGTTGTCATGACAGCTTACACGTCCACGGGACCTGAAAATGTGTCGCAAAACCTCTTTATTTTCTGATGAAACATAATAAAAAAATCGATTGGATTAAGCAGCTAAAACTGCATTCAGATTGCTCAAAATTAATCTGAGAGCATGTAAAATCCGTTGGCTTCTGGGGGCCTTGAACGGCCCCCACACCCCCCGCCGCATATGCTTCAGCCCTTCAGGCTTCGCCTCCTTTGCAGTCCCATCACTCAGCCTGAACCCCCCCCTTCCAAAATTCCTGGATCCGCCCCTGCTGATGTATGAAATTTGCCATAACCTATTGTCATGTTCTTAATTTTCTTTCATCTCTATATCCAAAGGCTTCATTAATTCATTGAAACAACAATATTTTTGTGCTTGTTTTAACATCATTGAATTATTCGTGTTCGAAGGTTGACTTCGAAAAATTGAGTCAAATTTGAAGCTTCCTGATCTTGGATGTTGTAACTTCCCTTTTGCACATGTCAATTGAATCTTTTTTGCCATTAAGATCTAGTATAACATATACTTAGTAGTTTTGGAGCCTTTAATGCTTGTGAAAAGCTCTGATTTTAACCTGGATTGGCTGGAACACAGTAAATCGGATCGATAGACTGTGAACTAATACATGTTGGTGACTGATACCTGGTGATAGAATACAGAAATTACTTTGTCGCACGCGTCACGCACACAAAAATATTGATCATATTCAAATTTTTTTTTTATAAATGGTGGAGCCATGACACTAATATTACCTGTTGTGACAATTACCACGTTATTTTAGCAGTTTGTACTAGTTTCATGAACCAGCCAATAATATAATTGCATATATAAAGGCAATATCCAATCAAAAAACACCCTTTTCATTCGAAATGGTCATACTTTTCAATCAGTTATGACATATAACATCAAATAAAATAGATTCTAAGCAAAACCAGCATTTTTTGCAATTTCATATGACATAGTTACTCAAAAATCAGGATTTAAAAAAGGGCCAAAAATCATGCTTCTTTCAACTTTTGCTGAGTTTTAATTGCAAACTTGAAAAACACGTAGCTATGAAAACGATAATAATACTTACTTCGGTGGCACTTATTTGGTATGAATTTGAAGTCAACATCCAGACCCATAACATAGGACAGTTGAAATCGTTTTAAAGGAACAAATATGTTTATGATGGAAATTCAATAACATTTTTGAAAAAATATTATAGAAAAATTATCAAAAATAGTGAGTTTCTCACAATATATTTGATGTACTGCAATGAAAACTGCCCTGAATACTCTACAATATTTGCCCTATGTCATCATATAAAGAAATTTGATTTACTGTGATGATAAATTGACATTTAATTTAGTTTTCTTTTGTTGACATGGAAATAAAAACGTTTACATATTCGGTATTATTCTGCTATCATCAGTTTTTTCCACTGGTTGAGGCTCTGTGGCAAATATTTTATCTGGAACTTAGATATGTTCTTAACAAAACTGCATGGTCATTTGATAAAAAAAATACATTATAAAATTTTGATGGTCATGTCACACTTTGGCTTCATTATTTTTGTACAGGTCATAAGCAAAAGTCTCCCAATTGCCCGCTTCATATATATATATGCTCCTGAAAGATAATATAATAAGCTAATCAGTAGCAAAATAATTAGAAAAAATATTTGGAGTGAAAATCTAAAAAGAAATGGCTTGAATTAAAAAAATGTGTAGAAAAAAACCTCTCGAATATGGAACAAAATGATTGGTGGAAAAAATAATGTGGAAAAAAAAATTGACAAAAAAAGTGGAAAGGAAAATTTGGAGGGCAAACGAAATTCAAGGAATAGAGTTCGTGAAAAAACGGAGAAAGATTTGAAAGTAAAATTTTTAGAAAAAAAAAAACAACCCAATAAAAATATAATTGGTAAAAAGATGTTGTGACTGTCAAAAAATATAAAGGGAAATGGGCAAAGGAAAAAAATTTAAAAATCTGGAGAATGAACAATATATCCATTTGGATTTGACTGTTAGGAGGGGCCTTCATATATTAATGGAGGGTGGGGCATTGGAGTTTTTTTTCATGGTAACAATGGCAGTAATTAGGGGGGGGCGGGGTGGTCTAGTGGTAGCATGCTGAACTGCAAATCGCTGGATCCAGGGTTCGAATCCAGCTCTTGCCGGATCACCTTGGCCTATGTTGGATGGCAGTTTCACTCATCCTTCGTCTCATTGCTGTGTCCTCCTCCTGCCCTTATTAGCCTACCAAGTGCAGAAATACAGGACGTAAAGCCCCCATTCATCCATCCAAGCAGCAGTAATTAGACCTATTTATTTCAAATTTTTATCAAACAAAAAGTGTTTATTTTAGAATGCTCAAAAGTAATTGATTTATTTTACCAAGAACATGACAAGAAATTGTTTATTTAAAATAACCTTCCTCCCCCTCACGGAGTTCTAATATGGTTGACCCTTACATGATATTTGCATTAAAAACTGTCTACAAGTGGACCGCTGTTACATTGCCACTTCTCTTTTCAGCCTGGGCAGATCAGAACATAATGCTGTCATGTGTTGCCACCTACATGTAGTGACTGCTATGCCGCGAGCAGGGGCTCGCGGTCCACACCATTTCAATCTGAGGAACCGGGGCCTGTTTCTGAATGTGCTGATGGCCTTTTCTGCTTCCTTAGAGAATGTGATTGCCAAGTCTGACTCTGCGGTATACATCAATGTTGAATAGAAATTTTGTGAATGTACAATGAAATTAGAACTATTTCTTGGGACAGCAATGCTGTAGCATAAAAAATCTACTTTTGTGCCAGGTGGCAGCAGCATGCAGTTCTCAGTTTCACCAGACTGCATTACAAATTTAAATTGGGATCAAATTAAAGGACTGATGGATTTGTCATAGGCGTTAGGTTTTATTCATAATACTTTAGTTTTATTTTTGCTTTGATTCCACTGTTTGGTTCAGTTTTGCTGTTTGTGTTATGAGCTTTGTTAAACAATGAGGCCTTTTTATACTCCCATAAGGTCCAACGTCATGAGTTGGTAAAATTTCAGTTTTGGCTCAACGTAGACATACATTTCCAATCATATCTCAGCTTTCTGATAGAATTTGTGCATATATAATGGATCATATGAAAGGTGGTGATGTCCCCTTTGATATGTATAGCAGTAAATGTTTCCACCACTTAGAGCTTTTGATATATTAAATAAATGATAAATGATGACATATGGGGTCAGATTTCGGCGTCACGCTGGACACTACATGAAAAAAATGCATGTAAAACTTTAAAATACAAGTAAGTAAATTCAGATAGAGTAAAATTTGCAATTTGGTATTGTGCTCTGGTTAGTTGAGCATCTTATGAATACAGAAAAAAGGCCATAATATGTTTCTGTATACATATCAGAATGACACCTTTTGTAGTATGAGGTTGTTGTGTCACAAGCAAAGCCAAAATGAACAATATGATTTTTGATGCATTAGATAAACCATTCATGTATTTTATTTTTTCAATATTTATACATTGGTGTTTTGCTCATGACCTGGTCTGTCAGGAAAAAGTAACAAAACTTTGCAGCAACTCTTGTACTGGAGATGAGAGGGCTAAAGTGCGACTGACGAAAAATTGACACCCTCTTTTTTTGGAGAATTATGTTGGTCCTCTCATGTTGAGATGCTGTCTGATTATGGCTCATAGTGGAAATGTTACTTTTCTGGACAGTTTCTAGTTGCTCATGAGCTTGGCTTTCCATCGCTGTACATATAAAAAATGGTTGTAACTCTAATTTATCATGGTATTACAGCCCTGTTTTTGACACTAACGAAAAATTGACACTCTCAAATCTTGTGAAATTTATGACACACCTCTCTTTTATAGGTGCTTCTTTTTCAAGGTGTGCTGAAATGCTCATTATCTTGATATTTTCTTGTTGCTCATGTTTCTGGCGATTCATTCTTACCGATAGTGAAATGTTATGTCTTGACTGCTTTTGTTCAGATGCTTCTGGAAAAAGGATTGTTGCTAGAATGGCCATTATCTTTCATATCACTTTGTTGCTGAGGACCATGGCTTTCCATCTCCATACACAATATGGTTGTAAGTAGAACCTATCTTTGTATTAGAGCCCTGCCATTGAGACTGATAATAAATGCAGCACATTCTTGTTCTGCAATACCTGCCAACTGCCTTGACTTAGGTTAAATAAGGGGAAATATTTCAAATCCTAGAATTTTTGTATAAAGGATATCATTTTCTGGAATTTGTGTAAATTTGATGGTGATATCTTTAACACTTTACCCTTCAAGTCCATTAGAATTAAGTAAGAACAGTTTTGTGAAACTGCATTTGAAGTTTGTAAATCCTTCATATTTATATTTAAATATAACGGCACTCTCTTGCCTTGTTAGCTTAAAAAAGCATTTACAACCAAACACTTTTGCATTTTGGAATCTACTGATATATATATGGAACATGTCTGTGATTATCCCTTTTTTGTCTTGAATGACCAAAAATCCCAAATTTTACCAACTTGTGACATTAGATCATAAGTGAACAACAAAGAATATAGTATATATACCAGCCAAATACAGGTTTCTGATTGGTTGATGGCTCACATGTATGGTATAAGAAAATTTAATTACACGACGAAATTAATATTGAACGAGGACGCAGCCCGAGTTCAATCTGAAAACGAGTGCAAATAAATTTTCATATTGCATGATAGTGACTTTTTTTTTTTATTACATGACTACTATGCTTCCAATATAATGTATAGATCTGAAGAAAAAATTCCGGCAGAAAAGAAAAAGTGAATTTCTTTTTGTCGAAGAAATTAGTTTTTCGTGTTTTTTTAAATTTATAAAAAGATAATATTGAATGGAGGGTTCCACAGGCTCACCCAGAGAATCTACCCTAGACGATTCCCTCAGAATCTGCAAATTGAAATTCATTTACGTCACGAGCGTCTTGGCCAATTAGCGAGCAGTATTTCTGCTCACTTCAAATATTTACCGGCAATTTACTCAGCGGGGTTTAACTCCACGGCGACTAAACACATGTCATTTTAAAGCCCTCAAAGAGGTCTATCTACCAATGTAAGAACAAATTACCTAAGAATTACGGAAATATGTGAATTGGCGAAAACGCCCTCATTTGCATACCATGAGTGAAGGCCTGTTCGTTGGCCAGGTTTGTGGGTGTGTCTGACTTACTCACTGATGGCTTTGCTGAAGTGCACAGGCTGTGTGACCCTAGATACCCCAAGTAAGGCACAAATGACTTTTGGTAGGTATTTCAACCATCATCTGCATCATTTCAACCCATTTCTGAATTGGTCCTGGGTTGCAAAAATTAGGTTCCACCATTTGTCCTGTGGTGGAATGGAGAGTTCCATAGGTTGTGTGACCCTATACACCCCAGGTAAGGCACAAAATGACTTTTGTTAGGTAATTCCACCATCATCTGCATCATTTCAACCCATTTCTGAATTGGTCCTGTGTTGCAAAAATTAGGTTCCACCATTTGTCCTGTGGTGGATTGCAGGGTTCCTTCACCCATTTAATCCAATACTAACCTAATTACTCATAATGACATTTAAGAGACATATTACAGGCATTTTATCCAAAGCTCACTCTAACTATTCAATTTGTCCTGTGGTGGATGAAAGGTTCCACCATTTGTCCTGTGGTGGAATGGAGGGTTCCACAGGCTGTTTGAGCCTATACACCCCAGGTAAGGCACAAAATGACTTTAGGTAGGTATTTCCACCATCATCTGCATCATTTCAACCCATTTCTGAACTGTTCCTGGGTCGAAAAATTAGGTTCCACCATTTGTCCTGTGGTGGAATGGAGGGTTCCAAAGGCTCTGTGACCCTATACACCCCAGGTAAGGCACAAAATGACTTTTGGTAGGTATTTCCACCATCATCTGCATCATTTCAACCCATTTCTGAATTGGTCCTGGGTTGCAAAAATTAGGTTCCACCATTTGTCCTGTGGTGGAATGGAGGGTTCCACAGGCTGTGTGACCCTGTACACCCCAGGTAAGGCACAATATGACTTTTGTTAGGTAATTCCACCATCATCTGCATCATTTCAACCCATTTCTGAATTGGTCCTGTGTTGCAAAAATTAGGTTCCACCATTTGTCCTGTGGTGGAATGGAGGGTTCCACAGGCTCTGTGACCCTATACACCCCAGGTAAGGCACAAAATGACTTTTGATAGGTATTTCCACCATCATCTGCATCATTTCAACCCATTTCTGAATTGGTCCTGGGTTGCAAAAATTAGGTTCCACCATTTGTCCTGTGGTGGAATGAAGGGTTCCACAGGCTCTGTGACCCTATACCCCCCAGGTAAGGCACAATATGACTTTTGTTAGGTAATTCCACCATCATCTGCATCATTTCAACCCATTTTGGAATTGGTCCTGGGATGCAAAAATTAGGTTCCACCATTTGTCCTGTGGTGGAATGGAGGGTTCCACAGGCTCTGTGACCCTGTACACCCCAGGTAAGGCACAATATGACTTTTGTTAGGTAATTCCACCATCATCTGCATCATTTCAACCCATTTCTGAATTGGTCCTGTGTTGCAAAAATTAGGTTCCACCATTTGTCCTGTGGTGGAATGGAGGGTTCCACAGGCTCTGTGACCCTATACACCCCAGGTAAGGAACAAAATGACTTTTGATAGGTATTTCCACCATCATCTGCATCATTTCAACCCATTTTGGAATTGGTCCTGGGATGCAAAAATTAGGTTCCACCATTTGTTCTGTGGTGGAATGGAGGGTTCCACAGGCTCTGTGACCCTATACACCCCAGGTAAGGCACAATATGACTTTTGTTAGGTAATTCCACCATCATCCGCATCATTTCAACCCATTTCTGAATTGGACCTGTGTTGCAAAAATTAGGTTCCACCATTTGTCCTGTGGTGGATTGCAGGGTTCCTTCACCCATTTAATCCCATACTAACCTAATTACTCATAATGACATTCAAGAGACATATTACAGGCATTTTATCAAAAGCTCACTCTAACTATTCAATTTGTCCTGTGGTGGATGAAAGGTTCCACCATTTGTCCTGTGGTGGAATGGAGGGTTCCACAGGCTCTGTGACCCTATACACCCCAGGTAAGGCACAAAATGACTTTAGGTAGGTATTTCCACCATCATCTGCATCATTTCAACCCATTTCTAAATTGGTCCTGGGTCGAAAAATTAGGTTCCACCATTTGTCCTGTGGTGGATAGGTCGCGGCGCCGACCTCTATCCTTTCTCTCCTGTTCTTGATTCAGGCTATAAGGGTTGTTTTTAAATCGGGGTACATAGTTTTGCCTCAAGGGGGTAAAAAATAAAGGGTTTTTTTTCTGGCCAAATTGACTTTTTCCTGTTCCTATATATACATGTACCGTGCCATGGATTTCTGAAAATTTTAGGGCTACAAGTATTCTGAATTTTTTTTCATCTGACTTTTTGCGTTGTTGTAGATAATTTGACCAAGGTCAACATTCTGCTCAACCCTCTATTACTGGATGTTAAGAACACCCATGGCAGCTGGGTGGCCAAGTGGTTAAGGTTCCCGCCTGATCCGCTGAAGGTCTCTGCCTGCATGGGTTCGAACCCCGGGTGGGGAACTCAACATTTTCAGAGGACCTTCATTAGCAAAATCCCAGCTGGATGTCGTTCGGATGAGATGTTAAATTGGCGGCCCCTTTTATCAGTGTCTATGCTGGGCAAGTAAAAGATCCCTCACATGGGGTAAATGTGTAACATGTTGAGGACTCCCGCTCTCTCTCCCATCTCATCAATCAAAACCGTGAGCGCCCAGAACTTGGCTGAGAGGGTTGCACTTACCATATCTATCTATCTACCCAGTTGTATAGGCTTGTGCTGAGTGGATAGATATATACAGTTGTGCTTGAAAGTTTCTGAACCCCTGGCACTTCTTACCTTATTTGTGCACATCTCTCTAACAAATGCAGGAACAGCTTTTAAATTTGGTTAATAATACAACTGAACACCATCTTTTTCATGTAAGCATATATTCATAGCAAATAATGACATTTAAATATGATTTTATGATGAAAGTCTCCAAAAATGCCGGTTCAAAAGTTTCTGAACCCTTCTGAAACATATACAATCAACAGCTTCTATATATATGGCCCACTTTTGCTGAAATAACTGCTTCCAAACACTTCTTATGGCTGTGGACCAATTAGCAGGTTTTTTGTTGGATTTTGACCATTCTTCAAGAAAGCATTTTCTTAACCCTCGTAAGCTGGTGGGTCATCCGACGTGGACTGCTTTGTCAAATCTGAGCTAGGCATATCTAGTTGTCTGTGATCAGGAACTGGTCCAGACAATGCCACAGCCATGAATTTGACTGATTTTAATCAATTTTTAGTGGATTTGCTTGTATACTTTGGGTAATGTTCTGCTGGAAGACCCATTTGCGGCCAAGTTTCATGCTTGTAGGTACGTTTTCTAAGTGCATATCTTGATATTTCACAGAATTCGTTATGCTATTAACAATAGTTCTTTCTCCTGTCCCATTTATAGCAAAACAACCCCATACCATGATGGAGCCAGCATTATCTTTCATAGTTGGGAGGATGTTATGTTCCTTGAATGGAGCACCTTCAGGACGCCAGATTTGGAAATATTGACTGAGACGAAAAGGTTTGATTTTTAATTAGTTTGTCCATGGGACATCGTTCCAATAATCATTCAATCCATTGAGATGTTTTCAGTCAAGTACAGTCAGGTTTCTTTGTGCTTTTGGCCACAACCAAAAGAGATATGTCGGACGTCCGGAAGGTCCTGCTTTCAACGTACATAACACCCACCCAACTATTAAAGAAAATGGTGGCCTCATTATGGTATGGACTTGTTTTGCTATAAATGGAACAGGTAAATGAACTATTGTTGATATCATAAGGAATTCTGCGAAAATATCAAGATATGTGCTTAGAAAATGCGAAGCTTTTATTTGCAAGCCTGAAACTTGGCCACGAGTGGGTCATCCAGCAGAACAATTACCCAAAGTGCACAAGCAAATCCACTAAAAATTTATTAAAATCCCTCAAATTTAGGGTTCCGGAATGGCCTGGACAGTTTCCCAATCAGAACCGATCAGATATGCCTGGGTCAGATATGACAAACTAGTTGTCGTCAGACGACCCACCAGCCTACGAAGGTCAAGAAAATTCTCTCTTGAAAAATGGTCAAAAATCCCACAGAAAATCTGCCAATTGGTAGTCCATAGCCATAAGAAGTGTTTGGAAGCATTTATTTTGGCAAAAGGGGGCCATACAAATTATTGATTGTATACGTTTCAGAAGGGTTCAGAAACTTTTGAACAGGCAGTTTTGGAGACTTTCATCATAAAATCATATTTAAATGTCATTATTTGCTATGAATATATGTTTACATAAAAAAGATGGGGTTCAGTTGTATTATTAACCCAATTTAAAAGCTGTTCCTGCATTTGTTAGAGAGATGTGCACAAATAAGGTAAGAAGTGCCAGGGGTTCAGAAACTTTCAAGCACAACTGTATCTGATAATGAAAAATCATCTTACTTGCTTAATTTTGGCCAAGAACTTTGTGAGTGTCAAGGAAAATAGACATTTTTGGAGAGGACAGCATATTTCCGGAGAGGACAGTTTATTTGACGAAAGCCGTTTTTGGTGTTTTCCACTACGAGCATTGTGCAAAACTTTGTCTAATCTATTGAAGGATTATTTCTATAAAATAAAAATACTCTTAATTTAATGTTATTGCTGTTTTGCTGACCCTATTTCAGAGAGGACAATATTTGAAGGAATTGACTTTCATATGTTCAATGCAGGATTCAGAAGAGACTAATCATATTTGTTGCATATAATTCTAATGTTGAACTATTGGGACCATTTTGAAAGCATATTCGCATTGGTTAAAACTTACTGTTACAGGGTGTCTACAGAAAAAGAGGACAGTCAACACAATTGCATTTGTTTACATTTTATTTGTGCCAAGCATCATAATTCAACAAAACATGATTTGTACATGAACAGTATATTCAGAACAGTCAAATTACCCATTATTCACACCCCATGATCTGGTAACTTTCTGCAGATGAGACATAAATGATGCAAAAGCGTGTCTGATGTTCTCCAAGAACATTTTGCCCCATGCAGATATGGCGGAGGCCTTTAACTTTAATGCGAGGGTTGCGATAGCTTGCTGGATTCTGTCTCCCAATTTGCCCATACTGAATAGTCCACTGGGTCCAGCTCAGGAGACAAGGGGTGGCACTCTACCTGGCTCAGCAGGCTTGTTTTGAGGCACTCCTGAGTCTTCTTCGCAGTATGAACAGGTGCTACACCTTGTAAGAAGATGATTTTGCTAACAAAAGAGTTTCTCGTATGACGCCATGGCACCCCAAATTATTTCAGGATGTTATTATAAACATTTGCATTGATTCCAGTACTCTGGTCAATGGTTTATTTGAGACATTTTTATGATTTTCTTGTCATCAGATGACTCTATGTTGAAGACCAAGTGTTAGGTCCTGAATTGAATTATCGGCAGCTGGAGCATCAGCAAATGTCCCACTACTCACGCATGAATCATTCCTACTCTCACAAGCACCATAAATGGTGAAAAATTTCTCATCAAGAATGAGGAAAAGAGGACGACCCTTTTTCAGCTTAGAGCAATGCAAGCACTTTTGCATATCATGCTTGCATTTTGCCTTTAGTAGTGATCTAATTCACAAATAAACATATTTGCAATAGACCTAATATGGCTGACTATCAAATCCATTCTTATGTTAGACTTATCACCAAATTCTGAACTTATATGAGCGTGAAAAAGAAGAAAAGTGACTGTCCTCTTTTTCTGCAGACACCCTGTAGGTCAAGACTGAAAAATCTGAAGCGATATTTGCCTACTTTGCAAATGAGACACATTTTTTTCGGGCAGTTATCAACCGATTTGAATAATTTTTTCGCTACTGTAGGTCCGTCTCAGTATGTTTAATCATTCTGTGTAACGTTTTTCCACATATATGCATGGTATTTCTGGTATTTTGGATATCGTGTGACTTTCCAGAGCGTACCTCGATTGAAAAACAACCCATAAGCCAATTGGAGTGCAACGGAAACATGTCCATGGTGTCTTGTAAACCCAAAAAGCCAATTGGTGCCTTCTTCATAATATTAGGCCTACTGATAGAAAAAATATTCAGTCATTCAGTGCCTGCCAGTACACTTGAGCTTTTCTCCAAACCTTTCATTTTTTAACTTTGAGTAAAAATATCTTAGGAGGAAAAAATATACTGAATTCTGTCATTTACTTGTTCAGTCTCTACAATAACCCAAAACTGTCTTAATGATACAACTCCAATGCTCTCACGAATGACAAGTTGCTGTCAACTCAAACCAACATCCATATGAAAATAAACTTTTCCAAGTACAAATTCCATGCCTTACACTGCAAATTTCATCTGTAATGTTTTGCTTTTACAAAATCTGAAATCATAATTTCTCCAAAACTAATATAACAAGGTCTGTAATAAAATAACTAATAAGATCCAAAATTAAATTCCTTGAAGAGAAGTTTCTAATCAAGGAGAAAGGTATTTCTAATTAGCAGGCTGTTTTAAGAATAAAAAAAATTGGCAAGGACATGTTTAACTCCCATTGTTCATCGACTCCGAAGTAAACATGTTTACATATTAGATTAAAATTTCTGAATCAAAAACTCAGGAAAAACAAAGATGCTGATTAGTAACTGCAGATTTAGTAAAACAGGATAAGATGAAACACAGTGTCATTTATTTTGGAGTAATGAAATCTGTCAATGTTTACGGTGTAAAACAATCAAAAAAGCTAAATATTATTGCATAAATATTATTGCATGAATGAAACTCGGAGAACAATGTCTGTCTCAACAAATTGAAATTTTCACTTGCTGGAGGTACTGAAAAATCAACATGTTAGGTAAATGAAGGACACCATTAATATCATGATCATTATTGAAATGTACTTGTAGGCCTTAGAAGCCGGGCAGTGTAAACTGCAGGTCACTTTAATAAAACAATTATTTAATTTGACTTGCACTGAAATGATTAAGCATGTCACATACTGTGCTGATCAGTGACCAGGATAGAGGGATGGATGACTGGGGCTTTAATTCCTGTATTCACGCACAGGGTCGGCCGATTAGGACAGTGAAGGATGACTGAAACAGACGTCTAACATAGGCCCAGGTGACCCAACAAGAACTGGATTCGAATATTGGACTCAGCGATTGATAGCCTAGCACACTACCACAAGACAACCCCCGCCCCCCAGATAGTAAAAGACGATGTTATACATCTATGGAATAACAAAGGTCAGGATTAAACTTACATAGTTATATTGATCATATCTCTTTGTTCAAACCTCAGAAACCTTGTTTAATTTCCTAGCGAGGCATATAATTCATACACTTAATGCATGTGAGTTAGTATCATCTTCCCCAGGAAGTAGACTTATCAATCATACCAATTGATAAGAATACCTGCCCAAAAAAGGAAAGATTTTGTCATTTTAGGTGGAACTTTGTCGCCGAGAACCCATTGATTCAATTACACGCTGGTAATCAGAGAGGGCAGCTAAAAAATGAGGCTCCATACAGATCGAAGGATCACATGAATCTCAGTGATATTACTTGTGAGCCCTTACTCTAAAAAATTTCAGACAAAATTTTTTTTTATTCAAAATGGTTTTTTGAAAAACCAAATTTCAATGCCTTATTTGCATTGAAATTTGGCTTTTTAAAAAACCATTTTGAATCTAAAAAACCAATTTTGTCCCGACATTTTTTAGAGTGCCGATGGTATCATTCACAAGGCTGTTGTCATTCAGATTGTCGAACGTCCACTGCCTAGTCCAATTCTACTTTTTCATTAGTATAGGAAATTATACAACTTAAATTTACAAAGCCAAAAACTTCTTTACTGTAGCATGACAATTTAAAGAGTGGATTTAAAATTTTCTTCAGTTAATGTCATATTTCTTTGTGAATTACAATTCTGAAGTTAGCAGCACTAACTAGGCCTATATGCATGTAAGTATACAGTTGTGCTTGAAAGTTTCTGAACCCCTGGCACTTCTTACCTTATTTGTGCGCAACTCTCTAACAAACACAGGAATAGCTTATAAATTGGGTTCATAATAAAACTGAACACCATCTTTTATGTGTGAACAACTATTCATAAAAAATAATGACATTTAGAAATGATTTTATGATGAAAGTCTCCAAAACTGTGTGTTCAAAAGTTTCTGAACCCTTCTGAAACATATACAATCAACAACTTGTATGGTCCCCTTTTGCTTAAATAAATGCTTCCAAACACTTTCTATGGCTACAGACTAACAATTGACTGGTTTTCTGTGGGATTTTTGACCATTCTTCGAAAGGGAATTTTCTTAACCCTCGTAAGCTGGTGGGTCGTCTGACGTGGAATGCTTTGTCAAATCTGACCAAGCCATATCTAGTGGGTTCTGATCGGGAAACTGTCCAGGCCATTCTAGAACACTAAATTTGACACATTTTAACCAATTTTTAGTGGATTTGCTTGTATACTTTGTGTAATTGTTCTGCTGGAAGACCCACTTGCGGCCAATTTTCAGACTGATTACTGAAAAATTTACATTTTCTTAACTGAGTATCTTGATATTTCTTAGAATTCATTATGCTGTCAACGATAGTTCATTTTCCTGTCCCATTTGTAGCAAAACAACTCCATACGATGATGGAGCTGTCGTTATTTTTCATAGTTGAGAGGATGTTATGTTCTTTGAAGCAGCACCTTTCGGATGTTGGAAATAGCTGTTTCTATTTTGGCCATAAAGGCTGATAAAGCACAAAGAAACCTGGCTGTACTTCACTAAAAACAGTCTTGATAAATAATATGATTACTTGAACCATGTCCTGTGGACAGATTAATTAAAAATCAAACCTTTTGGCCATCCTGAAGGTGCTGCTTTCAAGGAACAGAACATCATCCAAACTGTGAAAGATAACAGTTGTGCCTTCATAGTATGGGTTTGTTTTGCTAAAGATGGGACAGGAGAATGAACTATTGTTGATAGCATAATGAATTCTGATATATATCATGATATGCACTTAGAAAACGTAAAGCTTCCACTTATAAGCCTGAAACTTGGCCGCAAATGGGTCTTCCAGCAGAACAATTACACAAAGTATACAAGCAAATCCACTAAAAATTGGTTAAAATGTGTCAAATTTAGGGTTCTAGAATGGCCTGGACAGTTTCCCGATCAGAACCCACTAGATATGGCTTGGTCAGATTTGACAAGACATTCCACGTCAGACGACCCACCAGCTTACGAGGGTTAAGAAAATTCCCTCTTGAAGAATGGTAAAAAATCCCACCGATAATCTGCCAATTGTTGGTCCATAGCCATAGGAAATGTTTGGAAGCATTTATTTAAGCAAAAGGAGACCATACGAGTTGTTGATTATATACGTTTCAGAAGGGTTCAGAAACTTTTGAACACACAGTTTTGGAGACTTTCATCATAAAATCATTTATAAATGTCATTATTTGTTATGAACAGTTGTTCACACATAAAAGATGGTGTTCAGTTTTATTATGAACCCAATTTATAAGCTATATCTGTGTTTGTTAGAGAGTTGTGCACAAATAAGGTAAGAAGTGCCAGGGGTTCAGAAACTTTCAGGCACAACTGTACCAATGTGCTCTGTTTTCAAGTTGCTCTCCTGCACGGGTACTTGAAAAAAGCTAAAATTTTTTACAGGAAGACAAATGATAAGGGGGTTTAGTGCAGTCATATTATTTCAGATAAAAAGAGAGTAAAAGGGTCGTATGGGAAAGTTCAAAGAAACCCAAATGTGTATTTGATAAGCAAGGTTCTCTAATAAGCATGAGAGAAGACTTGTTTATGGTGTACAGTGATAAACTGTAATGTGGAGAACCAAAGCAAAGAGAAAAATAAACAGGATACACAGTATTGGAGGAGGAAGCACAGATCATCCCCCACAAGAATAAGAGGAGAGGAAGATACAGTGGGAAGTACCCAAAATAAGGTCTCTGACAAACAGTCATATAATATATGTGTGAAAATGGATTACTCTGATTTATTTATCGAAAGAATGCAATCAAAAGACAGTAAAAAGCTGCTAAGCTATTTCATTGTTGAAGACGTTGTTTGTCATAAATTCAAATATATTTTAGGAGGACAAGAACGGAAAGGAGTATTTTTTCCCAACAAAACAATCTAGCAGCAGGTCCATGATATTTAAAGCCAGCCAGATGATAAAATGTCTACCACAACAGGTATGAAGTATGCTTAAGATTTCTCTGCTTATTCAAAGTCATTTCTCAGATTGATGCAAATTTTGAAAAAATGGATTTCATTTTGGCCTTATGAAACTGAGCAGGATTTAACCTGTTATAAAAGACATATTGCTTTTCAGCATGAACCACCACCTCAAGAGGGATTCATGTCATCAGACAGACATGTAAAAGCTTTCATTGTGTTGCTGTAACTGTCATTAGCCCACAAGTGGTTAGAATGACCCCTGGGGTCATATTGTCCTCCGGCACTTGCTTAAAGTGCTGCCCGTACTCATATCTGACAAGCATGTCATTGGCTGGTCCTGAAAGGGCAAACCTGTAAGAAATCTATTAATAAATCTGTTGACAGAATTCCTTCTCTCCTCATTCATGTCCTGACATTAACATGGTAAACTGATTTTCATTGGACTGGAAGGAATACCCCACATAGCCAACAATAGGTCAGCTAATTTAACATTTCCTTCCAGCTCATTTCCGTCACCATAATTTCTACCACCATAACTTATTATTTCATTTACTTTTGTAAAAATTCAACAGTTGTATATTAGGCATAAACACAAACTTCCAAGTGATCTTTGATTATCTAGCATGACTGATAAATGTTTGATATACCACTCAAATATTTCCAAACTGAGCTGCAGTGACTGAGCTGGGTCTACTATCAGAGGACATAAACAACCAAACCATAGTCAAACATGCCCCAAAATGCCGGTAATGTCCTGAGATCACTACAAAATGTCAATATTATCATTGCTGGTTGTGCCTAGTGAGTTTGTGGATTTACTGTCCATCATAAATACATTCTGATAAGGACATCGAGGGCATTCATAGCTATCACAGGATTACAAGCTCTATGAATGGCTTTCAGAAAGTTCTTACCAATTTTGCCAATGGACCTTTCTATTTGAAGTAGCCGAAAGAACTTTTAACATAACAGATTTCTGGTAATTTGCTTTCGTATCCATGCCAGTGTTTACGTCACTGTACAGTTGCCATGGAAATGAACCCTCGGAATGCACAGCGCAGGTTAATTATTTTGAGACATTTAAGCTTGAGATAAAAAATTGTATCGTAAAAAAAATTGGTGATGAGCAGCAGTATTTCTTGATATGTGTAAAATTATCCAAGCAATATGAAATAGTGATTTTTAAGCACTGAGTAAGCTCCTATCAAACCACTCATTTTTGGCTTACAAAGGCATTTTATTGAACAACCAAAATAGCCTTGAACAATACAGTCACATCTCAGTCTAGCTCAGGCTATCCTCGCTTATCTCCATCTGCCCACTGGTAGTTATCAGAAAATGACGTCCATTGCGGGGGTGATATCTCAATTGAGCAATCAATTTTTAAAATGTATCAGATGGGCCTAAAAAAAGGTTGGTCACATTAGATGTGAAGTAAAGATTTCACTGACGAGAGCTCTGTCAATAGCAGATGGCATTTGGGAGAAATGTGAATCAAGGCAACAGGGGCCATTCTGCTATTCTAAAATCTTGCATATTGGCATTCCAAGCCTCAAGCCTCTAGTGGAACTGCTTACCTGTAGCTAGGTATAGACTAAATTGGCTAAAGTTTGGAAATATATAACCAAGGAGAGCTCTTGCAAAAGAAACAAGAGCTGGTACTGGCTCCACATCCCCCATGCCCTGCACAATCTACATCAACCTCAACAACAGTAGTGTATTCCCACAGTTTTCATGAATGTGTAGTTCCATGAACACCACTAGGGGCACAATAGTGCAAACCTGCATGTGGTGACACCTATGAATGGCCTGGCTTACCAAATTTAGAAATGGTGGCAGTCCCAGTCATGCTCACAAGGATAGCTGGGAAATAAGTTAGCTTCCTACATTCATATGATTTAATTGTAGATTTGACAAGTTAATGGAGTTATAAGAACCTGTGGAAAGTATGAACATTGTGCATGGTGAGGTATTGGAGATTTTTGATGGAAACCATGACATGGAGACTGAAACCATATCCTCCATGCCATAGCATGGGGGATAATTACTTTGTGTCACTTCACATTTCAATTCACCCTCCTCTATAAGACACTTTCAAAAATACATACATCAATATGAATGAAGGCCTACACTTCTTGTATATGATCTGTGCATAAAGAAATTTGATTTCTGGTATTGAACATCCATGCAGAATCTGTCAAAAATATCTAAATTTATTTGCACTGCATCATAAATATTGTCATCTAGAAACAGATTAAGATATATAGAGATTAAAAATTGAACTTTATACATTTTTGTGCTGCATGATAGGTAATGTATGAGCTGTATATATTTCACAGAAAAAATATAAATGACAACCACACCCTATGAATTTCGGCTTGCCAAATGTGCAATCATGTGTACTGCTCTGCTTATCAAAATGTATTATTAGGTGAAATATATAACAATTTCTTTGATATCCTACTTATTCTGAGAATGTGTGGATGTTAGACTTCTATGAGAGGGATTTTGGAGCTGTGCACCACATCACGTTTGTTTGTCTGTTTGTTTGTGTTTTACGCCTCTGCAGTGCCTTAGTGGGCTATATCAAGACAGGCGATCGCCGTATGATGATGAGATGAGAAGACTGAGTCTGGCACATACCCTATTAATTCTGGGATGCCCAGGGTCTTTCAGTTGCCCCAGCATAGAATACTGGATACAACCCGCCTCCATTTAATGTCCCATGGGCTCGGACCAAAGTGAGTTCCCGCACTTACCCACTACATCCGTAGGAAGAAAACAATTCACAAAAAGTCCTGAGCAAATGCAGTGTAATAACAAGCAAATGATAGCTTCCAAATCTGTACAATAGACTCAATTTGATGTATGCCTTTATGTATTAAAATAGAATATTACATGTATGCCTATTTTTATTTTTGCTTGGTAGCCGACACCAGTTTAGATGACTAGGTGATATAATGAGGTGGGATGACAACAAAGGCCATAATTGTGATGTTTTATTCATTCCAATTTGTGAGAAAGATGACCTTAAAATTATTTCAAAATGGTACTTAGAATGTATCAAGGTCATATTGACATGTGAATATCAATCATTTACACATAAGTTTGTTCTTTAGCATTACTTCTCATATTGTTTTCTAGTCTGGATGGAACCACACTCAGAAGTATATGGTTTTCTCTTTTCTTATTTTCCAGAAATTGGTTACTACATGCATGTAGTCCTCTTCTCTGTCATTATATATCTTTTTCCTTCCCCTTTCTTTTAAACACTTTTATGTTTTCTGAAACAAGGGCTGCTCAGAATAATCCAAAAACCATTTCCTTTTCTCTTTGTCTGCCACGTTTTTATTGTATGATTTGTATCCATCAAAAGAATTTGTCATCTAAATCTTTTGTTGATGTATCTATATGATGCCCTTGCATTTACATTGTGCAGTACATTAGCTCATACCCCAGTAGGTTACCTGTTATTATAATCCATGAGAAAGCTGTCAGCATTTTCTCAGCCACAAGTCTGCATTCTCCGGTCGTTCTGTTTGACATTAAGATATTCCATAGCCCTAAATCAATATTGGTTCACCTGTCAGAATCCTTTTTCATCTTTGTTGAATTTCTGTGGGGGAGTCTGTTTGCTATTCCGCCTTTGTGAATCCGCAACACATGCAGCTCAGTTGCTCACGTCGTGGGAGGTTGTGTTTATAGCATCATGGGCATGCATAATTTTTCCTTCAAAATTCAATATGATTCACATTATTTGGTTTTTTGTGTATTATGCATATGGTTAATATCAATGAAAAATGCATATTTGTTTCAGATGATTCAGGTGAATTTTCAAACTTCAGTTATATATACTTGTAACACCTTCGTCCGTATTGATGACATGCTTTATGCAGTGTTCTATTGCAATGAATAACATATAATAAAGTTCTTGAAGCTGACAGTGGGAAAAAGGCCGAGATACATTTCCTCCATGATTCATTTTTCTTTTTGACAACACTTCTGACAATTCTATCATTGACGACACACATTTCCGCTCACCAAACATCATACAAGGCTTATGCTGGTCAGTGCCATGTTCTTTGGGCATATTAGGTGTCCTTTTTATCACAACAGAAGCTGCCATGTCTCATTATGGTGTCACATAATGGCACAAAGGCATGTCCTGTGTGCAAACAAAGGAAATTATTTGATTTTCAGCTATGGCTCGGGCTCTGCAATTGTCATGGAAACATGGCTGTTCTGCATTCTCAGAACCCTGCACTGGTATGTGGTCAGATAGGTCAGGTTTTTATCAAGATGATCACGGACACCGACAGATGGTTAGATGAATACATTTATCTATAGAAAGTTACGGACTAGAAATTTGATACTTTTGCACCTCCATATTCATTAGCAGTCTAAATCACAAGTTCATAGGACATATTTTGAATTGTTATACCTCAATTAATCAGCTCATATTTACTGCTCTAAGACTTCAACAAGCCATTGTCTCCCAATCCACACTGGCAAAGTAATACGGTGTTAAACAGAGAATTGACTAATTAATTCTTGCAAAATTGTGCAAAACTATCGCAGAATAAGTTAATAATGTGTTGATCAAACTCTACTTCATGAAACTCTATCATTTGTTCAAAGGTCATCATCTTCATCATGACCTTCAAGTTCATGAATCACACAAAACCCTAGGAAAGTTTACATTTTTCAGGTTTAGAATTACACCACCAGAATCTGAAGTTTATCCAAGTATAAACATGATTTGCAAATTGCATTAATGGTTGATTATTGCCTCAGGCGTACAGTACAACTCAAAATAAAGTATGATTACCCCAGCAGGAAGGAAGAATTAGCCACTACTTTACCCTTCTACACCTTTTGACTACCTCTGAATCACTTCCTACTTTTACCTACTTCAAACTACCTTTAAAATTACATCAAATCATAATTAAACAACACCAATTTCAACTCAGTCACCCCCATTGTGTTTAATTTACTTGAAATTTTGCACCTCTGCTAATTGCAGTTACATTGGTAGCTGTCTAAATAGAGTTCTTAATGTGGGCTAAGGTTGTTGTAAGGAGTCAAAGGGGTGGGGAGGAGAAAAGAGGGCAAAATAGGTAATAAACAGAGGACTTCTGACAGAAAATTTTCTTACTTTATTTTGGGTTGTACTGTATTCACTGATGACCTTTTACCTGAAGGTCATTGAAATTCTGACCTTTTGAAGGACGAGGCAAAGGTTACACACAGACGCAAGCTAGCCTTCAAGGTGTCAAGCATCGTGTGGGCAGTTCAAAAGCCTTGGCATTAAACCCTGACAAGGTGCCATTAGCTGACCAGTAGAAAAGGTCAAGCTAGGTCACTGGCCATCAATTAAAATAATTCATAATTGCTTTTTACAAAAGGTCCCGACTATCAACAATTGCTTAGTATCAACAATATGGCTATGTTTACATCACTGCATTGCTAATTGATAGAATCACATAATATTATTTGCCATTCCCGTTCATTACCTTTTACGTAACTCCCTCTAAAGTCCACATTTTCCCTTATTTTGTCAATATCTTCCAATGATGCAGTGAAATTGGTTAACAAAAATATTGGAACACATTCTTACAGGAATTTAAGCTGAAGAAATCAATTCTTTATCAATCTGGAGAAGTGTCTTTGCCACATGAGACATTTGTAATCACTGCATGGGGTGTTAACTGCAAAGAAAAGTCTGTGTCCTCTCAGCCTGACTCAGGATGTCAACATCAAAGGCACTGCAAATTTTCAATTTTTCTCTGGGACTTGTCCCTCATTTTGTGAATATTGGTGCCAATGACAAAACAGAGCTTTACTACAGAGAAAGGTCCACCTTTTTGCTGCAGAGGCGTAAAACACACACAAACAAACAAACAAACAAAGGTCCACCTTTTTCATTTATCATGGACTCATTTCTGCGGCAATTTAAAATAGCAAAATCCTTGTGTTTGTAAATGTCAGCCACCAATGCACATAATAACTTTTAAAATCTGAATCTATAGGTAAGTGTAAATTCATAAACAAAAACTTGAGTTTACAGTAACTCTCAAATGACATTCAATGACATTGGATAAAATGTTGTATAGAAGAAAGTCCCCTACAAAAAGGTATCACTCTTTAGAGAGCATAGGCCCGCCATCTTAAAATAAGGCAAGAGTTTCACATTTTTTGCATTGTTTTATAACTTGGAATTGCACTGTTTAAAAAAAAAAACTGTACATAAAGATATTAAATTAAAAACATCAGAAGGGTTGTTGAAAGCAGGTCCGATTGACTTCATGTCTTTTGTTACTTTTTGTTGATAAAGAAAATATTAAGTATTAATTAAGTATGATTTTTTGTTAATTTTCCTAAAACCGATTGCTCCTACAAGTCAGACTGTCTTGGGAAACTGTTTCTTCTATCAGTCATGTATGATGCACATGATGAACTGACTGCAGACTAAGTTGTTAAAGGTGTCTGCATCTAATATAAAGGTATATCCCATTATTTTGTTGTATCTACTTGACCGATCTTCACCAAATTCCAATCATATGCTCCTTTGATGACATTCACAATCGCTGGGTCCTGGGTTCAAATCCAGTTCTTGCCGGGTCCACTGGGCCTATGTTGGATGGCTGTTTCAATCATCCTTTGCCTCATTGCCGGGTCCTCCTCCTGTCCTAATTAGCCTACCAAGTGCATAAATAAAGGACGTAAAGCCTGAAGCATCTATCTATATTGATGACATTCAGACATGTCGACACATTATGCACTGTGCACTGACCATTTACAATGAAAAATAATAATATGGGAGCGAATAAAGAAGTTTTATTGATATGGCAAAATTTAAACAGCTGTCGATTTTTTTTCTATAATTTCGTTGAAACTAAAACTACGAGCATTGCAGACTGATAGTAAGGTTATCAGATAAGACAATTATATTAATTGGGTTCTTTGCATAACTGCTGACTGAGTAACAACCCACTTGAAGTCATTCAAAGGTATTTGAAATTGTCACGCCACAGGACTTGTAGTTGCTAATGAAAGAAGCTCCAACATAGAATGGTCCAATAAGCTCAATGAGGCAGAAACTTGGGAATTAGAGAAAGCCCAAGTGGCTTAATATTTGTTTTTTCTATTGATATTTTGGAGTATGATTTATCCTACTGCTTCTAACCAGTATTGTGTCTCAATAATGAACTTAATATCAGAAAATTAGATTTTTCTGGTAAGTGAATTTCTAGTTTATTTCGACTTCATTTGGCCATCCTCGATGTGCACTATTGTAAGTCATCTCTGTTTATGGTCAATGATGTTCTAATTAAATTATGGAAGGTTTGTATCTTTTGTCTGTATATAAATATAAATGCTTATTCTGTTAGGTTTTCTACGCTTAATTACCTCATGCTCACTTTCAAATCTAACACACAGCTGCATTGGTCTACTTCATTCAACATTTAGGCACCACCATTTAATCTTAAGGATGGGGGCTTGGAGTTTTTCTGAAATAAATAATTTCTTGTTCAGTTTTGGTGAAATAAATAAATTCTTTTTGGGCAGTCTTGAAATAAATAACTTCTGGAGGAGATATTTCTTAATAAGGCATTGCTTGATATGGGAATGAATATTTAGCGACTTAGTGTGCTTGAAATAAATGATAATGGCCGCCGTAACCGTGAAATAAACAATTTCCCGCTGAGGAAAACTCCAAGCCCCCCTGATTATTAAATTGTTGCCCCCTTATGCTTCAAACAGCCTTTTAATACCTCCAACACTGTAAAGAGGACTGAGTGCAGGTGCTGTGAAATTGATTGATGACTTCAGTAATTTGACATGGCGCTTGATGGGATACATTGTTCAGTACAGTGATGTACATTGAGGCTAAGAATTTTAAGTTTGAATCCGACAACTTTTGCATCCTTTTGGTGTTTTTAAAAGAAAGCTTACGGAGAGAACAGCTTCATTGTTCATCTACAGACAATCTGAAACTAAATGACCTCGTAGTTTTCATCTATAAAGCTAAGCTTGCAAAGTGTCATAAATTTTAAGATTAATTAATTGATCCAAACTGAAGAATTGCATTACAAGTAAAGATGATTGAAGGTAAAAATGGAGTTTGGTTTTTATGGCTTACAATTATGGTAATAGGAGCTACAGGTTTCTGAGCTGTACCACATTTCACTGTCGAGCCCTGTGTTTCAGATGGTGGAGAGATTTCAGCCATTTCCTCAAAGTCTTTTTTTCGCTCCTGCAAATGAAACATTACTCAGCGTCGACACCTCTTTATGAGCAACCAAATGAACTTAATATGAATTCCTGCATTAAATGGCATAGAGGATGAACACCTCAATTATTCATCTAGGTTATGCACTCAAAGAGACACAAATGTATAATAAATAGAATGCTGCAACCGAATAATCATCTGTAATGCGTAGTAATCATCAATCATGCTTTGGCAGTAAAAACATCCCCATAATTATCCATAGACAAAGATAAACAGGCCATATAATCAACCTCACAGGATACAAAATGCAATACTTCAAAGTTTGAAGAGCAGGTTTTAAACAGGGATAACAGTTTTTCTGATGAGAAATTTTAAGGATTAACATAATTGCCAGGGGCATGTTTGTCTCCCATCGTTCATCAGCTCTAAAGTAAACAGTTTATGCAATTAAAAACAAACTTTTAAAATCAATTACAGCAAGAACAGTGGATACCAATTGATTAGCAGCTAAATAATTAGGTAAACTGGCATATTTGCCTTTGGGGGCTATGGCTTAAAAGCCGCACACATTGACAAATGTGCCAAGTAAACACGTCCTGTTGCATAACCAAAACGAAAAGCAACAAATAATATTTTGTGAAATAAGTTATTGGACGTAAAAATTATTTACAAAATGAACACTATAACTCTAAAGGTAATTGGAAAATATTGGAAGTAATTGATGTGTATGTTTCCATCGAGTGTATACAGAAAAACCTTGTATGTGAATCACTGCACTGATCAGAGGCATGGAATTTCTGCTATAATTATTATGCTTGTATAGACACCTAGTTATGGCTACATAAAAGGGATATATTTTTAAGTATACTTAAAAACATTTATAACCATAGAACAATCAGCATTATCTGATCTGACCTACATGTATAATGTACCTGCAAAGAAATGGTTAATGAAAAAAAACGTGTTCTTCAATTGTTCTGAACTTTCGGAATCTTATTTCATTGATCTTATTTGGACATCACTTGTACCATAATAAGACTTGCCTTCACACATACTCCTTAAGTAATCCCTCGCAAGGCTTTACCAGGGTAGATAAATACTTAGTTGAAGTTCATTAAGATGATGATCAGGTAAGGCTTGTATCAGATACTCTGATTTCATGAACGTCTAGACAGGGCCGGATCTAGGGTCCAGGAGGCCCTGGGCACTAATGGGCACTGAGGCCCCCATCTCAACTGAAAATTTGCAGTACTAAAATGCAGATTTCAGAAAAAAAATCAAACACAATGTTAAAATACTTGTGTACGCCCAAGAGTTTCGAAATAAATAACTTTGCTGGGACCTCCAGCATTGAAACTTTGTGATAGTCATAGAAAATTTGAGATTACTATTCTTAAGCTAAAAAAGACACCCTTCACCCTCATTGTAAGGGCCTGTTACTGGAATACAACGTTTAAAACTTGCAAAATTCCAGAAAGGATGGCCATTTTCTCTGTTTGACCATGTTGACAATAATAATTCTAAAGAACCACTCAGTAAATTGACAAAGTTTGAGCCTTTATGGCAATGCATGTGAATGAAGCATTAAATTTAAAAAAAAGTCAGTTTACCCAAAAATGGCGGCAATCCAAATGAGCATAACGAAAAACAATTTGGCCATATATCTTGAGCACTAGCTGGCTACAATTGCAAATGATTAAGATATTTAAATGTTTGAATTGAATTGAATGTTTATTAACTTCATCAGAATATAATATACAGATAATATGTGTGGTGTACACTCTTCATTAAAAATGACTAAAACCCTCCTGTGCTCCAAGTCCAACAACTTTTTTTGCCCGAAAGATCAACAGGTGTCTCAGAGGCCCCTCTCTATTTATGCTCAGAAGCACCATAAAGACACTTTTGACCAAAAAAATAAATTCTGTTCCTTTGAATCATCATTCATGGCAACACAGACTCGTTATTTATGATTATGGAACTCCAGTGCAAAGATAAATGCATCTTAACTTCATTTTTTAAAAATGATTAGTTTAACAATGCAATTGAGGATCCTACTCCAAGTATATATTTTCAGCTTTTTTTTACGTAATTAAACCAAATAGTATAAATGCAGAATGCAGATCTGTGTATAATGCATTTTTGTCCCTAAGAAATATTCAGAGCATTTTTATCAATGATTAGACATTTCTACAGACAAACCTGGAAGACATGGGCTGCAGAGGGGGCCTCAGAGCGACCATTTGTGTCAGTTTTTTTGGTTTCTAGAAAATGCTAGCCCTGAACACAGGATACCAAAATGCCAGTTGCATCCAACTCCCTTTTAACCAAGGCAGGATCACATAATTAAAAAAAAACAAACAACTTGACGATCAAATGGTGTTTGATGTACTGTTGTGGGGGCCTCAAACTCAGAGAGCTGAAGTTGGATGTTTTATGACTTTGTAAAAGCGCGGAAGTGCCCTTGACCTTTGATCTTATTTTCCAAAATTTTGTGAGGCCCCCCTTGCCATGTGGGGCCCTGGGCACAGTGCCCACTGTGCCCTATGGATAATCCGGCCCTGCGTCTAGATTAGCAACTGGATGAAAGTTTGAAACTCACATGTATATTGTATGCACGTTGGTAGTTATAGTGTCCCTGATATTATTTATGATATACTTTTACCTGGACCTTACAACCGGTACTTGTTTTCATTAACCAAGTCCTCCTTGTTCGGCTTGCATCTTTCAATCAATGAAAATCTGTGAAATGGCACACAACATTTAAAGTAATGATATCTGAGCTTTTGAATACTCTTGATCCCAAATATATCCATGATTTGTTGTATTTTCAACAAGACCTTCAGCAGAGTTGTTGAAACGTCATATTAAACGAAAATGTAATTCTCAGTGACTAATAAAACTACACGCACTATGTTTCCTATTCTTGCATTGTTTTTTCTCTTCTCTTCTCATTCGTTTCATGCTATTACTGTCCTATCACTGTAAACCAGTCCACTCTCATTGATGCTTTTATTAGAAGGCTGTGCTCACCATACATCCTTAGGCTCCTTTGTACTTGCTTCTAAGACCCTTTTACTTACTTTTTATGATGTAATAAACCACACTACAACCCCCTTCAACTTCACATTCTGCCAAATTAATTAACTTTTCAAGTTTCTGCACAGGATTGCAAATTGAAAACCAACCCCCCGGTATGCCTATGCAGCTAGTGTTGGCGACTATAGTATAGAAGGTTTCACACAAGTGGCAATACTAGTTATCATAAAGAGATTTAGTCAAGTCTTCATATGTGTACATCTATTATTTTTGGCTGTTTTTAAGTTTTAAACGTTCATATAAATATAGTACAGTTTTTTCAAAGAGAGTGACCAATATCCATTGACATCCCTATAATCCTTGACGATGATACCATCAGGGTCTGCAAGTGATGGTTGAGGGAGTAATCTTGTCCTCCGACATAAGTGAGGCCTGATTTTTAGCTGCCTTCTCTGGTTACCAGCAGATGATAGAAACAAAGGCATCTTGAAAACAGATCCATCTAAAAATGACCAAGTCTTTCTTTTCCCTGCTAGCTTTACCCATTAAAAGGATGTGATTAATAAAATTATTTCCTGGCAAAGCTGGTCCTAAGACAAATGTTTTATTTAGAGCAATCTACACATGATATTGAAGCAATCCTGAAGTGATGAAATAGGGGGCCAATAACCACGACAAGAGGTTACGGCCCAATCCTGCTACAAAGCTACAAAGCTATTTAGAGTCAATTAAACCCATGACATTGTGTTATTCTCTGCAGCTCAGACCACCATACTATAAATAGTCCCATAAGATACACCGTAAAACCCAGAACCTTCTTTACAGGGGGGTGACTCAGAATGCTCCATACAACCACAACTAGTTCTGAAAGCATACATACATTCACTAGAGTGTCAGAATCTTACTTCTGGAACATACATGTATGTCCTTTCTTTTGAAAAACCAATAGCGACTCGTAGTCCCAGCCATGGATCCATAAAAATGGCTTTAGTTGAAGCTAGCTGGCGCTATGATCCTAAATTAAGCACCAATGTGACAATCTCACAATTAGTGATAAAACTGGGTAATTGTCTGGTTGCCATGGAAACTGGTGCTTAGGAATTTGGATCATTGTTAAGGCTATTTTATGACTATCTGCATCTTGTCAACGGATTCTGTAACAGGACTGCTGCTAACTCTGAGGTTGAGAGCATGGATATGTGACAAAAAATTTAATGAAGGAATGAAATTGATGTGATAGCAACTATCAACTATCAATGGAGACACTCAATGCAGGACCAAAATTTGTCTTCATTACAAAGCATGAGGCATTGTTATTCGTCTTAGTCTATAACATACAGCATATTGGAAAAGATGACATATTTATCAGTGGCAAATGAGTCATAAAAAACTCAAAAAGTCACAGTGTCACAGTATTTTGAAGTTTTCTCCCTGCCTTGCAAAACTTATTAATAAAGTACAAATTATTTTGAAATCCATAGATTCCATGTGGTAACACTAAAACCAATTCAGCCCTGCTGAAAAGGCAGAAATTTTGTAGGCCCGAACCACACGAAGAAGGATTGATGTGTTCAGGCAGACATGTAAAAGCTTTCTTTATGTTGCAGAAACCGTCATTAGCCTTCAAGTGATTAGATAGACCCCGATGTAGGCTCATATTGTCCTCCACCACTTGCCTGATGTGCTGCCTCTACTCATATCTGACAAGCATGTCCTTTACTGGTCACAAGTGCGCAAGCCAGTGAGCATTCTCCTTAAATTCATCTCTTGAAATAATTCCCTCATGCATTCCACATGAAGTCCTGGCATTTATAACCAACATTTTATTTGGACCAGTAGGAATACTGCATATAGTCAATAGTAGGTCAGACTATGTAACGCTTCCTCCTTCTCCAGGTTTCTTCTGCCTCCTCGGCTCACTTAAAACATAAATTTTCAAGTATGGATGATGCTAGATGTACCTCTCAACCATTTCCAAACCGGACTGCAGTGACTGAGCTGGGTCTACTATCAGGGGACATAAACAACCAAGCTATAATCAAACATGCCCCCAAATGCTGGTAATGTCCTGGGATCATCATAAGATGTCAATATTATCATTGGTGGTCGTGTCTAGTGGGTATTGTGGATTTACGGTCCATCATAAATACATTCTGATAAGGACTAGGAGGGCCATCATAGCTCTCACAGGATGACTAAAAGCTCTCTGAACGGCCTTCAGAAAGTTGCAACCAATTTTTCAGATGGACATTTCTATTTGACAGGGAATAAAGTTAGTGAAAGTCTCTGACTTTCAATGCTGTGAAAGACATGGATCTTAATCTGTGGGATATTGAATTCAGGAGTGGAGTGTAGAGCTCTGCTATGCATGCATTGCGGCTTACTATTGAAAAGTTGGCAGTGAACATTTCTGCCACATAAGCCCATTGCCTTGTTTTGTAGACAACGGCTACTTAGGACGCATTTGCCCAAGAGACCAGGGCTGCTTTGCTTCACACTGAATTACATTATTGTACAGTGTAAAAAGGAAACTGACACAACCTTCGGATAATGTTTCCTGTCAGAAAAAAGGGGCTAATAGGGAGTCACTGGCACTAGTTGTTATAAATTTCATTATGGAGATACACACAGTGCACTCTCAAGTCAGGTAGTTGACTTCAATTGATGGTTAATTCATAAGTCAAATTTAAGTAATTAAACAAATGGCATGTAATAAAGACATATTAAACATATTAGACATGAATAATATATGTAATGAGAGAGCTTTACTGCATATATGCACGTTACCCAAAGCCAGCGAAGGTACAAAAAAGGGAAACGAGTGATACATGAGACAATTTAATGCAATGCAGGGGCAATGCTCGGAGAACTGTTTGAATTTTTAACTGAGGGGCAACAGCAACAACAATATCATGTTACATTCCTTGTTGTGATTCAGCTCTTAAGATATTCACAACATGATTCGAACAGTATACAAACTGAAGTACATTTCACAAAAAAACCCACAGCTTGAAACTTTTTCATCAGTCGTTCATTCCTGTTTGTCTCCTATATTTCCTGAATGATGCAAGTTTTGATTTTTCTAAACTAATTTGAATTATTGACAAATGCTCTGGAAGTTCTAAGCATTGTGCTGCGTTTTATAAATCTACTATTTGCAATCAGCAACATAATATACACTTTGATCACGACAATCAACGAACTGGCTCATAATTCTCTCAAAGCAAACTCCCACTATGTGAACAACTGAACAGCTAGCATAGCAGGGCACAACAGCAGAATATCAAATAGACTCCCCAAAGAAGTTCAACAAAAATCAGAGAAGATAATCAAAGGTGAACAAATACTTTGCTTTGACGATGGAATATTGTAATACCAATTGCAATGCATAGAGAAAGAACACCTGTAGCTTGAACAAATTTAAGCTTTCCAATGAATGATGACAGATTTAAAGATCATACTGTCAGATCATTGCCATTGAGGGTGCATAAATTTCTTGAATGATAAATAAAACACATGCTTGTCTGCTGCTCTTTTCTTGAACCAGTAAAGCATGGCAGTGGAACAAAATTGGGTCAGTGATAAAAGTGGAAAAAAAGTATTTATTAACCATTTATTATGTCCTCCTTAATATATGCCCAAGTGTTGTGCCGATTCCCGAAACATAATTTTGGTTTCGGTTGTACCACTGCAACTGAAACTCAGACAACCGAGTCTTTCGGTTGTCATATTTTGTCCAATTTTATTACGAAAATGATGAAATAATCACCAAAATGTTGATCTGGACACTCTCCCCAAATGAGCTGCAGCGTTGAATTTCCAGGCCGAAAAAAGGTTTGTGGACTGGCTGCTAAACCAAGGATCATAAAATCATGTTATACATTGCGAATTTTTGTGGATTTGTCTATAACCGCAACAGAAACCTCGGTTCTAAGGTAGGAAATGACTGAAAACCGAACCGGATGAGAAATATCATAACCCCCTGACACCAATATGCCCTAAAGAGTGGAAAAAGTGGCTGTCTTACCTACCAACCCATAATGAACCTTCCTTTAGACATAGCCTCTAGATACAAGAATGAATAATGTAAAACTAGCTATAATCAAGACTGCTTCCCTTTCCGGATAGGAATTCTACTCAAAGACATAAATTGCCAAATAAATTGCTCTATCTCGACAGAGGCAGATTAGATTAGACAAATAGAAACTGCTGAATGTATTATTTTGTGGTTATAGGTACTGTGATATCAGATAACCGTCTATTTGGGCAGCCTTTGTTGAGTAGGAACCACATCTATAATGAACCAGTAGCTATATGGTAGAAAAAAAGAGAATGAAAAGAAAAAGACAGTCTTAGATGTTTGCATAATATAATGACAGACTTTGTTTAAAGAAACAGGGTTATCTAGAAGCTTGGCTGTTGTCATCTGCTTGACCACAAAAATTGGTTAGTTGTGTAAAAATGAAAAAAAGCTACATCATCAATTTTACTTGTTTAAGAAAAAGGTACTGATGTATCGACAAATTTGTAAATGAAAAATTAAAGAGATAGCGGAGTATCTCTATCCTCGATGAAAAAAATGTATATAGCCATATGAATGTATATTCATTTTGTCAGCTATATCCATTGATTCCATTCGGAAATTAATCACACAGACATTCTACTTGCTGTGATGTGGGACACCCATCACTGAAAATGTCTGTGTTTTCAGAATGATGTATAGTCCAAGTAGTCCAAGTACAATGTACGTACCCTTCAATACACAGACAAATTAATGAGATTACAAAAGCAGCAAAAAACCAGGCCAGTTACAGGTGATTTCATTAGTACACGATTCTCAGGTTCTTGGCCACAAAATACATATCATTTTTGGTTAATCTGATTGGTTTAGAAGCAATAATGTCACACATCTCAAATGTCGCAGTGAGTCCCTGTTTAGCATTGATTTCTCACTATCAAGTGCATGTGAATGACCAGAATCACGTGCTAATGAAATCACCTGCAACTGCTGATGACTGATGGGAGTTACAAAAATATATCAATGAACTAATATGAATATTTTACGGAGATTATGACAGATTATGATATCACTTTATATAAAAGATACGGTGGTCCTTGCGTCACAAAAAACACACCTGCGGCAGTCATAAAACTGTCTCTCATCTAGGTAGCTGAAAGCCCTATTTATATGCAGTGGTCCCTGCGTTATAAGACCGCCCCTTCTGCGGTCATGAAGCGGTCTCTCGTGGGGGTGTGGTCTCTTGTCGGGGTGCAAAATGCACTAAAAATACTACTTGCTGCGGGAGGAAGGCGGTCACATAAGACAAGGCGGTCTTACAACAGGGGGTCTCATAACGCAAGGACCACTGTACAATAATCTATAAACACAATGCAGGAAAAAGGCAATCACATAATCGTTTAATAATGCAGAGAATATCAATATTTGACATAGAGAATAAATTATAAAAAAATATTGATGGTGTGATTCAAAGCAAAAAAAAAACATTGATTAAGTTTGTTGATTATTTATAAACATTTTAGAGATGCTACAAATTTATGATGTGAAGAATAAGATGATCAAATATAGATCTTCGAAATAAAGTTTGAAAGAAATTGTAAATCCACATCAAAGTGGCCACATCCGACAGTATTTCTGTACATCTGCTTTTGGAATCGATACCTTCAAGCAGTGATTAAAGGTGGAGATTTGGAAGGAATTATCCCCCGCAATATCTTTTACTCATGTTGTTTTAAGCGACATCCTCTCACATAATATACTTGTTGGCATCACCTCCAAGAATGTTAAACTAATTTAATTAATTCAATAAAGAGATATTGATAGGTAAGTTTAAACCATTACTCACAGCAATTTGTTGGAAAGTAGAAGCTTTCGTCTAGCATCCACTAGACTTTGTCAGCATTTGAATCTGGTGTTGATTGGTCATGTGAAAACTGTGTGTCACGTGACTGTTGTCTTATGATGGAGTTGTAGGTGCTCAGAAGGTGGTGTCAGCCTTGGTCCCGGTTCAGTGACGGTGATCTGCTGCGGATGTGTATGGCCTCCCTCCTTGCTCAAACCACTCAATAAAGAGCACTTTCTGCTCAAATCTTCTGATACATAGTGACTGTTATGTATGCAGGTTAATTGACAAGAAGTATCCTTCACACATTCACAGCAAAAGTGACACACATGAAAGGAATAATGTCTGGCATAGAACAGTAGAAAAACGGTAATAAGGATACCGGACCAGTATCTTATGAATTTTGATACCAGACCTTATTGCTAATATGAAGGCAAAGCCAAATTCACAGGGTGTGGCTCTTGTATTACCAGGTAGGTGAAGTGATTCAGTCGAGAAATTTTGATGTTTGAGTCTATGTACAATAAGGTGACAGTATGGTTTTTCAGAAGTCAAATGCCTATTTGTGGCTGACTATACCTGGGTGCAACTCAGCTGAGTCTGCTTGCCTCTGCCTATTCCGACTTCTGGTTCTGTAATGCAGTAAGATCTGCGGCTTCCAACGATGCAACAATGACTGTTGTCGTCCTCAACCAACTTCATCCTCAATAAAATAGACTGTATAGACTCTGGTTTCCATCCTCACATGTACATAAGAAGTGTTTTTTGACAAAACAACGACAACAACAAGCGCTGCTCAATCAGTCTCCTGGGACCAAGGCATCAACTCTGATTTTGTCTGATTATCCCAAAAGAAGAAGAAGAAGAAGAAGAAGAGTTAGTATGAATTTTGAAAAAAGAGATCTTACTCTTGCATGCTTGTTCTCTTGCTGCTCCTAAGATTAATTGATGCATGGTTTCGTATCAACGTCTGATGCGTTTGTCTCCACTGTGCCTTGCCTTTCAAAAACAACTTTTGATAACTTATGAGGAGATGCCTAGTCAATAGAGGGATCCATGCGCTGTTAAACAGATTGTCGTAAGACTAGTCATTCTCATGTAACCTCACCCCTTCGTTTGGTATAATTGTAGTGCACGTTGCATTAACAACCCAATGACAGACTGCCAGCTTCTTAACAGTCTTTTAACACAGGCTCAATGTGTAACATTTCATCAGAATGACATCATATCTTCCAGGGATGCATAGAATAGAATAGAATAGGATGACATTTTATTTAAAGTCAAGCAAATAACAATAACAATTAGCTCAATGAGCTATTATTCGACCAATAAAACAACAACAATAAAACAAACAACTAATTAATGATAAATAAGTAGATGATAAAATCAGAAAACATGCTCATAAAATTTAAAATGACTAAAATCATACAATTAGCCACATATGTAAATACATAAATAAAATCGATATCACAGATCTTTTATAGACAACATAGACTACAACTACACTGAGGTCCATCCCATCTCTTTAAAGCATTTTGAATGACTCAATGCTAGTACACTCCTTATAGACTGAAGGCAATAAATTCCAAAGATGGGCTCCATAATATGAAAATGTTTTCCTACCATACATAATTCTGTTAAAACGTGGTACAATCAATAAGCATGGATCTCTCATATCTCGGTCAATTTCTTTAACAACAAACATATCATTCATAAATGCAGGGTTTAAATTATAAATGCATTTGAATACCTCAATAGCAATACATTTTATCCTGTTTACAAGCATAGTTTTGGAATTAGCTAGTGTGTAATGACCAGTGAGAAATCTTAAAGCTCTTTCTTGTATTTTTTCAATTTATCTGGCTGAAGTTTTGCTGCAAAAATTCTAGACAATTGGACAAAAGTTAAAATTAGAAAGGATGAATGTCCTATACATCATCTCCTTTTCCTTTGTTCATTAGGTCTTAATGTGTTCATCAAAATTAAGATTTCTGTCAATGGTAATACCCAAGAGTTGTACTTTCTCACTGGTCCTTATGGTAACATCATCGATAGTCATACATTCTGGTAATTCAGTAATATTTCTTTGAGGTTTCATAAACATAACCTGAAATTTTTCTGGGTTAGCTTGCATATAATTGTCAACAAACCATTTCATCGTGTTTTTTGTGTCTTTGGTCAATAATTGAATAACTAACTCAATGCTGTTATGGCTGACACTCAGGGTGTTGTCATCAGCATAATTAAATAGTTGAGCACTTTCTATGACACAGAATAGATCATTAACAAATATATTAAATAAGAGTGGTCCCAGACACGACCCTTGTGGAATACCCCTCTTCAAAGTTAGCCAAGAACTTCTACAATCTTTAATTTTTACACATTGTTTCCGGTTAGACATATAGCTAGCCATAAATGAACATGCATTGTCGGAGACTCCATAACATGTTAGTTTTGCTAACAACAAACAGTGAGGAATCGAATCGAAAGCTTTAGATAAATCCATTAACAGAGTACCGACAAACTTATTATCATCAAGGGACTTTTTCCATGTATCAATCGCTAAAATCAAAACTTGGCTACAACCATGATTTTTCCTATATGCACCAAGGCGTTTGTCAAACAGGCTAGTCATATGACCAGTTATTTGTTCTGCAATAATTGTTTCCATAATCTTTGAGAAAATTGAAATAATACTTATCGGTCTGTAATTTTCCTTTTTCATATGATCTTTTTTCTTATATAATGGGGAAACTTCAGATTTTTTCATGTCATTAGGGAAAGTGTTAGTTTCAAATGCACTGTTTACAATTTTACATAGTAGACTTGCAACATTTTCTGTGGACATTTTAGCTATTTTTGGTGGAATGTTGTCAAAGCCTGTTGATTTGTTGGCATTAATCTTGTTTAAAAGTTTTAAAATATAAGTAGGTTCAACTTGATCAAAATCAAAGTTACTTGGGTCTCTGTGGATCTCCCTGATCTTAATAACACTTGCATGGCTGTCATAACATTCTAACACATCATTAAGATCTTCACCTAAGGCTGTCACAGGTTGACCAATATCATCAGCAATTGAAACAAAGAAATCATTCAATGTCTCAAACACCTTTTTCCTGTCACAAACAAACTCATTATCATGTTTGAGTACTATGTCAGCTGTTTTATTTGACTTTTTATCTGTGAAAAAAGGCTTAAAACACCTCCAGAAATCCCTGGGTGATGTGCTTTTCGAACAATATTTGACAAAATAATCTTTGATAGCTTTTTTCCTCATATTTGTCACTTTGTTACGATGGTAACGATAACTTTCCCATGTCTCATTATTCCTTTCTTTAAAATAAAGATTTTTATAATGATTGCGCATGTGCATAGCCTTCATGAGATCCGAATGCATGTAAGGTATCTTTTTACTATGAATAATTTTACTCTTAAGTGGTGCATACTGTATTAGAAAAACAGCATGGCATTCTTAAACAAGAAACACATTCATCAGAAACTTGGGTAGTTTCATAGTACAATAAGAACACAGTCAGAAAACATTCTTACAGACTATTCAAGATGCTGTCTCAACATCCAGAAATCTGTATTGTAAATTAGTTTGAACAGGAATGGCACTGTGCCCTGCTGTTGCCTTGATTCCGATTACACCCGAATGCCATCTGCTATTGACAGCTATGGGCTACTTATCGAGTCTATGCCTCATGTTTTTAATATGACACATTACACTGTATGGATGGAAGTTCTGCAGCAGCCTCCCAGCTTTCTTACAACCTATCATATAATATTAGTAATTGATTAATCATTTCTGAGGTATTTTCCATTCAGTTATTTGTATGATGAATCATATTCCATTTTTTATTCAAAGGCAGTTGGATGGGTCCATATTTGGGAACTCATTATATACTTCCATTGCTGTGTGTGTCAGGTTTTTTTTTTCCTGCAAATCACTAAAAACTATGGAAGATGTCCCAACTGGATTATAGTTGAATGTGAGATTTGTGAAGTTTTAAATCCTAGACCACTATTGTGACGGAGAAACAAGCATTTTCTAAGAGTACCCCTTGTTTTAGAAATGTCTTCAAGACAAGAAGCTAGAACTGAATACATATAATATAGGTCTTCTCATTTTGCATTGTCTCTAATATCATTGATCTTCTTGTGTAAGAAGTAGATTCAGAGGCGGTCTTTTACCATAATTTTTGTGTGATTAAAGGACCAACAACTTTAAACAATCACTTCCATTTAGGCCTACATTCAAGTTTCAGAAATATTTTGTGAAAACAACTTGATTTAAAATATGATACATCCAAAGGTTCGTTATTTTTTGTCACCATTTTTAGAGAAAAGCAGTTCTGGCCAAAATGTCACATTGATAATCACATACAATCTGCTATATAGGATGTGACAAAATAGCTACTTAATCGACCTCTCTCATGGGAAATAGCAATTTATATGGCACTTGTGACTTTTTCCATTTTTCATCTAAAACCTTTGGACTAGCTGCTTTATCAGCAATTGTCAAGTGGTTGAGTTGTGTCTAGAGCAGCCAGGTTTAGTCTAGCTTCATATAGAAAGGGATATACAGCTAATCGTAGATTTTTTCAAGGCGAGTCACCATAGGAAATTTGTATTGTGCTATTAATAGGTTAAACTTTGAGATCTTCTCAGGTAAATTAGACACTTGTTTCCAAAAGATTGTGATATTCATATTTCAAGTTCATAAACCAAAAACATAAACATTCACCTTCGTTTTACTGAGGAAAATGTTTATCATGTTAAGAAATTAATCGACAAGTGATTGAATACTGCAGCAGGCAGACAGACAGTTTTTAAAATATCGGAAATATTTCAAGGCAACTTCAAAATAATGTGGTCCTAAAGACATTCCAGCAATTACCTTGTCAAGTAGTTTGTGTGCAGCCAATTAAGCAATTTCCCTGCAATCTGTTTGTGAATTATCATTCCATAAAATGTTAAACGTGAAAATTCTTTGTTTCAATCAAGTTTAACATGATTAGAAGCATTTCATCTTCTGAAATCCTGCGGTGATTTCCAGATATTTGTTCTTCAAATTAATCAGATGAAAGAAACTTGGTAATGGCCCAATGCACATTGTTCTCTGGCACCTTCGAGAGCATGGACTCATGGAAGCTTGGCGGGCAATTTTGTTCAATAATCTGATTTCAGAACGAGCAAATCCTCTGGGTTGGTAAGACAGCCTGATATGGGCGGTTTGCAAAATTTGTGCTCGTTCAGAGAAGGAATATTTCATTCAGAAGTGTATCCATTTTATTTCTTCCTTTTTAAAGGACAGTTTGTATTACTATACTGATGTAACTTGAGCCATAATCAACACCATTAAAACCCTCAAATTATGTGCAGTATTTTTTTGGAAATACTGAGCAGGAGAGTGATTATGCAAGGGATGAATATATTCATATAAATATATTTAAAACACTTTTTTGCTGGAAATAAGTTATTGTCAAACATTATTGTAGTTAGATTGTTTCTCATAGTAGAACATTTCTCTACTGCATTGTCGTGCTGGGTGCCCGCCTGCTCCACTCGAAGTTCTTGCCTGCATTGGTTCGACTCCTGCTTGGGGAACCCAAAATTTTCAGTGGACCTTTGAGCTGCTCCCAACTGGATTTTGTTTGGATGAGACGTTACATTGGCGGCCCCTTGTATCAGTGTCTGTGCTGGGCAAGTAAAGGATCCCTCACTTGGGGTAAATGTGTAACGTGTAGAGGACTCCTGCTCTCTCTCCCATCTCATCAATCAACCCTCATTAGTGCCCGGAACTGGGCTTAGACGGTTGCACTTTCCTTATCTATCTATCTATCATGGCGTATTAGGCAAGGTATATAGGCTTTCGATAGGTGTTACGATTAAAATTTCATTATTTCTTACCATATTATGCGTCCTAGCAGGGGTTCAAAATAGCATAAAAAAATATTATCTTCCTTGTAGGTAGGTTTTTTAATTATTTTCAACAATGCAGTTCGAAGTAACCTTGAAACTATTTTGGACAGACTCACATTGTAATGCATTTAAAGCATGGCACTGCGTCAGTCTATGTGGCTTCCTGTTTGAAACAACTGGGTAATGAAGGCAACAATTTGGAGCCTCCATTACTTTGGTCACACACATATGCTTTAAACTTCAGAATTAACAGCAGTCCTGTTACAAACTCAATTGACAAGATGTATAGTCATAAAATAGCCTTAACAATGATCCTAATTCCTAAGCACCAGTTCCCATGGCAACCAGAATAATTACTCAGTTTTATCACTAGTTGTGAGATTATCACATCTCAGCTTAATTTAGGATCATTGTGCTGCCTCCAGCTGACTTTAAAAACAGCCATTTCTATGGTTCCACTGCTAGGATTAAACTTCTTTTATTGTTCTGCAAAAAATAGGACAGATGTTTTCAAAGATCTCATAGAAGTAGATATGTGACAGGCTGGTCCATGTATTTGGTCCGTTGGAACATTTGAGGAGTTCATTTCATTTTCAAGATAGCTGGAACAGATTTAATATTGATATGTGTATCTGTGAAGATGTCATATGAATTAATTTCTATGAGTCCATCTTCATGAGCAAATGCCTCAAACAGATGTGTTTGGTCTCTTTGATAAATCCATGTCTAACATCTAACTAGGTTGTCCTTTTGGACGCTAGATGTCTGACCTAGACAAATGCAATCTTTAGACCCCTGTGAGTGATAACGAGTACAAAAGACTCGTCTGACCGCCCTATTGGTATGTTTATCCTGTATGCTGTTTAATGCATGAATTCATAACTTCATTCAATTGCTCATAAAGAGGTGTTAAGGCTGAATTATGATTCATTTGAAAGAGCAAAAAAGAAAAGAAAAGAGGACATGGCTGAAATACCAACCGTCTGAAACAAAGAGCTCTGTAATGCAAGGTGATTCAGCTCAGAAACCTGTGGCCCTGTCATCATGGTATCACTTTAATTGCAGGCAATCAAAGCAAACTATATTTTCATCTTCAATCAGTTTAACCTGGAGTGTATTTCTTTGGTCTAATTTGACCTGTTTATCAATCTTACAAATGATAACATTTTGCAAACTTGACTTTTGACCGGTCTCAACATTTGATTTCAGATTGTCAATAGGTGAACAGTGAAGCAGCTGTTCTCTTCTAATTCCTTCTTTGAAAACAACAAAAGGATGCAAAATGTGGTGAACTTAAACTTCTGTTACAATAACGAACTTCATAGATTCACAAAATATTTACACGACTGAGAAGCAAGACAATCAATAATTATTTTATTCAGTTTTACTGTTATTTTCTCCAATGAAAAAATAACATGGATGACCGTCAAAATGGCCTCATGTTTTGAGCCAGTCTTCCACAAAGTCTTGGGTGGGAAAACTTGGTGGTTAGTATTCTGTCCTTCAATGTACATCAGCTTTCATTATGTACTAAACAATGTATCCCAGCAAGTGTCATGTCAAATTACTGAAGTCATCGATCAATTTCACAGTCCTGTTTACAGTGTTTTAGGTGCTACCAGGAGTATAAGCTTCAGATGATCTGGATTACTGGAGCTCTGTGTGTTTGAGATGTAAAAGGGATGGATGGATGGATTTTTGGGGCTTTACGTCCTGTATTTATGCACTTGATGGGCTAATTAGGACAGGAGGAGGACACGGCAATGAGGCAAAAAATGATTGAAACAGCCGTCCAACATAAGCCCAGGTGACCCGGCATGACCTGGATTCGAACACTGGATGCTACCACTAGACCAACCCTTCCCCCTGAGATATAAAAGGGAACATGAGTTAATTTTACTTTATAAAACTTAACAGAATGAATCATCAACTTTATACAACTATGGCCAAATGAAGTTGAGATACAAGTTTACAGTAAAGCATTCAATTGTCTTCAAGTTCATTGTTGAGACACATACGTTTTAGATGTGGTACAGTAGGCTGAATTATACTTTGAAATATCAATCGAAAAAAACTAATAATAAGCCAATTCAGCTTTTTAAAACCCCAAGCGACTGTCTTATAGAGCTTACAAATTGGATCCTTTTGTGTCTCATCTTCTTTCATTAGCAACTACCTTTCCAATGGCGTGACAATTAAAAACACAGTGGAATTACTTCAGATGGGTTGTTACTTTGTCAGCAGTTTTGGCAAAGAATCCAATTTATATAATTGTCTCATCTGACTTACTTTCTATCATTCTGCAATGCTTGTGGTTCTAATTTTCCACAGCAGATTTAAAGAAATGAAAAAACCAAAGAGGAGCTGTAACCACTTGCCATCTACTTATACAATCAACAACTAAATTTTACCCTTTCAAAGAAACAACGACCTTATTTAGATTTTATTTTGACAGAGTAGCTTGTGCATGCCATTGCACGAGGTAGGTGCATAGGGTTTAATGGGTCTCAATGTCATCAGAAGGAGCACATGAATAAGATGCATCTCAGAATGGACTAATGGACACATTGTGTGGACACATTGTATCAAATCAGTTTTTTTGTGGTTGTTTTTGCCTTCCATCTACAATATACTGAATAAAAAAGTTTTTATGTCTGCTTTCCGAGAGGTATACAAATATGTCATGTCAAACCAATATACAGAACCTTTATGATGCATGGTGGGTAAGATGAGCAGCCATACCTTGTCTGGTTGACCTTTGTCAAATTGACAATTTGAATAGACGCCCTTTTGCTGATGTATCCAGGGTAATGTTTCAAGACAAAAAAAAATTTCTAAATTCGTCAACATAAATAGTAAGGCAACAACTAAGATTTTTTAGTTTTGTGCCATTTTTGTAATTCTACACTATTTGGGTGTTGTTCTGCCTGTTAAAACAAGTGTGAATGTCATATGTTTGTAGATCCATTGGCATGTCTCTCTATATTTGATATTGTGCTGACAGCATGTTTACACATTTCACATATGTAAAAAGAGTGTTCCTTTGTCTGCAATGATTGTCTCACTTGCCATTGCATCTAAAATATAGCATAATATAAAATTATGCCTGGTGGAATTAATTAAGGTAATTGATATGACATTGCCAGTCTCTTTCTTGTTATTTTAGGCCACAAATCAAAAACAGATGAAATGACAATAAACGCATGACAACAAGGAAAGGAAAAAATTAATTCATTTGTCTGTCATGATTCTCAATGTCGGAATCCATGATTTTGTTCAGAAAGAAATCAAGAATGTATATTTCTCCAGTAGTGCCAAATGAAGCCCAGCCACAAACCAGCATTTGCTTTGTGAGTATATAAGCAAGTAAAAAGCCTTCACACATAGAGAGATATCATATATCACATATTATATTAACATATATATCATAGCAAATTATCTGATAGCTAAGTAGATCTAAGCCATTGTTTACTTTAGCGGCTTTCAATTTTTATTGAGCATAATTTATAAATGATACTGCGAAATGATCAAACTTGCAGTCATCCTTAGGTTTTTTCAAAGACTCAAATCGAGCATGATGCAGTGGGCCACCCAAGCTGGTAAGACCCCTGAAATCAATCACCCAACCAAGATTCCTTAAAGTACATGGTGTGAACTCAGATGGAGAATTTCCTACATTACGGCCTGTACCAACCATATGAATTTAAAAGCCAAAATAACTAGTCTAGTAGCTTATTCAGATTAGATTGGTGCTTTAGTATAAGAAGCTTCCTGTACTTACATGCACCTCTAATGGCCAATCTGTGGTATGAGGTTCATTGAGACAACATAATAAAACTCTCGGATAGTGAATGTAAACATTGTACATGTAAATATTTGCCTTGTTTTTACTAGTTACTGAATAACAATGTATCCAATGCAGGGAGTAGTATAGGGGAGACCGGGGCTGGTTGTCACAGGGGCAGGTTGTCACACTTTTTATTGCACTAAACCATGGAGTCACACAGCTCAACCAATCATTGTTTACTGCTTTTATAACCCCCTGGAGTCTTTCTGAAAAATCTTGACCCCTGAAAGGGAGTCTGGCAGGCACACGGTCTGTTAAAAATTTCCTGTCACAAAAAGTAATTTTTTACCTTCACATTACATGCAATACTAGTCTTTATCAAATAGTTGTTGAAAAAGGTACAGTTAATAAACTTACCATGTAGACATTTCTTCAAATCATGGTCACCCGTTTTTGGAATTTTCATCAATCGGGGCAGGTTGTCACAAAAAGGCGGGGCAGGTTGTCACACTTTTTGGAGCTGGCTGTTACCTATTAGGACCAGGCTTTAGACCAAAAAACTAACACAAATATAAATGTGTGCTTTATACATGCTATTGATGACTGAAGATGTATGCAGATATTGCATTGTGTTTAAATAAATCGATTTCAAATTTATATGTAAAATTTGCAAAAAAAATCGTAAAAATCCTCCTCCAGATCAGAATGCTTTCCTGCTGATTGGTAAGCCTTCATTTGTAGCACCCTTGTACACAGTAGCGTGTTTGTTAAGGTCTTCACTGGGCAAGCAAAAGATTCCTCATATGTCCAAAATAACTTTTCGTGGTCAAGATCTGCCCTACAGAGTTCCACTTCCTGCATCCGAGCTCTTAACCAAAAGTGTGACAACCTGCCCCGAGAGTGTGACAACCTGCCCCGAAAGTGTGACAACCTGCCCCGAAATCTGAATTTAAAAAAATGTCCAATAGGACATCAAGATTTCGAATGATATAGGTATATATTCACCAAATAGGTTTAAGTCACTCCCCTTTAGCCATTCATATAGAATTGCAGTGCTCCTGCATGCTTTAAATAGAAATAGTAGCATGTTTAAGTCTTACACACTGTGACAACCTGCCCCTGTGACAACCAGCCCCGGTCTCCCCTACACATCATTATTTGATGGAAAAATGGTTAGCACATTGCCCAAATTAATTTCCCTTCACTCTGTCATTCAAATGTCAGGTTATGATTTTTATCAGTAGCATTGTGGTTGAGGTTTAAGGGAGAAAGAAAAAGAGAGGAAAGTATATTCTCAATGCTGAGGATATCCAATGAACTGGAAAAGTTCTGTGAGAAAGACAGTTTTGTTTTGGAAATCACTAGTTCAGTTTATAATCTGACTGGTCAATTATTCTTAGTATATTTTTTTGCCAAAAAACCAAAAATAACACAAAATAATTATTCCACCTGCATTAATCAGTTACAAGTCAAAGCACAAAAATACCCATGACACATAAAAATTTGGAAGTCCAAAAATGACACAAAAACAACAGAGTAAATCATACCGTATGTATGTAGTAAACACTCCTCTCTGCAACTGTCACAACACCAGCGTTTTGTATGACCATAATTTATTACAGCCATGCCGACAATGAAACCGGATACCAATTTTTGTCTGGTTCTTCTGTAGTGCTTGTTACAATACGATGGATGCCAGACTATTTGCATGGAAAAATTCCTCATGAGCCTGAGTCCTGCAACCGGATGCTGGATGCAGTTTTTGTCTTCCTTATTGTTGTTACTTCATAACAATATAATGCGTACAAAACCTGTTGAATGGAAAAAAAATGGGACACTCTCAGAATGACTGGTCTCTTAGGATTGGCCCAAGGGTAAATATCAAGGCTCAGTTTTGCTGTCCACTTCATTCCTGGTTATCGTTGAGAAAGAACTGTGGCTATGGTAAGAGGGAGTAGTATCAGCTACACTTCAGCAATGCTGCTTGTGAACATCATCTAATCATATTTTTTGTAATATCAAGAGTAGTAGTATTCAAGACTCAGTTTTGTTATCATTTTCATTCTTGGGAATCGTTGAGAAAGAACTGCGTCAATAGTAACTAAAAGTAGTATATTATACTTTAAACTATATTTCAGCAATGATGCTCGTGAATATCATCTAATCATTTTTTTTGTGAACACTCTTTTCAGTATGTCAAAAGATTATATACTCGTATAAATTTGCTTGTACACTGTAAATTCTGAAATTCTGAGTTAGCTCAGATGATTGAGTGAGACGGTTGCACAATTTGTTTGAGCCATGATAGCTTGCTGTTTTGAGTTATGAAAATCTTTATGTTGTTATAACTTGCAAACAACAAGCTGTCTTGGCTCAAAGGAATTGTGCAAACATCTCACTCAATCAATTAAGCTAACTCAAAATTCAAAATTTACAGTGTAGGTAAGCATTATAGTGGTAATGTTTCTGGCTCCCAGCCTAGCTTGTTGACTCAAGCTCAATTTGATTCCCAGCCCTAGCAACACTTAATTGTTCATCCGGTGCTTAAAGTGCACTTCGTCTGTTACAGCATACAACCAACCAAAGTATGTACTTCGAATAGTGTCGCCATTAATCACCAATGTTTGCAGGATTAAACACAAAAGTTATTGTTACGTCATAATATTAAAACAATGTATTAATCGGGCTTCCAAATGGTATAACCTTGGTGATATGCATATGGCTAATGGTAAATAATTTAAATTAAGGCCTAACACTTTCCGACTCATTCAAACCTATCTTATTTATTGATCTGATCATCTTTCTTTTTAAACACAACAATAACATCTATAAATTATTATAAATATTTATTCAAACACTTTTACAATGTAAAAGGTTTAAGCGCACATACATGTCATAAAATTAAAAACAGTTGTATAAATATAAATATGTAAAATTGAATAATAAAAGTCACAATATCACAGACTGTCCTGACACACAAAGTGTAAAATATCAATTAATTCACAATTATTAAAACCGGGTACACAATCATTAAAATGTATCACAGACCTGAGTTGCTTGATAAAATCAAGGGCAACAATATCAGAATCGCTAGCTTTGGATTGTTAGCACTCACTTTAAACAGGAAATTCACTCTATGGTTAAAGGACATCATCATGGAGGAACACATTTTCAGAAATCTACAGTATATAATATCTGTTACACCTGGAGTGCCAATCAAGTGCGGAAGATACCTGGTGCGAGTCATGTGTGGTAGTCGCAGCAACCGTCTCACACAGCGATTCCAGGCCGTTGTAAACTCCTTCACACTTCTGTCATGGAAATTCCAAGTGGCCGTTCCGTACAAGTGAGCGCATTGGGAGTTAAACACTTTTCTCAAGATCTGATCGTTGCTCCCTTCAAGTGTAGCCAGCACTGTATTCACTCGTTGAATCAAGTCTCCTTTCTTCTGCTTGACATCGATGGATTCACTTAGATTACATGATAGCATGCTGCCCAGATGTTTAACACTGTCGACCCACTGTACTTCACTTCCACACAACTTGATGACAGGCTTTACGGTGTCCTTTTGCCGAGAAAAAAGAAGACATACAGTTTTCTTCGCATTATACTGCACTCCATGCATTTCTCCAAATCTCTCACAAATGTTCAACATTCTCTTCAAACCACTTGCTGTTGGTGAGAGAAGCATTAGATCATCAGCGTATCCGATTGCGCCAAAGTACCGGTTTCCAAGCCAACACCCATCTCCTGCCTGCTCCAATTTCTTCAAAAGACAATCCATGAAAACACAGAATAGTACAGGAGACACAACTCCTCCTTGACGCACTCCATTCTTCGTTTGGAATGTTTTTGAGAACTCTCCATTCCACATTGTCCTCATCTCCTGACGCTTGTACATATCGATGATAGTTCTCAACACAATTGCAGACACCTTCCTTTCAATAAGAATTTCAAACAGTCTGTCATGTTGGACCCGATCAAATGCTTTCATGGCATCTATAGAGCAAGAATTCACCTCCGAACCATTGTTCACATAATAGCTGATCACCTCTTTGACAACGAGACTGCAGATAGCTGTACTGTGCTTTCTCTTGAATGCATACTGCATATCACTTGTGTGCAATAGATGTTCATATCTCATAAGGAGCAGGATGTCAAATAATTTGCTGATGGAGTTGCACATTCCTCGGTAGTTATTTCCATCACAAATGTTGCCTCGATTGTCTTTGGGGATGGACTTAATTGTTGCCAGAAGAACCATCTGTGGCTGATGTCCATGTGTCAATACTGCTGTCATGAGCTTTGCCAAACTCTCTCTGAACTTCTCACTATAAATGATCAGGTAACAATTATCACAGCCTCCAGACATAGTCCTACTTTTAAAGTTTCTATTTATGGATTATTTTCATTTTCTGCTTTATTATTTCCTTTCTTACAATAAGTAAGCTAATATTATTGTCTTAAATCTATCATTTCTAAAAGCTTCTTCTTATATTGAAAAGACAATCAAAAAATTAAAAGGGAAAAAGGCATGAATAGATTTTTATTTTTGCAAAATTGATGATCACAGCAAAAGTTCTGTTGAAGATAATAATGATTTACAGCAGCCACAGCATCCAGACAGTTTCTAAAGTAATCATGGGCAAACCAAATATTCAACACCACAACTGAGAATGATTAAACAGCATACATGTAATTACTTTGTGCTAAATCAATTTCATTGAAAATGAAGTTGTCCCCTATGGCAGATGGAAGCTTGTCTATGAGCGACATTGAGGTCTTATATACATCAATTTTAATGTATAATGTATGCTTGTCTACTCAACCTGACAATGACTCAGAGTAAAGTTAATAAGCTGTATACTATATACATTAACTATTCATGTCTACCCACCCTGACAAAGGCTGACTTTAAAAAAAATTTAATGATGATCATGATATAGTATGTTTTTATCTCACCGGTGCTCACCATACATTCAACAACTGTTACAGTCTTACCAATTGAACCCGAGTCCACTGCACACATTTTCCTTCTTGAGCTCCTAAGATTTAGCAAGAACAATTTAAGGCCATGATTCAATGTGTGACTGAGTTGCAAAACAATATTGTAGATATTTTTGGAACAATTGTTGTATCTAATGTTAATGAATTTCATTTCAGAGTCATTGTAGACTTCATTTATACATACTTCATATTTCAGAAGTTGTAAGATGCACTGGAAGCTGGAATTTACAAAGAAATGGATTTTGATATTGGGAAGTACCTACAGAACATTATGTAGCAATGTTTCATGAAAATCGAAGATATTTTTCTTTTGTACAACTCTATTTTGTCATTGGCACCAATATTCACAAATAAGGGACAAGTCCCAGAGTAATCAATGTTTTCTAGGATTTAAAAAAAATTGAAAATGTGCAGTGCCTTTGATGTTGACATCCTGATCAGATACAGACTTTCCTTAACACCCCAGTGATTACAAACGTCTCATGTGGCAAAGACACTTCTCCAGATTGATTAAAAATGGATTTCTTCAGCTGAAATTTGTGTAACAATTTATTCATACTTTGAAGTTTTGTTTATCAATTCACTGTTTGGAATTTCAGGCCTTATAAAAATATCACTACGATTATCAATTAAGAGCTTGACCAGCTAAATATGGTATACTGGGAGGGGCCCAGATGTGCTTTAAAATTAATTGGCCCTCCTCGTAGTACTTACATTTTGCTTCAAAACTTTTGCTTTTCATTTTTGGGGAACTAAAACCACATGGGCCCTGCAGCTCTCCTGAATCTGCCAATATCTGCCCCTTCAACTTTATAAAGCAGGAATGTAGGGGAAAGTAGGGAGAAGTGGGCCACTTTTTGCATTTAACCTTTTTATGACTACACTATTGAAGTTCAGTGTCTGTATTTCCTTTTAGAATGGAGTTTTGGTATGTTAAAACTTATATTTGGTGTATACTACTTTCAGTCCATGATATGTTTTCGTGAAATGGGGTCGTTAATTTTTATGACCAAGTGGCCCAGTTCTCCCTCTGGTAGGGAGAAGTGGGCCACAGGGGTGGGAGAAGTGGGCCACCTGTTTAGTTATTGACTGAGAAATAGCAGAATAGGGTTTTACTCTTCAAATGAGCCAGCACTTAATTTAATGGATCCAACAGCATTCTTCTAATACATATTTTTAAAATTGTTGTTGCTATGGACACCATGTGAGACATAACAAAGTAAAAAGACAATTTGGCCACATGAGCGATTTTCTTAAAAAAGATAATATATTTTAAGCTTTTAATTCATGTATTCAGTAACAATAAGCCCAGAAACACCAAACCTACCATTGTTTTATGATTTTTTCAAGTCCTGAAATCAGAATGAATAAAAAAAAAGCATTTTACCTAGTTTGTGGTACACGAAGGGAGAACTGGGCCCCCGGCCCACTTCTCCCTCTGCAAGGTGGCCCACTTCTCCCTCCAGCACATTTTCATAAAAAGTGACCGCCATTTTTTCCTAAATGCATACAATGCCTCAACAATAACCTGATACAACACTGATTTTACAGGGATTATAACAACCCTTTAATTTCCAATCTATCTCCAATCTCATCATATATTTAAATTTTTTTATATAAAGCAGAAATTTTACTTTAAGGCACCGAAAAATCACAATTTAAGTTTTTCAAAAAATAGAATAACTTATCTCCTTCCCGGCTTCAATATCACTCTTAGGTATCACACTGAAGCAATGGCACTCAAATTCAGGGATATCCCAATGCTATATTAAGCATAAAGCATGGTGGCCCACTTCTCCCTACGGCCCACTTCTCCCTACTTTCCCCTACAAGTGTTTGTCTGACTTTAAAATGTTTTACAAATTAATTCAGAACGCTGGATTGAAGACGCCGTTATTGCGATAATAGGGCCCACAATTGATTTTGTCCAAGGGCCCACTTTGGGGCTAGTCCGCCCCTGCAGGGGCCCATTTGAAACACTTTGCTCTGGGCCCAAAAATGTTCTGAGACTGACCTGTAGACTTTGGTGAAAGCAACATAGTGCACTGTCAAGTGATGCGGGTCCAGCTGTCTCCTGGTTATTTCAATTGATGGCTGGTGACCTAGCAACCTTTCTAAGGGTCACCAAATGGCACCTTGTCAGGATTTAATGCCAAGGCTTTTGAACTGCCCACACGATGCTTGACACCTTGAAGGTAAGCATGCGTGTGTGTGTAACCTTTGCCTCGTCCTTCAAAAGGTCAGGATTTTAAGTGTATGTAGAGATTCAAGATTTAGACGACCTTCAGGTAAAAGGTCAGCAGCGAAAATGTTTGAAGTTGTAATCAGCCATTAATGTAATTTGAAAGCATGTTTATACTTAGATAAACTCTCCTTTGGTTTTTCCACATTCAATGTATCTTGAAGGTCTTGATGAAGGAGACGAACTTTGAACAAATCATAGAGTTTAATAAGTTGAGTTTGATGAACTTATCATTATTAAGTTATTCCTCAATAGATTTGCAGAATTTGGAAGAATTAATTAACCAATTCTATGTCCAACATCACCTTATTTGCTTGGGAGGAAATGGATTGTAGAAGTCGTAGAACAGTAAATTTAAGCTAATTATTAAAGCTATAACAATACAAAATGGTCCTATGGACTTGTGATTGACAACTTCTAACGATTAGGGACATCCATAGTATCAGGGCGTACCTTTCTGCATATAGACATATTCATCTTGCATTTGGTAGGTGTCAGTTATCATCTTGATATATATACCTGACCTGTCTGACCACAGACCAGTGCAGGGTGCTGAGAATGCACAAGAGCTATGTTTCCATGACAACTGCACAGCCCGAAACTAAGATGCAAATCAAATAATTTCCTTTGGTTGCACCCAGGGGATGCCTTTGTGCTATTATGTGACACCATAATGGGACATGGCAGCTTTCTGTTTGGATGAAAAGGACGCATAATGTGTCCAAAGAACATGGCACTGACCAGCATAAGCCTTTTATGATGTTTGGTGAGCGGAAATGTGTGTTGTCAATGATTGAATTGTCAAAGTGCTGACAAAGTTAAGAAGATGGTTCCTGTGGATGCAGATATAAAAAATGTATGCCTTTTTCCTGATCTCAGATGCAGATGATTATAATATGCTATCAATAAAAAATATGCAATGCAGGAAACAAGATAAGGACCAATGTGTGACAATACTGAATTACACAGATTCGGCTGAATCACTAACTGCACCAAAGATGCATTTTTGTTGACATTCTAGCATAAATATTACACAAAATACAACACAATGATTTTGAACAGCATGTTGTAATGCGCTGCCCCGAAATCCTCCCTACACTGTTAAATTTGAATTATGAGTCAGCTTGAATGCTTGAATGAGATGTTTGCACAATTCCCTTGAGCTGGCATAACTGGTTGTTTTGAGTGCATAACCTTGATGCATAATTGAGGTATTTATCCTGTAGGCTGTTTAATGCATGAATTCATAACTTCATTCAATTGCTCATAAAGAGGTGTTAAGGCTGAGTAATGATTAATTTGCAAACAAAAAAGGCTATGAGCAAATGGTGAAATTTCTCCACACTCTGAAACGCAGAGCTCTGTAATGCAAGGTGATTCAGCTCAGAAACCTGTAGCCCTGTCACAATGCTATCACTTCAATTGCAGGAAATCAAAAACAAACCTCATTTTCATCTTCAATCAGTTTAACCTGGAGTGCATTTAGTTAATTTTACTTTATAAAACTTTACAGAATGAATCATCAACATTTCACATCTATGGCCAAATGAAGTTGAGATTACAAATTCACTTTCATGAAGCATTTAATTGTCTTCAAGTTCATTATTGAGACACAATACTTTTCAGATGTGGTACAGTAGGCTGAATTAAGCTCTGAAATATCAATCGAAAAAAACGAATATTAAGCCATATCAGCTTTTTAATACTCCAAGTGTCTGTCTTATGGAGTTTACCGATTGGATCCTTCCGTGTCTCATCTTGTTTCATTAGCAACTACGTGTCCTGTGGCGTGACAATTTAAAACACCATGGAATTACTTCAGGTGGGTTGTTACTTTGTCAGCAGTTTTGCTAAGAATCCAATTTATATAATTGTCTCATCTGATTAACTTTCTATCATTCTGCAATGCTTGTGGGGGGGGGGGGGTTGTAATTTTCCATAGCAGATTTAAAGAAATGAAAAAACCAAAGAGGAGTTATAACTTGCCATCTACTTCAACAATCAACAACTCAAATTTACCATTTCAACATTATTTAGATTTTATTTTGACAGAGTAGCTTGTGTATGCCATTGCACGAGGTAGGTGCATAGGGTTTAATGGGTCTCAATGTCATCAGAAGGAGCACGTGAATAAGACACATCTCAGAAAGGACTAATGGACACATTGTGTGGACACATTGTATCAAATAAGTTTTTTGTGGTTGTTTTTGCCTTCCATCTACAATATACTAAATAAAAAAGTTTTTATGTCTGCTTTCCGAGAGGTATACAAATATGTCATGTCAAACCAAATACAGAACCTTTATTATGTATGGTTGGTAAGATGAGCAGCTATATACCTTTCCTGGTTGGCCTTTGTCAAATTGACAAGTTGAATTGACACCCTTTTGTAGATGTATCCACGGTAATGTTTTCAGACAAAAAAACTATTTTTTCTAAATTCGTCAACATAAATAGTAAGGCAACAACTAAGATTTTTTAGTTTTGTGCCATTTTTGTAATTCTACACTATTTGGGTGTTATTCTGCTTCATAAAACAAGTGTGAATGTCATTTGTTTGTAGATCCATTGGCCCGTCTCTCTATATTTAATATTGTGCTGACAGCATGTTTACACATTTCAAAAATCTAAAAAAAATGTGTAACTTTGTCTGCAACCATGTATCGTATCAGATTGTCTCATTTGCCATTGCATCAAGAATATTACAAAATATAAAATTATGCCTGGTGGAATTAATTAAGGTAATTGATATGCCATTGCCAGTCTCTTTCCTGTTTTTTTAGGCCACAAATCAAAAACAGATGAAATGACTAAATGCGCATGGCAACAAGGATTGGAAAAAAATGATTAATATGTCTGGCATGATTCTCAATGTTCAGAAAGAAATCAAGAATATCATATTTCTCCAGTAATGGTGCCAAATGAAGCCAAGCCAGAAACAAGAATTTGCTTTGTGAGTATATAAGCAAGCTTTTCACTCATAGAGAGATATCATATATCATATTAACATATATATCATAGCAAATTATCTGATAGCTAAGTAGATCTAAGCCATTGTTTACTTTAGCGGCTATGAATGCATTTATTGAGGATATTTATAGCTAAAGCTGCAGAATGATAATACCTGCAGTCATCCTTATCTAGGTCTTTTCAAATACTCCAATTGAGCATTCAGTGAGCCACCCAAGCTGAGTCGCTGACAAGAAACCCTGAAATCAATCACCAAACCCAGAAGTACATGGTGTCAATTCAGTTGGAATATTTCCTACATAATGGCCTATACGAAGCATCGGAATTCAAGCTGAAATAACCATTCTATAGCTTATTCAGAGTAGATTGGTGATTTAGTAAGAAGCTTCCTGTACTAAAATGCACTTTGATGTCTTATTGGTGGTATGAGGTTCATGGAGACAAAATCTTGAAAAAAAACTCTCGCATAGTGAGAATTTTCATCAGTAGTATTGTGGCTGAGGTTTCAGAGGTGAAAGAAAAAGAGAGTTAAAACTTAAAAAGAACCATTCTCAATGCTGAGGATATCCAATGTACTGGAAAGATTCTGTGAGAAAGACTGATTTGTTTTGTAAATCACTAGTTCAGTTGATAATCTGACTGGTAAATTATTCTCAGCATATTTTTTAGCCGAAAAAAAGAAATAAAAAAGACACAAAATGATTATTTTGCCGACAATGCAACCGGTTGCCAATTTTTTTCTGGTCCTTCTATAGTGTTTGTTACAACACGATGGATGCCTGACTAGTTGCATGGAAAAAGTCCTCTTGAAAAAGTCCTGCAACTGATACAATTTTTGTCTTCCTTATTGTTGTTATTCCATCACAATATAACGGGTACAAAATCTGTTGAATGGACAAATATGAGACACAATCAAGGCTCAGTTTTGCTATCGACTTTATTCGTGGTCATCGTTGAGAAAGAACTATGGTAACTAGACAATCATAGCGACAGCTATATTTCAGCAGTATCTGTTTGTAAACATCATCGAATCATGTTTATTCGCAATATGCCTTTCAACTTATCGAAATGATGTTCAAGCCACAGACATATTATCAACTTGTTATAGGTATGCCTCATAAAAGTAATATGCTAGGCTGCTAGTCTTGTTGACTCAAGCTCATTATGATTCCAAGCCCTAGCAACAATTTTGTGCATCCGGTGCTAAGAGTGCACACTGTCCGTTTCAGCATACAGCCAACCAAAGCATGAACTTCGGATTTTAGCACCAGTTATCACCAATATCCACAGGACTAAAAACAAAAGTTGTTGTTACTTCATAGTTTTATGACAGTTGATTAACCGTACTTCCAAATGGTATAGCCATGATGATGTGCATATATGGCAAATAATTTATGGTAAATAATTTCAATTAAGGCCTAACTCATTCCAACCTTTCCTATTTATTGATCTAATCATCTTTCTTTTTAAACACAACAACATCTGTAAATGATCAGGTAACAATAATCACAACCTCCAGACATAAAATATTACTTTTAGACTCTCTATTTATGGATTATTTTAATTTTCTTCCTTATTAAATTGCCTTTCTCATAATAATTAAGCTAACATTATGTCTACATTCTATTGTTTCAAAAAAGTTTCTTCATATATTGAAAGAACAATTACATAAATCCAAAGGGAAAAGGCATGATTAGATTTTTTTTGGCTAAATTGATGATCACAGCAAAAGTTCTGTTGTAGATAACAATGACTACCAGCAGCCACAGCATCCAGACAGTTTCTAAAGTAATCATGGAAAAACCAAATATTCTCCCCAACAACTGAGAATGATTAAACACCATACATGTAATTACTTTTTGCTAAATCAATTTCATTGAAAATGAAGTTGTCTCCCATAGCAGATGGAAGCTGGTCTATGAGCGACTTTGAGGTCTTGTATACATCAACTACAATGTATGCTGACAATGACTCTGAATAAAGTTAATAAGCTGTAGTTTAAAACAAAAATTAATGATGAAAATAATGTGGTATGATTTAATAAAACACATGAAAATTAAGTTGTCTGCTACAGCATATGGAAGCTAGAACGACATTGAGGTTTTGTGTACTATATACATAAACAATTCTTTTCTGCCCAACCCGATAAAGGCTATGAATTAAGTTAATAAGCTGAAATAAAAAAAAAAATTGAATGATAATCATGATATAGTATGATTTTATCTCACCGGTGCTCACCAGGGGTGCCTGAAGGAAATGTACAGGCGGCAGGGGCGGTCGGACGAAAAATGGCAAATCATATTCGCGCCACTTTCGCTTGACAAAATTTAGATAGAGAGTCAGTAATGATTTTGAATATATAATTTCTAATTTGTGCCTTAAATAATTAAAATAAGGCTGAACAACGTTTTTTTTATTAAGATCAAAAGGGCACATCTTGCCACCCCCCCTGCCCCCCTTGGACTAGGGCAGGAGGGGCAATTGTCTCCCTTCCCCCCCCCCCCCGCTTGTTCCGGCACCACTGGCTCACTATACATTCAACAAAAGTCTTATCAATTGAACCGGCGTCCACTGCATGCATTTTCTTTCTTGAGCTCCTAAAATTTAGCAAGAACAATTTAAGGCCAGACTAACATTCCGTACTCCTGTATGATTCCATGTTTGACTGAGTAGCAAAACAAGTTATTGTAGATATTTTTGGAACAATTGTGGTATCTAATGTTAATGAACTTCATTTCAGAGTCATTGAAGACTTTGTTTATACATACTTCATATTTTAAAAGTTGTAAGACGCACTGGAAGCTAGAATTTACAAATAAATGGATTTTGATATTGGGAAGTCACTACAGAACATTATGTAGCAATGTTTAATGAAAATCGAAGATATTTTTCTTTTGTACAACTCTATTTTGTCATTGGCACCAATATTCACAAATAAGGGACAAGTCCCAGAGTAATCAATATTTTCTTGGATTTAAGAAAATTTTAAAATTTTCAGTGCCTTTGATGTTGACATCCTGGGCGGACACAGACTTTCCTTAACACCCCAGTGATTACAAACGTCTCATGTGGCAAAGGCACTTCTCCAAATTGATTAAAAATTGATTTCTTCAGCTGAAATTCTTGTAAGAATTCATTCATACTTAAAAAAAATTCTTTTCACTGTATGGAATTTCAGACCTTACAAAAATATCACAACAATTATCAATTAAGAGCTTGACCAGCTAAATATGGTAGACTGGGAGGGGCCCTAAGGTGCTTTAAAATTCATTGGCCCTATCGTAGTACTTACATTTTGCTACAAAATGTTACTTATCGTTCTGGGGAATTTAAAGGATATGGGCCCTGCACCGCCTCTTGAATCCGTTAATATCTGCCCCTTCAACCGTGTAAAGCAGGAATGTACAAGTGTTTCTCCGACTTTTCAATTTTTTTGCATAGATTGATAATATTCAAATTAGTGATATCAGACAAGGCCCCCTTCATGATTTAGAAGCAGACGTTTTTTGTCTAATTTTATGTTATGCTATACATGATTTCATTTTATATACGATGCAGATAAAAAAAAATCTGTGACTACTGTGGTTTTTTATGAAGGTATCAATGTACAAATTAATTCAGAACGCTGGATTGAAGGCACCGTTATTGCGATAATAGGTCCCACCACTGATTTTGCCCAAGGGCCCATTTTGGGGCCAGTATGCCCCAGTGGGGCAAATTAGAAACACTTTGCTCTGGGCCCAAAAATGTGCTTAGACTGACCTGCAGACTTTGGTGAAAGCACCACAGTGCACTATCAAGTCATGCTGGTGCAGCTGTCTCCTGGTTATTTCAATTGATGGCAGGTGACCTACCAACCTTTCTAAGGGTCACCAAATGGCACCTTGTCGGGATTTAATGCCAAGGCTTTTGAACTGCCCACACGATGCTTGACACCTTGAAGGCTAGCATGCATTTGTGTGTAACCTTTGCCTTGTCCTTCAAAAGGTCAGGATTTTAAGTTAATGTAGAGATTCAAGATTTAGACAACCTACAGGTAAAAGGTCAGCAGTGAAAATGCTTGAAGTAATAAGTGGCCATTAATGTAATTTGCAAAGCAAGTTTATACACTCCAACCTCTCTATTACGACCACCAATGGTTCCAAGCCCAAGTGGAAATTGCACTTTTAAAATACCTATTAGCAATGAAGGATTCTTCTGTAAATTTAATAATTCCAACAAAATTAAAAGAAAGTTGCAAAGCTGGAGCTTCATTAGATAGGCAATGCATTTTCTATACCTCTGATAGTATATATGAATAAAGATGATGATGATCATTGATATATATATGATGATTATGACGATTGAAGTAGTTCACCTTTTGTGTAATACAGAAATGTAAAAATTAGCAAAGTTCTCTGTTTTGTGATCTCAGCTAATATTCATTTAATGACCAAAATAATTACTAGAATGCTGTTGTGTACAGTCTAGGCCTAATTACGTAACAGATCTCAATTGAGATCTGTCAAAAAAACTTGAGAAAGCCAATCAGTGTCAGATACTTAATTGGTTATACTGATTGCCATTGAAGGGTCAGGGCTGCTTGTGAAGTTTCACAAGCGCAATTAGGCCTAATTAGTTGTTGATAAAAGCAATTGTTGTACCCCATTCATCCAGTTGCCAATGAAGCTTCAATCTTTTATTGAGTATACAATCTACATGTCTTTTCATTGCACTGTAAAGCAAACAAACGGCCAGACAGCATGTCGCTGATACGCATTTTCTGTTGATACCACACAGTGGGCAGCTTGATACAACACTGGCCGTATTAGGTGAGGTCAGAATGACCACTTTGTACCCTGAGAATTGCCCGTAATTGCGAGTTGGTCGTATTAACGAGGTGCCCGCATTAGAGAGGTTCTACTAAGCATAAAAGACTAGTAAAATATTTGGTTCCAGGCCTTTGTGGTCGTAATGACGAGGTGCCCGTATTAGAGAGGTGGTCGTAAGGTGAGGTTGAAGTGTACTTGGATAAACTTTTAAGTGGATATAATTCTAAACATAAAAAATGCAAACTCTCCTTTGGTTTTGTCCCATACAATGTATCTTGAAGGTTTTGATGAAGGAGATGACCTTTGAAAAAATCATATAGTTTAATGAAGTAGAGTTTGATGAACTCATCATCATTAAGTTATTCCTCAATAGTTTTGGAAAATTTGAAAGAATTCATTAACCAATTCTTAGTTCAACTTCACCTTATTTTGCCAATGTTGCTTGTGAGGCAATGGATTGTAATAGTCATAGAGCAATAAAAATGAGCTGATTAATTAAGTTGTGACAATACAAAGTTTTGGTCTCTGTAACAATGGATTTAAGCCACAAGCAATATCATAAGTATACAGTGTTACAACCCATATTACTATGTGGTCATGAGTGTAATAATTTGAAAAATCGAGAATATTTGAAATCGGACGTTTACAGTCAAAATCTGTAAAAACAGCCTTCGGCCTGTGTAAATATCTCAGATCAACTCCATTGTTAGATGCTATGCTAATGGGCAGTATGGGCTCTCTCATCAATGTAAATACTCTATATTACGCCTCTTTAAGGCAGTGTTATTTAGCTCCATGAGAGCCAGGGATTTTAGACTTTTACATTAAATAGCTCCATGAGGGCCAGGGATGTTCATACTTTTACATTTTGTAATAGCATTACCATAGGTAATCCGTTGAGTGATCAACTTGAGTCATAGATTTATCAAGGTTTGTCAAGGCGAAAATGTTATAAATTTAGATAATTCGCGAAAATGTTATAAATTTAGATAATTCACATTTAATAAATTTTAAAAATCTAATGATAAGACCATTGCCCATTGTATCAAAGAGGTATAAAGGTTTCCTTTTAATGATGGAGTCGTAGATAGTTGCAATAATTTGCTAAGAAATTCCTCGCCTAGCGATAAAGAGATGTTAAAATTACTATTGAGGTACTGGCCGTTGCCATACAGTCTTTTTAAGACAAAAGATGTTTTAATTGATTAACATTACTTGTCAATTTTTATTTGTTTTCTTCTTTTGAAGGCTAGTAAAATACAATACCATACAATACAATACAATACAGAATGAGTCCTGTTTATAACTCCAAATGAATATGGAGATTCATGTTGTCAAAGCTTATCTTTAACTTTCTGCAGATAGACCTGTTCATCTAGCCATTGATCGGTGTCCATGATCAATCATCTTGATACCTGACCTGTCTGACCACAGACCAGTGCAGGGTGCTGAGAATGCACAAGAGCTATGTTTCCATGACAACTGCACAGCCCGAAACTTAGATGCAAATCAAATAATTTCCTTTGGTTGCACCCAGGGGATGCCTTTGTGCTATTATGTGACACCATAATGAGACATGGCAGCTTTCTCTTTGGATGAAAAGGATGCATAATGTGTCCAAAGAACATGGCACTGACCAGCATAAGCCTTGTATGATGTTTAGTGGGCAGAAATGTGTGTTGTCAATGATTGAATTGTCACAGTGTTGACAAAGTTAAGAAGATGGTTCTTGTGGATGCAGATATAAAAAATGTATGCCTTTTTTCCACGCGCATGAATACCAATAATATCCTATAGAAAAAATAAGCGTATGCAATTCCAATTATGAGATTGCAAGAGCAGAGCCATTTTGCAAATAACACACATATATGGTGCAAATGCAATAGTTGAACTTGTACATCTAACTTATTGTGATAATGTTCCGGCATGCAAAGTATTTTTTATTTTTTAGTATTTGCATATTTTGAAGAAATACAAAACTAGTTGGAGCCTATGTCAAAGTCACATGACAAATTCCAATTAGAATACAGCCATAGCAGTGATCACAAACTGTTATACATTGTTTGTTACTATGTGTGCTTTTAGCAGTTAGACGTGAGATAAAAATATAAGAAGAATCTACAACTTAAAGAATTAACAACACCCAACAATAACTGTGAATTTTGACAAATATTTTTCATAGTCAACTGTCCATTTTGATAGGATCTGTGACAAATACATCAAAACACAAATGTCCAGGGCTATGCTGGTATGTGGAATGGATGGATTAAATCAATCTGCAAGCCCTGATATACTATGTCTATCAATGACTGGTACTTCCGCTCATGCTTTTTTCCTGATCTCAGATGCAGATGATTATGTGCTATCAATAAAAAATACACAATGCAGGAAACAAAATCTCGACCAATGTGTGACAATACTGAATTACACATATTCAGCTGAATCAGTGATCACCAACTGCACCAAAGACGCATCTTTGTTGACATTCTAGCATATATATTACACACAAAGCAACACAAAGATTTTGAAATGCAAAATGAAGCGAGCAGTGACACCATAAACACAACCTGCCACTAAGTAAACAACTGAGCTACATGCATTGCAGATTCACAAAGGCGGAATAGCAAACAGACTCCCCCATAGAAATTCAACAAAGATGAAAAGGGATTCTGAAAGGTGAACTAATATTTGATCAGGGCTATGGAATATCTTAGCATCAACCACAATACCTGAAGAATGCAGATTTGTGGATTTAAAATGCTGACAGCTTCTCATAGATCAGATAAACATGTGCTACTGTACAAAGTCATCAGAAATAAAGCAAAAGCTGATGGATATATAATTACCACATGCTAAAAGATGCTGATGATAAACTCTTGATGGATATACGTTTTAAAACATGGCAGACAGACTTAATCAAGACCACGTCCATTTAAGAATTGTTTTCTATCTAAAACAATATGATGCCCATCTCGATATAGCTAGAAGAAAGCATCTGTTTGCATAAATCTGCAGTGACTGTACAGTGCTAGCAGCAAAATATCAGATATTGAAATATATTGAGCAGCTTTTGTTGATTAGCGAAACACATGAAAAGCAAGAGACAGAGTGACATAATGTATGATGACAGATAGGAGAAAATGAGAAGAGGACTATGTTGTCATCAGTCTCTCCCAAATAATAAATCCAAAAATCTTTTTGTGTGGCTCCAGAAAACAATTTGGTTAGAGAACATCATCAAGGATGAGGCTGGTCCCGAGGCGTCTAATACTGGACCAAAGACAACCTTCCGTGAGACAGAAGATTTTATCATTATTACACTGCAATGGCTCAATACTTTTCGTAAATTGTTGTCTTGCCACATGTTGCAGTGCACCACTCCGAAATCACCCCCCCCCCTCCCATTGAAGTCGAACAGCCATACAAACTCAGAATAAGCAATGGACCAAAGAGCAGCACATACAGTTTCCAGATTTGACAAGCCAAAATTCATAGCGTGAATTATCACTCACATTTTTCATTGAAAGTATGCAGGTTAGTCATCATATTATTGTGCAAGAAGCTGCTATGTATCGAAAGGATGTGTACATCTATTTTTCTAATTAAATAGTATTTATTCCCAGATGTCAAATGTGGCATGTTTTTCAAAGGTGCAATGCTTCGGATAATATCTGTGCGGATGTGAGTAAAATTATCCATGTAAGCAGTCAAATATCTGTGTGTACAGATTCTACAGAAATTGTACATATGCTTAGATCTGAATGTTTTTCAAATGTGTATATATAGAGGGGCTCAATTAGAAATGAACAGACAAAAGAAAATTCTGTCACAATGGCTCTCCTAGTTAATAAGTTCTCACCTTCCAGCCAAGTATGGCAAACTCCACTGCAGGGATGCAGTTCTACGAGTTACCAATTTGCCATTATGCAGCTCTTGTCGAAGCTGACAAATGGACTGGGAATAATGTTAGCTCTTGTCTAAGTGCCTCCGCTGATTTTGACTTGTGGTTTTGCCTGCCTCTTCCGACTTGGCTTGCTTCGACTCTGGTTCTCTCAACTGCGACAGTTGTGGTGATGGCAAACGTGTATGATGATCGTTGTATTGCCATTGCTCATGAAAATAAGATTAGAACAACTTTTGGAGATGCAGAGTTACTGAATCAACATTTAAAAAGTGATACTATAAGTTAGGTTTGGCAGTGATGGCAAGGTGGCCATCTGCTATTGACAGCTATGGGCCAATGATTGACTAGTCAGCCAAATGTTTGCTTCAACATCAAATCTGATGTGACATATTGCTCTGCAGATTCTACAGGGATGTAAGTTCAGCAGCAATCTCTCAGTTTCCTTGCAATTCATCAAATGCTATTTTTAGTCGATCATTTTCTTGGTATTTTTTGCAAAAAATTTGCCTGAAAAGCCATATTCTGTCTGGGCAGTTGTGTAACCTGACATAATTACAGTCGGTATTTGCCCCTCTATCAATATCCCAGGGCTGCAGTAGAAAAAGGCCTCTTTATATAGCTCCAGAACAACACTGGGCAGTGGAGATGTAAATGGTGAACATGCTCACCATTTTGGAATGTGACTGGCGGGTTTCATCCTTGCTTGTTGTCAACACTGCAAAATGAAAGGTTATTTCTGCAATCAATTTATTTATTTGTTTTGTAAAATCTTCAAAGTCACAGTTATATCAGAACTTCAACTCTAGATCTACTACTCCCGTTTAATCTTTGAAAATGATATCCAAGGTATTATCTGTGTATAACGTTTCCATATCCATTCCGCTATAACTTCCGTCTCACCGATGAGCGGAAGGCAATCCATATGTGACTGTGTGGGTCTTTAATCTTCACAGTAACCTTATGTTGTGGTGAGAACACAAAGGCAGCAAATACCACTGTGGATTTTGGCAGGTTTCCCCAGGACTTACTGTCTGCTGATGGTATTCAGTTGCAGGACTATTGATACCAACAGGGATATCAGAACTTCAATTCTAGATCCACTATTACTATACTCACATTTTATGATATCCAAGATATTACCTGAGTGTCCATTCAGCTATAACTCAATCCCGTTTCACAGATGAGACAATGGCAATCCATATGTGACTGAGTGGGTCTTTAATCTTCACAGTAACCTTATGTTGTGGTAAGAACACAGAGGCAGCAAATGCCACTGTGGATTTTGGCAGGTTAATTCCTTCCAAATATATTGCTGTAATCACCACTTGAAAGTACAGATTCCAAAAACAGATGTACAAAAATACTGTGGGAGGTGGTCACTTTGATGTGGATTTACTTTTATTTGCAATCCTTTATTTCTAAGATCTGTATTTGATCATATAATTCTTCACATCACTTGCAGTGATTTCACCTTTACCCAAGGTGATATAAAGTTGTCGACAAGACTATAAGAATGCGTAGAAAAGTTCAACAAACTTACTGTATTTTTAGTTTTATTTATTTGGATCTGACCATTAAATGTTTTCTTAACTTAAACTGTGTCACATGATGATTGATAGGAACAGTACGACACTCCTTACGTTATACGATTATGTGATTGCCTTCTTCAAGCATTTAGTAGTGTTTGTAGATTATTGTATATAAATAGGGTTGTCTGCGCCCTTAGGAGAAACAGCACCTAAAATGTGAGTTCTATGACTCTTGCGGTAGTTTTATCTTTCAAGGACCACTGTGTTTTTGATGTACACTCTAAAAAAATTCAGACAAACTTGGTTTTTTAGATTACAAATGGTTTTTTGAAAAAGCAAATTTCAATGCAAAAAGCCAACATGGATTTTAAAAAAATCCATGTTGGTTTTGTATTGAAACCATTTTGAATCTAAAAAACCAATTTTGTCCCGACATTTTTTAGAGTGTAAGTTGATATCTATCACAGACACTCTATCATAACCTACACAAAATATTCATATTTGATTCAGTTGATGGATTGATGAATTTCTTTTGCAACTTTCACCAGTCATTAGCAGTCAACTGGCCTGGTTTTTTACAGCTTTTGTGATCGCATCAATAGCCTGTGCATTGAAAGGCACATTATATTTGGACAACTTCATTCTGAAAACTGACATTAGCTGTAATTTGGTGGCCCACAACACAGCAAATTGAATGTGTCTGTGAATTATTTTTCCATAGTTTTATAGATGTCATGATTATTATACATTCATATGGCTATTTTATTTTTCTTAGACAAAGTCTGGGATTATATACATACTGTAGCCTCCCAGCCCATGAAGCAGGTTTTTTCATGGTCAAAAAATGTAAGAATGTCTCATTTGGTTATTCTGCCAATTTAAGCCTGTCTTTGTCTTATTATTCTCTTTCTTTCATCGTTGTATGCTCAGCATTGATATAATTTCCTCTTAAACAGAGGCTGCTCAAATACATAGGTTGTAAATTGTAATATGATATCACAGTGCCCATAACAATAAATTATACATTCAGCAGTTTCTTACCGCATTGCATTTGGTATTACAATACAATGTATTCCATCCCACAATCAAAATATTTGTTCACCTTTGATTATCTTCTCTGATGTTTGTTGAATTTCTGTGGGGGAGTCTATTTGCCATTCCGCTGTTGTGATATGCTATGCATGCAGTTTACTTGTTCCCATATTTGGAGTATGTGTTGACAGAATTATGAGCTGGTTTGTGGATTGTCATGACCGAAGTATTACTTCAATATTTTGTTACTGAATGCAAATAAAATTATGATATTCATCACAATTTTCAGGACTTGCAATGCACTGTTTAGTCGATAATTCATACAGTTAGAAATACTGAAACTTGCATTATTTAGAATTTCAAAGTTCAGGAGACAAACATGAATGAATGGTTGAAGAAAATGTTTGAAGTAGTCAGTTTTAACTTAAATGTACTTTAGTTTGGATTGTACATGTAATCACTTTAATTAGAGGTGAATCGCAACATGGAATATGTTTAAATATTGTTTCATTTATCACACATCACCCTTATTTTCTATCCATTCTCTGGCTTTGGGTAATGTCCATATTATAAAAGTTTTGTCATATTATATTTTTCACTTGCCTCAACTGTATGATTTTGCAACCTGTTTATACCTGCAATTTGCCCAATTACTTAAATTTGACCTATGAATTAATGGAAATCCTGCTGAAATGGGACCTTCCTGAAATAAATAACAGCTCAAATCTTCAAGTCTAAAGCAGCAACACATGAATAGTCTAACTGTACATTAAGATTAAAGTCCTATAAATAAGTGTCATGCACCTCAACCTGCGGGATGTGAATTGCCATTTTGCAGGTCAAAAGCCAGTCAGTAAATCTTGAAAACTTGCCATTAGCAAAGCCAAGGAGAGGTCTAGTTTGGTCATTTTCTTATGCACTGTACCTCCATTGTGAAATAACAACAACTGTTGTCTTAGTTAGGTATATGACTGCACGTTGTGGAACTGTGATGTGACAGAAGAACTACTTTGGTAAAACAACACACAGCCCCATTTAACAGTGCAAGTATCACAAAGAGGATGAAGTTAAGGATACGGTGAGATGGGATGGGAGAGTAAACAATTTGTGAAGCCTGATGCAGTCAGAACCTGCATGCTGTAATCTTATGTATATGCGTCTTTGAACATACTGTGGCATTTCTGCTGAATTGCAGCGTTAAGTAAACATCCTGGTGTGTGTTTAGTGATTGAATACTGATGGTGCCAATGCTCATAAAATCATGGCAGTGCCAATGGTAAACAGCTTCTTGCATTATTGAACATCAAGATTTCAGTATCATGCAGGTTGAATAGGAGAATAAAATAGGGTGGTCCTTACACAATGGAAAAAAATAAAACTTGAAAATGTCTTGCTCTGACCCCCCAGATATCTTCCTTTTGGTAAAAAAATGAGATTTGCAAAGTTTCACAAAAATCAATGCATATTTAGAGGTAGCTCAAGGCCTTGAAGTTTGTCTTATTTTGGCTTTCAGTCACCAAATCAGCACCAGATGCCAAAAATACTGCAATTAAAAAGTGACACCTGCAGCACCAGTCACATGTATTTTTTCTGGAATTAGTCTTTAGATATGTAACTGTTCTATTTGACAGATTAAAAAAACACATTTTAAGGCTAACAATGATCATGTACATTATATCAAGGACATCAACTAAATGCAATGAGAATCTAACATTCAGAACGACTTTTGTGACAAAGACAGATATAGTGGCACTTATTACTATGACCTGCACATTCACTGTGTTGATGTTAATGAGATCTTTTTTCAGAGGCTCTTTCTCATTTGAAGTTTCTTTTATATATTCAACCATTATATTTGGGACTTGGTGTCCCATGATTCATCTTTAACGAAGAGCATCAGGACATGGCATTTCAGGCAGTTATCAGAGGTGATTTCCCATATTCTGGCTTTGTCACTTACAAATTGCTTATTTTGTTACAGCTTAGTTATGAAAATCTTGGAGAAAACAGAGATTAATTTGTGATGCACACACAGCAAGAGGATACATGAAGCAGGTCTTGACATAGATTTTTGAAGAGACAAAGATCTCGAAGACTCTTTCTCTCACATGTGGAGAGATGGAATTGTCCCGTAATATCCACACTTTGAAACAATAAATTACCAAACTCATCCAATGAGTCTGATGCATCACCCCGAGAGCATTGAACTTTTACCAGTCCTGATGTAGTGATGAAGAACTCCTACATTCACCCAGGTCCAGGACTGATGATAGTTATGTGATGGCGGGTTTTTGGCAAGCTATTCATTCACAAACATGATTAAATCTTGCCCGAAACCTTCAATGGGCAGCTTTGGAAATCGGTGACATTTTCCTTGATGAAATTCATTCGGGTCAAGGTTGTTCCATAGTTATTGAATCCCTTGAAGGGCGGAATCTGAGGGCCTGATGAAGGTCCCATGCATTTCGCAAGGCAGAACCAGCTTACAGAAGTTCACGACCAAGCATCTGCTATAAGACAAGGCAGAATCTTGTCAGACAAACCAGACAACTGTGCATTGTATTTGAGCTTGTTGTTCAGAACACATACCACAAACTAGTTTTTCTATTCTCCGGTGCTACAGTGTATCAGACACAGCATTAGCTTGAGCAACGCCTGTTCCTGTGCAAAGCTTTGGAACTGTGAGCATTTGATAAAGGCTTTACTCCGAGTCTAAAGCTGGAAGACCATCAACTTTCTGGGAACCAATAAGGTCAACCAGCAGCTTTCCATCCAAGTGTATTACTAGGGGAACTGGACTCCAACAAATTCTTGATTGCAAAATTGGTGGTTGTACTCTAGCAGTTGCACTAACAAACATCTAGAAGCACTATGAGACACACCATGACGTCAGTTCTGCTCTGATTAATTCTGTATGACCTCTTTTTGGTTCTGAATCATATGCATCCAGGAACAGGTTCATCACAGTCAGAATCTTCTGATTCAGATTAAGAGGATCTTCAGCTACTTCTTCAGTGACTTTTTCAATGAACATTGGCTTAATTCTGACTTTCTGACGTTGCATTTCCAATGTACGTACTTCACCTTGTTGTACTTTCCCCCCTTCTCTTCTGTCAAAGAGCTTATCAATTAATACCAACCATTGAACCTCATTGCAGTTGTTCTCTTTGACCAAGCAGGAATTCTCTGTTGCCAGAAGTCAGAAATTTCAATGAAGAGTCACTGCATCCCTGTTTGAACTATGGAAACACTACATGAAATTGTCCTCTTTTGACATTTGCTTTTGCGATCTTGGTTTGGCATTTTTCTTCAGGTTTGCCACTCTTCATATTTAAGGTGTTCAGCCTTGTTGATAACATCTCAACCTAGACTGTATCTTGTAGATATTCTTGCTCTGTTCCAAACTGCTTCAATTTTCTTTGCAGTAGGAGTTGCTTCTTATACCTGACAAGTTCCTTGCATTTAAGGTGACGGTAGAGAAAGCAACCAAAACTTGCTAAATTTCAAGTAACTTTGCACCACAAATATCATATTGTGTTGACAGCAAAAACTTTTTCTTGTTTTTAAGGTCCTTTTGGGCACAGAAACAGTGAATAACAGCCATCTGTGTGAGGTTTGTTAAAGAGAGAAGTCGCCTGACAATTTCGATTCACCAAGCGCGAGCTCACCGATGGTACGACTATGTCAAATCACTGCACCACCATCAACTTTTTAGAAATTTATTTCATCGCAGTCAATATTAGTTTTTATTGTAGATACTGTAACACAGGAAGACAATAATATTTGACTAAAGTGCCTTGACTAAGGCCATGTATGGTGGATAGAGATGTAAGGAGAAACTGACATATTCTGGCTATTAACGTCTAAATAGCTTCAAATAAGCAATTTTCAAGGCCGTTGAGCTACCTCTTAATATTAATGTATTTTAATGAAACTTTACAGACCTCATTTTTTTAGCCAATTGGAGGATTTTAGGGGGGTCAGACGATGAGATTTCAAAAGTTTATAAATAAGGACCACCCTAGAATAAAACATGAATTTCAAGTTATATTAATGCATTAAATTGCAAATATTTGGCAATATCTTCAGTACAGGCCGCAATGTTGCTATGACAATAATCATCAGGAATGATAATATGATTTAATCATCTCCTCCCTAAGGGGGGATAAAGCAACGATCTTGGCCTCAAATGTGCGTTTGAAATACAAAAAACCACATCTTACACGGTGCTAAACATCATTTCAATTTCTTAAATCATTCATAAACATCTTCATGAGCCTTTAAAATCACTAATACTTGAAGCATAATTTCCACACCACTCATAGGATCCTCAATTTCAAAATGGTATAAAAAGAGTAAAATTTATAATTCCTGCGACACTGTTCTTACACAAGGCTTTCAATTAATGCGCCTCGGAAATTACAACTGGGGATTTGTGGACTGGTCTCACCCCTGTCATTAGCACTGAGACGGCTTTAATTGGGTGCACCCTGCAACCTTTCTTCCAAAGTGAATATCCTGATAGCCAGTCAGCAGCATGCCATAGCATCTAAGTTCTTTCTTCTCCGTGACTTCTCGATAAAGAAGAAGATCTTGACTGAACTAATGAGGCACTTGGTGCAGAACTCTTTTTCTCCCAACGGCAAGTGTGACTTTAATGACATAGTATTATTTGTATGTGCTTGTGTAGCCCCAATCTTCTTGTCCCACCATCAAACTAGGGCAATTGAAAAACTTTGCTATTCAGCTATTTCAGCAACAGGTTATTGTCTTATAGGAATTTTTAGAAGGTATTGTTATGTGAGAGTCATTCTTATACTTTCTAGTTCCTGAACCCTCAAGAAAATGGTTGTCTTTCAAACATAACAGTGATCTTGCTGCAAAACGCACAAATATAACTCACATTCAGTGAAATTCAGTTGTGACACTCTCCATAAGTTCAAGCAATTGTAAAAAAATAACCTGAGATACATAGTGAGGGAGAAACTTTATAAGTTCCCAATCATGAGCCCACCCAACTGTGTAAGACTTAGAGCCGTTCACCAGACAAACTACTGTGTGGAAAATACTTGTAAAACGATAGATCGATTACAAATAGCATTTGATGGATTGTAAGAAAGCTGGGAGGCTGCTGCTGAACTTACATCCGTGCAGAGCAATATGTCACATTAGATGTGAGGAATAGACTTGGCTGACTAGTCAATAAGCGGCCCATGGCTGTCAATAGCAGATGGCATTAGGGAGTAATCTGAACAGCAAGCCTCACTTCCATCGCGATTGAGATATTGAGGCAGCATCATAAATAGCCGGTAAAGATGATGTCTGATTTCGATGTCATTGTACACACAGTGAGTCCCGTGTTACAAGACCCCTTTTACAGTCACAAGCCAGTCTGTCATGGTGTAATTTTTACCTTAGATGCAAAATGCACAAAAAATACTACCTAGGGCAAGAGTTAGGTGGTCACATTAGGCAAGCTGGCCTCATAAGAAGACAAGCACATCTCAATTCAGGTGTGCTAAAATTGAAAAGTGTACTAGTACTCTCATCTTCCATTGACTCGAACACAATTTATCGGCTGAATTGCTTCATCAGGTGATATGAAGCCACACCCAATATAGTCTGGTATCCCCATCATAATTGTTGTTGTTCTGAGCCAGACATAATTCCTTTCGTCTCTGTCACTTTTGCTGTGAATGAGTGGATGTTAGTCATTGTCAATTATTCTTATCTGAATCAGTTGCCATAATTTATACCATCATTGGGTTATAACAGAATTGATTCATCGGGTAAAATACAAAACAAATTCAGTGACAAAGAACGAAAAGTTTTGAACTGTTAATTCAACAAAATCACAATTTTTTTTGTGTGAGTCGAAAATTTGTTTCAATTCCAACTACATTATTGTTACATGAAGACAGCATACAATGGAGTTTGCATTTATAAGACATGTGTCCTTCTAGATCTATGACGATGAAAGTGGTGGTTTATGACGCAAGTACGTCTTTGTGTCGAAGTACCATATTTTTTTTTTATGAATCGAAAATGTGTTTCAATTCCAACCATGTCAATCGTTCATGATGACAGCACAAATACAATGGATTTTGCATTATAAGACAAGTGTCCTTAAAAAATCTCTACAAAAGTGGTGGTTTATGATGCAAGTATCACTGTGGTACTTTGATATATAAGGTAATTTCGATCAGGTGCTGCGGAGGCATAAAACCCGGTCAGACACCATCTGTCATAATGTCAATAAAATATTCATATCAGTTGATGGATTGATAAATACTTTTTTGTAACTTTCATCAGTCATTAACCGTTAACAGGTCTAGTTTGGAACTGCTTTTGTCACCTCAATAAGATTTGTTGTATCGAAGGGTACTTGGACTACCTTATTCCAAAATATGATTTTTTTTGTGGTGATTTTATACCCCCACAAAGTTATACCTTATATTTATGCATTCATTGTGGCCATTTAATTATTGCATCAATAATTGAAAAACCATTCTTCTTTTTTTTTTCATTTACAAATTCTTCAAAATATCAGTAATTTTTCAAGAGACGAACTGATGACAAAAATGTTTCACTATTCTTCTTTTAATTTTATCTTTTACCTTGAACCCTCTATCCATTTTATTATTTAAGGAGACTGACAAATGTAGAAGTTTACTAGTTCTCTTCTCTTATACTTACTAAGTCTATCATACATCTAAGCGAACTAGTCTTTTCCCTTCTATTCCACTTTATGCTTGTTCAGCATTGATGTGTTTTCCCACTCAACAAAGGCTGTTCAAATAGATGGTCATCTGATATCACTGTGCCCATAACCACGGAATTATACAATCAGCAGTTTGTGTTAGTCTAATCTTATCTGGCTCTGTCGAGACAGAGCAATTTATGAGCAATTTATTTCTTTGAGTAGGATTCCTATCCGGAAAGGAAAATAATTTTGCTCAGTGGCTACTACGTACATTATTCGTTCCTGTTACAAGATGCACGCATTTTAACATGGGAAAATCCGCAAATCTGTACGCGCGACTGTACAAGGGGTACATGTATGACAATGTATGTACATGTATGTATTGCTTTGTATGTTGAGGGAGGGAACTGAAAATACGTATGAAGCCTAAGAATGGGTAATAAAAATCCGCTTGGAACTCAATGATAGGGGTATCAATCTTTGACGAGAAGTTCCGGCAAAACTCCCATCATAAATTCTGAACGATCCCTAAGAATCACCATATGCAAACTTTCCAATTTAAAACGTTTAGGCCTATTTACAAGGATAGGATGCTATATTGGAAATACCAAATCACAACTTAAAGGGAATACACTGTGATCTATATTACATTTGTGAATAAAATTAATGTTTTCAAAATTGTTATGAACAAGTCAATGCCTTTCGCAGAATGATTTTTCTGGCTACTGACCCAAAATCATGAATGAGGTCAAGAGGATTAATTCTATTGATTATATTTGCGATAGCCTTATCAGCTGACTGTTCAAATATTGTTGGTATTACTTTTTTCCTTAATATTGCTTTCATGCAAACTCAGATGATAATATGACAGTTGACAGAACATGCTAGTTGTCATTTGCTGTCTGGGATGTTTTCTTAAAATGTAAAAAAAACAAAAGTTTCCAAAATGCTCATACTTTCGACCATTCAACGATGTTTAGACTCTTATCCTGGGCAAAGCAGAACAACAGGTCGAAAAAATGTTTTATTTGAACAGACTATCATGCATAGGAAAGTTTGAGAGACATTAAATGTATATTATGAACACCAAAGCAGGCATAACTTTTTAATGATGTGGAATATCATCAGAAATTTGTGAAGTCTTCATAAGAAACTTAGAAATATATCTATGTCTGCCACTGACCCCACGCTCCACTCCTGAATTGAATACCCAACTGATTATGATCTATGTCCTTCATATAGTTAAAAACTTTCAGCAAGTTTACGTTCTGTTCAAGGGTGAAAAGGTTCATATAATGGACCTCGAGCCCCAAGGAAACATATCATCCCATGAATCACTCAAGGCTGAGAAGAGAACTGTGTTAAAGAAGAAGTTGTGCTTGCCAAAACCACTTTACATTTTTTAAGAAGTTATGACCGATAGGTTTGCCATCTCTCTACCATCTGTCAGTTTTGATTTTGGTCAGGCTAGAAAGCATGATCTTCCGGTAAGTATAATTGTTTTTACAGACTTTTATCTATGTACTTATTATCCTTCCAAAAAGTACGTAGAAAGTGATTTTTTTCTTGTAAGGTGGAAGTGTGACATCATGTGGCAGTTCCCATAGGTTAGCATTGGAAATCAGGCGTTCCATGTGAGGTCACAGGTCGTTCAGCCAATCATTGCTCACTCTGCATAGTATGTCATATCAAATCTGTGAGGTAGTATACCAGCAGATGACTACATGCCATGAGTGTAAAAATGAAACACCTTCTGTTGTGGCCCGTAGTGGCACATCGAGAAATGACATGGGAGGAGGCATGTTAATCTTTGGCCTGAGAGGGCAGGCATGCCCCTCAATGTTGAACCAAGGGCACACAAAAAAGATTGCACATGATTTCGATATAGTGATTGATCACAGAGTTGATCCTCCCTCCCTTCCCCAGTAGAGTTAATCCATCCATAAAAATGTGCAAATGTGCATCCCCTTCATGAGACGCCCTAGCTATGCCACTGGCAGCAAACAGTAAACAACATTCAGATCAGGCAGCTTATGAGTGACAGTTGTTTATTGATTCACACAGCTTGTAATCTACTTCTTTCACTCAGTTATGCTTCATGGCACTCTCATACTACGTAATATACCATATATGGCAATTCTGCACACTGCATCATGTGCCAACACTACATCATACTCCACACCTCAGCCAATCACGATGCCCCATCTGTGTGAGGTCAAATACCAATTTTGCTAGATTTTTCAAATTCTACATACTTTTTGGAAGGATAATAATTTTTCATGGGTCTATGAAAATATCTACCATTGAAAATCAGATCAAGTTCCTTTCCTTCATCTGATTAATTCTTAAAAATATATAAATTTTTACAGGATGAAATACTTTACAGTCCTTGTCATACTAACGTGGGATCTCAAGTGCTTTTCTATGCTGTTGAACTGTGATGTCAGAGATGACTCTATTTTAGCATTGCAATATATGCAAATTAACTACAAGCTGTGATGTCTTTTCAAACTGGGTCAGATTCCCCAGCTTCTGGCCAATGTTGATCCTCCTGAACTGAGCGTCACAGTTTCAACACAGTATCAGAGTAAGAATTTAATCAGGGATAGCCCCTACAACCACGTCATCACAGCTTGATAGCCAATGGGCTGACAGTAAACTACGCATCACAGTTCAAACATTGATATATTGAAGGAAGCATTACATTTATGATCCCAATGATTTATCACAGGCAATCAACAGTCTAATCCAACCAAATGACAGCTTTTTGAGCATTCACAGTAGACAACTGTTATAATCCCCACAGAGTTGTTTGATTAATCTACAAACTTGCTAACTTACAACTTTGAACTTTGATGGAAGTTGGTATAAACAGAAGGCTTTGACAATTTGTTTGTAAATGCATGGCTTATGTTATGTATATTTATTCTGGCAGCCCATTGGCTGAGAGGCTGTGATGTCAAACTTGCATGTGTTTTCCCAGACCCAATTAACACTCTGACACTGAGTTGAAACTGTGATGCTCAGTTTGGTGGTTTCATTGGCTAGAAGCTGGCTAATCTGACCCAGTTTAAAATGACATCACAGCTTGAAGTTAATTTAAATATATTGCAATGCTAGAATAGTGTCATCTCTAACATCATAGTTCAGCAGCATAGAAAAAAAACTTGAGATTCCATGTAAGTATGACAAGGACTGTAAATCATGTTGCACTTGATCTACAGAGAGAATTTTCACATCAGATTCTTTTATGGCATGAAGCATTTTGCTTGCTAATTAAGCAACTAATTGTAGCTTTAGGTGCTGCTTAATTGGCTGCGCACAAACTAATTGACAAGGTAATTGGTGGAATGCCTTTAAAACCGCATTATTCTGAAGTTGCCTTGAAATTGTTTTGAAATTTTCAAAGCTGTCCCTGTGTCTCTTGCTGATGCATCAAATCAACTTCGAATTGAAGACTAACTTATTTTAATGACGAGATCCAGCTGCATGGAAATACCCTGAGAATGCATGTCTTGACCAGTATAAAATAACCCAACTTTGCTGGCGCTTCTTACACAAGACTTCCAAATTTATGGTGCACCTCAGAAATTACAACTTCGGAAGTGTGGATTGGTCTCACCCCTACTATTAGCGCTAAGGTGGACATTAATTGGGTGCACCCTGCAACCTTTCTCCCACAGCGAATATCCAGAAAGGCATTCAAAGGCATGCCACAGCATCTAAGTTCTTTCTTCACCGTGATTTCCTGAGAAAGTGTAAGATCTGCAGCAAACTAATGAGAAACGTCGTATTGCTGAACTTTTTTCTCCTTTCGGCATGCCTGACTGTTTAATTATGTAACATTTGCATGTGAATCTACTCATATAGCCCTGGTCCTGCTTTTCCCATAATAGGATAAGAGAGAAAGACGAGGCTAAGTGAGAAAAGCTTTGTTATTCTGCTCTATCAGATTGTCATATCTAAAAAAAAAAAGATATACACAGCAATTAATTATATGACAATCTAATTTCCAGCCTCCAAAGAAGATGCTTGTCTCTCGAACATTAAAGCAATATCAGATCTAAACCTTCACTCACAATCAGCTATATCGAACTTGAAATTATGGTGTGGAAGTAAACTCCTTGAAAATGATAGATCGATTACAAATAGCTTTTGAGGGATTGTAGGAAGGCTGGGAGTCTGCTTCTGAGCTTACATCCATGCAGAGCAATATTTCACATCAGATGTGAAGCATAGACTTGGCCGACTGGTCGATAAGTGGCCCATAGCTGTCAATAGCAGATGGCATTAGGGAGTAATCTGAATGGAAGCAACAGGGGGCCACACTGCCATTGCTATTGAGTCTGATTTACAGCACTGCTTCTTGGATGTGCATGAATCATGAAATTGTCTGTAAATCATACTCGCTGCACTGAGTTCAGTATGACATATATCTTAAGTCTCTACTCAACCATAAATATGCATTTGGCTTCTGAAAATAGACTTCTGAAAAACCATACACTATAATTACTTCAGCAGGTGATACAAAAGCCACACCCTCCGAATTTTGGCTTTGTCTATAACTACACAATAGAGAATTTCATCGTTATTCCACTTTCTCCATGAATGCATTGATGATTTCTATAACACAACACAACATATTGTAATATCTCTTTCTGTCATAATTCCTGTGGTTGTCTACTTTTTACTTCCCTGTTCTCCCCACCCTATAGTGTCCTTACAACTACCTTTGACTCCTCACTGCAACTTTAGTTCATCTCCGGCCCTTTAAAAAGAAATCTGGCAACACTTGACTTTTAACTGGCGTTGGATTAATGTAAATGTAATTCACAATTAAAAGGTAGTTCAAAGCAGGTAAAGGTATGAAATCATTCTGGGGTAGCACAAAGGTGTGAAAGGGTAAAGTAGTGACTGAATCTTCCTTCCTGCTGGGGTTGTTGTATTTTATTTTGGTTGCACTGTAGGCTAAAAATAAAGGCAAAGGTTATACACACCAACCCTCAGCATAAAGTGCCATGTATGCAGTTCAAAAGCCTGTCATTAAACCCTGACAAAGTGCCAATAGCAAAGGCTTAGATGGGTCAAGTTGTGTCATTGGCCATCAATCGAAGTCAACTGACCCGCATCACTTGATAGTGCACTGTTAGCACCTATACGGAGAAATTTACAAGAACTGATGTGTTACTGACTATGAATAAACAAACTGTTTTTTTACATTAGAACATTTCTAAAAAACTAATGGGATTGATATGGAGGCGAAGCCGAAAAAACAATCAGAGTTTTTGTGTCAGCCTTTATTTTACCAGTGTGGTACAATCATCAAGTTTTGTTACAAAATCTTGCTTGTAAATTTTGTCCTGGCATATACTAAAGTCAGTAACCGTTGGCCAAACCACCTTTAAATATCTCAAATTACCGCTTTTTTCAACAGTGAAAATGTCACTGATAAGATGCATGTCGTTCAGGATAGGATGTAATGGAACGGGAGAGTAAAACAACATAGCAAGTAAAATGTGATAAGAACACCATCGGCGTGCAATTTTATACTCGTCTGGGAACATTCTGTGACATTTGTGCTCCTCAGAGTTTGAGCGGTAAAACCCATCATGGTGTGTGTTTCATGATGGACTATTGATGGTACAAATGAATGCTTTCACAGTCATAGTAGTGACAATTGGAAGGACTCATTGAATTATTGAACAACAAGGTTTCATTATGACGCAAACCAAATGCAATTTCAGCACTAGAATTATTTTTTTAAATAAGGGCTGCAATCTCAGTAATCACCAAAATATGATGGAGTAGCTTTGGATTGATCATATATGCAAACCTTCCAAGTTAAAGTGCAATCAGGTATATCACAACAAAATATAAATACATTTTACATTTGTGTATAAAATAACCATTTGCAAATTCGTATTAATACATTTTCATTTTCTCTCAGAATGATTATTTCAACAACTGACCCAAAATCATGAATGAAGTCAAGAGGATTGATTCCGTTAATGCTATTTGTGATAGCCTTATCAGCTGACTGTTCAAATATTGTGGGAGCTGACTGCTTTTCACACTTGAACTTCTCTGACGAAGTTGAATATGAACATGCCAGTTGTCACCTACAGTCTGGAATGTTATCTTAGAATGACAAAAAAGTTTTGAAACGCTGATGCTGTTGTAAGCATGTTTCAGATTGTAATGCTGGTAGATAGCCTGCAATCAAACAGGGTAACTACAGTCAACACCTTAAAACAGAAAAAGGAAAAATGAATTTCGGTAGCCAGATCGAAATCAAAACTGACAGGCACAGTTATATAGTAGAGAGATGGTCATCCTACATGTATTTGTCATATACTTGCTTAAAATGTAAGACAGTTTTGGCAAGTAATTTTCTTCTTCCAGTCGAGTTAATTCTTCGGGTGATATGTCCTCTGGGGCACATCATTCTCTTTTCATGCAGCAGAAGTTATTAGGCATGGTTTCAGCAGTGGTTTGATGCCATCATGCGAAGGCATGACATACTTTGAATTACCTGACCACTTATGCCTAATTCTCAATAGACATGGCGGAGAAGTTTTTTTGAGCGGCAGGAGTGAGGAAGACGATTTCTAGGAGAAAAATGGCTAACTCGGTGAGACACAACGATTATATAACGATTATTATAATTAATTAGAGACTTATAACGGTGGAATAAGATCTTAAATCAGCAGAAAGATCTTAAATCGGCGGAATAAGATCGTAAATCGGCTGGGCAAGATCATATGCCTGTGGGGCAAGATTTAACTGTCAGCGGGATGTCAAAAACCGTCGGCGGGATGTCAAAAACTAGCGGCAAGGGGCAGTATAAATGTCCCACAGGGGCAGGGGATGTCTCTGTATCCCCACGGTCATGTTTTTCCTCGTTCTCACTCGAAAAATGCCAGCCACACATTCAAAAATAGAGAAAAATTTTGGCTCTTTCCCGGCGACTTGGAAAAAAAGTTTCAGGCTGCTGAATCTTTTTTGACATCCACAGCGGAGTTCTCCCCATTTCTAGGAATCGGCCGATATGCTGAAAATACGTCGGCGAGATGTGAAAAACTCCCTGAGTTTTAGGTCAAATTAGCAAATATTTTTTCGATTTTCCAGGAAAACCTTTCCTACCGGTAAAAAAAGTACTCTGGTTCCCGTATTGAGAATGGGGCATAATTTCAAGTTATAATAGGACTTGCAGATGTGAAAAATTTACTTTGAACCTGACTCAGACTCAGATTCAGTCTGCTTTTTCTAATGCATAGTCTACTTATGTACCTGAAACGACATCGAAAAGAAGCAATGTCTGTTTGTACCATTTAGCATATTATACGTAAAGCTGCAAATAAGTCGTCTGAATGATGAAAATTAATGCTTTCTCTTTTGTGAGAGCAATGCTGATTTTATATTGAACTTTTTATGTGTATCTTTATTACCCTTTTAATTGATCTGTTCCATCTTTGAATAATTTACTTTCTACTATTTATATTGTAGCACAATTCTATGGATCATGTGAATGAATAAATTGATATATATTATATAATGATGTATTCTTATACAGAAACTCTTCAGGATTTCAAAGATTGACAATTTCAGACGCAAAATATCATTTACATGTTAAATCATTTATAATACTGTTTATAGGGAAGTATCATGTTCCCTCCATCATCCTTCACTCTTTCTTTCTGTTCTACCATGTAAAATAACCATTGTCTTTTCAATCTAATGACTTTTCTCAAGGTTTAAGATTATCAAAGTAACATTGTTGCTGAGTATTTCCATTAAATGAACTTCTGACATTTTATTGCCTTTGTCCAAAATTCTTTTAGGCATTAATATCATTTCTTTTTCAAGGTTGACAAATAGTTTAAGTAAGACTTCAGTTGCAAGAAATAGCTGTTTAGCACTGAAATGAGACATCTTGGTACATCTAGGTGTCCTTCGTAACACTTTTATGGTTTCAGGTTTTAAAGCAAAAATGTCATGTAACAGTACAATCAACTTATGATGGCCATGGGTTAAATTTCACTTCTTCTTACACGAAAAAGGTATGTCTGATAATGATTGTTTCCTAACCGTGTGTCTCAGAGCCACAGCAACTCTTTACAATCAAAAGTATATAACTGACATTTTTAGGATACAAAATAAGTTTCTGAGAATATTGTTTGAGAATCATGTTCCCTTGAGATTGTAGGCCTAACTTTTCTGATATTTTTTTGGTTATATGAAAAAAACTGCCCAAACGCTGAAATGGAGAATGGATAGTTGCTTCTTTTCTAGTTATTTTATTTTTAAACCATAGATCTTAGCATTTAATCACAATGATATTTCAAAGCATAAGAAATACAAATTTGATATCTTTCACTAAGTGGTATAATGGGTTCATTTATTTAAATGTCAGCCAACAAAGCATGAAATATTTTTGTTATGCATAGAATAATCTAATTAATTTGAATACAAACATAATCTCAAGCAGTTCGACTAGCAGAGCAAAGATTTTTGCTGCAAATGAAGAATTTAAAAGTAATTTTGGCCGACCTTATATCATATGTGCAGTGATTATATTTTCATAAAATACGAGTCTGGATGGGTAGAGTGCTACATTCAGAGGCTGTAGATGCAGTAAAAATCCTTCTAAGAACTGCATCTGAGGAAATCAATTTTGATTCAATACAGCCAAGCAGCATAGCCAGCTGTAACTTTTGAATGCACTGGGGTATTAATTTTTCCATTTGAAAATCTGTAGCCTCTCAGACTGTCAACTGCAAAGGGAGCTGCAAGTTATCAATAATTTTATGAAATCTGGAAGATATTGATCAGACTTAGAGTTGCCTCTGCATTTTGATCAATGACAAAGTTCCAATAAAAAATATCCATTTTTCACAAACCAGGGAAAGAAAGTTTGAAGAATACTGGGGGTTCCCTTAGCTGCAGCAAAAATATCTGGATGCATCGATTTATTTATCTGCACATGCAGAATCTGAAATGTCATCAAATGTGTATACAAAACAAAGCTTTAAATAACCATTTTTCCACCAAGTGTAATTTAAATAAGACTTGGTATCTTTCATAAGATCTTTGCCATTTTGTTAAACAAGGAAAACAAAAAATGTCAAAAACATGTGGCAGTCCATGCAAAATCTTTTAAAAGTTTGGCTTCCATCTGTAAACAGCCTGGATGTGTAACTTCGGTTTGAGTTTTATTGAATAAATAAAACGTTATTAGGTTTCAGCTAGATTGGGTTAGGAAGAAATGTTTAATTAATGCATGCTTACTTTAGAGACTGTCTGGAAGTCATTGTTCTTACAATAGAACTTTGGTTTTCATTATCTTCAGTTGGCAAATCTAATCATAATGTTTCTTTGTATTTACCTCTTGTCATTTACTTTAAGAATGCTCAGCAAACTGCTGCTGGAGCCCTGTCCTTTTCTGTGTATGCTGCAGCAATGAGCATGGGACCCATCCAGTCTTTGACCAGACTGCTTCACCCCATCCACACCACTCTAATGAACAAAAGCACCACATCACAACCCTAATTAGGGTTCTTCTAGATGGAAATGATCAGGGGCTGTTAGGTGATAGACAGGTGAGTGTGAGGCATGGGAAATTTCAGTAATATAAAAACTTTGTGGAAAGTGGATCATTTTGCTACCCCAAATCACACTGTCCCTCCCCGGATGGTATAGGCTTGTTATACAGATGGACATGTACAGTTAGGGACCCAATAATGGGCCATCATTACAGATTTGGGGATGGAATTCACATCAGGATGTTTGCCTACACTGGCTACTGTACAGATTTCTAAAAGTGGCTCGTCATTTAAAATCTAGCCTTAGCTATCTATCCGTAGCTATTGGAAGCTGACCTTAGCTAAACCAATTCCCAGCTATCCATAGCTATCCCCAAAATTGTACTGCTGTATAAACAAGGAGTTAACAAAAGAATAGAAATGGATAGTTATGGATTGCTGTTGATAGGACTAGTAATGAATAATTATAGATATATGTAGCTATATTGAGCCACATTTAGAAATTTGTACTGTAACACAGCAATTCTTAAGAGGGCAGAAATGCCTCAGAATGCTCCCAGGCGAGTATGAGATTGCAGGCCAAACATGTTCCCATCTCATTTGCCTTCTCAGATTGGTTTACTTTCCCATCCCATCCTATTTTACACTGTGAAGTAAGACTGTAATTGTTGGGTGCAGGAGACATTTTAAAGTTGAGGTCATATAAATGAGGATGTTTACCTAACACAGCAATTCTTAAGAGGGCAGAAATGCCTCAGAACGCTCCCAGGCGAGTATGAGATTGCAGGCCAATCATGTTCCCATCTCATTTGCCTTCACAGATTGGTTTACTTTCCCATCCCATCCCATACTGAACCGTATCCTAGCATTGACATTTGCACTGTGAAGTGAGACTGTAATTGTTGGGTGAAGGAGACATCTTAAAGTTAAGGTCATATAAATGAGTGAAACAAGTATAAATCTTCAAAGTTTGTGTGCCAGGTTATGGGTATGATCATGTAATTAAAATAAACAAGAAACTTGTAAACCAATATTCACATGAATAGTTCAGGTACCAATCATTTTATCAATGAAATCACTGCAATGACACTATTATCTACTAGGTATATCATCTAGGTTAACGTTGGCTCTTTAAATATTTGGGCATGTTAATCTATTGCATGTCATGTGAAAATTACACGAACGACTGACACCTTTTGACACCCCCTTATACATACATATATATATAACATTGCTGTAATTTAAATGCTGATGAATGTCAGGATGAAGCAAATTTCACAGTAAAACTGTTGCAAGTAACGTGGGTCATCTGTGTCCTGCTGATCTGAATTGATGGCCAGTGACCTAGCTTGACCTTTCTAAGAGTGTCCTGATGCCACCTTGTCAGGGTTTAATGCCAAGGCTTTGAACTGCTGACACTCTGCTCCTATGTGCTTAAGTGAGGGTGTGTAACCTAATCCTTTATTGGTCCAAAGGTCAAGATTTCAAGATTGCGCTAAGAGTTGTATTTTGACAACTTGATGCGTCCGTCTGTTTGAACTTCAACATCATAGACACACTATAAATTGCAAAAGTTTTATTTACCTATAGATAACAAGAATGATTTGGACAAAAGATTTAACCTTGATCTTTAATGATCTGATAAGCCATGTTCTGAATGAGAAACAGCTCCATAATTCCATAAACACAAACTTCCAGTGTGTGAACAACTGAACTGCAGGCACAGCAGATTCATGGAGGCAGAATGGCAAACAGACTCCCCCACAGAAATACAACAAAGCTGAAAAAAGATCTTGACAGGAGAACAAATATTTGGCAAGGGCTAAGGAATGTCTTATTATAACATCAGACACGAATGTTTTAAGAATGTGGTTCTGTGTCTTTAAAATTGCCTTAAGCTTTCTTGCTGCTAAGATCAAGAGTGAGAGACAGAGAGAAACATAAGTTATGCTAGTTTCCATCAATCCAGAGTAGATGAATTTAATTAACATTTGGCAGTGTGGGATTTTGAGAAGATAATTTTATATGAATGACCAAGTGAAACCTTGTTCAATGACTCACATGTACCTGATATGGTTCATTTGGTTCACTGTAAGTTATGTTAAATATTGCTGTCATGTCTGATTGCAGGGCAAGTAATAATGTTGAAAAAAGCAAGGTCGAATGAGCCAAGAAGCTATTCCTTTTATAGGATATAATACTAAATTCTTGAAAATTCTGGATCTTCTCATGAGGGTCCAGAGTGATTTGACAAATGAACTTTACAGATACCATCCTGCATGTTTAGTGCTATGAAACTGAATTGTGGTACATGTACTGGTAAATGTCTAAATTTCCTTCAATGCACATACCAATGACAAAAGCTGTAAGAAACAGGGTCAATCACCTGCAGATTTATCCAATGATGACTGATGATGAAGTGCAAGACCAAATAAATCCATCGTCTGTGTTGTGAATATTTTATCATGATGGTGATACATGAGTTTGACAGATGCCAGCCTTTATAAAAACAGTTATACCAGCTTCCATCACATTTGCCATTAGTGACCAGTTATTGCAAAGACCGTCAGACAGGTGCTAGTCTTCAAACAGCAAATTCTCTTTAAAGTGAATGACATTTTTGATCTGCAATGAACAGCCTTAGTTGCCCAAAAGTAAATTTTGGTTAAAAATGACAGGAGAAATAAATAATTTCACAAGAATGCAAAATAGCTGTGGAATTAATTTTACTTTTGCATATCTTAACTAAACTTAATTCTGGAGATTTCTTCAGGCCAATTCAAAATTTACACGCATGTGTAACTTTTTACTAAAAACCATAAATATCACGCTAGAATTTGGCTCAAAGCTTTTGTCGATTGAGGTCTTCTCATGCGCTCTACAATTGACTGAGATGCATTCTCCATGTTGACATCTACACATTTGCAGCATATATATGAAAGATTAAGGATGACAAGTAAGATTAAAAACACAACATAGTGTATGATGATATTGTGTTACAGCATAAAAGAGAAAGTCACATATAGGCGCAATGCTATTTTAAGCATATTGACAAAGCCAAATTCAGTGGGTGTGGCTTTATATCACTTTCATTTTCAGAAAGCGTATGGAGATTATTGCTAATCATCCATATGAGACAGAAGTGCATAGCTGTTTGAGCATGCAATTAGTTCAATTTTGGGAGCTAAATGTCCAAGGTTGAATACAAGCATCAATACAGTTGTACACCAATTCTCTTTGTCAATTAAATCATTACCTTGAAATTGAGTGAGAGCATAAATGTGTTGGTAAAATGCCTTCTTGCTTGTTCTTTTTGAGATTTACAATGTATCTAATGGATTGAGAATTCTATTTAGTTTTTGAACACAGGTTAGATTTTTTATCAATAAGAACTGTGTCATAAAAAATTGCATGCTCAATATTTTGGATGCTTTTGTATAATTATTTGTCTGCATACAATAAACTGCCAAAAGTTTGCTGAAAAGATTCAAATGGAAATATCATCTAGGAGCCTGAATTCTCTTTCAGATTAATTTGTTGGTGACTGATATTAATATCCCTCCTCAGTTATGACGACTGAAGCCATTAGCATTGCAGAGTGTACATGTATCCTGCCTGCACGATGTTCCAGATAATGACAACAGTGCCTCGTCTGATTTAGATAAATTTATCTAAAATAATCTGTGAAACTTTACTTTGTGGTGTATACCTGGAGGCTGTTGCCTAAGAAAACATTTTTCACGTCATTGACAAAAAAATCTATCATTTTAGCCTTTTTTATTTCCTTTGTCAGCAAAAAGGAAAAGCTCTAGTGTCAGATCCTTCACTCCCTCATTAACTCCCTATTCTCTCAACACAGCAAGACCCACCACAGTGAGGCCAAAACCCTGGAGGTTATCTTGGTGCAGAGGCCATCAGCTCTTGTCAAAGCAGAGGTATGGAGTGGGAGTAATGTTAGCTCAGGTCTGCTTGCTGCCTCATTTCCACAGCTGGTATTCCCTGCCTATTTCAATTCATATTCCTTTGGCTGTGGTCTGCACAACTACAGTACAGCGGTTTACAAGTGGCAAGGGATTGACAATGGATACTTTATTAACTATCCATAGATGCGGCAAGGTTATAAGACCCCCTGTTACAAGACCAACTGCCATTATATGACTGCCTTTCTCCCACACTAAGTGGTATTTCTAGTGCGTTTTACAATCAGAAAAGAGACTGCTTTCCCGCAAGAGAGCCTCATGACAGCAGAAGAGGTAGTCTCATAACACAGTGACCACTGTATTAACAACAACGTAGCCATGCATAGACATAAGGGTGTTTATGGAAGACAAACTGGTGATCTGAAAATCTATGTATATTTTGTTTTGTTTGTCTGTGTTTCATGCCATTGTTTGGAATATAAGAGAGGAGAATTTTACAACAAATGCGCACCTTCAATGCAGTTTTAAAAAGGTATGCCGCAAATTTAGTATGACAGCTCTGGCAGTGTGTCCCAGTGCTGCGGTGATCCAATATTATTACTCCCTAATGCCATCTGCTACTGACAACTATGGGCCACTTATTGACCAGTCGGCCAAGTATATTCTTTACATCTAATGTGTTATATTGCTCTGTATGGATGTAAGTTCAGCAGCATTCTCCCAGCTTTCTTACAATCCACCAAAAGCCATCTTCATGTAGTCGATCAATCATTTTGCAGAATTTTCAAGCAGATTGGTCTGATTGGCTATATTCCATCTTAGCAGAAGAAATTGATGGGCCACAGGTGGGAATGTAGGATAATAAATTTATAATCCTTCAGTGGGCTATTTTGCCAAATTAACCATCAAGTTTCCTTGTGCAGTATGATTGGCATAACTACTGGCTGGACCTTAACAGATATTACAGTGATTTTAAACAATCTAGTGTTTGAGAACTTCGGGATCCAAGCCCTACCCCATCTGCCATATTTCTTCCTCCAAGGCTTTTGATATTTATTAGATGTTAATGATTTTTTGCTCATAAATTAAAGTGTGAGACCCATCATGAAAAATGAGCCGGCTCACATCCACTTTAAATCAAGGTCTTGGGAACAACTCAGCTTGTACCGGCTTGCATGTTTCCATGGGCACAGTAGTTAAACTTATTTATATTAACACAAATGTCAATGAGTGTGAGTATTGGTGGGTCAATGGTGTTGGATGCAAAAACTCCCTCAAGGATCCATTTTGGGACCGATGTTATTCTCTCTACGTGTAGTGCCGTCATGAGTGTATAGAACGCCAACAACTTATCAACTGAAGTGAGTTTTCAGGGCATATTCCCAAATCTGACCATATTTATATCAGATGTTCCAGGACAGTGTGATGTTTCCATAATCACTTATGTAGATATCATAGACATAACCAAGATCACTGGGCAGTAATCCTGCTGTGAATACATGGGTCTTCTTAGTAACCATATGTTGTGGTATGAACACTAACTGGCAAATGCCACTGAGGAATTTAGCAGGTTTCCCCAGGACTAACTTTCTGTTGCAGGTATTCAGTTGCATGACTAATGATTATCTGTCCCAGAAACAGGGCTCAGCACAGTAGTTATGTATAATGATGCTCAATCCAGCAGCAGGAAAGGAAATGATAATTCATGACAATGGGATGATATCTCATCAAATACAAAATAGCAAATGACTCGGACATAAGTTTGATTGCCTTTTCTGCAGGCGCTGGATTAATTATGTGTTAAAACATACTGCTAAAAGTTAAAATGCATGTTGGAAGTTGCTTTGATCATATACAATAGGATTTGGTGGGGCAAGTTCAGGGCAGGTATCATATTCCTCAGCATAGGAAAGTTGAAGTGAGAATAGTCTTTCAAATACATTTAAATCAACAACTGGGCAGTCAGCACAACTTAAGGATTGCTTATAACATATTGGTTACAGGCTTGCTCTCTCCGGTCAGGTCCAAAACCTGCTTGTCAGATATGAGTGGAGACAGCACTTTAAGCAAATGCTGGAGGACAATGTCACCCAGGGGTCTGTCTAAACGCTAACTGGCTAATGACAATTACAGCAACACTACGAAAGCTTTTACATGTCTGCGTGGCTCCATTCATCGGGTCTTTAATTTCTTACAAGCACTTGCTTACATAATTTCAGATGTAAAAAATACCAATAATGCTGCTCGTACCCTGTTACACAAACTTTCAAATGGTACACCTCAGAAATTACAACTGCGGAAGTGTGGTTTGGTCTCACCCCCACCATTAGAACTAAGGTGGACATTAATTGGGTGCACCTTGCAACCTTTCTCCCATAGCAAATATCCAGAAAGGCGTTCATTGGCATGCCACAGCATCTGAGTTCTTCATTCACCGTAATTTCCTGAGAGAGTGTAAGATCTGCAGCAAACTAATGAGAGAACTTTTTGTCCTCATCGGCACATCTGACTGTTTAATTATGTAACATTTACATGCGCAACTAATCATATAGCCTTGATTCTGTTTGTCATACAGAAGAGATCACAGAGAAATACAAGGCTAAATAAGACAGGCTTTGTTATTCTGTTGTATACCTGATTGTCTTGAAGGCATTTCTAAAACAAGGGATCTAATTATGTGACAGCAATTCTAATTTCCAGACCTCAAAGAATATGCTTGCTTCTCAAACAGTATAGCAATCTCAGATCATGACCTCATCACTCACAATCAGCTATGTCAAACTTAGACATCACTCATATGTTAAAGCAACAGATACAAAAGGAAATCTGAGACACAGCGGGAGGGAGTAAGGTAGTAATTTTTACGTGCGTACCATTTGCCAGCCAAACTGCCTCAGATAGAAAGCTGCTCATCAGACAAATAATGTGTGGAAGAAAACACCCTGAAAATGATAGATTGATTACAAATAGCTTTTGAGGGATTGTAAGAAGGCTGGGAGTCTGCCTCTGAACTTACTTCCATGCAGAGCAACATTTCACATCAGATGTGAAGCACAGACTTAGCCAAATGGTCGATAAGTGGCCCATAGCTGTCAATAGCAGATGTCATTAGGGAGTAATCTGAATGGAAGCAACAGGGGGCCACACTGCCATTGCTATTGAGTCTGATTTACAGCACTGCTTCTTGGACGTGCATGAATCCTGAAATTGTCTGTAAATCATTCTTACTGTACTGATCTCAGTATTTGCTTAAGTCTCTACGCAACCATAAATATGGTTTTGGCTTCTGAAAATAGACTTCTAAAAAATCATACACTATAATTACTTCACCGGGTGATACAAAAGCCACACCCTGTGAATTTTGGCTTTGTCAACAATTGCACAATATTATAGAATGGCATCCTTATTCTAGTTTCTTCATGACTGCCATGACTGCTACAGTACAACGCAATATAATGTAAGATCATTTTCCGTCATAAATCCTCTGTTTTTTACTTCCCTGTTCTTAGGGGGGGATGATAATCCTGAAAATTTGCGGGGACGCCTTTAAAAGTTGCTCATTGCCTCCAGAATCAAGAAAAATTTCACCAAACTGAATTTCGTGGCTTATTCAGCCTGCTACTGGCCAAAACGTCAAACCGCGTCTTTTTAAATGGCGAAAATAGTATTTTCCATCAGAACTTGAAAAGTATTGATTTTATGTCATATAAATGTATTGACATTGAATAGGAAATTGGGAATTCCGAACATTTTGCTGTATATTTCAACTTTCTAGGTGCAGTGGTTCTTGAGATATGGCCATTTAGGGTCCATTTTCGAAGAAGTTTCATGAAAATTACAAGAATTTAGATTACTAATCATGTGGACCTGGATCTTGAAAATATATATGACTTCATCAACATATAGAAAAATACACTAGATATTGAGTTGGAAGTCAGTATCACTATCACTTCATTCACTTGTATCAGCTACCTGCACATTCGAGGATTGCTGACGGCTTGAAGTAAAGGGAAAGGGGAGAAGACATTGGTGATGGCTCTTTCAGAAGTTATGTGGAAAGAACAGTGTCTCTGCCACTTCTCTGCTGCTTTCATAAACAGAAAGTAGAATTATTTGCCTAAAGCATGAGTTAGTATAGTGACAGTTGTCATTTCCAAAATAAGCAGTCAATCACTGGGAGGTCCCCCCCCCCCGATGCATATAAAACGCAATGATTTTGTTAAGTTAAATTATACTGCAAATCAATGAAAGTCATAATGAACAATTTTCCAATATTCATGACATTCCTTGTAAACCACTACATGTCACAGTGACAAATATTAGGTCTGGGAATGGGTGTAGTGATGGTTGATCTTGCTCTGGCTGGAATAATCTGTCATTAGATATGTCAGAGTTAAATTTATCAACATTATAGGCCTAATAGTGTCACCATTATTCCTGACATTTACTATTTTCCGCCAAAAAGTTGTCAGAATATATAGATCAATGACTCTGATGGTAGTCAACTTGTGTTCACTTCCACACATACTTGTACAAGTCTTACAGTAAACGAAACTCAAATGCTTGCATGTTTAAAACATAGGCTGCGCAGCAGCAAACCTTCAGCGAATAACACCTTTAGAAGATTACAATAATATCATAAAATTGGTGTGTTTACGAAATTGCTTATAGGTATGCAATAGCGGTGGAGTAGTGGCCTTCAATTATCTCTATTTGCCCGCTGCCCTGCCATCTTCCCATCTGCTTGTCAGGATTTGTAAAGTTTGGAAAAGGCCTTATTAGACTAATTTACGCATATTATGGTATAGTTTCATGCATGCACAAAGTATAGGTTATGAGGTATCGGTTGAAAACCAAAAAAATATAACTCTGTTGTAATTTTCTGAAGTTTTGCCAATGATTCATAAAGTTTTATACGCATCAAAAAGTACTGCTACATTGTATAGGTGACTTGTTCAGAAAATTTCATTACTGTATATGCAATTGTGGGCTATTTTTGTTTGTGATATGAAAAAAAATTATTTTTAATATTTTTTCTCAATATTACACTATTGAATAGCCATCTGTCAGACAATGAAAAGGCACAAAAAGACCATATAAGCCATATGTGTACCAAACTTCATCCATATATATGGAATAGTGACCGGATGTTGGGCCAGAAACAAAAAATACATTTTTATTATTTTTTCAATATTTCAAAAAGTATATAATATTTTCCATCAGATCTTTCAAAAGGCACAACTGGACCATATTTACCATATGTGTACCAAACTTTATCGATGTACATGCAATAGTGACCGAGTCTTAGCCCAAATAACAAAAAAAGATGTTTTTATATTTTTTCTCATTTTTTCAAAAAGTATAGAATATCTGTCAATGGGACCATCAAAAGGCACAACTAGACCATATAGGCCACATGTGTACCAAATTTCATCCATGCACATGCAATAATGACCGAGCCTTGGCCCGGAAACGAAAAAAAAAAAATTTTATATTTTGTTAATTATTTCAAAAAGTATTTAAGATCTATTCATCAGACCATCAAAAGGCACAACTAGACCATACAGGCTAGATGTGTACCAAATTTCATCCACATACATTCAATACAGGCTGAGTGCTGGGCCGGAAACGATCTATCCGCCCGCCGCCCGACCGCCCACCCGCCCGCCCGCCCGCCCGGCGGCGGACGGACAGCATTTTTACCCAAGTGATTACAATACCTTCTTCGAACTTCGTTCGCTGAAGGTAAAAAGCACTGGAACGTTCCTAGTGAGGTCACATCCTATCCCTGCCATTTTATTCCGGCTGAGACATGAGCAGCTTGTGAAGTCATAGCCTATACTTGCAAATGTTATCAAAACTAGAGACCAACTAAGTGTCAATGAGGTCACAAGTCACTCAATGACACGTTAGCGCCAAATGTAAGTACTCGTCATTCGTCGGCTGTGTGGCAGACCTGCACTGGCTATATTGCACACCTACATCATACATTTGTCAATGTTACATTACACAAGTCCAGTAGGCCTATTTCCACAGTGATAAAAAGGATTGTCTATATCAGACAATGGAACTTTGTACAATATAATATCTGATATTTGGATTGTCTCAACCAGACAATTGAGTTGTTTAAATCATTTTTTTTGGTAACCTAAAGGATATGGCACTTCCTTGAATAAATACCATTTCCAAATGGACTTGGATTAATTTTTAATATTTAAATTAACAATTTTTATTTTGTCGGACTTCTACTTCAGAATCTACAGGTTCGTCCTACCCACGCACGCTCCAAATTTTCTGCTCCATAACTTATGATTTTGCTGCAAATGTTCAGTTTGTTCTTGTTTTTGTGATGCTTTTAGGAGCTGATCCTTTAAAATTACAACTCCAATTGGTCAATATCAGTACACTTTGTGATTTTGTTTTACTTCTCAGAAGCTCAGTGTAATAGAATTCAATATAAATGCACACACAGCTATCAGGACTGCCCTCTCGCCGTGCATGCATTTTACAAGAGAAGTTTAACTTCAGTGTTTAGTCATTTATTTGCATCATTTTTGGAATTTACAATTTACTGATTAAAAACATCTAAGTGCATTATTCCGAAGGAACATGCATTAATTTAAGTACAAGGTTTACCATATATTATACCGATTTAGCTTGATTATTTCAATTGGACCCTCACTGATTAGCAAATAGGTAAAACAGTCATATGAGTGTCCTCACTGGGGATACTGTATTTTCAAGCTAAGGTTTTATTTAACATCATTCTACAGTCCATCTTGTCATTGATTTCCTGAAAATGATTAGCCATAATTTAAGCCATTATTTTCACACTATGTCTTTGGTAGTTTTGTAATCATATAATTTAAAAGAATAAAATGAATATTCATCTGATCTTTGTGTTTGTCACAGACCACAAGTGTTGGTATGCAAATGAAAGCTCTTTTTGCACTCTGTTTAATGGTGTTATTTTCAACTTCCTATTTTTAAACAGGTTAAAATTAACAAAGATCGCAAATAGGCGAAAGTTCACAGAAACGTCGCTTTTCCTGTCATAAGAAAGTGCCAGTAGCAGCTAGTAGCAGGTCCGAAATCCAGAAATTTCAGTATGGATGGACTTTTAAAACAATAAGGATTGATTTGAAGGCGTCCCCGCACATGCCCAGCAAAAAAGCCATTTTATCATCCCCCCCTACTATTCTCCCGACCCTAAAGTGTCCTTGCAACTACCTTTGACTCCTCTCTGCAACTGAAGTCCATCTCCAGTCCTCTCAAACAAAGGCAATATAACTGCAATAAGCATGGAGTATGACATCAAAGCATTTTTCTTTTAACCTATATTTGATTAATTTGAATGCAACGCACAATTAAAAGGTAGTTCAAAGCACGTAAACATAGGAACTCATTCTGGGGTTTCCAAAGGTGGTAAAGAGTAAAGTAGTGATTGAATCTTCTTTCTGCTGGGGTTGTTGTATTTTATTTTGGGTTGCACTGTAGGCTAAAAATAAAGGCAAAGGTTACACACACCAACCTTCAGGACATAAAGTGCCATGTATGCAGTTCAAAAGCCTGTCATTAAGCCCTGACAAAGTGCCAATAGCAAAGGCTTAGATGGGTCAAGTTGTGTCATTGGCCATCAATCGAAGTAAGTGCACTGTGAGTGCCTGCACGGAGAAATTTACAACACCTGACAGTGCCAGATTGAATCAACACTTAACACGAGATATCCTAAAGTGGTTAACTCCAATAACTTACTTTAAATAGTGTTATGGGACAATAACTTAGTCAAGTTTTAGGCTGAGCTCATGTTATATAATGGCTAAAATATTTTCCCAGTAACCCAGCTATAAAATAAGTTATAGGAGTTAACAACTTTGGGATACCATCTGACATTGATGTGTTACTGACTAGTCAATGAACAAACAGTTTTTATTTGACATGAGAATATTTCCAGACAACTAATTGGAGTGATATGGAGGAGAAGCCAAAAAAAAATCTGAGATTTTGTGTGAACTTATCTTTTATCAGTGTGGTACCATCATAATTTTTTATTATAAAAACCTGTTTGCAGAGTAAATTTTGTCCTGGCAAATACTAAACTCAACTACCTTTAAATATGACAAATTACAGCCTTTTTCAACAGTGAAAATTGAGTTAAAGAAGAGGTCTTACTTGGCGAGACTATTAAACATTTCAAGCAAGTATATGACAAATAGGTCCTCCATATCTCTACACGAATTGAAGAGTTAAAAAGTGTACTTTGCAATGAATGAAACGACACGGCGAATAAGTAGTAAGTGGTTGTGCCATTGGGCATATTATAAATGAAAATTAGTGCTTCCTCTTATTCTCAGGCAGAAACTCGTGAGGATTTCAAGGATTGATAATTTTAGAAGCAAGACATCATTTATATGTCAAACCATTTATAATATTGTTTATAGCTAAACATCCTTTTCCCTCTTTATCCTTCACTCTTCTATCTTTATGTTCTAGCATGTAAAATAACCATTGTCCTTTCATTCTGATGACTTCCTTCAAGGTTTAAGATTATTAAAGTAACATTGTCACTGAGTATTTCCATTAAATGAACTTCTGACATTTTATTGCCTTTGTCCCAAATTCTTTTAGGCATTAATATAATTTCTTTTTCAAGGTTGACAAATAGTTTTAAGTAAGATTTAAATTTTAAGAAATAGCTGTTTAGCACTGAAATGAGACATCTTGGTAAGTGTCCTTCGTTACACTTTCATGGTTTCAGGTTTTTAAGCAGATTGAAAAATGTCATGTAATTGTACAATCAACTTATGATGGCCATGGGTTAAATTTCACCATTTCATAAACAGCGACTCTTTACATTTTTTTTTTTCTTTTATTCATAAAAAACATACAATTATTGAAATTTTACAACAATAACAGGTCAGTAAAACTACATCATTCAGAAAGCTTACTTTTCACAAGGAACAAAGATTCTTTGTACTTTTCAAATTTTGCTTGATTTTTACAAATCGATAGTACTTTCAACATATAAGCAAGTTCATGTCTATACCAACAGAAAACATTTTCAATGCTAATATTTTTTTGTTCATATTTAAAAATATTTCTTCTCTTCCATAATATGTGACGGCCAAGCGATATCAATAAGCTAACAACAAATTTAAGATCCATCTTGACATCACCAATAATGTGTCCAATCATAACATGTTCATTATTTAACTCAAAATCTGGTCAGCGACTCTTTACAATAGAAAGTATAAATGACATTTTTAGAATAAAAAATCATTTTCTGAGAATATTGTTCCCTCGAGATTGTAGGCCTAACTTTCCTGACATTTTTTTAGTCACACGAAAAAAACTGTCCAAAAGCTGAAATGGAGAATGGATAGTTGCTTCTTTTCTAGGTCATTTATTTTTAAACCATGGATCTTAGCATTTAATCACAATGATACTTTAAAGTAGCATAAGAAATACATATTTGAATATCTTTCATTAAGTGGCAAATTCAGTCTACAATGCATGTCATTTCTTTGTTATGCATAGAATAATCCAATAATGCGAAAACAAACAAATCTCAAGCAGTTCATTTGGAACACCACTGAAGTTGTCTGTATATGTAGAATGTCAGACCCACCTAATACAATATTTGCAATGATTTTTTTTATTATCTCCTAGTCTGGATGGGCAGAGTGCTACCTTCAGAAGCTGTAGATGCAGCAAAAATCCTTCTAAGAACTGCATCTGAGGAAATCAATTTTGATTCAATACAGCCAAGCAGCATAGCCAGCTGTAACTTTTTGAATGCACTGGGTTTAAATTTTTTCATTTGGAAATCTGAAGCCTATCAGACTGTCAACTGCAAAGGGAGTAGCAAGTTATCAATAATTTTATGAAATCTGAAAGATATTGATCAGACTTAGAGTTACCTCTTCTTTTTGATCGATAACAAAATCCAAATAAAAAATATCCATCTTTCACAGACCTGTGAAAGACAGTCTGAAGAACCCTGGGGGTTTCCTTATTAGCTGCAGCAAATATATCAAGATACATCAATTATTTAATAATTGCAATTGCAATTTTTCAAACATCACATCTGCACATGCTGTATCTGAAATGTCATCCACTGTGTATACAAAACAAAGCTTTACCCATTTTTGCACCAAGTGTATAATTTAAATAAGACTTGGTATCTTTCATAAGATCTTTGCCATTTTGTTAAACAAGGCAAACAAAAAATGTCAAAAACATGTGGCAGTCCATGAAAAATCTATTAGAAGTCTGGCTTCCATCTGTAAACCGCCTGCAATGTGTAACTTTGGTTTGAGTTTTATTAAATAAATAAAAAGTTATTAGGTTTTTTTCAGTTGGATTCGGCTTGGGAGAAATGTTTAATTAAGGCATGCTTCCTTTAGAGACTGTCTGGAAGCTGTGGTTGATTAAGTCATTGTTCTTACAATAGAACTTTGGTTTTCATCATCTTCAGTCGGCAAATCTAATCATAATGTTTCTTTGCTTTTACCTCTTGTCATTTACTTTTAGAAGAAAGCTTTTATCCAAATAACAAATCAACACAATCAGTTTTCTGGAAAAATAAACGGAAAATGATGGATGTTCCCTTGGTTAACACGGTTTCATAACATATATATTGCAGCAATTAAAATTGTTGCCATTGACATTTTTACTTTTTGCCTTTAAGTTAGTTTTTTTTTATTCTTGTGTTCATATGCAGATCCAGATAACTATAGAAAAATAACTATAAATGTCGTTATGGGTAAAATCTTCGATTCAATCCTGAATAGTCGGTTGTATTTCAAAAATGAGGCTCTGAACCTTGATGACCCCTGTCAGTTCGGCTTCACATCGTGAGCCAGTACCACGGACTGTGTTTTCATTTTGGATACAGTCTTAAGCTATCAACAAGCAAAGAAAAAGCCTGTGTACATGTGTTTTATAGATTTTACCAAAGCATTTGACTACATAAACAGGAATGCTCTATATTTCAAACTGAGGCAGCAGAACATTGGAGAGAAAATGCTCAAAATTAAGTATGTTTGACAAGGCAAAAGCTAGGGTTCACCAGAGTGGAAATACTAGTAATGCAATTGACAGTCAATGTGGGGTCTTGCAAGGGGGGATTCTTAGTCCAAAGTTATTTAATGAATTTATGTCTGACCTTCCCCAATATCTTGACAAATCAGATGGGATAAAATTGAACAACTTCACTTTAACACACATATTGTATGCTGACGATATTGTACTTATCGCTGATTCTCCTAAGTGTCTACAGAATAGCATAAATTCAGTGCACAATTTCTGTAAAAAATGGCATCTTTATAGTAAATGTCAGTAAAACCAAAGTGATGCAAATTGGTACCAAAACAGCTGACTCCTTCTTTTGCAATGGCGAGAAACTAGAAAAAGTGGACAGTTTCAAATATCTGGGTCATATGCTAACTAACAAATGTAAAGTGCACAGCAAGATGACAGAATACCCCTCAGTGCAAGCTCAAAAGGCACTTTTTGCCCTACGGAGTGATTCAAAGCAAGTCCTAGGACACATGGACCCAATTGTATCTTTGCGAATGTTTGATACTTATGTTCTACCAATCCTAGAGTACAACAGTGAAATATGGAGTAGTGAAAACCTGTATCTGAATTAGAAGTTCTGCAACTTGGCTATCTAAAACGTATGTTACGTGTAAGAAAACAAACAGCATCTCTGGCTGCTTATGGTGAAACTGGTAGATTTCCATTGCATGTTAGATAAAAAGTTAGAATGGTCAATTATTGGATGAGATCAGAAAATGCACCAGATGGTAGGTAGTCTGTTAAGGAGTTGTCTACAAATTCAGAAAGATACTCATACGAACAGAGCTAAGAAACTAATTGGTTCAGTAAAATAATAAACATTTTAAGCTCTTGTAACATTGAATATGAAACAATTAACAATACTAACTTAGACATTGACAGCATATGTAGAACTGTAAAATCAAAACTTTATGAAATAGAACAGGAACAATTGTTCATATCTATAAATGATAGTACACAGCAACCAAAACTTAGAACATATAAGCTCTTTAAAACTGACTGTAGATTAGAGCCATATCTCAGGCTGCGACAAAACCGCAAAGTGTTAACTAAGATTGCCAGATTCAGGACAAGTTCTCACAGTCTACAAATTGAAATAGGCAGACATCAAAAGCCAGTGATTCCTGCAGCCAGTGATTGCTGAAATGGCTATTTGTAAGTGATCAGTATAAGTGGTGTGTGTATTTTATTGACTGTTATCTATATTAATTGGTGTTTGATATCAACTTTATTTCATAACTATCTGGGTGGCTGGAACCTAGTTTGTATTTCTTTTAATCTTTTGCTGAGTGCTCTTTTTAACCCAAAAGTACTATTACTCGTATACGTTTGTAACAATATGCTCACTTGATTTTAGCTATTTATAACATGTGTATAATCAATTTCATGTATATAGTTAATCTTGTATATAATTAATACTATTTTTATATATTTTATTTAACTTTTTACCATTACAAATGACATATGTATCAATTGTGATATTTATAGATGTCAATAAAAGAATATATATGATAATGACATTCTGATGCTCTTCAAAATGTTGCTGGAGCCCTGTACTTTTCTTTGTATGCTGCAGCAATGAGCATGGGACACATCTAGTCTTTGACCAGACTGCTTCACCCTTTTGTTGAACAAAATCACCACATCACAACCCTCATTAGGGTGCTTCTAAATGAAAATGGTCAGCGGCTGTTAAGTGAAGGACAGATGAGTGTGAGGCCTGGGAAATTTTAGTAATTTTAAACTTAGTGGAAAGTAGATCATTTTGCAACCCAAATCACACTGTCCCTCCGCCGATGGTATAGGCTTGTTACACAGATGGACAGGTACAGTTAGGGACCCATCAATGGTCCATCATTACAGATTTGGGGATGGAACTCACATCAGGATGTTTACCTACACTGGTTACAGTACAAATTTCTAAAAGTGGCTCGTCATTTAAAATCTAGCCTTAGCTATCTATCCCTAGCTATTGGAATCTGACCTTAGCTAAACCTATCCTTAGCTATCCATAGCTATCCACAACATTTTACTGCTGTTTAAACATGGAGTAAACAAAAGAAAAGAAATGGATGGTTATGGATTGCTGTGGATAGAACTGGTAATGAATAGTTATTGATAGCTATATTGAGCCACATTTAGAAATTTTTATTGTAACACAGCAATTCTTAAGAGGGCAGAAATGCCTCAGAACGCTCCCAGACAAGTATGAGATTGCAGGCCAATCATGTTCCCATCTCATTTGCCTTCGCAGATTGGTTTACTTTCCCATCCCATCCTATAGTGAACCGTAACCAAGCATTGACATTTGCACTGTGAAGTGAGACTGTAATTGTTGGGTGAAGGAGACATCTTAAAGCTAAGGTCATATAAATAAGTGAAATAGGTATATATCTTCAAAGTTTGCATACCTATAATTTTATCATTGAAATAACTGCAGTAGCTTCTGTGACTATTAGACTGGAATTGATGGGTGCCAGGTTATGGGTATGATCATGTAATTTAAATAAACAAGAATTGCAATGACACTATTATCTAGAGGTATATCATCTAGGTTAACGTTGGCTCTTTAAATATTTGGGCATGTTAATCAATTGCATGTCATTTGAAAATTTACATGAACAACTGGCACCACTTGACACCCCTTATACATACATATATATATAACATTGCTGTAATTTAAATGCTGATGAATGTCCGAATGAAGAAAATTTCACAGTAAAACTGTTGCAAGTAACGTGGGTCATCTGTGTCCTGGTGATCTGAATTGATGGCCATTGACCTAGCTTGACCTTTCTAAGAGTGTCCTGATGCCACCTTGTCAGGGTTTAATGCCAAGGCTTTGAACTGCTGACACTCTGCTCCGATGTCCTTAAGTGAGTGTGTGTAACCTAATCCTTCTTTGGTCAAAAGGTCAAGCTTTCAAGATGGTGCCAAGAGTTGTATTTTGACAACTTCATGCGTCCGTCTGTTTGAACTTAGGCATGTCAATAAAGACGAAAGACATGCTTGAGATCATAGACACTTAATTGAAAAAGTTCGATTTGCTTATAACTTAGAATGATGATTTGTTCAATAGATTTAACCTTAATCTTTTAAATGATCCCGATAGACCATGTTCTGAATTAGAAACAAACCCATAATTCCATAAACACAAACTCCCAGTGTGTGAACAACTGAACTGCAGGCACAGCAGATTCATGGAGGCAGAAGAGCAAACAGACTCCCCGCAGATTTACAACAAAGATGAAAAAAGATCTTGACAGGAGAACAAATATTTGGTAAGGGCTAAGGAATGTCTTACATCAGACACAAATGTTTTAAGAATGCAGACACGTGTCTTTAAAATTGCTTGAAGCTTTTAGGCTGCTAAGATCAAGAGGGAGACAATGTTGATTAGATGCATACAGTACAAATTTCTAAATGTTGCTTGTCATTTAAAATCTAGCCTTAGGGACCGTTCAGAATTTATGACTGGGGGGGATGGGAGTTTTGCTGGAAATTCCCGTCAAAAATTGATACCCCCCCCTTGAGTTTCATGCAAATTTTTAGAACCCCACCCTTAGGTTTCACGCGTATTTTTAGTACCCCCCCCCCTCGACATCCAAAGCAATACACACATATATATACTGTTATACACGGCCACGAGTACAGATTCGCGTCATTTCACGGACTTTTGCGCGTAAAAAAGTCCAAATGAAATGAGTTTATGCGTGTTTTTTAACATTTTTTCTTTGTTAAAATTTCTTACCCCCCTTGGAAATGTTGTCAAAAATTAATACCCCCTCCTTGAAACACGTGTGAAAAGTTAGTACCCCCTCGGCCAAAACACCCCCCCCCCCCCCCCAGTGATAAATTCTGAACGGTCCCTTAGCTATCCATCCACAGCCATTCCAAGCTAAACTAAGCTACCCTTATCCATAGCTAGCCATAGCTATCCAATATTACTATTGTTTTAACAAGGGGTAAAGAGATTCCAGTGTATACAAAAGAATAGAAATGGATAGCTACGGATATATATGGATAAGACTAGTAATGAATAGCTATAGACAGCTAAGCTGAGCCACATTTAGAAATTTGTACTGTAGCTAGACAGATATAGAGAAAGATAAATGGACAGAGACCGCGAGAAAGATAAGTTCTGCTAGTTGCGAACTATGGGATTTTGAGAAGATACTTTTATATATGAAGGACCGAGTTCACTATAAGTTATATTGAATATTGTTGTCATGTCTGATAGCAGGGCAAGTAATAGTGCTGAAAAAAGCAAGGTCGAATGAGCCAAGAAGCTATTCCTTTTATAGGATATAACGCTAAATTCTTGAAAGTTCTGGATCTTCTCATGAGGGACCAGAGTGATTTGACAAATGGACTCTACAGACACCATCCTGCATGTTTAGTGCTATGAAACTGAATTGTGGTACATGTACTGGTAAATGTCTAAATTTCCTTCAATGCACATACCAATGACAAAAGCTGTAAGAAACAGGGTCATTCACCTGCAGATTGATCCAACCATGATTTATGATGAATAGCAGGACCAAATTAATCCATCGTCTGTGTTATGAATGATTCATCATGATGGTGACACATGAGTTTGACAGACGCTAGCCTTTATTAAAGAGTTATACCAGCCGCCTATTTTTATCACATTTGCCACTAGTGGTATGAAAAAAATAAATATGTTATTGCAAAGACGGTGAGACAGGTGGTAGACTTTAAATGGCAAATTTAGCTTGAAAATAAATCTCTTTTTTTTCACCTCTATAAACAGCCTTGGTCGACCAAAGTAAATCGTAATGCAAAATGACAAAAGGAAATTACTAAAGTTATATGAATGCAAACAATTGCAACATTGAGGTGGAATTTATTTTACTAGTGAATATTTTACCTCCACTTAATACTTCAGATTTCTTCAAGCCAATTGAAAGTTTACATGCATGTTCTAAATGTGGCAGATACAAGTGCTAACATTTTACTAAAAAAACATCAATATCACGCTAGAACTTGGCTCAAAACTTTTGTCGGTTTAGGTCTTCTCATGTGCTCTTCAATTGACTGAGATGCATTCTCCATGGTGACATCTACACATTTACAGCAGATATCTAAGATTAAGGATGACAAGTAAGATTGAAAATATGACATAGTGTATGATGATGTTATATTACAGCATAAAAGAGAAATTCATATAGATGCAATGCTATTTTAAGCATATTGACAAGGCCGAATTCAGTGGGTGTGGCTTTATATCACTTTCATTTTCAGATAGCGTAGGGAGATTATTGCTATTCATTTGTATGAGACAGAAGCACAAAGTTCTTTAAGCATGCAGAGCGTTTTATTTTGGGAGCTAAATGTCTAAGGTTGAATACAAGCTTCAATACAGTTGTAGACCAATTCTGTCAACACAGGTTCTGTTCTCTGTCAATTTTAAAATCATTGACTTGAAATTGAGTGAGAGCAAATATAAATTTTGGTAAAATACATTAATTACAAGTTCTTTTTGAGATTAATTTTATTGAATGGATTGGGTATTCTATTTAGTTTTTTGAAGACAGGTTAGTTTTTATCAGTAAGAATTGTGTCATAAAATTTGCATGTTCATTGCTCAATATTTTCGATGATTTTGTATAATTATTTGTCTCCATTTAATAAACAGCCAAAAATTTGTGGAAAAAATTCTAATGGAAATATCATCTAATCTTCTCATCGGATCACAGATTAATTTGCAGGTGACCGATATCAATGTCCCTCCTCAGTTATGACTATTGAGGCCATAAGCAAAGCAGAGTAAGGTAGTAGTAGTAGTATTTATTGGCCCAAAGATATCAATGACACATGTTAAAATAATAATAGTCTGCACAATTCACCAAACACATCACAAATGTATTAATATAAAAAATTTGAGAAAGTCATTCACAGTCATATTTTCATAATTTAAAAACCTGTCTTAGCTTCATCAGTGTCTTTGCACTTAGTTATAAAGTAGATATTAAAATTTAATTCCAGGTATTTATGTCGTATTTGTTCATACAACGGTATTGCAACCTACAGCTTTCAATCACATGTGTTTCTGACTGCACTCCGCCACACGTGCATAATCTTCTCTCTCGCTCGATCTGGCTCCACCTTCCTGTTTCAATTTTCAGGTTATGCGATACCAGTCTTGACTGAGATATGGCTATTTTTATATGCTCTGGAATATGACCAGTGCACAATGGTGGGGACTGGAGACCTGGGTTCATGGGGGTGTAAGCAGCAAACTTTGATCTGCTCTGTGATCCGTCCATAATAGTAGTCCGCATGCTTTCAACGCTGTCCTCTGTGTACTTTCTATCTTCTGCAAGCAACTTCTCTATGTAAGTCCAGGAGCTTGTTTTTGACTGTCTTACAAGATGCATAACATGCATGAATGGGTCGTCATCATGTTTACCCTCTCTCTGTTCCGGAATTTTTCTGAAAAAAAAATAAGTCGTTTCCTGTGGTAATCTGGACATTCAGTAATGCTTTGACTGCACTGTGGTATAATTTTGCAACATTTTGTGTGTTAACATTAATCCAGCTCTCACACCCATATGCCCGACTGTATCCTGCAAATGACAACAGTGCCTCGTCTGATCTAAATAAATTGTTCATGATAGGGTATAATGAATTATATCTTTTCTTTTTTTGGTTTGTAAAATAACCTGTGAAACTTTACTTTGTGGTGAATACCTGGAGGCTGTTACCTAAGGATACACTTTTCACATCATTTACAGAAAATTGTATGATTCTGCCATTTTTTATTTCCTCTGTCAGAAAAAAGGAAAAGCTCTAGTGTCAGATCCTTCACTCCCTCATTAACTCCCTATTCTCTCAACACAGCAAGACCCACCACAGTGATGCCAAAACCCTGGAGGTTATCTTGGTGCAGAGGCCATCAGCTCTTGTCAAAGCCAAGTATGGGGTGAGAGTAATGTTAGCTGTAGTCTGATTCCTGCCTCATTTCCACACAGTTGGTGTCCCCTGCTTATAATATCAATTCATATTCCTTCGGCTCTGGCCGGCTCAACCACAGTGCAGCATTTTACTGGTGGCAAGGGATTACCAAAGGATACTTATCCACAGATCCAGTGGAATACAGTGGTACCTGCATTGTAAAACCCCCTATTGTAAGACCAAGTTGCATTATGTGACAGCCTTCCGCCCATACTAAGTGGTATTTTTAGTGCATTTTACACCCTGACGAGAGACCGCAATTCCACAAGATAGCGCTTCATGACTGCAGGAGGGGCAGTCTTATAACACAGTGACCACTGTATTAATGACAATGCAACCATGCATAGACATAAGGGTGTGAATGCAGGGCAAATTCTTCATCTTTGGGGTTCTGGTGCTGAATTCTCTTTCAAAAAGGGCTATTGTAAATTTAGTTTGGCAGCTCTGGCAGTGTGTCCCAGTGTTGCAGTGATTCAATATGATTACTCCCTAATGCCATCTGCTATTGACAACTATGGGCCACTTATTGACCAGTTGGCAAAATCTATTCTTCACATCTGATGTGTCATATTACTCTGCACGGAGTTCACAGCACTCTCCCAGCTTTCTTTAATCCGCCAAAAGCCATCTTTATGCAGCAGTTCAATCATTTTCCAGACTTCTCTGGCAGATTGGTATGACTGCATGGCTTTATTCTACCTTGGCTAAAGCAATTGATGGGCCGTCGATAGGATCATAGGATTACATTCAAAATCAACCAGTGGACATTTGGCTAAATTGACCATCAAGTTTCCTTTTGCAGAATGAAAGGCATTACCATTGGTTATCAGCTTGGCCGGAGGTTAATATGCATTACAGAGATTTTAAACAATCTAGTACTTGAGACCATCAGGATCCAAATCCTACCTTATCTGTATTTATGGCCATGTCTGGCTCTCAATGAATTTTTGTCATAATAAAATTGTAGATAATAGATATGAGAACTATCATGAAAAAAGAGACTGTTCACACACTTAATTTCCAGGTATTTCAAACAGCTCAGTTTGATGAGCTTGCATGTTTGCTTCAGCACAGAAGTTAAACTTATTTATGCTATAATGATGCTGCTGATACTAATTACTGTGTACATGTATGATGATAAAAAAAGCTGTGCAGAGAATTCCTATATAATTATTGGCAAGTTTTCAAGAGTGACATTGTCAATTTGATTCATCACTATCTCTTCTCTTTTCAGCTTTATAGAAGTTCTTTTACTCTTGATCCACTACGATTGAAATTTGTTCTTTGAAAATGATATCCATCCTATCTTATTTTGATTTTCCCCTTGTAGATATTATGCTTCTATATCCATTAAGCCACACAATATAGAAAATAACTCCAGTCTGACAGATGACAGGACAGTGTTCCTACTATGAATGTCTGGGTCTTTAATCATCATGATAACTTTATGCTGTGCTGAGAACACAAAGCTGGCAAATACCACTGAGGATTTTAGCAGGTTTCACAGGTTTTACTCTCTGCTGCAGTTTTTCCGTTGCTTGAATAAGGTCAACTTCATCGTTGAATAACGTAGTAAAGGTTAGTAACTAATACTTGCCCACCTTGTCCATAATTAAAAAAAGAGGTTGTTTTGGTTCAGAAATGTCACAATGAAAATTACCTTCTAGCAACTATAAGGTGTGACAAAAGAGCTACTTTTTCGACCTCTCTCATGGAAAATAGCAATTTATATGGCACTTGTGACTTTCTGCATTTTTCATCTGGAACCTTTGGACCAGCAGCTTTATCAGCAAATATAAAGTAGTTGTGGAGTTCCCAGAGCATCCAGATAGAAAAATCAGGCATTAATATAAGGAAGAATTTGAGACGGAAAAATTGTTCAGTTCAATGTCTCGGCATTTTGGCTATATGATGTTGCAATGAGAAATTGACGGCATCAAAATGTCATGAAAATAACTGGCATGCAACAAGATTTCCCAGATTCTTTGAGGAATTAAATAACCATGTATGGTGCTTAACTGGCTTTGTCATGATTTGAAGTTTGTTCAAATGATATGAGATTAAATTAATTTAATTACTTGAAATCTGTTTAACAGATATCAGTTTAAGTCTGTTTAATAGCCATCATAGGCGTATAGAACGCCCACAACTTATCAACTGAGTTTTCAGGGCATATTCCCAAATGCTGACAATATTTATATCATATGTTCCGTGACAGTGCGGTGTTTCCATAATCAATAGATATCACAGACGCTACCAAGATTACTAGGCAGTGATCCTGTTGTGAATATACGGGTCTTCTTAGTAACCTTATGTTGTGGTATGAACACTGCACTGACAAATGCCACTGAAGAATTTAGCAGGTTTCCCCAGGACTAACTTTCTGTTGCAGGTATTTAGTTGCCTGTCTATTGATTATCTGTTCCAGAAACAGGGCTCAGCACAGTAGTAATATATAATGCTCAATCCATCGGCAGGCAAGGAGATGATAATTTATGACGATGTTAGAGGATGGCATGATATCTCATCAAATACAAAATACCAAATGACTTGGGTATTTATAAGTTTCAGTGTTGCTTCTGAAGATTCTGAATTATATTTGTGTTAAAAAATACTGCTACAGATTAAAATCCAGGCTGGAAGTTGCTTTGATCATATACAACGGCAATTGATAGGGCAAGTTCAGGGCAAGTATCATGTTCCTCAGCATAGGCAAGTTGCAGTGAGAATAGTCTTGCAAATAAATCAACAACTGGGCAGTAAGCACAATTAAAGGATTGCTTATAACAGATTGCTTACAGGCTTGCCCTCTCCAGTCAGGTCCAAGACCTGCTTGTCAGATATGAGTGGAGACACCACTTTAAGCAAGTGCTGGAGGACAATGTCACCCAGGGGTCTGTCTAAACACTCCCTGGCTAATGACAGTTACAGCAACACTACGAAAGCTTTTACATGTCTGCCTGACTTCATTCACCCCCTTAAGGTTGTTCAGGCAAGAACCGAAGACGATTAGTCTTCAGGGCCCAACAGGTTTTAGTTTTATATCTCCAATATAGGACATCTATACATTCATGGATAGATGGAATGTCAAGAAAGCAGATGTACAGTTAGATACGGAGTAAGATTTCATACTTATTTTGATTTCTTCTCACTAACTCTTTTCTCTTCTGGACTAGTATTGTTTCTCTGGTCATAATGATTTAAAACCCCTTCTCTTTTGCTTTTGTTGAACTAGAGTGCAAGTTGACTTGGTGTTAGCAATTATAGTGAAAAATATAAATGAGGATTTTTGAGTATTTAGATGGTATGCCATTCATAGTGAGAATCTGACATTACAGTTGTCCAATAAAGACACTTGTGATAGCATATTTAGTACATTTATCAGTCCTAGTTGCTGGTCCTGTTGATACCATAAATATTTATTTTACCATTAACAGCATTACAGCTGCATGTGAAGTTTTCATTTTGTGAATATAAATTTGATATTAGATTTGCTCAATACCAAGTTTCTGCTATTCTACTAAAAACATCATTGGCCTTCATAGAATATGTTATCTACCAGGATGATTTAATTACAGAGTAGAAAATGAAATGAAGTAATGTATTTCACTGTTTGCAAGGACATAAAATTATCTGTTCGCATGATTGGGGAACTGATGTACTTATGATTGTAACTTTGATGAGTGATGTCAGAGGTAACTGAGAATCTATTTGTTAGCATTTATTTGAGATGAAACGTGGCTTTTATGACACTGAGAATTTAATTAATATCAACTGAGTAGTACTTCCAGCTTCAAATCTGGTCATGCTCAACTGTTTCAGTCCTTCTGTGGTCTATCAGTTTGGATGACAGAGCTGGAAATGTCACAAGTTCCTAGGTATAACAGCTTTCCGACTGAGTTGTAAATCCTGTGATGCAAAGGGATTATTTGATGAAAGGTCATTGACCCTGCTTTTCCAAGCTTCTCGTCCATTTGTAGAGTTACCCAAAAACCTCAGTTCTGTTCTGTCACTGCAGTCTTTCATTCACCTCATAAAGTACACATAGTATAATGTATGTTGATAATGTTGGCTCAATAGGTCTGTCTCCATTTGTAGTTCCGAATTTATGTACAGACGGTGTCTCCAAGCAATAGGAGGTCTGATGGAATCCCCTTTGGCTTTCAACAAGATGATTGGTGTTCTTGACCAAGCCAAGGAGTCTAACTTAGTGGGTGTGTTGAATGTTTGATTGTTTGAGTCAGCTATGCTGTATTGATTATGTTCTCAAAACAGCAGTTCAACAGAAAAGTGTGTTGTTATCATACAGACTTGTTAACAACCAGATTATTATTAACTGTTGGTCATAGGATTTCACTTACTTTGCAAACAAACCAGATAAAATGTCATTTGGTGGGCTCCCCCTTATTGTATTGCCACCTACCAATAATACCTGTCGTAATCCCCATATGATGACAGATCTATTTGGCTTTCACAAAATGTATAGGTTATTCTCCTAGGGATAGGAAATATTTATCTAACATGGGCCGTAACCCGAGGTGTGATAGACATATACTCCTGATATCATGGTGAATAACCAGCTTATATATATCATGAGACAAACACTCAAACAGGTAGACATGGGAAGATAAGTGATAAAACAAAGTATATGGGAATTATCCCCGTAAAATACAAGCATTTGATTGGCCGGCAGAGGTGTCAAATGGTGTTAGTTGTTAATATCATCTGAAATGAACAATAATTATTTCATAACTCAATGAAATTAACCTTACAGAAGATGTCATCAGGGTTTGTATTGTGATACCATTATTTTATCCCCACCCCCCTTTTCTATTACAAGTTGATAACTGAATCAAAGTCATCTCAACCGTAGTATTCCAACTTAAATGACAAACTCCTGACTCCAATGCCAGGTTTACCAATTAAGTGGCTTGATTGATAAGTCTATTTCTTTGGAAAGCTGATCCCAACTCACATGTATAATTTAGAGTCAATTGATCTCATGGGCCAGTCTCTGCTGTGGGGGACTTGGTTGGGTATTACACTCACACACCACAGAATAAATAGTGTAAGAGGAGATTTGCCGGGGATTACCCAAGGAGACTGTGTGGAGGCTAGAATCAAAGACTAAGCAAAGAAAGGTGTTTGGCCAAACTGGAATTGCCGATGTGAGATCAATGAGATTAGAGACCCAAAAAATCAAATGCTCGAAGAGTGTTTCGGACAGAATATTTAGGTGTGGGTCTCCTTATGCTTTGAAGGCAATTGATCTTTTTGGCAATTTTGTGTGATAGCTATCCTTTACATTTACTTTTGCCCTTCAGTATACATTTGACCATATTTGGGTGGGACCTGTTTCTTGCCCAGTCTGGCTGTGCATTTTTTAGCATGATGACTTGGAGACCGAATGGAAAACCATTGCTGAAATTGCTCCTTTCTTTCCTCATCTCCTTATTTCCCAAAAATGAAGATATTTTGTCAACTTGAATATTACACGGTGTATCTCAATCCAATGATTGTTGCCCTTGACTGCCATACAAGGCACAGCTTTATAGAAGTTCTTTTACTCTAGATCCGCTACGATTGAAATTTGTTCTCAAAAAAATTTATTATTTCATCTTATCTTATTTTTCACATTCCCCTTTTAGGTATAATGCTTCTGTATCCATTCATCCACACGTTATAGAAATAACTCCAGTCTGACAGATCACAGAACAGTATTCCTACTGTGAATGTGTGGGTCTTTAATCTTCGTGATAACCTTATGTCGTGATGAGAACACAAAGCCAGCAAATACCACTGGGGAATCTAGCAGGTTTCACAGGAGTTTCTCTCTGCTGCAGTTATTCGGTTGCTTGACTAATGGTAGCCTGTTGTGGAGATGGACAGCACCTTCTGACAACTCCAAATGTTTAAGAACAGTAATGCAACAGAAACTCCCAATACTGATTAACTGGTTTATAGTATTATCATAGGTAAATTACTTTTGACAATGATCAGACAGTTGGAAAACTGAATAAAGAATTGGAAATATTTGTTATTGGGTAATCTAGAAAAAAGTGGAGGAGGAAAATCAAGATATGTTGATCATGGAGTACATTGATACAATTCAAAACAAAGCAATTAGAATATTTCTAGGAGTGCATCGCTTTGCTCCACTTGCTGCAATAAATGGCGACTTTGGATCGACACAAAGTAGGGTGAGAAGATATATTGCTATGTTGAGAATGTGGAACAGGATATGCCAAAAGACAGATTGCAGACTTCCTAAAATAATTTCAAAATGGGACTTATCATTTCGTCAAAATAATTGTAGTACTGACCTAAAAACATTACTTAAAGATGTTGACCAGTTCAATGATGAAATAGTTTGAAATCTGTAAATTTGGTAATGGCATGGTCACTTCTACATGAAAAGTATTGTTTGAAATGGAAAGATGAAATAGATAACAAACCCAAATTAAGGACTTATAGAACCTTTTGTAATATCTTTTATGAACAGGAATGTAAGATCATGTATAGCTCAACTTAGATGTTGTATACTGCCTCTAGCAGTAGAGACTGGGAGGTGGTCAGGAACAGCTTATGAAAATAGATATTGCAAAATATGTAATAGTGATGAAATAGAAGTTTTTTATTGTAATTTTTACATTTCTCAATGTAATGATTTCTTTGAAATAGCTGAAAATATTATACCAGATTTTAATGATGTAAATGATAATAGGAAAATTCAATATTGTATGTCAAAGCCTCTTGTTAATGCCTTCTCTAATTATGTACACAGTATTTATAGAATCTATTTTGCTAATGTTTAAAATGCGAGTAAGCCTGAGTGGGCTGGGTTAGGCCTGTACAAATTTTACTGTACTTATACTAACTGTAAATAAAGATACATACATGCATACATACATAAATACATACATATATACATAATGAGTGCATGTATGGGGTCTGTCAGGACTTTTCAACAAAAAAACTAGTGAGTTTCAGGACATTTTATTTGACTAGTAATAATGGTTCATCTCAGGTTGACAGCCTAAGGAGAAATGGTGCTCGCTCTAAAATGTTATGGGGCCAGTCTGTTGTATTTAATCGATTGCTCATTTTTGATATCATGACAATAGCAGACGTCATTTTGTGATAACAATAAGTGGGCAGATGGAGATAAGCATGGACAGCCAGATTGAAATGTGACAATATTCTCCCAGGCTATTTTGGTTGTTCAATAAAATCCTTTGAAAATGAAAAATAGGTGGTTTTATAGGAATACAAAAGTGGCTTATAATAATATGCTGAAAGTCCAGGGAATAATAGATTGTCGATCCTTTCAAAATGTTGTCTAAGAATTGTATAGCAACTGACAATACTGTACATACAATATGCATCGAAAGCAGATTATCAATATTATTGTATCCTATCACTGTCATTATTAAAACGTTTTCAGATATCTTTCTCTTTCTTCTACATTTTTCAGGCTGCCAGAGGGATACCAAAGCTAAACAATGAAGTCTACGGCAAAACAGAAAAAATCATTCTTACCAGGAAACATGAGTTCTACCAACTTCACAAAGGATGGACATTAATCTATCTGCTGCAGTGTGGTGTATAGTCATACCCCATGAAAAATATTACATTATATATAATTGCACATGTTAGGGCTCTATATTGTTGCCGTCATTCGATACGACACGTATCATCGATACACGATTCGTACCGTCGATCCTCAAATTCAGGCCGATCCGCATTTTAGAGAATCCGCCTCCTGAAAAACCGAATGTTTGGCCAGGTAAGTTCATCTAGCACATATACACATTCTAGGCGCATACATAACCCAAGCAGATGCTGTAGATTTCCCCATAAAAACTTTCAAAGTGCACTATCAAGTGATACAGTTCAGCTGCGCTCTCCTGGTGATCTGAATTGATGGCCAGTGACCTAGCTTGACCTTTCTAAGAGTGTCCTAATGGCACCTTGTTAGTTAGGGTTTAATGCCAAGTTTTTTGAACCACAGAGACCATGCTTTGATGTTCTTAAAGTGAGTGTGTGTAACCTTATCCTTCTTTGGTCAAAAGGTCAAGATTCTGAGGTGGCATGCCGAGTTGTATTTTGACACCTTGTTGTGTCATTCATCCTATGCTTAACTGGATCACTACCAGCTTGTTAATTAATACAATCCCTTTGCGGTCAGAATTAACTGCTGTATTTGTTTTAGTAGACGGTTTTAAGATTACTTTTACTCACTTTTAAGAGACTGTAGTCCTCCATATACATAAACAAGTGCAATACAAGGTGATTGGCTTTAGATATTCCAGGGGGTGGAGGGGTGTAGGGAGTTGGAGTATTTCTTTCTGATTATTCATTCAATTCACAGAATGCCTGGCATAATCATTTATTTTGAGCAGGATTTTCTCAAATATGTGTTTCTTAATTAAACATTACAGTGTTGAGAAATAAACCAAGTACAGGTTCAGTGCATCTATCTATTGGTCTAGCTATCTATCTGTCTTTCTAGTTTCTTCTGATATTTCTATAAACACATATATGCACTAAGTCAAACTAGGAGCTTTGTTGTGCTGGGAAACTCAGGAATATAGAAAGTTCTGGTACCCAGGAAATGCCTTATCAATTATGACATACATATTTGTGTATAATACCAGTTTTATGGTGAATTATTAAGTAATCAATTAACTTCTTGTAATACCTTTAAAAACACTTTCACTAAATTACATTTGGTGAAAGAGAAAATCAAATGCTCTCTATATGTTGTAAATTCTACAGACACCATTCTGTTTGCTCTATAATCACTCAGTGATAATGAAGGATACTGAATCGTGGTAGATGCCAGGTTTTTGAATGGAGTTTAGTCCAAGTGCTCTTGAATGCACTAACCATTGATGAGGTGACAAAAGCTGTAAGAAATGGGGTCATTCAACTGTATGGTGACTGATGAGAGAGTGTAAAACCAAATTAATCTATCATCTGATATGAATATTTTATCTTGATGGTGATAGATGAGTTTGATAGATGCCAGGCTTTATAAAGGTGTTATACCAGCCTCCTGTTTTAATCACATGTGCCATTAAAGGAATGATAAATTCTGCATGTTATAGCAGTGACAGTAAGATACATGGTAGACCTATACTTCAAGTGGAAAATTCCGTTTGAACATAATGAGTAATTCTCGGTTGGAAATCCTCTATCAACAGCCCTGGTTGACCAAAAAGTGAATTTTGTATTAAAATGATAAAAGGAAATAAGTAGCTTCAAATGAAGGCAAAACATCAATGTAGCATTTGTCATGTTATAATAAATGTTTTACTTTTATTTTATTCTTCATGCCAATTCAGAGCTGCTTTTATGTACATATTTCTAGATGTGACGGATGCTTTTGGTAATTTGTACCGAAAAATATTAGGCCTAATATCATGCCAGATGACGAGCACAATATCTTTGTCAATTGAGGTCCTCTCATGCACAGCCTGTGCAATTGACTCAAATGGATTCTCTATATAGATGTTTCATCTACACATTCGTGGCAGTTATGCCAGATTAAAAATTGCGAGAAAGATTAAAGACATAATGTGGTGCAAAATGATATGAAAGTATATGAGAATCTCACACATGGATTTAATGATATTTTACAGAGCTAGATTCCGTGGGTGTGGCGTTATACCAAGTACATTTTCAGAAAGCATATAGCGATTATTGAAAATCATCCGTATGAGTTAGAAGTTTAAAGTTTTTTGAGCATGCAGATTGTTCTATTTTTGGAGTCAAGAAAATCTTTTCACTTAAAATGTGGCAGTTCTGATGGACTTTTCAGGCATTCTTGAATACTGCTTTAAAGCTGTTAAGGAATTTTACAATTATCATATATTAGGGATTACATAATAGTCCACACAGGCAAATAAATCACAAGCTGATGTCAGCAAAACTGAGGGATTGCTAAAAACAGATTGTTTACAGGCTTGCCCTTACAGGTCCAGTCCAAGACCTGCTTGTCAGATATGAGTGGAGACACCACTTTAAACAAGTGCTGGAGGACAATATGACCCCTGGTCTTTCTAAAAACAGGCTGGCTAATGACAGTTACAGCAAGACTACGAAAGCTTTTACATGTCTGCCTGACTTCATTCATCCCCTTAAGGTGGTTCAGGCAACAACCAGAGGATTATTTTTTCACAAGGGTTGCACTGGTTTTAGTTTACAAATTTCTTTGCATTGATTCAAGCAGTGCAAATCATCAGGTAACTTGTGTTTGTACAAATTCGTTTTTTTTTTTTTAAGATTCCGAGTTATAACACGAACGATCGTACTCTTTTTGGGTATCATTCTAGCCAACTTGTCACTCTTTCCAGAATGTGAAGTAAAGTGGAAAGTTGAAAGATTCTTCAGATACAGCCTGAAAATTTTGGGGTATACAAATAAATAAAAAGAAGGAGTAAACCAGTGTAATGACATCCTCAACTGGCCTGAAATTTCACAGTTAGTCGTTGTTGAAACTTGCTACGGCAACTTCGGAATTATGAGGTCGTATAGCAATCGAATATAGGACAGGGACGTAGTTGACATTTAAACCATGGATATATCAAACAATGTTGTATTATTTACAGTATTTGTCCCTTTATTTTATGAATCGAACAACAGCCTCGCAATGTGGAAATAAGAGCTGGCTTACACTGAACAATAAGATTTAGCTCCATAAAATTCACATGCCTGTTCTCCATGAAGCAATCTCAGGCACTTTGGATTTTAATCCCAAGTAACTGATGAGGGAATCTTATACTCTTCCAAGAGAAGATCCGGTTCCCCTTTTCATGGTTACTGTAATGGATTGCACTTCTGCGTGACCCTTGTGCATCTACCTAACTTAGTTAAGGAAGACAGTGACATTGATTCTTGCTTTGTATCCATCTATCATCCAGCACTATTGGCAGGCTCTCAAAATGACATGAAGTAGTAGGCTATATGTGGCATTGTGTGCCCTTGGCTATTTCTCATGTTTTTATGTAAGACATCAAAAAATCAATGGATAGATGCAATGTCATACAAGCGGATAAACAGTTAGATACTGAATAAGATTTCAACAACACTTGTTTACCTTTTTGCATTTGTTTTACTGCAACTTATTTTGCTTTAGAGCTATTATAATATTAATCAATTTATGTACTTCCAAGTAAGGAATATTGCTACATTCCATTAACTGTGGTATTTTATAATGCAATTTGCTTATTTCCAACTGCCTGCTATTCTGTTTGAAACATCCTTGACCTTCATAGAATATGTTCTTTGCAAATATGATGAGAATAGACATTTGGAAAATAAAAGTAATGTATTTGGCTTTTTTGTAATTGTATCTTTGCTTAGTGCAAGTACAATATTATGCAACTGAAGTGTGAGGATCCTTTTGTAGCATTGGAGCCCATGTTATGCTCAGGGGTTTCTCGATTGGAAACCCCATGATCACCTTATAAAAAAAGACCTTATCACATTTGTTGAGAATGGCCATGTCGTAGACCAGTTATAGAGTGGGTCGGGGCAAGAAGCCCGGGTTAGGTGAGAGGCCCCCCCAGGGTTATATCTAAACTTACACTTTTGGTGCTTTTTCTTATTGATAGGATTGGAGCTAGAGGCTTTTTAGGTGATGTCACAAATTTTCAGGGCAAACAGCACCAAACCATAGTAGTAATTAAATAAACAAAAAAAGGTGCATTGTTTATGTAACTTTGATTAATTCTTTGAAAGTGGTTGACAGAAATAACTTTGGAAATTTTTAAAAGTATAATGGATATCTGCATTGCTTTACTTTATGACCATCAGATAAATATGATTTGGATCTTGTTTTTTGCATTTTAGCTCAAAATAGAGAAGTCAAATTAAAATATGTAGGTTTGGGGCGAGAGGCCCCACATGGCATGGGGCATGAAGCCCCCTTCACTGAGGCCAAGAAGCTGCTTCAGGAACCATTTAATAATGTGTACTTTACCTTAAATCTTGATCGAATAGCAAATTGAAAATAGAAAAAAATTGGCCGAAATTGAAACAGGGCAAAAAAATAAATAAATAAATGTATGAACAGAAAAATTCTGAAATTCAGAAAAAGTGAATAGAATGCCTTAAAAATGATAGAAGAACCCCAAGAAATAACTTTCAAGCTGAATGCGCTCGCAAAAATAATTGCCATTGGATTATAATAGGGGGGCTTCTTGCCCGATGGGTGGGGTAAGAAGGCCATTTTAAATTTTTTACAAAAGGGGCCGTAACTCCTTTATTAAAATTGGTAGACATTTGTTTCACTAGTTATAAGTAGAGTCAAGTGATCCCTTCCTGACAGCATAAGCATTCAAATAATCGACCACAAAAAGTAGATCAAATCGCATCTCGAAGTTAAGGGGGGCTGCATGCCCCGTGCTACTCTATATGCAAGTAAGTTCCTGAGTATGGTAACCAGAAAACACAAGAGGCTGGTCTTTGAGACTGTCCAGTTGTTTCCCCTAAACCAGTAGGTCCTTTTGTTCAGAGATAACTCTTCCCGTGGGAAGGTCTCAAAAGTGACTACAGACCATTCAATCAAATATGTTGATTTCAAATTTTCCCATGGATAATGAAAATATGTTATTCTTTACAGTCTTTTCTGAGTCCATTTCCCTGAGATATGTGACTACATACCGTGAAAAGGCATCTTCAAAGGAGTTTACTTGTCATGAGAATTATATCATCGTAGAAAGATGTCTTTCAACAGTACAACAGCAAACTACATTTTTGTCATTTGAGTATGCTTATATAAGGACTATCGACATTACGAGGTGCTTGTTAGAATTGTTAGGCCATGCTCTACTTCTATAGGTTCTTGTTCCTTAGTATCTACTTATCTGTCTTATGTGAGTGAAAGAGCTGGTGTAACTGCTAACATACAATGTGCTGATACTAATTAGAGTCGTCATACACTGGGATCTATGGGATACCCAATATTTTAGTGGCCCTCTCTGGTTACCAGTGGATAATTGAACCAAAAGCATCTCAATCACAGAGTGCCACCTAAAATGACAAACTCCTTCCTTCTCCTGCCAAGTTTACCTAATACGTGAGCTGATTGATAAGGGCTTGTAGCATGGTATTGTGTACAGTGGCTTTTTTTCAGACGGGAAAGCTTGTTATTTCGACATGATATGTCATTTGGACTAGGCATGTATCTGATTGACTAGAGGAGAATGTGTAGTTTTCAGAAATATATGGTTTGCTATGTGTTGGTTGATTCGCCTATCACCATAAATCAAAATTCTGCTAAAAAAAACGAATTTTTTGCCTTGTTTATAGCTCATTCACAAATAGTATTGCTTATAAAGGGTGATGCTTTTGATATTTTAACACTTTTCAAAATGAAATAATTGGATCAATATCACAGACTGAAACACAAAGAACATATTTGGTTAAAAAAATTATGATTTTACAGTGTGAGCGTTCACCAAGGGAATTTTTTACATGAAGACGTCACATAGTTTGAAAACCATTAATTTTCTTACATGCACTTTTGACCTCTCCTGGAATATATATGCTTTATATATTGAATATTGCTAATGGCTGCTTGGAAGCCCCGTAGTATCCCTCTTCTTGACCAGCACTTCTTCAGTTCATGAGACCGTTATAAGGGCACATTTAGAATACTTTCGCATTGCTTATGCAAATGTTCACAAGTACGTCGCGTTTTACAAATTTGTAGGTTTAGGTGTCAACATTTTAGAGGTAAGGTTGACATTTTTTTTACCAATATTTATGCATCAAACTGCAATACTGGACAAAATATTAAGTCTCCAACCATCATATTGAACTTGTTAGAGCTGATCTTAGTGCGTTCACAAGTACGTCGCGTTTTATGAAACCGACACTTCTAGCTGCTACGTCACCATGGTCATGCCTATAGCATGGATACTTGTGAATAATCATTAGAAAACATATTTAAGAAGCAAAACAAAGTTTTTGAGAGCAATCTAAACTCAATTATGCGCAAAACTAGCATATTTTCAAAAATATGATAAATGAGAGAAAATTGACAAAAAACATATTTTTCTCCTAATTATGCAATCGAAAGGTAATTCTGGATTAAATCCAATATCAATAATGCCAATTTGAATTATTTTCTTTAATGGACCATGCATTTATGTTCAAATGAAAATTACTTGGGATATTTTGGGGGGAGTCTAAAATCTGCTATTAACTTGGAACAGAACCCAAGACCCAACATCCAAAATCAAATACTATGTCTGATAATCTGGTTCCCTAGAACTATTTCTAACTGATTTGGAACAGAATTTCCTTATTTTGATACCTTCATCTCTATATTATATCACATGATTTTTTGTTAATTTCAGGGAATTTATCGCTATCGCAATACATTGTGTTTAATCATCATTTACCTATTTTAATAGGTTAAATTGATTTTCCACTATGTTTTAACCATGTTCATTATTCATTTCATATTACATGACCCCCAATTTCATTTTGTGTGCATTTACCAATCATTTATTTTCATCCAAAAATAAAACTAAAATTGACTTTGGCTTGGTTTTTGTTGAGCATAGTGAACGCTGTTATGGTTATGGTTACAATTTTTTCCATAGTCGGTCAACACTTTTCATGAACGTTTCTTGGTGGTTTGGTGGCTTTAACACTCATACTTTTTGTGGCACAAGTGTTTTGACCAACTGTGGAGAATTCAATTTTTGCATGGCGGAGCTTAAGGTGCAGCTCCTTACTGCCTGCAGTTAGAACTGTAAAACCCCAGCAAAATGTACTCCAGTATGTGTATTATAACTTTATAAGTGTTGCAATAATTAACTTCCTGGATTAAGAGGAAGTAGTTCTTTTCTTAAAGAAATAAACCACATTCTAGTTCTGTCACGATTCACCCCAGTGTACCGATTCACCCCATATTATGGAACAACGAAAGCTCATTAAGCTCAATCCTTCTGGATTTAGTTTCCCTAATATATTAGCTATCAAAATATAAGAAGTAGTTAATTGTGCAACAACTTTCATTTTTCATCATCTGTGGCCAAAATGTGTACACAATAGTGTGCTATAAGCCTAAGTATATTTCCTTGGAAAGCTTATCGCAACTCACATGTATTATTCAGAGTTAATTGATCTCATGGGCCATTCTCAGTGGAGGGAGGATCACTACGTAACATCTCACACAGCCACAGTAACAAGAAAAGTACCCTTAAAAAAGGGTACGGTACCATGAACCTGAGGGCATAAGGCATGTAATAAAAAGTTTTGATATCTCAAAGTAGGCATTTCTATGAATAGTTGGCCACAGAAAAAAAAAATTCTAAGACCCCTCCCTTTGTTTTATGAAAATCTGACACAACTATAAGGATTTGTGAAACAAAAGTAAACTTCACTCATTTCTGCAACCTACAAAAAAGTAAACTCCATTTCTTTACAGACGATTTCATATTTGTAGACAAAAGGCCTGAATGTGAATTATTTTCTAGGACATGTATTCTATAGGGAAAAGTGACATAAAAAAATTATGACATCACTTTTCCCATAGGACATGTCCTAGAAAAAAATTCACATTCAGTCCTTGTGTCTACAAATATGAAATCATATGTAACAAAAATTAGCAAATATATCTCCCCTCCAAAACTAATCCTGGATTTGCAAATAAAAGTTTGGTTGTTCTCACTGGTTTTAGAAATGTTGCATCCTCACAACATTATGCGCCGAAACGCATTTTACGAGCTCAATATTGCAAATAGAGCAAAATGAATGAGTGCATTGAATGCGGGGGAGGTTATTTGATATACGCAGGTTTTTAAATTTTGAAAATCGGACGTTTATTAAGGTTTTTATGGCAAGTTTTGCAGTGAAAATGATGTTCACAATCTTTGATGACGTTTCACACGCAAAATTTTCGCCATCGAAATTCCTTATTTTGTTGAATCGACGTACTGTTAAAAATACTTATATAAGTTTTTTTTTATAGGTTGAGACTTCGATACAAAAAGAGAGTAAGCAAAGCCTTAACCAGGGATTACGCAAGGAAGCTCTGTGGATCACAAAATCAGGCATAGAACTTAGCGCATCGCTGGTTGACTAAGCTTGGAATGGCAAAAGTTTAGTTTAAGTCCGAAGTTTCAAAAGCTTTGTTTCTGACAAAATATTTAACAGCCGGTCTTTTTTACCTTCAGGTCATTTCTGTTTCTTGGTAATTGCCTAGAATGCCTGTCTTTTTAGCAACAAACTTTTTCTAGTGACTATTTGTCTATTGATTTCAACCCATGTTTTTTTATGAAGAACATAGGTACCTAAAAGTACATCATATTGTTGCCCCTGTTATAATTGATTGAGTTTCAATTAAGGTACAATACATATATATGTATTACACACCACTTGAATAGGGACTCTTTCTGCTCAGCATGGACACCGATACTGCTGATGGCCATATTAATGTCTAATGCAAACAAAATAGTCTTGATCTTGTCTTGAAGTCTCAAAATAAAACATTTTTGTGTTCAGGCTCTCTAATTAGTCTAATGTTGTCCAAGACCAATAATCAACTTCACACGCTTTTACGTACACTTTCAATCATGTAATTTCACATCTATCTCTATTTTCATCTATCTACGTGTCTGTCTATCCTGGTCTTCATTGTTTTGATATATATATTTTTCTTTATCTCTCTTACTTTCCATCCATTCTTCCAGTCTCCAAGGTTGTGCAATCCTTCGCCTCACTGGCCTGGCACCTGCTGCCCCATTCAAAGGAACCATTGCATAAATTCTTGCTTTCCTTCCTCTCTCCCTTGCCTCACCAAAGAGAAGACATTAGTCAATCTGAACAATTGCTGCTACCCAATAAGACTGTTTCCTTCGTTAATTTTTCTACTAGACTTCATTCATTCCAGTATTTTTTTTTCTGTCAGATATTTAAATCTTCAACCAACTGTATTTAAGTTACATATTTATTGATACCGCTCATGGATATGAGATTGAATAACCAGAATTTAGCCATTATGACATATAATCATTTGCTGGAAAACACATTGCTGGATGAGGATAGCTGTGTTGCATAATAGAGACACTCATCTTCTATGCTGTTTAACAAAAATTCATTCACCAAATAATTCATTGCATTTTCTCACAAAGAGATCTTAAGGGCAAAGGAATCAACCATATTGTCCACAAGCGTTTCCTGGTTCTACAACGAAATGCCTCAAATCTGCGAGGTCTGAAAATGCAAAGGCTTTAATGCTGATGTGATGTGATTTGAAGAATTTGTCTCTATGAATACATAATCAATACATTTATGGTCTGCTGAACAAAAGTGTTTCATCTGTCATCTTAATTTCAGCAGGGCAGTTGCCAGAAGGATTGGGCATAAATACTTCGCATGCTGATTTAAGTCTGTGGTTTAATTCAAGAAATGGGAACACAGTTGGTGTAGTATTGTGTCAAGCTCATGAGCTATGGATGCTGTTCACGATATATTTCTCATATTTAAGTGATTGTAATCAGGGTTGGGTACAAATGCGATAAAAAACATTTAAATGCAAATGCAAATGTTTCGGAAATGAACAAATGCAAATGCAAATGTAAATGCCTTCCAAGCAAAAAGCATTTAAATGCAAATGCAAATGTTTCAGAATGATTCAAATGCAAATGCAAATGCAAATGTGCTATTTTCAAAAGCATTTAAATGCAAATGCAAATACATTTGCAAATGCATTTGATATTTTTCAAATGTTTAGCTTGTGTAATTTAAAAAAAAGTTATTTTAGTCATGATAAGAGAGATTTTGGTTTCACAATGTATCAAAATACTAATACAGAATTTGTTGTAACACTGATGTAGATTGTAGATAACATGAAAATAACTTTTATATTATAAACCATTTTAATTTAACTTGGTATGACCAGGTTTACACATTGTACTTTCGGGAAGCAATTCTCTTCATCCTTCAATCAAAGGCCAATTGGTAGCAGATTATCAATTGAATATGTTTTTTAGTTATTATATTCGGGCCTATTATGCTATATATTCAGATTGCTTTTATTATCCAACAAAACAAGACATATTTTCTGAAAAAGTGATAACAAGCAATAGTTTATGTCATTAAAATAGCAATAAATATTGTTCATAAAGTTATTAGGTTCAAAGAATAACAATAAAACAGAATATTTATGCATAGAAATCAATCAGTAAAGCAATCAATCAAACAATCAGTCAATCACCTAGTCAAAAGCGTTATTCTTGTATAATTCAATAAAATAAAACAAATATAACCTAAAAAGGTATTTTGAAGGTACTATGTCTGCAGATTAAAAAGACTGTCGGTTGAGTGATTTCGGGTATGTTTCACAATTTATAACTATAAAATTAACTTTAAAAAATGTTCCTTGCAATTTTGGACCACAAACTAATAGATACATTTTATAATTATACACTTCTTGACTTCCAACCAACAAAATTGTGTATGGTATTTTAGAATTACCTACCTTAAATTGATTTCATCACTTTGTCAATTAGCTCACAATCCATCCATCTGGAATTCATCAAAAATCTGTCTGTCTTTGGAAATTAAAACTTCAAATATTTGTGATATACTACAGTATAGCAAAGAAAAAAAACTGCATTGTTTATTGCAATTGACATACATATGTGTAAAAATAAACAAATGCTTTTGATTCTGCAATTCACCACTTTTTCTTAGAGCATGGTCACACATGGCTAATGTTATTGTTTTATTTTTAGTCTTTATTCCTTATTATTGCACATAACTGATGTAGGATTTTCCCCATGCAGATTTGATTTGCTTCAGTGTTCAATAATTGCTCACCCATGACACTGCATTCACAGCTTCATGGCTCAATGATTAGGAAAACCCCCAAAATTAATAATAGTCATGCAATTGGAAGTGAGCACATTTACACAGTAATAATATTTTCCCAAGTATTGCATACTGCCAGGCAAAAAAGGATGAGATAGTTACTTTTAAAAAATATTTATATTGATGAGATGTAGTATTTTCCCCTGATAATTTTTTGCTTCAGTATTCAGTAACCACTCACCCATGACATTGCATTCACAGCTTCATGGCTCAATGATTAGGAAAACCCCCAAAATTAATAATAGTCATGCAATTGGCAGTGAGTGCATTAACAGAAATTATATTTTCTAACTATTGCAATATTGCATATTGACAAAAAAGAAAGATTAGATAGCTACTTAATAGAATATTTATATTAAAGAGATGTGGTATTTTCCCTAAATAACTATTTGCTTCAGTATTCAATAATCACTCACCCATGACATTGCATTCACAGCTTCGTGGCTCAATGATTAGGAAAACCCCCAAAATAATAATCCTGCAATTGGCAGTGAATTTATTCAGCAACTAGATAATCAAACTATTGCATATTGATTTTAAAAAGAGTCAATTACTCCTAATTCATATGAAATGATATATTTAGTAACAGAATGATCATACAACTGTACTCTTCAAAAGTCCTTTAAAAGCTAAAATTAATTTACAGTGAGTATATTTCAATGTATTTTAAATTAATAGTATGCCCAATCATAGTGGTTCTTGCTAATTTGGGAAATAACCTATGCATTTGACAAAACATTTGTCAAATGCAAATGCTTTTTACTCAAATGCAAATGCAAATGCAAATGTTTTCATTTCTAAAAACGCAAATGCAAATGGAAATGCATTTGCAATTTTCTAAAAGCATTTAAATGCGGATTAAAATGCGACATTTGCAAATGCAAGTGCAAATGCATTTGCATTTGTACCCAACCCTGATTGTAATGCAGGAGCTCTTTGGTGAAGTTGTTGTGTGAAGGTACTTAAAATCTGAAGAATCTGTCCAGTTGATTGTTTGATCTTCCTTGCTCTAGGGATTGATTTACATTTGAAGGTGAGTGGTTTGAGGAAGAATCTGTTGGAGGATAAGCGGAGAGGGTTTTTAAAAATTGTCAAAGTTGGTGGTTTTGTAAAATTATGTTAGCTTATGAGAATTACATTCTTAAGTACAGGACTGTCAGCAGAATCAACCTAATGTAGATTTCTACCTTTATGAGAATTCTCCTTTAGAAAAACCCACCAGCTGTTGTTGATTAACTGATTGCTTTATCTATTGAGACACAGAACAAGTTAAGAAGAAAAGGACCTAGTCTCCAGCAATTGACTTATTGACCCCGGCTTCACTGAACAATTGGCTGTTGGAAGACTTGCTACTGGAACTGAACAATTGCCTTACCGAGGAAAGAAAAAGACAAATGGGGTCTATTTGGAAATTCAAAACCATTTTAGTCATTATTTGGCCTTAACTAAAGTCAGAGATTCCTTTGCGGAGTTTGGTCACTTAATTCTAGAGCACTTGAGGTATTTCTAGGTAGGCTAAACAACTTGTTTCAAGATTCCTTGCTAAGTGTCTGCCTGAGTCTTGCCTCCACTAAGTCAAAATACAGTACAACAAAAAAGTAAGAACATTTTTTGTCAGAAGTCCTCTGTTTACCTACTTGGCTCTTCCTTCTCCTCGCCACCCCAAATCCACTTACAACTAAATTTGATTCATTACCAAAACCTCATAAATGTTAAAAACTCTATCAGGACATCAGGCAATGTTGTCGCAATCAGCATGGGGCCCAGCATCAAGGAAATCAAACAAAAATTCCATAATGCGGGCAATGATGTTTGAATTTGTATTGGTTAAATATCAATCTAATGTAATTCTAAAACAGTGGTGGAAACTAAGTGAGGATAGTATGTGATTTGGGTGTAGTCCAAAGTTGTGAAAGGACAGAGTAGAGGCTGATTTCATGTGGGACATTGAAATTAGTGATTACTTAGTACCGAAAACCGCGGAAAAAATATCTAAACTTTGATGGGTGAGTTATATCGGGATTATAAGACAAACACTCCTGGTGTGATGGAGTAGTCTCTTGTGGGGGGGGGAGTAAAACTCTCTTAATTAATAACCCCAGTTTCATTTTCTAATAACGACAGAAAAACATTGTACTGATTCATGAATCAGTGTTAAGATAATTTTGTTATTACATTAGATTCCGCTGCTGGCTTGGATGTAACTTATTATATTGGAAATATGCAAAGACCACAAAAAAAAGCTGTTGTATTAGTCATTATTCTTGGGCTTCACACTATCAAATGAGGTTTCCCATGCTAAGAATCCAACTTCAAGATAGCGTTTTGGCATCGCATTAGATTCCTGACAAATTGATGCTTAGCAAAATGTGTTACATTTCAGGGATTAACTATTAATTTGTTTTACAGCAAGTTTATGCCTTCCACAAAATGACAATCAATGTTTTTCTGTCATTTTTAGAAAATGAGGCCAGGGTTATTAACTAGCTCACATTTGTCCGACTGAAATTGTGTGCAAAACTGTGACTTTCCTATGCAGAATGATTTATTGTTGCAATATTTGAGGCAATTATCAAACTGACACTCCATAACACTGTCAGTTATTCATTATTGTTTAATACAGATTTTGCCTGTTTTCATTGCAGTACTTTTTGTTTTATTTCTTGTTTGATTTGCATTTGAATCTGTGTTTATGAGTATTTGCTTTTGATTTTTTTTTTGTACGAGTGTTTATGAGAGTTTGCACATGAATATTTCTGGTCCAAGGGTTGTGGACACTGATGATTTATTGTCATTGTGGGCAATTTGTGGCAATTTGCTGTACACATGTCAAAATATTCTGCTATCGCCAAGTGCCTTTCGCATAAGTATCGGGGAAATAGAATGAAGCAGTATGTGTTTGTGTGACTAAGTCTTATTTAAACAGATTTCTCTTTTTGACACAGCTTTACTATTCAAGCAAGAAATTGCCAGGAGCCAAAATGACTCTCTGACCAACAAAAAAGTTACCTTGGAGTACATATCATAATGAACTCTTGAATTACGAAGTTTTAGTTAACTGAACTCTTGACGGACTCTTCTTTCCCTGGTCATGATAGCAATGCTATTTGTTCTATATTTGGATATTATCTTGTATTTTCTATATTAAGCTTGCATCAACTATGGTAAATAGGATAGTCCTGAAAAGATTTTGATTTGTCAAATCCAGTAAAGGATCCAGAGGGGGGAACTAGGAACCCCTTGGGCTTGTAGATTTTAATGTAAAAATAGCTTTTGGGCATTTCCATTTGTAAAACCAGAACCCACCCCTGTTCGACATTATCCAGATCCGCCTCTGAAACCACCCTAAAATTTAGATTTTTACTAATTCTCTAGAAATTGACAAGGTTTTATATTCAATGAGCAGGGAACGTCCAGGAATTTTAAAATATTTTTATGCTTCATCACAGATGGTTTGAGACAAAGTTTTTTTAAAATTGGAAATCTCATAACAGCTGTTGCACAAAGCAATATGTCTGAGAAAATTGATTGTTTACACAAAGGCTTGGCAGGAGGTCTTAGTGACTTTATTTGATTTTCTACTATTGTCAATGAACAGCTTTCCTAAAACAATTCTGTATGTTTCTTACACTTTTGAAATACAATAATCTTGTTAAATGCTATTAAATCTTATGCCAACATATTTTTTGACAGTTGGATTATTGCAATGGCCCATAGAATGGAAAATAGCAATACATACCTAGACTACTGGGTCACTGGTCCACACTATAGTCATATTGATTTATGCAGAAAGGTCTTATAATGATATAAAATTATTTCAGCCCATTCATCTCGATATTATTATAAATGACAGTGCTTCACATCTTAGAAATTGTAACTGTCTTTGCAATAATCTGTGTCTCACCATGCATGCAAAACTGTTTTTGGGGGGGGATATATGTCTCCAAAATTTCTCACACCAGATTACATAATATTTTGTCATCAAATTTTTTTGGCAGAGCAAATTTGGAGGAAATATAGTTGTTGCTCTTCCATGGACTATGTAGTTTCTTTTTATGGATGGCCTGGAGTGCAGTCAATAGAAAGAACTAAGGCTTACTTATAACTGGCCCTTAGGGCAATCCTGAGAGGCCAGACAGTCTGAGCATCGCTCAAGGGGCTGTGTTATTCCTGCAAGTAGTCCTGTCCTAATTAAACATTACAGTGTTGAGAAATAAACCAATTACAGGTTCAGTGCATCTATCTATTGGTCTAGCTATCTATCTGTCTTTCTAGTTTCTTCTGATATCTCTATAAACACATATATGCACAAAGTCAAACTAGGAGCTTTGTTGTGCTGGGAAACTCAGGAATATAGAAAGTTCTGGTACCCAGGAAATTATCCGAAATGCTTTATCAATTCCGACATATCGTACAATATGAAATAATTTTAAGAAAAATATGGATTACCTGAACTTCACACTACCAGTTTTATGATGAAGTTATCAGTAAACTTCTTAATTTTGCTTCCTTTTTTTTTCAATGTCTGATCTGCAACTGTTTACCATGTAATGGTTTAAAAGACAGTTTCACTAAATTAGATTTGGTGGAAGAGAAAATCGAATACTCTCTGGATGTTGTAAATTCTACAGACAACATTATATTTTTTGTTGCGGACAAAAATATTCATACAGCTGTGTATTCTGCACATACCTGGTAATTACTCTTGATTCGGGGATGCGAGGAGAAAAATTTCACTTTAAGCCATTGCCCTAATCAATTGTCATTGTCAAACACTGCAAACTTACATATATATCTCTGTTTTCAAGCTCAGGGGGCACACAAACGTAAAATTTCAACATGACAAAAGTATTCATATAGCTCGACACGCGGGGTATAAAGTGCATCAGAGGCTTGAATTTCTATTCCAAATAATTTGTAACTTTCTGTGGCTTCTTTGGATAACCTCTTCAGATGTTCCTGAGTGCTTTTTTGGGTGTTTTTATCTGTGTTGGTTGACCCATACCACCCTATATCGCTGGTATCATTTTGCCATTAAATGTATATGAAACTTCTGCAAAGTTGTCACTAAGCCAAGGCAAATTCTCACACATAGTAAAATTTGGTTTCATGGCTTCCTTTAATCATTAGAGCAAACTCTCATTTGGACTAAAATTAACTTGTAGCATGCAGGTGATGATTTGCACATGATGCAAAAGACCTAGGGTAAAAATTGGCCAAGACCCAATGCTATTTCAATGGGCAAAACTTTCAAGACTTCGCTAGACATTTGGTACCCATGTCTAAATCTTGTAAAACCAAATGCAACTTCTTGTAGTTTACATCAGGCACAACCTACTGCATAAAGAAAACCATGATGGACCATTTGAAGAAATGAAGTTATTCTTCATGGACTTTTGAGACATGTCATATACATTTAATGGTAAAATGATACCAGCGATATAGGGTGTTATGGGTCAACCAACACAGATAAAAACACCCAAAAAAGCATTCTGTACTTCTAAGGAGGTTATCCAAAGAAGCCACCAAAAGTTACAAACTATTTGGAACAGAAATTCAAGCTTTTAATGCACTTTATACCCCGCGTGTTCGAGCTGTATGAATACTTTTGTCATGTTGAAATTTTACGTTTGTGTGCCCCTTGAGCTTAAAAACCGAGAAATGCTTAAGTTTGCAGCGCTTGACAATGACAATTGATTAAGGCAATGACTTAAAAGTGAAATTTTTCTCCTCGCATCCCTGCAAATACCAGTTATGTACAGAATACTCAGCAGTATGAATATTTTTGTCCGCGACTGTATAGTAAAGGATACTGAATCGTGGTAGATGCCAGGTTTTTGAATGGAGTTTAGTCCAAGTGCTCTTGAATGCACTAACCATTGATGAAGACAAGAGATGTAAGAAATGGGGTCATTCGACTACATGTTGACTGATGAGAGAGTGTAAAACCAAATTAATCTATCATCAGATATGAATATTTTATCTCGATGGTGATAGATGAGGTTGATAGATGCTGCCTCCATAAAGGTGCTATACTGGCCTACTACTTTTATCACAGGTACCGTCAATGGAATGATAAATTTCAAATGTTATAGCAGTGAAGGTAAGGAAACGGTATACTTCTAGTGGAAAATTCAGTTTGAACATAATGAATGTTGGGAATCGTTTATAAACAGCCCTGTTTGACCAACACTCCAACAGTGAACTTAGAATTAACATGATAAAAGGAAACAGGTAACTTCAAATGAATGCAAAACGTCAATGTGACATTTGTCATGCTATAGTGTATGATTTACTTTTATTTTATTCTTCATGCCAATTCAGAACTCACATTCATGTTTCTAGATTTGACAGATGTTTTTGATACATTTGTACCGAAAAAATATTAATATTACGCTATATGACAAGCACAAATGGTTAAAATGATATTTACAGAGCAAGATTCCGTGGGTGTGGCTTTATACCAAGTACATTTTCAAAAAGCATAATTATATAGCGATTATTGGAAATCATGCGTATGAATTAGAAGTTAAAATTTTTTTGAGCATGCGGAGTGTTCAATTTTTGGTGTCAAGAACTTGAATTTATACTGCTTCATAGATGCCATGGGATTTTAATATCATCATTATATTAGGGATTACATATTTGCCCACACAGGCAATTACATGAATCACCAGCCACAGTCAGCACAACTGAGGGATTTCTTTATAACAGATTACTGACAGGCTTGCCCATACAGGTCCAGTCCAAGACCTGCTTGTCACATATGAGTAGAGACACCACTTTGAACAAGTGCTGGAGGACAATATTGCCCATGGGTCTTTCTAAACACTCCCAGGCTAATGACAGGTACAGCAACACTACGAAAGCTTTTACATGTCTGCCTGACTTCATTCACCCCCTTAAGCTTGTTCAGGAAACAACCAAAGGATTATTTTTTTAAGCAGGGTTGCACTGGTTTTAGTTTTTCAAATTTCTTTGCATTGATTCAAGCAGTGTAAATCATTAGGTAACTTGTGTTTGTACACATTTTTTTTTTTTTAAGATTCCGAGTTATAACATGAACGATCGCAATCTTTTTTAGTATCATTCTAGCCCGTTGTCACTCTTTCAAGAAAGTTGAGTGGTTCTTGAAATACAGAAGGAAAATCTTGCCACTCTGTCAGGTATATTTCAAAAGAAGGGGTGAACCAGACTAATGACATCCTCAATAGGCAAGGAAGTCTTTGTCGAAACTTGGTGCAGTATGAGGTGGTAAATTGAATATATTACAAGGACATAATAATTGTAATTGAAACCATGGACATATCTAATCAAGGTTGTATACTTGACAGTATTTGTCATATAGAAAATAATTTGTTGAATTTGCTGTAAAAGAAATCTGCATTGACTACAGACCTCGCAATGTGAAAGTAAGAGCTGGCTCAGATTGCACAATAAAATTTAGTGCCATCAAATTTACATGCCTGTCCTCCATGAAGTAACGTGGAGCAATTTGAATTAAACCCAAAGCAAATCATGACAGAGTCTGAGACTCTTCCAAGAGCAGAACTTGTTGTTCCACTTCTCATGGTTATGGATTACTGTACTTCTATGTGCCCCTTGTGCATCTGCCTAACTTAGTTAAGGGTGACAGGGACATTGATTCCGGCTCTGTATCCATCTATCATCCTGCACTATTGGCAGGCTCTCAAAATGACAGGAAGTAGAATGTATAGCATTGTCTGCCCATAGTTATTTCTCATGTCTTCATGTAAAGACATCAATACATCAATGGATAGATGTAATGTCATGCAAGCAGATAAACAGTGAGATAATGAGTAAGATTTCACCAACACTTATTTACCTATTGTATTTGTTTTACAGCAACTTATTCAGCTTTAGAGCTATAATAATTATTATGATATTAAAAAATGTATGTATTTTCTAGTAAGGAATATTGCTACATTCCATTAACTGTCGTATTTTATAATGCGATTTGCTTATTTCCAACTGCCTGCTATTCTGTTTGAAACATCCTTGACCTTCATAGAATATGTTCTCTGCCATTATGATTAGAATAGACATTTGGAAAATGAAATGAAGTAATGTGTTTTGGCTTTTTGCATCAAAACTGCAAGTTTCTGAAAATATCTATAGACATGATTTGGAGGTGATTATAATTGTATCTTTGCTTAGTGCAAGTACAATATTATGCAACTGAAGTGTGAGGATCCTTTTGTAGCATTGGAGCCCATGTTATGCTCAGGGGTTTCTCGATTGGAAACCCCATGATCACCTTATATAAAAAGACCTTATCACATTTGTTGAGAATGGCCATGTTCTAGACCAATCAGATGCAAGTAAGTTCCTGGGTATGGTAACTAGAAAACAGAAGAGGCTGGTCTTTGAGACTTAATGACTGTCCAGCTGTTTCCCCTAATCCAGTAGGTTCTTTTGTTATATTTTTAGCTACAAACTTTTTTCTCGTGAGTATCTGTCTATTGATTTTTTACCCATGTTTTTTTTAATGAAGAACAAATGCAGATAGATACCTAAAAGTTCATCATATTGTTGCCCCTGTCTTGATTAATCGAGATTCAATTAAGGAAGAATACATATGCATGTATATAACACAACCCTTGAATACGGACTGATTCTTGCTAGCAAGGACACCAATACTGCTGTTGGCCATATATCAATATCGTATGCAAACAAAATAATCTTGATCTTGTCTTGAAGTCTCAAACCACCTTTTCTGTTCAGGGTATCTTATTAGTCAAATGCTGTCCAAGACCAATAATCAACGTTACGTGTTTTTCAATACACTGTCAATCACGCAAATTCCCATCTATCTATCTTTTCATCTCTCTACTAGTCTGTATATATTGGTCTACACTTTTTTGATATATCTGTTTGTCTTTTTCTATCTTACTATCCATTCCATATGTTCCCCTAGTCTCTGAGGTTGTGCAATCTTTCGCCTCACTGGGCTGGCACCTGCTGCCCCATTCAACAGAACCATTGCATAAATTCTTGCTTTCTTTCCTCTCTCCCTTGCCTCCCCAAAGTGAAGACATTTGTCAATCTGAATATAACACCCTCATGGTAAGTTGCTGCTACCCAATATGGCCATTTCCTTCAATACTTCAATATTTTTTCCAGTTGCCCATGTACATTCATAGTGGTATTTTTAAAAAGGCTATTAGTTATGGTTGTCACAGAAATTTAAATCTTGAACAGAACCAAATGTATATTAGGTACCTATATTTACTTACAATGTATGTACCTCATGTATATGAGATAGTTCCCCCGTGGCCCAATTGGTAAGTGCGCTTGAGGGCGTGGGTTCAAATCTCACCCGGGGAACTCACTTTAGTCCGAGCCCATGGAACGAGGCGGGTTGTATCCAGTATTCTATGCTGGGGCAACTGAAAGACCCTGGGGATCCCTGAATGAATAGGGTATGTGCCAGATTCTCAATCTTCTCATCTCATCATCATACGGCAGTCACTTGCCTCGATATAGCCCACTAAGGTGCTGCAGAGGCGTAAAACACAAACAAGCAAACAAACAAAACATGTATATGAGATTGAGTACCAGCATTTGGTCAATGATGACACATGGTTATTTGCTGCAAAATATGACATATCACTGGTTGTTGATAGCCTTGTTGCATAACAGAGGCACCCATTTCCTATGCTGGATAACAAACATTCATTTATTAAATAATTCATTGCCATTTCTCACAAATCAACCATTTTTGTCCACAAGTGTTTCCTGGTTCCACAAGGAAATGCCACAAATGTGTGATGTCTGAAAATGCAAAGGTTTCTCTGCTGATGTAATGTGATTTGAAGAATTTGGCCTTATGAATAAATAATTTACCTTTATGGTCTGCTGAACAATATTGTTTTATCTGCCATCTTAATTTCAGCAGGGTAATAGCCAGAGAGATTGGTCATAGACACCTTCCATACCGATTTAAGTGTGTTGTTTAATTTCCTAAAATGAGACAATGGTTTATGTCATATTATGTCAAGTTCATAAGAAATGGATGTGGTTTACAATATTATTATATATATTATTATATATTTCTCATATTTTAGTAGTTATTTTAATGCAGCCTGGAGGAAGGACTAGGAGCTCCTGGGTGAAGTCCTTGTGTGAAGATACTTCAAATCTGAAGAATTTGTCCAGTTGGTTGCGTGAACTTTCTTTCTTTAGGATTGGATTTGCCATTGAAGGAGAGAGGTTTGAGGAAGAATCTGTTGGAGGATGGGGGGGGGGGGTTGTTTTGTTGCTTATATTGTCAGAGTAGGTGGTTTGCATAAGCATAATTATATGAGCTTAAGAGAATTATATTTTCTTAAGCATGGGACTGTTAGCTGAACTAACCAAATGTAGATTTGTAAAGGTTATTCACCAAGGGAGAGGGAATATGTGATTTATCACCCGAGGCCTTTAGGCCAAGGTGTGATAAACACATATTCCTGATCCCATGGTGAATAACTGGCTTATACCATGAGACAAACACTCAAACAGTCAAACATGAGAGGATAACTGGACAACAAAGAATACGGGAATTATTCCCCTGAAATATTGTAATATGATTGGCTGACAGAGGTGTCGAATGGTATAAGTGCCTTTATGAGAATTCTCCTTTAGAAAAAACCACTAGCTGTTGTTGATTAACTGAGTGCTTTATCTATTGAGACACAGAACAAGTAAAAAAGAAGCGAAAAGGACTGAGTCTCCAGCAATTGACTTATTTACCCAGGTTTCACTGACTAATTGGCTGCTGGAAGACTTGCGACTGGAACTGACCAATTGCCTTGCTGAAAAACGACAAAGACAAATGGGGTCTATTTGCAAATTCTATACCACTTTAGTCATTATTTGGACCTACCTTGCATCATAGATTCCTTTGCTGAGTTTTGTGGTCGCTCAATTCAAGAGCACTTCGGCTATTTCTAGTCAAGCTTAACGAGATTCCTTGCTAAGTGTCAACCCGAGTCTTGAAATAGTCACAATACAGTATAACCTAAAAAAATGTTTACTGTCAGAAGTCCTCTGTTTACTTACTTTGCTATTCTTTCTTCTTCTCGCTCCTCTCCACCTCAATGCCACTTCCAACTACCTTTGACTCCTCACAACAACCTTATCAATTGTTAATGAGGGTAATGGTGTTCGAATTTGTATTGGTTTAATATTTTTTATGTAATTTTAAAAGGTTGTTAAAAGTAAGTAAGTATAGTAAGTGATTTGGGTGTAGCCCTTAGGTGTAAAAGGTTAGAGCAGAGGCTGAAATAGTGAATAGGGTAGCCTTGAAAAGTTTTTGACTTGTCAAAATCCAGTAGCGGATCACCCTTAAATTATGATTTTTACTATTTCACACTAGAAATTGACATGCTTTTATTCAATGTGCAGGGAACGTCCAGGAATTGTAAAATACTTTTTGCTTCATCACAGTTGGTTTGAAATAATGTTTTGTATTGGAAATCTCATAACAGCTGTGGCACAAAGAAATATGTCTGAGAAAATTGATTGTGTACACAAAGGCTTGGCAGGTGGTCCAAGTGACATTATTTGATTTTCTACTATTGTCAATGAACAGCTTTCTGCTATGACATATTAAACAATTCCTTATGTTTCCTACACTTTTGAAATAAAATAATCTTGTTGAATGCTATTAAATATTTTGCCATATCATTTTTGGCAGTTGTCAGGATAGCTCATCTTGCAAGAAGTTTCCTTGTCAACTGATTATTGCAATGGCCCATAGAATGGAAAATATCTACACATACCTACTGAACTACTTTGTCACTGATCCTCAGTGTGGTAAAATTCTATTGTTATAGTCACATTCGTGCTGAAAGGTCCTATAATTATGTCAAATTATCTCAGATCATTCATCTCTATGATATTATAAATAAATGACAGTGCTTCACATCTTAGAAATTGTAACTGTCTTTGCAATAATCTGTGTCTCACCATGCATACAAAACTGTTTTATAGAGGAATATATGTCTCCCAAATTTCTCACTCCAGATTACATGATGTTTTTTCATCAAATTTTATTGGCTGATCATTTTTGGAGGAGATAAATAGTTCTTGGTCTTCCATTTACGATTGTTCTAGTTTGCCCTTATGGGCAGCCTGGAGCACAGTTGATATAAAGAACTAAGGCTTACTTATAACTGGCCCTTAGGGCAATCCTGAGAGGCCAGACAGTCTGAGCATCGCTCAAGGGGCTGTGTTGTTCCTGCAACTAGTCCTGTCACTGTCATATTGTTACGAACACTGAAGAAGACAAACACTGTCTATGGTGTTTATTAACTAGTGTATCCTGATTTAATTTGGCTATATTGCAAAAGAAATATTTGAACACACAAAAGAATACAGCCACAGGGGAGCACTGGTTGCAGGTTAATTATGCCCTGTTTGCTAGGGTGAATATTTGTGTGGTGCCACTTGTGTCATTATATATATATATATTGTCAGGATATTAGTCCATGGCATTTATGACTGCTATCTCTTGCACATCTTTCTGGTAACTTTATGTGGCTGGCGTCATTGCTTATAGTCACTGTTGTGCTCCATAAAGCTTATTTTTGTTAGAATATACTAGTTTTTCCTTGGAATGCCACTTTGCCACAAGTCAAGACTCAAGAAGCTCAGCTACTGATAAACATGTTATTTTTGCATTTGAAGGAATAAAATGCAGCTTCCAAGGAAACTGTTTTGATAGACAAGGATGTGATTACAGAACATCCCACATTTATGATATTCCACCCTTTGTAGATGCCATCGCTTTTCTTATGTTTCACTTAGGTGTTAAGGCTTGAGGATAACAGTTTGTGTTATTAGTTCGGGAACTAGTCATTCAGCACTGTGGTCTTTAACAAAAAACAACTATCAACAATCTAAAATTCTATATCAAATGGAAAGCATACTTGTAAGGGTACATGTTAAAATGGCATATATATGGGTTATACCGTGGAGTGACCAAACATGCAGTCATCCTGATAAGGCCCCTTTCAAAGATTGCAGCCTGGCATGCATGGACCACCCAAGCTGACAAGAAGCCTGAGATCAATCTCCCAACCCTAATTCCTTGAAGCACATGATGTGGAGAATTTCCGGTATACACGTAATGGCCTGTGTTTTGCATTGGAATTAAGGCCTCAAAACATATGTTGCAGTTGATTTAGAGAAGATTGTTGCATATATGAGAAACATCTTGAATCAGCATTACTTCAAGCTGTGATTTTATCAAGTGCCAACCAAACTACATATTTATATTGGAGGTTACTGGTGGGTTATACTGTAGAGTGACCAAAACATGCAGTCAGCCTGATGACGTCCCTTTCAGAGATAGTAACCTGGCATACACCAATCTAGCCACCCAGACCGAAAAGAGGCCTGCAATCAATCACAAAACCTGAAGTCCAAATGTTCTTACAGCAACTGGCGTGGACTGAGTTGGAGAATTTTTTTCACTAATAAAGATAGGAATTAAAGCCAAGGCAGTATTTAAATGACTTATCAAGAGAGAATATTGATAGTGAGCAAGGTGCTTGATTTGTGGACCTCATATATTATATAGCTTATATTCTTTAAAATGCTGAAGGAGATTTAATGAGGTGGAAGAATGATGGAGCGCAAATCAACTTTTGTGCTGAATGTATATAGACAGAGGTTACCTGTAATGAGAACTATCTTGATTTACACTTGACATTTTACTGATTCAGCTTCATTTATTTAGAAATTAAGTCAATGTTTCAGTGGTTTGAGTCGGGAATTACATTTCTTCTTTGACATTTAATTCTAAAACCATATGCCTCAGAATTATTAATAATCAGCAAATAGAGTCAATTTATCATTTGTTGTGTCATTACCTTTTTGTCTCATGAAATAATTAAGATAAATTCTTCACGGAACTACCATGGAACTGCCATGACTTCATCATCATAGAACAAGTTGTAAAGTGAGTTCGCTAAATTGAAGTTACCTCCAAATGACATTCAGTGCCAAACATCTTCGAATGAGAGTTGCAAAAGAAAATCTTCATTCAAGAAAATATGAACATTGTACATCCAGAGAAATGCTGCTCACGAATGGTGACAAAGGCATTTCCAATTTCTTAAGGAGAAATGAAACATCATGCATACATGATACAAATGAAGCTGCCACAAAGGAGTAAAAAAAACACTTTCAAAGGTGTGGAGGTAAGAGTACGTCCCTCTGAAGAAAACTCTCACCAAACTCTCCTTGCACATCATACCCAAGAATGGATTTCGTATGCCTATTGCGGGGTGCATTTCCTCTGCTTTGGGTTGTAATTTTAGGGTCCATTGCTCTACACACAAAAAGGCATAAAATTGTGTCCTATGGAGCTCTCTGTGCACGCTGTGTCAATTAGTGGGTTGGGAAGTGCTTCAAATTTTAAGCTTTGTTTAGATGTCGAGACTTATTACAATTTAGATTATGTGCATTGACCTAGTGACTTGTACACAAAATATTTCATTTTAATATTCTTCATTACATGGATGACGACGGGTATTAGGAAAGTTCTTCGAAGATGAGAAAGCTTTGTTGTTGAGTGTAATAAGGCATTGAAATAACACTACAATCGTGGCAGAAACTACATTTTCAAGAGGATGATAATGGCAGAATGTAGCATGCCTGATATTTTCCTTGATTTCAATTATACCATCTGTACTTGAGAAAAGGTTTTTCTCATAAGTTTCCAGTTTTGTAGTTTCATAATCAGACCTTGTCCAATCAACGTTCAAAAGTAAATGATTCCAAATTTGAAAATTAAAATAGAGCACAATGCAAACAGATTTACTAATCATATTCTGCAAAAATCCCATAATAGTAGCACCATGTGTGACCCCAGATGCATTATGACAAAAAATGACTGACCATTGTGACAGCTTGCAACTACCGAGTGTATAAAAAAGTGTGAGCAAAGCCCTTACGAGCCCTTACCCCAAATCCACTTACAACTAAATTTGATTCATTACCAAAACATTATCAAATGTTAAAAAATCTATCAGGACATCTGGCAATGTTGTCGCAATCAGCATGGGCACAGCATCAAGGAAATCAAACAAAAATTCCATAATGCGGGCAATGATGTTTGAATTTGTATTGGTATATGTAATATCAATTTGATGTAATTTTAAAAGGGTGGTGGAAAGTAATTGAGGAGAGCATGTGATTTCGGTGTAGTCCAAAGGTGTGAAAGGACAGAGTAGAGGCTGATTTTTTCTTCCTGATCGGTTAGTCATACTTTAGTCAAACTTTATTTTTGGTTTCACCGTAGCTAATCACTGTCAAGTCTCCTTTTGCTAAATATAGCATTGATCCCCTGGTAAGATTATCTTATATAAATTAATTAAGGTGGAATTGGTATGTCTGCAAAAGGTTGACACTACATCGAACAAGGAAAAAAAATACTTGTTGCTTTAATGTTTTCATTATTTTCTTGGATCAGGAAATATATTGGAACCTAATGAATCACATCTTTGGAAAACTCTATTATTCATGTGGGAAATTGAAATTAGTGATTACTTAATACCGAAAACCGAGGGAAAAAATACCTAAACTTTGACGGGTTGAGTTATATTGGGATTATAAGACAACCACTCCTGGTGTGATGGAGTAGTCTCTTGTGCGCGAGGGGAGTAAAACTCTCTTAATTTATCACCCCAGTTACATTTTCTAACAATGACAGAAAAACATTGTACTGATTCATGTGTAATTGTTTTAAAAGATAATTTTGTTATTACGTTAGATTCCGCTGCTGGCTTGGATGTAACTTATTATATTGGAAATATGCAAAGACCACAAAAAAAAGCTGTTGTATTAGTCATTATACTTGGACTTCTCACTTTCAGAGGATAATTTCCATGCCAAGAATCCTATTTCCAAATAACATTTTGTGCATCACAGCAGATTCCTGACAAATTGATGCTTAGTAAAATCTGTTACATTTCAGTGATCACCCATTTGTTTTACAGCAAGTTTATGGCATCCACAAAATGACAATCAATGTTTTTCTGTCATTTTTAGAAAATGAAACCAGGGTTATTAATTGGCTCACATTTGTCGCTCTGAAATTGTGTGTAATACTGTGACTTTCCCATGCAGAATGATTCATTGTTGCAATATTTGTGGCAATTATCAAACTGACACTCCATAACACTGTCAGTTATTCATCATTTAATGTGGATTTCACATGTTTTCATTGCAGTACTTTATATTTTAGTTCTTGTTTGATTTGCATTAGAATCAGTGTCTATGAGCTTGCATTTGAATATTTCTTGTATTGGTGTTTATGAGTGTTTGCACATGAATCATTTTCTGGTCCAAGTGCTATGGACACTGATGATTTATTGCCATTAATTGTGGCAATTGGCTGATTTGCTGTGCAAATGTCAAATTACTCTGCTATCCCCTTTCATATAAGTATGGGGGAAAGATGATGGAGCTATATTTGTTAGTGTGACAAAGTCTTTCTTAAACTGATGTCCCTTTTCGGGGCAGCTTTACTGGTCAAGCAAGAAATTGAGTGGATTCAACCTTCTGCCAGGAGCCAAAATGACCCTCTGACCAACTCATTGTTGCCTTGGAATACCATACATATCGTTATGAATTATTGAATAATGAAATTTTAGTTAACTGAATTCTTGACGGACTCCTTTTCCCTGTCATGACATTTTCAACTTTATTTGTTCGATATTGAACATTATATCTTGAATTCTCCATATCGAGCTTGCATCAAATATAGTGAATAGGATAGTCTTGAAAAGTTTTTGATTTGTCAAAATCCAGAGCGGATCAGAGGGGGGATTTAGGGGTTCGACCCCCCCCCCTTTAGGCTTTTTAAATTTTTTTAATTGCATTTCTGTTTGTAAAACCCCCAACCCCATCCATCACCCCCCCGTCCAAATATTTTCTGGATCCACCCCTGAAAAAACCCTAAAATTATGATTTTTACTATTTCACGCAAGAAATTGACATGATTTTATTCAATGTGCAGGGAACATCAAGGAATTGTAAAATATGTTTTTAGCTTCATCACAGTTTGTTTGAAACAATGTTTTTTATTGGAAATCTCATAACAGACGTGGCACAAAGAAATATATCTGAGAAAATTGATTGTGTACACAAAGGCTTGGCAGGTGGTCCAAGTGACATTATTTGATTTTCCACTATTGTCAATGAACAGCTTTCTGCTATGACATATAAAACAATTCGGTATGTTTCTTGTAAACACTTTTGAAATACAATAATCTTGTTTCGCATCTTAGAAATTGTACTGTCGTTGCAATATTCTGTGTCTTACCATGCATGCAAAAGTGTTTTTTAGGGGGAATAGTATAATATTATGTCTCCAAATTTCTCTCACAACATTACATGATATTTTGTCATCAAATTTTACCAGCAGAACTTTTGTGGAGGAGATATAGTTGTTGCTCTTCCATGTACTATTGCACTAGTTTGTGTTTATGGACGGCCTGGAGCACAGTTGATAGAACGAAATAAGCTTACAACTGGTCCTTGGGGCAATCCGGAGGGGCCAGTCTGTCTGAGCATCACTCAAGGGGCTGTGTTGTTCCTGCAACTGGTCCTGTCCCTGCCATATTGTTACGAACACTGAAGAGGATAAACACTGTCTATGGTGTTTAGTAGTGTATCCTGATTTAATGTGGCTATATTGCAAACGAAATATTTGAACACACAAAAGAATACAGCCACAGGGGAGTACTGGTTTCAGACTAATTATGCCCGATTTGCTAGGGTGAATATTTGAATGGTGCCACTTAATTGTGTCATTATATTCCTTTGGGTGTCTTTTGCATTGTCAGGATATTAGTCCATGGCATTTATGACTGCTATCTCTTGCACATCTCTGCTAACTTTATGTGACAGGGATAATTGCTTATAGTCACTGGTTTGCTCCATAAAGCTTATTTCTGTTAGTATAATACTAGTTATTCCTTGAAATGCCACTTTGCCAAGACTCATGAAGCTGATCTGCTGAACAACATGTTATTTTTGCGTTTGACGGAAAAGAATGCAGCTTCCAAGGAAACTGTTTTGATAGACAAGGATGTGATTACAGAACATCCCACATTTATGATTTTCTGTCCTTTGGAGATGCCATCAATTTTTCTAATTCTTTTTAAGGTTTTAAGTCATGGGGATAACAGTTTGTGTGATTAATGCAAGAACTAGTCATTCAGCACTGTTTTTGTCAACAAAGGACGACTATCACCAATCTAAAATTCTATATCAAATGGCAAGCATACTTGTAAGGGCACATGTTAAAATGGCATAACTATTAGTTATACTGTAGAGTGACCAAGCATGCAGTCATCCTGATAAGGCCCCTTTCATGGATTACAACCTGCCATGCAGGGGCCACCCAAGCTGACAAGAAGCCTGAGATCAATCTCCCAATCCTGATTCCTTGAAGCACATGATGTGCACTCATTTGGAGATTTTCCGATGTACACGTAGTGGCCTGTGTTTTACATTGTCCTCAAAACATAATTATGTTGTAGTTGATTCATAGATTGATGCATCAGTGAGAAACAACCTGAACAAAATATATACAAGCTATGATCTGTCTGCCCAACATCCGCCAATCCTATATTTATATTGGAGGATATTTGTGGTTTATACTGTACAGTGACCAAACAAAAATCTCTCAACCCTAATTCCTTGAAGCACATGATGTGGACTCAGTTGGAGAATTTCCGGTATAATTGACTGTGTTTTGCATTGGAATTAAGGCCTCAAAACATAATAACGTAGTTGATTGTGAGAACCGTCTCAGGCCAGCATTACCTCAAGCTGTGTCACTCTCCAATGCCGACCAAACTACATAGTTATATAGGAGGTTACTGGTGGGTTATACTGTACGGTGACCAAACATGCAGTCATCCAGATAAGGCCCCTTTCAGAGATAGCAACCTGGCATGCACCGAGCCACCCAGACAGACAAGAGGCCTGCAATCAATCACAAAACCTGAAGTCCAAATGTTCTTACAGCAACTGGCGTGGACTGAGTTGGAGTTTTTTTTTTTCAGTAATAAAGATAGGAATTAAAGCCAAGACAGTATTTAAATGGCTCATCAAGAGAGAATATTGGTACTTAGTGCGCAAGGTACTTCATTTTTGTATCTCGTATCAGCTTATATTCTTTTGAAGTGCTTAAGGATATTTCATGCGGTAGAAGAGTGATGGAGTGCAAACAAATTTGGTGCTGAATGTTACCTGTTATGAGAACTGTCTTGATTTCCGCTTGTCATTTTACTAATTAAGCTTCATGTAGAAATTTTGTTAATTTTTCATGGGTTTAAGTCGGAAATTACATTTCTTCATTGACATTTAATTCTAAAACCATCTGCCTCAGAACTATGAATAATCAGCAAATAAAGTCAATTAATCATTTGTTGTGTCATTACCTTTTTGTCTCAAGAAATGATTAAGATAAATCGTGCAGGGATACAGAACCTCCATGACTTCATCATTATAGGACAGGTTGTAAAGTGAGGCCGCTAAATTGAAGTAAATCCAAATGACATTCAGCGCCAAACAACTTCGAAAGAGTGCAAATGGAAATCTTCATTCAAGAAAATATGAACATTGTACATCCGGTGAAATGCTGTTCACGAAGGGTCACAAAGGAATTTCCAATTTCTTAAGGAGAAATGAAACATCATGCGTGATATAAATGAAGCTGCCATAACACTGTCAGTCAAAAGTAGTAAAAATAAAAAGGGTGGAAGTAAGAGTACTTCCCTCTGAAGTAAACTCTCACCAAACTCTCCTTGCACATCATACCCAAGAATGAATTTTTATGCCTATTGGTGCGCCTTTTGGATTATGATTTTAGGATCCATTGCTCTACACACAAAAAGGTGTACAACTGTGCCGTTTGTGACTCTCACTGAACACGTTGTCAATCAGTGGATTGGGAAATGCTTCAATTTTTTAGCTTCATGCAGATGTCGAGACATATTACAAATTAGACACTATGCATTGATACACTGAAGTGAATGATGCAGTGAAGATTTTTTTTTAAACTTTCATCATAACGTGGATGAAGACGGGTACCATAAAGTTCTTTGAAGATGAGAAAGTTTTGTTGTTGTGTAGTATGATGGTCGCATTGAAATAAAACTGCATTCTTGGTGGATACTTCAATGAGGAGAGACTGCATGAAGAAAGAAATTGGAACGGCTGAAGATCTACATTTTCAAAAAGATGATAATGGAGGAATGTAGCATGACTGATATTTTCTTTTTAAAAACTTAAAAATCTACAATCTGTACTTCAGGAAAGGTGTTTCTCATAAATTTCCAGTGTTGCAATTCCATAGTCAGACACTCTGTCCAATTAACAAAAATAAATGATTCCAAACTTGGAAAGCAAAAAACGAGTACAATGCAAACAGAACATAACAATCATAGTCCGCAAAAAACCCATAATAGCAACACTTTGAGTGACCCCAGTTGCATTATGATCAAAAATGATTGACCATTGTGACAGCTTGCAACTACCTAATGTATGTGAAAGACAATAATCGCTTTTTTGTGATTCTCAAATCTACAGGAACCAGTCTAGTCGGAGGGAAAACACAGTCCATTTAAGTGATGCTCAGACTGACTGGCCCCTAAGGATTTCCAACACTACCAGTTGTAAGCGTTAGTCCTTTCCATTTACTGAGGTCGAGATAGCACCAACTGTATTTCCTGGGAATTCTGCAGGCATCAATTTTCTGTAGTCTTCAATATAATTGTTTTGCAGACAGTAGTCTGGACACTTTTTCGAAAAACAGAATGCATCACATTTTTGCAATCATGCCATATATGACAGTTGTAGTTTCCATATTTTGAAATTTTTCATCACTACTGCCTCCTTTCTGTATTCCCGAAGCAAAGTAAAAGGAAGATTAGTTATGATAAAGAGTAGCACTCAATCCATTAATATTGTGCTGTAATCAGTTTTTGTGAAAAATACAGTTTTTCAGATATTTTTTAATTGTTAGTTGGGAAGATAGCATCAGCTAAATTTATTTTTGATAAAAGACAGTTGAAAAGTTATTTCAGAAGTCATGACAGCTCCCTACAGTGTCATGTTGCTTTTGTTAGATATATATTTTAATGCAGTAATTACTGTAGCCTTGGTTATAAACTACAAAGCCAAGGTCACAATAATATTGATGTAAAACCATGTCAATCAGGTCAACATCTTACTTCAGTTTATTCACCGTTAATTTTGGGTTTCTGCTAATTGTTCTGGGAAACTTATTTTGTTAACTGGCGGCCTCGATGAAAGGGTTTATTCTGAAAGTAAGAGACAAACAGGGGCGGACTGGCCTATGTGGCAAAGTGGCAGCTGCCACGGGCCCATCCACTGAGGGGGGCCCATTGAAGATGCAAAAAAGAAAAGAAAAGAAAAGAATGAAATTTTGTTATCAGGTTCATGATTTTGTTTTGCAACTACACTAACTGTAAAGGACAGCACCCTTTCATGTAGGGGCCCAACTATATTCCAACAATTTGCCAAAATTAGGCCTGTAGCATTGTTTTGGTATTTTTTAATGTCGCCGATGGAAGGGACGTAGGGGCCCATTGACTTATTTTTGCCACGGGGCCCGAAATGCCGCCAGTCCGCCCCTGGAGACAAACAAGTAAAATAAAGAAAGGAGATATGTGATTAGATTTGCTGGCTGAAGGTGATGAATACCAATGTTCTTTTGTGAGAACAATAACTTAAACCGACCCTCAGCTTCCAGACAGTGTCTAAAATAAGCACCTTAATTAATCTCCAACAGAATCAAACTGAAAGGAAACCTTAGCTAACAGCTTTTTATTTATTCAATAAAACCATAGCAGATGTTATATATTCTAGTCAGTTCATAGTTGGAAGATAGAACCAGAAGTAGATCTTACATTGATTATATCCAAGCCATAATTTTGTTAATTTCTTTGCTAATCATAAGAGACATACTTATCTAGATCGCGCACTTGGAGTAAATAGGTAAAGATCTGTTTTGAAAAATTGTGGATGAAATTTCAGGTAGTGTGCATTTTTAAGGATACTATATTTGAAAGTTATTGTAGGATAACTAATTAAAAAGAATAAATAGCCTAATACATTAATGCAGCTAACAAAACCACCAGGATTCTTCAAACTTTCTTTCCCTGATCTGTACAAAACATGTGGGCTTTCATGTGAATTTTGTCACCATTCAAAAAGGAGTGAAAAGTGTCAGTCTGATCAATATCTTCCAGAGTTCATAAAGTTATGGATAAATTGCAGCAACTCCCTTTGTGGTTGGCAGTCTGAGAGGCTTCAGAGTTTCAAATGAAAAAGTTAAAGCCCCAGTGCATTCAAAAGTCTAAGTTGGCTATATGCTGATTGGATGCATTGAATCTGAATTGATTTCATCAGAATCCGATGCAGTTCTTAGGATTTTTGCTGCATCGATTATAGCCTCTGTAAGAAGCACTCTACCCATCCAACTGATTATAACAAAAAATATTATTGCACATGAGGTGGGTCCGACATTTATTTAAAATTCTACGTACAGTTTGTCTCACAACATGCGAACTGGTGTTTGGCCTAATTGCTCAGCATCTGGTGGTCACACAGTAGAAATACACATACTCATGGGTAGATTGGCTATTTTGCAATTTTGCTATCACGTTTTTGTGATGTTTTGGTGCCGTTTATGTGAGGATTTTGACGACGACTGTCCATGCTAGAAATGAGACAGACTGTATGCAGCGAACGTGACTCAGGGCTCTTGTCTGATTGAGATATATTTGTATTCAGGGTTCTGCCAAATGAACTGCTTCAGATGTAATTGCATTCCTATTCAATGGATTATTCTATGCACAAGTGACTATAACAGTACATTCATTGCTGACTGACATTTAGATAAATCTACTTTCTCTCAGTCATGAAAAATTAGCAAATTTGTAAATATATTCTATAAATAGCATTATAATAAAAGCCTGTAAGATCTATGGTATAAAATAAATGACATGGGAAAGAAAACTTATTAAATCTATTCTCAATTTCAGCTTTTGGGTTGTTCTTTGAATTAAACTAGAAATGTATACAGTCAGGAAAGCAATCTCTATATGTAACATGATTCTCAGATGATGTTCTCAGAGAATTACTGTATCCTACATGTCACTTATATACTTTCTATTGTAAAGACTTGCTGTTTACGAAACGATGAAATTTATCCCATGACAACTGGCATTCGTAAGTTGATCGAACAATAACGTGACAATTTTCAATCAGCATAAAAACCTGAAACCATGGCAGTGTAACAAAGGACATCTTACTTGTAAGATGTCTCATGCTAAACAGATTTTTCTTACAACTGAATTCTTACTTGAACTATTTCAACCTTGAAAAGTTGAACATGTCCAAATGAATTTTTGGACACAGATAATAAACCGATGGAGGTTCATCTAAATAAAAAGTTTTGTGATCATGTCACTTTGACTTGAAAAAAGGCATTAGAACAAAGGTACAATGCTATTTTATATTCTGGACCAGAAAAAGAGCAAAGGATGAATGAAAAGGAGAAAAGGATATTTATATATAAACAATGTCGTAAGTAAACTCAATAGCAAAAAACAAGTTATCAACTCTGATAAGGCACTTTTGTGAGAACTGAAAATTGCAATTCCATGGGATAGATCACTTTTTCAATTAATCACTCTCAGTGCGTTCAAATATTTACATGGTTGTCATCTTCAAAAAGGTGGTAAACAAAATTGTGTGGAAGTTTTAGGGCATTTGATTCCTCTCCTGAAAGGCAATTGGCGTTATCAATTTCTTTAAGACAGTAGATTGTAATAACACAACAAATGATAAATTGACTCAATTAACTAATATTTCATAGTTCGGAAGCAGATTCTTCATAATATTGAGGCAGATGGTTTTAGAATTAACTTGTAACAGTGCGAAACACTACAAAATTTAATGTGTTGTAAGTAATCATTATTTTCCATCATAAATAGGTAGTTAAACTATGCACAACTAGTCTGAGCCCAGAATGGTCACCAGAAATGGCATACATGTACATTTCAAGTAAGTTAACCTCTAGTAGAGTCTAGCTTGAGTATATACATTCGCTGTGAATGTTTGCTTGACTGAGCTCCATCATTCTTCACCCTCATTAACTCTCCTTTGGCATTTCCAATGAGATGGGCATTTCTAGAAGTACATTACTTTTTAAGTACCAATCCTCTCTGAAGATAAGCAACTTACGTAAATGCAATCTAAGTTTTTTCTGATCTTTATTAGTAAACAAAATTCTTCACCTCAGGCCACATTAGTTGTTGTAAGGACATTCAGACTTCAGCTTATTAGTTGAAAAGACTGCATGTTTGGTCACCATGTAGTATAACCCTCCAATGTAAATATTAATTTGTAGTATTGTTGGTTGAGGATATTTCTCAATGATGCAACAATATTCTTTCAATCAAATACAACAGTTTTTAAAGGGCTTGAATTCTAATGCTGAGCAAAGGCCATGATCGTGGAAAAAATAGGCCTGTTTCAATTTTATCCACACTATCGAAGCTGATGGAAAGACACGTCCACTGTTGTTTCTACTCTTATCTAGTCAACAACAATCTTTTACACACTGCTCAATCTGGATTTAGAAACTTATTATCTTGTGAAAGTGCTCTTGCAAACCTTACGAATAAATGGGTACATGCAATACATAATGACCTATTGAATGGAGTAATTTTGTTAGACCTACGAAAGGCCTTCGACTTAATTGACCACAGAATCCTTCTCAGTAAACTTCGGATGTACAAGTGTTCCGATATTTCCATGAAGTGGTTCCAATCATATTTACAGGATAGAGCCCAATGCACTATATTCAAGGGCCACATTTCTCCAAAACTTAATATTCAAACTGGAGTGCCACAAGGGTCAATCCTGGGACCGTTGTTTTTTATACTTTTTATCAATGACTTACCGTTGCGCCTCAAACACTGTGATATAGATATGTATGCAGATGATTGTAGCATAACTCATGCTGCTAAAACGGTTCGAGAACTAAACATTCACCTAAACGAGGATCTTAAGGAAATTGCTAAATGGTGTGACCGAAATAGAATGGCTGCAAACTCTTCCAAGACAAAGACCATGTTAATTACAACATGGCAAAAGCGCAACGCCTCACCTTCTTATTCACGGGATTTATCAGTGTTTCTCAATATGAGCCTTTGCAGAACACAAGCACTGAAAAACTTCTCTGAGTTTATATAAATCAGAACTTAGCATGGGATGAACATATTTTTCGACTTGAAAAAACAATAAACAAGAAAATAGGATTGCTCCGCAGAATTAAATGTTTCTAACCCATGCCAGCTCGTAAACTCTTTTACAATGCGCACATTCTACCTCATATGGAGTACTGTTCAGTCATCTGGGGCAGCTCCACCTTTGTTCAGAGACTACTTTTGTCTCAAAAGAGAGCTGCTAGAGTTATGTTGAACATAACAGATTATCGCCATCCAAGTGAGCATATGTTTAAGCAGCTAAACTTGATGCCAATCCATGACCGAATCGATTTACGGAAAGCCACAATGGTTTATCGCTGTCTCAACAACCTTGCCCCAAGTTACATGCGAGACATGTTTACCTTTGTCAGAGATGTAAATAAGCAGAAAACTAGAAGCAGTGGCAGAAATGACTTATACCTAACTGGGGGCAGACACAAAGACATTTTCATGAAGAGTTTCGCATACAGTAGTGCTCAGCTATGGAACAATTTAAAGCCAGAAATACGAAACAAAGACACTTTAAATGCTTTTAAATGTGCTTACATTAAAGACTATTTTAATTTGCATGTAAACAACTCCTAGTCAGCCCTCCTGTTTTTTGTAGGGACCATCTCAGATCTGTGTTATAAGCTCCAAATGAGGAAAGATTTGACAGTGGAGGTCCCTAACTAAAGGGGCAAAAATAATCAGCCAAGTGCTATTTGTCATCAATTTATGTGTACTGCAGTGGTGGAGCTTCTTGAGTTTCTGGAGGGGGTCACTAGGAAGTTGGCCTTGCAGATATACTTTCCCTATAGCAGGAGTACCCTCCAAATTTACCTCCAATATTAGGAGGATACTCATGCTACAGCAAAAGTAACTGTGACTACAATTTACAAATCAAGTATATATTTGCCCCTCTTTATGCTCAGTAGCTCCTTCACTGCATGACCTTGGGAGCTGTCATGGTTGAGTGATTGGGGACCATATCCAAAGCACACCTGGAGCATAATACATTGGGGACCATATCCAAAGCACACCTGGAGCATAATATTATCCCATAGAGATTTCCTTCAAAAAATTATATAGCCTAAGTGTATAAACATTTGAGACAACATAAGACAAGTGATAAAAGAAGAAAACACTGAATGAGAACATTAGATATTCAACTTCTCACAAACTGGCCAGTCTAAAAGTGTAATAATCCAAATATTATGCAAGCCACAATTAGTTTGTTGTAATGGAAATAGAAATTTCATGTTCATGACAAAGAATTTAAAAGGGCTTCTCATTGCTTGGTTTGCTGTCTATGTTAATAACACCAGTAATTAGGCATGCCTAATCATGATGTAACATGTATTAGGTTTGTTATATCACACACTCACAGTGGTACATTGGAGGTATAGATGCAACTACACATACTTAAAACATTATTTGAACATTTGGAAAATAAAATATGTGTTTGAAGAAACCTCAGGTCCCTACAATTCTTTTTTTAAAGAATTTCTTGTTATATCTATTTTACATGTGTTTATGGTCATTTTATTGTGTTTTATTTATCAATATTGTTATGTATTTTAACAATTTAATTTCATACATACATTTTATTTCCCTATATTTACAGTAGTTTTTACAACTTCTAGTTTACTAACAGGAGGGCCCTATGTAAGATAAGTGTATACACTTAATAGGTTTTTACCCTCGGAAAATGAAGTCTATCTATCTATCTATCTATTATGCAGGAAATTCTTCAACTGAGTTCTTATCATGTGCTTCAAGGAATTACGGTTGAAAGATTGATCTCAGGCTTCTTGTCAGCTTGGGTGGCCTGTGCATGCCAGGCTGTAATCTTTGAAAGGGGCCTTATCAGAATATTGGGTCAAAATACGGTAAAACCAACAAATATTCTCCAATAAAAGATTTGTATAGGCCGGGCCGTGTGATCACTGCTTTTTGAAACATTTGGTCTGGATGTTTCTCATTGATGCACCAATATTCTCTGATTCAACTTCATCACAGGTTTTAAGGCTTAATTCAAATGCTAAGCACATGCCAATATGCAGGAAATTCTCCTACTCAGTCCAAATCATTTACCTCAAGGAATTAAGGTTGGGAGATTGATCTCAGGCTTCTTGTCAGCTTGGGTGGCCCCTGCATGCCAGGCTGCAATCTTTGAAAGGGGCCTTATCAGGATGACTGCATATTTGGTCACTCTACAGTAAAACCTATACATTTTGACATGTAAACTTAAAAGTAGGTTTCACATGTTTCATGTGGAATTTTTTTCGTAAATAGCCGTTCAGCAAAATGATAACAACTCTGCTGCTGAACAACTCGATCTTGCATTAATCAAAGAAACTGTTATCCCCGTGGCATAACACCTATAATATCCTATATTATTCGGGATGCTCTGTAATCAGCGGCGTAACCAGGTTTTTTCCAGAGGGGCGGCAAGAGGGGGGAAAGCGGTCTTTCAGGGGGGGCATTCGTGCCAACTCGCGCGAGCGAGAAATTGTTATAATCTATATAGTAGGTTGGGGCATGCGGCCCCCCTTAACTTCGAGGTGCAATTTGACCTACTTTTTATGGGTGATTATTTGAATGCTTATATGCTGTCAAGAAGGGATCACTAGACTCTACTTATAACTAGTGAAACAAATGTCTACCAATTTTCATAAAGGAGTTATGGCCATTTTTGTAAAAAATTTAAAATGGCCTTCTTACCCCACCCATTTGGCAAGAAGCCCCCCTATTATAATCCTATGGCAATTTTTTTAGCGAGTGCATGCCTTCAGCCTAAAAGTTATTTCTTAGCGTTCTTCTATCTTTTTAAATTCACTTTTTCTGAATTTCAGAATTTTTCTGTTCATACTTTTATTTTTAATATTTTTTGCCCAGTTTCAATTTCGGGTCAATTTTTTTCTATTCTAATTAGCTATTCTATCAAGATTTACTGTAAAGTACACATTATTAAATGGGTTCTGAAGCAGCTTCGACCCCCCAGTGAGGGGGGCCTCATGCCCCATATTATGTGGGGCCTCACGCCCAAACCCACATATTTTAATTTGACCTCTATAATTTGAACTAAAATGCGAAAAACATGATTCAAATCATATTTATGCGATGTTCATAAAGTGAAAAAATTCAGATATCCGTTATACTTTAAAATATTTCCAAAGTTATTTCTGACAACCTTTTTCAAAGAATTAGTCAAAGTTACAAAAACCATGCACATTTTTTTGTTTCTTTAATTTCTACTATCACTATGGTTTGGCGCTGTTTGCCCTGAAAATTAGCGACTTCACCTAAAGCGCCTCTAGCTTCAATCCTATCAATAGATAAACACACCAAAATTAAGTTTGGATATAACACTGGGGGGGGGGGTCTCACACCTAACCTGGGCTTCTTGCCCCGACCTACTCTATGCTTCAAGGTATACTACACGAAATACTATAATGGAGGCAGTACATGTGATTTACATAGCAGAATGAGGCAGAAAACACAGAAATATAATGCATTAAAGTATGTGTACATATGTATAGAGTTGGAAAGCAAATTTAGGAATTGCTAAATATTATCAATCCCCACAGGGGGGGGGGCAAGAGGGGAGGGCAAGAGGGGGGGGCAAGAGGGGGGGCAAGGATGGCTACAGGGGGTGCAGTTGCCCCCCTACCCCCCCCTCAGGCTAGGCCACTGTCTGTAATGAAATCTTAGTCTGTCAAAACACAGGTTTCGTCAAGTACAAAAATCACATGTTGTTCAGTAGCTGAGCCTCTTGACTTGAAATAATAACTGGTATTTTAAAATCTGGCATTAATCTCACAAAAGATTGTTTTTGGAACACTCCAGTTATTATCAGCAATGCCAAAAAGTTTCATAAAATAAACTGGTGAGGTGCTCCAGCCTCCAGAGAAAAGTTTCTCAAATGCAACTGACTAACATCCTGACAAGTGGAAATGCATCCAAATAATTACAATGGAAAGAAATGGCCTCAAACAAATATTTAACCTAGCCAATAGGGCATAATTTAGGCCCAGCCAATGCTCCCATGTGGCTGTACATATTGTTTTCTGTTGTTCAAATAATTGTTGTGCAATATAGCCAGATTACCTCAGGATAAACTGATGTCACCATAGACAGTGTTTGTCTTTCTCAGTGTTGGTAATAGAATGACAGTGACAGGACCAGTTGCAGGAACACAACACGGCCCCTTGAGTGATGCTCAGACAGACTGGCCCCTCAGGATTGCCCCAAGGACCAGTTGTAAGCCTTAGTTCTTTCTATCGACAATACTCCAGGCCATCCTTGAACAAAAACTACAGCAGCAGTAACAAGGAGGAGCAACAACTATATATTCGTTCCAAATTTGCACTAGCAATAAACAATAAAATCTTCTGTGATCTACTTTGACTCAGTAAACTTGTCAGAAATTTCAGAGTATCTATTTCCCAAAAGAACTATTTTCACTGCATGGTGCATGAGATACAAGTCATCACAGATAGTCGCACCCAAAAGGGCATTTTATGTTTCCATAAAAGATTAATTTATTTAGAAAAAGAAACCTTACATCATACTATAAGTGACAAATGCAGACAAAGATATTAATTCACATAATATCTTGATTTGTGGTGTCCACAGCATATATCCATTAGCCATTTGGCAGTACATCATTGGCAGATTTCAGGAAGCCATATATAGCAAAGAATACTGAGCATTGACGTAACAGGAACAGAATACCACACATACCACATTAGCAATTTTTGAGTCGCAAATTTCTAGATGGTGTGGGTGTGAATAGAAAAAGTTACTTGGGAATGGGAAAGTTTCAATAGTGTTTTGTCGAAACTGACAAATCTAAAAGAGGTTTTATTTCAGATCCATGTGCCACAAGAGATTCCGTATGGACTTAATAAAGTGTATGGTTGTTTTTATGGTTATATAGGAATTAAAATCGATGCTGATTTCTGTCAGGTGGCAGTGTTCGCCAGTGAGAGGTGATAGTGGAAGTCCACTTGATGACTCAAGGTGTTTGTAGACAGACACGGCAAGATGAAAGAAGTGAAAGCAAATAGCTGAAGAAAAATTCATTCAGATGTCTATTACAAGTGAGAGTTATGATAACTCAAGCCGACTGCAACAAACAACAAGCTGAATATACACTGACGAGATTCCGAAAAGCTCTCAAAATGCTGTTCTTCCACTTGTACATAATCTTGAAACTGCAAATGGAGAAGCACAATGTGACTTTCACTGAATAATGGCCATACAGGTCAAAAAGAAGCAATTAAGAAACAAGTTGATGGAATCCATGTCAAGTAAAGGCACAAATCTTTGCAATTCATCACATTTAATCACCAATTTTAGAACTTTTAAGTTCTGACACCTTGGAAATCCAAATTATTCCAGCATTTTGATTAAGAGTGTAAGAGGGAATATTATTATCTGTTTACTTTAAAATTATAATAGTTCAGTTTGTGTGAATTTATTTATTTTGAGCTCTCCTTCTATTGCATTCAGGAATCAAATCACCAATTCAGATATATCTAGCATTATATAAATTCCTAAGAAAACCAATAACCTGTGATTCAATAAGACAGATATGATGAATGAGATGAATGAATTGCAGTGAAGGATTTCCATTTATCATATCATGGAGACAAAATTAATAAGCTGAGATTATTTGACACAATGATATGGCCTGTCTGCATAAATAAATATGACTTTTAACTCGAGATTTAGTTATAGTAAAGAGCAGTTATTCAGTAGGGCAATATAACAGACATATTTCTTTATAGGGACCATTGAAATCAGGAGACGAACTTTGACACAAAGGCTCTTCTCAAAAAGTATTGATACAATGCAGTATCCTGACAATATCAAAATGCTAAAAAATAAAAAAAATAAAAAAACATTAAATTCCAAGCAACAAGATTCTTAGTAATTCAAAAGTGTAAGGAAAATATAGAACTGCTTTATATGTCATGTCAGGAATGCCATTCATTGACAATAGTAGAAAATCAAATAATGTCACTCAGACCACCTGCCAAGCCTTTGTGTGCGTTATAGATTTTCTCAGACATATTTTCTTGTGCAACAGCTGTTATGAGATTTCCAACAGAAAACTTTATATCAAAACCAACTCTAATGAAGCAATAAAATATTTTGACAAGAACTTTTACAATTCCTGGATGTTGCCAGCTCCTTCAGTAAAATGCAGTCCATTTCTCTTTATAAAAAATTGGAAAAGGTTATTTTGACAAATCAACATTTTTAATGACATAATTATATTCTCTATATTTTGATGTACATTAGGTTTGTTATTGAGAATACAAGATTAAGGTAGTTTTTTCAAATATAGAACAAAGTTATGGAACCTATCATGGCCAGGCAAAAAAGGGTTCCATCAAGAATTAAATGAACTAAAACATCATTCAAGCATTCTTAAGGATATGTATGGTATTCCAAGGCAACTCTGTGTACACGTGTCATGGCTGGTAGAAATAGGCAGGAACCAAATTTCTTGTTTGGCCAGTAAAGCTGTGTAGCAACATAGGACATCTGTTTCAATAAGACTGTGCCACAAATACAATTCTCTAGGTTCTTATATGAAAGGCACTCAGTGGTAGCAGAGCAATTTGACATGTGTGCAACAAAATTACCACAAAGAAAATAAATCATCAGTGTACGAGAAATATTCATATGCAAACACTCATAAACCGTGACTTGAATGCAATGAAAACAAGCAACAGAACAGAAATTATTGCACTGAAAACATGCAAATCTGTGTTTGTCAATTACAATGAATGACTGACAGTATTATGGAGTGTCAATTTGATAATTGCCTCAAATATTGCGACAATAAATCTGTCTGCTTAGAAAAGTCACAGTTTTGCAAACAATTTCATCTGGAGTAATGTGAGGCAATTAATAACCACCGTTATATTTTGTAAAAATTAGAGAAAAACATTCATTGGCATTCTGTGTATGGCATAAATTAGCTGTAAAACAAATCTAAGTAATCACCAAAGTGTTACAGATGTTGTTGAGCATCATTTTGTCTGGAACTTGTTGTTTTGTGCTAATGGCTGAGTTTTGAAATCAGATTTTCAACATAAGAAACTTGGTTTGATTTTCCTAAAGCTAACCAGGGGAGAGGGTTGGTCTAGTGGTAGCATGCCTGGTTGCCAATCGCTGGGTCCCTGGTCTGAATCGAGCTCCTGACAGGTCACCTGCGCCTATGTTGGACAGCTGTTTCTATCATCCTTCACAAAATTGCTGTGTCCTCCTCCGGTCCTAATTAGCCTACCAAGTGCATTAATACAGGACATAAAGCCCCAATCATCTGTCCATCCATCCTAAACCTAACTATTGTGATACTGGTGTTGATGTGTCTTTTATGCAAGTGAGGTGTGGCATATCACCTGACATCAGCTGGACTCACGCTGAAATGACTGTGTAATCTATTTAGTATTACAATTGTTCTGTCAAGTTGACCGCTATTTGCTGCCACCTAGGGTACAAAATTTGCGAGCTCTTGTGAGCGGTCTATGGAATTTCATTGTCTGGAAGAAACCAGGACAGTGTCTGGAAGAAACCAGGACAGTTCCATCACTTAGTGATGGTCTAGTTTTATTTCCAAAAACTCTGCAAATTTCAGGGTCATCCTGTAAATATGGACTGAGAACAAAAGAAACAATGAATACCGAGTCAGTAAGATTTCAGCAAAACTTGTGGCGCTACTACTTGCAGGGCCTTCAAAATCATGACGTCACAATCAATTTATAGATTCAGATGCTCATGGTTGCTAGGCAGCATGAGTAATGATGTCATCACTGGGCTGACAATACATTATAGGCCCTGAAAACCATTATCGGCCATGCAAATGAGGGCGTTATGGGTGGTTGTTGCATGGGTTATCTAATGATAATACTCTGCTTATCGCATGACTGAGGTGATGATAATAATTGTTAGTCCAGTAGCTGAGGGTCAAAAATGGACCTGAGTGGTAACCGGCTAGAATACATTCCGAAGCAGAATTTTCTGAGATTTCAGAAATGATATTTTCATTGTTCTATCTGGGACCTATCTTGGTCAAAAATGGTTACCATGGCAATCAAAATTTTAAAATATGCTAAGTTTATGAAATTTATCTGTGCCTTTTTATCCGATAGACAACATTTTAGCACTGATGTATATGTTGTCAAACATGCCGATGTCATTGGTGCTACTGAAGTATCAAAGTTCAACTTCATTTGCCTAATACTATGGAATTTATTTTCATAAACTTCAACATTTAAAACCAGTCAGTTTTTCATATTTTGTGTTTTACTGAGCCAGACTTTGATGTTAGGCCTACTTGACAATTAAATTTTTACTCGACCTTTAGAGATTTTTAATGTCACTTTCACCTTTACAGATTTTTAATGTCACCTTGACCTTTAGAGATTTTTAATGTCACCTCGACCTTTAGAGATTTTAATGTCACCTTGACCTTTAGAGATTTTTAATGTCACCTTGACCTTTAGATTTTTAATGTCAACTTGACCGACCTTAAGAGATTCGTAACGTCACTTGACATTAAGATTTTTAATGTCAACTTGACCTTTAGAGATTTTAATGTCATCCCGACCTTTAGAGATTTTTAATGTTACCTTGACCTTAAGAGATTTGTAATGTCAACTTGACCTTGAGAAATTTTTAATGTCAACTTGACCTTTAGATTTTTAATGTCAACTTGACCTTTAGAGATTTTTCATGTCAACTTGACCTTTAGATATTTTTAATGTCAACTTGACCTTTAGAGATTTTAATGTCACCTTGACCATTACAGATTTTTAATGTCAACTTGACATTTAGAGATTTGTAATGTCACCTTGACCTTTAAATTTTGTAATGTCACATTGACCTTTAGAGATTTTTAATGTCAACTTGACCTTTGGAGATTCTTAATGTCAACTTGAACTTTAGAGATTTTTAATGTCACCTTGACCTTTAGATTTGTAATGTCGACTTGACCTTGTGATTTGTAATATCACTTTTACCTTTAGAGATTTATAATGTCAACTTGACCTCGAGAGATTCGTAATGTCAACTTGACATTTAGATTTGTAATGTCAACTTGACCTTTAGAGATTTGTAATGTCAACTTTACCTTTAGATTTTTAATGTCAACTTGATCTTTAGAGATTTTTAATGTCAACTTGACCTTTAGAGATTTTTAATGTCAACTTGACCTTCAGAGATTTTTAATGTCACCTTGACCTTTAGAGATATTTTATGTCACATTGACCTTCAGAGATTTTTCCAACTTGACCTTTGGATTTTTAACGTCAACTTGACCTTTAGAGATTTTTAATGTCAACTTGACCTTTAGAGATTTTTAATGTCTCCTTGACCTTTAGAGATTTTAATGTCACTCCGACCTTAGGGATTTTTAATGTCAACTCGACTTTTAGAGATTTTTAATGTCACCTTGACCTTTAGAGATTTTTAATGTCAACTTGACCTTAAGAGATTTGTAATGTCACCTTGACCTTTAGAGATTTTTAATGTCAACTTGACCTTGAGAAATTTTTAATGTCATCTTTACCTTTAGAGATTTTAAGTTGACTTGACTGACCTTCATAGATTGACCTTTAGGGATTTTTAATATCACCTTGACCTTGAGAGATTTTTAATGTCACATTGACCTTTAGAGTTTTTTTAATGTCAACCTGACCTTCAAAGATATTTAATGTCAACTTGCCCTTGAGCAAATTTTTAATGTCACCTTGGCCTTTAGCCATTTTATTTCAACTTGACCCTTAGATATTTTTAATGTCACCTTGACCTTGAGAGATTTTTTATGTCACATTGACCTTTAGAGAATTTTATGTACCATTGACCTTTAGAGATTTTTAATGTCATATTGACCATTTAAGAGATTTTTAAGGTCAAATTGACCTTCAGAGATTTTAATGCCACCATGACCTTGTGTCAACTTGACCTTTAGAGATTTTAAAATGTCATATTGACCTTTTAAAAGAGATTTTTAATGTCAACTTGACTTTTAGAGATTTTTAATGTCTCAACTTGAGTATTTTATGTTAACTTGACCTTAAGAGATTTTATGTCAACTGGATCTACAGAGATTTTTTATGTCTCCACTTGCTGGTAACCTGGATAGAGAGATTATTATCTCAACTTGACCTTGAGAGACTTCCTGGTCACCTTGACCTTTAGAAGGCTTGCATTACACAAAAGTAGATTGTGCATTATGCGCATCTGAATTAAACTCAAGTGGAATAAATGCAATTTTCAGTAATACTGTAATGTGCAAAAAGCCATGTTCAACTTGCAGAAAATGGTAAGTGAACTTAACAAGGACAACAATGGGCATAACACTTTACAATCACTATTGACTATATTATACATTGTAAGCAAATCAGTTCATATCAACCATGTGTAAAGATATTAGCATGGCCTTGCAATTTTGTGCAAAAAAGACGAGCATATTACTCATTTAATTTTTGAACAAATGTCTATTTAATCATAATGGCAGATAACATATTCTACGAAGACCAAGGACATTTTAGTGAGAATAGCAGATAGTTAGATGTGAACAGAGCTCACAATATCAAACATTCCAAAATGAAAAATTTCACATAAGGCTGTAAGTATAGGTTATTGACCTAGGGAGAGGCAATATCTGATTTATCCAGCGAGGGCGTTAGCCCGAGCTGTGATAAACACATATTGCCGATCCCGCGGTGAATAACCGGCTTATACCATAAGACAAAGCTGAAAGTTGTCATTTGTTGCTGTGTTTTTTTCACAGCTTCACTTATTATTCTCCCATGGGAGGATAACTGGACAACAAAGAATATGGGTTTTATTGCAGTGAAATACTGGCTCATGATTGGCTGACAGAGGTGTTGAGTGGTATAACTATGATAAGTCATCACATCTAGAGATTTACTGAATTTAAATTATGAATAAAGGCAATATCAAACACTCAAAGCTGATGATCTGCTATTAAAAAGCAGTAGTTGTTACTGTTACCAACATTAAGTCTTCTTTCTCCTGTGTTTCTAAGTTGAACTCGAGTGAAGAAACCAAAGGAGTCCAGGAAGTTCAACAAACTCATTTTAAGAGACTTTAGTGGATTTTTATGGCATAGAGGGGAAGATAAAGAGAAGGTAAATGGGTTCCAGAAGTAAGTACAAAGGAACTAGGAGTGTATGGCAAGAGTGAACCGCCTCCCCTCAAACTCTGAGCAGAGAGCCACTGATTCGTTTTGCAATGTTGAGCCATGCATATGCCAAATTGCAACATACCATGGTTTAAAAAAAAGGAAACGTGATAATAAAGGATGCATGACTTTAATTGAATAGAAACAAGCAAGTAAGAGATATTATTGGGAAAGGAAAACAAGAACACACGTCAAAATAAACACCCAGATAAAGAAATATTGGAATATTCTCAGAGTTGGCTTCCAGGTCCTCTACATACAAACACAAACTGATAATCTACCTAAATAAGAATGTAAGGCCAGTGGCATATTCAGCTGGTGGGGTCCCACCTCATAACCCACCAAATTTTCACCGAATTCCCGTTGACACAACCCCAATATGCATTAAAACTTTACTACTTCCCACATCCATCGTGCAAACTCACATACCACCCTAAATTCTGCCTTGAAACAGTTCACTTCTCAGTCCCCCTTCTCCAAATATAGATCTGCCTCTGGCTGGCCTGACGTTGCATTTTCGTCCAAGGTCTCCAACACTCCTGGCAGTTCTCACCCCATCTCATATACACATTAACTCTTTTACCAAACATACCTTTCAGATGACCTGACATTAAAATCAATTCAGTGGTCCCTTTAGCCTTCGATTCACTCATCCAATTACATTTATTCCATTGTAGATGACATCCCATAATAGCACTGTCTAAAAAGTATGGCACTTCTGAAAAATGCTTCCTTCACTCTGCTTAGTGCTTACTGCTTAGTGCTATAGTCATTGATAATATTTCAAGTGTGTTAATTGATAGATATCAAACTCCCTTCTCCTTTTTTATCACATGGCCTGTACCTTTTCAAGAACACTTCAGTTTCACACCTACAACACCAATTACTCCCTGCTGGATTGCTATTTATTTTCACATTGCTATATTGTCAAGTCTCATTAAACGTTCACATGTTCAACTACGCAATTGTACAAATTGATGCTTTTTTATGAATCGTCCACTTCCACTTGATCATCCAAGTTCTCTAAACTCAACTCCACAAAAGTGCATGGCTATACAGTATACATAGGCCCATGCATACAATGTGCGGCTGCAAACCCTTGACATCCCCACTCTCATAAGTCATACCACTACATTTAACATCTACAATTGTATTAAAGAAATTCAAAAAAAATCTAAATTCCACATTTTTATATATATCAATTCAATTACTCAATAGGCCCTAAAAAGCAAAACTACAGAGTAGTACATGCACCAAATTATTGGTATAATATTTTCTTCATGCTCTCTCTGTAATCAACCTTTACTTCTTCACAAAGACGACTTACTGGCACTTCATAAAAACTGCTAATTCACCAGTATGCAACCCGCCCCCCCCCCTCCTTCCTTCCTCAACATTACAACTACCTTCATATTTTCTCAACCGGTCCCCAATTACAGTCCTGCATTTATAATGGGTAATTCTAGTTATATTATATTGTATCATTGAGTAGGGTGTTTGTGGCATAGTTTCCTCAAGATGAGTAGGACAATAATGAATTATAACTACGCGTTCAGATGAGTTCTTGACGGTCAAAAAAAAAAGTTAAAGATATACACAGATATTACTAGAATTCACCAATTTCAATGCCTCAAACCAACATCCAGTTTACACGCAGAGAATCTAGTTTAATAATTGCTCGTGAATATTTATTCCTAACAGTTACAGCAACATGTAATCCATTTGGCAGCTGAACAGATACACAAGCAAATATATAGACCAGCTGCACAAGAAACAAGTAATTAAGGCACAGTAGACACAAGACATTATTCTGAGACTGAAGACAAGTAGGAATAACACCATACAGAAATATAATCGTGCATAAAAGATTGCAAGAATATAGGATCTGGAACGTTACAGTTACAAAAATACTTATTAGAAGTTAGAGAGTTTCATGAAGGTGTTAATCTAGTCATGATAAATCTGGCATTGTAACAAAATATAATACTCTGAGATTGTCACTTTTGTGAGTAGAAAAATAGCACAAGTATACTGTAAACTGACAAAGGCTGGGATTGCAGTCAATTTATTGTATTGTTTGGAACTTGCAAAGCACAGAAAAGGATATTTCTCAGATGCATAACATGCGATACTTGTGAGGTATACTTCAAGATGAAGTGGCAGAGACATTGATTCCAACTCAGTATCCATCTATCACACTGCATTATTGCCAGGCCCTCAAAATGACAGGCAGTATGTATGCCCTTGGCTATTTATCATGCGGGACTTACCTATAAGACACCAATACATTAATGCACTGATGTTATGTCATGCAAGCAGATTGACAGTTATCAGGGCCTGGCAATAATGCAGTGTGATAGATGGATACTGAGTTGGAATCAATGTCTCTGTCACCCTTAACTAAGTTAGCCAGATGCACAACAGGCTCACAGAAGTACAGAAATGCATAACCAGGAAAAGGCAGACCAGAGTTGCTCTTGGAAGAGTCTAAGCTTGCACTTTCGTTTGCTTTGGGTGGAATTCAGTTTGCTCCACATTGCTTCATGGAGAGGAAGGCAAATGGATTTAACAGAATTTTTTATTTTTTAAACCAAAATGATTTAGGCCAAAATTTGTTTGTGATGTAGCTGTGTTATTTAGGAATTCTCCGTAAAATTTAAGAATGAAATGTGAGGAAACGGCTTCAACAAAATTACTACTCACAATTATGACCGAAAAATATTGGTGATATCCCCTAAAATCAGTGATAACGAAATTGGCCTAAGTCCAACTTGTGCAAAACTTGAGTGGGGTTTTTGAAGCTTTAATCAATAATTTAGCAGTCCAATTTTCTTAGCACATGTATTATCATATTAAGGACCTTCCTGTGGTTTCACAATGGAAAAATGGCCTAAGTCTGACAATTTCGTTTTAGACTGACGATATCCACTTTCTTGATGACATCGTCCACATACTGATTATATCTGCCATATCAACTAATGGCCATGCATGTCTAAAAATATAATAGATTTTAAGTATTTCTGTTCTCTCAAAATGAAGGCTGCACTTAAAATAGCCAACGATTTTTGGTTTACATGTACATAATAGGTGAAGAAAATCATCTTAAAATGATATATTGGAAATATATTGTTCTTTTTCTGATTGTGTTGACTGAGGAAACAGTGGAATATAAGTTAGTGGTCTGTAAGCTCAAAGGCTATGATAATGGCATCAGATGCACCTTCTTACACACTGGTTATCATTGGAGTAAATATTTTGGACTTAATTCACAAAACCAGAGGATATCGTGAGGAAGATAGAGAAATTAATCACATATAAATGTTGGCAGCCATAACATAAGCTATAATGTGCTAATGAGCAGACAGACCTATTGCATCCATCAACCGGAGGGGAGCTCTCATAATGCTGCTGTTAGCCATACTCTGTCACTTCATGGGACACCTAGGTAGCATTGACAGAAATCGAAATAGCTAGAATAGACCATAAGACAGATAACACGATCTAGTCGAATCCGATGCCAATATGAATAAATTATTTGATCTGTGACTGACTAAAAACTCATCATGATATTACTATACAAACAAATACAATGCTTGTAAAAACAGTGACAGAGAGACACTACCATTGTAACATTATCACTAGAATGACAACTGGCTGATGTGATAACTGATGTGGCAATAGGGTGCCATGATTAACATTATAACTCAGAATCTCAAAATATCTTAGTAAACACAGTTACCACGCAATTTACACGTTTTGGATAAATGGACTGCAAACTAAATCCAGATCGACCCAGCTGAAAAATTGCCTTCGGTTGTTGCCTGAAAAAACCTAAGGGGATGAATGAAGTCAGGCAGACATGTAAAAGCTTTCGTAGTGTTGCTGTAACTGTCATTAGCCAGCGAGTGTTTAGAGAGACCCCTCGGTCATATTGTCCTCCAGCACTTGCTTAAAGTGGTGTCTCTACTCATATCTGACAAGCAGGTCTTGGACTGGACCTGTAAGGGCAAGCCTGTAAGCTATCTGTTATTAGCAATCCCTCAGTTCTGCTGACTTCCTGGTTTTGATTTATTTGCTACACTGAATTGACAACCTTAAGTGCGAAATGGCCCTTAACAATTATTATGCTAGGGACAAACTTTTTGGCAGAACTTTCGAACTGACCATGCTGGAGAAATATCACTTGAGGACATTTGTATATAGTCTGGGTATTTGGACAAATTCATAATACTTTTGAATAATAATGGCACGATAACACAATGATGTCATACGAGATCACCATGATATCATTGCAAATTTCAGCCCAGATTTTTACCTTTCAGATGAACCTTATTTTTCTACCAAGAAATTAACTCAATGCCTTCAAAGGGGATAATAAAAAATATGCCTCAGTAATTTGGAGTTTGCAGACATATCCCAGTTGAAGAGATATATGATTTATTGTCTTCTCATCTGCCATCTTCTTTAGCATCACACACAACCGCAATTCTTACTGGGCACTGCATCTAGGAGAGGTATAATCATTAATCATCAATGGAATACCTACAACATACAGTTAGTCCTGTAGAAAGCTGCTAAATTCCTCAGTGACATTTGCCAGCTTAGTGTCCATACCGCAACTTACTGTTACTAAGAAGACCCATCTATTCACAACAAGATACAAGCTCAGCAATCTGTTGGACTCTCCAGGTTGTCTATACAAATGATTTTGGTGGGTTGTAAGAAAGCGAGGAGGGTGCTGATGAACTTACATCCTTGCTGAGCAATATGTCACGTTAGATGTGATGAATGGACTTGGCCAACGGGTCAATAAGTGGCCCATGGCTGTCAATAGCAGATGGCATTAGGTAGTAATCATCTGGAATCAATGCAACACAGGGACACTCTACCTAAGCGTGCAAACAACATTTACAGTATTGCATTTTGGCAATGGATTTAGGCCCCTGCTGCAAGAGTTTGCATTTTTTAGAAAAATTATTAAAGGTGTAATATATCTGTACATCTGTTGATATATCTTCCTCTCCTATTTCAAATAATAACATCAGTTATGTTGAGGCTACAGGCAATTTAAAATGTGCATGCATTTTCAGAGCAACAGGACCCAGATACAGAGTTTGTCTTTCAAATACAGCCTTATGTCTAAATATTGTTACATTGTCATTAATACTCCACTGGATCAACAGATAAGAAATAGTATCCCTCTTAAATGATATTTCACCTGTAAACTGCTATGCTGTAGTTGAGCAGACAAGAGCTAAAAGAATATGAATCGAAATAAGCAGGGATAGCTGCTGTGAATATGAGATGGCAAGCAGACCTGGGGTAGCATTACTCCCACTCAATACCTCTACTTTGACAAGAGCTGGGTTCTTAGCACCAAGATAACCTCTTGGGTTTCGGCATTGCTGTGGTGGGTCATGTTGTGTTGAGAGCAGAGGGAATTAATGAGGGAGTGAAGGATCTGACACTATAGCTGTTATTTTAATTGATGGCAAAGGACTGAAAAATGATTTAGGAAACCGAAGAAAAGGAAAGACATCATCCGATCGATTTACTATTTCCAGCATGCAAATGAAACTAGATCAGACGAGGCACTGGAGTAATTTGTTAGGATATCATACAGGCAAGTAACTTCAAAATATAGGGCATAAAGATTCAAATGTATATCTTACATTGACAAGACCTATAGTTAACAGTTTTTATCATCAGCCTGGGAAACATGACTATATTTTTAATGACGCTGAAATGCTAAAACACTGAACAGAATATTCAACATGAAGTTTAAAGGAAAAGAACAAGGTTTTTTACCAATGCATGGTGCAAATTTTGACAATTTTTCTTTTTAATAATTGAATCGACAAAGGCATAACGAAATGGTGTAAATAGACATTTGTATGCCGTATGCAACCCCAGACATTAAGCTCCAAAAATACAACACTCTGCATGCTCAACCAACTTTGCACTTCTATCTCGTACGGATGATTTGCAATGCTCTTTATGCAATTTAGAAAACATGTAAGTGATATCCAGCCACACCCACTGAATTCGGCTTTGTGAAATATGCTAAAATTAGAATTATATCCATTCATAAGTTCTCTTTCATGCTGTACTATAATATCAACATATACGCTAAATAATGTCTTTATTCTCTCTCGTCATCTTTAATCTTTCATATCGGCGACAAATGTGTGGATGAAGCAGAGAGTCCATCTGAGTCAGTTTGCAGAGCATTTGGAAAGACCTCAATTGCCAAAAGTGTAGAGTCAAATTCTATTTTGTGATATTAATATTTCTTTAATATCAATTAACTAAAAATATGTCATATCTAGAAAAATGCACGTAAGCTCTGAATTGGCTTCAAGAAGTCTGACAAATAAAGTGTGGGTATAACAGATACTAGCACAATCTGCTCTGGGTAAACCTTGCATTGATATGAAGTGTTCATTTTGTTATTTTTAATGCAAAAATTACCTTTGGTCAACCTAGGCAGTAAGAGAGTCTCCAACCTTCATACATTTGCTGGTTATTTCTTCATTAGAATTTCTTATTGAAATATATACCATATCAGTCATTGTCACTGTGCGTCAAACTCATCAATCACCATCAAGATAAAATATTCATAAGTGATGATGGATTAATTTGGTTTTACACTCTCTCATCAGTCACTATGCAGTTGAATGACCCTGATTCTTACAGCTTTCGTCACCTCATCAATGGTTCGTGCATTGAAGGGTACTTGGACTCTACTTCATTCCGAAACCTGACATTAACCATGATTCAGTAGGCCTATCCCGCATCACGGCAAACAGAATGGTGTAGAATTTAGTGCCTATGTTTTTCTATAAGGATTTGGCCTATGTTTTTCTTATAAGGATTTGGTTGTATGTACAGCTTTATGGGTTATAGTACCAAATTATTGCAATAAAATCCAGGATGAAATGACAAACCATTGTCCTGGATCTGGACCATTTCTATTTTTAACAGGTATTGTAATTAAGAAAATGAATTGCTTTCAATCTTGACTGTGTCAGATCAGATAAGAAAAAGGACGCATTAATATAATTGCAAGTTATAGATAGAGTGCCTCGCAGACAGAAATCAGATATCTGAATATATTTCAGGAGCTTTGTTGTGCACGGAAGCACAACAAAAGGGAACTGACACCCAAGAGAATAATATAGTTAAACTAAAAAGGAAACAATAGGGGAAGAGGAAAAAAACAAAAGATAAATGTAAGATGACTGACTGTATCAAATGAGAATAGGATTCTGTAAACTGTGAATTCATCAGTCTTCTGAATATGAAAAATAATTCATCCTGTGGTTTCAGACTACTGGAAAATGATATTTAGAAAAATAATGCCTAGAAACGGTATTTAATGCTATAGAATACAAAAAATATATAGTGCCAATTACTCAACAACATAGGAAATACCTTTTAAATTCTGCCATATTTTGTAATACTAAGTCTTATTTTTCTTCTTTATTTTCTGCATCACAGATAGTAGACTTGTACATTGGACAATGCTTTATGACACAAGTTTTTTTTAATATCAGTTCTTTTCCTCCACAAACAATGATGCTACTACCAATGACAGCACAATTTTACAATTTTACATCACATCAGTATTAAAGATATTAGGTGAAATGTGCCTGTAATGAATGTCCATTTCTGCTAAGAGTGAACAAAATGAATATCCAGAGAACCACAGGTGCGTCATTGGCCTAAATGGTTCCCTGTCTTTCTATGTTTCATGTTATGTGGTCAATACTGGTCATTCATATATATCCTCTCAAAATCCCATTCTGTCCAATTGTATTAGAATGAATAAATTTGCATACTTAGAAACCGCCAGAACAATCTTTGTTTATATAAATACATTACATCCATTTATCTTTCTCTATGGCTGTCTCCGCTTATCTTTCTCCCTATCTTTCTCGCTATGTGTCTGCTGTAAATAAGGAAAAATCATTTTATGTTCACTATCTCTTGATCTTATCTGGAAGAAATCTTTAGACAGTTTTGTAACAACAAGACAGCATTCTTGCTAGATGCTAAGATATTCTAAAGGCCTATCCAAATATTTGTTCCCCTTTCAAAATCCTTTTCATCTTTGTTACATTCTGCGGGGGAGTTTGTTTGACTTCTTGAATCTGCTATGCTTGCAGTTCAGTTGTTCACACTGTGTGTGTTTGTGCTTATGGAATTAGGAGTTTGCTACTATTTCTAATCTCGGGTTCAAAGAATCATTATGGCAGAAAGGCCAACTCTATTGAAACCAAAGGTAATAACTTTAGTAACATGGCAGGCAGTTGAGCGTTCCCTTTCAGGTATTAATGATAGTTTAAATCAGAGTCAGTTTTCTCTCTAAGGAAGACAGTGCTTACCGAAAAGCTGTTGGTGGGCATCAATGACCTCAGAACAGGCCCTATCCATTGTATCGAATTGAACTATCAATTTGTAGCTTGTGACCTCATTGATGTGTGGTGTAACACTAAGTCTTTGAATGACGTTTCCTTATAGCATTGCAAGTATAGGATATGACTTCACAAACTTCTTATGACTGACAAGTAAGCCAATAGATGTCAGCAACACTTTCAACAAATACTTCATAAATGTAACTAATGACTTTTGTGAACCAAATGAAGTGAACAAAATGTCAGCTGATCAGGTCATTGACCTCTACAAGGATCACCCAAGTATACATTTAATCCGCCAACATGTAACCAATGAACAACACTTTAGCTTTAGTTCGGTTAAACCTTCAATTGTACTAAACAAACTCAAACATCTTCAGTCAAACAAAGGGACTGGTTTTGGTTACATTTCACCAAAACTTCTAAAGTTAGGCTCAAACCACATTAGTGACTCTCTCTCAAAAATTGTTAATGAAAGCATGGCAACTTCCAAATTTCCAGATTACAATAAAAAGGCTGAGGTTACGCCACTTTATAAAAAGTCAGACCAGCTAGCTAAAGAAAACTATAGACCATTAAGTGTACTTCCTTCAACTTCCAAGATTTTTGAAAATGTCATATGTGATCAACTCCTTGATTTTATGTCCAGCTCGCTGTCAAGTGATCTTTCAGCTTACCATAAATTGTATAGCTGTAACAATGTACTTGTCAAATGTATAGAAAATTGGAGAAAAGCCCTTGACAACAATTGCAATGTAGGACGTGTATTGATAGATCTTTCCAAAGCTTTCGACAGTTTACAACGTGGACTTCTAATTGCTAAACTACATGCTTATGGTGTTTCAGTACAAGCTTGCTCCTTTATCCTAGACTACCTTAGAAATCGAAAACAATCCGTTAGGTTAGGTAATATCCGAAGTGAATGGATGAACCTGAAAACTGGTGTTCCACAAGGATCTATGATGGGCCCACTTTTGTTCAACATATTTATTAATGACTTTTTGATGGAGTTAAATAATGTCTGCGAAGTGTATAATTACGCAGATGACAACACACTGTCGTACTGTCATGAGGATAAATCGATTGTTAAGAAATCCCTCGAAAAAGCTTCTGAAAAAGCTATTTCATGGTTTAGAGTAAATTACATGAAGGCAAACCCTTCAAAATTCCAAGCTATATGTTTCAGTAGGGAGGATACTGAAATGGAATTCAAAATTGAAAATGTCACAGTTAAAACTGAATCTGTAGTGAAATTGTTGGGCGTTCACATTGACCGGAAGTTGAACTTCAATCATCATACGTCAATTGTGTCCAAAAAAGCTGCCAGACAGATAAATGCTTTACAAAGATTATGCAAGTATGTAGACTATGAGGGCAGGTTAAGGATATATGAGGCATTTGTGGCCTCGAACTTTGTGTATTGCTCTGTTATGTATCACAGTTTCTCAATTACGCAAGATAGAAAAATTGAAAAACTAAATGAAAGAGCTCTAAGGCTAGTCTGTAATGATCACATCAGCACGTATAATGACTTACTTGCAAAAACTGGCAAAACAATGTTACATGTAACTTACAAAAACAATTTAGCAGAATTTGTTTACAGGGTTCTAAATGAGTTAGCACCTACGAATGATAGTTCTTTTTTCCAGAAGCAAGTATCTCCATACAACATGCGGGATAACAATAAGTTGATCCAACCTAAATTTTATACAATTCAATATGGTAAAAGGTCAATCAGATACCAAGGTCCCTCATTATGGAATATTCTGCCATCTCATGTTAAATTTTCTGAAGATATTTGCTCTTTCAAGACTGCAATAAGGAAAAACAATGTATTTATGAATTGTGAATGTGGATCATGTATTTTATGCTTAAGAAATACCCTCTAGATGAATCTAAGTAATCAATTTCATTTATCATTTTGTATATAATTTCACATCATTCATCTTATTGTGTTATTTTAACTGTCGGCTAAAAGCTTTGCAGCTTGTGTTATTGTTTTACTGTTCATCACCGACGTTAAATAAAGTTTTATCTTATCTTATCTTATCTTAAGGAATAACTTGCCAGGGATAGGTATGTGACCTCAGAAGGAACTTTTCAGTGACCTTGAGTTTCGTTTACTGTAAGTTCAAATAGGCGGACACAACAGGGTGTCAAAATACAACTCTTGACACCATCATGAAGTCCCGACCATTTGACAAATCAAGGATGACATTACACACAAGCTCACTTTAAAGACATCCCAGCACTGTGTTAACTGTTCGAAAGCATTGGCATTAAACCCTGACAGGGTGCCATTAAGAAGCTCTTAGAAAGGTCAAGTTAGGTCACAGACCATCAATCCAAATCAACAGCAGACAGCTGAACCCGCATCACTTGATAGTGCACTGTGACAGTTTTATGGTGAAATTTACTGCGTTCGGTCATGCATCAGCATTCATTACAAATGTTAGTATGATAAATTATACTGTTGATGGGTGCTGAGGAGTCTCTCATAGAAATTCATCGGAATGAAAAAGAGCTAAATCAGATGAGGCTGAGAACAGCGTCTTTAGTCTAATATAATTGTTTTTCGAAATTAGTTACCAAATAACCAAATATTTGCTTCATTTCATACCTCTGTCAAACTTTTTAAATGGTTTATGTCATGCATAGTATGACAAGCAATGGATTCACATGGCCAAATACATAATTCTCCAAAATCTGCCACTACATAATTGGGTAATGGAGACCCTCATTCATGACAGACATTATTGTTAATAAAATAAATGATTGGTACAAGAACATAAAATAAAAGATTTTGGGTGCCTACCCCCTCCCCCCAAGACATAGTCTCATCAAAACTGTTGCCGTTATTTCAATGATGAATTGACTGGTGAAAAAATAAAGAATATTATATTTCTTTTTTGCTCTATCTATATGGCCTTACCTATAAGATGTCTAATTCACCCAACAATACAGTCTCACTTCACAGTGCAAATGTCACTGGTAGAATGTGGTTTACGAGGGGCGTTCAGATTTGAGGCTTTTTTTTGTATGGACTAGAACTAAGATTTTTCCCAGGACAAAATTCAGCATATTTGGAATGGATTTTCAAAATTTTGGACAATTTTGACATTTTAAAGTCATTCTGTAGTTGCCATAGAAACTGAAAGTTCAGCTGGTGGGGCAGGTAATACTGAAACCAAGAAAGCCAATGAATTTTGGCTGTGAGAGACCTCTCTCTATCACTTGTATTGGTGAGTTTGACAATATTTGACACAAGAAATATAATATTAGCCTTTAAAAATACTCCCAAGCTCACCAAAAGCATTATTTCATACACCTGACCTATAGATATAAAAGATCCTCAAAGTCCTCAAAAAATGTTCTGTGAAAGCATTTCGGTCATCCTAAGCCTTTTTTACTCTTACGGTACCTAAAACTCTAACACCCATGTACTAAATTAAGGGTGGCTTTGTCCATTTATCTTTCTCCCTATCTTTCTCCCTATGTGTCTACTGCAAATAAGGAAAAATCATTTTATGTTCACTATCTCTTGATCTTATCTGGAAGAAATCTTTAGACAGTTTTGTAACAGCATTCTTGCTAGATGCTAAGATATTCTAAAGCCCTATCCAAATATTTGTTCCCCTTTCAAAATCCTTTTCATCTTTGTTACATTCTGCGGGGGAGTCTGTTTGACTTCATGAATCTGCTATGCCTGCAGTTCAGTTGTTCACACTGTGGGAGTTTGTGCTTATGGAATTAGGAGTTTGCTGCTATTTCTAATCTTGGGTTCAAAGAATGGCAGAAAGGCTAACAATGCAAACAATTGGGTATTCGTAAACAGGCATGAATGATAGTTTACATCAGCATCATTTTTCTCTCACAAGGAAACAGGTGAGAGTTTGCATCTTTAAATATCACAGTCGAAGAATGTAAGGTGCTTGTAGAATTGTACTGAATTTTTCCTTGTGAGGTCATTTGCCTATCAATGCCGTTTTAATCTCTCTGACTCATAAGCAATTTGAAAGGCCATATGTTATACCTACAATGCTATCAAAACAATTCACCAACTGAGTATCAATAAATGTAGGTATATTAGACAAAGGCAATTGTGTCAACAGTCTTCCATTGACAAATTTAAGTTAATACTAACATACACAACATGGTGTCAAAATACAACTATTGACACCAACATGAAGTCTCGACCTTTCGGCCAATAAAGGATAAGATTACACACACTCACTTTAAGGACATCCCGACACCGTGTTAGCTGTTCAAAAGCATTGGCATTAAACCCTGACAGGGTGCCATTAAGAAGCTCTTAGAAAGGTCAAGTTAGGTCACTGACCATCAATCCAAATCAACAGCAGACAGCTGAACCCTAGGGTGGTTCATAATTTAAAATTTTTGAAAGTTGATGGTGGGTGTATTCCATGTTGTGACAAATATTAATAAGAACATGCACAGCAATTTTCAGGAAAAAATATTGATATCTGAAGGGTGCTCAAACGCGTTGAAGTTGTTAATGTTGTTTTTTCGCCAAAAATACACATTTTGCCATATAACTCAAAAACTACTCATCCTAGGTCCTAATAATGTATTGAAGTTGAATATAAAAGTGACTATTCCGGACATTTTGACACTATTCCCATGTCTCTATCTGCCATAGAACTTCAGATATGACACATTTAAGCTTATTTTGAGATTATGCAATGCTTTTTCGATAGAATGTGTAACTGCCACAAACTAAAATTTGACTATATAATATAACAAGTAAGACAAATGTGTATTTAACTGACTTTAATGCTGGGGATGCATAATTCCACAATTAAAAGGAAAACAGAATCTGCAGTGGCCATAACTCATGTAATTTAAGTGTTCATGAAAAAAGAAGTTCACAGATTTTCGAACATTTCACATTTTCCCTACCCCTTAACTTTGGCTCTGTGGTGATCCATGATCTGCTGAATGTCCTTCTCAGTTTCTGAATTCCTAGACAGGAGTTGGAGAAAGTCTTGACATAATTTGATGCCCCTCTCAGCAGGATCGTTGACCACTCTGACAGTGGTGACAAAGTCCTTTGTTTTCTGATAGTCGCCATCTGATTCCCATTCAGGAATTTCTAGGTTCAGCCAGCCTGTTGTTAATCTAAGCACATGGAATAGAAAATAAGAATTGTTTCCAACCAAGTCAGCAAGGTCGGTGTCAGGCCTTAACTGTGGTAACACCAGTTTACCAGGAGGGTAGTGTTGTGGTTCATCAAAGGACAGGAGACGATCAGCAATATTTCTCTTCTCTTCTATTGAATTGAATTGAATTTTATTGGCAAACAAAATACAATTACACTTCAATATAACAAATAGCACAACTTAAATACCAATATGTTCTAGGCTGACTTTTGTGGAGAAAAGAGCAAAAACCACAACCTCTTGGGTGAGATACCAAGTATGTCTTTGGATGATTGGCACAACATACTGGGCAATTTCTTGGTGCACCTGGCCAAATGAAAGGACTTTCTTGAAGATGGACAAGTCGTTGCTTGGCGCATCAACACCAATGGTTGCTTCTAACCAATGCTTGGCAAAAAGACAGGAGGTGAAGGTCACAAATACTTCGAGATTCTCCAGAAACTTCTTGGAATAATGCATTTGCTCCGCCCAAGCATACATTTTCGGTGCATAAATGGTATGTGCCATAAATCTTGCATGATGGCAGGCACCTGGATATAGCCATCTTATGCCACGTGGAGGGATGTAATTGAGGACAAGTAGATTCACTTCTGCTGATTCCCACCTTATAAAAAAAGACCTTATCACATTTGTTGAGAATGGCCCTGCCCTAGACCAATCAGATGCAAGTTAGTTGGTGAGTATGGTAATTATAAATCAGAAAAGGCTGGTCTTTGAGAGTCTGTGACTGCCCAATTGTCTCCCCTAAGCAAATAGGTTCTTTTAAGAGATAACTCCTCCTGTGGGAATGTCTCAAAAGTGACTGATTACTGGCCATCCAATCAAAATGTTTTGATTTCAAATTTTCCCATGGATTTTGAAAATATGTTATTCTTTATAGTCTGGGCCGAGTCTATTTCCCTGAGTGCTGATTCCCTGTAATCATCACGAATGAAGGATTTCATAGACGTTGGTTTTTCAAGCGCCTTGAAAAGTTCTTCCTTTGTGTCCTCAGCTTCCTTCTTTAGGAAATCATCATTCAGATGTAGCACTTGGAAATTTTTGGTCATGTCTATTGCATTCCAGGACTCTTGGAATTTCTTGAACTTGATGTTGTCTTTAGACTTTTTGACTTGGTTCATAACTTTCCAATGGAAGATGCATTATTCCAAGAAGTTTCTGGAGAATCTCGAAGTATTTGTGACCTTCACCTCCTGTCTTTTTGCCAAGCATTGGTTAGTAGCAACCATTGGTGTTGATGAGCCAAGCAACGACTTGTCCATCTTCAAGAAAGTCCTTAAATTTGGCCAGGTGCACCAAGAAATTGCCCAGTATGTTGTGCCAATCATCCAAAGACATACTTGGTATCTCACCCAAGAGGTTGTGGTTTTTGCTCTTTTCTCCACAAAAGTCAGCCTAGAACATATTGGTATTTTAGTTGTGCTATTTGTTATATTGAAGTGTAATTGTATTTTGTTTGCCAATAAAATTCAATTCAATTCAATAGAAGAGAAGAGAAATATTGCTGATCGTCTCCTGTCCTTTGATGAACCACAACACTACCCTCCTGGTAAACTGGTGTTACCACAGTTAAGGCCTGACACCGACCTTGCTGACTTGGTTGGAAACAATTCTTATTTTCTATTCCATGTGCTTAAATTAACAACAGGCTGGCTGAACCTAGAAATTCCTGAATGGGAATCAGATGGCAACTATCAGAAAACAAAGGACTTTGTCACCACTGTCAGAGTGGTCAACGATCCTGCTGAGAGGGGCATCAAATTATGCCAAGACTTTCTCCAACTCCTGTCTAGGAATTCAGAAACTGAGAAGGACATTCAGCAGATCATGGATCACCACAGAGCCAAAGTTAAGGGGCAGGGAAAATGTGAAATGTTCGAAAATCTGTGAACTTCTTTTTTTATGAACACTTAAATTACATGAGTTATGGCCACTGCAGATTCTGTTTACCTTTTAATTGTGGAATTATGCATCCCCAGCATTAAAGTCAGTTAAAATACACATTTGTCTTACTTGTTATATTATATAGTCTAATTTCAGTTTGTTTCAGTTACACATTCTATCAAAAAAGCGTCGCATAATCTCAAAATAAGCTGAAATGTGTCATATCTGAAGTTCTATGGCAGATAGAGACATGGGAATAGTGTCAAAATGTCCGGAATAGTCACTTTTATATTCAACTTCAATACATTATTAGGACCTAGGATGAGTAGTTTTTGAGTTATATGACAAAATGTGTATTTTCGGCGAAAAAACAACATTAACAACTTCAACGCGTTTGAGCACCCTTCAGATATCAATATTTTTTCCTGAAAATTGCTGTGCATGTTCTTATTAATATTTGTCACAACATGGAATACACCCACCATCAACTTTCAAAAATTTCTAAATTATGAACCACCCTACTGAACCCGCATCACTTGATAGTGCACTGTGACAGTTTTATGGTGAAATTCACTGCATCCTGCATCCGGTAATGCATCAACATTCATTGCAAATGTAAGTGTGTAAAATAATACCGATGATGGACGCTGAAGAGTGCATCTTAGAGATACACTGAATGAAAAAGAGCTAAATCAGATGAGGCGGAGAACACTGTCTTGATTCTAACATTATTGTTTTTGAAATTAGTTACCAAATTACTAGATATTTGCTTCATTACATATACCTAGGTCAAACTTATTGAATGGTTTATGTCATGCATAGTACGACAAGCAATAGATTCACATGCTCAAATACATAATTCACCAAAATCTGCTACCGCTAGTGGGGACCCTCATTCAGAGAGACGTTTGTTAATAAAATGACTGGTACAAGACCTACAAAAAACATTATTTCACAAAATTTTATTGTCCATTTCAATTACATGATCACATCCAAAACTTTTACATCCCCCTCAATTCATAGTCTCATCAAAACTGCACTGCTGTTAATTCAATGATGAATTGACTGACAAAAAAATAAAGATTATAACTTTCCCAAAGTTTCGTTTTTGCTCCATTTATATGGCCTCACCTTTAAGATGTCTCTTTCACCCAACAATTACAGTCTCATTTCACAGTGCAAATTTCACGGGTAGGATGTGGTTTAGTATTGGATGGGATGGGAAAGTAAACCAATCTGCGAAGGCAAATGAGATGGGAACATGATTGGTTTGCAATCTCATACTTGCCTGGGAGCGTTCTGAGGCATTTCTGCCCTCTTAAGAATTGCTGTGTTAGGCGAACATCCTGATGTGTGTCCCATCTCAAGTCTGTAATGATAGAGCATTGATGGGTCCTATGCTCATTGAATCACTGCAGAGTGCACAGAAAAGAGCAGCCAGGGACTTCTCGAGTTCCAGACTGTGTATAGTAATGGATGATTGGGACTTTATGTCCTGTATTTATGCACTGGGTAGGCTAGTTAGGACTGAAGGAGGTCACAGCAATGAGGCAAAGGATGATCGAAAAATGTATAGAAGAAAACATTACCCTAAGGCAACAAGTAAATATCGAAATTGTATGTTTTTTTGTTATTTCTAAAGATATAAACACTTCTACAGACTACAGTATATCATATATATATCGTATCGTATATCATACATTTTAATCTATTCTTTAATGTTTAAATTTATCATCTTTATAGCCGAACCTTGATAGAAATTGCTTGAGTAGGCAATGAATAAAGTATAATATGGCTTCCAATCAAATGAGAAAGGTAAAACAGGTTAAGATCGATTCATATTGTATTCCTAGTCTTCCTCAAAAATCTGCTTGAACCAGCAAACAGGAAATATCATCTCTTGAGTTCTGCAAGAATATTATCTTGACCAAGTATCATGTTTCATTTCTACTCCCAAATCATTTGCAATACCCTGAGTCGAAGCTTTGACGCATCATCTGGGGACTAATCATTGTTGCTCAAGGGAAGTCATTTGCAAAGTGGCTGGACTTCAAGATTGCATCAAGCAACCAACACCAGTCCAACAAAATCCGACGAAGATATTCTTGAAATATCACATTTTGCTGTTGCATCCACAAACTGAATGAAGGGCAAGGATTGGTTGAAAGGTGTGAACAACTGTGAAAGAGCTAAGCCTGTGGCCACTCTCTGTTGGATTCACTATTAGGGTCATTTATGTGTTATTTTGTCAAATACCAAAAAATACACAATGACAAGATTAAGCTTGCAGGTATCAGAACTTAGAACATACACTATGGGCTTGTACAGCAAAGTAACTGAACTGTCGATCCATGTCACCTCTTATCCCTCCTAAATTGAATACCCTGCTGATTAAGATTAATGTCTTGTTGAGAGTTAAAGTCGAAGACCTTCTCCAACTTTAAATCCTGTATTAAGAATCAAAAAGCTCATATAATGAGACCCTTGAGGACATAGAGCGAAATGAATCACCTTGTGTCTGGAATAGATTGTGTTGGAGAAGACAGCATACTGACCTAGACTGGTTTAGACTACAATCGGCCTACTCATATATCTCTTTGGAGTCAACTTTGATTTTGAATGGTTCAAAATTGTAAAAAATGTTCAAGCTCACATAATATAGGTGATGCTACAATTTGATATCAGGACATATAGCAGATACATTGACGGAAACAGTCTGCCCCTGTGGGTGACATTACTCGAGAAAGAAAGAGAGACTCCACAAAGCAGAATCAATGGCCTTTGTCACAATAATCTCTCAGCTCTGTAGGATTTACAACTTAGCTCAGACAGCTAGAGAACATGTTACATTTCCTGCTCTGTCACCATAACAGACAAATCACTACTTATCAATGAAAATTATACTTAAGTGATTAGAAACAGCTAGTAGAGCAAGCATGCCATGATCATAAACTTATTTGCTGAAAATCCATTTTAGAATCATACTAAGCTAATTTAAATGTAATTATAAGTATTACTGTGAAAAGTCATGTTTTTATGTTGAGATAATTCTCATGGGAAGTGAACTCCATTGCTGAAGCCTCATCAAGGTATGTGTTCACATATTATTGGACTTCCCATTGGAAAACCAAAGAGCATAACTTGGTCACCAATGCCACATAAATATCCTGGAAATTCTCAGTTACTCATGACATCACTCAGGAAAAATGCAGTTATAAGCACATCAGTTTCCTGATCATGTGTAGAGTTATTTTCATGACCTTGCAATATGATGAGAACAGCACATTATTTCATTTCATTTTCAACAAAGGTATATTTCTATCATAATGCTAGATATTGGCGAAGGCCATGGATATAATATTATTTTCAAGGGAATAGTTGGCAATGAGAAAGTTGTAATATCACAAACATTCACACAAATAACAATTTCATTTGCGCTGTTACGAAGAGAAGTCATTGTAGTTTTCAAGACTAGCAACCATAATAAATAAATGTTAATTGTGGCTTTACAAGTCATGAGTTCCTCTGCCAGCCAGATCAATCATGATTTCAGTGGACTTATCCACCTCCCTAAGACGGTTTTATTATAATTCCTAACACCTACACTATACTATAGTGTATATGTAATTTGTGTGACAGCTGAACTGCTACACAAACTAATACCGGCGGTCATGAAAAAGAAATAAAGGTTCGGTAGTGAACCAAGCAGTAATTATGACTGAAGGCAAAAAGAAATAAAACCATACAGAATAAGGCCCAAATAAACGTCCACGAAGAAATAGGATCTGGAACGTTACAGTTGCAACCATACTTATTAGAAGTTTTATGATTTCATGTACATGTTAATCTGGTCATCCATGAGATGAATGTAGCAAAGTGAGCCAAAGAAAAACTAAGTATACCTTGCAATAAAAAGTTATTGAAGAAGGTCTCGAATTATTAATTTGATTGAGAGAGCCTGCTTCTTCTTGCTAAGAATCAAAGGTATAATGGTTTTACTTCCCCAGCCAGATGGAAAGGAATTGGTAGGTCTGAATAGTGTAGCCTTTTTAGATAAATCCTTTCTGGAAATTGAGTTCAAATCTTGGTCATTTCTAACTGTAATCTGTGTAAAACACATTTCAAATGGATGTGTAAAACAAGTTCAAAGATATGTTGTGATGCAAAACTATAAAATCATGTTTCACGTAGTAAACTCCTGACATTAACTTTATTCAAAGTAAGTGGTTGAGAGTCTTTGAGGTATGTTTCCTGAATATTTTTGTAGCAAAATGCAGTACAAAAGTGAATATTAACAAAAGATCTAACATAGAAATAGTTGCTATGAAAAAAAGTACAAATAAGTTGCCTTTGAAAGTTAATCAAAATATATTTCTCTATCTGCATGGATGACATTACATCTATCCATTAGTATATTGATGTCTTATATTGGAGACATGTGAAGTAGACAAGGGCACACTCCATGCCATTTTGAGAGCTTGTCAATAGTGCAGCATGATAGATGGTTACAGAACCAGAATTGATGTCTCTGTCACCCTTAACAAGGTTAGCCAGATGCACAAGGGGCACACAGAAGTGCAGGAATCCATAAGCATAAAAAGCTAGACCAGATTTGCTCTAGGAAGAGTCTCACATTCCCTCTTTCATTACTGTGGATTGCTTTGGATTGAATTCAGACTGCTTCAGATTGCCTCATGAGGAGGCAGCCCAACTGACTTGAAGGCACTAAATCTATTCCTTCAGTGTGAGCTAGCACTTTATGTCATGTCACAAAAGCAATGGTGAAGCTACAATATTAATGCAAATTCGACAAGAAATTTGCTGCATGAAACAAAGGAACTGTACTGAAAAATATTCAACAGCAGCCTCTGTGATATTGATTTAAAAAAAACTAGACAGCTGTAATTTAGCTCCTAAAAACAGATATAACATTCTGATAGAGTCAACAAGCTATAAATGAAATAGTTATAATTATGAGCAGAATTGTCTCAGGCATACTATAACATTATTGTTAGTCAAACATGCCCTTTTTATTAGTTACAGAGAGATACCATGTACCACTGGTCTCATATTCTCAAATGAATGTCGACTAACTGGAGTTATGACTGACACTGAAACAGAGTGTTGTGATCCATATAATACTCAGAATCTTAAATATTAAATTCAGTGACAGAAGTTTGCTGAAGATTTACACTTGTTGAATCAATACATCAAAACCCAGTCGGCACACGATGTAATGCCCGACATTGCTAATTGGTGGAGGGCTGGTCTGTTGGTCACGTAGATATGTTTGGTAGAGATATGTCGCCCCAACGTGAACACGATGTCGGGGTTTCTTTACAACATTGCCACAACGTCGCAAGCTAACATCAAACTCCTGACATTGCCTCACAATGTTGTGAAACGTCACCACAACGTTGCATGCTAACGTCATTTCTTTGACGCTGCTTCACAATGTTGTGACAACATAATGTCAACCATACAATTCTAGGTCATTTGACGAAAAGTGTGACGTCATCGCAACGTTGCTGCAGTGTCTATGTACCCATGGGGAAGTAGTGAAACCAAAACGAGTTGTTTCAGTCTGGCCCTGCTGAAAATTGTCTTCAGTTGTTGCTTGAAGAACCTTAAGGGCATGAATGAAGTAAAAGCTTTCATAGTGTTGCTGTAACTGTCATTAGCCAGTGAGTGTTTAGAAAAAACCCTGGGTTTTATTGTCCTCCAGCACTTGCTTAAAGTGGTGTCTCCACTCATATCTGACAAGCAGGTCTCGGACTTGACCAGGAGGGCAATCTCGTAAGCAATCTGTTTTTAGCAATCCCTCAGTTGTTCTGACTGCCCAGTTATAATTTATTTGCAACACTTTTTCTTTTTCAGACGTGACGGGACTGCAATCTTCAAAGTATCTCTTAGCTTAGCCATGGTTCCTTGCGAAAGGGTCATGAATCCTCTAATGGGAAAATTTTGAAATTTTAAAGACAAGGTGGAGGATAATAGAATTTTTACTTTCACATAGAAATTTTGCAATAAATCAATAGTAAATTTCGAAAATAGACAAAATTTGCTGCTGATGACAGCAGTTTTCATCCACTAAAAGCACCAATATCTTCTGGACACACAAATTCTATCTCAAGAAAACAACATTTGGGATTGAAACAAGTCCTATCTCCCCCCCCCCCTCCGATGGGCTCTTAAATGTATATCCCAGTAGTTTGGAGTCTGATGACATATCTGGGCGATACCCAGGTCTAAGAGACTCATGATCTAATGTCTCAATGCTCCACCTCTGGGACAGGTTGTCATTTGTCATGCTGGCGAATACCTACAACAGACAGTGAGTCCTGGGGAAACCTGCTAAATTCCTGTGTGGCATTTGCCAGCTTAGTCTTCATACCACAACATAAGGCTACTTAGCGGACCCATCCATTCACGACAGGGACATTACCCAACTCAAGTTGCTCTACTTCTGTGACATCCATGTAACACATTGTGAAGGATGGTCTAACATAAATGTGGTTAGTATATGCTCTGAAAATACAACTTCTATTTTCAAGTTGTATCTCTTCTCTTTTTATTGGTCCATTAAATATGTTTCAGCTGGTATCATTTATAAAGATTTCAACCCAACTCTTATCAATTGAATAGACTTAAAATGCCATGTATAGGGCTATTTCATCTCTCTGGAAGTAAGGGAGTTCTTGCTGCATGGTAAGTAGTTTAATATATCTATTGAATTTGTTTATGGATTTCGACCTCAAATTCTGCAAATACTTGATACTTACAGATGAAGCTACTAGTTTAAAGGTTTTGAACAAACAACGCAGCTAGTCCCAGGTGCCATGTAAATTGGTATTTTCCATGAGACCTGTCAAGTAAATGGTTTTTATGTCGCAGCATATAGTTGCAGATATATAATTGTATTGTGACATTTCTGAGCCAAATAATGTCTTTCAATATCATGACTAAGATGTTATAGTACATTACTGACCTTTTCAAATTAATTGATCATATAGTTGATGCTTAAGGAGATTTGTGTTGGCCTCAAATAAAAGCGATATTGATGCATCAAATTCAATTTCGCATTGTCATATTTGTAACAGAACGATTTTAAAAGAAAGTTTCAGAGCAACCATGACCGTTGTAATGTATACTCGATTTGCAAACATGTAATACTCAATTCATATGATGCTAAAAGCATGTTGCTTTATTCACATGTTTCATGTACCAAAACAACTTTCCTTCCACAGAAAAGTAAACTAAGGATGGTGGGAACTGCTATGGCAGATACATCTCTGACTGCATTTGAACCAGAAAAAAGAATAATTATATTCATTGACTTTTTTAATCTCCAGGAAGAAGAACTGTCTCCTTTAACAGTGTTGAACTGTTATGCAAACAAATCAAAAAGATAAGTATTCTCTCTTGAGTTCAACCTTATTTGAGCGAAATAGATTATACAATTAATAATCATCTGCCAATACGAATGTCACGTTGGGTAATATCCAATAGCAATGTCATTATTGCTGCAAGTGGGTAGTGTCGTATAAATCTAGCCCAGTTTCAATTGAAGATTAATACATTTATTCTCCTATATCAGTACCTGTTGCCCAACCAATTGCTTCAGCCGAGGTAGAACATGGCCCATCAGACAAATCACAGCTTTGGACAAAGTCTGGAAAATGATTGAAAATTTGCTTGCAAATATCTTTTAGTGGATTAGAAGAAATCTGGGAGGTTGCTGCTGAACTGACATTCGTGCAGACTCCGCAGAGCAACTGCTGTCTGGTCAATAAGTGGCCCATAGCTGTCAATAGCAGATGGCATTAGGGGGTAATCATATTGAATCAATGCAACACTGGGAAACATTGCCTTTGCCGCCAAGCCAAATATACAGTTACTTTCAGTGTTACTTTTCGAATGTGGATTCAGGAACATTCTGCTCTTAATGAAAAACAATGACAAAATATACGTATATGGCATTGTATGCCCTTGCAATATAAAATACACATTTACTTCAGAGAAACCCTGGAGCCAAATGAAAATTTGTCTTTAATACATACCTTCATGTTGATGTATGCTACATTGACATCACTAATGTTAGTGAATCTCCAATAATCATCCATCATCAGTAAGGTCCTACTTATAACCTGCTGTACTCTAATTGAGTAGACCCGAGTAAAAGGAAAATGAATCAAACAGGCAGGGGATACCAGCTCTTAAATGAATAGGAAAGCAGACCTGTGCTAACGATTCCACTCTTCATTTCTGCTTTGACAAGACCTGACGGCCCTCTGCACTGAGACAACTTCTTGGGTTTTGGCATCCCTGTGGTGAGTCATGCAATGTTGAGATGGAATGAGAGGCTAAAGGATTTGACAGATATGAGTGGAGACAGCACTTTAAGCAAGTGCTGGAGGACAATATGACCCAGGGGGCTTTCTAAACACTCCCTGGCTAATGACAGTTACAGCAACACTACGAAAGCTTTTACATGTCTGCCTGACTTCACTCATCCCCTTAAGGTTTTTCTGGTAAACCTAACACAATATACAAATGATTGCAAAAGCAAATCAGCAGGGCCCACAGATTTTAGTTTCACAACTTGCAATGTATAAATTGTAGATTCAAGATTGTAGACCATTAGATAACTAATGTTTTTTACAGTTAGTGTTTCCAATGAGACCGAAAATTCTCGAGAAGTCTCGAGATTTTCCTGACTCAGCATTTTCTATTCTCGCTGAGTGATTCTCCAGAATTGAAATGTTGATCTATGTTTGAGACGGTGTTCATGTGTTTAATGTTTATAACGGTTACAGAGCATTGGATTGTTGTTTTGTTTTGCTTGATAATATTGTTATTGTGTACTTGCTCCATTGTTCAATTTAAATATCTGTTGATGATAATCCCCGTTGTATACCTGATGAATTCTGAAGTTGAACTTGTACAAATGTTTTACATTGTATAATATCTGGATATTTAGCTGTGATTTATAGGAAACAAAACACACAGATTAGCATTGGAACTACAAAAGAAATCATAAAAGCCAAAAAATATGATCCATTGCATGATTAAATCTCTTTTCCTTTATCATTGTGCCAATGAAAGGTCAGTGTCCTAGATTTCTCGAGAAATTCTCGATTCTCGTGCACTAGACCATGACTATTCTAGAGAGTCATGATTGAGACTCGTTGAAAACACTAGTTACAGTTTAAGATATAACATTAGTAATCGATCATAGCAAGCTTTCTCATTATTTATCCAGTGAGAATGGACAACTTTTTTTTACTATAATATTGTGTTCCTAAAATCCTCAGTCTATCTCAGATAGTTTGTTTTATTCACACACTGCTGCTAATGTAAGTACACATAAAAATGATTTGTTACTGAAGACTATGTTAAAGTTGTTGTGAAACCATGCTTGTATCACAATCATTACCTTTCCCCCTACATGACATTGTACATGACATTGGACAAGACTGGCTGTTGAATTTCCGCAAAAGTTCATTGTGCTTCATATGGATTTGTGCTTCATATGGATTTATAATCTTCCTAAAGTAACTTACACCCCAGCACAATGCTAAAAAGTTGGGAGAGAGGGTGCACTTACTTTTGAAAGAGTATGACCCCTATTGCATTGCACTGATAATGCAAATAATATTAGTGCTGCTATAGCTATTACGATAAGATAAATTTAACATTGAGTTCAATGGAAAATCACTGAGGGGCATACTTACTTCAAGAGCAATTGTATCAAGCAAATATGGCAAACAATATCACAATGAGGACTTGCCCATTAACTTCACATATATCCAAAATTATGATTCAATGAGAATTTGTCGGTACTTAGGACATAATGGACATTACTACCTGTGTATGCCATCACAAATTCAGTGTCACTAGTATAAGGGCATTTAACTGTCATGCTCTCATATTTGTAGTCTGAATATCTGATTCCCTGTGGAATATTTACAGCAAAGTTATTTTATCCCATGCAGTAAGAACATAAAGGTTGCAATTGCAGTAAAATTTTACATTCAATGTGACATGAAGTTGGCAACACTGAACAATGAGATTTAGTGCCATCAAGTCAGTCTGGCTGCCTCTCCATGAGGCAATCTGAAGCAATCTGAATTCAATCCGAAGCAATCCAAATCCACAGTAAGTGAATGCGAACTCCACCAAGAGCAAGTCTGGCCCGCCTTTTCGTGGTATGGATTACTGTTGTGTACTCCTGTGATCCCCTTGTACATCTGGCTAACTTCGTTAAGGGTGATAGGGACATTGATTCTGGCTCTGTATCCATCTATCATGCTGCATTATTGGCAGGCTCTCAAAATGGCCTGGAGTGTGCTCTTGGCTATTTCTCATGTCTCCAATGTAAGACATCAATATATAAATGGATAGATGCAATATCATGGATGCAGATTGACACTTAGGAAAAGGATACTTTGTCATGCGCTTCTGAGCATTTTACTGGAAGAGGTGCTATATAAATCACTATTATTATTATTATCATTATTATGTGCAATTCTTTTTTTGCTTTTTGTCATTGCTTTTGTGGCAACTTATTTTGATTTAGAGCTTATATAATATTCACAAGTGCATTGCTAATTGAGGAATTTTGCTTTATTCAGGTGGAGTAATTTTCATGGAATATGCCTCAAAGACACTTAACCATCTAAATTGAATCAAGATAATTTACTCATTTGCAATTGGATTCTGCAGTCTAAAATAGCTTTGAATTTGGGATAAGCATCCAATTGAAATTTATTTTACATGGATTCCTATAATAATAGGAAGTTCTAACCTCAATTTTATTTCATCAACCAAAAATAAATTTATCTGAAAAGAATTTTAGCTGAAAAGCCTTCATTATTCAGACCAACCTTCTTACTTGCCATCTCACTGAGGAAGTAATATCAATATGTACATTTGAGTCACTGCAAGAAAAGTGTATGCTCTTGTACAAAACTACAAATTAATATTCTAGACCGTCTTTGATAACTTTTTATTGCTATGTATACTGCATACAGAGTGTTTCTTTTTGTTCACCCTGCTACATTTATCATATGAATGACCAGATTAACCTGTACAGGAAACAATCAAACTTCTAATAAGCATGGCAGCAACTGTAACGTTCCAGATCCTATTTCCTAAGAGACTTTTATTTGGGCTTTATCATTTTCTGTATGGTTTTATTTTTGTTTGCTGTCAACTCTCAGTTTTGGACTATTACTTTGTTTTCTTCTGTGCCTTCACATTTTTCTGGAACAGTTGGTACTCGTTTGTGTGTTGGTTCAGCTGCTACATCTACTACATGTAGATGTAAGGTTGTAATGTAGTTTAATAAAAACCTCTCAGGGTGGTGGATCAGTCCAGTGAAACCATGGGTAATCTGTTTAGGAACTCTGGCGAAGCAGCCATTGACATTTATTTGAAGTATGTCTGTCAGTTATGGTTGAAGGTCTCAAAAAAACCCTTAGGCTATCTCCTAATAACAGTCATGCGTTTAATTTAAATGTTTGTGCACGTTTAATATAGATTTTCTCATCGCCAACAATCTGTTATTCTTTCTTGAATATCCCTTGCCTTTGCGGAATATGTTATCAGCCATTATGATTAGAATAGACCATTGTGGAAAATAAAATTAACTAATACATTTGGCCTTTTGCATAAAATTGTAAGATCCTGAAGATAAATTTGTGTATATATAACATGATTAGGTAACTGGTATTATATCTGAGTGCAAATACCCTGTTGAATAATAAAGACACCCATTTTCTATTCTGTTTAACACACAGGTTCATTTATTCAATTATTCATTATCATTTCTCACAGAAAGAAGTAAAGGGCAATGGAAAGGGCCATGTTCTTCACAAATGTTTCCTGGTTCCACAAGGAAATGCCATAAATGTGTGATGTTTGAAAATGCAAAGGGTTCCCTGCTAACGTAATGTGATTTAAAGAATTTGGCTCTATGAATACATGATCAATGCATTTCTGGTCTGTAACAGAGGTGGTTTGTCTTTCTTCTTTCGGCCAGGCAGTTGCCAGAGGGATTTTTATGCTGATTTAAATGTCACTGGATTAATTTCGGATGATAGAAAACTGTTGGTTTTACATAATATTATTTCTTTTCATGCGACTTTTTGAACTTGTCCTTTTCTGCCATCAGTATTGTAATCAAATTTCAACGCCAGCTATCTTAGCCTGAAACAATTTTCTGACAGTACCAGACAGTATTTAAATGTAATCTCTCAATCTGAGTGTCGGCCAATGCATGCAATGTAGGTCAGACACTTGGCTAAACCAGTCTTGGCAAGTATAATGTCTGCTGTAACAAAAGTTCTTCTCAGGCGCAAGGTGATTCATCTATATCATATCTTCTAGAAGTCCCATTATATGAGCCTTTTCAGCCCTTATACAGGGTTAAACTAGGCTATGGTGTTTGAGTTTAACTTTCAATGCACTGCAAGATACCAATCTTAATCAGCTGAGTATTCAATTTAGGCAGGGTGAGTGGTGGTATGGATCCCCTGTTGAGTTCCATATACAAAGTTTACAATGTTAAAGTGTATATTCTGCATACTGATAACTGCAAGCTAGGTTTCAAAACAATGTATTGTTTGGTACATGGTTAAATCAATTATTGACTCCTTTATAAAATGATACAATACAAGATAACTTCTTGCTTAAAGATGACCATTGTTTCTCTATTAGATACACTAAATTTTGAAGCACAGCATTGTAATTCCAAATATTCCCCCTACGGTCTTGAGTAACCCATACTTTCATTATCAACATTCAGTGGATACTGTTGGACTAGTGTTGGTTGCAGGGTGCAATCTCAAAGTCAATCCAATTTGCAAATGACTTCCCTTGAGTAGCAATGATTAGTGCCCTGATGAAAGGTCTTACTGTGGACTCAAGAGTATTGCAAATGATATGGGAGGAGAAACGTGATACTTGATTGAGACAATACTGCAGTAGGAATGTGGAACTGATACATTCTGCTCTGTTGTATGAACAGATTTTCTGCATCACAATCTAGACCTGATATTTATTAATCATTACTGAATCTGCAACCTTTAACTGATTGAAATCCATGAATACATATTTATTCATTGCCAACTTGTATCCAAGTTATATTATATTTGCCATTCTATTTGAAAAGTATGATATAACTTCAATCTTCAAGAAGATTGAAACTGAGAAGTAATGTAGAATATAATATATCATCACTATTGATTGTTATTGTACCATATGGAAAAAAGAAACCATGACTAAGAGAGAGTTGTTGTCATTTCCCAATAGTAATTGTTTTAGTCTTATTATTATGGAACTATAACTTTCTTTCCCTTTTTGGTACACACAATAATTTTTAAATACGGCCAGGAACTTGAGAAGTGCCCGGTTGCTCTTTTTGGTGCACTCTGCAGTGATTCAATGAGCATAGGACCCATCAATGCTCTATCATTACAGACTTGGGATGGGACACACATCAGGATGTTTGCTTAACACAGCAATTCTTAAGAGGGCAGAAATGCCTCAGAATGCTCCCAGGCGAGTATGAGATTGCAGGCCAATCATGTTCTGATCGTATTTGCCTTCGCAGATTGGTTTACTATCCCATCCCGTCCTATACTGATGCACATCCTATTGGTGACATTTGCACTGTCAAATGAGGCTGTAATTGTTGGGCACCAGAAACATCTTAAGGGTAGTAAGACCGTCAATTCTATGTAAAATTCAACTTGCAGTTGCAAATCATAAATTGATAGATTTTAATTATAGCATATACTTTCCAATCCACGGATTTAATTGTGTGTTTTCTATAATTAAGTGAGTTTAATTGATTGTTTAGTCTAATATTGCTTAAGGAGAGCCCTGCATTGCTTGAAATGTAAACTGGACAGGGCTTTTTCACAGCATGAAAAACTATTTGTTACATCTTTCAAGGAAATAAACTTCACATATTGCAATAAGAATAGCAATTAGGCCAATATTACAACTGGGATGTGTTAAATATGACTGACATCTATCCATAGACAGTATATTTAATATGTGGACTTACTAGCTTTAAAGATGAGGTCATATTAATCAAAGCAAAAAGGAAACTAGTGTAATAAACAATTTCATAGTTTTCATACCAAAAATGTTATCATTGAAATAACTGCTATAGTTTCCATGCAATTGTAATTTTTATGCGCCACATACATCTAAAAAGTAAGGTAAGAATCTTATTACAATATTTATGTGAGTACAGTACAAATTTCTAAAAGTGGCTCGTCATTTAGAATCTAGCCTTAGCTATCTATCTGCAGCCATTTTAAGCTAAACCTAGCTACACTTATCCATAGCTATCCACAATTACTATTGTTTAAACAAGGGGTGAAGAGCTTTTAGTGTATACAAAAGAATACAAATGAATAGCTATAGATAGACATGGATAAGACTACTTTTAAAATGAATAGTTATAGACAGCTAAGTTGAGCCACATTTAGAAAATTGTACTGTAGTTCTCATACCAATCATTTTATCAATGTAATCTATGCAATGAGATTTTGTTCCAATTATATACTAGGTAAATCATCTTGGTGATTTACATATTTGGGCACATGAATATCAGGGGTGCCAGAAGGAAACAAGGCGGCAGGGGCAATCGCTCGAAAAAGGGCAAATCTAATTATCGCGACTAAAATTTAATGAAGGGACCATAATACACGTAATTTGAATATATGCTCATAAATATTTGCTTAAATTCAGTGTAAAATAAGGCCTAATTATGTTTTTTTTCTTTGATACAAAAAGGGCAACCTTGCCCCCTTGCCCCTCCTGGCCAGGGTCAGCAGGGGCAATTGCCCCCCCACCCCACCTGTTCCGGCACTCTTGATGAATATATTGTACATCTTTACAGAGGAAGGCACTGATACCACAGGTATTTAATGGTGCATCTATATAGCTGTAAAATGACTTGACAACTTGTTTCAGAAAAGCTGTATTGCCTAGGTTCTTGGCACAAGCTTCTCGATTTGACTAATTTTACTTTTCTTTGTCCATATGATACACTTCACAGCATCCATAATTAGTACAATGTTGTAATGCATGCTGATTCATGACCTGATGCTGTAAATTTCATGGTAAATTTCTCACAGTGCTTTATCAAGTGATGCGGGTTCAGCTATGTCACTTCTGTTGACTTGGATTGAATGTCAAGGCTTTTGAACTACTGACATGGTGCCCCGATGTCCTAAAACTTTTGCTATATTGATCAAAAGTCAAGATTTCAAGAGTTGTATTTTGACACCTTGGTTTCATGATCATGGTAGTCCATGTCCATTAATGTGCATGCAAATGACCTTTCATTCAAATAACCGTGCTATGGTTCAGAATGCACACTGCAAACATGGAAAGTCTGTTTAAGTAACTCAACAGTGGTTCCATACCACCACTCACCCAATATACTTAATTTCAAGTACTAAAATCGACATATCACATTTCTTTTACATGTGAATTGTTCTTAGGGCTGATTATTTATAAAATATTGACATAGTAAGAACTCAAAATCCTGAGGACCTAGATAGGGAACTTCTGATTTCCGATTTGGAATCAGCATGGATTTTTCCTTAGGTAGCAGCCCCAATTTTTTTTTTGACCAGTGAATTATGATAAGTGGTACCAGCATTAAATGTTGGAATAGTGTTCGTAAGGTGGTACACTGTGTGTGGCTTTGGAATCAAAACAAACTAAGACATCTTGTGAAATAAATTATTGTTTATCATTCAAAAGAGAATTGTATTGAACACAGTAAAAACAGACATAGGCATATCATCAACTGTTTTGTTACTAATAACATCATTGGTATTGTTGCAATTCAATCATATAATTTACTTTCGATGCAGTTTCAAACTTGCATACAATAATTACACCAGTATTTCTGATCGCAGATCTACAAAATACTGGCATGTTACATAGAGCTTTAATCATATAGCAGATAGTCCTACCATCTATATTATAATTCATTAGATATAGGTCATGCATACAGGTTCATTATTATATTATAACTCATCACAAACAATCAGCTTAATTTCCCACTTGTAAAACTTTGTCTCAGTTATGCATTTCAAAAAGTTTTCAAATATACATAGTATATACCATTAGTTCATGCCAGTTAACACAGCACAACCACATTTTATATAGTGATCAATTAAGACATAATTTAAGTCACACGTGTACAATTATCCATATCTGTTACCGTGACAGTTACAGTGTCGTAATACCGGCGAGTTTTGGGACTAGGAGTTGATGTGGAGTTGTCATACAGCTCAGCTTTTGAGGGTCGAGTCTGGGTGAGTTCTGAGCCATACCGCAATGCTTTGCTCTCTGGACTCTCTCTTAAGCACAGGGAGCATTTGGGCATTCGATGACAGCGAAGCAGACGACGGAAAGCATTGCGGAAGTCCCTGTTGAAGAACGCATAGATAATGGGGTTTAGGGCGGAGTTGAAGTAACCCACCCAGAATAACGTGGAGATGACAACGTCCGGCGTCTCAAATCCAATCATCATAGAACTGACATACCAAGTAAAGAAGGGAAGCCAACAACACAAGAAACCCCCCATGATAATCCCGAGGGTCTTTGCAGCTTTGTGTTCCCTTTTCAGCTTCTTCCTATCTTGCTGAATACGAGAATTACTCAGGTTGGCCCCGCCATTTCTTTTGTTGTTGTTAAGTTGTTCTGAACTAGGGTTGGGTATCTTGGTGAGTTTCATAATCTGCTTTTCCTGCTTACGCGCCTCACGGTAAATCTTTGCATACACAAACACCATGATAAAAGTAGGAATCCAAAATGATATGGAAGATGAAATCATTGCATAAACTTTATTAACTATGAACGTGCATTGATGTGTGTTAGATTCCAACTGTTCCTTTTGCTCCTTCGTTGTATACCATCCTAAATGAATTGGGATGTGTGATATAAGAGATGAAACGGTCCAAGTCAATGTAAGCATTAGAGCTACCGCTTTTTTCGTTATGCGGCTTTCATAATGATAGGGATCCATTATTGCGATATATCTATCCATACTAATACAACACAGATGGACTAAGGAAGCAGTGGAAAACAGGACATCATTGGCATTGAATATATCACACATAATTCGACCAAACATCCACTGGCCTGCGAGTTCCTGTATAGCATTGAACGGCATGACTAGCACTGCCACAACAAGGTCGGCAAATGCCAATGACACAATGAAAGAGTTAGCGATAATCCGTAATCGTTCAAATCTGAAAACACTGATTATGACTAGCAGATTGCCAAATACTGCAGCAACCATGATGAAAGTCATAGGAACAGCTTTAAGGGCAGTTACCCATGATGGGACAGGCTCTGTTGATGTAAGCACTGTCCCATTGTTTGTGCTATTCCAAGTAGGTGTCAGTGCTTGCAGGTTTTCCATGTTATTTGCAGCTCCTAGTCCAAAATCATAAAGTGTTGGACTTGCCGATCCCATCTTATTCATCTTGAATATTGAGACATAATCCAAGTTTTTCCATTATCCCACTCTTGTGTAGCACCAAATTCATAACAATGACACTGTTGTACTTGAGATGTAGATGCATTTTGCTGATACAAAGGTTGTGACTTATTAGACGCAACTTGAAATATAGATATTCTTGTACATAAGCTATCCATGCTTTTGTGGACACATATCACTCAAAAGGCCCAACTTAAAATAGGCCTTGATATAAAAGAATATGTTTCAGAAACACTGACTATACACCACAGCAGAAACATTCACGTTTATCCTCCAGTGGAGTTGGTACGAATGTTTCCAATAATAACGATTCACTTCTTCAAATTTTTCCTGCAGACTTCATTGTTTAGCTTTGGTATCCCTCTGGCAACCTAAAACACAGAACAAGATAGAGTTAGACATATGAATGCTTTAAATCATTACAGTGAAGGAATACAATAATATTGATGATATGTCTTCTATGCATATTTTATGTCAGTTTCAATAGAATTCTAAAACGTAAATTAACTATTTTTCGCTTTTCGTAGAGTGAGAGCTATGGAAAAAGCCCTATCAGCCTCTGGAGACAAGCCCCTTTTGTACTCCTATAAAACCATGTATCTTTCACTTACAAAGCACTTTATTGAGCAACCAAAATAGCTTGGGAGAATATTATCATATTTCAATCTTGCAGTTCATGCTTATCTCCATCTGTCCACTTATTGTTATCACAAAATAAAGTCTGCTATTGTCATGATATCTCAATTGAGCAATATCAATTAAATGCAACAGACTGGCCTCATAAAATTTTGGATTAAGCTCAATTTTTTCACCAGAAAGGCAACCTCAGATTGACAGTTGTTGTATATAACTAGTTATTCATTTTTTCAATATATGTCTGGCCCCGTCAAAACAAAAGCTCTTCAATTTCAAATGGACTATCAAATATTTATTCCAGCAGTTTGGTGATATATCCCAGTCTGAGAGACTCATGATTAATGTCTCCCCACCAGCCACCAGATTTAGCATCATAACACAAGTGTGAACCACAATGTTCACTTGGCACCACCACCATCACAGTTTGTCATTAGTCATGCAGGTGGATGCCTACAACAGACAGCAAGTCCTAGGGAAACCTGCTAAATTCCTCAGTGGCATTTGCCAGCACAGCATTCATAATACAACATAAGGTTACTAAGAACACCCATTTGTTCACAACAGGAACATTACCCAACTAATAGTTCCTCTACTTCAGTGACATCCATATAATCGATTACAGAAACAAGACATTGTCAAAAAACGTCTTATATATAAATCTGATTGGTATCTGGCTTTAATATTATGCTCTGATAAAACTTAACTTCAATGGACAACTTATGGCTCCTCTTTTATTTATGGCTAATTAAACAGAGTTCAGGTCATATTAGTTCAACCCACTATGATTAAACAGACTTTGTCTCATTTAATAGACTTGGAATACAATATATTGGGTTATTTCATCTCTCAGGTGGTCCTAGGAATACTTGCTGCATGGTAAGTCTTTAATAAACACATGGGATTATAAATGATATATATCTTTCAGATGCATGGGTTATAATATCCATAAAATCTCTTCTCTGGCTAAACTTGCAACTCCACAACTGCTTGTTAGTTGCTTATGAAGCTGCTGGTCCAAAGGCTATGGATGAAAAATTCCGAAAGTCAGAAGTGCTTCATAGAATTTGATTGTTATAATTTTCCATGAGAGATGCCAATTAAGAAACACTTATGTCACATCCTATAGTAGCTAATAGACAAGTTTATAGTGACATTTCTGAACCAAAACAAACTTTTTCAAATTATGACCAAGATGTATTACTGACCTTTTCCACTTAATTGATTATAGTTGACGCTTTAAGAAATTTGTGCTGCTCCTGAAAAGAGAAGAGATATTGCTGAGTCAAATTCAATTTCAGGTTGTCACATATGAAAAATTGGTGGTAGGATTTAAGAAATAAAGCTTCTGAGCAACCATAATAGATATAGGCCTAATGTGTGATCGATTTGCATACGCATAATACACAATTTATTTGATGCTAAAGCATAGATTTTTCTAAGGGTGGTGAGAACAGCAAACTAACAAGCAGATAACTATTCACTCTTGAGGCTTGAAATTTTGTCAGATAAAGGTTAATACAATGAATATTCATCTAACAGTACTAAAATCACATTGCTTAATATCCAATAGCTATGTCATTCTTGCTGGATGTCGGTAGTAGATTGTAAATTCAGCACAAGTCTCAAGTAAAGGATAATAAAATGTGTTCTCATTTTTCACTGCCCATTGCCTGCTCATTTCTTAAGCTTTAGAAAAGTCTGTAAATATGATTGAGCAATTGCCTACAAAAAGCTTTCAATGGACTATAAGAAAGCTTGGTGGTTGCCGCTGAACTGCAGACTCTGCAGACCAATATGTCACATCTGATGTGAAGCATAGACTTGCCGACTGGTCAATAAGTGGCCCATAGCTGTCAATAGCACATGGCATTAGGGAGTAATCATATTGAATCAATGCAAAACTGAGACATCCTGCCTGAGCTGTCAAACTAAATTTACAGTGCTACTTTTTGAATGTGGATTCAGGAACATTTTGCTTTAAATGATGGCAATTCTCTTTTTTTGCAAACAAAAGGAAACTATTCAGTCATACTATAAACTGCTGTACTATTAGCAGACCAGAGGCAAAGGAACATGAATTAAAAAGTACAGGGATACCAGCTGTTGCAATGAGGCAAACATACCTGATGCTGAGCTAACACTCTTTACTACTGTCTTGACAAGAGCCAATTTCTCTCTGCAGCAAGATAACCTCTTGGGTTTAGACATCAATGCAGTGGACCATGCTGTGTAGGGAGAAGAGGGGATTAATGAGGGGCTAAAGGATTTGATGCTTGATTTGCCGGAAAAGTTATGAAAAGGCATGTTTTACTAAAGTTTGGTTTTTTAATGTCCTCGGGCGATATTCATTTAGTGTGCTCAGTCAAATAATGGTTGTTATAATCTTTATGTGTTTGATAGCTGAATTAGAAACAAAACAATCTTATTCAGATACACCTTCAAAATTGTTATAATTTTGCTTAACATTTGTTGGTTTGTCCACTTTCAAAGCGGCACCTTGCCGTTTATGTAGTCCATCTATGACATACTTTGAAGATGGTACTCCTAGCAATAGGTTCAGAAAAAGATCTTGCCAATAAATCGCAACTGGGGAGTCAACACAGCAGAGGGATTGCTAATAATAGATTGCTTACAGGCTTGCCCTCCCAGGTCCAGTTCAAGACCTGCTTGTCAGATATTAGTAGAGACAGCACTTTAAGCAAGTGCTGGAGGACAATGTGACCGGGGGGTCTTTCTAACACTTGTTGGCTAATGACAGTTACAGCAACACTACGAAAGCTTTTACATGTATGCCTGACTTCATTCATCTCCTTATGTTTGTCCAGGCAACAACAGTTACTCAAGTAATTTTCCAGTGGAGCCCAACAGGTTTTGGTTTTGCAACTTGCAATTTATCGACTCAAGAGTGTAAAAAATTTGATTACTTGTGTTTATATTTTTAAGCTACAGTCTAAAATCATAACATTTAACATCAGCCATTGCACTCTTTTCCAAAATAAGAAATATGTCATCATTTCAACCAGTACAAGCAGTTGTCATTGTGGTGAAAAAAGAGAAGATGTTTTCAGGGTGTTTCAAGAGGGGTGCACAAACAAAAGAAAAATATCCTAAAACATCCATATACTGGGTTTATCTGTGCATTTCTTTATCAGGATCTATCTGAACTTGATATACTAGTTTTGGCATCAATTACGGCATTTCCCATGATACCCTTGGTGCAGCGCAAGGTCTGATAAACAGCAATTGGTAAGTCTTAGGGCCCTGCACGGGACTAGATTTTTGTCTCACTCCCGCCCGTTCTTTCCAAATCTGCTCCCGTTCCCGTCCCGTTCTAGGCATTACAATGATAAAATTTTCCGAATTTTGACCCACTCCCGCCAAATTTTGTCAGGTTCAGTCCCGTTCCCGTCCCGTGCAGGGCCCTAGTAAGTCTGTCCACAACCAGATTTTGCTAGTTTGCGAAATGGTACAGAGCAGTCCATCTTGTACATTCCATCCAAAATTATGCATCTTCAGCTTACTGCACATTTACAATTGCGACTTCATAAGTAGGGAGCGAGGGGCATCATTCCCCCTTTTTCCCAGGTCCTCCTAGACCCTAGATCCGGCCATGGGAGTCACGGATACATGCAGTGTGCAGTTGAGCCTCATCCAATGAAAATATCCCATGACTTCTAATAGTATCGATTTACAAGCCCAAATATGTAATTCACTACATTCACCAAGATGACTAAAATGTCTCTTGCACCCAACAATTACAGTCCCATTTGACAGTTCAAGTGTTGTTGATAGGATGTGGTTCAAACAAAATGCAATCAGAACATGATTGGCCTGCAATCTCATACTCGCCCGTGAGCATTCTGAGGTGTTTCTGCCCTCTTAAGAATTGCCGTGCAAGGTAAACTTCCTGATGTGCATTTCATCTCCAGGTCTCTAAAGACAGAAAATTGATGGGTCCAGTACACAAGAAATCACTGCGATGTGCACAGAAAAGTGCAGTTACAAACTTCTCAAGTTGCCGAATGTCAATATTTCATTATCATGTGTACCGAAAGAAGAAGATTTCAACATGCCATACAAATAGGACTCCTCTCCAGCAACGGCAGTTGTTTCCATAAGGCGAAATAAGAATAAAGATAAGGTAATATATATTCTATATAATTATCTTATACATATTTTTCTTCAAGAATATTGAAAGTTAATATCAAACGTTTCAAATGCTTCTTATTATATAGGCATGATCAATATCATACAGACTTGATACCAGTGGGAAACAATGAATATATACATGAAGAAAGTCTGCTTATACTATGCTAGAGAGCAGGATATATCAGTTCTATATTTCTAATGCTGTATTATCTTAACCAAGCCTCACCTTCTCCTCTCATATCATTTGCAGTACTCTCCACACTAAGACCCTTCATCAGGGGACTAATAATGGCTACTCAAGGGAAGTCATTTGCAAAGTGGCTTGACTTCAAGATTGTGCCTAGCGACCAGTGCTAGCCCAACAGTATCCAATGAAAATCTTCTTGCAATATCTTTCTTGTACCATATATTTTGTTTTGCCTTTTTCAAAAGCTGATCTCATTATTTAATTGATTCAATGTTTTTTTTTCCTCTGGCTGTTGGCTCAAAATTATAAATTGTATTGAAAAGTGTTGTATATTATCATTATTGCTATTTTTGACTCTCTCTCTAAGCTGTTGGTTCGAACATTTTGTTCATATGGAAGCCCCCTCACTCCGACAAAGCAAAATCAGAATACATGTGTATCTATCGTCAGGACCATTGGGAGAATATTTGGATAGTAAGACAGACCTAAAAGATGCCAGGCAATTTTCCTGTGACATCAATAATTAATTTTACAAAGACAAACACAAACAAGTAATGGTGTGGAAATTAAGTCTGCAGTTATTCAGTTAATAATTAAAACTTTTCATCAGACATAAAAGAGTATTGCTCACATTGAGCTTTCAGCTATTTCTCATAATAACCAAAAGTTTTAAAATGATGACTGGCTGTGTTGTTGTTGAGTCGACATAGTGATACTTGCTGTTATTGGTGTGCAGGATATACACAATAAACTTGTAAAATCTGTTTAAGTGACTCAACAGGGAATCCATACCACCACTCACCTCTCCTAAATTGAATACCCTAGTAATGTTCAAAGATTGATGTCTTGCAGGAGTTGAAAGTCAAAGACCTTTTTTCCAAGTTTAAGGGGTGAAAAGACTCGTATAATGGGACCCCGAGAGGACATATAGCCAAATGAATCACCCTGCGTCTGGGAGGATATAGTGCTAAAAAGAAGATGCTATAGTTGCCAAGACTGGTTCAGACAAGTAGCTGAACTATGGATTGGCTGACAAGCTATACAAATTAAAGCTATATATTTCTCAATTGAATTACTTATTTGTATGTGAAATAGTATGATGTGCATTTCTCATCTGGGTTGCCCAAAAACAAACTCTGGGTCTTTCCAATATCCTGTCATCTTTTAGATCTGTAAAAAAAATTTCATGGATTCAAGGTAATACGTTTGTACAAGTATGTCTCTTGAAGCCTCTAATTAACTCAAGTCTTTTTGAAGAATCTGGATATCAGGTTCTGTTTTAAAGTTACTAGGCCTACATTGATTATAAAGGCTACTGCCACTTACGGAAACAATCTCATGGTGTAAGTAAATTTTATAGAGGCTGGTAATTGGACTGATGGAATTTAAATTGAAACATAGCAGTCAGTTGAATTGGGCTAAAGTGAACATCTAAAGTCACTACACTTGCATTGCACCGCCCTGAAGTGAAGACACGCACGCTTGAAGTTAAACAGAAAATCCTAATTGAATTATTGTGGCCTGGTTGCTAAGTTCCACAAAACTATAGGACAACCAGTGTATGTGTATAGACTGCTCAAGCACTGCAGTGACCATAACTAGAGATTTCCAAGACCTCTGGAGGACTGATTTGTTCTTTTCAATAAACATTGTTGTTGTATGATGGTCTCTATTAAGATTAACTCAAAGAATCAATAGTATTATGCCTAATAATACAGATATTTTGCCATTAGTCCCAGCCCAAGAAAGTACGGTTTGCAAGTACATAAATTACTTTCTTGGGCTGTCTCATTGGCAGGTCTTCTTGGGGTGCAAAAGAGACCTTTTCAAAGTCATTTTGGGCATATTGGATGTCACCTTGTGGCTTTAAGTGATTGACTCCAAGCTTGGCCCATGATGACTTCCAGGTATAGGCCTGACGATTAATTCCAGGGCAAATTTAATCTCTTTCAATTTGAATGCCAATGTTTCCAAATAAATCGAACTGCCATAAAGTGATTGCTAAACTCATGGTCAGCCACAGGGTATCTCATGGCCAAGGTTTTCTGGGAATATGTCATATTCCTGGGTTAGCTAAGAGTGGTTATTGTATTTGACACTTCTATGCAGTGACCTCGAGCTGTACAGTTTTATGAATTCATGTGGTTACTCCAAGGTTTGCCATAGAACATATATAGATGTTGCATAGTTTGAATTTTTTGCTCTGCAACTTACATATATAGCGACCGATATTCTATGCATAAATAAACCTTTAGACAGGGACTACATACAATCATACACAATCTGTAGTTGTTCAATGGCACATCAAACTAGAACAATCTCATTCTTGTGGTTCTCAATCTGTTGGTTTTCTTTGATTGTATTTGTAGACAAATTTACACAGAGGACAGGACTGACTTATAAGGCCTTATAAAACCAACTTGCCTCATTTGACCCCATACAATGAGTGCATGTCACACCCTAACAAGAGACCATTCACCGTGAGAGACTGCTTTATAACTGGGAGGGAGGGTCTCATAATGCAGGAAACACTGTATATAGATCACATTTACCTTTCCACATAATAAAATAGACTAGGGCTAAATTTTCCCTTTAAGGACCATCCTATACATAAATGAAGCATCACTCAGTGGAAAAACATAACATGTTAAAAAAGGGTGGTTTGTCTCATGGATGTCGAATCTTTTTGGACAATTTACTGAATGAGACTAACTTTTTCCTGAAACTTTGGAATGTTATTTCTATATCCTTTGTTTTGCTATACTCAGCTATACAATATGAATATGTGCTCTGCGGTAGGAAGGAATTTGCAAAATTGTGGGCAATTTACATTCAAAGCTCTGCTCAAAAGTCACACTCAGAAAATAAAAATGTCACTATGCAGTAAAGAGCTTCGGTAAAAGGAGATCTGACAAGTCGAAAGGTTGACATTTGAGAGGTGAAAGGCAATTTGTGACAAGAAAAACATATCCGTTATGAAATCAGACTGTGCAATCGTCCTGTGACGCTGCTTGACAGTGGTGTGCATTGTGCAAACAAGCAGTTAGTTTATCGGTTCACCTTTGGATAGTGATTTTGGCCCTAGAGTGTGACTTTGCACAAAATAAGGCGCCGAAAGTTTATGGCAACACGCTGTGAGTCAGCCTGTTATACTTCTAAGCTGGTTATATGCTGTTGAAGATCAAATAACTCTGAATGACAAGGATTTTTGGCTGTGTCATATATATATATATGACATTTAAAGTTACAATGCAAGCACATGATAGAGTGTGCACCAAAGTATATGAACAAATCCTTTTATAAAAGAATCAAGCTACGAAAATCAATATTCAATCAATCCAGCCACATGTGATGTTTGAATGCACTTGGATGTTTAACCTAAGTCTATGTCATCCCAGACTGCAATCAGCCTCAGGATGCCAATATCAAGGGTTTGGCAAGTTGTCAATAGTTCTTTGAAAATAAAGAAGACATTGATTGCCCGGACACTTTCCTTTTTATTTTCCACTGCCGATCAGTTCAATTTTTAATGAAAAATCACAATCATTTTTCATTTGTTATCCAAAATTGAAATATCAGAAAAAATCATATGGCTTGTGGCATAGTATTGTGTACTGTGGCTTTTTTCAGACAAAACGGCTAATATTTCGACATGATGTTTCATTTGGACATGGCATGTACCTGACCGACTAGAGGAGAATGGGTAGTTTTCAGAAAAATATATGGCTTGCTTTGTGTTGGCCGAATTTGTTAATCACCATATATCAAAATTCTGCCAAAAAAAAACAACATTTTTCGCTTTGTTTATAGTAGGTACATTTTATAGAGTCTATAGTAAATAGACTGATATAATTTAAATAGGAATAGCAATCAGTTGAATTGGACTAAAGTGCTTCATCTAAAGTCACTACACTTGCATTTGCACCGCCCTGAAGTGAAGACATGCAAGCTTGAAGTAAAACAGAAAATCCTAATGAATTATCGTGGCCTGGTAGCTAAGTTCCACAACACTATAGGATAGCCAGTGTATGTGTATAGACGGCTCAAGCACTGCAGTGACCATAACTAGAGATTTCCAGGACCTCTGCAGGACTGATGTGTTCTTTGCGATACACAATGTTGTTGTATGCTAGTCTCTATTAAGATTAACTGAAAGAATCAATGCTATTATGCCTAATAATATAAATATCTTGCCATTGGTCCCAGCCCAGGAATGTATGGTGTGCAAGTACATATTGCTCTCTTTGGCGGTCACATTGCCAGGTCTTCTTGGGTGCAAAAGAGACATTTTCAAAGTCATTTTGGGAAAACTGGCTGTCACTTTTTGCTTTAAGTGATTGACTCCAGGCTTGGCCCATGACAACTTTCAGGTATAAGACTAATGATTAATTTCCAGAAAAACAATCTTTATCAGTTTGGCAGCCAATGTTTCTAAATAACCTGAACTGCCAAAAAGTTATCTCTAAACTCATGGTCAGCCACAGGGCATCTCATTGCCAAGGTTTCATCTGGGAATATGTCACATTCCTGGGCATGCTAAGAGTGGTTATTGTATTTGACACTTCTATCAGAATTGTGATATAAATCACTGTCACAATTGGCCATGCAGTGACCTCGAGCTGTACAGTTTTATGAATTCATGTGGTCACTCCAAGGTTTGCCATAGGACATATATAGATGTTGCATAGTTTGTATTTTTTGCTCTGCAACTTACATACATAGCGACCGATATTCTATGCATAAATAAACCTTAGACAGGGACTACATACACAATCTGTAGTTGTTCAATGGCACATCAAACTAGAACAATATCATTCTCGTGGTTCTTTATCTGTTGGTTTTCTTTGATTTTATTTGTAGACAAATTTACACAGAGGACAGGACTGACTTATAAGGCCTTATAAAACCAACTTGCCTCATTTGACCCCATACAATGAGTGCATGTCACACCCTAACAAGAGACCATTCACCGTGAGAGACTGCTTTATAACTGGGAGGGAGGGTCTCATAATGCAGGAAACACTGTATATAGATCACATTTACCTTTCCACATAATAAAATAGACTAGGGCTAAATTTTCCCTCTAAGGACCATCCTATACATAAATGAAGCATCACTCAGTGGAAAAACATAACATGTTAAAAAAGGGTGGTTTGTCTCATGGATGTCGAATCTTTTTGGACAATTTGCCGAATGAGACTAATTTTTTCATGAAAGTTTGGAATGTTATGTCTATATCCTTTGCTTTGCTATACTCAGCTATACAATATGAATATGTGCTCTGCGATTGAAAGGAAATTGCAAAATTGTGGGCAATTTACATTCAAAGCTCTGCTCAAATGTGACACTCGGAACATAAAAATGTCACTATGTAGTAAAGAGCTTCGGTAATAGGAGATCTGACAAATCGAAAGATTGCCATTTGAGAGGTGAAAGGCAATTTGTGGCAAGAAAAAACATATCTGTATATGAAATCAGATCTGTGCTATATCGTCTTGTGACGCTGCTTCACGGTGGTGTGCAAACATGCAGTTAGTTTATCAGCACACCTTTAAGTAGTGATTTTGGCCCTAGAGTGTGACTCTGCACAAAACAAGGCACATGCAGTTTATTACAACATGTGTCATGTTTGCCTGTTATACTTCTAACCTGGTAATCTGCTGTTGAAGATCCAATAACTCTGAAAGACAAGGATATTTGGCCGTGACATGTACAACTTTTAAGTTCCAATGCAAGTACAACATACAGTGTACAATAAAGTATATGAATAAATCCTTTCATAAAAGAACCAAGCAGAGAAATCAATATTCAATCAATTCAGCCACATACATGTGATGTTTGAAAGCACCTGGATGTTCAGCTAAAGTCTATGTCCTCCCAGACTGCCATCGGCCTAAGAATGTCAATATCAAAAGTTCGGCAAATTGTCGATAGTTCCTTGAAAATAAAGAAGACCGCTATATAGAAGACCGCTATATAGATGACCTTATCAGTCTAAACAATACGGTTTTTGAGAGATACCTTCACAAAATTTACCCACCAGAGCTCTCAATAACCAAGGAAACACAATCTGATAAGAAAGCTTCTTATTTGGACCTTCTTATAACAGTCCAGGATAACCAATTCCACACTAAATTATATGACAAAAGGGATGACTTCAACTTCAAGATTGTCAACTATCCATATCCTGTTGCATCTAATATTCCAGAAAAGCCAGCTTATGGTGTCTATGCTTCTCGCATCATCAGTTTTGCCAGGGCTTGTGATCATTACCGTGATTTCTCAGTGAGGCACATTTCATTATGTGATTCTCTCCTCAGGCAGGGATATAAATATAGGTTTTTATGCAAACAACTTTGCAGTGTTTACAAAAAACACGAAACAGTGTTTATTAAATATGCAAAGTCCATCGAAGAGATTAAAGAAGAGATTCCTCTTCCGGTGATGGCATGTAGTACTCGTTTTGTGACAGTCAGGTCTCCACCCAGAAGCTCTAGTTCTTAGATTTCCATTCCAGGGTCTTGTGTGGGAGGAGATGGAAGGTTGGACGTCCTTAAAGGCCTTAACATCACATGTGAGTCCTAAGTCTCACACCTCGTTACACCTGACTCTGGTTTCTTTTGGTATAATTCCCCTGCCCTTTGCCAAGTCAGGTTCTGCGATCTCAACACTTCGTAATTCACCAGACAATTTGTTACATTTTTTCTCTTGTAATTTTATGTGTAATATAATTGATTGCAATGACACTTTACTTCTAATTTTCAACTGCCGATCAATTCAACTTTTAATGAAAAAATCACAATCATTTTTCACACCAAAACTGAAATATCAGAAAAATTCATAAGTGCCATATATGCAAATAGATGTCAGCAACACTGGAATAATTCCACTTACAATATACTATAGGCCAAGGGAAGTCACAAATGAATAGAGAGCAATAATTATATAATATTGGTCAGGGAGGTGTGAAAACAAACCCTTTCCGAACTGAGATTGTACCTTGTACCCTCGTGCTGAACAGCTTTTCCCCTCTTCTCTTTTCTTAGATGACATACCAAGGTCTCTAAAGTTTGCATGACCAAACCAGGAACTCTCCATATACAAAGCCTTGAGAAATTATAATTACTAGGGCTTTGCCTTTTTGTACTCGCCGAGATCCAAAAAAGGAAAACCGGTGACCACATTTACTTGGGACTATTACTCTACTAGTTACTCTGGGATAATCAAGACAAGATGCTGGCAATAACAAAATTCTTGTTTTTATTCTGAAGACGTTTTCAATTCAGAAGATATATATTTTATTTTTGACAGCCTTGTGTATGATAAAAATGTGCATGACACTATCATGAGCGTACAATTTGTGTTCTAATATATTCCCACAGATAAAAATAATAAATATCTGAAAAATACCAAGCTAGGTAACAATATTTTCTGAAAGTCAGTGTAGTTTGTTAATGCACTATGCAACATAGCTGCCTATGGTTTGAATATGCTTTACAATGAGTTGAGAAATCATGGTATGTGGGGAAAATGTATTTGTTTAGTGGAATCAGGATAATGCCCTACAAAGATGTATAATTTTATTGTTATTGCGTTACAACAAAGGTTTCAATAAAAGCAGACCTTAAATATTTAAAATGAATGTGAATATATTAATGAATGTAAATTTTGATGATTTGACTAATATAAATACAGATATGATACAATTTATATTCTTTGTACAATGGTGCTGTTATTCTTTTATGCAAGGATGTCTCTGATTTTAGAAAATAGAAAGAACTAAGGCTTACAACTGGTCCTTGAGGTAATCCTGAGGGTCAGTCAGTCTGAGAGCCATTCAAGGGGACGGTCTCTTCCCTCAGCTCTGGTACAGTGTAAGTGCCATATGGTGACAAACTCTTGCAAACATGGAAAAAATAAAGACAGCACAGGCATCGAATGAGTTGTTCAAAATATTTTGGGTCATGTACTGTGAATACACCTCTTCCTGCCAGATGGTAACCGCCTTTTTTCCAGCAACGTAAAGTGATATTTTCCTTAGTAGCAATGCTTCTTATGGCTACAAAATCAGAAATTATTTTTCTCAAAAAAACCAAGGGGTCCAATAATGTAAGCACCATTGTACAATCGGATAGAGATGTGGACTATAGCAAGACCTTGTTCACACATGATACAGATTCTTGCACAAACAAAGAGAAAGGCATCTCCAGGATCTAAAAATGACCTGAATGGCACAAAACAAATATTTACCTTGAGCAGAAAGTACTGCTGGCAGTAACAGATGCTTCCTGCAACAATGTTGGTTTTGGTGAGCAAATATTTGATTGTGATGTAGCCAAATTGCCACCAGATACAGATATTGGATGCCAGGGACATTGTTTGCCTTTTTTAGTTGTTTGTTACAATATGACAGGGACCAGACTAATAGCAGAGAAAACACAGTCCACTTGAGCAGTGCCCGGACTAACTGGCCCTCCCGATTGCCGAAAGATGTAGGCCTTAGATCTTCCTGACTGCACCCAGGCCATTCTACAGAAATTGACATACATGTTTTTGTATGATATCACTGACATGAACAAGGAAGAGCAAAATATTTGCATATCTGTCTCCATTTGAATATATTTACATTGCCGATAATTTGTTGGATTCTGGCTATCGACGAGTATCAATTACACTGGTCAACATTGATTTTGCTACCTGAGGAAAAATAATATTAATATTAATTATACCAGACAATAGGTGCCAAATTTCGATTGAAATGCACTGCTTAAATAATTTTGACATATACAACGTATTCCAGCAAGATCATAAACATTTCATGATTATAATTTAACCAAGTTGTCAAAAGTATATTATTTTACCAAAGACTAAAATTAAATATGTTATGGTGCAGAATGCACAGTACAAACTTGTATAGTCTGTCAAGTAAAGTAACTCAGCAACGTAACTCAGCAGTGAATCCATACCACCACTCAACCAATATGCTTAATTTCAAATATTCAAGTTGACATATCACATTTCTTTTACATGTGAATTGCCCTGAAGGCTGATTATTTGCCAAATATTGACTAAGTCATGACTAAAAAATCTGATGACCTAGAGAACCTCTGATTTCCAATTTGGAATCGGCATGAATTTAGCAGGTAGCAGCCTGAATTTTTTTTTTTTTTTTGGTTGACCAGTGAATTATGATAAGTGGTACCAGCATTAAATGTTGGAGTAGTGTATTCCTAAACCCACCCCCAACCTTGCAGAACGGGAGCATACAATAATAATTATGTAGACCCTAAGACAAGTTTCATTCCCTCTATAGTGCATCAGCTGTCTGATACCATATATGGTTTGTATTGCCTTTTTTTCAAAACTTTTTAAATATTTGATTGATTTAATGCAGTCTATTTTTCCGCAAGCTTTGGCAATGAATTATAAATCAAATTGACAAAATAATGTGGTACAAGTGCTGATTTTTATCAGCAGCAGTTACAATATTTTGTGTGTGGCAGCCTACGTTAACCTACAAAAAAGAAATTGAGAATCACTGTTTTGTGCAGACATTAAATGTTAGAGTACTGTATTTCTAAACCCCCCCCCCCCAACCTTGTAGAACTGTAGCAAAGTTACTGAGACAAGTTTGAGTCCCACCATAGTGCAAGATTTTAGGTGGCACACAGTGTGTGACTTAAAAATCAAAACAAACTAAGTTATCTTGTGAAATAAATTATTGTTTATCATTCAAAAGAGAATTGAATTGAACACAGTAAAAACAGACATAGGCATATCATCAACTCTTTTGTTAGGCTACTAATAACATCATTGCTATTGTTGCAATTCAATCATATAATTTACTTTCGATGCAGTTTCAAACTTGCATACAATGATTACACCAGTATTTCTGATCTCAGATCTATAAAATACTGGCACATTACATAGAGCTTTAATCATATCAGATAGTTCCTACCATCTATATTATAATTTATTAGATATAGGTCATGCATATAAGTTCATTATATAATATAACTCATCGCAAACAATCAGCTTAATTTCCCATTTACAAAACCTTTTGTCAGTTATGCATTTCAAAAAGATTTTCAAATATACATAGTATATACCATTAGTTCATGCCAGTTTACACAGCACAACCAAATTTCTTTACAGTGATTAATTAAGACATGATTTAAGTCACACGTGTACAATTATCCTTATCAGTTACAGTGACAGTTACAGTGTCGTAATACCGGCGAGTTTTGGGACTAGGAGTTGATGTGGAGTTGTCATACAGCTCAGCCTTTGAGGGTCGAGTCTGGGTGAGTTCTGAGCCATACCGCAATGCTTTGCTCTCGGGACTCTCTCCTAAGCGCAGAGAGCATTTGGGCATTAAGTGACAGCGAAGCAGACGACGGAAAGCATTACGGAAGTCCCTGTTGAAGAACGCATAGATAATGGGGTTTAGGGCGGAGTTTAAGTAACCCACCCAGAATAATGTGGAGATGACAACGTCCGGTGTCTCAAATCCAATCATCATAGAACTGACATACCAAGTGAAGAAGGGAAGCCAACAACACAAGAAACCCCCCATGATAATCCCCAGGGTCTTTGCAGCTTTGTGTTCCCTTTTCAGCTTCTTCCTATCTTGCTGAATACGAGAATTACTCAGGTTGGCCCCGCCATTTCTTTTGTTGTTGTTAAGTTGTTCTGAACTAGGGTTTGGTATCTTGGTGAGTTTCATAATCTGCTTTTCCTGCTTACGCGCCTCACGGTAAATCTTTGCATACACAAACACCATGATAAAAGTAGGAATCCAAAATGATATGGAAGATGAAATCATTGCATAAACTTTATTAGTAACGGACGTACATTGATGTGTGTTAGATTCCAGCTGTTCCTTTTGCTCCTTCGTTGTATACCATCCTAAATGAATTGGGATGTGTGATATAAGAGATGAAACGGTCCAAGTCAATGTAAGCATTAGAGCTACAACTTTTTTCGTTATGCGGCTTTCATAATGATAGGGATCCATTATTGCGATATATCTATCCATACTAATACAACACAGATGGACTAAGGAAGCAGTGGAAAACAGGACATCATTGGCATTGAATATATCACACATAATTCGACCAAACATCCACTGGCCTGCGAGTTCCTGTATAGCATTGAACGGCATGACTAGCACTGCCACAACAAGGTCGGCAAATGCCAATGACACAATGAAAGAGTTAGCGATTATCCGTAATCGTTCAAATCTGAAAACACTGATTATGACTAGCAGATTGCCAAATACTGCAGCAACCATGATGAAAGTCATAGGAACAGCTTTAAGGGCAGTTACCCATGATGGGACAGGCTCTGTTGATGTAAGCACTGTCCCATTGTTTGTGCTATTCCAAGTAGGTGTCAGTGCTTGCAGGTTTTCCATGTTATTTGCAGCTCCTAGTCCAAAATCATAAAGTGTTGGACTTGCCGATCCCATCTTATTCATCTTGAATAACGAGACATAATCCAAGTTTTTCCATTATCCCACTCTTGTGTAGCACCAAATTCATAACAATGACACTTTTGTACTTGAGATGTAGATGCATTTTGCAGATACAAAGGTTGTGACTTATTAGACGCAACTTGAAATATAGATATTCTTGTACATAAGCTATCCATGCTTTTGTGGACACATATCACTCAAAAGGCCCAACTTAAAATAGGCCTTGATATAAAAGAATATGTTTCAGAAACACTGACTATACACCACAGCAGAAACATTCACGTTTATCCTCCAGTGGAGTTGGTACGAATGTTTCCAATAATAACGATTCACTTCTTCAAATTTTTCCTGCAGACTTCATTGTTTAGCTTTGGTATCCCTCTGGCAACCTAAAACACAGAACAAGATAGAGTTAGACATATGACTGCTTTAAATCATTGCAGTGAAAGGATACAATAATATTGATGATATGTCTTCTATGCATATTTTATGTCAGTTTCAATAGAATTCTAAAACGTAAATGAACAATTTTTCGCTTTTCCTAGAGTGAGAGCTATGGAAAAAGCCCTATCAGCCTTTGGAGACAAGCCCCTTTTGTACTCCTATAAAACCACGTATCTTTCACTTACAAAGCACTTTATTGAGCAACCAAAATAGCTTGGGAGAATATTATCACATTTCAATCTTGCTGTTCATGCTTATCTCCATCTGTCCACTTATTGTTATCACAAAATAAAGTCTGCTATTGTCATGATATCTCAATTGAGCAATATCAATTAAATGCAACAGACTGGCCTCATAAAATTTTGGATTAAGCTCAATTTTTTCACCAGAATGGCAACCTCAGATTGACAGTTGTTGTATATAACTAGTTATTCATTTTTTCAATATATGTCTGGCCCCGTCAAAACAAAAGCTCTTCAATTTCAAATGGACTATCACATATTTATTCCAGCAGTTTGGTGATATATCCCAGTCTGAGAGACTCATGATTAATGTCTCCTCACCAGCCACCAGATTTAGCATCATAACACAAGTGTGAACCACAATGTTCACTTGGCACCACCATCATCACAGTTTGTCATTAGTCATGCAGGTGGATGCCTACAACAGACAGTAAGTCCTAGGGAAACCTGCTGAATTCCTCAGTGGCATTTGCCAGCACAGCATTCATAATACAACATAAGGTTACTAAGAACACCCATTTGTTCACAACAGGAACATTACCCAACTAATAGTTCCTCTACTTCAGTGACATCCATATAATCGATTACAGAAACAAGACATTGTCAAAAAACGTCTTATATATAAATCTGATTGGTATCTGGCTTTAATATTATGCTCTGATAAAACTTAACTTCAATGGACAACTTATGGCTCTTCTTTTATTTATGGCTAATTAAACAGAGTTCAGGTCATATTAGTTCAACCCACTATGATTAAACAGACTTTGTCTCATTTAATAGACTTGGAATACAATATATTGGGTTATTTCATCTCTCAGGTGGTCCTAGGAATACTTGCTGCATGGTAAGTCTTTAATAAACACATGTGATTATAAATGATATATATCTTTCAGATGCATGGGTTATAATATCCATAAAATCTCTTCTCTGGCTAAACTTGCAACTCCACAATTGCAACTCCACAACTGAAAGTCAGAAGTGCTTCATAGAATTTTATTGTTATAATTTTCCATGAGAGTTGCCAATTAAGAAACACTTATGTCACATCCTATAGTAGCTAATAGATAAGTTAATAATGATATATCTGAACCTAAACAAACTTTTTCAAATTATGACCAAGATGTATTACTGACCTTTTCCACTTAATTGATTATAGTTGACGCTTTAAGAAATTTGTGCTGGTCCTGAAAAGAGAAGAGATATTGCTGAGTCAAATTCAATTTCATGTTTTCACATATGAAAAATTGGCAATAGGATTTAGAAAAAAGCTTCTGAGCAACCATAATAGCTATAGGGCAAGTTGACCTAACTTCAGCCTCTCACCCAACTTCAGCCCCCCTACAGAAAACTCCTTGTAATTAAATTTTGATGAGGCCAAGGTGCCAGTATTTGGGTTTAAAGTTATTGTCAATGTGTTTAGAATAAATTATCAAAAAGTTATGACCATCATAACAATGAATCAGGAATTTTACATGTTTTTTTGGTGGACCGCATTTTGCTTGTTTGGCGACGCAAATACAACGCAAAACGAAAAAAAGTTTGATAAAACGTTAAATCTGTCAGTTGGCTGTACCAATTCACTAAAGCAGGAGCAGCCCAAAAAAGTTTCATCACAAGGAAAAATTAGTAATCTTCCATAAATTTAGTTTTTTTTCAATATTTTCTACTTGATCATTCAATGAATTAGGTGATTTATAGGTCAACTCACCATTGCTTCGCAAGTTTGGTGCAGTAATTTGACAATATAAAGAAACTGGGTAAATGCAACAGATCAGATGTCTCTACATAAACTGACTCTACCAAATCATCAACTTTTGCATGCAATTTGGAAAAAAATATGTGCAATGGTTATCCTACAGGAGATGATTTGTTGGAAAACCCTGCCCTTTTTTGGGGTCACCATGTTTGGCAACTTTTCTTATAAAAAGTGAATTCAGCCCACAATTAATCACTGTCTGGCTAAATCAAATAGCCAGTCAGGTTATTTGAACCCTTGTGAAGGTTCCTGGTTAATTTTTTTCAAGTTGTCTTAAAATTATGCGCTAAAAACATGCTTTTTATTTTTCAAAGTCAAGCAAAATGACAAAAACTTTAATGGGAGGTATGGGTGACAAGGGCACTTTTTTTTGCAATATTTAGGCCTATCAGTGGGTATTTCTCCAAAAGTAATGAAGCTACAGGCATGATATTTTGCAAAGATTCAGTAATCAGTGTCATGTTTCACCAAAGTAAATACTGTGCTGCCATGGCAACTGCTTTGTTGTGTGTACACCTTTGAAATGACACATCGCTGCTCTTTCACTTCTAAAGTGTGTTGATGATGTTGTATTTGACATTGTTTTAAGTGATAAAAGAGACATATTTTGACATGAACGAAGTTTGCACGGGGTGCCCAAGTTCATGTAGGTCGAATATATGAAACAAACTGAATTTGTGTACCTTACTGAAATTTGGGTAATTTCTCACACATACCTCCCCTTAAAAATCCCATTTTTGGTCACATGACCATCCATTGTGACATCACCAAAGCAGAATAACAATGGTGAAGCAATGAAAGATGTTGAAAACTATTCTCTTCACATTTCTGATCAATTAAACATGCATTTGCATGCTTCAATGCAAAATTATTGTACTGTAAAGTCAAAAAGTTGCCAAACAATGGTGAGTTGCGAAGCAATGGTGAGTTGACCTAAGACATGTCAATCTTACCTAACTTCAGCCTCCATGGTCCTAACTTCAGCCCCCATATGACCTAACTTCAGCCCCCAGGTTTCCCAAACTCCAGCCAATACATCTCACATGAGAAGTTTGTTTATTCATCCCTGAATATCTATCTATCTAAAAATTTAATTTTTAAAGCATTTATACATCTGGCATACTGGAATAGACCAGTTGCCTGAACTGGAGTTTAAAATAATTTTTTTCCTCTTTCCGTGAAAACGATGACTTCTTTCCAAGCTTTTTTGAAATACATTTTTGGAGCATTGATTTTTTTCAGACTGTCATGTTTCATATACAGGTAAGTAATTAAGGCCAAATTTAATCATTCTGCTGTTTTTTATGACAGAATAGGATCAATTGGTTGGAGTTAGGTGCGGGGCTGAAGTTAGGTACACCCTAGGCTGAAGTTAGGTACAACACGGCTGAAGTTAGGTACATTTCCCACTATTGTCTTTTGAACACATTTGCACTGCCTTATGAAGCATGTGGTTGTTTTTTTTACAATAAAGTTGTAAAGAGGAGTGAAGGCTGGGGTTAGGTCCATAGCTACAGGTTATTCCCATGAATAGCCAGCCAATGACAAGCGATCAAAAACCAAAGTAGGCTGAAGTTAGGTCAACTTGCCCTAATGTGTGATCGATTTGCATACGCATAATACACAATTTATTTGATGCTAAAGCATAGATTTTTCTAAGGGTGGTGAGAACAGCAAACTAACAAGCAGATAACTATTCACTCTTGAGGCTTGAAATTTTGTCAGATAAAGGTTAATACAATGAATATTCATCTAACAGTACTAAAATCACATTGCTTAATATCCAATAGCTATGTCATTCTTGCTGGATGTCGGTAGTAGATTGTAAATTCAGCACAAGTCTCAAGTAAAGGATAATAAAATGTATTCTCATTTTTCACTGCCCATTGCCTGCTCATTTCTTAAGGCATGGTTTAGCATGGTCCATCTGAAAAGTGACAGCTTTAGAAAAGTCTGTAAATACGATTGAGCAATTGCCTACAAAAAGCTTTAAATGGACTGTAAGAAAGCTTGGTGGTTGCCGCTGAACTGCAGACTCTGCAGACCAATATGTCACATCTGATGTGAAGCATAGACTTGGCCGACTGGTCAATAAGTGGCCCATAGCTGTCAATAGCACATGGCATTAGGGAGTAATCATATTGAATCAATGCAAAACTGGGACATCCTGCCTGAGCTGTCAAACTAAATTTACAGTGCTACTTTTTGAATGTGGATTCAGGAACATTTTGCTTTAAATGATGGCAATTCTCTTTTTTTGCAAACAAAAGGAAACTATTCAGTCATACTATAAACTGCTGTACTATTAGCAGACCAGAGGCAAAGGAACATGAATTAAAAAGTACAGGGATACCAGCTGTTGCAATGAGGCAAACATACCTGATGCTGAGCTAACACTCTTTACTACTGTCTTGACAAGAGCCAATTTCTCTCTGCAGCAAGATAACCTCTTGGGTTTAGACATCAATGCAGTGGACCATGCTGTGTAGGGAGAAGAGGGGATTAATGAGGGGCTAAAGGATTTGATGCTTGATTTGCCGGAAAAGTTATGAAAAGGCATATTTTACTAAAGTTTGTCTTTTTAATGTTCTCAGGCGATATTCATGTAGTGTGCTCAATCAAACAATGGTTGTTATAGCCTTTATGTGTTCGATAGCTGGACTAGAAACAAAACAATCTTATTCAGATACACCTTCAAAATTGTGATAATTTTGCATAACATTTGTTGGTTTGTCCACCTTCAAAACAACATCTTGCCGTTTATGTAGTCCACCTATGACATAATTTGAAGATGGTACTCCTAGCAATAGGTTCAGAAAAAGATCTGGAAAATAAATTGCAACTGGGGAGTCAACACAACAGAGGGATTGCTAATAATATTTTGCTTACAGGCTTGCCCTCCCAGGTCCAGTTCAAGACCTGCTTGTCAGATATTAGTAGAGACAGCACTTTAAGCAAGTGCTGGAGGACAATGTGACCGGGGGGTCTTTCCAACACTTGTTGGCTAATGACAGTTACAGCAACACTACGAAAGCTTTTACATGTATGCCTGACTTCATTCATCTCCTTACGGTTGTCCAGGCAACAACAGTTACTCAAGTAATTTTTCAGCAGAGCCCAACAGGTTTTGGTTTTGCAACTTGCAATATATTGATTCAAGAGTGTACATCATTTGATAACTTATGTTTATATTTTTAAGCTACAGTCTAAAAACATAACATTTAACATGAACCATTGCACTCTTTTTCAAAATAAGAAATAAGTCCCAAACAGTAAAAGCAGTTGTCATTGTGGTGAAAAAAAGAAGATGTTTTCAGGGTGTTTCAAGAGGGGTGCACAAACAAAAGAAAAATATCATAAAACATCCATAATACTGCGTTTATCTGTACATTTTCTGTATCAGAATCTGGACTTGATACACTAGTTTTGGCATCAATTATGGCATTTCCCATGAAACCCTTGGTGCAGCACAAGGTCTGATACACAGCAATTGGTCAGTATGTCCACAACCAGATTTGGTGAGTTTGCGAAATGGTACAGAGCGGTCCACCTTGTACATTCCATCCAAAATTATACATCTTCAGCTTACTGCAAATTTACAATTGCGACTTCATAAGTAGGGAGCGAGGGGCTTTTTTCCCAGGTCCTCCTAGACCCTTGATCCAGCAATGGGTGTCACAGACACATGCAGTGTGCAGTTGAGCCTCATCCAATGTAAATATGCCATGACTTCTAATAGTATCGATTTACAAGCAAAAATGTGTACAATTTAACATGTATCTGTCTACTACTAATTTTTGTCTATTACTGATTTTTTGTCCCAAAATACAGGTTAATAATGATATGATTGATGATTCAAGGTAAAAGATTTGTTGAATTCTGAATATTCAAGCCTTTAGACAGAGATTTAATTAACTGAAGGTGTTTGGAGAATATTAGAAGATCAGGTACTCTCCAAAGTCAATACATTGTTTAGAAAGGCCACTGCTTCTCACCAGAACAAGCTCAAGCTTGAAGTTAAACAGAAAACCCTAATTGAATTATTGTGGCCTGGTTGCTAAGTTCCACAACGCTAAGACAGCCAGCGTATAAGTGCAGACTGCTCAAGCGCTGCAGTGACCAAAACTAGAAGTTTTCAGCACCTCTGCAGCACTGATGAGTTCTTTGCAATAAAATATAATGTTGTCTGGCCTTCAATTTGGACTGTTATTATATAGTGTAATTACTCTGATTATCAATAAAGTCTGTCACGATGAACAGTTTTGAACATGATTTGAAAGATAATCTCAAATTAATGCTTATGCTGTAATTGGTCCCAGGACAGGAAGGCACAGTGTACATGTGCACATTTATATTTCGCTGCATGGTCATACTGGCCCAAAAAGCTAAAGGTCCCCTTCAGGTGAAGAAGAGATATTTTCAAAGTCATTCAGGGCAAATGGCTGTCACTTTGTAGCTTTTAGTGATTGACTCCAGGCTGGTCCATGATGACTTTCAGGTATAGGTCTTATGATTAATTCCAAGGTAAACCCAATCCTTTTCAGCTTGGCAGCCAATGTTTCTCAATAACCTGAACTGCCAAAAAGTGATGGCTGAACTCACGGTCAGCCACAGGGCATCTCATGGCCAAGGTTTCCTCTGGGAATATGTCATATTCCTTGGCAAACCAAGAATGGTTATTGTTTTTGACACTTCTACCAGAAGATGACTAAAATGTCTCTGGCACCCAACAATTACAGTCCCATTTTACAGGTCAAGTGTCATTGATAGGATGTGGGCAATGTTTCTCAATAACCTGAACTGCCAAAAAGTGATGGCTGAACTCACGGTCAGCCACTGGGCATCTCATGGCCAAGGTTTCCTCTGGGAATATGTCATATTCCTTGGCAAACCAAGAATGGTTATTGTTTTTGACACTTCTACCAGAAGATGACTAAAATGTCTCTGGCACCCAACAATTACAGTCCCATTTTACAGGTCAAGTGTCATTGATAGGATGTGGTTCAGGATTGGATGCGATGGCAAAGCAAGCAAATGTGCAAGGAAAATGCAATTGGAACATGATTGGTTTGCAATCTCACACTAGCCTGGGAGCATTATGAGGCATTTCAGCTCTTGAAAATGTCCGCGTTAGGTAAACATCCTGATGTGCTTTCCATCCCCAGGTCTCTAATGACAGAACATTGATTGGTCCAGTGCACAGGAAATCACTGCAAAGCTGACAGGAACTTCCCAAGTCGCAGAGCGTCAATATTTCATTATTATGATTGCCGAATGAACGAAGTGAAGTTTTAAATATGTCCGACAAATAGGATTTACTCAATTAATAATAAATTATTAATACATGGAAACTGCATCAACTCTAGTAAAGACTGCTGTTTCCATAAGGTAAAGTAACAATAAAGAAGAAGTAATATCACATAATTTTCTTTAAGAATGCTCAAAGTTAATATCATACTTTTCAAATGCTTTTTAGGCATGATCAATATTATACAGACTTGATGCCAGTGGGCAAAAATAAATATATACACATGGTTTTCAATCAAAAGAAGTTCACAGCATCAGTGAAGATCAATAAAGATTAGGTCTATATTCTGGTACTCAGAAAATCTGCCTGCACTATAGAGCAGAATATATCAAGTCTACATTTCTACTGCTATATTATCTCAACCAAGCATCGCCTTTCTCCTCCCATATCATTTGCAGTACTCTCCACACTAAGACCCTTCATCAGGGGACTAATAATGGCTACTCAAGGGAAGTCATTTGCAAAGTGGCTTGACTTCAAGATTGCACCCAGCAACCAATGCCAGGCCAACAGTATCTAAAGACAATCTTCTTGCAATATCTTTCTTGTACCATATCTTTTGTGTTGCCTTTTTCAAAAGCTTATCTCATTATTTAATTGATTCTTCAATGTTTTCCCCCTGGCTGTTGGCTAAAAATTATAACTCAAATTGACAGGTGTTGTACAATCATCATTATTGCTCTATTTATATATTGTAAGATAGACCTAATTATATATAAAAAATGCCTGGATTTTTTACTTTACCACCAATATAATTAATGTTACAAAGACTATTGCAAACATGTAATGGTGTTGAAATTGGGCTTGTAGTTATCCATTTGACAATTAAAACTTTTCATAAGACCTAAATGTATTGCTCACCATGAGCTTTCAGCTATTTCTCATAGCCTTGTTCACAAGTTAATGATGACTGGCTGTGTTGGTGTTGAATCGACATAGTGATACTTGCTGTTATTGGCATGCAGGATATACATTATATCAACTTGTGAAATCTGTTTAAGTAACTCAAAAGGGGATCCATACCAACATTCCTTTCTCCAAAATTGAATACCCTGCTGATGAAGATTGATGTCTTGCAGAGATTTGTAAGTCAAAGACATTATCCAAGTTTAAACCCTGTACAAGGGGTGAAAGGACTCGTATAATGGGACCCCCAGAGGATATTATATAGCCGAATGGATCACCCTGCATCTGAAAGGATATTGTGTGCCACACTTGTCTACACTGGTTCGGACAAGTAGCTGAACTATGAGTTGGTAGAATCACCATTACAGTTGAAACTAAGTCTTACATAGTGTTTAAATAACAGGCCATTTGAAATATTAATTTGAGTGCGGACTGCACAATGTACATTCACCAAGGGTGCCCAAAAAGAACACAAGCGGGTGACAAGCCTGATATTTTCTGGGTGTCTTTTCAACAACCTGTCTTCTCTTAGCTTCGTAAAATATTTGTAATTGTATTGTGATGTCGGAAAATAAATTATCTGTGGACAATTTAACATCAATCAGTCAATTACTGATTTGTGTCCGAAACACAGGTAAATGATGATAAATATGATCAGGGTAACAGATTGGTTCAAGCCTGACTACCAAAGATAGAGAGTTAATGAATTGAAGCCTGTTTGGAGAATATTTAGAACATCAGAATCTGTTTTAAAGTCACTAGGTCTACATTGATTATAAAGGTTACTACCACTGATGGAAACAATCTCATGGTGTAGGTTCAGCAAGTGGATTTTATAGAGGCATGTAAATGGACTGATAGAATTTAAATTGGAATAGCAGTCAGTTGAATTGGGCTAAAGTGCTTCATCTAAAGTCACTACACTTGCATTACACCGCCCTGAAGTGAAAACATGCAAGCTTGCAGTTAACAGAAAATCCTAATTGAATTATTGTAGCCTGGTTGCTAAGTTTCACAACACTAGGAGAGCCAGCGTATACGTGTAGACTGCTCAAGTGCTGCAGTGACCACGACTAGATGTTTTCAGCATCTCAGCAGGACCGGTGTGTTCCTTGCAATACACAATGTTGTTTTATGATGATGTTCTCTATAAGATTAACTCAAAGAATCAGTGCTATCATTCCTAATAATACAAATATCCTGCCATTGGTCCTAGCCCAGGAAAGTACGTTGTGCAAATACATAATACTTTCTTTGGCTGTCACTTTGGCCCAAAAAGCTTAAGGTCTTCTTGGAGGTGAAAAAGAGACATTTTCAAGTAATTTTGGGCAAATTGGCTATCACTTTGCGGCTTTAAGTGATTGACTCCAGGCTTGGCCCATGATGACATTCAGGTATAGGTCTTATTATAATTCCAAGGTAAAACCAATCTTTTTTCAGCTTACCTGCTAATGTTTCTTAATAACCTGGACTGCCAAAAAGTGATATCTAAACTCATGGTCAGCCACAGGGCATCTCATGGCCAAGGTTTCCTCTGGGAATATGTCATATTCCTGGCCAAGCTAAGAGTGGTTATTGTATTTGACACTTCTATCAGAATTGTAATATAAATCACTGTCACAATTGGCCATGCAGTGACCTCGAGCTGTACAGTTTTATGAATTCATGTGGTCACTCCAAGGTTTGCCATAAAAACATATATATATATAGATGTTGCATAGTTTGTATTTTTGTTCCGTCACTTCCATCCAAAGCGACGGATATTCTATGGTAATCTAGATGCACAAATCAACCTATAGACAGGGACTACATAGGCAATCTGTAGTTGTTCTATGGATCATCAAGCTATAACAATCTTTTCCTTGTGGTTCTGATTTCTGTTTTTATAGAGAAATATACACAGAGTATCGGCGTTATAAGACTTCCTGTTCTAAAACCAACTTGCCTCAAATGACCTCATGCACACAATAAGTGCATGTTACAACCTACTAAGAGACAGTTCGCTATAATAAGAGACTGCTTCATACCCGGGAGGGAGGGTCTCATAATGCAGGAACCATATCAATAATTTTTACCTTTCCACATAGAAAATGGACCAGTGCTAGATTTTCCCCTTTAAGGACCAACCTATATTTAAATGGAGCATCATTCAGTGGAAAAACATAACATGTTAACAAAGGGCGGTTTGTCTCATGGATGTAGAATAAATATTGACAAGGAGCCGAATGAGACTAAATTTTTCCTGAAACTTTGGAATATTTGGTCTATATCATATGTTTTGCTCAACTATACAATATTAATATGTGCTCTGCGATTGGAAGTAAATTGCAAAATTGTGGGCAATTTACATTCAAAGCTCTGCTCAAAAGTCACACTCGGAAAATAAAAATGTCACTATGCAGTAAAGTGCTTCGGTAATAGGAGATCTGACAGAGAGAGAGAGAGAGAAATTCTTTATTTACGTGAAATGGGCTCACATTCTAGCCCCCAGCCCTCTTGGGCTTACAATTCACTTCAAAAACAATAATACATCAAAATAACAGAATTTTCGTTGAATAATACAAATTTGAATTAAATTTCAAATGATTGGTTGATATACATATACATTAGTCCAATATGTAATAGCAATCCCAAAAAATATAAACTTTGTTCAAACTCTTGAAATGTTAATTTTCATTAGGCCTATTTACATATTTACAAATATCATATTGCTAATTTGATGTCGACATATATAATTACAAGTATCGTATTGTTATTGGCAAGTATCGACAATTACGTAAATTAAACTATGTATACAAAGCACTTTGTCTTTTTTCAAAAGCGTTACATATAAAATTAGCTGTTTCTTTAATACAATCATCTTTCATCAGGAATTCAATTTTTCTGTCATCATTTAATAAGTCAAAAAAGAAATTAATTTGTCTTATCCTGTTGAAGAACTCAAATCTAATATCATTATAAAAGGGACAATGAAAGATAAAGTGCATTTAAGATTCAATGTAGTTGAAGTTACAAAAAAGACAATATCTGTATTCTATTGGAGTGTCTTGAAAACGTCCAGTTTCTATTCTTAATGGTAGAATACCGTACCTAAATTGTGATAAAAGGGCACGCTTTCTCCTATTTTGAATATTAAATACAAAATTTTCTACATTATAGCTCTTTTTAAAAATACTATAAAAGCGTAATTTTGGTACAACAGTGATTTCATTTCGCCATCTCTCACAATAATTTCTGTGTAGAATTTCTTTGGCATTCTGTACATTGATAAAAGTGTTATTTTCAAAATTTGTCAACATACTGATTTCTTCACAAATTAATTTGATTTCTTTACTCCAATTTTGGATATTGACTTATCCCATACAAATATTTTCTTAACTATTCTATCATTCTCAATGTTCAATAATCTGTTCCATAATCGCAACATTTCTAACTTATGACGTGTAATACAAGAAATCCATCCCATGTCCCCGTCAATAGCTAAATTTGATGCAAATCTGTGAACTCCTAAAAAGAATCTTATGGCTCTGTTCTGGACAATTTCACTTCTTTTAGAAACATTAAAACCCCAAACTCCAGCTGCATAATCTAAAATTGGAACAATTCCTGAATCATATAATTTAGTATAAGTCTTATATCCAAAACCATTGACAAATCGAAAGATTGCCATTTGAGAGGTGAAAGGCAATTTGTGGCAAGAAAAAACATATCTGTATATGAAATCAGATCTGTGCTGTGTCGTCCTGTGACGCTGCTTCGTAGTGGTGTGCAAACCTGCAGTTAGTTCAGGAAGTGATTTTGGCCCTAGACTGTGACTTTACACAAAATAAGGCGCCTGCAGTTTATTACAACATGCGGCATGTTTGCCTGTTATACTTCTAAACTGGTAATCAGCTGTTGAAGATCCAATAACTCCGAATGACAAGGATTTTTGGCCGTGACATATATATATACAACATTTTAAGTTGCGTTGCAAGTACAACATACAGTGTACAATAAAGTATATGAATAAATCCTTTCATAAAAGAACCAAGTTGAGAAATCAATATTCAATCAATTCAGCCACATGTGATGTTTGAATGCACTTGGATGTTAAACCTAAGTCCATGTCCTCCCAGACTGCCATCAGCCTCAGGATGTCAATATTAAGGGTTTGGCAAATTGTCAATAGTTCCTTGAAAACCAAGAAGACATTGATTGCCCTGACACTTTCCTTTTTTTAAAACTGCCGATCAATTAATTTTTTTAATGAAAAAATCACCATCAATTTTCACATATTATCCGAAACTGAAATATCTGAAAATTACATATGTGACATTACATACAAATAGATGTCAACAACACTGCAATGATTTCCACTTACACAATAGACCAAGCACTCTAAAGTTTGCTAAAGTGCTTTTTGTACTTGCCGAGATCCCAAAAATGAAAACCGGTGAGTACATTTACTTCAGACTACCACTAGTTACTCTGGGATATTTCAGATAAGATATCGGCAATTACAAAAAAAATCCTTGTTTTTATTCTAAAGATGTTTTCAATTCAGAAGATACCCTCAAATACAACTGTTTTTCTTGAATAGTAAGGAGATACATCAAAAAAAGTATCTCAAATGAAGTGCTATTAACAGAACATGTATTTTGATGCCATTCTTTATTTCACTTATGTCATTTACTGACACTGAACATTTCATTACTCAGAAATGTTGCGCGAAAATTCACTAAGTAATCTACTATACGATTTCAAGACTTTGTTTAAACCTCCCGAATACTAAATTTGACATATATTTTACATGGAGCTCAATTTACTGTTAACCTTACACCCAAGGCTGTGTAACAGAACAACTGCAGTGCAGAGAGACCTGTGTAAAACAAATATTATACTGCAGCAGTTTCCATGACTACATAGTACATATTGTATTTTTGACAGCCACATGTAAAATTTACATTTACATGACACTCATCAGTGTACAATTTATCTTCTGGAAGACTTCTACACAAAAAATTGCTAAACCTGCAGAATACCAAGGTCGTGATATTCCAATATCGCTAACATCAGGTCAGTACAGTGTGTATGCACTATCCAACACAGCAGCTTATGTTTCAATTATATGCGTGAAATAAAAATGAATCTTCAAGCGGAAAATTCTTTCACCCAAGGTATGTGGAAAAAATTAATTTGATTACTGCAATAAGGTTTCAAAGATAAATAATTTCTAAGTGAGTCTAGGAAGGTTGGAAACTGAGTTCAGAAACAGTTTTTAATGGTAAAATATTTATAATGAATGTGAATATTATCAATGAACATATTGGTGATCGGCTGTACAGATATTAACGGACGATAAAGTTCATATTCCTTGTGCAATGTTGCTACAGGTTATTTTTGGCAAGGATGTCCTTGAGTTTAGTCAATAGAAAGAACTAAGGCTTACAACTGGACCTTGAGATAATCCTGAGGGGCCAGTCAGTCTGAGTATCACTCACGGGGACAGTCTCTTCCCTCAACTCTGGTACAGTATAAGTGCCATATGGTCACAAAATCTCACAAACACCAAAAAAATCAAACCAGCACAGGCATCGATCCAGTTGTTGGACATCGATTTTCAAAACATTTTGGGTTATGTACTGTGAATACACCTCTTCCTGCCAGCTGGTAACAGCCTTTTTTCCGGCATAGAAAAGTGATATTTTGCTTTACAGTAAAGCCTCTTATGGCTACAAAATCAGAAATTATCCCTCTCAACAAAACCAAAGGGTCCAATAATGTAAGCACCAATGTACATTCAGATACAGATGTGGATTATAACATGGCCATATTCACACATGACACTGAGTCCTGCACCAGCAAAGAAAGAAGCATCTCTAGATATAAAAATGACCTGAATGGCACAAAACAAATATTTACCTTGGGCAAAAAAGCATATTGCTGGCAGTAACAGATGCTTCCTGTTACAGTGTTGGTTTGTGTGAGCAAATATTTGATTGTGATGTAGCCAAATTGCCACCAGATACAGATATTGGATGCCAGTAACATTGTTTGCCTTTTTTACTTGTTTGTCACAATATGACAGGGACCAGACTAATACCGGAGAAAACACAGTCCACTTGGACAGTTTGAAGACTGCCCGCCCTATGGTCTGCCCCAAGGATCAGTTGGAAGCCTTAATTCTTCCAATTGGCTGCACCACTGGCCACCCTACAGATTAGGAACTAAAAGTCATTTTATGGCCACACTGACAGGAACAAGTATTTTCACCTCTGGCTCCATTTGAATATTGCATAAATTATATATATAGATATATAATTGTTGCATTATGGCTATTGTTAATTTTCCTACCACCAAATGAAAGGCAATATCCCATGCAGTTGACAGTGTTTCAAAGACAGCTAAATTGAATAAACTTCTAACACTCACATTACCATATAACAAGAACATATTTTTTTAATAGAGGATTTTTGTTCAGCTTATATAGTCCCATAGCACTTTTTCATAATCTCTAATATGTACTCCTCTTTGTCACTTGGATGAGAGACTACAATATAAATTCATTTTTCAGGGAATTACTCATTTCGTAGAAATCCAATAACCCATTATTCAATGAGACATACATGATGGATTAGATGAATGAATAGCAACTGTGAAGGTTTGTCATTTATCAAATCATGGATGCAAATAAGCTGAGATTATTTGACATAGAGATAAAGCCTGTCTGCATAAATGAATAAGAGTATGATAATCTAATAGTACTTCAGCATGAAAATCACATTTTCCAAGAACAGTGGTCACTGGTCAGAAGACTCGGAATACTCCGCACCTTGTGCGCATTAATTAAATTAGAGGTTCAAACTGAAGTTGGGCTGCCTCTTCTGTATTCTCCCAGAATAGAGCTATGGAGTTGAAAGGGTACATCCAGGGTCGGGGTTGGGGAAGTATTGATTTATTTCCAAATTCTTGCCCAGTTTTGGGGAAATAGATTAATTTTTATCTGGTAGCCTTTAAATAAATAATCGCTATGGGGTGGAGGTCTTACCACTGTATTCCTTAATTTTTGGAAATTTAAGCCTAAAATAAAGAAACAAGCCCAGTTTTCCATGAAATAAATAACTACCCTAACTACCCGTCCAGAGAGGAAACATTTGCCCTTCCCCCATCTTTTGCACATCCCCTTAGGTTGCACCAGTCCTTCTGCAGCTATGATGCAGTCTTTTATTCCACTTAGCGCAGGAGGAAGGCAGTCATATTTATAAGGCTAGCCAATCTTATAATAAACAGGCTTACAATGTGGGGACATGGTACATTCACTCTTGGAATTTTAGTCGCTCTGCACTGTGTTTTACAATATCTGGAGTGCAGAATTGATGTACAATTCCACTGACAAAGCTAGTAATTCCCAAAGACTTGAAATACTAAATATTCCATTGTTCGGTAAGAATGAGAAATCAATTACTGTCACTCTGAACACCTGTCGAGCCTTGTCGGACACAAAAGACCTTCTCAAATATATTTTTTGATGGAATGGAACACATATATAGACTGGCAAAAAAAAATCCATTATAACTCACAAAACTACTTTCACACAGTACAATTTGACAAATTCATGCCCAACAAAAAGACCACCACCTTTATTTTTAAACAACTTCTTGACAACCATCTAAGAAAAGTATTTTAAAAACTGAACATTTTAAAATTACTTTTTCTGTCTTTTTGTCTGCATTTTCAACTTAATTTGTTATATAAAATGTAGTATATACTTTTTCATTTTTTATTCTTGAAAAATTGCACTTGAACCGTCTATGCACTTGTAAGTAGGAACACCCACTTTAATGACTGTTTTCAAAATTCCACAAGTTATGTTCACCATAAAGATGAGAACCCAAGTCATCAAAGATTCTGGCTATAGTCATAAAAACTAGCTATCTAAGCTATCTTTCTCTTTGAATTTAGAGCTGTGTTTCTTCCAGTACCTGTCTAATAAAGATAAGTAGAGTCATTTCTTATATATAGCACATCTGCCTCTGTGTAAGCAACTTTGACTCAGGCTGTCAAAAAAATTAAAGCTATTTCAGGCTAAAAGCAAAGAACGATTACATTTCGTTCCCTACATTACATAGGACTAGATTTTACTAAAAGATCTTAAACTATCAAGCTGATGATAAAATAATAAGACATTGAGGTCAACAAAACAAATTTTCAGAGCTTCTATTTGGACTATTCCCAGGCTAAAGTGCCCTGAAAAGAATGATTTGCGCCATAGCATATTATGTTTCCGAAATACTGACACATATTCACTAAAAATGATGTATTTTCTTTACATACACATTATTAAAACATGGCAAGTAAGGTAATATTCAAGTTTTCCCTGCATTGGAATATGTTATTTCTTATAATAAGCACTCCACTTACAAGATCAGCAAAGCTTCAAGTTTAGCATTTCATATAGACTTGCATACCAGGAATCAGATTTAGTATAGAGATTTAAAAACACTCAATCAGGTAGTAAACCCAATGTTTCATAGACAGCGCAGACTAAACGCCAGCTACAATACAGTTGTGCTTGAAAGTTTCTGAACCCCTGACACTTCTTACCTTATTTGTTTGCATCTCTCCAACAAACACAGGAATAGCTTTTAAAATGGGTTAATAATAAAACTGAACACCATCTTTTGTATGTAAACATATATTCATAACAAATAATTACATTTAAGTATGATTTTATAACGAAAGTCTGGAAAACTGTGTGTTCAAAAGTTTCTGAACCCTTCTGAAACATATACAATCAACAATTTGTTTGGCCCTATTTTTCTGAAGTAAATGCTTCCAAACACTTCTTATGGCTATGGACTAACAATTGGCAGATTTTCCTTGGGATTTTTTACCATTCTTCAAAAGAGTATTTTCTAAGCCCTCGTACACTGGTGGGTCGTCTGACGTGAACTACTTTGTCAAATCTGACCAAGGCATAACCGATGGTTTTTGATTGGGAAACTATCCAGGCCATTCCAGAACCCTAAATTTGAGGGATTCTAACCAATTTTAATTGGATTTGCTTGTATACTTTAGGTAATTGTTCTGCTGGAAGACTCACTTGCGGCCAAGCTTCAGGCTTATAAGTGAAAGCTGTACGTTTTCTAAGCGCATATCTTGATATTTCACAGAATTCCTTATGATATTAACAATACTTTATTCTCCTGTCCCATTTATAGCAAAACTACCCCATTCCATGATGGAGCCAACATTATCTTTCATAGTTGTTCCTTGAAAGTAGCACCTTCATGACGCCATATAAAGCAATTTTGACTTTGGCGAAGTGGTTCGACTTTTAATTAGTCTGTCCACTGGACATGGTTCCAATAATCATACAATTCATCAAAATGTTTTTTAGTGAACTACAGTCAGGTTTTTTGTTCGTTTTTGCCATAATCAAAACGGCTATGTCGGACATCCGAAAGGTGCTACTTTCAAGGAACGTAACATCCTCCCAACTATGAACAATAACGGTGGCTCCATTATGGAATGGGGTTGTTTTGCTATAAATGGGACAGGAGAATAAACTATTGTTAATATCATAAGGAATTCTGTGAAATATCAAGATATGCGCTTAGAAAACATACAGCTTTCACTTATAAGCCTGAAGCTTGGCCGCAAGTGGGTCTTCCAGCAGAACAATTACCTAAAGTATACAAGCAAATCCAATTAAACTTGGTTAGAATCCCTCAAATTTAGGATTCAAGAATGGCTTGGACAGTTTCCCAATCAAAATTCATTAGATATGCCTTGGACAGATTTGACAAAGTAGTTCGCGTCAGATGACCCACCAGTGTATGGGGGCTTAGAAAATACTCTTTTGAAGAATGGTAAAAAATCCCAAGGAAAATCTGTCAATCGTTAGCCCATAGCCATAAGAAGTGTTTGGAAGCATTAACTTCAGAAAAATAGGGCAAAACAAATTGTTGATTGTTTACGTTTCAGAAGGGTTCAGAAACTTTTGAACACACAGTTTTCCAGACTTTCATCATAAAATCGTATTTAAATGTAATTATTTGTTATGAATATATGTTTACACATAAAAGATGGTGTTCAGTTAATTATTAACCCATTTTAAAAGCTATTCCTATGTTTGTTAGAGAGATGTGCACAGATAAGGTAAGAAGTGTCAGGGGTTCAGAAACTTTCAAGCACAACTGTATATATAGTCTTGCATAGACAAAACACTGAAACTTAAATCTATAACCCACAAACAGAAAACCAAATTAAGTTGAAACTTGAGATTGATATTCTAAAGACATCAGGACCAAATAGACAAATTTCACAAGCTTCTTCTTTCTGTCTGCCATAGTCAATTATTTCCAACAGTCCACTAAATTACAATTTTCAAACCAGCTGTATTATGTCTGTATGTGATCTATTGCTTTAAAATATAATTAAAAGAAACAATGTTTCAGCTGATGCTTAAAATAGCCAACACAGACGGGATAAGAATGTACCAGTGTAAATTTTTCTACAATGAGCTATTGAGAATAGCTTTGCATCAAGCTCGAAAAATAATGCATGCCAAATTAATAACTCTGACCATCCTCAAACATTACATATGGCAACAGAATGATACTTCTGAATAGCAAATATAATTTGTGTCTGAAATTGAAAGAGATCAAATAGACTGCAGACTTACCAAACATAATGTCACCCTACCATATCAGAAAATAAAATAGAAACTTATTAGATTCAGTCTCTCCATGGGAAAAAGTAGCCAACTACTCCATCTCGCAATATCTGAATTACAGAATAAAAACATGTCCTTTTACTTAACAACCTCAAGGCAAATTAAAATACAATTGCTTCACAAAGCGGCTGTTTTCTCAGATACTTAATTTGGCTGCACAATGTGCACATGATATTTCCACACAACGTTGAAAAAGAATAAAGACAATGTCATCTAAAGAGAGAAAAGAAGTTTTTGCCAAAATAATAGGCTCACTGAATATAACACTTTGCAGCTGTAATTCAATTGTTATAAAGGCTTAGCATGACAAATCACTACTTTCTCACAGTTGGAATAATCTAACTCAAAGTGGCTTGATATACATATGTAGTGCCGAGAAAGATGATCTTTACTGACATTTATATTTATAAGTCAATGATCTGGATACATAATGACTATTGCCTTTCTTTGAGATCTAGTTAGGCATACAACTGAGTCTGACAGGGCCAAAGAATAAATAGAGTAAGAGGAGCCTTTGCTGGGATTAACGAAGAAGACTATGCGGAAGCAGGTCTCAGGAAGAGACTTAGGAAAGAGAGGTGTTTGCCTCAGCTTGAAATTGCTCAAGTGCTGTTCAAGTGAGAGATGCCTGGAATTGCTTAGGTAAGGTGAGCCAAGTGAAAGAGTTAAGTGGGTTAGAGCTTGTGGATATCTGTTTTCATCTTCCTTAGTAAAGGTCTAGCAGGTCAGGCAATTGGTCAGTTCTTGTGGCAGTTCTTTTTGAAACAACCAATCAGTTGACATACCACATGGACTCCCACCTAAACATCTGATGGTTTGACCCTTACTGATTCAGTATTTATATTTCTTGTCTTGTGCCTTAGCAAACCAGAATACACATGCATACAAAAGGGGACAAATCAATTTTAAGAATGTTTTGCACAAGATTTGACAGACGAGATAGACTTACTTTTGCAAAAAAGATAGTAGTGGATGGCTCAAATATAATTATATAATATCTCGAAATGAATACTGAAAAGGCCAATTGTCAAGCAATAATCTTATACATTTTTAAAGCATTAAACAAAATATTCTAGCTACTTCTACCTCCATTGACCCATTTGACCAACTTTTCTGATCCCCTCCCCTCAACCTTCCCCAAACCACTTTGCTTTTAAACCAAACAAAAAGCCCAAGCACTTAAGCAATCAACTGGACACATTTGGCAGTATTGAAGTATTTTCATCCCGAGTTGACCCAGGAGAACCTCTGCCCCCTGTATAACTTTCACTTTTAAACATAAAACGTGCTCTGACTCAGTGATATAAGCTTGACAATGATGCAAATTAATTCAATATCTGTACATTTAAATGTAAACGGCATTACGTGAAAATTCCATTGCATTTCAGATCTTTTTGCTGCTTACTATAAAAATGTCTCATTCAATGGCATATCTTTGTTGCTAAAATGTAATGAATATCAACATTCTTAGTGAAATGTATTACAATGTAATCCATTTGCACTCAGTTCTGTTCACTTAAAGAAATGTGCTCCTTCAGAAAGGGTGCTGTTAACTTCAAAAACCATTGTATGCCACCATTTATAAACAAACTGACAATTTGACTCACATTTCAGTTTGGATAAAAGTTAAACAATTAATTTGCTTTTCATTTTCAAGAAAATAAAATGTTGAAAGGATCTGGTAAAAGTTTAAGCATGGCATGAATTGGTATCATGGATAAAAGGATGATTATCAATTTGTTTGTGGTCAACGTTGATAAATTTGGAAGAGACAATTTTAAGATCTATAGATGTAATATGTGGTTACGCAGATGATTTCTGCTTTAAAGTGTCAGATTGGTATAGCTGAACAATTTGCTGTGGAACATTGTATAAAATTCAATGGCAAGAAGAGTCAAATTATTTGTTTTGGTAAAAACTGTAATAACCTTATTAATATTAATGTCAAGGTTGGTGGTGAACCAATTAAGGTAGTTGATAATTTGGGTTATTTGGGACATCATATTGTATGTGATAGAAATGATTAACTAGTCGTATAAGACAAGATTTTGCTTGTAAAATTAATGGTGTATTAGCAGATTTGACAAATATATCATCTTATGTTAAGCTTAGTTTAGTTGAGAAATATTGTTTGTCATTATATGGCATTAATTTCTGTGATTCTTCTAATGCTGACAAAATGGAATTGGTATATCAGCAATGGCGTATATCAGTGCGGCGTATATTGGGTTTACCGCCTTGGGCACACAGTAGATATCTGCCTTTTATATATGACGGTTTAGATCTCTTAATTTTTACAAGTTGGGCTTGCTGAGTAAAAATCCTGTGGCAGCCTCCATTTTTCAGAATGCTGCATGTAGTTACTCCAGATTAGGGAGGAATCTTAAATTCTTGTTAGCTACAGTAGTGATAGTAATATTAATCACAACATTATTGTTAATTTTGATACTGAGAAGGTGCTCTCTAATGCCAAATGTCAGTGGTTAAAGAGTATTTCTGACGAGAAAATTGTCTGTCAACATAAAGAATTAATAGAACACAGAGACGGCCATTGCGGGCCACTCAAGCCTGATAAATGCCAGTTTACGATTAATAATCTTTGCAGTTAGTTGACCTTATTTAATCTATTTTATTTTTAAGTACTGGTACTGTTTTCAGCCATTTGTTTTGTATTTTTATTTGTAAATTCTCCTTTTTTTTATTACTCTGTTTATGATGTATCTTTTTTGATGCGAAATAAACAATATATATGATAAAGATATTCTCCTAAAGAATTTGTAAATAGAAATATTAAACAGAGAGATGTTTAGAAATATCGTCAGAACTCCGAAGCATCCATAATATGATTGATTTACAATGTATCAATTTAATCCTCTATAATATATCAAAATGAAGGAACTTTTTGGATCAAAAGAGTGATGGCTCACAAAATGAAGTAACAACCTGCGCCGAACATTTGTTCAGGCACATTTTTGAAGTTCAGACTTTGGTGCTTTGATTTCATTAATCTCACTTAGTTGACACTTCTGCAATTCAAAGCACAGCCAAGCAAATTTCTACACCTTCTAGCTTAGGTAAACACCTCTCTTTCCTTGGTCTCTACCTGATTGCTGCCTTTTATAGTCTCCTTCAGATTCCTAGGGCAATCCCCGACAAAGCTTCTCTTACACTATATGTATGCCCAATCAAGTCCCCAACAGCAGAGAATAGCCCATTAGATCTATTGACTCTAAATAATACATGTGAGTCAGGATCAGCCTTCCAAGGAAATAGACTTATTAATCATGTCACTTGAGAGGCAAACCTGGATGGGAAAGGAAGGATTTTGTCACTTTAGGTAGTGCCCTGGGCTCGAGATGCCTTTGATTCAATTATCCACTAGTAACCAGAGAGGCCAGCTAAAAAACGAGGCCTCATAAAGATCCAAAGATAACAAGGTGCTTAGTGGTGTATCATGTGCAAGCCCAAGTGGCATCATTAACAGCGTTATGACATTTAGCACATGTTGGCCATTCTGGCAGCAGTAGTTGTGTAAATACTAAATTTTACAACATACTTTATTACAGCATAAGAAAACTGACACACCACATGTGCATATATATTTAGATATGCAGAGAGGAACAAAAAATTTAAAAGCTTCTGCTCGAGCAGAAACTTTGAAGAGCAAGCAAAAGATAATTAGAGTTTTAGTGCAGTTTTACAGAAACAATTAAAAGAGTTTTAAGAAGGCAGAACTACATAACAACAAAAGTAAATGGTAAGGGAAGTCTAGTTTTTACAACCCATAAAGGTTTTCTTGTTTTCAGTGATAAGCCAGTAACATGTAAAAAACAAGAAACAGTAAAGGAAGAAAAGGTGAAGCAGTGTCATGGTAAGAAACAAGGAGGAAACAAATGTCCACAAGAGATAACAAGATCCTCGGAATGTGAAATAAACAACGAAAAGTAGCCAGACAAGAAAAAAGCTCCACTTAGGCAAGCTCTCCGAATTGACATGCAGATATCTGAGGTAACTTTACAAGCCAAGAAGCTTGCTCATTAATTATACCATTCACATTACACATTGTCATTGTCAAAGAGGAGGAGGAGAAGGAAGAGGAGAAGGAGGAGGAGAAGAAGGAGGTGAATGAGAGGGGGTGAATGAGAGGAGAAGGAGGAGGAAAATGAGGAGAAGAAAGCATTCAACATAATTACTGACTTGCGAGATTCATGAGTAAGCTTGTTCACTGGTCCAGCCCAGTGCATGTGTCATTTGAAGTCGTTCTTCAACTCAAAAGCCATACTGCGTTCCACCCTTTCCGATTCACAGAAGCCAGAACTCACCATTCCAGGGACTTTCTTGACTTTACCTCGTAGCCGTCACCACTATAGTGCATCTCTATAGTGTATAAATGTTACTTGCAGATCATAATCTCTGAAACATTTCGCCAGAGCACCACACTGAAAATTTTAAGCAAAACAGTAAAACGACTCTAATCCTTACCTTGGACCCATCGAAATGGCTCTTTTCAATGCCAGTGCAATAATCTTAAATTAAGCACAGATGTAACACTCTCACAATTAGCAATAAACTTGGTAACTACTTTGGTTGCCATGGAAACAGGTGCTTAGGAATTTAGATCATTGTTAACTCAATTTAATGGTTTTCTGTGCCTTGACAATGCACAGTGTGTGACAGGACTAAAACTAGTCTTGCCTATTCTCAGAACGGATGTGACCACATAAAGGAACAAATTATTATGCAGGCACCAAAGTACAATCAGATAGAGAAGTGTACTATAGCCGGGCCATATTCACACATGACAACACTGCTTGCTCTTACAAAGACAAAGGCATCCCTATTATACAAACAACCTCAATGACATCGAACTAATATTTACTTAAGGCAGCAAAGCATATTTCTGGCAGTAACAGATGCTTCCTGTTACAGTGTTGGTTTGTGTGATGTAGCCAAATTACCAGCAGACACAGATATTGGATGCTATAGACCGAGCAGAGAAAACATAGTCCACTTGAGCAGTGCCCAGACTGACTCACTGGATTGCCCCAAGGATCAGTTGTAAGCCTTAGTTCTTCCTACTACACCCCATGTCACCTTACAGATTAGGAGCTACAAGACGTTTTAGGACCACACTGACAGGAACAAGGAACAGCAAAAGTGTTTTCACCTATGTCTCCGTTTGAATATTTACATTGCTGATAATTTGTTGGATTCTGGCTATCAACGAGTATCATTGATTTTTCTATCATCAAATCAAAGAAAACATCTCAGTTTATGGTGTTTCAAAAACAGCAACATCAAGTAAACTACTAAAACAACTAAGTTAAAATAATTAGACTGCTATTGCGAATCAGATTTACACATTGTGTATTGGTATGAATTTAATTACATTTGGTTTGTACATGTAACTCCCAAGGTGCTATCGTTACAAATTATTTTTACGCTTTGTCACAAGTCAATTGCTGAAAAGGCATCAAACAGACTTGCCCACCCTTTGGAAAATCTGCTCATAGAGGTATTTTCTTTTTCAAAGAAGCATTGAGACATTGAACAGAGCAACAAGTTAACATTAAATCTACCAGCAATAGCATATAACAAAAACATTTTTTTAAGGAGGGGATGTTTTATTTTTCTTATTCAGGCCGGTTCCGCAACATTGTCTCCTTTTTCACAGTGAGATAGAGGCACTCCACACACATATCGTCTATCTCATGGAAGACTCAGATATAGCAAATTTTGCAATTTTCAGTAGACCTGAAATTCTGAAAACTAAACAAATCACCAGATAACTTCTGTTTCCCGTCACTGATCGTATTGCAAGTAATGTCATTGTGTTCAGCTTGTTGTTGTGATCGTGCAGAAACATAAATGATGTTTAAAAAATGTTGAAATTATTTAATAAAGTAATTTTGACTGATTATTCCAGGAAGCTTCAAGGCAGTGGCTTCATTATTTCAATTTCCATACTAGGTCAAAGTGGTTTGACTGAAGCCTATTCTGTGAATCTGCCACTAATCTAGTGGAAGACTCAGTCAAAGCTATGTTTTGGCTGAGTCATCCTCCATTTTCTAGTGGAAGACTCAGTCATAACATTGCTTTGACTGAGTCTTCCACTAAAAAATGGAGGATGACCCAGCCAAAACATAGCTTTGACTGAGTCTTCCACTAGACTTGTGCAGATTCATAGAGTCGGCTTCAGTCAAACCACTTTGACCTTTTTAGCTTGCACAACAAACAGCTTTTAGGAAGGAAAAACTCAATGGAAGACTCAGTCAAAGCAGGTTTAACTGTTTTTTACCTCAAAAGTTCCCATTGTGCAACTCAGATTCTGTTGTGGAAGACTCAGTCAAACCACTGAAACCTAGTTTTAATTAAGACTAACCTTTATATTTTTTTGAATGATGCATAAGCATAAAAGGTCAAATCAATTTGTATGTTGACATGACTGATTGTCTTCCTTCATTGTATCATGGAAGACTAGGTCAAATCAGTGGGGCTGAGTCAGACGAGCCATGCAAAATGTCAGTTTTTCAGGGAAAATTGCTATAAAACAGAGGGAAAATGTCCAAAAATACCGAGGGTTTGAAGGAGTAATGTATGGTAATAAATGGACCAACTGGGCTTATTTCTATTGCCATTTGGTGCTAGATATCCTCGAGAATATTTTTCAGATACATTTCAAAATTCAGTCAAGTTGATTTGACTGAGTCTTCCTTGAGATAGACGATATATTAATTAGCATAAATGTTGAAGGGCTAATCAATGCTTCCACTTAAACGTAAGATTTTAATTTCCTAAAACCAAAAATAATAAGATTAAATACTATCAATGAATTCGACGCATCATTACTACAACACACTGTATACATGCATGTACAGTAATTTATTTATTTCATGCAGTTTCATGGAATATCAATTTTTAAAAAAGGAAGTGTAAAAAAAGCTAAAATCTAAAAAGAGTCATTGCTCTTTGACACTTAAATGGCAGACTAAATCCATCATTCAGAGAATTGAAATGACTCATTTCGTAGAAATCCAATAACCCATTATTCAATGAGACATACATGATGGATTAGATGAATGAATAGCAACTGTGAAGGTTTGTCATTTATCAAATCATGGACGCAAATAAGCTGAGATTATTTGACATAGAGATGAAGCCTGTCTACATAAATGAATGAGGGTATGATAATCTAATAGTACTTCAGCAGGAAAATCACATTTTCCAAGAAGAGTGGACACTGGTCAGAAGACTCAGTGTACTCCACACCATGTGTGCATTAGAGGTTCAAACTGAAGTTGGACTGCCTCTTCTGTATTCTCCCAGAATAGAGCTTTTGTGTTGAAAAGGTACATCCAGCAGTTGGGTCGGGGAAGTATTGATTTATTTCCAAATTCTTGCCCAGTTTTGGGGAAATAGATACATTTTTATTTGGTAACCTTTAAAGAATAATTGCCATGGGGTGGAGTTCTTACCACTGCATCCTTTGATTTACATAAATTTCAGCCTGAAATAAATAAACAAGCCCATTGTTTCCATGGAATAAATAATAACCTGTCGAAGAAAAATTTTCCCTACCCACCCCCATCTTTTGGTTCCTCGGGCTGCACCAGTCCTTCTGCAGTTATGATGCAGTCTGTTGTAGGAGTTGGCCACTCCTTTGGGTGAAAAAATACCACTTAGCGCAGGAGGAAGGCAGTCATATTTATAAGGCTAGCCAATTTTATGATAAACCGGCTTGCAATGTGAGGACATGGTACATTCACTCTTGGAATTTTAGTCACTCTGCACTGTGGATTCTGGAGTGCATTGTTGGGTAAGAATGAGAAATCAATTACTGTCACTCTGAACACCTGTCGAGCCTTGTCGGACACAAAAGGTCTTCTCAAATATATTTTTTGATGGAATGGAACACATATATAGACTGGCAAAAAAATCCATTATAACTCACAAAACTACTTTCACACAGTACAATTTGTTGAATTCATGCCAACAAAATGACCTCCACATGTATTTGTAAACAACTTTTTGACAACCATCTAAGAAACACATTTATAAAACTGAACATTAATTCCTTTCTCTGTCTTTTTGTCTTCATTTTCAAATTAATTTGTAATATACAATGTATCATATACAATTTCATATTCTATTCTTGAAAAACTGCACTTGAACCGTCTATACACTTGAAAGTAGGAACACCCACTTTAATGACTGTTTTCAAAATTCCACAAGTTATGTTAGCCATAAAGATGAGAACCTAAGTCTTCAAAGATGCTGGCTAAAGTCATAAAAAAATAGCTATCTAAGCTATCTTTCTCTTTGAATTTAGAGCTGTGTTTCTTCCAGTACCTGTCTAATAAAGATAAGTAGAGTCATTTCTTGGTACATCTGCCTCTGAGTAAACATCTTTGACTCAGGCTGTCAAAAAAGTAAAGCTATTTCAGGCTAAAAGCAAAGAATGATTACATTTCCTTCCTATATAGGACTAAATTTTACTGAAAGATATTAAACTATCAGGCTGGTGATAAAATAAAAATACATTTAGGTCAACAAAACAAATTTCTATAGCTTCTATTTGGACTATTCCTGGGCTAAAGTCCCTAGAAAAGAATGACTTGAGCCACGGGATATGATGTTTCTGAAATACTGACACATATTCAAAAACAAAATTATAATATGACATGTAAGGTAATATTTAAATTTCTCTGCATTGGAAATTGTTATTTTTTTAATAAGCACTTACAAGATCAGCAAAGCTGTAAGTTAAGCATTTTATATAGACTTACACACCAGGAATCAGATCTAGTATAGAGATTTAAAGACACACAATCAGGTAGTAACCCAATGTTTCACAGACAGCTTAGACTAAAAGCCAGCTGCAATTTAGTCTTGCATTGACAAAACACTGGAACTTAAAGCTATAACCCACAATCAGAAAACCAAATTAAGTTGAAACTTGAGACTGATCTTCTAAAGACATCAGGACCAAATAGACAAATTTCACAGGCTTCTTCTTACTGTCTTTCAAAGTCAGTTATTTCCTCCAGCTTAGAATATAACAATTTCCGAACCAGGTGTATAATGTCTGTATGTGACTGACTGCTTTACAACATAATCAAAAGAAAAAATGTTTCAGCTGATGCTTAAAATAGCCAACACAGAATAAGTAGATACTGGTGTAAATTAGCTGCTGTGTACCTACAAAGGTAATAAGAATATCTTTACAGTGTACGTCAAGCTAAAAAAATTACAGATTTACACTTCAACACCTAAATTTAATCATTATGGAACCAAGTCAAAATTAGAGACCATTTCTCTGCAAAGCAAAAGTTTTGTGTCTGAGACTGAAAGAGATAAAAAAGGATGGCAGACTTACCACACAAAATGTCACTGTACCATCTCTGAAAAGAAAAAGACACTTATTAAATTCAGTCTTTACATTGGGAAAAGTAGCCAATTACTTTCACCATATCTGCATTTCAAAATGAAAACAAGTCCTTTTACGTGACAATCTGAAGACCAATTAAAAGACAATTGCTTTCACAAAGTGGATGTTTTCCTCAGATTGTTAATTTGGCGTTCATGATATTTCTTCACATTGTTTGAAAAAAAAAGAATTAAAAAAATGATGTCATTTGAAGAGAGAAAAGAAGCTTCTGGTCAAAATAATAGATACTCAGTGAATCTAAGACTATGTAGCTGTAATTCTCTTTTCTTGACACTTTTTGGAATACAACCTACGATGTCTGTCATAACATTATACATTCCTACCTTCTCAGATTTGAGATAATCTGTCAGATGGCTTGACAAATAAGTGCAGTGCCCAGGAAGGTGATTTTGAATAACATCTATTTTCTAAAGTCAATTGATCGGGATACACAAAGACCATTTTCTATCCTTGAGAACTAGTTAAGCATGTATCTCAAAGAGCCGCACAACAAATGGTGTAAGAGGAGCCTTTGTCAGGGATTACTTAAGAAGACTATGTGGAAGCAAGACTGAGGAAGAGACTAAGGGTGTTTGCCTCAGCTTGAAATTGCTCAAGTGCTGTTCTTGTGAGAGATGCCTGGAATTGCTTAGGTAAGGTAAGCGAATGAGTTAAATGGGTTAGAGTTTGAGGATATCTGCTTTCATCTTCCGCAGTAAAAGTCTAGCAGGACAGGCAATTGGTCAGTTCTTGTAGCAGTTCTTTTTTGAAACAACCAATCAGTTGACATACCTCATGGACTCCTACCTAAATATCTGATGGTCGGACCCTTACTGACTCAGTATTTGTATTGCTTGCCTGGTGCCTTAATAAACCAGATTATACATGCACATGCATACAAAAGGAAATTACAATTTTAAGAATTTGTTTGCACAAGATTTGACTGTCACAATAGACTTACTTGTGGATGGCTCAAATAATATTATAATTACATAATATCTGTGAAAATGAATGCTGAGAAGGGCTTTGTCAAACTTTCATAATCTACAACATGACCAAGTAAAATGATTTTTCTTTTTGCAATTGTCAAACAATAATATTATACATTTTTAAAGTATTCAACAATATATTCCAGCTACTTCAACCTCCATTGACCCATTTGACCAACTTTTATGCTCGCCTCCCCTCAACCTTCCCCAAACCACTTTACTTTTACACCAAACAAAAAGCCCAAGCACTTAAGCAATCAACTGGACAATGTTTGGCAGTATTGAAGTATTTTCATACCGAGTTGACCCAGGCGCACTTCTGCCCCCTGCAATACTGATACTTTTAAACGTAAAACGTGCTGTGAATCTTCATATGGTTCTGTGATATTCTTTTCAGAATAAAAGCAGGACAACGATGTACATGGTTATTTAGATTATTTATTTTTTTCAAACACAATGTACATACATATATATTTTATCCGTAAGTATCACATAAATAGTGTGTTTGAAGTGGATACATGCAAGTTTGATAACTGTTACAGGCATAACCTGGCATGCACCCACATTTAAACAAAACAAGAACAACACAAAAAACAATAATTAAAAAAGAAAGGAAAAGAAAAAAAAAGTACTTATAATCATAGATTTCGTGATGTGAAATACAGCCAGAAGCAAGATTGATTTCTATAAGAGTCAGCACACATTCAAGTCTAAAGTTGCATTACATGAATGGATTCTTCGCATTTCAGCCATATTTGAGGCCCACTTATAACAAGCCTTATTCAATGGCCAGTAACATATCTTTGTTGGAAAAATGTAATGAATTTCTACATTCTTTGTGATGTGTATTACATGTAAACCATTTGCTCTTGGTTCTAATCATTAAGAATGGGCTCAGTATAAGAGAGCTGTTAATTCTGCCAAACCATTGTATGCCCCCATTCATAAACAATGCATGACTTGAATGCAACACTTGGATACATGCAATGAAACTCTGCCAATATATTGCAAAGTCAAAATGCAAATCTGTGTTTGCTTATGATAATGAGTTTTTGATAAGCATTAATTTCATAATTGCCTCCTAATTGCCCATAATAAGAGGTATATATTTTTCACTATTTGGCATGTACACGAATTTGTATAAATGCAAAAACGAACATATACACGAATTTGGCATTCGTGTAAGTGTGAAATATTGCAATTCACGAATTTGTGTAGGTGCAAAAACGAACATTGCAACCTTAAACTTGGCTAAAACTAACTCTAACCCTAATTTTAGCCCTAAACCCTAATTATCTAGCACTTCCACGAATGCTAGAAATTGCAGTTATACAAATGAAAAATGCAGCACCTACACGAATGTTAGTTTTTACATATACACGAGTTATATGCTCGTTTTTGCATGTCCACAAATTCGTTCATGCTCGTTTTTACACCTCCACAAATTCGTGTACATGCCAAATAATGAAAAATATATACATGATAATAAATCTGCTTAGTGCAAACCCACAATTTGACTCATTTCAGTTTGGATAGAATTTAGCAAATTAATGAGGTCTATCACTTGCCATAACACAAACGAGCAAAACATCCATAAACATTTATAGCAGGGCATAAATTAGCAAGAAAAATTTTTAATCATGGAAATGCAACAGGTTTCGGTGAGTATCAATTTGTCTGTCAGCGTTCTGCATTTTTAAAGAGAAGATCAATAGTAAATTTTGAATCTTCAACTGGGCAAACTGCATTCAGGCATTCAACAATCCCAGATATTATGATATGAGAATTATCTTTATCAGATAGAAGTTCCTCTCACACATATTTCAGTTGAGAAATGATCAGAAGAAGAATTTGCCCCAAATTTAAGTTTTCGTGTTCAAAAGCATTTTTCTTGACATCAAACAAATAAACATCTTTGATAAATTGATATTCTGCATCCTTAGAATTCCAGGTGCTATTTAATTCACAGCGCTTCCACTTTCCCCTATTTCCTGGGAATCTTAACCCAACTCACATGTTTTATGAAGAGTCACTGGATCTCATGGGCTATTCTCTGTCTTTTGGGACTTGGTTAGGTATACAACTCGAAGGGCTGCAGAATAAATAGTGCAAGGGGAGCCTAGGGATTACACAAAGAGCCTGTGTGGAGGCAAGGCTCAGGCAACCACTAAGTAAAGAGAGGTGTTTGGCTAAGCCAGAAAATGTTTAAGTACCCCTCAAGTGAGTGACCAAAAGTTTGCTCTTGAAGTGGAGGAAAGTGAATTTGACAAATGTGGGTTTGGGTTTGCAGGTCAGACCAATTGTCAGTTCTTGTATAATAGTAGCAGCTCTCTAGACAGTCAACAATGACATAATCATTAAGGCAATGGAGGGATACTTGGTCACTGAGGACTATTCTGCCTTTCATTTCTATCAATCAAAATTAATACATATAAATACAAATTGATACATTGTATAAGAAACACATTTTCAAAGAAATTTTGACTCACTTGATAGGCCTAGTTACCAGAATGCTTGTGGTTCATGGCAAGGTTTTTGTCAAATTTGTTATCCTCAGGTAAAAATTGATTATTTTTTGGTCTTCAACAAACAGTAATACAAATATCATAACAAGCTTCCTGTTTGTTCCTCCAGTGGTCGTCCATTGACCTGTTTGACCAACTTTTTCCCTCCCACTGAGTCCTCTCTTCTCACCACTTAACCTTCCTAAAACCACATTCCTTTTACACAAAACAACTAGCTGAAGCACTTAAGCAATCGACTGAACAAGTTCTTTAGAATTGAAGTATTTTCACACAAGGACTACACAAAGGAGGGCCAATGCTCCCTGTACTAGTGGTACTGAACACAAACGTGGTTTGAATATTCATCTGGTCTTGTTATGATATCTGTTATATTCTGTCCAGGAACTAAACAAGGACAAAGACACTCTTGTATCGTACTAAGATCGGGAAACATTTTGGAAGCAGAATATCAGTGCAAATGTTGTATATAGGCCTATTCAGAATATATGAATATTTACATTGCAAATTTAGGGATTTTAATTGAGGTTTTACCATTTTCAAAATAAATAGAAGACTTAATGAACCAATAAAACCATAAAAGTATAGTGTATATATATCGCTATGTTAAGAAGGGAAAACAAAATTTAAGTCCCAACAGAATTTAAGTCCCAACATGTTCTATGTTTAAAATGAACTGGGACTGAACTCACTTAATCTCTCAGTTAGTGCTTGGAATCATATAATTATATTAAACTCTCATACATTTTTTATTGGAACAGCATTACATCAAAGACAACTCCATGCATTTCATACACAGATTTCAGGCATTTCCTTAGAGGCTACTTGACACAGCAGATGTCTATGAGGATGGTAATGTAATTTGTGGGAAAATGTAATGAATTATGTTGACTTAAATCCAAACAGCATACATGATGAGCACATCAATTATGCATCAAGGCTATTCACACTCACTTAGACACTAAATCAGATTTGTAACAACTTAAATGCACCTTAGTATTAATGTAGCAGTTGCCATGCAATATTTTGTCTTGTCGCTAAAATGACAAGGCTCCTCTGAATCTCAAAAATGTAATCTCTTAAATCATAGCTGTCTTTGAAACATTCACAGTTCACATTTAGAAGACACAAGAAAGATACTCCTTATGTGGTTTTCTAACAAACTTATAGTGTTAGTTTATTTGAAAAGCGAAATGAGCCTTAAGCTTTTCATGTAATCACACAATGCTTCAACTTTGTCAACATCTTCATGATTACACTGACACAAACACAGACCCAGTAGTAATCTGGCTAAGAAGATGGGGAATGAGATTCTGTGATGAGAAGGCTCTAATCAGTGATTGTTACAATCATGGATACAATCATTCTCTGATTAACCTTTTGAAGAGTAAATTGATTTAGCATGGGCACATTTGTCCGGCATGTAATGGAGCTGTTAAGCAAATATACAAAATTTTCAAGAATTATAAATCATCTAATATCTACCATTGAAATGTAATATATTATTGGGTTTGCAGAAGAAATAATAGACATATGAAAATAACTTTGGCACATAAAGTAAGTTGAAGAAATCCAGCTACCGTACGAGCAGTGTTGACATCATATCATTACCTGATTGGATACTGAATGGAAAGTAAATTTTGAATAGATGAAATATAAAGAAAGATATATGTATAAAGAATGTGTAAATAGAAATGTAAAACAGAGAGATATTTAGCAATATTGGCAGATGCATAAATGCCACAAATTATTTATCAATGTAATCATGCATGATATAATAATGAAAGAACATGTTAGATATTATCAAAACAGTATGACTTACAGTAACTTTGAAGTTTGTTACTCTAAGTTCATTAATCTCACTCATTTGATGCTTCTGCAATTCAAAGCTTAGCCAAATAATATCAGTTACACCCTGCTCGTTTCGAGGGTACGGGAATATACACCACGAAGGACTCCATACACCATGAAGCCAAAGGCTGAGTGGTGTATGGAGGCCTGAGTGGTGTATATTCCCGTACCCTCGAAAAACGAGCAGGGTGTAACGGTTTTATCCTCAGACTTCTTGTTTTATTGATGCCCATAGATTATCTTACAAACTGAGTCTGAAATGTCTTTCAGTAACAAAGCAACAGCATTGTGACGTCATCACCAGTGCTGTCACCAGGATGATGTCACAATGGCTCAAACAATGGCATTGTGACGTCATGACTATTGTTGCTACAAGCGTGACGTCATAACAATCCTATGGTTGCAATTGTTACATCATTGTTTATCTCATACACCCTGTCTGGTGATGACAGACAGGGTGTACAGTGTCATACACCGCGGCTCTCAGCCAATCAGAATCAAGTGTTCACACTGGACTGAGGATAAATTCCAATACTCTCTAGCTTAGGCAAACACCTCTCTTCCCTTTGTATCTGCCTGATTGCTGCCTTTATACAGTGTCCTACAGATTCCTTGGGCAATCCTAGGCAAAGCTCCTCTTACACTATTTATTCTGTGGTCGTATGTGGCTGTGTGCTGTATGCCCAACCAAGTCCCCCATAGCAGAGAATGGCCCGTGAGATCAATTGACTCTAAATAATACATGTGAGTTAGGATCAGCTTTCCATGGAAATAGACTTATTAATCATGTCACTTGATAGGCAAACCTGACTGGGCAAGGAAGGAGTTTGTCACTCTAGGCACTATTCTCAGCTCAAGGTGCCTTTGATTCAATTATCCACTAGTAACCAGAGAGGCCAGCTAAAAAACGAGGGCCCACAAAGATCCAAAGATAATAAGGTGCTTAGTGGTGTATGAGAGTAAACAGTAAGTGCAGTCCTCTAATAAAGTTTTACAACCCATAAAAGTTTACTTGTTTTCAGTGATAAGCCAGGAACATGTAGAAAAACAAGAAACAGTAGAAAAAGTAAAGGAGAAGCAGTGTCATGGTAAGAAACGAGGAGGAAACCATCCTCCCTACGCAAGCCCTGCTAAAATGGACAGGGCTTTCTGCTATTTCCAACCTCTTCTGTGATTGGCTGCTTAGTTAAGTCATAAGCATTTTGCAGGCAGATTTAGTCGATTATGGACACTTAGAGGATTACTGGCAACTAAGAAAAACAGTGTAAAACAAGCAAACTTTCAAACAGTTTCATTTCAGAACTGTGAAAATACACATAATTCAATGGAATTTTCGGAACTGTGATAGCACCTTTCAACAATACACAATTTCTCCATTTGTAACTGTGTGAAACAGAAGCAACAATTTCAAACTGTGATGTAGCAGTCCCTGATTGGCTGAGCCACAACTGGGTCAGTTAATTAAGTATTCATGAATTAGCAAAGGTTATGGGCCATTTTGTCATGGTATGACTTGGGATGATGGGAGGAAACAAATGTCCAGAAGAGATAACAAGATCCTTGGAATGTGAAATAAACAAAGAAAAGTAGCCAGACAAGAAAAAATCCCCACTTAGGCAAGCTCTCAGAATTGACATGCAGATATCTGAGGTAACTTTACAAGCCAAAGGCTTGCTCATTAAGGAGAAGGAGGAGGAGAAGGAGGAGGTGAAGGAGGAGGAGAAGGAGAAAAAGGATGAGGTGGATGAAAGGAGGAGGAGGAAAAGGAGGAGAAGGAAGAGGAGAAGGAAGAGGAGAAGGAAGAGGAGAGGGAAAAGGAGAAGGAAAAGGAGAAGGAAAAGGAGAAGGAAAAGGAGAAGGAAGTCATGCGTGTCCCGTCCAACATAGTTTCTGACTTGCAAGATTCACGAGTAAGCTCGTTCACTGGTCCAGCCCAGTACATGTGTCATTTGAAGTTGTTTAACTCAAAAGCCATACTGTGTACCACCCTCTCCTATAAACAGAAGCCAGAATGCACCATTCCAGGAACTTTTCTCACTTTAAAGTTTAAGTAGCAGCCGTCACCCCTACAGTGCATCTCTATAGTGTCAAAATGTTACTTGCAGATCATCTTTCCAGTGCCCCACATTGCCAATTTTAAGCGAAGCTGTAAAAAAGACTATAATCCTGACCTTGGGCCCATGGAAATGGCTCTTTTTAACGCCAGTGCAATAATCTTAAATTAAGCACAGATGTAACACTCTCACAATTAGCAATAAACTTGGTAACTCCTTTGGTTGCCATGGAGACAGGTGCTTAGGAATTTAGATCATTGTTAACTCAATTTAATGGTGTCTGTGCCTTGACAATGCACAGTCTGTGACAGGACTAAAACTAGTCTTGCCTATTCTCAGTGGAGATGTGACCACATAAAGGAACAAAACTTTTTCAATATCACACTGCAAGCCTGAAGTGTAGCCTTTTCGAGTCTACTGTTTGAAACAGGAAGGTGAATAGGATAATAACATACAAAGATATATCATTTCTTAGTGAGTCCTGATAGATTGGAACTGAATTCTGAAACAAGAGTTTTTACAGTACTGAAAGATTTATATAAAGAACGTGAATACACTATGGAAGATATTGGTGATTTGCTTGACAGACATTCAGAGAGGATATAGTTTATATTCTTTGCACAATGGTGCTGTGGTTCTTTTCTGCGGGGATGTCCTGAAGTGTAGTCAATAGAAAGAACTAAGGCTTACAACTGGTCCTTGAGGTAATCCTGAGGGAGCCAATCAGTCTGAGCATTACTTAAGGGGACAGTCTCTTCCCATTGCTCTGATACAACGCAAGGGCCATATGGTGACAAACAAAAAAATTAAGCCAGAATCTGAATCATCCAATTGTTGGACGTCAGTTTTGGAAACATTTTGGGTTATGTGCTGTGAATGAAACTCTTCTTGCCTGCTGGTAATGTAATGGCTTTTTTTTCCCCCGCATAGCAAAGTGATATTTTGGTCTGTAGCAAGGCTTCCTATTGCTACAAAATCAGGAATTATTTTTCTCAACAAAACCAAGGGGTCCGATAATGCAGGCACCAATGTACAATCAGACAGAGATGTGGATTATAGCAAGGCCATATTGACTCATGATATCTATTCTTCTCCAAGAAAGAGAAAGGCATTCCAAAGACACAAATTGGCCAGAATTTCACAAAACCGATATCCACCTGAGGCAACAAAGCATATTTCTGGCAGTAACAGATGCTTCCTGCGACAGTGTTGGATTGTGTGAGCAAATATTTGATTGTTGTGTAGCCAAATTACCACCAGACACAGATATTGGATGCTAGCGACACAGCAGAGAAAACAGTCCACTTGAGCAGTGCCCAGACTGACTCTCCGGATTGCCCCAAGGATCAGTTGTAAGCCTTAGTTCTTCCCATTGACTGCACCCCAGGCCACCCTACAGATGTAGAGCTACATGCCATTGTATGACCACACTGACAGTAACAAGGAATATCTGTTGGATTCTGGCTATCATTTATTTTCCTATCACCAAAATGAAAGGCAACATCCCAGTTTATATTGTTTCAAAGACAGCTAAATGCAACAAACTAACTGCTAATGGGCAATTCCCATTAATCAGCCGATTAAGGCTTTGGGGGAATTGTCCAGCATTAGAGTTTATTGTATTGTTTTGATGTACTTGTGATAAGATATTGTCAATTTACTCTAATGCAAATAAACATCAATCAATCAACACCAATAGATTATACTAATTAGACAATTATAATGAATCAGATTTACACCTTGTGTGTAAGTATGAATCTAATTATAACTTTCAAGGTTCTGACGCAACAAAATATTATCTATACAAAATACGACTCTGTGCTATTTGTCACTTAAGTGAGAAACTAAACTTATCATTCAGAGAATTCCAAAGACTCATTTCATAGAAATCAAATAACTCATTAATCAGCCAGACAGATATGATGGATTTGGCGAATCAATAGCAACTGTGAATGATTGTCGTTTATAAAATCATGGATGCAAATGAACTGAGATTATTTGACATAGAGACAAAGCCTGCCAGCATAAATGAATAAGGGTATGATAATCTAATAGTACTTCAGCATGGTCACTGGTCAGAAGACTCGGTATACTCCACTCCTTGTGCGCATTGAAGGTTCAAACTGAAGTTGGGCTGCCTCTACTGTATTTCTCAAAATAGAGCTTCTGTGTTGAAAGGGTACATCTAATGGAAGAGTTTTGAGTTATTTACATATTCTTGCCCAATTTATGGGAAAATAGATAAATCTTTTCTGGTAGCCTCTAAATGAATAATTGCTATCAAGTGGAACTGGTGGAGTTCAGAAAAACATTAGCTCAAATAAATAGTATGTCCAGCATTTCCATGGAACAGATAATTACCCACCAAGAAAATATCCAAAACACCCCACATATCTTTTGGTCTCCTTTCTGCAGTTATGATGCAGTATCTTGTAAAAGTTGGGTGAATAAATACCACTTACAATGTAGGGCAGGAGGAAGGCAGTCACATTTATAAGGCTGGCAAATCTTGTAATAAACAGTCTTACAATGTGGGGACATGGTGCATACATGTTGGAATTTATGTCGCTTTGCACTGTGTTTTTTACAATATGTGGAGTGAAGAACTGATGGAACACATTTTCCACGGACAAATCTAGTACATCTATAGAATTCCCACAGACTTACCCACAGAAATACTAAATATTCCATTGTTCCTTAACAGCGAGAAATCAATCACTGTCACTGTGAACTGTTCACCTGCCTAGCCTTGTCAGACACAAAAGACTCTCTCAAACATATTTGTTGATGGATGGAATACATACGTAGACTTGCAAAACCAAGAAAATCATTTATAAATCACAAAACTACATTCACACAGCACGATTTCATAAATTCTTGGCCAAACAAAAATACCTCTGAATCTATTATATAAGACAACGTTTTTGGACCTGTCTAAGAAATGTTAGTCATTTTACCACTGCTGCTTCTGATAAACAATAGTTGCTTTACTACTATGTTTACTGTCACAATTTGATCGGGTTTAAAACTGACAAGATTGCAGCACCAAGGTCAGAAGAGACGGAAGGTTGGTGCCCTAAAAATGGTTAAACATTGCTAGTGAGTGTTCTGAGCTGCACATATTTTCCCCCCCCCCCACGCTCCACTCCTCAACCTTCTCCAAACCACTTTACTATCATACTAAACAAAAAGCCTAAGCACCTGAGCAATTAGCACCACTTGCATACATGCAATGAAGCTCTGCCAAAATATTGCAAAGTCAATACACAAATCTGTGTTTTTGTATGGTAATGAATTGTTGATAAGCATTAATTTGATAATTGCCTTTTAATTGCCCATTATAAATCTGCTTAGAGCAAACTCACAACTCGCATTTAAGTTTATGAAAGTTAGACAATTAATGAGGTCTATCACTTTCCAAAACACAAATGACCAAGGCATCAGTTAAAATTTCAAGCATGGCATAAATTTGCAAGAAAAAAATGTTAATTGTTGAAATGCAACAGGTTTCGGTGAGTATCAATTTGTCTGTCAATGATCTGCAATGTTAGAGAGAAGATCAATAGTAAAAGTTGAGAAATGATCTGTATTTTTTCACAAGAAGGATGTTCCGTGAATTTAAGTTTTTGTGCTCAAAATCATTTTTCATAACTATGGTGCTATGTAATTCATAGTACCTCCACTTTCCCCTATTGTCTGGGAATCTCATCCCAACTCACATGTTTTATAAAGAGTCATTTAATTGATCCCATGGCTATTCTCTGTCTTTGGGGACTTACTACGGTAAACAACTCCAAGGGCTGAAGCATAAACAGTGCAAGGGGAGCCTTATCATGGACTACACAAAGAGCCTGTGTGGAAGCAAGGCTCAGGCAGCCACTAACCAAAGAGAGGTGTTTGGCTAAGCCAGAAAATGTTTAAGTGCTCTTCAAGTGAGTGACCAAAAGTTGGCTCTTGAATCTTTTAGTGAAGTGGAGGAAAGTGAATTTGACAAATGTAGGTTTGGGTTCGTGGCAGGTCAGTCAAATTGTCAGTTCTTGTATAATTGTAGCAGTTCTCTAAACAGTCAACAACCACATGTTCAGTAATGCAATGGAGGGATACTTGGTCACTGAAGACTATTCTGCCTTTCATTTCTATCAATAAAAATGTGCACTTTGACTCACTCAATAGGCTTAGTTGCCACAATGCCTGTGTTTGATTGCAAGGCTTTTGTCGAATTTTTTATCTTTGCGCAAAAATCGTTATTTTTTGGTACTCAACAAACAATAACACACATTTCATTACACAGTGCATTTTTAACATGGTAACACACACACAGGGAGACCAACTGATCTTGCAGTGGAGAGATTTTGTCTCCCAGTCATTGTCAAATTGTTGCAACTGTGAGATCAACTTTTTTTCAGAGACTCTTGCAATTTAAAGTTCTTGGTTGTTTTTGAAATGAAATAAAAGTTAAAACTCCTTTTTGCTAGAATATTATGCTATACGTAGCCCAAAGATTATAAATGTATCAGATGGACCTTTGAATTATCTACAATATAAATGTCTTACATTCTCGTTTTACAAAAATAAATTGAAAAAATAGTTTGAGGTTGTTCTGTTTGTCTCCCAGTTGAAAATCCTTAAAAAACGCTCTTTTATACACTGCGTCTGATGAAATTATGCAAGTAGCTTATTTCGCAGTAGTACAAAAACTTTTAGGCCCAGCAGTGTGTCCTTTTCACATAATCATTGGATTGGGCTGAGAAATATTCCATGTGACTTTCATCGAGTTTAGTTAAGGCAAAGTTGACTTATGCCATATATTCAATTATTTTAGTATCTGACGAAATTATGCAAAAACAACAGTGACAGCAAATAAGCAAAATGTTTTTATATGAATAGTTGCAAAATTATGTAATACTAGTGATTTGAGCACAATTATTTGAAAATTAAACTTTCGTACTGTCATTTCACTTACCATGTTGCTTTTGCATAATTTCGTCAGACACCAAAATATTTGAATATATGGCATAAGTCAACTTTGCCTTAACGAAACTTGATGAAAGTCACATGGAACATTTTTTAACCCAATTCAATAGTTATGTGAAAAGGATGCACTGCTGGGCCCGAAAGTTTGTGTAATACTGGGAAATAACCTACTTGCGTAATTTCGTCAGACGCGGTGTAGTATGCTTCCAGTCTGTGCCTCCAGTGGTCTTCCTTTGACCTGTTTGACCAACTTTTTCCCCCCGCCCGAGTCCTTTCTCATCACCACTTAACCTTCCTAAACTACATTCCTTTTACGCAAAACAACAAGTCCAAGCACTTGAGCAATCGACTGAACAAGTTCTTTAGAACTGAAGTATTTTCACAGGAGGACTTCACCGAAAGCACCCCTGGCCCTATACTAGTGAAACTTAATCACAAAAAATGCTGTGAATATGCTAGCTGTTAAATTATCTTCAGTAACAAAGGAAGGACACAAACGCACTTGTATATTGTAGGTGTGAAAAGATAGTGAAATTTTTGAGAAGCAGGATATACATGCAAATGTTATATATTCATAAGTAACTTGAAGTTATATTATATTTGTTTCCACTATATAAACAAATAAGGCTGAATGAAACAATTAAACCACAAGTTTACTGGCTCAATATATATAGAATAACAATGAGACTGAGAGGCAACATTGTAATGCTACATGCATCGTGTTGCATTGTTTAGAGTAAACTCAGATGGAAATTGCTTCATCTCTCTGTGTGTTATTGTGTGCATATAATTACATTGAACTCTCATACATTTTAAATTTGAACCACATTGCATCAAAGACATGCATTTCACAAAGAGATTTGAGGCATTTCCTCAGAGGCTACTTGACCCAGCAGATGAATTACATGGATTATTCAATGGCTGGTAATGCAATTTTGTGAGAAAATGTAATGAATTATTTCAACTCAGATTCAAACAGCATGCATGATGAGCACATCAATTATGCATCAAGGCTATTCGCACTCACTTAGATACTAAATACCGATTTACAACCACATTAATACAGCTTAGGGTTTCAAATGAAGTGGTTGGCATGTCATATTTTATCAAAATGCCAAAATCATATGAATTTTCAGAATCTCATTACATTTCAGCTCCCATATATCGTTGAGCTCAATTATTGAAACATTCACTGTTCAAATTTCCGAGACACTGGAAAGCTAACCCCTATGTAGTTTTCTAACAAGCTTCAAGCGTCATTCAATTTGCAAAATGAAACAAGCCTTTTCATGTAATCACGAAATGCTTCAACTTTGTCAACATTTTCATGATTACACTGAGAAAAATTCAGTAATACACTGTATGGCTAATAAGATAGAGAATGTGATTCTGCAAACAGAACGTTCCAGACTGTGACTCTTACAATCAAGGGTACAATTATTCTCTGTTTAACAGTTTGAAGAATATATTATTTATGTACATTTATAATATATTTACTGGACCATTATTACAGCAGTACATATGAACATACAAGGCAATGGATCGCACATAGAATGGTTGGTTGACACCTGATTGCTGCCTTTATGCAGTCTCCTACAGACTCCTTCGGCAATCCCTTGCAAAGCTCCTCTTACGCTATTTATTCTGTGGTCGTATTTGCCTGTGAGCTGTATGCCAACCAAGTCCCCCATAGCAGGGAATGGCCCATGAGATCAATTGACTCTAAATAATACATGTTAGTTAGGATCACCTTTCCAAGGAAATAGACTTATTAATCTTGTCACTAGATAGGCAAACCAGGCTGCGAAAGGAAGGAGTTTGTCACTCTAGGCAGTATTCTCAGCTCAAGGTGGCTTTGATTCAATTATCCACTGGTAATCAGAGAGGGCAGCTAAAAATGGGGCCCCATATAGATCCAAAGATAAGAAGGTGCTTAGCGGTGTATCATGTGCAAGCACTTGGTATCATTAACAGGGTAATGTCATTTTAGTACATGTTGGCCATTCTTGCATTAGTTTTCATGAAGTATACCAACTTTTACAACATACTTTAATACAGCATAATATAACTTACAGACCACACAAGCATATACATATAGATATGCAGACAGGACCAAAAAAACTATACAAGCTTCCCCACAAACTTATGAGGAGTTGGCAGAAGATAATTGAGGTTTTAGTGCAGTTTTACGGAGGCAGATAAAATGAGTGTTAAGAAGTCTGAACAAAGCAACCTCATGAGTATATGCAAGTGCCGCCCTCTAATAAAAGTTCTAAGGATAAACTTGTTGTCAGTGATAAGCAAGAAACAAGTGGACAACAAGAAAAAGTAAAAGAAGAAATAGAGAAAAAAAGAGGCAGCATCACGGTTGGAAATGAGGAGAGACAAATGTCCAGAAAAGATAACAAGATCCCCAGAATGTGAAGTAAACAAAGAAAAGTAGCCAGACAAGAAAAAAGCTACACTTAAGACAAACTCTCATAGATGAAACACAGATACCTGAGGTAACTTTACAAGCCAAGAAGCCTTGCCATAAATAATGCCACTCACATCAGTTCCCCCATGGCCTAATGGTCAAGATTGCTTGTCCACTGGCCTTGAGGGCGTGGGTTCAAATCTCACCCCGGGAACTCACTTTAGTCCAAGCCCGTGGGACATTAAATGGAGGCGGGTTGTATCCATTATTCTATACTGTTGCAACTGAAAGACCTTAGGCATCCGTGAATTAATAGGGTATGTTCCAGACTCCAAATCTTTTCATCTCATCATCATGAGGCGGACACCAAAAAATAAAAGTGCAGCTTCCTCCACAAAGATGGTGGTTGAGCTGCCCTGACTGATCCGGGGTACACCAGCACAACACAAGTCAAGTCAAGTCAAGTCAAAATATATATTGCCAGAGCAAAAGGAGGAGGAAGAACAGGAGTAGGAAGGAGGAGGGTGAGTGACAGAGAAGGAGGAAGAGGAGGAGTGATGTTCTGTCCTTATTTTATGCTTGTGCATGTTCCAACATAGTTACGATTATGAGATTCAGGAAAAAGTTCTATCACTTGTCCAGCCAAGTGCTTACGTGTCATTTGAAGTTGTTCTTCAACTCGAAATCCATACTGCGGTCCTCTCTTTCCTACTTTCCTATAGACAGAAGGCACAATGTTTTACTCCAAGCCAAGAGCTTTCCTAACTTTGCCTATTAGGTGAAAACTCTACAGTGCATCTCTATAGAGTGTCACAATGTTACTTGCAGATCAGATTATGTTAGACATCTTTCCTGCACACAACACAGCAAATTCTAAAAGCGACTATAAAAGGACTATAATTCTAACCTTGAGTGGTTATCAAGGCTGGTGAAACAATCCTAAATTAAGCACAGATGTGGCACTCTCAGAATTAGCTAAAAACTTGGTAACTCCTTTGGTTGCCACGGAAACAGGAGCTTAAGAATTTGGATCATTGTTAACTTTCTATGCCATGACAATGAGAGTCTGTGACTGGACTGAAACCAACCTTGCCTCTTCTCTGAATGGATATGACAATATGAAAGAATAAAACCTTTTCAATATTACAATGCAAGCCTGAAATTGCCTCATCGACAAGCTTGCTGTTTGAAACATGATCGTGAACAAATAGCAGCCCAACACTGTATTTAAATTTGGCCTCGCAGTGTCTTCGCGGAGTTCAGGAGGACGGCTGCCATTGAAGCAAGTTAGACTTATAATACAATACAGGAACCACTGCACTAACAGAAAAATATGCCCATAAAGGTTAATGGTGTTTGAAATAACGCTGAAAGTTGATTCTGTCCCATGACTGGATTTCAATCAGGCAAATGGCGCTCGTGTAGTGAGTGAGTGGCCAGATTGGGTTTAGAACATCTATCGTCAAGAAAATAGACAGTTGTCCTGACCATTGTGCTATAATGCCATCCATATACTGTGGCCATATTCACATATTACATTGATTCTTATTCTAACAAAGAGGAAGCATCTCTAATAACCTGCATGGCACCAAACAAATATTTTCTCAAGGCAACAAGGCATATTGCTGGCAGCAACGGATGCTTCCTACAACAGTGTAGGTTAGTGTGTGGAAATATTTGATTGTTTTGTAGCCAATTTGCCACCAGATACAGGTATTGGATGCTGAGGACATTGTTTGTCTTTTTTCTTTGTTTGTCACAATATGACAGGGGCCAGACTAGTAGCAGAGAAAAACAGTACACTTGATAGACATCCGGACTAACTTGCCCTCCGGGTTGCCCCAAGTACCAGATGTATGCTTTAGTCTTTTCTGCGGCCGGCACTGCAGGCCATCCTATAGAAAAGACTTAATCTACAGCAAAAAGACAATGTTGTTTACACTGATATCTCCATTATAATTTTGGTATCTTCGCAGTTTCTTTCCATTATTACATTTTCTGTCAGACTGTCACCAAATCATCAAAGTTTTACGAGTTTATTGGTATTAGGAAGAGAGCTCACTCAAATTAATTATTTTTATTACTAGCTGAGAGGCAGTTACTGGATGGCGAAAACCATTAAAAAAAGATATGCAAATATTTTACATAAACTAGTTGGAATGCTTTCTCTCTGTTCAGTACTCGGTGCAGGCATTCTAAGACTGTACCTTCTGCAATCGAGATGCAAGAACACTGCACTTTCGCAGTTGGAATTTTTGGTATCCTGCAATGTGTTTTCACTGTATCCACACCACAAAATTAATGTACCATATTTTCCAAGAATAAAGATAGTCTGTATCTATAGAATCCCTACAAACTAAAAATTCCTTTCTTTTGGCAACACTGACAAATCAATTACTGTCACTCTGAACACCTGTTGGGGGTTTAGCGGATACACAAAACTCCCTAAAATATAGTTTCGATGGAATATATTTGTCTATGGACTTGCAAAAATGTTTCATCATAATTCACTTTACTAGTTACATTTTGAGTACACAATATCATACCAAATGAAGAGGCCTGCAAGTGTTATAAAAAATCATTTGGACATCTGTCCGTGTAAAAATGTAAGTTAATTCACATAGATCTTCTGCAGAGAGTTTCAGGTTAGATTTCTGCCTTCTGAAAACTGCAAATTTCTCAGTAGGCCTACAGTACACAAGTTTAACTTGAATTAGATTTTCAGTCCTGAGTCTGTTCAAATAATTGATAACAATTACACAATTCAAGCATCCAATTTTATTTCTCATTAAATTTATATATGTATAATGTGATAACCTAACTTTCTAAAATTGCACTTACAACAGACCTTCTGTGCACTGGTAATTAGGAACACCCATTTTAAAGACTTTTCTAAATTCCACAAGTAAGCATAACTTTGGAGCTATGTTTCTTCCAGTACCAGTCTAATAAAGATAAAGAATGTCATTTCTTGGTGTATTTGCCTGAGTGTAAACGACTTGAAGTCAGAGTACCACAACTAGGCAGGGGCGTAATTTTTGCGGAAAATGTGGGGGGGTCAAGCAGTTGGAATTGGCTGACGGATCCGCGAAAGCTCACGAATAACTTAAGTCCCCCCCCGTCCCCCACCAAATTACGCCCATGCAACTAGGATATAAACCCTAATGCTACATATAGACAATTGAGACTAAAAGCCAGCTGCAATCTAATCTAAAGCTTATGTTTACAAAACTCTGGGAATTAAAGCTATTACCCACAAGCAGAGGGCCAAATTAACTTGAAACTTGAGACTGATCTTTCTGAGACATCAGGACAAAATAGACAAATTCCACAGGCTTCTTCTTACAGTCACACAAAGTCAGTTATTTCCTACACTTCTGTAAACTACAATAATTAAGCCTGGTGTTTAGAGCCTCTATGCATGTCATAGCTTTACAATAGAATTAAAATAAACAATTCAGCTGATGCTTAAAAAGCAACACAGAATAATGAGTTCTTTTTTATAAATGAACTCTGGGATGCTTACAAAGCAGTTCAAAAGTGTAACAGTGTTTGCTTCAATGGAACTTGACTGGTAACACAAAGTAGAATGCCTTTTCAAAGGAGCAATGGATTTATGATACACTCAACAGAGATTGTCAATGACAATGTCCAATTTGTCAATAAATCTGCATGATTTATAAGCTCTGCCGGTGGCACAAGGTATACAGCAAATTGTGCATTGACCAGGTACAAAATTGTACACAATCTGTTGTAACTCTGTTTTTCGGTGCAGAATTTATTACCTGCATGGCGTGTACTGTAGAAATTTTATCTCTTGCAAATCTGTGATTGCTTTTCGGTTTGTCATCCATATCATTCTGAATATGGTTGTTCAAATACTGTATGGCTGTATTGTCTTGAATGCAATAGGTTATTACCAAAACCAAACTTTTTATACAAAACCGCCATGCCCAATTAAAAAACCATTTGGCACTGTAATTAACCAATGTTGTCGAACACTTTTTAGGTCGCGAGTAGATGCATTCCAAAATAATAACTCTCACCTTCCTCAAACATCACATACTGCAATATAATTACTCTTCATAGGCAAATACTAATGATAAAGAAACCGAGTTAAAATTAGAGAATTTTTTCTGAACAGCAAATACATTTTTGTGTATGAGACTGCAAGTGATCAAAAAGGGTTTTTACACTTACCAATTAATGTCACTATACAGTGTCTGAAAAGAAAAGAAGACACTCATTAAATTCAGTATTACCGTAGAAAAAGTGGCCAATTACTCTGGCTATGTCTGCATTTCACAATAAAAAAAAGTTCTTTAATTTGAAAATCTGAAGCCCTGCTAGAAGACAATTGCTTTGACAAGTGGGTCTATTCTTCAGATAGTAAATTTGGCTGCACATGATATTTCCAGACATTGTTGGAAAAAAAGAAATTAAAATAATGTTATTTGAATAGAAAAAAATAATAAACGCTCAATGAAAACAAAACTATTTACATGTATAGCTGTAACTCCTGTCAGACATTGTTTCTCTTTTTCCTGATACTGATAGAAATACATGCTACAATGTCTATCATAAAGGCTCAGCAGGGTACATTCCTACTTTGTCAGAGTTGGGATCATCTATCAGGTTGCTTGAATAATAAGTTTAGTGAGGAGAAAGGTGGTCTCCACTGAAGTGTATTTTTACAATTAATTAATCACATGGACTTTTTTCTGTCTTTGAGAACTAGTTAGGTATACAACTAACAGGACCACAGAAAAATAGAGTAAGAGGAGCCTTTGCTGGGATTAACGAAGAAGACTATGTGGAAGCAAGACTCAGGAAGAGACTTAGGAAAGAGAGGTGTTTGCCTCTGCTTAAGGGCTGTTCAAGTGAAGATGCCTGGAATTGCTAAGGTAAGGTGTGCCAAGCGAATGAGTTAAGTTGGTTGGAGCTTGTGGACATCTGTTTTCATCTACCTTAGTAAGAGTCTAGCTGGTCAGGCAATTGGTCAATGGTCAGTTCTTGTATCAGTTCGTCCACAACAGCTATTTGGTCTAAGAAACCACAGTGTCAACTAGTCAGTGGGTGAAGACTAGGTCACACTTATCACATAAAAATAAACTCAGATGGAAATTGCTTCATTTCTCTGTCTGTCACTGTGTGTATATAAGTTCATTAAACTATCATACATCCTAAATTTGAACCACAATACATCAAAGACAACTCCATGCATTTCACAAAGAGATTTGAGGCATATCCTCAGAGGCTACTTGACATAGCAGATGAATAACACGGCTCATCCAATTATGGCTGCTAATGTCATTCTGCGGGAAAACGTGTGGAATCATTTCAACTTAAATCCAAACAGCATAAATGATGAGCACATCAATTATGCATCAAGGCTATTCACCCTCGCTTAGACACTAAATCAGATGTACAACAACATTATCATAGCTTAGTGTTAATGCAGCATTTGGAATGTCATAATCTATCAAAGTAATTATATTTATACAGTAAGAATTCTCCGAATCTCAACAAATTTCATCTCTCAAATCGTACCTGTCATTAAAACATTCACTGTTCACATTTTCAAGAAATTTCCAAGACCGCGGAAAGCTTCACCCTATATGAGTTTTTCTAACAAACTAGGAATGTCAAGGTTATTTGTAAAACAAAATTAGCCTTTTCATGTAATCACACAATGCTCCAACTTCATCAACATCTTCGTGATTACAATGAAGCAATTTCAGACCAAGTGGAAATCTTGCTAAGAAGATGGAGAATGAGATTTTGTAAACAGAAGGCTCTAATCAGTGAATGTTACAATCAAGGACACAAACACCTCTGATTAGCAGTTTAAAGAGTACATTTATTGAGCAGGTACACATTTGTCTTACCTGTAACTTTAAGGGAACAATATACAAAATCTTCAAGAAAAATTGGCCAATATGTGTAATTGAAATGTCATATAAAATTGGGTATTGCTGGAGAAATAATAAACAAACAAGTTTGGGGTTTAAGTAACTCAACTTGTGATAATCTTTTTACCAATTGAGCAGAGTTGAAATCATATCACCTCATTGTGTACTGAATGGAGAGTGCATTTGGAATAGATGGTTTCTGAGATCTATGAATGAAATATAAAGAAAGTTATGTACAAAGAATGTGCAAAGGGAAATGTAAGATGGAGAGATTTGTAGCAATAATGACAGAAGAATAAATGCCACTATCAATTATTAGTCATCAAGCTCACTAAAATATGATGTAATCCTAAAAAAATTTATATTGATGAAACTTGTCAGAGGTATGTCCATTGTGTAGAGTTGCAGACACACACTTTTCCTGTTAAACACTTTTGCTCAATTAGTTAACACCACTGCAATTCCAAGTGTAGCCGAACAAAGTCCAGCACTTTCTGGCTTAGGCAAGCACCTCTCTTCCCTTATTTCCTTAGTATCTGCTAGTCTACCTGACTGCTGCATTTATATACAAAGCTCCTCTTACACTATTTATTCTGTGGTTGTATGAGGCTGTGAGCTGTATGCCCAACCAAGTCCCTCACAGCAGAGAATGGCCTATGAGATCAATTGACTCTTAATAATACATGTGAGTTAGGATCAGCTTTCCAAGGAAATAGACTTATTAATCATGTCACTTGATAAGCAAACCTGGCTGGGAAAGGAAGGAATTTGTCGCTTTAGGAAGCACTATGTGCACATGATGCCTTTGATTCAATTATCCACTAGTAACCAGAGAGGCCAGATAAAAAACGAGGCCCCTTATAGATCCAAAGATAAAAAGGTGCTTAGCGGAATAGCGGTGTATCATGTGCAAGGCCTAGTGGTATCATTAACAGGGTAATGTCATTTTGGTACAAGCTTGCCATTCCGATAGCAGTCCGATTCTTTAATACCACATAAGATAACTTATAGACCACACATGCATATATATAAAGAAGTGTAGGCAGGACCAAAAATACTTCTTAAACTTCAATTTGAGCAGAAGAGGAGTTTGGAAGATAATTAAGGTATTAGTAAAGTTTTACAGACTAGACAAAAAAAAAGATTGTTAAGAAGTCAAAACAAAGCAACCTCCAGAGTGTATGGCAAGGGCAGTCCTCTAATAATAGTCCTTTCAACCCACAAGAAAGTATTTGTTGTCACTGAAAAAGAAAGAAACAAGTGGACAACTACAGAAGCAGAGTCATGATAAGAAACGAGGAGGAAACAAATGTCCAGAACAGATAAGAAGACACTTTGGAATGTAGAATAAACAAAGAACAGGAGCCAGACAAGAAAAAAGCTCCACTAAGGCAAACTACTCAGAGATGACATGCAGCCAAGCCAAGAAGCCACTCTGTAAATTATACTATTTCAAATGAATTATACCATTATTCAGAGACTAGCGCTTGCATTAACTTTGTATTATTGCATAAATTCTTATATACATCAAAAAAGATTATCTCCTTGAGGAGGAAAAGTAGAGATTTTTTCTCCCTGTTTCATCATCATGCATGTTCTAACATACATGTAGTTACATTGTGAGAAATATGAGTAAGCTTTTTCACTTGCCTAGCCCTTAGAGGTAATAATGTATCATTTGAAGTTGTTTTCCACTGTCCTCTATTTCCTGGGAATCTTATCCTAACTCACATGTTTTATGAAAAGTAATTTGGTCTCATGGAAGTAGAGCCTTGCCATGGACTACACAAGGAGCCTGTGTGGAGGCAAGGCTCAGGTAGCCAGTAAGGAAAGAGAGGTGTTTGGCTAAGCGAGAAAATCCTGTGTGTTGTTCAAGTGAGTGACCAAACGTTTGCGCTGGAATCACCCAGGGAGGGGGAAGAAAGGGGATATGACAAATGTAGGTTTGAGTTTTTGGCAGTTTAGACAATTTACAAGTCAGTCCTTATGCAATTGGAGCAGTTCTCTAAATAGTCAACAACCAAATGTACAGTACAACCCAAAATAAAGTAAGACTACTTCAGAAGGAAGGAAGAATCAGGCACGAGGTGAGGGCAATATAGGTGAAAAGAGGACTTCTGACAGAAACTTTTCTTACTTTATTTTAGTTGTACTGTATCTCTATTAGGGTGGTCCAAAAAAATATATGTCTTAATTTCATTGGTGGTACCCCCTAACTTTTTTCCTTTGACCATGTGGAAGACATGTGCAAAATTTCAGCCAAATTGATTAATATTTAGAGGTGGCTCATCAAGGTTGAAGTTTTGCTATATTTTGCATTAAAACGCCTATATCTGAATAATGAAAATTGTGAAGAATCATATTTTCCTTTTATTTGAGGCCTATTAAGGCACTAACCAACTGAAGAAAAAGCAACAAGACACTTGTGTGTATATCTTCCTATCCAAATTTTTAAAAAAGTGATTTGTGACTTATATCATTAAAATTTTTATGTCAATTGATGTGTATTGGGCGAGAATTTGGTAAAATTGGTACACCAATATAGATTTATCAATAAATATCAAAATTTAATGGAAAGGTTTTTGGATTATGACTGAGTTATGTCATACTACATTCAATACATTATTTATAGTCCAGCATGATAAAGAATGTAAATCCCCGGGTGTAAATCCCGTGCTCTTGGGTGGTTATTATTATAAATTGCCCCTTTCCTCAGATAAGCCGGTCTTGGAAGTTTCACACTCCCGGAAGCTTCAGATATGAAGATAAACATGATTAGTTTTCAAGGTACAATTTGAGTTGTTTGACATCTTATTAAATTAGTAAGACCAATCAGTTGTGAAAGGGGTTCTTATAATCCTACAGCAGTTTTCCCCTGCTTATCAGTTACAGTGCAATGTTTGAGGAAGTTTATCTTTTGCAGGGACACCTGTTCAGGAAAAACAACTTACTCTGTTCTATTGCATACTGGTATATTGAATGTGGAAGATGTTGTTTTGAAAGATAGAATTGTTCCTTCCTCTTTTTAAAAAGTTTCTGTAGGATGTGTAAAAATAGCACTTGGCCAGAAATTGAGAAGACAGTATGGGATCTAATCAGAGGAGATAATTCACATGACATCAGAAGGATCTACGTACTGTGCAATAGAGAGCTGCTGTGACTTTTGATAGTGTGATGTTCTCAACATCTTTTTCATGCTGGACACTAATAATTTATTGAAAGAAGTAAGGCATGACTCAGTCATGATGCCACAACCTTTCCATTAAATTTTAATATTTATCAATTAATCTATATTGGCGTACCAATTTTGCCAAATTTTTGGCCAGTACACATCAATTGACATAAAAATTTTAATGATATAAGTCACAAATCACCTGTTTTTAAATGTGGAGAGGAAGATATACAAACAAGTGTTATGTTGCTTTTTCCTCAGTTGGTTAATGAGCTGTCTCAGAGAAAATCATGCAATATCAGGGAATTTGTTTGGATGACGTTCTCGGAATGGCCTGAAATTTTACGTAGTGACCAGACCACCTCTTAAACAAAGAAATCTGAAGTTGGAACTTCAAAACTCAGAATACTTTTCTCACAGGGGGGCCTCAAAATAGGGGTGTCGGGAAGCCATTTTTCACAAAAATCCTCATTTCTTCAACAAAAAAGTGGTCGATGTTCAGCCCTCTCTGAATGCTAGAAAAAATTAACAAGAACTATCCAAACTTGGTTTGGATGAAGGCTAGCATTGTTTTTAACAATAAATCACCTCTATTTATTAATTTCACTAAAAAGGCTACTTTGGGGGGGTCACTCCGAAACTGCAGATTTTGTGTTTTTCAAAATTTGAAAAACATGCCATGTTTCGAGGGCAATTTCTCAATCTTGTGCGGGTCTAGGATTGACAATATTTGGTTAGAAAATTATCAGAATACTTGGATTTTAGATATCTGGTGAGAAAACCGTGGGAAAATTTGAATTTTTAGATAATTCAGCCATTTTAAAAACTGTAATTTTCCGAATTTCCATAAAAAAACCTGAAATTTCCATAGTCAAAAGGTCAAAGTAGTACCAACCCTATATTCATAATTTTGATTGAAATTAATGAAAATTACCTTTATTCAGTAAATTATTTAAGTTTCATTTGGAAAAAAATATTATTTTGTATCAAACGGCTAATTTTCAAAATTTAGTTTTTCACAAATTTTGATAAGTTTCGGGAAAGGAATCAATTTTGTGGGGCTATGTCTGACATAATAACACTTCCATGTTAAACAATTTCCATGATCATTCATGGAAAAACACCTATATTTAGTAAATCAGGGGAGATAATTGTGGGAAATGAAGAAATTTTGAAAATATGGTACTCCAGGGGGGTCACTCCGAAACTGCAGATTTTGCTGTTTTTCAAAATTTGGAAAACATCCAATGTTTCGAGGGCAATTTCTCAAATTTGTGCGGGTCTAGGATTAACAGTATTTGGTTAGAAAATTAGCAGAATACTTGGATTTTAGATATCTGGTGAGAAAACCGTGGGAAAATGTGAATTTTCAGATAATTTAGCCATTTCAAAAACTGTAATTTTCCGAATCTCGTAAAAAATCATGAAATTTCCATAGTCAAAAGGTCAAAGTTGTACCAACCCTATTATCATAATTTTGATTGAAATTAATGAAAATCACAATTATTCAATAAATTAGTTAAGTTTCATCTGGAAAAAAATATTATTTTGTATCAAACGGCTAATTTTCAAAATTTAGTTTTTCATAAATTTTGATAAGTTTTGGGAAATGTATCAATTTTGTGGGCCTATGTCTGACATAGTAACTCTTCTATGTTAAACAATTTCCATGATCATTCATGGAAAAACACCTATATTTAGTAAATCAGGGGAGATAATTGTGGGAAATGAAGAAATTTTGAAAATAATCCGGGGAGTCAATCCGAATTCCGAAACTGCAGATTTAGCTGTTTTTCAAAATTTGAAAAACATGTCATGTTAAGAGGGCAATTTCTCAAATTTGTGAGCACTTATATTGACCATATTTTGTTAGAAAATTGGCAAAACACTTGGATTTTATATATCTGTTGAGAAATTTGTGTGAAAATGTGAATTTTCAGATATTCAGTCATTTCAAAAACTGTAATTTTCCGAATTTCCATAAATAATCATGAAATTCCCACAGGCGAAAGGTCAATGTAGTACCAACCCTATTTTCATAATTTGATTTTAATTAATTAAAAAAACGATTATACAGTAAATTAGTCATAGTTTCATCTGAAAAGCTGGAGTTGCTGTGGGGCGGGCCGGGGCGGGCTGGATAATGTGCGGGCTCTCTGTGGGTGCGGGCTGGCAGTGTCCAATGTTGGCCCGCAAGCAGCCCAAATTCTGGCCCACAGTTGTAATATGAAATATTTTGTATATTGACATGAAGATATTATTACTTCAGTCTTACAACTCAAAAGTTTGGAAAACTTCTTCATTACTGATTTCCTGCACTTTTTATTAAAGAATCGTAAATGGAATAATCAATTTTGGTGTTTTTTTTTTTTGCTGAAGTGAATGCAGTTTGAGACATAAGCTGCATGAAGCCATATGTTGAGCTCTTTCATACTAAAATGAAAGGAAGAGAACAAATTTTGAATCATTACAATCAATCAATCAATCAATATTGTCAGTCCGATGTCAGCAGCCGGCTTTGGGCCGACGTTGGGCCGCCGAGGCACGCTGATAGGGAACTTAATGATTGTCTGTCTGATCCCTCCAATTCCTTAATGATTAAAATAGAATTTGTACAAAATACAAACTTATAAACCAAATGTATATATTAGATACTGATACAAGGCGCCACCAATTTAACGTCTCATCCGAATGACATCCAGCTGGGATTTTGCTCATGAAGGTGCACTAAAAACTTTAGGCTCCCTACCTGGGGTTCGAACCCATGCATGCCAAGACCTTCAGCGGAGCAGGCAGGCACCTCAGCTACTTGGCCACCCAGCAGCCCGAGACAGGAGCACCAAACAGAATGAGCTGTTCTTGTGCTAGGTGAGCTTATATAACATCATCACCACTGTAAGAAATTGTTAACTTGTAACAATATATTTATGACAATGGTCATTGTGACGTCATCAGACATGAACTGCTTGATCAGGGGAGAACTATCAAGAAATGCTAATGAAACAAATAAATAATTATAGTGATAAATTTACCTTCAGCAGAATTGGTATAAATTGTCAGAATTTTCGACTCATCGTCTTCATCAGTGAATGTGCTGTGGGGCTGAGAAGTCATGCGAGCTCTAGTCCTCTGTCACATTCACGATGAAGACGAAATTTACGAAAAAACTAAATTTTGAAAATTAGCCGTGCAATACAAAATAATTGGTTTTCCACATAAAAATTAACTAATTTACTGAATAATTGTAATTTTCATTAATTTCAATCACAATTATGATAACAGGGTCGATACTACTTTGACCTTTTGACTATGGAATTTCATGACTTTTTTACGGAAATTCGGAAAATTAAAGTTTTTGAAATGACTGAATATCTGAAAATTCACATTTTCACACAAATTTCTCAACAGATATATAAAATGCAAGTGTTTTGCCAATTTTCTAACCAAATATGGTCAATGTAAGTGCTCACAAATTCGAGAAATTGCCCTCTTAACATGGCATGTTTTTCAAATTTTGAAAAACAGCAAAATCTGCAGTTTCGGAGTGACCCCCCTGGAGTATCCATATTTTCAAAATTTCTCCATTTCCCACAATTATCTCACCTGATTTACTAAATATAGGTGTTTTTCCATGAATGATTATGGAAATTGTTTAACATGGAAGTGTTACTATGTCAGACATAGGCCCACAAAATTGATTCCTTTCCGGAAACTTATCAAAATTTGTGAAAAACTAAATTTTGAAAATTAGCCGTTTGATACAAAATAATATTTTTTTCCAAATGAAACTTAAATAATTTACTGAATAAAGGTAATTTTCATTAATTTCAATCAAAATTATGAATATAGGGTTGGTACTACTTTGACCTTTTGACTATGGAAATTTCAGGTTTTTTTATGGAAATTCGGAAAATTACAGTTTTTGAAATGGCTGAATTATCTGAAAATTCAAATTTTCCCACGGTTTTCTCACCAGATATCTAAAATCCAAGTATTCTGCTAATATTCTAACCAAATATTGTCAATCCTAGACCCGCACAAGATTGAGAAATTGCCCTCGAAACATGGCATGTTTTTCAAATTTTGAAAAACACAAAATCTGCAGTTTCGGAGTGACCCCCCCAAAGTAGCCTTTTTAGTGAAATTAATAAATAGAGGTGATTTATTGTTAAAAACAATGCTAGCCTTCATCAAAACCAAGTTTGGATAGTTCTTGTTAATTTTTTCTAGCATTCAGAGAGGGCTGAACATCGTCCACTTTTTTGTTGAAGAAATGAGGATTTTTGTGAAAAATGGCTTCCCGACACCCCTATTTTGAGGCCCCCCTGTGAGAAAAGTATTCTGAGTTTTGAAGTTTGAACTTCACATTTCTTCGTTTAAGAGGTGGTCTGGTACCTATGCAAAATTTTAGGCCATTCCGAGAACGTCATCCGAACAGCTCTGCATGATTTTCTCTGAGACAGCTCATTATGCCATAATTGGCCTCAAATGAAAGGAAAACATGATTTTACACAATTTTCACTATTCAGATATAGGCGTTTTAATGCATAATATAGCAAAACTTCAACCTTGATGAGCCACCTCTAAACATTAATCAATTTGGCTGAAATTTTGCACACTTCTTCCACATGGTCAAAGGAAAAAATTTAGGGGGTACCATCACTAAATTTTACAGTTTTATTATTTTCCATTGGATGTTGGACCACCCTAATCTCTATAGAGTGTCAATAGTGACTTGCAGGTCGATCAAATTTTGTGAAACATCTTTCCAGCACACACCATTGCAAACTCAAAGCCATAAAAGAACCATAATCCTAACCTTGGGCCCATGAAAGTGACTGTTATTAAGACTAGTGCAATTACATTAAATTAAGTAGAGATGTGACACTCTCACAAGTAGCTATGAAACTTGGTAACTGCTTTGGTTGCCATGGAAACAGGTGCTCAGGAATTTGAATCATTGTTAACTCCAATTAATGGCTTTCTATTCCTTGACAATGAGAGTCTATGGCAGGACTGAAAACAACCTTGCCTTTTCTCTGAATGGATGTGGCCAATAACGGAATAAGACCTTTTCAATATTACAATGCAAACTTGAAATTGTAGCCTTGACTAATCTATGGTTTGAAACAGGAGGGTGCATGCACCGCATAGACAGCAGCCATGTAAATTTGCTCATTTTTATATATATATATGTGAATGTGAGAACGTTTTTTTCAAAGATAAAACTCTTGGAGTTCATTATGTCAAAAAACTAGAGTAGGGTTGGGGCTGCCCAACCCCCCTTAACTTCGAGGTGCTGTTTCATCTACTTTTTATAGTCGATTATTTGAATGCTTATGCAGTTAGGAAGGGGTCACTTGACTCTACTTATAACTAGAGAAGCAAGATGTCTACCAATCTGAATATCTCGCCCCACACACACATATTTTAATTTGAACTCATTTATTCGAAATAAATTACAATTAATATTTGTGTGATGGTCATAAAGTGGTGCAATGCAGATATCCATCATACTTTATAAAATTTCCAAAGTTATTTCTGACAACCCCTTTCCAAGAATTAATCAAAGTTACAAAAACCATGCAAATTTTTTTGTTTCTTTTATTTCATCCATGGTTTGGTCTGTCTGACCTTAAAGTTTGTGACATAACCTAAAAAGCCCCTAGGTTCAATCCTATCAACAAGATAACAAACAGAAAATGTAAGTTTAGACATAACCCTGGGGGACCTCTCACTTAACCTGGGCTTATTGCCCCGCCCTACTCTATTTAATATTCATCTATGATACAATAACTGATGTCTGAAACAGTAAATTTAAATTACAGAGGAGGGCAGATTTAAATGTTGCTCTTTTTGAGAAGTCAATTCCAACTCCAGGTAAATTTTGATCTGCGTATAATGACATTGACTAATTTCATGCAAAGTTCTAACAACCAATTAAACAATTCCTTGCAGGCTGATTCTTTAAGGCAATTTTGCAAATTTGGCTGATGTTTCCACAGCACATACTCACATGATGCCAATCTCTCCTAAATGCTCTGCACAAAGTCATACTCAGCACACAAAAGGGCAATTCCGTAAACTCCGATTTACAGATTTGACACTTTAGCAGCTTGTGTAGCCCTACCATTATATCTTAGCTATTTCATTGTTAAATAGGGATGAGGTCAGGTAATAGGGGTATCAGACAAGCCACCAACCAAAGCTATAAGTGCAACAGGAGTTCAGCTATGTCAAAAAACATCAGCGTTTCGGACGTACATCACACGATGTACGCCCGAAACACTGATATTTTGACGAACTCAGCTCCTGTTGCACTGGGCTCAAAAATAGATTTCTGACAATAATTCAAGATACTGCAAATGATTTGACTATATTATGGGAATACTTGGATGTTATTATATGGTTTATGGAAACACTCTGTACAGAGAGGATATAGTTGATATTCCTTGTGCACTACTGCTGCAGTTCTTTATCAAGGATGGCCTCGAGTGCAGTTGATGGAAAAAGCTGAGGCTTACAACTGGTCCTTGGGGCAATCCTGAGGGGCCAGTCAGTCTGAGCATCACTCAAGGGGACAGCCTCTTCCATCAGCTATGGTACAGTGTTAGTGCCATATGGTGACAAACGCTCACAAACACAGAAAAATAAAGCCGGCACCGGCATTGATCTGATTGTCGGACATCAGTTTTTTTAAACATTTTGGGTTTGGTACTATGAGTACAACTCTTCCCCCCAATAGTAATTGGCATTTTTGATGCTTTGCCTTGTAGAAAAGCTTCTTAAAGCTTCAAAATCAGGAATACATTTTCTTGACAAAACTTAGTGGCCCTGTTATACAGGCACCAATGTACAATCAGATCGAGATTTGTGTCATTGCAAGGCCATATTCTCACATGCTACAGATTCTGCTCTAAGAAAGAGAAAGGCATATCTATGATATAGAATGGCACCAAACAAATATTTACCTAGGGCAACGAAGCATATTGCTGGCAGTAACAGATGCTTCCTGCAACAATGTTGGTTTTGGTGAGCAAATATTTGATTGTGATGTAGCCAAATTACTTCCAGACATGGATATGGATGGCAGTCACTTTTTTTGCCTTTTCCCGTTGTTTTGTAACTATATGACAGGGACCAGACTAGTAGCAGAGAAAACACAGTCCGCTTGAGTGATGTCCAGACCGACTGGCCCTCCGGATTACCCCAAGGATCAGTTGTAAGCTTCAGTTCTTTCTATTGACTGCACCCCAGGCCATCCCACAGATGAAGAGCTACATGACATTTTAAGAATACACTGACCACAACAAATAGGAAGAGAATTTCACCTATGTCTCCATTTGAATATTGACATGCTGATAATTTGCTGGTTTCTGGCTATCATAAATTTTTTAACCAAACCAAAGGCAACATTCAAGTTTATGGTCTAAATTTATAAAAAAAAACAAAAAACTTTTCACTTATTAGGCTTTCATCTTGGTTCAGATTTACACTTTGTGTTTTATTAAGAATTTAACATTTTGTCTCTGTTACTATCAAGGGGCTGATGCAACAGATTCTTTTTATGCTTTGTTAAAAGGTAATTGCTGAATGTTGAAAAGGCATCAAACAGACATGTGCACTCTTAACAAAATCTGCTGACTGATTTCTTTTTCAGAGGAGCATTGAGACATTGAGCAATGGCATCACGGTAATATCAAAGCCATGACATGTTATTTTACACATTTTGGAAAGAACTTTTAATCTTTATCAAAATTACTCACTATTATGTACAATGTAATCAGCAAAAACATTGTTTAATTTTCTTGTCAACAGACCATGATGATCATTACTATTAACAGCATCTTTCTCAATTAAATAAGCAACCAAATCTCTCGTTTAATTTATTTTCAAAAATATTGATAAACTGTATTCAATGAGACAGACATGATGGATTAGGTGAATAAATTGCAACTGTAAAGGATTGTCATTTATCAAATCATGAATGCAAATAGGCTGAAATAATTTGACAGAGAGATAAAGCCTGTCTGCATAAATGAATAAGAGTATGATAATCTAATAGTACTTCATTATGAGACTGCGGTTCAGCTAGAACATGGCACCGGACCCACAGGTTCAAGATAGATGATATTCTTAGGGTTTACGGTAATGCATTGTTGGGACTATGGGAATTCTACCCAAATTTTCCAGACATTTGTGGGGAGTTTAATGTTAATTTATAATGCTGTCAGAGTTGGCGGTTTGGGAAATGGGTATCTCGCCTTGATTTCTGCGCCTATGCCAACACCTTGTGTGCATAAGAGATTTAAAAGGTTTTAACTGGTGTGGAAGTTAAGTTGGACTGTCTTCTATGTGCTCCCTCCATACAACGCTCCCTGCATGTGTTATAAGGCTACACCTACTGCAGTCCATTCCAGGGTCTTGTGTGGGAGGAGATGGAAGGTTGGACATCCTTAAAGGCCTTTATATCACATGTGAGTCCTATGTCTCAGAGCTCCTTACACATGACTGGGATCTCAACACTTTGTAATGCACCAGACAATTTGTTATCTTTTTCTCTTGTAATTTTATATGTGATATGACTGTTCCTTTTGCAATTGTGATGCAAGAACCACTATACCTTCAGTTTAAATATTTGTTCATCTGCACTATCCTTTCACAATATCATTCTGTCGCACAGAATTAATGTATAACACTTTCCACTAACAAAGCTAGTCTGCCTATAGAATCTTACAAACTCGATATGCTAAAAATTATATTCATTGACAACACTGACAAATCAATTTTTGTCACTTTGAACACCTGTTGAGATTTGTGGACACACAATATTCTCACAGCATTATTTTCTGTCGATGGATTGAATATAGATATGCCAAAACAAAAAGAAAATCCCATTATCACTTGCATAGTCACATCTACACAGTGTAATATGATATATTAAAGCCAAACACCTTTTTATGTTACGTATACATGTGTCCAATAAAAAAAGGTTAAAAAAAGAAAGCTGTTAATAAAACTAAATAGTGAACAGCTTTAAGAGAACAGAGCTGCTCAGTCTACAATGCATGTCAGCATTAGTTTGGTACTGAACAATGCATCCCTGCCAAGTGTCATGTCAAATTACTTTGGTCATTGATCTATTTAGCAGCACATTCATGAAGTCCTGTCTTCGGTGTTAAAGCTGCAGTGGCTCCTTTAAGTAAAAGTTTTACATATGATGGAACTGTGTTTCAGAACAATTGGGTACACAAGATACTGATTCTTGCAGAGAACATAATTATGTTCGCCAATTGTATTTACGGTTACAAGTTGAAAGGGGTAAAACTGACAAGATGGCAGAAGATATGGCATGTACCATAAGATAATGGCTCAACACTACTTGTGAATTCTGTAGCCTCAAATCCATCAACTTTGAGGCCATAGTTCTCAACAACTTCATCCCTATAATATGTGGCTCTTCTACATGTCGTAAAACACCAGATGTTAATCATTTTCTTATTTTTTCTTTTGATTTATTTAGTTTAATCCTGCATATGCTACATATAATATAAATCTAAGTTTATACAATTACAAATGTAACAAATCATCTGCGCACTTGTACAGTGTAACTAGAAACACCCACTTTAATGGCTGTTTTCAAAATTCCACAAGTTATGTTTTACAATAAAGATGAGGGACCTAAGCCATCAAAGAAGCAGGAAAAAGTCATAAAGACTAGGCAACTAAGCTATCTTTCTCTCTGAACTGAGAGCTATGTTTCTTCTGGTACCCGTGTAATAAAGATAAGGATGAGACAGTCGCATCTTTTCTAGCTTGCCTGTTTGTGTTGACACCTTTGACTCCGTCGAAAATATATTTTAAAGTAACTTCAGTCAGAAAGCCAGGACAGATTACATATCTGTCTCTGTGTTGGATTTGATCAGACTTGACTGTGTTGAGCTATAAGGCAGACTTTTAAAAATAAAACTCAATCAGACATCTGGGTCACCAAAACAAATTTCCATGGCTTCAAATCTCAGAGTCATATCAGAAGAGAACAAGTGGAGCTTCTGGATATTTAGTTTACCGAAATATTGACACATATTCAAACACAACAAAGTATTTTTCTTTACATATAACATGGCAACCTTAGCAATTATAATAATTTTTCCTCCATATAATCTGCCAATTTTAAAATAAGCAACCTACTCATTGGATTTGCAAATTTGTTAATCCTTTCAAATAGGATATAGAGTTAATAATAAACGTACACAACCAGGATGTAAACCCTAATGCTAAAACGTCACCAACAATTTAGACTAAAAGCCAGCCGCAATAGCTTACATTGACAAAACACTGGAACTTAAAGGTATTACCCACAAGCAGAGCTTCAAATTAAGTTGAAACTTGAGACTGATCTTCTAAAGACATCAGGACCAAATAGACAAATTTCACAGGCTTCTTCTTACTGTCTGTCAAAGTCAGTTATTCGTTTTAGCTTCGTTAACTACATTTGCCAAACCTGGTATATGGAATCTGTACGTGGTTAATTGTTTTACAATGCAATTAAAAGAAACAACAATTCAGCTGATGCTTAAAAAGGCAACATTGAATAATTAGATCCTGTGGTAATTCTTTTTTTATGAGCTTTGCTAGTGGCAAAAGGCATAAATCATATTGTGCATCGACCAGGTAAAAAAGTGCACACAATCTGTATTTCAGGGCAGAACTTAAAAGCTGCATGAGTATGAGTGCAGTTAATTAAGAACTATTTGGTACTTTTAAAAAACCATTTTTGTCAACACATGAAAAGCTTGGTTAGAATGCTGACAAAATATACAACTCAAAGCTTCCCAATCTCACAAATGTTCATGCCAAATTTAAAACTTGACCTTCCTCAGGCACTGTATGTGGCAATGGAATTGCACTTCAACATCTCACAATATTTATAAAGGAACCAACTCAATATAAGGGAACTGTTTCGGAACAGGAACATACATTTTTTGTCTGAAACTGAAAGTCATCAAAAACGATTGAGGACTTACCAAACATAATTGCACTTTACTGCATCTCTGTAAGGGAAAAAAACACTCATTAAATTCAATTTGCTCATGAGAAAAAGGAGCCAATTACTCTGGAAATGTCTGCATTAAACAGAGAAAGCAAGTCATTTTACGTGACAATCTGAAGACCAATTAAGAGACAAATGCCTTCATCGAGGAAGCTTATTCTCACGCAGTGTATGTATTTGTATATGTACATGGTGTATTCCCACCAAGAGAATCGCTTTGCTCAAGTGTATATTCCCAAACTGATTAAAAAAAAAAATTTAAGCGATATCATTTGAAGAGAGGGACTTGTAAGGGCTATTTTCAAGTATAAGTATATGCATTAGTAGTTATGTGACCTGTATTAGTGAAAATTAACAATACATACATTATCTTTAATTTAATATCTGTTTCGATAACATGCCATATATATCTGCCTTGACATATCAATAGTAAATTCTGCTGTTGGCAGCATATTCCATTTTCTTGCAAGTCGGCATTACCTATCAGGTGGCTTAATACTGTAAATAAGCATAGTTCCTGGAAAGGTGATCTTAAGTCATTTTTGACTAACATGTATTTTCAGGAGTCATTTGCTTTGTGACCTATACTCTGCCTTTGGCAAACAACTCACAGATTAACAGAATATATAGTGCAAGAGAAGCTTTTCCAAAAGATTATCCAAGGAAACCAGTGTGGAAGCAAGACTCAAGCAGAGACTTTGGAAAGCAAGATGTTTGCCTAAGCTTGAAATTGCTCAAGTGCTGTTTAAGTGAGAGATCCCTGGAATCGCTTAGGTAAGGTGAGCCAACTGAATGACTGCATTGGGTTAGAGCCTATGGATATCAGCTGTCATCTTCCTTAGTAAGAGCCTAGCAGGTCAGGTATTTGGTCAGTTCCTGCATCAGTTCTTCCACAACATTGGTCTATGACACCACATTGTCAACTAATCGGCAGAAGAAGACTTGGTCACTTCCATTATTTGTCTTGCATCTCAGAAAATCAAAATACATACATGGAAAAGGAAGTTACAACTGGGCAGTTTTACAGTATTTGCACTCAAAGTGTCTCATGGGGGGTCAAAATAAAGTTGTATAGATGAGAATTTCCTTTGTGCTACCATGAAATGAATATACTACTGATTCGTAAATCAACAAAAACAGAAGTGATTTGTTTATTCATCACCAAATCACCACACTTTAAAGTATGCAAGGTTGGAATTTTTGAAAAAAAAAATTTATGAAAAAAGGCATTCACACAAATACAATTTAAACCATTTTTTCAATGGAAATAGAGCCATCTGATTGTATTGAACCATCAAAAACAAATAAAACAACTAAAATTTTTAGTAAATGTGGCAAAAATATTTTTTTCACAATTTTTATAACGAAAATAAAGAAATTTCACTTGTCATACCCTGAAAGTTTCTATTTTAGACTGTTTAGTGAGGTTTTAGTCTCAATGGACCCATCATTGCCGAGGTATATAATCCCTAGGTTTCCTACAAACCCTGTATCAAGTTTTGTTGCCGTATGATTGAAACTCATTGGGTTTGCCTTGTGTCAAAGATAACGTTCCAGAGAGAAAAATCTCCGAAAATCACCCAAAATCACCAGCTCAGAAAAAAATTAACTTTAATTGCTCCATAAACAAAACATTTGTGTATTATCTTGTAAAAGTCATTCAGTTATTTCCAAGAAACTGCAGTTATATTGATATATTACATAAAATAACTCACTTATACTCTCAAGTTTGGTTTTCTCATAATAGTGCAATTTGATGATGGAAAAACGTATATAGACATTTTCAATATTTATAAATACCTTTTTACCTTCAGCGAACGAAGTTCGAAGAAGGTATTGTAATCACTTGGGTAAAAATGTTGTCAGTCCGCTGGGCGGGTGGGCGTGCGGGCGGGTAGGCGGGCGGGCGGTAGGGCGGCGGGCGGATAGATCGTTTCCGGGCCAGCACTCGGCCTCTATTGAGTGTACATGGATGAAATTTGGTACACATATAGCCTGTATGGTCTTGTTGTGCCTTTTGATGGTCTAATTGATAGATGTTCAATACTTTTTGAAATAATTGAGAAAATATATAAATTCTTTTTGTTCGTTTCCGGGCCAAATCTCAGTCACTATTGCATGTGCACTTACGAAATTAGGTACAGATGTGGCCTATATGGTCTAGTTGTGCCTTTTGATGGTCTCATTGATGGATATTTTATACTTTTTTCAAAAATTTGGAAAATAGAAAAATATGTATTTTTTGGTTCTTTGGGCTGAGACTCGGTCACTATTGCATGTAAATGGATAAGGTTTGGTACACACTTGGCCCATAAGATCTTGTTGTGCCCTTGGAAAGGTCTGGTGGAAAATATTAAATGCTATTTGAAATATTGAAAAAAAAAGAGAAAAAATAATTTTTTTGTTTCTTGCCCAAGACTTGGTCACTATTGCATGTACATGGATAAAGTTTGGTACACATATGACTTATGTGGTCTAGTTGTGCCTTTTCATGGTCTGACTGATACATATTCTATTCTGACTTGTATTTAACACTTTTTGAATGATTAGAAAAACTTTGTACATGCATAAACCGTACCATAATATAAGTAAATTAGTATAATAAGGCCTTTCACTGCTTTTACAAACCCTGGCAAGCACACAGGTAGATCGCAGGGCAGCAGGCAAATAACAGATAATAGAACGCCATTACTCGACCACTGTTGCATACCTATAATATACGGAATTTAGTAAACACGCCAATTTTATGATGTAATGTAATCTTCTAAATGTGTTATTCGCTGAAGGTTTGCTGCTGCGCAGCCTATGTTTTATACATCCAAAATAAATCATTTTGTAAAGCCGTGGCCTTTTCCTTGACGAAACCATTGTTTTACTTGAATCATACCACAAATTCTGATGGGCTGGAGAGGACATTTTTTTGACATTGAGGATTTTGATTTCTAAGAAAATCTATGTACATTGCCCGGATATTTTCTTAACTTGTATTTGTCACATTGATGTAGAGGCACATAACTGAGCACCGAAAACACAAATTGTTTGAGTTTCCTTCATAACCCTGAGTGTTTTTTTCCATGGGCTGGAGAGGACATGTTTTTTTGACATAATATTCAAGCCTCAAATTCTGAAAACCAGGTGTAGTTATTGAAATAAATGCTGTTGCTTTACCTTTAGATATGTCTCAAGCTACAAAATTGACACAAACAGTAGCCACATCCTTAAATGCTTATTCATCATAGCATATAAAGTAACAAATGGTCTCTCAAAGACAAAATATTTGACACATATCATTTTTTACATTTTAGGGGACAACTCATTTTGTATATAACTTCTTCGCATAAAACCAGTTGCAATTTACACCCAAGACATAGGTCCAGAGAGGCATCACCAACATGAATCACAACTGCAAGTATTCATGTTTGTGTGATGCCTTAAAATTAGCAAAACTGCCCGTGAGACACAAAAATGAGCAAAAATTGGCCCTAAATCGCTTGCTGCTTCAAAACTAAACATCGTAGAAGGGTAAAATTTGGCACACATATATTTCAATGTAATACAAGACTGCCACCACAACAAATTTCTGTGTACCTATCATACTTTTCTCGTAATATCTGCCTAAATATGAAAAATTGGCTTAGTGCAAATACCGTAAAACTGCCCAACTGTGGTATGGTTTACATTAACTGTTATCCTGGTTCACCACCTTTCCCTCTCCACTTTCTACTCAACCATTCTCAAACCACTTTCCCTTCACAACAAAAAACTCCAGCACTTAAGCGATCGGCCAGACAAGTTCTTCAGAATTGAAGTATTTTCACACAGAGTTGACCCAAGAGCGCCCCTGTTCCCTATGCTACAATACAGATGCACACAAAACGTGCTTTGAATCTCCTTTTTGATTAGTCACATTCTCCTCAGGGTTCTAGCAAGGACAATTTAATGAACATTAATTGTGTTAATGCCCATTTTAATCTAAATTGCATTGCATTAAAGACGATTCATCGCATTTCAAACAGAGTTTTGAGGTCTAAAACTAGCATGTCTATACTTAGAAACTCCTAAGCCTACACAAACTGATTACATAACACTCTTTTCTATACATGTGTTGGTATACCCAGTCACAGGGGAAGATGGATTTGGGGGGATTCCCCCTTATCAGATGGTTGTGCAAGGGATCTAAGATACCATCTACAAAAATCTGCAGCACCCTACACAAAAAAATGGCGGATGAGCTACCTGGTTGATTAATGGTAAGTGATATGGAAGGATACTTGATCATTCGAGACTTCACTATTTGACTTTGGTTTGCTCAATAAAGAAACATAAATATATATGGACAACAGATTAAGAAATATCTCATGTCTGACAGCCGTAGTAGCAACAAATGTTTATGGTTGGTGGCAAGCTTTTTCTTGAAATTAGTTACCTTGAGTAAAATTGTTTTTATTTTGTTGATCAACTAACAAAAATGTATTTTATGCACCACACTGAAAGGAAGGTTTGTGTAAAACAGACAAAATGAACGTTAGCTGGTGTCCAAGGAAATTGTGAATATAGATAAATTCTGCATGTGATTTGATCAACGAAATGTCAAAAAGGCAGTTTTTAAGGCACATACCTTTTGTCTGAATTTACACAAAATTTTGGACGAACACCAGCTAATGTTCAGTATGTCTGTTTCACTCAAACCTTTTTTTTTTCAGTACACTGACCAGTTGGACCACCTTTCCCCTTCCCTAACCTCACCACTCAACCTTCCCCTTACCACTTTCCTTTTACACCAAACAAAAAGCTCGAGCACTTAAGCAATCAACTGGATAAGTTCTTCTAAATTGAAGTATTTTAACACAAGGACTTCACCCAGGAGCACCTCCGCTGCCTATATTGCTGATGCTTAGACATAAGAGGTGCTTTGAGTCTGCATTTGGTCTTGCTTTGCTATCTGTAATATTCTCTTCAGGAACTAAGCAAGGACAAGGACACACTTGTGTTGTACTTCGTAGTTATAAGATAGGGAAGATTGGGGAACCAGAATATCAGTGCAAATGTCATATATTCAGAAGTAACTCAGAACGAATCAGAATAAAATATCTGATTGGGCAGATTGGTGTCACCATATTCTAAGGCTTGCAAATGTGTAGCTATTTAATTGATGCTTTTTCGATGATCTAAACAAATATAACGCTGAATGAACAAATAAAATATAACTGTATACATCTAATCAAACAATGCAATGTAAAGAAATGCATTCACAAGATATTGTGATAATAATAAGAAGGGATGGAAATTTTTTATTGCCGATATGTTACATGTATATATTTAAAATGAACTCAGATGGAACTCACGTCATCTCTTTGGGTGTCATTGGGTTACAATTATATGAAACTCTCATAAATGCATTTCAGACAGAGCTTTAAGGCACTTCCTCAGGCTTCTTGAACCAGCAGATGCCTATGAATAACACAGCTTATTCAAGGACTGGTAATGTAATTTGTGTGAAATGTAATGAATTACTTCAACTTAAATCCAAACAGCATACTTTATGAGCACATCAATTATGCCTCAAGGCTAATAACTAGGTATTGACATTCACTTAAGTACTTAATCAGCTTCAATACAGCTTAGTGTTAAATTAGGCATCGTTATGAATATCCTATTTGGTCAAAATGCTAAATTGGCCTGAATTCTCTGTCTCTTAAAGCTGCATTAGTTAGCATATATTTCTTGGGTTTCTTTTCCAATTTGCTGCATAACATTTTTGCGTAATCTGATTGGTTTATGATCAAAATAACTTCACTAATTTGGCAGATTCAACTCAGTAAACAGCTCTTTGCATTTCATTCACACAGTCAGGGCTGAATAAAAAGAATCCTGTGCTAATTAAAATACCTGTAACAAGGTTTCAGCTATATAATGATATTAAATCCCAGCTGCCTTTCATACAGTCATTTCCCGATACTTCAAACAAACTTGAAAGCTATTCCCTATGTGATTTTCTAATAAACATTGAGTGTCTGTTTATTTCACATAAAAAACTTGTCTGATATAAACAAAATGAGCCTTTTCATGTAATCACACAATGCTTCAAATTAGTCAATATCTTCGTTATTATGCTGAGAAATATTCAGACCTGGAGGTAATCGCAGTAAAAAAGATAGAGAAAGTGATTCTGTTAAGAGAAGGCTCTAATCAACGATGGTTGCAATCAAGTTTACAAATTATTTGACTTTTGTATTCTGATTTCATTAATCTCACTTAGTTGACACTTCTGCAATTAATTCCAAGCTAAGCCAACAAAGTCCAACACTTTCTAGCTTCAAGGCAAACACCTCTCTTTCCTTTGTTTCTACCTTGCTGCTGCCTGCTATACCCAGCCAAGTCCCCCGCAGCAGAGAATGGCCCATGAGATCAATTGACTCTAAATAATACATGTGTGTCAGGATCAGCTTTCCAAGGAAATAGACTTATTAATCACGTCACTTGATAAGCAAACCTGGCTGGAAAAGGAAGGAATTTGTCACTCAGGGCAGTATTTTCGGCTCAAGGTGCTTTTGATTCAATTATCCACTGGTAACCAGAGAGGGCAGCTAAAAATGAGGCCCCATATAGATCCAAAGATAATAAGGTGCTTTGTGGTGCATCATGTAACATGCAAGCCAAAGAGGAATGATTCAAAGGATGAGGTAAATTTATTGCAATTGGCCATTATGGTAGCACTCTCCACAAAAATACTAACATTTACACCATTCTTTATTACTGTATAGCATAAGAGTGGTTGAAGACTGGAAAGCTGCACATGCATACTATCTTCTGCAAAATGTTGGACGAACCAAACAACTTTTCAAGTTTCCATAAGAACAGGAACTTAGACGAGCTAGCAGAATATAATACGGTTTTAGTGCAGTTTAACGGAGGTAGATAAAAGAGAGTAGATAAAGAGGTAGATAAAAAGAGAGTAGAGAAGTCAGAACTACATACCTAAACTACAGAGCATATCATGGTTAGTGCAGTCCTCTGATAGAAGGTTTTACAGCCCATAAGGACTGACATGTTTTCTGTGATAAACCAGGAACAAGCAGAAAACAGGAAACAGTAAAAGGAGAAATAGGGAAATACAGAAGCAGTGTCAGGGCAAGAAACAAGGAAGAAACAAATGTCCAGAAGAGTCTGAAGAGATAACAAGTTTCTCGGAATGTGAACAAAGTAAAGTAGCCAGACAAGAAAAAAGCTCCATTTGAACAAACTCTCAGAGATGACATGCAGATACCTGAGGTAAAGTTATAGCGGGGCAGATTTGTCATGAATAGGGGAGTAATAGTGCATTTATACATAGAAGCATGAAACTTGGCACAAATTTCAAAAACGCTCTAAAGAAAATATTTAGATAGGGAGCCACTTCAGATTTGACCTAGTTGACCCATGGCAGCCATTTTCCAAAATGGCGGTTAATTATCTCATTTTCCTGCTTTCTGTGAAGTGCCCATAGTATTAAAGTATCGAAACAGTGCTCATTATTCCTTCTACAGATCTAAAGAACATTATCAATTGATTTCTGGATTGAATTGAGGTATTTTAGGGTAGTCAGGGTCCATTTTGTTAGAACTGTTGAAGAAAATGTATCATTTTCGCGGTTTCCCATTGTTTCATGAAATCTCAATTGATTTTAAAACTGACTACATATTTGAATTCCTTGTAAGAAGAGCTTTCAAATGAATGGTCGCATCAATAGTTTCCGTGAATTTTTTGTCAAAATTAAAGAAACAACAAAATCTTCAAAAATCATTTTATTTTAATTTTTTCCATTTTCGCACCAAGTTTACGAAACCCATTGATGCGGGTACTCATTTGAAAGCTCTTCTTACAAGGAATTCAAATATGTAATTTATTTTGAGATTAATAGAGAATTGGTGTAACCATCCGTAACCGCGAAATCCAGTGTTTGAATCAATATTTCTAACAAAAAGGATTCCAACAAGCCTAAAAATAGATCAAGGCTACCAAAAATGTTATAGTAATGTACTGAATACTTAGAGAAGCAATAAAAAACAATATTTACGTGTATTCTATTTGTAGGAACTACACAGAAAGCAGCAAAAAGGAAGAATTGACCGCCATTTTGGAAAATGGCTGCCAGTAGCCACCTAAGCTAAATCTGAAGTGGCTCCTATCCAAATATGTTTGTATAGATGTTATTTAAGTGTGCACCAAGTTTCATGCTTCTATGTATAAATGCACTATTTTTTTACATACCTGCCCCGCTATTATACGCCAATAAGCTTTTCAATAAATTACACCATGCACATATATATTGACTTTTTCCGATGAGATGGAGCTTGTATTGAGGAAAAAGAGGAAGAGGAGGAAGGATGAGGAAGCAGAAGGAGGAGGAGGAAGAGAGGGAATGATGATGATGGTGATGCACAGGAGGTTGAGGAGGAGGAGGAGGAGGAGGAGGATGAATAGGAGGAGCAGGAGGAGGAGACAGTGATGTTCTGGTCTTATTTCATTTCATCGTTGTGCATGTACCACCGCATTTGTTATTACAATATTTATAAGTAAGCTCTTCCACTTCAAGTACTTATATGCGGTTTGCAGTTATTGAACTATAGAAATCCATACTGTAGCCGCTTTCTTTAGATGGAAGCCAGAATGCAACATGCGACTTAATGCAAGGGCCTTTCTCGACAATTAAAACCTAGTGTCTGTCACTTTTACAGGTGATAGAGTGTCAAAATATTACTTATGTTACTTGCTGGTTCGATTCTGCGAAACATCTTTCCAGTATACAACTTTGTAAATTCTGAGCAAACAGTAAAACGGCTGTAATCCTGGCCTTGGGCCCATGGAAATGACTGAACATTGTTAAGGCTAGTGCAATAATCCTAAATTAAGCACAGATGTGACAAACTCACAAATTGTGATAAAACTCCTTTATACTTCTGTTGCCGTGGAAACAGGTGCTCAGGAGTCTGGATCATTCTTAAGTCTATTTAATGGTTTTCGGAATCTATGCCTTGACAATGAGAGTCTGTGGGGGACTGAAACTAACCTTGCCTCGTCTCTGAATGGGTGTGACAATATGAAGGAATAAAACCTTTTCAATATTACAATGCAAGACTGAAATTGCAGCATTGGCTAACCTTCTGTTAGAAACAGGAAGGCGAATAGACAGCAGCTCAACATTTTATGTAAATTTGGCGATTTGTATACATCTAGGTGTGTTGGTGAGTGTGAGAAGGTTTGTCCTGAAAGTGAATAACTTCTCCCACAGCGTGGAAATAAATTATTGGATGAAACATTCTGGGATTTCAAAAAGTCAAACTATTTAAGTTTCATCAACGATACATGTAATGAAGAAGGGGATATCCTGGGCTGATTCATCTCTTTTTTTACATGTATTTGATGATTAAGTATGTGCTCTAGGTACAAAAAATAGGAAATAAGTAATTTATGTCCTTTTGAAAAATCAATTTCTACTCAAGACAAACTACGATCTACATATATGAAATTGACTATTTTATTGTAAGCTACAACGACCGATTAAACAATTCATTAACAATCCAATTGATACAGTGAACTCCTGCATTATTAAGCAATATTTCCAGTGGATTTCAGCTGATTATACATCAGACAAAAGGAGGTTTGAGATATTTACTGACAACAGATATAAGAAGAATAGGAAGAAAGGAAGAATAGTTCTTGCATGAAAGCCCATTTATTTCACAAAATATTTTGAATGGGAAGACAGTAATAGCCGTCAGCACAAATTCAAAATCAGGTAGATGCATTGCAATAAATACATGCCTAGGTACTCATCCTTGAACAGCTGATATTTCAATTCAAGTTGATACAATGTCGAGGCTGTATGAAAATGTTTAGTGTTCCCTATCACTAAAAACTGTGTAAAGCTGGGGAATAGCAAGAGAGGGGGAGCACACTATGTTCTGGAGGGGGGCTCGCTTTGCAAGAATTTTAAGTCAATTTGACGCCATATCAAGGTGAAGTTAGCTGGAGTTTCCAGACGTCATTGTGACATCAGATAGACATAAGGTGACGTCATATGCCCAGCGGGTTTATTAATATTGGAGGGGGCATAAGGGGGGAGGGCACTGATATGATATGAGGGTGGCCCGCAATTCCTTCCTCTGGAGCAACAGTACTGACCAAGTGCCATTTCGATTGAATAATAGACTACCTCATTTTTTATGGGTGCTTTATCAAGGTCCACTAAATGGGCACGAATTCCATCAAAAACCAATACATGTATAGAAATTGGAATTATGTTATGTGTCTGTTTGGTCAATAAACAGTTCCTCCTTTTCCGAATGTAATGTAAGAAATAGGTTATTGACTTAATTGGGATACTTATTTGCTGTTTATTCATGTGCAGAAAGATGAATAATTGATACCTTCATTATTAAGGCCAGTTATGACGATTTGTACCTGAATGTAATCCAACCCCAATCTGTCAAGTTATCAGTCGCATAGTAACCTGGTTACTGTTTAATCACAGTTTTAATTTAACAACATCCCAAGGAGGACATAGACATATTGTGGTAAGTATGAACATTTTTTAGTCTCGATGATGTTGGGAAAATGTATACGAAACAAATTTAGAGCAGCATCAATAAGTTCCCTATTCCAATTAATTTTTTTTTTACTTATGCCATAGCATTTTGCCTTTTCTTCAGTGCTCTAGTTAAGTAATATATACATATTTATATATATTTAGGTACAAATATCTCATTCATACGTCCGTAACGCTCTTTGGGAGTAAAAAGTATGTATAATTATATTGGAAGATAAAAGATCAAATTGGAGTTAGTTGAGAAGAGATATACTTGATTAAATAATAAATTGAAAAAAAAAGACTTAAAAAAAAAACCAGAACAAAAATATGCATCAAGACCGCGCAAAATTTATGCAATGACAATTTTCTCTCAGAGGTGTCGAACAATGCAACATAACATTTTCCTCAAAATTTTTACTTTGCGTAACCTAAATGCTGTAAAGGTGGTAACGTCTTTTCATGTGCTGAACAAACACTTCTTCGGTGTCATTGTCACACAAAAATTTTTTTCTTGTGAAAAAATTGTACCCCCTTCACCCCAAAGTGTGACCTGGTAGGCCCCATAGGTAAGTCTAAGAGCGGCGTCATTTTTTCAAAACAGTTTAGTTTCTCTCACTCTGTTGTAAAATCTGTTTGCGAATTGAGAAATTCACAACAAAGAACCTGAGGTCTAACTTTTAGGACTATTCAACCTTTTTCAGAGTATTTCATGATGTTCCTTTTGCAAGTGACATTGCTGATGGTCTTCTTCTCTGAAGGACATGCAAGCATACACATAAACCGCAATGCAGGACTTACTTCTGTGCCATCCGGAATCCCCAATGTTCAAATAGTGAATCTCGACAACAACAGAATTACAACTATCGACACCAACGATTTCCAGCTCTTGACCAACATGAAGTCCCTTCATATGTCGTACAACGATATCACTGTCATTTCTCAAGATGCATTTTACAACAATCCCCTTGAATATCTTTATCTCTCTCATAATCCAATTAAAACTGTTCCATTCTTCACTCCACTTGTTAACACCCTAAAACATCTGACTCTGACAGCATGCCAGATTTCCAACACCACATGGGACCTTGTTGTGCATTATGAAAGTCTTATAAAACTTAATCTTGAAAGGAACCAACTAAACACTGTCCCAAATTTGACTAAGTCATCAAACAGCCTCGAGACACTGGAAATGGGGGAAAACAACATTGAAATATTAGAAGCCAGCAAACTTGAAGGATTGAACAGCTTGATAAAAATTGTTTTTAGAGATTGCAACACCAAGCTTGTCAGTGGTCAATTGAAACTGAGCTCTCTGACATCTCTTTACCTCACAAAAAATCAGATTAACCAGTTTCCAGACATTTCTCAGCTGCCTGCCTTAAATGGGATCTACCTTTCTTCTAATAGAATCCCAAATATTCCTGATGATGCCTTCAGACACAATAATCAATTCAAGTACTTCGATATTTCTGGAAATCAGCTGACTCATCCACCAAACATTAGTGACATCAAAGATACTTTAATGGTACTGACTTTGGACGATAATCAGATAGCAACAATCCCAACAGACTATTTTCTAGGTTGTGGAACTCTGACTCAGATTTCATCATCCGACAATCCAATTGCATCATTGTTATGGTTACGATCCATTGGCCCATCTGTTTGGCGCGTGACCTTAAGTTCACTCAAACTCAGTGGTAACATCACTGCAGATATCTTCATCAATGCGACGGGAATCGAGCGATTACGACTTGCGGACAATAACATCACCCACTTTGAAATGAGCAGTCTCCAACATATGCCATCGCTACAGTCACTGGAAATCAATTCTAACAAGCTGGGAAACCTTGGAGACCCGCATTTCTACTGCAAGGGCTCTGCATGTCAAAATCTGGTAATCAATGCTGCAAATAACCCCATTCCTTGTGATTTGAACATGTGTTGGGCAAAGGCAAACCCTTCAATAACATTGGTAAGAGATTCATGCTTGGGAAAAACATGGGGAGCAGTAACTGTGGATGACCTCCAATGTACAGGTTAGAAAACATCAATATGAATTAACGCCCATAACATGTCCCCTAGATATCTGTATGTATGTGTATAGTTCCATAGCAGTAATTACCTCGATGATCTGGTTGGCTGTAAATGATACCATATAACTATATTTAGTATGTATATTAGACAAATCATACTTCTGTACATGAGTGATAGTATATTTCCTATGCAAGAACATGTCTCTCTAACAGATTGACCAAAACTTTTATTAAAACTCACCCTTCATAAACAAAATGAATACCTCAATTATCATCTGCCTTTATGTGAAATTAATGGTTCTGTTTTTTTTTTCAGCTGAACAAGTGATGAGAGCCAGTAAGCAGGAAGGATTTTTCAGGCTCTTTGAGAGTTACCAGCTGCGGAAACAGGGTTTCAAAAGAACAACATATGATGATACAGTTATCACAGAATGCGCAATGAAATTCCTCAAAATGCATAGTTGTCAATTCTTCAAACATGAGCAGAATCAATCAGCTGATGGAGGGCACTGCACAATTTTGACAACCAATTTCTAACCTTGCATTTTCAGCCTCAGGACAAAACATCCATGCAAAGTGGGTAAATATAGTGATACTTAGTGATCTGGAGCATTCCAGGCACAGAATGATCTGTATTGATTTCAGGTAATGTAAATGTATCTTTAGTGAAAGACGTATCCACTATCAGGAGAAATCAAAATTGTACATTTAGTGGGGCAGCAGAATGTAAAATCTTAGTTATTTGTAATCAATTAGGCCTACAGCTCACCGGTCATGAGCCAAACCTTATATGTGATACAGCCTTTAGTAAAGTGTCCTAAGGTCATAACTACAATATTACAACTTACAAAGAAATGCCAAGCTGAATTTGTGGAATTATTTCAGAATGACTCCTGCCTATTACAATGTATTTACGTTAGCCCAATGAGGTGTGACATAGGTTCTCTGTTTGTTCCAAGAAATGAAATGTATATAACTAAATTAACCATCATTTCTGCACTAGTACATTTTTCCATTTGTTGTATATATATATATATATGTATATTATCATTATTTTTAAACAGATTGATACAGCATGAAAATGTTATTTCATAGAAATCATTTGCTAAAACGAAAGTGAAATAACCACGGGTACAGTTGGTACTTTTCTATATAATCTGGAGCTGTTCCTACATTCAGGCAAGATATTAAGAGATATGTATATCGTATGTGATTGTATAATATGAGGTTATACATTGGTAGATAGAGTAGTACATCCCTGGCATACTCCAAAGGTAATTTTGTGGCTCTTTTTATGTTGTGTATTCTGCTATTATTTACGTTAGCCCAATGAGGTGTGACATAGGTTCTCTGTTTGTTCCAAGAAATTAAATGTATATAACTAAATTAACCATCATTTCTGCACTAGCACATTTTTCCATTTGTTGTATATATATATGTGTATTATCATTATTTAATAGATTGATAAAACATGAAAATGTTATTTCATAGAAATCATTTGCTAAAACGAAAGTGAAATATCTACAGGTACAGTTGGTACTTTTCTAAAATTTGGAGCTGTTCCTACATTCAGGCAAGATATTGAGAGATATATCGTATGTGATTGTATAATATGAGGTTGTACAGTGGTAGATAGAGTAGTACATCCCTGGCATACTCCAAAGGTAATTTTGTGGCTTTTTTTTTGTTGTGTATTTGTCCTGTCTCAAAATAAAAGCAGAAATTCTGTGAAATTCATTCACAGTTTAGGTGAACTCTTCAGTTTTTTTTCCTATATGTTGAAACAGATTGATTATGTATAGTTTATTGAGATTCCTTTCTCTGCCTATCAATGCAAGAAGTAATAGTAAAGTTAATACCACTGTAACTGTCAAGATATTGAATACCTTTAATTTTTCTCATTCGAATGAGTAGCAGGCAAGTCAAATATGAAATTGCTAATTTGTGAGCTCTCATTAATTTTACGGTAGAGATGGCTAGTGAAGAGGTGGTGAAGGGAAGCACATAATGGTGAAGAGCTACAGTATGGTTAATGTTATGTCCTATTATAGAGTTACAGAGCATTGAAATTTTACAAAAATTGCAAGCTCACGAAAAGTAAATCGTTTCGTATATTATCTTTACAGGTGATTTCATTAGTACGCAATTCTTTGGTTCTAGACCCACCAAATAAATGTCATTTTTGGTGAACCTGATTGTATAATTATACTAGAAGATAATAGATCAAACGTCACATATTTGATTTATCAAACGTAGTATAAGTGCTGGTTTAGCATTGATTCATCACAGCCAAGTTGAATGACAAGAATCGCATGATAATGAAAACACCTGTAACTTAAGTTTCCCTCAAATTAATTTCTTTCTCATCCTTTTATGTCTCACAACTCCAACAGTGGCACCAGCACCATAACCAAAGAATGAACCAACTCTATTCCAATTATCCCACAATTAGGATAACATCTCATTCTCTGAATACTTTGGTAAATTCACTGCAGTCCCATTCTTCCAAGATTACTTCCCTCCCCTACACAATTTACCAATATTTTCCAGTAGATTCCCGTTAACAAGATGAGGTCATCTGCCATTTTTGGTAGTCCTGACTGTCTCATAGACACTGGGCAATGTGTCATTCCAAATCTTGGATTAATATTATATATCTTGTCAATGGGGCAGTTCAATTACTGGGCATGGATTGTGCATTTTTATCCCCATCTGGTTTCTATGTGTGAGATTCATACCTAGAGGATAATAACTTGAATGATTTTAAAACTTCTTCCCCACAAACTCCTGAGGAATTTCCTTTTGAATTGTACTTTATGACCTTCTAATCCTTCTGGAAAGGCAACTCTTGCAAAATATCACATAAAACATAACTTTTATGAAAAAACTGAGGTTGGAACTGTTGACAAACAAGTGCACAAAGCTGTCAAGAAGAGATGTTAAACAGAGAGACCCTGTGTCTATGAAGGTAAGCCTCGGTTTGTACAATAATGCATTGAATAAAACGAACTGCTCGCTAAAGATCATTAGCAACACTGAATAGTATTACTTCATTTCCTCAAAACTCTTCACCAAATCATACCTGATTCAGGGGCGGATCCAGAAAATGTCGGACAGGAGGGAAGGGTGGGTTAACGAATGAAAATTTACTAAAAATATCTGGAATTTTTTTTTTTTATTAAAATGTACAGGCCAAAGGAGGGGGGTTTGAACCCCCTAAAATCCCCTCCCCCCCGGATCCGCTACTCTGCTTGGCTTCTTTTTTCATTCCAAATAATATACTAATAACTCAAATTCTTGAAATATCTAACTTCTTAAACACAAATAATGCCATCAATGATAGGACTGCCTGTAGGCCTACAATGAAAAAAAGAGAATATTGCAATTACATAGGGTTCCTGTCCATTTGTTTTCATCATAATGATCATTATAAAAGTGACATTAACATGTAAAATATATGACATAAATGTTGTCCTGGACATAAAACCACTGGAGTCCACTTTTACTTTGATAACAGCTTTTATTCAACATGTATAGCTGATTCAGTCTCCTTTCAATGAGGCTCACACCTGATAGTACAATGGTGGCCAGACGGTATTTTGAACCAACATCCTACAGATTACGAGGTAACTCTGCTAACTATTGAGCATTGTGCAATGCGTCCACACATATATTAAGGCCATATTCAGACATGAAGGCATCCAAAAGATAAAAATGACCAAAATGGGCCAGACGACAGCAAACAAATATGTACCCAAGGAAACAAACATATAGCTTGCAGCAACAGATGCTTCCTTCAACAGTGTTGGTTTGTGTGAGCAAATATTTGATTGTGATATTGCCAAATTACTTCAGGACACAGATATTGGATGCCAGAGACTTTGTTTGCCTTTTTCCGTTGTTTGTCACAATATGACAGGGACCAGACTAGTAGCAGAGAAAACACAGTCCACTTGAGCGATGTCCAGACCGACTGACCCTCCGGATTGCCCCAAGGACCAGTTGTAAGCTTTAGTTCTTTCTATTGACTGAACCCCCGCCAGGGGCGGACTGGCCCCACAGTGGGCCCCTGGGCAAAATCATTGGCGGGCCCCTATTATCGCAATAGCAGCATTTTCAAGATTATGTTCAAATTTATTAACACCTTCATCGAAAACCATATCAATTACAGAACATAGATTGTTCTTACCTACATGTTATGATATGAAATTATGAAAGCATTATATTGAGTATGAAATTAAGCAAAACTTCCGCACAATATCAGGCAGCGGGCCCATGTTTACCTGATATATCTGATATGAAAATTATCCTCATGAAAAAAAATTAAAAGTCAGAATACATTCCTCCTTTATACAGTTAAAATTTTGAGGAGCAGACAGTGGGGGATTCAGAAGTCGGGCATAAGGGGTCCGTGCCCTTCCCGACCATTTTGAAGAAAAATATACTACATGGAAGGCCCTCAAATGTCCATGCATAATATCAGATCCCTGTCAGTGGATCATATATCTGGATCCGAAACTGAGAGAGGGGCCCTTAATTCATTGTTTATTATATGCTTGTGAAATTTTGATTGAAGATTTTTTAAATAATTATGTTTATTAGGCCAGAATCGATTTTGACCTCTTTTGCATCATTTTTGATAATTTGGATATTTTAAAGTTGCTGGTGGGCCCCCTCAGGTGGTGGGCCCCAGGGCACTGCCCTCTGGCCCATAGGGCCAGTCCGCCCCTGCCCCAGGCTATCCCACAGATGGAGAGCTACATGACATTGTAAGAACACACTAACAGCAATGAAGAGCAAAAGTATTTGCACCTACATCTCCATTTGAATATTGAAATGCTGACAATTTGCTGGTTTCTGGCTATCATCAATTTTTCCACCAAATCAAAGACAACATTCCAGTTTATGGTATCAATTAATAATTTAAAAATTTTTATTTATTAGGCTTTCATATTGTTTCAGATTTACACTTTGTGTTTTGTTAATTACATTTTGTCTGTAACTGTCAAGGTGCTGATGCAACAAATTCTTTTTACGCTTTGTTGAGAGGTAATTGCTGAATGATGAAAAGGCATCAAACAGACATGCGCACTCTTTAAAAAATCTGCTGATGAAGACAATTTCTTTTTCAAAGGAGCATTGAGACATTGAGCAGCGCCAACACGGTAATATCAAAGCCATCGCCAATGACAATCTTATTTGACACAATTTGGAAAGAAGTTTTAATATTTATCAAAATTACTCACTATTATTTACAATGTAACACGCAAAAACTTTGTTTAATTTTCTTGTCAACATACCACGATACTCCTTAATATTAGCAGAATCTTTGTCGATTGAATGAGCATCCAAACTGCTCGTTAATTCATTCATAAAAATCCGATAACCCATTATTCAATGAGACAGATATGATGGATCAGGTGAATAAATATCAACAGTGAAGGTTTGTCATTTATCAAATCGTGGATGCAAATAAGCTGAAATAATTTGACAGAGAGATAAAGACTGTCTGCATAAATGAATAAAAGTATGGTAATCTAATAGTACTTCAGTATGAAACTGTGTTTCAGCAAGAAGATGGCACCGGACCCACAGGTTTAGGAGAGATGATATTCTTGGGGGTAAGGGTAATGCATTGTTGGGACTATGGGAATTCTGGCCAAATTTTCCAGACCTTTGTCCGAGTTTATTCAGCTTGTGTTCATAAGAGATTTAAAAGGTTCAATTCTTCCCAAACATGTATTACAGATGATTTCATATTTGTAAACAGAAGGAATGAATGTGATACTTTTTCTAGGACATGTATTCTATAGGGATAATTGACACCAAAAAATTATGACATCAATTTTCCCCATGGATATTAATTACACCAAAATCTAATTTCAGTGAGTGTGCTTACCAGGATAGCAATTCATATCTGTTCGTTACAATGTATCAAATGCATACAAGCATTGAGAAATCCTCATTTTTCATTGTTTGTTCACAGAATGGTTTGAATTTAACCCCCCTGAATTTACTTTATTAGTAGGAAAACTTTTCCTCACCATACTTCTGTGTGTGGCTGTAGTTCGACAATAAAACAATAGAAACATCAAGACGTGAAATTACAAGATATGATGGCACTACCGTATCATTTACCTTGCCCAGAACTAAGAAAACCCTACCGTCGCATAGTGCCGCCGTCCCATTGTGCCCGGTTCCCCCTACCATAATATATTGACTATTGGTTTAAAAATGTCGAATAGATCTTAGGAATTATTTTTATAACCTTACATTTGTCAGTTCTTTGCCTGGCAAAATGCCCCTGTGGTGTCCAGCCGGTATTATATTCTATGTACCTTTTTGTATTACGTATATGTGTCTAATACCAAAAAAAGGAAGCTGTTCATAAAAAGTGAAGAGCTTTAAGAGAAAAAAGCTGCTCAGTCTACAATGCATGTCAGCATTAGTTTGGTACTGAACAATGCATCCCTGCCAGGCGTCATGTCAAATTACTTTGGACATCGATCTATTTCGCAGCACTTGCATGAAGTCCTGTCTACAGTGTTAACGTTGCTGTTGCTCCTTTAAGTAAAAGTTTTGCATTTGGTGGAGAGCTCTGTGTTTCAGAACTAAAATTTGGTACATAAGATACTGATTCTTACAGAGAATATATGTTCTCAAATTGTATTTACTGTCAGAAGTTGAAAGGGTTTAAAACTGACAAAATAGCAGTCCCATGGTCAGAAGAGATGTCATGTAGGTGCCATAAAATAATGGTTCAACACTGCTTATGAATTTTGTAGCCTCAAATCCATGAACACTGAGGCCATAGTTCTCAACAACTTCATCACTATAATTTATGGCTCTTCTACATGTCGTAAAACACCAGATGTTATTCATTTTCCAATTTGTTCTGTTGACTTTTTCAACTTAATTCTGCATATTCTATATATAATCACAGCTGCAACAAATCATCCGCGCACTTGTAACTGGAAACACCCATTTTATTGGCTGTTTACAAAATTCCACAAGTTATGTTTAAAATAAAGATGAGGGACCTGAGCCATCAAAGATGCAGGCAAAAGTCATAAAAACTAGGCAACTAAGCCATCTTTCTCATAGATGAACTGAGCATGGGCTCAACTAGAGGTTGTGGGGCCCCTAGGATCAGGGAGGCTGGGGGCCCCCCTACCCAAGCCATCGGACGTCATTTGCTAATCATCAGTTGAAAATTTATGTTGGTTCCTTGGACAAACCTTATAATTCTTGTTTCAGCTAAATATATCATTGGCTATTGCCTCTCTGATTTATATGAAATCAGGTAGGAGGGTAGACTGAGAAGTATGTACTAAATTAAAGCCCCCAGAACTCACTATTGTGTCCAAACTTGGAAAAGCTTACAGGACTCAGACTCAGACTATGACTCAGATACAGATTATTAATGCCGATTTGATATTATGTGTGATATATATATTATATGTGATATTGCATTATTACTACAAATTAATATGTTATCAATCTCAAGTTAATAAATGTAAAGTGTACCCCTCCAGGGACTTTAGTCCACCATTGAGGGCCATGCACAGCAGTCAGATGTACACAAAATAAATATAGATATGGTTCAAACACCACATTATCTTGTTTCATTGACAATTTGACACCCTGAAATGGCTGCTTTTTTCAACCTATCGCAAGCATACTAAGATTATTAAACATTTCATCCAAATAAATTTGCCACCGCCCATACATTAAACCTCCCAGCCACTGACACCACACAGATAATAGGCAGGCCTATAACTACACTATTCCAGATTCCACAGGATGTTACCAAAAAACTATGTTTCTTCTGGTACCTGTGTATAAAGATAAGGATGAGACAGTCGTATCTTTTCTAGCTTGCCTGTTTGTGTTTACACCTTTGACTCTGTCGAAAATACATTTTAAAGTAACTTAAGGCTGAAAGCCAAGACAGATTACATCTCTTTCCCCATGTTGGATTGGGTCAGACTTGAATGTGTTGAACTATAAGGCAGACTTTTAAAAATAAGACTCAATCAGACATCTGGGTCATAAAAACAAATTTCCATGGCTTCAAATCTCAGAATCATCAGAAGAGAACAACTGGAGCCTCTGGATATTTAGTTTACCGAAATATTGACACATATATTCAAACACAACGATGTGTTTTTCTTTACATATGACATGGAAACCTTAGCAATTATGATAATTTTTCCTCCACATAATCTGCCTATTTCAAAATAAGCACCCTACTAATTGGATTTGCAAATTTGTTAATCCTTTCAAATTTATAAAGGGCAAACACTTTAGGATATAGAGTTAACATTAAATTTACACAACCAGGATGTAAACCCAAATGCTAAAACTTCAAAAGCCAGCCGCAATTTAGACTGGTGCTGATGTTGACAAAACGTTGGGACTTAAAGGCATTACCTACAAGTAGAGTTTCTAATTAAGTTGAAACATGAGACTGATCTTTCTAAGACATCAGGACCAATTCGACAGGCCTCTTCTTAGAGTCTCTCAGAGTCAGTTATTTCCTAAAGCTCGTAAACTACATTAACCAAGCCTAGTATACAGAGCCTCCATGTGCGTGATAGCTTTACAATAGAATTAAAAGAAACAACATTTCAGCTGATGCTTAAAAACAACAACATAGAACAATCCTGCGATAATTTTCTTTCTACAAATGAACTCTAAGATGCTTAAAAAGCAGTAAGAACTGCTACAGCGTTTGCCTCAATGGAACATGACTGGTAGCACAAAGTAGAATGCATTTTCAAAGGAGTAATGGAAGGATGATACATTCAGCAGAGATTGACGACGACAACGTCAAATTTGGTACAATGTCTTCGCTCATCTTATCAATTCATCTGCATTATTTATAAGCTTTGCAAGTGGCACAATGCGTATATCATATAATGCATTGAACAGGAGCAAAAGTGCACACAATCTGTTTTTCAGGGCAGAAATTATTAGCTGCATGAGCATGAGTGCAGTTAATTCAAAACCATTTGGTACTTCAAAAAACCAATTTTGTCCAAACATGAAAAGCTTGGTGAGACTGATTACAAAACATATGACAACTCAAAGCTTCTCAATCTCACAAATGTTCACGCCAAATTAAAAACTTAACCTTTCTCAGGCATTGTATGTGACAGTAGAATTACACTTCAACATCTATAAGTCATCAAAAATATTGTAAACTTACCAAACATGATTGCACTTTATTGCATCTCTGTGTCTGAAAGGGAAAAAAAGACACTCATTAAATTCAATTTGCTCATTGGAAAAAAGTAGCCAATTACTCTGGATATGTCTGCATTTCACAGTGAAAACAAGTCCTTTTACGTGACAATCTGAAGACCAATTAAGAGACAATTGCCTTCATCGAGGAAGCTTATTCTCACGCAGTGTGTATGTATATGTACAGTGTGTATTCCCACCAAGAGAATCGCTTTGCTGAAGCATATATCCCCAAATTGATTTTTAAAAACATTTAAACGATATCATTTGAGGAGAAAACAAAGGCCTATTTTCAAAACTTTAAACTGACTCTTATTGCAAAACTGTATGCATTAGTAATTATATGACCTGTATTATTCGAAATAGTAAATTCTGCTGTTGGCAGCATATTCCACTTCTTCCAATTTGGCTTTACCTTTCTGGTGGCTTGATAAATAAGCATAGTTCCTAGAAAGGTGATCTGGAATCATTCTTGACTATAACATGTATTATTAGGAGTCATTTGCTTTTGTCACCTATTCTCTGCCTTTGGCATACAACTCACAGGTTAACAGAATAATATAGTGCAAGAGAAGCTCTTCCTAGAGATTATCCAAGGAAACCTGTGTGGAAGCAAGACTCAAGCAGAGGCTTTGGAAAGCAGATGTTTGCCTAAGCTTAAGATTGCCCAAGTGATGGTCAAGTGAGAGATGCCTGGAATCGCTTAGGTGAGGTGAGCCAACCAAATGAGTTAAGTGGGTTAGAGCTTGCGGATATCTGTTTTCATCTTTCTTAGTAAGAGCCTGGCAGGTCAGGTATTTGATCAGTTCCCGCATCAGCTCTTCCACAACATTGGTCTACTATGACACCAGACTGTTGAAGACATGATCACTTATCACTTCCATTGTTTGTGTTGCATTTCAAACAATCACTATATATACATGGAAAGGGAAACAACAATCGTTGTGTGGTTTACATAAGCTTTGACTGGCTTGACAGGCTTACCTGCAAAACAGCTAAGTAGAATGAGTTTTGATTTATTTGTTGTGGTGAGCAAGCAACAAAACATTTAAGCATTCCATAATATATTACATCTGCTGTTATCTCTATAAGACTCCATTGACCTGGTTCACCACCTTTCCCTCTCCACTAACTACTCAACCATCCTCAAACCACTTTCCCTTCACAACAAAAAACTCCAGCACTTAAGCAATCGGCCAGACAAGTTCTTCAGAATTGAAGTATTTTCACACAGGGTTGACCAAGGAGCACCTCTGCTCCCTGTACTACTGATGCTTAAACACAAAACGTGCTGTGACTCTTCTTACGGCTCTGTTAATATGACATAAAAAATATCATTCTCTTCAGAATCTGGCAAGTATACAATGATGCACATACATTGCATTAATGTACACTTTAATATAAATTGAATTTCATCAAAGACAGTTCATTGCATTTCAGACAATGTTTTGAGGTCTACAAATAACATGGCTTCTTCAATGGCCTGCCATATAATGCAAAATTTCTCACCAAGTGAATTTAGTAATATTGCTAATCAGCAACCCAAGAATTTGTTGCTATGTAATCACAGTGCTTCCACTTTCCACCATTTCTTTGGAATCTTACTCTAATTCATATCTTTTACGAAGAGTGATTGGAACTCATGGGTTATTCCCTATCTCTTTGGAGACTTAGTTAGATATAATCATACAACAAAAACTGCTGCAGAATGAATAGTGAAAAGGGAGCCTTGCAGGGATTACAAAAGTAACCTGTGTGGAGGCAAGGCTCAGGCAGCCACTTAGCAATTAGAGGTGTTTGGCTAAGCTAGAAAATGCTGAAGTGCTGTTCAAGTGAGTGACCAAAAGTTGAAAAAAGAGAATTTGACAAATATATGGTCAAACAATTGAGCAGAAACACATGAATCAAATGTCTATATTTTGAAACTCCTAAACCTACACCGAAACTGATGACACTCTTTTTTATTCACGTGTTGGTATACTCAGTAACAGGAGGAAGATGGATTTGGAGGGGGGGGGGGTTCCACCTTATCAGATAGTTCTGCAAGGGATCTAAGATGCCATCTACAAAAATATGCAGAACCCTCCACAAAAAATGGAGGTTGAGCTTTCTGGCTGATTCATGGTACGTGGTATGGAAGGATACTTGGTCATTCAAGACTTCACTATTTGTCTTTGGTTTACTCAATCAAGATATATAAATAGATATGGACAACAGATTAAGAAATATCTCATGTCTGACAGCCGTAGTAGCAACAAATGTTTATGGTTGGTGGCAAGCTTTTTCTTGAAATTAGTTACCTTGAGTAAAATTGTTTTTTATTTTGTTGACCAACAAACAAAAAGGTATTTGAAGTGCATTTAGTGCCAAACTGAAATTTGGTTTGTGTAAAACAGACAAAATGAACGCTAGCTGGTGTCCGTCCAAAGTTTCTTATGCGAAATAGACAAGGAAATTGTCAATCCTGATCAATTTTTTGTGATTTGATCAATGGAATGTCAAAAATACACATACCTTTTGTCTGAATTCTCACAAAATTTTGGACGAACACCAGCTAATGTTCGGTATGTCTGTTTCACTCAAATCTTTTGTTTTTCAGTACACTGACCAGTTTAACCACCTTTCCCCTCCCCTAACCTCACCACTCAAACTTCTCCTTAGCACTTTCCTTTTACACCAGACAAAATGCTCGAGCACTTAAGCAATCAATTTGATAAGTTCTTGTAGATTGAAGTATTTTCACGCAAGGACTTCAACCAGGAGCACCTCCGCTGCCTGTATTGCTGATACTTAGATACAAGACGTGCTTTGAATCTGCATTTGGTCTTGTTTTGCTATCTTTAATATTCTATTCAGGAACTAAGCAAGGACAAGGCCGCACTTGTGATGTACTACGTTGTTATAAGATAGGGAAGATTGGGGAACCAGGATATCAGTGTAAATGTTATATATTCAGAAGTAACTCAGAACGAATAAAAATAAAATATCTGACTAGTGTCAGTATTCTAAGGCTTGCAAATGCGTAGTTATTTTAATTGATGTTTTTCTGATTATCTAAACAAATATAACGCTGAATGAACAAATAAAATATAACTGTATACATCTAATCAAACAATGCAATGTAAAGAAATGCATTCACAAGATATTGTGATGAGAAGGGGTTGCAAATATCTAGTGCCAACATATTGCATGTTTAAAATGAACTCAGAAGGAACTAGTTTCATCTCTCTGTTTGTCATTGAATACATAAAATTATATCAAATTTTCATCAATGGATTTCAGACATTGATTTGAGGCATTTGCTCAGAAGCTACTTGACCTGGCTGATGCCTGTAATTAACACAGCTTATTCAAGGACTGGTAATGTAATTTGTGTGACGATATAATGAATTACTTCAACTTAAATCCAAACAGCATACTTTATGAGCACATCATTTATGCCTCTAGCCTAATAACTAGGTATTGACATTCACTTAAGTACTTAATCAGCTTCAATACAGCTTAGCATTAAAGTATGCATTGTTTTATCATAATTTGTCAAAATGCTAAATGGGCTTGTATCTTCTATCTCTTAAAGATGCATTAGTTAGCATATATTTCTTGGGTTTCTTTTCCAATTTGCTGCATTGGATTTTGCGTAATCTGATTGGTTTATGATCAAAATAACTTCACTAATTTGGCAGATTCAACTCAGTAAACAGCTTTTTGCATTCCATTCACACAGTCAGGGCTGAATAAAAAGAATCCTGTGCTAATTAAAAAACCTGTAACAAAGTTGCACCTATATATATTAAATCCCATCTATCTCTGAAACAGTCATTGCCAGAAACTTCAAACACAATGGAAAGCTGCTCCCTATGTGGTTTCCTAATAAAATTCGAATGTCAGTTTAGTGGTAAAACAAAATAAGCCTATTCATTCAATCACACAATGTTTCATCTTCGCCAACATTTTTGTTTATTACGCCGAGAAAAATTCAAACCTAGCGGTAATCACGGTAAGAAGGTAGATAATGACATTCTGTGAAGATAAGGCCTTAATCAGTGACTGTTAAATTCAAGGATACAGGCATATCTTACTTTAGTATTCTGAATTCATTAATCTCACTTTGTTGACTCTTCTTCCACCACTTTTAGACTTCAAGGCAAACACCTCTCTTTCCGTTGTTTCCACCCGACCTCTGCCTGTTATACCCAGCCAAGTCCCCCCCCCCCCCCCCACAGCAGAGAATGGCCCATCAGATCAATTGACTCTAAATAATACATGCGAGTTAGGATCAGCCTTCCAAGGAAATAGACTTATTAATCACGTCACTTGATAGGCAAACCTGGCTGGAAAAGGAAGGAATTTGTCACTCAGGGCAGTATTCTCGGCTCAAGGTGCCTTTGATTCAATTATCCACTAGTAACCAGAGAGGCCAAGTTAAAAATGAGGCCCCATATAGAATTCAAAGATAATAAGGTGCTTTGTGGTGCATCATGTCACATGCAAGCCAAAGAGGAATGATGAAAAGGATATGGTCAATTCATTGCAAATTGTCCATTATGGTATAGCACTCTCCACAAAAATAATAATAATAATAATAGGTTTGTATAGCGCCGGTTCCAAACCGAGTTTGCTCAAAATACTAACGTTTACACCATTTTTTATTATTCTATATAGCATAAGACTGGTTGAAGACTGGAAAGGTACACATGCATACAATCTTCTGCAAAATGTACGAAGAACCAAACAACTTTACAAGTTTCCACTAGAACAGGAACTCAGAGGAGCTAGCAGAAAATAATATGATTTTAGTGCAGTTTAACGGAGGTAGATAAAAGAGAGCAGATAAAGAGGTAGATAAAAAGAGAGTTAAGAAGTCAGAACTACATACGTAAGCAAATGAGTGTATTATGGTAAGTGCAGTCTTCTGATAAAAGGTTTACAACCCATAATGATGGGCATGTTTTCTGTGATAGGCCAGGAACATGTAGAAAACACGAAACAGTAAAAGGAGAAATAAGGGAAAACAGAAGCAGTGTGGTGGTAAGAAACGAGGAGGAAACAAATGTCCAGAAGAGTCTGAAGAGATAACAAGTTTCTCGGAATGTGAAATAAACAAAGAAAAGTAGCCAGACAAGATAAAAGCTGTGCTTAGGCAAACTCTCAGAGATGACATGCAGATATCTTAGGTAAAGTTACAAGACAACATATATGTTGGCTTTTTCTGAAGAGGCGGAGCTTGTATTGAGGAAGAAGAGGAAGAGGAGAAAGGAGGAGGAAGAGGAAGGAGGCTGAGGAGCAGACAGTGATGTTCTGGTCTTATTTCATTTCATCGTTGTGCATGTACCACCGCATTTGTTATTACAAGATTTATAAGTAAGCTCTTTCACTTTCCAAGTCCAGTACTTATATGTGATTTGCAGTTGTTCAACTACAGAAATCCATACTGTGGCTCCTTTCCTATAGATGGAAGCCAGAATGCATCATGAAACTTGATGCAAGGGCCTTTCCCGACATTTAAAACATAGTGTCTGTCACTTTTACAGGTGACAGAGTGTCAAAATATTACTTATGTTACTCGCTCGTGCGATTCTGCGAAACATATTTCCAGTAAGCAACCTTGTAAATTCTAAGCAAACAATAAAAGGGCTATAATCCTGGCCTCGGGCCCATGGAAATGACTGAGCATTGTTAAGGCTGGTGCAATAATCCTAAATTAAGCACAGATGTGACAAACTCACAATTAGTGATAAAACTCCTTTATACTTCGGTTGCCGTGGAAACAGGTGCTCAGGAGTCTGGGTCATTGGTGAGTCGATTTAATGGTTTTCGGAATCTATGCCTTGACAATGAGAGTCTGTGGGGGACTGAAACTAACCTTGCCTCTTCTCTGAATGGCTGTGACAATATGAAGGAATAAAACCTTTTCAATATTACAATGCAAGCCTGAAATTGCGGCATTGGCTAACCTTCTGTTAGAAACAAGAAGGCGAATAGACAGCAGCCAAACATTTTATGTAAATTTGGCGATTTGTATACATCTAGGTGTGTTGGTGAGTGTTAGAAGGTTTGTCCTGAAAAGGAACAACTTCTTCCACAGTGTGGAAATAAATTATTGGATAAAACGTTCTGGGAGTTCATAAAGCCAAACTATTTAAGTTTCATCAACGATACATGTGGTGAAGGAGGGGATCTCCTGGGCTGATTCATATCTTTTTTCACATGTATATATTTATATATAATGATGATTAAGTATTACTCCAGGTACACAAAAGAGGAAATAAGTAACTTATATCTTTTTGAAAAATCAATTTCTACTCAAGACAAACTATTATCTACATATATGAAAATGACTATTTTATTTTAAGCTACAACGACCAATTACACAATTCATTAACAATCCAATTCATTCAGGGTGAACTCCTGCATAATTCAGCAATATTTCCAGCGGATTCCAGCTGATTATACATCAGACAACTTAGGTCTGATATATTTACTAACAACAGATAAGAAGAATACTAAGAAAAAGAAGAAGAGTTCTGGCATGAGAGCCCGTTTATTTTACAAAATATTTTATAAGGGAAGATGGAAAGAGACGTCAGCACAAAATCCAGTAGATGCTTTGCAATGTATATATGACTAGGTATACTCATCCTTGAACAACTGATATTTCAAATCAAGTTGGTATTATGTTTAAGCTGTATGCAAAGTATTAAGGACATTGGTTCACCATCACGACCCAGCAAGTCATGGACGAGCTTAACCAAAATTTTCCTGCAATTAAATGGGAGTGCCCTTGTAGTAATCAAATAAAGTAGTTTTTCCTATCACTAAAAATTGTGTATAACTAGGGAATACCGAGGGAGGAGGAGCACTGTACAGGGGGGTATTTTGAGGGGGGGGCCATTGGGCCATGGCCCCCCCAGTCCAAAAACTAACATGGAAGTGATAGGAAAAGCGACAGAGCGCCCCGTATTCACCCCATGTAATGGCCCCCCTCAGGCCATTTCTAGATACGCCCCTGGGAGCACACATTGGTCTGGTGATGCACTTGCCGTACTAATTGTATATTTTAAGTCACTTCCCTACACGCCAGGAGGAAGTTAGCTGGAGTCCCAGATGTCATCCTGACGTCAGATAAACAAAAGGTGACATCAGATGTTCATTGGGTATATTAATATTGGATTGGGCGTAAGGTGGGAGGGCACAGACCTGATATGAGGGCCACGTGGTCCCCAATTCCTTCATCCGGACTAACGGCTCTGGTGCCATTTTGAATGAATAATAGACTACCTCAATTAAGTGTCAATTTCATGGGTGCTTTAACAACGTCTATTGAATGGGCACGAATTCCATCAAAAACCAATAGATAAATTGGAATATGTTATTATGTGTCTGTTTGATCAATAAACAGTCAAACATATCCCTTTCCTAATGTAAGACCAGAAGAGATTAAAGATGGATACTTATTGATGTTTATTGATGTTTATTGATGTGCAGAAAGATGAATAATTGATACCTTTATTATATTAAGACCAGTTTTGTCGATTTGCAATAGAATGCAGAGAGTATTCCAACCCTAATCTGTCAGTCGCATAGTAACCTGGTTACTGTTTGACCACAGTTGTAATTTAACAACATCCCAAGGAGGAAATATCCATATTGTGGTAAGTTTAAACATTTTTCAGTTTTGATGATATAGGGAGAATGTATATGAAACTGGACTTATGAATAATTCATAATTAATTGAATAATATTGGTACATGTTTAGAATTTAATTCATTGTATTTGTATGTAACGTATATTGGAAGGGCACCCCCCTATAGGGTATAGAAAATTTTTTTTGCTCGGGTGTTCTTCCATCAACTTACTTTGGTTGGTATTGTTTAAAGAAATTTTATCAAAATGTATTGTACTCTTATAAGTTGCAAATAAATCTTCATTCATTCAAACAAATTTACAGCAGTTTTAATAAGTTGGATATTCCAATTTTTACTTCAAAAACACTAAGTAAGTAATATATATATCTTCATTTATACACTCTTTGGGAGTATATAGTAGTTTCATTTTGTATAATTACAAATATAAAAATAAAACAAGTTGAACTGCCTGTGTTTCATAGCATTTCTGGAAATTGTAACTAATGCAAATTGGTGACGTCAGTCCCATCACAGCGAGCTTGAACAAACTTTGGGGTTAAAAAAAATGTACCAAGATAATGATTAGCGCAGTGATGTAGAGGAAAGCCAGACGAACATTTTGATGTAACAAACTAAAAAATCTGTTGGAAATTGTTTGAGAATCGCCAATTTTTCCTGTAAGGTACTGTCTTGGATAAAAGTCATTATTCAGAATTAAAAATATGCAGTCATTGTAACAGTATAAAGTAAATACCACTTCATCCAGACTGACAGAGTGTGATAAAGCTATAACAGTGAACACTTCTTGGAAAATGTTTAAAATATGTTTTTTTGCCAGCTAGTCCTAAGTTTCATCATACTGGTGAATAATTGTAGTAAAATCGACCTCACTTTTGAGCTCTATGGTTTATTGTTGAGTTTTTTAGGCCCGTTTTCACCAACATGGTATTAAGATTTGAGCCAGGTCTGAGCTAAGACCTGGGCTGGCTAAGCCAATCTATCAAGCAGAGCAGGATCAAGGAATTTCCGTTAAGTGAAAGCTTACACATATTGTGATAACAGATCAGCTGTTACAAACACGATGTCTCAATTTCTCAAACAAATGCAAAGATATGGCTACACAAAAGAGGGAGGGGCTTGTAAATTTTTAAAATAGATAATTGCCCAACCAGTCTTGCTAAAAAAAAAACAAAGTTCAAAACTTCCCCCTTTTCCATTAACCAACCTATCATTGCTACAAGCAACCAAACAACACAACAACCTATGCTATGTCTGTATTCTCAAAGTATCACAGTATCTCGCACAAACATCAACTTTCACATATTTACTTTTTTGTCTATATTTAAGATGACATTCAAGGTGTTCATCACAGTCAACATTATCAACCTGCTCTACCCGAACCAAAATGAGTTCAAAGTTGGTAATCTTGATTTCCCACAAATGAGCAAAATGTGACGAGAAGTCACATTTTGGTGACATCTTGGTGTTGAGGTCTCTGACCTGCTGTAGTGACATATTTTGAATTGCATCATCTAGACGGCATAGATTTCAGTAATATTTATTTAATTGCTGGCCCGAATTTTTTAGCTTCATGTTACTTTTTTGCAAGTTCATTTTGATATCTATAAGACTGTTTGCTCTATGATTTACCAGTGTGTGAAATGGTGAAACTGGCCTCATTTGCATAACATACATGTGTGAAAACTTGTGTATTTGCCAGCTTTGGAGGTGTGTCTGACCTATTCACTGGGTGGAAACAAACTTCTTTTTTTATGTGCTGAACAAACTTTTATTTTCCAGTGTCATGTGCTGAACCTTTTTTTCATCGAAAGTCCAGCCCCCCCCCCCTCCCCTCATGTATTATCTGGTCAGCCCCAAAGGGACACCACTTCAACAGTTTTACAACATTATCTGTAAGTTGTCTAACAATAAATTGTCAACCATTGTCAACCACTGAACCTTGACTAGGCTATAGACTAAAACTCAGTTGGTGAAAGGGACTTCACTAAACCAGGTATAAGGCTGTTAAGACCTGGACTAACTGTTAAAACTATGTGTTTTTTTATTAGTAATTCCACCAAGGTGAAACAAGTACTTTGCTACCATGTTAAGTGTAGCCAATGTCGAGTGAATCATCAGAAAACGCGTGGAAAGAGTGTTTGTAGGCATTTAATTAAGTATGGAGTAGAATCCTTTGAAATTACATGTTAAAAATGCAGTACCTATACATTTTTGCATTAACTACATTTTCACCTGATTTTCTGAATTTATGATATTTTTGTTCTTCTTTACTATTAAAGAATGATTGATTTTGAATGCCAGATAACCTACAACAATATTAAACATCTTAACATCTGTCTTAAGTACCCAAAATATGTTTGGCATGAAAATTATTGTTTATTAACAATTTTTAATGTTATTTTTGTATAGTGTCAGATTGAAAAGACTATTCATGTAATGTCAGGGGATTCAACTTCATAGTGAAGTAGATACTTACAAACATTCCATCCATGTGTTGTCCAAAAATTAAATTAACTTAGTCGATCCTTTTACCAAGTCATGAAATGTTTGTTTCACAGTGGCAAAATTGTGATAAAATGTGCGAAAAACTCAACAAAGCTTGTTGAAATGATGTGATGACACTGAATCAGCTAAAATTACTTACCAGAATTATGAAAGTAACACAACCTGGCATTTAATACATTTTCTTTGACCTCTAGCCAGAAATATTTACTGTTATAGGTTTATCACACCCTGTCGGTCTTGATGAAGTGGTACATACCTTCTGCACAGACAATTACTGCATATGTTTACTTCTGAATAATGACTTTCATCTTAAATATTACTAAACAGGAAAAATAGGTCATTCTTAGCATTCTTTGATGCAGATCATGCTAAGAATAGGGTGTGATCAATAAAAATAATACAACTCCAATAACTAAAAATATGTCCAACAGATTTTTTAGTTTGATACATCAAAATGTTTGTTTGACCTTTCTCTACATCACTGCGCTAACCGTTTTCTTGGTGAATTTTTTTAACCCCAAAGTTTGTTCAAGCCCGCTGTGCCATATTTCATGACGAGCTTATCTTAGTTGGATCCTATGATGAAAGTTTTCGTATGCATCGGTCGGTATCTCCCAAAAGATCTGACTAATTTTTTTTTGTCTCGTTGGGAGTAGTGACATATTGGTTAATCTCACATGATGTGACATAAAAGTTTTCTCAGAGTCTTTGCATAACCTAAATGGTGTAAAAGTAGAAACATCTTTTCATGTACTGAACAAACGTTAAGTGTCATTTGTCACCAAATTTGTTTTTGTTATGAAAAAATTGTACCCCCCCTCACCCCCAAAGTTTGAACTGGCAGGCCCAATAGGTAAGTCTAAGAGCGGTATCATTTTTTCAAAACAGTTTTGTTTCTCTCATTCTCTTGAAAAATCTGCGTGCAAACTGGCAAATTCACAACAAAGAACCTCAGGTCTAACTTTCAGGACTATTTAACCTTTTTCAGAGTACCTCATGATGTTCCATTTGCAAGTGACATTGCTGATGGTCTTCTTCTCTGAAGGACATGCTAGCATATACGTAAACCGCAATGCAGGACTTACTTCTGTGCCATCCGGAATCCCTAATGTTCAGATAGTGAATCTCAACAACAACAGAATTACAAATATAGCCACCAATGATTTCCAGCTCTTGATCAGCATGAATTCCCTTCATATGTCGTACAATGATATCACTGTCATTTCTCAAAATGCATTTTACAACAATCCCCTTCAATATCTTGATCTCTCTCACAATCCACTCAAGATGGTTCCTTTCTTCAGTCCACTTGTTAACACCTTGACACATTTGATCTTGACAGCATGCCAGATTTCCAACACCACATGGGACCTTGTTGTGCATTATGAAAGTCTTATAAAACTTAATCTTGAAAGGAACCAACTAAACACTGTCCCAAATTTGACTAAGTCATCAAACAGCCTCGAGACACTGGAAATGGGGGAAAACAACATTGAAATATTAGAAGCCAGCAAACTCGAAGGATTGAACAGCTTGATAAAAATTGTTTTTAGAGATTGCAACACCAAGCTTGTCAGTGGTCAATTGAAACTGAGCTCTCTGACATCTCTTTACCTTACAAAAAATCAGATTGACCAGTTTCCAGACATTTCTCAGCTGCCTGCCTTAAATGGGATCTACCTTTCTTCTAATAGAATCCAAAATATTCCTGATGATGCCTTCAGGCACAATAATAAATTGAAGTACTTCGATATTTCTGGAAATCAGCTGACTCATCCACCAAACATTAGTGACATCAAAGATACTTTAATGGTACTGACTTTGGACGATAATCAGATAGCAACAATCCCAACAGACTACTTTCTAGGTTGTGGAACTCTGACTCAGATTTCATCATCCGGCAATCCAATTGCATCATTGTTATGGTTACGATCCATTGGCCCATCTGTTTGGCGCGTGACCTTAAGTTCACTCAAACTCAGTGGTAACATCACTGCAGATATCTTCATCAATGCGACGGGAATCGAGCGATTACGACTTGCGGACAATAACATCACCCACTTTGAAATGAGCAGTCTCCAACATATGCCATCGCTACAGTCACTGGAAATCAATTCTAACAAGCTGGGAAACCTTGGAGACCCGCATTTCTACTGCAAGGGCTCTGCTTGTCAAAATCTGGTAATCAATGCTGCAAATAACCCCATTCCTTGTGATTTGAACATGTGTTGGGCAAAGGCTAACCCTTCAATAACATTGGTAAGAGATTCATGCTTGGGAAAAACATGGGACGCAGTAACTGTGGATGACCTCCAATGTACAGGTTAGAAAATATCAATATGAATTAACACCCATAACTAGATATCTGTATGTATGTGTATAGTTCCATAGCAGTAATTACCTCAATGCTCTGGTAGGCTGTAAATGATACCATATAAATATATTTAGTATGTATATTAGACATATCATGTTTCTGTATATGAGTCATAGTATATTTCCTATGCAAGTACATGTCTCTCCAACAGATTGACCAACAATTTTCTTTAAGCTCAACCTTCATAAACAAAATGAATACCTCAATTATCATTTGCCTTTATGCGAAATTAATGGTTCTGTTTTTCTTTTTGAGCTGAACAAGTGATGAGAGCCAGTAAGCAGGAAGGATTTTTCAGGCTCTTTGAGAGTTACCAGCTGCGGAAACAGGGTTTCAAAAGAACGACATATGATGATACAGTTATCACAGAATGCGCATTGAAATGCCTCAAAATGCAAAGTTGTCAATTCTTCAAACATGAGCAGAATCAAACTGCTTATCGAGGGCACTGCACAATTTTAACAACCAACTTCTAACCTTACGTTTTCAGCCTCTATACAGAACATCCATGTAAAGTGGGTAAATATAGTGATACTTACTGATCTGGAGCATTCTGGGCACAGAATGATCTGTATTGATTTCAGGTAATGTAAATGTATCTTTAGTGAAAGACGTATCCACTATCAGGAAAAATAAAAATTGTACATTTAGTTGGGCAGCAGAATGTAAAATCTTAGTAATTTGTAATCAATTAGGCCTACAGCTCACCGGTCGTGAGCCACCGGTCATTTCTGCACTAGTACATTTTTGCATTAGTTGTATATATATTATGTATATTATCATTATTTAATAGATTGATAAAGCATGAAAATGTTATTTCATAGAAATCATTTGCTAAAACGAAAGTGAAATATCTACGGGTACAGTTGGTACTTTTCTATATAATTTGGAGCTGTTCCTACATTCAGGCAAGATATTAAGAGATATGTATATCGTATTTGATTGTATAATATGAGGTTATACATTGGTATTTCTCAAAATAAAAGCAGAAATTCTGTGAAATTCATTCACAGTTTATGTGAACTCTTCAGTATTTTTTTTCCTATATGTTGAAACAGATTGATTAATGTATAGTTTATTGAGATTCCTTTCTCTACCAATCAATGCAAGAAGTAATAGTAAAGTTAATACCACTGTGACTGTCAAGATATCGAATACCTTTAATTTTTCTCATTCGAATGAGCAGCAGGCAAGTCAAATATGAAATTGCTAATTTGAGAGCTCTCATTGATTTTCCGGTAGAGATGGCAAGTTAACAGGTGGTGAAGGGAAGCACATAATGGTGAAGAGCTATGGTAAATTTTATGTCCTATTCTAGATTTACAGAGCTTTGAAATTTTACAAAAATTGCATGCTCACGAAAAGTATATCAGATCTTGGACAGCCTGCAATTAATAATGACATTCTGATTCAGAATGTTCATCAGTAGATAAGGCCCGTTCTTGCATAGATTTTGACACCATATAGTTCGATGGGCAGTAACACATTACATTTTAACAAAGGTGCAAGATCTTCTCTTACCAAACAGGTGCAGAACCTAATGTGGGGAATTAGTGACATTCAGTTTTCGAAAAAAAAGGGGGGGCCCGGGGGGGGGGGTTAGGGGAGTTAGGGGAGTTTTGATCCTTAAAAAATACTATAAAGAACCCCTCAAATACATTTTTAAAGGCACCCGGGGGGGTCCTGAAAAAAAAACCCAAATGCTAAATGTGCATGATTTAATCCACATATGGGGTTTTCAAAAGTAGTTTTCTGAGTTAAAACATGTTTTTAAAAACACTCAGAATTCATTTCAGAGTACATGTAGTCCTATTTGAGACCCCTCAACTTCTGGGGGCCTCTGGTGGCCTGCTGACCTCCGGCCTCAAAAGCATCGACCCTTTGGGCCTTACCACTGACAAACCCCTCCCAATGAAATGGGCTATTTCGCCCACTGGGTCAAATTACACAAGGATCACTGTGCAATCAAAAATAGATGTCCATAAAGGTTTAAGGCCTGGGCAATTCTGTAAACTCCGATTTACAGATTTGGCACTCTAGCAGCTTGTGCAGCCGTACCATTATATCTCAGATGTTTCATTGTTAATATAGGGATGAGGCAAGGTAATAGGGTTATCAAACAAGCCACCAACCAAAGCTCTGAGTGCAACAGGAGTTGAGCTACATCAAACTATGTAGCGTTTCGGACGTACATCACACGATGTACGTCCGAAACGCTGATATTTTGAGGCAGCTCAGCTCTTGTTGCACTTGGAACTTTGGTTGATGGCTTGTCTGATACCCCTATTACCTGGCCTCATGCCAGGATAACAATGAAATAGCTAAGGTATGGTGGTAGGGCTACACAAGCTGCTAAAGTGTCAAATCTGTAAATCGGACTTTACGGAATTGCCCGCCTGTGACTTTATTTAACATGTATAGCAGATTCAGTCTCCATTCAATCAGACTCACACTTGATAGTATAGTAGTGGCCGGACGGCATATTGAACCTGTATCCTCCAGATTAGGAGGTAACTCTGCTAACCATTGTACATTGCGCAATGGAGCCACACATACAGTACTACCCAAATAAAGTAAGAAACTTTTCTGTCAGAAGTCCTCTGTTTACCTTTTTTTGCCCTCCTTTCAACTCGAGTAGCGTTACAAATATGCTACAACAATTAAAATGGCCTTCGCTTGAAGATCGAAGAAGAGAACTAAGACTCGTACTATTATTTAAGGTGATAAAAGGATTAGTGGCCGTCCCCTCGGAGGATGTGGATATTACTTTTAACAAAAGCATAACAAGAAAAAACAATAACCTCAATTTAAAAGTGTTTGCGCCAAAGACCACACAGTTTAAGCACGCTTTTGCTCCAAAAACTGTTATCGATTGGAACAAATTGAGACAAGACTAAGTCAACGCAGAAACAGTGACTACATTTAAGAAACTTTTATGAGACTAGCATGCATTAGCACACCACCCCATCAGCTCGACACTCTCACCATAGAGGACTGCTGATTAAATATCCAGATCCAGAACTCTGCACCCCAAATCTCCTTACAAAAATGTACAACTACCTTTCACTTATCACAACAACCAAATCCATGCAATATCAAGTTCTCTATTCAGACACCTGGCAATATAATTGCAATTAGCAAATGGGCACAATAACAAAGAAATCAAGCACAATGGGGGTGATGGAGTTGGAATTAGTGTTGGCTTAATGTGAATTTAATTTAATCTTAAAAAGTAATTAAAAGTAGGTAAAGGTATAGGAAGTGTTTTGGAGGTTTCCCAAAGGTGAGAAAGTGTAAAGTAGTGGCTGATTCTTCCTTCCTGCTAGGAAATCATACTTTATTTTGGGTTGTACAATAGTAAGGCCATATTCAGACATGATGGCATCCAAAAGATCAAAATGGGCCAGGTGGCAGCAAACAAATACAATGTATGTAGGCCTACCCAAGGAAACAAACATATTGCTTTCAGCAACAGATGTTTCCTGCAACAGTGTTGGTTTCTATGAGCAAATATTTGATTGTGATATTGCCAAATTACTTCCAAGATACAGATATTGGATGCTATAGCCCTGTCAGCGGGCCCCGTCGGTCCGGCGTTGGCCTGGCGTCGGTCCGATGTCGGCAGCATCGGATCGGCTTTGGGCCGACGTCGGGCCGCCACGGCACGCTGATAGGGAGAGACTTTGTTTGCCTTTTTTAGTTGTTCGTTATGACAGGGACCAGACTAGTAGCAGAGAAAACACAGTCCACTTGAGCGATGTCCAGACTGACTGGCCCTCTGGATCAGTTACAAGTAAGCTTCAGTTCTTTCTATTGACTGCACCCCAGGCCATCCCACAGATGGAGAGCTACATGACATTGTAAGAATACACTGACAACAACGAATTGCAAATGTATTTTCACCTGCATCTTCATTTGCATATTGATATGCTGATAATGTGCTGGTTTCTGGATATCATCAACTTTTCCAACAAATCAAAGGTAACATTCCAGTTTATGGTATAAATTAATGAAAAATACATTTAACTTATTGTTTCAGATTTACACTTTGTGTTTTGTTAAGAATCTAATTACATTTTGTCTGTAACTGTCGAGGTGCTGATGCAACAAATTCTTTTTACGCTTTGTTGAGAGGTAATTGCTGAATGATGAAAAGGCATCAAACAGACATGCACACTCTTTAAAAAAAATCTGCTGATGAAGGATTTTATTTTTTCAGAGGAACATTGCGACATTAAACAATGGCAACACAGCAATATCAAAGCCATCACAAATTACATCTTATTTGACAGCATTCGGAAAGAAGTTTTAATCTTTATCAAGATTACTCACTATTATCTACAATTTAATATTATGCAAAAACATTGTTTAATTTTCTTGTCAACATACCATGATAATCATTAATACTAACATTTTTCCCTGTCAATTAAATAAGCAACCAAATTGCTCGTTTAATTCATTTTCAAAAAGTCCGATAACCCATTATTCAATGAGACAGACATGATGGATTAGGTGAATAAATTGCAACTGTAAAGGATTGTCATTTATCAAATCATGAATGCAAATAGGCTGAAATAATTTGACAGAGAGATAAAGCCTGTCTGCATAAATGAATAAGAGTATGATAATCTAATAGTACTTCATTATGAAACTGCGATTCAGCAAGAACATGGCACCAGACCCACAGGTTTAGGAGAGATGATATTCTTGGGGGTAAGGGTAATGCATAGTTGGTACTATGGGAATTCTGGCCAAATTTTCCAGACCTTTGTCTGAGTTTATTCAGCTTGTGTACATAAGACATTTAAAGGTTCAATTAATCCAAAACATGTATTACAGATGATTTCATATTTGTAAGTGACATCCAAACAATTATGACATCACTTTTCCCCATGGATATTACTTACACCAAAATGCTAATTTCAGTGAGTGTGCTTACCAGGATAGCAATTAATACCTGTTCTTTACGATGTATCAAATCCATACAAGCATTGAGAAATCCTCATTTTTCATTGTTTGTTCACAGAATGGTTTGAATTTAACCCCCCTGAATTTACTTTATTAGTAGGAAAACTTTTCCTCACCATACTTCTATGTGTGGCTGTAGTTCGACAATAAAACAATAGAAACATCAAGATGTGAAATTACAAGATATGATGGCACTACCATATCATATACCTTGCCAAGAACAAAGAAAACCCCACCGTCCCATAGTGCCGCGCATCCCAATGTGCCCCGGTTCCTCCACCATAATAAATTGACTATCCATTTAAAAATGTCGAATAGTTCTTAGGAATTGTTTTTATGACCTAACATTTGTCAGTTCTTTGCCTGGCAAAATGCACCTGTGGTGTCCAGAGGAGGCTGTTCATAAAAAGTGAAGAGCTTTGAGAGAAAAAAGCTGCTCAGTCTACAATGCATGTCAGCATTAGTTTGGTACTGAACAATGCATCCCTGCCAGGCGTCATGTCAAATTACTTTGGACATCGATCTATTTCGCAGCACTTGCATGAAGTCCTGTCTACAGTGTTAACGTTGCTGTTGCTCCTTCAGGTAAAAGTTTTGCATTTTATTTGGTGGAGAGCTCTGTGTTTCAGAACTAACATTTGGTACATAAGATCCTGATTCTTACAGAGAATATAATGTTCTCAAATTGTATTTACTGTCAGAAGTTGAAAGGGTTTAAAACTGACAAAATTGAAGTCCCATGGTCAGAAGAGATGTCATGTAGGTGCCATAAAATAATGGTTCAACATTGCTTATGAATTTTGTAGCCTCAAATCCATGAACACTGAGGCCATAGTTCTCAACAACTTCATCACTATAATTTATGGCTCTTCTACATGTCGTAAAACACCAGATGTTATTCATTTTCCTATTTGTTCTGTTGACTTTTTCAACTTAATTCTGCATATTCTATATATAATCACAGCTGCAAAAAATCATCCGCGCACTTGTAACTGGAAACACCCATTTTATTGGCTTTTACAAAATTCCACAAGTTATGTTTAAAATAAAGATGAGGGACCTGAGCCATCAAAGATGCAGGCAAAAGTCATAAAAACTAGGCAACTAAGCCATCTTTCTCATAGATGAACTGAGCATGGGCTCAACTAGAGGTTGTGGGGCCCCTAGGATCAGGGAGGCTGGGGGCCCCCCTACCCAAGCCATCGGACGTCATTTGCTAATCATCAGTTGACAATATATGTTGGTTCCTTGGACAAACCTTATAATTCTTGTTTCAGCTAAACATATCATTGGCTATTGCCTCTCTGATTTATATGAAATCAGGTAGGAGGGTAGACTGAGAAGTATGTACTAAATTAAAGCCCCAGAACTCACTATTGTGTCCAAACTTGGAAAAGCATACAGGACTCAGACTCAGACTATGACTCAGATACAGATTATTAATGCCGATTTGATATTATGTGTGATATATATATTATATGTGATATTGCATTATTACTACAAATTAATATGTTATCAATCTCAAGTTAATAAATGTAAAGTGTACCCCTCCAGGGACTTTAGTCCACCATTGAGGGCCATGCGCAGCAGTCAGATGTACACAAAATAAATATAGATATGGTTCAAACACCACATTATCTTGTTTCATTGTCAATTTGACACCCTGAAATGGCTGCTTTTTTCAACCTATCGCAAGCATACTAAGATTATTAAACATTTCATCCAAATAAATTTGCCACCGCCCATACATTAAACCTCCCAGCCACTGACACCACACAGATAATAGGCAGGCCTATAACTACACTATTCCAGATTCCACAGGATGTTACCAAAAAACTATGTTTCTTCTGGTACCTGTGTATAAAGATAAGGATGAGACAGTCGTATCTTTTCTAGCTTGCCTGTTTGTGTTTACACCTTTGACTTGGTCAAAATTACTTTTTAAAGTAACTTCAGACTGAAAGCCAAGACAGATTACATCTCTTTCCCTATGTTGGATTAGATCAGACTTGAATGTGTTGAGCTATAAGGCAGACTTTTAAAAATAAGACTCAATCAGACATCTAGGTCACCAAAACAAATTTCCATGGCTTCAAATCTCAGTCATCAGAAAAGAACAACTGGAGCCTCTGGATATTTAGTTTACCGAAATATTGACACATATATTCAAACACAACGATGTGTTTTTCTTTACATATGACATGGAAACCTTAGCAATTATGATAATTTTTCCTCCACATAATCTGCCTATTTCAAAATAAGCACCCTACTAATTGGATTTGCAAATTTGTTAATCCTTTCAAATTTATAAAGGGCAAACACTTTAGGATATAGAGTTAACATTAAATTTACACAACCAGGATGTAAACCCAAATGCTAAAACTTCAAAAGCCAGCCGCAATTTAGACTGGTGCTGATGTTGACAAAACGCTGGGACTTAAAGGTATTACCTACAAGTAGAGTTTCAAATTAAGTTGAAACTTGAGACTGATCTTTCTAAGACATCAGGACCAATTCGACAGGCCTCTTCTTAGAGTCTCTCAGAGTCAGTTATTTCCTAAAGCTCGTAAACTACATTAACCAAGCCTAGTATACAGAGCCTCTATATGCGTGATAGCTTTACAATAGAATTAAAGGAACAACATTTCAGCTGATGCTTAAAAACAACAACATAGAACAATCCTGCGATAATTTTCTTTCTACAAATGAACTCTAAGATGCTTAAAAAGCAGTAAGAACTGCTACAGCGTTTGCCTCAATGGAACATGACTGGTAGCACAAAGTAGAATGCATTTTCAAAGGAATATGGAAGGATGATACATTCAGCAGAGATTGACGACGACAACGTCAAATTTGGTACAATGTCTTCGCTCATCTTATCAATTCATCTGCATTATTTATAAGCTTTGCAAGTGGCACAATGCGTATATCATATAATGCATTGAACAGGAGCAAAAGTGCACACAATCTGTTTTTCAGGGCAGAAATTATTAGCTGCATGAGCATGAGTGCAGTTAATTTTAAACCATTTGGTACTTCAAAAAACCAATTTTGTCCAAACATGAAAAGCTTGGTGAGACTGATTACAAAACATATGACAACTCAAAGCTTCTCAATCTCACAAATGTTCACGCCAAATTAAAAACTTAACCTTTCTCAGGCATTGTATGTGACAGTAGAATTACACTTCAACATCTATAAGTCATCAAAAATATTGTAAACTTACCAAACATGATTGCACTTTATTGCATCTCTGTGTCTGAAAGGGAAAAAAAGACACTCATTAAATTCAATTTGCTCATTGGAAAAAAGTAGCCAATTACTCTGGATATGTCTGCATTTGACAGTGAAAACAAGTCCTTTTACGTGACAGACACTGACAGTCTGAAGACCAATTAAGAGACAATTGCCTTCATCGAGGAAGCTTATTCTCACGCAGTGTATATGTATATGTACAGTGTGTATTCCCACCAAGAGAATCGCTTTGCTGAAGCATATATCCCCAAATTGATTTAAAAAAACATTTAAACGATATCATTTGAAGAGAAAACAAAGGCCTATTTTCAAAACTTTAAACTGACTCTAATTGCAAAACTGTATGCATTAGTAGTTATGTGACCTGTATTTTTCGAAATAGTAAATTCTGCTGTTGGCAGCATATTCCACTTCTTCCAATTTGGCTTTACCTTTCAGGTGGCTTGATAAATAAGCATAGTTCCTGGAAAGGTGATCTTGAGTCATTCTTGACTATAACATGTATTATCAGGAGTCATTTGCTTTTGTGACCTATTCTCTGCCTTTTGCATACAACTCACAGGTTAACAGAATAATATAGTGCAAGAGAAGCTCTTCCTAGAGATTATCCAAGGAAACCTGTGTGGAAGCAAGACTCAAGCAGAGGCTTTGGAAAGCAGATGTTTGCCTAAGCTTAAGATTGCCCAAGTGATGGTCAAGTGAGAGATGCCTGGAATCGCTTAGGTAAGGTGAGCCAAGCGAATGAGTTAAGTGGGTTAGAGCTTGTGGATATCTGTTTTCATCTTCCTTAGTAAGAGCCTAGCAGGTCAGGTATTTGGTCAGTTCCTGCATCAGTTCTTCCACAACATTGGTCTACTATGACACCACATTGTCAACTAGTAAGTGGGGGAAGACTTGGTCTCTTGTCACTTCCATTGTTTGTGTTGCATTTCAAACAATCACTATATATACATGGAAAGGGAAACAACAATCGTTGTGTGGTTTACATAAGCTTTGACTGGCTTGACAGGCTTACCTGCAAAACAGCTAAGTAGAATGAGTTTTGATTTATTTGTTGTGGTGAGCAAGCAACAAAACATTTAAGCATTCCATAATATATTACATCTGCTGTTATCTCTATAAGACTCCATTGACCTGGTTCACCACCTTTCCCTCTCCACTAACTACTCAACCGTCCTCAAACCACTTTCCCTTCACAACAAAAAACTCCAGCACTTAAGCAATCGGCCAGACAAGTTCTTCAGAATTGAAGTATTTTCACACAGGGTTGACCAAGGAGCACCTCTGCTCCCTGTACTACTGGTGCTTAAACACAAAACGTGCTGTGAATCTTCTTTCGGCTCTGTTAATATGATATAAAAAATATTATTGTGTTTAGAATTTGGCAAGTACAATGATGCACATACATTGCATTAATGTACACTTTAATATAAATTGAATTTCATCAAAGACAGTTCATTGCATTTCAGACAATGTTTTGAGGTCTACAAATAACATGGCTTCTTCAATGGCCTGCCATATAATGCAAAATTTCTCACCAAGTGAATTTAGTAATATTGCTAATCAGCAACCCAAGAATTTGTTGCTATGTAATCACAGTGCTTCCACTTTCCACCATTTCTTTGGAATCTTACTCTAATTCATATCTTTTACGAAGAGTGATTGGAACTCATGGGTTATTCCCTGTCTTAGTTAGATATATATAACCCAAAGGGCTGCAGAATGAATAGTGAAAAGGGAGCCTTGCAGGGATTACAAAAGTAACCTGTGTTGAGGCAAGGCTCAGGCAGCCACTTAGCAATTAGAGGTGTTTGGCTAAGCTAGAAAATGCTGAAGTGCTGTTCAAGTGAGTGACCAAAAGTGGAGAAAAGAGAATTTGACAAATATATGGTCAAACAATTGAGCAGAAACACATGAATCAAGTGCCTATATTTAGAAACTCCCAAACCTACACAGAAACTGATGACACTCTTTTCTATACATGTGTTTGTATGCCCAGTCACAGGAGGAAGATGGATTTCGGGGATTCCCCCTTATCAGATAGTTCTGCATGGGATCTAAGATGCCATCTACAAAAATATGCTGCACCCTCCTCAAAAATTGGAGGTTGAGCTTTCTTGCTGATTCATGGTACGTGGTATGGAAGGATACTTGGTCATTCAAGCCTTCACTATTTGACTTTGGTTTACTCAATCAAAATATATAAATATATATGGACAACAGATTAAGAAATATCTCATGTCTGACAGCCGTAGTAGCAACAAATGTTTATGGTTGGTGGCAAGCTTTTTCTTGAAATTAGTTACCTTGAGTAAAATTGTTTTTTATTTTGTTGATCAACAAACAAAAAGGTATTTGAAGTGCATTTAGTGCCAAACTGAAATTCGGTTAGTATAAAACAGACAAAATGAACGTCAGTTGGTGTCCGTCCAAAATTTCTTATGCGAAATAGACAAGGAAATTGTCAATCCTGATTGATTTTTTGTAATTTGATCAATGGAATGTCAAAAATACACATACCTTTTGTCTGAATTTACACAAAATTTTGGACGAACACCAGCTAATGTTCGGTATGTCTGTTTCACTCAAATCTTTTGTTTTTCAGTACACTGACCAGTTTAACCACCTTTCCCCTCCCCTAACCTCACCACTCAACCTTCTCCTTAGCACTTTCCTTTTACACCAGACAAAATGCTCGAGCACTTAAGCAATCAATTTGATAAGTTCTTGTAGATTGAAGTATTTTCACGCAAGGACTTCACCCAGGAGCACCTCCGCTGCCTGTATTGCTGATACTTAGATACAAGACGTGCTTTGAATCTGCATTTGGTCTTGTTTTGCTATCTTTAATATTCTATTCAGGAACTAAGCAAGGACAAGGCCACACTTGTGTTGTATTTCATTGTTATAAGATAGGGAAGATTGGGGAACCAGGATATCAGTGTAAATGTTATATATTCAGAAGTAACTCAGAACGAATAAAAATAAAATATCTGACTAGTGTCAGTATTCTAAGGCTTGCAAATGCGTAGTTATTTTAATTGATGTTTTTCTGATTATCTAAACAAATATAACGCTGAATGAACAAATAAAATATAACTGTATACATCTAATCAAACAATGCAATGTAAAGAAATGCATTCACAAGATATTGTGATGAGAAGGGGTTGCAAATATCTAGTGCCAACATATTGCATGTTTAAAATGAACTCAGAAGGAACTAGTTTCATCTCTCTGTTTGTCATTGAATACATAAAATTATATCAAATTTTCATCAATGGATTTCAGACATTGATTTGAGGCATTTCCTCAGAAGCTACTTGACCCGGCTGATGCCTGTAATTAACATGGCTTATTGAAGGACTGGTAATGTAATTTGTGGGAAATGTAATGATTTATTTTTACCTAAATCTAAACAGCATACTCTATCAGCACATCAATTTTGCATCAAGGCTAATAACTAGGTATTGACATTCACTTAGGTACTAAATCAGCTTCAGTACAGCTTAGCATTAAAGTATGCATTGTTTTATCATATTTTGTCAAAATGCTAAATGGGCTTGTATCTTCTATCTCTTAAAGATGCATTAGTTAGCATATATTTCTTGGGTTTCTTTTCCAATTTGCTGCATTGGATTTTGCGTAATCTGATTGGTTTATGATCAAAATAACTTCACTAATTTGGCAGATTCAACTCAGTAAACAGCTTTTTGCATTCCATTCACACATTCAGGGCTGAATAAAAATAATCCTGTGCTAATTGAAATACCTGTTACAAAGTTTCAGCTTTATATATTAAATCCCTGCTGTCTCTGATTCAGTCATTGTCCGATACTTCAAACACACAGGAAAGCTGCTCCCTATGTGGTTTCCTAATAAAATTCGAATGTCAGTTTAGTGGTAAAACAAAATAAGCCTATTCATTCAATCACACAATGTTTCATCTTCGCCAACATTTTTGTTTATTACGCTGCGAAAAATTTTGACCTAGTGGTAATCACGGTAAGAAGGTAGAAAATGACATTCTGTGAAGATAAGGCCTTAATCAGTGACTGTTAAATTCAAGGATACAGGCATATCTTACTTTAGTATTCTGAATTCATTAATCTCACTTTGTTGACTCTTCTTCAATTTCATGCTAAGTCCACCACTTTTAGACTTCAAGGCAAACACCTCTCTTTCCGTTGTTTCCACCCGACCTCTGCCTGCTATACCCTGCCAAGTCCCCCGCAGCAGAGAATGGCCCATGAGATCAATTGACTCTAAATAATACATGTGAGTTAGGATCAGCTTTCCAAGGAAATAGACTTATTAATCACGTCACTTGATAGGCAAACCAGGCAGGGAAAGGAAGGAGTTTGTCACTCTAGGCACCATTCTTGGCTCAAGGTGCCTTTGATTCAATTATCCAATGGTAACAAGAGAGGGCAGCTAAAAATGAGGCCCCATATAGATCCAAAGATAATAAGGTGCTTTGTGGTGCATCATGTAACATGCAAGCCAAAGAGGAATGATTCAAAGGATATGGTCAATTCATTGCAAATTGTCCATTATGGTATAGCACTCTCCACAAAAATAATAATAATAATAATAGGTTTGTATAGCGCCGGTTCCAAACCGAGTTTGCTCAAAATACTAACGTTTACACCATTTTTTATTATTCTATATAGCATAAGACTGGCTGAAGACTGGAAAGGTACACATGCATACAATCTTCTGCAAAATGTACGAAGAACCAAACAACTTTACAAGTTTCCACTAGAACAGGAACTCAGAGGAGCTAGCAGAAAATAATATGATTTTAGTGCAGTTTAACGGAGGTAGATAAAAGAGAGCAGATAAAGAGGTAGATAAAAAGAGAGTTAAGAAGTCAGAACTACATACGTAAGCAAATGAGTGTATTATGGTAAGTGCAGTCTTCTGATAAAAGGTTTACAACCCATAATGATGGGCATGTTTTCTGTGATAGGCCTGGAACATGAAGAAAACAAGAAACGGCAAAAGGAAAAATAGGGGGGAACAGAAGCAGTGTGGTGGTCAGAAACCAGGAGGAAACAAATGTCCAGAGTCTGAAGAGATAAGAAGTTTCTCGGAATGTGAAATAAACAACGAAAAGTAGCCAGACAAGATAAAAGCTGTGCTTAGGCAAACTCTCAGAGATGACATGCAGATATCTTAGGTAAAGTTACAAGACAACATATATATTGGCTTTTTCTGAAGAGGCGGAGCTTGTATTGAGGAAGAAGAGGAAGAGGAGAAAGGAGGAGGAAGAGGAAGGAGGATGAGGAGGATGAATAGGAGGAGCAGGAGGAGCAGGAGGAGCAGGAGGAGGAGAGTGATGTTCTGGTCTTCATTTCATCGTTGTGCATGTACCACCGCAGTTGCTATGACAAGATTTATTAGTAAACTCTTTAACTTTCCAAGTCCGATACTTATATGTGATTTGCAGTTGTTCAACTACAGAAATCCATATTGTGGCTCCTTTCCTATAGATGGAAGCCAGAATGCATCATGAAACTTGATGCAAGGGCCTTTCCCGACAATTAAAACATAGTGTCTGTCACTTTTACAGGTGATAGAGTGTCAAAATATAACTTATGTTACTTGCTGGTTCGATTCTGCGAAACATATTTTGTAAATTCTAAGCAAACAATAGAAGGGCTATAATCCTGGCCTCGGGCCCATGGAAATGACTAAGCATTGTTAAGGCTGGTGCAATAATCTTAAATTAAGCACCGATGTGACAAACTCACAATTAGTGATAAAACTCCTTTATACTTCGGTTGCCGTGGAAACAGGTGCTCAGGAGTCTGGGTCATTGGTGAGTCGATTTAATGGTTTTCGGAATCTATTCCTTGACAATGAGAGTCTGTGGGGGACTGACACTAACCTTGCCTCTTCTCTGAATGTGTGTGACAATAAGAAGGAATAAAACCTTTTCAATATTACAATGCAAGCCTGAAATTGCAGCATTGGCTAACCTTCTGTTAGAAACAGGAAGGCGAATAGACAGCAGCTCAACATTATATGTAAATTTGGCGATTTGTATACATCTAGGTGTGTTGGTGAGTGTTAGAAGGTTTGTCCTGAAAAGGAACAACTTCTCCCACAGTGTGGAAATAAATTATTGGATAAAACGTTCTGGGAGTTCATAAAGCCAAACAATTTAAGTTTTATCAATGATACATGTAGTGAAGGAGGGGATCTCCAGGGCTGATTCATATCTTTTTTCGCATGTATATATTTATATATAATGATGATTAAGTATTACTCCAGGTACACAAAAGAGGAAATAAGTAACTTATATCTTTTTGAAAAATCAATTTCTACTCAAGACAAACTATGATCTGCATATATGAAATTGACTATTTTATTGTAAGCTACAACGACCAATTACACAATTCATTAACAATCCAATTCATTCAGGGTGAACTCCTGCATAATTCAGCAATATTTCCAGCTGATTATACATCAGACAACTTAGGTCTGATATATTTACTAACAACAGATAAGAAGAATACTAAGAAAAAGAAGAAGAGTTCTGGCATGAGAGCCCGTTTATTTTACAAAATATTTTATAAGGGAAGATGGAAAGAGACGTCAGCACAAAATCCAGTAGATGCTTTGCAATGTATATATGACTAGGTATACTCATCCTTGAACAACTGATATTTCAAATCAAGTTGGTATTATGTTTAAGCTGTATGCAAAGTATTAAGGACATTGGTTCACCATCACGACCCAGCAAGTCATGGACGAGCTTAACCAAAATTTTCCTGCAATTAAATGGGAGTGCCCTTGCAAGCAAGTAGTTTTTCCTATCACTAAAAATTGTGTATAACTAAGGAATACCGACAGAGGAGGAGCACTGTACAAGGGGGTATTTATGGGGGGGCCATTGGGCCATGACCCCCCCCCCCGTCCAAAAAACTAACATGGAAGTGATAGGAAAAGCGACGGAGCGCCCCGTATTCACCCCATGTAATGGCCCCCCTCAGGCCATTTCTAGATACGCCCCTGGGAGCACACATTGGTCTGGTGATGCACTTGCCGTACTAATTGTATATTTTAAGTCACTTCCCTACACGCCAGGAGGAAGTTAGCTGGAGTCCCAGATGTCATCCTGACGTCAGATAAACAAAAGGTGACATCAGATGTTCATTGGGTATATTAATATTGGATTGGGCGTAAGGTGGGAGGGCACAGACCTGATATGAGGGCCACGTGGTCCCCAATTCCTTCATCCGGACTAACGGCTCTGGTGCCATTTTGAATGAATAATAGACTACCTCAATTAAGTGTCAATTTCATGGGTGCTTTAACAACGTCTAATGAATGGGCACGAATTCCATCAAAAACCAATACATAAATTGGAATATGTTATTATGTGTCTGTTTGATCAATAAACAGTCAAATATCCCTTTCCTAATGTAAGACCAGAAGAGATTAAAGATGGATACTTATTGGTGTTTATTGATGTTTATTTATGTGCAGAAAGATGAATAATTGATACCTTTATTATATTAAGACCAGTTTTGTCGATTTGCAATAGAATGCAGAGAGTATTCCAACCCTAATCTGTCCGTCGCATAGTAACCTGGTTACTGTTTGACCACAGTTGTAATTTAACAACATCCCAAGGAGGAAATATCCATATTGTGGTAAGTTTAAACATTTTTCAGTTTTGATGATATAGGGAGAATGTATATGAAACTGGACTTATGAATAATTCATAATTAATTTAATAATATTGGTACATGTTTAGAATTTAATTCATTGTATTTGTATGTAACGTATATTGGAAGGGCACCCCCCTATAGGGTATAGTAAATTTTTTTTGCTCGGGTGTTCTTCCATCAACTTACTTTGGTTGGTATTGTTTAAAGAAATTTTATCAAAATGTATTGTACTCTTATAAGTTGCTAATAAATCTTCATTCATTGAAACAAATTTACAGCAGTTTTAATAAGTTGGATATTCCAATTTATTTTTGCTTCAAAAACACTTAGTAAGTAATATATATATCTTCATTTATACACTCTTTGGGAGTATATAGTAGTTTCATTTTGTATAATTACAAATATAAAAATAAAACAAGTTGAACTGCCCGTGCTTCATAGCATTTCTGGAAATTGTAACTAATGCAAATTGGTGACGTCAGTCCCATCACAGCGGGCTTGAACAAACTTTGGGGTTAAAAAAGATAAAATAAAAATAATAATAGTAATTTATATAGCGCCTTTTCCAGTAAACTGCTCAAAAGCGCTTGTGCGAGTTGGCTGTTATTTGTAAAATGCTTTAAACAAGTGGGTTTTTAGTTTTCTCTTGAATGAATCCAGAGTCTTTGCAACCATGACACTTCCTAGGAGCTTGTTCCAGAGTTTTGGTGCGGCAAAAGAGAAAGCTCTGTCTTCAAATTTATTGTTGCTGTTTGAAGCTGGTTCCGTAAGTAAAAGTTTGCTGTTGCTCCTTAGGTTATGGCTCAGGTTGGGTTTAAGTTGGATGAGTTGCTGAATGTATGTTGGTGCTTGCCTGTTCAATGCCTTCCAAGTTGTGGTCATCATTTTGAATTGTATTCTGGCGGGAATTGGCAGCCAATGAAGTTTCTTTCTGTGTGGTCCCACACTGTCATGCCGTTTTAACCTCTCTATGAGACGAACTGCTGAGTTTTGGGCTACCTGAAGTTTGTTCACTAGATGCTGAGATATGCCATACAAAAGGCCATTACCATAGTCCAGGTGGGGTGTGACCAAAGCATTTACTGCAGTTTTGACTATGTCTTTGTTCATAGACTTTCGGAGTTTGGAAATGTTTCGCAGATTAAAGTAGGCATTGCGGCACATTTTGTTTACTTGCTTCTCCATTGTCATATTTTTGTCCATGGTCACTCCTAAATTTCTGACATCCTCTGCTGTTTTGATTGAAACGTTATCAACTTTGATTGATGAAAGCTGGAGTTTATTCAGTTGGTGTGGCGTGCCAATCAAGAGAAGTTCTGTTTTGTCACCATTATTGCACAGTTTGTTTTCATGGAGAAATTTTCTAATTTCCGTAATGCATTTCTCCATTTTCTCAATTGCTACTTCTTGATCTGAGATGTTTGGCTTAAATGATATAATGAGTTGCTCATCATCAGCGTATTTCTGATCCTCAATTTGGTTTCGTGAGGCAACTTCACTAAGTGGAGCAATGTAAGAATTGAATAGGATTGGACCAAGCTTAGACCCTTGAGGGACACCAAATTTGAGATGAAGCTTATCTGATGATTGGTCATTTATCAACACTGATTGTGATCTTTCTGAAATGTATGACTTAAACCAGTTGAGAGCTGAGTTGCACACCCCATATCTGTTTTTCAGTCTCGCCAGTAAAATATCATGATCAATTGTGTCAAAAGCAGCTGACAGATCTAGCAGTACAAGCATTGTAATTTCACCCTTGCTCATATTCAACATTGTGTCGTTGTGGATCTTTGTTAGAAGGGTCTCTGTACTATGAAATTGCTTATATGCTGATTGCTTGTCATCATCAAGTTTGCTGCGAGCAAGGTGATCCATGTACTGTTTAATAACTGCACTTTCAATTATCTTTCCAAGGAAGGACAAGTTTGATACTGGTCGGTAGTTTTTCTTGATGAGATCAAGACCTCCTTTCTTTAGAAGTGGCTTAACAAGTGCATGCTTCAGATCAAGGGGCATCTCCCCTAAAGTCAATGATGTGTTGACTATTTCAGTTATCAATGGAAGGAATTTGTCAATGCACTCCAGCAGTAACCATGTAGGGATGGGATCTAGTTGACAGTGTTTGACTGGCATATTTTCGATCAATTTCTTAATTTCTGATTCTGTTAGGGTTTTGAACTGAAATAATTTGTTGCCTGTAAAATTTTCAATAACTGTAGTTTGGTTGCTGCCGGAGTCCAGTTGTGCCCTTATTTTCTTGATTTTTTCATCAAAGAATGTGTTGAAGTCATTTGCCAGGTCTTTGCTGTTTTCATGACTTGGCAGTGGCAATTCTTGTTTCCTGTTCAGGTGAGAATTAAGTACTTTGAACATCGCCTTTGAATTTCCCTTAGTACCCTCAATCTTTGCTCTCAGATCATCAGATTTCAGCTGACTGAGCTGGTCATTTATTGCATTTCGTTTCAGCTGGAAATCTTCCCAATCTTTCTCAAGCCCAGTTCTTCTCCAAGTTCGCTCTGCTTTTCTTTTAGCTGTTTTCAGATTTTTTATGTCGGCATTAGTAAATGAAGTGGGTTTACGCAGTGTAACCTGCTTCATAATCAGAGGTGCATGTTTGTCAAGTACCTCAGTTGATGAATTGTAAAGCAGAACCAGTTTTGACAGGTATTCTGATGAGATTTCTTGTTGCACTTTTAGGTACAATTGTTTGTCAATGTCTTTTCTAAAAAGATTCAAATTGATGTTGCGCAGTTTTCTGAAAGCAATTTTCTTTTGGGCACTTTTTATTTTGCCCATGGCTATATTGAAAAGTACACAGTTATGGTCAGAGAGCAAGTCACCGACAGCAAAGTCTCTTAGAATTGAATTCCTTCGTGTAATTACAAGGTCCAATGTGTTCCCCTCTTTGTGGGTTGGTGAAGATACATGCTGTTCAAGACAATCAAGATGTACCAAGATAATGATTAGCGCAGTGATGTAGAGGAAAGCCAGGCGAACATGTTGATGTAACAAACTAAAAAATCTGTTGGAAATTGTTTGAGAATCGCCAATTTTTCCTGTTAGGTACTGTCTTGGATAAAAGTCATTATTCAGAATTAAAAATATGCAGTCATTGTAACAGTATAAAGTAAATACCACTTCATCCAGACTGACAGAGTGTGATAAAGCTATAACAGTGAACACTTCTTGGAAAATGTTTAAAATAGTCCTAAGTTTCATCATACTGGTGAATAATTGTAGTAAAATCGACCTCACTTTTGAGCTCTATGGTTTATTGTTGAGTTTTTTAGGCCCGTTTTCACCAACATGGTATTAAGAGTTGATCCAGGTCTGTGCTAAGACCTGGGCTGGCTAAGCCAATCAATCAAGCGGAGCAGGATCAAGGAATTTCCGTTAAGTGAAAGCTTACACATATTGTGATAACAGATCAGCTGTAACAAACACGATGTCTCAATTTCTCTAACAAATGCAAAGATATGGCTTCACAAAAGAGGGAGGGGCTTGTAAATTTTTAAAATAGATAATTGCCCAACCAGTCTTGCTGAAAAAAAAAACGAAGTTCAAAACTTCCCCCTTTTCCATTAACCAACCTATCATTGCTACAAGCAACCAAACAACACAACAACCTATGCTATGTCTGTATTCTCAAAGTATCACAATATCTCGCACAAACATCAACTTTCATATATTTACTATTTTGTCTATATTTAAGATGACATTCAAGGTGTTCATCACAGTCAACATTATCAACCTGCTCTACCCGAACCAAAATGAGTTCAAAGTTGGTAATCTTGATTTCCCACAAATGAGCAAAATGTGACGAGAAGTCACATTTTGGTGACATCTTGGTGTTGAGGTCTCTGACCTGCTGTAGTGACATATTTTGAATTGCATCATCTAGATGGCATAGATTTCAGTAATATTTATTTAGTTGCTGGCCCGAATTTTTTAGCTTCATGTTACTTTTTTTTTTGCAAGTTCATTTTGATATCTATAAGACTGTTTGCTCTACGATTTACCAGTGTGTGAAATGGTGAAACTGGCCTCATTTGCATAACATACATGTGTGAAAACTTGTGTATTTGCCAGCTTTGGAGGTGTGTCTGACCTATTCACTGGGTGGAAACAAACTTCTTCTTTTTTTTATGTGCTGAACAAACTTTTATTTTCCAGTGTCATGTGCTGAACCTTTTTTTCATCAAAGTCCAGCCCCCCCCCTCCCCTCATGTATTATCTGGTCAGCCCCAAAGGGACACCACTTTAACAGTTTGACATCGCTGATCTGTAAGTTGTCTAACAATAAATTGTCAACCATTGTCAACCACTGAACCTTGACTAGGCTATAGACTAAAACTCAGTTGGTGAAAGGGACTTCACTAAACCAGGTATAAGGCTGTTAAGACCTGGACTAACTGTTAAAACTATGTGTTTTTTTATTAGTAATTCCACCAAGGTGAAACAAGTACTTTGCTACCATGTTAAGTGTAGCCAATGTCGAGTGAATCATCAGAAAACGCGTGGAAAGAGTGTTTGTAGGCATTTAATTAAGTATGGAGTAGAATCCTTTGAAATTACATGTCAAAAATGCAGTACCTATACATTTTTGCATTAACTACATTTTCACCTGATTTTCTGAATTTATGATATTTTTGTTCTTCTTTACTATTAAAGAATGATTGATTTTGAATGCCAGATAACCTACAACAATATTAAACATCTTAACATCTGTCTTAAGTACCCAAAATATGTTTGGCATGAAAATTATTGTTTATTAACAATTTTTAATGTTATTTTTGTATAGTGTCAGATTGAAAAGACTATTCATGTAATGTCAGGGGATTCAACTTCATAGTGAAGTAGATACTTACAAACATTCCATCCATGTGTTGTCCAAAAATTAAATTAACTTAGTCGATCCTTTTACCAAGTCATGAAATGTTTGTTTCACAGTGGCAAAATTTGTGATAAAATGTGCGAAAAACTCAACAAAGCTTGTTGAAATGATATGATGACACTGAATCAGCTAAAATTACTTACCAGAATTATGAAAGTAACACAACCTGGCATTTAATACATTTTCTTTGACCTCTAGCCAGAAATATTTACTGTTATAGGTTTATCACACCCTGTCGGTCTTGATGAAGTGGTACATACCTTCTGCACAGACAATTACTGCATATGTTTACTTCTGAATAATGACTTTCATCTTAAATATTACTAAACAGGAAAAATAGGTCATTCTGAGCATTCTTTGATGCAGATCATGCTAAGAATAGGGTGTGATCAATAAAAATAATAAAACTCCAATAACTAAAAATATGTCCAACAGATTTTTTAGTTTGATACATCAAAATGTTTGTTTGACCTTTCTCTACATCACTGCGCTAACCCTTTTCTTGGTGAATTTTTTTAACCCCAAAGTTTGTTCAAGCCCGCTGTGCCATATTTCATGATGAGCTTTTCTTAGTTGGATCCTATGATGAAAGTTTTCGTATGCATCGGTCGGTATCTCCCAAAAGATCTGACTAATTTTTTTTGTCTCGTTGGGAGTAGTGACATATTGGTTAATCTCACATGATGTGACATAAAAGTTTTCTGAGAGTCCTTACATAACCTAAATGGTGTAAAAGTAGAAACATCTTTTCATGTACTGAACAAACGCTTTTTAAGTGTCATTTGTCACCAAATTTGTTTTTGTTATGAAAAAATTGTACCCCCCCTCACCCCCACAGTTTGAACTGGCAGGCCCAATAGGTAAGTCTAAGAGCGGTATCATTTTTTCAAAACAGTTTTGTTTCTCTCACTCTCTTGAAAAATCTGTGTGCAAATTGGGAAATTCACTGCAAAGAACCTGAGGTCTAACTTTCAGGACTATTCAACCTTTTTCAGAGTGCCTCATGATGTTCCTTCTGCAAGTGACAATGCTGATGGTCTTCTTCTCTGAAGGACATGCAAGCACATACTCAAACACCAATGCTGGTCTTACTTCTGTACCATCTGTAATCCCAGATGTTGAAATAGTGAATCTCGACAACAATAGAATTACAACTATAGACAGCAAAGATTTTGAGCTCTTGACTAACATGAAGGACCTTGATTTGTCAAACAACAACATCACTGTCATTTCTCAAGATGCATTTTACAACAATCCCCTTGAACAACTCGATCTCTCTCACAATCCAATTAAAACTGTTCCATTTTTCAGTCCACTTGTTAATACCCTAACACGTCTGACTCTGACAGCATGCCAGATTTCCAACACCACATGGGACCTTGTTGTGCATTATGAAAGTCTTATAGATCTCAATCTGGAAGAAAACCAAATTAACAAAGTCCCAAATTTGACGAAGTCAGCAAACAGCCTCAAGACATTGAACCTGGGGAAGAACAACATTGAAATATTGGAAGCTAGAGAACTAGATGGATTGAACAACCTGGAAGAAATCATTTTTAAAGAATGTAACATTAAGCATGTCAGCGGTCAATTAAAAATCAGCTCTCTGATATCTCTTTACCTTGAAACAAATCAGATCGACCAGTTTCCAGACATTTCTCAACTGCCTACCTTAAACGGAATCTACCTGGAGTCTAACAGAATCCCAAATATTCTCGATGATGCCTTCAGACACAATAATAAATTGAAGTACTTTGTTATTTCTGGAAATCAGCTGACTCAACCACCAAACATTAGTGACATCAAAGATACTATAATGTTACTGGCTTTTGGCTATAATCAGATAGCAACAATCTCTACAGACTACTTTCAAGGTTGTGAAGCTCTAACACAGATTTTAATATCTAAAAATCCTATTACATCATTGCTATGGTTAAAATCCATTGGCCCATCTGTTAAGCGGGTGAACTTACGTTCACTCAAACTCATTGGTAGCATCACAGCAGATTTCTTCATCAATGCAACAGGAATGGAGCAATTACTATTCGCAGACAATAACATCACCCACTTTGAAATGAACAGTCTTCAAAATATGCCATCATTGAAGTTGCTGGAAATCAATTCAAACAAGCTGGGAAACCTTGAGGACCCCCATTTCTACTGCAGGGGGTCAGCATGTCAAAATCTGGAAATCAAGGCTGCAAATAACCCCATTCCTTGCGATGTCAACATGTGCTGGGCAAAAGCAAACTCTTCAATAACATTGGTCAGAGATTCATGCTTGGGAAAAACATGGGGAGCAGTAACTGTGGACGACCTCCAATGCACAGGTTAGAAAATATCAATATGAATTAAAACCCATATCATGTCCTCTAGATATCTGTATGTATGTGTACAGTTTCATAGCAGTAATTACCTCAATGTTCTGGTAGGCTGTGAATGATATCATATTTATATTTAGCATGTATTCTAGAAAAATCACAATTTCGTATATGACAGTGTTGGAGTCGAGGCAAGGACATCGGAGACCGAGACATTGACCACCCGAGACCGAGGCATCAGCTATCGATACCGAGACCGAGAACATAAATTATGGTTGATTGTCAAACTATCCTAGCTTAGTATATTATCGACATTTAGCTGTCATATTGCCCACAATGCAGCTTTAAGCCTATAACAGCGCAGTTAAAGATTCACCCAGTGAAACATTGAACTGAAGACAATATGGGGGGCATCATAACATTTTTTAATGACGGGGGCCGGGAATAAATTAAGTTTTCATGGAACGGCGACAGATTTAATTTATTTTGGGTGTCTGACAACTTTAATTATTTACTTTTAAATCAAATATTGCAGACTGACATAGTATATGCAACAGACATTTATTTCAAGACTGCTGGGAAAGAATAATTATACCAAGCCTTTTCGGCACAACTGTAATAACAAATTGCATAGTTTTTTTTTCTAACACGAGGTTTGATCAGGGATTTTCTTGTAAATATTTTTCTTATAAACGTTTTTATTTTCTCATAAATCTTTTTATAAGATATTTGAAATTATATTTTGAGGTATGAATGCATGTTGGAAGATTCAGTCAAACATTTTGTCCCTTTCCGGTTTATCGAGTCAGACACTCTGGCATGTGAAGTAAACAAACAGGCACTTAGGCTTCCATTTTAAAAATTTAAACAAAGACTAAAGGGCTCGATTTCACCAACAGAGTCAAGCCAGGTCTAAGCCTTAGACCTGGACTAACCGGTTCCAAATTAAAACTATAGGGTCAATTTCAGTGATAAAACGACAGCACCTCCTAGTGAGCAAATTACTTGAGACCAGTTTTAACCTTAAGCCTGGTCTTACATGTAGCTATGTTGGTGAAATCGGCCCATTGACATCCATCATCACGATGGAAATTCACAAGAAACAATGTCCAATGTCAAAGCTTCGCAATTAGTGAAGGGGAACAAATACTTTCAGAGACTCATAACTTCATTATGTATCATAGTGAGCTCACATTTTGACCTCAATATGTGATCTCTGACAACTCTGCATGAGGTAGCAATGCATGAGGTAGCAATGCATGAGGTAGCAATGCATGAGGTCACAAGGTATGAGGTCACTGTGATGTCTTGATGACACCCTCAAGCATGACATCACTATGTGATTTACTTATGATCTCACAGTGAGTGCTGTGCAGACTCAAATGTTGACTGGGATGTCCCTCTCTAACAGATTGACCAACGATTTTTTTAAACTTGCCCTTCAGAAACAAAATGAATACCTCAACTCTCATCTGCCTTTATGTGAAATTAATGGGTTTTTTGTTTTCAGCTGAACAAGTGATGAGAGCCAGTAAGCAAGAAGGATTTTCCTGGCTCTTTGAGAGTTACCAGCTGCGGAAATCGGGTTACAAAAGAACAACATACGATGATACAGTTATCACCAAATGCGCATTGAAATGCCTCAAAATGCAAAGTTGTCAATTCTTCAAACATGAGCAGAATCAAACAGCCGATGGAGGGCACTGCACAATTTTGACAACCAACTTCTAACCTTACGTTTTCAGCCTCAGTAGTGATACTTAGTGATCTTGAGCTTTCAAGACACAGAATGATCTGTATTGATTTCAGATGATGTAAATGTATCTTTAGTGAAAGACGTATCTACTATCAGGAAAAATCAAAATTGTACATTTAGTGGGGCAGCAAAATTTAAAATCTTAGTTATTTGTAAGCAATTAGGTCTGCAGCTCACTGGTGGTCGGCCAAACATAATATGTGATACAGCCTTTAGTATAAAGTGTCCTCAGGTCATAACTACAATACTATAACTTTCAAAGAGATCTATACCAAACTGAATTTGTGGTTTATTTCAGGATGACTCCTACCTATTATTTACATTAGCCCGATGAGGTGTGACATAGGTTCTCTGTTTGCTGCAAGAAATGAAATGTAAAAAACTAAATTAACCATCATTTCTGCACTAGTACATTTTTCAATTTGTTGAATATATGTATATATATATTATCGTTATTAATAGATTCATATAGCACGAAAATGTTATTTCATAAAAACCATTTGCTAAAACTAAAGTAAAATATGTATGGGTATAAAGTTGGTAGGTCTCTTGAATTTGGAGCTGTTCCTACTTTAAGGCAAGATATTAAGAGATATGTAAATCGTATGTGGTGGTATAATATGAGGTTATACATTGGTAGATAGAGTTCATCCCTGGCATACTCCCAAGTGTAATGTTTTGGCTTTTTTGGTCATGGATTTGTACTGTCTCAAAATAAAAGCCGGAATTCTGGAAAATTCATTAGTAGTTTAGGTGAACTCTTCAGTATTTTTTTTTCCTATATGTTGAAACAGATTGATTATGTATAGTTTATTGAGATTCCTTTCTCTGCAAATCAATGCAAGAAGTAATAGTAAAGTTAATACCACTGTAACTGTCAATATATTGAATATCTTTAATTTTTCTCATTCGAATGAGCAGCAGGGAAGTCAAATAGGAAATTGCTAATTTGTGAGCTCTCAATAATTTTCCGAAAGAGATGGCAAGTGAACAGGTGGTGAAGGCAATCTCAAAATGGTGAAGAGGTATGGTAAAATTTATGTCCTATTCTAGAGGTACAGAGCTTTGAAATTTTGCAGAAGTTGCATGCTGATAATAACTTTTCCAGATATCAATAATTGTAATATTATTGCACTGGAATAATTTATTCATGGTCAGCAAAACAAAATAATTATATCTATTTCATTTATAATCTTGAGCTCATTGGTTTCCCTCACATTATTTTCTTTCTCATCCTATTATGTCTCAAACCTCCAACAGGGGCACCAGCACCATACCCAAATAATAAACCAACTCTATTCCAGTTATCCAATAACTTGGAAACATCTCGTTCTCTGAAAGCTTGGTCAGTTCACTGTAGTCCTATTCTCCCAAGATTACTGCCCTCCCCCACACGATTTACCAATATTTTCCAGTAGATTCCCATTAACAAGATGAAGTCAGCTACCATTTTTGGTAGTCCTGACTGTCTCATAGAAACTGGGCAAATGTACCATTCTAAACTTTGGTTTGATATGATATATCTTGTGAATGGGGCAGTTCAATTACTGGGCATGGATTCTGCATTTTTATCCCCATCTGGCTTCTATGTATGAGATTCATACCTAGAGGATACTAACTTGAATGATTTTAAAGCTTCTTCTCAACAAACTCCCAAGCAATTTTCTTTTGAATTGTACTTTTTGACATCTAATCCTTCTGGAAAGACAACTCTTGCAAAATATCACATACAACGTAACTTTTTGAAAAAGACTGAAGTTGGAACTGCAAATGAAGCAAGTGCACAAAGCTGTCAAGAAGAGATAACAGAGAGACCCTGTGGCTATGAAGGTTAGCCTTAGTTTGTACAATAATGTCTTGAATAAAACGAACTTCTCGCTAAAGATCATTAGCAACACTGAATAGGATTACTTCATTTCTACAAAACTCTTCACCAAATCATACCTTTGGCTCCTTTTTTTTCATTCCAAATAATACATTAATAACTCAAATTCATAAAATATCTCTCTTTTTAAACACAAATAATGCAATCAATGACAGGACTGCTTGTAGGCCTACAATGAAAAAAAGAGAATATTATTTTCCCCATAGGATTCCTGTCCATTTGTTTTCATAATAATGACAGTCATAAAATTGACATTAACATACAAACAATAAGACAAAAATGTTGTCCTTGATGTAAAAAAAACTAGCCCTCATTAACTTTGATTAGGAATTAACAAAGACAGTCATAAAGTGAAGCTGCTGTTCACAAAGCTCTCATGCTTCACACTTCTATCAAACATAATTAGTAAGGGGGGAGGGTACTGATCTGATATGAGGACACCTGGCCCCCAATTCCTTACTCCGGAGTATCGGTACTGGTGCCATTTTGAATGAATAATGGAAAACCTCAATTTTCATGGGTGCTTTATCAACATCCATTGAATGGGCACAAATTCCTTCAAAAACCAATAGATAAATTGGAATTATGTTATTATGTGTCTGCTTGATCAAACACTTTTTTCAGAATGTTAGGTAAGAAAGAGATTATTGACTTAATTTGGATGCTTATTTCACATTTATTGATGTGAAGAAAGATGAATAATTAATACCGTTATTATATTAAGGCCAGTTTTGTCGATTTACACCAGAATGAAGAGAGTAATCGAACATAAATCTGTCACATTATACAACAGTCGCATAGTAACCTGGTTACTGTTTAACCACAGTTGTAATTTAACAACATCCCAAGGAGGACATAGACATATTGTGGTAAGTTTAAACATTTTTCAGTTTTGATGATATGGGGAGAATGTATTTGAAACAAATTTACAGCAGTTTTAATAAGTTTGATATTCCAAGTTATTTTTGCTTACGTAGTAGGCCTATGTCATAGCATTTTGGCTTTTCTTCATTGCTCTAGGTAAGTAATATAATATATTTATATAATAAACCTTTTGGTCGGGTACTTCGGAGATTACTAAAATCGAAAAAGTTCAGATTGGTTATCTGAAGCATGTACTTAATGTTAGATGACAAACGCCGACACGAGCAGTGTATGCAGAAACAGGTAGATTTGTCCTTCGATTGAGGTAACAACTTAGCACAATAACATGTTGGGCCAAATTAAAAGATGTCCCAAGTCACATATATATATATTTTTAATTAATTGGCATGTACACACATTTTTTGAGGTGTAAAAACGAGTATGTATGAGTTTGTGAATATGAAAAAACGAACATAGGTGCTCGTGAACATGTAATAACTAACACTCGTGAATATGCTTTATTATTCATTTCGTGGACCTGCCAATACTAACATTTGTAGAGGTGTTACAAGTCTCACATTCAGCATTGTTTAGGGTCAGAATTAGGTTTAAAGTTAGTTTCAAGGGCAGGATGTTCGTAATTACACCTGTACAACTTTGTGAAAGACAATATTTGACACATACACCAGTGCCAAATTCGTGTATATGTTCGTTTTTGTCGGTTTACAAATTTGTCCACGTGCAAAATATTGAAAAATATATACCTCCAAGTCATGATGTCCTTAATATTAATAAATGTCATTAAATTCAGGAAGATTTACATAACAGGTCAGAATAACCGATACAGTAAGGTAGAGAAAACTATGGCAGATGCTGACATCTCAAATTGGCTTACTGCTGATCCCACTTCAGTATTAAAGGAAGTGAAACTAAAACTATATGCAAAAGAACAGAACAGAATTCTTAAAGAACTCACTGACTCTGAAAAGCTTCCTAAATTTTGCACATATAAACTCTTTAAGACAAGCTACTGCCTGGAACCATATCTAAATTTGAATCTCCCAAAGAAAACATACACTAATATTGCTAGATTCAGATTAAGCTCTTACAATCTAAAAATTGAGACAGGAGACAAAATATACCCAAGACCCTGATAGAACTTAGAAAATGTGATAAATGTGACACAGGTGACATTGTAGATAAAATACATTGCCTTTCAGTGTGCAACAATAACGCTGCTCAGAGAACAGAACTTGTAAAGAAAGCTAGCAGCATAATCCCTCTTTTCTGTTATCTTGATAGCAAACGACAGTTTAAAATGCTCATGTCAAATAAAAGCCCTGACATAATACATGCCGTGGGTTCTTTTGTCAATAAAATAATGTGAGTAAAATCTGAAACCTTTGTGCCTCCTTTCACTTTACTTTCACCGGTGCTGCTGTCTATGTCAAGCTATATATCCTAACTTTGCTTTTATTGACTTGTGTGCAATAACGTATATGAAACTGGGACCAATGTCAGTGAATATTTCATGAACTATGAAAGACAATTTTACATGAATTGAGAAACCTGTCATTTATTATGATATGACACTAGATTATTTTTGGTAACATAGAATACTGTAGATGTAGATTTGAAATTTTTGATTTTCATTTCTGGATTGACACATGTATCTGTATTTGATATTTCTGTTTGTCATTAAAAGTTTATATACCTGTATATCTTTACTTATGTACACTCTTTGGGAGTATAAAGTATGTATTATTATAAATAGAAGTTAATTGATCAAATTGATATTAGTTGATGAGACAAATCCTTGGTCAAATAATAAAAAAACTAGAAAAAGCAGATACAAGAACATGCATCAAGACAGCACAAAATTGATACAATAACATTTTTCATTCGGTGGTGTCCAAAAATTTCAATCTGTCTTCCTGAATGATTTTATTTCATGACGAGGTTATCTTAGTTGGATCCAATGATCAAAGTATGCTTATGCATAGAATATATTGTAACAGATTTGACTAATTTTTTTGTCTCATTGGGAGTAGCGACCTGCTGGTTAATCTCACACGAAGCGACATAACATTTTCCTCAAAATTTGAACTTTGCATAACCTAAATGGTGTAAAGGGAGTAATGTCTTTTCATGTGCTGAACAAATGCTTCTTTAGTGTTATTTGTCAGTTGTCACACAATCTTTTTTTCTAGTGAAAAAATTGTACCGCCCTCCCTCACTCTCAAAGTGTGACCTGGTAGGCCGAATAGGTAAGTCTAAGAGCGGTATCATTTTTTCGAAGCAGTTTATTGTAAAATATGTGTGCGAATTGAGAAATTCACAACAAAGAACAAGAGGTCAAACTTTCAGGACTATTCAACCTTTTTCAGAGTGCCTCATGATGTTCCTTCTGCAAGTGACAATGCTGATGGTCTTCTTCTCTAAAGGACATGCAAGCACATACTCAAACACCAATGCTGGTCTTACTTCTGTGCCATCTGTAATCCCAGAAGTCGAAATAGTGAATCTTGACAACAATGGAATTGCAACTATAGACAGCAAAGATTTCGAGCTCTTGACTAACATGAAGGACCTTGATTTGTCAAACAACAACATCACTGTCATTTCTCAAGATGCATTTTACAACAATCCCCTTGAACAACTTGATCTCTCTCACAATCCAATTAAAACTGTTCCATTGTTCAGTCCACTTGTTAATACCCTAACACATCTGAATCTGACAGCATGCCAGATTTCCAACACCACATGGGACCTTGTCGTGCATTATGAAAGTCTCATTGATCTTAATCTTGAAGAAAACCAACTTAACACAGTACCAAATTTGACGAAGTCAGCAAACAGCCTTCAGACACTGAACATGGGGAAAAACAACATTGAAATATTGGAAGCTAGAGAACTAGATGGATTGAACAGCTTGAGAGAAATCATTTTTAAAGAATGTAACATTAAGCATGTCAGCGGTCAATTAAAAATCAGCTCTCTGAGAACTCTTGACCTACAAAATAATCATATTGACCAGTTTCCCGACATTTCTCAGCTGTCTACCTTAAAGAGAATCCACCTGAACAGTAACAAATTGCCCAATATACCAAAGGATGCCTTCAGAAATAATGGAATCCTTTACTTAGACATTTTTTCAAATCTGTTAACTCAACTGCCAAACATAGATGACATCAAAGATACGCTAAAATCATTTGCATGTGGACAAAATCCAATAGCAATGATTCCTGCTGACTACTTCGAAGGGTGTGGAACTCTCTCCTATATTGGCTTTTCTAACTTTCACATGACGTCATTGTCATGGTTACGATATGTCGGCCCATCTGTTTGGCGCGTGTACTTGAAGTCACTCCAAATCAGTGGTAACATTCCAGCAGATATCTTTGTCAACGCATCAGGAATGAAGGAATTGGTACTCAGCAACAATAGTATCACTCACTTTGAAATGAGCAGTCTTCAACATATGCCATTGTTAAAGATACTAAATATTGATTCAAACAATCTGGGGAGTCTGGAAGACCCGCATTTCTACTGCAGGGGCTCAACATGTATAAATTTGGAAATCAATGCTGCAAATAACCCCATTCCTTGCGATGTCAACATGTGCTGGGCAAAGGCAAACCCTTCAATAACATTGGTCAGAGATTCATGCTTAGGAAAAACATGGGAAGCAGTAACTGTGGACGACCTCCAATGCACAGGTTCGAAAATATCAATATGAATTAATACCAATACACTGTAAATTTTGAATTTTGAGTTAGCTTAATTGATTGAGTGAGATGGTTGCACAATTCCTTTGAGCAAAGATAGCTTGTTGTTTGCAAGTTATAACAACATAAAGATTATCATAACTCAAAGCAGCAAGCTATCATGGCTCAAACAAATTGTGCAACCATCTCACTCAATCATTTGAGCTAACTCATAATTTCAGAATTTACAGTGTAACATGTCCTCTGGATATCTGTATGTATGTGTATAGTTTCATAGCAGTAATTGCCTCAATGTTCTGGTAGGCTGTGAATGATACCATATAACTATATTTAGTATGTATAATAGACAAATCATGCTTCTGTATATGAGTCATATAGTATATTTCCTATGCAAGCACATGTCTCTCTCCAACAGATTGACCAACAAGTTTAATGTGAATGATGGAACATGTTAACATACCCTTCAGAAACAAAAATGAATACCTCAACTTACTATCATCTGCCTTTATGTCAAGTTAATTCTTTTTTAATTTTCAGCTGAACAAGTGATGAGAGCTAGTAAGCAAGAAGGATTTTCCTGGCTCTTTGAGAGTTACCAGCTGCGGAAACCAGGTTTCAAAAGAACGACATATGATGATACAATTATCACAGAATGCGCATTGAAATGCCTCAATATACAAAGTTGTCAATTCTTCAAACATGAGCAGAATCTAACAGCTGATGGAGGGCACTGCACAATTTTGACAATCAACTTCTAACCTTACATTTTCAGCCTCAATACAGAACATCCACGTAAAGTGGGTAAATATAGTGATACTTAATGATCTGGAGCATTCCAGACACAGAATGATCTGTATTGATTTGAGGTGATGTAAATGTATTTTTAGTGAAAGACGTTTCCACTATCAGGAAAAATCAAAATTGTACATTAAGTGGGGCAGCAAAATGTTACACTCTAAAAAATTTCAGACAAAATTGGTTTTTTAGATTCAAAATGGTTTTTTGAAAAACCAAATTTTAATGCAAATGTCTCTGTCCAACAGATTGACCAACAAGTTTAATGTAAATGATGGAACATGTTTTGCATTGAAATTTGGTTCTTCAAAAAACCATTTTGAATCTAAAAAACCAATTTTGTCTCGACATTTTTTAGAGTGTATGTGTAAGCAATTAGGCCTGCAACTCACCGGTCCTGGGCCAAACATAATATTTGATACAGCCTTTAGTAAAGTGTCCTCAGGTCATAACTACAATACTATGACTTACAAAGAGACACCAAGCTGAATTTGTGGATTTATTCTTCACCATAAACATATATTATTTTATTACTTAAAAGAATAAATGTAACAACTGGCAGAACAACCTATATGCTGCAGCTATTCTCTATTTTTCATTAAATTGCTCCGTAATTCAACTTGACATTGCCAATTGACTCAAGGTGACATCATTATTTGACTACGACATTAACTCATTTATAACGGCCAATTGAACAACTCACAATTGTCCTATTTTCTCATGATAATCTTCCTTTCCTGCTTAATTTATCAAATATTTCAGGATGACTCCTGCCTAAAATACAACCCAAAATAAAGTACAACTACCCCAGCAGGAAGGAAGAATCAGCCACTACATTACCCTTTCACACCTTTTGGCTCCCCCTGAATCACTTCCTACTTTTACCTACTTTAAACTACCTTTTAAAATTGCATTAAATTCACATCAAGCCAATACCAATTCAAACTCCATCACTTCCATTGTGTTTGATTTCTTTGGTATTATGCCACCTGCTAATTGAAGTTATTTTGGCTGTTGTCTTAATAGAGTTGTTAATATGGGATAAGTTTGTGGTGAGGAGTCAAAGGTAGTTGTAAGGAGATTTTGGGAAAGGAGAGCAAAATAGGTAAAAAGAGGAAATCTTACAGAAAAATGTCTGAATTTATTTTGGATTGCACTGTATTATTTACGTTAGCCCAATGAGGTGTGGCATAGGTTCTCGGTTTGTTCTGAAAGGTATTAATGCACTAGTACATTTTCCCATTTGTTGGATTTACATGTATATTATCATTATTTGATATATTGATATAGCATGACAATGTTATTTCATAGAAATCATTTGCTAAAACGAAAGTGAAATATCTACGGGTAGAGTTGGTACTTTTCCATATAATTTGGAGCTGTTCCTACATTCAGGCAGATATTACTTAAGAGATATGTAATCGTATCTGATGGTATAAAATGAGGCTATAACATTGTAAGATAGGGTAAATCCCTCATATACTCCAAAGAGTAATTTTCTGGCTCTTTTTGGTCATGAATTTGTCCTGTCTCAAAATAAAAGTAAGAATTCTGAAAAATTCATTCACAGTTTAGGTGAACTCTTCAGTAATTTTTTTTCCATATATGTTGAAACTGAATAATTATTGATAGTTTAGTGAGATTCCTTTCTCTACAAATCAATGCCACCCAGATAATCTACACCCAGATAATCTACCCTAGACGAATCATTCCATTCCCGCATATTATCATAGATTTACGTCACGAGTGTCATGGCCAATCAGCGCCCAGGATTCCTCTCCACTTCAAAAGTTTACCGGCAATTTACGAAGCAACTGTCAGAGACGTATTGCATATCATTGTAAAGGTCTTAGAGAGATCTATCTACTCATATAAGTATCACACATGTAACCCCAAGGGAAGTGTGCGAAACAGCGAAATCAGCCTCATTCGCATAAAATGTGTGAAGGCCTGTTCCTTGGTTAACTTTGAGGGTGTGTCTGATTTCTTCACTGAAGGCTTCAATACCACTGTAACTGTCAATATATTGAATATCTTTAATCTTTCTCATTCGAATGAGCAGCAGGGAAGTCAAATATGAAATTGCTAATTTGTGAGCTCTCATTGATTTTCTGGAAGAGATGGCAAGTGAACAGGTGGTGAAGGCAATCCCAAAATGGTGAAGAGGTATGGTACATTTTATGTCCTATTCTAGAGGTGCAGAGCTTTGAAATTTTGCAGAAGTTGCATGCTGATAATTACTTTTCCAGATATCAATAATTTTAATAAGTATTGCACTGAAATTCAAAGTCAGCAAAACAAAATAATTATATCTATTTCATGTATTATCTTGAGCTCCATGGTTTCCCTCACATCATTTTCTTTCTCATACTATTACAGTTGTGCTTGAAAGTTTCTGAACCCCTGACACTTCTTACCTTATCTGTGCACATCTCTCTAACAAACATAGGAATAGCTTTTAAAATGGGTTAATAATTAACTGAACACCATCTTTTATGTGTAAACATATATTCATAACAAATAATTACATTTAAATACGATTTTATGATGAAAGTCTGGAAAACTGTGTGTTCAAAAGTTTCTGAACCCTTCTGAAACGTAAACAATCAACAATTTGTTTTGCCCTATTTTTCTGAAGTTAATGCTTCCAAACACTTCTTATGGCTATGGGCTAACGATTGACAGATTTTCCTTGGGATTTTTTACCATTCTTCAAAAGAGTATTTTCTAAGCCCCCATACACTGGTGGGTCATCTGACGCGAACTACTTTGTCAAATCTGTCCAAGGCATATCTAATGAATTTTGATTGGGAAACTGTCCAAGCCATTCTTGAATCCTAAATTTGAGGGATTCTAACCAAGTTTAATTGGATTTGCTTGTATACTTTAGGTAATTGTTCTGCTGGAAGACCCACTTGCGGCCAAGCTTCAGGCTTATAAGTGAAAGCTGTATGTTTTCTAAGCGCATATCTTGATATTTCACAGAATTCCTTATGATATTAACAATAGTTTATTCTCCTGTCCCATTTATAGCAAAACAACCCCATTCCATAATGGAGCCACCGTTATTGTTCATAGTTGGGAGGATGTTACGTTCCTTGAAAGTAGCACCTTTCGGATGTCCGACATAGCCGTTTTGATTATGGCAAAAACGAACAAAAAACCTGACTGTAGTTCACTAAAAAACATTTTGATGAATTGTATGATTATTGGAACCATGTCCAGTGGACAGACTAATTAAAAGTCGAACCACTTGGCCAAAGTCAAAATTGCTTTATATGGCGTCATGAAGGTGCTACTTTCAAGGAACAACTATGAAAGATAATGTTGGCTCCATCATGGAATGGGGTAGTTTTGCTATAAATGGGACAGGAGAATAAAGTATTGTTAATATCATAAGGAATTCTGTGAAATATCAAGATATGCGCTTAGAAAACGTACAGCTTTCACTTATAAGCCTGAAGCTTGGCCGCAAGTGAGTCTTCCAGCAGAACAATTACCTAAAGTATACAAGCAAATCCAATTAAAATTGGTTAGAATCCCTCAAATTTAGGGTTCTGGAATGGCCTGGATAGTTTCCCAATCAAAAACCATCGGTTATGCCTTGGTCAGATTTGACAAAGTAGTTCACGTCAGACGACCCACCAGTGTACGAGGGCTTAGAAAATACTCTTTTGAAGAATGGTAAAAAATCCCAAGGAAAATCTGCCAATTGTTAGTCCATAGCCATGAGAAGTGTTTGGAAGCATTTACTTCAGAAAAATAGGGCCAAACAAATTGTTGATTGTATATGTTTCAGAAGGGTTCAGAAACTTTTGAACACACAGTTTTCCAGACTTTCGTTATAAAATCATACTTAAATGTAATTATTTGTTATGAATATATGTTTACATACAAAAGATGGTGTTCAGTTTTATTATTAACCCATTTTAAAAGCTATTCCTGTGTTTGTTGGAGAGATGCAAACAAATAAGGTAAGAAGTGTCAGGGGTTCAGAAACTTTCAAGCACAACTGTATGTCCCATACCTCTAAAAATGTCACCAGCTGCACCCCACCCATATAATGAACCAACTCTATTCCAATTATCCCATAACTAGGAAAACATCAATTCTCAAAATGCTTTGATCAATTGTGTGTTCATGAAGTGGTTTCTCATACTGAAGTAGTCTCTTCGCGAGGTGCCATAAGCACCGAAAAATCTGATTGACGTTGCAGGCAGGTTATTCTAAGAAAGAGAGATCAAATTACACAAGGATCACCATGCCATAAAAAACAGGTGTCCATAAAGGTTTAAGGCCTGTGCTTTTATTCAACATGTATAGCTGATTCAATCTCCTTTCAATCAGGCTCACACCTGATAGTATAATGGTGGCCAGATTGCATTTTGAACCTGCATCCTAAAGATTACGAGGTTACTCTACTAACCATTGTGCATTTTGCGATGCACACATATTCTAAGGCCATATTCAGACATGAAGGCATCCAAAAGATAAAAAAGACCAAAATTGGCCAGACGGCAGCAAACAAATATGCACCAAGGAAACAAACATATTGCTTGCAGCAACGGATGCTTCCTGCGACAGTGCTGGTTTGTGTGAGCAAATATTTGATTGTGATATTGCCAAATTACTTCAAGACACAGATATCGGATGCTGGATACTCTGTTTGCCTTTTTCCGTTGTCTGTCACAATATGACAGGGACCAGACTAGTAGCAGAGAAAACACAGTCCACTTGAGCAGCGCCCAGACTAACTGGTCCTCCGGATTGCCCCAAGGGCCAGTTGTAAGCCTTATATCTTTCAATCGACTGCACTCCAGGCCACCCTAACAAAACTACATCAACAGCTGTACAAATGGCAACATCATTTTCGCTGATATCTCCATTACAATGTTGACCATTTAACAATTTCCTTCCATTATAAAATTTTCTGTCACCAAGTTAATATCATACTTTATGGTATTTCAAAGACAGCTATCTCAAATCAACTGCTGAAATGAATTACTCAACTCAGTTGTCTCACTCTTTTTTGTAGCTGTTTTCCCCCCAGTAGGTGCTGTTTCATAAAGATATAATAATATAATAAGGAGAGTCATGTCTTGGTAAACTTGTCTGTTTATGTAAGCCACATTGACTGTGCATGGCTGTATCTTAAATGAATTCAAAGCAAATTTAGTATTAAAGCCAATTTAGACCGCATCTCCTCCCCTGTGTTGGAAAGGAGATTTAGAGATTTGAAACTATTAGGATGATGATACAAAAATTACTGTCTCAATCAGATATCTTTTTTAACAAAACAGATTTCCATGCTTCAGTTCCTAAAGTCATCAGAAAGGAACTCTTCGGGCCTTAGGAAATATTGATACATATTGGATATTTATTTATCGTGTTCTCTACTCTATTTGCAATTGTGCATTTTAAAAAGTCTTTCAAATATATTAAAGGAATTAATTTTAGACTACAGATTTAAAGTTAATGTCAAACAACCAGGAAGTAAACCCTAATGCTTCAGAGAACGATTCAGACTAAAGCCAGCTGCAATTTAGTCCATAGATTGCATTGACAAAATGCTGGGACTGAAAGCTATTACCAACAAGATGAGAGCCAAATTAAGTTGAAACTGAAGACTGATCCTCTTAAGACATCCGGACCAAATAGACTAATTTTCCAGACTTCTTCTTATAGTAAGTTATTTCTTCCAGCTTCGTACAATTACATTACCAAACTTGGTAGAAACAGTCAATAGATGTTAATGATTGCTTTGCGGTAGAATTAAAAGAAACACAATTTCAGCTGGTGCTTAATAAAGGCAACATAGAGTAATTAGATCGGTTTTCTTTTAAATAAATGAACTGCTGGTGTGCTTGCAGAAAAACCTAGACCACCTTTTACCTCAATGGAATATGATTTGGAATAAAAAGTAGAATGCAAGTAGATTCATACCAAATTATAAAATTGACCTTCCTCAAATATCGCATACTAGAAAATGCCCATTAATGAAATTAATAAGTTTGGCAATGCATTATCGTGAAGTAATGCTTTTGATGCTGTCATTAAAGTAGGGAAATACTTGAAGGACACCTGATATTTAGAGTGAGTTGTAGGTGTTGAAAGTTGAAAAGGCTTTGAAATTGTGAATGGGTAATTGTTGACATGCTCGCGTAGATGGCAGGGAGATGTTGGGTGGATGATGCAGGGCAACCAGAGATGTATTATAGCCAGGTTGGCATGTTATTGGATCAATGATAACATAGGGACAATGTGCCTGTTGCGTAAGGTGCTGGGACCCGTGGGAAAATGGTTATAAGAAGTGGCTCCCTCTGTGGAGGAGTTAAATATGAGAATACGCAGGTTCATGCACTCCTGGTGGGAGATCAGGGGTGGAGTAGGGAAACAGAAATGAGAGGGGAGTTACAAGATTGTGGGCTCCCATCTGAGGTATGACACCAAAAAAGAAGGATAGGTGAATAGTTTGGTTGAGTGACATGCCTGTGGGAGGCGTATATAGCTGGCAAGTAGGTTGAGCATGTGACCTGAGTTTTAGCTGAAATGTTAGTGTGATATGGCAATAGAATTACATTTCAACATCCAACAATAACGGTACCGAAGTTGAAAATAGATAACAGTTTTCTGAACAGAAATCAAAATTTCGTTTTTGAAACAGAAAGTGGTAAAAAAGGATGGTGGACTTACCAAACATAATGGTACTGTACTGCATTTCTGAGTCTGAAAAGAAAAAAACACTCATTAAATTCAGCTTTCCTTTTTGGAAAAAAAAATTTACAATGAATCAAGCCCTTTTATGTGAATATCTGAAGAGTGAAGACGGCTTATTCTGTGTATTTGTATGTACCTACATCAGAAGCTCTTATATTGTTTGAAAAAAGATATCATTTGAAAAGAAAAAAAGGCACATTTTCACAATCATGAAAGCGCATTGTTTTTGAAAATTTTAACATCATGTAAAAACCGTGCTTTCTTGCAACTGAAACATGATTTCACTGAATTTCAACAACATTCAAAGTGATCTGAAAAAACACCGAAATATTACACTTTCCCGAATTGAACAGCTGGCACAACAACCTATTTTGTACCATTTCTCGGAATTACCTACAATTAATTTCGATCATCGTTTAGAATAATAATATCATTCATCTGTAATATTAAGGGGTTTTGTTTTTCAGTGTCCACACAGTGTATGATAATAACAGTCATTACTAATGCTGATCAATACCAGAAATTTAACACTGTCAAGAAACTGAACACTTTCGAATTTTTCTCCTTCAAATGCACAGCCGGGACGTCAAGTATCAAATTGCTAATGTCTGAGCTCTCATTTATTTTGTGGAACAGATGGCAATGCAACTGGTGGAGAATACTGTCATTGAATTGTGAAGATTTATGGTCATAATATACATGACATTTTCTGATGCAGCATAAGTTTAAAGTGAAAAATTGAAAGCCTACAGTAAAGATGCTCGATATATAAAATTCATTAGTTCTTTCACTGGCATTGATCTAGAAAGGAAATATATCAATTTTTATTAATATCTGAAGCTCATTAAGTTACATTAAGAAACATTCCTAACTTATCCTGTATGCGTTTACATCTCACTCCCAAACACTCGACAAGCGAGCTCTATTCGAATCATAACATCACAATGAAACCTACCAATTTTCTTAAATTATTGAAAAATTCCCTGTAGTCACGTTCTTTCATGATTGCTTCCCTCCCCTACATGATTTAGAAATAATAGCAGACGATTCCCGTTAACTGCAAGCGGTTAACAACCAAGTAAGTTTCTCCTAATCCCTCTGCCGTGAAGAATCTGAAAAGTCTGTCATAAATGCCATTGCAATTTTTGAAGCCCGTATTCTATACATATTGAGCATGGAGCAGTTCAAACATACAAAAGTTTAATTTGAGCAATTTTGATAAGATGCGATTCCAGAGTGGATTTTCCAACTCATTACATAAGCTTCCCACTACATTTCTTACTGAAACTGTGAAAAAATAAGTTCTGGTCCCAGTCGTAAAGACAAATCTACTATGCTTCAGTGCAATGTCGTCACGTAAAAGCAGACAACAGGAAAAATCAGTAAGAAAGTCAGCTTCAATGGGAATGCCAGTGAGTGCCTTTCCATTTCAGAAAATAATCTTATCAGTTACATAATGATATTGATATTTGGGTTATTTTTCTGAAATGAACGGCACACTCTAAACATTGGGTTGTCACTGCAACTAGTTCCCGGCTGCTTTTGGGTGAAAAAAGAATTTGGTACAGACTTCTTGAAATCTATATTCTATTGTAATCAACATAACTGCTTTAACTCGGCAAGTGTCTGAAAGGTCGTCCATTTGATCTCTGTCTGGAGCCTTGATCACCAGATTCAGAATCAGATTCAGACAAAACAAACTCCTCTCTGAAGATCATTAGCAACATTAATATAACTTCATTTCACCAAAATAACTCTGCCTTGCATTCTCTCCTTCGAAATGAGAACTAAACTAAAATATGTTTTTTTTTATTCACGAAAAGTTCATCCATGAACCGATGTCAGGAAATCATTTTGTTTGGGAAGCCAGAATGTCTGAGAATATCTATGTGCACTCAGTAAAATAGACAGGAAAAAAAGATGTATATTGTAACTGCAGGAGATAACTGGGAATAAAAGAACTCTAGTACCGTAATATGGGTTAATCGGGACAGAATTGGCCGTTTTTCTGTCATAGCATGAACAAAAATTAACTCAGAAATTAAAATATGGTGTGAAATTGTGTCTGAACAAAAGGTCTAAGTATCCCTAAGAGCTCGAAATGATATGTAAATTGCCAATGCTAAAGGCCCAAAAAACCACTGTCCCAATTCACCCCACACTTAGGGGTGAATCGGGACACTCCATCATTTTCACTATCAATTATTCCTAGCTTCTTTAAGTGATTGCCACTTGTGAGTAAACTTTAGAAAACATGTTCAAAATTCCAAAAATTAATTTTCAGGAAAATCTGATATAAATTTCATAGATAATATGCAGATTTTAAAAATTGTGATAAATAACAGAAAACTACCCAAAACGGTAGTTTTTTGCCAATTTTCCTAGTGATTGATAATTCTGGACTAAATCAACTATAAATTATGCCAAGTTCAATAATATTCATCAAAAACCCATGCCAGTACACTCAAATGAAAATTAGTAGGGTTATTATTGTTGATTCCGAAACTTTGTCATTGCCCTGGATCAGAACCCATGACCAAACATACATAATCTAATATCTAGTCTACTATTCTGGTCCTCCAACAGGCCGAAACTAGGCTAAAAATGTTTCCTATAAGATTGGTGGCTCTAGTATTTATGCTTTTTATAGTAAGTACATACAAAGTTTTGACTAGCTTGTGAAAATGTAAATTCTGCAGGGCGAGGTTTAAGGTGCTGCAGCTCCTTATTGCCTGCAGGTAGAATCATGAAAATCCATCAGAATCTTTATTAGAATATATATCCCTGTCAGCGTGCCTCGGCGGTCCAACGTCGGCCCAGCGTCAGTCCGATGTCAGCAGCATCGGACCAGCTTCGGGCCGACGTTGGACCGCTGAGGCATGCTGATAGGGATATATATACTAAAAACGTGCAAAAAATCAAGTCCCTGCACCAAGTAGAAGTTGTTGCTTTTTGAAGATTAAAATTCTTTCCTGGCTTGTCCCGATTCACCCCAGTGTCCCTATTCACCCCATATTACGGTATATTGCCATTTGTCGACAGATGACAACCATATTGCCTTGAAAATGACCAACCTCCCTTACTATTTTAAATAATAACAAGGCAGCTGTATTGGTGACTGAGTAGTGACACTTAATTCTGTAGTGCTTGCAATGTTATTTTTTTTAATTCAAACCCAAGGTGGTGAATCCATAAACTTTTCAGTGGACATTTACCGGCAACATCCCTTACATCTTTCGAATGAGCTGTTTTAAAATTGGCAACCCTGTTTATTGATGTCTATGTGCGGTAAGTGAAAGATTTCTGGTGAGATTAATATATAACATGCAGATAAGCACAGCCTCTCTAATCTCGTCAATCAACCCTTGAGTAGGCCAACTACAAATATTTACATAGGCCTATAGATCTTTACAAAATTTACATCTCTCAGCTAGTTCTGTGTGATTATAAATATTATTATGAATAAATTACTAGAACATTCTTTTACAGTTAGAAATATAACAACAACTAAATTATTTTGCCATTTTCACACTAAATGGTAGATTACCCCACATAAAGACTTGTTCCAGTACCTTCATGACATAAAGTGATGCCTTACCAGAGTAAATGAGTCTTAATGAGGAGATAATAAAAATATGATCATAATATTAAGCCTTGAATGAAAGGGAGCTTGAGGTTTTCATGGTTATTAGACATAATTAACAACATCAATTTCTTCGTTACCATGTTTAGTAGAGTTTATTACTGTGACTTGTATCATAAAAATTTGATGATGCCAAAACATAAAGAGACTCAAGGAGTAGAATATCAAACTTGTGAGAGAGACGGCTCGAAAACAACCGATCGAATATGTAATCTTAGAATTTAAAACAAATTTTCAAATAAACCATTGTGAAAAGGTTAACAATTTCCAAGATTTACAACAACTGGATGGACTTGAGCATGGGGGCACCTGGGGGGGGGGGTATTATTGTTACCCCATTACCAATTTGAGGTCAACCTGCCCAGTATGTATGGACACCGACACTGCAGCCACCAAATAGGCATCTCATCCAAATGATATCCTATGGGCAAGTTGCCCATGAATTTCGGTCGTAAATACTAGAGAGTTAATTGAACATGAGAACCTTTAACAGAGGATACCTAGACACTTTTGACTTTTAAAAAAGCTTATTAACCTTTCACAACCTCATATTATTTTCTACTATCACAATAACTCATTCCTTCTCATTTCTCCTGATTGCAATTCACATTGGTCTGACTCTCTCATATTTACATCCCTCCAATACTTGATTCAACAATAATCTTATTTTCCAGCGGATCGGTTTTCACAGACGAGGCTTACACTGTACCTTTATCTTTCATGACATGCTCTATTTCTTTCATTAGAATAAGGTCACAGTTGTGTTCACAGGCCCTTTGAGTTTTCAAACTTAACTGCATGCATCACAGCTCCTTGCAAAACTCCTGTACCATATGTAACAGATATTCTTCTCAGAAGGTTCTTGAATATCGTCAGAAAAAGGGTTATCCACGGTATATACAGACATTGTATTTGAATGTCTGGACCAGAAATAAATCATGCCTTGCCTTAGTGTCTTTAACTTCAAATAATACTGCATTACAATGTTCTTCTTTACCAGCAAAATCCGACCCAAGATTCACAGAAATTGCTACAGTCTCATAAATAATTGAACTAACACATACCTGAGCAACAAACCAATTAGGCAAATAGCTGTGGTTTGATCAGTTTCATGCATGATTGATCACTCAAGACACCTGACGTCTTGATAGATGGAATAAATAAAAGATGGAATTGGCCATCTGCCATGATTCCTAGGCTTTCCTCTAGGTTTGGCACTATAGTTTGTCTTAGAAGAAGGTAAGAATGATCCGACTTCTGATGCCTTTACGATTATAGTATAGCTATGGAAAAAACTGATTATGTTTAAGCCTAACAATTGTTCAAGAGGGGAAGGCTGTTTGCTTTGCGAATAAAAAAAATATTTATATATTTGTGTTGAATCTACAAAAACATGAGGAATTGAAAACATTTAATCTGTTCTTAAGAATACTATAGTACTGTTAAGGTAAAAAATGTGGTATTCCAAATAAATACAATGGATATCTAGATAGTAAAATCTTACAAAATGTGTGGACAAACTTGCATGATAAACCTAATAGTCGAGATATCTCCTTCCTATCTTAAAAACAATCTGCATTTTGACTATCATGACAAAATATAATGATAACTTAGTTATATCCCCCATAAACTATAAATGGAATCATCTTTCTTCGGGATGAAAACTTGTAATGTCATTACCAGCCTGGCATCAGATAAGAACATTTCCTTTCCAGTTCAACACTCATCAGCATAATACGTTTACATATTCCTAAAATCTAAGAAAACAATATATTTGAGTCATGAATATTTCTCCATTATACACTTCCAAGGGCTACACGAAACAGCAGCAACTTCAGATTCATGTGGGCTGTATAGACATATATATCAGTTACTTTCAAAAATGCCTTTGAATCTGAAATGCCAGCTTTAGCTATGGTAATGAGGCAGCCAAGCTTAAACACCAGACAGAAATCCGAGATGAACTTTCTTTCATCACAGCAGAAGTTTAAAACTTTTCATGTGATGTTGTCAGTCAGATTAGACATTAAAGTTAAGTGTGTTGGCTTGCCCTGTAATTCTCCTGCCTTCACCTTTTAATATAGCATTCTGAAGTAAAACATGAATATATGGATACCAGAATAGTTCTATACTATAGTGTGGTATTTTATGAATTATAATTTGGGTGCTTATTAGGTTTCTGTCTGTTCTGCAACTAGCTGTCACTGAAATAACTCTTCTCCCCTTGTACACATCGTCCCCCCCCCCATGATATGTGTATGTCCTAATGCTGTAACAGACCATCTAAATGGTAAGAATAATGACAGGGCTGGTTTCCAGCAGGTAGCAGGTTTTCAACAGTTTACTGTTTTCTTTGTTTGATGAGTAATAATTATTGGTCAAAATAAGATTACAGATAGAATCAAGCTAATCAGATCTGCCTGAATTTGCATTGGGTTGATTTATAAGTATAAAAGTAATCTTTTGCTTGGGGGGATTGAAATCAAATTTAAGAGCTGTGAAGCAGAGCATCGGTGGGGTTGATGGTTGAGCAAAATCGATGTCAGCGACATATGTTGGTGAGAAATGCTATAGAGAGTTAAGACCTTTATATATGAATAATAAAATAAAGAAGGAATGATATAAGAATATATTCGAAAAAGAAAGCATCAAGGAAAAGGAATGAATGAAGGCAACAATTTAAATGAAATATGTTGACATACCAATTATATATGACACAAAAATATGTTATGGGTAACAATCAGGAAATATCATGGACCACTGACAGAGAATTACATAACTAATAAGTAGTTTGTCCTGTTGTGTTCACCATACGATGTGATGGCTTAGAGGCTCAGCATCTTTGCCATTGGTCAGTGAGAAATATATATTAGAAGTGCACTCTCTGACTCATTTTGATTTCAAAGATATTTACTATTGTATATATATAACGATTTAGTGCACTTGGCGGATATTCACTATGCTTACCATGCTCAAATAAATGCCCATCAGGTTGAAGATTTACAGCCATCAGGAGAGGAATTGATTTTACCACCTTTTCACCATTAGTTGCCCAGCAGGGACCTCAACTATCAAATTGCAAATTTGTGGCTTCCCATTAATTGTCTGACCAGATGGCAACTGATCAAGTCATGTGTAAAATTTAGCTGAGCTGCATCCAATGAACTTATTCCTCACTCCATCAAACAGGGGAATGCAATGCAGCCGGCAATGTTTGACTACCAAGGGACCATCCAGGTAGTATTATGAATAAAGGGCATGCTATCATTAATCTCAAAGAATTAAAATATTTATTGTTCTTCCCATGGGAGTTAAAGGAGTGTGTAGATTAATCTTGACATGATAATTGTCAATTACTGATATGTTTAATTTTCCTCCTTTAAAATCTGCTCAATGAAATAATTACTGTCTAAAAGGCTCTTGAAACTGATGCTATAAATCTTCCAGGATAATGAACCCGAGAAAATTAAAATTATCAAGTTGTGATATATGGTTTTCTTGCTTGTTAAATCTGATGTCTTCACAAACTTGATTAACTAAATTCTTTATCAAATTTTAGCAATTACTTGAAATTGAGATTAGGACATTGTGATAAATCTTTTTACGTAAAATATCAATAAATGAAATATGAAGAATTTTATGTCCTGCTTATTTTTCCTTTGTCCGAAATATTTCAGATCTATTGAAACTGTAACCTTGCTTTTGAAAATGTATATTTACAGTTTCGATCATGACTATAGAATACCTCTTTGAATATTCATGCATATAAGGCAGCATGTGATGGTAAATTAAGGAGCTTGTATGTAAGCAAAATACGGTAATTTTATCATTTTAGCTGACTTTTTAGCCATCAAAACATAAGCAAAAATGCCACAGTATGGTTCTGAGATACAATCTTCCTAAAAAATAGATTGCTACAGTACAACCATCATAAAATGGCTCGTCAGTTTGGATCGATACTTATCTATTGATCTGTAGTGATCAATGTCAATCTTGGTCGATATGGAGTGATCGATCTGGAGTGATCCAATGTGATCTGTATCTATTAATCAAAATTAATATTAATAAATTTACTTCTCTGTACCAAATAACTTCTGGATATGTTTTCCTAATCAATATGTTCAATTGTTAGATGGATTATATCTGTTCTTTGACTTATAATCCTGAATAATTGGCATGATTGATCTTCCCTAAAAGTGGATTAGTAGATCACTACAGATAGAGTTATATCATCTCAGATCACTACAGATCACTCTTTATCTGAACAGCTCTGTATCACTACGGATCACTAAGCTGAGCCATTTTATGGTGGTTGTAATGTAGATCTGGTGCTATTTATGTCTTGAGCCAAAATGTATCATCACTAATAAAGACTTACCATAGCTATAACTACAAGATATTTGTCTGGCTTTTGGACCTACAGACTCTGAGTTACGATTAGAAAACATCAACTCTATCTGGGCAAACATTAAGTTTAGACAGCAGCAAACACACTGACAAGCAAACTCACACAAACCAGGGCAACTTTATCTACAACTGTCTGGGAGAGTTTGGCAATGAAGGAGAACATAGCCTTTGCCTCGGCTTTGGCTGTTCCTCTTGTCTGTCGAGATCTTTTCTTTTACACCTCTTGTCCTTTTCCTGTAGGTTTCAGTCTTTTTTAACAACCTGTCTTTCTATCAGCTCAGCATCTCTGTGTAGACTTTCTCTGCCAAGCTTCCCCAGTCGAGTATCTCTTTTGAGTATCTCCAGTGAGTGTCAGCAAAACGCATTGCTCCAGTCTAAAGCTTGTCTCTTGACTTGTCTATGGGCTCTTCTCTGACAGATAGTGTTGTTTCAAGGAGTTTGGGGAGAACAAGGATGGGAGGGTGGGAGGAGAGGAAGTAAAGAAAAGGAAGAGGGCAGAGTGGTGAATACATGTCTCAGATAGGAAGTGAAAAACAAAAGTAGCCAAGATAAAGGCAATTAAGATTCCAAACAAGTTGGTTGAATGTGGTTTTGTTTCTAGGGATGCTGCATCTGGTGGTCAGCCTACAATAAAACCATTGCTGTATATGAGCCATACATTTGTTCTCTGTTGGTTAAATATTTTTGCCAACCCAAAATGGTAGCTAATGACTGGAATCTCTCACAAGTGTCTTTTATACTCTTGACAATATCTTGCCACAACACAGCCATCCATACATTACTAATCGAGTAAAATTCCCCTTTATAAAACATTGGCATCTATATTTTTACGGTTAGCTATCTTACAAGAGCAGATATACTTCAATCTAAATCCTCAATCATGATTTTCAGTTTTGCTGAACATTTGGTTCAAATCCCAGTGTGAAATAACACAGGTCAGTGGCTGGGTTAATTTTAATGGCATTGCAAATTTCCAATAATTCATCTTAGCCTGATTTTCCAAATGTATGTGTCTGTAAGTGCAGCTTACTAGTGACAAGCACTGCAGATGATCGATAAAACATGAAACCATCCTGGTCTCTATATTCATGTTTTGTGGCAATTGGCCTTATCATGTAGGTGGGTAAATTAAAGGGCACACTGACACACTTAACTTTAATGTCTAATCTGACTGACAACATCACATGAAAAGTTTTAAACTTCTGCTGTGATGAAAGTAAGTTCATCTCAGTTTCAAGTTGGTGTTTAAGCTCGGCTGCCTCATTACTATAGCTGAAACTGGCTGTTCTGATTCAAAGGTATTTTAGAAAATAAGTGATACACTTCTAAATGCAGCCCATCTGCACCTGAAGCTACAGCTGAATCCAGTAGCTTTATGAAAATTCTTTGCTTAAGAATTAAGTTGTTCTTTGTCTGAGATAATGTCAAAAGGGATCTACTCCATTCATGAGGTTGTTAATTGAGGCTCCACTGCCCTTTTATCGGTAAAGACTCAGTCATCAAAGCTTGGCCAATCACCCCATGTGCCATTTATGACCTTATCCCCTATTTCCCTGACATGCCGGCATCAGACCCAAAGGAGAGCCAATCAAAGACCACATAGATAGAGCGGCTAATGGCCTACATTGACCAGGAAGCTGTCTGGCTTGTGGTCTCAATGAGTGGCCACTGGCCTCAGTAGATTTAGAGAGTAAGCAACGGGAGTAGACTGCATGAGTAGACTCAGTCCCCAAGAGTTGGCTTGCAAATATATTGATTGACAAGCAGTGAGTAAATGGGTGACATAGCTGATTGGTCTCATTGGCCTATGTTCTTTTCTTGATGGTCATGCAACGCAGGTGTGTTGTGGTCAAGTAGGAATAAGTCTTAAAGAGGCATAATCCAAAGATCTGTAGCAAATCTGAATAATTTTCATTGTATCATATTCTTGAGTGACTTTCGTAAATGATTGTAAATTCTTAAAAGAGGTTTTGAATGAACTATGATTTAAATGCCAACTTGGATTTCAGAAAACTAGAAAAAGGTAAATCAAGACCATCAGGATAAAGCCTGCTAATCTATATCAAATTAACAACGGATAACCTGTAGTGCCAAGTGACTACAGATTCAATGCATATCAATGGCTCTGGGAGTAAAGGTTTCAAAGTACGCTGTATACATATCACTCCAGCATTAATGGCTATGTAAAGTACCAGACAGAGCTTACCAAGGGTAACATATAGTGCCCTTGTCCATTAACACCTCAGTGATTGCTGGCTTTGTAGTCCCTCTTGATACTTGGATATGCCAAGACTAAATGTGATAGCTTTTCTGCTTTCTGCTGTTGGTGCAACACTGAAAATCTATCGAACTAAACCTCAATACTACATCTTGCTCAACACTCAACCCTGAATTAAAACGATCAGCGCCTGCCTGCTAAATTTTGCTGATCTATGTAGGAGTATAGTGTTTTATCCTCAGTCCAGTGTTCATTCCCCATTTTTATTGACTGAGAGCTGAAGTGCAGGAGACCCTTACTGTCTTTATCAGACAGAGTGTATGGGATAAATAATGTTGTCACAATTGCTACCAGTTGTGTATGCCAAAAGCATATATAATCATTTACAAATATCCACAAAAGACTGTCATGGATTTTGGCTTGGTCTTTTGACTTTGACCGAAGAGCCTATTTGACTATTAGCCATTTGATATCAGGCTAAATTTCCATTGGCTGTTGGCTATAAAATTGGAATCTCATTGAATTCTTAGTGCGTCCAATAAATGCAGCTTAATATCCACTGGCCAATCATAGCTCTGTGGATATTAGGCTTAACAGTCATTGGCTAGGATATTGGGCCAGATTCTCATTGGACAGGATATCAGGTGGCATTCTCATTGGACTAACTAATAACTACAGTGCCCCATACTGTGGATAATAGGGTGGATTCTCATTGGTCAAGATATTAGGGTGTATTCTCATTGGTGAGTTCACTATTATCCAAAGTTGGATATTGTCAAAATCCACAATAGTATAAACGAGTTATTGTGAGTGACTTGGGCATGTATCCAAAGTATAAGATCTTTGCCAAAATCCACTATAGTCAGGAGTGCGCGATAATGAGTGATTTAGGCATGCGCCCAAAGGACCTATATTTTGCCCAAAAGCCTCGCGGATATTTTGAAGGATGCGATGACTTTGGGAAAGTCATGCCAAAAGGAGTCGTAATGCCCAAAGGCCCTATAGTTTGCTGAAGTTGTGCAAGCTCAAAAGGACATGAAAAACTTCTATGAGTTTCTTTTTTAAATCTTCTGGGATTCCATTAGCCTTGTCAACACCAGTTGTTCACATGATTATGATGAGTTGAAAGACAATTGAAGTAGAAATTGAACCACTCAGAGTTCTGTTGTATGCTAAGTGTCATAGACACAAGTGTGGGACTTGTCACTAGCTCAAAAACAAGTCACATAATTCATTAAATAATAAGTCCTTCTGGTGGGAGTACAAAGCAGCACCAACTGACTAGCACTGTGCACATTAATTTTACTTGAAACAAAGTGAAATAAATTTAAGTATGATGAAACGTATTGTTGGTATTTTAAAACCAGTAAAAAATGCTGGAAAGCTTTCAACTTATGAGAAACATGGGACTGTATATGCACATTTGTGTAATTTCATCCATAAAGTTCCGACAGCGTCTCAAACACAGTACAGAAACCATCTTGATGGCGTCACAGCAAGGATACTCTCTGACAATCTTGACCCCATAAATTAATGTCATTCTTTAGTCTGGATGCCCATGCAGAAGATCTTTCCACAGCTTTTATGGATATGGAGAGAAGATGTAGATACTGATACGGAAGCCAGAGCAGTCTTGAATATATACCGTAATAAATGGGTAGGAAGCATCTTTATATGTGTATACTGCATAGACAGGCTACTCTGAATACTTATCATACATTTATGTTTTGTCAGACTTGTACCTTTACAAGTATTCTGATCTATTTATTTTTCAAGCAATGTGCCCAAATTATAGGTTTTTTTCTAGATAAAACTTGTCTTTATATTCAAATATATAAACAACTCACATTTCCGTTAAAAACATGCTGATCTCAAATCTACCACTTCTGAATAACTAAAATCATTTGAAATTTCTAAAGGAAGAAATATCCAGACCTTTAAAAACCTAGGATGTAAGGGAGGAGGGGGAATCCATAAGCAATCCAAGACTATTAAGATAAGAAATAGCATTTGACAGAAAATTTGTGCTCACCTGAACCAACACACACCCTTTCTATATTTCTGTGTAAGTATTTCAAGAGTGTGCAATGATATGAAGATTAATCATGACGATGTTTTTTTACAAATATCTATGAAATCCTGTTTGATCAGTGGGCCTATTGATTGATCTTTCCATCCATTGATCAATCATTTCCATGTATCTGTTCAGGTGCAGACAGTGGCAGACATGTATCTATCAAAACATCATACTACAACACATTTTTATCACATTTAGTCGTGTGCGTCTTTCTTATGTTTAGTTGTGTGACATCTGTCATCACTTTTCATTTCATTTGTCACCACCATCCATTTCTTCACATCCACCATTCTTTCTTTTTGAGGTGTTCCTTCATACCAGTCATTGCTGTTATTCATATCAAGTCTTTAGTTCTTTAGGAATTTCTTAGCAATAGATGTCACACACATCAATTGTGTCTGCTTGCTTCCCTCTATCCCATACTCTGCTTCCAGCCCTTTTAATTTCAACGTTATCGCCAAAAGCAAAAGTGACTTCTGCTTCTGAACCAACATCAGTCAAAATAAGACACCTGCGATAAGTGAGATTTGAGCTATAAGCTTCTTTTGGCCAATCAATCTTCAAACAAATCCGCAGCAGATTGGGAATAAGTAGAGTATAGAATACCAGCTCCTTTTGTCAAATTTATGTAGCCCTCAAATCATTGATAGCAGAGGGAATGCATGGGTCGTAGGCATGGCAAAGTAACACTTATTCACTGTAAAATTGATTTACTTATTCTCTATTCAAATAAATCTTGACACTGTTCAAAAGTTTAGAAATCAATACTCTCTGAATTTCATATCGTATCAATTATTTCAAGAGTTCACCAAGAACAACACTCTGCTTTAAGAATAGGAAACATATTCGGGAGGAATTTTGGGACTTTATAATATTTATATTAACAGTGACCTGTTCTATGACCCAAAAGTTTTAAGACCAAATGTTTGTAGGCTCTGTTACGTTTAAGACTCTATAAGAACTTGGAAGTAAATTGGAAAAGAAAGATAAACTGAGTCTAAACTGAATCCAAGACTTTTGAAAAGTAACACTAAACAAGACAAAATTGTATGGAAAGGGTAAGAAAGTATGGCTTTGGATGGAAATGCGCAGGAAGCCTACCATTTTAGCTGACTTTTCACCACCAAAGATTAATCTCTAAAGCTTCTTTTAATAGTATGGTTCTACTGAATTGCAAACTTTCTCAGGTCTCAAATGCCACATGTATCATCAGAAAAAAGCACCAAAAAAAGACTTCTGACCATAAATACAAACTACGAGAAACGTTTCTGCTTTGTGGACCTGCAGACTTTTGAGTTATGGTTAGAAAACATCAACTCTATCTGGGCAAACATTAAGTTTAGACAGCAGCAAACACACTGACAAGCCAACTCACACAAACCAGGGTAACTTTATCAACAACTGTCTGGGAGAGTTTGGCATTGAAGGAGAACATAGCTTTTGGCTTGCTTTTTGCTGTTCCTCTTGTCTGTCGAGATCTTTTCTTTCACGCCTCTTGTCTTTTTCCTGTAGGTTCCAGTCTTTTTGAATGACCTGTCTTTCTATCAGCTCAGCATCTCTGTAGACTTCTCTGCCGAGTTTCCCCGGTCGAGCATCTCTGTTGAGTATCTCCAGTGAGCGTCAGCCAAAAGCATTGCTCCAGTCCAAAGCTTGCCTTTGGACTTGTCTATGGGCTAGTCTCTGACAGATAGTGTTGTTTCAAGAGTTTGGGGAGAACAAGGGAGGGGGGGGAAGCAAAGAAAAGGAGGAGGGGGAGAGAGTGATGAAGAACTTGTCTCAGATAGGAGGTAAAAAAGAGAAGTAGCCAAGATAAAGGCAATTAAGATTCCAACAGGTGGAAAGGTCCATGACAGTCATTGCAGCATGTGAGCCTTACCTATCTTCTAAGTGGATTAAAAATTCTTGTCTACTCATCTACATTTCTTAACAATCAGCATTCTTATAGAAGACGATCTATTTGAATCGAGTCTTGAGGCCGGTTTTTTTACTATTGCTAATTACTAGGTTCAATTCCACTTTGAGTGAATACAAGTTGAGCTGGGTCAACTTTATTTGATTAGCAAATTTCAATAAATTTTTCCAACCTGGTTTTCCAAACGCATGTATCAAATTGGCACTATCAATGTGTGAAAAGCTGTAGCTTACTAGTGATAAGCACCCTGATGGATAATCGATAAGAGCAGGAACTATCCTGTCCTCTATATTCGTGTTTCTTGGCAATTGGCCTACTCATGTTGGTGCTTTAATTAAAGGGCACACAGACCCTTATAACTTTAATGTCTAAGCTGACTGACAACATCACATGAAAAGTTTTAACTTCTGCTGTGATGAATTAGTTAATCTCAGATTTCTGTCTGGAGTTGCAGGGACTGCATCATTACTTCAGCTAAATCTGACAGGTCTGATTCGAAAGCATTTTGGAATGTAACTGATATACTTCCACATACAACTGACATAAATGTGACGTTAGAACTGAAATCAGTTGCTTATATTGAGTATTTTTTTATGTGGAGATGTGTACTACAATTCAAATATATCATGCCTTTTTCGCATTTTAACTGCCTCTGAATGTTTAGGTTTATTCAAAACAGATAACAATTGCCGAAAAGTCCAAGATTCATCCTGTAGTGGGTTTTGTTATCTCACACTATTAGGTCATAATAAACTTATTTTTTGGGTAATTTGATGTCACAAACACTCTGAATGTTCAAAAGATTGAAGGGTTTGTCTTAAGTAAAGGAGCAAGTTTTTCAATACTTCACTTTTTCCAAAATCTGCTTTTGACTCGTTTGAAGATTGATTGCAGAAAGAAGATTATAGAGAGAATCTCACTAATCGGAGCCGTCTGATGTAGGTTTGGAAGCAGAGGTTCCTTATGGCGATGAAATCAAAATTAAAATGGTTGAACGCAGAACAAGGAATACATTGGGAAGCGGGCACAGTTGATGTCTGCCATGTTTGTTGGTAGGTAATTTTAAATGAGCAAAAATAACTGATGTGACTATAGAAGAAGAAAAATGATGTGGAATATTGCTTTGAAAGGAAATCATCAGCCCGCAGAAATGAATGGTGGTGACAAATCAAATGAAACATGGTGACACATACAAAATAAATGGCAACAAATAAGTGCAACTTATCAAAAATACAGATAGATCTGTAAGACATATCCCTAGATTAGGTAATCGATATTAGAATTGGAGGATAGATAAATAGATTGATACATTTATGGATAGACAGAGAAGTAAAGAGTTAGATGCAGAAAAATAGAGAAATCATATAGATAGAAAAGCAGATATGCCATCATATTTTCATTCCGGTAATATTTTGACTTGTTGTTTTCATTATTACACTTTAATTAGAATAAGAAATTACGTATTACATCTCATGTTCTTGCCCATCTCAATGGAGAACATACATCTATTCATAGTACCTTCCGCCAGACTCTTCTGATGTCATAAATAAAACATGGACCGCTCATCAGGGGATAATAATGAACCTAAGTATGTAGCACTTACACATGCTCAGGCCCTTTTCAAGCCATTCATGAAGCAAGAGTACACCTATAATTGGTGCGCTTTGTAAACACGGTATGGCTTGGGAGATTTGGGGTGGAGATGAGAAAGGAGAGAAAAATAGTTAAACATAGGACTTCTGACATAAATGCCATACTTTATTTTGGTTGTACTGTACTTCCTTCAGACCGTTGTCAATATATGTCGGTGTACAAAATAATGAAGTGATATTCTGTGTCATAAGGAACCTCTGCTTTTTTAAATGAGGCTTCCCTGCCCTTGTATCGGTAAAGACCTTGGCCGATCACCCCATGTGCCATTTTTGACCTTATCCCCTATTTCCCTGACATGCCAGCATCAGACCCAAAGGAGAGCCAATCAAAGACCACACAGATAGAGCGGCTAAGGGTCTATGTTGACCAGGAAGCTGTCTGGCTTGTGGTCTCCATGAGTGGTCTCAATGAGTGGCCACTGGCCTCAGTTGGGAGATTTAGTGAGTAAGCCACAAGATCAGACTGAATGAGTAGACTCCGACCTAAAGACTGGACCTGAAAATAGAGTGATTGACCACCAGAAAGTGAATGGGTCACATCAGTTGATTAGCCCCATAAGCCTATGTTGACTTCGTAATGGTCGTGCAGTGCGGGTTTGATGTTGTCACTACATTCACATAAAAAATTGATCAGCTTGGCCGATAGCAAGATGATTCAAGTGAGAATAAGTGTTAGAGAGGCCCTATCCAAAGATTTATAAAAAAAGCTGGAGAAATTTCATATTTTATTCTTGGGTGGATTTTAATTAATATAAACGAATTTACAATTTGTAATCTTTTTTATAAGCAGTTTGGACCAAAACTGAGTTAAAAACTACTTTCGAACTTGGAAGAGAGAAACTTAATAATTATATCCAGTCCAGCAGGAAAAAGCACACTTTTCCAGATACCAAAGTAGTAGAAGATCATCTGTGTTAAGTGACGACCGTTTCACTGCATATCAATGGCTTTGTATAGCCAGTAAAGCTGAAAAACAGAGAGCAATGTATACATATCACACCACATTAACGACAATGTAAATTTCCTAAAGTACCAGACTGAGATTGCCACAGGTAACATATAGTGCACTTGTCCATTAACACCCTTGTGTTGGCTTGCTTGCTAGTCCCTCTTGATACATGGATATAGAAAGTCTAACTTATTGTGATAGTGTTGGCTTTTTTACTGTGGGCGCAACACTGAACATTCATCGAACTAAGCCCCAATACTATATCTTGCTCAACGCTCAACCCGGATATAAAACAAGCAGAGCCTACTCTGTAAAATGTTTCAAGAATCTTTGAGGGATATATGCACTGCATCTTTTTCATTGAATCACTGTTGTTTACTTGGTGATATCCATATATTTTTAGCTATTCGATTGTAGTATCAGTTACCTAATACTAAAGAGAGCTGCAAATGTTGTGCCAAGTAAAAATCAAATAAATGAATTTTGTGAGTTTTCTTGTTTTTCTTGTATTCTTTCATGCCACTTTTCACACCAATTGTTCATAGGATTGCCATGACGTGAAACATAGCTGAGGCAGAAGATTGTATGGCATTCTGAGTTGTGTTGGTGAATTTTATGGGACTCAAAAACAAGGCTCAAAACTAATTCAAATCTACAGTAATTTTCTTGTGTTGGGACTGTGAAGCAGCACAATAGTCAATACAGATCACAACCGCTTGATGTACGCAATTTATTGAGACAAATCAAGTGAATTCAAGTAAACTTTCACAGTTGGTAAAAACAACTGCAAAAAAAACAACAGATGAGCAAGATTTTGACTGATGTTAAACATTGATTGGATAGAGTTCTGCTTCAGATAAAAAGTTATGATATCACTGTAATTTCAACCAGCATATTCCAACAGTGTCAAAAAAATACCATAACCATCTTGATGACGTCATGATATGGATAACCTCTGACATTAGGTCTTAACCCAATTGATCAATTGACGTCATTCTTTTGTCTGGATGCCCACGAGGAAGACTCTTTCACAAGTTTCGTTATGGATATGGAGAGTGATCTATATGCTGATACGGAAGCCAAAGCAACCATCTCTACACATGTATACAACAAAGATTGGACTGGTTACCATATACTTACTCATATTTCATGGCATACTTGTATATTTATCAATTTTGCAACAACAGATTTGACCTTCTCAATGGCAGCTGTAGAATTCAAATTTCTCTCCAAAACATTCAAAGAGCTTTTTCTAATATCCCACTTTTGAATGATTGTAATCGCAATAGAATTTTGCCATTTCTAAAATATCAACATCAATGTCAGATTATTTTAGAGAACTTCCAGGCTTGGCATAAAAAGCATCCAGCAGAAGAATATCATGTTTATTTAATGTAAATGTTACCAGATAAGCAAAAATGAACACAATTTTCTGGTAGGACACTTTCATTAAAGGCAAGTAGAATCCTTGAGCAATGGATGGTATGGAAAAGCCAACAGGAAAAGATGACAAATAATGATGTAAAAGTCAGCCCTGACTTCAACAAAGCTTCGATGTTATTACCGATAATTAGCAACATCAATTTTTTTCTAATTATGCCTTGGAAAGTTTCTTAATCATGATTTAACCATCGCATCATAAAGCAGATTTATTATAATCCCACAAATCCACATAACTGTTAGTAGAATGAATTATGCAAGTATGTTGCTTTCTGAACAATTCATTAGGATGACTCCTATATAGCAGATACGATTATTGCCACCTCATATACACAAACAAAGCATACAGATTGGAAATGGTGCAGAGAAGAATCTTATCCGGAGGAATATTTAAGATCCATCATATTCAATACAACTTCCTTCTAAACATATATGAATCCCTATCTTTCTGTATGAACAATTTGTCTATAGATTGACCATCTATATACACATCGATCTTTTCCATTTATCTGTTCAGTTTCAGACAATACTAGCCGTATCAATCCATTAAGCTACAATACATCTTTCTCATGTTTAGCCCTGCGATATCTGTCATCACTTTTCATGTCATTTATCACTATCATTTATTCCTTTGTATCCACCATTCTTTCTTCTTGAGAGTTTTTTCATAAAAATTATCGTCTTTATTCATATCAGGTCTTAAGTTATATAGAAGTTCTTAACAACAAACATCAATTATGCCTGCTCCCCAGCTCTGCTTGAGGCCCTTTTGATTTAAGTTAACCCTGATTCCTGTCACCAACACTCTGAATGTTCTGAAAGATATGAGGGTTAGTCTTAAGTAAAGGAGCAAGTTTTTCAATCCTTCACTTTTCCAAAATCTGCTTTGGATTCGTTTGAAGATTGATTGGCTAAAAGAAGATTACAGACAGAATCTCACTAATCAGAGCCGTCTGATGTAGGTTTAGAAGCAGAGGTTCCTTATGGCGATGAAATCAAAATTAGAAGGGTTGCAAGCAGAGCAAGGAATAGAGGGGGAAGCAAGCAGGCATTGGTGTCTGCCATGTTTATTGGCAGAAGCAAGAAGACCTGATTTGAATTCAGAAGATGAGGAATTATATGGAATCTCGCTTTGAAAATACGTCATCACACATGCAGGAATGAATGATGGTGACAAATGAAATGAAATATGGTGACACAAATCAAATATATGGGTAACAAGAAAACATGACTTATCATAAACCAAAGATACAGATCTGCAAAGACATATCAGTAGATTAGATTATAAATATCTAAATTGAAAGACAAATCAATTAGATAGTTAGATGCATTGACTAATTGACAGATAGACTAGTTTAGAGCTGAATAGAGAAATAGACAAGAAGATAGATTGTTCCTACGCCGTTTATTTTCTATACTGTAGCTTTGTGTCTTGCAATTTTAAAATTGGCATTTTCATGAGAGTAAGAAATGACATATATTTCGCATGCCTATTTTATCGATAGGGAGTACCTGGTCATAGCACACTCCCCGAACTCTTTGGATCTCATAAATATATACATGGACTGCAACAAATAAGCATGACTTAAAGTATAGTAGACCAAAGATAAAGATAGATCTAAAAGGTCAGATCAGTAGATTAGATAACAAATATCTGATTTTGAAGATAAATCAACATAAACGCAGATTGTTAGAATGATAAATTCATAGAAAAAGAGATAGAGAGATAGATAGAGAAGTATATGTAGATAAGAAGATATATTATCCCTATGCCTGTGTTCAATGATTTGATTTCATATCTTGTAATTTACAATAATATATTTTCATGTGAACAAGAAATGATATATATCTCATGCCTATCTTATGAATGAGGAATACCTATTCATAATGCAATCCTCCAACTCTTTTGATCTCATAAATATATACATTGACTGCTCCTCAGGGGGTAATATGAACCTAAGTATGTAGCACTTACACATGCTAAGGCCCTTTTCCAAGTCATTCATAAAGCAAGGGTTGACCTGTAATCAGTGCTGCTTTGTAAACATGGAATGGCTTCTAGGTTTCTATCAAGAACGCCATTTTGTAAAAAACAGGTGTTTCATCAAAACTGCAAATTATAATTGTAGAACGTTGATTCTATTCAGTATTCAGAGCCAGGGATGTTCAGAGTCACATTCTTATGTGCACAGGTCTTAAATATGTCTCTTTACTTTTCATCAACCATGTCTTGATAATCCCACTGATTATTGCACATAGGACGTACGTCTCATGTGACCAGCTTCACTTGAATGACAGACTTCAATGCGATCAACACAAAAAGCCATATTCCAATTGTGTCAAAAAGGCCCATTGCTTAAATGTGATCAGTGAGAAAATTGCTTTACAATCTCTTCTTCTGCATCAGCAATATTCTGTCTCCGATCATTTCAAAGAGCCCATCTTATCATACTTCCTTCTGATGTCAATATCTAGGTCTTTTCAGAGTAAAAGAAATTGACATCAATCAATTCTGTTTACCCAAGAATTAAGTAATATCGTGGTGTGATCTAATGTCTAAAAGGTCCAGCTCTATTCATGAGATTGTTAATTGAGGCTTCACTGCTCTTTCACTGGTAAAGACTTGGGCAATCATCAAAGGCTTGGCCAATCACCCCATGTGCCTTTTTTTTTTACATCTATCCCCTATTTCCTCTACATGTCAGAATCAGACCCAAAGGATAGCCAATCACAGACTGCATAAATGGAGCGACTAATGAGCCATATTGACCAGGAAGCTGTCTGGCTTTGGTCTCCACGAGTGGTCTCAGTAAGTGGCCACTGGTCTGAGTTGGTAGATGAAAAAGCTACGAGAGTGGACTGAATGAGTAGACTCAGATCCCAAGAGTGAGCTTGCAAATAAATTAGAGTGATTTACCTGCAGTGAGTGAATGAACGACAAAAGTTGATTGTTGTCATCATCCTCCCATTGCAGGGTTCGTTTTCAATTACCCTGCCAACAAGTACCACAAAATGATGGAGTGTTATGAATATAATCTTTTCACAGCATTTTTTCCAGTGTTTAAAATCAGTTATTTAAGTAATTGTTACTGATTTTACAAAGAAAATACTTAAACAACAAACAAGACAACACTGAAACATTCAAACATACATTCAGTTGCTTAATTATGATCTCAAGCTAAGAATTATGTCTGTCATGGCTGCGTAATCTTTTAATGAATACTTCATGGAGACACAGCCCATGTTGTCAGGGTAGGCTTACCCAAGGCTTCTCTGAGAGGTGAGGATGGTTCTCATAGGCCTGTATGTTGTTTTCATAATGGCAAGCAGCACAGGTTGGTTGTGATTATTACAATTACATGAAAAATAGATGTTCTCCATTACTGCTTGCAGATAGACTTCAAAAGGCACTATCCAACGATTTGTAACAAATCTGACAGACAACTGTTCATTATGTTTTATTCTTGAGTGCAATTATTATCTTAACTATTCCATAAAAATTATTGGTACAGGATATATTACTGGAGAAAATTAAATTTCTAAGACACTTTTGAAGATGAATATGTTATGTTTTGTTAAATAAGAAACTATTTTGAGTCCTCTCTTGCGCTGGTTTTGTTGTGCGAATGTTAAGTGGTCGCCTCTCATAGCCTCATCAGCATCACTGCTTGCCTGAGGTTTCAGCTGCACTTTTTAACAGGCACCGATGCAAACAGCTTAGTGACTATATTTAGTGCATTTCTATCTGTGGCACCAGTGTCGCATCACTGAGGTAAACACCCTTTAATCAAACATCACACTTATGTCTATTTTGTTATATGTGGAGGAAGATCAGTCATTCCTTTTACTTTGTTGTTCACTGGTGCATTAATACAGGAAGTACAGTTCGCTAATAATTCAGTCACTTCCTTCTGTGGGCAACTGCATGTACAATCGACATATTGTCAGTGCGCATTATGATGTTACAATTCGGTTTCCCTGTCATGAAGTCAGTGCTGCCTGTCTGCTAGGCAAGCTGCCAGCATTATTTTTATTCCATAACTTGTAAATTGTGAGCATTCTAACAAACAAAAAAAACGAATCCAAATGAAACCATATTAATCATCGTGACAGTTCCAAACTCTATCTTGAAAAAAACTTGTTTCTCCAAATGTTTCATGTTTAGTTGCCACATCTCATAATATGTAGGGAAGCACTATAGTTGGCCAGTGTAGCATTTTTGATAATGAAAATGATTTAAAAAACATATCCACTCCACCAGTCGTATTGACATTTAGTATTACCATCATAAATCATTTTTAACTTGTGGCGTATTTCCAAGTAGATAGCATGACAAAGTCTTTATGTCAATCATTTGCCTTCTTATAACATTGATTGGCTGGAAGACATTGTGTGATCCAGTTGATTTTCAACAAAAATCTTGATTCAAATTGCCTTATAAAATGTTTTCATCTGAAGTCTCTGCTTTGTAGTTGGTACTAGCGGCTCCATACAAATGTTATAAATGATGCGTCGTAGTTCATGTTGATCTTTCACTGCTGAAGTTTCTGGAAACATGTTGGTTACATTTTGTGAGGACAAACTAATAAGAAAAGAGATGTCTGCTTGTTACAAGTGTCCCCAGATTGACCTTTATATTGAATTGATTATGAACTCTTGAAAGCAGATTATTGATCTCCGGATTCATTACGATTGATGAATATACCATCCGGAGATTTGAAGTTTTTAAGCAGAATTTTTGACGATGTAACATCGTCTTCATTACAAAAACAAACACTGATGCAGACGATGTCACATCATCGAAAATTCTGCTTAAAAATTCAAATTTCCTGAAGGTAAACTCATCAATCGAAATTATGAACTACAGCAATAAACTCACAAATGTCATTGCCGTATTTGCAACTTTACGAAATTTACTTTGATAATAATATTATGTGGTCCGTCCTGTTCGATCTCTTGTCACTCTGAATATAATATCAGGCCAAATAAATTGTAACAACTACACATACAAGCTGGTTTTGTCCCTTAGAAGAAAGGTAGAGAAAAATGCAGACCAAACAATCTTTAAATCAGGAGTACCACCAAAGCTTGTAAAGTCTTCTTAGCTTTAGATGCTTCAAGCCTAATTGAACAGCATTAGAGTATTAGAGCAGATAGTTCAGTCTGCAGAAAACAATTTTTTCTGTGACAGGAAAAGCGGGTTAACTCAAGAGATCGTTCTGATTTCCCTTTATTTTCAGTTTTCTTTCCACGAAATATTCTTCAAAGATTCTCATATGAACATGACAGAGCCTTTGCATTTTAGTCGTAAAAGTTTGAGGCCATAGAACAGACCAAAGTACAACTTTTGATGAAGATTCGCCTGCGACGATTTCCCTGATTTCCAAATAAGAATTTTGTCTACAAGTTATTTGGAATGTGTCAAATTCAGGTAGCAGCAGCACTGTCTTTAATCTAAGCAATTTACAATATGTAACAGCTTCTAGATTATTTGCATAAAGGAAGAGTTTCATCAACATGAACAAATTACACACGTACTATTGTCTTGCTTGCCACCCTTGCAGTCCCACTGTTTACAATGATTTGAGGTTACATTAATTTTAAGAAAGGAGGTGGTTTTCTATGCTATACTTTTTCCCAATCTGCTTTGGATTTGTTTGAAGATTGATTGGCCAAAAGAAGCTTATAGAAAGAATCTCCCTAATTCCAGCTGTTTTATTTCGCCTGATGTCTGATCAGAAGCAGAAGTCCCTTTTGCTTTTGGCTATGAAATGAAAATCAAAAGGGCCGCAAGCAGAGCTTTGGATAGGGGGAAGCAAGCAAGCACTATTGATGTGTGTGATGTTTGTTGCTAAGAAATTCTAAAGAACTAAAGACCTGATATGGATAAAGATTGAGATTGTTATGAAAGAACACTGAAGAAGAAAGACTGGTGGATATAAAGAAATGAATGATTGTGACAAGTGAAACAAAAAGTGATGACAGAATCGTATGTCAAACAGTCAAACATGAGAAAGATGCATTGTATAGTATGATGTATTGAATACTATTGATAGATACATGACTGGTATTGTCTGCTACCAAACTGATTCATGGAAAAGATCGATCTATAGATAGATGGATGAATCAATCAAGCCGATAGATCATGTACAGACATCATAGCTGTATTGCCTTGCACATGATTAATCTTCAGAACATTCCAATCTCCAGACACAGTAGTACTGCTATCTTGGAAAGGGGTAGAATGTGAGCACATATTTTCGGCAATTATTTTTCATCTTAGTTGTCTTGAGATGCCCTACTACCTCCCCTCTCCAGCAAATCCTTTGTTTTCAAAAATTTGGATGGATGATTGAAGCTTTACGTCTTGTATTTATGCACCTGGTAGGCTAACTAGGACAGTAGGAGGACACAGCAATGAGGTGAAGGATGATTGAATCCCAAATTTGAAAATTGTCATCCAGTCGAAATGTTGGGCAAGCAATAAACTAACCTTATTTTGTCGACTAACAATTTTGCGGATTTGTGGAATTATAACAAATCATTTTTATGATGTAGTGGTTAAATCATAATTAGGAAACTTTCTAAGGCATAATTAGGAAAAACTTTATGTTGCCAATTATCGGTAATAACACCAAGGCTTTGTTCTAGTCAGGGCTTGCTTTTACGGTGTCATTTGTTATCTTTAAGTGGTGGCTTTCCCCACATTTGTTAGTGCTCAAGGATTCTATATGTCTTTTAGAAAAATTATCCTTCCAGAAAATCCTGGTTTCATTTTGCTTCTTGTTTAATCTGGTAAGGAGCAACATTAATATGAAATAAATCATGGCAAGCTGACATTTGACATGCATATCGCCTTCTATCTGTTATACAGTTGTGACACAGCCAGAAGTTATCCAAAATACTCTACACTGATGTCGATATTGTAGAAATTTCAAATGATTTTAGTTGTTCCATGTGGCAGATTCGAGATCCGAATGAAAAGAAGAAAACAATTGTACCTGATAAGTTTTTGGCATATTGCCAAAAAAAAAATTATAATCTAGAATTACTTGTAAAATAACAAGTCTGACAAAAAATATGAGTTAGTTTGGAGACTTTTTCTATCTTTGCTGTATATACACATATATAGCATATAATATATTCAAGGCTGCTCTTGTTTCCATGTCAGCATATAGATCTTTTCTCCATTTTGAGAAAGCCATGAAAATATCTTCTGCACAGCAATCCAGATTATAACAGGACACTGATCTATGGGGTAAAGACCTATTGTCAGCGAATATCAAACTACCCATGTTGTGACAGCATCATGATGGCTGCTGTACTGTGCTTGTGACACTGTTGGAATGTTTTGGATGAACATACACTGAAAGGTCAATAATATATTTTGGAAGGCATTACTGGCGTTTAACTGGTTCTGCCCGAGGTCAGAAGTCATTTTAAAATGGCCAAGCCTTGATGAGCACTGTTTGCTTTCTATCCGGGTGGAGCGTTAAGCAAGATAGAGTATTGTGGCTTTAGTTCAATGAATGTTTAGTCTTGCACCAACAGCAGAAAAGCCGACTGACTATCGCAATAAGTTAGACTTTGCATATCCAGTTTATCCATGTATCAAGAGGGACTAGCAAGCCAGCAATCACTGTGGTGTTAATGGACAAGGGCACAATATGTTACCCTTGGGAAGCTCAGTCTGGTACTTTAGGAAATTTACATAGCTATTAATGCCGGTGTGATGTGTATACATGGTACTTCGATTTGCCAACTTTACTGCCAGAGCCATTGATATGCATTGAATCTGTCACCACTTGACACATTAGTTTATCTACTGTTACTTTGGAACAGGCGAGTGGGCTTTTGCCCGCTGGATTTATCAAGTTTCTCTCTTTCAAGTTCAAAAGTGTTCTTTTTGACTCAGTTTTTGTCCAAACTGCTAATAAAAAGTTACAATTCATTAACAAAGGCACTCAAGAATAAAATATAATCGAAATTTCCTCGTCAGATTTTTGACAAATATTAAGAAAATGCATCTTGAAGACTGAGTCTCACTGGAATTGCCTTGCTATCGGCAAGCATTAAATGTAGAAAATATTATTTTCATGTCAATGTAGTGGCCAAGACCCACCTGCACTACAAAAACAGAATTTTAGACCGATCAACTTTTGTCGCCCATTCACTCACTGCTGGTCAATCATTCTATTTGTAAGCCCACTCTTGGGGTCTGAGTCTACTCATTCAGTCTACTCTCGTGGCTTACTCACTAAATCTACCTACTGAGGCCAGTGGCCACTCATTGAGACCACTCACGGAGACCACAAGCCAGACAGCTTCCTGGTCAATGTAGGCCATTAGCCGCTCTATCTATGTGGTCTTTGATTGGCTCTCCTTTGGGTCTGATGCTGGTATGTTGGGGAAATAGGGGATAAGGTCATAAATGGCACGTGGGTTGATCAGCCAAGCTTTTGATGACTGCCCAAGTCTTTACCGATAAAAGGGCAGGGGCGACTCATGAATAAAGCAGGACCTTATCTCAGACACAGAATAATACGTATTTCTTATGTACACAGAAATAATTGTTGTCTATTTATTTTGCCGTAAAAAGGCGTATGTTGATGTGATCGGGAGACAGAATATCGCTGATGAAGAAAGAAACGTTGTAAAGGAATTTTCTCACTGATAAAATTTTAAAGCAATGACCCTTTTTGACACAATCTTACTTGAAGTTGGCATTGGATGCATGTATAAAAAGTCATACAGAAAACTCCAATATGAGGTATTTTTGTATTGATTCACTTGCAGCTGGTCACAGAATCAGTGGGTTTATCAAGACATAGGGATCAAAAGTTTATTTTGTTAAGATCTTTTGAAAAAATTGTTTCATAGCAAAAATGTTGGCTCTGAATAGTGAATCCGTAAAGTTCTCTATTTAAGAATAGAATTGCCCCAAAAAATATCAGAAATCAATGAAAACAGCTTTCCATGTAACAAATGGTTTGATGATGAATGTAAAACACTTAAACGATTAGCAAATGATTATGCAAAAAAGCAAAACCTTGATATGGAAGATAATCTTATTCAATATATGTCATTAAAGAAATCATATAAGTCAACTGTACAGAGAAAGAAAAGAGAGTATCAGAACTCTATCAGAAATGAACTGAATAATTTAGAATGCAAAAACCATGTCAATTATTGGAAATACTGGGATAAACTTAAGAAGAATAACAAAATTACAGCTATTGGTACTGTAAATCTTAATGACTTTGAAGTTTACTTCAAAAGTATGCAATCACCACCTGGTGACTCAGCTTCTAAATTTGACTTTAGGTTTCTAGAATCAGTAGAACAAGAGTTGGATAAGTTAATAGGTGATTCTGATGGAAATATGACTGATCATCCAATAACTGTCTATGAAGTACAGGTAGAATTAAAAAGTCTAAAGAAAGGTAAAGCTCCTGGTATTGATGGTATTTGTAATGAATTCTATAAGTACTTATCTGAATACCTACTAGATCCTCTCACAACACTGTTCAATTACGTATGGTTAAAAGGAGATTATCCCGATAAGTGGGCTGAGGGAGTAATACAACCATTGCACAAAAAGGGTAATTATAATGAACCTGATAATTATCGGAAGCTTACATTGATGGCTTGTATGGGGAAAATATTTGAATCAATTGTGAATAAAAGACTAGTTTTTCAAAGTGAAGCTGCTAATAAAGTAGACCCATACCAATTTGGTTTCACCCAAGGGTGTAGGACCAGTGACAATGTCTTCATAATAGACTCTATCATATCATATCAAAAATCGATGCGCAAGAACTTATTCATAACTTTTATTGACTTTTCTAAAGCTTTTGACTTTGTCAATCGTAGCTTTCTCTATTATAAAATGATTAAAAAAGGATACGGTGGTAAACTGGTCAAAATCATTCGTAGTATGTTCTCTAAATCACAAGCTAGAGTTAGATGGCATGGTGAGTTAGGCTCAAGCATTGACAGCACCCATGGTGTTCTACAGGGTGGTATAGTCAGTCCCAAGCTATTCAATCTGTATCTTTCAGATATGGTTGAATTTTGGGACCAAAGCTGTGGTGTCTGTATAGATGATTTACTTTATGCCGATGATCTAGTGTTAGTTTCTGAAACTGAGAATGGAATGCAAACTCTGTTAAATAATGTTGAGTCTTACTGTAGGGAATGGCATCTGATAATAAACTCTCAAAAGAGTACAGTTATGTTTATTCGCAAAGCACAGAGTAAAAGTACGAAAAAATTCCAATTTACTATTGATAACAAAGAATTGGAATTGGTCAGCTCATATAAATAACTGGGCCATGTGCTTTGTGACTCAAAGGACGTACATAAAGAAATGTATACACATCTGGCGACACAAGCGCAGAAAGCTATGTATGCTCTCAAAGAAAACACAAGGTCTACTGTTGGTTATCTTCCACCTAAATTAAGTCTTAAGATGTTTGATACCCACATACTTCCGATACTAGAATACAACAGCGAAGTGTGGTTCTCTGAGAAGGAAAATAATGCTATTGAAAAAATTCAATTAAACTTTCTCAAAAATATGCTTAGTTTTAGATGTCAAACGCCCACCACTGCAATCCTTGCAGATACTGGCAGATTTCCTTTACTTATAAGGCAACAGTCTTCCGCACTGAAATACTTAGATAGACTAAAAAGTGAAACTTGTCCTGTACTTCTTCAGAAATGTCTAGAAATTCAAATTAAACTTCAGGAGAAAGGTGTGCCTTGTTGGCTCACAAGACTTAGCAAAATCACTGACAGGTTAAACATAGATCTTATGCAATGCAATTTGAATAAAACGATAACATGCCTGTATGACCAGGCTAAGGATAAGATGATTAGTGAAATAAATGATAACACTAAATACCCAAAACTACGAACATACAAAACTTTCAAATCTGATATGCGCTTAGAACCATATCTTAACTTCAATCTCCCTAAATCTGTTTATACCAGTATCGCCCATTTCAGACTAAGTTCTCACAATCTTAATATTGAAATTGGTAGACATAAACGTCCTTATATACCTGCAGAAGATCGTATTTGCAATAAATGTAACTTAAATGTTGTAGAAGATGAATTCCATTGTTTAATGGTTTGCCCGAACTGGTCCAACCAAAGAACTGAATTACATGACGTAGCTTGTACTTCAATTAATGACTTTCTGGTATTAAGCCAAGCTGAACAGTTTCATGAAATTTTGATCTCAAAAAATGTATACCTGAATTTTGCTCTTGGCAAATTTCTTTACACAGCATTGAAAATTGAGAGTTGAGGCTATTATTATAATTATGCATTAGGTTGGTTGCTCCTGGTGACTGAGTGGTCAGTGGCATGTTGATGTGTTGCTTGCTTGTGTTTGCTTTTGTTGCTGCTGTCACTATTGTATATAATTAAAATGTTTCTTTTGTACATATACATTGCATTATTGGTGCTTCCAATTATTGATGATGTGATGTTTAATTCTATCTGTACATAAATCTATACCTGCTGCTTTTTATACCATTTTGTGTGCTGTAGACATTACCTAGGTTAATTGCTTTTAATACCATTTTGTGTGCTATAAATATTACCTAGACTAACTGCTTGATTTACTGCTGTTTAAATAGGAAATATGGTGCTTTATCCGTCTGACTTAATATGCTTTAAAATGTGATATAAGTTATTTCTAAATTATTAATTATGGTGCTTTACACAATTGCAGTATTACACAATTACAGTATGAAATGGACACTTCCATGAATTTTGTATTAATATATAGTAATCCATGTTATATATATATATATATAGACTTTTATTTGACAACGGAATATCACATAGATACATGTGTCATAAATCAAAATTAAATAAATCATATAAGGAAATGAATATGTACAAATATATATATCAATTTCATTACCATATAATGTATAACTGCTCCTTCCTAGTTGTAGTTAGTTACTATCCCACTTTTGTACATACACATCTTATCTTATTTTATGTTGTTTTTAAAAAAAAATTTTTTTTTTTATTATATGACACATGTATCTTGATGATATTCAGATGTCGAATAAAATTCTATATATATATTTAAGATAAGTTGCTTTGCAGAAAATTAATGCTTGTTTTATAAAATGGCTTTCTTGATAGAAACTTCCCAAGCAACTCCATGTTTACAAAGCAGCATTGATTACAGGTCGACACTTGCTTCATGAATGACTTGGAAAAGGGCCTTAGCATGTGTAAGAGCTACATTCTTAGGTTCTTACTATCCCCCAAGGAGGAGTCCATGTATATATTTATGAGATCAAAAGAGTTGGGGGAGCACGCTATGAATAGATATTTCCCTCTGATAAAACAGGCCAGGGTGTGGGGTATATATATTCTCATTCAATTTAAAAGATGACATTGAAATTCATGATCCCAAGAAATTATGCACTTAAAAAAAGAAAAGGGCATATATCTCTCAGTCCATCAAACCATCCCTCTATCTCTCCATACATTGACCTGACAGTCTATCTATTTTCATATCTTTCTATCTACCTACATGTACCTATAATTCTATCTATTTATCTCATCTTTAGGTCTGCAGATCTTTGTCTTTGACGTATGGTCTGTGATAAGTCTGCTTATCTGTTGCTTGTCTCTTTTGAATGTGTCACCATATTTCATTTCATTTGTCACCATCGTTCATTCCTGAAGGATGAAGATTTCCTTTCAAAACAATGTTCCATATAATTTCTCGTCTTCTGAATTCACATCAGGTATTTTTGCTACTTTACAATTCCCTACCAACAAACATGGAAGACATCAATTGAGCCTGCTTGCTTCCCTCTATCTCTCTGGCCCTTTTTAATTTGATTTCCTCACCAAAAGGAACCTCTGCTTCTAAACCTAAATCATACAGTTCTGATGAGTGAGATTGTTGTCTCAATCTTCCTCTGGTCGACCAATTTTTAAATGAATCCAAGGCAGATTTTGGAATAGTGAAGTATTGAAAAACCTACTATGTTGCTTTAACCCATTTTTTAAGGTTTAGGAGTGTCAGCAACGGGAACAACGGTTAACATAATTATGAAAGAGATTGTTAGTGTTTCATTTGACAGTGTGATATGTGCAATGCAGCTATGTTTGAATATTCAACCATATTTCAAACAAAGACTTCTCAGAAGCTACTGGATTCATCTATAACATCAGATTTGCATGGGCTTTCTAAAAGTATATCAGTTACTTTCTAAATTCAGTTGAATTGCTATGGTAAGGAAGCATACAAGCTTTAACACCAGACAGGAATCTGAGATGAACTTACTTTCACCACAGCATAACTTTGAAAATATTAAACGGCAATGGTTGTTAAGGGCTATTCCACCCTCTGCAGCTTCCGCAGAAACAAAGCCACATTCAACCAACTTGTTTGGAATCTTAATTGCTTTTATCTTGGCTACTTTTCTTTTTCACTTCCCATCTGAGACAAATTCTTTGTCATTATCCCCCTCCTCCTTCTCTTTGCTCCCCCCCCCCTGTTCTCCCCAAACTCCTTGAAACAACACTAGTTGTCAGAGACTAGCCCATAGACAAGTCCAGAGACAAGCTTTGGACTGGAGCAATGCTTTTGGCTGACACTCGCTGGAGATACTCAACAGAGATACTCGACCGGGAAAACTTGGTAGAGAAAGTCTACAGAGATGCTGAGCTGATAGAAAGACAGGTCATTCAAAAAGACTAGAACCTACAGGAAAAAGACAAGAGGTGTGAAAGAAAAGATCTCGACAGACAAGAGGAACAGCAAAAGCCAAGGCAAAAGCTATGTTCTCCTTCACTGCCAAACTCTCCCAGACAGTTGTAGATAAAGTTGTTCTGGTTTGTGTGAGTTGGCTTGTCAGTGTGTTTGCTGCAGTCTAAACTTAATGTTTGCCCAGATAGAGTTGATGTTTTCTAACCATAACTCAAAGTCCACAAAGGCAGAGAAGTATCTCATAGATTTTGTAGAACCATACCATATAGAGAGAAGCTTTTGATCACGTTTTGATGTTGGAAATTCAGTGAAAATGCATAACTTACAATGCATCACTTCATCAAAATTTTGTCATGAATTGCCCAAAGACCCATCATCAGAAGGTTCAGGAAAGTCATCCTAGCTTGAGATGATTCAGGGATAATCGAACAATACCAGAGTATAAGAACAGATAGTTCTGTCAAGTGAAAACAATATTCATCGCCATTTGTAAAAGCACTTTAACTGAAGAGACAGTTTTGATTCTTTTCTAGTTTGCTTTCAATATATTCTTTATAGAATTCTTCGAAGATTTTTAGAGGAACATGACAGAGCCTGCAAAATTTTGTCTTAAAAGTTTGAGGCCATAGAGTGGACCAAACGGTAGCTTTGAAGGAGACTTTGGCGGAGATTCGCTTGCAACATGTTCCCTGATCTCAGAATCTGGTTCTTTGCTCACATGAACTCATCTATTTGGAATGTGTAAAATTCAGGTAGCTAGAATCGAAACAATTGAACATCTTCAATTTTTGTAAACAAAAATATAGTTGTTACTATTTAGTCCAACTGTTAACAATGATTTGAAGGTTACATTAATTTTGAGAAAGGGTTTTGAAGTTCTATGCCCTACTTCTTCCCAATCTGCCTCAGATTTGTTTGAAATTTGATTGGCTAAAAGAAGCTCACAGATAGAATCTCACTAATCATGGCTGTCTGATTTTGTCTGATGTCAGTTTAGAGGCAGAGGTTCCCTTTGGCAATAAAATCAAAATTAAAAGGGCCTCAAGCACAGGTGGGGAGCAGGCACAATTGATGTTTGTTGCTGAGAAATTCTAAAGAACTAAAGACCTGATGTGACTGAAGATAAGAATTTTTATGAAGTAACTCTCAAGAAGAAAGAATGGTGGAAATCAAGAAATGAATGATGGTGACAAATCAAATGAAAAGTGATGACAGATGTCACAGGGCTAAACATGAGAAAGATGTATTGTAGTATGATGGATTGATAGATACATGGAAAAGATCGATCTGTAGATAAATGGATCAATCAATAGGCCAATTGATCATACGTAAATACAGGGATTCTTACATCTAGAAAAATGTCGTATTGAATATGATTAATTTTCTAAACATTCCTCTGGATAAAACTCTTCTCTGAACCACTTCTAATCTGCATGCTTTGTTCATGTATTTGATGCAGCAATTTCTGCTATATTTGAGATGTCCAAGCTGTCCACAAATAATAAACCTATTTTGTAATTGTATCTGAAGGAAAGTAATGAAGTGTTCAGGAAGCAACTAACTTACACAATTTTGTTTATTAACAATTATGTGGATTTGTGGAATTACAATCAATTAGGTTTTTGATGGAATAGTTAAGACATGATTGAGAATCTTTCAGAGGCATAGTTAGGATGGAATTGATGTTGCTAACTATCAGTATTAACACCGAAGCATTGTTTAAGTTAGGGCTTACTTTTACAGCCTTTTTTGTTCTCTTCCTGTTGGCTCTCCAGACCAGACATTGCTAAAGGATTATACTTGCCTTTGAGGAAAGTTTCCCCCCCCCCCAGCAATCCTATTTTTTGTTTATCTGGCAAGATGCAACATATATATGGAATAAAGCATAGCAAGCTTATACTTCATATATCAGCCTTATACTTGTCATTCAAATGTGGCATGGCTGGAAAATTCTCCAAAAATGTCCTGACATTGATGTTGATATTAAAAAATGGCAGAAATCTATTGTGATTTCAGTTTTTCAAAAGTGGTACACTAAAATTCTTTGTATGCCTTTTAGATAAATTTGAATTCTACAGCTGCAATCGTAAAGGTTATATCCATTGTTGTATTGAAATTTGAGATTTGTTACTTCAAGTGAGAATGATCAAGTAGAGGGGCCAACTATAGTCATTATTACGTATAAAGACCAGTTATACTTGGACAAAAATCCATAATGCCTGAGAAAGAAGAGGGCTAGAAAATAATATTTGTATAGATGCAAGTCCGACATAAAATATGAGTAAGTATGGAGACCAGTCCTATCTTTGCTGTATATATACATATATAGACGCTTCTCACCCTTTATCATATATATTGCATATATTCAAGGCTGCTCTGGCTTCCGTATCAGCATATAGATCTTCTCTCCATATCCATAAAGAAAGCTGTGAAAAGATCTTCTGCACGGGCAATGTCGGGCATCTAGACTAAAGAATGACATTGATCTATGGGGTTAAGACCTATTGTCAGAGGGAATTCGTGTTGTGACAACATCAAGATGCTGTGGTACTGTGCTTGAGACACTGTTGGAATGTTAAGGGTGAAATTACACTAATATGCTGATTTGCATCGTCTTATGAAACTTGTGAAAGTGCAATATAATGTATTCAGGAGCACCCATATTCAGTGCTATGTTTCTCATCTGTCGAAAGCTTTCGAACTTGTACTGGTTTATACCAACTTTACATGAAGATATACTTGAATTTACATCACCTTGTTTCAAGAAAATTGATATGCACAGCGCTAATCAATATGGTGCTGCTTTGTGTTCCTGTCAAAAGGAGTACCATTTGAATTAATCCTATGCCTTGTATGTTTTTTGGTTGATGGCATCCAAAAGAATCAAAAGAGAAACTTATGGAAGTTTCTCATACATGTCTTTTTGAGTTTGTAAAACTTAAGCAGCTCCCTCTGTTTTTGTTCCTCAAACGACAATACAGCACCTGACAAAACATAATATACTTAGTATTAATTACAATATGGTACAATATGAAACAATACAATACGACACTCCGCTACAGCTACCAGCAACATTTTGCCGAGTAAGACCTATTTATTATATATCTGAGTTGTATTGAGCACTGAGCAAGATATTGCACTCAGGCTTTTTTCCATAAATGTTCTGTGTAGCACCAAGAGTAAAAAAAGCCGATGGCCTTTTAAAATAAGATAGTTGTTGCATATCCACATGTTTTTTTTTAAAAGACCCTTTAGAAAGATTACAGCCTACCTACATCTGCACAAGTGTTCATTTTCAATAGGCAAGAAAATTTAACCAACTGAGCACGAAGGTATGGCTCGTAATTATGCAGCAATGATTGTTTTGGACTATTCCACCCATTGCAACATCCTCAAAAAACAAAACCACATACAACCAACTTGTTTGGAATCTTAATTGCCTTTATCTTGGCTACTTCTCCTTTTTACCTGCTATCTGAGACAAGCTCTTCTTCAGCTCTCCGCCTCCTCCTATTCATTGCTCCCCCTAGCTCCTTGAAACAACACTATCTGTCAGAGACTAGCCCATATACATGTCCAGAGACAAGCTTTGGACTGGAGCAATTCTTTAGACTGACACTCACTGGAGATACTCAACAGAGATACTCAACTGGGGAAACTCGGCAGAGAAAGTCTACAGAGATGCTGAGCTGATAGAAAGACAGGTCATTCAAAAAGACTAGAACCTACAGGAAAAAGACAAGAGGCGTGAAAGAAAAGATCTCGACAAAACAGAGGAACAGCATAAGCCAAAGCAAAAGCTATGTTCTCCTTCACTGCAAAACTCTCCCGGACAGTTGTAGATAAAGTTGCTCTGGTTTGTGTGAGTTGGTTTGGCTGTGTGTTTACTGCAATCCAAAATTAATGTTTGCCAAGATAGAGTTGGTGTTTCATATTACTATGACTCTTCAGTCTGTATTGTCCACAAGGCTGGAAAGTATCTCCGAGTTAGTTTCTATATATAGCATTATAGCTAAGTCTCTTTTAGCGATCATGTGTGATGAATGACACCATCACCTGAGGTTTCATGAAGGTTGTTTCAGCTCAGGATGCTTCATTTGTAATTAAACAGCATAAGCGCAGATACATGTAGTTCGGTCTGGTGAAAACAATTTTTCAACCGCTGGTAGAAGTGGGTGAACTTAAGTGACAGTTATCAATTATTTTTTCTTCTGTATTTCTTGATCTACGAATCAAAGTTTTGTTTACTTGAACACAGTTATTTGGAAGGTGTCAAATTCAGGTTGCACTGTGCTAGAATCTAAACATTCAATTGAACAGCTTCAAAATTATTTGCAACAGATAAGTTTGATATTATTACCATGAATAAACGTTGCTATTGTATTGTCTGCAGCCCTTACAGTCCCCCTGTTTCCAATGATTAAGGGTTACATATGAAGGTTTTCTATGCTCTACTTTTTCCCAATCTGCTTTGGATTTGCTTGAAGATTAATTGGCTGAAAGAAGCTGATGGATAGAATCTCACTAATCACAGCTGTCTGATTTTGTCTGATGAGAGTCAGAAGGCTCTTTTTGCTTTTGGCGATGACATGAAAATCAAAAGGGCTGCAAGCAGAGCTTGGGATAGAGGGAAGCAAGGAAGCACAATTGATGTTTGTTGCCTAGAAATTCTAAAGAACTGAAGACCTGATACGAATGAAGATAAGGATTGGTGTGAAAGAACACCTCAAGAAGAAGAAATGATGAAATGAATGATGGTGACAAATGAAATGAAAAGTGGAGAAAGTTGTCACATTAAACATGAGAAAGATATATCACAGTGAAATGGATTGATAGATGCATGTCCGCATTATCTGACATTGTCTGCTGCTAAACAGATACACAGAAAAGATTGATCAATAGATGGATAGATCAATCAATAGGCCAATTGATCATACCCGGATGACAAGGAGAGATGCAGAAAAACATTGTCTTGAACATGATAAATCTTCAAATCATTCCACTCTCCAGACACGGACGCAGCAATCTAAGTCGGCAGGGTATAAGTGTTTTGGCTCAGGTGAGCACTTATTTTCTGCAAATGCTGTTTTTCGTCTCAGTGGTCTTGAAGTGTCCAACAACCCCACCCCCTTTCCTTCCTCACATCCTCTGCTTTCATAAAATTATTTTTCTTGGTACAAGTGGAAATTTTGGGCAAGCATCAAACTATCATCATTTTATCCACTAACAGCTTTGTGGATTTGTGGAATCATAACAAACCAGTTTTATGATGTAATAGTTAAATCATGATTAAGAAACTTTCCAAGGCATGTTTAGGACGAAATTGATGTTGCTAATTATCGGTAATAGCACCAAGGCTTTGTTCTAGTCAGGGCTGGCTTTTATGGCCTTATTTGTTATATTTTCCTGGTGGCTTTGCAACGCTTGCCATTTCTCGGGGATTCTGCATGTCTTTAAGAAATCTTGCTTCATTTGGCGTCATATTTCATCTGGTAAGGAGCAACATTTTTATGAAATAAATCTTGTCAAGCTGACACTTGAAAGGTGTATCAGCCTTATAAAAATCTGTTATTCAGATGTGACATGGCCGGAAGTTATCTAGATATTTTGCATTGATGTTGATATTCTAAAAATGACAAATCTATTGTGATTTCAGTTATACAAAAGTGGTTGATTTGAGATCTTTAGAATTTGAAAAAAAAGGAATTATTCGCATGATTAAGTATAGAGATGTTTTATATAAATTTAAAAAATAATTAACGGATAAGTTTGTGGCACACTGCCTCAAAAATGAATAATCTAGACATACTTGTAAAGATATGAACTGTAAGTCTGATATAAAATATGAGTAAGTGTGTAGACTAGTCCTATCTATGTTGTGCATACAATAAATGGATGCTTCTCACCCTTTAGTACATATATGGCATATATTCAAGGCTGCCCTAGCTTCCGTATCAGCATATAGATCTTCTCTGCATTTCCATAAAGAAGCCTGTAAAACGATCCTCGGCACAGGCATCCAGACTAAAGAATGACATTGAGCTATGGGGTTAAAACCTAATGTCAGATGGTATCCGTGTTTCAACGTCTTCAAGATGGCTGCTGTACTGTGTTTGAGACACTGATGGAATATTATGGGTGAAAATACACTTATATAGGCTACAAGATGCACAAACATTGCAGATATGCACTAATACTTGTAACTATTCTGACATAGTTATATCACAGGGAGACCAAACTTTGTATTGTGATGTATTTTCTATCAGTTATGCAACGCAACATGGGCAAGAAAAAAAAATTGTAGTGAGCATTCCTCAAGGTTTCTATGCCATAGCGTTCTTCAGTGTTGGTGATCATTAGGGATACAACTTTTCAATTTTTTTCCCCAAAATCAATTTCCTGTGTCATAGCTGGATGAACTTTTGTATAAAAACCACTGTAGTTAAGTCATTTTTGACCTATCTTCAAAAAAGTTCACCTGTGAACTCATGTTTGTTTTGGCCATTTATTACAGTCAGAAAATGGCAATTTTCCGCCGTTGGAGTACTTTATTTCATCTTATAGCTTTTTGTCTATTGAAGATACTGCAACCAAAGTAATACCAAATTAAAGCATTTGAAATTAGCTTTTCAGTGGGACCATATAAGGCACTTCACATGTGGCATGTTACCTCGTATGAGCTGAATTATGCATTTTCCTTCCAGTTTTATCATTTTTCTGTAGAAAATTTAGTGGATTTGTCAACTCTTTTGCAGATAATTGTGCTATAGCATTATTAGAGGTTGCTGATGAAAAACACAATGCTATATTATTATTTCATGCCACCACATATCAACAAAATTAAATTGGAGTGAGGATGAAACTCACTGATAGCACAGATGCACAGGCTGCGGAAGGATTTTCAAGTGTCAAGAGAGACCTCACCAACCTTTCTTATTAAACTTACACATTTGTCAACATTGAGCCACTGTCCGGACTTTTCTGGTATTGATATGAAATTATGCATGTCTTTTAGTCCTTTACACAACATATGTGTATTAAAACTATCTCTGCAGCATTAAATTGTCAAATTCCAGGAATTCTGCTTCTTTGGCCATGTAAACAATATTCACTCGTGAAATGTGTTCTCAGATGATGTCGGCAACTGCTCATGATGGGTTTATCCATCAAAAAAGTTTTGTTTGAAGTTGTGCAGAAGAACAAAGAGAAATGGAAGAGAAATAGGTCCATTCCCATTAATCTGGAAGTCATGTGCCTGTAGAAAAGAAGTCTGACTGGCCAGCAGAAGCGAAATTGCTCTCAAGAAGCAGGTTGTTTGTGGTACCTGTTTCTTGGGTAGTCAGTTGAAGGCAGAAAAGACGGATTGGCACAATTATCAACTGAGTTTATACAGCTGGGGACAATTAAACTTAACTTTCCAATGATTTTTGAGCAAGTGACGTGATCCAAGCTCGAAAATGTGCTACATTGACATATTAGTGCAAAAAACAAAAATATAAGCCTGTAGCACAATTATTGAATGGCTCATGCACGTGACAATTTTAAGCTGTATTCTATCAAAGTTCAAAGTGGGCTATTTGGCAGGCAAAGCTGCAAGTAAGTGCCTGGATTGCAGTTCTAAATAGTATGTGAGTCAAAGCTGTGATACAGCTGTATGTCACAATTTGTGAATTGTCAGCACCATGTTTTAGAGTGAAATCCATGCACTTTCATGGATCGGGAGCCGGTGGACCGAATCAAGTCACCAAATGTATTATATATTTGTCAAAAATTTATAATAAAACATTATGAACTCCAAGGGTCCTTCCAGAATGGAACTCATGTCATTGGTGATCAAACTGGTGGGAGAAATAATTATCAAGAAGTTTCTGTTCTTTGACGAAAACAAATCTTTCCCTTTCAGGTTTCAGAAGTTCCAAGTATCAGTAAAATTAATGCCAAATGGAATTCCTGAGACATCCTAGCTTTAATGGTCTTTTATCTGAGGTCATATTTGAGGGTAAGACTTCTTGCAGTCTGTCAGTTTATCTCTAATAACTGGACAGACCACTGGATCAATGATCAAATGTATCAAGCTGGAGAGAATGTGAAGCTTTCACAAGCCTTGTATAGTAAGCCTTCTAGCAGGACAATTTGAAGTGCTTGACAATCACTGAAAGCAAGAGCCATCAAAACTAAACATCAGCAGGAATAAAATCAATGTAGTTAACAAACAATTAAGGTCATGAAAGAACTGCCACCAAATGCAAAAACTAAGGAAATTTGCGATTGCACTTCACTCTTACTTAGACTTGTTGTAGCTTAAAAAATCCATATTTTGCAACCTTCCTCTCTATGAATTGCTTTATAATTGGATTGAAATATAAAGTGTAGCACTTTTAGTTACTAAAAGTTATATGGTTCCAAAATATAAGCCATTTCATCAATGATCCAACTACATTTACATTTTGGAAAATGCGCCAAATTGACACAAAATGCAAAAATTTCAATGAGAGTCATGGGTGAACTTTTTTGATCAAATACCAAAAAGACATTGATTTTCAGTGTTTTCTAGCAAAAGCTCATCACAATATGATACAGGGTTGTGACATTGCAAAAAAGTTGTACCCCTAGTGATCATCCTTTGATGATGACTGCTGAGAAGGGATGTTTTCAGTGACATGCACCAGCAAAAAATGATGGATACAACCCGCTTCCATCTAACCAAACTGACTTCCAAGATTGAGAGTCAAACCAATGATATTCAATCCATTTTCCCATCCATCAGAAGCTCTTTAGCTTGTGTTACTTGTTGCTATAGTCATTATCAACTTTACGTACAATTTTTCTTGCATTTACTTTATTTGGCTTCAAGCCAGTGCATATATCAAGGGGTGCTCATCTGCATTCCACTGGTTTGAAGTCTCTCCAGAAGGAAAGAGAATTGAACAAGTTCTTTGCCCTTGATTTTTTTGCCTATATGAGAAAAAGATGAGACTCGCTAGTCCTGCATTTGAGAAAATAATGCTTAGCATAAAAATTTACCACAAAACTGAATGGTTTCATCTCATAGAAATTCTGCAAACGGTATTGACATGGCTTATGGAAGCCAGAACGAATAAAAGACAAATAAAAAAGAAATTTCAGGTCCCTCGGAGTTTGCACACATTCAGCAACTCCCTTAATTACTAGGTTCCAGATATTACAATACCTGATAATGTGTATATATACTGTACATAACTTTCATTAAAATTCAATTCAATGTCAGAAAGAAACAATGCAAAATTGCAGCAACATTTTGCAGAGAGCCTTTTTATCCAGGTTGAGCACTGAGCAAGATAAAGTATTCAGGCTTAGTTCGATGAATGGTCAGTGTTTCACCAACAGTAGAAAGCGAACAAGTTATCACAATAATTTAGTCTTTGCATATATCCACGTATCAAGAGGGACTAGCAGGCCAGCCATCACCATGGTGTTAATGGACAAAGGCACAATATGTTACCCTTGGCAATCTCAGTCTGGTACTTTAGAAAATTTACATAGCTATTAATGCAAGTGTGATATGTATACACAGTACTTTGTCTTGCAAGCTATGCTGCTAGAGCCATTGATATGCATTTAATCTGTCATCACTTGACACTTTAAGTAATCCAGTGTTACTTCGATATATGCTATTGGGTTCTGTCCTTCCAGAAATTCCAAATAGGTGTTTAAATTACATTCATTTCAATACTGCCATTATGAAACAGCCTAGGAAACCCATTTTGCAGGTGATGTAGCGACAACTACCCATCTTTACTACATGACCGTTTCCAAAACTTCATGAGAGATGTACGGTTGGATGATAGTGGCTTTTTGTCCTATGTTTATGCACTTGGTAGGCTAATTAGGACAGGAGGATGACACAGCAATGAGATGGAGGATGATTCAAACACCTTTCCAACACAGGCCCAGGTGACCCGACAAGAGCTGGATTTGATCCCTGGACCCAGAGATTGGCAGCCTAGCATGCTACCACTAAACCGACTCTCCCTCCAACATCATAAGAGAGCAATAAACTTAGGTAATCCATTGCAGGTCAATCGCGATGTCTGAATTTGCAAGCCAAAACTTGCTGTCTGATTCTACTCAGTCTGCTCTCGTGGCTTACTCACTAAATCTACCCACTCAGGCCAGTGGCCACTGACTGAGACCACTCACGGAGACCACAAGCCAGACAGCTTCCTGGTCAATGTAGGCCATTAGCTGCTCTATCTGTGTGGTCTTTGATTGGCTCTCCTTTGGGTCTGAAGAAGGCATGTCAGGGAAATAGGGGATAAGGTCATAAATGGCACATCGGGCGATTGGCCAAGCCTTTGATGACTACCCAAGTCTTTACCGATAAAAGGGCAGTGGAGCCTCAATTAACAACCTCATGAATAGAGCAGGACCTATGACATAATCTCAGACACAGACGATTACATAATTCTCATGTAAACATAACTGATTGATGTCAATTTCTTATACTTTTTCTTTGACGTCAAAGAAGAGTTTGGAAGGCAATTTTCTCACTGATCACATTTGAGCAATGGTCCTTTTTGGCACAATCTTGGATAATCACTTGGTAGTATGGTGGTCATCTTTTGAAGTGGAATACAATACATGAATGAAAAGTCATACAGAAGACTTCAATATGAGGTATCATTTTATTGATCACATTGAAGTCTTTCATTCAATTGAAGCACATACATGTATGTCCTGTGTGTTGGCGTCGGTGGGATGATCAAGACTTGCTGATCAGCAATATTTAAAAGACCTGTGAACAAGATTGTGGGACTGAAAGTATACAAGGCTCAAAATAATGAATCAATTTAATATTCCATATTGATAATTAGCTTTTTTGCTGAAATGCCTGTTTTGAAAAATGGCATTCTTGATAGAAACCTCCCAAGCCATTCCATGTTTACAAAGCAGCACTGATTACAGGTCAACCCTTGCTTTATGAATGACTTAGAAAGGGCCTTAGCATGTGTAAGTGCTACATACTTAGGCTCATATTATCCCTTAAGGAGTAGTCCATGTACATATTTATGAGATCAAAAGAGCTGCGGGAGTGCTCTATGAATAGGTATTCTCGACTGATAAAATAGGCAAGAACATGGGATTTCTTAATCATTCAAACATTAAATCTGTCAATCAATCAATTTATCCTTCTATCTATCTGTTAATTTATCAATTCCTATATCTATTATCTAATCTATTGGTCTGTCTTCATATATCTTGGTCTTCGGTCTGTGATATGTCACTTATTTGTTGCCCATATTTTTGGTATGTGTCACCATCTTTCATTTCATTTGTCACCATCATTCATTCCTGTGGGATGATGATTTTCTTTCAAAGCAATGTTCCATATCACATTCAGTTCTCTTTGTCTATATTAATATCAACCCTTCTTGCTTCCTAAGAATTCCTTACCAACAAACAGGGCCGACATCCATGTGTCTGCCTGTTTCTCTCTGTCAAATCCTCTACTTGAGACCCATTTAATCTTTATTACGTCTACAAAACAAATCTCTGCTAAAATTTGAAAAACTTAGAAGTACATCAGTGACATTTCAAAAAGACTCTGAATAAGACATACCAGCTTTGAGTATGGGCATGACTCAGCTGCAAGAGGCAGTCAAGCTTAAACACTAGACAAAAACTACAGATAAAGTTTCTTTCAGCAGAAGTTTGAAAGTTTTGATGTGATGTTGTCAGTTAGATTAGACATTAAAGTTATGTGTGTTGGTGTACCCTGTAATTTACTCACCTACATGATATGGCCAATTGCCCAGGAACACGAATATGGATACCATGAAAGTTATGTGTTTCATCGATTCTCCACCAGGGTACTTATTACTAGTCGGCTGGAGCTCATCACACGAAGACCTGTAGACTGAAAGCCAGACAGAGAAGTGCAATTGCAATGCCAATGAAGTAAATCTGCTTGTATTCTCTCAAACGTCGATTCTAATCAAGTATTTAGCAAAGAATATTGATTAAATGTTTATATTAAAATAGAGTTGCTTCTGTAAGAATGCTGATTGTCAAAAATATAGATGAATATAGATGAAGAAAATTTATAATGGGGAAGATAGTTGATTAGTAACAGATAGATAGCTTTGTTGTCAATGTGTGCATATTTGCTTAGGTTTGAAAGACGCTTGTGGAAGATTACAGTCCACCTAGCACTCCTCCTTTTCTTAACCACCTCCTCCTGTTCTTTACCCCCTCCTCCTTTTCTTTACCCCCTCCTTCTTTTCTTCACCACCTCCTCCTGTTCTTTACCCCCTCCTCCTTTCTTTACCCCTCCTCCCTTTCTTTACCCCCTCCTCCTTTTCCTTACCCCCTCCTTCCTTTCTTCACCCCCTCCTCCTTTTCTTTACCACCCCCTCTTTCTCTTGTTCCCCTCCAGCTCCTTGAAACAACACTATCTGTCAGAGACAAGCCCATATACATGTCTAGAGACAAGCTTTGGACTGGAGCAATGCTTTTGACTGACACTCACTGGAGATGCTCAACAGAGATACTAGACTGGAGAATCTTGGCAGAGAAAGTCTACAGAGATGCTGAGCTGATAGAATGACTGGTTGTTCGAAAAGACTTGTACCTACAGGAAAAAGACAATAGGTGTGAAAGAAAAGATCTCAAAAGACAAGGCGAACAGCAAAAGCCTAGGCAAAAGCTATGTTCTTCTTCACTGCCAAACTCCCTCGGACAGTTGTAGATAAAGTTGCTCTGGTTTGTGTGAGTTGGCTTGTCAGAGTGTTTGCTGCAGTCTAAACTTAATGTTTGCCCAGATAGAGTTGATGTTTTCTAACCATAACTCAAAGTCTGTTGGTCCAAAAGGTATAAAAATATCTTGTAGTTGTATCTATGGTTAGACTAAGTCTTTTTGATGATGACACAATTTGGCTCAATCTATTTTTGAGAGAGATTGTACCTCAGCAAAATAATGTGACATTTCTGATTATGTTTTGATGGTAAAAAGTAAGCTAATATTTTGCTTCCATACAAGCTCCTTCATTTACATTCATATGCTGCCTCTTATAAATGTACGTGAAAAAGGTATTCTGTAGCCACGATCAAAACTGTAAATATAAGGATGAGCAGGACATAACATTCCTCATATTTCATTTATTGATATTTTATGTAAAAAGATTTATCACAAATGTCCTAATCTCAATTTCAGATAACTGTTAAAATTTGATAAAGAATTTAGTTAATCATGTTTGTGAAGACATCAGATTTAACAACCAAGAAAACCATATATCACAACTTGATAATTTTAATTTCTATGGTTCATTATTCTAGAAGATTTACAGCATCAGTTCCAAGAGCCTTTTAAATCTTCATCATTTCATTTAGGAGATTTGAAATAGAAGACAATTTCAGTAATTGTTAATTATCATGTCAAGATTTGCATTAAGACTACTTTTACCTCACATGTGTAGAACAATATGGTAGAATACTTTGATCTGGTGAGACTACTTTAATCTGGTGAGACTGGTGATAGCATGCCCGTTATTTATAATACTACCTGGATGGTCCCTTGGTAGTCAAACATTGCCTGCTGTATTGCATTCCCCTGTTTGATTCAGTGAGGAATAAGTTCATTGGATGCAGCTCAGCCAAATTTTACACATGACTTGATCAGTTGCCATCTGGCCAGACAATTAATGGGAAGCCACAAATTTGCAATTTGATAGTTGAGGTGCCTGCTGGGCAACTAATGGTGAAAAAGTGGGAAAATCAATTCTTCTCCTTACGGCTGTAAATCTTCAACCTGATGGGCATTTATTTGAGCATTGTTAGCACAGTGAAAATCTGCCAGACACAACTATGTCGTTATTTAAAGGAGTAAGTATAAATTATTTAAGAAATCAAACAGAGTGTGGTTAGTGCACTCTTAATTTGTATTCCACACTGATGATGATATGAACAAAGACATTGCAAAGTCAGTATGGCATCACAAGGAACGGTGGACACGACAAGTCGACAACACAAACTATTTATTAGTTTCATCTATTCTCTATCGTTGGTGTATGATATTCCATGATTGTTACCCACAACATATTTTTATGTCGTAATAAAATGGGTAATTCATTTTAAAAATTATCAATGTCATTCATTCATTTTCCGGATGCTTTCCTTTTCAAATAAATTTCTACATCATTCATTTTCTGTATAATTATCAGGTCTAAAACTTCTGTAACATTTCTCACCAAAAAATGTCATGGCATCAACTTAGCTTACCATCTATACTACTTAACAACTTTTTCATTTTCATTTCAGTGTCCAAGGCATTAGGGAATTTTCATACTTATACACTAACCCCATACAAATTCAGGCTGATATGATTAGCAAGACTGATATTTTGATCAATTAATCATCAGGATAGCGAAACAGATTGCAGAAGAGTGAAGTGTTGAAAACCTGCTCCCTGCTTGAAACCAGCTCTATTATTGTTAAACTTCACCTACACATAGGTGAAGTTTCTTGTAATCGGTATTATTTATTATTTATTCAAACTCATCGGAGAGTTTTCAAAAAATTCATGTACATAGCCTACAATAATCTAAGAACGCGTTTTTTTAATATTTGACCTTGACCTATTTTTCAAGGTCACAGAGCCTTTTAAAGTCGGATTTTGCAATATTTGAAATGCATGTACCTCATCCGGTTACTACTGGTTTTCATTTTCCTGCACATGTTGACCTACTTTCATGAAAGTAGGTCAAGGTCACATTGTACAAAGTCCATTTTTATGGTTGGAGGTCTATCGCGGGATCTCAGAATCCGTAAGTCGTAGAGTCATTCCGATGGTGCCAAAACGTGCTCAAAGTCACGGGACATCTGCCCGACCCTTTATTTTTCATCGGCAGTACCGGTTCTTGAGTTACGTAACTTTAAAGTCATACCGCGTCACCAAAACCGGTGACCTTGAGAATTTTACCTTGAAATATCGATGTTAGCTCATAACATGTCATAGTAAACCCCCCCAAACATACACCTAATAAGCCCATACTGACCTTTAAATTTGACCTTGACCTCATTTTTCAAGGTCATTCGACCCGAACAAGTTTGAAAAGTTGCCATTTTCAACAATTTTTTTTACCATGTTATTTTTAAGATATCAGCATGATTCACAGGTGACAGATGAACATTGGCCTGTTTATTCCTAATATCTAATCATATTTTTAGTACCTCCTTCGCCGGATTTATGAAAAATTTTTTAATATTGCTAACCGACAAAGCTTAAAAAATGACACATTTCCGCGTTTTTGACAAGGAAATATTGATTGTACAGGGTTACAATGCATGGCTGACCCCCCTTTTTCATACAATGCCATTATGAAAATCATATTTATTTTGACCTAGAAAATGTTTTTCAAGGTCAAACTCAAGGTCAAACATGTCAAAAAAATTTTACATTTTTGACATTTCATATTTTTTAACAAAGAAGGAATCTAGATATTGTTACAAAAATGGTAGACACACTTGCTACAATACTCTAGAGGCTTCTTGTAAATTTACAAGGTCCTCGGATTGACTTACGTTGCACAGTAAAGGTCAAAAGGTCAAAAAAAGAGGGAAAAATTTATGATTTTTTTTCACATTTCTCAAAGATAGCATAATTTCAAACGACCGTAGCTCCGGTGCTAATTAAGATAGAGAGAATCTGAAAACAGATTCGGAAAGGCCAAATTCTCCTCTAGTTTTCATTTTCTGAACATTTTGTCGTAGCTCCGACGGTTAAAAAGATCGCCGGACCCTGAAAATTTCATGTTTTTTGTCTAATTTTCACAATATATTATTATTTCGAAATGGAAGGAATCATCCTTTTTTGATCAACCTGCCTGGACCTATTTGTAACATCTGTTTACATAATCCTGGCAAATTACGTATGTTTTCATTGAACCGTTTTGGTTATACAGTGATTTTAAATTAAAAACTACATTTTTTCAGGTATTAAAGTTCATATTACTGAATTGTACCATAATACAATCTGCGATAAGTCCGGTTCTAATTAAGATACAGAGAATCTGTAAACAGATTTGAAAAGGCCAAATTCTCCTCTAGTTTTCATCTTCTGAACATTTTGTCGTAGCTATAACGGTTTAAAAGATCGCCGGACCCTGAAAATTTCATGTATTTCTGATGGTCAAAGAGATCACATGACGCTGAAAAATCAATGTTCTCAGAAATCGCAGAAGATGTACTGGTGGATGTACTGGTTCATGTATTGGTTCATGTATTGGTTCATGTACTGGTTCATGTACTGGTTACTGAATGGTTCATGCACTGGTTCATCTACTGGTTTATGTACTCGTTTTTGTGCATACTTGCATGTACTCAATGTACAGGAAACATTCTTGTATTCTTGTCTGTATGCATGTTACATAATTATGTCTTTGCCTCTAAATAGCCCACACTGGTGCTGATGGGGCGTAAAACACAAACTCACACACACACATACATAATTATGTCTGATTCCTGTGTACTTTTCCATGTACCTTTTACTTGCTCATCTACTTGTGTCTGTTCGAGTTACTGGTACCACAGTAGGTGAAGTTTTGTTACCGCTCGCGGTTACGTCTACTAGTTATCATTGGGATTGTCTGTTACAGCATAAGGGCACAGGGATGGGGGGGGGTGTTGAGGGAGGAACACTCTAGTAACCAGAGGCAGTTGCAAAACAGACAACTAATAAGCGCCAAAAATTCTAAGCTTTAAAATACAACACTATAGAACCATTCTGGTATCCTTATTCATGTTCTGCTTCAGAAGGCTATAAGGTGGAGGCAGGAGAATTACAGGGCATGCAGCCACACTTAACTTTAATGTCTAATCTGACTGACAACATCACATGAAAAGTTTTAAACTTCTGCTGTGATGAAAGAAAGTTCATCTCGGATTTCTGTCTAGTGTTTAAGCTTGGCTGCCTCATTACCATAGCTAAAGCTGGCATTTCAGATTCAAAGGAATTTTTGAAAGTAACTGATATATATGTCTATGCAGCCCACATGAATCTGAAGTTACTGCTGTGTAATGTAGACTTAGGAAATTTGCAGGGAAGAAATTGTTCATGATTCAAGTACATTGTTTTCTAATAGTTTTTAAGAGATGTGTTCTATATAGGTACTGAAAAGCATCAGTAGTAAGATTTTTATTTGTGAGATTATTCTTAACCGCACTTCTAAGACAAACCAAAAATCGGGCCAAACAAAAGGCGCAAGTCTCAGAATCAGGGCGGACGCCCAATTCCATCTTTTTATTTATTCAATCTATCAAGACGTCAGATGCCTAGAATAATCAATCATGCATGAAGCTGATCAATATACAGCTATTTCCTAATTGGTTTTTGTTCAGGTATGTGTTAGTTCAATTATTTATGAGACTGCAGCTGTTTCTGTGAATCTTGGGTTTGAAATGGCTTGTCCAGAAGAACATGCATAGTAATGCCGTACTATTAGAAGTTAAAGATACCAAGACCAGACATAATTCATAGCGCCTCGAAATGATTGGCCAAACAGATTTTCTGCCTACAGATACAAAATATTCAGTTTACCCACATTTTTATGCTAAACAGGAACTTCTTAGTTACAACAGTTTAAATAAATAAAAACGAGATTTGCCCGTTTCCAGCTTGTTGCATAGTAGATTAAGTTTTGTTTATCTGATATAATAGGTTATTGTAACAATAAGAACCAATCTGTCTGAGCCAAAAAGCTGCAAAGCAGGTCGAAAGAAGACAGTTGTTTTCAAAATTGCAAATTCTATAAATATCAAAATCATAACATAGAAATTTGAATATTGTTGGCATGGCAAATCCATGTTATAAGTAAGCAAATGATGGGCATAAAGTCTTTGTCACTCTATCTACTTGGAAATACACCACAAGTTAATGGTAATGCTGCAGTCGATACTGCTGATACAGCGGACATGTTTTCTTAATCATTTTCATTATAAAAAATGCCTCACTGGCCAACTGTAGTGCTTCACCTACACATGAGAGATGACAACTAAAATAAGAGAAACATGAAACATTAATTTTAGAAGAACAAATATCAGTTTAAAAAAAAAAGAGTCTGGAACTGTCAGGATGATAAATATGGTTTCATTTGGATTAGTTTTTTGTGTAAAATGCTCCCAATTTTCTTAGCCACTGAATAAAAATAATACCAGCAACTCGCCTAGCAGACAGGCAGTGCTGACTTCATGACAGCATAACCAAATTGTAACATTATACTGCGCACTGACAATATGTCGATAGTACATACAGTTCCACGCGGAAGGAAATGACTGAATTATTAGCACACCGTACTTCCTGTCTTAATGCACCAGTGAACAACAAAGTAAAAGGAATCACTGATCTTCCTCCACATATATGATAATAGAAATAAGTGCATGTTTGATTAAAGGGTGTTTATATCAATGATGCCAGAAATAGAAATGCACTAAATATAGCCTAATCCCTAAGCTGTCCCCATTGGTGCCTGTTAAAAAAGCACAGCTGAAACCGCAGGCAAGAAGTGATGCTGATGCGGCTCTAAGTCGAGAAACTAGTGTAGAGATTTTTTTGCGGTTAGATTGACAAAAATCATGTGGGGATCACTGAAAATATAAATAATTATAGACTTCTTTTCCACATGGGATAAATCCTGGTCCGTTGCGGTGAGTCAATTTATCTTGCACATGGCTTGAAGGAGAATTGGGGCTTTACTTATGTCCTTTTGATGCACTTGGTAGGCTAATCAGGACAGTAGGATGATATACATAAATGAGACAAAGGATGATTGAAACTGCTATCTTTCATAAGTCCAGGTACCCAGCCAGCATGGGAATCAAAACCGGAACCCAGCGATTGGCAGCCCAGTGCACAACGAACAGAGCAAACACTCCCCATACAAATGGTTTGTTTGTAAGCAATGTGTCGATGAATGACATCAAGAAAAAGGAGCTGAACCGGCTGCACTAACCTTATTCCTCACAATTTTTTTTACAAAAGTTATAATTAGGGATCTTAGACCCCATGTAATGTGATTTTTGATTTTAAGAAGTAAATGGTGCGATTGGACTTTTCGCAATGATTTTGCTTAATATAGTTTCTGAACTTTCGCCATTTTGACATTCCAAATCTAACTTGGCAATGCAATAAGGAAATGAAATTTGATTTTCATAATCATCATTAATCAAATTTGATAATCACATTGGTTGAGGCTGAAATTAAGAATGAAGATGTGATGGAATCAACACATTTTCAAAATGTATTAGTTTTATAAACACGCACGGCTGTTGAGAAATGAGTATCCTCCCAAATGTAACCATTCTGATATTTGTATAATCGAACCATCATTTCTTCATTTTTAGAAGAATTATCAGTGGAGACTGGAGAGAAAGCGCACACGAGAGATCTCTCTGTGCATGCGGGGGCCATCCTATATTGTGTCTATGCTATGCAAGGAAAAGATCCCATCCCAGGGGGGGGGGGGGCACTCACATTGAAGTCATACTTTGAAATTGCAATCATTCAATATCTAATTTGCTTTGAACTGTTAGGTGTCATTCTTAATTGCAATTTCGTTTTCACACCTTTTCTGATGACTTTTTCTCTTTGATGTCAATAAAATAGGCTATAAGACCTATATAATAACCTTACCATAGGGTATGAAATTCGGGCTCTAAAAACCTGACCATAGGGTATGACTTTCGGAACGCGTGCCACACATCCGTATCAAAATTTGGCCGAGTACCCCCCCCCCGGGGATCCCATCCACATTACATGTAATTTGTTTTGACTTCTGCCTTTCCATCTCCTTGTAGCCAATCCTGGTGAGACGCAAAAATGGCCAATAAATGGCTGCACTGCACCGAACTACCTACAGGTATACATTTAGCTATCAATATTTGCCTTGAGGGCTTCATGGTATTTTAAGAATTGGGACATCTTACTCATAATTATGCACTAAACTGCACTGCATTACCCCAATGTAATACCCTCAATATGGCACTTTGCAATATCTTAGCTTAGTAATCGTGTTTTTAATCTGGGTCTAAACAGGATGAGCAGTTAAGTACTAGGGTCATGGAGTGCAAAGCCCTGCTTCGGGGGGCCTGGTTGCTTTGATTTCAAGGGCTTAGAACACTGTAATGGGGTCAATGAACTGAACATAGTGGCACATCCAGGAAGGTGCTGAGATATGAGACAGCCTGGATTCATGGTTCCAGGTTCAGGCTGGTAGGAAGTTGGTGGAAGCTGACTGGTGTTGTAAGGGACTGAATATTCTCTAAATATTCTAAGACAGTGAAGGGACTGTAATAAGGGTTTTGTTGAAAGAGAACCTGGGTTTGTTGGTTTACAGCAGATATAGAAGGTATGTGGGGTATTTCTTCTATGTGGATGTGAATTTAATAAAGATTATAAAATTCCTTCTTGTCGTTTTCTTCATAGTACAATTGTAAAACGCTGTGCAATTTTCATCTTGATGCTCCACACAAACAATTATGGTGCACGAATATATTCAAAGGAAAATTGATATTTATAAATTCAAGTTTCCTCATCTGTAAAAGAAACAAGATAACATCCTCTCCTCTCTGTGTGGCCTGGTGTTGGGCTACGCTGATAACAGTTCTGGATTTTGGGGTGGCAATTGGAAAATTAATTATCCCTCCAGTGTGACAAACATATTTCAGCAGATCGAGATAATTCAAAGAAATTGAACTTATGTTTGAATGTTTAATTGTTGTCTGTTTGTCCTTTCAATTATATGTTCTTTTGTAGAACATCCAAGAAAATTAATTAAATCACATATTTATCATGCCAAAAAGAATAACTGACAAAGGAATGAGAACATAAATGAAACAACAGTGATTCTTGAGCCAGTTGGTATGGTGAGTGCAAACAAACTCTATATAACAAAGCATGGAGAAACTCTGTAATGGTTCAGGCCTCACAAATAACACAAGTTATTGAGATTATCTCAACCAAATGAAACAATGAACATGAAACAAAGCATGAAATGAATGTAATACACTGACCCGCTAAATCTGATGAAATCGGGCAGTATAAATGCAAATAGGTTCTCATAACATAAAGCTAACGAACCATTAACAAGATTACTCATGAATACTATTACCAAATCAGAAAATTCCTGGAAAAATCTGAGTGCATAAACCTTCATCTAGATTCAAGCAACACAATAATTAAGATTGTGATAATGCAGGGTGTAGAGCACATGACATAATTATTGTCCCAAATGTGGTCATATCAATATCTGAAGGCTTTAGGAGGCATCAATCAGATAATCAGGGGGAAGGGGCTTGGAGTCTTCCTCAACTTGAAATGATTTATTTCATGGTAACTAGAACAGTAATTATTATCCAACGGCCTCAACAATTAAATTTTGTCTATAAATCAAACAAAAGCGTGTTACAAAATACCACTACAAGAAATGTAGGTATTTCAAGACTGGCCAGAAAGAATTTATATATATCACTTAAACTGGACAAGAAATTATCTCTTTTTAAAAAACTATCAACCCTCCTTCCCCAGACTGCTAGTGGTAGACCCTTAAAATAGATAGCACTAGTTAGAGAAAATCTCAACCAAGCGAAACAATGAACATGAAACAAAGCATGAAATGAATGTAATACACTGACCTGCTAAATCGGATGGAATCGGGCAGTGCAAATGCAAATAGGTCCTTATAACATGAAGCTAATGAAGCATTAACAAGATTACTCATGAATACCATTACCAAATCTACAGGAAATCCTGAATAAATCTGAGTGCATAAACCTTCTTCTAGATTCAAACAACACAATAATTAAGATTATGATAATGCAGAGTGTAAAGCACATGACATAATTATTGTCCTTAACTCTGTCATAAACGAGTATCAATGAGGTTACTCATGAATACTAGAACCAAATCAGAAAATTCCTGGATAAATCTAAGTGCATAAACCTTCATCTAGATTAATATGACACAAATAATTACCGTTATTAAGAACATGATAATACAGAATACAAGGCGTATGACATAATTATTGTCCCAAACGAGGTCATATCCATATCTGAAGGCTGAGGTTAGGCTGAGGAAATAGCAGAAATGGGTTCACCACATCAAACAGAGGTACCGGTATACACTACAACTATACTATCTATGTAGGTATAATGTAAATGTAAATGTAGGATGTTTTATACTTCATTACACTGATGATGTGTCTCAACAGACTTTACAATTTCGCCCTTGGCAGGCCTGTTCATGCATGAGCCTTTCTCAACTCCCCAGGGAGTATACAACCAGGCAGCCATTTCCAGTGCACACAATACTAAGTCACCCTACAATCGCCATCACTGCCTATAGCCAAGTACCCATTTACACCTGGGTGAAGTGAAGCAAAGAGTTATGGAGAATCTGTTCAGTGCTCAGTTCCTCCATGCCATGGTTGGAAGTCGAACCCGCAACGTCTCAGGACGCAGTTACCAGGCGAACACCATATCCACTAGGGGGCACATCATGTGCCCCTCCATATTGGACCTGTGCCCCCCCCCCCCGGTGCCTCCCCAGATGAATTTTCACACTCTTCTGGCTAAAATATCAATAGAATAGTGGGTGCCCCCCCCAAAAATTGCCCCCCCAGTTGCGCATGTATGTTAGAATGCTAAATGGACTGCCCATGCAGTGCCTACACGTGGATTCAATAAATGTATGTAGTCTTTCTAATTCAATTAAGCTAAAGGTGTGCTCCTTCACTAAGGCACCCTGTGCAAGTGTGCATTGTACATATGTAACAGAAAAATGAACCAATCTTATTATATATCATTCAATTATTCAAGCAATCATTCAGTCAATCTGTCAATCAGTCAGTCAATTAATCAACTAATCAACCCACCAACCATTCAAACTATCAAGCATTCAATCAAAGAGTTAATCAATTAATTTGGTAATCTATCTGTCTATCTATTATCTATATATCCATCTAGCTATCCATCTGTCCATCTATCAATCTATCTAATAGCTATCTGGTTATTTATCAATCAATCAGCAGCTGGTTGGCAGAGTGGTTAAGGTGCCTGCCTGCTCCGCTGAAAGTCTTTGCCTGCCTGGGTTCGAACCCTGGTTGGGGAACCCGAAATTTGCAGTGGACCTTTACGAATCAGTTAAATTGTATCAGTGTCTTTGCTGGGCAAGTAAAGGATCGTTCACATGGATAAGTGTGTAACACGTTGAGAACTCCATAACTCCATCTGATTCAATTGACCCTCATGAGTGCGAAGAACTGGGCTTAGGTGGCTGCACTTACCATCTATCTATCTATTCATCTATCTATCTATCCATGCATCTATCTATCTATTCATTCATATATCGATCAATTTACCTTATAGGCTATATTCTCACAATTAAAATAACACTATTCTTTGCAAAGTAACAAATTGATGATGCTGTTTCAGAGTCTGGGAAGTTCCAAATCATTTGACAGACTGTTGTCTCAACTTTTCCGACAATGTTACCGTGTAATTGCGCATGGGAAAATCGAATACTAAAAATGTTCTTGACATATATTCAATTTGCTACATGTGCCATTTTCCATGAATTTACCTTTTGGCAAAAAGCGAAATCATGTTTTGGTCATGAAGTACTCTTCTAATGGGGATCTGCACATCGTCATACTCCAATATGGCCCCCATATGTAACATCCTGCATTCAGGCAGACTGGTGGTCCGTTGCTTTAGTGTTTAATGATGTCTATGATGGGATCATAAAAGATTCCTGGAATCGTTTACAGGTAAATATGAGTCAGAACTTACTTTGCATTAGTGACTATTTCATTTAATGACACAATTAGGTTTAATCCAGTTTTTTCAATGTAAAAAACATAGAATTTTGACCACAACACATTGATTAGCATTTCTATACCCTGTCTGCATTGGATGTGAGGTCAAACCCCTGTCTGGCCAATTCCAGAGGATGACACTAGGTGATTGGTATGATTGTCATTCAGTATGCATGGGAAGACTTATCTGGAAAGGGAGGGGCTGGGTTCTACATAAAATCATACCGTGCATTATTGTTATAATATACAATAACCATAAAAAATTCAAAGTCTGCATTAAGCTGATCAATATTACTCTTACAAAGTTTTTTGAAAGGATGTAAGATAAGTTGATAGCTTCTGACATTAGCTGAAGCGACTAAGCCTAAGACAAAAGGCGAGATGGAGGATCCCGGAAGACGGTGGACCTCAGATAGGAGCTGATCGCACCCTAACAGAAGGTGTATCCTTCTTATATCTCAAGGTAATTTTAGCTACAAAAAAGAGTGTATAAATGAGCTGGAAATTGGGAGTCCAAAAGTATGCTGCTTTGATACCAATCATGACGGTATTCAAATACAGTGTAGATAGCCGATAGATAGAAAGATAGATCGGTATGGTCGGTGCAGTTATCTAAGCCCAGATCTGAACCCTCACAACGCTTGATTGATGAGATTGAAAAAGAGAGTGCATGGGAGCCCTCAACATATTATAAATGTACCTGATGTGAGCTTTTATTTGTTCAGCACAGACACTGATTGTCTGATGCAAGGGGCCTTCAATTTTTACATGTCATCCAAATGAAATACAGTTGGGATTTTGCTTTTGATAGAGAACTATTTAAAGCCTTTTTGGGTTCCCGGCCCACTGGGAGTAGGCAGATTTTGAACTCACACAAAGACTCTCATCAGAGCAGGCCTGAACCATGAGTCTACTCATCAGCTACCTTATGCTTCAAGAGATTTTACCATTGTTCAGGAATGGGACTCAGGACCTTTGAACAACAGATAAAGAAATGATACTAAGTGACATACACTAATGGCTTGGTTATGATTTCCAGCAGTAACTTCCCATATAGTATACATGAATTGTGCTCACACCAAATCTTTAACACCAGTACAGGGGGCCCAAAGGCAGCAGTCAATGAACTTTTTTGGCCTCCTCGCAAACTATTCTCTTCATACATTGGAATAGAAGTTATAGAACCATTCTCACAAGTCAAGAGTCTGTCACTGTGAGCTGCCCAGCTCGGATGCCCAGAGGCACGAAAGGCTCGGATATTATGAGAATATAATTGAACATAATAACTGTGAGCCAGCCTAATGGCATGGAGGATTGAATTAAATTCTTTTCAGTTCTGAATTGAAAATTGTCTATTTCTGAGAATATCTTAATAGTAGAGCAGCTGGAGACCGATTTCCAGGATGAACCCCGCTCGGAAGTACAACAGCAAGTTTCACATACCAAAATGTGCGGAAAATTCTCTAGTTTTAGGAAATGATAGTAAGAAAGGCTGATTTTGTGTGCGAACTTGGCAGTACAGGTTTCCATGGCAACGGATTTAGAAAAATGATTTAAAGAATTGTTTTAGTAAATACTGCATAAAACAGAGACAATTAGTGATAAATGCAATCTGACTTCACATTATGGTGAATTAGAGAATGGGTGAGCAGACTGAGAAAACCATTGACACCCATTGTTTATATGGTTGCCATGACAACCAGGAATTCTTAAAAACAGTTCATTTTTTTCTGAAAGTCAATGATAACTTCTCTAAAACTAAGGAAACTTACATAGTTTTAGGATTTCAATTACATGCACATGAAAGCCCTTTTTCTCGGCTTTCTGACGATGTCTTTCTTTTCTCTGTCGGTTTAATATCCTAGACACAAAGTGTTACCGAAGTAACCAAAGTAAACAAATTTGAATCCACCAGTAAGCTCACAATTTCCGCAGTATAGAAGAACAAGCAATTCAATTCAAACTTTCTGTCATCAGAGGGTGATCCATGTGTGAGGGATACTTTAAAAATGTTAAAATTATTAACTGATGATCAAATTGGTTGCCATGGAAACAATCAAATCGGCAAAAATACGCCATTTTGAGAAAAGAACCTTGTGATTCTGAGTTTGTGTATCTTTTTGCATGAAGAAATATTGAAAAATTTGTGTATGGAAAATTTATCATTAAAAAATTTGAATTTCACTTAGTTACCAAGGTTCAGCATTTGTTTATAACCTTAGCAACTGATAAATAGTTAAATTTTGGTGGTATTGGCATGCCTCAGTCTGGACAGCTCAGACATATTTCTTGTCACATTTGATCAGAGATTTACTGTTTGGTGTTCTGTAACACCACTACATCATTTTTGAAGAGAGATTCACCTCCAATTGGGTTATCCAATATTTTTAGTGGACCTTGATGAGCTAAATCCCCGCTGGATGTCGTGTGGATGAAATGCTAAATAGGTGGCCCCTTGAATCAGTGCATGTCTGTGCTGGGTTATCAAAAGGTCCCTCACACCGGATTGAGGACTCCTACACTCTCTCAACCATCTGATCAAGCAGCCCTCATGGACTTATATCTATCTACATGTATGTATCTATCAGTTTACTTTCCATATAGTCAAGCGAATGTTTAGTCTCACTATCATTCAAGCTGCAACTACCAATGAACTGTGCTGCCTTAAAAGTGTTGCCTGTGCAGTAAGTGTTTTTCGCATCTTCTTTGGTTCAATTTCAAGGGAATTCAATCTTGGGAGATGCATACAACATGAACGATGTGAGCAGTCACTGTTGTAAGTTGTTGTCCTATACTACAGGCCTCAGATTTGGGTTTCTAAAGAGATGTCCAATGTCCATCAGTATAATACCGGTGATGGCAAGTTATTGACAGTAACAGTACTCTTATCCTAGTAAAGATAAATATATTGAAGACTCAATAAATGGACTGCAGCCCGACTGCGTTAGAAGTTTTGGACCAGGGATCATCTAACAACCGTTGGTTGAGATTTAATTGGGTTTTCTCAGGATTTTGCAGCTACCCAGAGTGTTGCTGCTGACCTAGTATAGGCCCAAGCCCTATATGGGAGACAGATTGGAAGTACAGGCCTAGTATAAGTAGGGTTCGGAGGGGAAAAAAGGGACCAGGGAAAGGAAGGATAAGGAAAGAAGGCTAAGAATACATTTGTGTTGGGCCTTATGGAATGGAAGTGAAATAGGTGATGGGAGCAGAGGGGATAATTTAAGGCTAGAAACTTAGTAGAAAGAAGGACAGAGACAGTGGAGAATGAAGAAAGGGAGGGTGCAGACAAGGACATTTGGAGGACACCCTGAGTAAGTAGGAGGGAGAAGGCTAAGATATACCTCTTCCTTGCCGCTGGGTCACTCAGACCTATGTTACAGCCGACGAATGACGAGTACTTATATTTAGCTTTTACTGGACATCAATGACCTCACAGCAGGCCCTATCCGGCTATCCGTGGCATTGAAATAAGCTGTTGACGTGTCATTGAGTAACTTGTGACCTCATTGACACTTAGTTGGTCTCTAGATTTGTACATTGTAAGTATAGACTATGACTTCATAACTTCCTTAAGAATAACATGGCATGTATAGGGCTCTGACCTCACAAGGAACATTTTAGTCCAAATCTGTAAGCACTTGATGTTCGTCTACTGCAATGGTCAATCATCTTTTGCCTCATGGCTGTCTCTTTGTTCTATCCCAATTATTTCAAATGTAAAGTACCAATCACAGATCATCTTCCCCCTCTGCCTCTCCCTGTAAAACTTCCTGATCTCACACAGCCTGATTCTTCTCTTATCTGCTTCCTCCCTCCACACATCATTCTTCAAATCCTCAAAAATGTTCACTAGCCACAGCCCTCCCTGTTGTCCCCGCCCCTGTTATCCCCCTCCTTCCTAACATTGAGGTGGTGAATGGATTAATAGCTATTAATGGAGGAGGCATGCCGAAAGGGAGGAAGTGCATCATGCATATAAATGTGTACCTGAAACAATGCAGGGGGATGGAAGAGGAAGCAACCTTGGAGCAGAGAAGATAAAAAGGAAACTATGGAGGAGGGAGAGGGGGACACATACAAGGATGCTGGAACAGGGGGCGGAAGAAGGGGGGAGGGGCAATTGCCCCTCCTGCCCTTGGCAAGGAGGGGCAAGTTTGCCCTTTTGATCTCAAAGAAAAAATATTATTAAGGTGACACAACCGTGGTACACTGCACACACTTCTGAGCAGCCTGGTTGCCTAGCAACATAGCGTCACCACTGCTGCAGGCCCTCAAAAAGTTGTGACGTTACCATTTTCTGCTCTCTCTTTTTAACAGCATGGCAGCCAGTAATTTGCTATTTAAATAAGATCTAATGCAGCTAGAAGCATAATTATTTTTTTATTGAATGCAGTAACACCTACTCTATGCTAATTCAAAGTTTCAGCTTCTCGTCTTTATCAAAAGAATTTTCTCAACTAATTTCAGTCAACTGTGTCTAAAATTGTCTTTATTTCTTTAAATTGACATTGGCATAGTCATGGTACTGCTGTTAAAAAACGACTCGGTGAATTTTTTTTATTTTTGGACATTTGTTTGACAATAACCTGTTTATGATATATGCAAATTTAAAAAAAAATCTGTATGATCGTTTTCCTAAAATTTGATTACTGCCAAAATTGATGCATGCAAAATCTGCAATTAATTAGTGTGTTTGTGCCCTTTGAGCTCTTACAGAAAAAAGTATTTTAACCTTTTTCTTCAAATTTGTGGCAAATGTATTGGTTTACATCCATGGGAATACATTTCTGACATTTTTGTGTGACAAATGCATGTAATGCTCTATTCTGTGTTACATAACCAAAAACTCAATTTATAACTTTTAAGCAGTCATCAGGCCAAACATGCTGTTACCATGGAAACCAAACGAGTCGGTGAAATTTTTTTATTTTTCATTTTTGGAATGTATGGGTCCCATAGACTACCTGTGCAAAATTTTAGAAAAATCTGTATGATCAAACTACCACGGGTGAGTCACCTTAAGGCTTAATTCATTGTGAATTGAGGCAAAAAAAAACTGTTTTGCCACTGCAATAAATTTTTATCCTTTCTCGACTGTCGCCCCTGCACCCTCGTTTCCTTCCGGTACCCCAACAACATTTCATTGGTTGCGGTGCCGGTCAGGACTGCCCTTACATGTGTTTTTGGGCTATTCCTGCACTGTTCTGCTGGGCACATTCCTGTCAGGCAACTGGTCTAGTGCCTAGATTCAAATTTGAGACCCAGTTCGTCTTGGAGTTTGTTAGCCTACAGCCAAACTGTGCTCAGCAGACCGTTGTCAGTCAGGTGGAGCAGACTATGAGAGAGGAGACTGAAAGGAAGAGACAAAGGAGTGGGAATTGATAGACTATGAGGGACAGACTAAGAGGGACGTAATAAGATTGAAAGATGGACAAGGAGGGACGCTATGGAGATGGATAGTAAGACAAATTAAAATTGAGAGTAGGAAGGAGAGACTGAGAGGGGGGAGTCATGGAAAGAAGAGACTAGGGACCAGTGAAACAGGAGACTGATGTAGAACAGTGACTATGTAGGGGGAGGGGGCATGGAGAGTAGAGAGCAGGAGAGAATGGAAAGACAAGCATTGGTAGGGTAGGGAAGGAAGAGATAGTGGACAAGGAGACAAAAAAAAGAACAGACAAGGAGAAAGTGAAGCAAAAAGTTGAACAGAGACAAGTTGTTTGCGATGGGTTTCTGCTCGAATCAACTACTTAATCATATTACAGGTATGTTACTGCAGTAAAGTAGCCAGTGTTTGTGCAAATGGAGTGAGCAGGCCGCAACATTTCATTGATGGTGCTGTATTTGAAGTCAATGCACACATACATGAAGCATAGTGCTTGCTCCATTCGGCCTAATTTGGACTGCTGTTTCAATCATCCTTCGCCTCATTTCTATGTCCTCCTCCTGTTCTAATTAGCCTACCAAGTGAATAAATATAGGAAGTAAAGCCCCAATCATTCGTCCATCTTGCTCTGTTCTGCGAGGCATGTACCTGAGCAGCAGTATCTGGGCATTCTGGATTCCCATTCGATAGACTTAATCTACAGCTTTGTTGCTGCTAAACAGCAATGTCATCGTAGTAAAAAACCGATTGATATTGCCAAGCAAAGAGTGCCATGTATCAACATAGCTGCTCTGACATAAGTCATCAGTATGTTATACCGCTGATTAGGAGCATGCATGTCTATGAGCTTGAACTGTACCTGTAAATTATGCTTTACCATGATACAGACAACTATCTTTGACCCTAAACATGTCAACCACATAGGCCTATACGTTGGGCCTGTCAGCTGCTTCTACCATGTAACTGTCAGGTTCTAGTTCTTGTGACTGAGCCTGGCAATCAAGTATTGGTTTGTTGGCAATCTGAAGTGCAGACATGCAGTGAATCACAATGCTTTTCTCTTTTCTACTTTAGCTGGCCTGAAAATATGTGTAGTTCCTTCCCTATCAGCATGCCTCGGCGGTCCAACGTCGGCCCGTAGCTGGTCCGATGCTGCTGACGTCGGACTGACGCTGGGCCGACGCTGGACCGCCGAGGCATGCTGACAGGGATATATTGTTGCCACTCACCTTGGAACATACTTATCGAGGACCATTCCATCAGAAGGTGGTACAAATCCATAACAATATGAGATCCAGTCAGAGGTGTCAATGTTGCATTGCATTGAGAATTTGTGGCTTAATGTCTACAAATATGTTAGTTGCCAGGTTAATAAACAAATGCTAAACCTTGGTAAACAACTAAAATTCAAATATTTTGATGATGAAACTTGAATGGCATTTTCCACACTCAAATTTCTAAATATTCCCCTGTGCAAACAGAGACTATAATTCAGAATCATCAGATGTTTTCCTCAAAATTGCATACTTTTGTTGATTTGGTGGTCTCCATGGCAAAAAGTTTGATCCTATAACCATTTTGACATTCTTGGAGTACATGGACCACCCTCTGATGACAAAAAATTTAATTGAGTTCCTTGTTCTAAAAATGTTGGATAACCCAACTGGAGGTGAATCCCTCTTCAAAAATGATGTAGTGGTGATACAGAACACCAATCAGTAAACTCTAATCAAATGTGACAAAAAATATGTCTGAGCTGTCCAGACTGAGACACGCTAATACCACCAAAATTTAACTATTTATCAGTTGCTAAGGTTATAAACAAATGCTGAACCTTGGTAACCAAGTGAAATTCAAATGTTTTAATGATAAATTTTCCATACACAATTTTTTCAATAATTCTTCATGCAAAATGAAACACAAACACAAGAGTCATGAGGTTCTTTTCTCAAAATGGCGTATTTTTGCCGATTTGATTGATTCCATGGCAACCAATTTGATCATCAGTTAATAATTTTAACATTTTTAAAGTATACCTCACACATGGATCACCCTCTGATGACAAAAGGTTTGAATTGAATTGCTTGTTCTTCTATACTGCGGAAATTGTGAGCTTACTGGTGGATTCGAATTTGTTTACTTGGGTTACTTTGGTAACACTTTGTGTCAAGGATATTAAACCGACAGAGAAAAGAAAGACATCACCAGAAAGCCGAGAAAAAGGGCTTTCAGGTGCATGTAATTGAAATCATAATACTATGTAAATTTCCGTAGTTTTAGAGAAGTTATCATTGACTTTCAGAAAAAAATGAACTGTTTTTAAGAATTCCCGGTTGTCATGGCAACCATATAAACAATGGGTGTCAATGATTTTCTCAGTCTGCTCACCCATTCTCTGATTTACCATAATGTGAAGTCAGATTGCATTTATCACTAATTGTCTCTGTTTTATGCAGTATTTAGTGAAACAAGTATTGGAATAAATTTAAATGAATCCGTTGCCATGGAAACCTGTACTGCCAAGTTCGCACACAATTTCAGCACTTTTTAGTAGCATTACCCGAAACTAGAGAATTATCCGCACATTTTGGTATATGAAACTTGCTGTTGTACTTCCGTGCGGGGTATCTTCTTAGATATTGCACTTTTTGGCCTCCAGCTGCTCTACTATAAGTGGAACGATATTCATTTACATGCCACTGTAAATGTTGTTCACACTGGCAAATAATTTATGAAATTTCATACATTTATAGGTTGATAAGTGAAAAGCAACGCGTTTCCTAAGTGAAAAGCATACATATAGCATGGAGGTTTCCCATGAGAATGAGTTCATCACAGGGACCACTGTAAACTTTGCTACATGCATGGACCATTAGGAAATTGGATTATGTTTGCAAGAACCAATCCTAAACCAATAACATATGGCCTGGTGCATTAGCAGTGAACAGGCTCCTGGTTCAAGCTAACAGAAAATATTATTGGATTTGTTTAGACTCTCATCCACAGTTTAAACCTGTTTATGTTAGCCAAAAAACAATATCTACTGTTTCTATACAGACTAGCTGTTTACAGATCTGATAGGCAAAAAAATGTAGAACATAAACAAATCTGCTCAGGTGTACATTATTTAAAGGGGATTTATATAATATGGATAATATGCTCTTTGAAATATCTTTCTGTATCTTTGGATCAGGGCGCATATAATATTATGAGGGTGGATGAATAAATAGAGCTTTACTTTCTGTTTCCACAATTTTTAAAGGAATCATATATACATATTTGCATTATTCAATAAAATATGGCCAAAAATCAAAGTGCTTAAATAATTTATCTGCTGATTGTATTATGTCTACAGTTATCTCTGAGCATACATTGACATAACATGCTCTAAATATACACTAAATATTTAGTTATTACTTCAGATTGATCTTGGCATGATACTAATTAGCTTCAGAATGTTGGACTTCCCCACTCACAATTCATGATAACATAATATTTATCATCTGAATTGGCTATAAAAACGTATTAAGATCATTATCAACAAAGAAACCAATCGAGTATAACACATTGAGATGTCAGTCCATACGAATATTACAATTTCCACTAATTTATAATCTATAACTGAAATATATCATTAATTTCATAATTATGGAGGAACTGGGCAGATCCTCCATAACTCTTTGCTTCACTTCACCCAGGTGTAAATGGGTACTTAATTGTCCATTAAGTAGGCAGTGAAGGCGATTTTAGAGTGACTTAGCATTTTGATCGCTGGAAATGACTGCCTGGCTCAGGCTGGCTGTGTACTCCCCGCGGCCCGGGGAGTTGAGAAAGTCTCAAGAATGCTTGCACAGGCCTGCCAAGGGTGTAACTGTAAAGCCTATTGAGACTGACTTTGTTGATGTTATGACAATAAAAAAATCCTACATTTATTTACATTTACAGTTACATTTCACAATTATCTTACACTGAACTGTAATATTTTTTTACTAAGAACATTTACACTTATTGAAATGTGATTGCAAATTAATGGTACATACCTTTAGAATTCACTCTCAAATAAGGTCTGAGATATTGACAATTCATCTGATGATGCATTTGTGAAAAAAATCAATAGACAATTATTTTATGGCAGCAATACTCGTGATTTTATGACTTAATGATTATCTCCAAAACACGTTGTCAATCTTTATCTAAAATAACCACTGGTCAAATAAGACCTTATCACCATTTTAGAATGGAATTGTAGTTTTAACTTTATATAACCATTGAAAAAATCAAGACAACCTTAGAATGCAAGGAGTATAGCTGGTGGCTGACTGGTTATGATTCTGCCTGCTCCTATGAAATACCTGGCCAGCATGGGCTCAAATCCTGAGCAATGAACCCAAAATATTATCATTGAGTTAACCTTCATGAGCAAAACTTTAGCTGCGTGTCATTTAAATGAGGCGTTAAATTTGTGGCCCCTTGTATCGATGGCTTTTCAAGGCAAGTCAAAGATCATTGGGTAAATGTGCAACATATTGAAGACTGAATCCCACTCTCTCTGCCCCATTTCAAGCAACCCTGATGAGCAGTCGGACACGGCTTTAGAGGTGGGCTCCATATATATCCTTCAATATTGAATAAGTAGTATTCAGTAGGGTGGCCCTTAAAAGCATAGTAAAAAATAAAAGTTTAAAATATTAATGGGCCACCCTCTAAAATGATACCTATTATGGAAAAAATGATGCATGCAAATTTTCAGGCAAATCGGTTAATATTTAGAGGTGGCCCATCGCCCCTGAAGTTTGTATGTTTCTAGCGTAATTTTCTACATTTGTCAACTCGCTGTCCTGTATTATTTAGCCAATTCAAATGATACAACAACACAAATGGAATGATTGAACTGGTCTTAATTAGAGCTTCATTTTGAGTACCAACTTGGATGGTCTGTGATGATTTAACATTCTGAATGTTCACCAGAAAATTTGCTGAAAACCTCACGTTCGCTTGATTTTTCTTCAACATCGGATGATTTATTCTTTTGGCAAATGATGATTAACGGAGTGTTATTGGGTGCAAGAGAGCAAATGCAGCGATATTTAGCATTAGATTAAAATACTTTAATAATATAATGATTAGGTCTTTATATCCTACATTTATGTAGCTGGTTGGCTAATTATTAGGACAAGATAAGTATGAACAGCATGATTGAAACTGCTGTAAAAATTAAAATGGCTTCAATTAAATGCCAATTTTAGATCAAACCCAGTGCTTGGAAGCCCAGGGCAATCCTAGCTGAGCTAACAGCACTCCCCCATGCATTTTTAGGGATTTATATCAAAGTCACTCTTTGAAATATATCCTGCAACGACAATGTTGTTAATTAATTTGCCTTTTTGTATAATATATGAATGAATCCATGTCAGAATATCTTGCAAATATTTGGCAGACCTGAACAAAACCTGCATACCATTCACTGGTCTAGCAGTTTTTATGGTACAACTTGACAAGGGACTTTTCCAGTCAGGAGTAATGAACAACCAGATTCAAGGCAGTGTCAAATTTGTGAAAAAAATATATAATAAGATATGCCATAAATCTGACACAGAATCAACCCTCCTGGACCCATGGGACAACAATCACCAACTGTCCTGTTGGAAAATCATAAAATTTTGATAAAGGAATATGGGAAAATTAGATCTTTCTGTGATTTTTTTGTCAAAACCAACACATTGACAATTTACGCATTGAATCCTTATGTACATTTTTCAAAATCATCATGGCTTTCGTGAAATTATTCCTACCCCAGACCACGAAAGGTTTTTTCATTATTTTCCTTAAAAATTGGTCAGAACAAGCAGCTGCCCTCATTGATAATCCATATTATAAGGTCTGGTTCAGAATTATTGCCTCCAGATTTAATTCGGAGACATCATATATCAAAACAAACAATTTTTAAAAGAATCCAAGACGTATCACTCTCGGGGATCATGAAGAATTGTCATAGACCATCCAAGTTGGTATTCAAAATGAAGCTCTCATTCAGCCCTGTTCATAAAATCTAATTATATTGTTGTATGATTTAAAATGGCTTAGTTATACAATACCGGGGATCACCGAACATACGAAATCATGACTCAAATGCAAGAATTTCAAGGCTCGTGGGCCACCTCTAAATGTTAACCGATTTGAATGAGATTTTGCACAAGCTGTTTTTACTATGAAAGGCATCATTTGAGGGGGTGGCCCATATAAATTTCAAACTTTTTTTTTTAAGGGCCACCCTAGACTATTCAGGCATTAACACCATTATTATAACATTATACTTCTGACCAACACCTGCATGAACCAACTGCATTAATACAGTTGTGGGAAATCCACCCATTAGATTTTTTTTTCGTTTTAAGACTCCTACAGGAAACAATTCTTCCCAAAAACTTACCTGGAAATACGCCAACCCTCTTGATATCTAATGATTGCCCCCTCTCACTGAGTAATCAACCCTCATGAGTGGAAAGAACTGGCCTCAGAGGATTACACAGTTTACACTATCCACACATCATGATGCTCACCAACATCCCCCAGCTCTCCACACTATCCTCCTGTCGGATCTTACAGTTCTTACACAACAACAGCATTTTAACAGTAGCTCAAATTGATCGATTTTCTGAGCAAGAAATAATCATTTGCTCCTTGTTCTGGGGCCCTAAAGTGGCCATTAAAGATCTGTCTAGATTGTGAGCACCAATTTATGAGTTATATCCATTAATTCAAGTAGTCTAATGCACGAAAATTCTGCTACTTGGGGGACAGTAATTGATTCTTATCTGCAGCTGATAATAAGCAAGTTTTCATCCAGAAATCACTCTAAAAAATTTCAGACAAAATTGGTTTTTTAGATTCAAAATGGTTTTTTGAAAAACCAAATTTCAATGCAAAAAACCAACATGGATTTTTTTAAAAATCCATGTTGGTTTTGCATTGAAATTTGGTTTTTCAAAAAACCATTTTGAATCTAAAAAACCGATTTTGTCCTGACATTTTTTAGAGTGTTGAAGACGTTTTAGAGCTGTTAATCCTCCCCATCCATTCTTCAATGCTCATTGGAGGCACTTGTCGATGAAATATCAATTTTCGTTTGGAGTTTTCAATGAAACAGAGTTTGAGTACATTGTAACTGCAGTTTGATTGTACGTTGGTTTGTCATTTTAGAAAAGATTTTAATGTCGATTGAAATGAAATTCTGAATCGGTTGCGTTTTGTCTGATTTTGTCAGTGCAAAGGGTAGAACCATTATTCAATGTTATGACAAAAGGAATTGAAATGTTGATAGAGAGACCTTCGTATTGAAACTGACAGGATGTTGAGTAAAATGTTAAATTCTTCGATTTAGGCAGCTGCGGTGACAGTTTGGTTAGGGAGTTAGGGAAGCATTCAGAGCTGATGGGCTATTACACAATTACAGTCGATGAATGTCAAGTCCTCACAGATAGGACTTGAAAAGTTTCCTGTAAGGTCATATCCCTATCTATGCCACGTTATTCTCTAACACTAATAATCAATTTGTGAGGTCATATCCTATACTTTCAATGAGCACTATCAAAACAAGTCACAACTGAATATCAATGAGGTTACAAGTTAGGTACTCAATGACAAATCAGCAGTTCAATTAAATGCAATGCATAGGGCCTGTTGTGAGGTCATTGATGTCCACTAGCAGCTGAATGTTAAGTACTCGTCAATCGTTGACTGTAATAAGGTACTGGGTTCCAAATGTGGCAGAAGAACATTTTATGCATTATGTTTTGGTAGATACTGATTTACATCAACCTGGATGCTATTTGGTTAAAACTCTAAATTGGAGGTTCCCTGTAACAACTATGCACCAGTAACCTATGGGTTAAAATTGTATGTGTATAGCATGTTTCGAACCCTCACTCTCTTTCATCTCATCAATCAACCCTTGCGAGCAGCCTGAACAGTTCTTGGAGGCCTGCATGGATGGATGGATAGTTGGGGCTTTACGTCCTGTATTTTTGACACGGCAATGAGGCGAAGGATGAGTGAAACAGCCATCCAACATGGGCCCAGATGACCCGGCAAGAGCTGGATTCGAACCCTGGACCCAGCGATTGGCAGTCCAGCATGCTGCAACTAGACCAACCCTCCCCCCTACAGACTCACCCACAAACCAGTGCAAGACACAGATCTGTATACTTCTACAGGTTTTCTGCTCAGGGGCGTATCTAGAAATGGCCTATGGGGGGGGGCATTACATGGGGTGAAAACGGGGCGCTCCGCAGCTTTTCCTATCTCTTCCATGTTAATTTTGGGCCGAGGGGGGGGGCATGGCCCAATGCCCCCTCCCCCCTAAATACGCCACTGTTTCCTGCTCTATATATTCCAACCAGCTTAAAATCCTTCTGCTCAAGCCCAATCTTAGCAGGCATAGAACCCAAAATGAATGTCACAATCCATCATTTAATGTCGAATTGATTTTCCCATCCAAATCAAGGAATGATTGCCTCTATTTAGTGCCATAGCAAATGAGTCTGTTGAGAATACAAATGTTGATGCATGGGTCTGGCTAATGATGGGAAATCATGGTCATGGTTTGGTATAGTATAGCACTGGTGGAGAAGGGTTGGTCAGTATAAATAGTAGATTGGTTGGTGATTGGATGGCTGGGTTAGTAATTGATTAGCTTGATAGGCTGGTCGAGTATCGGAAGCTGCATGTTGCCAAGTTACTCTAGGCCTATGCATGCAGATAAATGCTATGGTAAAACTAAACTGGAGTCGTATTTTTCACCTCCATATATGATCAAGGCTCTGATGTCCAGGTATGGCCGTTACGTCATGGACAGTTTGGTATCCAGCTTTTAAACTACCTTCAATATCATTGAAATCATAAGTGGAGGTAGACAGTACCATCTGCCATTTATATGTAGTATTGCAGGATAATTGCTGTATTATCTTGGGAGATATTTAATTTCTTTATTTTCTAAAATTTGTGGACGTAACATGGACAGCACACTGAAATTGTGAAAAATCAGACAGCAAATAGCATCTGTCTGCCACATTAAAGTACAAATGTACTTATCCTTCAAAAATAAACAATAACTTTTAATCTCTATAGAAACTAAGTGGTTCTTGAGGAATAAAATGGTAATAATATTCCATGATGTAACTGGACACCATTTTAAAGTTTAATATCATGTTATAGAGGTTAGTACCAGACAGAGGATACCACATTTTTACTTTTTATAAAGAATTTTAACAGAAGCAAAAATTGACACCAGTATTGCACTGCTGTGAAGGATTTTGAACTGAATATTCATGAAACAAAAAATTTATGATGTAACATTGGACACCAATGTTCAACAGTTGATACAATTTCTCACCTGGCAATAATATATTTCTTGAATTTTGTAAAAATTACCACCAATGATCTGTGAGACTATTATCTATGCATCAAAATTTCATTTTCTTGAATTATCATTAATTTTTACCGAAAGAAATTGCTGCTAAAACACAGGGCTAATTTTAATTTTTTTATGATTTGCAAAAATTAGCCCACTTTTTGCTTTTCTGTGACAATAAATGAAAATTTATCAAATATCCATTAAAGGCTGGATTCCTGCAATGCAGTCCAACGATATTAGACATCTTTTGCTGTAGAGAAATTGATGTTTCATGTGTTTAACCCCCCACAGACGATAGTGTATGTTGACACAAGAGAAGTGGAGTTTGACTTTAGGTTCATGGATTGCTTTGTGAATTTCTTCCAATAAAAATGCAATTGAAATTAAATTTCCTATCCTGTGTATCTTTATTTTACCTGCCAGGTACAAATGAAGCACTCAAAATATATTGTTTGACCAAAAGTAATCACTATTTCAAATTGGTGTCTCGGTTACATCCCAGTCTTGAAAAGTTATGTCCTCGGAATTAATAAGATATCTTGTGATTGTCTCGCACAAAAAGTATTTAACATGAATTCATGAATGCCGAACTGTGAAAGTGAAGTAAAATAATGGAACAAGCCACATTTTACTCTATTTTAGGGGAATTTTGATTTGATTTATGCCCATGATGTAACTTATGACACCTCACATGCTGTCCATGTTACGTCATTGCCAAGATTTGGCTATTTACACTTACTTATAATGTTAAATGAATATTGTGAGCCATCTTGGTATAACTTGCGGCTAGTTTTTGAAATTCAATTATGTATAACCCTCCATTCTGGGAAACTAAAAGAATTACACCTGCTTTTATCATGACGTAACATGGACACAAGATAGGATGAAGTGAATTTGGTGTCTCAGTTACATCCAGTTGTATTTTCAAAACAAACTGAGAAAAAGTGTTCCAGTTGCAGGTTTTTAAGCATTCAAATGTTTGAAATGATCCAGATTAGAGATTTTGTCAAGATGACTGTCTTCGGTGCAAGTGGCTAACATCTGAACTAAAATATTAAGAGTGTATGACTTGGATGTAACATGGACAGCGTTGGTTGCAGAGTGGAGCTGACTTTGGTCTGGATTTTCTCTTTCTAAGAATGGTATGCATTAAAGAAATGTGGCCAAACCTTTTGCAAAATTAGTTGTGAGTCTACTTCAGATGGTTTCAACAACATCTCTGCTACTGTTAATTCACTATTATCAACTTTCTGTCAGCATTTCACAGCAGATTGTGGACGTAACGAAGACCAGCCTCACTATGGCACACCAGGATCCCCCTTTTATGCTAATTCCAGTGTTGATGGCACCTGTTTTGGTGTCAGAAATTATGCATAAGAATATGGGGATGTTATGAAATGTCTAAAAATAGAATATCCTTTGGCCAGTAACAAAACAGGAGGGAGATTAGGGACGTAACATTTGGACACCATCTGACATAGTGATGTTTGATCAAGTATTCTGTGGTGCCATAGGGGCTCCTGTTATATATTAAGCCATTTTTCAAAGCCATTATAGATCTACTCAACATTGAGAGAAAGAAAATGAATAAGTTTGGTTAAGTTTAGCTGCCAGGATCCACATCATGGATGTAACAACATGGACACCAAATGTTACATCATGGCACCTACTGAAAATAGGCCTATATCTTATCAAATTTGGTCAAATGATGACTTTTTAAAAATTTTTACACAAACTTCTGTTAAATGTCTTCAAATTGTACTCGAAATAATTGGAATTCAGTTACTAATGTCTAATATATAGTAAAATCATTTTTGTCTAACCAGATGGACACCACAAAAATGTCCAACTTTTTGCCACTTTTGCAAGTGCCCTGTCTAAACATTAATTAACAAGAACAGTTATTGCCTTGGAGTTATCTCCCATAAAGACATGTATTTCATTTGTAAAAAAAGATAAGAGCAGAGAGCAACATATTTCCAGTGAAATGCATTTATTTATATTTTCCCATGACGTAACGGCCATACCTGGACATCGGAGCCTTGATCATATCTGGTATTTTTCTATCTTGTAGCTTTAGCCTATGTCAGTCCAACAATTTCATCAATCATTTAAACAATCAATAAATCATTGGTTCATGGTCAATCAATCAATCAATCAATCTGTATATCGATGGTGAAAGCTCAAAACCTCTTAACTCAAATTTGGACAAAAGTGTATTTTACCACCAGGTGGCATTCACTGTATGCCCTCTATATAATAATTGAAGAACATAGGTTTGGCATTGGTTTATGCCCTCTTGTGGATGAATGTTAAAACCTCTCAACTCACACTGGCCAAAACTTTGAAAGCTGAAACCTCTTAACTCAAAATTACCTTTTCTTGGGAAGTTTGCAGTAGGATGGACAAGAGAGGAAGTAATTATAAGTACAATTGTAATAATTTGATACACTTTAAGGTAGGTATTATGTTGAAATAGAAGGGTCCACTTTGGATTAGAAGCTGCCCATATTTGCCTAATAAAATTCAGTTCAGACTCTGGAGCTGATCAAAATGCCCAAAAAGTGCACAATTTTCCGTACTCTCGGAGTTGTGGAGAGGAGTGGTAGCTTCTGTTCGTGGGTAGGTATATGACCTTATGTGAAGGATTTTGATAGTAATCATAAAAGCATGAAATTTGGCACAATTGCATGTAGACCTGTACATCTTGATAGGGAAACACTTCCAAATAACTCCTTAATTTGGGTAATTACGGCAATTTTCAATCTGGCCACCAATTGGCATGTCCGTCATTGTCAGATTCAGTTCAGTGGATTGAAATCATGGCCTCAACCTAGGGAAATCATTAGGACTTTGTGGAAACAGAATAAAGAATTCTAACAAGTGTTAATTTAATTTTCTTAAATCATTGTTATTGACTAACTGCTTAAAACTATTGAATTAAGTTAAGTGCCTCATTACGTCAATTTTGCACAAATTGATTCCGGCATTATCGAAAAGTCACATCTGCACTAAAATTCCATTTAGTGCAACCAGTGTGGTGCGTATCCTATGTTTTGAGTGTCAAAGAAGACAGCTAAACCAATCCAAATTTGCTGAAGTGACTTATAATTGTATGTATTTTACACCTTTGTAGTTGACGACTTCGTGAAATTGTGTTACAAGTGTGTTCTGATGATTGAAAATTACATCTATTGCACACATAACGCTTGAATAATTGTAATGTTTTTTTGCAAATGACAAAGTTAGATGACGTTTGAATTGTTTGTCCTATTTTTCAAAAGGTTGCAATTTTTTACTTCGGTTGAGCCAATGATTTCATTCAATTAAACTGTGTCTGGCATGCTCAATGTCGGCCATCTTGAAAAATGGATGTCATTTCCCTCTTTGGGTTATCGTGAAGCGCCTCTCTAGGCAGATATACTTCACTGTTCACCTCAATACCATGGTCCATTACCTGATTGGTCCAACAGCCCACATGTGCAGTGACACATGACCCATATATAATATTCCACTTATGCACAAACCTCTCAACTCAAATTTTTGAAAGCTGAAAACCTCTTATGTTGTGCAAATTCAAGACACCTGACCTTTGTTGCCATGGAGACCAATTTCACATTAAGAAGCAAAGTTATGCATTTTATTTGCCAAAATATAAAATGGGTTGTCCTAAAGTATTCCTGTGATTTCCAGACATTGGTTTTTTTCTTTTGCTCAATATTTTTGTCTTTAATTTGCCATAATTGTGTATTTCTGAGTTAAGAGGTTTTGAGCTTTCGCCATCGATATCTATCTACAGCTAGCTACCTATCTTATGTATTTAACATATCTATCTGTGTGTCTATTTTATATCTATATATCTTTCCAGTAATCTCTCTATCTATCTATCTAAACAAATGTTTGGGTGAGTTGTGGCTGATAACAAAACAATATTTCAATCGCAAGATGATGATTTGTGCAATTTATTACACAGGACTAAGATAAAGTTATTTAACATTTTTAAAGGCCTAGTACTTTACGTTTTGCTGACCAAAGAGCATTATTTTTATATCTACTTATCGCTTATTCTTTTTCTTCTAAATATAACTTTTATTTATACCATCGTGACGACTTTTTCTGTCAGTGAAGTAAACCACTTCTGCGGCTAGAGCACCTGGACTTGTGCAGATAAACTTTTGACGCACCTTTCAGGAAAGCTATCAAAAATCCAGAAGTATTTTGGAAGCGAGATTGCTCTACTATTGATCTCACCTTCACGATTTCCTTCTCTATTTACTTATTTTTATTTTTTCTTCTAAATAAAGCATTTATTATCTCCTTCTTATTCTATTTCTTTTATAATCATTGGCCACGGTGATAGAAAGACTTATGAAGTTTGGAGTTCCAGGAATTTAAAAATCAGAAAAAATAATATAGTTATTTACGGTTAACAATTTTCCAGTTCTGCCGGTTACGAGTCCAAGAGAGATAGATAGATAGATAGATAGATAGATAGATAGATAGATAGATAGATACATAGATAGATAGATAGATAGATAGATAGATAGATAGATAGATAGATAGATAGATAGATAGATAGATAGGTAGTGTTCTGCTGGATAGAATCATGAATTATTGTATTTAGTTTAAAAATAATTGTGCAATACTGATTGTAGGGTACAGTATTTATACCATTAAGCCTATGTCTTGAAAAGTTTAAACTTCTTGAATTCCGACTCTTTATGGTAAAATATAATACTTTTACTGACTTAATGTGTATTAGCCTAATCTGTAATCATCTCATTGATTGACTTTTATTAGTTACGAAATATTTATGTCTCATAATTTGCACTTAAATCAGTGCCCAATGATCATGTAGGTTGAATGTCACATTCCTGTGGTTTAGTATTGTTGGTGTACACCAATCTGTTAGGCCAACTTAACCTCAAACCATAGAGCTATAAGGGGAAGAGGGCACGGCGGGCCACATCAGAGGTTCACTCAGCGTCTCTCATGAGACTATAACGATGTGTGAAAAATCACAAGTATGAGTTAAAAAACCCCCATCTTAATGACATTTTAGTGATCTAATGACCCTCCTAACGGTCTTCAGTGGCTAAATAGCACAACAATTCCTCTGTTTAGCATTGTAAGAAATAACTTTCTATCTTTCTATCTGTCTGTCTGTCTGGCATGTCTATCTATCTTTCTATCTATCTATAGATCTATCTTTCTATCTATCTATAGATCTATCTACCTATACCTATCTATCTGTCAATCAATCAACCAATTAACCCATCTATTTATTTATTTATCTATCTATCTATCTATCTATCTATCTATCTATCTATCTATCTATCTATCTATCTATCTATCTATCTATTTTCTCTCTATTTTCTATCCATATCTATCCACGACGTGTGTAGCTGGGTGTTTATGTACATTTCATCATTAAAAAAAAAAAACATATTTTGATTATAATCGTTGCTTATCTGTAAATGTCAGTTAAAAACAAAACTATGGTTTGTAAAAACATCTGTATCAGTCGAAGACAATATAAGTGTCCAGAAATATCAGTTGGTTGTGTTAAAATAACATCTTTTTACAAAGAATAATGAGCTTCTGTCTTGGTCTGAGTGGTGATATATTTGCTTAAAATTCACAATGTGCGCACCCTTGCGCACTTTTCTAATGTGGCCTATCATATCAACTAACATTTAAAGTTTAATGTCCCAAAATATCAAATTCGCCAAACATGTCCCTGCTGAGATATGACAGGTTTAATAAAGACTATTTTCATTAGTTTTTTCCTGACTTTTAACTTTAATCATTGAGAATCAGGGGTTATAATTGTCCTAATTTTTCGGGAAAAAAACTGACTTGTAGGTCTTTAAAAGGCCGATTTTATAGGATCAATCAATATTCAGAAACTTTGGATCCCTCAATTTCGATGCATGGACTTGACAGGGGGTTCCAGGCAGGCCTGGAAATGGGGTAAAGTTTTTGAAAAGTGCGGGCGAGACGCTGATTGGATGAAAGGGTTCCGAGGGTAATAAATAAGCTATTAGCAAAGAGGCTAATACCGCGAAATTCAAAGGATTTTTTGAATTTTCTTTAGAAGATTTTGGCACAATTCTGTGTAACACATAAAATTAAGCAAATGGATCATGACAAAATGAAGTGTTCTATCCTGTTAAGTTATAGATCCATGCTCAAACTAACATAACAACTGTTAGGCCAGATTGTATACATAATTTTTGATGAGTAATGTTTATGATCAGCAAATAAATATCTTTTAACAGTGCAGACCACATTTCCGATATTTCAAGTGCACTTTGGTGGTCTGGGATTATAAACTGAAGGACGAAAAGTACCCAATATAGCATGTTACTCATGTATTTCGTTCTCAACATACATCAGTGTTTAGTGCATAAAATCTTGGAAATATGTGCAACGATTCAGCAAATAATTGTATAAAGTTAGTAATTTTCCCCTTTAGGCCTGAGTTAATTCCAACGAGGAGAAAATAGACCTATTGGTTCCTCTTGAATCTTCCATGAATACTTCATCCACCTTTTCTCCAACAGAAGTATTTAAGGCAGGTAAGCACACATAGATTCCCCTTAAATATGATTGGCAACAAACACTAGGATCAAACACATACTTATTGCCAAGTAGTATTTATTTTAACAGGGGAGAAAGTCAGTCAACTCCAAATACTTTAGTGCACTATAAATTAATGAGGAATCATGCTATCAGATACCATACAGTAGACGTCTGTGTCTCTCAGGGGTTTTTGAAGAACTGTGTTTTTTTATGCAAGTCAATCAATCAACGTACTGATAACTCAATTGATAATTTGAAGACAGTCAGTTATGAGAATGACTTCGTTTTAAAACTTAAAAAAAGAGCCTTCAATAAGGAATCGATCTATCTATCTCTCAATCCACCGATTCAATCTATCTATCTATATATCTATCTATCTATCTATCTATCTATCTATCTATCTATCTATCTATCTATCTCTCTATCTATCTGTCTATCTATCTATCTATCTATCTATCTATCTATCTATCTATTAACTATCTATCTATCTATCTATCCATCTATCTATCTATCTATCTATCTATCTATCGATCTATCTGTCTATCTATCTTTCTATCTAATACCCATGTCTGTCTTACTTTCTTCTTTCTTTCTTTCTTTCTTTCTTCTTCCCAACTATCTGTCTAAATATCTTTGTATCCATCTATGGCAATCACTTCATGTCCAAAAATATTTATTCCTTTTTTTCTATAAAGCCTCACAGTTAGATGAATTCGTTATCTGAATGATTTATTTTGCTATTGACTTGATAATGTTGATAAGAGCATTCAAAGTCATGACTACTTCCTCAAGTTCCAGCTGTGTATTTGAATAGATTATATAACATAAACAAAAACTTGTAATAGCATAAATTCGTCATTTCTGTAGGCCGCTCTAATTTTAGTTTTTTGGGACCTTGTAAGAATAGTGTCTTTAAAAGTTCTTTCATCAGTGTAAATGTAAAAACCGCCAATGATAAAGATATCCAATGAATAATAATAACATATGTGAGATATAATAACCACATATCATATCAACCTTAGCATAAAAGTTTAAATAATACAAAACTCACTTACTTGGAAAAATAAATTATTCCAATTATTCCAAAAGTTTGTCGATTTTCTTCAAAATACTTCGAGGGGGGTAAATTCCATTGCTGCTGTATCTCCATGCACGTATCACCATAAACGTATCACCATTAACGTATCACCACAATGCAAACACATACACAGTATCTATAACAGTATCTCCATAACCGACTCCATCACAGTATCTTCATCACTGGTAAATCCCGCACTGCCATGGTGGCGCTCCTGCAAAGGCTTTTGATGGCACCCAGGCTGGCGGGGCAGGCCAACGCAATCCTGCAGAGCTGTGAGCACAGCCAAATACCTTCAGCACGCTCAGAGGAATGTAGAAGTTCTGGAGGCGTTTGAGTAAAAGGATTTCCTGGCGTTTTCAGCAATGCAGCTATGTTTGGTTAATACATCATTGATATCATGATCTGATTATTTTTATTTATAAGCCTATAAATCTGGTTAGATGTCCTGTTTCATATCATGCTAGGCCCATTGATATTCGTTTTTAGCTGTAATCATTCGTTAATTATACGAATTTATGATTTGGGATTTCTAAAAATAAGACTTTATTTCTGTACTTTCCGGATTTCTTTATATCACACTCCACATTCTAATCTCTCTGTCACTCTGTCTCTGTGTATCTTTCTGTCTGTCTGCATATCTTTCTATCTTCCTATAACTCTATTCATTTTATAATTTCTTTTTACTATTTTATCTCTCTATCTCTCTATCTCCCTATCTCTCTATCTCTCTATCTATCTATCCATCTATCTATCTATCTATCTAACTTTCTATCACGCTATCAATCTCTCTATCTCTCAATCAATCAATCTATCTATCTATCTAACTATCTATCACGCTATCAATCTCTCTATCTCTCAATCAATCAATCAATCAATCAATCAATCAATCAATCTATCTATCTATCTATCAAAGCTACTAATTCATTACCAATACAATACCAGCTGGCAGCTTCCAGCTCACATAGAAAGATGCAGTGGGAGTTTCAATGCTAATTGAGTTCCATTTGCTTGGCCACTTTGCTGCATGTCTATCACCAGATGGCTCCACTATCAGTATCTAAATTTAGTACTCAAGCATTACCATGCAGTGGAATCGAACCCTGGACCTCAAAATTACAAGGCCAGCATGCTAACCACTCAGCCGCAGAGACATACCACATTGTAATGGGAAAAAATCATGACACCAGCCAGCATCATAACATTGTGGAATCTTTAATTGTGACTTGCATCATGACAAGTAAAATGTAGTTTTCCAGACCAGCCAAAAATAACACAGAACACTGTCAAGTGCTAATCAAATTCTCATTATAAATTAGTGGGGGAAAAAATTGCCATGTGTTGGAATCGAACCCTGGAACTCACTATTAGAAAGCCAGTGTGCTATCCACTCTGCCACTGAGACTTCCTGTCTGTGCAATGGGAAAAAAATCATGAGACCAAATATACATCACAACAACTGTGGAATCTTTATGTGAGATTTTCGAGCAAAGCAGGAAACGGACCTATTAGGCAAGACTGATTTTAGAACATTGGAACTCAGCAGAATGCAATAGTATTATGCCTATGGGGGTCCAATTCCTGCCTTGGAAGATACAGGCCTTTTAAAAATCTCAAGGCTTAAGTCAATGACTGTATTGACATGATTTTTCACAAGGTGGAGCTGATGTTTTCCATTTTATTGCACTGTGTGGAAAATCTTAGTGCAGCTATAACCAAACTAGCACCGTGTTCAAAGTCGCTCTTCAATCAACCAAAACAATCAATCAACTGCCAAAACCAATAAATCAATCAATACATAAATCAGAGAAATTAATCAATCACCTAACATACACATGTTAGTCTGCACAAAGAGCTATATCTCTCAATCTGGCACTAATTCTACAAATCAATGACAAACATATCAATGAACCACAATCTAGATTTTTATCACAACCATAGAGTTCTATGTTTAGCCCTGCAAACATTCCAGGAAAATAAATATTTGACGGGCGTTGACATTTCCCAGTGTCATGTGTCCAATTGGCGTGTCATAAACATTTACAACAAGCCTGTCATGTCCTGCGAGTCAACACAGAAATGTAGGCAGTTGTAGTTCCGCAAACACTGTGGAAAGCATTGTGGAGTTATAGAGACATGTCCATTTTTCATATTTCCTATTTTAGGTGCTGATGGCCACGAATCATTTCCATGACGTAGGCCTATACATACAGATTAATACACACATTCAGTGGCATATTCAGGGGGGAGGAATTGGGCCATGCCCCCCCCCCGGCCAAAAATAACATGGAAGAGATAGGAGACTCTGCGGAGCGTACCCAGGCCATTTCTACATACGCCCCTGCACACATTACACAGCCTTTGTGAAAAGACAATAATATAATTATAGGGGAACGAGGGGCAAAACGAGCCGTCTAACTTCGAAGGCTCACTGTACCAAGGTGGTAAATCATGCGAATGCCAAATAAGGTCTGATCCATGAAGAAGTACCAATACCACTTGCTTAAACGCAGAAAAGTGCTTTTTTGACATTTCCAATTCTGATTTTTCTCTATTTTCAAAAATGCAACTTTATCCCGTTTTGCCCCACGCTTGGGGTAAAATGGAATTTCTTATGGGGCAAAATGAAAAGGAATAGAGTCACAAAAGGTCTGCAATAAATCAGCTATTTTTATAACAGTCTATCTAAAAAGAATGTTAACAAACAGAAAAGCATTATTTTATGTCATTGCAATGTAAAAATATTGCAGAATACTAAGGTAAACATAGCAATAAACAATGAAATCAACATAGCAATACAGGATGCAATTATAGCTGGGGATTGATGCTAGTAATTATACATTTCTATGTAATTATTTGACAAGGTATTTAACCATAAACATTCGGTTAAAAAGAAACAAAATTATGTAAAATTTTATGGAAATGTGACATTTTTATGAATATTCACATACCTATGATTTCCAAGTTTTCTTCATGATTTAACAATTTAAACTGGTATTGGATTTGACTATGCTTTTTGAAAGGTAGTTACATATGTTTCAGTTTCAACAACACAGGGCTTTACCACTAAGCATAAATCTTCAAGGGATTATTGATGACATGGACTAGCTCCACAAATCTCTTGTGATTTTTAAAAATTTTTGCCTGTTATATAGCCAGAAAATGTATCAAATGTCTGAAATGTCATGGTGGAATTGACCCAATAGCAAGCTTCAACCTCTTCTGGGCTAGGATTGCTTTTTTGTGCTTCCCATTTTGCCCCCGCACGAGGACTCCATCTTGCCCCAACCATGCAGGGTATATTAATAATGACCTACTTACACATGACTATGTACCAGACCACATTTTTTTGCTTAATAAGCAAGCTTAGTAGTCTTCTTATAACACTGACTATAAATTATTCTGCTGGCAACGTCACTGGAGGTACTACAGCATTTCCAAAAATTATGATTTTTTTAAGAAAATCAACAAAAAGCTTCAAATTAACATAGCTGCATACCTGTAACGTTCTCATCTTCAAAACTTTCAGGAAAAGTTGGTCATGGATCCTATTTTGTTTTCCAACCAAAAAGCTAGAAGGCAGGTCAAAACTTTCCGAGAAAACGCAAAAAACCGTTTTGCCCCACAGGTCCGTTTTGCCCCTCGTTCCCCTATTGTTATATCATATGGCTAGCCGAAATACTCGCTCCTCATTGGCTGGCAGCCGTGCAATATTATACAAATACGGCATGATATGAGTGCAATATGAAAATTTATTTGCACGAGGAAATTCATATTGAACGAGGGCGCAGCCCGAGTTCAATATGAATTTACGAGTGCAAATAAATTTTCATATTGCAAGATAATAAGTGCCGTATTTGTTTTATTACATGACCACTATGCTTCCAATATAATGTTCCATTCCGCAAAAAAAAAAAATTTCGGAAATTTTTTTTTTTTTTTTTTAGTTAAAAAACAAAAATGAAAAAAAAGATTTTTTTTGGAAATTTTTTTTTTTTAAATAAAAACTCATATTGCACTCTAACCATGCAATACGAAAAAATCTGAAAAAAAAAAAAATTGTAAAAAAAATTGGAAAAATCTCATATTGCACCCGAACCATGCAATATGAGTTTTTATGATGTCGTCATGTGACTGAGTTCGGCCAATCAGCATGGCTCTAGCATAGTGGTCATGTAATAATATACGATATTGCACGCATGATATTGCACGCTGAAGTCATTTTAACATGTAAGAGATTGGACGGACCTGAGAGGACGCACCATATTTGAGTGCTGCTGCAGCCACAAGCAGACAAAAAGGTTGTGTTTTTCCATTTTACAAAAAAATGCACTGCACGGCAACGGAAGCAGATAGGAAGATGCTATTTGCGGCAAAACATTCGTCTATTAAAGGGCTAGTCGGAAATCAAGTTTTTGTACTGGTTATATTATTTATCTTATCATAATATAGCATTAACTGGCCGAAAAACAGCAACTTTGCCGATATTTTAGTCGTTTTTAGTGTTTAGTGGTCAAAAGTCTGCTATAAAGTTTTTGAAAAAAAAATCGAAAATTAAAACCATCATCAAGTATATCATTTGTGGATTCCAAAAGAGTGACATTTTTGTTGTGAGTGAAATAGTTATCGATTCCTGATGAGATACATTTTAAGTATGTGGTTAAAAAGAAACACAAATTGAGTCGTACAGCAGCACAAGATTGTTTGTTGGTTTCAGTAAAAAAAAGCACAGCACTGGAAATGGATAGGAAAATGATTGTGGTGGCAAAAAGATGTGTATATTAAAGGGCTATATGGATATCAACTTTTTGTATTGTTTATGTTATTTGTTTAATCAGATTAAAGCATTAATTGGCCGAAAAACAGCATTTTCCTCCCATTTTTCAGTGATTTTGTTGTGTTTAGAGGTCTTTTAAAAGTCTACTACAAAGTGAGAGAAAAAAATTTAAAGAAGACCCATAATCAAGTATATGATAAATATATATATGGTTTGCAAAAGTGTGAAACATTTTTTGTGGTTGAAATAGTTATTGATTTTCGATGACATACATTTTAAACATGCAGGTAAAAAAAAACAACACGAAATACACGAAGAGAGTTTGGACATCAGTCTTCAAGTCCTTCTCTTTGCTTTTGTCACAAAAAAAACCATATGATATAACAGTTATTGCACATCACCTCGTGCAATATCAGTTTTTATGGCACCTCGGTGACTAATATTGCACTCGGGCTGCGCCCTCGTGCAATATTAATCACCTCGGTGCCATAAAAACTGATATTGCACTCGGTGCTGTGCGATAACTGTATAGTATTGAATTTATGTCTTACATGCCTTTATAGTGAATTGTGTTGTATTTCATTAGGCCTACAATAGTTTTTTTACTGCAGCTATGTTACAGTAAACGAAACTCAAGTGCTTACAGAAAAGCACTGAAAAGTTCCTTGTGAGGTCACATCCCTATTCTGTAATGTTATTCTGCATGATACATCAGCAGTTAATAGGGTCATAGCCTATACTTGCGATGCTACCGGGAGAAGTCATTTAAAGTGTCACAACACTCATCAGTGAGGTCACAAGACACTTCATTTCAATGTAGGCCTATTTGATAGGCCTTCCTATGAGGTCATTGATGATGTACACTAGCAGCTGAATGTAAGTAGGCCTACTCGTCATTCGTCTACTGTAATTGTCATCTTGATTCTTGTGTTCCGTTGCCATGTATTGTATTGATGCTTTTTTTTCAAGACAGGTCTATTAATTTCTTGTATAGTACTACATAATGCATTGTTTTGCATTGTACGTATTGTATTTTTTTATATTGTATTTTATTGTTCTGTATTATACTGTGACAATACTAACTATACTTGTTCAGTAGTTAGCATTGTATGTAAAAAGCAACCAATTAAGAAACTATCCTCTGATCTTGAAACTTCTTTGGACTTCCTTCTTTTGTCTTACACCATTTTTTTTTTTGGGGGGGGCACCATTTAATCTCAAGAGGGGGGCTAGGGGGGCTTAGAGTTTTTTTCCTGATAACTAATTTCTTGCTAAGTTTTGGTGAAATGAGGACATTCTTTTTGGACAGTCTTCAAATGGATAATTGCTAGTGGAGATATTTCTTAACAGGGTGTTGGCTTTATTTAGAAAGGAATGTTTGGGGATATCACGCACCTAAAATGAGTAGTAATTACTGTCGCCGTTTCCATGAAATTTATATTTTCCTTCCAAGGAAAACTCCAAGCCCCCCTCCCCCACTAATTATTGAATAGTCGCTCCGTTATTATGAAATTTCTCCGATTTTTGGTCATCAAAAGCCGCTGCTCCAATTTCACAGATAGTTCTCTCAGTTATAGCACCAGGGGAAGGGTGTTGAATACTTAAATCCCATTGGCTAACAGATTTCCTGCCCTTAACTCGATTGGTCCAGCCAAGGTGACTCCAAGCTGGAGTATTTTTAGTGTTATTTTTATGTAACTTTAAGGCTTTGTAACTTGGTCATCCTTTCAGTTTAAATTTTGAAAGTTGTGTTTTTGGATTTAGAGTGCATACATCTCCTATGTGTGAAAAGCAAATGAAGAATTGCAGAATAACAAAAAAGTTATTTGGGATAAATGTTCAGGCCATTCAGTGAAATAGGTCTATTGCTACTGTTAGATTATACATTTCGATGGCGAAGACATTGACCGTTCAAGGTACTCCTTAAGAATTGTAATAAAACCTTATCTTTTCACATAAATCTATTCGGTAGCTTATTATTTGGAATGTCTGATAAACGAATCTATTCTTCACACTAAGGTAGATTTATTGAGAGACATAAATTATCAGAAATTAATTAAGGAGAATGGTTCAATAAACGAGAGACACCTTTCCATGCCCTTTGCTGTAAATAATATCAATGCAACTCGTTGCTATGCTTTCTGTAGAAATTTGAGACAGAAATTATTACAGCAGAACACTGTTTGGAATTCCTTTGGGATTACAGTCAACAAATGACGAGCACTTGCATTCAGCTGAGGATTGATATCAGTGACCTCACAACAAGCCCTTAAGTTGGCGGCTCCTTGTATCAGTGTCTATGCTGGGTGAGTAAAAGATCCCTCACATGGGGTAAATGCGTAACATGTTGAGGACTCCTGCTCTCTCTCTCATCTCATCAATCAACCCTCGTGAGCGCCCAGAACTGGGCTTAGAGGGCTGCACTTACCATATCTATCTATCTATCTATCTATCTATCTATCTATCTATCTAACACATTGACATGAACTGCCAGTTTGTCATTGGGCATCTTGTCACCTCACTGGTGAATGGTGCGACAAGTTCGATTACTTTTCCTAATAGCATTGCAAGTATGGGTGAAACCTCACAAATTGCTTATGTCATTGAGTCAAAGAGAATAACATGGCAAAGATAGGGCTATGACCTCCCAAGGAACATGCAAGTGCATTTCTGTAACCACTTTTCATTTTTCGGATGTAACAATTTTATTCCACACATTATACGGTCCAATCGGCTTACAGTCTCTTACTTTGATATCGAAAAACAGTGGACTGTTGCATTTTGTGTCATCATGCTAATGATTTGTCATGATCTTAGACTTACCCAATACTTTCAATTTTAATTTGATTTAAGGAGACCAGTAATCCTGTTTGTTGATGACAGGAAAGAATTATGGATCTGATTTTTACTCTAATATCAGTTATGAGAAGTCAAATGGCCTTCTCTTGATCATGACTAATCAAACAGCCTCTATGTTTCCCATGTTGAAAATAGAGAAGATGACACTTCATCGGCTATCTGAGTCACAAAGAGCATTTTTCACAGTGAACTGGTCCACATTTTTTCTCCATCAAAGTGACGGACTGTAATACATATTACATCTTCATTACTTTAAAAATGCTAATTCATAGTTTCAAATCTGCTGTGTGAACACCAAAACATACCTGAATAACTGATGTTGAATTGTTTTCACTGCTTTTGTTTCGCAACAAGAACCGACAGCCATTCGACTATAAAATCTACAAACTTTCTTCGAGTCAAACCTTCAGTTTGAATTTAGCTTTCAATTTCTGATATGATAGACGACATTGTGTCACGACAGATCATACCTTTAATGGGCTTAGAGGGCTGCACTTATCATATCTATCTATCAGATTCTGTCAGTCTCTAATAGAGTTGGTTTTATCAGTAATTTACAAAAGGGGGAGCCACATGTGGCTCATTTTCAGCCTAGTCTGCTGCAAGAGACTTGCTGGAGTTGTCTTCAGTGGATCAAGTTCCGATGAAACCACAACCCACCATTTCCTATAAGGCTCCAGTACACAGTATTATACACTGTTTGTCCCACAAGCTCTCGACACTGCTTTTCCCTGAAGCCACGGCAAAGCATCGGAACGTGCCTTCAGATTTAACTTCGAGAATTTAAACGACGTCTATAGCTAATACTGTGATTGTATAAGCTCAATGGCATATACTAGTACGTACAATGCATAGATGCAAAACCTTTGGGACCAATATGCTCATTTGATAGATTGTACGAATAATAGTTAAACATTTTACATTGTCCGGAGTCGGTTCTGTACGAAGTTAACTATGGATTTATTGGCAACTTTTGTTAATAGTCGTATATCATTTCACCAACCTGTGAATAATGCAGAGAAGTGATTCTGATAGATAATAGGACTGTGCCTGACAGCTTCCACCGTGCGATGGATTTTGGCATTTCCCGAATAGATTATTCATACAGCTCTATGCATTGTACCTTTTGCAAAGGAATTGAAATAAAGCAGCAGAATAGGTTTTAAGGACAAAGAAAGAAATCCATTTTACATTTCATTTGAAGGAACATTGATGCATAAATGAAACAAAACATGCGCTTATCCACTTGTATTATGACGTTCACAATCACGTCAATCACTCAATCAAAACTGTGACCATAACTAAACCGTCAATAATATTGCTTGAAAGGTATCAGTTCAAAACCCCATTTCAGGTACTACTTCATTCTGATTATCATCCAGATTCTGGGTCATTCATGAAGTTTTTAGTTGGTCCTTCCATGTTTCCAGTGTCTATACAGTACGGTATATACATACAGGTTAATAACCCCACTCTTCAGAACAAGGCATCCATTGTTGTAGATTCAAAAAACTTTTTGTCATCTTATCATCATCTTTTTCTGTGAACTGGTCATATAACATGGTCATAACATGACCTCAGTTGCATCAAGACAATAATTTGAAACAATCATAAGCAATAAAGAATCACATTAGATATTCACAGGACGATTAGACTTTTCCTAGATAGGAAAATATTGATTTCATTTCACGAGAATATCAGCAGCAATTTTTTATTGTCAGCTTGTGTCATCCTGAAACATTTGTTTCTTAATCAAACAATTCGATTGTAGTCCCCTTATACATTGGGGCTCAAATATACTTTATCATTTCTTGAAAATAACTTCATTTTGCAAGGCAAAATATACATTGTACTTTTTTCTACTCCAACCCTTGTTCAGGGCCTCCTTTTAGCAGAAAGTTCCTTTCTTCGCTGCTCCATTTGATCCTAAGACACAATTCCTTCTGAAAGACCGAAGGATATTTGTGTCTACTTGAAAGACTGATCAGATGCTGATTTGAGGCCATTTTATCTTACACTCAAGGCCACTTTGACACCAGGTGGAGCAGTATCTCCTGGAAATTAGATGTTACGACCATTAAATTCAATCCGAAGGTTAGCCGACCTTTCTATCTCCTTCCATTTCGGCAAAGCAATGGGAGAGTCATTGGAAAGCTTTTAAAAGATTTGTAAGGCATGGTTCTGGTGCAATGGAAAAGAGCTTTGAGCTTTCTTTGTGATATTTATGGCAGTAATGAGGGGTCTCAAGCATTGGGGTAGGGGTCTTTTATACATCTTAAACTAAAGCATTCAAACCTTCATATACTCCCCCCCCCATTCAGGAACCTCAAGTTACGCCACTGATCGGCAAATGATAAACATTTCAACTACGATGGGGCTGCCCCGGACTCATTTGCTGAAGCCGCTCTCTGCGGTACTGCAACAAAAGCAGTGCTGTGGCGACTAGGTGGCTCGTGTATCATATACGATTTATGAAAATATTTTCTTCCATGGGTCTCCCAGCACATGGAGTGCATGATTAATTCTTTCGTGACAAAACATGCTTGTGTGTTAATATTGTCTTTCTGTTATCACAGTTTGGCAGCTACCCACAAATGCTACCTTTATAGCTTAGTTCTTTGATTGTGGGAACAGCTTATGGGAAATGATGTACCAATCCTAGAATGTATTTGCCAGTGGTATTTATAATTGTAGGAAAGGTATTCTGAATAAATACATTATATTGATTAACCACGGAATAAACGCTTCTAAAATGTTTGCTTTGTTCACGTAATTAAAAGCTTCACCTCTTGATTATCCATAATCTATTTTAACAGTTTTCATGTATGTTTGTTAATTTTTTACAAATTTTTCTTTTTTTAGAATTTCTTGTTATCCATTCTCTCATCTTAAAGGTAAAATATGTGTAGCATAGATGAAGAAGAAAAAAGAAGAAGGGCTGACAGGAATAGGGTAAGAGTACTACACAAAGCCATTAATCATTAATTGAGCTCTTTTGTCTCGTACAATCTACCATACATTATATTTGTCCAGGCCCATGCTTTGTCACGCAGGATCTCAGCTGTTGCTTACCTGACTTGCCTGAAACTCTGCCACACATTCTAAATGTGTTTGATCTGTGTTTTGCCACCTCATAAGCGTGATGTGACTGTTTCCTCTCCTTTAACAACCATTTTTATAAAATAAACAAGTGAACCAAGAAGGATCAAACTTCAGATATAGACCTACTGCCCCATTGAACCTCACTCTGGGATTAAGCCCATCTCCATGAGCTTCCATGGTAGGGTCACATGATCTTTGCATGATCAAGCTACCTGAGTATGGTGGCGCTATAAAGCCTCCCTGTGAATGGTAAAAAATGCTCACATCTTCATGCATCTGGACATAATTATATAGGCCTAAATTTCTATATGTTTTTTTAGCTTTGGCCCCCTTTGGCCCCCCTTGGCAATTCAGAAAAGTACAGCGCTATAATCAAGCAAATATGGTAGTCCAATGTCATTGCATAATACCTCTTATGAAAGGGGCTCTTGGCCAAATGCTCCTCAGTTGGGTGCAAGGCACCATTGAGTAAAGGTTGATTGTATGGTCATCTTCAACACATTTTTGGGTCCTTGGAATTCATTCCAAGACCATTGTCGTCAGCTTCATTTCCTGTGAACAGGCAAAGTTGGTGTACTCACTAAAACATTTCACAGACAGAATGACAACCCCAACTGATATGCCCTTGTGATCAAGATGGTGCTTATGTACCCCTGGCTACAATATTGTGCTTATCAGGGCTCACATTTTCTTCTATTAAACATATTTCTTCTGAGCTGTCAGCACTTCACACAAAAACTGGTTTCTGTATACACACCAAGAGTTGGACTGTGCTGCCCTCTTGTGCATAGTCACAATATACTGCTTTCTTATACCTAACTTGATAGATTGTTGGTAGAATATTGAAGAGGTCCAACTTGTTGAAATAGACCAAGGACCCGATGCATCCATTGCATGCTATTTTTATTTTTTACTATAAAAACAAAACTCCCTTTGGTTAGCTTTGGCAGTTAGGCTGCATGTTTAGGGTCATTGAGACTGCAATCACAGCATGATTCAAATTTAGGCCAACATGCATTGTGTACAAAGAAGCACAGGCTTGCAGGAGCACAGTGACTCAGTGAACAGGGATTGTCCAATTAGAGGCATTGAAATTAGACATGTATACATGTGTAAGCTGGCTATAAATGCTAAAACACATTTTACTCTTTTACTGCACTTTCCCAGCAATACTAAAATAACTTAGGTCACAAGGTTGGCCTTGGCTATAGCATATTCTACCGGAGCAGTGTGACTGCTGCAAGCAGGCTTCTTGACTGATCTGCTTTGTATACTGCCATTGCACATTTCCAATGCACTGTGACAGTAAAACTAGAAATGCCCATTAACACATGTATATATGTGCTGTATCAATTATATTTAACTAATATAAATTCTCAAACATTGAACATTTTTTGGCAACGACTTGATCTATTGGGCATCTAAATCTTTGTTGACCACTGCCAGGGACAAGTGATATTTCAGGTAAATATGCTTACATTTTGCACAGTTCAATAAAATATAAAAAGAGGCAGATGATGATTATTGAATGATGAGGGAACCGAGATGGATGATGGGGTTCAATAAGAGGCGGGGGGGGGGGTAGCAGGGGCATCAGTTGCATTTTAAACAGTGACCACACTTTCACGGAAGATGTCGAGGGAAAAATTAAAACTTTTTTTATTCATAAACATGTATACTTTGGCGAAAAAGTGGTGGGGCAAATGCCGAAAAACTGATGCCACTGGCAGGGGGGAAGGCAAGCTAGGGGGGTTAGATTGAGGAACAGGCAAGATATGGGGTCATAAGATTGGGGGGGAGGGGCAGAGTGAGGCAAGATGATGTGAGCAAGAAAGCGTTCCAAATTTATCCCTACATTTTAATCAAATTTACAATGCCACAGACAAAGGAAAGAATCAATATTGACAGCACAATTTTCATTATATTATATATTACATTTGTCCAGGACCATGCTTTGTCACGCGAGATCTCAGCTGTTGCTTGTCTGACTTGCCTGAAACTCTGCCAGACATTCTAAATATGTTTGATCTGTGTTTTGCCACCCTTAAAGCATGATTTGACTATTTTCACTCCTTTAACGACACTTTTTATGAAAAAGGAAAACCGAGAAGGACAGTTCAGACATACTGCTATTGTACCTCACTTTGGAACAAGCATAGAAATACATAGAACGGACATGAGGCTGTATGATGCCACCTCAAGATGAGGTCACCAAATGCGCCATATTGGAACTGCCCTGAGACATAACGTCACAATAGACTAATTATGATGTGACATCATGCCATTGTTATAAGTGACATAACTGTTATTGGTGATGTCACAGTTACATTGTGCGAGGATACAGGGCAGTCTAAAGATGGTGGATTTGGTTGCTTCATCTGCCAGAGCCTCATGTCCATTCTATGTATTTCTATGGGAACAAGGCTTAGCTCCCTGGCAACATCACATGACACAGCCAGGAGTCAAGGCATGCAACGTCAACAACCTCACAAGCTACTTCAACAACACTTATTACAAATTCACAAGTGAACCAAAGAAGAAGTAAATTCACACAGTGGGCTACTTTTGACATGTTCATAAAACAAGGCATTTATTTAAGCCTATAGGTATCTGTTGAAAAAAAAAAAAAAGTACATAAAAAATGTTTATCAAGCAAATATGGTAAGCCAATGTCGTTGCGTAACACGTGCACTGGCCTCTTATGAAAGTGGATGGAGGCCCACATCTCCACGTGTGCAGTTGGGTGCAAGGCACTGTTGAGTAAAGGTCATTGTAGAGTTCTCTTCCACACAAACTTATCAATAACATTTTCTAAACTTACCAAAGAAATACAAACTCCTTTAGTAGAAACATGTGTGATTGGCCTTAACACGTACAGTATTAGTTGCAGTGTCACTGCATGCAGCCTGCCTGGCTGCTGTGTACATATAAACAATAGTGTTCAAGCAATGTGACAATCAAACCATTTATTTGATATATATACATATATATTCATTCTCTGTAATCTCACAATAAAGTTACTGGCCCTTTCTTTGTAGCACATGATTGCAGATGCCACTAAGGGGGAGACCATCGAATAAGCAGGAGGAGGGCAGGGGGGGGGGTGTCGAGAGTTTTCTTTAGAAGTTGGCTACTCAGCTTTTGTATTTCCAATGCACTGTGACAGTCAAACTAGAAATGCCCATTGCACATGTGATACTTACCTTTGTTGACCACTGCCCAGTGCCGATTGACATTTAAAAAACATAGGCCGTTGGGCACTGCTAGGAAGGACATAAAAAGAGGCAGATTAATTATGATTTTCAAATGATCAGGGGACCAAGATCAGGGGAGTTAACAAGAGGGATAGGATATGGTCCAAGATTGAGGGGATGTATTAGGGAGGCTAGATGAGGTTCAATGAGGAGAGCAAGATTTGAGTGGAGAAATTAATGAGGCAAGATGATGCGGGCAATAAAGGGCCATACTCATCCTGACATTTAAAAAAAATTACGATAAACACTGCGAGTACACTATAAAGTAGCTTAAACAAGCATCACAAACTCAAGTCAGTGAACACATTGCTCCATATGATCCTAGTTTTAAGAGCATTTCTTTGTCCCAGCAAACACCCAATAAAAATCCGGCCATGCTGTAGCAAGTTCTTAGCAGATATCCTACTGTTTTACGGGTATTTTCCAGCAACAGGCCTATTTATAGGGAGGCATTCATATATAAATGTGCAAAGTTGCTGCGTGAGGTATAGGTCTTCCGACAGTTCAAAAATCCAGTGCTTTCAAAATGCAGCACACACAATCTGGCGAAAATGAGAACTGCATACTGCTTCCACGTGGCACAAAAGTTGATTTTGTATGCCACAGCATTTCTGTCCCAAGATATAGTTCCTATTTCATTGCACATTCACAAAATTTCTATTGCTTATTGATGTATACTTGAGTCAGACTCGGCAATCGCATTCGCTAAGGAAGTAGACAAGGCCATCAGCACACTCAGAAACAGCCCCGGTTTCTTCCAGACAAATTATGTGAGTTTGTCAGACTGAAATGATGTGGACCGCTCGCAGGAGCTCATGGAATAACACACTAGTCACTTGGTGGCAACACATGAGAGCATGTTCTGATCTGCCAAGGCTGGAAAAAGAAGTGGCAATGTAACAGCAGTCCACTTGTAGACAGCAGCACACATGCTTTCTCGTAACGATTATTATAAGTAAAATGGAATGCAGCTTAGAGGTGTATGGCTGAACGCAAATTTGTACTGGTAAGGGTGGTAATAAATAGGTGAGTTTCTTCTTTAAAAATGAAGAACAGTGGACTTTGAGCACTGAGTTTTCACCAATTTGCAATTTCAAGATACAATGTCTTTAAAGCACAACTACTGATATTTCCAGTGACTTATCAGTCATCTCAAAATCAATACAAATAAAATAACCCTGAAGCTGATATATGTACAAATCAATAAGTGCTCGCTGTCTTTTTGGACTGTTTAGCCCAACAGACTTCATGTATCAATATCTATCTAGCGTTGTATGCCATGATACACATACGGTGTGCCCGTAGATGGCAGTGTTTGTCTATTCACAGTCTCTGCAATCACTCTAATCTTGCTTCTGGTGTTCATCTAATACAATTTAGTTCATTTTGATTAGTTATGCATCTTGTTCAGGAAGCAAAATTGCAAAGCAATGAAAAAGTTGCAATAACACTGAAATTACACCTCTGCTGAATGGAATTAGATGGCAATCACAGGCGCATTACTTTTGTGATGGCTTGGAGCTGCTATGCATGGTATGTAAAATTGTCAATGAAAGTCAGGATGCTTTATGTGAAAAGACTACAGAGATTTTTGAAGCGCTCAAATTTTTTTGATTTGATACAGTTGGTTTTTTAAATTTTCCGTTATATTTTGGTATAAGTATTTGAGAAACATAAAACCCCAAATTGTCACTATATTTTCTGTCGCTTCCAAAATGTGTTACAAAAAACCCATGTTTCCTCATGAGAAGAATATTTACTTGAAAAAACACAAACAGTAATGTAAGTAAGTAAGTAAGTAAGTAAGTAAAATTTTATTTAAAGTCGGAGGTGACAATATAAAACAATAACATAAGCCAACAGGGCTTTTAGCCGACAGTGATAAAACAATTAAATGATGATTATGTACAGATGAAAGATGACGTTTTGCTTATCACATTTGATTTTAAACTTATTGGTTATCTTTCAGACATTTATACAGGATCCACATTGACAATTCATCAGGTTTAAATTCATACGAACAAACTGCTTAAATAATTTGAAAGATTCACAATGTTTATCATTCCATAAAACAACACCCTGATAAGCTATTGACTTCAGTCCGTATGTGATAGAATTGAACTTTGGTTGCACCAATTTAAAATCATCACGAAAGGAATATGGGACACTTTGTTTTTAATGCAATGCACCATAGTCAACATCATTGCTGTAAAAATCATAGTAAATCACAAGTTACATATCTTTTTACAAAATACTACGGAAATATCGGCTGATGCTAATCCAACCAAGCGCTAATGAGCAGTCTACTGGAATTGGCGCTATATAAATACTTAATATTATTAGGATAACACATGTTATACCATTCAAAACCTTTGTAAGCCAATCGCACACCAGTATTTCATGGTTGTGAAAAGTATATACTCTTATAGGTTTGCTAGATGACCTTGTTTGGTTCCACTGCCTCGCCCAGTCTTTAGAAGAGACAACGGACAATTTGAAGATATGTGATCATAATTTGAATTTGAGGAGCAGATAATGGCTTCCTGCTTTATAACTGAGTTAAGCCATGAGTCCTTGAAGCTCTGTGGGATTTGTGAGTCAGTTTAATCATCATTTGCAGTTCTTTTATTGTCCATCCTTAATAGCCAACAAGCGCAAATGCTCCAAAATGTTCCTGACACATCTTCCAGATTAAAAGGGAGGAAGACAATGGTTCCAATCTTTTCCGTCTCACTTCTCTTCGGTACCTGTCATAATGCAATGAGATGCAGAAACCCTTTGAGCATATGAATGTTGTGAAATAGTGGAGTCCACTGTCCCTAGTTGACTATAGATTTATTGGCAACTTTTGCAAATGGTCATATATCATTTCACCAACCCGTGCATAATGCAGTGAAGTGATTTGTCTGAGAGATAACAAGACTGTCTGACAGCTTCTATTGTGCAATGGATTTTGGCCTTTCCGGGTGAGATTATTCAACTATTCATACAGAACTGTGCATTGTACATTTTGCAAAGAAATAGAAATAAAGTGGAAGAATATGTTTTAAGGACAAAGGAGGACATCCATTTTAAATTTCATTTGAAGTCTAATCATTGAAACATAAGAGACATGAAATAGGGCTCAGCCACCCATATTTTCCAAAACAGAGACCATAACAAAATCACCAAAAATAATACTTGGGAAATACTGTTCTACACCCTGGTACAGACATCCCTCATTTTTATCACTCAAGTTCTATGTCATTCTATGTTGGTGGCTCCCGATCCTCGTGTGTCAGTGTACACGTATTTTAAGGTATAATAAAGGACTGACACTTGCAAAAAGAGAGTAGAGTAGCGTGGGGCATGCAGCCCCCCTTACCTTCGAGGTGCGATTTGACCTACTTTTTTGGTCGATTATTTAAATGCTCATGTTGTCAGGAAGGGATCACTTGACTCTACTTATAACTAGTGAAACAAATGTCTACCAATTTTAATAAAGGAGTTACTACCTTTTTTGTAAAAAATATAAAATGGCCTTCTTACCCCACTGATCGGGCAAGAAGCCCCCTATTATAATCCTATGGCAATTTTTTTTGCGAGCGCATTCAGCTTGAATGTTATTTTTAGGGGTTCTTCTATCATTTTTAAGGCATTGTATTCACTTTTTCTGAATTTCTCAATTTTTCTCTTCATACATTTATTTTTTTATATTTATAAATATATTTTTTGCCCTGTTAATTTCGGCCAAATTCTTTCAACTTCAATTAGCTATTCTATCAAGATTTAAGGTAAAGTACACATTATTAAATGGTTCCTGAAGCAGCTTCGAGGCCTCAGTGAAGGGGGGCCTCATGCCCCATACCATGTGGGGCCTCTCGCCCCAAACTCACATATTTTAATTTGACCTCTACATTTTGAGCTAAAATGCAAAAAATATGATCCATATCATATTTATGTAAAATGGTCATAAAGTGAAGCAATGCAGATATCCATTATTCTTTTAAAAATGTCCAAAGTTATTTCTGACAACCACTTTCAAAGAATTAGTCAAAGTTACAAAAACCATGCACCTTTTTTTGTTTCTTTAATTACTTCTATGGTTTGGTGCTGTTTGCCCTGAAAATTTGTGACATCACCTAAAAAGCCTCTAGCTTCAATCCAATCAATAAGAAAAGGCACCAAAAATGTAAGTTTAGAAATAACCCTGGGGGGGTGAGGGGGGGGGGCCTCTCACCTAACCCGGGCTTCTAGCCCCGACCCACTCTACTTCATTGTCAAGTCACAACTTTTCCTCCGACAGCTGCTGCTCATATAAATATTCATAATTATGGGGAGTGGGAGTTGCCTACCTTGGGGCACAGACACAATATGGCGGGAAACATACCCCTTCCTCCGTAGGCACAATACTGGTATATTTATTCTTCGAGACCTATACGCTTTGTGATTTCCTTAAATATTTTCAATGTTCTTCTTTCCACTCTATCCTTCACACAAGGTCACGCTTATGAAGAAAAAGAAAAGCTCCTTTCTTGGCACTTCCATTTGATCATATAAGACACAATTCCTCTTGACAAACCGAAGGATATTCACATCTACTTGAAAGACAGATCAGACGCTGATTTGAGGCCTTTTTATCTTTTAGCCAAGGCCACTTTGACACTAGGTGGACTGTATCTCTTGGAAATTAGATGTTACGACCATTAAATTCAATCCGAAGGTTAGCCGACCTTTCCATCTCCTTCCAAATGCTCTCCTGTAAGGTCTTATCTGTAATTAAGAGTGACAAATTTGGGCCAAGCAAAGGAAGTGGCATTGGGAAGCTTTTGAAATCTTGTGTATGGGATGGTGTGGCGCAATGGAAAATGACAATGTAAACCCAGCTGCATTACTTTTACAGTAGTTACCATTAAAATAACAGCACATGCCGTAAAAATGTAATGGCCTTCTGCCGTAAAATGGCACTTTTTAAATTCATTATGGTAGCTGGTGTTAAAGTAATGCAGCAAGTTTAGCAGTGCACCTTTGTGACTCTTACATCTATGGTTGTGAAACTACACGAATATACCTCACCTGTTGTAAAAACGATGGTCTTCTACTGTAAAATTCCAAAGTTTTTATACATAATAGTTATTGCCAAAAAAGTTATGCGAATAGCTCTTGATAGGGGCCAGGATGGCTTGGACCATTCAGGGGCTTTTTTGCTTTGAGCTCCGTACAAACACAATGTGTAAAGAACATACAATTTTACTATGATGGTGTGGCCACAGACTCCACAACCCCTCATATGTATGTCGATACCACTCTCTGCATTACTACATTGAATACAGTCTCATAGAGACTTAGGTGGTCATGTATGAAAAGATTTGCTTCTGTGTGTCTCCCTGCACATTGTGTGTGATAAATACTTTGATGACGAAACATGTCTGGGTACTAATATTGTCTTTCCCTTATCACAGTTTGGCCAGCAAACCACAAATATTATCTGTATAGCTTAGTTCTTTGATTGTGGTGTGCAATGTACTAATCCCACCATGTGGTATTTGAATTGTGGCTATGTAGGCAGTCCATGAAGCTGACGGGCAGTACGGGTACTAATTAAACATCAGCTCAACTGAATGCTTTTGGAGGTGTCAACTGGGTGTGGTAGTGTCCAGTGCAGTGCCCGGAATTTTGAAAGTGTGACTTTTGCAATGGGGAGAAAGTCACAATTTCAAAGAAGAAAGGAGGAAGGTATGGAGTAGTATAGAATATGACAAGACAGAGACTGTGCAAGAGATTGCAGTTTTGTTCAAGAAAGAGATAAAGGGTTGAACACGAAAGATTTCGTCCTGCTGTCTACATGAATCTATATCCATCAAGCTTTATACAACATAATACATATACATGTAGATGGCAGTGTTTGTCTATTCAAAGTATCTGCAATCACTCTCATTTTGCTTCTGGTGTTGATATAATGAAGTTTAGTTCATTTTGATTAGTTCTGCATCTTGTTCGGGAAGCAAAATTGCAAAGCAATGAAAAAGCTTGCAATGATGCTAAAATTACACCTCTGCTGAATTGAATTAGATGGCAATCACAGGCGCATTACATGTGTGATAGCTTGGAGTTGCAATGCATGGTACGCCAAATTGTCAATGAAGAAACAGAAGACATTATGTAAAAAGACAGCAGAGATCTTTGATGATGAAATATATTTTGTTGATACAATTAGTGCATGTTTTCAGTTACCTTTTTGCAGAAGTATTTGAGAAACATCAAACCTGAAATTGTCATTATATTTTCTGTCACTTTCACAATATGCAACAAAAATAAGCCGCATTCACTTTATATGAAGGGTATTCACTGAAAAGTACAATTAAGGTGGCTCGCTACTCGTGGCCAAGCAATGGCGACGTCACCATAGCAACAGCAGCCTGCTGAGGTCTGTGGGCAGCATTTTTGTCTTTTTATAATTCCATGCGACGGCCACTTCATTTGCCATTTGCGCCACTTCTACTAGGGTTAGAGACTTCTGGTTTAAAGCATTAGATGCGCTGTGTAGGGGACTACAATCTCACAGAGTTTCAGCTTTATAGTCCTAATAGAATATTTTTACAGGCAATTTTCGGCAAGCAGGTCTAATTTCTCAAAAAATGACTTTGAAATACAAATAAATTTTTATATCAAAATCCATCGCGGTAGCAAACCTTCTCTTATGCATTTTATTGTTCCTCACAATATTTGGAAATAAATGACAAAGAAATGAGAAATCCTATCTAGCCAATTTTTTTTAGCGCCATGATTTATGAAAAATGTTAAAATTGTCAAAATCAATATTTTTATTCCGAACCCCTTGGAGCGCCCTTTAAACTAAATATATCTCTTTGAAATTGTTATCAGCTTTTCCCTGAAAGTGTCTTCTTTAATTTCATGCTTCATTGAATAATATGGGATGCATGACCACTGAATGGCAGGGCAAACTTCACAGTAAAAAAGTTGAGAAAAAAATTGAGTTTTTCAGGATTGCGTGGACTGACTTTCTTGTACATAACCTCAAATATTTTGAAAAAAAGGCTGGTTGCGACCACTTTTTTTACATATCCTTGCTATAAACTATATTTTGAATCATTCTAAACTATTTTTAAGAAATCCTATCTTGGAAAGTTCACGAGTATCGAGCCACCTTAACAACCATGCAATGCAACATAGTCAACATCATGTCCAAGAAAATCAAAGTAAATCGTAATATATATGCATATATTATCATATGGCATTTTTGATATCAGCCCGTGTATCGTGCCCAAGAGCCACGTATCTGCCGGAGACTCTTATATCGGCCTGACCGGAGGGAGCAACTTAATGCTTTATCCTGATGCCACAAGTAACATTACCTTCAGATTAAATTTCCCAGAGATTGATGTCACTTAAGTTCCTATGGCCAATATTAAAGGAGCTACGCCATTTTTACCAAAAATGCCAATTGCTAAATGGTGTCCTCACTGTATCACCCGCAAAATCCTCTATCACACAGAAAATTCCCTTTATCACATGACACAGTGATTTATCACACGGGGCAGATATGGACTTTATCAGCCCGATGATGGTATAAAACACTTTAAACCCCATAGGATACATGTTAATCGATGACCTGATATAAAAGTTTGCTAGTAGAGTGGTCACCCAATCCTTCAAAGGGACAATAGCCAATTTGAAAAGATGTGGCCATAATTTGACTTTGACGATCTGACAATTGTTTCCTGCTGTTTAACGGAGTTAAGCCACGAGCCCATGAAGCTTAAATCATCTCTGTGGGATTTCATGAGTCAGTTTAATCATCATTTGCAGTTCTTTCATTGACCATCCTAATTAGCCAACAAGCTCAAATGCTCCAAAATGTTCCTGACACATCTCCCAGATTAAAAGGGAGGAAGACAATGGTTCCAATCTTTTTTGTCTAGCTTCTCTTCTGTACCTGTTGTAATGCAATGAGATACAGACACCCATTGTGTATATGAATGTTGTGAAATAGTTTTCTGTGGAGTCCACAGTCAGGCTGTCCCAAGTTGACTATAGATTTATTGGCAACTTTTGCAAATGGTCATATATCATTTCACCAACATGTGCATAATGCAGTAAAGTGATTTGTCTGAGAGATAACAAGACTGCCTGACAGCTTCAATTGTACAAAGGATTTTGGCATTTCCGGGATAGATTATTCATGCAACTCTGTACGTTGTACATGTGGCAAAGAAATAGAAATAAAGTAGCAGAATAGGATTTTGAGGACAAAGAAATATATTTTTTTACAGTTCATTTAAAGTCTCTGATCATTGAAGCCTAAGAGACATAAAATATGACTTAACCACTCATATTTCAAAGTTAATAATCACTTGTCTAAAACATTGACCAAAACAAAAGTTAAAAAAATTAAGTTTAAAAAACACTGTTCAAAACTCCGGTACAGACACTCCTTATTGTAATCATCCCATTTCTATATCATTCTAATAGAATGTTATGGCGATGGCTCATGGTACCACGTGCGTGCATGTACATGTATTATAAGATCTGACACTTAGAAACAGAGAGTACTTCATTGTCAACTCACGACCCTATCATCCCATTATTACATTTGCCTACGACAGCTGCCTTGCATATAAATATTCCATGGGTAGACCTGGGGGCACAGGCCTAATATTGAGGGAAACATAACCCCCTTGCCCTCCATAGGGACATCACTGGTGTATTCATTCTTCGAGACCTATACCTAAGCTTTGTCATTTCTTGTAAATAATTTCAATTTGCTAGGAAAATGTATTTCTCTCTACTCTATCCCCCAGAAAAGGTCACCTTTATGCAGAAAAGGCGAAGTTCCATTTTTGGTAGCTCCATTTGATCATATAAGACACAATACATACAAAGTAGCTTAATAAGGCATCAGAGACCCAAGTCAGCAAATACATTGCTTGGTCCATATGATCCCGGTTAAACATTTCTTTGTCCCAGCAAACACTCAAGAACAGTCTGGACATACTACAGAAAGCTCTTTGCAGATAGCCTCCCTTTGTACGGTTATCTTCTAGTGGATGGTACTGGTAAGCCTTTATATATGCCAGGATGTTGGGTGAGTTATGTCGTTTCCCTCGGTATAAAATTCACACTGTTCAAAGATTCTATGATCCCAAGATCCTGTGTTTTTGGAATGCAGCTCATGTGTTTTCCCAAAAAGTAATAAAGGTAAACACAAACTGCAGTTCAGAGGTGTACACATGTGTTTTGAAGGGTGGTTGTGATTAGCTCAGTACTTGTAAAGAAAAAAGTGCTACTTATGTTAAAATGAAGAACAGTTGCTTTCAGGTACTCAATTTACGTAAATTTGCACAGGAAATAGTTTTTTAATTCAGGCTCCAGTATATTACAACTATCAATAATTATAGTCCCATGAAATCAATGCACGCCAAAACTCTACCGTTGATATTAAATAATCTGATTGATTCGTGTTGCTGGAGCTTTGGAATAATTCAGACAACTGTCTACATGTGTCTGTCAAGATATGAACTGTGGATACTTAGCAATGTTTGTCTATTGACTGTCTTTATAATCCCTTCCACTTTGCCTGTGGTGTTGATATAATACAATTTAGTTCACTTTGATTACTTCTGCATCTTGTTCAGGAAGCAACTTTGCAAAGGAATGAAAAAGCACACAATTATGCTAAAATTGCACCTCCACTGAATTGAATTAGATGGCAATCACATGCACATTACGTGCGTAATGCCTTGGAGCTCCATATAGGCCTACAGTGTGTCAGTGAAACTGTGAAAAAGATGATGTATCCTGTGTCAAAGCACCTCTACGGTATGAAACAAGAATCATACCTCATTCCTTCCATGGCATTATGTTTAGTGAAGAGATACACATTAATAAGTAACCATTGGTTAATTTACTCATATAACGTTATGGCATCACTGAACTAATTCACACCAAACCCTGGAAATAAGGTAAGTTCTATGACTTACTTATAACCGGATTAAGATAACACATGCCACCTGTTGATGCAATCCAGTTACTGTACATGTACACTACTGCCTTTTCCGTTGAAGACCAGGGACCATTACATAGATTTGCACCTTAGAGGAATAGGCAATTGCTATTCACAACTGCTTAATCCTCTGTGGTCCTAGTCTACGGTCTCTGATCCTCAACGGAAAAAGTCCTATTAGATGACCCGGTCTGGTCCTAATGCCCGAGCCGGTCCTTCAGTAGCGACAATGGTCCCTTTTGACACAATGCTGCCACAGTAAGTCTTTATGAAGCTTGCCGTTGCTTGCTGCTGTATGACTGAGTTATGTCATGAGTCCCTGCAGCTTAAATGATCTCTCTGGAATTTGCGAGTCAGTTTAATCATCATTTGCGACTCTTTTATTGTCTATTCTTATTAGTCTAAAAGCTAAAAATGCTCCTGATTCATCTCTCAGATTAAACGGGAAGAGGACGATGGTTCAAATTATTTTTTTGATTCACTTAGATGGTGACTGTCATCAACCAATGAGCAATAGAATCCTTTGTGCACAAGAATTTTGTGAAATAGTTTCTTGCATTCTAATGCCACTTCATGTCAAGTCATCCTCCAGTAATGATGCATTTTTAGAGCAATATGCTAAAAACGTTTTAAATGACATTTGTAGATTTCATGTATACTTTGGAATGGTATATATTTATTTTGATTTTTACTTTTTGCATAGCTTTTTCCCTTGTCGCTTACTGATTTGTCATTCTATTGAGGGCTGTGTTGAAAAACAGCTTAATATGCTGAACATGATTGTCACTCTGCCAAAATAAAAATACTTTTGACTCTGACTTGTAATACAAGCTGACTAAATTTGGGACTAATTGCCCAGAGAACTGTGCAATGCAATAAAATGCAAGAAAGAGTCGCACCCATACATGAAGCCCCATATATGTACCTTATCATATGTGTGAAATTATTTAATTTTCAAAGGAAAATCTACATGGCTCTAAACACTATTCCCTACTCGAGGTAATCTTCATGCTGAAAGTTCCTTTCTTGGCAGCTCCATTTGATCATATAAGACACAATTCCTCCTGAAAGACCAAAGGATATTCACTTCCACTTGAAAGACAGATCAAACACTGATTTGAGGCCATTTCATCTTACAGCCAAGGCCACTTTGACACTGGGTGGACCTGTATCTCTTGGAAATTAGACGTTACGACCATTATCCGAAGGTTAGCCGACCTTTCCATCTCCTTCCAAATGCTCTCCTATAAGGTCTTATCCATGATTAAGTGTGACAAATTTGGGCAAAGCAAAAGTAGTGACAATGAAAAGCTTTCGAAAGATGTGTGTAGGATGTTTCTGGTGCAAAGGCTAACCAATCTTCTGGACTTTTCTGCCACTGCTGGTTGAAACTAGTAAAAAAAAAACACGGTTTTCTTCAGTAAAATAATGACTCTTTGTGTTATATTAAGTGGCTAATCTGGTTTTATTGTGGGATGGCCCTTGTATCATATATGATGTATGAAAAGATTTGCTTCTGTGGGTCCACCATTGTGCGTGAATATTCTTTGACGACAAAACATGTCCGTAGACTAATATTGTCTTTCCCTTATCACTGTTTGGCCAGTAAACCACAAATGTTATCTATACAGCTTAGTTCTTTGATTGTGAAAACAATTTGGTGTGCAATGTACCAATCCTACCATGTGTTTGCATGTAGTGTTTGTAGTGTGGCTCTGTTGGCAGTCCAGAAGCTGAAGCCGAAGCCTTGAAGGGCAGTACAGATGAAAAATCAGCTCAACTGCATGTGGTGGGGTTAACTGAACGTGGTATGATGCTCTACATGAATCTTGATGACATGAGTAAATCAGTTCATACTCTGGTCAAAGAATACATGATTACATTAGTTACTGTTTGGTGCAGCGGTGCCACAGTCCTTCAGATTAGAGACAACAGTCTATTTGAAAATAATTGAACCATTATCTTCTATCTTTTTAAATTGAGAGATGACTCGGGAGCATTTTAGAGCATTTTAAGAGACTTTAAGCTAATTAGGACGGACTGAGAAAGAGACGCAAATTATCATTAAACTACTGCTACACAAATCCATGGAAGATGATTTAAGGTTATTCGACTCCTGGCGTAGCTCAGTTATACAACATCAGAATGAAACAATTATTGCCTCCTCAAAGTCACGGAGCTACCCTTACGGTTAGATGCGCATTGTAATGTCATTGTATCTTATCTCATGGATTAACTTTTAAATTTTACATCATATGCAAGCATTCAAGCTAACTTGCATTGATTGATAATATACTTATTTCTATATGGAACTAGCAGTGTACCCGTCTAAAGACGGGTAGAGATTGCATTGACATTTTATAGTTGGTTTGCCCAATCAGGGGTTGTGTGAGCATGTCAAGATTATCTTTGTAAGAATACTTGTTTAGAGTGAATTTAAAATGAAATTGCTCCTTCTGAATGGCCTCCCCTTTTGTGTGGAGCTGGCCTATCATGTTGGACAGCAATTTCAATAGCTGTGTCACTGCTCTGCTTCAATGGGAATTAGTGTTTTTGTCAAAATTAAGCCATTTAGTGTATAAATGCATGATGAAAAGACCCAATGAACCATCCAATTTATCTCCATGCCTCCCATAGTCTTATTTGTGGTTTTCTTTGGGCCTTGGAAGTAATTATATCTTCTCCTTCGCCATAGTGTTGTATTCTTCCTCATGTTCGACACTTCGTCCATATTTTTAGACTATTACATTGTATATCTATCTGTCTATTTATATAGCAATCGACCTGTCTGTCCAGAAATATGGAACTGTTGATGATGTAAAAATGCATGTAATGTATGTATGTATGTAGTATTATGCAGCAATCTCTCTCTATGTATATATGTGATCTGTTTTTAGCTTCCTTCTTTCTGTCCTTTCTGGTTCCTTCCGACTTTCTTTTTCGCTTTCTTTCATTCCTTCCTTCATGTCTTCATAGCTTCCTTCAAGTATTCATTCCTTCCTTTCTTAATTTCTTGATTCCCTCCCTTCATTATTTCATTCCTTATTCCCTTAAGTGACTGTTTCCTTAATTCCTATACTAATCCCTTTAAATCATGCATTCTTTCCTTCTTTGTGTATTGTTTTAATGGTTCAAGAAATGTGAACACTCGCTCTGTGTGGCTGAGCTGTTGTTGCTCCTGCTTTGACTGCAGCAGGACAGGCATAATTCCTGGAAAACTTTCCATTTTAGTAAATATTCGGATGTTTTTATAAATTTGAAGTTATACAAACACAGTTCAGACATAGCAGGACACTGTGGTGAAATATTGTGACAATCAGATAGGCCATAACTGAGAACACCCGTGACAATGGAATATGGGGTGGTGAATTTTATATATGTATATAGATAGAACAAGTGTCTAGCTGGGCCCAGGGGTTCTCAGCCCAGCACACTATCACCGTGCCAGGCCTCATGCCTTAAACATGGAAAGATGAATGTTTGATCAGACAACTTTTTTTAGAAAATTGGAGAAGAATATACTGGGATATCATGAATTATGTTGCTTTTTATCAGAGCAACAGCATACAAATTGAGGCAGCAAAAGAGCTAAGCCAGAGACGATTATGTTAAAAGAAACCACGGACAGCGACGACAGAAGAAAAGCAAGAAAAAACCAAAGGGGACAAGGGGAAGTTGTTTTATTATACATTAATGGTAGTTCCAGTACTGTACTTCTTTCTTTTTTTTGTTCTGTACAATGCATACCAAGTTAGCTGAGCAGAGGGCTTTACTGACCCAAGTCAGTGAACACATTGCTTAGTATGATCCTAGTTAAGCATTTCTTTGTCTCAGCAAACATTAAAGAGGGATCTGGCAATGATACAGCAAGCCCCATGCAGATTTCCTCTTTTTGTATGGGACATCTTCAAGTGACAGACACTGAAAGACCCTATGCTATGGACAGTTGGACACTAACCCATCACAACTCTATATGTAGAAAAAGTTATAGTTTTTGGACTCTTCGTGCTTTCATCAGAGTTCGAAAAACAAATAGTTTAGAGTCGTACGTTTGTAAGGGTTCTTTTAATTGAAAATATAATCATGTTGGAATCAGTATGTCTGAAAGTTTCAGTGCATATTAGTGCCCAAAATTCGCAGAGTCCTAATTAATTGTCTTTTACACCCAAATAATGTGTATTGATCTCGATCAATTCCATGTGAGTCTTGATATGGTTTTTGTCAACACAGAGTCTATGCAATCTCTCCTGTATTTCCCTCTGGTGTTGATATAATACGATTTGGCTCACTTTGATTCATCTTGGTAGGGAGACAAAATTGCAAAAGAATGAAAAAGCTTGCAAATACGCCAAAAGTACACCTCCGCCAAATGGAATTAGATGGCAATCACAGGCCCATTACACGAGTTATGGTTCGAAGGTCCAAAATACAGTTGATATATTCAACCCCTTTGAATTATGACGTCCCATTTACTCCAATAGTGAACAGGTTTTGCAAGTATTATAGCATCACATACTAGACAGCATATACTATATATCTGCTGTGCAGCGCAACTAAGCGTAATCGGAAGGCTCCATTTTACGAATGGATCCCAACTTTTGGAATATTGTTCAACCCCTTGCTCCAATGCTTTTCCAATTGAAGGAATCGGGCTTTTCATGATTTGATGTGACAATGCACTTTTGTATGTTGAAACTACACCTCTGCTCAATTGAATTCGATGGCAGTCACAGGCACATTACATTCGTAATGGCTTGGAGCTCCATAATATACAGTATGGCAGTGAAAAAGATGATGCATCATGTGTGAAACGCAACAGAGGTCTGTGAAGATATTGACTTTATATATGTATGCAGTCTCCCTTAGTTTTTAGCATAAACAATTAAACATTTGAGAAGTATCAAAATGGAAAAGTTGAATGGCTTATACATCAACTCTATTGAGATTTGCAAGTCAGTTTAATCATCATTTGCGACTCTTTTATTGTCTATCCTAATTAGTCTAAAAGCTAAAAATGCTCCAAAATGCTCCTGATTCATCTCTCGGATTAAAAAGGAAGAGGACAATGGTTCCAATTTTTATTTTGATTCACTTAGCTTGTGACTGTCATCATCCAATGAGAGACAGAATCCTTTGTGCATAAGAATTTTGTGAAATAGTTTGTTGCATTCTAAAGCCTCTTCATGTCAAGTCATCCTCCAAAAACATTTTAAACTAACATTTATAGATTTTATGTATACTTTGGTATGATATACAGCTTTATCCTACGTCCAGTGTTGATCCTGAATTCTGATTGGTTGAGAGCTGAGGTGTATGAGACTGTATACCCTTCTGTTCGCATCCATCCACTGAGTGACGTCACGAAATGGGAAGCAGCAGTTCAGCCAACAGCTTTCAGCAATTCTTTACGTTTTGTCTTCCTGCGTAGTCAATTTTCTTTTTGATTTTACCTTTTATGTTGCTTTTTCCTTTGTTGCTTTATACTTGTCATTCTATTCAGGGCTGTGTTGAAAAACAGCTTACGTTGAACATGATTGTCACCCTGCCAAAATAAAAATATATTTGACTTTGACTTGTGCTATAAGCTGACTAAATTTGGGACTAATTGCCCAGAGACCTCACAAAAATGTATCAATGCAATGAAATGCAAGAAAGAGTTGTATTCATACATGAAGGCCCATATATGTAAGTCATCATCTGTGGGAAATTATTTCATTTTCAAAGGAAAATGTACATTGTACTGCTTTCAACACTATTCCCTACTCGAGGTCATCTTCATGCTGAAAGTTCCTTTCTTGGCAGCTCCATTTGATCATAAGACACAATTCCTCTTGACAGATCGAAGGATATTCACTTCTACTTCAAAGACAGATCAAACGCTGATTTGAGGCCATTTTATCTTGCAGCTAAGGCCACTTTGACACTAGGTGGACCCGTATCTCTTGGAAATTAGATGTTACGACCATTAAATTCAATCCGAAGGTTAGCCGACCTTTCCATCTCCTTCCAAATGCTCTCCTGTAAGGTCTTATCTATAATTAAGAGTAACAAATTTTGGCAAAACAAAGAGAGTGTCATTGGAAAGCTTTTGGAACCAGTCCTGTGTATTTGACGGTTCCTGTGTGAAGGAAAACCAATCTTCTTCACTTTTCCGGCGAAACCAGTTGAAACATCTAGAAAATGTCAATCTTACCATAAAAATTATACAGCTTTCTACAGAAAAATTATAGACTTTCATGTTCACAACTGTTATTGCCCTCAAGCGTCTTAGCTGGTTACTTAGTGTTGTCCTAAGCCCCACCCCCTCCCCCCCCCCCCCCCCGATATGGATACCATTGCTTTTTGGAGATCGAAGGCCAAGAGTGACTAGAATGGTCCAAACTCTCAAATGGACAGAATAGAACTGCAGACCAGTCCTTATTATATGAAATATTATATGGATAAAACTGGGAGTACACACCCAGCTCTGCCACCTCGCAATGAGACATTTCCTATTGCAGCAATGGCATGACATAACAATGTTGTGTAAACTACATAGAATTGTATTTTTTCAAGATATTGCATTAGCCATATGTTTCTACACAGCAACCGACAAATTCACCACCAACTATTAGTGTTTCGCTCATTGGGGATGGATGGCACATGACGCTCCCTGATGCCCAACCATATCAAAATTGTCACTTTAGTGAAGTTTAGTAAAAAAATACAATGAATACAGTGGGTCACCCTCAGAAAATTGCACGGCCCCCTGCTCAAGAATACTTAATTGCAACCCCCTGACTGTATAGAATATACCTTTTGACTATGATGGAGTCGCTCAAGATTTCATAATCTTTTGTGTCCCAATGCGGTACTACAATGATAGCAGTAATGTGGAGACTTTATCCATGCATTATATTTGATGTATGAAACAATTTGCTTCTGTGGCACATGATAAATTCTATCATGGCAGAACATGCTTGTGTACCAATATTGTCTTTCTCGTATCACAGTTTGTCCAGCTACCCACAAAAGTTATCTATATAGCTTAGTTCTTTGACTGTGGAAACAAGCATGCATCCAACCTATTTGTATGCGGTATTTGTATTGTGGCTATGTGTGGCATTGTAGGCAGTATATGAAGCTGACAGGCAGTAATGATGGAAAACAGCTTAACTGAAATTACTGAATGAGGAGTTGTCAACTGTGTGTGGTATGATGTCTTTTTCCATGACCAGCCATGTATTGTTCCTGATAACCCTGCTAGAATACAATTTAAGCTGATGACTACAACCTGGAAGGCTTTGAACAACCAAGCACCACTGTACATTCAGACACTTGTCAAGCTTAAGCCCAACCAGGACCATAACCTGAGGAGCAACAATAAACTCTTGTTAATAGAACCAGCTGCGAACAGCCAGAACAAATTTGAAGATAGAGCTTTCTCTTTCGCAGCACCAAAACTCTGGAATAAGTTACCAGAAAGTGTTCGAGCAACAAAGACTCTGGAGTGTTTCAAGAAAAACCTAAAAACTCACTTGTTTAAAATGTTCTACAAATAACCCATCTGCCACAAGCGCTTCTGAGCAGTTTACTGGAAGAGGCGCTATATAAATAACTATTATTATTATTATTATAACACCAAAACTGCCCAGGGAGATAATCAACTGTGGAATAACTCATATTTCCCTCAAAAAACTTTGCAAACAGAGCCCTTTTGTGTTAATTTTCAGAAAAGTGAACTGGCAGGGAGAATACTCGGTTCAATCCAAAACAATCCATGTAATAAAATATAAATATGCGCTGCCTGCACTTTTGAAATGGTAACTTTTCTAAGTGAAAAGGAAATGGAGTGGGGGTGGGGGATGGTTTAATCACAGAATGTGAAAAGAGAGACATAGGGTGGACTATACTGCAGCTTTGCTTATGGAAAAGATAAATGGGCAAACGCAAAATATTGTATCGAATGGAAAGAGTATGTCAAAAAAGGCTGAATATTAAGAACAAGGGGAAGTCGTGAAAGAAGAAAGATGAAAAATTAGGGGGAAATGAAAATGCAAAGTACAAAGGGAAAAACATCATGAGAGAAGAAGAGGAGAAGGGTAGATGGGTGATTGACAATCATTGATTTTAGGTTTGCTTCCTGCTGTTATTCACTTGGTGTAGGCTTATTAGGGCAGTGGTACTGTGATGAGGTGAAGGAGATTGCAAGGTGAAAACTGTCTGTGTTCTCCCCACCTCCGTTCATTTTTAAAAGAGAGGCAGATCTTCTGATCCTTCTTGGTTTTCTACAGATTTATGAAATTGAAAAGTTGAGGGGAAAGGTGTCTAATGAAGATACGTTTGAAGAGTGTGATGAGAACAAGGATAGAGTTATGCGTGAGGCATGGTCCCAAGAGAGATGGCACTTTTATGTATGTATTGCTTCCAAAATATTTTTATTCAGAGCAGTTTCTGAGAGAAAACTATTCACATGTATACCCCACACGTCATTCTCGAAATTATCTTCTTGTTCCTGCTGTAAGACACGTCTTGGCAACATATGGCATGAGATACAGGTACCCAAAAATTTATAATAACATGTGACTAAGTTACAATGAAAAATAAAAACGCATTCCGTCGAAGGTTTTCAACGATATCTCAAATTAAAGGTTTTAGAAAATTATCAAGAAAACTGCACAATATCAAATTGCTATATTTGTGGTCACTAGTGTTGTCCTTGGCAAAAATTCTAGTATTACAACGCTAAACAACAAAATAAATTTAAATATACTTCGGTGAATTGTTTTTGTACATGGTGGCCCTCCACCAGTGACCAAGTGGTCATCGGAGGGTCTCCTTAATAAAGTATTTTTCATTGTCATTGTTATTGTCTTTTTTTTAGTACAATACTTATAAAGTTGCTTAATAAAGCATCACAGACCCAAGTCAGCAAACAAATTTCTCACTCCTTATGATCCTAATTAAACATTTCTTTGTCCCAGCAAACACTCAAGACCAATCTGGGCATGCTACAGAAAGCTATTTGCAGATAGCCTCCTTTTGTACGGTTATCTTCCAGTGGCAGGCACTGGTAACCCTTAAGATTTGCCAGGATGTTGGATGAATTATGTCTTTGCCCTTGGTATAAAATTCGATCCTAAGATCCTGTGTTTTAGGAATGCAGCTCATGTGTTTTTCCCAGAAAGTAATAAAGGTAATTATAAACACAAACTGCAGTTCAGAGGTGTACAAAATGTTTTGAAGGGTGGTTACGATTAGCTCAGTACATGTAGACAAAAAAATGCTACTTCTGTTAAAATGCTGAACAGTTGTCTTTAGGCACTCAATTTACATCAATTTGCACAGGAAATATTTTTTAATTCAGGTTCCTGTATATTACAACGATCAGTAATAATATAGTCCTCTCAAATCCATGCACACTAAAACCCTACAGTTGATGTTGAATAATCTGATTAATTGGTGTTTGATTCAATTGATTGAGCTTTGAACCAATTCAGATAACTGTCTGTATGTATCTGTCAAGATATGAAGTGTGGAAACAAGGCAATGTTTGTCTATTGACTGTCTTTATAACCCCCCCCCCCCCACCTTGCCTATTTTATTGATATAATACAATTTAGTTCACTTTGATTAGTTCTACACCATTTTTCGTAAGGCGAAGTTGCAAGGGAATGAAAAAGCGTGGAACTACGATAAAAAATCATGTGCAAAGAGCAACAGAGATCTATGAAGATATTTACTTAATGGATTTATATGCATGTAGATATTTGTATGGTCAAACATGTATGCAGTGTCTCTTATTTTTTAGCATAAACATTTGAGAAATATCAAAAATGGAAAAGTTGAATGGCTTATACATCAACCCTACAATATGAACAAAAATTATGTGATGTTGTTTCCACAATATTATGTTTATTGAAGAAATACACATTAATAAGTAAACATGGGTAATATAATTTGCTTTTATTGACACATCTATTGTTGTACATGGCATGACTAAACCAGTTCACACTAAACCCTGGAAAGAAGGTGAGTTATATGACTTACTAATAATCAGATTCAGACAACACATGATACCTGTTGATGCAATCCAGCACTAGTGTGCTGGTCCTTCAGTTGTGACAATGGTCCTTTTGACATGATGCCACCATAGTTAGTCTTTATGAAGCTTGCTGTTGCTTACTGTTGAGTAATTGAGTTATGCCAAGAGTCCTTGGAGCTTTACTCATCTCTGTGAGATTTGCGAGTCTGTTTAATCATCATTTGCGACTCCTTTATTGTCTATTCTAATTAGTCTAAAAGCTAAAAATGCTCCTGATTCATCCCTCAGGTTAAAAGGGAAGAGACCGATGGTTCCAATTATTTTTTTGATTCACTTGGATTGTATCTGTCATCATCCAATGAGAAACGGAATCCTTTGTGCATAAGAATTTTGTGAAATAGTTTGCTGCATTCATTGCCTCTTCATGTCAAGTCATCCTCCAGTAATGATGCATATTTCTGACAGCAATATGCTAAAAAACGTTTTAAACTAACATTTATAGATTTTATGTATACTTTGGTATGATATATCCTTCTTTTGATTCTACCATTTGTATTGTTTTTTCAGTTGTTGCTTATATACCTGTTATTCTATTCAGGGCTGCATTGAAAAACAGCTTATGCTGAACCTGATTGTCACCCTGCCAAATCAAAAATATTTTTGCCTTTGACTTGTGATATAAGCTGACTAAATTCGGGACTAATTGCCCGGAGAACTCACAAAAATGTGCAATGCAATAGAATGCTAGAAAGACTTGTATTCATACATGAAGGCCCATATATGTACCTTATCATCTCTGGGAAATTATTTCATTTTCAAAGGAAATGTACATTGTACTGCTCTCAACACTGTTCCCTACTTGAGGTCATCTTCATGCTGAAAGTTCCTTTCTTGGCAGCACCATTTGATCATATAAGACACAATTCCTCCTCAAAGACCGAAAGATATTCACATCTACTTGAAAGACAGATCAGACGCTGATTTGAGGCCATTTTATCTTACAGCCAAGGCCACTTTGACACTAGGTGGAGCTGTATCTCTTGGAAATTAGATGTTACGACCATTAAATTCAATCCGAAGGTTAGCTGACCTTTCCATCTCCTTCCAAATGCTCTCCTGTAAGGTCTTATCCATGATTAAGTGTGACAAATTTGGGCAAAGCGAAGGTAGTGTCATTGAAAAGCTTTTGAAAGATGTGCATAGGATGTTTCTGGTGCAAAGGAAAACCAATCTTCTGGACTTCTCTGCCACTGCTGGTTGAAACTAATAGAAAATGTCATTCTTACTATAAAAAAAACATGGTTTCTTCAGTGAAATAATGACCTTTTTGTTTTAAGTGGCTAATCTGGTTTTGTTGTGGGATGGCCCATGTATCATATATGATGCATGAAGAGATTTGCTTCTGTGGGCCTACCATTGTGCATGATAAATAAGTATTCTTAGACGACAAAACATGTCTGCATACTAATATTGTCTTTCCCTTATCACTGTTTGGCCAGTAAACCACAAATGTTATCTATACAGCTTAGTTCTTTGATTGTGAAAACAATATGGCGTGCAATGTACCAATCCTACCATGTGTTTGCATGTGGTATTTGTATTGTGGCTCTGTAGGCAGTCCATGAAGCTGACTAGACAGGCAGTAGGGGGAACGGGGACAAGGTGAATCGCTTGCCACAGTGAATCAGTGGATTTCACGGGATGCTGATAAGCAGTATTTCTGAAATGTCAGATTTGTTGGATTACTTTGAGGGACACCTAAATCAATCTGTAAAGAAATTTGATGAACACGTATTGTTTTGTCAGTATGAGGAAAAGCGTGATTTTGAGCCAAAATTTGGTTACGCACCAACGACTACAAATATTTTGAGTGCTGAACTTCTTAAAATTGTAATTTTTTTTGTCCTAAAAGGCTGTATTTCAAACGAAACATGCTTAGGTATGTTGTGTCATCATACTGTCACTGTAAACACATATTAAGTATTTAATTTTAAAAAACAAAATAGCACCCATTCACTGTGCTCAGAATTTATTGGTGGGGCACAGTGAATCACTTGACCTTTTTAACTAAATATCTTGAAGATCTAAAGCAGCGTTTTTGTTTTAACAGTGTGCATGTGTAGTGGAGAATCTGTACCTTCCATTGAAGCCATTCATTTTGGGACTGACATTGTAATTCATTGAGATATGGTAAAACTAAACTTTGCTTATTCACTTTGTCCCCGTTCCCCCTACTGATGAAAAATCAGCTCAACTGAATGTGGTGGTGTTTTAAAACTGGATGTGGTATGATGCCCTATACGAATTATGAAATGGTGACTTTTGCAATGGGGAGAAAGTTGAAAGAGAAGGGGGAGAGGTTGAATTATACAATGAAGGAGAAGAATTAATTAATACCAAGGCCCAGTTGTGATATGTGGGTCTCGGCCTGACTGATTTTGTGCGGAAAGCTCTTTGCAGACATCCTCCTTTATTTGGGTATTTTCCAGCGGCAGTCCTCCAGAGGGCTGTATGTTCATTGAAAGATGCTGGGTGAGATATTTCTTTGCCCTGCATTAAAAATTCTGACTATTGAAAGATTCAATGCTTTTAGAATTATAGTAAATAAAACATGCGGCTCAGAGCTGATGTACACAAATGTTTTTAACCAAGTAACGAAAAGAGAGTTTCTGTTAAAATGATGAACAGTGGCCTTTTTTTAAAAGCACTCAATTTGCACCAACAATGCATTTGCACAGGAAAGTTGTATTATTCTTCTCTAATCAATGCACACAAAATACCCTGCGCTTGATCTCATATACTATGTTTGACTGGTTCTCACTGGACCTTTGGACTAATTCAAACAGCTGCCTACAAGTATCTATCAAGATAATGTAATTTAAAAGTGGATATTTGGCAATGTCTGTCTGTTGACAGTTTATACAATTTCTTCCACATTCCAAGTCATAACTGCTGAGTCACACATGACATTCATTACATATATATAAACAATATTATACATCCAACTTGACTTATGTCTCACTAAAGTTAAAAAAAAACTGGTTTTGTTATTTCATTTGACTTTGAAATAAATCAAGAATGTAAATCTGAAAGGGGCATCACAAATTCACAACGCAACAAATTATTTCACAAAATTCTTGTGCACAAAGGGTGTCTGTTTCTCATTACATGATGACAGTTGTAGGAAAAGAATTGAGACAAAAAAGATTGGAACCATTATCTTCTATCTTTTTAACTTGAGAGATGACTCATGAGCATTTTAGAGCATTTTGAGCCTTTAAGCTGATTAGGACGGACTGCGAAAGAGACACAAATGATCATTAAACTACTGCTACACAAATGCATGGAAGATGATTTAAGCTTATTCGACTCCTGGCGTAACTCAGTTATACAACATCAGCATGAAACAATTGTTGCCTCCTCAAAGTCACGGAGCTACCCTTAAGGTTAGATGCGCATTGTAATGCTGTTTTATCTTATTTCTTGTATTAACTTTTAAATTTTACGTCATCTGCAAGCATTCAAGCTAACTTGCATTGATTGATGATATACTTATTTCTTATGGAATAGAACATGTGTCTAGCTGGGCCCAGGGGTTCGCAGCCCAGCATGCTATCACCGTGCCAGGCCTTATGCATTAAAAGCGGAAGGATGAATGGTTGATCAGAAATTTTTTTTAGAAAATGGAAGAAGAATATTCTGGGATATCATGAATATGTTGTTTTTTTATCAGAGCAAAAGTATACAAATTGGGCAGCAAAAGAGCCAAGCTAGAGAAGATTATGTTAAAAGAAACCACGGACAGCGACGACAGAAGCAAAGCAAGAAAAAAAACCAAAGACGACAAGAGGAAGTTGTTTCATTATACATTAATGATCATTCCAGTACTGTACTTCCTTCTCTTTTTGTTCTGCACAATTCATATAAAGTAGCTGATTTTAGCTTTACTGACCCAAGTCAGTAAACACATTGCTTAGTATGATCCCGGTTAAGCATTTCTTCATCTCAGCAAGCATTCAAGAGGTAGTCTGGGCATGATGCAACAAGCGCATGCAGATTTCCTCTTTTTGTACAAGGCATTTTCAATTGACAGACAATGGAAGACCCATGGACACTCACCCACCACAACTCTGTACGTAGAAAAATTTGTAGTTTATGGACTCTTCGTGCTATCATCAGACTTTGAAAAACAAACAGTTTAGAATTGTACGTTTGTAAGGGTTCTTTCAATGGAAAATATAATCATTTTGAAATAAATATACATCTGAAAATTTCGGTGCATATTATTGCCCAAAATTTGCAGGCAGTTTGCACCCAAATAATGTGTATTGATCATGATCAAATCCATGCGAATCTTGATATGGTTTTTGTCAACTCAGAGTCTATGCAATCTCTGCTGTATTTCCCTCTGGTGTTGATGTAATACAATTTGGCTCACTTTGATGCATCTTGGTAGAGAGACAAAATTGCAAAAGAATGAAAAAACTTGCAAATACGCTAAAAGTACACCTCCGCCAAATGGAATTAGATGGCAATCACAGGCCCATTACACGAGTTATGGCTCGAAGCTCCACAATACAGTTGACATAGTTATAACAGTTGGTAGCAAAATTATTCAACCCCTTTGAATTATGAAGTCCCATTGACTCCAATAGTGAACAGGTTTTGCAAAAATGGGTGTGCATGGTGACATTAGCATGTTTCAAATCATTAGAAGTATTATTTTATCACATACTAGACAGCATGTACTAAATCTGCTGTGAAGCATAACAAATCTAATCGTTATGCTCTGACTTGGTCCCAACTTTTGGAATATTGTTCAACCCCTTGCTCCAATGCATAGCCAATTGAAGGAATCAGGCTTTTTCATGATTTGATGTCTCCATGCGCTTTTGTCTCGTACAATACATTATAAGTAGCTTAATAGTGCATCACAGATCCAAGTCAGCAAAATTAATCTGTTGCTCGCCCCATATGATCCTAATTAAACATTTCTTTGTCCCAGCAAACACTCAAGACCAATCTGGGCATGCTACAGAAAGCTCTTTGCAGATAGCCTTAGAACTTTTGTGGGGATACATACTGGTGGCGGGCACTGGAAGCCCTGGATATACATGTCAGGATGTTGGGTGAGTTATGTCTTTGCCCTGCATATAAAATCCAGATTGGTCAATGATTCTAAGAACAGGGCAGTGTTTTCAAAATGGAGCTCATGTGTTTTCCTAAGACAGTAATAAAAGTAAACATAAACTGCAGTTCAGAACTGCAGATAATATTGCGGTTTGGAGCGTGGATACGCTCAGCTCAGAAGAGTGCTTCTTCTGCTAAAATCATGAACAGTTGCCTTGAGGCACTAAATTTTTATCTATTTGTACAGGAAATAAATGTTTAAAATTCAGATTGTAATATAATGCAAGCACCAAATCTGATATTTCCGGCAACTATCAATATTAATCCTCTCAAATCAACGCACACAAAAAAAGCAATAGTTGATATCAAATAATTTGATTGATTGCACCGTGTTTGCTGGAATTTTGAACTTATTTAGAGCAAATATAATGTCATATACTATAGATTGTCTATATGACTATGAAGTGTGGGTATGTGGCAACATTTGTCTTTGATAGTCTTTATAATCACTTCCACTTTGCCTATAGTTTTGATATTATACAATTAAGTTCACTTTGATTAGTTCTGCACCGTGTTTGGAAGGCAAAATTGCAAAGGAATGAAAAAGCTTGCAAGTATGCTGAAACTACACCTCCGCTCAATTGAATTAGATGGCAATCGCATGCGCATTAAACCAATAATTACTTGGAGTTCCGTATACAGTGTGTCAGTCAAAAAAATGCATCATGTGTAGAGGTAACAGAGATCTTTGAAGAGACGATTATGTTAAAAGAAATAGCGGATAGAACAACAACAGAGAAGAGCAAGACAAAACCAAAAAGAACAAAGAGAAGTTATTTCAATATTCATTAATGGTCACTCCAGTACTGTATTTCTTTTCCTTTTTGCCCTGTACCATACATATAAAGTAGCTGATTAGAGCATTACTGACCCAAGTCAGCAAACACATTGCTCAGTATGATCCTGGTTAAACATTTCTTCGTTTCAGCAAACACTCAAGCAGAGTCTGGGCATGATAAAGCAAGCCCACTGCAGATTTCCTCTATTTGTATGGGTAATTTTCATGTGGCAGACAACTATGGACACTCTCCCGTACCCAATTCCTTACCTTGTGTAGAAAAAGTTACAGTTTATTGACACTTGTTTTTTTTTTTCATCGGAGACTGAAAAAAAAAAACAGTTTAGAGTTGTATATTCGCAAGAGATTTTTAATTGAAAATATGATCATTTTGGAATCATTAAATCCGAAAGTTTATGTGCTTATTGGTGCCATAACAGATTAGTAATTAGTACATACAAGCTGATTGGCATTCATTAGCGCTTTGGAGTCTGGCTTCTTTCACACTGTGAGTCTGTGACCGACATGATGTGTATTGATCATAATCAAACTGGGCAACTCTTGATGTAGGGTGGCTTTTGTCAACTCAAAGTGACAGAGTCTTGCAATATCGCCTACTTTCCCTCTGGTGTTGATATAATCCAATTTAGTTCACTTTGATTAGTTCCGCATCTTGGTTGGAAGACAAAATTGCAAAAGAATGAAAAGGCTTGCAATCACGCTAAAATTACACCTCCGCCAAATGGAATTAGATGGCAATCACAGAGCCATTACATGTGCAATGGCTCGGAGCTCTACAGTATGTCAATGAAAAAATATAGCACATAAGGTTGAAATACTAGAGGAGGACTGGCAAGAGGAACATATATGATATTGATCATGGGTGATCCAATACGGCATGCAAAGAAAAACATTAGCACGATTCTAATCTAGTACCAGTGTTTACATGTCAACGAGACAATTATTCCCCTCATATTAGGCCAAAATGACTCACTGTCACTGCTAAAAATCATGTTATAATATTTCAATTCGAGGAGCAGCCACAAACAATTACATGTACATGTATATGTCACATAACTGATATGGTATGTAGTTTTTGCCAGCAGTTGTCCCCTCCTCGAAGCAAGTGTTATTTGGAATCTAGCAGCTAGTGGGTATTTCCCGCGATGTAACTTCGTTTATCACCAGGATTCATTGAAGCCTGGCATTCTTGGGAGTCTAAAAATAGTATCTCATTTCTACTGGATTTGAGAGTCAGTTTAATAATCATTTGCATCTCTTTTATTGTCTGTCCTGATTAGTCAAAATACTCAAAATGCTCCAAAATGCTCTTGATTCATCTTTCAGATGACAGGATAAGGATCTATTCAGATGGCAGTTCCAATCTTTTTGTCTCAATTCTTTGCTTGCAACTGTCATCATGTATAAAACATGAAATCTTTGCGCATGTACATGTTTTTTGAAATAAGGATACAGAATAATTTTTAGTTGTGCTTAGCACAAAAGGGCTTAATTGCTTATTTTATTGAAAAAGAAGAAATACCGAATTGATAGGATGCAACATTTCGGTCTTCAGATGTAATGGATGAGAATGTTCAAGGGAATTTATATCTGGGATGCATGCGGCTACCAATTAATTCAGTACTTAATGCTTCAGTTAATAACAGGGGATCCGTATGTAAAATTTCTCTTGGTCAGATTCATGGTAAATAGCTTTTAATCTGTCAAATTTATGAAAAATGGAATTAAAGGAGATATCCAGAAGGGGGCTTATAATTTTGTCCTTAACTCTAGTGTACATTATGAATAATGGTTGTTTTTCAAAATCTAAATTAATTTGGCTGATGAGGTATGATAACAAAATTAATGAGTGTGTGCATCTGTTACACACCATGCAGGTTTCACAGAGATCAAAAAACTTTCCTTGCTGCAGAAGATACGGAAAGCAGCAACGGGTTTGCTTGAGCATGCCTGGGCTATGTGTCATTGTTTGCCAAGACTGTGATAGGTTGTGCTAAGAGTGTGCTGAGAGTATGCTTTTGCAATGTGTTGTTTGACTGAGGTCCCTGTTGGCTCTTTTAAATGCATTGCAATAAAGGGTTAACTAAGGAAATGAAAATTCACACGCAGTCGGACAGAAATTGTCTGCAAATACTATGAATGAATTGCTATAATCTCCTTATCTTAGAGGTTCCTCATTCGGCGCCTTTAGCAGGTCATGGTCTTCAGAATCTCTTTATGCATAACTTTCAGAAATTTTCCACTACTCCTGTGTAGATAATCCTTTAAATAAAAAATGTTCTTTGATGCTTGATTGATTGATTACCCATGGCACTAACAGCAACACTTAGTGTGTGTGTTCCTGAGACCAGGTGAGGTTTGAGGTGTTATCCATCATGCAATACATCAATTCATCAATGCATCAACTGTCAGACAGTGTCAGTAACCACACAGCAAAGAAGCTTTTGTCAGTGCAGTCAGGGAAGTCAGTTATAGTCAAAAGAGTATCATACCTGAACTGAACACCATGAAAATCCTCATTAGACGAAAAGAATTAAATGTCATTGCCAACCAAATGAACTATTGTCATTGTCATGGTTTTAAAATACCATGAGGAGCCACAAACTATTTCATTCACACAAACAGTGGCGCAACTAGAGGGTCTCGAGTGAGGGGGCAGGTACCTGGGTAGCACTCGATTTTCTGGGGGGCCTATTACACTGATTGTATACTTAAGCCATACGTGGAAAGTTCATATGGGGGGCGCCATGAGGGGCACATGTTCAATATGAGGGGGGTACGCTCCCCGCCGCCCCCCTAGTGCCCCCCATAGAGACTCCAGCTTTGTTGGCAGGCCGTGCCGACAAGGTCCTTCTGCTAGAAGCAAGTTTAATTTGACATCCGACAGCTGGTGGTTCATTCCTGTGATATAACTTTGTTTATAACCAGGATTCATTGAAGCTTGGCATCTTGCATCTTGCATGGGAGTCAAAGATTTTGTATCTCATCTCAGTAGGATTTGTTTGTCGTGTTTAATCATCATTAGCATCTCTTTTATAGTCCCTCTTGATTAGCCAGAAGATTAAAAATGCAACAAAATGCTCCTGATATATCTCACAGATGATAAGACAATGACAGTTCCAATCCTTTTTGTCTCACTTCTTTTCTTGCAACTTCCATCATGCAATGAGAAACAGAAGCTCTCTGCATAAGAATGTTTTTGAAATTAGATAATTTGCAAGAGGAATATAAACGAAATTTTTTTTGCATTCAGCAGCCACGATACATAATCTTAGAAATGATTATATAGCATTTCAACTGTGTTATGTTATATCAAATTATATGTCATTTGTGTATTTTTTGAGTTTTCTGGTTCATAATAGCTGCCTTTTTTAGAATATTTGAATGCAATATTGTACACAAATTATATATATTGACTGATTTAATTATATGTTTGGGTGTAGGCTTTTTTCCAGGCTATCAAGGCCTTTGCGTTTCATCCTTTATTTGTACTTTGTACTGCTTTAATTGTACTGTTTATAGTGAAATAGAAATAAGGTCAAACAAAAAAGCAAAAAAAAGAACATTATCAAATTCCTGCAGATTGAGTTGCAGCTGAATGTACCACCTAAATTAATTAAGAAATTGCAAATAATTTGGTCGCTTTGAGGAGGTTAGTTTTAGAGAGCTTACCATTGCTTGGTGCCGTATAACTGAGTTTTGCCAAGAGCCCTTGATGCTTAAATCATTTCCGTAGGATTTGTGAGTCAGTTTAATCATCATTTGCGTCTCTGTTATTGTCTATCCTAATTAGCCAACAAGCTAAAATGCTCCATAATTTTCCTAATCAATCCCTCAGATTAAAAGGGAAGTAGACAATGGTTCCAATCTTTTTTGTATCACTTTTCTTGTGACTGTCATCATGCAAAAAGTGAGAAAGCCTTTGTACACAAGAATGTTATAAAATAGTTTTTTGCATTGCGATATATCTCTCAAGATTAACATTCATAATTGATTTTAATGTCAAATGCAGGAAAAATCTGTGTAATTTGTAAAAACTTCAATTATATCATCATGTCAACTGAGAGAGATCTATGCACAGAATGCCATGTGTGACTCAAGCGTTTGATCTGGAATACATCCATAATTTAATTCTGAATGCAAACACAATCCATCGACATGACAAACAAGTTAATTTAGATTGCTTCCGCTTTGGGTGATTCAGAGGAATGAGCTACACATATTATGGTTATGTGCATTGTATGTATATCTTATCTTCCTTTTGAAGGATGCATTAACTTGTCAATTTTGACATAATCTGCTAACATTCTGTCAAAAACATGTATCGAACGTATTGAAATGTCAGTGCAATGTAATGGTAAAGAGGTGAGATGCATTTTAGGCACAAGATGAAATATCTGTCAAACATGGGAGCCTCAGCCTGGTTTGGGAATAAATGTACCTAGCAAGCACTCTTGAAGTTAGAGTGTGCCAGGCCTCAGGTCCTAAAGACACATGGAAGAAGAACGTATGATGAAACAATTCTTTTTGAGATTAGAAACAGGAGGAAGAATATTGTGGCAGAAGGAATTTTTTTTTGTCTGAGCCAATGCATATAAATTGAGGAAGCAACTGAGCAAAGCCAGAGATGACTATGTTAAAAGAAGCAACAAAAAACAACAACAGTAGAAAAGCGAGACAAAACCAAAAAGAACGAAGATAAGTTATTTCATTATCAAGTAGCTGAGCAAGAGAATTACTGAACCAAGTCAGCAAACACATTGCTCAGCATGATCCTGGTTAAACATCAAAATTTGATTTAAAAAAAAATATTTTGTGCCACAGAAATTTTTCGGACGAGTCATTTTTTTGCCTTTATGAACTGGCGAGCATGTGACGTCATCAGATGACGTCATTCAGTGACATCACCGCCTGACATCACCTAGCTGTCAGCAATTGCTCTATTTACAATGTTTTCAGTGCATTTTGTTTGCTTGCTGAGCAATATTATGGATTTACACTGCCGTTTTCAGTCAAGGAGGAGACTTAACACAACTTTTAACCCAGGAAAAAGCTGTGTTAACTTTTCTGGTTAAGTTCCATGATAACTAACCCAAGGACTCGTTGATGCATCGTGGTGAGTTACTAACATGAGTTAAATCTCTCAACCCAGCAAAGATAACCCATGTTAAGCTTTGATACAATCCGGTACTGGTGTTGTATAATGGAATTTAGATCGCTTTGATGAGTTCTGCATCTTGCGCAGGTGGCAAAATTGCAAAAGAATGAAAAGGCTTGCAGTTACACTAAAATTACACCTCCGTCAAATGGAATTAGATAGCAATCACAGGCCCATTACATGTGTAATGGCTTGGAGCTCCACAATATGTCAATGAAAAAATATAGTACATCAAAGTCAAATCAAAGACAAAATACTTTTATTCAGGCGGGGTAACTTGATTCAGTAATCAGTACAAAACTGTTTCCTGCCAGGCCCTGACTTATGACAGTATAAAGATTATAATGTAATGTAAAACTAGAATATGCTACACTAATGAAGTACACTATAAAAGGGCAAGTATAAAAAATTAAAATGCACAAACATCTATGTTTAGAAGTAAAATAAATGCAACTGGCTAATATGATTTACTGTCAGTACGAAAAATCATGTCCTATATTTCAATACAAGGAGGAGCACGCGCATGCCCTGCCTCTGTTGGTTTGTGACTGCATAGAGCAAGGCTTGCCAGACAGTCAATAAATAGGCACGCATCTAATTCATGCAATGAATTATTACATCTGCCCACTGGGAGTCTAAATATGATAGTTTATCACCAGGATTCATTGAAGCTTGTCATTCCTCGGAGTCTAAAAGTATTACCTCATCTTTGTGGGATTTGTGAGTCAGTTTAATCATCATTTGAGTCTCTTTTATTGTCTGTCCTGATTAGTCGAAGACTCAATATGCTCCAAAATGCTCTAGATTCATCTTTCATATGATAGGATTGAGATCTATGTGGATGGCAGTGCCATCCTTTGTTGTCTCTATTCTTTGCCTGCAACTGTCATCATGTAATGAGAAACTTGAACCCTTTGTGCATGCAAATGTTTTGGAAATAAGGAAACAGAAGAATTTTTAGTTTTGTTTGGGACTAAAGGACTTAATTGCTTACTTCATGGAAAACCAAGTGGGACTTTCAAATAATGGGACTTTCTTAGAACAGCATGTCGAGCCTCAGATGGTTGCGTTGTTGTGGGCGAATTTATTTCTGGGATGCATGTTGCTACCGTTTCAGTAAACTATGCTTCACTTTTAATTTTTTCCGGATTTTGAAGATAAATATCATATGTTTATTCAAATATAAGACCAAATCATTGATAAGAAGAAAGCAAGAAGTCACAAGCCGTGAAACATATTCATATCCATATAGAAACCCCTCTGAAGTAAGCTACTTCAAATGAGCTTACATTATAAATAACACTTTTTTTTGCAAAAATCTGAATTAATTTAGCTGATGAGGTGTGAGAACAAAAGAAAGTGTGCATGCATTTGTTACATATCATGCTAGTTTCGCAAAGATGTGGAGGCCAACTTTCCTTGCCTCAGAAGATACGGAAAGCAGCAAAGGGTTTGCTTGAGCATGCCTTGGCTATGTGTCATTGTTTGCCAAGACTATGATAGGTTGTGCTAAGAGTATGCTTTTACCATTTGTTGTCTGACTTAGGTCCATGTAGGCTACTTTAAATGCATTGCATTACCGGGGTAACTAAGAAAATGAAAATTCACACGAAGTAGGGCACTTGAGCAAGAAATTGTCGACAACTACTATTGAATGAAAATGCTATCATCTTCTTATCTAAGACGTTCCTTTTACTACTATGCCTTAAGCAAGTCATGTTTTCCTCTTTATGCAGAACTTTCAGCAATCTTCCGCAACTCTTCTGTAGATAATCCTCTAAATATAAAACGCTCTTTGATGTTAGGTTGATTGATGACACAGTGGCACTAAGAGCAACACTAAGTGTGTGTGTTCCTGAGACAAGTTAGGTTTGAGGTGTTATCCATCATGCAATACATGGATTTATCAAGCAACAACAGTCCGCCAACACACAGCAAAAAGGCCTTTGTCAGTGTAGTCAAGGAAGTCAGTTACTAATACAAATAGAAGACATACAGTGTACATACATGTAAAATGTACTTTTTTTTCCCAAATTGCAGTTGAGCAAACATGCATGAAGAACAATTTTCTTGTAAATTCACATTACCTGATTTTCAGGGCAAAAAAATGAAGACACAAGCACTGTGCTAATCTGCTGGGGATCTTTAGTAGTCAAAAGAAAAGTATGCCTATACTGACCACCTTGAAAATCCTCATTAGACAAAAAAAATTAGATTTCATTGCTCAACAAATGCACTATTTTCATTTGCATGGCTTTAAAATACCATGAGGAGCCAAAAACAATTCTATTCTCACAAAACAGACATGCGTACAGATTTGTTGGCAGGCCTTGTCGACAGGGTCCCTCTGCTAGAAGCAAGTTTCATTTGGCATCTGACACCTGGTGGTTAATTCCTGTGTTGTGACTTAGTTTATAGCCAGGATTCATTGAAGCTTGGCACCCTGCATGAGAGTCAAAATTAGTATCTCATTTCAGTGGGATTTGTATGTCAGTTTAATCATCATTAGCATCTCTTTTATTCTCCCTCTTGCTTGGCCAAAAGACTCCAAATGCTTCAAAATTCTCCTGATATATCTCTCAGATGATAAGACGATTACAGTTCCAATTCTCTTTGTCTCTCTTCTTTTCATCCAACTGTCATCCTACAATGAGAAGCAGAAACTCTCTCTGCATGAGAATGTTTTTGAAATAGATATTTTGAACAACGGATATAGACGAATTTTGTGGTCCATTTTTCTGCCACAGGGCAATTCTGCAAAGACCGATTTTCAGGTCAGACACTTTAGCAGCTTGTGTAGCCCTAACATTACACCTTAGCTATTTCATTGTTAAACCTGCATGAGACCAGGCAATAGGGGTATCAAGCAAGCCATTAACCAAATCTCCAAGTGCAACAGGAGCTGAGCAACAAGGCTGAGCAACAAGGCTGAGCTAATAGGCTGAGCTACAAGTCTAAGCTACAAGTCTAAGCTACAAGTCTAAGCTACAAGTCTAAGCTACAAGTCTAAGCTACAAGTCTAAGCTACATCCGACACAGTGACATTTTGCCTTGTAGTACAGTTCCCATTTTCCTGGGACAGTCAAGGGACACATGCATGTATTAGTTTGACAAAAACCATGCAAATTCAATGTTGGTTAATTACAGGTCCTTTGAGGTTTTTTTTTATAACCAAGTTAAACTGTTAAATTTTTACTGATTGAGTAATTATGGAAGTGATTTATTACAAAACGCCAATGAACCCTTATCAACCAACTGGTTTTTAAATGATACATTATGTTTTTAAATAAACGGTATGAAACTCTTAATGTCCTTTGATTCTTTATACATTCAACTGACTATGTGAAAAACCCAAAAAAACAAAGTTTTTTTTTCTGTGTGTACATTGATTGCAATAGAGGTAGCTATTGAACCATCATTGACCACAATTTAACTTTTACTGGTAACATAGAAGCAGTATACAAAAAAGTTCTATCACGGGTATACTTTGTGAGACAACTGTGTAAATTGAATGTTGATAATGTGATCATGGACCTGTTCTATTCATCAGTCATACAGTATGTGCTGTCATTTTCCATTGTATGCTGGTACGGAAAGAAGATATTATTTCTGATATGAGAAGCAGAAGCCTTGGTTTAAAATGCGTCCAAGAACTACAAATTAAGATAGTCAAATGAGAAATTGATGAGAGTCTCTGGAAAAATTTGTCTCCCAGTCACTACATTGTAGGTTAAAAAATGCACTGAAGTAGGGCATCTGAGCAAGATATTTTCAACTACAATCTTTGACCTTGTTTTGCCTAAGTACATTAGCAGTCTTTCTCTCTCTTTTAGGTAGCACTTCCTGCCTTTTATCCGACTCTTTTTCAGATAATCCGTTAGATACAAAGCCTTTTAGGTTTGATTGATTTATGACTTTGTGCATAGAGAGCAACATTTAGTGTGTGTGTTCCTGAAATCAGTAAGGTTGAAGGTGTTTTCCATCATGCAAAGCATAGATTGATCAATGCAAGAACTGTCAGCAACCGTGCAGTAAGAAGGCCTGTGTCAGTGCAGTCAAGGGAAGTTAGCTGCCAGTACAGATTTCCGATTCAGGACTAATAGAGAGGTTTTTCATAATAAACTGAAGGACAAAAATAAGTTATCGCCTCTTCAAGAGACTATGGTATAATGAAGTCCTGGATGACAAAATATAAATGCAGGCTTGCCATGACATTTGCACAACTTTCCATTGATTGATTGATCATTCAAGATGTTTTCATCCAGCATTTTTAACATCACATTCAAAACAATTGTCTTGTTTACACATTTTCATCCATTTTAGCAAGGTAGCTCATTGCTTAAACTCATTTGACGAAAAATTACTTCACCTAACAGAACAAATATGTGGGTTGGAAGGCTTTGCAGATTGTGGTCCCCCTGCTACAAGCCAGTGTAATTCTGCATCTGGCAGCTGATGGCTAGTTCCCTCAATGTATCTTAGTTTATCACCATGATTCATTGAAGCTTGGCATCCCTACAGAGTCTAAAATTAGTATCTCATCCATGTTTGAATGAGCCAGTGTAATCATCATTGGTGTGGCTTTTATTGTCCCTCTTGATTAGAAAACCTCAAAATGTTCCACAATGCTCCTGCCTTATCTCTCAGATGATAGAATAAGATGGTGGTTCCAATCTTATTTGTTGCACTTCTTTTCTTGCAACTGTCATCAAGCAATGATAAACATAAACCCTTTATGCATAAGAATGTTTTGAGTGATATATAAATTATAATTCAAAAGATTTAATTTGATCATATACCAGATCAGTTGCTTACTGCATGTGATTGTTGATTTGCTACTTGCAAGTCTGAAAGGAATATTTTTCACTTTGGTGCTCCTGCCCATGCCCGTTCAGTTGCATCTAAATACACTACATTTAATGATATAAAGATAATTTTCAATAGTTTTAAGTGACAAGAAGCAATCATATTTACTTGATGCTTGAATACATCTCATTGTGACATGGTGGAACTGCCATTTCTCTTGTAGGCACCAACAAAGAAAATTTCTTGTGGCTACAGCCCTGGAGATCATGACCGACTCACATTTCTGGCGATATCTTCAATAAGAATTCTGATCTACAGGCTACTAATTTTTGGCAGAACTAAGGAATAATGTCATGTGTTGCCACAATACCATGGAGTGTATCAAGGAGTATTGTATTTCCTCATTTAGTGAGTTGTGAAGTCATTGTGCAGGGGCGGGCTCAGTGGCCACGACTCTTGAATCCAAATTTGCTTCTTTTTATTTGCATGCTGTAGAGCAGAATACACATCCCATATTACTCTGTTCGCTATGAAAGGCAAACTTCCTCTGTAATATTGCTTGATGAATCTGCCTTCAGGAGTGTTTCAATTGACAACTTCATTGTTGCATGGAAATGGGCACTTAATTTTGCACTTACAGTTTATGTTTACAATTTCTTCTAAAATCACCTTCCAATACAGAAGTCGATGCAAAAGTCGTCTTTTCTAAACACAATTTTTAGCTTCCCTTGAGGCACACCCTTATCTCAAAGTTAAACAATTCATTGTCAAACATAACAATTAATGTGCTGAGACATATTTGTAGGATTTTTCCATTCTTCTAATATGACTTCTGACTGCTATAAGCGAATGTGCTTTGCTTGCGATCTAAGTGGTTCAATCAAGGTATGGTCATATAGCTATTATATTGATATTCGTCTTATTGTATCAATACTTGGTTATAATTATGTACTGTTTGGTGTGGGTCTCTACCTAACCTTAAATTAAATGTGAAGTAAGGAATTAAAGATTCATTTGCCTTGAGGGCAGGAAAGATGATCCACAAGAGTCTATTTCCACATCACTACTCCAAAGAAAGGGAGGCCAACTTTCCTATAGAAAATTGTGGAAAGCAGCTTTGCTGGAGCATGCCTTAGCTGTATGGCCTTGTTTGCCAAGACTATGATATGTCATGCCAGGAGTACGCTCTTGCAATTTGTTGTCTGACTTAAGTCCATGTTGGCTCCTTTATATGCATTGCATCGTAGGGTCAAATGAGGAGATGAAAATTCATGTAAAGAAGAGCTCTTGTGCAACAAATTGTCTGCAACACAAGTGAATGAGAATACTTATACTTTTATCATCACACATTGGCCAACGATCTCGGTACTTAGTCTTTCTATGCTGTTCTCCTCGAAAAGCAGAGTCTTAAGCAATTTACCCTTATCCCCAAAAGATAATCCTTTAATATAAAAAGCCATTTCACATTATATAAGTTATTACACCAGTACAGCCACACCTCCTCTCCAAAGATAGGAAGGCCATCTTTCCTTGCTGTTGAAGATATGGAAATCAGCCAAAGGTTTGCTGCATCATGCCTGGGCTATGTGTCATTGTCTGCCAAGACTATGATGTGTTGCGCTTAGAGTACACCTTTGCAATTTGTTTTCTGACTCTGGTCCATGTAGGCTCCTTTACGTACACTGCATTATTGGGTAACTGAGAATTATGTACACTGCATTATTGGTCCATAATGGGTAACTGAGAAGATTGAAAATTCACACAAAGGGTATTTATTATGAATGAAAATTCTAGCACCTAACTATCGCAGACCTTGCTCCTTTCGATGATGAATATATAACAAGATTAGAATAGAGATAAAAAATGATTGACAGATATAGATAAAGCTCTCAACTCTTAAGAATGTATTGGGCTTTACATCCTGTATTTACACACTTGGCAGGCTAATTAGTACAAGGGACCATGGCTATGAGGTGAAATATGATTGGAACTGGAGCTCGCAGGACAGATACGTTTACGCAAAGATTGATCAATAGATAAGTGGCAATCTTTAAAAAGCATGTAATGTTACTTCATAGCTAGGATAGGATGAAGTGACAAAGTTGAAATAGAACAATAGTCACAGATAAGATCCATCTATTCTGACATGTATTCCAACAAAAAATACTTAAGCGACTTAAATCTGATTGTGCTAAATTGTATAATCCTATCAAGTCATCTGAAGCAAACTAAAAATGATCCTACAACGAAACAAAACAAATGATTGTATTGTGAAAACTTAGCATTCAGTGATTAATTTTAACATATTCATGAACGGCCCTTGGTGGTGCTCCTATTCATGTCCATATATAGTTGCAAATGAATACAATACTTTTTATGAATTAAAGATACTTCCCAATGGTTTTGAGTGATAAAAAGCAAGTATATTTACTTGATACTTGAATACATCTCATTGTGGCATGCTTGGAACTGCCTGCTGTCTTGCAGACAACAACCAAGAAAATTTCTTTTGGCTACAGCTCTGGAGATCATGACCGACTCTCATTTCTGGTGATATCTTTAATAAGAATTCTGATCTACAGCCTCCTAATTTTTGGCAGAACTAAGGAATAATGTCATGTGTTGCCAGGATGTTATGGAGTCATCAAGCAGTATCGTATTTCCTCATTTGGTGAGTTGTAAAGTCATTGTGCAGGGGCGGGCTCAGTGGCCATGACTCTTGAATCCAAATTTGTTTTTTTATTATCATGCTGTAGAGCAGAATACACATCCTGTATTACTCTATTTCCTGTGATAGGCAAACTTCCCCTCATGTAATATTGCTTGACGAATCTGCCTTTGGGACATGCAACGCCGTGAGCCATGCAATTCACATTGTTACATGGATATGGGGACTTCATTTTGCACTTACGAAGGGTTTTTAGTTACAATTTCTTGTAGAGTACAGAAGTCAACATTATTTTTAAACATGTTATTTTCTAAATCAACAAATTTATGTTAGCTTGCCCCGAGGATAATTCTTATTACAGGTGAAAAAATTCAGTCAAACATAACAATTGATGCTGAAAACGTATTTGTAGGATTTTCCCATTCTTCTAATACTACTTCAGACTGTTACATGCAAATGTGCTATTGTGCTTTGCTTGTGATATAAGTGGTTCAATTCAGGTATGGCCATGTTGCTACTATATTGTAACTACACGTAAGTCTTATTGTATCAGTACAAAGTAATGAAATTAATATTCATTTGCCTTGAAGAGCAGGAAGAATGATGTCTTTTTCCATATTACTACTCCAAAAAAGGGGAGGCTACCTTTCCCTGCTATTGAAAAATGTGGAAAGCAGCCAGGGTTTTGCTGGAGCATGCCTGGGCTGTGTGTCATTGTTTGCCAAGACTATGATGTGTCATACTAAGAGTATGCGTCTGCAATCTGTTGTCTGACTTTGGTCCATGTTGGCTCCTTTACATGCATTGCATCATAGGGGTAAATAAGAAGACGAAAGTTCATGCAAAGAAGAGTACTTGAGCAAGAAATTGTCTTCAACACAAGTGAATGAGAATACTTATAATTTGAGCATCACACTTGAGCCCTCGATCTCAGACCTTCATGCCATGCCTAGCTGCCAAGGAAGTCCCATTCTCCTCACAATGCAAAATTTTAAGCAATCTTCCCTGATCCTCTAAAGATAATTATCCTTTAATATAAAAAGAGACATAAAAACAATATTTGACACAAGAAATATGATATTAGCTTCAAAATATACTTTCAAACACACCCTGTATGTGTATTCTTACACTGAACCCATGTTGGAAAGTACTCCCGCATGCTAGATTTGGCAAGGGAGATTCAGACGGCATGGCTGTGTTTCCTTGACTACATCAGGATTTTTGAGGAAGCATATATTCACTGGTATTGAACAAGAGACCCACATCAACAGCATTATCCATCCCAGCTATTCCTGTGACATGTTGCTTCACGTAAGTGCTGGTTTTCCCTTACTTTAGTCAATGGGGGCTATAGTTTCAGGTGTCAGAGGAGAAAAGGCTTCGGATGACCAAAATGCTTTCACAGAACTTGGAGAACTTCAAGGAAAATTTTCTTCAATGGGTCAGGTGTATGAATTAATGCTTTTGGTGCTCTTGGGAGTATTTTTAAACGCCATTATTGTATTTCTCATGTCAAATATTGTCAATCTCAATAATACAAGTGATAGAGAGAAGTCTCTCATAGGCAGAATTCATTGCCTTTCTTGGTCTCAGTATTACCTGTACCTCTTAGCTGAACTTGCCTTTCTAAGGAAGATATGGAAAGCAGCTGAAGGTTTGCTGCAGCATGCCTGGGCTATCTGTCATTGTTTGCCAAGACTATGATAAATTATGATGGGCTTAGAGTACACCTTTGCAATTTGTTATCTGACTTAGGACGTTGGCTCCCTTCACATGCCCTGCATTATGGGGTAACTGAAAATTCACAAAAAGAAGGGCATTTGGGCAAGAAATTGTCTGCGACAAAACTGAATGGAAATATTACCGTCTAACAGTCTTACATATTGCTCTTTCTATGCTCTTTTTGTCATGTGCTCCTCAAACTTTAAAGTGTGGAACTTTCAGTAATTTTCCCAACACCTCTGTGGATAATCCTTTAATAAATAGAAAAGCGCTTTTATAGTTGATTGATTTATGAATTTGTGGCATTAAAAGCTTCATTTAGTGTGTGTATTCCTGAGGCCAGTAAGGTTAAAAGTGTCATTAATTGTAATCATGTGCTTTGTGTGCAGCACGATGTGTTATTAATACAGATCTCGTATAAGTGTGGGATGATGGGGAGATTTTTTGGAAGTGAATGTGGCGTTGTTGTATTGGCATACTAGAGGACGAGAGATGGGGGGGGGGTAGTTACTCCCCAAAAATTTGGGAAAAGGCCAGACAAGGAGGCTAAGAATTCGATCATCAAATAAACATTATTGGAAATCAGTGATAAGGATGCCCCCAAGCAAAACTTCCCCCCCCCTTAGGTCTTAAATTCTGAATGGTTCCTGAGAATATTATTTTTGCAAAGACAAAGCAGCACATGATAACCTCTCAGACCAACAAATAAATGTGAGAGTGAATGAATTTGTTTTTTTGTAAAAGTGCTAAAACTGATAGCAGTTATACACAAAATCCAAGCATCATACATAGCTGGATATTGTAACTTTTGGATTTATTCAAAACATCAAACTGAATAATCAATGTTGAGCAACAATCTAACAGCTTATTGTGGATTTGTAATGGTGTGATCAGTATGGGTTCCAAGTGACACACATGAAACTGTGAAATATACCAACTGTGAAATCATTATGCTGATACTGACATCACAAGAGCACTGTGGCAGTTTAAAAGAACATGGCACACCTATGGGAGATCTGTAATAACAGAAAGAATGGACCAGTTCATATTTAGGAGGTTCAAAACATGTCTCCCTAAAAGTTTCAACTTCATTCGACAAAAACTTAATTACTGCACGCATGCTGACAGCTCCGATTAGCCACAGTTGATTGATTAATAATCTTTTTCAAATTGATTGTTTTTCTAAAGATCAATCAAGCTTAACCCATAAAGTCTGTTTGAAAGATTAAAAGTGATTTCAACACAAAATTTGGGGTTGAATTAAAGTTGAAGCATATTTTTTCCACACTCTTTGGCTCTTTGACAATCTCTTGAGACCATGATTTCGATCACAGTCTGAGTACAGCAACAATTGCTGTTGGTGATTTAAGAGATGTGACGCTACTGGACACAATAATTAGCGTGCAATAATTGGATTGATGATTTAGATACAAAAACTACCGATGAATAAAGGACAATAGGCCCCCTAGTTTTGGATTCAATCAGTGAGTTATTACCTCAATAGACTAATTGATTGGCTATTACCTGAATATACCGATATTCCAATTGCAAAATTTTGAAATGTATGAAATCTTGGCCAGACAACAATTACGTTTTCTATATTTTTCTCCAAGAATCAAATATCATTTTCATAGACTTTAAGTTGTCTTGGAATACTAGAAAAGGGTTTCTTTTTTTTTTGCATGTTGAAGGAGTTTTCTTCGTATTTACACAAATATTATTCAAGGGCATTATTGTAAATTGTATCGCCAGAAATAGAACTTCATACTAACTCGTTTCTTCTTCTTTGTTGAATTATATTTCTCAATGTTCTCTTTAATGACTTTTCTTATCAATCTTAGAATTCAGTAGCACTACATCTACTAGATGTCTTGACTGTATGATAGTATCAGTAACAAGAGCTGTCTATGCTGTGTACTAAACAAATGACATGACGCTTGGTGATGTTTGTCACGTAAAACAATGGAGATAGTGTCTCCTCAAGGCTTAAGCGCGGAGCTTGGTTACATATAACAAGCCTCCAATGTCCTGCATCCTCTGGGTGCACAGCTTGATTCTTACTTCAGGCATAATTTGGATAGCAATCTATTCATCCATACTGCCTTAATACTTGATCAGGTTGTGCCTAGGCCTTAGGCTTGTACTAAATGCGGTGTTCTTTCGGCCTAAACAGGTACTATATTCCATACGAACTTTAGCAGGACTTCACCTTCCATTTTCCTCGAGTGCAGTTGAATCAGTGTTGATGTTCAAGCAACATTAAGAAAAAGGTAGACAACAAGTATCATGCTTCCACAGAATCAATGTCAATTTATCCTTCCTGGTTTGTTTATTTTCTGTCATCCAAGTTATATGTGACAGTTTCATAACTTCATTTGCTTAATTAAATATTTTATTCATTATCTTAAACATCGCAATCTAAAGAAATTTATAAATTTGTCATTTTGAAGTAGTGCATTGTCAAAATCTCGTTATTATTCTGTCTTCAATGCCAACTAAAATGGTGTTTGAAGGACCATTTGTGAGATACATGTATGATGCCAAGGCAGGCAAGCAGTACATGTTAATCAGTCATTGTAATATCTTGTCAGGCAATTTCAGACATGAATTGCCTTAAGTCATTGCTTCAATACATGAATATATATATATATAAAATACAATTGTCTTTTACTACTGGAATAGAAATCTCTGCTGTCTGTGTTAGTGGAAATTTTTCCGTGACCTAGTTAAGCTCTAAAACCTTGAGGAAACATCGTTTTATTTGACAAACATCTACATGTCACTATGTCCACCACACAGTACTTGTTAACAATTCTCCTGAGGCCATGGTAGTTGTACAATTATATATGTATGAATCACACTTTATTCTGAAAGTATGAAATCTAGAGAAAGAAGCAATGGAACAGATTTAGGGGCCGGCCAGACGATAGTTTGGAGGGGGGGCTATGGACTTTACACCCGGGACAAACTTTTATTTTTCGTTCGCGACGCATCGACAAACAATTTTTTTGCATGTCAATCATGACAAACTTTTTTATCAGAATTTTAACATTACGGTACCCCAGCTACAGGTAGAAACAAACTTTTTTTTTAATTTCCATATGCTGAACAAACTTTTTTTTCAGTGTCAAGTCACTGTGGGAAACAATCTTTTTTTTCACGAAATATCCATAGCCCCCCACCACTGGCTCTGAGGGCGTGGGTTCGAATCCCACCCCGGAACTCAATTTAGTCCGAGCCCATGGGACATTAAATGGAGGCGGGTTGTATCCAGTGTTCTATGCAGGAGCAACTGAAAGACCCTGGGCATCCCTGAATTAATAGGGTATGTACCAGACTCACAGTCTTCTCATCTCATCATCATACGGCGATCGCCTGCCTCGATATAGCCCACTAAGGTGCTGCAGAGGCGTAAAACACAAACAATCCATAGCCCCCCCCTAAAAGATCATCTGTTCGGCCCCTTAGGTTTGAAGCTCAATATCAAGATATTGCATAGAAACACTGACAGAGAATTTTGCTCTCATAGCAATGCTAAGGACATATATGTCCCTAATTTGGTGACCAATCAAAATTGTCATTTCATAATCCTTACAATTTTGGAGTATCACTATGATCATGGTGCAACAATGTGGCAGCGCTGTACATGCTGTATCTGATTTCCTGTTTGATCAAAACATTGGCTTGGAGAAAGCACATGTTTCAGAAAAAGTCAATTCATATAAAATCAAAATGCTGTCAGCTATATAAAACCACTTAGAACTGTGTATGTGGTCACTGTGGACCAAAAGTATGCAAAGTCTAACCTCGAAACATCATTGACATTTGACTAACAGCCTCCAAAGTTTCAGTGTGAGTTGGCAAAAAATTCTGTGTTGGCTTGGCCATAGGAGAATTTGGTCTTACCTTTCTTGTAAATAAGTATCCTATGATTTGTCTTGGTAGCCATTCCAAATAACAGATATCCCATGCAATGTAGCTATAGTCTGTGAACAATTCCATGTGGATAAATAGATGCTAAAATGTTTCAGTAATCATATCTTGGGCAAAAAGTCCCTGGCTCCGTTACATATTCTTATGCTCTGACTGTGTTTAAAGGAGCACTGTTGCGAAATAGCGAGCTGGATTATCTTATTTAGCATTGTTTACATTGACTGTTTGTTGTAATCACCTGTTTCGAACCTCAGTTCATTGGAGTGCAGCAATTATTCAACTCTGAATTCCATATGTGTCTGTTGGACAATGTATGTTGCATGCAGAGTAGCATGCATACTTATAGGTTATCCCATGGCTGGCCCAGTATTTCCCTGATATTTTCACCAGAGACCAAGTATTTTCCCGAGACCCGAAGGGTCGAGGGAAAATACAGGTCGAGGGTGAAAATATCTGGGAAATACTGGCCCAGCCATGGTATAACCTATTTATCCCATGTTTTTTTTTCTTTCTTGAGAGAAAAAAAGGGAAATAATAAAATTTCAGCTCCAGAGCTGGATGATTTAAAGGTCTGCCAACTTAAAGGACAGTAGATTTAAGGCATATTTAACATGCTATAACTCTGAACTTGAAAATAACTTTTCACTATTTGGTATGCAAAAAAATTAATATTATTTATTCACAAGAAATTAATAATAATAACAATTAATAAACAAATTGTTTTTAATGCTGACATAACAGAAACCATCGTTTTTGTATAAAGAAGGCAGGCTTTGTATGACCCTCCTTATTTAAGGGTAATAATTAAATCAATTAACCTCCCTTAAAACAAAGAAAAACGTGCTAACTTGTTGATTGGGAGTTTATAATATAAATAAAACTTATCATTTTATGTACCCTGACTGCAAGTTCAATTTTAAATAGGCCTATTATTTATTTGAACTCCCAATAGAGAAAAATTTGATAAAATACAGTGCTTCTAAAATTATATTTAAAAGCAAACGTTTCTAAAATCCATTCAATAAACCATATATATACATGTATGTAAATCGGTAAATATATTTGAATAAACGGATCCAATAATACCTTCAATATAAATAATTACTTTAAAAAGGCTATAACTCTGCTATTATGTGCAAATGGCTATTAAGGTGTGATTGGCTTAATTGCATTTCAGGTGTCAAATAAAACAAATTAATTGTACAATGTACACAATTCACACAAATGAATCCAACTTGAACTGAACAAAGCAGCAATTGAAGCAAGTGAGGGTGTTCTGATTGCAATGAAAGATTATTGATTTTTTTTCTGCTTGGCTAAACGGCCATGCATCCTCTTAAGTCGGCGGCGCCCATGTGACGCATCTCTGTTCTGTGATTGGTTTATTTTAATTAATGAATATTAATGAGATCGTATTTCCCTCCAAATTCCGTATCTCCCGCAAAATGCCGTATCCTCCCTCATTTTGTCCATATCCTCCCCCATATCTTTCAGACTTCAAGAATATTAACCAGGGAAATTATACAGTATCAGGGAAGAAATGTACCTAGACATGGGATAAACAATGTTATAGAGCCCTGAACGAATGAAATATTTCCATTTATATAAGAACTTATAAAAAATCAGAGCTGCCATAAACCTTATCAAGTGCATTATTAGTATATACCAAAATCATTGGCTGTCAACCTTATCAATTTTGTGTAGGTCAGGTTCTTCTGGTTCATTAGTTTCTTAACCTTGGTGATTCACTGTAAAATAATTTCAAGGTTTCCATCAGTCAAATAATTCTTTATTTCCATCTGTCTTCGAAGGCTATTTGTCTAAATGCCATTGGATTACAACGGTGTGTAGAGTCATGCCACTGTCTTTCCAATAACTACTACACCATCCCTCTCCACCCTCCCCGACCCCCAAGATGGCATCAAACAATTTCCCTGGCCAGGAAGACAATGACACTGGCTTGATTAGGCTCATACATCAAGCTAGGAAACTAGACTGAAATTGGAAATATCAAATATAGATATCGAGTTGGTTCTCGGTCTGATAGATTGTTCTACCATGTGGTATTCTGAACGTGCAGGCTCAGAATTCAGAGTTTTGATCACCTAATTGATTATTGTTCCCAGCTTCAAATTGTGTTCCCTTCTTTGGGTGAATTCATGTCATTGTTGTATGGATGGCGTGACAAATTCATGCTTGACTCGAACTGTGAGCAAAATATCATTCCGCAAACCATGTAATGCCCGTTAAATAATTAGCAAGCATTGACCAACATTCATCTTTTGTTCTTTAACCCCTTGAGAAATAACGTTATGCGTTGGCTAGACAGTGTTGATGAAAAAAAAATGATCCAGGTCTTCATCTGACAACTAATTTGATATAGTTTTTAGTGATCAATGTGCCAGGTCTTCATCTGACAACTAATTTGATATAGTTTTTAGTGATCAATGTGCCATGTCTTCATCTGACAACTAATTTGATATAGTTTTTAGTGATCAATGTGCCAGGTCTTCATCTGACAACTAATTTGATATAGTTTTTAGTGATCAATGTGCCAGGTCTTCATCTGACAACTAATTTGATATAGTTTTTAGTGATCATATCATTGATAAGCAAGTGAAATTTGAAATTGTGAATTTTGAACGTCTAAAACATCGGTATATTTGATGATTGATAAGAATTCACCAGTCTTTTACAGATAGGGCAAACACAATTGATTCTTTCCTGCTACATGAGGAATGGGTGATGTTATAATATAGGTCCAAATTCTTATTTATAATTTTGATAAATACTTAGAATGAGTGAGAGGTTTAACTTGCTTACGACATATATAGTGAGCAATCCCCTTTTTCTTTTCGATGATTTATTCCCGATATCAGAAAACAGACAAGTTGTTAGTGTCCTTTTCTTATTATTGCTTCTGCAGTAATCTAATTTTGGCTTGTTTAAGAGACATGCTATAAAAGTAAATCTGACTTATGATATTACGGGTGTCAGTGGAGATGAGAATGGAATCAAAATGTGATGCCTGGGAAAGGGCAGGGTTGATAGACACCCATTTGTCTGACCCTTGGGTTGATAAAGTGATACAGGTCTGATTATGGAGTCCCTGGAGGGTCTTGACTGCTAACTAAGTAACTTGTCTAACTTATAATGATATAGTCAACAAGGGAGCATAGAATTCCCCAAAAAGTCGAGCTACTTCTCAAGATTTGGGAATAAAAGTAGTATGTGTAAAAGCAGTGGCAAGGGTATTGTAGGCCGGCGTTGTTGCCTCGATTAAAATACACAATTAGCACAATGGGTGTCTCTTCTGGAAAATCGAACGCTTTCCCCCCCCCAAACATTACTTCGTGACAACACTCGAGCCTTCCACCAATTAGTAATGTTGCGTTGGGGATAGGAGGCTTGTTATAATATTGTTATAAATGTTATGCAACCAAGCTCAGCTCTTAATCCAGTTTGGGATAGAGATCCCATTTGCTTGGCTGCTTTTGTGTGACCAAAATCCCATTGCTTAATGATCTGTGTCTTGTGCACAATACAGAGCTTGTCCTCCAGTCCAAGGGGTGACTTTTGAATGCAGGGACACTAAGTTCTTTAAATGCTGCCTCAGGACAAAATAGCAATGTGGCAGAATTTTATGGAAAGTTGGAAAAATGTTCAGGAATCTGGAAAGAATCTTTAAAATTGATCAGGCATGTTTGATGGATTGCAAAATAATTCATCAATTAAGTTTGGCATAATCACTTGTGGAAACTTGGAGGAATTAAGTTGTCAGCTCAGTTTGGTCTTAAAACTTCACAATTTTTCGAATTTTGGACTACTCTGATATTACAATTTACTAACCTTAAATTAAAAATACGAGCAAAATAACAACCTTTAGCTTTTGATTAGTTGTTAAATGCCTGTAACTATAAGCTGTCAGTCACAGATTGATCACTAAATCTTCCATCTCTAAATGGATAAATTAAACTTTTACTTTCCCATGCAGTTCTTCATGGCCAAATGTGCATGAGTGTATCCAGTTGATATCTAATCTGAAAGCAGACAAATTATAAGTGTCCATTTCTTATTATTTCTTTTGCAGTAATCTGATTTTATCTTGTTTAAGAGACATGCTATAAAAGTAGATCTACCTATTGATATTATGTATGTGAGTGGAGATGAAAGTGGAATCAAAATGTGATGCCTGGTAAAGGGCAGGGATGATGGACACATATATGTTGCCCTAGGTTTGGAAAACTAACGAAGGATCGAGAAACTCTGATTAGGATGTCCCTGGAGTGTCTTGAGTGCTAACCTGTCATATTTCTTATTGTTGTTGTTTGGAGGCATGCATTTTGGGGCGGGACACACGAGGAAGTACTACATGTGTATTTTGACCATTGCATCAATGTCATCATATGAAAAAATCTCAATGTTATATTCACGTTATGGCAACATCATTTTCTACAGTGTACTATATATGGGTCATTCAAATTTCGGGACAATTTGCGCCACTCCAGTTCCCTGACATTAATTTGAATACAATTGATGTCCGAAGCGTCACTCCACATCTATTATTCATATTTCTATTTAGAACCACTGCATTTGGAACAAAAAGTCATTTATTAGACCTCTTTTTGATGCATTGTGTCCAGTAATCCGTGCCAAAACAGTGGTTTTTCCCTGTCACTGGACCTGACATGACAAAATCAAAGTGTTAATTTTCCTCCTAAAGTACCATCATTTCCAAAGTTTCTATGCACAATCACAAGAATATATACTTGAATTAATATATACATCATATTTAACTTTTTTCTTGTTTCATTTCATTGAATTAATTGATGTAAAAGAAATGTCAATAGTTTATGTTAAATTTTTTGTGCACTCCGTTACCGGCCATAGCTTGGCTCGCTACTGATTTTCATGAGCAATTTCCACTTAATGTCGTAGGATGCACAAAGCGCATGCGTCAAACTACCACAGCTTTGCAGATTTTCATTAAACAGATATTCAGCAAGTTACGGCATAATTTTCATTGGAACATTTTTTGGTCCCGGTGAAATGTCCACTCCGTTACCTCCAGAGTCCGCGAAAAGTGCCAGTTTGCCGGTCAAAACCGGCAAAAATAGCGTGTGTCAGGCAGAAATAAAGTGGCTACCTGCCCAAATGTCCGATGGTTGTGCTGGGAGAGTGAATGAGCTGTGGGGAGTTCACACAGTAATCAATGCAATTAATACAGGGCTGTGAATCTCCAGTGCAATTGACAAACATCAATGACACAAATTGATGTCAGAAGTGTCATCTGGATTGCAATTGATAACACAATGATGGTCAGTACCTCAGCTTATTGCAATTAGCAACAATTAGCATTGACTATCTTATGCTCAGTAAGCTTTTATCATCTATAGATCAATTTGAGGTAAGAGTCCAGCTGGCTTTTATGCCAAACGAATTATACTACAAGTTAAATACAGTTTGGATCAATTCTAATGATGAACCTAAATATCATCATCATAATTTACCTGACCTGGTCAGAAGCACCAATACAAGGATTTTGAAATCTCCTAATTCCAGACTTACTGGTAATTTCCCCCAGCAATGACTTTGTAGTCTATGTTAACATGGAGCAGTTTGGATATGTATTAACTTTTAGAAATAAACAAAAATGTAGATACTGTGTCTATTACATGTCTCATTGTCTGAATTCAAATGCCATCTTTAGCTACACTACTTTCTGAGTCTATACAGAGTTATACTTCTGAAGCCTAAAGCACACATTACCCCATACCAGTTGAACTTATTCAATTTCGGGCAGACAAAATCTTATCCGGGCAGGTAAAATTCATGATCTACCTGCCCGAATGTCCTGTACAACAAAAGCACTTTTCGCGGACTCTGGTTACCTCAAATTCCGAGCTTACTAGTGATACCTTTTCAAAGAAATTTTATGTAGATATTGCTGAGGGTGACAGGATTCAGTAGAATGCGATCAAAACTTTTTATCTACCAAATAGAAACCACTATTAAGAGAAAACAGAACCGTTCCTGTCCGCTCCGTTACCATTCCTGTCCACTCCGTTACCACAAAAAATCGATATTTAATTTTAAAAAACGATTGATCTGAGGTCAAGTACTTCGGAAAAAAAGACTTACATAATTTTTTTTCATTTTTTCTATTTTTAAATTGCTCAAAATGAATGTTTTTTGCATCGAAAGTCCCCTCCGTTACAACATTTCCAGGGCATTTTGTCCCGAAATTTGAGAATGGCCCATATGTGACAACAGATGAGGCCTCCACCAATTATCAAAATTGTGTTTATGTTGTGTGCCCCTGGCCTTGGGCTGGAAGCACGTATAATAATGTCATATGCAATCCAGCTCAGCTCTTAAGCCATTAGGGGACATAGTTCCCATTTGCTTTGCTGCTTGTGTGTGACCAAAATCCCATTGCTTAATGATCTATGTCTTATGCACAATACAGAGCTTGTTCTCTTATCCAAGAGATGACTTTTGAATGCAGGGACACTAAATTCTCACAATACTGCCTCAGGACAAAATAAAGTGTGGCAGAGTTTTATGGAAAGTTGGAAAGATTTTCAGGTATCTGAAGAGAATCTTTTTAAAATGATCAAGCATGATTGATGAATTGCAAAATAATTCATCAATTGACTTTGGCATAATCACTTGTGGCAACTTGGTGGAATCAAGTTGTCATCTCAGTTTGGTCGTAAAACTTCTCAATTGTTCATTTTTTGGACCATGCTGAATTGCTGATATGCTGAAGTTTACTGATTTTTACTTATACAAGCTTGACAACTGCCTTTCACCCATTGACAATGCCATTGAATGCCTTTAACAATATGCTGTCGGTGACAGATTGATAAAGACTTCTGTCTCCAAATGGATTTAACTTTGTCTTCCCCATTGCCAGCAGTGCTTGGTTGCGAAATGGTCTTGAGCGTATCCAGCAGGTGTCGATCCTGATGACCAATCGAATTTCATAGTTCAACTAGAAAATCCATGGTATACATGTCAATAAGGGATTTTTCTATTGGTTGTTAATGCCTATGCCGATGACGGGTTTTTATACACATGTTACTTTTACCAGGCATGGACATTGGACAAGGGGCGTGGATGTCGGATGTCCCGGCCTCAACTACAACACTGATCTGTATTAAATCTAATAATCTTGAAATTCGGGCAAATATCACTCAAAAAGTTTGCATGTTGGACTTTTAAACAAGAGGCATTTATGTTGTGAGGGTACTGGCATTTTTTTGCATGAATAAACCATGCATTGCATCACGGAAAACACCTTCATCTTTACCTTTCCCAAGATAAAACATGCAAATTGCCGCAGTTGATACTGCTTTTTCGTAAATCAATCAAATATACGATGGGATTTGTATAATAATGGATGACTTCCCTTACCTGCTTACAGACAAAAATAAGTATACACTAGTACAGAATCACATTGGCCATAACAGTGTTTGCAATAATATTATTTGCAACTCGACTGAGAAACTTTATATCAATATATCTGTTTTACCATGTTCAAAGATTACACAACACTGCTATAAATTTGCTAATTTGGCGAGGCTAAGATATTTTCTTTACTAATCATTCAAATCAGATCTGTCAAAGTCCTTGTGTGGTGTTTCAGTACTGTACCAAAATCCTTGATGGTCATCAAAGAGCCTGTGAGGCCCCATTTAAACAGATTGAAAAATGGAAAAAAAAGAGTAGACTAAACAGAAATTGTGTGAAGCAAGAAGAAATCATACTTTAAGATTTAAAAGAAAGAAACACAGTCATAAACATAATTGAAATATTCTCGGTGATGACAATTGTGTCAAAAATGGATTTTACTATATTGAGAGTCAAATAGATTTGATGTCTTTTTAAGCTCGATATTTGTAAAATATAGCTCATCATTCCTTAGTCTCCCCTAATGTAACAAGAAAGCCTATCACATTTAAGCATATCAATCAAGTTAATGATTTCCCTGTGATCAAAGACTAATTTAGTTTTCCATTATAAGCTCCAATAAACCACATGATTGAATTATTTGCTAAATGATCGTTTCAGGAGCTCAAAATGTAATGGGTCATTTGTGGTCTTGGCTTTATCAAATGCTGCTGACATCATTCTACTGACAATTATTCAGCTACTTCAATAAACCCAATCACAAAAAGAAATTTGAAATTTCAAGCCAACAACTTATTTTTCATTTACAGTGTAAATGAAAAATAGGTTAAATGTAATCGTACTCGTACTCGAGTACATTTCAAAGTACTCGTACTAGTACTCGTACTAGTACTCGTACTCGTACTCGTACTCGTACTCGTAGATGTGGCAAGTATTCGTACTCGTACTCGAGTACATTTGCATGTCCTCGTGCCCAACCCTGATTTACACTGATCATTTTTGGTGTTTATATATATCTGTTTGAAAAGAGGCTCCAACTAATACTTGATGTCTATTTCCTTTCAGGTAAAAGGATGTAGGATTGTAGGACTTGCACTTTCACTAATAAGATGCTTTGGTTGGCAATGAACGGTAAATTTATTTTTAGCTGTATGGGTCATTTTTCTTATGAACATTATGGACCTTTTAGTTTTGCTTTGAAACAAGACTATATTTAAATGTATCTGATCATCAAAAGCAGTACAATGAAATTTGCATTGCTGCAGTTATATTAAATTGATTTCTTTCTTTTTTTTCATGAAAGTGACTTCCAGTATGCAAGACAAAAGATGCACATGCAGACAATATGTTGATGAAGATCCCAAGCTTGCCAAAACATTATACATTATCCTCTGGGTTTTATCATGTGGCTGTCTAAGCAAACAGTGAGACATAGCATAAGCAATGAGAATCATGCTTCCACAAAACCTTAGCTGATTTCCATGCTACGACATTGAAATTTGGACATGAGCATAAATACAAGAAGTTGTTTGTGTGCAGAGTATAATCCAAGGATGTTATGGGATACAAACAACACCACACACAAAGTAAATTGCACCACTGATGCAGTCAAGTGGTTTCTAGGAGCTGTCACACACACTTTTATTGCAACTCAAACAGCCAGCAGGACTCATGGCTCTGTGATAAAGCTATGAACCTACACTTTGTCTACACTGTAAAAGCAGTTGTCTCTTTAGTGGCAGCTACCATAATGAATTCAAAATATTGCCATTTTATGGTAGAAAGTCATTGCTTTATGGCAGGTACTGCTGTTTTAGTGGTAATTGCAATAAAAAGTAATGGAAGCTGGTTTTACGGTGTATATTTATATCAGCTATTTTTGACAGGCATTCCAGCTGCATTAGGCATGTAAATTGTTATATGACAAGTGGGTTTGCAGTTTCCTTGGTGGAACAAACTGTTACTGCAGGTTGTCTTCACAATTTCCAGGAATCTGACAAAAAAAAGGTTATGTTGAAGCTTTTTCTAGGCCAGTTATTTTCATTAATGTTCTTACATTTTATTGTTTTAGCAAGGTCTGTGTTCATAAGTGGCCTTCAGGCTACAGGGAATACCTTGAACTTCTATTAATTTGTCCTCAACAATGTGAATACTTGATATCACTCTAAAGTAATGTTCAAAATAGTGGGCAGCATTTTGATAATACTTATTATCATCGTCTCTATAGTTAATGAATATCTGTGCTTATATATAAAATTGGTGTATAGGCTAATTTTCCAGATATAATTACATGTATTTATGCACATCTAATTTTACCTAGTCAATATAGTTTTGTTAATTCTTTATGACAATCATTTGTCTAAAAGTTCATTGGCCGCTGTCTCCCTAAGTCTCAATTAAATGTCTGATGCCGTTGGTCTGTCTTTTCTGAGCCGGTTAATCAATTTATGATTGCCTGGTGATCAAAAGACTGTTTCAGCATTCTATTATAACCTCCAATGGACCACATGATTGAGTTATCTGATGAGATGATCCTTTCAAAAATCATGACAGGTCTTTTGTAATCTAGGGTAAAATCAAGCTACCCTCATTTCTTTAGCAAGCACCAATTCAATATTCGTTAAGTGATCCTATTTTAATTCTTTTTTGGAAAATGGGATAATACATGTACTGGCTTACACTTTTTTGTTTTTTTTGACATGTTTAAGTCAAAGCATAAAACCTACAAAGTGGCCCACACAAACAATATGTTTATAATGATTCAAAGTTTGCCAAAACATTATACATTTGTCCTCTGGGTATATCATTTGGTTGTCTAAGCAAACAGTGAGAGACAGCAGAAGCAATGAGAATCATGCTTTGGCAAAACCTCAGCTGATTTCCATGTTACGACACGGAAATTTGGTCATGAGCATAAATACGCAGAAGCTGTTTGTATGCAGAGTATAATCCAGAGATGTTATTTGAATCAAACAACACCACAGACAAAGCAAATTGTACCATTGATGCGGTCAAGTGGTTTCTAGGAGTTTCTAGGAGTTGTCACACACACTTTTATTGCAGCTCAAGTTTACAGCCTGCAGGACTCATGGTTCCATGATAAAGTTAGAGAATGTACACTTTTTCCATGTTTATATGGACAATTCCAGCGAGAAAAAGATTCCTTTGAATATGACAGGTTCAGTGGCAGTCCTGTGCTTGCAGACTTGCAGTCTCTTTGATGGAACAAACCTCCAGTCACTCAGGTTGTCTTTACAGTTCATATAACATTAATTAAATCGTTTCTAGATCCCCAGTCTCCCCTAGTCAATTAAATGTTTAATGCTCTGGGCCTGTCTTTTCAAATAATATTAATTAAGTTAATGATTGGCTGGTGGCGAAAGATTATTTCAACATTCTATTATATTAACATCCAATGAACCACATGATCAAAGCATATGATGAGATGATTCTTTCAGGAGTGAATTTTTGTAATCCCGGGTGAAATTGACCTACCATTCTTCCTTGAGCAAGTAACAATTCTTAAATGTCATTGATAATTTTAAAATACTCATATCGTTTCTCCACAGTTGTTGAAACTTCACCAGCTTGTATAATGACATTTTACTGTATGTATCTTGAAATGGCCTTCGTGGGGGAAGGGTTTGTGGCCGTAGCTCTAGATAATGATATTGAGGCTTTTCCTTTCATCCCCATGTGAATTTTTTTCCCTGAGGGAGGAGGACCATGGGCCGTACAATAGCCCCCTCTGAAAAAGCTACTAGTATCAGAGTCCGTCAATTTAAAACATTATTTTACAACAGTGCATGGATTCATCATTTTTTTAAAACACAAATTAGTTAAAACTTTTATATAAAAAACATAGATAAATTATCTGCAGCTTGGAGACTCAGGGGTTTTAGCGACAAAAATTTTAAAAAGGAACTCATAAAACTTCGGGTAAAATTGCAACCTTCAAAAAAGCTTCAGGTTACAGGTAAATCATGTTGTAGTATCAATAGGGGAATATCTAATTACACTCATGTTTAAAGGGTTAAACAACAAAAGTGTTTTCATATCTAAAAAAATGAGATGGGTTCACAATACAACTAAAATGCAACTTTTAGAAAAACAAGGAACATTCTCTATTCTCTGTTATTAAGCCAAAAGAGTTATGGTGCAGAGGCGGGCTTACCGGGCAACGCCTCTTGAATGCTACTATTTGGGTTTTTTTATCACCATTTTGTAGAGCAGAATACACAATCAGTATTATGGAGGCTTCTATGAACAATAAACCCTCATGGGCATGGATAGAAGTTTAGAGCTGGGTAATTAACACTGAGCACAGAGAATATGCTGGGTACATACTTCCTTAATTTGGTGAAAAATCAGAACTATCATAATCCCTGTAAGGAGTATTGTTAGTGTCCTAAAAGCCTTGACTTTAATCAAGTACACTACAGTTATAAGTCCTATGGTTCTTCGGTTTCCTTTTTGTCATACTTGCAAAGCAATTTCGAAGCCTCTCTTAAAAATGAAGATAAGTAAACATGTGGTTACTCTTAAGTGTATTGAAGTTAGAACATTAGGATTAAGCAGTCATTTCACATCCATGTTCTTCCCTTTGTTGCATCTGATACGAGTGTGTTCTCATGAGGATGCCCAGAAGCTGAGTGTATTGTATTAATAGAGCATAAGCTAAAGAAAGCATATAAGCACAAAGAGTTAACAAGTGCATGCACTTGACTGGTTGGCCTGTAAGCCAATTTATCATTAAGGAAAACCAAAGTGGCAAGTTTGCTGCCCATTGTCATTTGTGTATCATGCTCTACAGAGCAGAGATAAAAAAAGGAAATTGTTGCATTGAAGGGGCGTTGCCCGGTAAGGTTGCTGTTACGACACAATGACTTTTACAGCTCTATAAATAAGCTGAAGATGCAACCTTCAAGCTAAGTGGTGGTTTACAACACTTGCAAGCAAGTTCAGCAACAACTTTAATGCATGCAAGATTCAAAAGAAGTTTGATGTTTCAATTTGGCATTGATGTTACTGCTGGACAACATGTGTGAGTGCTGGAAGGTTTTTTTTCAATAATTGAATTATAACAAAATCTCTAGCAAAAATACAGCTTCTTTAATAACCAAATATTGACTTGTTTAAGAGAAAAGCTATAAAAGTATATCTACCCAATGATATTATGAGTATGAAGAGAGATATTGGAATGGCATCAAAATGCTATTCCTGGAAAGAAGAAGATTGATAGACACCCATTTGTCCTGGGGTTGGCAAATTTATACAAGGTCGTGAAACACGGATTTGTGTGACCCTCCTGGGGGTCTTGGATACTAATCGCAGTAACTGTAATGCTTGTTGTGATATCTTCATCATGGGAGTAAAGGATGCCTTAGCATACTTCGTGACACTGAGAGAGTCAACCCTAATATCTCACTATTCACATGCTATGAAATGACAAAAAAGCAAAAAAGAAGTTGTCACTGTTTGAGGATCAGTTTAGTTGTTCCACAGATGTTCCTGATTATTTTACTCCTGTCTTTCAGATGCCATTAAATACCGTCAACATCATCGATATGAGTCTTGGCCACAAATTAACCTGGCATGGATTCTGGCGATGAGAAAATGTAAATGAATAAATTACCATCGACGCAAGATTCTTGCACACTCAGAGGTTAGAGAGCCCTGGATTCCAATGGAGGCTAAATTAAATATAATACAGCTTAGCTGCTAGGCCTAAAGAAGTCATTGTCTCCATGGCTTTATGTGACAAAATCCCCATTATTTCACATGTTTACATATGCCTTATACACTGTACCTCAACCAAGGCCTCAAATTTTTGCCTCAATCGAAGGCACGAAATTTGAATGCAATGCCACTAAGTTCTCGAAATGTTCTCCAAAAGCTGTGAAGGTCTTTAATAGAAATGTTTTCTGACATGGGGAGCCAATTTTAATGATCACGATTGATTGATTGCTTGTTACAAAAGAATAATTCATCAATCAGCCATTGGCATAATCACTTGCGGCAAATCCGAAGAATTAAGTTGTCATCTCACATGTGTCTTGAAACTTTTTGTCAGGTGATCCCTCCATACCATACCAACATTAAGAAGTCTACTGACTTCCACTTTAGACAACCATGACAACTGGCTTTTATACACTGACAGGAGTACTAAATGCCTATCCAAGTGCTTTTAGTCATAGATTGATGACAGGAACGTCCTCCTCTTAATGGGCTGCGTTTTATGTTTTCCAGACCATAAAACTTAATTCTTTGCTCAGGTACATACAATACATCAGTCTTTAAAAGTTTAAATTTATATTTGTTTGTTTAAGATGAATCATATAATTCTCTGCTGATGAATCCTTTTGTGCTTTCAAAAATACAGCATTTTCGTCAGTGGAAGCTCAATCAATTCAACTGTCTGTTTTGAAATGTAGTACACTTTAAATTGATATTGCGATCAGACATTAAGCTGTATCCAAGGCAGCATTGGAAACTTTGAGAAGGTAAGTTTTTTACACTGTTACTCACTAGCAAAGTTGGAGCAAAGTTGGAGCTTATCTTCTCATGGATATACCACAGCAGTTAAGTCTACATAAAGGTATTGGAAACATTGTTTGAAGAACTAATAAAGTTGAATTATTGGTTTTACGCCTGCTGCATGAGAACTATGTGACAATGCTGAGCAATTACAGCAATTCATTTTGGGAATTTATTATGAAATTTCTGAGACTTTTGAAGAAGTTTAAAGTCAGTGAACACAACTAACATTGTACAAATTTTGATTTTTTGATGTGTTCGAATCAGCGCATGAAACATACAATGTGGCCCACACAGACAATATGTTGATGAAGATCCCAAGTTTGCCAAAACATTACACATTATCCTCTGGGTTTTATCATGTGGCTGTCTAAGCAAACAGTGAGAAATAGCATAAGCAATGAGAAGCATGCTTCTGCTATACTTTATCTGATTTCCATGTTACGATACAAAATTTTTTGTCACGAGCATAAATACAAGAAGTTGTTTGTGTGCAGAGTATAATCCAAGGATGTTATGGGATACAAGCAACACTAAACACAAAGTAAATTGCACCACTGATGCAGTCAAGTGGTTTCTAGGAGCTGTCACACACACTTTTATTGCAACTCAAACAGCCAGCAGGACTCATGGCTCTGTGATAAAGCTATGAACCTACACTTTGTCTACACTGTAAAAGCAGATGTGTCTCTTTAGTGGCAGCTACCATAATGAATTCAAAATATTGCCATTTTATGGTAGAAAGTCATTGTTTTATGGCAGGTAATGCTGTTTTAGTGATAATTGCAATAAAAAGTAATGGAAGCTGGTTTTACGGTGTATATTTATATCAGCTATTTTTGACAAGCATTCCAGCTGCATTAGGCATGTAAATTGTTATATGACAAGTTTACTGACAGTTCTGTGTTTGCAGTTTCCTTGATGGAACAAACAGTTACTGTGTATAGGTTGTCTTCACAATTTCCAGGAATCTGACAAAAAATGATTAATCTGGAAGCTTTTTCCAGGCCAGTTATTCAATTTAACATTCACATTGGCAAGGTCTGTGCACATTAGTGGCCTCGAACTTCTATTCATTTGTCCTGAACCATGTGAACACTTGACATTGATCTAATAGTTCAATAGTTCAAACTGGTGGGCAGCATCTTGATAATACTTATGCACATCTAATTTTGCCTAGTCAATATGGATTTGTTCTTTATGACAATCATTTGTCAAGAAGTTCATTGGCCGCTGTCTCCCCAAGTCTCAATTAAATGTCTAACGCTGTGGGCTTGTCTTTTCTGAGCCGGTTAATCAATTTATGATTGCCTGGTGATCAAAAGACTGTTTCAGCATTCTATTATAACCTCCAATGGACCACATGATTGAGTTATCTGATGAGATGCATGATCCTTTCAAAAATCATGAACGGTCTCTTGTAATCTTGGGTAAGATCGAGCTACCCTAATTTCTTTAGCAAGCACCAATTCGATATGTGTTAACTTGTTAAGTATTCTCATGTGACGATCTGCCGCTAGGGGCGTTGTACGCAGCGACTGCAACGCGCATGTGCGAAGAACGACTTCCGCCCTCTCGATTGCAAGAATTCAAAGTGGTTTGACGTATGTAAAGACGCTCGACTAAAACAGGTATTTATGACTAAATACTGAGTAACAGCGACTGCTGTTATAGTGGTGGCAGCGGCAAAAGGCTGTTGAAGCTTTGTGTCACGCTTTTGGAGCTTTTCTCGGCGTTTTTCGACGCCCGAAAACACTTTTAAAATCGCCGGTTGAGGTTGTCAAAATCAACCGACGCCATTAGCACGTGTATATATTTTAGAATTTCTGACTTGTGAACCCCGAAACTTTAATTTAAACCGTAGAATTTCACCCATCACCCCAATTTAGATCAGCAATATTGTTTTCTTGTATATCCAATCACAAAATTGAACTGTCAACTTGCAAATTTCGCAAATTCTGATGTTTGCCTTTGCATTTTTATCGGAAATTTTTCCGCGAAGTTCAATTTGACAGCTAGCAGTGTTAGACCAATCATACTGTAAATATCGAATTAAAGTCATTTTCGGTTAATTGAGTGTATCTATACTATATATATCTGTCATTTTGTGTTATTTTTCACGAATTTAGTGATTGCCACTTTGTTTTTTCTCTGGAATTTTCCAGACTTGACAGATTAGATTTGAGGCCTATTTTGACATTTAGTAGTTGATTCGTGAAAGAATTAAATTAATTTCGCTGGGTTCACAGATTTTGTATATATTTTTGCACTGTTTCATAAAAAAAAAAATAAATAAAAATAAAAAAAAGGGGGAGAAAGTGGGGTAACTTGGTCACAGAAATATTTTGACAATTCATAGAATTTATTGAAACATTTCAAACATTTTTGTGTATTGACTTAGCACATGTGTTGATTTAGTGAAACTTAGAATACAAGGGATACTTGTGGATGTGGAATAGTACCTGTGAATATACAGTGGTACTTGTGAATATTGAATGACACCTGTGTGACTTGTGAAATACTTTGTTATTGTCTAATCTATAGCTGTCTTTTGACAAGTATAGATAATTGGAATTCTGGAATATTAAGCCACAACACTTTACAGTTATTGTTGTCAATTTGAATATAACTGACCACCTATTGTTACTGCACATTTTGAAAGTAATATATCAAGTTACAGAGAATAGTGCTTGAAATTATTTCTATTATTGTCATAACTTATTGTTTATAGATTTAGTTTATGACAAACCAAACCACCCACTTTTGAAGTAAAGTCTTGAGTAAGATTCTATTTATTCAATTAAATTATTTACTGTCGATTACCAGTTGAGCAGATCAACTATTTACTGATTGAGAGTGTTTTTCATATTTTGTGGAGAGTGTATCAGTTATATACATTGATCGCAGAGACTCCTCTGAGTCAATAGTGACTAATTTCAACACAATGATGTTGAAATAGTGCTGTTCTCGATGCTCTTCGGCATTCACACAATTCAATAACTTTGTTATTGAAATCTGCAGTAATTATTGCAGAATTTATTCGCATTTGAGAATGTCAAATTTTAGAGTGGTCAATATCCACACGGCATCCGAGGCCGAATTACGGACTTAAAATGGAATCGGCGTATCACGCACACGGCAAATAGTGCAGTTACGGAAACGAGTCCAATTAACTCCTGAAATAGTAGCTTTATCTTTAAAAACTTCAGCGGCGGTGTTTGAAAATCTTGTCAATGACGGATTGTTGTCATTTGAAGTGCAGGGCGCCTGCGGTTTCAACCTGGAATGGGTCTAGGGTACCCCCCAGGGATGGCCGAAATGGACGCTCTACGGAGACGGGGCTACGGATCTTCAAGAACAGTCAGTGAAGAACTGCCGCACCCCCTGGGAAGAGCATCCTTTTATCAACAGCAAGTTGAACAACAAGATGTCAGGCCAAAGTCACAGACAATTGTCAAGCAAGTAAGTGGTGATAATTACCCCTCTTCACAGAATGTGCGACAACAACCACTTAATAATTTAATGACGGGGCTGATCATCAATGATTCTGAGAAACAGCCATCAGGCGATTCTATGTCGCCCCCCAGTCAAGAGACGCAAGTAGAGATGACATTGGCTTACAACATGATTTCACTATAACAGAATCAAATTAATGATGTTTCAGAGAGATTGCGACAGACCCGAGTATCCAGTGCTGAGAACGAAAATGAAGCCACCTTTCTCTACATGCAGGTTGACCAACTGCACCTACAGATGACACACATGTTAAGAGAACAAAGTGTCTGGCAAGTTAAACAGCGGACAGCTTACGAGTACCCTACTGGAATGGACAAAAATGAGTTTTGGTCGATGTCTCAATCTTCCACGGAGAAATTTATTGACAGTGCTCATCGACGTCATGTTGAGACACCTGCAGCACCGTCTGCCCAAACTATTTCCAGGCATAAACCCAATGATGATGTGCGGTCTTCCACACCGGTTACTCAACACCCAGGGAAGTCGATGCCACAGGTCATGGAAGGGGACATTTCGGCAGTCATCACACACTTGCCCTCGGACAGAGTCTTCAGACCTCCAACCAACCAGCAAGAATCTCTACAATTTGAAGATGCTGAAGATGGGGAAGGCCCCAGATGGAGAAATAAGAAGAAGGAAGCTCCAGAGGTCTTCCCAGAGAGACAGAGACGATTGGTGAAGGAAGCACCACCTAGGAAGTCTCAGGATGTCCGGACCAAGTCACCACATTCAAATGTGCGCTTTGCTCCTAACACTTATGTAAATGAATCAAATTTAGTTTCAAGTGCACCTGAGTCTCATGAGTTGAACTATGTACATTCCGAGCCTTTGGACAAAGTCCATGCTGGGAATTTTTACAATGATGATTTTCATTTTGTAAATTCTGAGGCGAATGACAAAGTTCACCCTCAGAATCATTATGGTTCCACAAATGTAAATTATGGTTCAAATGTAAAATTTGGGTCACAAGAAAGATGTCGACCGCAGAATCCTAGTGATTCTCGTTTTGTAAATTCTGCGCCAGTGGATAGGACGCAGGCTCCGAATCAAGGAAGGTTCTATGTACCAGATTCCCATTCCATGCAGACCACGGGTGGAGTTCCACCAAACTCTGTACAGGGTTATATGGACGGGACTGGATTTCATCCTTATGATTTTTAAGGTGATTCCCGTCACCCCCACCTGGCGACCATGGAGTCACGAGATGCTTCCCGGAAAAAGAAGAAGGCTAAACCCGATTCCAGTTCTTCGGAATCCTCCGATTCTGAATCGGACAGCGACACTTCCTCGTCCTCGGAGTCCGATGATTCTGATTCGGACGACAACGACAATGGAGATTGCGGTAGGGGGTTCAAGAAGAAGAAACCCTTGCGAAGGAAGAGCCCATCAGGGCCGCAGATCCAATTATCTAAAGGGGGAGTGAATGAGTGGGAAAGTTTTATATTTTATTTTGGAAATTTGGCAAGCCAATACAAGTGGAAGAAGAAGAAGAAACTTCAACGCCTACTTGGATGTCTATGAGACAAAGCTGTCGAGCATGTATCTACACTGCCTCGATCCACCAGGAAAAGCTACAGGAAACTGTTGAAAGCTTTAAGTAAACGCTTTGGCACGGGAACCATGCCACATGTCCTTCGGAAGAATATTTATAATTTACGACAGGAGACCACCGAAAGCCTTGATGAATTTGCGGACAAGGTCCAGCAAGTGGTCCAAAGAGCCTATAAGGACACTGGAAGGAAGACAATTAATGTCATGGGAGTTGAAGCTCTCCTGAAAGGAGTGAGAGACAAGGATGCTTCAAAATTTGCAGCCCACAGGAAGCCAAAGAATGTCAGAGCTGCTTTACAATATATCAAGGAGGCATCAGCCATAGAGAGCTTTATTGGAAAGCCCACCTCTTCAAGAATGGTCACATTCGAAGATGACCCCTATGTCAGACAGGGTCGTTTTTCAGATCGCGATTCATCACCTAGCAGATAGCCGCAGCTGAGAAGATTCTATTCTCCGGGGTTCGAAGCAATCCAACAATAGAAATGACAGAAGTTGGACACCAAGGAAAAGTAATTCCTGCAGAAATTCGTGCCAACTTGTCTGCTACAGAAGCTGCCAAATCGGAGCATGTTTCAGTTATGGAGTCATGTGAACCTTTTTCTGGTCGTATTGTTCATTGTAGATTGTCATAGTTAATAAAAGACAAATGTCTGATTGAACCAATTTCTTTGTTGCAACAGAAGGACAAATTGTTAGTTCCAGAAATGCTGCTTGACGAGAGCCTCATCGCAGATTTGCATGTCTTCAACATGTCTGATGAGACTGTGACCCTGATGGAGGGAACGAAGATTGCCAAGGCCAGTGAGATTGAAGACATCATTACCCTAGAAGATTGGGAACAGGAAGATACGGGTACCGTAGGACCGGAACAGGAAGACTCTTCAGTTTCGGAGCTCTGCGGCTCCCCGGGAGGCTCAGTGGGAACTAGTGTCTTTAGTTGCAGACCAGACGTGGATTCACAGGACCCAAAGTTGAACCTGCCTGATCATCTTCTTCCAGTGTTCAAATTAGCAAGTTCACAGTTAGAAATAGAAGAAAGTAGGCAAGTAGAAGCTTTATTAGCGGAATTTCAAGATGTGTTTGCAGCACATGATTTTGATCTTGGTGAGTTCACCGCGCTCACACACAAGATTGATACTGGCGATGCGCGGCCTGTGAAATGTGGTCTGAGCCGCACGCCATTAGGATTTCAGGATAAAGAAGAGGAACACCTCCGGAAAATGGTTGATGCAGGGTCCACCAGCGACTGGGCAGCCGCTCCAGTGATAGTCAAAAAGAAATGTGGCAGCTACCGCTACTGTCTTGACTATCGTGGTCTTAACCAAGTAACTAACAAGGAAGGATAATTTTCAATTGCCACTCATTGAGGAATGCCTTGATGCCTTATCAGATACTGTTTACTTTAGTATGCTTGATATGGCTTCGGGCTATTGGCAAATTTTAATAGATCCGTCTGATCGACATAAAACCGCATTCCTAACCAAATATGGTTTGTATGAACATGTCAGGCTTGCTATGGGCCTTTGCAACAGCCCTGCGACCTATCAACGTGCCATGACTCTGGTGCTGCGTGATCTTCTGTGGAAAGATGTGCTGTGTTATTTGGATGATCTCATCATTCTGGGTAAGGACTTCCAGTCTCAGCTTGCTAATCTTCATGAAGTTTTCCTGCGATTCCGCCAGTTTAATCTTAAATTCAAGCCCAAAAAATGTGTGCTCTTCGGCACTGAAGTAGATTTTTTGGGAAGGCGAGTCAGCAAGGATGGAGTCAGCATCCCTGAGGCCAAGATCAAGTCCGTTGAAGGATGGCCTCGTCCAACGACAAGAACAGAACTGGAGGCTTACCTCGGGTTTATCAATTACCATCGGGATTTCATACCCCATCTGGCTGATGAAGCGATGTCATTGTATACACTTGTGAAGAATACCCTACGGAATGCACAGCTTGAGTGAACAGGGGAACATGAACAAGCGTTCATTGGACTCAAACAAACCATGATAGGAGCTCCAGTTTTAGGTTATCCAAGGAGTGATGATCTCTTTATATTGGACACTGATGCTAGCGATTTTGCCATAGGTGCTCAACTTTCGCAGGTACAAGATGGCAGGGAAGTTGTTGTTGCGTACGCCAGCATGTCCATGAACAAGCAACAGCGCAATTATTGTACGACAAGAAAGGAGCTATTGGCTTTAGTTACTTTTCTGTGCCATTTTCGGTTCTATCTGTTAGAAAGGTCATTTTTAGTCCGAACGGACCACAGCAGTTTGACCTGGTTAATGCGTTTTAAACACGTCGAAGGTCAATTGGCACGGTGGTTAGAATCCATTTCGCAGTTCAATTTTCAGATAGCACACAGAGCTGGTAAGAATCACGGCAATGCTGATGGACTAAGCAGGATTCCGGCTCCTTGTGACTGCTGTGATGCAGGTAAAGAGGTTTCCGACCTCCCCTGCGGCGGATGTAAATACTGCCAGACTAAACATGATCAATGGCAAAGATTCGAAAGTCACGTTGATGACGTGATACCGCTGGCTTCAAGAGTTACCACTGTAGAAGATTTGGACAACCTAGACCAAGGCATTTCTTTGAGATGAAAGTGAATTGGAAGGAAAAACAGGAGAAAGATCCAGACCTAAAGACGATCAGACAATGGATAACAGAAGAAACCGAGCCTTCATCTGATGTACTTTACCTGCAAGGTGCTACCACCAAGAGGTTATGGTTGCTCAAGGACCGACTTCGCATCGCCGATGATATCCTGTATTACACCTGGATTAAGGATACTCAACAATCAGGCAAAGACCTCATCGTAGTTCCATATCAACTTAGGGGTCAAGTACTTCACCTTGCCCATGATGTTAAAATAGCTGGGCATCCCGGACAGCAACGGACAAAGGTCAAGGTGTTACATCGATTCTTCTGGCCAGGTCTCACCAGCGATGTTCGTCGCTATGTCAAGTCTTGTAGATTATGTAATATTCAGAAGAAAGGTCGCCGGAAGCAGCATGCACCCTTGAGGATTCATCATGCCGGCATCCCTATGGAAAGAGTCCATATTGACATTCTTGGACCATTTCTCAAGAGTCGTCGCAACAATCGTTACATCCTTGTGATGGTCGATCAGTTTACGAAATGGGTAGAGTTTGCCCCTCTCAGTGATCAGACAGCTGAAGTTGTAGCACATGCCCTTGTCAACAAAGTCTTGTGCTGGATGGGATGTGCAAATGAGATCTTTTCGGATCAAGGAACCAACTTTCGCAGCCTTCTCTTCCAAGAATTGTGTACATTATTTGCACATTGCAAAACGTAGGACAACACCATATCATCCCAGTGCAAATGGACAGGTAGAGAGACTCAACCGAGAGATACTGTTCAAGATACGAGCTTACCTGGATGACCAACATAGTCAGCGAGATTGGGATGAGCATATCCAGCTAATTGGAATGGCCCTTCGAGCCACCACCAATGAATCGACCGGTTATACACCCAACATGATGATGTTGGGCCGGGAAGTTAATGTCCCCATCGACTTGTTAGCTGGACCAATGCAAACATCAGGAGAAGAGCCATCCACTGAATATGTACAGCGACTACAAGAGACTCTTCAAGAAGTCCACACTTTAGCAAGGGAACAACTGAAAGAAAGTCTTCAGAGAAGGAAAGTAACTTATGATAGGAAAAATTTCAAAACCACTTATGAAACCGGAGATCTCGTCTACGTTGTCAATAACACATCCAAGAAAGGACTGAGTAGGAAACTTCAACCTGTCTATGCAGGACCTTTTATTGTAACAAAGAAAATTTCAGATATCTTATATCAAATTCAGGGACGAAAAGGGAAGAATGCCCAAATTCTTCACCACGACCGGCTTAGGCCATGTAATGACAGAGATATACCCTTATGGATTCGGCGGGAGCGTGCCAACTGGGAACGACAGAATTCACCTGTGGAGGATGCAGAAGAACTTATGGATGCGGAAATCTGGGATGAAGCACCTGGGGACTCCATGAATGCCTCCCACGGTGATTCTACGTCACCCGCCCCATCACAAGGCGACACAAGCATAGCTGATGGACCAGGAAGTCCTGGTTTCGTGTTGCCAGGGGATCGATGCCCTGCGACAGGGGGATCCCGTCAACTAAGAAGAGTGTCCGCCCGCCTCGTTGGTTAATTCGGGATTATGTCCCCTCTTAACCAACAAGTTGTTAATTTTAACTGTAGATAGTGTATATAGTGCTTATAGATATAGTGTGCATTTATCTTCAAGTTATTGTGGTGTGTATATAGTGTGGTGGTTTGGTCATAGATGTGTTTGTTTGTGCAGTTAAAAAGTAGAAAAAAAAAGTAGTTGCGTGGCTTTAGAAAAAATTTCAATAGTTGTGTGGCAGTAGAAAAAGTAGTGAAAAATTAAAAACTGTTGCTATAGATTGTGTGCTGTGTCTATAGCATAATGTGTGTTTGTGGCTTGTAGATGCTTTGCATGTAGTAATGCTAACCCAATTTTTTTGCCCCACAACCCCAGAGAAATTATCACAATGGAGAAACGCAAGAGGTCAGATGACGAGGAGGAGGAGCCACACCTGGATGTTCAGGCTGGGTCCCTGACAGTAAGGTCAGGATAATTTCAAGTGATGATGAGGAGAGTGAACCACCACTAGTTGTGGACGAAGAGGATGAAGATTTTCTCCGTTTCGTTGTCATCGACGAAGTAGGATCCGAAGAAGGCGGAGAGGATGGTGAAAGAGAAGTGGACTTACAGATCCATTTCGCTGGCAGTGATGTGTCGGATTGGGACGCAGACTTGGCAGATGCACCGGAAGACCCTGCCGTTGCCGCTGAGGACTGTTCGGTCCCCTCAAAGCGGAAAGGCAAGTTCTGCCACGTCTGCCGTGTCAACATTGTACAACGTCTTCGCCGACACGTAGAGGACAAGCATTTCCCGTGGTGGCTTAGCCCCAGTAGAGCCTGTTGGACGTGTCAGGGGACAGCTCAGAGCGCCACGTTTGCAAGTTACCGGCTTGAGGAGTGTCCCCAAGTAGCGATGACCGATGCAGACATCCCCAAATTCGTGGCCTTGGGGAATGGCCTTCTACGGATTTTAGCCCTCTCTTGTGCCACACTGGAGGATTTGCTAAGGTACTTCGTCAAGAAAGGATGGTATCCCCAGTCTCCTCGGGCAGCCACTCTTTCCTTTCAGCAACGAGCGCTGATGTGGCTTTTTGAGCGGGAAAATAGAATGCCCCTTACTCCATTCTCGCCGATATCCGTTTCGCCCCCCAGGAGTCCCTGCAACCTACTCCATTTCAAGGTGTTGCTGTTAGTGTTACCGCACGTGTCACAGGATGTACGTGATGAGATCCAGCGAGGGGAGTACGTCGACCGCGGGGCTCTGCGGCCCTTTCAACGGCGTGTAACGTACACCGGCGATGCTCACTTACACATCCGGAATGTCCAGGACTTGCAGAGATATCGAGGCGACAGATGGGACTCGGTCCTCAGGGTCACCTCCCTGATCAGTAATTTTCCCTTCCCCCATCAGTGGGACTCGTTCGGAGAGGCAGTTAGGGAAGAAGGTGTTTTCGGGACCGTGGGCATACACCCTACCATCTGTATGGGTAAGCCGTTTATCCACCCTAGACTCCTCGAACAGCTACGGACCCTCCTCGAGCACCCTTGTTGCGTTGGATTTGGGGAGGTGGGGCTCGACTATGTTCGTGGTCCGTCCCCCTCCCAACAAAGCCGACAACGCTCGCACCTGAGGACGCTGCTCGCGGAGAAGCCCTCCGGTCTCCCTCTTGTGATGCATTGTAGAGGTGGAGAAACCGCTTTCGAGGATCTGGCCGAAATTATCAACGACTGTTGCAAAAAAGAGCCCATCATGGTGCATTGCTTCATCGGAACGCCCATCGACCGAGATCTACTACTGGGTGTGTCGAAGACCCTGTACCTTAGCTTGAATCAGAAAGGCCTGGACCTTCCCGATGTAGCTCGACTACACATTGACGCTGCCATCAGGGGTATGGAATTGGATAGAATCTTGCTAGAAACTGATTTCCCCCATTTGTCCGTGAACCCGAGGCAGGACATCTCCGCCGTGGCCCGTTGGGTGGGGCGCCTCAAGGGTGTCTGTGCCTCGGTGGTGCTGGAGGCCAACCGAAGGAATGTGGCGCGCTATTCGGGCTGCCAGAATAATTCAATCATCAAAGCAGGGTCCATGTAAATACGTTTCATATAAATTTAAGAAGTTTCAAGCCACGGCACCATTTCACCGTAACGTAAGAAGTTCAGAAGTTTCAGAAGTTTCAAGCCACGGCACCCTTTCACCATAACGTAAGAAGTCCAGAAGTTTGAGAAGTTTCAAGCCACAGCACCATTTCACCTTAACGTAAGAAGTTTAGAAGTTTCAGAAGTTCCAAGGCTACGGCAATTCACACAGCACCCCTTATGGGTTTATGATAATATATGTCAATGTCATTCCGCTTGTTGTCACCGGACTGTCCTGTTCCCCCCCTTTCAGCTATTAACTGCGCTGACTCGGTGCTTTACGGTGCCCATGCCAGTGTGCGGTTGGCTATTTAGCGGGGGCAGGATGACAACCAAGATCTTCAAGATCTTCAGGACAACAGGACGTCTTTCAAAATGGGGAAGAATGTGACGATCCGCCGCTAGGGGCGTTGTACGCAGCGACTGCAATGCGCATGTGCGAAGAACGACTTCCGCCCTCTCGATTGCAAGAATTCAAAGTGGTTTGACGTATCTAAAGACGCTCGACTAAAACAGGTATTTATGACTAAATACTGAGTAACAGCGACTGCTGTTATACTCAGTTCAATTCTATAGTGCTGGAAAAATGGCAATTCATCAATTTGACAATGATAAGATGTTTTCACCCTGTGCATGAAGTCATGATTTTTTTTGGCGTAACACCTGTCTGTTAAAAAAAAACATAAATAGGCCTATAATCTCCGTAGCTCTAAGACTATGTATGGGGCTTTATTAGTAGTGAAAGTTAAAAAATTAAACTGATAAATTTTGGATAACATAGTGAACCTGAAATTCTCAGGTGCTCTTTCATATTCAAAGAGTACACTGATGGTTATGCTTCAGGGCGTATCATGTAAGAATAAAACAAAGAACATTCTCTGTGCTCTGTTATTGTGCCATAAGAGTTATGGTGCAGAGGCGGGACTACCAGGCAACACCTCTTGAATGTTACTATTTGGGTTTTTTAATCACCCTGTTGTAGAGCAGAATACACACACAGTAGGCTATTATAGAAGCTCCTATGAACAATAAACTACCCATGGATAGAGGGTTAGAGCTCAATATTAATAGTATAGGGTACAGAGACAAATTAACATTTGTTACCAAAGAAGTGCTGGGAACATTCTTCCCTTTGTTTAAAAAATAAGAAAAGTTGTAATCCTTATTTTATGAAGTATTTTCAGTGTATCAAAAGCCTTGATTTTCATCAAAGACTGTATTAGCCTTGTGGTTCATTAGTGTATTGGTGTTTAGGTCATACTAGCAAAACAATTTCAAGGTTTCTATTAATCTTGTTTTGCTTTTTACCTTCAGCGAACGAAGTTCGAAGAGGGTATTGTTATCACTTTGGTCAAAAGTTGTCCGTCCGCCGGGCGGACAATCGGGCGGCGGGCGGATAGACAGTTTCCGGGCCGGAACTCAGCCCCTATTACATGTACATGAATAAAATTTGGTACACATGTAGCCTGTATGATCTAGTTGTGCCTTTTGATGGTCTGATTGATGGAACTTCTGTACTTTTTGAAATATTGAGAAAAATATACAAAAAATATTTTTTTGGTTTCCGGGCTGGGACTCAGCTCCTATTACACGTACATGGATGAAATCTTTTACAGATGTAGCCTCTATGGTCTAGTTGTGCCTTTTGATGGTCTGACTGATGGATATTCTATACCTTTTGAAATATTAAGAAAAATGTAAAAAAAAAATATATTTTTTCATTTATGGCCCAAAACTTGGCCATTTTTGCATTCATATGGATGAAATTTGTCACACATGTCACCTATGTGATAAAGTCGTGCCTTTTGTGGGTGTGATTCATGGATATTCTATACCTTTTAAAAAACATCAAAATTATTATTTCTGTTTCCAGGCCAAATCTTGGCCATTACTGTATATCCACAGATGAAATTTGATACACATCACCTATATAATATAATGCTTTTTGATGCTCTGATTGATAGTTATTTTTATTTCTTTTGAAATATTGACAAACATTTAAACAAATGCAAATAAATATCTTTTGGTTTCCAACTCTCAGCTCACAACCTATTTCTTGTTTATGAATGAAAATCGTCCATAATATGTTTCAATTAGTTTAGTTAGGCCTTTCCATGGTTCAACATACCCTGGCAGGCAGACGGGCTTATGAAAGGACAGAGAGCATAGATAACTTCAGGCCAAGACCGGACCACTACTGCATATTACACTTGCTTCACATCACTTTTATGGTGTAATTGTGTCCCTTTCTTATGGTGCTTTTTCGTTGAAGGTTTGCTGCTGCGAAGTCTATGTTTAAAATTTAGCATACTAAAGTTGAACATTTAAAAAAATATATATTTTAGGGTATTGTAAGGATTAAAAAGTCATTCTCTGTCCATTCCTTCTCTTTACTGTGTCTGATACAATTGAGTAATTCATCACTCAGCTGTTGGCATAATCACTTATGGCAAATCGGAAGAATTATGTTGTCATCTCAGCTGGGTTTTGAAACTTTTTTTGTCAGGCAATCGCTCCGTGCCATACCGATATTAAGAAGTCTATATTGACTTCTGCTTTAGGCAAGCATGACAACTGGCTTTTATCCATTGACAGGAGTACTAAATGCCGATCCAAGTGCTGTCAGTCATAGATTGATGAAATGTAGTTCTAACTCATGGTTTGTTGTTAAACAGGAACAGCAAAGATTTTTATAATGAATGGTGTGGAAAATCTAGTAAATATTGCTTTAAAAGAAGGCTGCTTCATACTTTTTTTTTCTGACCATCTAAATGTGTGAATAGTACAATGTAAAGTAATGGGAAAACAAAGTGGAATGACACAGGCAATGTAAAAAACTGAAATTTGCCTTGCTGTAGCCATACACATTTTGATCTTTTGATGTGTTGGAATCAAAGCATAAAACTTTCAATGTGGCCCACACGGACAATATGTTGATGATGATTCCAAGTTTGCCAAAGCATTATACGTTACCCTCTGGGTCTTATCATTTGGTTGTCTAAGCAAACAGTGAGACACAGCAGAAGCAATGCGAATCATGCTTTGGCAAAACCTCAGCTGAATTCCAAGTTACAACACGGAAATTTGGTCATGAGCATAAATACGCAGAAGCTGTTTGTATGTAAAGTATAATCCAGAGATGTTATGGGATTCAAACAACACCATATACAAAGCAAATTGCACCATTGATGCATTCAAGTGGTTTCTAGGAGTTTCTAGGAGCTGTCACACACACTTTTATTGCAGCTCAAACAGCCTGCAGGACTCATGGTTCCATGATAAAGTTATGAATGTGCACTTTGTCCATGTTTATATGGACACCTCCAGCTGCATGAAGATTCTTTTGAATTTGTTATATGACTGGTTCAGTGGCAGTCCAGTGTTTGCAGTTCCTTTGATGGAACAAACCTCATACAGGTTGTCGTTACAGTTCACCTTACATTAGTTAAATTATTTCTTGACTCTCAGTCTCCCCTACAGTACAAATTTCTGAAAGTGGCTCGTCATTTAAAATCTGGCCTTAGCTATCTATCCATAGCCATTCCAAGCTAAACTAAGTTACACATATCCATAGCTAGCCATAGCTAACCACAATTACCATTGTTTAAACAAGGGATAAAGAGATTCCAGTTTATACAGAAGAATAGAAAGGGATAGTTATGGATAGATATGGATAAGACTAGTAATGAATAGCTACAGGCAGCTAAGTTGAGCCACATTTAGAAATTTGTACTGCAGTCAATTTAATGTTTAATGCTCTGGGCCTGTCTTTTCAAATAATATTAATTAAGTTAATGATTGGCTCATGACGAAAGATTATTTCAACATTCTATTATATTAACATCCAATGAACCACATGATCGAAATATCTGATGAGATGATCCTTTGAGGAGTGAAAAATTCATAATGAGTCTTTTGTAATCTCGAGTGAAATTGAGCTACCATCCTTCCTTCAGCAAGTAACATTTTTTAGAGTTGTATCAATAATTAAAAAACGCTTATATCTTTTTCGCAACAGTTGTTCTAACTTAACAAGTTTTTATAATGACATTTCACTGTATGTATCTTGAAATTTGGGGGAGGGGAGACTTCGTGGCCATAAAACTTGATAATAAAATATAATGAACTTACTTGAGTCTTTTCTTTTCATCCCCATGTACATTTTGGGTTTGGGCCTGAGAGAGTAGGACCATTTGCCATGCAATGGCCCCCTCTGAAAAAATTACTGGTGTCAGAATCAATCAATTGACAGAATTATTTTACAACAGTGCATGGATTCATCAATTCTTTTGAAACACCCATCCGTTCAAACTTTTGTAAAAAAAAGACATAAATAAGGTGTCTGCAGCTCGGAGACTCAGAGGTTTCAGTGACAAAAGTTTTAGAAATGAACACATAAACTTTTGGTAAAATTGCAACCTTCAAAAAAGCTTAAGGTTACAGGTAAATTATGTTGTAGTATCAATAGGGGAATATCTAATTACACTAATGTTTAAAGGGTTAAACAACAAAAGCATTTTCATATGTAAAAATATAAGATGGCTTCGCAATGACTCAATACAACTAAAATGCAACTTTGAGAAAAACAAGGAACATTCTCTATTCTCTGTTATTAAGCCAAAAGAGTTATGGTGCAGAGGCGGGCTTACCGGGCAACGCCTCTTGAATGCTACTATTTGGGTTTTTTTATCACCATTTTGTAGAGCAGAATACACAATCAGTATTATGGAGGCTTCTATGAACAATAAACCCCCATGGGCATGGATAGAAGTTCAGAGCTGGATAATTAACACTGAGCACTGAGAATATGCTGGGTACATACTTCCTTAATTTGGTGAAAAATCAGAACTTTCATAATCCCTGTAAGGAGTATCGTTAGTGTCCTAAAAGCCTTGACTTTAATCAAGAGACTGTATAAGCCCTATGGTTCTTTGGTTTGCTTTGTGTCATACTTGCAAAGCAATTTCGAAGTCTCTCTTAAAAATAAAAGGAAAAGAAAACCTGTGGCTAAGTGTATGGAAGCTAGATTTTTTAAAATGATTTTATGGTTACATTACGATTAAGAGGTACATTTCTGTCCACTTTCTTCTCTTTATTGCATCTGATACAAGTGTGTTCTCCTGAGGATGTCCTGGAGCTGAGTGTATTGTATTAATAAAGCGTAAAGAAAAGACAGCATAGAAGCACAAAGAGTTGACAAGTACATGCACTTGACTGGTTGGCCTGTAAGCCAAATATCATTAAGGAAACCCAAAGTGGCAAGTTTGCTGTCCATTGTCATTTGTGTATCATGCTCTACAGGGCAGAGATAAAAAAAGGAAATTGTTGCATTCAAGAGGCGTTGCCTGGTAAGAGCGGGGCAGGTATGTAAAAAAATAGTGCATTTATACATAGAAGCATGAGACTTGGCGCTCACTTAAAAAACATCTATACAAACATATTTGGATAGGGAGCCACTTCAGATTTGGCTTAGGTGGCTACTGGCAGCCATTTTCCAAATGGCGGTCAATTCTCCTATTTTAATGCTTTCTGTGCAGTTCCTCCAAATAGAATACACGTAAATATTGTTTTTTATTGCTTCTCTAGGTATTCAGTACATTACCATAACATTTTTTGGTAGCCTTGGTCTATTTTCAGTCTTGTTGGAGTCCTTTTTGTCAAAAATATTGATTCAAACACTGGATTTCGCGGTTACGGATGGTTACTCCAATTCTCAATAAATCTCAAAATGAATTACATATTTGAATTCCTTGTAAAAAGAGCTTTCAAATGAATGGTCGCATTAATGGGTTTCGTAAACTTGGTGCGAAAATGGAAAAAATGAAAATAAAATGAATTTTGAAGATTTTGTTGTTTCTTTAATTTTGATAAAAAATTCACGGAAACTATTGATGCGACCATTCATTTGAAAGCTCTTCTTACAAGGAATTCAAATATGTAGTCTGTTTAAAAATTAATTGAGATTCCATGAAACTATGGGAAACCGCGAAAATGATACATTTTCTTCAACATTTCTTACAAAATGAACTCTGACTACCCTAAAATTCGTCAGTTCAATCCAGAAATCAATTGATAATGTTCTTTAGATCTGTAGAAGGAATAATGAGCACTGTTTCGATACTTTGATACTATAGGCACTTCACAGAAAGCAGGAAAATGAGAAAATTAGCCGCCATTTTGGAAAATGGCTGCCATGTGTCAACCAGGTCAAATCTGAAGTGGCTCCCTATCTAAATATTTTCTTTAAGACGTTTTTGAAATGTGTGCCAAGTTGCATGCTTCTATGTATAAATGCACTATTACTCCCCTATTCATGACAAATCTGCCCCGCTATAAGGTTCTTGTTATGACACAATGACTTTTACACCACCATAAATAAGAATGAGATACACCATTGGTGGTTTAGTGCATGAGCAAGTTCACAACGACTTACAAATATCTGTTTAAAAAAAATTGTTTTCCTGAGGTAGCATTCAGTTTTTTCTAATTTACAATCAGACAAAGACTATTGATAATTTTGATGTTTCAATTCATCATCACTGTTACTGTTGCTCAACGTACAAGAGTTCTGTAAGGTTTCATGACTGTTTAATTTCTTTATAGAATTAGAGGATCTCTTATAACCAACACTGCACCTCGGGGCTTTGTTTTAAAACCCATCCTGAAAGTCACTTGTCAGTCATGTGTGCTTGTATTCAGTGTTGAATGTTGAGGGAGTTTAGTGTGCACTAGTATACTTTTTCATATCATAACGCCTATCTCTAGCAGATGCTCACACATAAACAAAAATGACTTCAAAGCCAGCAACCTCAACATTATAAAGGCTGACAGTGATACTGGAGAGGAATTGTTCTATATGAATGTTTTATGTCGTTATACAGGTCTCCTAAAACAGCTAAAGACACATTTGGGATGTCTCTCTTCCTACCATGTAGAAGGGCTAATATTCTTCTTAAGTATAATTGTGTACACATAGTTTAATTTGTATAATTTTAGTTACATAGAAATGCCAATATGATACATGTCAATAGAAATGTGTTAAGAATGTACTTTTTTGGAGTTTTAAATTACGTATATTATGTAAACATTAAATTTCGTATTTTTACAATAATTATTATTATTACTTTATATGTGAAATGTATATATATTGGCAAATTATTCAAATTTGAATTCACATTTTTATTGTTCACCTTCAATGGTTATTTTTGTATTACATGTATTTCTAAGTGAATTGTAAGCCCAAGAGGGCTGGGGGCTAGTTTGTGAGCCCATTTCACAGAAACAAAGAATGTTCTCTCTCTCTCTCTTCTCTCTCTTCTCTCTCTTCTCTCTCTTCTCTCTCTTCTCTCTCTTCTCTCTCTTCTCTCTCTTCTCTCTCTGTTTAAAAAAAAGTATAGCTTTGTACAATCTTTGGAAACATAGGCCTTCGAATGAAAGCCTTTACTTATGCTGCCTGAATCCTGAGAGTCTACATAAAACTGTCTGGACTTCCAAATCCGATCCTGTATGACTCTTGCTTGGACTTTTTCAACAGCAGGCTTTTATGTTTTGAAGTTACTGACAGTTGCTGTATTGACGAATCCGCACTTGGCATGACCACAAACACCTTCAACCTCTCTCGTCCCAAGAAAAAGCGCACAGTATATCACAGTTGATGGCCCTGGTCATAAATCAATCAAAGATAAAAGGACTTGGTATATCTAATGGATGACTTCCCTGACATTACCTGGTTTTGCACAATGCTCATTTTGATGAAAACGTTTTCAGACAACATATAAGAACACAGGAATTGGCAGTAATTTTTCTTTCCAATTCACGTCTCTAAGTCGGCTGAAATATTGGAGACAGACTGGAATACCTAGAAATGAAACATTTAGCTAAGATGGTGATGTCAGTGATAAAATTTGGCAAAGACAAAATCTCAATCCGCAGTAAAGGAACAGAAATATATTATATGAGAAAGCATAATTTTTTTTCCAGTGATATTTCTTAAAGATTTCCATATCAAATCTGATCTTGATATTACTTCTCTCAATTATTGAAACTTTTCTGGAAGGCCTACACACAAGTAAATTGCACCACAGATGCAGTCAAGTCGTTTTTAGGAGTTTCTAGTTGCTGTCACACACACTTTTATTGCAATTCGAACAGCCCGCAGGACTCAAGGCTCAGTGGCAGTGTTGTGTTTGCAGTTTCTTTGATGGAACAAACAACAAATCACACAGGTTGTCTTTACAATTTATAGGAATGTCAAAAAAGATGATTCAAATTCAAATCTATTTTCGATATTTTACAAAAAAGCACAGCACATTAATTGTGTTGGCTGATGCCCATATATGGCATAAGTAAGCTTTTTCTGGTTATACTTTTAAATCAAGGTTAAATTCATATTTGAAAGACAGTTGCTTTGTGGTAAGAGGGAATACTTTAGATTTCTATTAATTTGTAAAAATACATGGCATCCTTCTATTGGTCAATGAGGAGGGCAACATTTAGAAATATGATATATTTTGTTATCATTTCTACAGTATCTTTGCTCATATATAAGTGAGTTTAACAACAGGTTTCACTTGCATTACAGTGAAAATTGTTCATGCATATTTAATTTTCAGAGTAAAATGAATAATGAATGCTCGTAATACCAAACATCAGTTAAATGGTTTATCAACCCCAATTCTCCCTTAGACGATTAAATGTCTGATGCTCTGGGCCTGTCTTTTGAAAGAAAATTAATCAAGTTAATGATTGGCTGGTGATCAAAGACTATCTCAACATTCTATTACAACCTCCAATGGACCACATGATCGAGTTATTTGATGAGATGATCCTTTCCGGAGTGAAAAATTCATAATGAGTCTCTGTGATCTCGGGTGAAATTGAGCTACCCTAATTTCTTTAGCAAGCACCAATTCAATATTCATTAACCTTAAGTGACGTCAAAGAAGGTGACTAAAAGTCGACTAAGTAAAGTCATTGAAAACCAAGTCAGTCATACAAGCATGACTTGACTGACTCTGGGGTCTAGATTAAGCGGTCAATTCCTGTCCACTTTCTTCTTTTTATTGCATCTGATACAAGTGTGTTCTCCTGAGGATGTCCTGAAGCTGAGTGTATTGTATTAATAAAGCATGAAGCAAAAGAAAGCATAGAAGCACAAAGAGTTGACAAGTACATGTACTTGACTGGTCGGCCTGTAAGCCAAATATCATTAAGGAAACCCAAAGTGGCAAGTTTGCTGTCCATTGTCATTTGTGTATCATGCTCTACAGGGCAGAGATAAAAAAAGGAAATTGTTGCTTTGAAGAGGCGTTGCCCGGTAAGGTTGTTGTTATGACACAATGACTTTTACACCACCATAAATAAGAATGAGATACACCATTGGTGGTTTCCCACATGAACAAGTTTAGCAACAACTTGCAAAAATCACTCTTAAAAGATCTCTTTCATGAGGGAGCATTCAGTCTTTCTAATTTACAATCAGACAAAGACTATAGATAATTTTTTCAATTTGTCATCACTGTTACTGTTGCACAACTTGTAAGAGTTCTCTAAGGTCTCATGACAGTTTAATTTCTTTATAGAATTAGAGGATCTCTTATAACCAACACTGCACCTCGGGGCTTTGTTTTAAAACCCATCCTGAAAGTCACTTGTCAATCCTGTGTGCTTGTATTCAGTGTTGAATGTTGAGGGAGTTTAGTGTGGACTCATATACCTTTTCATATCATAACGCCTATCGCAAGCTGATGCTCACACATAAGCAAAAATGACTTCAAAGCCAGTAATATCAACATTGTCATGGCTGACAGTGACTGGAGGGAAATTGTTCTGTTTGAATATACTCTTGCTCATAAATATGGAATATAGGAAAACACGAAAACTACCATTGAATTGTGGCTATCCCATTTGAATCCAATGATTAAAATCGCACTTTTAAGAACTTAAGTGGATTCTTGAAGAGTTATTTGAAGTCCTCACTTTAATATTTGGTTAAATATTGGAAAATTTGGGAGGCTGGAGGAAACTGAAAAAACGATGCAAAAAAAGTCAAAATATGAATTTTGTTTAGGGTTTGAAATCCCTTAAAAATTGTTTATTTGTGAAAGTTACTGGCATCAAAGGAAAGATTAACCTTTAAATTAGTCAATTCAATGGTCATCAGCATGTGGAATCTCCGTGACCAATAATCACAACACAGAAAAAATAGGTCATATTTATGCTTGGTCCAATGGAACAGTTTTTCACATTTTCAAACTCCAAGACTGCATGATAACCAGGAACATTTTATTGATATATATGTTTATACACCCTATGTGTGCTCTACCAAAATGTACTATAATTTCAACTAGAAATTGTTTTGACTGCTAGCAATTGAGAGTTTATCACAATAAACAAGGTTGGTTTATCACCATTGTTCATGAAAACCTCAAAATATGAAAAATCCACTCCAGCCATTCATATCGGGCTAGTTGAGCCTCTTCTCAGCATGTTGAAGTTAATTTTCTGAATCTGGACTCACCCAAAACAAGGGTAAAAAATAAAACAAGGATCGTGGTTATTTAGGTATATTCCATATTTATGAGCATCAGTGTATTTTATGTCAATATCCAATTTTTTCTCAAACAGCTAAGGGCTCATTTTGCAATATCTTAATTCTTACCATATAGAAGGGGTAAAATTCTTCCAAAATCAGTATAACTGTTAAAAAAGTGTCTAGTTATGAACAATCTTTGGAAACACGCATGACTGAAAAGCTTTTATGTATGCTGCTGAAAACCAGAGAGTCTACATAAAACTGTTTGTACCCCCAAATCCGAGCCTGTATGACTCTTGCTTGGACTATTTCAACAACAGGCTTTTATGTTGTGAAGTTACTGACAGTTGCTGTATTGATGAATCTGCGCATGACATGACCGAAAACACCTTCAACCTCTCTTGTCCCAAGAAAAATCACACAGTATATCACAGTTAATGGCCCTGGTCATGAATCAATCAAAGATAAAAGGGCTTGGTATATCTAATGGGTGACTTCCCTGACATATGCACCAGCTTTTGTTCAATGCTCATTTTGATGAAAACGTTTTCAGACAACATATAAGAAAACAGGAATTGGCAGAAATTACCTTTTTTCTTTCCAATTCACATCTCCAGCTTAGTCTGTTGAAATATTGGAGACTTGAATACCTAGGAATCAAACATTTAGCTAAGATGGTGATGTCAGTGATCAAATTTGGTCAAGACAACACCTCAATCTGCAATAAAAGAACCGTATTACATTATATCTGAGAAAGCACGAAATGTTTGTCCAATGATATTTCTTTAAGATTTCTATATCAATTATTTTCAAACTTGAAACAAATCCGATCTTGATACTACTTTAACAAAAAATTGCACAATTTCCATGATACAAACAAATCGTTTTTGGATTGCAGGGGAGCAAATGATGTCTTAGTAACACTGGGAGAGTCAGGCACAATTTCTCGCCATACACCAAGTGATTAAAATTTATTTGATGATTTTTTTCCTTTACAAATTATTTATCCATTTTCTTGATCAGATTCAGTAACAAGAACATTAAAAAAAATTGAGGCCATTTTAGAGCAAATTCAGCTTGTTCCACGTATAATTGACTCCATCCGCATTTTATTATGGCCGATCCCGCAAAAAGCGGTCCGTTCTGCAACTGTGCATCTGCATTTTATGGAGATTTGGCCTCAGGACAGTTGAATTTCTTTATAGAATTAGAGGATCTCTTATAACCAACACTGCACCTCGGGGCTTTGTTTTAAAACCCATCCTGAAAGTCACTTGTCAATCCCATGTGCCTTGTATTCACCGTTGAGTGTTGAGGGAGTTTAGTGTGGACTCATATACCTTTTCATATCGTAACGCCTATCTCAAGCTGATGCTCACACATAAGCAAAAATGACTTCAAAGCCAGTAATATCAACATTGTCATGGCTGACAGTGACTGGAGGGAAATTGTTCTGTTTGAATATACTCTTGCTCATAAATATGGAATATAGGAAAACACGAAAACTACCATTGAATTGTGGCTATCCCATTTGAATCCAATGATTAAAATCGCACTTTTAAGAACTTAAGTGGATTCTTGAAGAGTTATTTGAAGTCCTCACTTTAATATTTGGTTAAATATTGGAAAATTTGGGAGGCTGGAGGAAACTGAAAAAACGATGCAAAAAAAGTCAAAATATGAATTTTGTTTAGGGTTTGAAATCCCTTAAAAATTGTTTATTTGTGAAAGTTACTGGCATCAAAGGAAAGATTAACCTTTAAATTAGTCAATTCAATGGTCATCAGCATGTGGAATCTCCGTGACCAATAATCACAACACAGAAAAAATAGGTCATATTTATGCTTGGTCCAATGGAACAGTTTTTCACATTTTCAAACTCCAAGACTGCATGATAACCAGGAACATTTTATTGATATATATGTTTATACACCCTATGTGTGCTCTACCAAAATGTACTATAATTTCAACTAGAAATTGTTTTGACTGCTAGCAATTGAGAGTTTATCACAATAAACAAGGTTGGTTTATCACCATTGTTCATGAAAACCTCAAAATATGAAAAATCCACTCCAGCCATTCATATCGGGCTAGTTGAGCCTCTTCTCAGCATGTTGAAGTTAATTTTCTGAATCTGGACTCACCCAAAACAAGGGTAAAAAATAAAACAAGGATCGTGGTTATTTAGGTATATTCCATATTTATGAGCATCAGTGTATTTTATGTCAATATCCAATTTTTTCTCAAACAGCTAAGGGCTCATTTTGCAATATCTTAATTCTTACCATATAGAAGGGGTAAAATTCTTCCAAAATCAGTATAACTGTTAAAAAAGTGTCTAGTTATGAACAATCTTTGGAAACACGCATGACTGAAAAGCTTTTATGTATGCTGCTGAAAACCAGAGAGTCTACATAAAACTGTTTGTACCCCCAAATCCGAGCCTGTATGACTCTTGCTTGGACTATTTCAACAACAGGCTTTTATGTTGTGAAGTTACTGACAGTTGCTGTATTGATGAATCTGCGCATGACATGACCGAAAACACCTTCAACCTCTCTTGTCCCAAGAAAAATCACACAGTATATCACAGTTAATGGCCTTGGTCATGAATCAATCAAAGATAAAAGGGCTTGGTATATCTGATGGGTGACTTCCCTGACATATGCACCAGCTTTTGTTCAATGCTCATTTTGATGAAAACGTTTTCAGACAACATATAAGAAAACAGGAATTGGCAGAAATTACCTTTTTTCTTTCCAATTCACATCTCCAGCTTAGTCTGTTGAAATATTGGAGACTTGAATACCTAGGAATCAAACATTTAGCTAAGATGGTGATGTCAGTGATCAAATTTGGTCAAGACAACACCTCAATCTGCAATAAAAGAACCGTATTACATTATATCTGAGAAAGCACGAAATGTTTGTCCAATGATATTTCTTACAGATTTCCATATCAATTATTTTCAAAATTGTAACAAATCAGATCTTGATACTACTTTAACAAAAAATTGCACAATTTCCATGATACAAACAAATCGTTTTTGGATTGCAGGGGAGCAAATGACGTCTTAGTAACACTGGGAGAGTCAGGCACAATTTCTCGCCATACACCAAGTGATTAAAATTTATTTGATGATTTTTTTCCTTTACAAATTATTTATCCATTTTCTTGATCAGATTCAGTAACAAGAACATTAAAAAAAATTGAGGCCATTTTAGAGCAAATTCAGCTTGTTCCACGTATAATTGACCCCATCCGCACTTTATTAGGGCCATTCCCGCAAAAAGCGGTCCGTTCTGCAACTGTGCATCTGCATTTTATGGAGATTTGGCCTCAGGCCTCCATACGGGAGGCCTGTGCTCATCTATACAGAGGCGAATGGCGCCAAATAGCATCACTAAGAGTTTATCAGTTCAGGACTGAAGCATCGCCTCATAAAGTTACCTATACTATGATGTCTGACTGAGTAAATAGACTCAAATCCTGTGCTGCCCCACTGAACCCACACACAACCTGATATGAACCCTGCATGGAGCCCAGCAATATGATTATGTGGATGAATAAATTGCCATCCAAATTATGTCCAGAGTAAGAATCAAGCTGTGCACTGTGTGGGCGGAGAACTTTGGAAGCTTGATTCTGTGCAACCCAGCTTCATTCTTAAGCCTGGAGGAGGCAATGTCTCTGTTGTTTTCACATGACCAAAATCCCCTTGATTACGAATATGGGCATGGAATTGTGAGTGCCTGCAGACATGCACCAAAATGCTTGTTGTGAGGTCACCTCACTATTCTTGAACTGTGTTATTCTTAATGACTCATATGAAGAAAATGAGGTCATATCCAATATTTGATCATTTTATCAATGAAAAATGAAAATCAGATGACCGATGAGTCACACCATCAAAAGTAAGGAAGTGAAAGATGGGGCCAGTATTGACATCATTAATGCCTCCTAGTAGATCAATGTAAGCACTTGTATTAATCTATTGTAACTAAGTCTTGTTTGATGTATGCCTTGTCAATAACACAGAGCTTGTTTCTCTTTTATGGTCACCACTTTCGCCTGCATGAACCTGAAAAGGGTTCATTGATCAGCTGTTAGAATAATCAACAGTCGAAACTTGGAAGATTGAAGTAAATTGTGGTAATCATTTGGATCTTCAACTTTTTTCCAAGTAATCTCGCGATACAAGTGCCATGCTGACATTTTGAAACCAAAAGAAGTTTGCCGACTTTATTCAAAATTGTGTTTTTCTTAAAATGGCTAATGTACCACTCCAACTTAATTTGTTTTACATTGTGCATTTGATAATAGTATTTACAATGTGGCTCTGGACAGACAGATGGCCAAATGATATTCATTTCTGGTGTCTTGAACTCATTAGTCTACATAAAATTAAGACTTGACTCTTAAATGCCGAACCTGTATGAGTCCTGCTCAGACTATTTCATCAACAGGCTTTTATGTTGTGTAGTTTCTGACAGTTGGTGTATTGATGAATCTACACATTGCATGATAGAAAACACCTTCAACCTTTTCCTGTCCCAGGAAAAAGCACACTGTATGTCACAGTTAATGCCCTTGGTCATAAATCAATCAAACATAAAAGGGCTTGGTATATCTAATGGATGACTTTCCTGATATATATAGAGCAGCTTTTGCACTTTTATTAGAAGATGCATGATGTCAGTGATGAAAGTGCATTGGCCCGTCTTAGCACTTTTCAAAGGTTTACAGCCTTGAGTTATTACGACACGACGGATTGTCTGTATTTTGGGATGGTCAACAGTCTGCTATTAGTATTTCAGTGGCAATAATGCAACAAGAATAGAAGCTTGTCAGATGGTTATGGCTTCAGAAAAGTTTGGCTTTGTTTTTTCCATGAGCTACGTACATCTTCAAGAGTGTGGTTTCTGATGTAGAAAGGACAGATAGATAGATATGGTAAGTGCAGCCCTCTAAGCCCAGTTCTGGGTGCTCACGAGGGTTGATCGATGAGATGAGAGAGAGAGCAGGAGTCCTCAACATGTTACACATTTACCCCATGTGAGGGATCTTTTACTTGCTCAGCACAGACTGATCCTAGGGGCCGCCAATTTAACGTCTCATCCGGACGACATCCAGCTGGGATTTTGCCCATAAAGGTCAAATGAAAATTTCGGGTTCACCCGGGGTTCGAACCCATGCAGGCTAAGACCTGCATGGGTTCGAACCCATGCAAGCAAAGACCTGCAGCGGAGCAGGCAGGAACCTTAACCGCTACACCACCTAGCTGCCATTCTCTTCCATCAGTGCCCAGTACTGTCTACAGCAGACAAAATTATCACATCCTTCACAAATATAAGTCGGGTGAATGATGTGTAACACTTTTGGACTTTTTAAATAGCTTTTCAAAGTCTCATCAGACTCATCTGTTATTGAGTGACTGACATCCCCATGCTTAACTACAGTTGTCTTCCCAAAGCCAGCTTATTTGGCAGCTTGAAAAATCCTCATGATTCATCAAGTGAGATGGGCTGATTTCATGACAAAGCATCTCTGCTCATAAATAACACATCAAAATGGAGTTCAAGTAAGAACAAAGTTGAAATTTTGCAGTCAAATTAAATGCTTTTGGTGCGCAGGGGTGACACTGGCTTAGTAACAGAAGAGAATAGTTTGCAGTTTGAAAGCTACCTTTATGCAGAGAAAGACCAAATCCCAAGAGAAATTGATTAAGTGGTGTAATATTTGAATAAGTCGAGTTGTAACAAGTGCAAAGATGGCATGAAAATGAAAGGATAATGAAAAGAAACCATACAAATGAAAATTGCGAAGAATTTGACATTTTCCTTTGCATATTTGCAGTCTGGAATTTCACAGTAAACTATGTAATGGCTGTATAATTATTAATTGTTCACTGGAACTTACTTTTGTGGAATAACGTTTCAGCCTCTCAGCTAGAGGCCTTGTTCACATGTGAATGGAACACAGGATGGCTTGTTGTGTTTTGTGTTGTTATACATGGATATACCTGGGACCAAAAACAACTTATTCTCCATACATTGTATGTAATTGCTGTAAGCATTCCTTGCCAATACATTTGATGATACTGTTATTTAAGATTGCAGCAAATAAATTATTACATTTCCAAATTGAGGCAGATATAATACAAAAATTCTAATAATCTTAATTTTGAGTAGATTGTTAAATCAAAATTTCACAAGATTGACTCTCCAATTGTTTACAGGTGATTTCATTAGTATAGTATGCGATTCTATGATTCTATACACGCCAAATACATAGCATTTTTGCTTAATCTGATTGGTTAAGGAACAACAGAACGTCACACAGCCAATATAGCAAACGTAGCAAGTGGTTGTATAGCAATGATTTATCACAGGCAACTGTGATTGACAAGAATCGCGTGGTAATGAAAACACCTGTAAAGAGCTATGATCTAAACACCTTGCCAAAACTGATTGCCACAGCTTCAAGAGGACCCATGCAATCTTGTATCTTGTAGACACAAAAAAGACACATCTTGGGTATTCAATACTTACTATGGAAAAATTTCTCAGCATGTACAACATTATTCACCGACCCACAGGATGGGTCCAGTGAATCAACAGTTCGTCCGAGATTTCTTACACACCTCCAATATTTATAGACTCTGTCCCAGTATCCTGAGGGCTTGTCCAGTCTTCTCCTTTACACACAGATTACTTACCATGCTTTCCTAAGGTGTAACATCTTTAGATTTTTCATTTAACCCCCAGTTTTGACATTAGGAGCAAAACATCTCACTGGGCCTCTTATCTCAGCATCTGTCAATTTTGTCCTGTGGGTTTTTGCCACCCCCCTCTTTTTGAGCCACCCCCTCTTTTTCAGGGCACCCTGTTGCCATAGCAACCTATGTAGCAGGGGGTCAACCTGGAATAATAATTGGCCATGCAGGCTCTGGGCTGTGTGTGCACTCAACCATGGCAGGCCAGTTACTGCTGATTGTTTACCAATTTTAAAAGTGTTTCAATCTTCTAAATACTTTAGGCTTAGAATTACTTGCAAATAAGCATTAAAGTAGTTAAAATTATGCAAAATAAAGTGATTTTGATACCAAGCACACCTTTCCAATGCCTGATTGGACCCTATGAAGGATCAAGGTGAACCACTGGCCAGAGGTTTTGGGGCAGCACACCAGCAGCATGCAGCTGGCCACTGGCCACTGTGCTGCCCTGCTGAGGACAGTGGATAGAGGTAGTGTTGCATTGCTTATGAATGAGAGTACAGGAGCATTTTAGATAGATATTGATATGTAGGCCTGGGCCAACAATTTTTACTTCACATTTGTAAAATTGTCACATTTGTAACATTGTCAAAGAATCCATGTCATTGGCTTTTGCTGAATTCTTTGTGAGAGTCACATGGCTTGCAGCATGCAGAGTGCTCTACTGTATGAGTGCACCAAAGAGAGTATGGATATCCAAAGCTCATTGAGAGTCAAACCAAATTTATTGTCTGTGTAGGCTCACATATTTCAATGCCTACATTGTACCCACTTGAAATACAGAATTAATTTGATCATGTCTATTCATCTAGCAGAATCAGACCTCCTCTGATACCAGATTGTTAACTGCAGTGCTACAAGGTATTTAGGTATACATATACCTTACTGACTTTAACCAGCTGAAAGAACAATTGACCTGTTATCTCTTCAGCAGTTGAGCAACCTAACCTCTGTTGATCACAGACCAGTGGGCAAAGAAAGAAAACAAGTCACATTAACTATACTTTTTAATTGAAGATTAATCATGACTCTTTCTATCTGTTAAATTTATTAAATGGAAATAAAACTTTGATTTTCTGCAATATAGCAGCGTTATGTCAGTCACTATTGAAGAAAGTGTATCACGATACTGTATCGGTATCGTTTCAGAAATATCGCGATAGTATCGTATCCTTAAGAATCAAACAATATCCAGTCCTATTTAATAATCACTTTCATGTAGGCTAATCATCACAGAACATGTGCTAATTGGACGCATATGTGGAAACAATAACTTTGACACAGAAGTCTATAATCTACAAAAACTGAGAAGTGGCGTTTGAAATAACGATCTTGAATTGCAAGGATATTTCAGTAATTGTCAGCAATCATATTATTTAGATAGTCTATCTTTGTATCTTTCTATCTTATCTTTCTTTTTTTATCTATATTTCAAGAAAAATCATAATTTTTGAATTTTGTTTTCTTTTTGAGAGAAAAAAAGTTTAATGCAGTAATACTATAGTCTGTTGTCTGAAAAGGTGTGAAGTTGAATTGGATGACACTGTTGTTTTAATTGAGTCATTCATTACATCATTAAAGAAAATGTGTCAGGATAAATGGTACAGGTAAACGTCTAAGACTGTATACATAGTAATTAACAAAATAAAAGGAACGGCTTATTATATTTCATATAGAAGTAAATTTTATTTCAGTTTAAATTATTTCCGTTCAGAAAGGGATAATATGTTTGTCATAAAAATAAATTGAAATGATGAATTTCTATGTACTAATTTTCATTGGTCGGCATTTTCCCCATGATCATTAATAGGGAATTGATTAATGCTTCTGAATGTTATTTCATTATCTTTATCCAAATTTAACTTTAAAAATTTAAGAAATAGGCTACTTCACATTATCAAATCAACATTTAACTATGATTGTTAAGTTTATCTAATGACACAGTATAAAGCTTGTAAAAAGCATCATTCTTACATCAGGTAGGTAGACAAAAGACAGCTCTGACCAGATAGATAGATAGATAGGGTCAGTGAATCACACACTGCAAGCAGTTTGTATAAGTAGCACTGCACCTAGATTGCTGCATTGTATCCCGTAGCCATCAGTGTTACATACACCTTTCCTATGCCCCTATCATGTTGACCTCTAGTTTTTAGTTCTTCTCAGAGTATTTTTTAAGGATTTTCGACTAGGAGACCAACGCTACTTCGTAGCGTCATGATGCGCGACATTTATAGATCAGCCGCTGCACATGTGGATACATTACAATATATTTATATAATGGTTTGCTTACCAAAAGATAGAATTATTGAACTGGTTGCTAATTTAGGAGTTGCACTGATTGCCACGAAAACAATTTGTACAATTTTTTTAAAAAATCGGAAATCGGAAAGATTACACAAGCAAAACATTGTTGTTGAGACTGAAGAATATTTTGTAAAGAAAAGCAGAAGCCTTGGTTTCAAATGCGTCGGAAACTACAAATTACGACAACCATGCAGATGAGAAATTTAACATAATCTCACAAAAAACTGGTCTCCCAGTGATGCTACTTTAGCAATGACTGGGAGACCAAATCTCCCCACTAGGAGACCATTTGGTCTCCCAGTTAATATGTTAAAAAATGCTCTGGTTCTTCTCCAGAATGAGCTGTTTTAAGCATTTTCAAAAATTATGATAATGTATTAACGTAATGTGAATAAGACGTCCATATATCACAACTGGGCTTCAAGATACAATGATGTTCCAAGCAATCATAATGCAGCAGAAATGAAACATGCTTGAGTTTTGGCATTCTGCGCAAGCAAAGAAAGTGAGACGCTCGTGTTCCAGACAGCGGCTTGGCCAACCACCCACCAGGCCAACAGCTTTACTGAGACGACTAGTCAATCACATGGATGATTACTTATGAGAAGTCATTTAATTGGCCAAATAAGAATTTGACCATATCTTAACTAAACCACTTGGACACAAGCAAAGCTAAATCGTGCCAATTTGATATTGAAGAGAATCATAAGCAAAAGTGTGTGTATACTTTAGATACTGTCAAAGATCTTTTCAGGATATCAAACTAGCGCCTTAAAGAAAAATTATGAAATAACTTTGATGGATTGTGATCAGTAACATAACCCTGTTATTTCGAGAGGGAGGCAAGGGGGGGGAGTAGTCTCTTGAGTTTAAGGGGAGTGGTCGCAACAGCTCTAGCGATAGAGATATTTTGAAATCTCCATTCTAAAAGATGTATTATGAATATAATAATGGTAGATGGCAGCAGTGCATGCGATTTTTCAAAGCAGAATGAGACAGAAAACATAGAAATATAATTTAGAAAAGTGTGCAATGGTCTACTCCTTCTCCATAGCAAGTAGACTGGTTGAAAGGGCAGCAAAATCCTATCACTGAGTGACAATCATCTCAATGCTTAACTGCAGTTGTCTTCCCAAAGCTAGCTTATTATCGTTTTCATAGCTACATGTTTTTCAAGTTTGCAATTTGCTTCATTCCAAAACTGTGATGTCAGAGATTAGTTTAATAATTTCGTTTATTACACGCACAGATTTCGGGAAACTGACGAAGTGACACATGTATGGATGATGTATGTTTCCCTATGCACTGTAACTGAACCAAACAGATTACTTGGCCTCAAAGGAGAGTTGTCATTACTGACAAAAAAGTTGTTTGAAATTGTGATGACTGGTGTCTTGTGAAAAACAGCAACACATTTTGTTTGGAAAAAATGAGGTGTAACACTCAGCTTCGACATGCGTTGTTTGTTGTGGTTGTGCACAAATAGTAACATTGCCTGACAGTTTTAAATTCCTTTGTCATTAACTGTGACGTCAAACTCTGAACTGATATGTCACAGATTGAAGATAAGACCAATCACATTGACAGATACCCGATGACGTCACGGTTTAGCTGCAAAACGAATTTTTCAAAAAAACACATAGTTATGAAAACGATAATAATCAAATAAGATGTCATTAATTGTAATGCACTAGGGGAAATTCATGGGCAATAACATTTAGTGAGTTCTAGCAGTAAAACAAAGAAAGATCTATGTTTGCCTTTATGTCATACTTGCAAAGCAAAGCGCAAATTTGGCTAGGTGTATCAAAGTTGCCAATTTTTACAAAGATTTCATTTTTACATTAGGATTAAGGTGGCTCGCTACTCGTGCCAAGTGGTAGTGAGCGCACATTCACGCGCAGCCAGGCAGGCCCTATCTATCGTAACGTCACCACTGTGCTGACACTGCTTCAACATCTTTTTTAAATTCTGATAATTCTATGCGACGGCCGCTTTGTTTTACATTTGCGCCACTTCTGTTTGCGCTAGAAGCTTCTCGTTTGCAGCATTGGATTTGCCATGAAGTCTACTATATGTTATAATAAGTTCAGCTTTCTGGCGCGAATAGAAAATGTCTGCAGGCAATTTTCGGCAAGCGCGTCTAATTTCGCACAAATGACTCTGTTATATAAATAATTTCTATATCAATTTAAAGGCCCATTGGAAGCCTTGTGAATATTATTACATTGTTCCCCATTTAATTTGGAAACAGATGACAAAGAAATAGAAAATTCTATCAAGTCTTTTTAGCGCTATGATTCATAAAAAGATAAAAATTTTCAAAATCGAAACTTTTTTTCCGAACCTCTAGAAAAGTTCTTTAAATTAAATATATCTTTCTGGAATTTTAATCAACTTTTCCATAGAACTGTCCTCTTTAATTCCATGCTTCTTTCAATAACATAAAATGAATGGCCACTGAATGGCAGGGAATACTTCACAGTAAAAAAAATTAAGTTTTTCAGGTTTGCTTGGACTGACATTCATTTACATCACCTCAAATATTTTGAAAGAAAGGCTGGTAGCGACCACTTTCATTTATATATCTTTGCTATAAACTATATTTTGGATCATTTTAAACTATTTTTAACAAATCCTATCTTGGAAAGTTCACGAGTATCGAGCCACCTTAAGCGATCAATTCCTGTCCACTTTCTTCTCTTTATTGCATCTGATACAAGTGTGTTCTCCTGCAGATGTAGCTTTGCTTGTTTGAAATATTTCTCTGATCAAATTACACAAAAAATTGTTCAGGATACTCAATTTCACAAAACAAATCGTAATGGCCCGTTTTCACCAACATGGTATTAAGAGTTAAGCCTGGCGTTAACTCCTTTAAACCTGGTATAACTAAGTCCATTTCACCAAGAGTGTGCTAAGCATGTAAACCTGTCAAGGTTCAGTGAATCATACACATTGTCACCAAACTCAAGGATCAGCCATCTCAAACTGATTTGGTGTCAAAAAGTGATTAGGCCAATGAAAACAGAACATATGTTTCTTATGAGATGGCATGACAAATCAGTGTTATACTTATAGGCCTTTGTCTATTATATTCGCATGTTTCTCTAATTTAACAGTCACCAAAGATTTTTTCAAGAAAGATATGTCACATCATGAGATATAAAGTTTGCAAACCAAGAACACACACTTACGTAGAAAATATATTTGTTGAAGTAACTGTTGCAAATATACTAGCCATACAGCATTAAGCACACGATTTAAAAGTATTTCATGAATGAAACTATGTTTTTATAGCATTTGCCTATGATAGTCATGACACCAAATAGAGGCAATTCTTCTGTGCTGAGTTGTACAAAACCTCTGCACTTGTTGTTGGTCTTAGCACAGGGGTACTTTCGAAGGGCAGGAAATTCGGACATGGGTGCAATCTATGCATCCTATAACCCCCCCGGAAATCGGGCGATTTCGGAAAATTCCAATTTAGCCTCCCGTATGACTGGTCCACTGGGCATACGTACATATATGTGTTTTAATGAAGCCATTGCATGACTAACGCGCTTCGCAATCCATGAAACTGAGGCGACACTAATACCACTAAAGTCACCAACGACTTGTTGATAACTGCCGGTAGCAAAAAATCGCAGGCACATCAGCCATTCTGGGTACATCAGATTTTGAGGACACTTATCATTAGATATTCAAAGGGATTCAACCATTATTGTAGTTTCATTGTGCAAAAATGCATGACCAGCTGATTTGTATTAATTTATTGTTTGAGGGGAGGGGGCTAAAGAAAAATGCATTTATGTCACCAAAACTGGACAGACTACTAATTAATTTTCTTTTTTATTAATTTCCAAGCCCACCCCTTTTTTCTCTTACCTTGTCATGTGGCCATGTTCGGGAACTTCAGAGATTAATTGTGTTTGTAGCAGTTGAGTTGTTTAAATACTATGTGCAGACTTTCACTCAGTAAATGTTCCTTGATCCTGCTCCGCTTGAGTGATTGGCTTAGCCAGACCAGGTCTTAGCTAAGACCTGGCATAACTCTTAATACCATGTTGGTGAAAACGGGCCTTTGAGTTTAGAGGAGCAAATGATGCCTAAGAGTCGCTGAGAGAGTCACTGAACCCACACACAACCTAAGCCGTGCATTCAGCCTCGCAATAAGATTATGTGGATGAGTAAATTGCTATCCAAATTATGTCCAGAGTAAGATTCAAGCTGTGCACTGTGTGGGCGAAGAACTTTGGAAGCTTAATTCTATGCAACCTGGCTCATTTCTGAATCCTTGAAGAGGCAATGTCTCTGTTGTTTTTACATGACCAAAATCCCCTTGTTTACGAATACGGGCAAGGAATTACGAGTGCCTGCAGACATGCACCAAAATGCTCATATAGTGAGGTCATCCAACTATACTTGAGCTTTGTTATTCTTAATGACCCATATACAGTAAGTGAGGTCATTTCCTATACTTGTCATTTTACAAATGAAAATTCCATCAGTGAGTCATACCTAAAATGGCAAAAGACCCACTTCAATTGATTATGTTTTACATTGTACATTTGATAGTATTTTCACTATTTTAAGTAATGTAATAAAAATTTGTATTTACAATGTGGCTGCATACAATTTTCTAGAAAGACAGATTGCCGAGTAGCATACACTTCTGCTGTCTTAAACCCATTAGTCAACATATTCCCAAGTGTTGAACCTTTATAAGTCTTGCTTAGACTGCACCAACAACTCTCAACATACTTTTATGTTTTTTAGGCACTGACAGTTGCTGTATTGATGAATCTACACATTGCATGACGGAACACACCTTCAACCTATTCCTGTCCCAGGAAAAAGTACATTGTATGTCACAGTTAATGCCCTCGGTCATAAATCAATCAAACATAAAAGGGCTTGGTATATATCTAATGGATGACTTACCTGATATATATGGAGCAGCTTTTGCACTTTTCTGGAAGAAGTCAGACCAGAATTGTCAGGAAGTACTTTTCTTTTCCTGTTGACATTCTCTACCTTAGTCTGTATTAAACACTAAGGACTGGAATACCTAGCAGCCAAACATTTATAATACATATTATTAGAAGATGCATGATATCAGTGATGAAAGCGCATTGGCCCATCTTAGCACTTTTCAAAGGTTTTAAATTGACATTCTCTTCCATCAGTGCCCAGTACTGTCTACAGCAGACAAAATTATCACATCCTTCACAAATATAAGTGAGGTGAATGATGTGTAACACTTTTGGATTCTTAAAATAGCTTTTCAACGTCTCATCAGACTCATCTGTTATTGAGTGACTGACATCCCCATGCTTAACTACAGTTGTCTTCCCAAAGCTAGCTTATTCGGCAGCTTGAAAAATCCTCATGATTCATCAAGTGAGATGGGCTGATTTCGTGACAAAGCATCTCTGCTCATAAATAAACATCAAAATGGAGTTAAAGTAAGAAAAAAGTTGAAATTTCACAGTCGAATCAGATGCTTTTGATGCACTGTTGTGATAACAGGCTTGCTAACAACATAATTTTAATGAATGAAAATCAGTTCTTTAATATTATCATTATGCAAATCCCAAGAGAAACTGATTTTAAAGAGATGTAGCATTTTCATTTGAGTAGAGTTGTAACGAGTGCACAGATGGCATGAGAAGAAAGTGAGCAGGCCCGGATCTCGAAAGCGGCCTGGCCAACCGCCCACCTGGCCAACAGCTTTACTGAGACGATTGGTCAATCACACAGATAATTACTTATGAGAAGTCATTTAATTGGCCAAATAAGAATTTGACCATATCTTAACTAAACCACTTGGACACAAGCAAAGCTAAATCGTGCCAATTTGATATTGAAGGGAATCATAAGCATTAAGGATACACACTTTAAATACAGACAACGATCTTTTTAGGATTTTTGGAACTAGTGCCTTACAGGTGATTTCATTACCATGTGATTCTTGTCATTTACACTTGGCTGTAAAGAAAAAGATATGAAATAACTTTGAGGTTGTTATCAGTAATTTATTAACATAACCATGTTATTTCCAGAGGGAGAGAGGGGGAGAAGGGGAGAGGGAGAGGGAAATATTGTTTTAGTCAGATAGTCACAACAATTCACACGATAGAGAAATTTTTGAAATCTCCATTGTAAAGGTGAATAATGAATATCATATGGTAGATGGTAGTAGTGCATGCGATTTTTCAAAGAAGAATGAAACTGAAAACATAGAAATATTATTCAGAAAAGTGTGCAACAGTCCACTCCTTCTTCAGCAAGTTGACTGCCTGTAAAGGCAGCAAAATCCCATCACTGAGTGACAATCATCTCAATGCTTAACTGCAGCTTGAAAAATCCTAGGCATGTTTGAGCAAAGCTTCAGCTATTTATTGTACACTGTACAGCCAAGAAATTGGCTGCTACATTTTTGCACTTGAGGTAAACGGATATTTGCATTGAAGTTGATTTCTGACCTTTTGCGCAGGGGATTTAAATCCAAGTTTTTGTTTTATCTGTTTCTGAGAAGAAGAAAATGCACCCATAATCACAATCTGCTGTTTCTGGCAGTTTGGCAAGGTTATTTCAACAACATTTTGAATTTTGATTTGACCATTAAAATTCTGCCATGGCTTGTGTAACCACTGGCTCTAATGGAGTGGGTTCAAGTTCAATGCCGGTAAGTTCGCAGTGGTAACTCACTCTAGTCCCTGCCCAAGACATGTACAATGCAGACAGGTTGTATCCAGTGCTCATAAGCTGATCCGCAAAAACATTGGAACAGTAAAGGTCTAAATTTTGTTGGATTTTCATATACATTCATTATTAAATTGTTGCAGACAAGTGTATTCACTGGCGTCTCTCTTTGTATGCGTTTTGTCTCCTATGATCCTACCATACTGTGCAATGCATATTAAGATGCTTCCATGGCCTTAAGTCTCACAACGAATTGCAAAGTGCACTCTTAGCATAACATATCATAGTCCAGACAAACAATGAAGTACAGCCTCTGCATGGTGCAGCAAGCTTTCAGCCACTTTATATACAGCCAAGAAGTTGGCTCTCACATTTTTGCAGTATTGGCACTTGTGTACAGGGGTGCCGGTAGGGAATGCTTGTGGCAAGAGCAGTTGGATAAAGAAGGGAAATCCACTTTGCCTGAAATTTGATAATTAGGAACATCAACATCAATCATGAATAAATACTTTTCAACTTATAAGAATGAAGACTTAATCCTGACTTTTGGAGATTCATAATTTGTGTTAGTTTCAAAAGCAGAAAGGTCTGAAGTTGACAAAGACTGGGACCTCCCCCCCCCCATCTCCTGCAACCTCTTGTCACATGACTTAACCCAGTCATGTGACAAACTGAGCCTGTTCAGATAGCTGAGGAAGTCCATGAGAGATGGACGAAAGCTCTGGTGAGTTAACTTGAGACCTTTGTGTTTATGTAGGTTAGAGTGGGGCACAGTGAGACACTTATTCTGTTTTCAAGTGTTCCAAAATGGTGGCTTTAACAAGGTAAATGAGATCAGGTCCGCATTATAGATAATGACGTTGGGTATATTGTCCAGTAGTTTCAGGTTCCTACCTTTTACAGGTTTGGAGAAATTTTGAGTTTCATCCATGCTCGTTAAGTGTCTCACTGTGCCCCGTGGGCAGGGCACAGTGAGACAGCAGGCGGGGCACAGTGAGACAGTGCATCTGCTGCCATAACCGCTGATCCTCAGGACCTGTGGAATTGTTCTATCAATTGTTGCTACAGAAACTACTGTACTCATATAAAAGCAGCTGGCTAGGTGATTTTTTAGGTCCTTTTTTGAGCATGTTTCGAAACTTCATCGCACAGGACACATGCACAACTTATACCATTCGACACCTCTGTCAGCCAATCATGAGCCATTATTTCACTGCAATAAAACCCATATTCTTTGTCGTCCAGTTATCCTACCATGGGAGAATAGTAAGTGAAGCTGTGAAAAACCTCAGCAACAAACGACAAGTTTCAGTTTTGTCTTATGGTATAAGCCAGTTATTCACCGCGGGATCGGCAATATGTGTTTATCAGAGCTCGGGCTTACGCCCTCACTGGATAAATCACAAATTCCCTCTCCCTAGGTGAATAACCTATACTTATTTAACCTGCCGCACCTGTTACATACTAATTAAAATTCTTTCTGATGCTTCTCTTTGGATATGAATAACTAAAATCAGTAGGTTATAGGAGCCATTTGGTTTTTAATATTGAATTGTGAGCTATGCATTACATTCAGGTCATTTCGAGTGTATTTTGTGATGTCTCACTGTGCCCCACTTCAAACTGTCTCACTGTGCCCCACGCAGCTCTCTCAATAAAATTGTTGAATCCTGCAGACCGGATGCCTGTATTGTGGTTCATTTTCTCACTAAACTAAGACAAATAATCAAGGTTTCAATCCCTGGCAACTGATTTGCATCAACATGTTTTTCGTGAGAATTATAACAAAAAGTCGTTTTGCATAATTATTTACTGTTACAGGCTAAAAACCAAAATATTGAAACTCCACTCTCGATATGCTGTGTAGGCATTCAGGATATAGGACAGTCTCTCACTCACTTACTTTTTGTACAAAAGAGGGTTGATCTGTAAGTAGTACCAGCTAGATGCTTCGGGCTTTGTCTCACTGTGCCTGCCGTCTCACTGTGCCCCGCTCTCCCCTACTTCCCTTTCATACCAAAGAGCATATTTCATTTACATGCTATGAAAAGGCTCACAGGTTCTCAGAGGAGATTCAGTGAGCAAAAACGCATAATGGGGAGCTTGCCTTTATGACCAGTCACCAGTGTAAAACAAGATAGATGTGAATTCTGCTCTGCAGCATAGAATTTAAGAGATTATTGCTTTTTTATGCTCTTCACTTAGAAATTTCCGGGTATGATTTTGGACCCACAGGGGCTTCATATTATGCCTCCTAAAGGTCATACTTAGTCAGAAGCAGGTTTTTCTTAATTGGGAGCCCTTGAATCAGAGAAAGAAACAGTTTAGGAATACCTCTTTTTTCTAGCTAAATTGAATGCATCGGGTATTTCTCAATTACATGGGAGAATTTGAATCAAAGAAAGGATTCCGAATAGTATAGGAATACCTCTTTTTCCTGTCTAAAGTGAATGAAGCTTGTAGTTTATAAACAATCCGGCAATGTCGGAAACTGCAGCCATAGGCCATTTGACCTTGTTTAAAACAATAAAGATAGACATGTCCGAGAATAATAATGTGTATGGATGACGAATATAGGGTGTCAAAAAATGTCCTTAATTTTGATAGGACAGCCCTCCACAAAATATCAAAACATGTAAAATTTATTAACTCACAGTTGCTTGAAGAGCCTTGAGGTTTAGACCATTTTGCAAATTTTAGGCGATTTTTGCAATACACTGTTCTCTATGACTTTACTTCAAAGCTCTGATGACGTATCTTGCCTAAAAAGCTGAGAGTAACAGATGAAGGAATAATTGTAGCCAGTCACTTGTAAAGCAATAACATTCTGTCTGAAGTCAATTTAGATACCATAGCATAATTGTCCATTCAAGAGCTTATGTTTATGTACACTTATATCCTGTTCATATCAAAGGAAGCATTTGATTTGCATGCTATGTGAACGTTTACATATTCTCTAAACATATTCACTGAGCTATAATGCAAATTGGGGAGCTTGGCTTTGAGACCAGGGTAATGCAGGATGTGTATTCTGCATGCTCTACAGAAGGCAAATAAAAAGCAAATTTGTATTCAGGAGTAGGGGCCGATGAGTTTGGCCCTGCTGATTGACTTTACAACTCAATGAATGAGGAAATAAATACGCCTTGTTTTACTCCTAAGTTCTGACCACCTGGTATTACCTTTTCACCAAGGGTTAAGTGAGAAAAAATTTTAACTGGAAGCATAAGAATTTATGAGAGAAATGCATAATTTTGTTCATCTGTAAGCAAATAACAAAAAAGCAGATGATATAACAATTTTTACGGTTAATATCAGGAAATTTCTGTAAAATCTTTAGGATTATCTAGAAATTTTCTTAGATTTCCATATACACAGTACATCAATTTCTAACCGAATTCTATAACAAAATCGGATTTGATGAAAAAATTCTCTTAGATGATCTGCATTAAAAAAAAAAGAATCTCAAAATTATCTGAAATGAATAACTCCTGGAGGCGTAAACATCCTGTGATGATTGGCCTTTTTCTACTGTTCTGTGAAAAATTTTTGGTTTTGTTGAGTATAAATTCGGTCGGCACCTCATTGACATAAATTTTGGAATAATTGTGGTACATCTGTTGGAATGACATTGCCGCTGGTTTGTTTATGTCGGCAATTCATTTTTGATGCTACAATATAACAACATTTTGGTTGCCTTTGATATCACCAGAGATGATGTCATGACTGACTGAGTGTTCCTATTGTCACCCACTTTAATGTTACAAACTTTAAGACAAAGACAACTGGAGAGGAAAAAGAACATTCCCTTGTTTGACTCCTTGTGTATTAAATTACCATACAAAATCTAAATTGAATTTGCTTTTCTTAATTATTGATATCAGAGACGTGTTGAGCAAACTCAAGTATGTACAATGTACCTAGAAAAATATGGGCAGAAAATTGGTTGTTGAGACTGGAAATATTGACGAATGAGGAACTAAAGTCAAGACATTATATTTTGGTAAGTTTTTAGCCAATGAAACAATCCATGATTAAATCTGATGTTTAATTTTTGGTTTTTTAGACTGAGTACACCATGACCAAGCATGATTCGGATTAGATATGTGTACTCAAATCCCACAGCTTCATCATACAGGCACTTACAATGTTAAATTTCTGCTGCTCTTCAGCACATTTAGAGCTATTTTTAGGCTTCTATTGTGATGTCATCAGCAGTGTTTGCTCTATGACATCACTGAAACAATGGTGACGTCACAACAGCAGAAATAGAAGAAAATGGCTTCTTGAGCTGTGCTGACAGCAATGTTATTCCAATGGGATTACCTCAAAACCATTGCCACAACGTGCCAATACTTCCAAATGTTTATGAAACCACTTGGTCAAGGTGTCAGGAACAGGGGGAGACAAGTTTTTTTATCAAGAGTAGGTTATGTTTTTAATTATCAGCCAAAAACTTACTACCAAAATAAAATGACTTGACTATAGTTACACACAAATGTCTTAAATAGTATATTCGTTTGACATTTATGGGATCTTAATTGTTTTTTCTGCAGGTCTATTGCTTCTTTAAGAACAATATATTTTTGAAAGGGCAAGAACAATTTAAAAAAATCCATAATTTCTTCTTGAATGTTTTCTGAGGTCATTAACTCTTCAGTCTTTAAAAGCAATCAAGAATCTGAATGACTTTATCTTTTTTCATCAGCTTAGACGAATGATCAGAACCTGGCAGCTAGGAATTTAAATTGCTATAGTAATGCATTTTTTAAAGTCAATGATTCCTCTGGTGTCACAGAACTTTTCTGGAGCCATTAACTTCTGGTGTCTAGATTTAATATAATTTCATCATTTTGATCAGTCCTCATCTTGGCAGCGAGGGATGCAAAATTGCAAAGAAATGAAAATGAAAGCCTTATCACGTGAAAATTGCACCTTCGTCAATTGAGATTCCATCGCAATCTTTTCTGCGTGGGTAATGGCTTGCAGCTCAGCTGATTAACAATGAAAATGTAAAAAGAGATAGCAAGAAGATATCTCTAATGGAGAAAGACATGATATTTATTGAAATACAAATTTTATACAATGGCGTTCTAGTTACAGTCGACAAATGACAGGTGCTTACGCATTTGAACTGACATGTTCCTTGAAAGGTCATATCCCTGTCCACACCATGTTACTCTGTACGACTAAAAACAATTTGTGAGGTCATATAACAAATGAAGTCACTCACTGAGTCCCAGCACTCATCAATGAGGCCGCATGTCGGCATGACGTCGATCAAAGACAAATAGACAGTTCATTTGAATGCAATGAATAATTGGATAGCGCCAATTATGAGGTCATTGATAGCCACGAAATGCGGTATAGCGTGTCTACAGAAAAAGAGGACAATCACTTTTCTTCTTTTTCACACTCATATAAGTTCAGAATTTGGTGATAAGTCTACCATAAGAATGCATTTGATAGTCAGCCATATTAGATCAATGCAAATACATTGTATGTTTATTTGTGAATTAGATCATTACTAAGCAAAAATGCAAGCTAATTTTGAGACCTTTCCAACCATAATTTGAATGTTGTACATCACAAATTGACAAAGTTGTGGCAAACCGCGTATTGGCCAAAATGGTTGAAATGCTTCTTTTTGGTGAGAATTAAGGGGCCTTGAGAGACCACTTAGACTTGACTGATTTTCAGGAAATTATAACAAGGTGCTTTTTTCACCTTTTCTCCTAAAATGAGCAGGTGTGCGATGTGAATTTCAGAAAAAATATTTTCCTGTACATTTTTAGGCCACCCTACTCTTGAGCTAGGTTGAGTGCTACCCCTTGTCTTCTGAGCTGACCCAGTGGATTATTTAGTATGGGCAACTTTGAAGGAAGAATCCAGCAAGTTATCCAGCCCTCGCAGTAAAGTTTAAGGCCTGCATCATGTCTGCATGGAGAAAACCATTGGCAGAGTGCATCAAACATGTTTTTGTATCATTTCGGTCTCATCTGCAGAAAGTTACCACAGCAAGGGGTGCAAATAATGGGTAATTCAACTGTTCTGAATATACTGTTCTTATACAAATCATGTTTTGTTTAATAATGATGCTTGGCACAAAATAAACTGTAAACAAATCAAATTCTGTTGAATGTCCTCTTTTTCTGTAGACACCCTGTATGTATGTACTTTTCATTCTTTGACTGTAATTTAATATTTATGTACTATCAATGCGTTCATTGTTTGCTGTTTGTTGTTTATTGAACAAAATGGTATCGATAAGTCTAGGAATAAAATAACAATCCATCCAACTGCCCATCTGAACAAAAATACGAAATAGGTAAAAATAAATAAACTTTACTCCAATCTCCCTCTTGTCTTTAAGCTTCAATAATTCTGACCATGTGATTTCGTTTGGAATTAAATTGATAGAACTATTTTGATAATTTTGAGATCTATGACTCATCATCATCTCTTTTCTTGATCATGACAAAATCAAAAACTCTGTATGGCTTGATCCCTTTGTGATCAATGATGCCCTAATTGCCCTATCATCTACAATGTATCATGACTCAACAGTGCAAATTTCAAAGTATAGCAGTTCTCTCTTTTGCCATAAATAATGGAGTGGTAGTAAATTTAGAGCTTCAGAGTTGGGTATTGAGTGAGCCAACTCCAACTCAGGACTCCTCTATGTGCCTGAAAAACAACTCCGACTCTGACTCCTAAGGTTTCCCAAATTCTGACTTAGACTCTAACTCCAGACTGCATTTCCTGACATTACTGTCAACAAATATTTATAACATGATGAGCAAACAGAAAAAATGAATTTCAGAACTTTTCCATGAGATTTTGTACTTAAATAATTATTTTGGATAATATAATTCTACAATTTTGAAAGGTGTTCATATTGTTTTTATCAGTTTTTTAAATTATTTCCAGGAGTCATGAGTCACCAGTTTCATTTTCAACTCTGACTCCGAATCCACATGAAAACCAAACTACAACTCTGACTCAGACTCCACCCAAAAAACCTCTGACGCTTCAAAGTCACTTACAAATCGGATTCCTGACTACAACTCCAAAGCCCTTGCTGAAGGTATGATCAAAACACCCTATCATCAGCAATGTCTCATGACTCAACAGTGCAAATTGTATGGTAGAGCAATGCTCTCTTTTCCCCATAAACAATGGAACAGCTTTAATAGTGACAATATCCTGATTATCCGCAAGCTGTCTTCTAAAGAAAGATTCCTCATGCAGATAAGAGAAGAAAAATCCTTGTGATTCATCAACTGTGATGGGATTTTAGCATGCCTTGGCAACACAACTTTCAGAGGCTCCTTCAAACTAAAGTTACATTGCCATGAAAAATAAAATTTATTAGTCAAATGAAACCAATCGATGCACTGCAACAAGTGGTTTTGTAACCCAATGCGAAAGTGAAAGTGTTGAATAAGAATCTCATTTAAAGTTGTTATTCATCCAATAAGGGGCAACCATTTAATATTCAGGAGGAGGGGGCTCGGAGTTCTTTTTTTTTAAATAAACAATTTCTTGCCCAGTTCTGGTGGAGTAAATAAGTCATTTTGGGTGAGGTATTTCTCAAAATGGTGTAGTTTGATTCTGAAACGATTATTTTGAGCTCGATACAGATAATTACAGTCGCTGTTACCATGAAATTCCTATTTTGGAATTTAACCAGATCAAGGAGATGACAATAAAATCAGTGCTATAATGCAAATAGAATTTTTATGGAGAATAGATATTTTGTGGAAGTGATGATCAAGACACATAAGCATCAAGACATGACAGTTACATGCCCCCCACTCCCTTTCACAAAATAAAGGTTGTCTAAAAAAACAATTGTTATATGTCCTCATTCCATTATATTTGTGTCAAAGACATTGCAATACACAAAGGGTTTCTGCTTCTCATTCCATGATGACAGTCCTGTGAAAAGAATAGTGACAAAGTAAGATTGGAATAATTGTCATCCCTTTCTTAATCTGACAGATGAACATTTCGAGAATTTTGTGTCTTTTGTGTAATTGGGACAGACGGCCAAAGAGAACAAATGATGATTAAACCCACTTGCGAATCCCACTGGGATGAGATACTAATTTTTGCCAACAATGAAAAGCCAAGCTGCAATGACTGAATTGGGCAGAAACATGGCCCAAGCCTCATTGAGCTTGACAAAACTCAATAAGACTTGGGCCTGTGGTATAAAGAAGGAAGTCAAATATCATTGCGTCTTAACAAAATGGAGTGTCTCTAGATTAAAATTTAACAGTGCCAGTAACACAGCAGCGCTACCTACACTGTATTTGTAAAAGTAAAGGTTATGACCTCACTATTTAAATGTGAGTCATATAGAATAACATTGCAAGGATATGATCTCACAAGGAACATTCCAGTGCATTTCTGTAAGCACTTGTAATAGACCTATTTCAATGAATGGCCTGAACATGGAACCCAAATAACTTTTTTGCAATTCAACAATTCTTAATATGCTTTTCACACACAGGAGATTGATACACTCTAAATCCATAAACACAACTTTCAAAATTTAAACTGAAATAATAACAAAGTTATAAAGCCTTGAAGTTACTTTAAAATGCACTCAACATACTCCAGCTTGGCGACATCTTGGCTGGACCAATCAGAGGCAAGGGCGGGAAAGCTACAAGCCAATGCGATTTTAGTATTCACCACTTTTCCCCTAGTGTTAACTGGGAAAACCATCCATGAAATTGGTATATTCATTGGTTACAAGAAAGGAGGTTCACTCTTTGTCTGACTGAAGATGACATTACACAGAAGGCAGCTAGCGCCCTTCTCGCATTCCAATTTCCAGAACCAACTCCAGGGTCACCCGAATCAGTGTTTCTTGGCCCTCTATTAGTTTACCAACCCCAGGACCACACAAATGGGTGTCTATCAACCCTGCCCATTACCAGGCATCACATTTTGATGCCATTCTCATCTTCACTCACACCCATAATATCATTAGGTCGATTTACTTTTATAGCATGTCTCCTAAACATATCAAAATTGGATTACAAGATAAGTAGTTGATACTCTGCAACAGGAAAACGATAGAAAAAACTTTGTCTCTCTGATAAAGGGACTAAATACTAAAAATTCCCATAGAGAAGAAACTTGTGTGATACTACAGACAGGGAAATGGAAACAATGCAATTTTGCTATTTTAGTGATATCATGTCACTCCTATCTAATCGTTTACTTTGAATAGAATACTCAATTGTGTACCAAGATATGGGCAGAGTGATGTAACTCATTCACTGACCTGCACATGTTATGGTGTCTTTACAGGATGTGACCAAAGCTTTGAAGTCAGAGTCGAGTCGAAGTCAGGAATCATCGAGTCGAAGGTTTAAAGGTGGAATCCGAGTCTGAGTTGAACTTCAGCTTTCAGAAGCGGTCGATATCAGAATCAGAGTCTAAAATTAATCTGGTGACTCCTGACTCCAAAACATTATTTAGATAATTGACAAAAACATAATATAAATAGATTAAAAACAGTGCACAGAATGCTTTGAAGAATGATGAAAGTAAAAGTAGGACTAATAGAAACCTTCAAATTGTTTTTCAAATGGGGTATAAAAACAAACAAACTAATGAACTAAAAAGCTGACACAGTCTCTTGATGACAGCCAAGGCCTTTGGTACAGTAATGATGCTCCATTCAAGGATAACGACAGTTCTGATTTCATTAACTCTTCTTTGCTCTTGCAGCAAATATTTCTTTGCCTCTATCCCCTTTGTTAATATAGGGCTCCAAACAATATTAATAGTTTATTGTTATAGGAGCTTCCATTATACCATGTGTGTATTCTGCTCTACAGAATGGTGATAAAAAATACCCAAATAGTAGCATTCAAGAGGCGTTGCCAGGCACACACAACTCAGAACAATAACTCTATAAGGCTCAATAACAGGGGACTGAAAATGCTCCGTGTACGTTCCTCTCCATGTAATATTTGTGTAGCATTGGTTACCCACTATGGTGGTCCGAAAACACTTTCTTCTAAATTTATCTCATTTGAATTTTGCTTTGTGATCTAGTATAGATTAAAGGTATCATGAAAAAATTTCAGCAAAATCAATTAATATTTAGATGTTGCACAAAGCCGATGGTAACATTGGGATTGCCCATCAGCTGACCTCAAAATCATTGGTATTTGCAAGTCTTGCAATAATGACCAATTATTTAGATCTTGAAAATAACCTTTATTTAGTATGGCCAGAATGCCCAATCCAGTCCTGATATTCTTTTTGACTTTCAAAGTTCTGTAGCAGGTCATCCTAAATATTACATAGGACAATTACCAAAGATTTTTTCATTAAAAACCGGCACATATTTCACTCACTACATTTAGTACATCAAAAATAACCCCCTAGATATTACTTTGCCATACCAACTTTATCATATACATAAACAATGCAAAAAACTATTCACTTCTGAGAAAGATCTGGGAAATTGACCAATTTTTCACTTGCGCGAGTGAGGAATTACATTATAAACTTCAAAGGCTTTGTGCAACCTCTAAATATTAACCGATATTTTATTCATCACAATAACTTATGAAAAAACCCAAATGGGAGTACGTAAAAGCTGAAAAAACTTTAGGCACAAATGTAAAAAACCCTGGAGAACGTATCTATAAAACAATTAATTACAGTGGTCCCTGCATTATAGGACCCCCTGTTGTAAGACCGCCTTGCCTTATGTGACCGCCTTCTTTCCGCATTAAGTGATAGTTTAGTGCATACCCCGACGAGAGACCGCACCCCGACGAGAGACCGCACCCCGACGAGAGACCCTTCATGACCGCAGAAGGGGCGGTCTTGTAATGCAGGGACGACTGTATAAGTACTCTGTCTGCCCAACATATTGGGGATTTAAGGTATTATAATAAATCAGCTTTATTGTATGATACCAGGCACAATATTGTCAATAAGAAACTCCTCCAAACATGGTTATGAAGAAATCGATGCTGTTAATTATGTGTAATAACCATGAAATCCACAAGCTCTCTTTCAGCCAGGCTTTTATTTTTATGACCATATTTGTTATCACCTTATTAAGGGTAATCAAGACTCATTTACACAGCCAAGGCAACATTTTATGACATGCAGGTACTGGAACAAGACTTTATGTGGAGGAGGGGACCATTTGGTGAAGATAGTACTAATCAAATGTATTCGTCATAATTGTAACTTTCTGAAAAAAGAAATTCTCAACTTACTCATTTTCAGAATTGATAAGCAGATGTTATGACATCATAATGATTTGATATTGATATGTTGGTACATAATATTTAGAGCAAGTTGCCAAGTGCAGTTCTTGAGGATTGATGATGAGATGAGAGAGTAGTAGTTCTCAACATGATACACATTTAACCACATCAGGATTCAGGAATCTTTAGTTGTATAATACTTTCTCGACCTATTACACCCAAGCCACTGCATGGCACTTTAATAATATATTATATCCCCCAAGGTTTTGACACCTTCCAGCGTACAACCTCACCTTTCTGGAAAGACGGATGGCCAAATAGCATTCATTTCTGCTGTCTTGAACCCATTAGTCTACATAAAATTAAAATACTTCACTCCCAAGTGTTGAACCTGTATAAGTATTGCTTGGACTGTACCAACAACAGACTTTTATGTTGTTTAGGCACTGACAGTTGCTGTATTGATGAATCTGCACATTGCATGACGGAAAACACCTTCAACCTTTTCCTGTCCCAGGAAAAAGCACACTGTATGTCACAGTTAATGCCCTTGGTCATAAATCAATCAAACATAAAAGGGCTTGGTATATCTAATGGAAGACTTACCTGATATATAGAGCAACTTTTGCACTTTTCCGGAAGAAGTCAGACAGGAATTGTCAGGAAGTACTTTTCGTTCCTGTTCAAATTCTCTACCTTAGCCTGTTTTGAACACTAAGTGCTGGAATACCTAGCAGCCAAACATTTATAGTAAATATTAATAGAAGATGCATGATATCAATGATGATGGGGGGGGGCAGTTGCCCCCCCCCCCTCAAAAGTTTTGGAAACAGTATGATTCTGGCAAAAAGGCTGAAAAATCCGGGCAGGTGATTAAACAAAGATTGAAAACATAGATTGAATTTAGATTTTGAAATTCGGGCAAATCTCACTTGCCCCCCAAATTCCATGCTGGTAACAAAATCTGTTCGGTCGGTTGATCCGAGAAGCTAAATGAAAGCAGATATTGCACAGAAAATATTGAGGCAATGATCTGAGATTGTTGAAAGGTAATATTTTCATTCATTTGTGTTGCAGACAGTTGCATTTACCAATGTCCTTCTTTGCATGCGTTTCATCTCCTATGTATATGATTTTATGCTACTGTTGTACCAGGGTATAAAGAGGCTTGAATGGCGTTTAGTTGCGCAATGAATTGCAAAGCTCACTCTTAACATAACATCTCAAAGTCTCCACAGTCAATGATGTACAGACTGGTCACGTTTTAGCAAAGCTTCAGCTACTTATTGTACAGACAAGAAATGGCTGCTACATTTTTGCAAGTGTTGTACTTGCATGTAAAGAAATTTACATTGAAGTTGATTTGTGACTTTTTGTTTTATCTGTTTCTGAGAAGAAGAAAATGCACCCATAATCACAATCTGCTGTTTCTGGCAGTTCGGCAAGGCTATTTCAACAACATTTTGAATTTTGATTTGACCATTAAAATTCTGCCATGGCCCAATACAGGCACTTGTTTGTGTAACCACTGATTCTAATGGTGTGGCCGCACGGGTTCAAGTTCCATGCTGGTAACTCACTTTAGTCCCTGCCCAAGAGATGTAAAATGCAGGAAGGTTGTATCCAGTGTTCTGTGTATGCTGGAGATGCCGAAAGACTCTGGATATCCCTGAATTAAATAGGGTATGTGCATTGGGCCAGTCTTCTCATCTCATCATCATATGGCGGTCACCAAAAATTGATATGAGGCACCAAGACTTGATATGCAGCTCCCTCCACAAAAAAAGGAGGATGAGCTGCCCAGCTGATCTGCAAAACATAGAAACATATGAGCAGTAAACGTCTAAATTTGTTGGATTATCATATTCATTTCATTATTAAATTGTTGCAGACAAGTGTAATCACTGGTGTATCTCTTTGTTAAGTTTTGTCTCCTATTATCCTACCATACTGTGCAATGCATATTAAGATGCTACCATGGCTTTATGTCTCACAGCGAATTACAAAGTGCACTCTAAGCATAACATATCATATTCATAGTCCAGACAAACAATGAAGTACAGCCTGTGCATGGTGCAGCAAGCTTTCAGCCTCTTTATAGACAGCCAAGAAGTTGGCTCTCACATTTTTGCTGTGTTGGCACTTGCCGACAGGGTTACCGGTAGGGAATGATTGTGGCAAGAGCAGTTGGATAAAGAAGGGAAATCCACTTTGCCTGAAATTTGATAATTAGGAACATCAACATCAATCATGAATAAATACTTTTCAACTTATAAGAATGAAGACTTAATCCTGACTTTTGGAGATTCATAATTTGTGTTAGTTTCAAAAGCACAACGTCTGAAGTTGACCAAGGCTGACAGCTCCCCCCCCCCCCCATCTTCTGCAACCTCTTGTCACATGACTTGACCCTGGGCAGTCTTATGACAAACTGAGCCTGTTCAGATAGCTGAGGAAGTCCATGAGAGATGGACGAAAGTTCTGGTGAGTTAACTTCAGACCTTTGTGTTTATGTAGGGGAGAGCGGGGCACAGTGAGACACTTCTTTTGTTTTCAAGTGTTCCAAAATGGTGGCAGTAACAAGGTTAATGAGATCAGGTCAACATTATAGATAATGACGTTGGGTATATTGTCCAGAAGTTTCAGGTTCCTAACTTTTAATGGTTTGGAGAAATTTTGAGTTACATCCATGCTCGTTAAGTGTCTCACTGTGCCCTGTGGGTGGGGCACAGTGAGACAGCAGGCGGGGCACAGTGAGACAGGGCATCTGCTGCCATAACCGCTGATCCTCAGGACCTGTGGAATTGTTCTATCAATTGTTGCTACAGAAACTACTGTACTCATATAAAAGCAGCTGGCTAGGTGATTTTTTAGGTCCTTTTTTGAGCATGTTTCGAAACTTCATCGCACAGGACACATGCACAACTTATTTAACCTGCCGCACCTGTTACATACTAATTAAAATTCTTTCTGATGCTTCTCTTTGGATATGAATAACTAAAATCAGTAGGTTATAGGAGCCATTTGGTTTTTAATATTGAATTGTGAGCTATGCATTACATTCAGGTCATTTCGAGTGTATTTTGTGATGTCTCACTGTGCCCCACTTCAAACTGTCTCACTGTGCCCCACGCAGCTCTCTCAATAAAATTGTTGAATCCTGCAGACCGGATGCCTGTATTGTGGTTCATTTTCTCACTAAACTAAGACAAATAATCAAGGTTTCAATCCCTGGCAACTGATTTGCATCAACATGTTCTTCGTGAGAATTATAACAAAAAGTCGTTTTGCATAATTATTTACTGTTACAGGCTAAAAACCAAAATATTGAAACTCCACTCTCGATATGCTGTGTAGGCATTCAGGATATAGGACAGTCTCTCACTCACTTACTTTTTGTACAAAAGAGGGTTGATCTGTAAGCAGTACCAGCTAGATGCTACGGGCTTTGTCTCACTGTGCCTGCCGTCTCACTGTGCCCCGCTCTCCCCTACTTCCCTTTCATACCAAAGAGCATATTTCATTTACATGCTATGAAAAGGCTCACAGGTTCTCAGAGGAGATTCAGTGAGCAAAAACGCATAATGGGGAGCTTGCCTTTATGACCAGTCACCAGTGTAAAACAAGATAGATGTGAATTCTGCTCTGCAGCATAGAATTTAAGAGATTATTGCTTTTTTATGCTCTTCACTAAGAAATTTCCGGGTATGATTTTGGACCCACAGGGGCTTCATATTATGCCTCCTAAAGGTCATACTTAGTCAGAAGCGGGTATTTCTTAATTGGGAGCCCTTGAATCAGAGAAAGAAACAGTTTAGGAATACCTCTTTTTTCTAGCTAAATTGAATGCATCGGGTATTTCTCAATTACATGGGAGAATTTGAATCAAAGAAAGGATTCCGAATAGTATAGGAATACCTCTTTTTCTTGTCTAAAGTGAATGAAGCTTGTAGTTTATAAACAATCCGGCAATGTCGTAAACTGCAGCCATAGGCCATTTGACCTTGTTTAAAACAATAAAGATAGACATGTCCGAGAATAATAATGTGTATGGATGACGAATATAGGGTGTCAAAAAATGTCCTTAATTTTGATAGGACAGCCCTCCACAACATATCAAAACATGTAAAATTTATTAACTCACAGTTGCTTGAAGAGCCTTTAGGTTTAGACCATTTTGCAAATTTTAGGCGATTTTTGCAATACACTGTTCTCTATGACTTTACTTCAAAGCTCTGATGACGTATCTTGCCTAAAGAGCTGAGAGTAACAGATGAAGGAATAATTGTAGCCAGTCACTTGTAAAGCAAAAACATTCTGTCTGAAGTCAATTTAGATACCATAACACAATTGTCCATGCAAGAGCTTATGTTTATGTACACTTATATCCTGTTCATATCAAAGGAAGCATTTGATTTGCATGCTATGTGAATGTTTACATATTCTCTAAACATATTCACTGGGCTATAATGCAAATTGGGGAGCTTGGCTTTGAGACCAGCGTAATACCGGATGTGAACTCTGCTCTACAGCATGCAAATAAAAAGGCAAATTTGTATTCAGGAGTTGTGGCCGGTGAGTCATTCCCTGCACATTGACTTTACAACTCAATGAATGAGGAAACAAATACGCCTTGTTTTACTCCTAAGTTCTGACCACCTGGTATTACCTTTTCACCAAGGGTTAAGTGAGAAAAAATTTTAACTGGAAGCATAAGAATTTATGAGAGAAATGCATAATTTTGTTCATCTGTAAGCAAATAACAAAAAAGCAGATGATATAACAATTTTTACGGTTAATATCAGGAAATTTCTGTAAAATCTTTAGGATTATCTAGAAATTTTCTTAGATTTCCATATACACAGTACATCAATTTCTAACCGAATTCTATAACAAAATCGGCTTTGATGAAAAAATTCTCTGAGATGATCTGCATTAAAAAAAAAAAGAATCTCAAAATTATCTGAAATGAATAACTCCAGGAGGCAAAACATCCTGTGATGATTGCCCTTTTTCTGCTGTTCTCTGAGAAATTTGTGGTTTTGTTGAGTATAAATTCAGTCGGCACCTCATTGATATCGATTTTGGAATAATTGTGGTACATCTGTTGGAATGACATTGCCGCTGGTTTGTTTATGTCTGCAATTCATTTTTGATGCTACAATATAACAACATTTTGGTTGCCTTTGATATCACCAGAGATGATGTCATGACTGACTGAGTGTTCCTATTGTCACCCACTTTAATGTTACAAAGTTTAAGACGAAGACAACTGGCGAGGAAAAGGAATATTCCCTTGTTTTACTCCTTGTGTATTAAATTACCAAATAAAATCTAAATTGAATTTGCTTTTCTTAATTATTGAGATCCGAGACCTGTTGAGAAAACTCAAATATGTACCTAGAAAAATATGGGCAGAAAATTGGTTGTTGAGACTGGAAATATTGACAAATGAGGAACTAGTTATACACAAATGTCTTAAATAGTATATTCGTTTGACATTTATGGGATCTTAATTGTTTTTTCTGCAGGTCTAATGCTTCTTTAAAAACAATTAATTTTTGAAGAGCAAGAACAATAAAAAAAATCCATAATTTCTTCTTGAATGTTTTCTGAGGTCATTAACTCTTCAGTCTTTAAAAGCAATCAAGAATCTGAATGACTTTATCTTTTTTCATCAGCTTAGACGAATGATCAGAACCTGGCAGCTAGGAATTTAAATTGCTATAGTAATGCATTTTTTAAAGTCAATTATTCCTCTGGTGTCACAGAACTTTTCTGGAGCCATTAACTTCTGGTGTCTAGATTTAATATAATTTCATCATTTTGATCAGTCCTCATCTTGGCAGCGAGGGATGCAAAATTGCAAAGAAATGAAAATGAAAGCCTTATCACGTGAAAATTGCACCTTCGTCAATTGAGATTCCATCGCAATCTCATCTGCATGGGTAATGGCTTGCAGCTCAGCTGATTAACAATGAAAATGTAAAAAGAGATAGCAGGGGATATCTTGAATGGAGGAAGACATGATATTTATTGAATAACTAATTTTATACAATGGCGTTCTAGTTACAGTCGACAAATGACTGGTGCTTACGCATTTGAACTGACATGTTCCTTGAAAGGTCATATCCCTGTCCACACCATGTTACTCTGTACGACTAAAAACAATTTGTGAGGTCATATAACAAATGAAGTCACTCACTGAGTCCCAGCACTCATCAATGAGGCCGCATGTCGGCATGACGTCGATCAAAGACAAATAGACAGTTCATTTGAATGCAATGAATAATTGGATAGCGCCAATTATGAGGTCATTGATAGCCACGAAATGCTGTATAGGTTGTCTACAGAAAAAGAGGACAATCACTTTTCTTCTTTTTAACATTCATATAAGTTCAGAATTTGGTAATAAGTCTACCATAAGAATGCATTTGATAGTCAGCCATATTAGATCTATTGCAAATACATTGTACATTTATTTGTGAATTAGATCATTACTAAGCACGATGCAAGCTAATTTTGAGACCTTTCCAACCATGGAAATTTGAATGTTGTACATCACTAATTGACAAAGTTGTGGCAAACCGTGTATTGGCGAAAATGGTTGAAATGCTTCTTTTTGGTGAGAATTAAGGGGCCTTGAGAGACCACTTATACTTGTCGATTTTCATGAAATTTTAAAAAAATGCTTTTTACACCATAAATTTCTCCTAAAATGAGGGGGTGTGCGAATTGAATTTCAGAAAAAAATATTTTCCTGTACATTTTTAGGCCACCCTACTCTTGAGCTAGGTTGAGTGCTACCCCTTGTCTTCTGAGCTGGACCCAGTGGATTATTTAGAATTGGCAACTTTGAAGGAAGAATCCTGCAAGTTATCCCAACCCTTGCAGTAAAGTTTAAGGCCTGCATCATTGTCTGCATGGAGAAAACCGTAGGCAAAGTGCATCAAACATGTTTTAGTATCATTTTGGCCTCATCTGCAGAAAGTTACCACAGCAAAGGGTGCAAATAAAGGGTAATTTGACTGTTCTAAATATACTGTTCATACAAATCATGCTTTGTTTAATAATGATGTTTGGCACAAAATAAACTGTAAACAAATCAAATTCTGTTGATTGTCCTCTTTTTCTGTAGACACCCTGTATGTATGTACTTTTCATTCTTTGACTGTAATTTAATATTTATGTACTATCAATGCGTTCATTGTTTGCTGTTTGTTGTTTATTGAACAAAATGGTATCGATAAGTCTAGGAATAAAATAACAATCCATCCAACTGCCCATCTGAACAAAAATACGAAATAGGTAAAAATAAATAAACTTTACTCCAATCTCCCTCTTGTCTTTAAGGTTCAATAATTCTGACCATGTGATTTCGTTTGGAATTAAATTGATAGAACTATTTTTATAATTTTGAGATCTATGACTCATCATCATCTCTTTTCTTGATCATGACAAAATCAAAAACTCTGTATGGCTTGATCCCTTTGTGATCAATGATGCCCTAATTGCCCTATCATCTACAATGTATCATGACTCAACAGTGCAAATTTCAAAGTATAGCAGTTCTCTCTTTTGCCATAAATAATGGAGTGGTAGTAAATTTAGAGCTTCAGAGTTGGGTATTGAGTGAGCCAACTCCAACTCAGGACTCCTCTATGTGCCTGAAAAACAACTCCGACTCTGACTCCTAAGGTTTCCCAAATTCTGTCTCCGACTCTGACTCCAGACTGCATTTCCTGACATTACTGTCAACGAATATTTATAACATGATGAGCAAATGAATTTCAGAACTCTCCCATGAGATTTTGTACTTAAATAATTGTTTTGGATAATATAACTTTACAATTTTGAATGGAGTTCATATTGTTTTTATCAGTTTTTTAAATTATTTCCAGGAGTCATGAGTCACCAGTTTCATTTTCAACTCTGACTCCGAATCCACATGAAAACCAAACTACAACTCTGACTCAGACTCCACCCAAAAAACCTCCAACGCTTCAAAGTCATGTACAACTCTAATTCCTGACTACAACTCCAAAGCCCTTGCTTAAGGTATGATCAAAACACCCAATCACCAACAATGTTCATGACTCAACAGTGCAAATTTCACAGTAAAGCAATGCTCTCTTTTCCCCATAAACAATGGAACAGCTGTAATAGTGACAATATCCTGATTATCCGCAAGCTGTCTTCTAAAAGAAAGATTCCTCAGAAAAGAGAAGAGAAATCCTTGTGATTCATCAACTGTGATGGGCTGTTAGCATGCCTTGGCATCACAACTTTCAGAGGCTCCTTCAAACTAAAGTTACATTGCCATGAAAAATAAAATTTATTAGTCAAATGAGAACCAATCGTTGCACTGCAACAAGTGGCTTTGTAACCCAATGCAAAAACGAAAGTGTTGAGTAAAATTGATCTCATTTAAAGTTGTTATTTATCCAATAATGGGCAACCATTTAATCTTCAGGAGGAGGGGGCTTGGAGTTGCCTTTTAAAATAAACAATTTCTTGCCCAGTTCTGGAAGAATAAATAAATTGTTTTACGGCAGTGTTGAAATAAGTCATTTTGGTGAGGTATTTCCCAACATGGTGTTGTTTGATTCTAAAACGATTATTTTGAGCTCGATATAGATAATTACAGTCGCTGATACCGTGAAATTCCTATTTTACCACATCAATGAGATGACAATAAAGTTAGTGCTATAATGCAAATAGAATTTTTATGGAGAACAGATATTTTGCGGAAGTGATGATCCAAACTCATAAGCATCAAGACTAGACAGTAAGTACACCCCCCCCATTCCCTTTCACAAATTTAAAGGTTGTCTTTAAAAAAAACTCAATTCTTATACGTCCTCATTCCATTACATTTTGTTTCGAAGACATTGCAATACACAAAGGGTTTCTGCTTCCCATTCCACGGTGACAGTCCTGTGAAAAGAATAGTGACAAAGTAAGATTGAAATAATTGTCATCCCTTTCTTAATCTGACAGATGAACATTTTGAGAATTTTGTGTAATTGGGAAAAGCAGCTAAAGAGAACAAATGATGATTAAACCCACTTGCGAATCCCACAGGATGAGATACTAATTTTTGCCAACAATGAAAAGCCAAGCAGCACTGACTCTATTGAATATAATCATGGGCCAAGCCTCAATGAGTTTGATAGATCTCTACATGAGTCCTGGCCTACAGTGTATGGTATAAAGAAGGAAGTCAATATCATTGCGTCTAAACAAAATGGAGTGTCTCTATATTTAAAGTTAACAGTGTCAGTCACACATGTGAGATGGTGAGAGCAGGGCCACCTATTTGTGAAAGTATAGGTTATAGTCTTAAAGAACAACATGCTAGTGATATGACCTGACAAGGAACATTCCAGTGCATTTCTGTAAGCACTTGTAATTCATTGGTTGTAAGAACGGGAGGTTTGCTCTTTGTCTCACTGAAGATGACATTACACAGAAGACAGCTAGCGCCCTTCTCGCATTCCAATTTCCAGAACCAACTCCAGGGTCACCCGAATCAGTGTTTCTTGGCTCCATATTAGTTTACCAACCCCAGGACCACACAAATGGGTGTCTATCAACCCTGCCCTTTACCAGGCATCACATTTTGATGCCATTCTCATCTTCACTCACACCCATAATATCATTAGGTCGATTTACTTTTATAGCATGTCTCCTAAACATATCAAAATTGGATTACAAGATAAGTAGTTGATACTCTGCAACAGGAAAACAATAGAAAAAACTTTGTCTCTCTGATAAAGGTACAAAATACTAAAAATTCCCATAGAGAAGAAACTTTTGTGATACTACAGAAATGGAAACGAAGCAATTTTTGCTATTTTAGTGATATCATGTGGCTCCTATCATTTACTTTGAATAGAATACTCAATTGTGTACCAAGAGATGGGCAGCATAAATGAGTGGTGTAACTCATTCACTGACCTGTACTTGTTATGGTGTCTTTATGGGATGTGAACAAAGCTTTGAAGTCAGATTCGAAGTCAGGAATCATCGAGTCGAAGGTTTAAAGGTGGAGTCCGAGTCTGAGTTGAACTTCAGCTTTCAGGTGGGGTCGATATCAGAATCAGAGTCTAAAATTAATCTGGTGACTCCTGACTCCAAAACATTATTTAGATAATTGACAAAAAACATAATATAAATAGATTAAAAATAGTACACAGATTGCTTTGAAGAATGATGAAAGTAAAAGTAGGATTAATAGAAACCTTCAAATTGTTTTTCAACTGGGGCATAAAAGCTAACAAACTAATGAACTAAGAAGCTGATACAGTCTCTTGATGACAGCCAAGGCCTTTGGTACAGTAATGATACTCCATTCAAGGATAAGGACAGTTTTGATTTCATTAAGCCAGCGAAAAAGAATAAACTCTTTTTAGCTCTTGCAGCAAATATTTCTTTGCCTCTTTCCCCTTTGTTAATATAGGGCTCCAAACAATATTAATAGTTTATGGTTTATAGGAGCTTCCATTACACCGTGTGTATTCTGCTCTACAGAATGGTGATAAAAAATACCCAAATAGTAGCATTCAAGAGGCGTTGCCCGGCACCCCCAACTCAGGACAATAACTCTATAAGGCTCAATAACAGTGAGGAACTACATTATGAACTTCAAAGGGTTTGTGCAACCTCCAAATATCTTAAAACCGATATTTTATTCATCACAATAAAAGACCCAAATGGGAGTAGAAGCTGAAAAAAATAATAGACACAAATGACAAAAACCCGGTAGAAAGTATCTACACATCAATTAATTACAGTGGTCCCTGCGTTATAGGACCTCCTGTTGTAAGACTGCCTTGCCTTATGTGACCACCTTCCTCCTGCACTAAGTAGTATTTTTAGTGCATACCCCGACGAGAGACCGCACCCCGACGAGAGACCGCTTCATGACCGCAGAAGGGCGTTCTTGTAATGCAGGGACGACAGTATAAGTACTCTGTCTGCCCAACATATTGGGGATTTAAGGTATTATAATAAATCAGCTTTATTAAATGATACCGGGCACAATGTTGTCAGTAAGAAACTCCTCCAAACATGGTTATGAAGAAATCGATGCGGTTAATTATGTGTAATAACCATGAAATCCACAAGCTCTCTTTCAGCCAGGCTTTTGATTTTTATGACCATATTTGTTATCACCTTATTAAGGGTAATCAAGACTCATTTACACAGCCAAGGCAACATTTTATGACATGCAGGTACTGGAACAAGACTTTATGTGGAGGAGGGGAAGATAGTACTAATCAAATGTATTCGTCATAATTGTAACTTTCGGGAAAAATAAGTACCTCAGTAACTTTCTCATTTTCAGAATGACTAGTAATTTGCCCGTAGATTGAAGGGAACAGAATAGAAGAGAATGAAAGAGAATATGTTCTGTACTTTTTAGTTGGATAAAGAGGCATAGGTACATAGATATCATAGGTGTATCGATTTATAGATTCATTGATTTATTGATTGATTGTTTTAATGAGATAATGATTGATTAATTGATGTTGTTAAAAAATGGAAAGAGCTTTCAGAAAAGGTTTTTTGGTTGTGGGGGCTAAAAGTGAGTGTAAAGAGTAGGCCTACCCGTAGCTAAAAGATGGAGTAATCAAAATGTAATGTTTATCTGTGGATCCAATGGCTTTGTGACAAAGGTGCAGCAAGACAAAAACGACAGAGGGCGACACAATGCATTGTACATCTTATGAAAGGACGAATGGCAGAGATGTTGAATTGTCTGCTACGCAAAAAATGGAATTTACATCAATTATGACATGCGGAAGAGTTGAATGGAGCTGAAAAGGGGAGAGTTCCGCCTTACATAGCTGAGGAAGATGCAGAGCTAATTAGAAGGTCGGACATTAAGTATAACTTGAGATAAATCCTGGATGCCATCATTTTAATAGTATAGAGAGAGATAAGCAGATGTTATGACATCATAATGATTTGATATTGATATGTTGGTACGTAATATTTAGAGCAAGTAGCCAAGTGTAGTTCTTGAGGATGGATGATGAGCAAAGTGACGACAACTGCTTTTCTTTTCTGCAGTGTATGTATGTAACGAGCATTGTGTTCCATCTATCAAGCTATCTATCTATCTATCTATCTAGCTATCTATCTAGCTATCTATCTATCTATCTATCTATCTATCCAAGTCCAATCCCTGCAAAGTGACGACAACTGCTTTTCTTTTGCTGCAGTGTATATATGTAACGAGCATTGTGTTCCATCTATCAAGCTATCTATCTATCTAGCTATCTATCTATCTATCTATCTATCCAAGTCCAATCCCTGCAAAGTGACGACAACTGCTTTTCTTTTGCCGCAGTGTATATATGTAACGAGCATTGTGTTCCATCTATCAAGCTATCTATCTATCTATCTATCTAGCTATCTATCTAGCTATCTATCTGCCACTTGCCCTAGACAAGTGAAATTACAAAGTGATGCACTTGTACTAGTGCAACCAACACAAGTTTTAAAACCAAAGCACTTGTACTAGTGCATTGCATTTTAATTAAGAAATTCATGCACTTGTACTAGTGCAATAAAAATATGTTTATACCAAAGAATGCAGCACTTGTACTAGTGCTGCACTTGGTATGTTTTTGGGCAAAGAAAGGGGGAACTAGCACCTTGCTTTTATGAAGGTGATTACTTTTAATGAAGGCCAGGACCGGACTTTTGTTTTGGGGGACTTTTTTTTTGGGGGATTGTCAACGTTTTTTTTTGCTCTTTTTTGGCTCTTTTCGGTCAACACAAGCTCTTTTTTTTTGTCAACATAGGATGTGTACGTGGCCTGCCCTTTTGGGAGGATTTGGTGGGCCTTAAAAGGGCCAAGGTTTTTTGGTTGTCTTTGCTGCACATCTGGTCTTCTACTTGCGTGGAGAAAGGAGACTCTCAGTCCAACTGGGCGAAGGGGAAGGCTGGTGCGGCTGATGGGCGGTCGGTTGACCAAAGCTGGGTCCAGGGTAGCCGTACTTCTCGGGGCTCTCCTGAGCATCCATCATCAGTGTCATGGAGGATGGGCTGGGCTGCATCACGGTGTAGCTGGGAGTCTGCCTGGATCCTCCTTCCCTGGGCTGGTGGTGGTGGAAGTGATGGCTGCTGCTGGAAGCGTGGTGGTGCTGCTGGTGGTGGGATGGCACATACGTCGAAGAAGGAGGAGGAGGAGGAGGAGGTGGCATCTGCAGGCGCTGAGGAGGATGAGGAGGCTGGAAGGTCTGCTCCTGAGGTCTTGACTGGCGGCTGGTGCCAGGTAGAGGTTCTGGAGGTGGTAGGCCTAGATCTTCCTCGTCCAGGAGTTGTCGAAGTACTGTGTCCCTGAAGACGCCGCCATCAGATGCACTTCCTTGACAGCCAGCCTTCACATAGATGAACTTGTAGTCGGCATCAACGAGGGCCATCAGGACAATGGAATGAAATCCCTTGTAGTTGTAGAACAAGGAGCCTGCAGCCTTGGGACATCGGATTGCGACGTGCTTGCCATCCAGAGCTCCAATGCAGTTGGGCAAGTTCCATTTCGTCTCAAAAGCCTTGGCTATCTCCTTCCATCTTTCAGGCTGTGTGGGTAGTGCCAGCTGTCTTTCGAAGGCATGAACGATGGCAAGGCAGACCTCAGGGATGAAGTTGCAGATGGTGTTGGGTGCCACACGGAAAGCATAAGCTAGGGACTTGTAGCTGTTTCCTGTTGCCATGTACCGCAGGGTGATAGCCAACTTCAGACCAGGTTCCAAAGCCCTCCTCATGTTGGTGTCTTGCTTAGCGATGAGTGGTCCAACAGCTTCCAGGATTTCAGCAAAGATGGCAGGGGGCATTCTAGTGTAGTTGTAGTAGCCGGACACGTCACGCACTTGCAGTTCAGGCAGCAGTTGATGGAAGTGACCATGTTGTTCCCTCTGCAGCAACCAGTTGCGAATCCACCACCTTTTCTGTCTCCTGGCCCTCCTCCTCCTGTGTCTCAAATAGACAGCTCCGATAGCAGCAGCAGCAGCAGCACCAGCCACAACAATAATTTCTTCTTCATTCATCATGCATATGTTCAGTAGGCAGTCGTTGTGTTCTCATTGAAGGGCAATCAGCAAATGAAGCAAGGAGGTCCTCTGTGCCCCTTTTTATAATGACCAAAAGTGACTCCTGCAGCAGCGAAACACACTTTGCCGCAGCACTGCAACAAGAGACGTTCGTCGATGCTTAAGAGACCTTCGTCGCTGCTTAAGGCAAGGACGACGCGCCTGTAATGTCCTCGGCGCTGTATGAATGCATGTGCGACAATGAACCATCAAGTTACGCAGTAACAAGTACCTAAATGCGGCGTTGCATCGTTACAGTCGTCGGCGAGGCTGTCATTTTCAGCGGCGCATCTTACCTCGGGTGTACGCCGAAGGTTTCCTGACGTGTCGCAGGTCGCCAATTTCAGACGTAGCTGCCTCACAACCATCAGTGGCGTAAGAGGAAACAACATTGGGCGAAGTAAAAGCAGCCTCGCCGAATTCCAAAACAAAGTGCGACGAGTCTGTTTGGAACTGCGCTGAGGCAAGAGAGGCGGAACGCGGCAAAGAAAGCTTAAGCAGCGCCGCGGACACCTCAAGACTCACCGCGGCTACTAACTTTAAGCGCCGCACATGACACTAATTGATTACGTAACGTGCCTCAACCAACGTTCTACGCCACAACTTTCCAAGAAATGACTTCTCTTGATGCGTCGCTCTCAAATCGCCGTCGTGAGAACCAGGCATAACAGATGAAGGAATAATTGTAGCCAGTCACTTGTAAAGCAATAACATTCTGTCTGAAGTCAATTTAGATACCATAGCATAATTGTCCATGCAAGAGCTTATGTTTATGTACACTTATATCCTGTTCATATCAAAGGAAGCATTTGATTTGCATGCTATGTGAACGTTTACATATTCTCTAAACATATTCACTGAGCTACAATGCAAATTGGGGAGCTTGGCTTTGAGACCAGGGTAATGCAGGATGTGTATTCTGCATGCTCTACAGAAGGCAAATAAAAAGGCAAATTTGTATTCAGGAGTAGGGGCCGGTGAGTTTGGCCCTGCACATTGACTTTACAACTCAATGAATGAGGAAATAAATACGCCTTGTTTTACTCCTAAGTTCTGACCACCTGGTATTACCTTTTCACCAAGGGTTAAGTGAGAAAAAATTTTAACTGGAAGCATAAGAATTTATGAGAGAAATTTTTTGTTCATCAGTAAGCAAATAACAAAAAAGCAGATGATATAACAATTTTTACGGTTAATATCAGGAAATTTCTGTAAAATCTTTAGGATTATCTAGAAATTTTCTTAGATTTCCATATACACAGTACATAAAATTCCAACAGAATCCTATAACAAAATCTAATTTGATGAAAAAATTCTCTGAGATGATCTGCATTAAAAAAAAGAAAGAATCTCAAAATTATTTGAAATTAATAACTCCTGGAGGCGTAAACATGTGATGATTGGCCTTTTTCTACTGTTCTGTGAAAATTTTTTGGTTTTGTTGAGTATAAATTCAGTCGGCACCTCATTGATATAAATTTTGGAATAATTGTGGTACATCTGTTGGAATGACATTGCCGCTGGTTTGTTTATGTCTGCAATTCATTTTTGATGCTACAATATAACAACATTTTGGTTGCCTTTGATATCACCAGAGATGATGTCATGACTGACTGAGTGTTCCTATTGTCACCCACTTTAATGTTACAAACTTTAAGACAAAAACAACTGGATAGGAAAAAGAACATTCCCTAGTTTGACTCCTTGTGTATTAAATTTCCATAAAAAATCTAAATTGAATTTGCTTTTCTTAATTATTGATATCAGAGACCTGTTGAGCAAACTCAAGTATGTACAATGTACCTAGAAAAATATGGGCAGAAAATTGGTTGTTGAGACTGGAAATATTGACAAATGAGGAAATAGTTAGACACAAATGTCTTAAATAGTATATTCGTTTGACATTTATGGGATCTTGATTGTTTTTTCTGCAGGTCTAATGCTTCTTTACAGTCCTTGTCATACTTACGTGGAATCTCAAGTTTTTTTTCTATGCTGTTGAACTGCGATGTCAGAGATGACTCTATTCTAGCATTGCAATATATGTAAATTAACTACAAGCTGTGATGTCATTTCAAACTGGGTCAGTTACAATTAATTTTTGAAGAGTAAGAACAGTAAAAAAAAAATCCATAATTTCTTCTTGAAAGTTTTCTTAGGTCATTAACTCTTCAGTCTTTAAAAGCAATCAAGAATCTGAATGACTTTATCTTTTTTCATCAACTTAGACGAATGATCAGAACCTGGCAGCTAGGAATTTAAATTGCTATAGTAATTATTTTTTTTAAAGTCCATGATTCCTCTGGTGTCATAGAACTTTTCTGGAGCCATTAACTTCTGGTGTCTAGATTTAATATAATTTCATCACTTTGATCAGTTCCTCATCTTGGCTGCGAGGGATGCAAAATTGCAAAGAAATGAAAATGAAAGCCTTATCACGTGAAAATTGCACCTTCGTCAATTGAGATTCCATCGCAATCTCATCTGCATGGGTAATGGCTTGCAGCTCAGCTGATTAACAATGAAAATGTAAAAAGAGATAGCAAGAAGATATCTCTAATGGAGAAAGACATGATATTTATTGAAATACAAATTTTATACAATGGCGTTCTAGTTACAGTCGACAAATGACAGGTGCTTACGCATTTGAACTGACATGTTCCTTGAAAGGTCATATCCCTGTCCACACCATGTTACTCTGTACGACTAAAAACAATTTGTGAGGTCATATAACAAATGAAGTCACTCACTGAGTCCCAGCACTCATCAATGAGGCCGCATGTCGGCATGACGTCGATCAAAGACAAATAGACAGTTCATTTGAATGCAATGAATAATTGGATAGCGCCAATTATGAGGTCATTGATAGCCACGAAATGCTGTATAGGTTGTCTACAGAAAAAGAGGACAATCACTTTTCTTCTTTTTAACATTCATATAAGTTCAGAATTTGGTGATAAGTCTACCATAAGAATGCATTTGATAGTCAGCCATATTAGATCTATTGCAAATACATTGTATGTTTATTTGTGAATTAGATCATTACTAAGCAAAAATGCAAGCTAATTTTGAGACCTTTCCAACCATGGCAATTTGAATGTTGTACATCACAAATTGACAAAGTTGTGGCAAACCGCGTATTGGCAAAAATGGTTGAAATGCTTCTTTTTGGTGAGAATTAAGGGGCCTTGAGAGACCACTTAGACTTGACTGATTTTCATGAAATTTTAACAAGGTGCTTTTTTCACCATTTCTCCTAAAATGAGCAGGTGTGCGATGTGAATTTCAGAAAAAAAAATTTTCCTGTACAATTTTAGGCCACCCTACTCTTGAGCTAGGTTGAGTGCTACCCCTTGTCTTCTGAGCTGACCCAGTGGATTATTTAGTATGGGCAACTTTGAAGGAAGAATCCAGCAAGTTATCCACCCCTCGCAGTAAAGTTTAAGGCCTGCATCATGTCTGCATGGAGAAAACCGTTGGCAAAGTGCATCAAACATGTTTTTGTATCATTTCGGCCTAATCTGCAGAAAGTTACCACAGCAAGGGGTGCAAATAATGGGTAATTCGATTGTTCTAAAGATACTGTTCTTATACAAATCATGTTTTGTTTAATAATGAAGTTTGGCACAAAATAAACTGTAAACAAATCAAATTCTGTTGATTGTCCTCTTTTTCTGTAGACACCCTGTATGTATGTACTTTTCATTCTTTGACTGTAATTTAATATTTATGTACTATCAATGCGTTTATTGTTTGCTGTTTGTTGTTTATTGAACAAAATGGTATCGATAAGTCTAGGAATAAAATAACAATCCATCCAACTGCCCATCTGAACAAAAATACGAAATAGGTAAAAATAAATAAACTTTACTCCAATCTCCCTCTTGTCTTTAAGCTTCAATAATTCTGACCATGTGATTTCGTTTGGAATTAAATTGATAGAACTATTTTGATAATTTTGAGATCTATGACTCATCATCATCTCTTTTCTTGATCATGACAAAATCAAAAACTCTGTATGGCTTGATCCCTTTGTGATCAATGATGCCCTAATTGCCCTATCATCTACAATGTATCATGACTCAACAGTGCAAATTTCAAAGTATAGCAGTTCTCTCTTTTGCCATAAATAATGGAGTGGTAGTAAATTTAGAGCTTCAGAGTTGGGTATTGAGTGAGCCAACTCCAACTCAGGACTCCTCTATGTGCCTGAAAAACAACTCCGACTCTGACTCCTAAGGTTTCCCAAATTCTGACTCCGACTCTAAACTGCATTTCCTGACATTACTGTCAACGAATATTTATAACATGATGAGCAAATGAATTTCAGAACTCTCCCATGAGATTTTGTACTTAAATAATTGTTTTGGATAATATAACTTTACAATTTTGAATGGAGTTCATATTGTTTTTTAGTACAGGCCCTGTTCTGGAAAAGGGGCCTATTTAGGGGTGCAGGTGTACCCCGCCTGCCAGAAAAATTCCAATGCCACAATGCATTTCCCTGAACATCATATATAACCAATCTGGTGTCTGTAGTTGCCAAAAGTGGTGCAAATTTTTGCTACGGAAGGTTATTTGAGGCACCCTCGGACAATGCGTTTTGTCCATTTTTTGCATAAATGAGACCATAAAAGCATTTCTGAGCATCAGAAACTCACAAAATTTACCACACAGACTATATCTGGTATGCTGAATTCAATTATTGCATTTTCATTCAAGTCTTGGGATTGATGAATTTGTTATTCAAGATGGCGTTCAATACGGCCGCCGATTGCGGAAAATTTCACATTTTCACCTCAATGTGCAAGTAAAAAAGAGAAAACTCAGGTTTATGAGTCTGAAAACTTTAATCATCTTTATCTGAAGCCCTGGAATACATAATCTACTCATTATGACCTTTTGGGGTTCAGAAAACTGGGCCTGTATGACAGTGTACGTATTGTGTTATCTCAAGATGAAACTAGATGGGGTCATATTTCCATATGCAAGACGAGCAGCGGGCAGCAGTGATTGCCGTAATGCGATGTAGGGTGCATTGTGAGGCCCTATACAATATCCCTAGTAAGCGAGTACACCGATGTGACTGGTAGACTACTTAGGTAACTAGACGTAATCTGTCCTATAGGAGGACTAGAGATCGCCATTATGAGATTAAGCAACTTGCGACTATTTTTCTATTTTTGCATTCAGAGAACATTTAAATTTGCTATACGGCTTATCTACAACTTGATGACAATCTGAAAACTAGAAGGCAACCTCGGTGCAAGGCCGCAAGGGGGGAGAGATGGAATTGAAAGAGATATTCAGAAATATTTTGGTCAGGGGGCACATTGATGGGGAGGGGGCACATTGGTTGGGAGGGGGCACATTGCTGGGGAGGGGGGCACATTAGTGGAGAGGGGGGCACATTGCTGGGGAGGGGGCATATTGCTGGGGAGGGGGGCACATTGGTGAGAGGGGGGCACATTGGTGGGGAGGGTTGGGAGGGGGCACACTGCTGGGAGGGGGGTGGGGAGGGGGCACACTGCTGGGAGGGGGCACATTGGTGGGAGGGGGTACATTGGCAGGGAGGGGGCATATTGGTAGGGAGGGGGGCACATTGGTAGGGAGGGGGGCACATTGGTGGGGAGGGGGCACATTGGTGGGGAGGGGGGCACATTGATGGGGAGGGGGCACATTGGTGGGGAGGGGGCACATTGGTGGGGAGGGGGCACATTGGTGGGGAGGGGGCACATTGAAGGGGAGCACATTGATGGGGAGGGGGCACATAAGTGGGGAGGGGGCACAATAGTGGGGAGGGGGCACATTGGTGGGAGGGGGCATATTGGTAGGTAGGGGGGCACATTGGCAGGGAGGGGGCATATTGGTAGGGAGGGGGGCGCATTGGTAGGGAGGGGGGCAAATTGGCGGGGAGGGGGCACATTGGCGGGGAGGGGAACATTGATAGGGATGGGGAGTCCACATTGGTGGGGAGGGGGCACATTGGTGGGGAGGGGGCACATTGGTGGGGAGGGGGCACATTGAAGGGGAGCACATTGATGGGGAGGGGGCACATAAGTGGGGAGGGGGCACATAAGTGGGGAGGGGGCACAATAGTAGGGAGGGGGCACATTGGTGAGGGGGGGCACATTGGCAGGGAGGGGGCACATTGGCGGGGAGGGGGCACATTGGCAAGGAGGGGGCACATTGGCAAGGAGGGGGCACATTGATGGGGAGGGGGCACATTAGTGGGGAGGGGGCACAATAGTGGGGAGGGGGGCACATTGGTGGGAGGGGGCACATTGGCAGGGAGGGGGCACATTGGCGGGGAGGGGGCACATTGGCGGGGAGGGGGCACATTGGCGGGGAGGGGGCACATTGGCGGGGAGGGGGCACATTGGCAGGGAGGGGGCACATTGATGGGGAGGGGGCACATTGATGGGGAGGGGCACATTGATGGGGAGGGGGCACATTGGCGGGGAGGGGGCACATTGTAGGGAGGGGGCACATTGATGGGGAGGGGGCACATTGATGGGGAGGGGGCACATTGATGGGGAGGGGGCACATTAGTGGGGAGGGGGCACATTAGTGGGGAGGGGGCACATTGGCAGGGAGGGGGCACATTGGTGGGGAGGGGGCACATTGGCGGGGAGGGGGCACATTGGCGGGGAGGAGGCACATTGACGGGGAGGGGGCACATTGGTGAGGAGGGGGCACATTGGTGGGGAGGGGGCACATTGATTGGGAGGGGGCACATTGGCAGGGAGGGGGCACATTGGTAGGGAGGGGGGCACATTGGTAGGGAGGGGGGCACATTGGTAGGGAGGGGGCACATTGGTTGGGAGGGGCACATTGATAGGGAGGGGGCACATTGATAGGGAGGGGGCACATTGGCGGGGAGGGGGCACATTTGTAGGGGGCACCTACATTGGCGGGGAGGGGGCACATTGGTGGGGAGGGGGCACATTGGCAGGGAGGGGGCACATTGGTGGGGAGGGGGCACATTGGCAGGGAGGGGCACATTGGCAGGCAGGGGGCACATTGGTAGGGAGGGGGCACATTGGCGGGGAGGGGGGCACATTGGTGGGGAGGGGGCACATTGATAGGGAGCTAGGGGCACATTGATGGGGAGGGGCACCTAAGGGGAGGGGGGCACCTAAGGGGAGGGGGGCACCTAAGGGGAGGGGGCACCTAAGGGAGGGGGGCACCTAAGGGGAGGGGGGCACCTAAGGGGAGGGGGCAAATGAGTTCTGTGATTGCCATCATTGATTGCCATCATTGATTGCCATCATTGATTGCCATCATTGCAGGGAGGGGGGCACATTGGCAGGGAGGGGGCACATTGGCGGGGAGGGGGCACATTGGCGGGGAGGGGGCACATTGGCGGGGAGGGGGCACATTGGTGGGAGGGGGCACATTGGCAAGGAGGGGGCACATTGATAGGGAGGGGGGCACATTGGTGGGGAGGGGGCACATTGGCGGGGAGGGGGCACATTGGTGGGGAGGGGGGAACATTGGCAGGGAGGGGCCACATTGGTTGGGAGGGGGCACATTGGCAGGGAGGGGGCACATTATTGGCAGGGAGGGGGCACATTGGTAGGGAGGGGGCACATTGATGGGGAGGGGGGCACATTGGTGGGGAGGGGCACATTGATAGGGAGGGGGCACATTGATGGGGAGGGGGCACCTAAGGGGAGGGGGGCACCTAAGGGAGGGGGCACCTAAGGGAGGGGGGCACCTAAGGGAGGGGGGCACCTAAGGGGAGGGGGGCACCTAAGGGGAGGGGGCAAATGAGTTCTGTGATTGCCATCATTGATTGCCATCATTGATTGCCATCATTGATTGCCATCATTGATTGCCTAGAAGTGCCAAGCTAGAATATTACACTAAATTGTCTTCTATAAGCACAATCCACTTTCAATGTCTTTCATGCTGTTCAGCCTCCTATGAATTATACACTAGGTGGCGCACATGTGCTTCGTTGCAACCTTTTTTTGTTGCAGGACAGATAGTTGTACCATTTTCTAAGCATGGCTTCTCCGAGAAAAATTCCATGTAAACACTTGAAATAAAGCCATTAAATGGGGATTTAAGTATCGGAAATGCTTCAGGATTAGCATGTCGCATCCTCATAGTTTAGATGCCTGACTAGGCAGGTAAGAAACGCATCAATCTGACGTTTGCAGGCCGTGCATGAGAACGAGATTAGCAACCGGATCCTCACTGGATCTAGTATTTCAATAGACGAGCTCTCTGCTCGTCTAATAATGAATTGTCAACATAACCGCTTATTGTTATATTTCTCTTGGATTAAGAATGTCTCTATCAATTTAAAATATTTACCATACAGACTATTTCTGGTATGCTGAATTCAACCATTGCATTTCATTCATGTCTTGTGAATGATTCATTTGTTATTTAATATGGCATCCAATATGGCTGCCAATGTTGAGAACAACTGTGAGATTAGCTTCCATGTGTCTTAATGTCAGGGCATAATTGAATAAAGATGTCTGAAATGCCAGAAATATTAATTTGTAGAATAGATATCAGGAGGAAATTGTTGCACCAATTTTTAAAAGAACTTCTTGCAAGCCACTACATACAATCAAAGAGGTGCTATTCTTATCATGCAGACTGTATGACCAACTCCACATCAATTTTCTCTTCCTGTTTTTAAAAGTTTTAACAAACTAATTGTTACAGAAAAGTCATGCATTGTTCTCTTCAATTACACAAGCTAATTTTTGATATAATTTGATTCAGATTTGTTCTGTAACATAATGGATACTATTTGAAGGTGTGTACATATTTATTATAGTAATTTAGACAATAAAGATTTAAGGAAAACCTAAATAAAAGGTTAAGTGTGCAGATAATACATATGTATAGGCATGTATGCATTTTTACTGATGCCCACAAATGTAGGCTAATATCTAGTGTGTTATATCAATATCTGCTATTTGGTCAATCTGCTTCTGCTTCTGCTTCTGCCGATTAATTGACTCATTCAACAATTGAATATTATGTCAATGTAGGTCTGAAGATCTTGTGATTACAACAGGGGCCTACAACAGGGGCCTACGAATTCATACAATTATGAATGAGGGCATTATGAGGCGCTGCATCATCTAAAATGGGCATCATCTGGAAAATGGCTCCTGGAAATGGCTCCTGGAAACGAACAATCTGCCCTCAGAGGAAGTCAAAGTAACTCTTTCTTCCTTGTGTCGGAAAATGCATGTTGAACTGACTGCTCATCACCACTAGCTAGTACTGGTTAGTTGCTGAAGGAATTACTCAATTTGTTGAAGCACTGGAATCAATCCATCAATTGCCAATGAAATTCAGCAACCATGGCACAGACTCCTCAGAAACATTTGCTTTCTGGGAGAAGTACCTCTCTGACTATTCTCAGCTCTTGTTAGATTATGTTGCAGCAAAGAGAAATGAAGATCATGAAGCTGAGCTGGAAATTTTCGAAGAAATGCTGCCACTCAATTTCATGTGCAGACATGTTAACTATGCCTGTTAGGTAACCACAAACGTTGCGGAAGGGAGGTTTAGAACTATCAGTTGAACATCCTGAAGTATACAGTGCGCCTTGTTATGGAAACTGGTCCGTGCATCACACGCAAAGACCACTCAGTGAATTTTGGTATATAGAGTGCACAGAAACAAGGAAGCAGTTTAAAGAGTTCTCAACATAGTCTCCTCCTAGGAGGGTACTAAAAGACAGAACATCTTTCCATGGAACATATACCAAGTACAGCCAGAGACACCATGTTGGTAGTGGACTTCATGATGATAATTCACATGGTTTGTACAAACAAGTTACACTGTACAACATTTGGAGATTTGTCAAATGTTCTTCTGTGGATGATACTGTACTGTCAGAAGGACACAAGTTCAATGCCGTTGTTGGTGATCATCATAAAGTGGAGTCCATCAAAGGCAGTGAGAAAGCCTGGAGAGAAATGATGCCGATGTAAGAAATCAGGAATCCAACAAGAAACACCACTCTTCCAAAACAACCTGGTAAGATGCTGTAAACCCAGCCAACAAGGCGAACTTGATGGAATTATTGATGCAGGACTGGACCATTATCTGTCATCTCAAGACCATCTCACTGGTGATGAGATGCTTCTCTTGGCAGGAGGATTTGATGACAAAAGAAGAGTAGTATCTGCTCAGTGTGGCTCACTGGAGGATGTCAGTGACCTGTTCTTAGACCATGAGGAGGCAGACTCTAGGATGTTTTTTCATGTACGTTATGCAGCCAGGAGTCTAGGAGCAAACTGTGTTGTTCCTAGCAGTTGTGACTCTGATGCAGCTGTTACATTTCCCAGATATGTCAATCTGCTTGGCATTGAAGAGATTTTCTTCAAAGAGAAAAGGATACATTCCTATGCATGAAGTAGTTGCACGCTTGGGTCAGAGATGTCACTGATATTACCAGTAGTGCATGTGCTATCCGCAAGCGATTCAACATGTGCATACTTTGGAATCGGAAAGCATAAATGGATGAAAGCTTTAAAGGAGAATGCTGGAAGTGATCATGAATGCATCAATTACACACAGGGCTATGACATCTCTGGTTGTGTTGATCTCTCTTGTATATACAAAGAAGAGATACATTCACTTTATGAGCTCAGGTATGACCTTCTCGTGGAAGCGCCCATCTAATGAAAGACTTCCTCCAACAATAGATGTTCTTGCTCAACATGTAAAGAAGAATAATTATTATCAAAGTTGCATTGGCTCCATGCCCACTACTCCTTCTTAAGTCTTCCTGTTGGAAACGCAATGCCACTGGCGAGTTTATATCGGTTGTGATGACATCTGAGGCATTCCCGGCAGCTGTCCTTGCACTCTCAGAGTGTCGTCGCAAGTCTTAACTGCTCTACAAGGCACTGTCTCTGCAGGAGGGATAATTGTGTATGCTCAGACACACATTGTTGTGTTCCTCAGAGCTGATGAACATCAGTTGGAATCAGATTGCAGAAGCAACAGAGAATAACTGTTCTTTTTTTCGGAAACTTTGTCACTTGCCGGCAGTCTTTAGGTATTTGACCAAGCATGATAATCTTGCTTGGAAGTTGTGAATTATGATTGGTCGTCATAATACCCCTAATATTCAAAGGAATTATATTTGATAAAACAGAACAGGAAAAGGCGAAATTTAGATATTTCAGAGAAATTTAGTTATTTCAAGTTGTTTTGCATTTATTTTTTAGATTGTATGAACATCACTTCGTTGACATGCGTAGATGTAGGTAGTTAACTAGTTATGTGAACAGTTATTTTTTGTTTCTCATGAAATAAATCTTATTAAAGATGCATAACTTGTTAAGAAAATAGCTTGTAATGTATGAAGGTTTGTTGACCATTGTATGATACTTGTTGTAAATGCAAATAAGGTCAATTCAAGAACCAAGTAGAATTGTACATGTCCCGGTTTACAACATGTTTGTATTTGGAGTGTGCTGATATCATTGAATAGCTGCATTCAAAGTTTCACAAGAATGAGCTAAATTAATTTTTAGTTTTACTAATGTTTTTCATTTCTTGAGAAATTTTTATCCAAGATGAGTATAACCTACCAATACGCGGTTATGTTGACAATTCATTATTTCATCTTGAGATAACACAATACGTACACTGTCATACAGGCCCAGTTTTCTGAACCCCAAGAGGTCATAATGAGTAGATTATGTATTCCAGAGTTTAAGATAAAGATGATTAAAGTTTTCAGACTCATAAACCTGAGTTTTCTCTTTTTTACTTGCACATTGAGGTGAAAATGTGAAATTTTCCGCTATCGGCAGCCATATTGGACGCCATCTTGAATAACAAATTCATCAATCCCAAACCTTGAATGAAAATGCAATAATTGAATTCAACATACCAGATATAGTCTGTATGGTAAATTTTGTCAGTTTCTGATGCTCAGAAATGCTTTTATGGGCTCTTTTATGCAAAAAATGGACAAAACGCGATCTCCGAGGGTGCTTCATATAACCTTCCGTAGCAAAAATTTGCACCACTTTTGGCAACTACAGACACCAAACTGGTTATATATGATGTTCAGGGAAATGCATTGTGGCATTGGAATTTTTCTGGCAGGCGGGGTACACCTGGCCATTTTTTTCCTGACCCAGGGCCTGTACTATTTATCAGTTTTTAAAATTATTTCCAGGAGTCATGAGTCACCAGTTTCATTTTCAACTCTGACTCCGAATCCACATGAAAACCAAACTACAACTCTGACTCAGACTCCACCCAAAAAACCTCTGACGCTTCAAAGTCACTTACAAATCGGATTCCTGACTACAACTCCAAAGCCCTTGCTGAAGGTATGATCAAAACACCCTATCATCAGCAATGTCTCATGACTCAACAGTGCAAATTGTATGGTAGAGCAATGCTCTCTTTTCCCCATAAACAATGGAACAGCTGTAATAGTGACAATATCCTGATCATCCACAAACTGTCTTCAAAAAGAAAGATTCCTCAGAAGAGAGAAGAAAAATAATTCATCAACTGTGATGGGATGTTAGCATGCCTTGGCATCACAACTTCCAGAGGCTCCTTCAAACTAAAGTTACATTGGCCTGAAAAATAAAATTTATTAGTCAAATGAGACCAATCGATGCACTGCAACAAGTGGTTCTGTAACCCAAAACAAAAACGAAGGTGTTGAATAAGAATCATCTTATTTAAAGTTGTTATTCATCCAATAATGGGCAACCATTTAATCTTCATGAGGAGGAGGCTTGGAGTTTTTTTTTTAATAAACAATTTCTTGCCCAGTTCTGGTAGAACAAATAAATTCTTTCACGGCAGTGTTGAAATAAGTCATTTTGGGTGAGGGTTTTTCTCAACATGGTGTTGTTTGATTCTGAAATGTTTATTTTGAGCTCGATATAGATAATTAACAGTCGCTGTTACCGTGAAATTCCTATTGTGGAATTTAACCACATCAAGGAGATGACAATAAAATCAGTGCTATAATGCAAATAGAATTTTTATGGAGAATAGATATTTTGTGGAAGTGATGATCAAGACACATAAGCATCAAGACTTGACAGTTACACCCGCCCTTCCCCCCTGCCCTCCTTTTCACACAATAAAGGTTGTTTAAAAAAAAACAATTCTTGTACGTCCTCATTCCATTACATTTTTTTCAAAGTACTCAAAGGGTTTCTGCTTCTCATTTCATGATGACAGTTCTGTGAAAAGAATAGTGACAAAGTAAGATTGGAATAATTGTCATCCCTTTCTTAATCTGACAGATGAACACTTTGAGAATTTTGTGTAATTGGGGTAATAAGAACAGACAGCCAAAAGAGAACAAATGATGATTAAACCCACTCGCGAATCCCACTGGGATGAGATACTAATTTTTGCCAACAATGAGAAGCCAAGCTGCACTGACTGTATTGGGTATAAAAACGGGCCAAGCCTCATTGAGCTTGATAAAACTCTACATGAGTCCTGGCCTACGGTATAAAGCAGAAAGGCAAATATCATTGCGTCTTAAAAAAATGGAGTGTCTCAAGATATATAGTGAACAGTGTCAGTCACACATGTGAGAGCAGGCCCACCTATTTGTGAAAGTATAGGTTATGACCTCACTTAATAAACATGAGTCATAAAGAACAAAATGGCAAGAACATGACCTCACAAGGAACATTCAGTGCATTTTTGTTAGCATTTGTAATTCATTGCCTGTAAGAAAGGGAGGTTCACTCTTTGTCTCGATAAATGTCTCACTGAAGATGACATTACACAGAAGACAGCTAGCGCCCTTCTTGCATTCCAACTTCCAGAACCGACTCCAGGGTCACCCGAATCAGTGTTTCTTGGCCCTCTATTACATTGTAGTTTACCAACCCAGGACCACACAAATGGGTGTCTATCAACCCTGCCCTTTACCAGGCATCACATTTTGATGCCATTCTCATCTCCACTCACACCCATAACATCATTAGGTCGATTTACTTTTATGGCATGTCTCCTAAACATATCAAAATTGGATTACAAGATGACTAGTTGATAATCTGCAACAGGAAAACAATATGAAAAGCGTTGTCTCTCTGATAAGGGACTAAATACTAAAAATTCCCATAGAGAAGAAACTTGTGTGATACTACAGACAGGGAAATGGAAACAATGCAATTTTTGCTATTTTAGTGATATCATGTGGCTCCTATCATTAACGTTGAATAGAATACTCAATTTTGTACCAAGAGATGGGCAGCATAAATAAGGTGTAAAAAGAGAATGATGAGAAGAAAGCTTCAACAGAGAAAGATAACACATTTATTGAAATACAATGGCAGTAGGGGTGGATATCATAATCAGAGTCTAAAATTAATCTGATGACTTCTTTCTCCAAAACATTATTTAGATAATCGACAAAAACATAATATAAAAAATTTAAAACAGTACACAGAATGCTTTGAAGAATGATGAAAGTAAAAATAGGACTAATAGAAACCTTCACTTTTTTTTCAAAAGGGGCATAAAGCTAACAAACTAATGAACTAAGAAGCTGATAAGTCTCTTTATGACAGCCAAGGCCTTTGGTATAGTAATGATACTCCATTCAAGGATAATTACATTTCTGATTTCATTAAGTCAGCAAAAAAAACAAAAAACTCTTTTTTGCTCTTACATTAAACATTTCTTTGCTTCTACCCAGTCTGTTAATATATACGGTATTACAGAGCCACCTGTAAGTAACTGAAATACATGATATTATGCCACTGCATCAATGCAAAACATCCACAGCCAAAGTGCTTGTGAAAGCACAAATTTTCATCCGAAGAGAGGAAAACATATTGTGTCATTTTACCTCATTTCCCTCACTTGCCCCCACCTACTCCCACAGGCCACACAATCATTCTGACACCATCCCAAATTCCAAAAGCCAATATTATATTAACACACAGGGGAGTATATACAAGACTGGTGGGTGTCAGAATGAGTCAATTCACTCTATTGGCAGGGCGGGCAGGTTAGCGGGGCAGGTATGTAAAAAAATAGTGCATTTATACATAGAAGCATGAGACTTGGCGCTCACTTAAAAAACATCTATACAAACATATTTGGATAGGGAGCCACTTCAGATTTGGCTTAGGTGGCTACTGGCAGCCATTTTCCAAAATGGCGGTCAATTCTCCTATTTTAATGCTTTCTGTGCAGTTCCTCCAAATAGAATACACGTAAATATTGTTTTTTATTGCTTCTCTAGGTATTCAGTACATTACCATAACATTTTTTGGTAGCCTTGGTCTATTTTCAGTCTTGTTGGAGTCCTTTTTGTCAAAAATATTGATTCAAACACTGGATTTCGCGGTTACGGATGGTTACTCCAATTCTCAATAAATCTCAAAATGAATTACATATTTGAATTCCTTGTAAAAAGAGCTTTCAAATGAATGGTCGCATTAATGGGTTTCGTAAACTTGGTGCGAAAATGGAAAAAATGAAAATAAAATGAATTTTGAAGATTTTGTTGTTTCTTTAATTTTGATAAAAAATTCACGGAAACTATTGATGCGACCATTCATTTGAAAGCTCTTCTTACAAGGAATTCAAATATGTAGTCTGTTTAAAAATTAATTGAGATTCCATGAAACTATGGGAAACCGCGAAAATGATACATTTTCTTCAACATTTCTTACAAAATGAACTCTGACTACCCTAAAATTCGTCAGTTCAATCCAGAAATCAATTGATAATGTTCTTTAGATCTGTAGAAGGAATAATGAGCACTGTTTCGATACTTTGATACTATAGGCACTTCACAGAAAGCAGGAAAATGAGAAAATTAGCCGCCATTTTGGAAAATGGCTGCCATGTGTCAACCAGGTCAAATCTGAAGTGGCTCCCTATCTAAATATTTTCTTTAAGACGTTTTTGAAATGTGTGCCAAGTTGCATGCTTCTATGTATAAATGCACTATTACTCCCCTATTCATGACAAATCTGCCCCGCTAGGTGGGGAGAATTGGGTAATTGGGGGAAGTGAGTAAGTTGGGAGTAGGCATTGTGTAGCCTGTGCCTACTCCCAACTTACTCACTTCCCCCAATTACCCAATTCTCCCCAGTTCCGACTCTGACTCCAGACTCCACTTATCATTCGGGAAAATTACCAATAAATCAAAAACAAATCAAATCAAATATTACAAGGTTAGCAAAAAGAGAAAATTAATTTCAGAACTTTTCCAAGGAATTTTGTACTGTTCTCGATTGTCTTATTCTACCATTTTTAAACGGAGTTCATATTGTTATTACCAGTTATTATTTCCAGGAGTCATGGGCCACCAATTTCATTGTCAAGTCTGACTCCGACTCCACCAGAAAACATCCCAGGCAACAATTCGACTCCTGGCTATGTCTCCAAAGCCCCAGCTGATCATAACACCCTATTATCAAGATATTTTGTAGTAAAGAGTTCCTCTCCTTTCCCAAACATAATAGATAGAACAGCTGTAATAGTGACAATATCCTGATTATCTGCAAGCTGTCTTCTTAAAGAAATATCCCTTAGAAAAGAGAAGAACAATCCTTGTGATTCATCAACTGTGATGGGCTGTTAGCATGCCTTGGAATCACAACTTTCAGATAGAGCCTCCTTCAAACTAATGTTACATTGCCTGAAAAATATAATTTATCAGTCAAATGAGACCAATCGATGTCACTGCAACAAGTGGCTTTGTAACCCAATGCAAAAATAAGAATCAGCTTACTCAAAACTTATCATTAGGCAATAACTACCGGTAAATATCTTATAAATTTTCTTCCAGGGCTTAGAACGCAATGTCATGCTGAGTAATATTTATGTATGTGAAACACACACAAAAACCCTCACAAAATGTTAAAACCCAAGTCAGATAAATCCCAGTATGAAGTCAATGGATTGGATCACCATGGCCAATCACCTCGAACCCCATGTAACTCTCCTTTACAGAGTGCATGGCATCAGAATCTCTGCGATGTTTCAGAAAGAATTATGTGTATCTTGCCATGTATATATTTTTCATTATTTGGCATGTTCACGAATTCGTGGAGGTGTAAAAACGAGCATGTACGACTTTGTGGATGTGAAAAACGCATGTATATATTTTTCATTATTTGGCATGTTCACGAATTCGTGGAAGTGTAAAAACGAGCATGTACGAATTCGTGGACATGAAAAAACGAGCATAGGTGCTCGTGTACATGTAAAAACTAACACTTGTGAATGTGCTTTATTATTCATTTGTGTATCTGCCAATACTAACATTCGTGGAAGTGCTATATAATTAGGGTTTAGTGTTAAAATTAGGTTTAGAGTTAGTTTTAGCCAAGTTTAAGGTTGCAATGTTCGTTATTACACATACAAAAATTCGTGAATAGCAATATTTCACACTTACACGAATGCTAAATTCGTGTATATGTTCGTTTTTGCAAGTTTACAAATTCGTGTACATGACAAATAGTGAAAAATATATACCTCAAAAACGAGCATAAGTGCTCGTGTACACGTAATAACTAACACTCCTGAATATGCTTTATTATTCATTCGTGGACCTGTCAATACTAACATTCATGGAGGTGTTACAGGTTTCAGTTTTAGGGTCAAAATTAGGTTTGGAGTTAGTTTTAGGAAAGTTTAGGGTTAGTATGTTTGTAATTACACCTACATAAATTCGTGAATGACAATATTTGACACATCCACGACTGTCAAATTCGTGTACATGTTCGTTTTTGCAGCTTCACAAATTCGTCCACATGCAAAATATTGAAAAATATATACCTTATCTTGCTGCAACACATCCCAAAACTATTGTATTCTTTCAAGCAATAAAACACCAACAACCAAAAACAACCACATTCAAATGGCCTGAGCTATAACGTATACCCACCGAATCAAAGTGATGACTCTATATGGAAGAAGTTATATGACCACGACACATAAGCATCTAGACTTGACAGTTACACCCTCCCTTTTGCCTTTAGCACAATAAAGGTTGTCTCATACAAGAATTCTTTTACGTCCTCATTCCATTACATCTGTTTCAAAGACATTGTGATACACAAAGGGTTTCTGCTTCTCATTCCATGATGACAGTCCTGTGAAAAGAATAGTGACAAAGTAAGATTGGAATAATTGTCATCCCTTTCTTAATCTGACAGATGAACATTTCGAGAATTTTGTGTCATTTGGGTAATAAGAACAGACAGCCAAAAAAGTACAAATGATGATTAAATCCATTCGCTAATCCCACTGGGATGAGATACTAATTTTTGCCAACAATGAGAAGCCAAGCTGCAATGACTGTATTGGGTATAAACACGGCCCAAGCCTCATTGAGCTTGATAAAACTCTGTAAGACTTGGCTTGTGGGTAGGGCCTATAAAGCAGGAAGTCAAATATTATTGCTTCTAAACAAAATGGAGTGTCTCTAGATGTAAAATAAACAGTTACAGCCACACACAGAAGCGCCACTTATAAATTTATGAAAGTTAAGGTTATGACCTCAGTAATCAATTGCGAGTCCATGCATGTATTTCTTTGACATTTTTCTTTCTTTTATATTTCTGCAATATTCATCGCATTTTTATAATGAGCAAATAAATAAATAATCAATCGATCAATCAATAACATTGCAAGAATATGCCTCATAAGAAACTTTCCAGTGCATTTCTGTAATCACATGTAGTTCATTGGCTGTAGTAAGAAAGGGAGGTTCACTCTTTGTCTCACTGAAGATGACATTACACAGAAGACAGCTAGCGCCCTACTCGCATTCCAATTTCCAGAACCGACTCCAGGGTCACCCGAATCAGTGTTTCCTGGCTCTCTATTGGTTTACTAACCTCAGAACCACACAAATGGTTGACTATCAACCCTGCCCTTTTACCAGGCATCACATTTTGATTCCATTCTCATCTTCTCCACACCCATAATATCATTAGGTCTATCTGATAATAGGTACTAAAATTCCCGTAGAGAAGAAACTTTTGTGATACTACAGATGGGAAAATGGAAACGAAGCAATTTTTGCTATTTTAGTGACATCATGTGGCTCCCATCGTGTACGTTGAATAGAATACTCAATTGTGTACCAAGAGATGGGAAGCATTATTTAGATAATTGACAAAAAACATAATATAAAAAAAATTAAAAACAGTACACAGAAAGATTTGAAAAATGATGAAAGTAAAACTAAGGATTAATAGAAACCTTCAAATTTTTGTTTCAACTGGGGTATAAAAGCTTACAAACTAATGAACTAAGAAGCTTATATAGTCTCTTGATGACAGCCAAGACCTTTGGTATAGTAATGATATTCCATTCAAGGATAATGACAGGTCTGATATCATTAAGTCAGCGAAGAAATATACTCTTTTTTCTTCTTGCAGCAAATGTTTCGTTGCCTCTGTCCAAGTGGCGGATCCCGACAGGATGTTTTAGGGGGGGCCTTGGGCATTTTTCGACATTCGCAAGCCTGCTTCGTTACACTTTTCTTTAAAAATGTATAATATAAAAATAAAATTCGCGCAACATTGTCTATTTGTCATAGAACTACTGCATTATCTTCTAGATAGATAAGATTAGATAGATAAGATTAGATCTATAGATAAGATTAGATAGATAGATAGATAGATAGATAATTAGATAAATAGACAGATTGCACTGACAGCTGTGTAATTCAAATCTATATATAGATGTTAAATTTGGATCTATTATGTTAAATTGTTGATGTTACATAACTGAGATCAATAAAACCATAGCTATTCAGAGGTGACTGTTTATTATTAGACTGTTACATAATTTGTTGATAGTTAATGAAGATTATGTAACCTTAAGTGTTGTTATTATTTCTTACCTGGTGAGCCGTTTAAGTCATTAACTTTTGTATTGACATTTGTTTTTGAATTATATCCATTTGTATTGACATTTAATTGTCAGTCTCTTCTTACAATCAGGAGGTATGGAAATAATTATTCCCAGTGTTGATACACATGTTGATTAATTTAAATCCCTGAAAAATGTCTTTGGAAGTTGTTATAAGACAAGATTGAAATTTTAAAGCTATTTTGGAAGATATTTAAGGTATTTCAATTATATACCAAACTAAACTGTGACTAAACTACTAGTTCCACTTTTATGGCAACTACGAGGGGTGTCCCAAAAGTTCTGACCAATTTTTTTGGCAGACCTTCCTATTTGAAGTAGCTGTATGAAATTTTCACAGAATCAATTTCAGGTACTTCACTATCCATTTTGAAAATATGGTACCTGTTCGAACATTTTAAATAACTTTTCTGTTGCCATGGAAACAGAAGGTCAGTGCACCCAGCGCAGCTAAATTTTTTAGGCCAAATCCAAGTGTGTAGGATTGTAAATAACCAAGGAATTTACTGTAAATATACAATGAATGATCATAAAAATATGATTTGGTAACCTAACAGTTTCTCAAAGTTTTTCATTTACATTTAAAGTCACAGTGAATCAGTTTAACCCATGTGCTGAGGCGATCACCTGGGTCCTCCAAACTGGGCTGTTCCTAAATTGTGGAATTTCAGTGTTTGTGGTGACTGCTTCATTTCTCATTATGACTATTATTTCTTTAATTTTTGAACTGGTATATATATATTTTAGTTTCACGTAAAGTTACAGAAGGCCGAATCTGGTAATTAAAGCAGATGAGATTGGGTTTTGAACCTAAGGTTCTTGAGCACTGCCTCTTGACAGCAGATTGTTTCCGCCAAACCGTCTCAAGCGCTGTTAGGCAACTGCCAGAAAAAGCCTTTGGTGATTGCCTCAGCTGATCAGGTTGAAATATACATAAATGTTTATAATCTAATGGAAGATATCTTGAAAGACTGCAAGCTTATCAGGAAATACATTTTCTTGCAATCATTTGCTTTTTTACTATAAATTAGCTGACTTTTAACATAGCTAACTTGCTGAATTTCATCTGAGAAATTGAGCTGCGTGGGGTGCACTGACCACTCGTAACCACGGTAACAGAACAGTAACTTAAACGCTTCTTACAGTCTTGATTTTTTCAAAATAGATGGTCAAATACCTGAAATTTATTCTGTGAAAATTTCATTTAGCTATTTCAAATAGAAAGGTCTGCCAAAAAAATTGGTCAGAACTTTTGGGACACCCCTCGTACAGGGACTTCCTGTTCAGGCAGTCACTGTAGACAGGAGCACCACACAGAATGAGCTGTCCTTGTGCTAAGTGAGCTTCGCTCATATTAAATCTCAGTGGTCGGGGGGGGGGGCCGGGCCCCCTAGAACCCCCCTGGATCCGCCATTGTATCCCCTTGGTTAATATAGGGCTACAAACAATCTAAATATAAAGGGCTAACTCTCTTGGCTCCATGTCTCAAGCATAACTCTATCACAATTCTCTGCACACCTATCAAACTTTGCATGTGTAACATCACTGACATTTACTTTGTTTTGCAATAGTCACTGTACTTCAACAATTCCTAATTGCTATGAAATCCACCTTCATTTTAACACCTTCTGCACCAATATTTCACCAATGTCCATAAAAGGCTTTCTGCCAAGCTCCCCAGGTGGCAACATAGGTCAGCCATTCCAGACAACACATGCAGGTGCTGCCACCACACCATGGCTCATGCATACAAATTTTATTACTTCTCCACACCAAATTTGCATCCACAAAATATACTATGTTTTCTCATTTATAATCAATTTCTTACAAATTGGCCACAACTGTCTATATAATACTGTTACCCTTTATGATTATCAGTAGCATACTGCCATTTCCACAGGCACACAACCCAGTCTAAGGGGCTCAAATATCCGCTTGCAACAGGTTTTCTAGTATTAATAGTTTATGGTTTATAGGAGCTTCCATTATACCATGTGTATTCTGCTCTACAGAATGGTGATAAAAAATACCCAAATAGTAGCATTCAAGAGGCGTTGCCCGGCATGCCCAACTCAGGACAATAACTCTATAAGGCTCAATAACAGGGGACTGAAAATGCTCCGTGTACGTTCCTCTCCATGTAATATTTGTGTGGCATTGGTTACCCACTATGGTGGTCCGAAAACACTTTCTTCTAAATTTATCTCATTTGAATTTTACTTTGTGATCTAATATAGATAGAAGTTATCGTGAAAAAATTTCAGCAAAATCAATTAATATTTAGATGTTGCACAAAGCCGATGGTTAAATTGGGATTGCCCATCAGCCGACCTCAAAATCATTGGTATTTGCAAGTCTTGCAATAACGACCAATTATTTAGATCTTGAAAATAACCTTTATTTAGTATGGCCAGGATGCCCAATCCAGTCCTGATAGGGGAAGCTTGGGAGAGTTGGGCCGCAGGGAGGGTTGGGCCACCCTGATTTTTGAGGAAACTAAAAAGTTTTTGAGAAAGCTGCAGCCACCAAAATTTTATAAAAATAAAAATCTTTCCATGGATGTAACATTTCTGGCTAATTTGCTTGTCACGGTCTTTAGAGAGAAGAAAATTCAAATTTGGATGAAAAAAGGAAAAACTGAGCCATGTTACGAGTTTTTAATTGTCTGTCAGACAACAAGGACTGAGAAAATTTTCTATGGCATGCTTGGTAGGCTTGATTATTCAGTTGCTATTAACATATTTTGGAAAATTATCAGACAACCGGTTTTGTCATAATTGGGATTTTGAGAAAAATGGTGGAATGGGGGAGAGTTGGGACAGTGCTAATACTCTCCCCACATGTGTTGCATTTACCCAGATTTATTTTTATTAAGACAGAAGATATTAAGACAGAAGAACTTGTCTAGAGCAATTTTCAACAGAGATTGGATATTTTTAGGCCTTAATAATTATTCATAGTCTAATAAAATTAGATATCAGGAAATCTAGATGGGGAGAGTTGGGCCATCAGGCCGAGGCTTAAGTCTGACAGCAAACTAGAGTTGCAAGAGGCTCAATTCAGGATTAGCGACTTCTATGACCACCACACTTCAGGTTAAAAATATTATGGCCTCAAGTGAAGCTTAACCGAACCTGATATATTGCAATGGCCCAAGTCTCCCTCCTGAATGGCCCAAGTCTCCCACTTGATGGTGAGAGTTGGGCCAATTTTTTTCCAATTTTCATGGGGCTGTAGCTCATATGTTCTTGGGCAAATATCAATGCAAACCTAAAGATATTTTTCTGAAATATTTCAAGATACAATACATGCATTAAGCATGTTTATATAATCATTATTGTTAGCAGGAGGTGCAAGAATGTAAAAAGTGGCCCAACTCTCCCAAGCTTCCCCTATTCTTTTGACTTACAAAGTTTCGTAGCAGGTCAGCATAAATATTACATAGGACAATTATCATAGATTTTTTCATTAAAACAGGCACATATTTCACTTACTACGTATAATACATAAAAAATAATCTCCATGCCAATTTTATCATTTACCAAAACAGTGCAAAAAACTATTCACTTCTGAGAAAGATCTGGGTAATTTACCAATTTTTCCTTTTGTACGAGTGAGGAATTACATTATAAACTTCAAAGGCTTTGTTCAACCTCTAAATATTAACCGATATTTTATTCATCACAATAACTTATGAAAAAACCCAAATGGGAGTAGAAGCTGAAAAACTAATAGACACAAATGACAAGAACCCAGGAGAAAGTATCTATACATCAATTAATTAGAGTGATCCCTGAGTTATGGGACCCCCTGTTGTAAGCCGCCTTGCCTTATGTGACATCCTTCCTCCCGCACTAAGTGGTATCATTAATGCATTCCCCGACGAGCGACCGCACCCCCACGAGAGACCGGTTCATGACCGCAGAAGAGGTGGTCTTGTAATACAGTATAAGTACTCTATCTGCCCAACATATTGGGGATTGAAGGTATTATGATTAATCAGCTTCATTATATGATACCAGGCACAATATTACGATACGATACGATAATAATTTATTGTCACTGTTACAAGTACAGCAAAATTTGTAGCAATAGACGATATTCAAACAAAAAATAGTGAAATTGAAATTAATTATACAAAGTTATACATATTTAAATATATATATATGTATATACAATTTATACATTTAGCAGCCTAACACTTGCAGGCACAAATGATTTACTGAGCCTTGCCGTTCTTGTGTATTGTGCTAGGAATCTCCTGCCTGATGGTAGTAACTGATAGCAATTGTACAATGGATGTTGATAATCTGATCTTATGGCTTTTGCTTTCTGCCCACTGAACTTCTCGTATAATTCTAACAATTATTTTGCATCTCGTACACCTAACCTTTTAGCATACTTGATCACTTTACACAGTTTGCTTCTAGACACCTGCGTGCAATTGCCATACCATGCTGCTATTCCAAAAGTGATAACTGATTCCACAACAGATCTATAAAAGAGTTCAACAATTGTGCTATCTACATGTAGGTTGTGCAGTTTTCTAACAAAGAACATTCTTGAGTTGGCTTTTTTATAGATGGCACTGACATTTGTTTCAAAATTTAATTTACAATCAATGATGGTACCTAAATATTTGTACTCTGCCACTCTTTCTACAATTTCATCATTTATAATTAGATCTTTTTGTACACATTGTGATCGTCTAAAATCTATGACCAATTCTTTTGTCAATAAGAACCTCCTCCAAACATGGTTATGAAGAAATCGATGCTGTTAATTATGTGTAATAACCATGAAATACACAAGCTCCTTTTCAGCCAGGCTTTTGATTTTTATGACTATATTTGTTATCACCTTATTAAGGCTAATCAAGACTCATTTACACAGCCAAGGCAACATTTTATGACATGCAGGTACTGGAACAAGACTTTATGTGGAGGAGGGAGCACTTAGTGAAGATAGTAGTTCAAAGCCGACAGGCTTTTCGCTGTTCTGGTGTTAATGTCTAATTTATTCCACAATTTAGGGCCGTAGGCCCTCAGAGAGTGTGAACCAAATTTCACCGTCCTTACTCTGGGTTCATTGAAGACCGGTCCTCTGCGACCGTTGGATCGGTAGCTAAAAACGTCCTTGAGGTAATCCGGGCCGATCCCGTGTAGGCACTTATAAATTTCTATGGCGATTGCCTTTTGTCTTTGTATATCAAGAGAGTCCATATTGGCTCTTTCAAGCAGATCGATGTAGGAACTGCTGTAGTCATTAAAGACTAACTTTAAACCTCTGTGAACAGTTCTTTCCATTTTGTCCTTAAGTTTTTTACATGAAAAATGTAGTAAAGCTGCACAGTACAAGTAGTGACAGACAATGAAACTTCTCAACAGTGACAATTTACAATCAACAGTAAGGAAATTCGCTAAGCGTTTTAACGCTAGCAGTTTGGCATTAGCCTTGGCACAAATTGTATTAATGTGTTTTGCATAGCTTAACCCTTTGTCAATAAAAATACCCAACAGTTTACTTTCATCCTGACACTCAATTACAACATTATTGACACTAATGTTACAATTATCTACTGAATTGACATTTGGGCTCAACAGCATAAACTGGAACTTGTAAAGGGGCCCATGTGCTTACATCTTCCAAAATCTTAACACGCTGAAATCTATTTGCAAGATAACTTCTAATTAAGGCTGAGGCCCCATCACTAAAATTATAACATTTGAATTTTTCAATCATCAAATCATGAGGCAGGCAATCGAATGCCTTGGAAAGGTCTGACATTATGACACCAACAAATTTTCTTTGGTCTAGAGCATTTTTCCAGAGTTCGGTTGTGTGGATTAAAACGGAGTGACATCCAAAGTGACTCCTATAGGCAGAGAGGAAGTTGGAATAGATGAGTTCAAGGTGGGGACTCATTTGCTGGGCCAAGACCTTTTCGAAGACCTTGGACGCAAATAGTAGCAGGTGTTCTGATAAAATTTAGTAGAAAGAAATAATGTTATATAATAACTGTAAGTCAAATGCTAAATTAATTGCAAAATTTCAGCAAATAATCAGTCAAATCTAATCAGTTCTTCATTGCGGTGAATAGAAAAATCTGGTTGAGTTCAAATTGCATTCATTAAAGGTGATTTTCCACGATTGCGTTAACAGTCAGATGGACCGACTCATGAAAATGAAAACATTAGACCTGTCCTGCAGCAGGCCTTATTAGATAGTATGGTCATCAGGCTATTAATTAAAATAACGTGCACAAGGCACTTTAAAGGGCATTCTGCACATCATCTAACTGCTGTGGTGTTTTGTCCTAATTGTTGACCTCTTGTTGTTTGAAAAATTCTCTGCGAGCTATAAATAAAAATTCCCACCAGAGAGGTATATATTTTTCAATATTTGGCATGTACACAAATTTGCAACTAAGTTGTGTACCTGCAAAAACGAACATATACACGAATTTGGCATTTGTGTAAGTGTGAAATATTGCAATTCACGAATATGTGTAGGTGCAAAAACGAACATTGCAACCTTAAACTTGGCTCAAACTAACTCTAAACGGCCTAAGTAGCTATTGCTACTCCTACCACTGTATAAACTGCAATAATAAAGGGCAAAAGTAGCAATAGCTACTTGAGCCCTCTAAACCTACTCTTAACACTAAACCCTAATGATATAGCACTTCCACGAATGTTAGTGTTGGCAGATACACGAATGAATAATAAAGCACATTCACGAGTGTTAGTTATTACATGTACACGAGCACCTAGCTCGTTTTTTCATGTCCACAAATTCTTACATGCTCGTTTTTACACCTCCACGAATTCGTGAACATGCCAAATAATGAAAAATATATACATGCACCAGACCTGTGAGCTCAGCTAACTTTGATGATGTTTCAATCTACTTCTGAGACGGATAAATAACTAAAATTATTTCGAAATTTAGAGAACAACCATTTTGCAAATATATCATCAATGCTGATGAAAATAACGAACCAGTGCTTAGAAATACAGTCTCCCTGACAACGGTCAAGGATTTTGGTACAGTAATGATACTCTACACAAGGATTACTACAAATTTGTTTTGATAAATAATACAAAAATGTCTCAGCTGCTTGGTCAGCAAATTTTAATCCTTAAAACGTAAATTTATATCCTGAAATTGTTGCATTGATCAGCCTATTGGGTCTTTTGAAAGATTAGAAATAGATCTTCTCTTGAAATATGAGTATTATTTCAAGTCACAAAATGCAAGGCAAGCCTGTTTTGAATGGAGGCGTTTTGGAGATATGAAGTTTCTATTAATATTGCCAATTATCTTCAGAGAGTGATTTGTTTTGTTCAAACCAAGGATCACATTTGAAGCCACAGGGTTTATCTGTCACCTATCTTTGAAAGCTTGGTACACTTGCTTCGTCTGCGATTCTAATATCAGTCTTTTTGCAAATGATAGATTTCATGTGTTATTTTGCATACTTCTTATTTCTGAAAGGATAAGAAGGTCGGGCAGTGCAATTTGAAAGATAAATGCAGAAACTGCAGCTATTCAAGTAAGCTTTGTTAAGAATGCATTTCAAAATCATTAAAATTATCATTCTCTCGGTATGCATTCTCAAAAAAGGCAGTGAGTTTTTGTAGGGACCATCTCAGATCTGTGTTACAAGTTCCAAATGATGAAAGACTTAACATTGAAGGTCCCTAACTAATGGGACAAAAATACCCAGCCTAATGCAATTTGTCATCAGTTATTGTGTACTGCAGTGGTGGACCTTCAAATTTCTGGAGGGGGCCACAGGCAAGTTGGACTTGCAGAGACATTTTCCCTATATAGCAGGAGTACCCTCCTAATTAACCTCCAATACTAGGAGGGTACTCATGCTACAGACGAGGTATCTGTGAGTACAATTTACAAATCAAGTATATATTGCCCCCTCTTGATACACAGTAGCTGCACCAGAGAGGCAGCAGCCACTCAACCATGACAATTGGGTCAACTGGTCATGGTTGGATGATTGGGTACCATCTCCAAAGCACACCTGGTGCATATCCCATAGAGATTTCCTTTAGGAAATTGGTCAAATAAAGCATATAAAGATTTGGGATCATATAATGGAAGTGTGCAAACACACTGTATGAAAACATTAGATATTCAACTTCTCACTACTCCTATGATGTTCACAAGCTTATGAAAAGTGTAATAATCCAAATAAGCAAGCAAGAACTAGTTTGTTGTTATTGAAATTTCATGTTCATGAAAAAAATGTTTATAACAACTATAATTAGGCTTGTAAAATCATGAGGTTCCATGAGTAGGTTTTGTCAAATCACAGTAGGTACATTGGAGGTATAGATGTGACTACACATACATTGGAAATCAATAGAATATTTGGCAAATAAAATATGTGTTTGAAGAAACCTCATATTTTATACAAAGGTCCCTACAATTCTTTTTTTTAAAAGAATTTCTTGTTTAGATTATATATTGAAGAGAATACCATAATTAAATTCGCCATCTATTAATTTCAGAAAATGTTCTCATATGCAAAATATAAATCATTTTGCTTGGGAAACTTACTTAAATATTTACTAAACCATATAATTTTCGACGTATATGAAGAGTTATTACACCGATTTCTACTCCAGTCACTGTTATGCACACCTACATTTTTATTTAGCAGATTGTCTCAGATCAAGAGTTATGTGCAGACCCTTTGTTGTCTGCAAATGATGCCAAGAGGATTGGAAGTAATCGGTGAACTTTTGCATCTTTTAACTGTCCAGCTCATATTCCATTAAATAAAGCTTCAGACACCTAAAAAGGATTTGCCCATGTTCTACAATTCTTTTAGAGACACAAAGTAATATCAGGAATGGTAGTTGACCTCATCTATCTAAATGTAATTTTCTGGATAATATTGCTGAATCATGTAGGGGAGGGAAGTAATCATGAAAGAATGGGACTGCAGTGAATTGTAATTTACTCGGAGAAGAGCTATTTTTTTAGTTACCGGATAATTTACATGGAGCTGGTCTGTGATCCGGTTTAAGGGTGAGCGACACAGCAGAATGCAACATAAAATTATTAATGATGAAACCGATTAATCTAAAAATGCAACATTGTTTGAAAACTGCGAAAAAATCACAAGGCACACTGATTTCGAGGCTATTCACTAACGAATATGGTAAGCCAGTCACCAGCCTTAATACAATGGGCAGCAAAATATGATTTCCAGGCAGGACCTGAGGCTCCAGTGCTTGTATTTTTAGGCTTGAGAAGATTTTTGTCAGCTCATACATGTACATTGTGTACACCAAAATATGTAGTGCAATATATCTTGATAATACACTTTCTTAGTGTATCCTTGCAAAAACTGCATATTTATTTCTTTAGAGATCAACTAACATAATACTTCGAAGATTGATGAAAAACCTTGAAATTGCTTTGCAAATAGGGCCCAAGGGCTCAGCAAACTAATGAATCATGAGGCATTTACAGTCTGTTAATGACAGTCAAGGTTTTTGGAACAGCACTGACACTCCACAAAATTGTTCTTGCAGTTCTGATTTAATTAAATCAGGGAAGAATGTACTTGTTATTGCTAAATGTTTTTCAAAATGCCTTCGTGCCTTTTGTTAACATTCATCTGCAAACCACTCTGGGTAGTTTGTTGTTAATAAGATCTTTCACAGTTGGCGTGTGTATTCTGCTCTACAACATGGTGATAAAAAAATCCAAATAGTAGCATTCAAGAGGTGTTGCCCGGTAAGCCAACCTCTGCGCAATGGCCCTTATTTGGGCTCAATAATGGGGGACAGAGAAAGCTCCTTGTTTCACTCAATGTTGTATTCGGGTAGTATATAGTCACCCAACCACCTACATGAGAAAGATACTGCACGCAGTATTTACTAACAATTTCTGGACTTGACATTCTGTAAATAACACTTATCAATTTGTCAAAGAAAGAAAAGGTTATTAAATGAATGAGATCTCAAGAATCTCTTTTTTGTCTTGTCAGATGTCAGTTCCATTTTAAAAACAAAACAAATATAATCTTTGTCATATTTGAAGCTACTTGAATACATAGAAATAGTGGATGTTACCAAAATCAAAATGAGTATCAACCATTCACATCTTGAGATAGAGCTTTCAAACATTTTTGTAATTACATGAATGCATCATCGACAAACTTAGGTACAATGGTTATTTTGTCGAAATATTAAACATTGAAGGCTGCTTTGGAATGTTGTTTCATCGACAGTGGCAAATGGAGATCATCATCCTCAAAAAGATTTTGAAATCAATACCACTTAGCGGATATTAAATTATTACTTGCATAAGGAATGGAAGTAGCTCAAATTTAGCTAAAATTACAAATGACTCATTACCTTTTTAACTTCAGAAAGGATCATCTATTCAAATAAGTGCATTATTTGGTCCACTGGAGGTCATGATAGGATGCTTAAAAAGTCTTTCATCATCTGGCAACCAATAACTTGATCAATTTGCTTCGAAAAGATAGGTCCGGAGCAAAGGACTTTTCGATGATTAAGGGCCGCGAGAATAGGGAGTCAAGACTGATGAGCCAAATTATTGACATTAGGGACACATCCACTGTCTTTCAAAATTAACTGCAAATAAATAATCATAAATTGTATGGATATACACATTGTCTATAAAGACATTGCAAGTCGTTCCATTAGTGAAACTTCAAAGCATGTGAACAACAAGAAACAAACCTCAGATCAAGTAAAGAAAACAGTCTGAGAGACAACTTCATGCAACTTGAAGACCAGTCCCAGTATAGAAAAGGATATGTCCATAGCTTTACTACACATTCTTGACTTCCGTGGTTTATTTGCATTGCAATAAAATTGTGCTGCGGCTCTCTGAACCCCTTGACAACATCAATGAAGCCATTTACTTTGTGTGTGATGTTGTTTGTGTCTCATAACATCCCTGGATTATACTCTGCTCGCAAACAACTTTGAGTATTTATGCCCATGACCAAATTTCCATGTTGTAACATGGAAATCAGCTGTAGCTTTGCTACTGCATGCTTCTTTTATGTCTCATTGTTTGCTATGACAAAGAATCTTCAACCCCGAGCCTACGCATACTTTTTTTGGCTGACTTGTGTCTTTATTTTCTTATATATACACAGGAAATAACTTTACAAAGTCTTCCAAAAATAACTTACAAATTCAATTATGCTAAATTTGTACACAGATAATTCCAACAATGCACATTTTCAAGTGTTCAATATCGAACCATCTTCAAAAGAGAGATTGAGAAAACAAGACCGTGTCAAATTGATGAAAACCACATGGAAGGCGGTAAACAATCGAGCACCTAAATACATATTAAAACATTACAAAAGACTCATCACATAACACTCTTCTGAAAGGTTCATTAAATTTTTAGCAGATAACTCAATCCTGTGGTTCATTGGAGTTTATAATGGGTTGCTTAAACAGTCTTTGATCATCAGACAATCATTAACCTGATAAATTGCTCATAAATGATATGCCCAATTCAGCGCTCTGTTTTTAATGGTTATTCGTAACGGAGACTCTGAACTTATAACATTTTTCACGATAATTAGCTTAAGATGCAATTTTGTTAAAAATGTTTTAATTACGCTATATAGATATTTCTTGTGGTTTGTAGAACAACTAGAATCGCAAGCGATAATAATAAGTCCAGCCAGTGGGTGATAAACCCAGAGCTGGACATGAGGAACACAGATGTCTTTTTAAAAACAAATGAATGTAATTGTATGTCTTTGAAAATGATATTTCAGCAGTTGAGCTAGCCAAAAAAGCACAAAGTTAAAGAAGTTTTTGTGTTGGCTGAATGATATATGTGTATATTATTGTCATATGTGACAAATTAATGTCTTTTACAATGCAGAAATAATTATGACAATAACATTTCGCTTTGTTTGTCTTGTCCTCATTGTTTATCAGGACTTTAGAGAAAAGCTGTCTCTCACTTCCAACTTCAACTAACTGTGATTCAACTCTTTGACTCCTCAATAGTCAATACAGTACAACTTGGCCTACATTGAACTCTTGCATGAATCAGACTCATTAGAGTTACAGATTTTCACGGCAAAGAAAAGCCAGGATCTGAACCCGGGAGGCAGGAACCTCACAGGTCTAAGCATCATTTATGCTTTTTCCACAACTTACCATACTGTGACTTAAGGAGAAACACTGAGGTGCTGCTTGAGTGATGGATATATATATATCATTGTTGACCAAAATTGGATGATAAATTTATTAAGTTTTTTTTATGGAGAAAAACAAGTACAATTGAGACAGCTGCGATCAATTCAAACCAGTGCCTTAACCAGCTAGGCCACCATGAAATACCATTGGATCATGAGACTCCATTGATGAAAATTTGACAAATATTATTTCACAAAACAGTCCAAGTCTCTCCAATCTGCACATAAGACTGAGAAGACAGAAGCTAATAAAATATTGGGTACCGTTATAAAAAAGAAACAAAGGAAAGAAACATTTGAGGATAAAACTAAGGAAAACAATTAAAATTTGGGAAGACAAATAGAGAAAACTTCAAGCAATCAGACAGGTGCCTTAACCAGTCAGGCCAATAGTGTTGTAGTCGAGGCTAGAACATCCGAGGCAAGAGCCCCCGAGGCCAGGGCCATGAAAATGAGGCCCAGAGGCACTGCCAGGATGAGGCCGATCTGGAGACCTCCATCACTGGCCAAAGGCCGGGCATTTGGCATCCGAGCCTTGAGAAAATATTGCCAGCCTCAAGGACGTGACCGGCACCCTTGACACCTTCATTATTGTAGGTTACCATGAAATGCCAAATCAATTATCAGTGATAGTGGGAATACGATTGTTTAGTGTAACGACACTGAACAAAGTTTTTTTCAGTGCATGAAAATAAAAAAAGTCAAGTCCATGTTTATTAAATTTTAAAATATTTCCAATTAGTCTTCAGGAACTACTGAAAAGCAATTTTACAACCAAATGAACAAATATAATATTTTGTTACGCAAAAGGTACCATACAAAATCACAACACTTTCAGTATTCATAAATACTAAGGTTTTGGAGTCGGGAGTCGGAGGTTTTTGGGTGGAGTCAGAGTCGAACTTTGATTTTCGGGTGGAATCGGAGTCTAAAATTAATTTGGTGACTCCTGACTCCTAAAATTTGTTTATATAATTTACAAAAACATGGTTACAACAATATGAAATGTATCCGAAATCTTACATGAAACTTGCTAAAGAAGTAGTCAAGTACAAATTCCTATGACTTTGTCAAAGTACTTTTTGCCCCTGTTAACCGCATAATATTTGTGTGCAAAAATGCCGATAAGCGGAATCGGGAGTCGTAATTCAGAAGACCTAAGGAGTCTGAGTCGCTCTTCAGAAAGCCAAAGGAGTCGGGAGTCTGAGTTGCTTCACTAACTGTCACATGTCACTTTTTAAAAAATATATAGTGTCACATGTCACTATCTATCGATCTATCTATCTATCTAGCTATCTCTCAATCTGTCTCTCTATCTACCTATTATCTATCATAGCGGGGCAGGTATGTAAAAAAATAGTGCATTTATACATAGAAGCATGAGACTTGGCGCTCACTTAAAAAACATCTATACAAACATATTTGGATAGGGAGCCACTTCAGATTTGGCTTAGGTGGCTACTGGCAGCCATTTTCCAAAATGGCGGTCAATTCTCCTATTTTAATGCTTTCTGTGCAGTTCCTCCAAATAGAATACACGTAAATATTGTTTTTTATTGCTTCTCTAGGTATTCAGTACATTACCATAACATTTTTTGGTAGCCTTGGTCTATTTTCAGTCTTGTTGGAGTCCTTTTTGTCAAAAATATTGATTCAAACACTGGATTTCGCGGTTACGGATGGTTACTCCAATTCTCAATAAATCTCAAAATGAATTACATATTTGAATTCCTTGTAAAAAGAGCTTTCAAATGAATGGTCGCATTAATGGGTTTCGTAAACTTGGTGCGAAAATGGAAAAAATGAAAATAAAATGAATTTTGAAGATTTTGTTGTTTCTTTAATTTTGATAAAAAATTCACGGAAACTATTGATGCGACCATTCATTTGAAAGCTCTTCTTACAAGGAATTCAAATATGTAGTCTGTTTAAAAATTAATTGAGATTCCATGAAACTATGGGAAACCGCGAAAATGATACATTTTCTTCAACATTTCTTACAAAATGAACTCTGACTACCCTAAAATTCGTCAGTTCAATCCAGAAATCAATTGATAATGTTCTTTAGATCTGTAGAAGGAATAATGAGCACTGTTTCGATACTTTGATACTATAGGCACTTCACAGAAAGCAGGAAAATGAGAAAATTAGCCGCCATTTTGGAAAATGGCTGCCATGTGTCAACCAGGTCAAATCTGAAGTGGCTCCCTATCTAAATATTTTCTTTAAGACGTTTTTGAAATGTGTGCCAAGTTGCATGCTTCTATGTATAAATGCACTATTACTCCCCTATTCATGACAAATCTGCCCCGCTATCATAGATCTATCCACCTATATGTATCTAACTGTCCTTTATGTAGTATCTATCTATTATCTATCTATTATTTCTCTATTATTTATCTATTATCTATCCATTATTTCATTATCTATCCATTATCTATCCATTATCTATCCATTATCTATCCATTATCTATCCATTATCTATCCATTATCTAGCTATCATCTATATGTTATCTATCCATCTTTCTATCCATCTAGCATCTATCTATTACTATTATCTGTCTATTATTTCTATTAGGCTATCTATCAATCTATCGATCTATCTATCTATCTATCTATCTATCCATCTATCTATCTATCTATCTATCTATCTATCTATCTATCTATCTATCTATCTATCTATCTATCTATCTATCTACCTAGCCATCTTTCTGTCTACCTATCTATCCATCTATAGCTACATATCTTCGTTTCTTTTTCCTTTTTTCCCTGTTTTTCTTCTGTATCTTAAATGCAGCACAAAGCATGAATTAAATTAAATTTATGTTTCATTGGTTAACCTTGTAAATTCAGTTTTAAGTACTTATAACTACCTATATTTTATTGACATGAAATATAAAACAGCTTGACATAAAGTATGCATGTTGAGCTGAGTTTCTGTGAATGAAGTGTGAGGTGATCTCATTGCATTGAATGCAGCAATGCTGTGGTATGGAATATAGGTGGGGCCACTTGTTCCTTGAATGAGCCCATTTGAGTGAACTGCAGAGTGTTGCACAGGACAATTTCATTAAAGTAAATCTCATTTCTAAATTGGCCAGTGACAGTAAAACTTGACATGAACATTTTGCACAGTATATCAAAGAAGGTGAAAAAGCTTATTTGGTTGAAAGTAGCTTTGTCTTCAAATGACAGTGGAATTTGAGGTAGCCCAAAAGAAACAAAAAGTAGCATGTGCATTCTCTTGATATGAAGTAAATTGCTCAACATTCCACCTCTCCTTTGGGAGAATCCTGAGGTGAAGCATGCTTAATTATTCAATTTAATGGTAAAGTTTTTAATGGTATTTTATTTTATGTTCCAGCCTGAATACGCACATGGGAAGTAGTTTTTGTGATAGACAATAAAGTAGGCTTTAATTTAAGATATAAATCAAAATTATTGAACCAGGGATAATGCTTGAATTCTTTTTTTTGTGAAGGCACCCCAAGTTAATCTTTCAGCGTCCGGCCTATTTACGGCCTAATTATTGCAGAAACAGTCAAGTAATCAATTAAAATGAGTTCTAAGCATTCAACTTCATATATACAGTTTTTAAATTTTTGAAATAGACCAATTATTAACCAATTTAGCAAAAAATTTGCTCAAATCAGATTGTGGAGTTGGAGGGGGTGAAATTGCATGCTAAATGAGATATCGCTGTCAGTATGTAAAGCACTTGAACACATATAATGAATAAGCAGATAAAAGCCTCCATCAGAGCAAAATATTGGCGAAAATATATGATGTAGTATGCAATAGAAGATGCCACACCTTTTACAAGGAACGCCTCTGGAACAAAAACATTACACATGCAAATTTAATCTACTTTATTTACAGGGATGTGATGATATCATCAATCCAAACAGATATTTAAATTACTATTAAACCAAATATCCCGAAATTGAAAATTCACCCTGCTGTAAACTTCTTTTTCAAAGAGAACTTGGCATATGCCTTATTAACGATGTATATAGCGGTCTTATAACATGAAATAGATCTAAACTGACGATTTATTTCAACTCCAAATTTTTCTGACAGACTCTGAGAACTTTAAATTTTGAAAATCAGTCAATTATTAACAAATTTAGAGCAAAAACAGCCTGAGAGTATTGAGAGTCAGTGCAAAACTTCACTGAGAATTTCTGCTGATGCACGTGTTCTTGGTGTTGTCCAAGAATTTCTTGCATAACTAGGGCCAATTTCTTTAGTTTTATCTAACGTTGATTATGTTGAGATGCATCATGCAAGAAATCACGAAAAAATAATCATTTATTACTGAGATAATGGCTTGGGACACTTTTTTCACAAATTTGACTTTTTTTTCACTCTGCGACGGACTGGATAGGGGTGTCTAAAAATGCCTCTGGAGTAGAATAGGGATAAGAACTGTCACATATTTTGACTTATTTCACATCCAGGGATGTATGAGAAGCCACTCTGACAGTTAAATCATTAATTAGAAAATATTTTAAAATTGACTATTCTCCCTAGTAAAAGTCCAAGCCAGCGGGCTGGCTGGACTTAATAAAAATGGGTTGTGGTGCATGTAGATCCTCTCCATACCTTTGAAAAGTTTCATATTGCCAGTTAACAAGACATAACCAAATACTTCAATATCATTATGACTTTGGTCAATGTGCTGCCTTAACAACGAGCACTCCAAATTCAGTATAACAAAAAAAGTTGTTATCACTAAATAATTTGCATATTGTTGATTTTTGAATGGCACTTCACATTTCTATTCATATTTAACTCAATTTTATTTGAGGAGAAGGCGTATAATTGGCACATTGTTCAGATTCTATGGCTAAATTGACAAAGCTCACTGACAAATCTGAATTGTTGCAGTGAAATAATGAGTGAATCTCAAATATTTGTTTGGCTGCATTATGAAAAGCACAATAGGACTTCATCAGCAAATTTTTAATTTAGAAATGAATAATGATAACTTTCAAACTCAAACCAACCAGTCAATTCAGAATACTTTTGTTTTAAAGTTTGTTGCATTACATCAGGCGAAATGCTCCATTTGTTCCTGGAGGATTTTGTTTTTCAAACTTACAAAACGGAGAGTCAAATGTTTTTCTGTTTCCTTATTTATTCGATAAGCCAAAGAGGAATGAAAAAAGGAAGTAAAAGACAAACCTCCCCACCATTTTGTATAAAACTATCATTAAAGGAGTGATTCTTTTACTTTGCAAATAAATCTTCAAGGACTACGAAACTAATGAACCAGTGCTACAAAATGCAATCTCCTTGATGAAGGCCAAGCATTTTGGAGCAGTAATGATACTCCACACAAGGATTATGACAGACCTGCTCGACAAATTTGAACAAAAATACCTCAGCCTTGCTGGGGCAGCAAGTTTTAATCCTTGAAATGTAAGCACAAGTCAAACAAGGATGCAGTGAAGTTTCTTGATCCAGTTTGAAAACAACATCAAGAGGCATGCAACCGATTTGCTCTTCAAACGATCCGCTATAATACCATTCATATTCTGCCATATAAAACAGAGATAAAAATATCCGGATATAGTGGAACCTGCATAATAAGAACCCCATTGTAAGTCCGACTTGTCTATTGCCACCACCTTCCTATAATCCTCCTAAACAAAATAGTATTTTTAGTACCTTCTTCCCATGACAACGGGCAAATCAACGAAAGACAGCTTCATGACCACAAAAGGGGCGGTTTTAAAACCATTTTACTTGATTTTAATCTGATTTGATTCAAAACTGAAAACCAGTGCTTTAACAACACTCCTAAAAATATAAGTGTTTTTTGAAACACCAAAAGTTTTTGCATAGAAGTTTTCCCCCGAGCCATGTGCAGCATTAGCGACAATCCGTCTGCATGGTGTTCCCACAAACCCTAATCGGAATGTTTTGGGGGCCAAACCAAAAACCAATTAAATTTTGACTCATGTATGACCTTTGTTTTAAGTGTGAATAAAATTAAACAAAATATTTACTAATTCCAGTGTAATGAGTAAATGTAGAAATTTAACACGGCCTATAACGAAGAACAAAACTGAATTAATTCAATTAATTTCGAAATTAAGTTCTTTTTACTTTATCAAATCACCATCAATACATGTTTTACACTCCCCATGCTAAACGATTTTTTTAAAACATCCAACTTGATTTGACCAGTTAGAACTTGCCATCAAACTGGTAATAAAGCATGTCAAAACTTGTTTAATTGGAGGGAAAAATCACATGTCGGCAGGAAATTTCACATTACTCTGTAAATGTGAGTTTATCGACAAAACCGAATGATTGTTCAAAACATCATAAAATGTTTTTCCAGCCATTCATATCCTTTGAATGACCCAGTAATTGGTCATTAAAAGAAGTGCTCTTCAGGATGCAAAGTTTTGCTGGCTTGCATCATCATAATAAATCTCAGAAGCTGTCTATCCGTCTGTCAGAAAAGATCCATTTCATCATCAGAGCTCTGCATTTCCCCTGAGTTAATTTATGGTAGTTTCTTGATTAGATCAAAGCAATCGTCTTTTTTCAGACTTCCTGCGTATGTTTCAGACCAGACAAATTACTTGATAGACCACTAAAGGATTATTGCCTTGAAACCTATATCAGTTACCCATTGTCAAAGACAGAGCCAATATTTGCAGGTCGTGATGCTCATAGAAAATAAAGCTTAAGGCAACAGAGGGTAGGTATTCCGGGTTTGAAAAAGGATTTTAAACTTACACAAAGTTTAGGCAGTTGATGAGTTTCGTGAAGAATATAGATCTATTAGGAGCATAAGCAATGAAAATTTTCAAAAACCAATTAGGCAGCTTGGATGGCATTCTCAATTCCTTAAAAAAGTAAACTGTTTACTTTTTACCATTGTCATATTATTCATTATGATATTTGATATCATAATTTTAAAACATTTCAACCGTTAAGATGTAATATCTTTCTTAAAAAGCTCCCATTGTTTGTAAAGCATGAGCTGCATCACTAATCACAAATTAAAGAAGAGAAAGTGGCATAGGAAAAGGATATAGTCAGAATTTAAGTAAATATTTGTATGTGAAGTGAGCAGAAAAAAATCTGAGTCATCCTTCAAATTTTACTGACAGTATGCTTATGGTAAATTAAATATTTAAAATGTCGCAGCAAAACAATGAGACGTGGCCAATGCAATTTTCAAGGGCAAGTTTTGCCATTCCTAAGAATATAACTCATTACCAACATTATAAGTAACTACTACATATAGCCTATTTCAACTTTTCAAAAGCCTTGCAGTGCTGTGAAGTAACAATTGAAGACTATATTAAAGGTAAAGGCTCAACTCAAATCAAGGCCCTAATGGTAGTTTAAATTTTTGAGAAGAGCTCTTTATACTAACCCTGAAGCTTGGTTGTTCCTTATATCAATTACCCAAGATGCCAGCAAGAGAAAGTATTGTAAACTATCTTTTTTGTAATAGTTATATTTATCACAATATATCGCTCACTAGAATTATTAAATAACACTGTATAACAGAAACAGTTATTTCTTATTGGCAGTTCCAGCTGGTTGGCCAAGCGGCTTAGGCGTCTGTATGCTCTGCTGAAAGTCTTTGCGTGCATGGGTTCGACTCCCGGTTGGGAAACCAAAATTTTCATGAGCAAAATCCCAAGTGGATCTCGTTTGGATGAGATGTAAAATTGGTGGCTCCTTGTATCAGTGTCTGTGCTGGGCAAGTTAATGATCCCTCACATGGGGTAAATGTGAAACATGTTGAGGACTCCGGATCCCTCTCCCATTTCATCAATCAACCCTCGTGAGTGCACAGAACTGGGCTCAGAGGGCTGCACTTACCATATCTATCTATCTATCTATCTATCTATTCATCTATATACATATCTATCTATCTATCTATCTATCTATCTATCTATCTATCTATCTATCTATCTATCTATCTATCTATAAAATATTCCATGAATATTGCATATTTGGTTCCAGCACTCTTTTGTTTCCTATGTCAGAATGATGGATGATATTACTTACATTTAAAGCAAACTTTAGCAACAGCGAAGGATGACTGATAACATTGAAAGAATCATCTATCCATCTTCCCTGGTGTAATCACCAACATCAAGTTGTTATCTCATTAAATCTTTAGACGGCATTGGCTTTAGTCATAATCGCAAAGACTGATTATTTTTTCAAACTTTTGAAAAGGGCCCCAGTTTCCAGGATGAAACAATAATGTGGTTTCTGGGAGTTCATAATAGAATGATAACGAAGAATTTTTAAGATCTAAGATGAGCTCTTTCTTGAAACACAACTGCTCCTTAGCATGTAGGTTCGTCACACCAGATGGCAAAATCATCAAACAACCATTCTTTTGACATGACTCCTTAACCAGGGTCTCAGTTCAGCTAAGATTTTTGTTTGCGTCATTGCATCCATACCAAATCACATTTTCATCCAACAAAAAATATTCCCGATTGAACCTTTTTTTATATCTTAACCTATAAAAAACCTACATGTAAGTATTCTTAACAGTACATTGATTCATCAAGGTAAAGGAAATCTACAGGCGAAACTTTTTCCATGTGAAACCTCATCAAAAATTTGTACAATTTCAAGAGGGGGCTCAATGCAAAACTTGACCAAAAATCATTTTTAAAATAAACGTCCGATTTTCAAAATTTAAAAACCTACATATATCAAGTAAACTCCTCCGAATTCAATGCACTTATTCATTTTGTTGTATTTGCAATATTAACTTTGCAAAAAGATTTTCGGCTCATTACGCTGGAATGATGTTTAGTTCCAGTGACCACAGCAAACCAGTGGCAGATTCATAATTTTTTTTTCGTGAGGGGGGGGGGGGTATCTTTCAGGCCTGATATCCCACGCTCTTAGATAGCACTGAATAACATGTACACTGTGCATGTAGCAATTATTATAGTTTTTCAAGTTTGCAATTTGCTTCATTCCAAAACTGTGATGTCAGAGATTAAGTTGAATTATTTTGTTTATTACAAGCACATGTTTCAGGAAACTGACAAAGTGCAGTGACACATGGATGATGTATGTTTCACTCTGCACTGTAACTGAACCAAACAGACTTCTTAGCCTCAAAGGAGAGTTGCAATTACTGACAAAAAATGTTGTTTGAAATTGTGATGACTGGTGTCCTGTGAAAAACAGCAACACATTTTGTTTGGAAAACAATGAGGTGCAACACTCAGCTTAGACATGTGTTGTTTGTTGTGGTTGTACAAAAATAGTAACATTGCCTGACAGTTTTAAATTCCTTTGTCATTAACTGCGATGTCAAACTCTGAACTGATATGTCACAGATTGAAGATTAGACCAATCACATTGACAGATACCCGATGATGTCACGGTTTAACTGCAAAACGAAGTTTTCAAAAAACACATAGCTATGAAAATTATAATAACAAACTAATAGCCAAACAGGTGGCTTTACATAATGAATTTTTTTTTTTACACATCCTTGGATATGTAATAAATTATTTTCATAAAACAAGGGGAGGGCCTTTTGAATTTTTCTAATGGTATTTATTTCATAGAAATGCCTACTTTAAGATATTTTATCCTTTTAGTGTATGCAACATACCCTCAGGTTCATGGTAAGATCGATACAGTACCCTTTTTTAAGGGTACTTTTCGTGTTTACAGGTGATGGCCAACTATAATTCTAGAAACAATGTACATGCCCATTGCCGAACAGTTCAACTATGCCGTTTTGTCAAGATTCCATTCTTTGGCTTCATCAAATAATCTTGACCTGCAAAGTTGGCAAAATCTTCATTTCCTTCCCTGGAAGCAAATTCTAGTGAGTGTCCTTGTGTTGCTTCTGATGTCCTCAAGGATGAAAGAAATTGTGTCTAGTTATTATCGTTTTCATAGCTATGTGTTTTTTTCAGAACTTCGTCTTGCAGTTAAACCGTGACATCATAGGGTATCTGTCAATGTGATTGGCCTAATCTTCAATCTGTGACATATCAGTTCAGAGTTTGACATCACAGTTAATGACAAAGGAATTTGAAACTGTCAGGCAATGTTACTATTAGTGTACAACAACAACAAACAATGCATGTCTAAGCTGAGTGTTGCACCTCATTGTTTTCCAAACAAAATGTGTTGCTGTTTTTCACAAGACACCAGTGATCACAATTTCAAACAGCTTTTTTTTGTCAGTAATTGCAACTATCCTTTGAGGTTAAGTAGTCTTGTTTTGTTCAGTTACAGTGCATAGTGAAACATACATCATCCATGTGTCACTGCACTTTGTGAGTTTTCCTGAAATCTGTGCTTGTAATAAACAAAATTATTCGACTAATCTCTGACATCATAGTTTTGGAATGAAGCAAATTGCAAATTTGAAAAACATGTAGCTATGAAAACGATAATAAACAAAATTACCCGCAAACTACAGGCCAAGAGAAGTCTTGTGCCAGTTGTGGCTGCCAGGCTTGTCAATATAAGATCTATAATGTAAATAATGATTTTGCTGTGATCATTGCATTATTGTTATAATATTTATGATTATTTTGTCTTTTCACATTGTCATGTATTTTGACATTTTCAACACCCTTCTGGGAAAATAAGGTCATAATTATTCTGGACTCGAGAGATTATGCTCTTGTTTGAAAACTTATCAAAATTATATGAATGTGCTTTCACCCCACGGGAGGGGGGATACTCACCCCGAAAGGGTGTATATAGAGGCACCACGGATGCCACTGGTTTTTTGAGCTTTTTCGACTAAAATGGTTTTGGTTTTTTGAAAATTCCGTTTAATTTGATTCTGGTTTTTGCCACCCCAACATGTTTGGTATCAGTAGAATCTGCTTGAAAGGGGGATTAACATATTGGTTTTAAAAGCATAAGGATTTAATTGGTTGCCAAAATTCTTATTGAACGATTAGAATGGTTCATGGTTTTGAATTGGATTCCGGATAAGAATGGTTCCGGTTTTCGGAATTGCCATGACACGTCCGTATGTAAAAGTTGGTTGAGTACCCCCCAACAAAGCTCATTTTTACTCACTTGTTTTCTTGGTCCATTATACCTACTTTGCAAATGTTTTATGCTACCTTTGAGATATTGGAAAGAATAGGAAAAAAAATCAAGAAGGAAGATGAACAAAAAGATACTTCTGTCAAAGGAATGTAGGAAATCATTCTTGACAATCTTGAAATCTTGACCACAAGAAAGGAAAAAACCTCGCTAAAAAGCTGATAACATTCAATTTGGTTTGACCAAATAATTATAGAGTTGGAGCTTGCCATCAAACAGGTAATAAAGCATGCCAAAATCTGCTCAATTGGTGCGAAAAATCACATGTTTTCAAGAAATTTCAGATTTCAATGTGAATTGTAGTTTATCGAAAAAAAGCCGAATGATAGTTCAGGTCACCATCAACTTGCCATCCGCTCGTATTCTATGAATTAATCACACAGTACAAAAATAATGTAGGCCTAATTGGTCCAAAATTCCTAAAATGAATTGCACGTCGTGATGCAATAATTGTTTCCAGGCATCATTATATCGGTATAAGTCAATTAACCAGGCTTAAATCAGCCCTGTAACATTATTTGTGTTCAACCTACCTTGATCAATATTTTAGATTTAGATGCAGCATTCACTCTGTCAATTAAATGGCCCTTCACATTTAGATCTTGACTGCAAAATTTGCCACTTTGCAGTCCTTTATGCCAATATCAATGACAGAGCTTTCACAAAGTAGACAGAATAATTTCAATAATCTCACATGAAAAGAGCATAATAGTGGGAAATTTGAAAAGGACTAATGCAGAGACAAAGGGACGTAATTCCAAAATTTGAAATTGCACGCCATGGGACGATTCAGCATTGGAGCGCACAAGTAGAGAGATAAATTAAAGGGTAAAACTCTAACCAGTGAATTTCTTGATGAGAAAAGACAAATTATTTACAGACCCATCGAGGATTAGTGCCTTGAATCTGAAATCAGCCAAATATTTGCTGTCGTGAGGGACATCTTAAATCAAGCTGAAGGCAACAAAGGGTAAAGACTAACAATTTAACAAAGGTATATAGCTCTTTGGGTATAAAAAGGGGATAAAAGAATAACAACCCATTTTTTTAGCTGGTGAGTGGAATGGAAAAGTAATGGAAGGGGCTATTGAACTTCAGAAAATAACATAAGTTCGAAAATGTTAACAGAAAGTTTATAAGTGTTCACTACCTGTTGTTATTTTTTCTTTCTTTCTTTCTTCATTTTCTATGAATAACTAAGTATTGGGATTCTGGAAAACTGAGTTATCCGACCTCCACTGTGAAAGTAACTATGATGTTAATATATATATATACGAAAACAAAAATGTTACCTGTCAAGATGTAACATTTTTCCAAAAAGCCAACCATTATTTGTGAAGCAGTACCAGCATCACTATTGCAAATTAAAGCAGAGGAAGTGGCAGAGAAAAGGGGAAAGCCAGAAGATTATGTAATAGGAAAAGGAAAAATAAAAATAGAAATAATGGAATCTGACATTATCTGAAGTTGCTTCTCTTTTTTCTGCAACTTCTATGGGATACCCTCCCACACTGTTTTGTCATTCTTAGTGCATTATTCCTTTTATATAACGTTGAAAGAAAAAAAATCTGAGTTATCATGCAAATTGGACTGACACTATACTCCTGGTTTCTTACCTAGGTTAAGCATGCTGCAGTAGATCATAATTGGATTTTGACAATCGTCAACAGGAAGTGAATATACAATTATTCTTTACACCAGAAATGATATTTTACAGTAAAGATAATTTTGACGATCCCGATCTAACAATATTTCCTACATTTTACATACTGCAACAGCAGCGTCACAAATATTAAACAAAAGAAGAGGAGTGGAGGTGGACTACAAGATAACAGGAAAGGAGGAAAAGAATACCAGACTAATTGAATAATTATGACAAATGACATTGTGCTGTTGCTTATTTATGCAGTATCAATTCCATTTTTTTTACTTTTTTGTGGAACAACCTCCCACATTGGTGTCTCATTCTTAGTGCATTATTCATTGTATGTAAAATTGGCTGAACAAATCTGACTCATCATGAAAATTGCATTGACAACATCCTTCCGGTTTCTTACATCTTGGTGTCTCACAAATGAATTAGACATAGCAAAAGCATGCTGCAGCAGACCATCGATGGATTTTAGCATTTTGTCAAGGGGACGAACTGCTTAAATGAGACAGGTATAACTACTTTTTTTCAACAAACTTCATACCAAATTCAACATTTATTTCTACCACATCTATGCAGTAACTCTAAATTTCTCATTGCTAGTGCTGGCAGTTATCCACAGCTAAAAAAGCGTCCATTGAAATACCAATATTGATTCCTGGCATTGTTTTCTACGTCAGAATGATGGATGGTATTCCTGATATTTAAAGCAAACTTCAGCAACAGCTAAGAATGACTGATAACATGCAAAGAATCACCCATCCATCTTCTCTGGCATAATCACCAAAATTAAGTTGTCATCTCATTAAATCTTTAGATGGTATTGGCTTTAGTCAGAATAACAAAGACTGATTATATTTTCAGACCTCTGATGAAATCATTTTCCAGGAAGAAACTATAATGTGGTTTGTAGGAGTTTGTAATAGAAAAATAACAAAGCTTTGAACCGCCAGGGATCACTATTTTCAATCAATTTCCTACAACAACAGGATGAATGATGACCTAAATTGAAAAGCAGGTTCAAATTAAACTGAAGCATTGACGTCATGGTCTAGCCACCCTTTCAGGAGGGCGGGGGAGGAGGTCAGTTTTTATTGCTCGTGGCCTTAAAAGTAAGATTATCTCAATACCTCGACCAAAGTTCAGTTGTCTGTTTTTTGGCAGGATACCGTTTCATGTTTTACCAAACAATCTTGACCTGCCATGTTGACAATATCTTGATTTCCCTCCTGGAATGTAAATGCTTGTGAGAGCTCTTGTGTTACTTGTAGTGTGCTCATGGATCACATAATTTATGCCAAGAGTTGTAGGTAAACAAATTCTTCACCCATAAACTACAGGTCAAGTGAAGCTTGTGGCTGGCAGGCTTGTCAATATTAGATCTAAAATGTGAATATACAGATGAGACATTTTGACATAACAACTGCCGGTCATTGTATTGTCACACGGACCAAAGCCCTATAGGCAGTTTGAGTTGCACTGTACGTGTCATGCATGGCACTGATATTGATATTTCAACTGACACTTTATCAACCATGAATAACAGCCAGCATTGGCAATGAGAAATTATGAGTTACTGCACAGATGTGGTAGGAATAACTGCCAGAATGATATTAAGTATAAAATATGTTGTGAAAAAGTAGTTACACTTTGTCTTATTTAAGCAATTTGTCCTCTCAGCAATATACAAAAATCTAATGATGGTCTACTGCAGCATGCAATTTTCATGATGACTCATATTTGTTCCAACTTACATGCAATGAATAATGCGCTAATAATGTGAGCTAATAAGACATAGCAATGTGGGAGACTGTTCTACTAAAAGTTTTAAGAAAAGGAATTGCTACTGCATAAGTAAACTCCCACACAATGTCATTAATTTTGTCATTTTCCATTATTTTTTGTGTTATTTCTTTCAATTCCTATTACCTTGTCGTCTTCCATGACCTTCTCTTCTTTCATCTGTTATTTGAGCAACTGATACAGTATGAAAAATAAAAGGAAATATTTTTAGATCTTGATTTTCCAAATGTATCTCCTCAGGATCATGTCAAAAATCATAAGAACATTCACATATGTGAACACTGAATAACACATTCATCAGATTAGATACATTTTAAATTTGTTTCGTTTGAACAAATCCACCAGCAACCTTTGAAACTTGAATTAAACCATAGGCGAACAAATTTTATAACAATCTGTTGATTTGGAGTCCTTCTAGACAGTAAAGAACACATAACCAAATAAACATGTAAATCCACAAATTTGACCCAAGCCTTTGGCAATCGTGTTCTGATGCGAATTTTTAAATTAATAATCTTTGTGGCTGTCGAGTATTTCAAAGTTGAAATACCATCATTATTCATCAAATCTTTGAAGGCAACAACAAACTCTTAGTTACAGTGCACACAGTCCCAATATTTTACAGAAAAAAACCTCAAGAATTCACATCCACATGTTAATTTCTTTGTCCTCCAAGTAAAGTCTGCAATCATTTTGCCATTTGGAAAGGAAACGTGCCACTCAGCTACTCGCATTGGAAGGACATTGTCTCATGGATGGATGATGATTGGGAAAGTTATCGCAAAATTGGGCCAAATGCCTTACAGAAAATGTGTTTTTCGAGTCCACATTTACATGGTAAAGTTGGATGTGTTGTTCATTGTTTCACAATGTATATGTATAATATTATGTGTGTCACATTGTGTGATAATATTACATTTTGTCCATGCTGATTTTTCAAAGTGTAAGGTAACAATTTGAAAATCAACTTGAGAACAACCTCTGACCAGTGATTATGCTCCAGTCTCCAACTTGGTTGACCTGCGACTTTTTAGGAACATTTTAGCTGGTGATTTGAGAAATTGAATTTAATCATGCATATTTTATGACTGCAAATGTAGATACGTGTTATTATCAGGAGTTTGCAGCAGCATTCTTCGTCCATTTTCAGTACAGCTATGACCTAAAATATGTACATCGACTGATGCATGACAAATATGCAGGCACAACATAGTGGGACTGATTATCTTTATTAAGGATTAAGTTTCATCACACCCCCTATTCACCTCCCTCCACATTTTAATCATCAGCAATAATTCAACACCTCCTTAGACTTTAGCATTTGACTTCTGGTCCTCAATTTGACTCCAACTCTGCCAGGCTATTCACTGGCACAGATGCCAAGACATAGAATCTTCTAATCACAGTTGATGAATTGTGAGGATTTTTCAAGATCCCAAAAGAAGCTCCCATTACGAAGACAGCTGTTGTTAAGCATGCACATTTTTCACACCAGACTGCATAAGCCATCATTCTCCCATGTGAAGGTTCAGCTTAGTAATAGATCTGCTTTTGTAGTGGAGTGGCTCCCTTATTGCAGTGCAAGTAGCTTTGCATTTCTTAAAAATACACTTTAGACGATGTCATGATGCTAGTTTAACATAAACAACTATTCTTGTTTAGTTTCTTGTCAGCATGTTATCATTCTTCATGTTATATATTGGAATCGACAATGAATTTAACCACTTTTATATACTGTCCTTGAAATTATACTTATCATCTTGGTTTTTACCTTTTGCCGCTCCGCTTTGCCGATGAGATTACAATCAAACATAATATTAATACACAAAAGTTTAATTTTTTTATGTATAATTGTATATATATGTATTAATGTGTGTCTGGCAATGATTTTTCATTCATTGTTGGCTATAGCTTTAGTAATAATCAGAAAAACTAATTATTTTATCAAAATTTAAAAAGACTGGTATTCAAGTTAGAAAAATACTATTAAAGCTCATTGGAAACGGGAAGTTTGATCCTTGACGAGATTGAAAAAATGATAGCCTACATTAGTGATCTTGCACTTGTGGAATTATTGTACTGTGTCATAAAGATGTTTGGATTTTGTACTGAGAAGATAAATTTGGTCAATCAAGATTTGAAAACACTTCCTTTTTTTTTTCTATGTACAGCATCACAAATAATAAACAAAAGAAGAGGAAGTGGAGGCGGACTACAAGATAACAGGAAAGGAGGAAAAGAATACCAGACTAATTGAATAATTATGACAAATGACATTGTGCTGTTGCTTATTTATGCAGTATCAATTCCATTTTTTTTACTTTTTTGTGGAACAACCTCCCACATTGGTATCTCATTCTAAGTGCATTATTCATTGTATTTAAAATTGGCTGAACAAATCTGACTCATCATGAAAATTGCATTGACAACATCCTTCCGGTTTCTTACATCTTGGTGTCTCACAAATGAATTAGACATAGCAAAAGCATGCTGCAGCAGACCATCGATGGATTTTAGCATTTTGTCAAGAGGGCAAATTGCTTAAATGTGACAAAGTATAAATACTTTTTTGCAATAAACTTAATACTAAATTCAACATTTATTTCTACCGCACCTATGCTGTAACTCCAAATTTCTCATTGCCAGTACTGGCAGTTATTCATAGCTGAAAAAATTTCCATTGAAAGATCAATGTCGATTCCAGGCTTTGTTTCCACTTCAGAATGATGGATGGTATTCCTGATATTTAAAGCAAACTTCAGCAACAGCTAAGAATGACTGATAACATGCAAAGAATCACCCATCCATCTTCTCTGGCATAATCACCAAAATTAAGTTGTCATCTCATTAAATCTTTAGATGGTATTGGCTTTAGTCAGAATAACAAAGACTGATTATATTTTCAGACCTCTGATGAAATCATTTTCCAGGAAGAAACTATAATGTGATTTGTGAAAGTTGGCAAAAGAAAAATAACAAAGCTTTGATCCCTGTGAGATCACCATTTTTAATCAGTTTCCTCTAACAACAAAATATCTTATTGCCTTTTTTGCGGGAGAGTGAGGGTAGCTGCATTTATAATGCTCTGGTCTTTGGGGAGCTTGGGGTTCTTCCAATAAATTTTGACGCAGATGTCTTTCCATGTCTTGGATAATTGGAGTTTTTCTTAAAATGCGTCATCATCGAAAGAGGAGCTATCGACATAACTATAGAAGGAGATAAAATACTGAGTGCTCTTTTAAAACATGCCCATGTATGTTTGTTTCACTCGCACCAGATGGCCTAAGCCACCATACTGTGACAGCTTAGCTGGAATCTTGGTTTCTCCGACATGAATAATCTTTAACGGCCCTGTATCATTCATTATGTTGTAAATCGCATATTTAATAGTTTTGGCTACTCATTTTGGGTAATGGAACAATGACACAAATTAACATAAAGAATGATGCACCTTATTACCATTTTATGTATTGCTTTCGTTCTCTTAAGTACTATGAGTGACAAATGAACATCATATCATATCGTTATATCACAAAAATCAGATCAAGCAGATAAAACGATTTCCTGTAGACGATGGCCATCTATAGCTCATGAGCTGACGTAAAGTTCTGTTGTCTGATTTTTTACTGCACACCAGTTCATGCTTCACCAAACAATCTTGACCTGCCATGTTGACAATATCTTGATTTCCCTCCTGGAATGTAAATGCTTGTGAGAGCTCTTGTGTTACTTGTAGTGTGCTCATGGATCACATAATTTATGCCAAGAGTTGTAGGTAAACAAATTATTCACCCACAAACTGCAGGTCAAGTGAAGTCTTGTGGCTCGCAGGCTTGTCAATATTAGATCTCAAATGTGAATATATAGATGACACATTAAGACATAAAAACTGCCGGTCTTGCATTGTCACACAGACCAAAGCCCCGTAGGCAGTTTGAGTTGCACTGTAAGTGTCATCCATGGCACTGATATTGACATTTCAATTGACACTTTTTCAGTCATGAATTATTCATGACTGAAAAAGTGTCAATTGAAATGTGATGAATAACTCCCAGTATGGCAATGAGAAATTATGAGTTACTGCACAGATGTGGTAGAAATAACTGTCAGAAAGATATTAAGTATAAAGCATGTTGTGAAAAAGTAGTTACACTTTGTCTTATTTAAGCAATTTGTCCTCTCAGCAATATACAAAAATCTAATGATGGTCTACTGCAGCATGCAATTTTCATGATGACTCATATTTGTTCCAACTTTACATGCAATGAATAATGCGCTAATAATGACATAGCAATGTGGGAGACTGTTCTACTAAAAGTATTAAAAAATCAAATTGCTATTGCACAAATAAGCCACCACACAATGTCATTAATTTTGTCATTTTCCATTATTTTTTGTATTATTTCTTTCCATTCCTATTACCTTGTCGTCTTCAATGACCTTCTCTTCTTTCATCTGTTATTTTGAGCAACTGATACAGTATATGTAAAATAAAAGGAGATTATTTTTAGATCTTGATTTTCCAAATGTATCTCTTCAGGATCATGTCAAAGATCATTTATAAGAACATTCACACACTGAACACTGAATATCATATTCATCAAATCATTTGAACAAATCCACCAGTCCCAATGTTTTATAGACAAAACCTCAAGAGCTGGCCACATGTTAATTCCATTGTCCTCCAAGTAATGTCATCATAGTGCCATCTTGGTAAGGAAATGTGCCACTCAGCTACTCTCATTGGAAGGACATTGTCTCATGGATGGATGATGATTGGGAAAGTTATCGCAAAATTGGGCCAAATGCCTTACAGAAAATGTGTTTTTCGAGTCCACATTTGAATGGAAAAATTGGATGTGAATTTGACATATGCTGTTCATTGTTTCAGAATGTATGTATAGTTTTATGTGTGATATTGTCAATAAACATATGTTACAGTGTGTCCATGCTGATTTTTCAAAGTGTAAGGTAACAATTTGAAAATCAACTTGAGAACAACCTCTGACCAGTGATTATGCTCCAGTCTCCAACTTGGTTGACCTGCGACTTTTTAGGAAGAGTTTAGCTGGTGATTTGAGAGATTGAATTTAATCATGCATATTTTATGACTGCAAATGTAGATAAATGTGACTATCAGGAGTTTGCAGCAGCATTCTTCGTCCATTTTCAGTACAGCTATGACCTAAAATATGTACATCGACTGATGCATGACAAATATGCAGGCACAACATAGTGGGACTGATTATCTTTATTAAGGATTAAGTTTCATCACACCCCCTATTCACCTCCCTCCACATTTTCTTCTTCAGCAATTGCTCCGTCAATATCTCCTTAGAATTTAGCATTTGACTTCTGGTCCTCAATTTGACTCCAACTCTGCCAGGCTATTCACTGGCACAGATGCCAAGACATGGAATCTTCTAATCACAGTTGATGAATTGTGAGGATTTTTCAAGATCCCAAAAGAAGCTTCCATTAGGAAGACAGCTGTTGTCAAAAGCATGCAAATTTGTCACACCAGACTGCATAGGCCATCATTCTCCCGCGTAAAAGCTCAGCTTAGCCATAGATCAGTCTTTGTACGGGAATGGCTCCCTTATTGCAGGCGAATAGCTTTGCATTTCTTAGAAATAACTTTAGTCGATTTCATGATGCTAGATAAACAGAAACAACTAGTTATAAGGAATAAGGAATAGGAATAAAATTTTATTTTACATCGACACAAAATAAAACAATAACATTAGCCAAAGGCTATTTGTCAAAAAAAAATAAACAATAAACAATATGTACAGTATGTACAAGTCATAAAATCAAACATCAGTAAAATCATAGAAGCATAAAATCATAGAGGTTCATAAAATAATAACATCAAGTTCAAGTCATCAAAACGTGCATGGAATTAAAATTTTAGATTACAGAGACTACAGCAACATATAGGACCTTCCCAAGAATGCAACAACAATTTAAATATTTTAATATCACAGACAAGCTTAAATTCAGTTGGCACATATTCCAAAAGTGAGCACCGTAGTAGGTCAGTGAATTTCTTCCGTACCGTATTGTTTTGAATCTGGGCTGTAGTAGTCTACATTTGTCTCTCATATTGTATTCAACAGTTTTTACTGCAAATAGTTCCTTCATGAAGGGGGGGTTCAGGTTGTTCAAACTCTTGAATACCTCAATGGCTATCGTTCTCAGACGTTGGACGTGCAGACTTGTGAGACCATATCTGGCAAGCAGTACAGAATAGGGAGAAGAGACATCATTGTACATTAGCCTCACAGCTGGTTCTTGAATCTTTTCCATCTTCCTCACGCTCCTCATGCTGCAAAAATGCCAGACTATTGGGCAATAATTGAAGTTAAACATTATGAATGCCTGGTAGATTGTTCTCAAATCACGCAGTTGAAAAATTCTCTTGAAACTGCGGAGGACATTAAACTGTTGCGAGGCCTTTCTACATATAATGTCAACATGTTGATCGAAAGTTAATTTGTTGTCTATTGTGATGCCCAGTAGTTTTACCGCAGTCTGACATCTGATCTCAACAACTTTTATCATGACAATCTCTGGTGTATCCTCCCTGCTGGTCATTGGCGTCATATACATCATCTGGAATTTCTGAGGATTGGCCTTCATGTAGTTGGAAGAGAACCATTCAATTGCATTCCCAGCATCTAGCGTCAGTGCTGTTGTGAGAGTTTCAATGCTTGATGCAGTGGCACTCAGAGTGTTGTCATCAGCATAGTTGGCTAGTTGACTGAGTGTTATGAAGTGAAAAATGTCATTCACGAAGATGTTGAAGATGACTGGTCCCAGACATGATCCTTGCTGGATTCCCTTAGTTATTTCACTCCATTCACTCCGACTGGTATCGACCTTCACGCGTTACTTTCTTCCACTCAGCTAACTGCCCATCAGCTTGCATGCTTCTTCACTGAGCCCATATGACCTGAGCTTGCTGATTAGAAGACCGTGTGGAACACAATCAAACGCCGTTGAGAGGTCCATCAGCAGTGCTCCCATGTTCTGCCTGTTGTCAAGGGCTTGCTTCCATGACTCCACTAAGTTCACTAGGGTAAAGTAAAGTAAAATTTTATTTAAAGTCGGTGATGAAAAATAAAACAAGCAACACAAGCTACAAAGCTTTTGACCGACAAGATAAAATCAACAATAACAAGTGGCAAAAAGATGAGATGAATTATGTACAGATGAGTTTTCAGAAAGCATTAATCATTAATAAGCCCGTTTGTGTCTTCACAATATACAATGTGGGCCCTTATTTTACAAAGAGTTCCTTAGACATAGAAGACATGTTCCACAATCACATATATTCAGACTGTTGCTTTTTATCAACGCTGACTTAAAAGAGACTATGTCCGGGCTGCACTTAATGTGAGAGGGTAGAATATTCCACAATGAGGGACCTTGATATCGAATAGATCGCTTGCCATACTGAATTGTGTTAAATTGTGGTTGAATTAAATTGTTATTATCTCTCATGTTGTACGGAGATACCTGTTTATTGAAAAATGAACTTTCAACAGGCGGCGCTAAGTTGTTCGTGACTTTGAAAACAAATTCAGCTAAGTTATACCTATGCTTAACATAGAGCATTTATCTTATTCGTTTTCAATAGAATATCATTGTATGTATTCTCATTGTCATTACAGACTAATCGTAAAGCTCTTTCATTTAATTCTTCAAATTTTCGGTCCTGTCCAATAGAGAAAGTGTTACACGCGACAGAACAATAGACAAAGTTTGATGCCATGAATGCCTGAAAAATTCTTAATCAGCCTTCATAATCAATGTGCCTACATATTCGTTGTAAAGCATTTATTTGTCTTGCTGCCTTTTTAGTTACTAGTGATACTTGATTTTGGAAATTCAACTTGCTATCAATGTGAATGCCTAGCAACTTGACATCATTTTCAGATTTAATAGTATTGCCCTGTAATTCTAATTCCATTTCAGAATTATTCCTGCTAATAAATATTGTTTGAAATTTGTTTGGGTTTGCCTTCATAAAATTTGATCTAAACCATTTTATTGCCCTCGCAGAGGCTATCTCTAGTTTATGTTTTACCACTGACAAGTCATTATGAGAGTAGGAAAGAGTGTTATCATCTGCGTAATTATAAACTTCACATAATGTGCTTTGATCTATCAAGAAGTCATTTATAAATATGTTAAAAAGCAGCGGTCCCATCAGAGAACCCTGAGGGACACCTGTCTTTAAGTTCATCCAATCAATTTTAATGTCGCCTATTTTAACAGCTTGTTTCCTATTCTTCAGATAATTCATGATAAGAGAGCATGCTTGGACTGATACACCATAGGCATGCAATTTAGCAATAAGAAGTCCATGTGGTAGGCTGTCAAATGCTTTGGAGAGATCAATAAGTACGCACCCTACATTACAGTTATCATCAAGAGCTTTTCTCCAATTTTCTATGCATTTAATAAGTACATTATTGCAGCTGTACAACTTTCGGTATGCAGAAAGGTCAATGGATAGTGCTGGCGACATGAAACTTATTAACTGGTCACACATGATTCCCTCAAATATCTTCGATGTGGAAGTTAGAACACTTAAGGGCCTATAATTTTCTTTTGCAAGTTGATCAGATTTTTTATATAAAGGGGTAACTTCTGCCTTTTTGTTACAGTTAGGAAATTTACATTTCTTTATACTTTCATTTATGATTGGTGTTAGTGACCTACTTATACTTTCTGAGCCAGTTTTCAATAATTTTGGAGAAATTTTATCGAAACCTGTTGCCTTATTCATTTGTAAGAGTTTGAGCTTACTCAAAATTGTTGATCTGTTTACGTGCTTGAAATCAAATTGTTGTTCATTGGTTACAAAGTTTTGGATTTGCTTAACACTCGGGTGATTTTTGTAGTGGTCAATGACCTGATCAGCTGACATTTGTTGCACTTTTTCGGATTCGCTAAGATCTTGTGTTACATTTATGAAAAATTCATTGAAGGTATTGCTGACATCTAACGGATTACTAATTAATGTATTATTTTCAAATAAAGTAACATTTTGGTTGTTACGTTTCACATTATTGGTCATAAAAGGCTTTACAATTTCCCAAAAGTGTTTGCCTTTATTAGCATTCTCATTACATTTCTTATCAAAATATTGCTTTAGTGAGGCTCTTTTTAGCTTATTGACAAGGTTTCTTTGCTTTTTAAATTTATCCCAGCATTCTCTATTTTTGGTTTTATGGAATTTTCTTCTAAGTGCTGCCTTGACATTTATGGATTTTCTCAAATTGTCATTCATGTATGGAAGTGGCTTGTATTTGATATTTTTTTGTTTTCTGGGAGCATTCCTATCAACTACATTTACAAGTAAGGAATTATGAAACCACAGTTGGTTGTCTACATCATCAAATATATCAGAGACATGGAAAGGAGTTGACATTAGGTCTTTTATGAAAGATTCTTCAGTAAATTTTTTAAAAGATCTGTAATGTACTGTTTTTGGTTCATTATTTGGGCATGTTAGCTTGGTTGATGCACTAATAAAATTGTGAAAATCACTGATGCCTAGCGGTAAGTTTGCAGTCTTTTTAATAGATTTTGGGTTATTTGTTAGTATAACGTCTAACAGAGTAGGGTTTTCTACACTTTTAAAGCATGTCGGCTTTTTTATCATCTGCCTGAGCACAGTGAGCCCGAACCATCTTTGGGGTTAAAAAAATGGCCCAGCATAACCATAGGTGCCATTACGTAGCTGAAGTTCAAACGAACAAGCTGATGTAAAGAGCAAAAAAATCTGTTGGGAATTCTTTAAGATATTGCTGTTTTTCAATTTCTTGTTTGTCACACTCCTTTATGCAGGCAATATTCCTTCAAACCAGGATGCAAATTAAAATTTCGAATGATAGAACATCAAAACAATATATATCACTGCCTTTTAGATAACAATTTAAATACAGAATGTCATAATTATTAGGAAAAGTCACATTTTCATGCTGTGTGTGATAAACTTCAATTGCATATTTATAAGAAGTATGTCATAAACACTATATAGCGTTGCTGACTTTACCTGTGATTTTGTGAAAGAAATAACAGAATATCTACATTAGCAAATAGTTTAAAACTAATTATCTTATAGTTTTTCTTGAAAATAAAATGGAATTTGAGTTATAGACTTATCCAGAATAGCCATATCCTTTTATCATCCCTTATGACATACATGGTATTTAAAGATATCTATGATGTATGGGTGTGTGTCTGCCTTACGCAGTTGGTGTTAAAGAAGAAATATTCAATTTGTTTCATAACTTTTTAATCGTAATTTTAGTCAGTTCTCTCTGAGTTCTGTTCACTCTAATTTCATGAATGAATAAGAATATTTTCAAGTTGGGTAAATGGATTTGATTTCAGGCAATGCACAGGGTTGCAATTTCAAATAGACATTTATTAGATATACCTGCTAGCTATTCATAATATCATGGCATATCTATTTCTTATTTCAATCCTGTACCAGTTGATCAAGTTGCAGCTAATGACAGTACACTATGCATGTTCATATACTCAAAAAGTTATGAGTATTAAAATGTATTGGAGTCAAACAGTAAGTTACAGGTCAAGTATGGTTAGATTATTTAACTATCACTTGTTGTTTGTTGTCACAAAATCGCAATAATGTTTTTCCCCTTACCTTCCTAATTGACAGGACCAGAATTATTTTTAAATACAAAAGCTATATCAAACATGTAAGCACATATGTTTTGTAATATTTCTTACTAAAGCCCATGGAATGATTGAGCATGTTAATTTTTGCAATTCTTATAAAAAAATCACGCTGTACTTGGAAATGAATGCTTGTATGAGTTTATCACACCTTCCTGATAATAGTATTTTCATTTTCAAAGAAAGGATTATTATTTCTTGTAAATGATATTTTCTATTCTTGAAACAGCTTTTGCAAAGCCAGTGCTCATTTAGAAGACTTTCCACATGACTTGTGATGCTAAAAATTGGGTGTGATAAGTCAGAAAGTTAAAAAATGTGATATCTCAAAAAATTCCCAACAGATTTTTTAGATCTTTACATCTGCTTGTTCGTCTGACCTTAAGCTACACAACGGCGCCTACGGTTATGCTGGGCCATTTTTTTAACCCCAAAGATGGTTTGGGCTCACTGTGTGAGATCAAATGTATCGCATAATTCGACCATCTGGTTTGGAGGATTTAAGAAGTTTACATTAAGGTCTCCTATTACATAGACACTATCACTTTCCAAGAGGCATTTGTTAAGCATAGTTTCTAATACATTTGTAAGGCAATTTATATTTACATTAGGAGGTTTATAGATGTGAAGGAAAATCATATTTTTATTGGATGTTTTGATTTGAATCGCTATTGTTTCAATTCCATTAATATTTAACGCAATGTCTGAACGATTTTTGTGAGGGATAGTTTCTTTAACATAACATAAGATTCCGCCTCCATTGGCATTCCTATCTCGCCTGTGCATGACAAATTGGTTTACATGGAATTGAGCACTGGGATGAGATTCATCTAATTTTGTTTCTGATAAGAATAGGATGTCTGTTAGCCCATTATTTAAAATTTCGTGTATCTCCGTGAACTTTTTAGATAGACTGTTTATGTTCAAGTGTGAGAAAATCATGTTCTTAAAGTTATTTTTTGAGAATTTTGAAAGGTCCTCATAAGGATTTTCTACGCTATCACAATTTTCTACGCTATCACAATTTTCGCTGAAGTTATTACTATTTTGCGATGAGTTTACAAACATTCCTGATTCATAATCATGCACTTCATTACTTTGACACACAATTGGACTTGTGCTGTTACATATAATATTTTTACAGTTATCAGAATAAGCGACTACGTTCTGCCTATTACATACAGTATGACAATCCAGCATATTAAAATCACAGTTGTCAGAGCACACATTCTGGTTATTACATACATTAGGACAGTCTAGCATATTAAGATCACAGTTGTCAGACACAGCGTCCCTGTATAATGTTTGGGGTTAAAAAAATTGAACAAATACGCCACTAGCGCAGTGTGTCAGAAGACAATCAAGGGAACATTTTAAGACAAAAACGAAAAAAATCTGTTGGGAATTCTTTGAGATACGACAATTTTTAAATTTTGGTTTATCATACTATAAGATTTATGGTTGTAGGAGAGCTAAACCAATTAGAAATGGTCCAAAAACCTATCAAAATTATGCAATTGACAATGGCAAACATTTCGATTTCAATCCCATAGCCATTTTTAGCAAGTATGTATTGTATATTTGAATTTAACTTATTTGTGTGTGATAAACACTGCCGGTTTTAAGTTTATACCAAAAATGGCATTTTTTCTGTGTGTAAAATTATAACACACACAAACATTTAGTGTGACTAGATTCAAAAGAAGAAGTATAACTAATGTTTTGAGATACAAAAACACTTATCCTCATTCACTATTTATATCATCATGATCATACGAGACACTGCAGTAGTGGTAGTTTTTGATAGTGCATACAGTGTACATGTATTCCTACTAGTTCTGTCACACACACGTTTCAGTTTGAGCTATTTCATTTGCTGTCTTGTCAATTTTGAAGAAATTCCGAAAAATCTAAGAGTTTGGTGATAAATCAGATAAAATGCAGAATATATCATTAAAATTTGTATAGATTGTGTCCTTTACAACTGAATTTGTCTTTTCACTATTGTGTGATCTAAAAACTGCTAAAAAGAAACCAGCTTTAACCTTTTATTCAAAGATATTTCATAGTTTTTTTCAAAAAAACCCATAAATTCCAGTAAGAGACCAAAGGAAACTGCTGACAAAATGTGCGGTTATTTGCCAACCTTAATCAATTTTGGTTCTAGGTATTGCTTTCAGAATCTTTTCTGGGAGAAAAAAAGATTATATAAATTATACATGCAACAGAACAGAGTGCGCTCCATGCATTGATTAGAAAGCTTGAAAAAATATCTGAAAAAGCGTATTTTTAGTTTAAACAGCTTAAATAAATGCCAATCTGTAGTTTCATTTATGAAAAATGACACAAATGAATTTGCTTTCAGAAGTTCTTGTGTCAGTTTATTTATTTTTATTTATTTTTTATTATTTACATAAACTTATAAAGCGCCTTATTCATAAAAAATGCTCTAGGGCGCTGTACAAACAATATAGGACATAGAATATAATTTATAAAGATAAAATCGAAGTAAATAACATTAAAGATAAAAGCAGTGTAAAGATAATTAAAATTGAAATCACAGATTATATGCTTGTTTAAAAAAGAATGTCTTTAATGACTTTTTAAAACTATAGAGTTCATGAATTGTCCTCATTTCATGTGGAAGGGAATTCCATAAAGTGGGTGCAGCCACCCTGAAGGACCTGGACCCATATGTTGTGGTTCTGAAGGATGGCACGACAAGCAAAGCTTGAGTTGAGGAACGCAGTGTGCGAGTTGGCCTATACTCCTCTAGTAAGTCATGGAGATATTGTGGTGCTAGTCCATTTAGAGCCTTGAAAGTGTGCAAGATCACCTTATACTTAGTCCTATACTCGATAGTTTGTATTCTCTATTCCTTCATGAGAAATCCCAGCCACAGAATGTTCATGTATAACAATACTTATAAATGAAATTAAGCATATAATCACAGCACACAAAAAAAGCTGTCATGCAGCCACAGAGGCGCATCCAATGTTTACCATAAAATTCGAAATTGACATTGTTTGTCACACTTAAAAATCAATTTTACATAAAAATTACATACTTCCGAAACAATTACTTTGGAAACCATGTGTGAATACTGGCCTCAACATATCACAGCCTTATCTTCACTTTTAAACCAATATACCAGGTTTTACTGATCATTAAAGCATGAAATTTGTGGTGTGATAAACCAAAATTTTAAAATTGTCATATCTCAAAGAATTCCCAACAGATTTTTTTCGTTTTTGTCTTAAAATGTTCCCTTGATTGCCTTCTGGAACACTGCGCTAGTGGCGTATTTGTTCAATTTTTTTAATCCCAAACTTTATTCAGGGACGCTGTGCAGAGCACACATTCTGGTTATTACATATATTATGACAGTCTAGCATATTAAAATCACAGTTGTCAGAGCACACATTTCGGTTAAAATCAACAGTCGCATTCAACAAGTTAAAATCGTTGTGAAAGTCATCATTTACAGTTGAAACAGTAAAACCATGGTAAATAGCATTTTTTACATAAGGCACAGCACATCGTCCGGCCAATTGTTCATGGCCAGTAACCTAGTGTGAAATGCCATGGTGCGAGTCGGGGCAGAATTTCATTTTGAGTCCACTGCCATGGCAGTTGTAACACAGCAAGCGTTGTCGATGACGACAGCTGTCAACTGTGTGGGAACGCTCTCCACAGTTGAAACAGCGGGTGTGGGAAGTACTGCACTTTTTCCGATAGGCACACATCTGTTCATTGAAATGGTCGTTGAAGTAGTCAACAAGTTGGTCAGCGATGATCGTCTCAAAAATTTTACTGAATGTTGTCAAAATGCTGACAGGTCTATAATTAGACTTCTCCATGTCGTTGTCCTTTTTGTGCACTGGAGATATTTCTGCAAATTTCATTGTCTCTGGGAAAGTCATTGTATCAAGGCTGGCATTTATTGTACTTGCCAAGGTTCCTGCAATTTCACTATGTGCACTTTTCACTGTTTTTGGTGGTATACTGTCGAACCCTGTCGCCTTCTTGGGGTTGATATTTTTCAGATATTCCTCAACCTTGATGATGGACACTTTCTTAAAGTTGAAATGTTCTGCGCCGGCATAGTTTTCCCTTATTGCTCGAACACTAGGGTGATTTTCGTGCCTCCTCATCACATTCTGTAGCCAGTCTTCTTCAGCTGTGTCAATGCGATCGTCTTCGCCGATGTCACTTGCTACGACTGCAAAAAACTTGTTAAATAGGTCGCATACTTCCTTTTGCTCTGTCACAACTTTGCCATCTTCACTGAGCATGATGTTTTGTGATGACTTGCCCTTACTCGTCATGAATGGCTTGACACATTCCCAGAAATCACTTGGTCGAGACATGTTGTTGCACTTCTGCAGGAAATAGGACCTGATGGCCTGCCTTCTCATGGTGGTTGCTTTGTTCCTCTCGGCTATGTAGGTTCCCTAAGTCAGGTGATTCCTATTTTTCAGGTATCTGTTCCTGGCCATTGATCTTCTCTACATCTGTTTTCTGAGGTTGGAGTTCATGTATGGCACTTGAGCTGTTCTGATCAATCTCTCCTTTTCAGGTGCATGTTCGTTCAACACATCAACATACAACTTGGTGGAACACCAATGTCTATCACTCACATCATCAAATGCATAACTAACGAGAAATGGTACAGTGGATACATCCTGAGCAAACTTCTTATCATCAAATTTTTTGTAAGATCTATATTTTACCATTTTAGGCTTACATGTTGGCACCTTCAACTTCGGGATACTGCAGGTCACTGAAACCACAATGTTCATTAATGCATTTCTGAAATCTGTGACTATTTACAACAATAATAGGGTCAATGAGAGTACCTTTTTCCGATTTATAACACGTTGGTTCACTTATCAGATTTGTCAGTCCATAAATGTCACATAAATTATTACTGATTAAATTTGACTCTTCCAACATGTTTATATTCACATCACCCATCAGGATTACTTCTTTCACGGTTCCATCAACCAATAGGCTCTGGTAAGTATTTGACAACATTTCAGTAAAAGTGTTATTACATGCCCTTGGATTTTTATAGGTCAAAATTAAAAACCACTATTCCTTTTTAACTTTGAAGTCTAAGACCATGCTCTCTATATGCATGTCATTTTCGGCAAATTCATAGGCAGCGTCTCTGTGGTGAGGTAGATCAGAGCGAACCCACACCAAAAGGCCACCAGATCTTCTGCTATAGTCTTTTCTATCAACCTTATATCCATCAACATGAAAGCCTGTATAGACATAGTCTTCACTCAATTTTGTTTCCGTTACACAAAGAACATCAATTAAGTTGCGTGACAAAATATCCCGGAAATAATCACGCTTTTCACCTAGGCTGTTGACATTAATATGAGCAAAGAATAAGCTTTTGCCGTGTTGATGTCTTCTGAGACTCAGCGTCTTTGTGAGCGAATCGTCTTCCATAGAGTCACAAATCTCACTACGCGAGGATACTCCACTTTGTACGGCACCATCCGTATCAAGCCCATCTGTTACCTGCGTTAGGGTGGATGGAACTTCGTTGTCTGTCAATGAGGGAAATTTATGTACGGTCTGGATTGCTGTAGTTTCACTGCCAGCACGATCTTCCTGGCCAGACCTTTACATATTGCAAACTTTGGCTTTGTGTCCAGGTGAATAGCACTTGTGACATGTGATCGTCTGTCCATGTCTGCAATTCTGTGAGACATGATTATTCTCCCCACAGAACCAGCAATGCCTTTCTTCATTGCCCTGTCTTTGCCGCCCACTTTGCCACACTTCACTCTGAATTTACCACACATTTCTTGACTGGATTCAATCCCTTCTCCTATTTTTGACCTGGTGCCAATCATTTTGCTGGTCATTGGTGGTTGAGCCCTCATAGGAATGTTACACAGTACCTCGGCCTCGCGGTCTGCAGACATTTCCATCATACTTTGGATTGACAGCCAGTTTCATGTTTCTTACTAGTCTGTTGGTACCTTTGTTGGTCAGGTGGATACCATCCGCTAGTAAGTATCCGTCATTCGCTGAACCATCACCAAGTTTGAATGTCGCATCATTGTCCATATAGCTGACCCCCTCATCTGCAGCCACTGCTACGAGTGCAGCATTCAGGGCTTCGACACGCTTCTGGATCTCACTTGAGTCGTTTCTAGGTGGGATACTTGAAACTTTAATCCGTTTGGCATCACCAACTTTGGACTTAGCAGCTGTCAAGATGTCTCTGTACCTGGAGGAGACTGCATCTGCAGCAAAATCATCACTGTTGCAATCATTTGTTCCGGCACAAATTACAGTGCTGCTAGACTTTTTATCTGCTACATCATTAAGCTTGGCAAGAATATCAGTGGTCTTGGCGCCTGTTACGGACTGCACTGCTACATTTACCAGCCTAGTGGGGTCAACGTCCTTTATCAATGAGTCTCCAATTAAAAGGGAAGGGGCGTTGTTAGAGACACTGTTTTCTTGTTTACTAATCAAGTCATTAATTTTGTCCTTCAGTGTTGCATTTTCAGTACGAAGTGCTTCACAGTCCTTTTTCACATCATCTAGGGCCTCTGCTGTCATTTTCTGCGTATCATGCAGGTTATTGAGGGAAAGGGTCAATGAGTCCACTCTCTGCAGAACTTGCATCAGCACTTTGGGCATTATCCGACAGTCTTCACAATGCCAAAAAGTGTGCTGGGTATTCTTTATTCCTGCTATGCATTCGTCATGGAACCACCTCATGCAGAAATTACATCCTGTCACAGAGAGTACTTTATTTCCTTAATTTCTTCGCTTTGCCTTCACATTTACATGAAGGTAGACAGTATTTGTTGTTGCTGTTTGCTTGATGTGTTGTTTCACTTTGACTCATTGCATTACCATCTGTGTTGTCTTTGGAACTGTCACCCATTTCAGATTAATCCTTTTGTTGTTCACACCTCGGTCTTCAATAGACTGTGGATGTTGCACTTGTCACGCCTCATGCACACAGTGAGCAGAAATAGGGGTATTTTCAATGCCAAGATCGTAGAAAACACTAAATACCTCACTTAAATTGCCAATGGTGTGTCCAGAAATGTCCGTGAATGTTCTTGTTTAGTTTCTTGTCGGAACGCTATCATTCTTCGTGATATATATTGGAATTGAAGATAAATTTAACCACTTTTATTTACTGTCCTTGAAATTATGTCTTATGTATGTATATCAACCGGGTTTTTACCTTTTATCACTCTGCTTTGCTGATGAGATACAATCAAACATAATATTAATTTACACAATTTTAATTTTTTGATGTCTCCATGTAGAAATGTGTCTGGCAATGATTTTGAGGACAAAAAATGATGTGCAACTCATGATATTTCATTGCACAGGTGCAAGGCTTCCACAGTCATTGCTTGTGTTTGCAACAGCACATTAAGATAAAGAGCCTAAGGTCAACTGTGACCCTCAAGACCCTGAATAGATTTTCTTGGATTCAAATGTAAGAGTATTGTTTTTTATTTGAAGTTTTATTGACTCTAATTTGGTCAAAATCGTTTTGTGTGAAATAGCATTATTTTAATCATGTGTTTAAACTGTTTATTGATTACCACAGTTGTGTGAGTGGACCCCAGTTTGTGAATTAGCTGCCTCAATTTCCGAGATTTGGTGGAGTTTGTTTGTAAATGAATGCAAACTAATCCTCTCAACTGCAAATATGAGCAACAAAACAGCCCTTAATATGAAAACGTTATCATTATGCAAGAATCAAGTATTTGTGTCAGGTGCAACCCTTTGAGGCCATTATCTTTTTCAGATAATCAGAAAAGCTAAGAGAATGGAGCTGGGTCAGTCCGAAGTAATGCTGGGCTCCTGGAAAACTCAAGCGAACTGAGGACTGAGCCACATTGTTTAACAATGTGTTATCATCTGAACCCAGCATCTCATCAGTCAGTGAGCTTACCTGTGTTAACCAGTGAATTTCTTGATGAGAAAAGACCAATTGCTTTACAGAACCCTAAAATATTTGCTGATTGTGAGGGACATCTTAAATCAAGCTAAAGACAACAAAGGGTGAAGACAAAGTATTTAACATTCGTATATAGCTCCTTGGGTCTAAACCAGGGATATACAAACAACAATTTTATTTACTGGTGAGTGGAATGGAGAAATTACAGAAGGAGCTATTGAATTTTAGAAAATAACATCAGTTCGAATATTTTAACAGAAAGTTTCTAAGTGTTCACTAACTGTTGTTCTTTTTTCTTTCTTTCTTCCTTTATTTTCTTTGAACAACTACTTATGATGTTTTGATATATATATAGGAAATCAAAAATGTTGACTGTCAAGATGTCAACCCTTTCTGAAAAGCCAACCACCATTAGATTTATTCTGTAAAGCAGAAAATGCGTGCATCACTAAAATAAATTAGAGAAAGTGACAGAGAAGAAAAGATAGTCAGAAAAGTAAATAATAGTAACCGAAAAATGAAAATAAAAATAATGGAATCTTGCATTATCTGAAGTTGCTTCTCCTTTTTCTGCAATTTCTATTGGATAGCCTCCAACACCATTTTATCATTCTTAGTGCATTATTCATTTAATGTGAAGTTTAAAGTAAAAAAATCTGAGTTATCATGCAAATTGCACCGACAGTATGCTTCTGGTTTATTCCATATAAATGTCCCTGAAAACAAGGAAGACATAGCTAAAGCAATAGTAAAGCATGCTGCAGTAGATCATAATTGGATTTTGACAATCGTCAACAGGAAGTGAATATACAATTATTCTTTCTACTAGAATACTGATATTACTGAGAAGGTAATTTTGACAATCCCGATCTAATAATATTTCTTGCATTTTACATTCTGCAACAGCAGCATCACAAATAATAAACAAAAGAAGAGGAAGTGGAGGCGGACTACAAGATAACAGGAAAGGAGGAAAAGAATACCAGACTAATTGAATAATTATGACAAATGACATTGTGCTGTTGCTTATTTATGCAGTTGTAATTCCTTTTTTTCTTTTTTTCTTTTTTTTTACCTTTTTTTGTGGAAAAACCGCCCACATTTGTATCTCATTCTTACTGCATTATTTATTGTATGTAAAATTGGCTTAAAAACTCTGACTCATCATGATAATTGCATTGACAATATCCGTCCGGTTTCTTACATGTTGGTGTTCCAGAAAACGATGAGACATGGAAACATGTATAACAACCTTTTTGTAACAAACTCTAGCATTTATTTCTACCACATCTGTGCAGTAATTCTTAATTTCTCATTGCCAATACTGGCAGTTATTCACATCTAAAAAAATGTCCATTGAAACTACAATATCGATGGTATTCCTGATATTTTAAGCAAACTTCAGCAACTGTTAAGAATGGCTGATAACATGCAAAGAATCGTCCATCCATCTTCTCTGGCATGATCACCAAAATAAAGTTGTCATCTCATTAAATCTTTAGATGGCATTGGCTTTAGTCATAATCACAAAGACTGATTATATTTTCAGACCTCTGATGAAATCATTTTCCAGGAAGAAACTATAATGTGGTTTGTAGGAGTTTGTAATAGAAAAATAACAAAGCTTTGATCCCTGTGAGATCACCATTTTTAATCAGTTTCCTCAGTAAATAACATAATGAATATAATCTGCATCACGCAGATTAGGTTTTGTGAGTGTAACTATTTATTTATGTATAAGCATGATCATGACATATTCATTAAGTCCTAATTACTTGTTTGGATCTTTTATGGATCTATGATTCACACTTGTCCAAGTTTACTGTGTTGTGTTGTCATTTCATTACTTTAAGTCATTAGTTATAACAACAGTTTCTGATGTTTCATTCTAACATAGAATCACAGTTTAACATTGTTTAACATTGTTTGAGTCAAGCTCCCTTTTATGTTTAAGTTGTCAAAAGCTGTGAAAGCTGTGAAAGTGTGCTTCCTCTCTTGTCAGCTGTTCATTCTAAAATTCATTATTGCACTATTAGACATTGAAGAAGACACACTAAAAGACAACCTCCAGCAGTTGCACTTGCTGTAAGTTAATTTATATTTGTTTCATATTAATTCATACTTGTACTTGTTAATATACTTTATCAACTTATTCATAATTAAACATAGGCCTACTTGTATGATTATATTGCTTTTAAAATTGCATTACTTACAACTTGTATTTATCACTTATTGTGACCTTCATGACCTCAAAGGTTACAAGGTTGTTAAATACCTTTATTTCTTATTCCATTTATGATTATTATACACACTATGCAATGGCTAGTGATGTGACATTATGATGACATTATTAGACAATTATCAGACAATACTCTCTTCTTTGTATGTAATTTGTGTGAATGTTGATTGTGTGAATGAGTATTTATATTTGTGTGTAATTGTTTCCAGATTTACCTGGCTGTAAAGTCAGTGTTGAATAAATGTGCAACTAAAACGTCACTCATCTGTCATCCTTGGAACTTTGAGTTCTACAGTAAATAGCAAGTCAACATAACAAGTCACCAGCCGTCATCCAGTTCACCAGCAACATGCCTGGTGATGCCACCAAGAAAGCCAGCAGAAGGGGTTACAAGGCCTCACTCACCCGCCAAATTAATGATGCCAAAAGAGCCGTTGCCCTGGTCAAGTCTGATGAAGTTGAGCAAAGCATCCCGAATCTGGAGAAAACGTTTGATGATTTCAACAAAGCTCACAACGAATACCATGCCGACCTCACTGATGCAAAGGAAATCGAGGACAGTGATGACTTCTATGAAAAGGTCTCTGGTAACTATGTTGACTCTATTCTGTTCTTCCGCAAGTGGTTAGACAGCAAAGCAGAGAAAGACCAAAAGCCAGTATGTGCCAAGTCAGAAGATAGTATCAGCCGTGATGAATTTCTACGTTGCATGAATATGCCTAAATTGGAGCTAGAAATGTTTAGTGGAGACCCATTGAAATATCACTGTTTCATGGCAGCATTTGAAGAACACGTTGGGGAGGCCACCACGAATCCCAGAGTAAAACTTTCAAGATTGCTCCAATTTACGTCCGGCAAAGCTAAAGATGCCATCCGTTCTTGTTCCCTAATCAAGGGTGAAAAAGGTTATGAGGAGGCAAGGGAAATCCTACGACGCAGGTTTGGGGATGACAATTTGATCATTAGTCGCATGTTGGGTGATCTGAAGTCTGGTAGGATTATCCATACATCTGAAGAGCTTCAACAGTTTGCCGATGAATTGTCCACTTGTCATGCAACTCTCTCAAGCCTGAAGAAGTTAAATGAAGTTGATACACAGTCCGCTATCCAGGAGATTGCTCGTCGACTTATTGATGACCTGAAAACAAGATGGTGGCGCATTGCTATGGATAAGAAGGAAGAAAATAATGAGTATCCTAGCTTCACTGAATTTGTCAAATTTGTGGTGAAAGAGACTGCTTACCTGACAGATCCGGTGTGGGGTTCCTTCGCATCCAAACAACAATGGCACAACTCTTCTAAGAGCACTTATGAATGCTCTCGTCCGAAGCCATCCAAGTCATCTTCATCCTCATCCTCTACTTCCTCATCCTCTACGTTCATGTTGACCGCCAAGCCCCAGCAACAGTTTCCTCCTTGTGTCCTGTGTGGTGCACCTCATCGTTTATTCGCCTGCGATACCTTCAAGCAGAAGATGAAGCCTGCCGATCGCCTTGAATTTGTCCAGTCTAAGAAGCTATGTGAGAACTGTCTTCTCTCCAATCATGCTACCTCTGATTGTAGGAGAGAGACTGTTTGTACTGTTGTGACGGATGGTGTGGAGTGCGGCGAACGCCACACTAAATTCATCCACGTGAATAAGAAGTCTCAGAAGCCAAATTTTGTTGATAAATCTGCGAAGACCAACAACGCAAGCATCGACAGTGCTCAAGCAAATGGTAATATCAGTGTTGTATTGCCTGTAGTTGAAGTGTGTGTAAATGATGAACAAATTACGTGTGCTTTGCTTGACACCGGCTCTACGATCTCATTCTGCACTCAACGTTTAATAGACTCGATAGGTGTGAAAGGTCATGATGTTAGCTATTCTCTGAGTACTTTGACTGCAAGTGACGATGTAAAACAGACAAAACTTGTTAATTTGAAACTTACTTCAAGTGATGGTGAAAGTAGCCTAGAGATGTCAAATGTGTATGTTATCAAAGATATACCTGTAAATGTGGCTACACGTGATGATGTATTTGAGTATACTCACCTGCATGACTTACCTGTACCAAAGCATTCCCATGTTGACATTCTTATTGGCCAAGACCATTCTGAAGGTCTTCTTCCCTTAGAGACTAGACAGGGGCACAAACATGAACCGTTTGCAGTTCGAACTCTGTTGGGCTGGTCGATAAATGGGCCAGTATCCAAATCCGTCAGCAAGGGTGTCGTCACAAACTTTGTAAATGTTTCTGAAGTGTGCCAAGATAATTCTATCAATGCAAAGTGTGACATTGGGAGTGAAAATGTGAAATCTAAATCTGCTACTTGTTCTAGTGATGATAAACATGTCAAATTGTGCGATGATAATGTCAAAGTTGTCAACTGTCACCTTGAGCTACCTGTCCCCTGGAAGCCTCATATCGCCTTCACCAATAATCTGCCACAAGCCATGGCCAGATTCACCTCTTCAATGAAGACTGTGGAGAAGAGTGGTCTAGAAGTCAGGTTTCACAAGCTTCAGCATGCAGTGGTGGGAGGCATCGATGCCATGTATCATCGAGTGAAAATCCCTATCTACCATAGAGATGCCCTCCACTTTCTGTGGTATGATGACACTGCTCCAAGCAGATCAGAAGCCAACCAGATGATCCAAGAAACAACCTCCTTACTCCAGAAAGGCGACTTCCCACTCACTAAGTTTGTTGAAAATGATGAGAATGTGCTGTGTGATGCACCAGGTGATGATGGATCCTCTGGAACCAAGGATCTTTCAGCAGAAGTCAACTCCCCAGGCTTTGTCAATCCTGTAATTGCCTCTGGCAGGCTGCTATTCCAAGAAGAAGTGATGCAGATGCTGGATTTGGATGATGTTGCGACCCAGGAGATTGTCACAAGGTGGGAGCAGTGGATACATGCTTTGAAGTCCTTACGTGAATTTCGGATCCCCAGATGCGTCAAGCCTCCAGAAGCTGATGATACAGTGATGCAGTTTCTTCATTTTGGTGATGTTAACCTGTCAGCCTATTGTTTGTGTACAAAAGTTCAGTGTATTAACAAATCTGGTCAAATTCTTGTGAGATTGTTAATGAGTCGATATAATGTCAGTCAGCTAAAAGTGAATTTAGAACTGCACACTGCTTTTCGTCCCGCAAGTGCTCATGAGCTGTTTCGTCAAGTCCTGAGTGTCTACACTGAAGATTTCCTGTTTTGGTCTGAGGGTGCATTGGAGAGAATCGCCTGGATCATCAACAGGATGCTCAAGGAAAGTTTGGATCCACCACCTGGATCTCCAGGCTGTCTCTGCCCCCTTGGGATCGTCACTGAAGTGTTGTTACCTGCATAATTCTTTTTTGTATTGAAGTGATATGTTTTTTGTTTTTTTTTTCAATTTTTCCCCAAAAATGTTGTATGAATCCTGTTCAGTTTTATTATTACTCACAATTATCTCTTTGATGTGTTTTGACATAAAGTCTCTCACATAGTGGTATTTCAAATATTTAAAATTTACCTTTTATAAGGTTGTATTTTTCAATTTCATTATGATACTTCATTTTTAATTCATTTAATGTGTTGATACCTTGATACAGGCCTCAAAAGGTGGGAGTATAATCTGCATCACGCAGATTAGGTTTTGTGAGTGTAACTATTTATTTATGTATAAGCATGATCATAACATATTCATTAAGTCCTAATTACTTGTTTGGATCTTTTATGGATCTATGATTCACACTTGTCCAAGTTTACTGTGTTGTGTTGTCATTTCATTACTTTAAGTCATTAGTTATAACAACAGTTTCTGATGTTTCATTCTAACATAGAATCACAGTTTAACATTGTTTAACATTGTTTGAGTCAAGCTCCCTTTTATGTTTAAGTTGTCAAAAGCTGTGAAAGCTGTGAAAGTGTGCTTCCTCTCTTGTCAGCTGTTCATTCTAAAATTCATTATTGCACTATTAGACATTGAAGAAGACACACTAAAAGACAACCTCCAGCAGTTGCACTTGCTGTAAGTTAATTTATATTTGTTTCATATTAATTCATACTTGTACTTGTTAATATACTTTATCAACTTATTCATAATTAAACATAGGCCTACTTGTATGATTATATTGCTTTTAAAATTGCATTACTTACAACTTGTATTTATCACTTATTGTGACCTTCATGACCTCAAAGGTTACAAGGTTGTTAAATACCTTTATTTCTTATTCCATTTATGATTATTATACACACTATGCAATGGCTAGTGATGTGACATTATGATGACATTATTAGACAATTATCAGACAATACTCTCTTCTTTGTATGTAATTTGTGTGAATGTTGATTGTGTGAATGAGTATTTATATTTGTGTGTAATTGTTTCCAGATTTACCTGGCTGTAAAGTCAGTGTTGAATAAATGTGCAACTGAAACGTCACTCATCTGTCATCCTTGGAACTTTGAGTTCTACAATGAATCATGACCTATTTGACGAGCTGGAGCAAACTGAACTAAGATGTTGATGTCCTGGTCTTATCGTCTTTTTAGCGGGATGGTAAGGGTAGCTTTTATTTTTTCCCTGGCCTTTGGGGATGTCGAGTTTCCTCCAAAAACTTTTAATGAAAATACGTAATTTCCATTTTCTAGTATTTCTAAACCTGTGTTAACATCAAAGGAGGAGCTATCAACATGACTATCGAATGAGAAGAAATATGGAGGGACATCCCATTCATAGCAAGAATCCTCAATGAGCTCTCTTTTAAAAGGCCATTGCTCTCTTAGAACATGCCCATGTATGTTTGTCTTACTCGCAGCAGATGGCGTAAGTCCTTATCTTTTGAATGCTCAGCCAGGGTCTTGGTTTCTCTGACATGAATTTAATACTGGTCTGTATCATTCATCATGTTTTCAAATTGAAAAATAAATGTTTTTGTTTGCTTATTGTGGCTAATTAAACAATGGCACAAGTTGTCATCGAGAACTCTGTAGCTTACCACAGACATATAATACTTCTGTTCTTTTCAGCAATGTGAGTGACAAATTAACATCATATCATGTCTTTATACAACATAGCACAACATGTTATTTATTCTACACTGGTTGTGACAAATTTCCAGTAAACTTCACGGACAAACATGGAAAAAATACATGAAAAACAAAATACAATGAAAGGTAATCTTAATTTTCTTGCAAAACATGAACTCATATCACAAAAAATAGATCATGCCCTGAGTCAAATTGCTGATTTTTGGCAGGACACCATTTCATGTTTTACCAAATAATCTTGACCTGCTATGTTGACAATATCTTGATTTCCCTGCCTAGAAGTAAATGCTTGTGAAAGCCCTTGTGCTTCTTATAGTGTTCTCTAGGGTCACATAAGTTATGCCGAGAGTTCTAGGTAAACAAATTCTCCACCCGCAAACTACAGGTCAAGTGAAGTCTTGTGGCTGGCGGGCTTGTCAATATTAGATCTTCAATGTGAATACATAGATGAGATATAATATCTACCGGTCATTGCATTGTCACATGGATCAAAGATCAAAGCAGAAGATTCACAGTTTGAGTTGCACTGAACGATACATGATCATCTTCAGCACATGACTACAATCGCCACAGAGCATAGCTGAAGCAGTAAAGCAGCAGCCATTTTGGAGTCAAAGCTAGAATTTTTAACTACCTGCTAGTGGCTGAAGCACATACTAATTATGCAAATATTAAAACTTTGGTAAGATCAGTTACAGTTTTATATGCACACAAAGTTGATTAGCTTTTCGATTCCATTTTGGTTTAGCTTATGGAGGAAATAGATCAAACTATGATTGCATAGAATGGGGATCAAAGCCCCGAAAATATTCTGCTATAACTGCCAATCAACAACATTATTGTGTTACTTTTGCAACTAATCCCTTCATCCTTCAAAAGTTTCAATATAATTATTTGTATTCAGTGACAATGACTTATTATATCTCATCCGTGGATTTAATGAGATGACAACTTAATCTTTTGGTAATTACAAAATAGGAGAGAGATAGGTGATTCTTAGAATGTGATCAGTCATTCTCAACTGTTACTTCAGTTTGCTTTAATTATCAGGAACATTACCCATCCTTCTGACATGGGAAGCAAAAAACTCCTCGAACCCAATATGTACTTTTCATAAATACTCTTCACTGATCTTGAGAAATTTCCAGTAAACTTCTCTGACAAACATGGAAATAATACATGAAGATACGAAATACAAAGAAAGTCAAAACTGAAGTCATTCAACACTGATGGAATATGGAACGAAAGTGTTCCAAAATCTTTCTTTTCTTGCAAAACATGCTCTTAAGTCATAAAAATTAGATCATGTCTGAGTCGATTAAATGATTAGCTGTTGGCGATGGCCAACTATAACTCATTCAGAGCTGACCTAGAGTTCAGTGACTGAACATCTGATTTTTGGCAGGATACCATTTCACGTGTTAAATACCAAATAATCTTGACCTGCTATGTTGGCAATGTCTTGATTCCTCCCTGGAAGCGAATGCTTGTGAAAGCCCTTGTGCTTCTTATAATGTTCGCTGGGCTCACATAAGTTATGCCAAGAGTTCCAGGTAAACAAATTCTCCACCCGCAAACTCCATGTCAAGCGCAGTCTTAAGGCTGGCAGGCTTGTCAATATTAAATCTACAATGTGAATATATGAATGAGATATAATATCTACCGGTCATTGCATTGTCACACAGACCAAAGCAAGAAATATGCAGTTTGAGTTGCACTGAACATATTATGATCATCTTCAGTACATGACTGCAATTGCCACAGAGAATAACTGAAGCAGTGAGGCATCTGTCATTTTTTAGTCAAAACCAGAATTTAACTTAACAATGGCCTATTTGCTGAAACTTATATGCAAATATACGACCTCTGGCAAGATCCATTATAGTTTCATCTGCACGCAAAGTTGATTGATGTTTCAATTTCGTTTTGACTTTGCTTTCTATTTGGAGGAAATAGAGCAAACTGTGATTGCATAGCATGGAGATCAAAGCTCAGATAACATTCTGTTATAACGCCCAATGAACCACATAAATGTATTATTTTTGCAACTAATCCTTTCATCCTTCAAAAGTTTCAATATGTAGGCCTACTCATTTTCTGCTCATAATGTCATCTGTGGATTTAATGAGATGACAATTTAATTTTGGTGATTATGCCAGAGAAGATGGATGGATGATTCTTTGCATGTTATCAGTCATTCTCAACTGTTGCTGAAGTTTGCTTTAAATATCAGGAATACCATCCATCATTCTGACATAGAAAACTAAAGCCTGTAATCGATATTGATATTTCAATGGACACTTTTTCAGCTATGAATAACTGCCTGGTAATGAAAAATTATCAGTTACTGCACAGATGTTACTATAGGAATGATTGCCATTCACATACAATGTAATCTATGTCATCCTTCATTCTGACATAGAAAACAAAAGCCTGTATCCGCACTTCTTTCAGACATCAATGACTGGCTGGACTGGCAATGAGCACAGGCCCCTGGCTTCATATATCTTTTGCAGTGCAGAGAAGCTCATGTCTACACGGTAGGACTATATATCAAACAAGGTGGCTCAGTCCTCACTTTGCCTGAGTTTTCCAGGAGCCCAGCATAACTTCAGACTGACCTGACCCAATTCTCTTATCTGAAAAAGTTGAGATAAAGGCCTAAAAGGGTTGCACCTGACACAAATTCTTGTTCATGCATAACAATGATAATGACAAAGTTTTCATATTAAAAGGGCTGTTCTGTTGCTCATATAGTCCCAGAGCTACGGGGGTTTTATTTATGTTTTTGAGGCTAAAAGGTTCAATGGGTGGGTTTTATGCAGAAAATTCTCAGGATTTCAAAAATGCAAGTCTTACAACTGTACAACTTCACAATATGCATTTGAAGTGTGGTACCTTCTTATCTCGTTTTTCAGATTATTTTGGGCCTCGGTTTCACAAAGTATGTTCCTTAATCCATTCAGAGTGAGAAAGATACATCAGAATAGACTTTCCTGGTCAATTTTGTGATGCTGATTCCAAATATGTCACTATTTTTACTCTAAATAAATTATATCACCCCCTAATTTTCATTTTAAAATGGCCGCCAATCTAAATAAAAAAGGTGAAGGGTGTTTCAATGTTGACTATTCCCGTAGGCCTCTATGAATTTCAAAATAATATTGTCAATAAGTCATGTGGAAAGTAAAAATTCTCAGGATTTCAAATATGTATAGTATGTGAACCTATCTATTCTCTTTAGCTCCCTGCATTAGTTTGAAACTATAGAAATGTCCGACGTTTTTGTGAATTTTGCAGCTGAAGTACAGAGATATACCACATTCATGCATTAAAATAGACACAATTTCACATTTGAAATTGTCTGCCTTGTTCGTTCACCTGGGAGGGGAGGGAACTATGGATGCCTTTTAAGTTTAGTTTTATAGCAGGTGGAAGTTTCCAAGATGTACTATAATATGCTGGTTCTCCATGCACACAAACTAAAAGAAGATGGTCAACAACTGCAAAAGCGTGGAAAATTATATAGCTATTCAACTATGTTCACAGTCTAAATGATTCATTGTTCAATAGTACTATTATATACATTTGCCAAATGTGGAATTGTAGCATTATTAAAATTATCTAAATGTCCTTAATAACTCAAATTTATTGTCCTACCAGCTTCGTTAATGTTAAGCAAATGGAAAAAGCACATTTTTCACATCTTTGCAAATGGAGATCACTTGATCAATCACTGGATGATTTATACTTAACCAAACAAAACAGAATGTTGGTGGATAGCCCTTGATTCCATCTTTTCCTTTGGTATCATGGTTCCAGTGTTACTAAAACTATCAACCATCAAAAAGCTAAATAAATATTGCTGTCGTTATCAAAAATCTCCAGCCATGTATTTTCAATTCCACCTATCCTAATTACAGGATACCTCCTTCCTAACAAAACGAAGTGGATGTGGATGGATAGCCCTTGGTGTCAGCTTTCATTTGGTAACTTTGTTTCCCTGTTACTACAACTCTCAACCCTCCAAAACCAAAATAACTTCTGCTCTCTTTGTCAAAAATCTCCTCGGAAACTCAAAATCCTCTCATGTATTTTCAATTCCGCAAGGTTCTCATCTCTATACAGCTCGTTCCTAACCAACCAAAATAGATATGAATGGATAGCACTTGATGTCAGCTTTCATTTGGTACCTTTGTTTCCCTGTTATTGCTACTGTGAACCTTCCAAAAGCTAAATAAATGTTGCTATCAGAATCAAAAATCTCGTCGGAAACACCAAATCCTCTCATATTTTTTCAATTCCACCTATCCTAATCCCTATATAACTCATTCCTAACCAACCAATATGGATATGGATGGATAGCACTTGATGTCAGCTTTCATTTGGTACCTTTGTTTCCCTGTTATTGGTACTGTCAACCTTCCAAAGCTAAATAAATGTTGCTATCAGAATCAAAAACCTCGTCGGAAACACAAAATTTTCCAATGTATTTTCAATTCCACAAGTCCTAATCCTATATTGCTCATTCCTAACCAACCAAAATGGATGTGGATGGATAGCACTTGATGTCAGCTTTAATTTGGTAACTTTGTTTCCCTGTTATTGGTACTGCCAACCTTCCAAAAGCTAAATAAATGTTGCTATCAGAATCAAAAATCTCCTCTGAAACAACAAATCCTCCTATGTATTTTCAAATTCACCTATCCTTATCCCTATATTACTCATTCCTTACCAACTAAAATGGATATGGATGGATAGCACTTGATGTCAGCTTTCATTTGGTACCTTTGTTTCCCTGTTATTGCTACTGTCAACCTTCCAAAGCTAAATAAATTCTGCTATCAGCGTAAAAAATCTCCTCAGAAACTCAATATCCTCCCATGTATTTTCGATTCCACAAGTTCTAGTCACTACATGACTTATTTCTAACCAACCAAAATGGATGTGGATGGATAGCCCTTGATGTCAGTTTTCATTTGGTGCCTTTGTTTCCCTGATACTACAACTTTGGATAATGTCAAATGTGAAATTGTGTCTATTTTTTGCATAAATGTGGTATTTCTCGGAACTTCAGCTGCAAAATTCACAAAAACGTCGGACATTTATACAGTTTCAAACTAATGCAGGGAGCTAAAGAGAATAGATAGGTTCACATACTATACATATTTGAAATCCTGAGAATTTTTACTTTCCACATGACTTATTGACAATATTGGTTTGAAATTCATAGAGGCCTACTGGAATAGTCAACATTGAAACACCCTTCGCCTTTTTTATATAGATTGTCGGCCATCTTTAAATGCAAATTAGGAGGTGATATAATTTATTTAGAGTAAAAATAGTCACAGATTTGGAATCAGCATCACAAAATAGATTAGGAAAGTCAATTCTAATGTATTTTTCTCACTCTGAATGGATTTAGGAACATATTTTGTGAGACCGAGGCGCAAAATAATCTGAAAAACGAGATAAGGAGGTACCCTACTTAAAATGAATGTTGTGAAGTAGTGCCTACCTTTACAGTTGTAAGACTTGCATTTTTGAAATCCTGAGAATTTTCTGCATAAAACCCACCCATTGAACCTTTTAGCCTCAAAAACATAAATAAAACCCCCGTAGCTCTGGGGCTAATACTTGCAGTTAAGAGGATTAGTTTGCATGCAGCTACATGTACAAGCAAACTCCAGCAATCATGCACATTAGGGAAGCCAATTCACAAACTGTGGTCACTCAAAAAACAGTGGTAATCAATATACACAGTATTGAAATACTGCTACTTCACACAAAAAGATTATGATCATTTAGAGCTATTAAACTTCAAACAGAAAACAATGTCTTACATTTAAATCCAAGAAAATCCATTCAGGACCTTCAGGGTCAAAGGTGACCTTGGGCTTCTGATAAGATCAGAAAGAACAATGACTTTCTGTTGAGTGCAGCACCTTTATGATATGATGTCTAATCCAAATTGTTTTATCTTAACATGCTGTTGCAAATACAAACAATAACTGTGGAAGCCTAGCACCTGTGCAATGAGATATCATGAGTTACTGCATATAGTATTATGTCTTCAAAATCATTGCCAGACACACATTTCTACGTATACATCAAAAAATTAAAATTGTGTAAATTAATATTATGTTTGATCGTAATCTCATCAGAAAAGCAGAGTGGCGAAAATGTAAAAGCCAGGTTTACATGCACAAGATATCATTTCAAGGAAAGTATACAAAATTAAAAGTGGTTAAATTCATCATCGATTCCACTATATAACATGAAGAATAGGGTGTCCCAGAAAAAAATAATGTCCTGCGATTTTATCGCATACCCCCTCAAATTGTGCTATCACCCAAAAAAAGAACCTGTGCCAAACTTTAGAAGATTTGAACATCATTAACCTGGCCCTCAAGAGCCTTGAAAATTGGGCGTTTTTGATAATTTTGGCGATTTTGCGTCGTTTTTCACTATTTACACATGGGTTGTTAACAGAGTTACCATGATTGGATCAAGTAAATATAATGTTAAAAGTCAACTACAATATAGACAGATCAACTTATTTGAAAAAAATGCCAAACTATGTTGGCTTTACATCTCAAAAGAGGAACTGTTTTTGGATCAAAATTGCTTAATTTTCCTATTATTTGTCATTGCTACATAACATAAGAGTAATCAAGGAAATGACATTTGCTTTCAGACTCTATCTATCTGGAAGGTTTGGGGCAGTGGACAAGTACAACAGAATGGTAGCTTCTGTTGAAAATTACATTTTTAGAAATTTCTCTAAAGTTCAAAGTTACAATTCCATCTCACATCACTCGGTAACAGGGGAATGAATGTGTCACTAGTGTCATTTGCATCCAACTTCAATAAGTTACTTACAAATGTGTGTTGCAAACCTGGCATAATATAGTGATTAGCATAACTTGTGACTGGCTAATATTACAGCATACAGCAACTCATAAAAAGGAATTACTAAGTAATGAATGAAAGTAATCAATCTCATATTGTATATATATCTTATGATTACGGTATCAGCTTAAATCTTTTCAGTGAAGGCACTACTTTTGTTTCCTTAAACTTACTTCACAGACCAGATGGCTAATAAAAACGTTTCAATGGCAGGAAAGCCCCTGTCAGAGATTGAGGCTTCAAGATAAGATCAGTTAATCTCTCCAAATTCCACATGTCACCAATGTAGCCAAGCGCCAATGAGCCATTTACTGGTTGCTACTATATAAGTTCTAAATAATTAATTAATTATATTCCAAAGATTTTAAAAAGGAATACTGTTGACTTTTGTAGGTTTACTATGCTGTGAAGCAAAACCTTTTCTCATCCATGATGGCTACATCAAATTCCAGAATTAAGAGTTACGGACTCGGATATTATGGAAAATGTGTATTGAGTATTCACAGATTTTGTAGTGAAATGGTGTTATAAGTAAACAGTAATGATGATGCCATTAAAGTTATGAATTCCTCCGTATATATATTTGGCAGTATGGCATCCTCCCCACATGACTTGGGATGATGGCTGTATGGTGGAATGTCTTTCTGTATCAGCTTGGTGCATGATGCAGTATGGCTCTCACACTTAACCAATTTATCGCTGTTGATTAAAGTTTTGTTAGAAATTAATTGCAGTTGCAAAATGGGTTGCTTCCATATCTGTACCTGAAAGACAAATGGATTGCAACTGGTTTGGTATCTTGGTTTGGTCAGTTGGATTAGTTAAACCTAATTGAATCAGATCAGAGATAAAGATGTGTCAATTGCCAATTGCAACAAGCAATGAACAATGTGGCATATGAGTTTCATGCAGTTGTGTCTTCATGGGACCAATGAAGAAATAAAGATTTCACATGACCTCATGAATGCTTGGCAACCTTCCACCACTATTAACTTGTATTGGATGTATGTCACACCAGTTCTCTCTGGTTCTGTTGGTCATATTAGCTTCAGAAATCTTACGCGATGTGCTGGCACTTCAGCATCAGTACTCGTTAGCCTACCACAAGCAAATTAGGTCTTCAATTTGCAGAAGTTATGAGTACAGATTCTTTAAAAATGTTGAGGGAGCTTCAATGATTAAATTGTAATGTAACTATGATTGAATACCTGCAGGTTAAATTTTACCACTGAAGTTGAAGGCCCCTGTTGGATCTCAGTGCCCGTAATTGACAGCTCACTTTTTGGTGAAAATATAAAAAACTTCAAATTTTCTGCTGACTGCCTCAATGGGAATTCTCTAATCTAACCCTATGATTTGATACTTGGTTGCTTAATGATGAGCTTACATATTGAATTGAGTTGATTACATGGATATAATTCCATAGTCCCTTAATTTGAAAACACTGAAAAAAGACGCAAAATCGCCAAATTTGTCAAAAACATCATATTTTCAAGGCCCTGTAGAGATGTAAAGCCAACATAGTTTGGCATTTTTTTCAAACAAAGTTGAACTGTCTATATTATAGTTGACTTTTAACATTATATTTACTTGATCCAATCATGGTAAGTCTGTTAATATCCCATGTGTAAACGGTGAAAAATGACACAAAATCGCCAAATTTATCAAAAACGCCCAATTTTCAAGGCTCTTGAGGGCCAGGTTAATGATGTTCAAATCTTCTAAAATTTGGCACAGGTTCTTTTTTTGGGTGATAGCACAATTTGAGGGGGTATGCGATAAAATTGCAGGACATTATTTTTTTTTGGGACACCCTAATGAAGAATGATAACCTTCTGACAAAAACATAAACAAGAACAGCTGTTTCTGTTAATCTAGCATCATGACATCGACCAAAGTGTGTTTTTAAGAAAATCTATTCTCGCTGCAATAGAGGAATGTGAATAAGTGATGTGATGAACTTGAATTCTCAGAAAAGAGAATCAGTCCATCTGTATTGTGCCTGCATATTTGTCAAGCATCAGTCGATGTAGGTCATAGTTGTACTGAAAATGGAAGAAGAATTCTGCTGCAAACTCCTGATAGCCACAAGTATCTACATTTGCAGTCAGAAAATGTGCATTATTACCCTAAATCTCTCAAATCACCAGCTAAGATGTTCCTAAAAAGTCTCAGATCAACCAAGATGAGGACTGGAGCATAGTCACTGGTCTCAGGTCGATTGTCAAATTGTTACACTACCAACATTGACACTTTGAAAAATCTGTATGGACAAATTGTAACTTAGTATGTTCATGGACAATATCATCATGCAAAATATTATACATAGACTTTATGCAACACAAATATTGTTAATGCAAAAATTCCCTTCAGAACATAATTGCCAAAGTCTTTGGTCAAATTTGTGGATTTTCATGTTGAGTTAGTTATACGTTCTTTACTGTCTAGAAGGACTCCAAATCAACAGATTGTTATAAAATGTGTTTGTCCATAGATTAATTCAATTTTTGAAGATTGCTGGTGGATTTGTTCAATTGAAACAAATTTAAAATGTATCTAATCTGATGAATGTGTTATTCAATGTTCACATATGTGAATGTTCTTATGATTTTTGACATGTCAATTAGGAGAAACATTCCGACAATCTAGATCTAAAAATATTTTCTTTTATTTTACGTAATGTATCAGTTGCATCACAAACAACATACTTTATACTTATATTAATATCTTTCTGGCAATTATTTCTACTACATCTGTGCAGTAACTCATAATTTCTCATTGCCAATGCTGGCCGTTATTCACTGCTAAAAAGTATATATTGGAATATTAATATCGATTTCAGGCTTTGTTTTCTGAGTCAGAATGATGGATGGTATTCCAGATATTTAAAGCAAACTTCAGCAACAGCTAAGAATGACTGATAACATGCAAAGAATCACCCATCCATCTTCTCTGGCATAATCACCAAAATTAAGTTGTCATCTCATTAAATCTTTAGATGGTATTGGCTTTAGTCAGAATAACAAAGACTGATTATATTTTCAGACCTCTGATGAAATCATTTTCCAGGAAGAAACTATAATGTGGTTTGTAGGAGTTTGTAATAGAAAAATAACAAAGCTTTGATCCCTGTGAGATCACCATTTTTAATCAGTTTCCTCCAACCAGGGGTGCCAGAACAGGGGGGGGGAGGGGGGGGGGCAATTGCCGCTCCTGCCCTTGTCCAAGGGGGGCAAGGGTGCCCTTTAGATCTTGAAGAAAAAAAACATTATAAAGCCTTATTTTACTAGTATTAGGCACAAATTAGTAAGTATTAGTTAGTATATTTTAAAAATTATAGTGATTCTATATTTGAATTTTGTCACGCGAATTTGGCTCGGATATGATTTGCCCTCTTTTATCTGACCGCCCCGGCCACCCGCGATTCCTTCCGGCACCCCTGCCTTCAACAAATCAATAAATCAAGATCGATTGAAATGCTGGAGCAAATAGAATTAACATGTTATGTCTTGGTATCATTGCCTTTTTAGCGGCAGGATGAGGGTAGCTCAGGTTTATAATGCCCTGGCCTTTGGGGAGGTTGGGGTTCTTCCAAGACATTTTGACAATGATGTCTTACTGCGTTCTAGATATTCCAAACTCTCATTAAGGGCAAAAGAGGAGCTATCAACATAACTATTGAAGGAGAAGAGATACCGAGGGACGTAGCAAGAATCCTCAATGAGCTATCTTTTATAAGGCCATTGCTCTTTAAAAACACACCCATGTAGGTTTTTCTCACTCGCACCAGATGCCGTAAGTCCCCATCTTTTGAGATGGTTTCTGTGACATGAATTTAGTACATGTATTGCTCTGTATCATTTATCATGTTTTCAAATTGAAAATTAATGTTTTTGGCTGCTTATTGTGGGTAATAGAACAATGGCACAAGTTGTGTGTAGTTTACATACAGTGTACAGCATAACACAATATTATATGTTATTTATTCTACACTGGTTGTGACAAATTTCCAGTAAACTTCACGGACAAACATGGAAAAAATACATGAAAAACAAAATACAATGAAAGGTAATCTGACTTTTCTTGCAAAACATGCTCTTACACTGTATATCATGTCCGAGTCGAATGAATGATTTGCAGTAGGCAATGGCCATCTATAACTCATGCACTGACCCTGAGTCAAATTGCCTGACTTTTGGCAGGATACCATTTCATGTTTTACCAAATAATCTTGACCTGCTATGTTGACAATATCTTGATTTCCCTCCCTGGAAGTAAATGCTCTAGGGTCACATAATTTATGCCAAGAGTTCTCGGTAAACAAATTCTGTACCCGCAAATTGCAGGTCAAGTGAAGTCTTGTGGCTGGCAGGCTTGTCAGTATTAGATCTATGTAGATGAGATATAATATCTACCGGTCATTGCATTGTCACACGGACCAAAGCAAAAGATACGCAGTTGGAGATGCACTGAACGAATCATAATCATCTTCAGTACATGACTACAATCACCACGGAGTATAACTGAAGCAGTAAAGCAGCAGCCATTTCGGAGTCAAAGCAAGAATTTTTAACTACCTGCTAGTGGCTGAATCACATAATTATAATGCAAATATTAAACCTCTATTAAGATCAGTTACAGTTTATCTGCTCGCAAATTTGATTAACTTTTCAATTCGATTTTGGTATAGCTTTTGGAGGAAATAGATCAAACTATGATTGCATATAATGGGGATCAAAGCTCCGAAACATTCTGCTATAACTTCCAATCAACAACATTATTGTATTACTTTGGCAACTGATCCCTTCATCCTTCAAAAGTTTCAATATAATTATTTGTCTTCAGTGACAATGACTTATTATAGGTAAATCTCATCCGTGGATTTAATGAGATGACAACTTAATCTTTTGGTAATTATAAAATAGGAGAGAGATGGGAGATTCTTCGAATGTTATCAGTCATTCTCAACTGTTGCTTCAGTTTGCTTCAATTATCACCCATCCTTCTGACATAGGAAGCAAAAAACTCCTCGAACCCAATATGTACTTTTCATAAATACTCTTCACTGATCTTGAGAAATTTCCAGTAAACTTCTCTGACAAACATGGAAATAATACATGAAGATACGAAATACAAAGAAAGTCAAAACTGGAGTCATTCAACACTGATGGAATATGGAACGAAAGTGTTCCAGAATCTTTCTTTTCTTGCAAAACATGCTCTTATGTCACAAAAATTAGATCATGTCTGAGTCGATTAAATGATTTGCTGTTGGCGATGGCCAACTATAACTCATTCAGAGCTGACCTAGAGTTCAGTGACTGAACATCTGATTTTTGGCAGGATACCACTTCACGTTTTACCAAATAATCTTGACCTGCTATGTTGGCAATGTCTTGATTCCTCCCTGGAAGTAAATGCTTGTGAAAGCCCTTGTGCTTCTTATAGTGTTCTCTGGGCTCACATAAGTTATGCCAAGGGTTCTAGGTAAACACAGTCTCCACCCGCAAACTCCATGTCAAGCGCAGTCTTAAGGCTGGCAGGCTTGTCAATATTAAATCTACAATGTGAATATATTAATGAGATATAATATCTACCGGTCATTGCATTGTCACACAGACCAAAGCAAGAAATATGCAGTTTGAGTTGCAGTGAACATATTATGATCATCTTCAGTACATGACTGCAATTGCCACAAAGAATAACTGAAGTTGTGAAGCAGCTGTCATTTCAGAATCAAAATAACCAGAAATTGTAACTACTGGCTAGTAGCTTAAACTTATAAATTATGCAAATATATAGATCTCTGGTAAGACCTATTACTGTTTCATCTGCATGCAAAGTTCATTGTAACGTTTCCATTCCATTTTAAATTAGCTTTTGGAGGAAGTCAATCAAACTGTGATTGTATAGTTTTTGGATCAAAGCTCCGACAATATTCGGTTATAATTCCAATGAGCCATATGATTGTATTATTTTTGCAACTGATCCTTTCATCCTTCAAAAGTTTCAATATGTTGGCCTACTCATTTTCTGATCATAATGTCATCTTTGGATTTAATGAGATGACAATTTAATTTTGGTGATTATGCCAGAGAAGATGGATGGGTGATTCTTTGCATGTTATCAGTCATTCTTAGCTGTTGCTGAAGTTTGCTTCAAATATCAGGAATATCATCCATCATTCTGACGTAGAAAACAAAGCCTGAAATCGATATTGATATTTCAATGGTCGCTTTTTCAACCTTGAATAACTGTTGGCACAGGCAATAAGAAATCACCAGTTACTGCACAGATGTTAGTGCTGGAATGATTGCCAGCCACATATTATGTATACATATATATATGTCATCCTCCATTCTGACATAGAAAACAAAAGCCTGTATCCATGCTGATATTTTTATGGGAACTTCTTTCAGACATCAATGACTGGCTGTACTGGCAATGAGCACAGGCCCCTGGTATATATATATTTTTCGGTACAGAGAAGCTCTTGTCTACATGGCAGGACTATATATTAAACAAGGTGGTTCAGTCCTCACTTCGCCTGAGTTCTCCAGGAGTCAGTGGCGTCCCTATGGGAGGGGGGGCACAGGCCCCCCCATATTTAACCTGTGCCCCCCCAGGTGCCCCCCATATGAACTACCCAACTCTGGCTAAAATATACAATTAGTATGGAGGGTGCCCCCCAGAGAATCGCGTGCCCCCCCCAGGTATATTCCCGTACCCTCGAAAAACGAGCTGGGTGTAACGGTTTTATCCTCAGACTTCTTGTTTTATTGATGTACAAAACAAGTTAGCTTAAATCTCTTCGTTTGCAGTCAAATCATTCCTGTTTGACAACACTTTGTTGCATTTATACTCCACCAAGACAGTTTTCTATTGTCTTTTGCCATGGTATAACCAAAAGATTTGTTAGTTATATCACTGTTGGGGATTAAGTTAGTGTTTTGCTGCAAACAACACACCTAAAGATAACAACAAAGCAACAAAATTCAGTTACAAATCCTTCAGGAGTCATTTATGGAGTATGAGTTGCTTATACAACTCGTTTTCGGTGTACAACTAACATTTTAGGGGTTATTTACCGAGGGCTTTAGCCTGTGGTAAATAACCCCTGAAATGTTAGTTATACACCTCAAACTCGTTGTATAACCTATACTTGTTGCTCATTCAAGTCCCTCAGTTCATTTGCAGGTTGGCAGCCCAGAAGGCAACAGGTCAGAATTCTTTATTATAATACAATGCATAAATTTTGTAGATAGATAGATAGATAGATATATAGATAGATAGATAGATATAAAGAATACAATATATTAATTTCAAAGATTCATTTTATAGATAGATTGAAAGATAGACAGATTAAATAGATAGATATGTAGATAGATAGATAAAAAAAATAGATAGATAGATAGATAGATAGATAGTTTAGCCAGCCATTTGATTTTGAGGTAACAAAATAGATTAGTACAAATAAAAGAAAGAAAGGAGCAGAGGTTCCAGGGCAGCAGCCCCAGAAATAAAAAGAAGCAGGGGTCCGGAGGCAGCAGCCCCCGAATTAGGCAGAAAAAATAAATGTTTGAGCTTGCCAAATAGGGCAAACCTTGTTGGTCTGTTGCTCCACTTTTTTTTTTGGCACCTTGCCTATCCAAAATGAAGTTTTTTGTCAAGTGACCTAAAATATGATCGTTATTTTAGATATTAGTATAATAAGGGTGAATATAGCCTTTTTATTGCGACCAGTTAGACTTGATATACATGTAATCTTCCTCTTTGTTTGCTGCCTGAATTTTTCAGTTTTAATCCTTTGTTGGTCAGTTTTGTTGCAGTGTTTCCTTCAATTTTGTAAAATTGTAGTCAGCCAAGCATGCAATGTAAAGGTAAAGTAAAGGTAAAGTAAAGTTTATTTCAGTTGCAATATCATGGTCAGGCGTATAAATGGGTCAAAATTTGGTAAAGCTGAAATTCTTGTCTCCAGTGTCTTAGAGCAATTCACACAGACATGAATATACGTACAAGGTTCATAGTGGTCATTTCTTTTAGAGCAACATATCAACCAAACAATTTGGCCCAGGAAAAGTGTGGCACAACATTTATCCTTTCCCAAAATTGAATGAAAGTGCCCTACCCCCCTGAAAATGGCCTGTCTCCGCTAGAATTTTCCCAGACAAATCAGCTCAAATAATTTTCCTTGCTACCTAAAACCACCCTATTTGTACCTCAAACTTGACCTTGTCCAACACCCTTCAATTTCATGTCATTAACGTTACACCCAGTGATTTTTATCATAAAAAATCAACCGACAAACATTTTTCTATACAACTTTAAGGTGATGACATTTGGGAACCCTACAAGCTGACTGAATCATCTGCAAGTCCATAAACTGCACTGGATATAGATAATTACACTATTTATGGCAACATGTCAGTTGTCTTACCTAGATTTGTCATTAACAAACGCCCTACTTGTTAATTTCGGCGATGTATATCATCGGGCCAGAAATCACTGCGGAACTTTGCTTTGGTGTACACAAGTCTTAATGTGAGCCAAGATTGACATCATGTAATGTATTCATTGGTTGAAGGAAACATTTTTTTAAAATTGTCATTAACATCACATGTCATTAACGAACATGGTTTTAGTAAAATATGTGTCGTATTAATGGCAGTTTTGGTGTTATCATTCCAAAATCCCAGTGGAAGTGACTCTTGTCATTGGTGAACAAGACGTCACAAGTATTTGGGAAGTCCTGATTTATTTCCACTGTTGCGACAGTGAACCACTTCAGGTAGTTTCCTGGGTGCAGTATACGTATAGAAACAATACAATTTCTTACATTTTCCAATAATTTTTGCACTTATGATATTTTACTAACTTATATGCAACTGCATGCACTAGTAAGAGGCTCAGGAGCCATTTAACCGGCCATTAGTGTCATGAGCATCATATTTTGTCATTAATGTCACAGATTCACTGATCAAAAATAGCTAATTTTGGGGTGTTTATTGCTTGATTTTAGGTTTCAAAAGTGTTGCATAGGATCTTTTTTTGCAGGAATCATTTGGCACGGGTACAATTTAGTTACTAAACAGAGTTTAGTGTACTGAAATCAAGTAGTGTGAACGAAAAACTTAATGGAAGGGTAGAAAAAATGAAAAATTTAATTATTTGCCATTTATTTTCATTGTGGTTGCTGTCAGGCAGATAGCAGTACTCTTTTTTTGATATGATTGTTCTGGCTGTACCTCATGCTCCCTCTGCATTGGTGCAGATGATACGAATGAGTGATTCTGAAAAATATTGGGGGTTTTTACAGCGTGATGTTAATGACGCCTAAAAGCATTACCCCGGCATTTTAATACCTCCACTGCACATCAAAACTGTGTTTCCTGAACCTTGGACATCAAAGTACAATTAAAGGGGATTGTTTTACCTACCAAAATAAATCAAAAGGAGCTCCTTTAAACCTGTTTTCAAATCAACTTTTTTCGAGTGAAATTTCACCGTTTTCAAATTTTGACCCAAAAATGTCTAATCTAAGATGTTTTATCTTAATTTGCTGTTGCAAACACAAACAATAGCTGTCGAAGCCTAACACCTGTTCAATGAGATATCATGAGTCACTGCATATAGTATTATGTCTTCAAAACCATTGCCAGACACACATTCCTGCATATGTATAAAAAAAATTGAAATTGTGTAAAGTTGTATTTTATTTGATTTTAATCTCATCAGCAAAGCAAAGTGGCAAAAAGTAAAAAGCTAGATGATATGTATGAGACATCATTTCAAGGACAGAATATAAAGTGGTTATATTCACTGTCAATTTCATTATACTATAATATGAAAAATGATAATGTTCTGACAAGAAAGTAAGCAAGAATAATTGTTTCTGTTAATCTAGCATCATGACATTGACCAAAGCCTAATTCTAAGAAATGCAAAGCTATTCGCACTGCAATAATAAGAGAGCCTCTCCCCTGTAAAGGCAGATCTATGACTGAGCTGAACCTTAACGTGGAAGAATGATGGCTTATGCAGTCTGGTGTGACACATTTACATGCTAAACAATGGCTGTCTTCCTAATTGGAGCTTCTTTTGGATCTTAAAAAAATCTTCAAATTTGATAAAGTGTGATAGGCAGGTTTCATGTCATGGCATCTGTTCCGGTGAATAACCTGGCAGAACGGCAGTCAAATGGAGAACCAGAAGTGAAGTGCTATCTAGAGTCTAAGGAGGTGTTGATAGAGCAATTGCTAAAGAAGAAAATGTGGAAGGATGTGAATAGGTGTGTGTCAAATTCAGCTGTCGTGTCGAATTCAGATGTCGTTGATGGTTGTGATAAAACGTAAATTCTTAAAAAAGATAACCAGTCCCACTATATTGAGCCTGCATGTTCGCCATGCATCAGTCGATGTAGGTCATAGTTGTACTGAAAATGGAAGAAGAATTCTGCTGCAAACTCCTGATAGTTACAAGTTTCTACATTTGCAGTCAGGAAATACGTATTATTACAATCAGTCTCTGAAATCACAAACTATACTGTTCCTAAAAAGTCTCAGGTCAACCAAGAAGAGGACTGGCGCATGGTCACTGATCTCAAGTTGATTGTCAAATTGTTACACAACCAACATTGACACCTAGAAAAATCGGTATGGAGAAATTGTAATATTATGTTTATTGACAATATCATACATCTTATTATACATAGACTTTGTGCAACACAAAGATTGTTAATTCAAAAATTCTCTTCAGAACATCATGAACATGATTGCCAAAGTCTTTGGTCAAATTTGTGGATTTACATGTCGAGTTGGTCATAATAATGTTCTTTACTGTCTAGAAGGACTACAAATCGACAGATTGTTATAAAATGTGTTTGTCCATAGATTAATTCAATTTTTGAAGATTGCTGGTGGATTTGTTCAATTGAAACAAATTTAAAATCTGATAAATTGGTTATTCAGTGTTAACTTTGTGAATGTTCTTATGATTTTTGACATGGTACTGAGGAGATACATTTGGAAAATCAAGATCTAAAAATATTTCCTTTTATTTTTCATACTGTATCAGTTGCTCAAATAACAGATGAAAGAAGAGAAGGTCACAGAGGAAGACATGGTGATTGCAACGGAAAGAAATAATACGAAAATAATTGAAAATGATGAAAGACAATGTGTTGTTGCTTATTAATGCAATAGCAATTCCATTTTTTTTAGACTTTTTGTAAAAAAGCCTCCCACATTGCTATGTCATTATTAGCGCATTAGTCATTGCATGTAAAGTTGGCCGAACAAATACGAGTCATTATGAAAATTGCATGAAGAATATCCTTCAGGTTTCTTACATACCGTAGTCTCAGAAAATGATGAGATATGGCTAAAGCATGCTGCAGCAGACCATCATTAGATTTTTGTATATTGTTGAGAGGAACAATTACTTAAATAAGACAAAGTATATATTAAAACTATTTTCTTGCCACATATGTATGTATGTATGTAAGTTTATTGACAAAAAGGGAGAAATTTGTCCATTATAAATTGAAAATGATGTTAGGCATACTATAATGAAATGATACAATTACTTATAATATAAAATCGGAAACTCTAAAAAACGGTTAAACATTTATGGCAAAATAATACAAAGTCTCTGCACAAATGAGCATCACAGTTCATCAGGTTTGCAAGTGAGGTGTAATTCAGATCATTAAAATCATTTCGATATTGTGATGTAAAGTCACAGGTGCGGAGAATATGGTCTTCATTTTGAATTGAGGAATTGTCACATGAGCAGACTCGTTCATTCACTTCTATTCTAGACCATCGTCCAGTTTCTATTTTCAGCTTGTGTGATCCGAGACGAATACGAGTGGCGCTTATCCTTGCATATTCTGGGATGCCATCTGAATAATACATGGGATGGTTATCAAAACTTGGGTTGCACTCTCTGTATGTTTTCCGTCTTGACGAAGGAGAGTTTTGGACTGAGTTTTGTACTATTTGTACTTCTTGCTTAATATAGTCAGTTTCCAATGATAACTCTTTGATGTAGGTGCCCATAGCTGAATTGTTGTCCTTAGCTAATTCTATAGCAAAGTGAAGAGGGGTATCATTGAAATCTTCTAGATTACTCAGCTTCTTCAAGTATGATGCTTGACGGTTTTTGATGAACGATTTTGCATCACCAAGTCCGAGTTCCAGCTTAACTAAGTCAGTGCAGGTCTGAGTTCGAACTCCAAGTAAAAGCTTTTGAGTTTTCAGGAACGGTTGTGACACACTTTTTACTGAATTTGTCATCCAACTTTCACATCCGTAGAGAATTGAACTTGTCAAGGCACTCTGCCACACCAGTCTTTTAATTCTGAAGGGAGCATCAGCGTTTTTCATGATGAACGATGTAAGTTTCCTGATGTTATTTTGAGAACGCTCAATATGTCGTTCGATTTGTTTGGATACAGAGGCATCAAAAATTGGCGATCCCAAGTAAATGTACTCAGAAGTGTGTGCAATAGCAATTGTCTCGATATTGAAGGGGCGTTTGTCTTTAACATTGACTGTCATATATTGAGATTTTGAAGGGTGTACGGCCATATTGATTGATTCCGCTGTGTCAATTAAGGTTTTCAGCTTGGATTCCATTGCAGCACGAGATGAAGCAAGAATGACCGTGTCGTCCATGAATAGCAAAGAGTGAAACGAGTTCAGGAAGCCATCATACATCAGTGCATAAACTCAACATTTCTCATTTCCAATGCTGGCAGTTAATTCTGGCTGAAAAAGTATCCATTGAAATATCAATAACGATTCCAGGCTTTGATTTTTATGTCGGAATGATGAATTATATTCATGATATTTAAAGCAAATTTCAGCAACAGCCAAGAATGACTGATAACATGTAAAGAATCATCCATTCATCATCTCTGCCATAATCACCAAAATTAAGTTGTCATCTCATTAAATCCTCTGACGGCATTGGCTTTAGTCATAATCACAAAGACCGATTGTTTTCAGACCTCTGAAGAAACAATTTTCCTGGAAGAAACTTTAATGTGGTTTGTAGGAGTTTGTAATAGAATAATAATAAAGCTTTGAACCCCGTGAGATTTTAAATTGGGTTCTTCCAGAAACAGGATGAGTCATGACCAAAATTCAAGTGCTGGAGCGAATAGAACTAAGATGTTGATGTCATGGTCTTACCACCCTTTCAGCATGAAGGAGGGGGGGGGGGGTAGCTCAGTTCATATTGCCCTGGCCAATTGGGAGTTCGGGGTTCTTCCAATAAATTTGGACAAAGTTGAAAGGAGCAATCAACATCAACTATAGACGGAGATAAATACCGAGAGACAAACGTTCCCAGAAAGAATCCTCAATGGGCTCTCTTTTAAAAGGCCATTGCTCTTTTAAAACATGCCCATTCATATTTGTTACACTTGCACCAAATAGTGTAAGCCGCCATACTGTGACAGCTTAGCTGGGGTCTTGGTTTCTTTGACATGCATGAATAATCTTGAATGGCCCTGTATCATTCATTATGTTTCAAATTGCAAATTTAATTGCTTTGGCTACTCATTTTAGGTAATTGAACAATGACACAAGTTAAATTTTAGAACGCTGCAGCTTATTACCATTTATGTATTGCTTTTGTTCTTTTAAGCACTGTGAGTGACAAATTAACATCATATCATATCATTATACCACAAAAATCAGATCAAGCCGATTGAACAATTTCTGTAGGCAATGGACATCTATAACTCATGAGCTGGCCTAAAGTTCTGTTGTCTGATTTTTTACTGCATACCAGTTCATGCTTCGTCAAATAATATTGACCTGCTATGTTGGAAATGTCTTGATTCCTCCATGGAAGTAAATGCTTGTGAAAGCCCTTGTGCTCCTTATAGTGTTCTCCAGGGTCACATAATTTATGCCAAGAGTTCCAGGTAAACAAATTCTCCACCCGCAAGCATGAAAGATACAAAGTATAATAAAAGTAAAAAATGGAGTCATTCAACACTGTTCAATAATGTGATTGAATATGGAATGATAGTGTTCCTGAATCTTAATTTTCTTGCAAAACATGACCTTATATCACGAAAAATAGATCACGTCCGAGTCGAATGAATGATTTGCAGTAGGCAATGGCCATCTATAACTCATGCACTGACCCTGAGTCAAATTGTCTGACTTTTGGCAGGATACCGTTTCATGTTTTACCAAACAATCTTGACCTGCCATGTTGACAATATCTTGATTTCCCTCCTGGAATGTAAATGCTTGTGAGAGCTCTCGTGCTACTTATAGTGTTCTCTGGGATTGCATAATTTATGGTAAGAGTTCCAGTAACAAATTCTCCACCCTCAAACTGCAGGTCAAGTGAAGGCTTGTGGCTGGCAGGCATGTCAATATTAGATCTACAATGTGAATATATAGATGAGATATGATATCTACCAGTCATTGCATTGTGACACGGATCAAAGCAAAATATACGCAGTTTGAGTCACACTGAACGAAACGTGATTATCTTCGGTACATGACTACAATCACCACAGAGAATAACTGAAGCAGTTAAGCAGCAGCCATGTCAGATACAAAGCCAGAATTTGTAACTACTGGCTAGTGGCTGAATCATATAATAATTATGAAAATATTGAACCTCTAGTAAGATCGGTTACAGTTTATCACGCAAAGTTGATTAACATTTCATTTCCATTTTGATTCAGCTTCTGAGGAAATAGATCATACTGTAATTGCATAGCATGAGGATCAAAGCTCAGATGACATTCTATTATAACTTCCAATGAACCACACTATTGTATTATTTTTGCAACTGATCCTTTCATGAGTAAGGCGCGATATTCACCAAAATGAGTATTTTTGGGTTCTCAGCTCCTATCTTTTCCATGTTAAAAAATAGTCAGAATTTTCATTTTGGTGTGCATCATTTCTTGAGTTCAACTTAGTTTCAGTGGAAGTCCAGTGGACGGGTTGACAGGTTGACGGGTTGATGGGTTGGCAGGTTGACAGGATGACGGGTTGACAGGTTGACGGGTTGACAGGTTGATGGGTCGACAGGTTGCCAGGTTTACAGGTTGACGGGTTGACAGGTTGACGGGTTGACAGGTTGACGGGTTGACGAGTTGACAGGTTGACGGATTGACGGGTTGACAGGTTGACAGGTTGACCGGTTGACAGGTTGACGGGTTGACAGGTTGACGGGTTGACGGGTTGACGGGTTGACAGGTTGACGAGTTGACAGGTTGACAGGTAGACGAAAGAAATTAAAATTAAGGAGAAATAATTTTTGGAAAAAATAATTATTTTAAATAAAACAAATTTTGAAAAAAAAAATTGGGGAAAAAGCAATTTTTGAAAAATTTCATAATAAAAAAAATTTCTGGAAACAAAATTTTGGTAAAAAAACAGGGCCAATAACCAAATAAGTAGTTCCAGTGACGGGTTGACAGGTTGACAGGTTGACAGGTTGAAAATTTAGGAGAAATAATTTTTGGAAAATATAATTATTTTAAATAAAAAAAATTTTGAAAAAAATAAATCGGGGAAAAAGCAATTTTTGAAAAATTTCATAATAAAAACAATTTCTGGAAACAAAATTTTGGTAAAAAAACAGGGCCAATAACCAAATAAGTAGTTCCAGTGTGACTCTTTACTCTTAAAAATCATTGCGTCACAAGCGTTGTCATGGCGTCACATGGGAGCTGCCGCTCCCCACATCCCTGCTGAAACGTTTGTTTTGATAATATCACCGATCAAACAACACACTTTATTGTTACACCCTGGAACTATCATAACAAAACAATCCAAGTCAGGGTCACTGAGTAACAATATCACTCACTGTTGTGCGAATTAGTATCACTAAGAAGGACGAGAATGATATTAATTCACACAACAGCGAGTGATATTTTACGAAGTGCCCTGACGCGTGGTTGTTTTGTGTTTATCACCTGGTTTCACCTCAAATTTTTAGACTACTAAGAGAGACTACTTTCTGCCATTAAAAAAATGTGATGTTACCATGTTGCATCAATGGATATGATGTCACAATCTCGTTGTTTTGGTGATTGTTTGGTTTGTGACATCCTCAGGCAGCTGAAATGCTGGTGATGTCATAACAGTTGTTTATAAATATCGCCCTTGAAGGGTGGTATTTTTTACGATGTAATGGGCCCTGATATTTTGACTGTAAATAGTGATATTCACTGACAAACAGGTGATAATTGGTCCTTACTTTGGACTTGAACAAAAAAAAATGGAAAAAAAAATTCCAGAAAAAAAAATTGTTGAATATAATTTCAGAAAATGGTTTATTGATTAAAAATAAATGGCCATATTCTGGAACCTTTCTACCCTTCGACCTGTCCATGAGCACTTGAATCCACAGATTGGTGGCGTCACATCTTCAGCAGTGATCGTGACGCTACCATCAGTGTGCTGGTGTGGTGACGTCACAAAGCGCTCTTGGAACTGTCGACCTGTCAACCCGTCAACCCGGCAACCAGTCAACCTGTCAACCTGTCAACCCGTCAACCTGTCAACCCATTATATTACTTAAAATATAAGGTCTTTCTCAATTTGGTGAATATCGCGCCTTTATGCCTTACATCCTTCAAAAGTTTCAATATGTAGGCCTACTCATTTTCTGGTCATAATGTCATCTTTGGATTTGATGAGATGACAATTTAATTTTGGTGAAGATGGATGGGTGATTCTTGCTGAAGTTTGCTTTAAATATCATGAATATCCTCTATCATTCTGACATAGAAAACGTAAAGCCGGAAATCGAAATTTGTATTTCAATGGATACTTTTTCAGCTATGAATAACTGCTAATGAAAAATCATCAGTTACTGCACAGATATTACTATATAACCTGAAGAATGATAACGTTCAAACAAGAAACTTGAAAATAACAGCAGCTGTTGTTTCTGTTAACCTATCATGACATTGACCTAAGCATATTATTAAAAATTCAAAGCTATTTATTTGCACTGCAATAAAGGAACCACTCCCCTACAAAAGCAGATCCATGTCTAAGCTGAACCTTAACATGGGAGAATGATGGCTTATGTAGTCTGGTGTGACAAATTTACATGCTTTTGACAACAGCTGTCTTCCTAATGGAAGCTTGTTTTAGGATCTTGAAAAATCCTCACAATTCATCAAGTGTGATAGGTAGGTTTCATGTCATGGAATCTGTGTCGGTGAATAACCTGGCAAAATGGATGTCAAATTGAGAACCAGAAGTGAAATGCTATCTAGAGTTTAGAGAGGTGTTGATGCTAAAGAAGAAAATGAAGAGGAATGTGAATAAGTGATGTGATGAACTTGAATTCTCAGAAAAGAGAATCAGTCCATCTGTATTGTGCTTATATCTCTGTCATGTGACTCTTAGCAGTCTATGTTTGTCATATTTGTATTAAAATTTGAGGAAGAATTCCGCTGCAGGCTCCTGACACTTATCTATATTTGCAGTCAGAAAATATGCATGATTACATTCAATCTGGCAAATCACGGTCTGAATGGTATTTCAAAGTTTCTGGTAAACCTGCAGCATTGAGAAATCTGTATTGATATAGACTGAATGATCTGTATTGACACAATCTCAAAACTCTGCATGGACAAGTTGTAATATATGTGTACATATTGACATACATTGTGCAGCAATGAACAACATAGGTCAAATTCACATGCAATGTCACCTCAAAAACACAGTGGCGTAACTGAGGGGTCTCGAGCGGGGGGCACCTTGGGGGACACGCGATTCTTTGGGGGGGGGGGCACCCACTGTACTAATTGTATATTTTATCCAGAATGGAAAGTTCATATAGGGGGGCACCTTGGGGGGCACAGATCCAATATGGGGGGCACGTGAACCCCCCCCGTGCCCCCCCCCCACAGGGACGCCACTGCGTAAATATGGTCATTGGACTCAATAAGAAAGTCATCTGGCCTAATTTCTGCTCACTTTTCCCATCACCATCCATCCATGAGTCAATGTCCTTCCAATGAGAGTAGCTGAGTGGCACATTTCCTTTCCAAGATGGCACAATAATTGCATGCATTACCAGGTGGCCAGGATTTAACATGTGGCCTGCCCAGACTGTACCTGCCCTCCGTATCAAAAGCTTCCACACTTCCAACTGGAAAGCATACTGTCCTGGCTTTAGTCCTCAAAAGGTTTCCATTTTGGTCATGATTTATCATTTTTGGAGAAATTGATTAACATCATGGGGATCAAGGAAGCTTAAAAGTAGACAGGTCCTACCTGATGAAATAACAGTAGATGGTGCAAAAGTGAATGATGTTGAAAGAGTAAGTAATGCCTTCGCAAAGCATTATAGTGCAATTGGTGAGAAGTTATCAGATAAAATTAAAGAAACAGGGAGCGTAAATGACCCAATGTCTTATATGAGAAATAAAGTTCCTTATAACTGTTTTTTCTACCCTGTTTCAACTGATGAAATAGAAAAGATCATCAACAGGCTAAAAGCAAAAAATAGCAGTGGTTTTGATCAAATTTCAAACAGAATCTTGAAAAAAATATATCCTGGAATCATAAAAGCACTGCAAATAATATTCAACAAGTCATTACAGGAAGGAATATTCCCGAATAATATGAAAACAGCAATTGTAACACCACTTTATAAAGGAAAATGTAAGTCAGATGTAATCAATTATCGTCCAGTTTCATTACTACCGACAATATCAACAATTTTGGAAAAAATTGTACATGTTCGAGTGACTAAATTTCTTGTAAAACACAAAGTATTCTATGAGGGAGAATATGGGTTTCGAAAAAACAGAAGCACAGCTGACCCCATTTTAGATCTCACTGGTAATATTGTCGAAAACGTTAACAGGAGTTATTACGCAATATGCTTATTTTTAGACATGTCAAAAGCCTTGGATAGTTTAAATCACAAGACGGTGTTTAAAAAACTTGAATTGTATGGAATTAGGGGTGTTCCATTAGCATGGTTTACAATTTATTTATTAGATAGACAGATAAGAGTTAAATTTAAGAGTCACATTTCAGATCCTTATAACATAGGATATGGAGCCCCCAAGGTTCTGTTCTAGGGCCACTAATTTATATTATCCTGGCCAATGATTTAATAAAGTGTCTGAAAGTCTGTAGGGCAATAACATATGCAGACGATACAACTGTGTATACATCAGGAAATAACTTAAAGTTCCTGTACAAAAAAGTAAACAACGACATTGAAAACTTAAATAAATGGTTTAGAAGTAACTCATTGACGCTAAATATAGACAAAACGAAGTATATGATATTCAGGCCAAAGAGAAAAGAGCTCAATTACAATGGGTTGCTTAAATTAGGAGAAAATATTATAGACAAAGTAAAACAAATGAAGTTTCTAGGAGTCCATATAGATGAGTTTTTAGATTGGGATTTTCAGGTCAAGCAAGTTTTAATAAAAATGACTGCAGGGAACTATAGCTTGAGGATGACAAAGAACTTTCTACCACAAAACTTACAGAAATTGGTGTATTTTGCTAATATACAAAGTCATATGTGTTACGCAATTAGTGCATGGGGGTCAATGGTTAAATCCAAAGATCTAAAGACGATTCAGGTTCAACAAAATAATGCCGTCAGAATTATGTGTAATGTATACTGCAAAAAATTCCCGTTAAATTTTACAGTTAAATTAACTGGCAACTTTGTTCCATCTCTAAGAACTGTAAAAGTACTAACAAACCTGAACAGGATAATGAACCATAAACTGCAGATTGGTACATTGAACTGTAATTTTGCAGATTCAACAAAGTGATATTACGGTATAACGTACATATATAAAAAAGTTTATTTAAAGTATATTTTACAGCTATATCAACTGTCAATCATAGAATGTAAAGAATGCAAGGAGCTGTATAATTTACTGTAAATATACGGATAGTATGTGTATTCATACTTATTGCACAAGTGCGAAACAACAGACTAAGCATGTGATTTAACTGTCGCATAGCTGTAAGGATGTACCGAAGCTGGAATCAGCTGAGAGAGTGAGAGAGCCACTGACTCCAGGCTCGGCCTTGCTCATCTCTTGCTTGACAGCGGGGAAGTAAGTCCATCAATTATACCCAGCAATTAATTCGCACACGTTTGCTCACAAACCATATAATTGATGGATATTTTCCAAGAGAACCAGGTGTCAAGTTTATCAAAGTATGTAGTATTGATGCCGACTGCGTCTGGGTTATTTTGGCTTTAATAGTGTCATTCTTTAGATCACATCATAAGACTCACACAAATGTCAAAGTCACCAACCTTCTCGAAGCTTTGAACATCTGGTCCGAGGCCCTAATGCACGGTATTTCTGTTGACATCATATACCAAGATTACGCTAAGGCCTTTGATAGCGTACCCCACCAAAGGCTACTGCGACAAGTCAAAAGCTTTGGAATTACAGACAAAGCCATCTCCTGGATAGAGTCCTTCCTCACTAACCGGCGTCAGAAGATTTCAGTAAATGGTGCGCACTCCTCCTGGAAACCTGTTCTCAGCGGCATCCCCCAGGGCTCTGTCCTTGGCCCTTTCCTCTTCCTGCTGTTGGTCAGCGATGTACCGAGCCAGGTAAACAACTTCATCAGCATGTTCGCCGACGACACCAAGCTTTTTCAAGTCTTAGTTGAAACAACAGAGAACCTCTCCAGCCTACAAGTTGACCTAGACTACTTGCTACAATGGTCACACAAGATGCAGATGAGATTCCATCCTGACAAATGCCACGTGCTCCATCTCGGCTCATCTAATCCTGAGAAGAACTACCAGATGCTTCATCACACCCTATCCAAAACCACAGCGGAGAGAGACCTTGGTGTTGTTGTGGACAACCGATTGTCATTCAACCAGCACATCGAAGGAATTACGAAGAAAGCGAACCGTCTGCTTGGATGCATCGCCCACACCTTCAAACATCTGGACAAAGATTCCTTCAAGCTCCTCTATAAATCAACCGTCAGGCCAATCCTGGAAAACGCATCGTGCGTCTGGTCACCCCATCTCAAGAAGAATGTCACCATGATTGAAAATGTCCAGCGCAGGGCCACCAGACTGTTACAAGACAAATGCCATCTGTCCTACCCAGAACGTCTCAAAGCCCTTGATCTGCCATCGCTGAAATTCCGACGTCTGAGAACGGACCTAATCCAGTGCTTCAAAATAATGAACAATATCGACCACCTCCAGAGTGAAACAAGATGCCATCTATGCCCTACCAAGAAGATGTTTGAAAGAGCTAGACTATCCACCACCAGAGGCCACAAAATGAAGCTGCAGGTACAACAAGTGACAGGTCCCCGTAAGCACTACTTCTCAACTAGAATCATCCCAGTCTGGAACCAGCTAAGCCAAGACACCATCAACTCCTCCACAGTAAACCAATTCAAGGCAGGGCTGAAGAAAGATCTGAAGAACCACCCTAGCCTATACAATATCAATAATTAAAACCAGACCCCGCTCAGTCCACATAGCAAGAGAAACGACCGGATATCACCTCAGATGGTCTCATTACCTACAAGGTATAAATTGACCATACTGAAGGTATGTTACTGAAGGTATGTTATATATAAATATAACAACTTTTGCATAATGACAGCTTCTTTAAGATCATATGAATGAGGATGTTCCATTACCTTCAGATAAGTTATAAATTAAGTTTGATTAACAGCTGTGTAAAGCATAAGTTATAGATGGCACCACATGTTCCGTGGTTGAAGTCCATGCAATCTCTTGTTTATAGTTCCTAATCTGACCAGGTGTATTCATTGTTTGGCCAATTCAAATGTTTTGTCTGCATATTACAAGTTGCCAGTAAATTAACGGTTGAAGTAATTGTTCATTAACGTGAACTGAATGTTAAATGACATGTTGCAGTAAATTTATCTTGGAGCTATTTTGTAACTGACAAAGAACTGTAAATTCACAGAAAAAGTCAGTTTTAAAAAAATACTGATAAAATAACAATAAATTTACGGTTCTTTTAGCTAGAAAAACACGGTCATTTCTTACAGTGTAGGCAGACGTGCCAGACTATCTGAACTCTACAAACAACTGAAAATTGTTAAAATTGAAGACTTGGTGAAATTGGAATTATTAAAAATATCGCACAGATATATCTATGGCAGTTTACCAGTGAGATTAGGCAATTTATTTAATTTAAGTCACCACACATACTATACCCGGACTAGACACTATTTAAGAGCTCCACAACACACTATAGAAAAATACAATGTAAGTTTTCTAGGGAGGTCACCACATTTGTGGTTACACTTGGACGAACAACTTAAGGAAAGAATTAAGATTAAATCTTTTACAAAAAATTACTGTCGACATGTGATCAATTCGTATTAAATATCATTTCATTCTTTGTCATAATCACTTCACAACCATATCAATTTTCATCTAATCAAAACTAATCTACCTTATAATATATAGTTATAATTAATGATCAATAATTTATAATTTATTTCACTTATTATTAACAGGAGTAGCAATTTCCATAGTTACTTGTAGCTTGGCTACTTACCCTTTGATGAATTTGTTTCTTTTTTAAAAATATGTCTGATTTATTGTATGTAATTATTGAAAGGTGATTGTATGTACTTCATGCATCTATATAAATAAACTAATTCTAATTCTAAAGTTTTGTCATAATTCAGTTATAACCTCCGATGAAGCACATGATTGCTTTATCTTGGAAACTGGCCTTTTTGGAAAATTCAAAACTGATCAGTCTTTTGTGATTTTGATTAAAGCCAATGTCATCTATGGTTTTAATGAGATGACAAGTTAATCTTGATGATTATAACATAGAAGATGGATGGCGATTGGCTGACACAATGTATGTAATCAGCCATTCTTAACTGTTGCTGAAGTTTGCTTTTAAAATATGAGCAATGAAATCCAATATTCTGATGCTCAAACTAAAACCACAGCAACCAAGTATTCCTACAGTGGTAAATAACTATGCTCCTGACAAGAATCTTTTCAGAGCAGTTTATACTTACGAGTTACTGTCTACATGAGATATAATCAGGGCTTTGGAGTCACAGTCAGGAGTTGCAGTCATGGAGTCGGAGGTTTTGGATGCAGTTGGATTGGACATTTAGTTATCAGGTTGAGTCAGAGTCGAAAATTAATTTGGTGATGCCCAACTCCAAAAAATTATTCAGTAATTGACAAAAACAAAGTGAGATACAATGTGAACTGTGTTGAATTTGCAAGACCAATAACTCAAAACTACTATTAATCTATAAATCAAACCAACTCCGAAACCCGGGATATGATAAGAGAAATTCTGATGTTTGGAGGTGACTACCAGGAGATTGTAAGCAGCCATTTTGGTATATTTTGCTTTAAAACATGTGCATGCAAATGTGACTTACTTGCAGATACGCAAATGAATAGATATTGTAAGCACACCACACTTACTTTAAAGAATGCTCTCATATGTGAACAGGAGTGTCATTCCAGGGTCGGACTGGCCTATGTGGCAGAGTGGCTGCTGCAATGCGCCCAGTCACTCAGAGGGGCCCATGCAAGGGGCCAAATAATAAAATTCAAGACAAAAGCCAAAATCTCTGTCTTTGTGACAAAGTTATTGACTGCATGATTTCATCAAACTTTTCGATTGAGGCCCCAATCTGAGAGGGCACTGTCCAGTAGGGGGCCCTTCACCCTGGCGTAGATGGAGTGGTAGGAATGAGGGGGCCCATTTGCTTATACTGCCAAGGACCTGGAATGTCACCAGTCTGCCCCTGGTATCACGCAATATAATATTATATGCATCACTATAAGTCTCTCAGTAAAAAATTCTCCATACCCTATGAGTTGTTGTACAACAGGAAGTAGGCTAAGTGTTCAGAACTTCAGATGTTCATATACACCCCCACATTAACATGAGTGTTTTGCACTGAAATAAAACGAAAGAAAACAACTTTTGAGATGACTAAAGACGAAGACAAACAGAAAGGGAGCATGTCAGATGTTATACAACATCCGGGCTTGATGTTGTTGACAGGAAGGCGGTCTAATTGGCTGTTCCTTTTTTGATACATCAAACATCATATACAGTGTATTCTTGACTTTGTTAATGTCTGCCAAATAAACATTTGCGAGTTAAACCTTTGGTATCAGCACTTTAAAAAATTACATGTAGCTAATGATACGGGCAGCTGTGCCATATAATAAACCCATAAACCGCTATTTTTAGAACTAACAATCTTGACCAGCTGGTGTTGGGTACAAGTATTTAACCTGACAGAATGTAATCATCACTTGACCTGCAGTTTGGGGGAAGCCCTTTGTTAACCTGGAACAAGTTTTAGTTCTGTGAATCTCGAGTGCACTGCAAGTCGCACAAGATATCTCTCTCACTTTTATAACTGGCCGTCAAGAAAATGGATGAATTAAGAAGGTGTCTATACATGGTTTTGGGGACTGGGTAAGCTGAGTGTGTACACAATGTACTGCTCGGTTTTCCAATTTTTGGGAGTCAGGTTCAATTCTGTCTCTGGCCAGGCCATCCCAGTGCACTTAAACTTCTTTCTGTATCTGGATGATGGTTCATTGCAGGAATTCTGAGTTTTCACTGCTGTAAAATTAGACAAACATTGTGCTTATTTCTTGACTTCCTTGGTGGCTATTGTGGCTACACATAAAGATTTTAGCTGTTATCCCATGTCAAGGTCATTTTTTTCCCTGATACTGGTGTTTGTCCCTGGGAAATATAAAAAAATCAGGGAGAATATGAGGGAAAATATGACGAAATGAGGGAAGATATGGCAAAATGAGGGAGGATATGGCAAAATAAGGGAGGATATGGTAAAATGGGGGGGGGGATATGGCAAAATGGGGGAGGATATGGCAAAATGGGGAAAATATGACTTTCAGAGGGAAAATATGTCATTTAGGGGGAAAATATGACATAGGATAAAAAGATTATCCCATTGCATACCGTCCAAGCCATGGGATAACCTATAAATATCCTCACAATTTTGTATGTATAACAGCTAACCTTCATTAAATTGTGTATTTAACTAAACCCTTTTCATAGTGAATCCTGCAGTAGATAAAAATTATTCTGCGCTCTAACCATATGACTTTTTATTACGCTGGTTATCATTTGAATGATTCTGGCAAAGAAATGATAAGTTCCAGTGACTTATTCAACAATGGCATACAACTTTGCATGTTTCTTGAAAAGCTTTGAGGAACAATTAGATCTATAGCGACTGGAAGCTTATGATAAAAATTATGATAGTTTAAGATTATTAACCATGCCCAAGAGAAAAGCATTTGACCAATATAACTACATTTTGATAGGTTCATGTCGCTCAAGCTTTATTTCAGAATATCCTGTAAGAAATGTTGTAAGAAATACGAAACAATCCACATTATCATAAGGGAGAGACTCTTGAACAACAACAGAACTAGGAAGCTTTGCTGAACCTTTAAAACAAGGAAGAATGGTGGATTATGCTGTCTGGTGTGACAAATTTACATGCTTAACAACAGCTGTCTCCCAAATGGGAGCTTCTTTTTGGATCATGAAAAAACCTCACAACTCATCAACTGCGATTAGATGATTCCATGTCTTGGCATCTGTGCCAGTGAAAAGCTTGGCAGACTTGGAGTCAAATTGAGAAGTGAAATGCAAGAGTCTAATGAGGTGTTAATTTGCTAAACAGGGTAAGGGGGTAATGTGAATCGGGCATGTATGAAATATCTGCAATGTTTTTAGCAGATTCGATCTTTGCATACTATGCTAATATATTATAATATTTATGTGTCAATAGATCTAGACCATAGTTGAATTCATAGAAGAACAACGATTCTGCAGCTGCAAACCCTCAGTACTTATAGATAGATATTCTAGGTCTACAATCAGGAAAATTCTGTTTTGACAAACTGAATAATATGCATTGACCAATTGGCATGTATTGACAATATCATACATTATTATCAAAAATATATTGTGCAACAACAGTGAAAAGATGTCCAATTCACATCCAAATTAATCAGGTAAATATTGATTCGATATACCAGTTATGTCTGCAGAAGGTCATCTGGCCAAAATTTCCACTTACTTTCCCAATCACCATCCATAAATGAGACAATGTCCCGTCAATAAGAGTAGCTGAGTGGCAGGAATAAACAGTCCTTTTCATTCTTGATCAATGTTTATAACATAAAATTGTCAATATTAGAACCAGGCTTTAGTCCTAAAGGTTTCCATTTCGGTAATGATTTATCATTTTTGGAGAAATTGATCAACATCATGGGGATCAAAGCTTTGTCATAATTCAGTTATAACCTCCAATGAAGCACATGATTGTTTTATCTTGGAAACTGGCCTTTTCAGAAACTTCAAAACGTGATCAGTCTTTTGTGATTTCTACTAAAGCCAATGTCATCTATGGTTTTAATGAGATGACAAGTTAATCTTGATGATTATAAGAGTAGATGGATGGGTGACACATTGTATGTTATCAGCCATTCTTGACTGTTGCTGAAGTTGCTTCAAATTAAAACGGCACCAAGTATTCCTAAAGATGTAGTAAATAACTGTGAATACCTGAAGTATATTATGAGTGTATTATGAGTGCAAAGTGATTATGAGCGCAAAGCTAAACATCAAGCAAAAGAGATTATTAATGAGAGAGACCATCCCCTCCACAGCGAATATGAAATGTTACCCAGTGGCAGAAGGTACAGACTTGAAAAAGCCAGAACTAAAAGGTACAGGCTGTCTTTTGTGCCAGTGTCGCTGAGACTCTTAAATTCTGTATCGACTGATTTTACAAATTTATGTATTTCATGTGGGTATGTCATCACAAGCAAATTTCATGTTTCATGACCAATAAATGTATGTCTATGTCTATGTCTATGTCTATACACATTGTTTGTTAAGGAAAAATAACATTGCTCCTGACTATCTAGAATTGATTCTGTGCAGCTCATAATTACCAGTTAGGCCCACTGTGTATATATATATGAGCTTTGATCACGGCTTTGGAGTCAGAGTCATGGAGTCGCAGGTTTTTGGATGTCAGCATGGAAGTTTGCTTTTCAGGTGCAGGATTACGCTGAGTCGGGAGTCTGAGTCAATATTAAAGGGACCCAGAGGATGGGGAGTCATTTTTCAAGACAAAAGGGATATGCGAGTCGATTCACTGGTTACCCAACTCGGAATCCCTGGATATGAGAGGAGAAATTCTGATATCTGCAACTATTTGAATCTGAACTTAGAGGCTATTGGTCTGCAGTCAGCAGATTACCTAACATTCGGACAGACGTGGTTAAAGATGACTACCATAAGATCTTTTTTCATGCCATTTGAATAAAACCTCTGGTTATTTAATTATTTTCTGCTGCAGCCATTTAGGCCTATTATAGCTTTAAAAACATGTGTATGCAAAATTAACATGAATTACTGGTAGACGTATACACAAAATTTGACTAATGGTGACTCAAGCATGGTACACTGCACATACTTCTGAGCAGCCTGGTTGCCTAGCAACATAGCTGTGACGTTACCATTTTCTGCTTTCTTTTGTTTGACAGCATGGCAGCCAGTAATTTGCTATTTAAATTAGATCTAATGAAGCTAGAAGCATAATATTTTTTTTATTGAATGCAGTAACATCTATTTCATGCTACTTCAAAGTTTCAGCTTGTCAGCTTTATGCAAAACATTTTCTCAGTTAATTTCAGTCCACAGCGTCAAAATTGTCTTTATTTATTCAAATTGACCTTGGCACAGTCATGGTACTGCAGTTAAAAAATGACTCGGTGATTTTTTTTTTTGATTTTTTGCCATTTGTTTGACAATAACTTGTTTATGATATATGCACTTTTTTTTTAAATTCTGTATGATCGTTTTCCTAAATTTTGATTACTGCCAAAATTGAAGCATTCAAAATCTGCAATTAATTAGTGTGTTGGTGCCCTTTGAGCTCTTACAGAAAAAAGTATTTTAACCTTTTTCTTCAAATTTGTGGCAAATGTATTGGTGTAAATCCCCGGGAAGACATTCCTGACATTTTTGTGTGACAAATGCATGTAATGATTTATTCTGTGGTACATAACCAAAAACTCAATTTATGACCTTAAAAGAAGTCATCAGGCAAAGCATGCCGTTACCATGGCAATCAAACGAGTGGGTGAAAGTTTTTTGTTTTTCATTTTTGAAATGTATGGGTCCCTTAGAGTACCTGTGCAAATTTTTAGAAAAATCTGTAAGATGAAACCACCATGCTTGAGTCTCCTTAATAGCTAGATATTGTAAGCACATCACTCTTACTTTAAAGACTGCTCTCATATTAGACATGAATGGAAGTATCACACAATATCTTATTTTTACGCATCACTAAGTTTTTAATTAAAGAAGTCTCCATAATCTATGAGTTGCTGAACAACAAGAACACACAGACTTCAGATGTCAACACATACAACCCCACATCAACATGAGTATTTTGCCCTCAAATTCAACAAAAGAAAAACACTTTTGAGATGATTAAGAGGAAGACAAACAGAAAGTGAGCACTCTCAGATGTTACACAATATCCGGACTTAATGTTGTTGACATGAAGACAGTCTAATTGGCTGTTCCTGTTTTGAGACAACAAACATCATATGTATATAGTCATGACTTCCTTAGTTTCTGCCGAGTAACTGTTTGCAAGTAAAACTGAAAAAAATGTACAACTTGGGATAAATTACCAAGTTGCCTTGTCCACAAACAAGTAGATTCATATCTGCTCTGACCTTTTAATTGGAAAAATTTAAGAAATTGATAAGAAAATAAGCAACATGTTGACTGGTAAATGTTCAATTTCGATATAGGCTTCTTACTCTCTCGTCCCTGTTCCATGCCAAATAAAATGGACCAATAAAACCAATTATTAGTCAATGCAATAATCCATCGGCATTTATTCTTAGATCTGACAATCTTGACCAGCTGGTGTTGGGTAAAAGTATTTAACCTGGCTGAATGTAATCATCACTTGACCTGCGGGCAGCCCTTAGATAACCAGGACTCAAGATTCTTGTTCTTTGAATCTCGAGTGCACTGCAGGTCGCACAAGAGCTCTCTTTCTCTGTCTATCTCTCTCTCTCTGTTATCGACATTCAAGGAAAAGAATAAAGAATTTCTTGGTACCAGAGACTCATGAGTTATTGCTGTCCTTCCAATTTCTGGGTCCCAGGTTCAGTTTTAGCTTTAGCCTGGTTAGAAGGGCCTATCTTGAACTGCATTTTCCGCCATTAAATCTCTATATTTAAATTGCTAATTTTTCAGCAACATCATCAAATGTTTGAACAATTTTGGAGATTATTTGAAGAATATCATACTGTGCAGATGAAAATGAGCGACAGGGCACATACTGAATATGAGTTGGTGATAAAGTTTTAGTGGTTCAAGGTTGATCATTTTCAAGAGAGATTTATTTGACCCCTGTCTCAAAAGAATCATTTGAAAAATATGAACTGCGCTTGATTGGAATCACACTGCTAAATTATTAAAAGAGTCTAGACACAAATGATGAGTTACAGTTAATTTGCCAGGCAATTTCAAAGTTTCTAACGTCATGAGGACTCCAATTCAATAATGAATTGAGAATTTCCTGCGATTAATTAAAAACTTAATCTGAGCAGCACTTGCAATGCTTATATATAGCGTTATGATAGCTTTTTATCATGCATTGTCTTGCTACGGTACATCCTGTAAAAAGTACTGCAAGAAAAACGAAACAATCCACATTGCCATAAGGGTAGGACTCTTGAACCACAACAGAACTACGAAGCTTTGCTGAAACTTTAAAACTTGGAAGAATTGTGGATAATGCTGTCGAGCTTGACAAATTTACATGCTTACAATAGACGAATGAAGAGTACTTACATTCTGCTGTTTGTGGCAATCAATGACCTCCTTTAAAGCCCCTATCAAATACATTGATATGAGGTGCTAATTTGTCATAAGGCAACATGTGACCTCATTGATGAGTGGTTTGACACGGTCAATGATTCTGATAAATAACATAGGAATTATAGGCTATGACTCACTGGCTGCTATACACATCATTGAGTTAACATGGCATGGATAGGGCTATAACACTGCAAAGAACATTTCAGTCCAATTCTGTAAGCACTCGTTTTTCGTCTACTGTAACAACAGCTGTCTTCCAAATGGGAGCTTCTTTTTGGATCATGAAAAATCCTCACAATTCATCAACTGTGATTAGAAGATTCCATGTCTTGGCATCTGTGCCAGTGAATACGTTGGCAGACTTGGAGTCAAATTGAGAAGTGAAATGCAAGAGTCTAATGAGGTGTTAATGGGCTAAACAGGGTAAGGGGGTAATGTGAATCGGGCATGTATGAAATATCTGCAATGTGCATTCAATATTGTCAGCAGACTCGATCTTTGCATAATATGCTAATATACTAAAGACCATATTTCAACCGATAAAAGAACAAGGATTCTGCAGTAGCGAACCTCAAGTACTGATTGATCTACAAATTCTACATCTGCAAAAATGAAAAATCTGCATAGACAAACTGAATAATATGCATCAACCAATATTGGAATGCACTGACAATATCAAACATATTATCAAAATATATTGTGCAACAACAGTGAAAAGATGTTAAATTCACATCCAAATTAATCAGGTAAATATTGATTCGATATACCAATTTTATCTGTAGAATGTCATCTTGCCTAAATTTCCCCTTACTTTCCCCATAAGAGTATGTGAATTGCAGGAATCAACAGGCCTTTTCATTCTTGATGTTTATAAAGTAAAACTGCAAATATTAGAACCACGCTTCAGTCTTTAAGGTTTCCATTTTGGTCATGATTTATCATTTTTGGAGAAGTTGATCAACATCATGGGGATCAAAGTTTTGTCATAATTCAGTTATAACCTCCAATGAAGCACATGATTGCTTTGTCTTCAAAACGTGATCAGTCTTTTGTGATTTCTACTAAAGCCAATGTCGTCTGTGGTTTTAGTGAGATGACAAGTTAATCTTGATGATTATAAGAGAAGACGCGAGGACGACGCATTGTATGCTTTCAGCCTTTCTTAGCTGTTGCTAAAATTTCTTTCAATTAAAACCACACCAAGTATTCCTACAGATCTGTGTGGTAAATAACTGTGACTACCTGAAGTATACAAATTGTATGTTAAAGAAAAATACTATTGCTCCTGACTAGAATCTTTTCTGTACAGCTCATAATTACCAGTTAGGCTATATACTGTCTATTAATGAGATTTGAGCAGGGCTTTGGAGTCAGAGTCAGGAGTTAGAGTTACGGAGTTGGAGATTTTTGGATGCAGTCAGTGTGTAACTTTGGTTTCAGGTACAGAATTATGCTTAGTTGGGAGTCATTTGAACAGACCTGGTTAAAGATGACTACCAGAAGGTATTTATTTTCATGTCATTTGATATTTTCTGCTGCAGCCATTTAGGCCTATTATAGCTTTAAAAACATGTGTATGCAAAATAAATGTGATTCACTTGCAGACACACAAATAGCTAGATATTTTTAGCACATCACTCTTACTTTAAAGACCGCTCTCATATATAGCACGCCGCACATGAATGGAAGTACATGTATTATACAATATCTCACTTTTCGGCATCACCTAAAGTCTTTAATTAAAAAAGTGTCCCTATTGAATGAGTTGCAGCAAAACACGAATACGTAGACTTCAGATGTTAACATACATGTACATACACCCCCACGTCAACTTGAGTATTTTGCCCTCAAATGCAACAAAAGAAAACACTTTTGAGATGATTAAAGCGGAAGACAAACAGAAAGGGAGCATTTCCGATGTTACACAACATCCAGACTTAATGTTGTTGACAGGAAGGCAGTCTAATTGGCTGTTCCATTTTTGATACATCAAACATCATTATATTCTTGTCTTTGTTAGTGTCTGATATTAACGTTGGCAAGTAAAACTTCTCAAGGTATCTGCACTTTCTAATTCCCAAAACGATCTGTGCTTCTGTGCCACGAAAAGGTCTTTTTTTTTTAAAAGCATTTTGATCAGTCAGATTTCAAGCGGGAATCTAATGGATGAAACTGCTTGTTCAGACCAAAAAAGGAAGTGAACAGCCAGCTTTGCTTTAACCACAAAACTCTGTATAATGAACACATGAATGTCTATAATTATATAGAGTCAGATCAAGAATTATTCGGACGATTGCTGTTATGTTATTATCTTAAGGAATTACCGAGTAAACCAATGAAAAATGCAGGCGAAAACATCCTTGGCATTGCATATAACCTGCAAAAAACAAATTTATTGCAAATTGGCAAGAAATGTGGTGAAAAAAAGCTGCTTTTGTTAATTCAATGCACCAAAAATTATTCAAACACCTTAACAATGTTGTAGAAAGTGAACTATTTACTATTATTTGTGAGTATTTATATCAAATAATGTTCATAAACTACCTAGGGACCATTATGACTGCATAAAATGACAGGTGTGACCATCAATTGAGAAAATTAGGATAAATATTGGAGATAAACATTACATCCAGTTTATCACATTTTCATGCACTCTTTAACCTAAAACATGTCTTGTATTGATTCAAATTGTTTAAGTTAACCATAGAATGAAATGAAAATTGCTCGTGTTGTCCCGTTATATAAATCTGGTGATGTGAGACTAATTAAGAACTACCGTCCAGTTTCAATATTGCCTGTTTTCTCAAAATTATTTGAACGCATTGTGTATAATAGATTATCTGAATTTATTGATACTCAAGAAATACTGAACAACTGCCAATTTGGTTTCCGTAAAAAACATAATACAACAGCAGCTTTGATTGTCTTAGTAGATAAGATATTGAATGGGTTTAATAATGGGGATATTACATTAGGTGTTTATCTTGACTTTAGTAAAGCATTTGATACTATAAATCATAACATTCTTAAGAAAAAGCTGTATCAATACGGAATAAGAGGCAAAGCATTAGATTTGATTGTCAATTATTTGAATAATAGGAAGCAGTATGTAACTTATAATGGTTATGATTCAGATTTGTTGCCAATTTCATGTGGCGTGCCACTGGGCAGTATTTTAGGTCCATTGCTTTTTATTTTATATATAAATGATTTACCCTCTGTTTCTAATAAATTATTTTCGATACTCTATGCAGATGACAGCAACATGTTTATTCAGGGAAAAGATATATCTAATATGATAGCTATTGTTAATGATGAACTGAAGAAAGTTGTAAAATGGGTAAATGCCAATCAGCTTTCCCTAAATGTTGACAAAACTTTTTTTAATGATTTTCAAAACCAGGAGAAGGAATATTCATGTTTCTGACGACATTAAAGTACAAAATAGAAGTATTGAGAGAGTTAATGACATAAAATTTTTAGGGGTGATTTTGGATAGTCATTTATCTTGGGATAACCATGTGATCCATTTGAAAAACAAGATTGCAAAAAGTATCGGTATAATTAATAAGGCAAGAACGGTACTTAGCAAAGAGACCTTAATTACATTATATTATTCATTTGTGTATCCTTACCTTAACTATGGAATTGAACTTTGGGGTTGTTCATCAAAACATAATCTTGCCTCTCTTCATAAAATGCAGAAAAGGATTGTTAGAATGATTTGCAAGGTCCATTTTCATTATAATACAGCAACACTCTTTCTGGACTTGAAGATGTTGAATGTTGATAAAATTTATCAGTATCATGTAAGTTTGTTGATGCTTAAAGTTTATAAGAATCTGGCTCCTGTTGTGTTAAAAAATATGTTTAGGAATAATTATAATATGTATAACACTCGTCAAATACTGGATTATATGTTGCCTCTATTTAGATTAGCTATTTGTCAAAAAGGGTTTAGATATATGGGTATTAAGATTTGGAATTACATAATCCGTCGTTTCAATGTAGATTTTTCTATGAGTACCATAAAAAAGTATATTAAACAGCATATATTAAATCATGATATTAATATTTTAGATTAAACCATGATGTTACTGTGGGTAGTGGACTCAGCTATTATTATTTAATTTCATAATAATAATTGTTTTTATATTAAGATAAGCCTATGACATTTGTTTACTTTGTAATTTATAGTATAAAGATTTTCACTTGATATCATTTGTGTCTCCTTTGCATATTTTAAAGCTTTATAGCATGTATCGCACACTATATACGCATTTTGCGTCTTGTGTGCAGTTTTGTAGCTATGTATGTATATTATTTCATTCTTGAATAAAGTTATCTTGAATCTTAGAATCTTGAATCTTAATTGTATTCTTAAAACTTTGAGTCACAATATAAAACACTGGAGGCCGCATACTAAGTTCAGTGCACTTTCGTATTTATTTGTCCACTTTTACCAAAACAAAAACATGTCCATGTGGCACCAAAATCTAACAAATTTTTGGAAAGCAAGATGCATTATCTATTTTAAGCTATATTCCAAGCATGGTCCGAACAGCAACTCAATAGGGCACTTTGAACTTCATTTGGGAAGGAGGCAAAAATGTGGTTATTCTGCCTCAATGCTATTCCAACGCTATTCCAATGGAGATTGCTCCATGAAAGCACACTATAGTTTTAGTATGGCATATCATTTGTAAACAACTGGCGTAAATGGGCTATCCTGTATACGCAATAGAGTGAACAACCTTAGGAAGGCCATGCAACTTTATTTTAAGTGATTTGATGGATTGCAGTGGCTCAGTGGACAAGGATTCAGAAAGCAGTTGGAGCCAAAAACAAAAGGAAAATACCAAAGTGCATAAAATTGTTCACGTAAGCCTGTATTTCAATTTTATTTTGATAGAACAGTTAACAATTGTCATTTTATGGTATGCTGAAATATCTCCAATTGATATTTAATAGATTTCAGCCACATTAGTCAAGAAAATGTGATAAACTGAATTAGATGTTTATCTCACATATTCTTCAACATTTTCTTCACTGATGATCACACCTGTCATCCAATGTGGCCACAATGACCACATGGTAGTTTATAGGCAATATTTGGGATAAATATGAGTAAATAGTTAACTTTCTACATTTATGTACAAGTGTCTGAATAATTTCTGGTTCCTGATATCGACAAAAGTAACTATTTTCATCCGATTTTGTGACAGTTTGCAATAAATTTGTATTGGACAGGTTTCACTTAGTACCAAAGATGATTTTGACTACATGTTTTATTGCTTACTTTGCAATTCCTTCAAAATAATAACAAAACAGCAAGCGTCTGAATAATTCTTGGTTTGACTGTAGATCTGACAATCTTGACCAGCTGGTGCTGGGTAAAAGTATTTAACCTAGCTCAATGTAATCATCACTTGACCTGCAGTTTGCGGGGCAGCCCTTTGATAACCTGGACTCAAGATTTTAGTCTGTGAATCTCGAGTGCACTGCAAGTCGAACAAGAGCTCTCTCTATCTCTCTCTATTACTGACCGTCAAGGAAAGGAATAAAGACAGTTTTGGGAGGGTTTAGGGAGGGGGCTAGCTCAGTTGGTATCGCATGGAGCTACCAATGTTCTGGTCCCAGGTTCAATTTATCTTTGGCCGGGTTATAAGACCTATCTAGAACAGTAGCCTATTAATTCATTAAAAAAAATCCATATTTTTCTAAATGCAAAGCCTGTCAGTAATTTTTCTGAAATTTTAGAACTTTTTGCAGATTATTTGTGAAATACCATACATTATTTAGGTCTATAGATTCTATCCAGATGAAAATGATAGATAAGACTAGATCCACACTTCAAAAACGGCTGTGCCACTTTTATGGCAGTTACCATTAAAAACTTTTTGTACCAAAAAAACCGATTTCTACCATAATTATAACGCTATTTTGTTCATTCATAACAGTATAATCACTAACAGCAGAACTAGATAACTTTGCTGAACGTTCACATGGAAGAATTGTGGAAACTGGTGGCTCATGTTGTCTCGTGTGAAAATTTACACACTTTACAACAGCTGTCTTCCAAATGGGAGCTTCTTTTCGGATCATGAAAAATCGTCACAATTCATCAAGTGTGATCAGAAGATTCCATGTCTTGGCATCTGTGCCAGTGAATAGCCTGGCAGATTTGGAGTCAAATTGAGAACCAGAAGGGAAATGTAAGAGTCTTATGAGGTGTTGATGTCCTGCAGGAAAAGGGGGAAGGATGTGAATAGGGTGTGTGATGAAACATCAAAAAGAGAATTTAGTCCTACTCCATTGCACATTCACTTTGTTTAAGTTCATTGGCTGAATAATATGTGTGACCTTACATGGAGTGACTTATTTGCATGACATCTAATGCTCACTTATGGGAACTGCCATGTGATGTCATACTCTCACATTACAACAAGATTTACTTTCTTCGTACTATTGGAAGGAAAGTGAGTTTGACATGTAAAAGCATAACATGCATATAAAGTTTTCAGACATCATATCACAGGAGGCATGGAAAAATAATTTTTGGGGATGTGTAGGGCAGGAAATTTTGAGAGTTTTGATTTTTGAGGCAATTTGGGAAATATTTTTCGGCATCCCCCCCTAATGTATTGACCTCATAGGCTTATGTTTCCAGAAAGTCATCTGGCCACGATTTCTGCTAACTTTACCCATCCCCGTCCATGCAGGAAAAATGTCCATCCATGCAGTAAGAGTCTCTGAATGGCATTTCATTTCCAACATGGCGCAATAATCTCAGACAGTACTTGAAACGTCATTGTAAAATAAGCCAAGCAATCTGGGTTGGTACAAGAGAGCTGCTCTACTTGAAAAAAAGCTCTGACTGATACACATGTCAAGGAACGGTGGCTCATCCTGGCTGGTGACAAATTTACATGCTCAACAACAGCTGTCTCCCAAATGGGAGCTTCTTTTTGGATCGTGAAAAATCCTCACAATTCATCAACTGTGATTAGAAGATCCCATGTCGTGGGATCTTTGCCAGTGAACAGCTTGGCAGACTTGGAGTCAAATGGAGAACCAGAAGTGAAATCGAAGTGTTATGAGGTGTTGATGCACTCCTTTGACAAATGGCAGTCTAAAATTTGTGTTACAACGCAGTTTCTGCAGTCAGCATTAACTAAAATGATAGAATTAAAATGATAATTACAGGTTTACAGGTAAAAGTAAAGCTTTTAGTATCGTTATCGCGTAAATAGGCAGTGGATTAAAAAAATGAGGACTCTAGCCATTTTGTTAATGAAAGGTCTTTCACTAAATTAAGTGACCTTTCTGAAGCTGGAGAAAGATTAAGACTGCTGAGCATAAAAAACATGCAGACATATAAATAGGGTGAGGCCAAAACCCTTAAATTGTTGACCTTCGCGTAGTCTCCTCAACAATGTCAGGCATCCATGGTTCAGGTGTGAACACAGGACTACAAATTCCTCTCATGCTGGCTAAGAGCAAGTCAAACTGCTTGAAATAACTGCATGCGTCGAGTCTATGAAATAATGAATAATAAGGAAGTTATTTTAAAGAGAACGAAAGCTTTAATAAAACATATTTTTCCTCTTCTCCATAATTTTCCACACCAGACACAGAAGAAAGCTCAATGGAAATGTAATGTGATTTCGTGAGTAAGCCTCCCCTATATTTGAACACTATGTTACACTATGCCTTGTTTTCATCACAATTTCATGCAATAGCACCAGTCCCTTTCTGTTCTCAGTGTAGTGTTCAATAAAGTCTGAACAGAGTTAGAGTATAACATACGGCCACTGCAAGTTACAGGAATTATCAAATAAATCTCTAGCAGGTTTCTAGGCAAACATGGAAACAGAGTGTTTGCATAGTGATTGGAAGCCGATAAAATACAATTGAAGTACTAGACTGAGCCTCATTGGTTGAGTGTTATACTGCCCATGGCTGAGTAGAAAACTTTTGATCGATATGAACTGCCTAATCAAGAGCAATTTAAACAATTCATTTCAGGGATTTAAACATAATTTATGACCAATTACAGAGCCATACAATAGATGTTAATGTCATCAGAGAACATTTTATGGACATCTAAACCATCATTTAACTTCATCAATAAACATTAATTCAAAGGGAAATTGGAAATGTCCTGCCAGGAGGAAGTTTATCACTTAAATTGAGTAGTGCTTGGCATGCTTTAGGGCCTAGCTGTTCCGCAACATAGTTTAGCTCACTTTACTTGTTCTGGGAAAACTACATTGTAAAACTGTCTGTTTTATCTGGTGCTTTATTTACTTCAAATCATCATCAAAGCAAGTGTAGCTTGTCATTCTTGCATGCAGATGACATGCAACGCATGCATAGACAATGAAAAAAGTTATTGTGGGCATTAGCTTGCGACCCATCAACAGAAACATGCAGAGGGTATTGTCTGTGTGCAGAAGTTTCATGTATTTGAAAAGATAATTTTCCTTTCAACATGTTTTCTAGTATTTCAGACTTAACTCCAAATTGTCCATGTCACAATGTTGAACTTGTAACTCTTTGATAGTCATGAATGCTCTCTGGAAATGAATTATCTTGATGGTGAAGGATATTGATATAGAACAGACGGGTCCAGTCTGGCACATGTCCATAAATAACAAATATTCACCAAAGGCATGTCCATAGAACCCACACAGACCATTGAAAGATTGTCAAAGATAAATTTCCTCATTACCATCCGGCCATGAAAATGTCCTTCCAATGAGAGCAGGTGAGTGGCAAGTTTCCTATCTGCGATTGCACAATAATTGCCAAAGGGCGAGAATGATATTAATTTACACGACAGCGAGTGATATTGTACGGAGTGCCCTGACGCGTGGTTGTTTTGTTTTTATCACCAGGTTTGACCTCTGAATATGCAGTAAAGAATTGGGTATCAAGAAACCTCTATCCTCAAACTCCCACACAAATTTTCCATTATCGCTAATCCAATCTTGATATTTCTTTCGCAATGAAAAATTGTGTGGTAAACGCTGTCTCTACAAGGAATCAAATCTTTAATCAATTAACCTGCTTTTCAGTTCTTATTCATCAAAGAAAATTCCAATTTAATTAGCTGGGGCTCAAACTGTCAAAAATAATACCTCGTTGAAAGATACCATAATTATTGATTTAAATTATTGATATAAATAATGATATCAATCAATTACCAAGGAAGGGTGGGCGGAACTGAAAACTACTGTGGTTAACCAACAACAGATTCATGCAGATTTTGATAACAGAACTATTGCGAAAAGAAAGAAGTGTCACCCATATATTTTACATCCAAAACCATACAATGCATACATCTTATCTGAAAGTATTCATTTTGTTGGTAACAGCTCTGACTGCTCAGTTAATTAAGTTATTTGTGTGAAGTTGAAATTGAGATTTAGCTCAAACTAGAGCAATGAGGTCCAAGTACTGTCAAATAAAACACTGGCATGTTTCCGGGAAGCATCGAAACAAAGTGTTTGTATAGTGATCGTAAGCTGATAAAACAGAATTTAAATGCTTGACACAGTGGACAGAACCACATTGGTTGAGTGTTTTACTACCCATAGCTGAGTAGAAAACTTTTGATCGATATGAACTGCCTGATCAAGAGCAACTTAAACAAATCATTTCAGGGATTTAAACATTATTTGTGACCAAATGATGTGCAATACAATAGATGCTTATGTTATCAGGGAACATTTTAAGGTCACTTAAACCATCATTTAGCTTCATCAATAAACATTAATTCAAAGGAAATTGGAAATGTCCTGCCAAGAGGAAGTTTATCACTAATATGTAGTGGTTGGCATGCTTTGGTGCCTGGCTGTCCTGCACCATGGTTTAGCTCACATTACTTTGCTTGGGAAATAACATTGTAAAACTGTTTGTTGTATTTGGTGCTTCACTATAAATGATCATCATAATATGGTGTCGTTTGTCATTCCGGCTTGCACGTGACAGGGAGCTGTTTCACAGACATTATGGAGAAATTTTTGTGTGATGGGAAGGTGGCCAGATACTGTACGAATACTGCCTCATAGACACAAGGGCTCAGAGTGGCAGTTCAGTGCATGTGTTAGGTGTCACCCATTATGATGGAAATTTCTGTCTGGTAGTGGGGGATAGAAACTTCCCAGCTTTCTCCTATCTCAGTTTGTTGGAAGAGGAAATGGTACCTCAGTATAGAAAACACTTCAGTTGAAACATTTTATTGATTTATGACACTGCTGAAGCCCGTGGTTCACCAAAATTCATAAAAAACCTTAAAAATTGAGAATATTGATATTTTTCAGTTATGGGCAATTTCACCCGATATTAACCTAGATAACACTATAGGGAGATCTTTGACCATTCTGCACACAAGGAGGAGGTTCAGCCAACTGATATGACTCCGGTGAAAATGACTTTCACTGAAGAATGGCCATATCGGTCAAAAAGAAGCAAAAAACAAGTTGGCGGAATCCAAATCTAGTCAAGCGAAGGCTGAGGTCAATGCATGTGACATTCAACATAATATTGTTATGTTTTTTGGTTGTACACATTAAGATTGAGTTGGTATTTTTTGAATATGTTGAAATTTTGTGTCTGTGTTGTTGAGCCATGATCCGATTTTTGATGATTTTTCAATAAAAATGATCAATTTTTCTGGGTCACCCAAAGAAAGTTTTCAAACAATTCTCAGCAATTGATCGATATGAAATGCCTATGAAGAGCAATTTAAACAAATCATTTTAGGGATTTAAAACATTATTCATGACCAATAACAGAGTCATACAATAGCTGTTAATGTCATGGGAGAGGATTTCATGGTCACCTAAACCAACATTTGATTTCATCAATAAACATTAATTCAAAGGGAAATTGGAAATGTCCTGGCAGCAGGAAGTTTGTCATTTAAATTGAGTAGTACTTGGCATGCTATGGTGTTCCACAGCACACTTTAACTCATTTAGCTTTGTCCAAGAAAACAACATCGTAAAAATCTTTGTTTTATTTGGTACTTCACGAGAATGATTAGAAATTGATGGAGGGTCTCAGATGATTTTTTGTGTGTGTGCTACTGTGCGTAGGTTGTCATTCTAACATTTTTGACTTGAAGATGGCGGTCGGGCCCCTCAATGCCAGAACAATACAAAAAATTAAAACTTATTCTATGCAATGGATTGCCGCTGATCAAAAAATACAGAGGGTCTTGTTCGTGAACAGACCTACGTTGTAATAGAAAAATATGTCTGGTTTCACAGGCCGATGTACGCCTTCTTATACTTACATTCCAAACTTAAAATACATAAATACAATGTTGAACAACTTTTCAATAGACATTTACATACATTGTTTTCATGATGATGTATACTTGCACGTACATGAATCTTCTCAATGAACCTACATAGACAGTCGAAAAATCATCCAGAAGGAATATCCTTATAAACATCCAGCCATGAAACAATGTCACTCCAATGAGAGCTGCTGAGTGGCACATTTTCTTTCTGAGATCGATAGCACAATACATGTCAGTGCAAACACTAAAGGCATCTCAAAGCTAGGATAGGATAATTTACACTCTGCCACTTTTTTGTTGGTATATTGAGCAATTATGTGTGGACATATAACAATTATATAAGTATCCTAAAAAGATGACTGGAGGAATTTTCAATAGCATTCTGATAGACAATAAAGAACCATAAAAATTATTAAGGTAAATGAAAAGTAAGCCAGGGAGTCCAGTGCTTTTATAAGTTAAGATTAATAGCAAGATCCTTCACAGAGTATTAAGATGATTGATATTCATAGATGGCATAAAAAATGGTATTGATAGTTTGAGAATCAGACATCAAGAAAACTCTAACCTCATTCTCCCACACACATTTTCCATTTTTTTGCTAATCCAATCTTGATATTTCTTTTGCACTGAAAAATGTTGTGGTACACACTGTCTTTCACAGGAATCAAATCTTTAATTAATTAAATTGCTTTTCATTTCTTAATGCATCCGTGAAAATTCTATTTGAATTATCTGTGGCCCAAACTGTCAATACCTCCTTGAAAGGCATTATGTTGTTATAAATAATGCTATTGTGGACGAAACTAAAAACTTTTGTGGTTAACAGACAACAGGTGGATGCAGATCGCATTTTGACCATATTATTTTTATTCAATGTAAAAACAATCATGAAGTTCAATTCATTCATCTTAGATGTCAAATCCAAAATTCTCAATTTCAGACACAGTTAAGAACAATACAAGTCTTCAATTTTTCACTACTTTCAAAACAATGAGCCAGAGAAAGAGATGTAAATGCTCTCAAATAAATCTCCAGCCAGTTTTTGGGCAAGTATGGAAACAAAGCGTTTGCATAGTGATTGCAAGCCAATAAAATACAATGGAAGTACTAGACTGAGCCTCATTGGCTGAGTGTTATGGCTGAGCAGAAAACTTTGGATCGATATGAACTGCCTAATCAAGAGCAATTTAAACAATTCATTTCAGGGATTTAAACACAATTTATGACCAATTACAGAGCAATACAATAGATGTTAATGTCATCAGAGAACATTTTATGGTCATCTAAACCATCATTTAACTTCATCAATAAACATTAATTCAAAGGAAAATTGGAAACGTCCTGCCCACAGGAAGTTTATCACTTAAATTGAGCAGTGCTTGGCATGCTTTAGGGCCTAGGTGTTCTGCAACATGGTTTAGCTCACTGGGAAAACAACACTGTAAAACTGTCCAATGTATCTGCTGCTTTATTCACTTCAAATTATCAAAAGTGTGGCTTGTCATCTAGCATACAGTTGCCAAGCAATGCATGCATAGACAATAAAAAAAGTAATTGCGGGCCAATGTGGGCATTAGCTTGCCATCCATCAAAAGAAACATGTGCAGACATTTCATGTACAATTTAAAAAGATAAGTTTCACTGCAAAATGTCTTCTAGTATTTCGGACTCCCAATTGTCCATGTTACAATGTTGAACAATTGTTTGATAGACATTCTATTCTTGAATATATTTTTTAAGTGTTAATAAATAATTAATGGAATGCTCCAGAAATAAATTACAATGATGGCGAAGGATGCAATATAAAGAAGAGGCATCCCTATACAGTCTGGCACATTTACATACATAACAAAATTAATATTCGCCAAAGGCATGTCCATAGAACCCATACAGACTATTGACAGATTATCAAGAACAAGTGCTCTGAGATTGCACAATAATGTCAGATACTCAGAGCACTACAAAAGTGAGACAGTCTGAGAGCAAGGAAACACGTCCTTGATACTTCTTATCCTTTTTGTCATTACTGCTCAATCATGCATATGGAAAATGAAATAAGTATTATTTTAAAAGTTTCTGGATATTGAAAAAATTTTAAATTGTTTTATGCCCAGAGTATAGCATACAGAAAATTATTCTTTTAGAAGTGCCAAGAATGAACAATATTTGTGGTTGTATTCCAAAAATTAGTCTGATTCCAATTTAAAATGTAACCATTAAACAATGAAAAGCATTGATGTCATGTAGAAGACCTTTAGAAGACTTGAATAGTTAATAAAATGTAAAAATTTCGCTATAAAATTAGGATGTCTCATAGCATTCTAACGATCATCATTAAACATGTTAAACAACCATATGAAACTTCATGTAGGATCACAAATGAACTATAGGAACAGGTGCTCTCATTAGTTAAAATATAGACCAAAACAGGATTGACATTATCATATGTGAGATAAAAGTACGATTAATATAAAAATCTATCAAAATCTGAATATTAAGTTAAGAATTGGGAATAAAGAAACCTCTAACCTCATTCTCCCACACAAATTTTCCATTGTCGCTAATCCAATCTTGATATTTCTTTCGCAATGAAAAATTGTGTGGTAAACACTGTCTCTACAAGGAATCAAATCTTTAATTAATTAACCTGCTTTTCAGTTCTTATTTCATCAAAGAAAATTCCAATTTAATTAGCTGGGGCTCAAACTGTGAAAAATAATACCTCGTTGGAAGATACCATAATTATTGATTTAAATTATTGATATAAATAAGATAACAATTACCAAAGCAGGGTGGGCGGAACTGAAAACTATGGTGGTTAACCGACAACAGATTCATGCAGATTGCATTCTCTCATCCAATAACCAAACGATTACAAAATTAAAGAAGTGTCACCCACACATTTGCATCCAACACCCCATAATGCATACATGGCATCTGAAATGCATTACTTTTGTTGGCAACAGCTCTGGCTCAGTTGATCAAGTTGCCTGTGAGCAGCTGAAATTGAGATTTAGCTCAAACTAGAGCAATCAGGTCCAAGTACTGTCAAACAAATCTCTGGGATGTTTCCGGGAAGCAGTAAAATGAAGTGTTTGTATAGTGATTGTAAGCTGATAAAATAGAATTTAAATGCTGGACAGAACCTCATTGGTTAAGTGTTTCACTACTCATGGCTGAGTAGAAAACTTTGAACTGCCTAGTTATGAGCAATTTAAACAAATCATTTCAGGGATTTGAACACAATTTATGACCAATTACAGAGCCATACAATAGATGTTAATGTCATCAGAGAACATTTTATGGTCATCTAAACAATCATCAATAGACATTAATTCAAAGGAAAATTCGAAATGTCCTGCCAAGAGGAAGTTTATCACTTAAATTGAGTAGTGCTTGGCATGCTTTAGGGTCCAGCCATTCCGCCGCATGATTTAACTCAATTCGCTTTATCCAGAAAAACAACATTGTAAAACTATCTGTTGTATTTGGTACTTCACTTTAAATTATCGTCATAGGGGTTGGAACTTGTCATATTGGCATGCAAATGACACACAGTGAGCCCGAACCATCTTTGGGGTTAAAAAAATGGCCCAGCATAACCATAGGCGCCGTTACGTAGCTTAAGGTCAGACGAACAAGCAGATGTAAAGAACTAAAAAATCTGTTGGGAAGTTTTTGAGATGTCAAATTTTTTAACTTTCTGACTTATCACACCCAATTGCTAGCATCACAAGTCATTTGGAAAGTCTTCTGAATGAGCACCAGCTTTGCAAAAGCTATTTCAATAATAGAAAATATCATTTAAAAGAAATAATAATCCTTCCTTTGAAAGTGAAATTGCATACAGTAGCATGTTTTATCAGTAAGGTGTGACAAACTCATGCACGCATTGATTTCCAAGTAGAGTGTGAATTTTTCATAAAAATTGCAAAAATTAACATGCTCAATCATTCAATGGGCTGAAGTAGGAAATCTTACGAAACATATATGCATACATGTTTGATGGAGCTTTTGTACTTAAAAATAATCGTGGTCCTGTCAATTAGGAAGGTAAGGGGAAAAACATTATTGCGATTTTGTGACAACAAACAACAAGTGTTAGTTAAAAAATAATCTAACCATACTTGACCTGTAACTTACTGTTTGACTCCAATACATTTGAATACTCATAACTTTTTCAGTATATGAACATGCATAGTGTTCTGTCATTAGGTGCAACTTGATCAGTACAGGATTAAAATAAGAAATAGATATACCATGATATTATGAATAGCTAGCATATAGATATATCTAATAAATGTCTATTTGAAGTTGCAACCATGTGCATTGTCCGAAATCAAATCCATTTAACCAACTTGGAAATATTTCTGTCCTTCAATAAATTAGAGTGGCAAACACTGTCTTGTACAGCAAGTATGGTCAAATAAATCTCTAGCATATTTCACGGAAAGCAAGCAAAGTGTTGCTAAAATGATTGTAAACCGATAAAATAAATTTAAAGTGGTGGATTGAGTGTTACTACCCATGCCAGAGTAGAAAACTTTCGATCCATATGAAATGCCTGTGAAGAGCAATTTGAACAAATCCTTTCAGGGGCTTTTAAAACATTATTCATGACCAATAACAGAGTCATACAATAGTTATTAATGTCATGGGAGAGGATTTCATGGTCACCTAAACCAACATTTGATTTCATCAATAAACATTAATTCAAAGGGAAATTGGAAATATCCTCGCAGCAGGAAGTTTGTCATTTAAATTGAGTAGTGCTTGACATGCTATGGTGTTCCACAGCATGCTTTAACTCATTTGGCTTTGTCAAAGAAAACAACATCGTAAAAATCTTTGTTTTATTTGGTACTTCACGAGAATGATTAGAAATTGATGGAGGGTCTCAGATGACATTTTTTCTGTGTACAATTGTTTGTAGGTTGTCATTCTCACATATTTGACTTGAAGACGGCAGACAGGCCCCTCAATGTCAGGACATTAAGAATAAAACTTATTCTAAGCAACCGATTAACTGATACAGATGGTCTTGTCTGTGAACAGACCCATGATATTATAGAAGAATATGTCTAGTTTCAAAGGCCAAAGTACGCCTTCTTATACTTACATTCCAAACTTTCAATACATAATACAATGTTGAACAACTCTTCAATAGACATTTATATGCATTGTTTTTATGTTAATGGATACATGTACGATTGCACGTACACGAAGCTGCTCAATTGCCCACATAGACAATCGAAAAATCATCCAGAAGGAATATCCTTATAAACATCCAGGGATGAAACAATGTCACTCCAATGAGAGCTGCTGAGTGGCACATTTCCTTTCTGAGATAGCACAATACATGCAAGTGCAAACAAACCAGGCATTCCAAAGCAAGGATAGGACAATTTACATTCTGCCGCTTTTTTGTCAGTAGTGCGCAATTATATGTGGATACATAACAATTATCGAGGAACGGGTATTCTAAAAAGTTTACTGGAAGAATTTTCAATAACATTCTGATAGACAATAAAGAATCAACAACAAAAAAATTTAAGAATCAGACATCAAGAAAACGCTATCCTCATTCACCCACACACATTTTCCATTTTTGCTAATCCAATCTTGATATTTGTTTTGCACTGAAAAATGTTGTGGTAAACATTGTCTTTCACAGGAATCAAATCTTTAATTAATTAACTTGCTTTTCATTTCTTAATGCATCGAAGAAAAATCTATGTGAATTATCTGTGGCCCAAACTGTCAATACCTTCTTGTAACAAATAATGATATTATGGGAGAAACAAAAAAACTTTTATGGTTAACAGACAACAGCTTGATGCAGATTGAATTGTGACCACTGACCAGATTATTTTCATGAAGTTCAATTCATTCATCTTAGGTGTCAAATCCAAAATTCTCAAATTCAGACACAGTTAAGAACAAGTCTTCAATTTTACACTACATTCAATATAACAAGCTACTGTAACAGATACTGTACACAATGCAACAACTATTCATCTACCAGCTACATATCTCTTAATTGATAATTTTTCCTGTTAATTTCTTTCATTTCCTTGTCCATAAATGTCACCAACATATTTTACAACAAACAATATAACACATAGTATATAAGATACACATTTTTGTTGGCGAAGTACCAGACTGAGGCTCATTGGTTGAGTGCTATACCGTCCATGGCTGAGTAGAAAACTGTTGATCGATATGAACTGCTTAATCAAGAGCAATTTAAACAATTCATTTCATGGATTTAAACACAATTTATGACCAATTATAGAGCAATACAATAGATGTTAATGTCATCAGAGAACATTTTATGGTCATCTAAACCATCATTTAACTTCATCGATAAACACTCATTCAAAGGGAAATTGGAAATGACCTGCCAAGAGGAAGTTTATCACTTAAATTGAGTAGTACTTGGCATGCCTTAGGACCCGGCCGTTCCGTCCCATGGTTTAACTCAATTCGCTTTGTCCAGAAAAACAACATTGTAAACTATCTGTTGTAATTGGTGCTTCACTTTAAATGATCATCATAGGGGATGCAACTTGTCATATCAGTGTGCAGATGACAGGGAAAACGTGCATAGACAACTTGCCCCCACATTATAATCCAGCAAGGCTTGCAACACAAGAGAAAAATGGCATTACTGCATTTTTCACAAAAGCCTCACCGTTGTCTAATTTCCACCCCTGTGATTTTGAGATTGATGGTGTTAAGTATACATGTGTGGAGCAATTCTATCAGGAGCAGAAGGCGGTGTTTGGTGGTAAACTTGATATTGCTGCTAAGATTCGATCAACAATGGATCCAGCCAGATGCAAAGCGATGGGTGAAGCAGTCAATGTGAAGGATGAAGAGTGGCTTCCCGAAGCAGTCCGAGCCATGAGAAAGGCATGTTGGGAGAAGTTCTCAAATGACAACACGTTGAAAGACTTCCTTTTGCGGACCAAGGACACCATAATTGCGGAGGCAAGTCGTGACAAGGTCTGGGGTATAGGACGAAATCTCTCAGATCCAAAAGTCCACATCGAAAATGAGTTCCAAGGTGAAAATCGCCTTGGCAATCTGTTAATGGACATAAGACGTCAATTGGAAGCCAATATGTAAACAAAGACATCAATGAAGTGATTAATTACACAACCAAATGCAAACATATTGAATGAAATGAACTTTGAGTGGAATACTCCATAATGTTATTTTAATCTTTTCGTAACTTGTTAATGACTATAATGCAGTCAAACTTGTAAGTTGAGTATATATGTCAATTATTGGCTCTGAAACTTAACATTTAAATGCAGCTGGAAAGTCAACTGATACAATTTGTTCTGTTAATGGACATAAGACTTCAATTGGAAACAAAGACTTTAATAATATGATTAATGACTTATTTAAATGCAAACATATTGAATGAAATGAACTTTGAATGGAACACTCCAGAATATCATAGTAATCTTTTCGTAACTTGTTAATGACTGCAATACAGTCAAACTTGTATTTTGTGTAATATTATTGACTCTGAAATTTAAGATTGAAATGCAGCTGGTTATTCAACTGCTATAATATGTTCTGCTTTGCTATACTAATACCTTACCTATTGCTGATGTGTCTATCTTCAATATCTCATATGTCAATTTTACTATTTCTGTTTATCTCACTAATGGTATAGTTAATCTATAAAGTAGCCTTTTGTTAAAAAAAAAAATCACAATGCTTAAGCCATACAGATTTGTTTAACTTGCAATGTCTCATTCGCTCTCATTTTCCTGTTATTGCAGCTCGTACCATCCTCTTGTGATGCTTTTTTCAATTGGTGCCGGTCGGAATGTTGATGTTTATGGTGGTTTGTATATGATAGTTCCAATTGATAATGGATAACAATTCTGATACACATAATACAATGCTGGACAATAGTACTTCTCTAGTTGACCTGCTGGAGGGCAGTGGCTTGGATGCGGCGAGTGACACAAATGAACCTACTCTCTTTAAAAATTCACCTTACTACAGTAACTGCCAATTTAAAGATTTCTTGTCCAATAATAATGATGCCTTTACAGTTCTTAGTCTAAATTCTCAATCTCTAAATGCAAAATATGATTGTCTAAAGACGTATGTTGAAATGTTAAAAGGTAATAACTCGAAATTATGTGCTATCTCTGTGCAGGAAACATGGCTCTCAGCAGACAGCGACACCTCACTTCTTCAATTGGAAGGATACAACTTTATCCACAAAGCTAAGTCGTGTAGTGCACATGGAGGGGTAGGCATTTATTTACATGAAAGTTTCCAATATGAAATCCTGGAGGTAAATATTAATTCAGAAATATGGGATGGACTATTTATAAAGGTATTTGTTGAAAATAACATACAAAATAATTATAAAACATTGATCTTGGGAAGTATCTACCGACCACCAAGACCTACCGTTACAAACATTACCACATTTATTAACGAAATGGACCAACTAGGTAATCAGTTAAGAAACTATAAGGATGTTCTTATTTCTGGTGATTTCAATCTTGATCTTCTGAAATGTAAAGAAAATAATAATATCAATGACTTTCTTGAATCTATGATATCGAACGGCTATTTTCCTCTAATATCATTTCCAACTCGCTTAACTAATAGGCAAGGCACTTTAATTGATAATTTCTTTTTAAAAATGAACAATTATTTCACAAACACAACCTCAGGTATTTTGCTAGCTGAAATTTCAGACCACTTGCCGTACTTTACAGCTCTTGATTCTGTGCAGCCACCCAAACCCCAACCAAAGCACATTAAGTTTGTGTCATCTGATGCTAGATCTTATGAAAACTTTTTAAAAGACTTAGAGAGTGAAACCTTGCGACAGAAGTTAAATGACTCCTTATCTACTGAAGCAGATATAAGTTATAATAATTTTAATGGTATTATGCAACATCTTCTTGATAAACATTTTCCAGTTAAGAACATCAGATTTAACAAATACAAACACAAGAAGTCGCCATGGATATCCCAAGGTATCTTAAAATCCATATTATACAAAGACAAACTCTATGTTAAACTGAAGTCAATTCCAATAACTCACGAAAATTATATAGAAAATCTAATTAATTTCAGGACGTACAGCAGAATTTTAAAACAAATGATTAAATCAGCAAAGAAAATGTATTACCAGAATACCTTTGAAAAATTCAAATGTGATATTAAAAAAACATGGGCATGTATCAATGGTATCCTAAATAGAAACAAAAATAAACAAAACTTCCCTAAATATTTTGAAATTGATGGAAAATCTGTATCAGACCAAAATGCTATTGCAAACAAATTTAACAATTACTTCATTAATGTAGGTCCAACTCTAGCTGAAACCACAATTTGCCCCTCAGATGTATCCTATAAAGATTACTTAATCTCGCCAATTACAAATCAATTCAAATTTAAAAATGTCATGCCAGAAATCATTATATATTCCCTGAAGCCGAAAACTAGTTGTAACTTAGATAGGATCTCCAGTAAACTGCTAAAATATGTAAAAAATGAATTAGCGCTCCCTTTAAGCAAACTTTTCAACCAATCAGTGAGTCAGAGCATTTTTCCAGAAATGCTGAAACATGCTATAATCATGCCTATTTATAAAAGTAAAGAAAATTACCTCTTCTGTAATTATAGGCCCATCTCAATATTGTCAAGTGTATCAAAGGTCTTTGAAAAAATAATGTTTAATCAAATGTCTGAATATTTTTCTGAACTGAAAGTGTTTTATGGCAGTCAATATGGTTTTAGAAAATTTCACTCAACCGAATTTGCAACATTAGAGCTCATAGATAGAATAACTTACTCAATGGACAAAAACCAATTACCCATTAACATTTATCTTGATCTTTCAAAGGCATTTGATACACTTGACCATGAAATCTTACTTGATAAACTGCAATACTATGGCATTCACGGCAAACAACTTTCATTCTTAAAAAGTTATTTAACAAACAGAACTCAACAACTGAAATACAATGATGTTATCTCCAATCCGTTGACCATCAAATGCCGTGTCCCTCAAGGCTCTATACTGGGTCCGTTATTGTTCATAGTATATATGAATGATATCACATTTGCGAGCAAATACTTCTACCCGATACTGTATGCAGATGACACAACTTTGTGTGCCACCCTAAATAGCACATATTATGATTCTGACACTGATAGACTAAATAATGATTTAACTTCAATAACTAATTGGTTAAAAGCAAACAAATTATCACTTAATGCAGCTAAAACGAAGGCTATGTTATTTCACACCCCACAGAGACGTGTACAGTATCCAGAGCTGTATATTGATAACATACAAGTAAATTTTGTTGATAATTTTAACTTCTTAGGTATTACGCTCAATAATAATCTAAAGTGGAACTCTCATGTCGATATCATAGCTAAAAAAATTTCAAAAACATTAGGAATTATGAAAAAATTAAGATATGTATTGCCACCGAATGCACTTCTTAATATTTATAATGCACTAATCTTGTCTCACCTAAACTATGGAAATATCATTTGGGGGCATCAGGGAGGGAAACTTTTTATATTACAGAAAAAAGCAGTAAGGATAATTACAAATAGCAAGTATAATTCCCATACTACTCCATTATTTAAAATGTTACGCATGTTAAAACTGCCTGATTTATGTGCACTACATGACTTGAAATTCTGTTACAAGTTTGGCAATAATTTGCTTCCTGACTATTTTTCTTCAAGCTTGTTCTTTAGATTTCCCGATTTCCTTCAACGACAAACTCGCAATAGTAAATCCCTTCGTCTTCCTGCTGTGAGCCATGATTTCGCAAGGAATAGCATCTCCTACAAGTTCCCCAAAACCTTTAACAACATTGATGTAAGTATAAAAATGAAAATTGACACTCACAGTTTTGATGGATTTAAAAACTTTGCTAAGCTAAAATTTCTAGAAGAATACTCTTCTAATTGCAATGTTATTAATTGTTATATTTGTCAAAATTGATCATCTGGTCTCTCTTGTGACGATCACTCCAAGTCCACTGCCCGACAGCTTAAGATAAACTTTCAATTTCTAAAATTTTCTTATTGTTTGTTACTGTTTATTTCTTTCAACTAAGTACCTCCAGTATGTACTAAATCACAACGTCCAGTAAGTATTATACCCATTTAAATTATTATTTGAAAAATGGATAAATCCATTAACATCAACCTTCACCACTGTCCATCTGATGTTCCGGCTGGCACCAACAACTATTAATATTATTCTATTCTCTTATCAACAGGGTGGCCACTCGACAGCGATGCCTTGGCATCATAGAGTGGTCACCCTGCTCAATTTAGTAAAATAATCTCTTTTGTATGAATGGTAATACTCGCAGATGTAAAGAGCAAATAAATGATTTAAATTGAAATTGAATTGAATTGAATTGAAATTGATTTAAATTGAATAAAAAAAGTTATGGTTTTTTTTTTTTTAAATTGATCAATGGAAACATGGAGGGTTTTGTATGTTTAACAGACCTTCCGCGAATTTGAAAAGACAAGTTTCACCGTAGAATAAGTCTTCTAATATTCCTGACTTCTAATAGTCAATTGATGATACACCGTTGAACAATTCAATAAACATTAAAACAGCTTGTTAAAATAAAGAAATAAGTAATGGCATGCTCCCTTGGAATGAAGAGCAATGATGCAGCATGGTGAAGGATGTTGATGCAGAAGGGAATCGTCCAGTCTGGCACATGTATTTGTAGAAAATATTCATAAAAGGCATGTTTATAGAACCCATATAGACCATTGAAAAATCATAAATAACATCCAGCAGTAACAATGTCCTTCCGATGAGAGTAGGTGAGAGGCACATTCCCTTTCTGAGATGGCACAATAATTTCTAACATTCTGGACAGACACTCGGACAACTTAGCCCAAGGGCAAAGAACTTGCTGTCTTGACACCATTAAAGGTTTTTTTTTTTTTTGAAAGCAAGCAAATAAATAATTTTTGTTTGCGAATGTGAGCTCGTGTGGTCACTTGAGAATTGTATGATCCTTGTCTGAAGGCAAAAACGTTTGATCGATTTGAACTACCAATTTAAGGAGCAATCACAAAATTTGTTTTGTGAGCTGGAGAAATAAATGATCAATTAAAGGCCAATTGAAAAATTGCTAATGTCAGTAGGTTCGATTTATGATATCCCAAACCATGTTCGGCCTCAGGAATGGACACCAATTCTATAATGGATTGGAAATGTAAATCATTAAATTCTGCGGTTATGGGCAATTGGGCATGCATTATGACAGCTTCGCATAATACATTTTTCAATACTGAATACCCTAATAATGCTGCAAGAAATAAGAAGCAATCAGCGTTACCATGAGGGAGCAACTCTCGAGAACTTTGCTGAACCTTTAAAACACAGAAGAATGATCTCTCATGCTGTCTAGTGTGACAAATTTACATGCTTAACCACAGCTGTCTCCCGAATGGGAGCTTCTTTTTGAATCATGAAAAATCCTCACACTTCATCAAGTGTGATTAGAAGATTCCATGTCTTGGCATCTGTGCCAATGAATAGCCTGGCAGACTTGGAGTCAAATTTGGAACCCCAGTTGAAATGTAAGATTCTAATGAGGTGTTGATGTGCTAAACAGGAAAGGATGCGAATAGGGCGTGTGAAGAAGCCCATGCCTACAAAGCTAGGGATATATAAATATTCACAGACTGTGACATGAACTCCTGGGAGGTTCTATAGGGATTTGTCACTTGAAGTGCTTTACTTGTTTAATGAAGAAAACTGAAACAATCAATTATGTAACACAAAACAACTATGAACCAAGTTGACATTGATTAGCAAACCATTTAGGATTATAAGTGCATTAACCCATTATCATTAACAACAAATGCTTTGTGTATTTAAGTTATGTTTATTTCAGCTTAAAGTTGTGTTCAAAGTGTTGTTGTGCTATTTTCCTCAATGTTAGGATACACATGTATTACAGGCACTGAAAACCAGAAATTAAGGGGATCAGTGAATAGAACAGTTATCACACCCACAATCACGTGCAAGCCATGCAAGCTGGGCCCCAATGTTCTGTTGATCTTGCAAACATGCTATCATAGGAAGTGACTACAATGATTTTATAGAATTATTCCTCATGCTTTGTTCTGAAATTTTTGCTGCAAAGAAGTCAACAAAAGTAATTTAGAGAACTCATAGTGAATTGTATTGTGGCATTTGAAAGGTTTGAATCATGTTTTACAATGTTGTCCGAAAAATCTCTTGCATGTTTCTGGGCCATTACCGAAACAAATTGTTTGCATAGCGATTGTGAGCCGATAAAATAAATCTGGAGTTGAGGACTGAGCCTCTATGGTTGAGTGTTATAGGCCTACTACCTATGGCTGGGTAGAAAACTATTAACTGCATGCCTCAAGAGCAATAATTATTTACACATTGTAGGGATTGAAACACTATTTATGACCAATTACTGACTCATACTTTTTTTGTTGTTGTCCAATTTACCAGATTTCGAGGATTTGTGTTGCTCTGCGGGCTTGGACATTATCACTGACAAATAAAAAGTCTCAAGTGAAGTGACTCATACAATAGATTTCAATGTCATCAGAGAACATTTTATGGTCATCTAAACCATCATTTAACTTCATCAATAAACATTAATTCAAAGGGAAATTGGAAATGTCCTGCCAAGAGGAAGTTTATCACTTAAATTGAGTAGTGCTTGGCATGCTTTAGGGCCAAGCCGTTCTGCAGCAAGGTTTAAAAACAATGTTGAAAAACTGTCTGTTTTATTTGGCGCTCGACCCAAAATTGTCAATCACAGGACCTGAGAAAACATTTATTTTGCATTTTGTCCTTCTCACATTTCTTCTTATATTCCAAACTCCCAATTGTTCACAATGCAATATTGAGCAACTCTTAAATAGACATTCAAGCGTCTTGTTATAATGAAAATGCACATGTATGTACATAACAAATATTCACAAAAGGCTTGTTCAAAGAGCCCACATAGAAAATCGAAAAATCATCCAGAATGAACCTCCCAATAATCATCTAACCATCCATCCATGCAACAATGTCATGCCAATGAGAACCTCTGAGTGGAATGTTTCCTTTCTACGATAGCACAATAATTGCAAACACTCCAGGCACTCCAAAGCAAGGAAGAGGACAATCTGCATTCTGCCACTTTTTCATCAATACTCAATTTCCTCAATTTTCCAGATTTCGAGGATTTGTGTTGCTCTGCGGGCTTGAGCATTATCACTAACAAATACAATGTCTCAAGTGAAGTGATTCCTATCACTAGGTACCATTTTCCCTTCAAACAAGAGTAGATATGAGGTAGCGGTGAGGTTTCCATTCTGCACAACAAGATACAATTTCCATCATAAAGGATGGCAATAACACTGATTCGCTATTAAACACTTTGTTTCCATGCGGGCAGGCCAATTTCCCATTACAAAAAAAATTCAATAAGCCTTGTGAAGAATACAAGTCAAGTCGTAGACACGCCAAGTCGTAGACACACCAAGTCGTAGACACTTTTAAGAGCTCTCCCCCAAGTCGTAGACACAGGCTTTTCACAAAAAAATGTCATTACCCACTCGTAGACAATGAAGTGAACTAACCAAGTCGTAGACAGCACACCAGCCAACCTGTAGACAACATCATTTATAATAATTATAAAGCAACTACGGCAGTAATCCTGCATTTCAATCTAGGACACATTATATTAGTTCAATTCTTCTTTGTTCAGTTGAGTTGATTGTAAAGTTCAGGAAGCTTGCTTCAAAGTAACTTAATTACTAACAGTTGAAATTCAATTAAATCAATTAGCTCCTGATGGCAATTAGCACCTGCGTGGGTGACACTGTGAGAGGTAAAGACCTATAGATTTCCTTTGCAATTGAACGTTTTTTACTTCTTGTTGGTTATTTATTCATTTTTTTATCAACACATGAAATGAGTGTCTACGAGTTTGTTAACAGCAAAAATACTGTGTCTACGACTTGGTAATATCACATTGACCAAAAAGTCTGTGTCTACGACTTGGTGAACCCTGCCAATTTGATGTCTACCAGTTGGTAGTACCTGGTGTCTACGAGTTGGTTGTCTACTAGTTGGTTGTCTACCAGTTGGTTTGTCTACCAGTTGGCGTGTCTACGAAGTGTCTTGATACCCTTGTGAAACATGTACCAGGATAAATTGCCTAATATGAAATTTACTTGAAAATCAATATTATTCCAGCATTTGCTGGGAATTCGAGCGAAACAGATGCTCTCATTAGTCAGATTAATAGCAACATCTTTCACGGAGTTTAAAAACAATTCATATATATTTAAAGATGGTATTAAAAAGTGGCACCGATATAAAATTGATTAAAATATAAAAACACATTTTAAGAACCACACACCAACTTCATTATTATCCTATAATCCAATCTTGATATTTTTCACAATGAAAATTGGTGAGGCAAACTTTGTTGTTGCCAGGAATCAAATCTTTAATTAATTAACTTGCTTTTCATTTCTTATTTTGTCAAAGAAAACTCCAATTTAATTATCTGTGGCCCAAACTGTCAGTAATACCTTCTTGAAAGGGATCATGTTGTTATAAATAATGATATTGTCGGTGGAACTTAAACTACTTTGGTTAACCAACAATGAGTAAAGATACAGCTCGCATTGTTACCACCCAGTGGGACATCATCTGACATCAGACAGATGTCAGGACAACATCTGTGATGTCAACTGATGTCTCTCCCTGACATCAAAATGTGTCAAACTGCCTGCAAGGCAGGTTTTCAAACGTTCAATATAAAAACCATCATGATTTAGAGGAGACCGGGGCAAAATGACACCTTCAAAAAGAATGGTCTTCCACATGCCCCCGTAGCTGGGCCAAAATGGCCCCCTCTATGGGGCAAAATGGTCTCCTTCGTGGGCAAAATGATTCCCTCCTGTCATCATGCAGAAATTTGTTGATATCAGGGGTAAAACGGCCATAAAAATTTTGCCCCGTAAACTTGAAGTAGATGTATTCATCTTGCGGAAACGGACTGATCTATTATAAATCCGTTTCAACCGGATTGACGTAATGGTATCAAAAATGGTTTAACATCTAAGTTGTGCTTAATTCTCTTGGATGAACTCTCTCAAAAACATTTTTTAAAGCATCGCCCACACATACACTGATGCCACTGTTCAAAACTACAGTAGTGAGATTCAAGTGTAATCAAATAAATCTCTCATTATTTCTAGCATGTTTCTGTGCAAGCATGGAAACAAAGTGTTTGTATAGTGATTGTTTTACAATGTCTAGCTGATAATAAAATTGAAGTACTGGACTGAGCCTCATTGTAGTGTTATGCTACCAATTCCAGAGTAGAAAGCATTTGATCGATATGAACTGCCTATTAAGAGCAATTTAAACAAATCATTCCATGGATCTAAAACATTATCTATGGCCAGTTAGAGCACCATAATAATTGTTAATGTCATAAGCAAAGATTTTATGGTCACCTAAACCACCATTTGGCTTCATCAACAAACATCAATTCGAAGGGACATCAAAATGTTCTGCATGGCATTAGCAAGTTTTATCACTAAATTTAGTTGAGCTTGGTATGCTTTAATGGTTAACAGTGTTGTTCAAACTCTCAAAGACAAAACCTTGGAAAACAATATTGTAAACTCTTACAAATGTCATGTGGTATTTCCCACCTCCATTATAAATCATGTGCCTCATAATGCCTGAGTATAAAGTAATGGAGGCAATTCACTCTTCTGGTAACAGCTCTGCCTACTCCATCAGTTCAGTTGCTTGTGTGAAGTTGAAATTGAGATTACGTCTGAACTAGAATAATGAGACTCAAATGTTGTCAAATAAATCTCCAGCCTGTTTCTAGGCAAGTATGGAAACAAAGTGTTTGTATAGCTATTGTGAGCCGATAAAATAAATTTGAAGTAGTGGACTGAGCTTCATCGGTTGAGTGTTATCCTACCCATGCCAGAGTAAAAACATTTTCGATCGACATGAACTTCCTACGAAGAGCAATTAAAATAATTCTTTTCAGCTATTTAAAACATTATTTATGACCAATTACACAGCAGTACAATGATTGTTAATGTCATTAGAGAACATTTTAAGACCTTCTAAACCATCATCTTGTTTCATCAATAAACATTAATTCAAAGGAAAATTGGAAATGTCTTGCCAACAGGAAGTTTATCACTTAAATTGAGTAGTGCTTGGCATGCTTTAGTGCCTCGCTGTCCCAAATCAAACTTTGATTCGCAATGATTAGCTTGATAAAACACAATGATTAGCTTGATAAAACACTTTGAGGTCCATGCATGTGTGGACAATACAACTATTTGTATGCATTAGAGGAAAAAATACTGTTTTTTAATTAAGAAGTTTGACTGAATAGAGGTTATTACTATCTTGCAATGTTACATGATACATTGCAGGTGTATATGATAAGGGCAGCCCTCTCAGCTAATTTCTAGGATTGTTTTATGAGATTGAAGGTGTACCAGTGGGAGTCCTCAACAATTATCATGTTGGACCTAAACATTACCCATTTGAGGGATATATTAATTGCCCACCACAAATATTACTAAATCATACCAGGTGCTACTTATTTGAAGTCTCATCCCAATGACATTGGGGATGTTTCTCGGCGATTAGAAAGTTGCCGGTAAATACTTTGATTCTCCACACCATGTTTGAACCCATGCAGGTGCAGACCTTCAGCAGAGCATTTCTGAATTGGTGGCCAAGTGGTCAAGGTGCCCGTCCGCTCCGCTGAAGGTCTTGCCTGCATAGGTTTCAACCCCTGATAGAGGGGAACCCAAAATTGTCAGTGTACCTTAATGAGCTAAATCCCAGCTGGATGTCATTCGGATGAAACTAAATTGGTGGCCCCTTGCATCAGTGTCTATGTCGGGCAAGTAAAAGATCCCTCACTTGGGGTAGATGTGTAACATGTTGAGGACTCCTGCTTTCTCTCTCATCTCATTAATCAACCCTCGTGAACGCCCAGAACTGGGCTTAGAGGGCTGCACTTACCACATCTATCTATCTATCCATGAATGTTCACGACCTCTCATCCACACAGAATATTATTCACCACCAACAGTCCACTATCAATTCTGAACTTGTTTTTGTAGCAAAGCAACTCTTCAAAATCTTGTTCACATACATGCATATTTACTGTGGCCAGTAGTGCCTCCTCAATGAACCCAAATGTACACAATCAAAAAGTCATCTTGCACAATTTCCCGATTCCCATCCAGCCGTGAAACAATGTCCTTCAAATGAAAGCAGCTGAGTGGCACATTTCCTTTCCAAGATGGAAGTATAATTGGCAGATTGTTTGGCTGGAGGGTGTAGAATGTACATGTATACAACATTTCATCCTTGTTGGTTCTGCCCAGTGCACTGTAAAATCTGAAATTCTGAGTCAGCTCAAATGATTGAGTGAGATGGTTGAACAATTTGTTTGAGCTAACATAGCTTGATGTTTTGAGTTATGATAATCTTTCTGTTGTTATAATTAAAAGAACAAGCTATGACAGCTCAGAGAAATTGTGCAACCATCTCACTCAATCATTTAAGCTAACTCAAAATTCAAATTTTTTAGTGTGTCAGTATATGGTACTGATTTGTTGGCATGGGGGTGGAGTCATGGATAGGTTGAGCTCTTTGTGAACCATTCAGTTCGTTATTATAGAACAAAAATATTTCATAATTATGTACATGGCAGACCTGGGCTTAAATAACACTCAGAAATGAATTTTGGAGGCAAGTCACATAATATTACATGTAGGCCTAAAACATTTACAGTAATCTGTAAGTGAAATGGGTGATGTTTTGCCATTGGTTCGAAACTAAACATCGTCAACCAAACTGCTTGTGGAAACAAGGATAGATTAGCGCGGGGCATGCAGCCCCCCCTTAACTTCGAGGTGCGATTTGACCTACTTTTTGTGGTCGATTATTTAAATGCTTATGTTGTCAGGAAGGGATCACTTGACTCTACTTATAAATAGTGAAACAAATGTCTACCAATTTTAATAAAAGAGTTACGGCCCTTTTTGTAAAAAATATAAAATGGCCTTCTTACCCCACCCATCGGGCAAGAAGCCCCCCTATTATAATCCTATGGCAATTTTTTTGCAAGCGCATTCAGCTTGAAAGTAATATCTTGGGGTTCTTCTATAATTTTTAAGGTATTCTATTGATTTTTTCTAAATTTCAGAATTTTTCTGTTCATACATTTATTTTGTAGTATTTTTTGCCCTGTTTTAATTTCGGCACAATTTTTTTTATTTCAATTAGCTATTCTATCAAAATTTAAGGTAATATAAAGCACACATTACAAAATTGTTCCTGAAGCAGCTTCGAGGCCTCAGTGAAGGGGGGCCTCATGCCCCACACCATGTGGGGCGTTACACCCCAAACTCACATATTTTAATGGACCTCTATATTTTGAGCTAAAATGCAAAAGAATATGATCCAAATCATGTTTATGTAATGGTCATAAAGTGAAGCAATGCAGATATCCATTATTCTTTAAAAATTTCCAAAGTTATTTCTGACAACCACTTTCAAAGAATTAATCAAAGTTACAAAAACCATACACCTTTTTTTGTTTCTTTAATTACTTCTATGGTTTGGTGCTGTTTGCCCTGAAAATTTGTGATGTCACCTAAAAAACCTATAGCTTCGATCCTACAAATAAGAAAAAGCATAAAAAATGTAAGTTTAGATATAGCCCTGGGATGGCCTCTCACCTAACCCGGGCTTCTTGCCCCGACCCACACTACTCAATCGATGCAAGAAAACATTTTTATCCAAATATGACCCAATATGATTCCATCTCATTGGATGAGAATTCATGCTTCCACAAGCAGTTGAGGTTGTTTAGTATTGACAAAAACGCAAAACATCACCCATTTCACTTACAAGCGACTCAGTATAAAAATATTACACAACGTTCCTATGATCAGTAAATGATGACAACTTGACTTGGGTCAAAGGTGACCTGACCAAACAAATGCTTTTACAAATACAGAATCTCTCATCTCTCAGTTCTCCATAATAGGATTCCAAATTACCAAACAAATTGTAAACTTGTTACAATGAGAATAATTCATGAGTGACCATTTTGTCAAAAGGACACAGCTGCTACATGATGTATGTAACTTTTCCAGGCACTTTACAGGTCAAGTGTAGCACATCTGAAAGTCTTGTTTTCGAATGAAATATGCAGTTATGGTTAAAAGCTTACAACATTACAAATTTGTTAAAACATACAATGGGCAATTCCGTAAAGTCTGATTCACAGATTTGACACTTTAGCAGCTTGTGCAGCCCTACCATTATAGCTTAGCTATTTCATTGTTATCCAGGCATGAGGGCAGGTAATAGGGGCATCAGACAAGCCATCAACCAAAGCTGCAAGTGTAACAGGAGTCGAGCTATGGCAAAATATCATGGTGTCGGACGTACACCGTGTGATGTACGTCCGACACCATGATATTTGCTTAGTAGCTCAGCTCCTGTTACACTTGGAGCTTTGGTTGATGGCTTGTCTGATACCCCTATTACCTGCCCTCATGCCTGGATAACAATGAAATAGCTGAGGTGTAATGGTGGGGCTACAAAAGCTGCTAAAGTGTCAAATCTGTGAATCAGACTTTACGGAATTGCCCCAATGATTACAGCACAGTGGCCAATGAGGCTTTGGATGGGGTTTTGTGTCCCACTGTCCCTTGGCCATTTTACTTTTGAATTACACATCCCTTTGCAATTTTTCTAACTGAATTTTTAATTCCCTGTCCCTCAGCTAAACAGGGTTGAATAATGAGATTGGAGAGAGAGCGAGCGTCCTCAATATGTCACATTTACCCCATATGAGGGAAATTTTACTTGACTGGCACAGACACTGATATGAGGGGCCGCCAATGGGATTTTTCTCGTGAAGCTTCACTGAAAATTTCGGATTCTCCAACTGGGGTTCGAACCTGTGCAGGCAAAACCTTCAGCAGCACAAGGCGCAGCATGTAAAATAGTTGCTTTAAAGTAAAAATTGTAAAAATCAGGTCAAAGGAATTAAATCGGGATTTTCAGACAAAAATGTACAGCCAGAGATGAAGTAAATACTTCATAGTCATTTAAAATTAAAACACGAATTACATGCTCAAAATGGGCCAAATAGGTGCAGTGTGACAACCTTTGTTATTTTTACCACAATAAGTGGGTCACTCAACAGGGGTGGATCCAGGAATTTTTGAAGGAGGGGGGGCAGTGGTGGATCCAGGGGGGGGGGGGGGTCTAGGCCCCCCCCCCCCAGACCAATGAGATAGAAATAAAATTTGAAGAAAATATGGAGCAATGCGGGCCCGTGAAGGCTGAACGCCTGTTCAGGCTCACTAATGCAATTAACGTCCCCTACACTTCCCGGTCTCGATCCGCCACTGGAATAGGGGTAGGTGGAGGTCAGAAAATAGTCCGTGGAAAACCGCAAAAAAAGTACTGTTAATTTTCTTGTTTAGAGAACTCCCTAGTAGGCTTACAACGGAAGTGGGCCCACAAGCATATTCTATTAAAACCTAACTTTGCCTTTACATATTTCCATAATAATTAATAAATTACTACTGTAGTATGTGTAAAAAAACTGAGATATTTTATTTGTCTTTTAGGAGTCAAATTAAAATTTGCAAACATTTTAGTGTATGTCTTTTTTTCAAAAAGTTTCATATGATATTATATAAACGTCTTCCATTGTATAACATTATGAAGCTTCTCTTGTACAATATCATTTCCAGAAATTGAAGCAAATAAAAATCTGCCAACAATTGTCACTGAGATTTCGTCCCAAGAAGGGAAAAATATCTCATAGAATCCTAGATATATTTACAAAATAGGAAAATAAGTAGTTTTATTGCTATTTTTGCTCGTATCTTCATAAATTTTTTTATATAATTATAAATTTTGCTTAAAAACCACAGAATGCTTTTGCAATAATTGGAAGAATATTTGCGGTTTTTGGGTAATGAAGTACCATTTTTTGGTATTTTCAGATATTTTTTCAGCACATTTAAGACACCGTTTTAAAAGTATTATGCGGGAGTCTAAAGTGAACTCTTGCATTTTGGAGAGCATTCACTGAATCGGGTTTTCATAAGTTTTTTTTTTTACAAGATCCGCGGTTATATACTATATATGATATGAGCAAATTGGTTCTTTTGCAGGAAAACTTAATTCAGAATGCAGAGTTAACAACTGCAATTTTACTGATGTTCTGTGTATTATTGATACTTTAAGAGTGTTTGACATGGTTACGTATCCCTTTATTTCATATGTTGACTCATTTTAAAGATTCAGAAAATACAGCTGATTTACTAATAAAGCAAAAAAGATCAAAGTGATATTCTACCAAAAAGAAAAGTGAGGAGCTTAGGCAGTTTGCACTGCCCAATTGAAGACTCTTGCTTGCGCTAGAATGCCGTTATGCTGGCTCAGCTTCATTTCTGAGCAATTTTGATGCCAATTACATTTTATAAATCTTACTACTAACGAATATAAAATATTTTTGCAAAATTTAAAAAAGCCTTCTATATTGTGCAAATACCATGTGAATATTTGTTTTTTATAACCTGAGAAGTGGCTCAAATAAAAAAAAATTAGCTCAACAAGAACCCATGGCTTGCCAAGTAAGGTTTTCTCTTAGTTTTTTCTTCCTTTTTCCACTTTCTCTCCCCTTCTCCCCCTTTCTTCCCCCTTTTCCTCTCCCCCCTTTTCTCCTCCCCCTCTCTTTTCTTTTTCCTCCCCCCTGCGCACGAACAGTGTTCCCCAGCTCAGGCGCAGCACCTTAACCACTCTGCCACCCAGCTTCAAAGACAAGTGGAACATTACGTTCCCATGATATGTAATGCCGTAGCATTCTCAAGTGTTTGTGACTTCCATGTGATGATTAGTGATGAGACGGCTAGGAGTTTGATGCATACCCTATTCATTCAGAGATGTCAATTTTGTCCTGGGTATTTCAGTAGCTGAAGCTGTGACCACTGACCAGCACAGAACACCACAAACACTCCTGCTCATGGAACACTCTGATATTTTCAAATAAATGTAAATATCAGAGTGTGAATGAAAGAAAGATCCATTGTAATGGTCAAGACATCTTCTCACTCTTTGAAAGACTTTTTGATGTTTGGTCTAATGCATCTCACCCTGAAAAACCTCCTGAATTTCCATATTTCATGCTGCTGTAACTTTTCCTGGGATTAACACTGCAGCACTCGTTTCAAACTACGGCATGTTCTTCTTTTTAGCCATAATTGAAAGTATTTACCATTGAATTGACCATCGTGTGCTCCAGCAGAAGTTGCTCAAGTTGTCAGTTTCAATGGAGAATGCTGAAGTATTCCTATTTATGAGCAACGGTGTACAACCAAATTGAGTTCCAGGAGAGGGAGTCAAACCCAAGACCTCACAGCCAGTGCCACCACAAACAAGCGCCATTAACCATTAGGCCACGGGAAGGTCATTATTAGGCCTATACAGATCAGAGTTACAGTCTCTCATCTCTCAGACTTCTGCACCCACACACAAGTTCTCTTCACACAGAAACACTACAGGTGGCACTATAATGACATCAACCAATTTGCAGAGCCCCACTGTGGCTAAGTCAAGAAGCTCTAGGCTTTACCAGCAACAGAGAATACCAACAATGGAGATTGAGAATGGGTTTGCCTTTACCATATGACAACCACAGATTGGTACACTTACACGGAGAAAATTCAAGCCATAAAAGAACCATTCCGCACAGTCCGAAATGCGATAGGAACAAATCCATACATCATCTTTACACAAGATTCAAAACTTCGATTCCAATCAAATTCTGACAAAGACTCATCGAAACAACGATAATCAATTCGAATTCAGAGAGAAGGGTTGTGAATAAGGCGACATAAATTACTATGACAAATCAACTTTGACTTATTTCCATTCACGACTTTGAATAAGGACCTTTAGAGCAGCAAAAAAGGGCCCTAACCATTGAGCCAACCAGTCGTTTATCAAATGTTTTTCCAACAAAATGACCGGCATACACTAAGCAGAGAAAGACAGAATAAGAAAGCATAAAATATATGAGCAAATGGTAAACATTGGAGATTTAACTGCGTACTCATTAGAATCAATAAACTTTATGATTTCATTCCGGTAAATACAGTTTCAGTGGACGGTTACACTGTAAAAGTCATGTATATATGCATGAATGATGAATCGTCAACATTATCGTACATCTATTAAAAAACAACACAATAGTTGAGTTTAATGCACAAAAATTACAGTTCAACATTGATTAGCATATTGAAAAGGCATATTTGAGCATTAAATGATTGCTTGGCCCTTTTGGCAAAATAATTGATCAATAAAGTACCCTTTTAAGATTTCGAAACAGTCTCTTAAAACAATCATTCCTTCTTGTCAGCAGAATCATCTTTCGAATCGGACGATTGTTTCGCTGCAAGATTCTCCACATAAGGGACAAATTCTTCAACATGTGTTTCCTGACTGCTGGGAGGATGTTGCAATTCCTCTTGTGGACCTGCAGTTATTTCAGGTGATTCGTCTTCAATTTGAGTCGCTGGTTGAACTTGTATTTGAACGGGGTTAGTCGAGTCATCTTTTATTGCGATATGCTGCAGCTGCACGTCTTTCCCTCGGGTAACCTTGGCTGATGTAATTCTTTCCGCTTTAGGCATTGCAATTGTTTCAGATTGATTGATTGGCACAGGTTGGCTTGCAATTGACTCATCTTTAGATTTGTCTTCTGAATCTGCTTGATCCGATGTTTTAGCAGATGAACTCCCTGCGTCAGAGGCATCACGATTGATTGCAGTTGGTTGATTGTCCTTCAGTTGCGCCTCAATTACATTTGAGTGAGCAGAAGTTTCAACTGCTGTCATTTCTCTGCCTTTATCCAAAGGTTCAAGACTGGTGTGGACAATTGCATCACAACTAATTGCAGTGGATTGACCTTGAGCTCCAATTGCAACTGATCCACTTTGTTCTCACTGTCAGATTCAATTGCTGTTTGGTGTTTGATATCATCAACAATTGGATTAACCTCTGCAGCCTTATTCTCAATCGAAGCCATTGCTACATTTTCTCTTGTTTCTTTGTTTGGTTCAACACTAGGTGGAGCCACTGGACCATGTTGTCGTCGGACAGCCTGAGACATTAGTAAGCCCCCCACACTCTGAGAAGGTAGAAATTGCTTTTGATTGGAAATTGCGGACGGAACCACCAAATTTGGGGCCAGATCACACGCAGACAACCATGCAGACTTGACAGACACCTCACTCTTTTTAGATGGCTTCACTACATCGGCATGACTCTGAACGACCCTCTCGTCATAGAGACTGTAATCAGAACTGCATGCCATGCCGTCAAAGTGAACCGTGGTCACTTCTTGGACTGGTCGATGTACGACATCTATAGCATCGATAGTTGCCGGGTCAATAGTGAAGGCAGGATCAGTGATTTGGGCGACCTTAGCAGCGTTCAACAGACACTGGTCTCTTGTTGTGTCCCGAAGAGGATGTCCGATGTCCGAAACATCGTCTGTGTAATCAGCCTCCTCTCCTTCCGACACCTCCTCCATTGAAGGAAATGCTATAACCTGTAAGACATAAAACAGTGATTAGAAAAAATTAAGAATGAAATAACAATTGATATGGATAGATAGATGTGACGAGTGCAGTGCAACCCCTAGCATAGTTCTTGCCATTCAGAAAGGTAGATTGATGAGATGGTAGGTAGCTGGAGTTCTCCACATGTGACACACACAGTGAACATCGATGACAATAAATGTTACAAAATACAGGAGTCATGTTCGAATGCCATTTTGATTGTCAGCAAAATTACTAATTCATTAAACATACTCAGGCTAGTGGCCAATCAATCAGAAAGAGAGCCTCTGAGTGGCCAGATTTTTCCCTAAATTCTGTTTCAGAATTAGGCCTATATTGTGGTAATTAAAAAAGGAGTTTCGAGATCATCTTGAAAAATTGTTTGCTATTGTCTAAAACAATCCTATTAGTATTCCCCTTTCCTAGGATTCTCTCACAAATTTCAGGGATACTTCTACCAATTGCTGCGATGCTCTTGACATATTCATAATAGATAGACAGATAGATAGATAGACATGGTAAGTGCAGCCCTCTAAGCCCAGTTCTGGGAGCTAACCAGGGTTGATTGATGAGATGGGAGAGAGAGCGGGAGTCCTCAACATGTTACACATTTACCCCATGTGAGGGATCTTTTATTTGGCCAGCATAGAAACTGATACAATAATATTAATGATTCTCTTAAAAATTTCTGAGAATACCGTTTCGACCCTACAGGAGCATTATATATACATACCTTATGAAATATCTCACTTCTGGCGTTTCCAATTTTCTTGGCAGAGGGCACTCCGGCTTCATGAGACCTCTTCATGGACACGTGCTCTGGTGGAGGAATAGCATACTACAGCATGAGAGAGAATTGGGAGTTTGATGTCTTATAAATCCACACAGAAAGAGAAAATAGAAGATTTTAGAAAAATAATGAATTGAAGGAATTTAATGGGATTATGATTATTTTACATTTCCTTCAACCCAGCAGGAAAATGAAAATACCATAGGCAGGGCCACAGTGGGGTGCTCAGTAAAGATTTAATCACTACAGGGTTTCTGATATACCTGACAGGCTGGTAGTTCTAAATATAAATTCACTTCTCTATCCACGGAAGACTTCCCCAAATACACCGGACCAACATACACTTTCGATAAATTGACAGGAGGTCTAATTAACGACATACCTTCCCGAACTGTCTGACCGACCTATTTGTTAATGCAGTTGTTGAAGAAATAAATAAAAACCCATTAGCGCCCATTCAAATGATTGTCAATTGCATGTCATCCCAGAAGTAATCAAATATACTACAACAAACTTATGTGATGATCCGCACTCATTGCAAGGAATGAAACATCAATCTACCGGGTGCCAACCCAACATGCAAAAAAAAAAGTAATATAGGAATCTTTCATGGTAAAATGTAGGGAAAAAAGGAGGATTTTACCTACTTTAATAGGACAATATAGGATATATCATTCTACGGCAAAACCATCGGCACATCATGGAATTGATTCCATCGTAATCCGAAAACTTTAAGTCTTAGAAAAAAAGGTGCCATAGACTTCATGTATCGGGGGAAAAAAGATACTAAAACACCTTATCACGGACAAAAACGTGCATATGTACATGCAAAATATCTTGAAAACTTAAGAAATAAAGGAATTTTTCCAAAATATAGGAAATTATAGTAGGCCAACAAAAAGTATAGGAAATATAGGAAGAGTGGGCACCCTGTATCTAATATGGTTTGCCCAGACAAGAATCGAACCTGTATTTCTTTACATATATCTTTACCTAAAGACCATCTCGATGACTTCCGTCCTCCTAAGACGGGATCATCGCACTGAGTCAGGACGCTCCCCCTCCTCTCCTTCTCCGAGTGCAAGCTGTGCCTTCTCAATCTGTTGAGCATGTTTCTCTCTGATTCGCTCATCTGCACTTCCACCTCTTCCTGGGTTGCTGAATGCCAGCGCAGAATGTGAAGAGCTCGAGATTTCACAGCTCGCCAGGTTCTTCTCCAGATGCTGTCGTCTGAAAAGAAAAGATAGGCATTGAAAATAAAGTCTATTAGATAGATACATAGACAGATATGGTAATGGCAACCCAATAAGCCCAGTTCCGGGTGCTCACGAGGGTTGATTGATGAGAGTCCTCAACATGTTACACAACTGACACATTTACCCCATGTGAGGGATCTTTTATTTGCCCAGCATAGACACTGAAACAAGGGGCCGTCAATTTAACGTCTCATCCGAACAACATCCAGGTGGGAAAGCTATACCTGGAAGAATTTTTGTTGAACTGAGTAGTGAGTATTTCAAAAAAATTAAACGTTTGAAAAACACAAATGTAATTTTGATCCATAGTTATTTTTATCATTTATAAAAAGACAAACCAAGTTATTGGTAGCCAATTTGCATTCAGGCCATTGTGCTTACTTTCAAACTTGACCTCAGTTCCTTTGAACCGGACATTCTTATCTTCACTGGCGATCATGAGGGACAAACGTCGGCCAGCAATTTCACTGCTCTTTGCTGAAGTAATTGGAACTTCGCGAATATCACGGACTTCATGAACTTCACTTAGTGATTCTGGGGTCTCTGAAGGAACTTCAACTCTTCCGAAACCGAACCAAGACCGGATGCGAGCAAAATAGGACATCACGTCAGGACGCTGTGAAAAAAAAGTATAATGAATTAATCATCTTCTCTAGTAAATTCCACATATCGACGCTACTTGACTATTTGTAAATGTGGTAGAGCATAAAAATGTATCTGTCATAGCATGGTGAGTTTTTCAGGATTTATCACACTTTTAATAGTGAACTTACAAGCCCATGAATGATAGCGGTATTTTTACATAAACTGACATGTAAGAATATACCTATTTATCAAACTGAATCTGGTAAGGATAAGGGGATATATCCCCTCAGAAAAAAGTATTTTTAGCAAATTGCAATTTGATGAATTAAGCAAATTTCTTTTATCATACCCTCCAGAAAAAAACTACATATCGACGCTACTGAACTTTCTGTAAATGTGGCAGAGCATAAATATATTGTATTTTACAGTTTAGACCTATCTATTATATTGAGGTTTTCTCGAGTCTTAACGGATTTATTGATCAGTGAAATCAATTAATCAAATGTCCACAAAGCTGAACCTCCCAAAAAGGCACAAATTAATTTTTTTATTTAAAGTCTCAAAGATCAAACATTCTTAGTGCTGACCTGGTCTTCTACGTTTTCAGCAGGAATTTGATCTCCAGCCTTTCCTGTAATGGATAAATCATCAGGAATTTTTTTAAAAACTGCAATAGGTATTGATAAAGAATACAAAATATTAACCACAGATGTTACATAAATGATGGACATCAGACAATACAATAAAACAAGACAATAGGCCAGACGTATTTTAGTTTTAGCTTCCTGAAACGACGACAGTAAAGATATACTGCAGACGGAAAAAGAAAAAAGAGCTTATCCACAATTTTTATTAAATTAACATGATAAAGAATTCAGATTACCGGTACACCTTTTTTTCTCTCATCTTATCGACCGACTCTTCAAAAAGCTAAAGATCAATAATGTCTGGCATAACTAAACAAAACAAGAATGACAAGATCTGCATGTTCGTTGAATACCAAAATAATAATTAAAAAAGTATTTTTAAAAGTTTTTTAACACTTCTTACTTTCAGCCTTTTTGAAAAGTGCATCATCACTGAGAACAGTTTGTCTCCGTGCATGTTTCCTTCTGAAAACACTTCCTTCGGGAATGATGATTTCCTACAAAAAAGGGAAAAAATATCAAATTTTACCTAGTTAATTCATGCAATTACAGTATCATGAGTAGAGTAGCATTCTGATATCCAGAGGCATAAAGTAATAATATACCAATGCACAAATTAATTCCTATGACAAATAGAGTGACATTTTTCTTGAATTATCATTTTAGCAATAACTGACTCATCCCTACCAAAAAAGTTGAAACGACAGAGTAAAAATGCAGGACATGATCCCATTGTGGCACTGGGACGACGTCACATTTTTATAGCAGTCACAATGAGGCTCTGTTGTGTTGCCATAGCAAATTATTTGAGCCTCATTTCCAATTTTGAAATCCAAGAATGCAATTGTGTACATCTTTCATGAATCACTGCTACAAAGATAATTAAGAAAAGCTAATTGATGCACTAACGCGGTATTTTTGAGTGTTATTCTTTTTCTATATATATATTTTTTTTTTTTTCAAGAAAAGATCTTCCCAGCATCATCACCACAGCACGGATGGGTGGTTCTATTGATTTATGGTAAAAAAAAGTTAGTTTGATACAGGGCACTGAAAAAAGTTAATCATAAAATCTACAGTTCCCCCGCCCCAAAGTATCAAACGGTCGGCCCATAATACATTAATGCAATGCCCCAACGCACTCTGGGAATGCTGTCAATTTGGATTCTGCGCCGAAACCCGCCTGTGTCCGCCCTTTAAACTACCATAAATCTGGATCCAGCATGGGAGGTAACCTACGATACATCCGGCATCCCAACTAAATCTCACCTCATGCGATGTTGCAGCTAGCTGTGAATTGTAGATGTACTGTTTCAGCCATTGTATGCGTTCCTTTCTTGAGGACTTTTCTGAGTATTCTTTGAGATTATGGTTCAGTCTGAAGCAAAATGTAGGAGAAGAAGACAAATTAGCATAAAAGATATGTTTCGCTATGTGCTACATAGTTTGATGCTGGCCTCAGAAAATAGCAGGGTACAAACTGAAATTTGAAAACTAAATTCAAGGAATATCCAGGACATTCCAGGAAAATCAAATTTCAAGGACTACATATCAGCAGCATATTTATATTTTGTGCACTAAAAATTCAGTGGCGGATACAGGGGGGACCTAGGGGGCTCGGGCTCCCCCTGGACCACCAAGATTGATAGTAGCATTTTGAAGAAAAATTGCGATAACGCAGGCTCTCTAATGCCGAAACATGTCCGGGCCACTCCTAGACTATCGTGCCTGGATCCGCCACTGTATTCTGATACACATGCAACACTGATTGTTTTGAAAACATTGTTCACACAATCCATATCTATGCAACAATTGATTTTAAGGACTCTTTCTGCTGATATATCAGGATTCCAGGATCATCAGATTTTTTGCACTTTTCTGAGAGATTTTTTTGCAGTTTTTAATAACTTTTCCAGGACAACTTTTTGTTTGGTCTTTTAAGAACTTTCAAGGCCTTTGGGAACCCTGAGACAGTAGAAAAACCTCGGGGGGATGTCATACTGATAACTCTGCACCTGAATGCATATATGTATTTGCAAATGGTTGCGCCTTAGAAATATATATAATAATAATACCCTCAGAAGCAGTTAATATCTATGTATAGGCCTAATTCTTTTCTTGGCAATTTAACGACTATTTAAAATATATAATTGTATATACATACCTTTCTCTGAGCCGAGCAATAACCATGGTAGGTTCAGCAATAGTCTCAGGTTGATCGGAAGCGTTTGAACCAAAAGCAACAACAGGGTGACCGATATCCTTTGCCATGCAGGTGAAGGGGATGTAGGGAGGATGGCCCACAAACTTGCTGTCCATAACATCTCTTGTGCTGAAATAATTACAAAGTACTGATTCAAGTGAAATCGAAATTCCGAAGAACCAAAAAAGTGAAGTGATATTTATGATATCATAACAATAGTTATTGTTAATTTTTATCAGCAAAAAGGCCAGACCTATGTAATTTTTAGCTTCTCTGACTGACCGACCCAACAGATTCTCTGCCTGGGAAAAAAAATGGAGCTTACCCACAATTTTTATCTTAAAATTGATATAATAGTCAAACAATCCTAGAAAAAGTGCCTAGAGGTGATCCAAGAAGCTAAAAATCAATTATGTTTTGCCTAGTTTTGAACTTCTGTAGTGATGTAATCAACTTATTGCAATGGAAAAATTGTTCTGAGTCACATGTCATTGGTCTACATCACTACGTGCCGATAGACCCAGCGGACTATCCAGAAATTAAAATTGAATTGGCATGTCATTATAATACAACTGCTAAAATATAATCAGAAAAGAGTAATTCTAGCATTTATGATGCCACATAATTGATAGAAAAAAACGCGTGTTCCTGAAGATCAGGACAATGTTGATAAATTTTTATCATCATACTCACGGATCCTCACAACGGTTAGAGGGTGGTTCGAGGCGACAGAACATTGAACGAGTCAAGTAATCTGATGGAGTTAATTCTTTGCTCTCAATCTGAAAATGTGCAAATCAAAAGTTGCCATGATTTCACACTGCATGCGGCATGCGATCAGGTGTAGACTACTAATATGGCAGGCTGCATTGGAAGCACCAAAGAACAATAAAAAATGAAGACATTCTGCATGAAATTTGAAGTACAGTACTGCAAATTGCCTTGGATGACAATTTAAATCTTGCACTATGCCAATCTAGAAGTTGGGAGTCACCAAAACCCATCAAAGCGAATACTGAGGTTTGGCACCAGAAAGCTGCTTTTACATATCAAAAAGTGCTGCACACCATACCTGATTAGAATAGCCGTATCCAAATGTCCCGTATGAGAAACAAAAATCAACATCCACTTCAGCAATTGGCTGAAAAGAGATTCATGGTATTAGTATTAAGTTGTGCAAGTGGTAACATGATAACTCATAATAGTTTGTCATACACTTGTATACAATGTAAGAATGAATAATAAAAAATTTTAGTATCTCACGTCATCTATTCTGTTCATCTGCAAGGTATCCTTTGCATACATGTGCTGAAAAAACCAAGTAAAGTCATCGAAAGAAATGACATAAAAATGCCAAAAATAAATTTATTTATAATCTACATAGAATTATCTCAAGCTCATACAAACTTCAAAGAATACCAGTGTTTGTGATTTCAAAATTCCAATATCATTTGGCGATCTTTGGCGAATAGTTCCCTCTCTTTTAAGTAGTATGTCGCTTTTTTACAACAGCCCAATGGGCTTTGTTTCAAGTTGCACTGCCAATTGCGCTGTTAAAATGAGTTTTTTCCAAAAAAAGTTTCTTTAGTTGCCATATAGTTTTTTTTATTGGGCAGAAAATTTTAAAACAAAATATTTTATTAAAGGCCTAAAATAATTATCTTACCTTCACGATGCTAAATAAGTGGATGTGTTTCCTTGCGAGCACGTAGTGCAAGTCCTGACTTTCATAACCAACCAATTCAATCGTCATCCGATTTTTGATGTCTTCCAGGTTGTTCACATTTAACTGAAAATATGACAGTTTTACAAAATAACATACTAAAAATTGAAGGACACCAGAATGACATCAAAATACCGACAGTGATTTTACTGTGACGTCAAAATCAAAGGGGCTCGTAAACAATGTACATGACGTTAACTTATTATGAACCCCTGTTGTCAAAATCTACCACACGAAAATTTTTTCAACAAAAAAATAGAGGCGATTTTTAAAGCAAATTGAGCTTGTTCCACATATTTGACCCTGTCCGCATTTAATTACGGCTGATCCCGCAAAAAGCATCCCATTCCGCAACTTTGCATCCGCGTTTTATTACAAAATCCCGCGGCCCGCCAATCCAAAAATTTGGCCCGTCCGCATTTTACTGCGTACGACGCAACCCCGATCTCATGACGATTCAACACAGCCTGATTTTCCAGATTTGGCCTCTGACGGGAGGCCTGTACTCAGCTATACAGAGGCAAATGGCTCCATATAGAGTCACTAAGTATATCCCGCAATTGCGAGTGAACACCAGGAAAAAACCATTGAGTTCACACCATTGAGTTCATCCTAGTGAACTCAATGAAATAAATTATCTGACATTGTTATGCAAACAATGGGCAGTGATTGTTTATGTCATGACGTCACAATGGGCAGCTGGTGACGTCACAACAAATTGCTGCTCCAAACTTGGGAGAATTTGAAGTTATCAGACTAAAATTTAATAAATTTGTGTTAATTCAGAGCAGACCTGACACTCATGATGTTCATAGCTGTGAACTACACTGTCATGGGGTTTTATTATAATATGTCGGCGAGTGGCTAATGCATCGCCTCAAAAAAATGCAGATCTTTGGCTTCATTATTCTCTGCGATAGGTATAGTATTACATTAGCAGTACCAAGTGGAGGTGGGACAAAACTGACAATGAACTTGTCCATAGGCAGGGCTCAGCAATTGGTTTAGAATAATAATCCTACAAAATACAGACCTCAACCGGTATGTGCTTGATGTCATCCATGTTGTATGTCGCAGGAAAAGTTGCTCCATCAAGCACGCACGTCCATTTCACTTTTTCCATGACAACTGCCCTGATGTAGACACTTATTCCACTTTCGTAAAATACTGAGCTTGATAAGGAGATAAAGGAACCGCTTTTGATTTCAATATAACGAAACTTGTCATCATCGGCAAATCATGGAATCGCTTGCATCATAAGCTGAAAACTTCATGTCGCGGACAAAAATGTGTCTTAAACTTCATATATTTGGGGAAAGGATGCTAAAACTGTACTGCAGACAAAATCATGCATATACACGCAAAATATCTCGAAAACTGAAAAAATATGGGAATTTATAGGAATTTTTCCAAAATATAGGAAGTTATGGGAAATATAGGAAGAGTGGGCGCTGGGCACCCTGATAATTTATATTATATAGATGTAGAAGCTTTTTTTGTTTGGATACAAACATTCTGGTTCCATGGGAGCAATCTCAACTCTTTGAAGTGTATTCCGAGAACTCCGCGCTGAAAGGAAAATTGGAAGGTTAGTAATAAAGCAAATCCCTTGAAATGATCTCGAGTGTTTTGAAGAATGAAGATTTAAGAATGACTCAAATAAGAAAGAAACCAAAAAATGGAATGGATATACAAAAGCTTGTCCTAATCGAATAAATTTTTTTACTGTTAATTGCTATTTTAGACTTTTTTATTTCAGATATAGGCCTATACACATAAAGAGATGCAATCTGTGCAAATTACAAATTATTTTTCATTTATTCCGATGATTATACCCAGCATGCCAGTAGTTGGATGTGATTAAAAATCATTCACAGTAGACGAAAAACAAGTGCTTGCAGAAAAGCACAGGAATGTTTCTTCAAACTTTCTTGTGAGGTCATATCCCTATACCTGCCATGTAATTCTGGGTGACTCGTTAGCAGTTTGTGAGGTCATATCCTATAACTGCAATGCTATCACTCACTATCAGTAAGAGTCATTTCATGTGTCATACCACTCCTCAATGAGGTAAAAGAAACTAAATGACAAATTGACACTTCATTTCAATGCATTTGATAGGCATGTTGTGAGGTCATTGATGGCCACCAACGGGCTTTTCAGTTTCCGCAGATATTAGTTTTTCATGTACCGTAACTACTGCATGATTTAGATGCTTAAAAAATGATTTAAATCATTTCAATTGCCTAAAATTTAAATCGAACAACCATGCACTGGTTTAATCTGGAATGTTAAACATACCGGTTCGGCCAATCCTATCTTTCCAGTTTTCTGTTCTTGCTTCCCATCATCACTGTCACCATCACCATCATCACTTGAGAGCATGTCATAATCACTGTCTTGGGCTGCCATTGCAAATCTGAAAATTAAGCAAATTACAATAAAAATAAATTAATATTGAGTTTTGCAAGAGAAAGGTGCTTCATTGAAATTAAAATTAAATATAAGTGCCTAAGGCAAAGGGTTGATGCGGGATTTTAGTCTCCACCCCCTCCCCCCAGAACAAAATTATTATGTGTAGAACATTGAATGCAATGCATACACATATTGTGAAATAAACTGTAATATATAGGCCTACAGGGTCCCAGATTCGTTGTCAAATGTTGGGCGTCCTTCACCACATGGAGGGCACCCAGCTTGTCATTTCATTGTAAAATACTGGCAAATCTTGGTCATCCTTCCCAAAATCTGGGCATCTCGGGCGATAGGACGACCCAGAATGTGGGACCCTCGGCCTATATATATCATGCACACCTTTAAAGGAAATTTGTGGATCCTATCCCGCAGTTTTGCATGTATGTGCAAGCGTTTTATAATTTTTTTACTTGTGTTCAAAATTTCATATCCCCTCCCATAAAGTCTCATCAGCTCATAGACACTAAAAAATGTACCATGTGAAAATAGCCTACCCCTTCCCCTCGGGCAAAACTCGGACCCCCCCCCCCCCCCCCCCAATGGTGAATGGTATTCACCTTTGCATGGGCGATTTAGATGTCACTGCAGGGAGAATATTATCACCCTGACCCTGGTCAGCAAGGCAAGTGACAGCAGTCGGGGAAATTTCCTGATCGGGCAACCTTGCCCGTTCGAGCAATGACCAATCCCAGCGTACCTTGCAGTTGCCCGATGCGGCAATACAACATGCTCGATCGGGCAATCTCCTTTTTTTGACTGACTTCCCCCTACAAAATCGTATTTGCGCATTTTGTGCCCCAAATGCGCATAATGAAAACTATACTGACCAATAGCAGGGCTCCTTACGCTTCATTTGGCTGTATCACATGACCGACTTGCTGTCAACTTCCAGGGGGGCACTCGCTTTTAATTCAGCGGTAGCTGTTTTCCAGCCTTTTTGGCGGCAATTACCCATTATTCTGCAACCCCAAGCCATCAATATGTGTGTATTTGATGCAGTGCATTGAATGGACACTAAATCAGTTAATTTGACTGTGCATACTCCCATTATTCCAATATTCAATGCGTTTTAGGCAAGGGGGTTACTCTCAATAATTTGAGAGAACAGAGTTTGGCAGGTAAAGAAATGGCTATACAAATGAGTTATTAAATTTTTTCAAATTTATAAATGCAGAATATATTTAAGTCTACTTGTAATAGGTTATATAGATATTATTAGACTACTTTATATGGACCTATAGATCCACAATTAAGGTTCAAATGTGGTAATGTGTGATATATAACGCACAGATTGGTGAACACCCTCAAATACGTACCACAAGTCTTTTTTGCAATCTTAAATAAACAGATATAATGTGAAATAAGCCTATACTAACTTTTTTCCTAATAAAATCTGTAATTTGGATATATATGGATACAAAATAAGTCTACTGAATATGATTTACGTAATGTCAATAACATTGTGTAATGTTTGGGACAACTTCAATAGTTCAAAAGTTCTACACAAATAAGTGTAGTTCTATCTGGATTTTTCTAATAAAATGGATAAAACTCAAAACATAATTTTTTACAGTCCTGCATGATATGGGCCTATTTATAGGTTATGCCTGGCCTCTGAGCCTGGCCTCTGAGCCTGGCCTCTGAGCCTGGCCTCTGAGCCTGGCCTCTGAGCCTGGCCTCTGAGCCTGGCCTCTGAGCCTGGCCTCTGAGCCTGGCCTCTGAGCCTGGCCTCTGAGCCTGGCCTCTGAGCCTGGCCTCTGAGCCTGGCCTCTGAGCCTGGCCTCTGAGCCTGGCCTCTGAGCCTGGTCTCTGAGCTGGGACCGTTGTTAAATAAGAACATGCAATTTGTCATGCAATCTTGTGGAAGGGTGGGATAAAAGTTTACTCATCACAAAATTACAGGATCTGTCATCAAGAGTCGTCTGGATAAGGGGTAAAATCCACACTTTTAAGGTCACTTGAGGTTATCTGGAGTATTTTTCAGGAACCCGGCATCACTCAACTGGATTGAAAACAGCTGGCATATACAGGCCCTTTTTAAAAAAGAGTTAGCATAAGCGACAAGGTGTATTTGTTGTGTAGGAAAGAAGGCAAAGTGAGGCAGAGCAAAGAGTTCATTCTACGATACGACAACATGCTACAAGTTCAAAACATAGACGCTGGCTGATCTAACGATCTGCCGGCACCAATCATGGTTATAAAATACATAGTATTAAACATATTGAAAATTAAAAATACTGAACAATCAACAACTTTCAATTTCAAAATAATTTTATTTAAAGATAATGTGTGAAAGAAAAATCAGTAGGCTAAGCAAGGGATTAGGTGGCGCACTGTACGAACCGCCAATTTCTGGGTCCTGGGTTTGATACCCGCTCACCCCAGAAGCATGTTGTTTACCGGTTTCAACCATCCTTTGTCGTATTGCTGTGTCCTCCTGTCCTAAAATCTGCATGAAGGAATAATCTTGTCCTTCATTCTGAAAAGGATGGACATTTGCCAAGCCCTGTCCCCTCAGCGGGCACTGTACAGGAGAACCAATCAGTAAATAGATTGAGGGGGCACGACAGCACATGCAGATATATAAAGTTTTAGGATGATCTGTCAAGCCCTATCAGGCCATTGAAATTCCAATGTATCAGGCAAGGTAATCCAGGACCAAGAGTCATTGACTTCATTCATGGCTGGCCGTAAAAAGTCTCTCCCTGAGGCAGAGGATTCCCAATCCTTAATTATTAATTTCCATAGGCAGATTTGAGAGGCTTTTTATCCCCTTCACCATTAAGGAGGACTTATTTTTGGGGGATTCGCAACCTTAATGATCTGTCAATAAATAATTTTATATAGAATAAATCATCTGTTACAGTACATATCCCCTTACTGTACAATTAACCTTTCCTGCAGCCCCTCCCCCAGTGGCATAGCCAGTTAATTGATGGCCAGAGGGAGGGAGGAGCAGCTAGAGGCCTAGTAGAGGCCAAGCAGTCTTCGGGGGGTAGTCAAGGGAGTAAAAGTTTTAAATTATGCCCTGAAAGATATATAAAAATGTTTATGTATAGGCCTGATTCCTGACATAATCTATTCATTTCACCATGCGACGTCCCAAAATAATATATCTATAGTTTAAAAATCTATTTATACTAGTGTAATTAAAGAAAATCCATTCCAAACCTTAATTGTATAGCCAGGAAGTACTTGATATTTTTTCCACCAAAACTGGGCACAGAAATTGGGGCGGGGGGGGGGGGGGTGGTGTGAGCTAAGCTTCCTTGATAAAAAAACCTGGAGGGCTGTTACTTGCGACAGTTCCCCGAATGATCAGTGGTGAAAGTCTGAAAGAACAATTATCTTGTGTTCGCGCCAGCCAAGATCAAACAATTCAAATTCCATGGGGGCCTCCCTCAACGAAAACTGTCCATCCAGTGCTGTTGAAAAAAATCCAAGCCCCCTTAGAATATGGCCTGGATAATAGGCGCTGCTCAGCATGCGACACACACTTCACAGGCTCTTGCTTTAAGCTGTTTCTATCAATTAATATGTTAACTTTTACTTTCAATTATTATCCATGGTTGTGGGATCGCACTTGTTGAGGATTATGAGACTTTATTTCGTGATTATTTCTTTGATTTTACTTGTGAGATCATCCTTTGGTAGAACCCGGAGAATGCAGCAATCACTTGTGCCATCGAGCATTAGACTTTTCAATACCCAATGACACTTGCATTTATGTATTTATCAATTTTGTGAAATATTTACTGTCATTTCTTTACTATGTACTTTTTGCCTGTGGGTGCAAAGCAAATTTCCGTTCTTCGGATATTATAGATTATCTATCTATCTATGTATCCTATTATGGATTATTGTTCGGGAGTTTGGGGCTACAAAGACTTTTCTAAACCTGAAGCAATACAAAATAGGGCAATACGATTTTTTCTAGGTGTGAATAGTTTTACCCCGAAACATGCTTTTAAAGGCGATATGGGATGGATTGATTCAAAAACTAGACGTCATATTGAAATACTACGTCTTTGGAATAGACTTGTTTACATGGATGAAAACAGACTGACAAAGCAAGTGTTTGAAGTTGATAAACAAATTAACAAGAGAAATTGGAGTAATGAGGTTTTACAAATATTCACTAAATTGAATCTTACTCAAAATTTTGTAGAAAATTTACCTATTAACCTAGAAAATGCACAACGTCAACTGATGGAAATTTATAAAACCAACTGGAAAAATCAAGTAACTAACATGCCAAAATTAAGAACTTACAGAGAATTTAAAACTACATTTGGTACTGAGGATTATGTATATAAAATTTATGATAGAGGTCATTTGTCTGTTCTTTCACAATTTAGGTTCGGTGTTTTACCATTAGCAATAGAGACAGGACGTTACAATGATATACCATTAGAATATAGAGTTTGTGAATTTTGTTCCCATCATGTTCTAGAAGATGAAAATCATTTTTTGTTCCATTGTAATACTTATAACGATTTACGTAATTTACTTTTAACTCGTGTTTTAGATTATTGTGTAGATTTTTACTTTTTATCATTGCAAGAAAAATTTAAGTTGTTGATGTCCAAGGATTTAGTTAAATTTACTGCAGAATATTTGTTTAAAGCTTTCCATAGAAGAAGAAGTTTGTTGTTTAAATAATGTAAATATGTGATTGTAAATGTTTTAATATTGTAAATATGTGATTGTAAATGTTTTAATATTGTAGTTTCCAGAAAATTTGTTGTTAAAGTTACTTTTGAATTATTTTGATGACTTGTAAGCCCATATAGGGCTGGGTGTATATTTTTTACACAGGTCAATAAAGAATTTGTCTGTCTGTCTGTCTGTCTGTATCTATAGATCTACATGATCTAGTGGTTGCCTCCCAGCTGAGCTCAGCTGCACTCTCAGATCTTATTATTGAGCCGTGTCACCCGCCCCCTCTGAACAATATTTAATTTCATATTATAGGCCTATGCATTTTCCCCTCAGTCCTAATTATGATAAAAAATGTAAAAGAGGGACCAAAATGATTTTTGGTGACTCCAACTCCATTTTATTTTTTGCTACAATTTGTGGAGGGTGCCCCCCTGGGCCTTGTCTCAGGCCCTGGTCGCCCCCTGAATCATTGACAATGCGAAAAAAGTTTTTGTTGATCACGTAAAACGATTTTGATTGTATTTCCACCAGCATTTATGGCCATTTGCAAGCATTGCCCGATCGGGAAAATTGCTAGATCGGGCAATATTGATGCATTGCCCGATCTGGAAATTTCCCCGACTGGACAGTGAGTACTGAGCAGCTGAGTACACGTAGTCTTGGTCTTCAGTGTGACACTTTCACACCCAGTGACACTGTGTCAGTGACCCACGTCAGAAACCATTATCTGCAATCTTGTACAATCTGCCTGATGGACTCCTTGCACGGAATTTGAAATATTTGATCGTCATTTAGATCAGTAAAACTCATACAATTTTACCTTCACAAAAAGTTGTCCAGGCACTCCAACTTCTGGCAGGAAGTAGCTAATCATGACGTCACGTCCTCCTTGGCTGGAGAGCTCCACCTGTAGAGTGGCGCCACCTGGCTTAACTTTTTCTCATGAGAATTTTCATTGTTTCATGGAAAACTGTAGGCCTACAAATTGTCCAGCAAGATGAAATACATGCATCTATAAACAGCCCAAATGCCACCCAGCCCTAATATGACTCCAAGCTTAACGCTTGCAGCACCAGCAACAGAGCACTTGGGAATAATTCGGTGAAAAAAAAAGATTGTTTCCCACTTGACACTGAAAAAAAAGTTTGTTCCGCACATGGAAATAAAAAAAAAAGTTGGTTTCCAAATGTAGCTAGGGTACCGTAATGTTATAATCCCGATAAAAAAGTTTGTCGCAAGTGTGCATGAGAAAAAAATTGTTCGACGACGCGTCGTGAACGAAAAAAAAGATCGTCCCGGAGGTAAAGTCCATAGCCCCCCCCCCAATTATCGTCTGGTCGGCCCCTTATGCACTTGAAATAAATAATTACTGCCTCTGCTACTGTGAAATGAATAATTTCCGGCAAAGGAAAACTGGATATTAAAGGCCCCCCCTTTTGGCGATTCTGTGAAAAATATTTCTCGCCAATGAAAACTGTAAGACTCTACCCGGAATAACAGTTGGTCACCCTCCAGGGATATTTTTTCATACCTGTTGCAAGTGGCGTCAGTGTAGGTGGGGCTGGTGGGGAATTTACCCCACCACTTTTCGGACAAATCATAGGTGTTTTTGTATGAAAAAAAGTTTAAGTTTCCTCAGGACATTTTCAGTAAAGCGCTTCAACCCAATTTGCCCCACCACTTTAAAATGAAACTGACGCCCCTGCCTGTTGCAATTAAAATGTGTCTCCAATTTAGTCGCCAAAAAAATCATTTGTGACCGACTTTGTTTGACAGTCTGCAAGATGTGCTGATAAAGGCAACTATCAGGAGCATTAATGATATTTACAGAGCTCTCCGTATGGCTTCAAGAATGTTTGTGCGATAGTGAAATGTTTTTAACGATGAAGTCAGAAATCCAGAGCAAAATACTGGCTAATTAAACATTTCCAATAGGCCTAATTTTTTTGCACTTATTCAAGAATGCTGTTTATATTATATAGTTTGATATTCATAATTTTGTAAAATTATATTCCTGACTCCTGAGCTAAATTAAATAACAATTTATTGATGTTATGAATTTGATCCATTCTTTTGTTCATAATTCATTTACAGCTTCAAAATAAAGAAGTCGCTGGAGGAACCTCCAGTGGCGTAGCCAGCGGGTGGCAGGGGCGCAAATTCCTTCCCCCCCTTCCCCGTCCCTTTATCAATCCTTGCCCCCTAAAAGGTTGATTATACTTGGCAATTGTTCATTTTTCTTTTAAAAAGTTTATTCTTGAAAGGTAGGACTGGAGAAATTAAGAACATAGAAACGAGGCGAAGGCCAAAGGATGATCGCAACTGGTGCTCAACATAGGTCCAGGTGATCGACCTGGGCAGAGCTGAAATCGTAGTCTTGGCCGGGAATCGAAAGCAAAGAGCTTTTAACTAACCACCCCCCCCCCCCGTTGCCTCTAAATAGCCCACAATTAATGCAGATCTATGGATGAATGTACTTATCTTCAGTGGCGTAACTGGGGGGTCTCGAGCAGGGGGGCACCTGGGGGGGGGGTACGCGATTCTCTGGGGGGGGGGGCACCCAGTATACTAACTGTATATTTTAGCCAGAGTGGAAAGTTCATATGGGGGGGCACCTGGGGTCATAGGTCCAATATGGGGGGGGGAACGTGCCCCCTGTGCCCCCCGATAGGGACGCCACTGCTTATTTTAGAGAAGTTGGTCGATCATCAGGAAAAATTAATTTGTCATTGAGTAACTTTTAGCCTCGTTGATACTCAGTTGGTGACTTGTTAATTTCAATAGCACTAGAAGTATACAGCATGACCTCACAAATTGCTTGTGAGTCATAGAGGTAAAATTGCAAGGATAGGCATGATACCTCACAAGGAAAATTTCAGTCCGACTCTATAAGCACCTGACATTCGTCGACTGTCATATATTGACAACTAACACAATGTCATGTTACATTTCATACGATAGATCTAACCCTGTAAATATTGCAAATTAACGTTATACATTAAATATTCATAGGACAACCAACTGTTACAAGTAACAATGCATTAGTAGTCATTACTGCTGAAATGTTATTTGTCGAGTAAATATTGGTGATCTGATATCCCCATCACATGATGTCAATAAGTTGGGCAAATTGATGTAAAAATGTCTCCTCAACTGCGCCTGTTTCGCAATAGAGATAATGCAAGGCAAACTGAGTCATGCGATTGTTTCATTTTGTTACCATTCAGACAACAACTGGATTAGTTGGAGACAATTAGCATAAAAAGCTTTCGGTCAATTTATTGGAAAGCGATCATTGCTGCTGTTGGATTGTCTCTCGCGTTAGGAAATCATAGTACAAATTCAAAGGCGTAAAGGTATTTCATATACTCTTATTATAGTGTACCTTCTGTATTTGATAGTAAACAAGCTATGTGGAATTATGTAAAGTTTAGTTTTATCCATGTATTCTTAACCTTAGTCAAGACTTCCAATTATAACTTCTCTGGTATGTGCGAGTTCCCCCGTGGCCTAAGTCAACTGGCTTTGAGGGTGTGGGTTCAAATCTCACGTGGGAACTCACTTTAGTCCGAGCCCATGGGACATTAAATGGAGGCGGGTTGTATCCAGTATTCTATGCTTGGGCAACTGAAAGACCCTGGGCATCCCTGAATTAATAGGGTATGTGCCAGACTCACAGCCTTCTCATCTCATCATCATACGGCGATCGCCTGCCTCGATATAACCCACTAAGGTGCTGCAGAGGCGTAAAACACAAACAAACAAATATCTGGTATGTGCGTCGTATCAGTTTCATCAACAAGTCTCCATACAATCTTATCTCGTCAGACATTCTCCATGCTATTTTTTTTACAGAACATTCTCCATTCTATTTTTCTTTGTCTGAACATTTCACCATGCTAATTTTATTTTGCAGGACATCTTCAAGACTATAAAGTAAATTTTATTCTGACATTTGTCCATACAGTTATATTTGGAAGAATATTCTTTTATTTAGCAGAACATTCCGAATTCTATTTTTCTTTTTGTCATGGCATTTCTCAGGAGCACTTTATTATATATAGTACTTTATTGTGTCATGACATTCTACATTCTACTTTTGTTTTGGATAGTAATTCTCTATTTTCCAGGACTTTCTCCAGGATGGAATGCGGCAGCAAACTCCAACTTCCTAAAGACATCAGACCACTGGTCAAATTACTTCAAGTCTCTGGTACTTTGCATTGGTCCGAAAACTACTACAATTCAAGAAGGATGTGGATCTTCATGGTATTTTATCGCATGCTGGCAATATTCATCAACAGTATCATTGTGGCTTTGATCATAGCTTTGATATGTATTGGCATCATGCCGAATGACAGCATGTTTCGGATAGCAGTAAACATGGCGTACGGCCGATACTATCTTTGGAGTCTGATCATATCTTTGTCAATGTTATCTCTTTCAAAGAGAGGTTTACTTCATAAGCAAAACCCAAATGAAAAATCGACAGAGAATTTGTTTTACACCAAGTCGCAAGTTCTGCCTCAGAAGTTGAAAGTAATATTTTACGTCTTCGTCATCGCCAGTATCCTCTCATCATTTTCAAGAGCGTTGCTAGAGATTAATCTCTTCCCGGCTCACTACCAATTCTTCTGTACCAACTCCAGTGTCCTGATGAATGGAAGTTCACTGATGCTAGAGGAAAGATACCGGCTTCTTAGCTGCACGACATACTTCGCGATGACCATATTCGATCCATTTATGGTGGCAGTTTGTTTCGTGGCTTCATTGTATGTCATTTACTGGTCTCTGGTGTTTAGAGAACAGTTCAAAAACTTTCAACGAAAGATGCAGTATGATTCTGCCGAACTGCAAGATCTCAGCACGCTGTTACGTTATCGGAAGGAGTTCAACGACTTGAGTGACACCACAGAAACCTTCAATTCATCACATGGATACCTCATGGCATCCTGCCTTATCGGTCTCATGATGCAGTACTGCATCTTGGAATTTGTCATCGTCAGCAACCGAAGCCGAATGCAAGAATATGTCAATGCACTTTATGTACTTCATATCGTAACATCTGTAATATTCATTGGCTTCATCTTTGGACCTGCTTCAATGAAAGAGAAGGTGCAGTTGCATATTTTGAAATATCATTATTAACAAGAAAAGTACCCCTAAAAGAGGGTACTATATCGATCTTATGATGAACCTGTGGGTATTTGGCATGTAATAAAAGGTTCTAACATTTTAAAGTAGGCATATTTCTATTAAATACGTACCCATAGAAAACATCCAAAGCCCCTCCCCATGTTTCATGAGAATATTACATAACCAAGGATGTGTAAAAAATGTTTTTCCATACTAATTAATAGTGTGTGATTTCAGGCCTGAAAAATACCCCCCCCCCCCCACAAAAGAAAATCATGATCTGCCCCTGGTCTGTTGTGGTCTTGGATTTTGCAACTTCGCACTATTGCAGCGTATTGCGCCAAAAAGCTTTTTGCGGAGTTAATATTGCAAATGGAGCAAAATGGATAAGTCCATTGAATTTGATGGAGTTTACTTGATATATGCAGATTTTTAAATTTTGAAAATCGGATTTTTATTAAGGTTTTTGGACCAAGTTTTGCATTGAAAATGATGTACACAATCTTTGGTGACGTTTCACACGCAAATAATTTCACCAAAGACATTTCCTAACCGTGATGAATCGATGCATTGTTAAGTATACTTACATGTAAGTTTTTTTACAGGTTAAGACATCGATACAAAAAAAGGTTTTGATTGAGTATATTTTGCAATTGGCTTCTCAAATTATGATAATTTAAGCAAAATCAGAGAAAATTTAGGGAAATTGGTCCCCATTTCAGTGGGTAATGATGACCAGGACAATGAACTTGCCCTAATGTTTACCAGGATTGCCCTGACTTGCACAGTGAGACAATGAAAAATACACTTGAAACCAACAGAATATAATGCATAGCTCACGATTCACTATTAAAAACAAAATGCCTGCTATAAACTACTGATTTTAGTGAGTCATATTTAAAGGGAAGTATCAGAAAGAATTTTGATTAGTATGTAACAGATGCAACTGGTTAAATAAGTAGTGCATGTGTCCTCTACGATGAAGTTGTGAAACATGCTCATAAAAGGACCTAAAAAATCACCTAGCCAGCTGCTTTTATAAGAGTACAGTAGTTTCTGTAGTAGGCCTAACAATTGATAGAACAATTCCGCAGGCAGATGCCCTGTCTCACTGTGTCCCGCCTGCTGTCTCACTGTGCCCCACCCACTTAACGAGCATGGACGTTACTCAAAATTACTCTAAACCTGAAAAAGGTAGGAACCTGAAACTACTGGACAATATACCAAACGTCATTATCTATAATGTGGACCTGATCTCATTTAACCCGTTACTGCCAATATTTTGGAACGCTTGAAAATAAAAAAAGTGTCTCACTCTCCCCTTTGCATCTGTAAAACATGTTATGAAGAAGTTAAATATAAGTCAAGAAGGCGCAACTTTTTTTCAAAATTTTTCCTACTTTCAGGCACAAGGCACTCTTCAGATTCTTCGTCGCATACAGCCGAGAGGAAATCAGATCAGCGAGTTTTCCCATCAGGTCAGTAATTGGCATACCTTAAATATTTCTCCTGATGGAACAACCTCTTTCCGTTCATTCGATTCAATTTTTGAAGATTTCCTTTCTTACAATGCATCTATCTCACAAGTTAAAGGTTGCAGTCAAGTAAGTGAGTGAGTGTTTTACGCCCCATCAGCAGAGAGTGTAGGTTATTTAGAGGCACAAATGTCACAGTCGAAGAATTACAAGTAATTATATTAACTCTTTGTATGCATTAATAACATCAACCTTGTATCCATCACGTTGAAATGAGGTGTCAATTTCTCATTTGGTAACTTGTTACCTCAGTGATAAATGGTGCAACCCATACAATGAATTTTCTTAATATCATTGCAAGCATAGTATATGACTTCAGTAACCAAATGGGCAACTAGAAGATGGGGTATTCTAAACGTAAAATGGCTGACACAACAAGAAATGCTGTCATTTGAAAATAGGGATACAGTGCCGCCTGTAAATAAGTGAAACAAATGATATTGTGCCATTGCATCAATGCTGAACATCCTCATCAAAAAGTTCTGCGTAAGGAAGCATGAATTCTCTTTCGATGAGAGGAAAACATATTGGGTCATAAAGGCCAGTATTTGAGGCATGTGGGATAACAATGGCTGCCAATTTCCTTTGCTGTACTTGGAGTTAGGTATGGGTCAAAGTCTTTGATAAGTAAGTGAAACACAGGCCCAATGTTATATATGATGAGGGTGGTTCACTTACTTATCAATAACTCTGACCAATACCTAACTCCCACTATACAAACAAGAAAAATGGCGGCCATTACTATCCCCCATACCTCACATATCGGCCTTTATGACCCAATATGTATCCCTGTCATCAGATGATAATTCATGCTTCCAAAAGCAGTTTGGTTGAGGATGATAAGGAATGGCACAGTATCACACGACGCCACTGTATATTACCTCACAGGGAACATTCAATTTCTGTAAGCACCTGTACTTAGTCGACTGTAAAATTTGTCAGATATGTGATCTGTAATAATTATGTTGTTCAATTCATTTAATATCAATTGACAGGTCTCCATGTTTATTGAAGAAATCAAAGAATTCCCAGGTTTTACAGTTTTGGGCTTCCTGGAACTGACAAAATCCACTTTTCTCACTGTAAGTAAACAAAGCCCATAAGGTCCATCATATATTTCAGCCGTCATCTGAAAATTTATGTACTTGTATAATGGTGTATTTGATTTTTTCATCTTCTTTTGTTTTCAGCTGATAGGTGTCATGATCACCTACTACTTCCTAATGGTGCAATTTGATTCCATGAAGTAATCTGGCATGGCGACTGATGAGTAAAGCTCTAGGCTCTGGATGCTCAGCAGGGTACCTATTGAAATTTGCAAGCAAATTCTTTGTATTTTCTCTGATTTTTCACTACTTGACTGTACGTATATTTTCACCGCCGTTATTCGGCCTTATCGTGTCATCGGAAACCAAAACTATCAATTTTTTCATTTTTCTTGGGTAGGTTTATTCTGCAAAAATACTAAGTCAGTCTGTGCTATATTGGAAACATAGTGGTCATATAATAAAATAATTACGGCGCGTAGTATTGTGCAATATGAAAATTTATGTGCCCTTATTCAGTATGAATTTCCTAGTTTAAATAAATTTTTATATTGCGCTCATATCATGCCATATTTAAAATACGGTATTTTATAATAGGCCTATAAATTTTCATCTGAATTGTATAAATGTTTATATAATTTCTTACAATAATAATTACTCCAGATTGATTTTTCACTGCAATAAATTGCAGACCTTTGTAAAAATAAATACTGTCTCTGCAAAATGTAGTTTTCCTTTCTTTTTCTTTTATTAACAAATACAAATATTTTAGAATAATAAAATGCACATTTTCTAATCAACGTTTAGTTTCCGGAAGGATCCTTGGACTTGGTCAACTCCCTGGGCGGGTTTTTTGCTCTCGTCGATCTTGCAACTTCTTTCATTTAGCAGAATTTCATCTCTGTTGGCAATGACCATTTTCTTAGTATTTTCTGGAACAAAAGCAATAGAAAATGAATGAAAACCGTATAACGGGCAGATTGACAAAGTTGGGCAAATCTAGCATTGGTCTGAGGGGAGGGGCACAACATGTTGCAAATTTGCGGGGCTCCACAGCATTTCATATCTCATTCATGTTAATTTTAGCCCACTTGCAAAAAATAAATGAATCTGAGACAATTTAGAACGGGGAGGACAAGTAATTGGCACTGATTATATCCTACTATTTGTATAAGGCCATATAACCGTCCTCCCCTATATAAACAGGAACAATTTAATATAGAATTTAGTGTTGGGCAGTCCCTAGAACCTCGATTTCGGTTCCTGTTTCGGTTCTTAGCGAATCGGTAAAGAAAGCTGTGATGGGCAATGTGAACAACACAATTTTGTTGTCCGCGGTTCAGTACATGGTCTGTAACCCTTTTTTCGGCCCAATTGTTCAAATGAAGCCGACTTCGTAAGATGCGTGTGCTTGGGAAGAGTGAACATGTCACGATTTTGCCAATAATTTTGTCATTTTCTAAATAAAAAGGGAGAAATATGATAACCGAAAGACTCGGTTGTTAAATTGAACTTCGGTTCGGTTTTGGTCGCTGTGGCACAACCTCGTTTCGGCTCCGGTTCGGGAACCGGCACAACACAAATATAATTTTCTATACCAACCAATTAAAGACTGTAGACTTCCAGCGTCCCCACCCATTTCTGTGGGTAACATCCTCTTCGGCACTTCAGCATGGAGGGAATCCAAACTGTCTCGGTGGAATTTCATCTGAAAGGTGGCATGGAGATTAAAATGGACAATTTAGATATGAATATAATATAGCAGATCTGGAGATGTATGTCAGCTATTTATAATAGTATAATTTTGAAATCCACGATATAACTGACCCTTACCGAGACGGGTTGAGAAAATGTAGAACATGGTTTAGACAGGTTTTTGAGATTTAAAGTATGCTAAAATTAATCCAGATTATTCTTTTTAAACAAATTTTGGAGAATGAAAATATGCTAAAAAATAATCTTGATTATTCTTTTTTAACAAATATTACGGGTCTTATCGGTCTATTAATTTGACCAACTGCCAAGAACAACTTTTTTCAAAACGGAGACGGCAGCGCTACCTTTTCTCTGCATGATATGCATCAACACATTTGAGAGCAAACTTGGTTCATATAGTCACCTACCCTTTGTTTTGTTTTTTCCTTCATGAATAAACTGAAGATTGGCTGCAAAGTGTTAAATACAGTTCCAGTGTTGTAGTAATTGACCACTTTCGTTCTCACTGGGAATACATCCTGGAAAATAATTAAATGTTATCCTGGTTAAGAATGAACTCACAGGCAGTCTGAGTGTTCAGTTTGAAACAGAATGAATTTTAAAGCGAATTGCCCGTCTTCTGCAAAACATAGCTGTAGCCTATACGCAAGGTCCAGTCTAAATAAAAATTAATATTATGACGCCCATTTAGCAGATTGTTTGAGAAATGGAAACTTTTCCCTGGTAAACCAAATACAATTTTCTAAACATGTTTTTCTCAGACAATGTCATTTCAGCCACCAGTGTGCACTTTAATAAATGCCACACTTTAACCAGGAAAAATATAGGATTATTTGTCTTATGAAAAAATAGAAATGCTTGTGGCCACAACCTGCTCACAAAACTTAATTTTCAAATATGCACAATTATGAGTTTCCGATTTCTGTCGAGCGGTGTCAATAACAAAACTATCAGGCCTAAATGATGTGAATTTGGATGTTTCCTTGCCAATTTAGATACTTACTTGCCAAGTTTTACTGGCTTTCCTGATGGTTTCTCTGTCCCAAGCAAATATATGTGATGAGTTGAATTCTGTGAAATCGAGAAGAACACAGGTCCCATGGATCTGGTCAAGTTCCTCTTTCATGGACGCATCCGCGATAATTCCACCAACTTTCAGAACATCTCCGAGAGGAACAGTTTTCGCATCATAAGCACCTTTAGTGAAGAGAAGTTAGAGGACATTGGTAAGTGAATGAAATTTAGTGGAGCCTTGAAGCAAGTCAAATCCCAGGGGAGGATCCAGAAAAAGGCGAACGGGGCGATTCACAAAATGTACCAAATTTAATTGTGAAAATATTAATTTTCACATTAAAAATCCAAAGGCCCAAAGGGAGGGGGAGTTGAACCCCCTAAACCTACTGAATCCTAGGGCTATGCCACAATGTCATGATGATACAGCAAAGTTATTGGTCACATCGTTACCACTACAAGATGAGAGAATTTCTGATGACAAAGTTGAAGTTTCATCAATAGTTTTGAAATGAAAATACATTAAATCAATCCATTTATATTGACATTTAAAATCGCAGTCAGATTTTAAAATTTTAGCTGCTACTCTTGTGAATTTTGATGCCAGGTTACACCATTCCAATTGCGAAATCATAGATTTTAGCCGGACATCATTCTAACAAGAAAATCATAGGTAACGTTAGATGCAGGCTGAGATATTCTCAGTCATTTACCTGTTCTGACAAGGGTCACTCTTCTGTTTTGGTCATCTCGTCCTGGCAGGGGAACCGTCAAGCTGAAATATTACAACAATATATCATTAAAGTTCCACAATCTGACATCAGCTAGGATCTTCAAAGACTCAAAGACGAAGTGCCGATTGTGTCAAACCAAAGTTACCAAACAGTTGCTAAGCATTCATCATTATTGTCTATAATTCTACACGTACAAAATTAGCAAAATCTTGACTCCCACGTTCACATGAACCTTTGGACATCGCATTTATAAATATACTCAAAATCAATTGACTTCTGACATTATGCCCACAATACACTTACCCCATATCGAGCATTTTCTGGTTTTTCTCCAACAGTGGATCCATGTCTGAATACCATTCTGGGACTCCATTTACGGGAGATGTTCTGACCTGAGGAATTAATGGTTTAAAATGTTATTTTGATTATATATCTTTTCGAGAAGTTTGGTGCGCTCAAACCCCTTCTGTAGCTAGACTAATGTTTTCATTCTTGTGCGTCCTGCTATCGATCCATTGGATTCTGTCCGTCTGTCAGTTAACAAGCTGCACCACAAATTTATTAGGCCTACGGCTACACCGTTTTTCGAGTAACTGTGCATGTCTTTTGAAATAACTATAACAATTTTAAGAGCTGGTTAGATTTTGGTGAAAATATACGCAATCGATGCAGGTAGTCATCATGGGAATATATCAATCCAATCACACATATTCAACACTGTAAAATTTGAATTTTGAGTCTGTTTAAATGATTGAGTGTATGAGATGGTTGCACAAATCCTTTGAGCTGCCACAGCGTGTTGTTTTAAGGTAGGCCTATGACAACAGAAAAATTATCATAACTCAAAACAACAAGCTATGTTAGCTCAAACAAATTGTGCAACCATCTCGATCGCTCAATGATTTGAGCTGATTTAAAATTTCAAATTTTACAGTAAAGCATTCTGAGAAACACTCATATTTGCCTCATCTGTACTTGTTTTATTAAGTTAAACTAAAACAACTCACCGTCAAGAAGTTAACCAATCTCTCCTGAGCCTTCAACTGACTGAATTTTGCCACTCTTAAGAATCTGAGAAGAAAGTCATCATCTGAAATGTCAATTGAAGTTTATCAAACCAAATATTGCTACAAGAGCGAGTCAACCATTTTTAATAGGGCTTGGAGAATTCCTCGACTCCAAATTATTTTTTCACAGAAATGCAAGAAGTACACACAGTTATTTACTTTGAGCAACAATGTCTACAGTTATTTGTTACTAAAGCAAACAATACTGTGCCATAAAACCCCAACCAAAAATTATTTATTGCAAGATCGCCCACAGGCGGAATGATCACAATGGCCTAGCAGTTCTAGAGATAGAGAGGAAGGTGTATGGCTCAAGTGCCGCCTGGTGGAGTGCAAATATAGAAAGTTGATTAAAATTGCTCAAGGAGCAGCCTTTCACAACATTCTTGTTGGTTCTGTGAGATAATAGTCTCTCAGCTACAGTTAGAGATGATTTTCACCCACTACACTGCATTTAGACTCGCATTAAACCTTGTTTGGCCAATCTTACCTATGTGTGCACCCATATCAGCATACATCACAAGGGAATTCCCTTTGACAGCCAATCAGAATTTAGGAGACCACAGAGCCATCTCTTGATTAAATTGGAACCTCAGTCTGCCCTTTGGTGAGCATACTATAGCCTGTTTCCCAGCCACCACAAAACAGGCCTGGTGGCCATGGGATATCCCAAGAATACTATTTATGGCAACTTCCGCAAATATGACCGAACACGACGACTGTCATTTTCCCATGGGGGAGCCTGAGCAATACACCTTGGTATAATATACAGAATAAGCCCAACAAACACAATTACCTTTAAATTATGTTTATAAACGGTCGAAAATCCGTTGAAAAACCGTTTTTTCACTACGTTTAAATTATGTTAAATTGGATGGTCCAAAAAACATGATTTTAACGTTTTACACCAACGGTCAGAATTATGTCATGACGATGTTTCCAAAAACAGTTTTTCAATTGCGTCAAATAATCAGCAAAATCATGTTTTCATTAAACGGTTTTCCAAAAACCTTTTTTTAACGTTATTTTGATGTTTTCTCCCATGGTTATAATTAACATATATTTTCTGTTTATTTGACATTTTTAATACACTGATTTTGGAAAATGTTTTTAGAATGCTTGCTAATGCATGTGTTTATAACATTACTTGGAGAATGGTTATATTACGTTATGAATAAACCGTTATTTGATGTATTTGGAAAATGGTTTCATTACGTGATGGAGAAACCGTTATTTTTACGTTTCGAGGAAACGTTTTTTCAACATTTTTGGGAAACGTTTTTATTACGTTGTGGGGAAAACCATTTTTCAAGCGTTATATTGAAATGTTCCTTCAACATTGGAGGAGGAATGCCTTTATTATGATGGGGGTGTTTCGGTGCAGGGGTATACATTTGATTTGTTGTTTTTGTTGTTTTTTTTGCATCTTGAGGATCTTGTATCACTGCTGGCCTCATCATATTCTTCCACTGCAAAGAAAGTATTTGTTGTCAGTTTTTCCACAGTAACATAACAAAAGCTAATAAATAATGCAAAATATGACATGTCAACAATTCAAAGGCCTTTGCTGCGAATATGGTATAAACCTCATAGAAAGAAGGGGATAAGACACAAAATATAACAAACTAGAAGAGATTCCGAGAAGGCTGGTAAAAAGAAACAAAGATAAAATTATTGAAGGAAAGAGAGACAAAAACTCAGACAGGAAGACAGGAAGGAAAGGATAAAATGCATAGAGAGGATTTGCTAGAAAGAATAAAACAGGAAGGATAAGGTAGATTAGCCAGATGGGAAAGATAGAATAGATTAGCAACAAGATAGATAAGAAACATAAGATAGATCAGATAGACAAGGTCGATTTGATAGGTTTGATAGAAAAGATAGAAAGAAGATCGACAGATCGATGGTTAGATGGATAGAAAGTGGATAGAAACAGAAATAGATAGATAGATAGATAGATAGATAGATAGATAGATAGATAGATATAGATAGATAGATAGATAGATAGATAGATAGATAGATAGATAGATAGATAGATAGATAGATAGATAGATAGATAGATAGATAGATAGATAGCCAAATAAGTAACTAGATAGCCAGGTTGATAGCCAGATAGCCAGATAGATAACTAGATAGCCAGATAAAAAGCTAGATGACCAGAAAGATAGCAAGATAGCCAAATAGATAGCTAGATAGATAAATAGCTGGATAAGTAGTTGGATAGTCAGATTTAGGTAGCTAGATAGCTAGATGGCAGATAGATTGCTAGATAGCCAGATTGATAGCTAGATAGCCAGATAGATAACTAGATAGCCAGATAGATAGTTAGATAGCCAGATAGATAGCCAGATAGATAGCTAGATAGCCAGAAAGGTAGTAAGACGGTTATAGCTAGATAACCAAATAGATTACTTGGTAGATAAATAGCTGGATAGGTAGCAGAATAACCAGATCTAGGTAGCTAGATAGCCATATAGATAGCTAGATTTCTAGATAGCCAAATGGGTAGCTGGATAGCCAGATTGATTGCTAGATAGTCAGATAGATAGCCAGATAGATAGCTAGATGACTGGATTGATAGATAAAGAGCCAGATAGATAGCCAGATAGGTAGTTGGATAGCCAGATAGCCAGATTGACATCTAGATAGCCAGATAGATAGATAAACAGCCAGATAGATAGCTAGATAGGTTGCTAGATAGCCAGATAGGCTAGGTTGCAAGTTAGTTAACTTCATAGCCAGATTAATAGCTACATGAATAGATAGCAAGAGTGATAGCTAAACAATGAGATTGATAGCAAGATGGTCAGATAGATAGCTAGATAGCCAGTTAGATAGGTAGATAGCTATATATAGAGAGATAAATAGCTGGATAGTTAGCTGTACAGTTCTAGATAGGCATATACCTCTCATTTGCTCCCCAGTCACCATTTGCAGCATTTTTCTTGTCAATCTGGAAAGAAATCAGTTGAATTCATTAGTTCACAAAATATTACTTGTCAGTAAAATAATAACATGATTTGTAATTTGTGGAAAATAATAAAAGTGAAACTCACATAATACTGCAAGTGATGTTCACAGTCCTGGATACCAATGCAGAATGGCAGAATTGTGTCCAATCTTGAAGCCTGTTCACTGAACCATGCATTTAACCCCAATTAAAGCTTGCATAATTCTGAGATAATGAGCTATGTTCTGCTCTATTCAGAGCTATTTAGTGGTGTAATTGCTGTAATTGGACTCCCAGATTCAATCTGCAAACTATATTGTCATTTTAATACTTGTATATTTAATTTGAGGGGTTGTGAAACCTAAATTAGCATTAGATTTGTATTACAATTTGGCTATAAGAAACCTACATGTACATGTACATATTTCATTAGAAATAATTATACCTTATATATCAATATAATGGCATATTCATCATATAATTTATCCATAAAAATAGTTCTTACAATTATACAGAATTAGTAGCAGCTAGAAAGATAATTTTATGATAGGCCCATAGATACAAACTTATTGTGCAATTTCATCTTTATAAATGTATCTGTATAAAGTTAGTGACAGAATAGCTAAATTTGAATTAAAATTGAAATATAGGCTATATGGATGCTTTTAACTATTTTTAAGCATTGAGTAAAATGTTCATGGTTCATTATGTTTTGCATTATTTCTCTGTCATTTTGGCTGAACCTTGCACAGTGTGTTTCAGGCATTGAAATAATTTATGCTCTGAATTACTCTCCATTTGATTTATTTAATTACACTGTTGTAAACTTAAACAACTAAAAGTGTCAGACTCAAGGTTACATAACTTAAATGTCCAACTCATAGAAATGTACCCTATAATGCAGGGCTTATTAGATAAAATATCCATGAAGAATTAATAACCAGAAAATTGAAATTGATTGAAATGAACAAGAAACTGATAATTAGCCATTAGAGTCAAGGAGGGTAAATCCGTCCACTTTTGACTGAAACTGTATTTCCAGGAAAACGGGAATAGATATAAAAATACAAATTAGTCCATTGGAAGGGGCATATTCCGTGTTATCATCAACAGCCAAATCAGTCAAATATTCAAATAACTTTTGCTGAAACCATGACAACAAGAACTGAAGGTAAGGGCACCTAAATCCGTCCACCCTGCTGGTAAATCCGTCCAGCAAGGATGGCAAATCCGTCCACTCGGCATAGGCTAATGCAGTTCACATCGATCATGTCTTGTTATTTTTTCAAGTTTTGCAATTTTATATCTTTCACAAAGGATTTTGAGTCGATTTTGGAATAGTGGAGTATTGATTTCACTTATAACAGAAGAAATAAATAATAGAGGTTAAGCTAGCATGAAGAATTTCAATTAACCACCTCAATTACAATTACAAAAACTCTTTTAACCCAATCGAAGGGGTATAATTACTCCAAACTAATTTCTCTTGTGAGTGGTAGGCAATTTATTAATATTAAAAGTCAAAAAGTACTCTTAAAGATCATTTGATATGGGTGGACGGATTTACAAACACCCAGTCAATCAAGTTTTAAAAATAGGATAGTAATACCGTCCACTTTCATTTCCATTGCATTTCCTTTCAATGAGTCACTATTAAATGATTTCACAAAGAATAATGTAATTTAACATCTATTGCAACGATTTTTTAAACTTAAATAATTTAATTGTTGACAGGAATAGGCATACAAGATTATAGCTGTCGACTGCCTGCACTTCACAAAGGTCTGTCAGGACATCACAGAATTTCATTGTATTTTATCCTCTGCTTTTAAATGGACCTGAAACATGATTCAAATTGCTTTACCCAATGAACACAGCAAAAATGGATGAAAAACACGTTTCTCTTGCTTTTAAAACTCACAAAACTGTAACAAATATATTTGTAAGCCTATTTTAAGGGGGGGGGGCGATTTACCCTACGGCACGGATTTACCATCATTGACCTTAACTTTCACAAATGATTTCTGTCGAAATTAGAACATTTGGATGCTGATTACACTTATAATAGAAGATTCAAATAACAGAAGTAGAGTTAACTATCAAGAATTTCAATTGATTGCCTCAATCACAATTAAAAATTAAAAACTACTTTTAACCCAATCAAGTAGTTATAATTGCTCAAACTAATTTTTTTAATCAGTGTTATGCCATTCATAAATGATAAAAGTCTTAAAAGTACTTTTAAGTCCCATTTAAAGTAGGTGGACGGATTTACAATCCAGCAATCAAGCCAGTTCCAAAAATAATGATGGTAATTCCGTCCACTTTTATTTTCGTTGTAGCACCTTTCCAGGTGTTGCAAATATGTTATTTAACAAATTCTTAAAGAAAAATAAAATTCTGCTTCTCATTCAAATCATTTTTTTATCTTTTAAAACGGTTTTGTTGATTGAAATGGACAACAAGATTCCTACAAGTAATACTCAAAATGGCTGTGATGACGTAACAGTTCTTCATTGTATTTTGTCTTCTGTTTTCAAATGGACCTGAAATATCATTATTATGGTTTTAACACAATAAAAACGACAAAATTAGTTGAAGAACGACTATATCTTTCATATAAAACTAGCAAAACTGTTATAAATTTAATTTTATACCTATATACGGAATTACCCTCCTGAACGGATTTACCATCCCTGACTCGATCTACTATCTATCTAATTATCTATCTATCTATCTATCTATCTATCTATCTATCTATCTATCTATCTATCTATCTATCTTATATATCTAATCTATCTAATCTATCTAATCTATCTAATCTATCTTTCTATCTGTCTAATTCTGGGACGCATAATATTGCTTGGTCATTTTAACATGTGAAAGATTGGACGGACCTGAGAGGAAACACCATGTTTCAGTGCTGCTGCAGCCACAAGTGACAAAATGTTGTGTTTTTCAATTTTAGTAAAAAATTCACTGTACAGCAACGGAGGCAGATAGGAAGATGATTTTTGGAACAAAAGATGCGCATATTAACGGGCTAAGTGGATTTTAGGTTCCTGTCCTAGTTGTGTGTATTTTTTCTTCTGAATAAAGCATTAAGTGGCCGAAAACGTCATTTTCCCCAATTTTTTTGTGTTGAGAGGGCCTAAAGTCCACACATTTTGAGGAACACAGTTTTAACGGAACCCATCATCGAGTATATCATCTGTGGATTCCAAAAGTGTGAACCATTTTTTGTAGGTGAAATAGTTGTTGATTAATGATGAGATACATTTTAACATGCAAGTGACAAGAAATACAACTTGATTGACTCAGGATAGTTGAATAGGCCTATGTCATCATGTAACACAGAGTGATACAGGTAAAGCATGACATGCTCAGACATTTCTGAATCTATGCTTTTGATTTAAAAACAATTTATGTTAAGACAACCTCATGCAGGGTCTTCAATCAAACACGTTTGCTGTAATCACTTCCCACATATTAACAAAGTAAGAATAGTGTATTTTCATTGTTGCAGAAAAACGTTTTCAAATAACGTATTTTTAACCTTTTCATTTTACATACAGAAACGTCAAACAATGAAGTTAAAAGTTTAACATTGTCGTTCAGTTTCAAAATTCTGTTGAAAAACTTTTTTTTTTTCAAATTTTCAAAATTGATCATTTATAATGCTTTAATAATACTTTTCAATATATGTTCTGAAACAGTCTTGGAAAAAAGTTTCTGTGACCTCATTGTCAAAAGAACAAGTTTCATTAATCGTTTTACATATTTTTACAACATGGGAATAATTTTTTTTTCCATGTTACATGTAAAGAAATGTTTTCAAATAACATATTTCTAACATCTTCTTGAAACATTTTAGAAACGTTGAAAAATGAAGTTAATGTTGTCAATCAACTTAGAAATTCATTTGAAAATTTTTTTATTTTAACATTTTGAAATGAATCATTGATAACATTTTAAAGACGTTTTGATGATAATGTTCAGAAACGCTTTTGAAAGAAACTTTTGTCAACGATGAAGTCAGTGTTAAATTGTCATTAAAATTTTACCAACATTCATAATGTCAGAATAATGTATTTTATGCATTATAGAAACTTATTTTCAGGTAACGTATTTTCAACATTTTCATTAAACGTTTTTTCCACGTTAAAGAAATACGTTTTCAAAAAACATTATTCTAACATTTTCTTGAAACATTATTTCAATGCTGAAGTCAGATGTTAAATCGACATTTTAAAAGCTTTACCAACATTCATATTGTCAGAATAATGTATTTTATGCATCGAAGAAACTTATTTTCAGGTAACATATTTTCAACATTTTCATTAAACGTTTTTTCCACGTTAAAGAAATACGTTTTCAAAAAACATATTTCTAACATTTTCTTGAAACATTCTTTCAATGCTAAAGTCAGATGTTAAATTGACATTAAAACTTTACCAACATTCATAATGTCAGAATAATGTATTTTATGCATTACAGAAACTCATTTTCAGGTAACATATTTTCAACATTTTCATTAAACGTTTTTTCCACGTTAAAGAAATACGTTTTCAAAAAACATATTTCTAACATTTTCTTGAAACATTCTTTCAATGCTAAAGTCAGATGTTAAATCGACATTAAAACTTTACAAACATTCATAATGTCAGAATAATGTATTTTATGCATTACAGAAACTCATTTTCAGGTAACATATTTTCAACATTTTCATTAAGCGTTTTTTCCACGTTAAAGAAATACGTTTTCAAAAAACATATTTCTAACATTTTCTTGAAACATTCTTTCAATGATAAAGTCAGATGTTAAATCGACATTAAAACTTTACAAACATTCATAATGTCAGAATAATGTATTTTATGCATTACAGAAACCTATTTTCAGGTAAAATATTCTCGACACTTTCATTAAACGATAAAAATATGTTAAACTTTAACGGTTGGAATTAGACGTTTTTCATTAACATTGAAATTTGGTTTAAAAAACGTTATCAAATAACGGTTTGAGCACCGACCGCTATAAAACCGTTGAAAAACCGTTTGTGTTTGCTGGGTAAGAGCAAAGCATGTGAACACTGCCTGTGGATAGCCTTGGAAGCTTGAAATAATTGTTTTCACAAAACTGGTAAATAAATCTTTTTAGCTCATTTCAAAAACAATTCAAGACCCCCCAAAATATAACAAATATTGGAGGTATATATTTTTCACTATTTGGCATGTACACGAATTTGTAAAGCTACAAAAACGAACATATACACGAATTTTGCATTCGTGTAAGTGATAAATATTGCTATTCACGAATTTGTGTATGTGTAATTACGAACATTGCAACCTTAAACTTGGCTAAACCTAACTCTAAACCTAATTTTAACACTAAACCCTAATTATATGGCACTTCCACGAATGTTAGTATTGACAGATACACAAATGAATAATAAAGCACATTCACGAGTGTTAGTTTTTACATGTACACGAGCACCTATGCTCGTTTTTTCATGTCCACGAATTCGTACATGCTCGTTTTTACACCTCCACGAATTCGTGAACATGTCAAATAATGAAAAATATATACATGAATATTGATCACTATTAGAATTTAATCTTTTCGCAATGTCACTGATTGCATATATAAACAGGGCTCATTTTGTGGCCCCTACAGACGTCTAGAGGGTCTAGAGGTAGCTGGTTTAGGGTTCAAAAGTGATGGCTGTAGTCACTCTAGACGTCTGTAGAATCCCTATTTTGGGTCCTGTTTATAGCTGCTGATTGTGATGTCTGGTTCTTTCAATTATGAAAATTTGATATTTGGAGTGCATTCTGAAAATTCAATTTTGCATTGACAGCTTGTTGGCCCTATTTCAAACTGTGATAACACCATGAAGCTGTAAACAGCAAAAACAAAACGTTCATTACAATCATGGCAAGCCTTAAAAAGCACCTTAAAAGGAATATCTAGCCTTGACATGGAAAAACTTCGACTGTAAATGGAATATCAATTTTTGATATAATACTCACTACACTTTTATTGGATGTATTTTAGAGACTGAAATGATAAATACAATCAGCAAAAGTGTAATTTGAATTATTCGTCTTGGTGTGGAAATATAGAATCACAGAGAAAATGCTGATATGATGAATGGATGGATGGATGATTTGGTTGCTTTACGTCCTGTATTTATGCATTGGTAAGCTAATTTGGACAGGAGGAGGACACGGCACTGATATGATGAATATGATTGGAGACAAAAACTTTTGAAGTTTGAATTGAATTGACGCATCAACTGAACATCATGTACTTCAGAAGGCCTATTGCACTGACACAAAGGTAAGTGATATTTGTGTTACATAATTGGTGGAAGAATATAATTCATTAAAATTGTAGGGCTATTATATAGTGTACAAAAATATTGTCGAGAATTAAAATGAAAAGCATAAAAAAGGGCATTAAAAACACAAAAATAATCATTTAGGCCTAACACATGCACTTCTTAAAATGTGGTAGGCAAATTGTCCTTTCTATGACTATCTATAAGGTAATTAGCTAAAGAAGCACTCTCAGTCCATAGTATGTAATTTTAATCTGAGGCAACAACTATAATGCCAAAGTGGGTATTCGATTTCGATCTTTAGCAATAACTCATGCGCAAATTAGTGAAGTAAAAAAAAAGCTGACATTTAATTTTGATCCATTTATTATAGTCTTAATTGTAAGGTACTGTGGTATTGTTAATTGATGTTTTACATTAATATGATAATGCCGCAGCATAGAAGACGGGACATGTAAATACTCGTTTGGTCAACAATATTCAATATAATAAAGGAATTAAAATTCCAAAACAGATGTTCAACCACCCATAAATTGAAACTCCCTTTGCTCATGAACAGAGCTGCATGTGAATAAAAAACCACAAACATCATCCTTATCAGACCTTTGTCGTAATAATTCATGTCACAATTTTGACTGATGAAATTCACAGCTTTGACGCTTTTAATTCAAGTACATGGTAGAGATCTTTTTACTTTCTCTGACATGATCTTTACGTATAACAATTAAAATGGATCTGTCGTGGAAAGGAATAATTCTGAAAAGATGTTGATCCTGATAAACACAAGAGAGCCTTATCCTGAAATCTCGAATGAACCACAACCTAAATATGCCAACGAAAATCAAATTCTTTAAAAAATTGTTCAAACTCTTTGCACTCCTGCAGTGACATTAGGTCTGCACGCTGTTCAACGTAACATTGCAGACCTACAGTGACACCCGCTGTCAAAGAGACATCCAGAACAAAATCAGAAGTATTCCAGTTGACTAAAATAAATCATATTTATTTCTGAAGTCAAAACCTCAAGAAAAAAATTCATCAGCCCGAGGTTTGATGAAAACCATATGTCCAAGCATTTCATAAAGCTCACACATTTTAATGAACTCCAGAATACTAGCTTAATTAGATCCACATCATCACATGCCTCAGCAGTTTAATTTTTTTTCAACTTTGAGGTATATTGCAAATATAGACCAAAACACATCACTGATGCATTCAAGAGCTTTTATTAATTCTTTTTTTTCTACTAATTTCTAGCATTGTAGGAAGAACAATTTCATTGGAAACTACACATTTATTTCAATGAAACTATTGACACATGCATCTGGAAACTGAAAAATACTTGGGCGCAGCATTATTGGGCTCACATCTGATAATACATCATTCGACAATCATGTGTTCATCCAAATGTGCTTGCTGTCATTCCTCCTCAGATGTATCACTGAAAATAAAATTATAGTATATTAAATAAATGCATATTACCCAAACCACTATTTAAGTCGCACTATGTTTCCCACATTTAAAAGTTATGAAGCTGTGGTGGGATTAATTATTGCATTGTTACGCACAGGCTTGGAGAAATGAAATTAACCATTGCTTCTAATTGAAATTGTTAGTGCACCACACTGTTAAAATGTCACTACCACCAAAATTGACAGAATTTGGGCACTTCTTGACTGAAAACTACTGAAAAATTTATCAGACATGTCCAGAACTCTTTGAAAAACAATTTTACATCTGCTAGACAGTGCAAAAACTGATAATTCCAAAATTCAGCTGAAATTTCTGCCAAAATATGAATCAAACATTTCAACATAAGCCATCATTTTAAGTTTCTTGGTTTCAGTTGTCATTATAATAAAGGAAAAAAACCAGAAATCATCCATTTTCATTAATTAAAGTTCTAGGTTATGCAAAAACATGAAAAATGTTACATTCAGGCTCAAAATATGATTTGTAAGTTTTTTGGGGGTTCATAATCATAAACAAGGGACCTAGCAACAAATACACAATTTTCCAGATTTTATTTATTGTCCCATGGACTAAAATCATAATTAAGTTCTGAAAAACATTTTTATTTTGGAAGAAAAATTGTCAGAAAGCGACAGGCCTGTGCCAAAATTAACTCCAGCGGTTTTTGAGATTTTTCGACAAAATTTTGCTTTGAACTACCCTGATTCACCTTTCAAGATTTCTTTGGTCTTCATTCAAATTTGGCTTCCTCCATCTGAAATCATAATTAGAATATATTTCAATTACAACAGTAATTAATAGGCCTACAATGCCATTTATGATGTGACATCAAATTCACAATTATGTTTTATTTTGGAGAAATAAAGCCGACTCATTTTATAATGTCTGCTATTTATTTCATTTATATAATATTGGTGTAATTTGTCCAATTGTTGCTTTTTAGAACTTCTTTTTTTTGCCAACAATCAATTACAGAAAAACAACTTTAAAATGAGAATTCTTACTAAACTGTAACAAATACATATATAAAATATATATATTAAAACTGTCACACTTACTATATATATAGTAAGTGTGACAGTTTTAATATATATATTTTTTTAATCAATTATACAATGATATGAATGATAGCCTAGTTGTAATATGATCCATACTTATGTTTTCTTTAATTCACTCGATGGTTGATTATTAGGCCTTTCATTTGACACATTTGTGATCAAACTGATGACAATCAGGTTTAGCACTTCAGCAGTAAATCAATACCACTCAGGCAACTGATCTGTCAGATGTATAGATATTGATTGTAATTCAATTGTCACCTATTTGTAATTAACTTAATTGGATATCTGGTGTGACACAAGTTTAGGTGAACTGTCAAAGCTGGTTGCAATTAGGATGGCTTTCCTTTGAAAGTTGGCAGGAGTTCAGGCAATTGCTATTGAGATGACACTTGTTGACAGTTTGAATGGCATTGGGGGGATGGTGACCTGCCAAACCTGATTGCAATCAGGCTAGAGCTTTTCTTTGAAACTTGGCAGGAGCTCAGGCAATTGCAATCAAGATGACACTAGTTGAACACTTTGAATGGTATATAACTGGGACCATTTTGGTGTTTGTCATTCAGTCCTAGAAGTCCAGATATGAAACACAGTTCTCTAAGTCATGGTTATGGAATCTCTAGTGAAGGTAAATATATATATGTTATTTAATTTTTGCATCAGTAATAATGCATCTACAAGTATCCGTTATGAGTATTTATCTAAGGCAAACTCATCTGAGCACTAATGTTTTTTTCTATAACTTAATCTTAAACATATGTTTAAAAAATTGGCCCAATATAATTTCCTTGGCCTTACATGTTAGTAGTCAATGAACTGTCAAATAAGTTCCTGATTTCCTCAAAAGCATAGCAAAATTTTAGTCCTGCATTCTGTTTTTGTTTTTTTTTGTTTTTTTAATCATTTGGGGCTTGTAACATATTTGCCATGTCACCGGGCATGTGATTTGGTTGAAAAAATAGACCTAATAGTAATAGCTACATATCTATTTATATCTGCAGAGATAACCATCAAAGCTTGTAATGTCTAGTTGATTGCACTTTATTTTAGTTGGGAGTAATCAGTGAGTTGGTTGGGCCTACCGTAATCAGGTAATTGAAACAGCTAATTAGGCCTACAATTGTGTTGCCACTGTACTGGGTGGAAACAATGCCAAAGACGATTACAATTTACAGCAAAATCAACTTTCAAGTGCTATCTTAGTCAGGGTCACTTGTTGTCTGACACCAATATGAAGTATCTATCTACAGTTATGATTGAGAAATTAAGTAATTAGCAAAAAGTCGTGAAAATCATATCGTAAACGCATTGCTGAGTTGAGCAATGACGTTATGACAGTGATCAGACAACGTGATACATTAGTTTTTTGGTGGATTGCAGGAGCAGTGGTTACCCAGCAAACACAAACGGTTTTTCAACGGTTTTATAGCGGTCGGTGCTCAAACCGTTATTTGATAACGTTTTTTTAACCAAATTTTAACATTAATGGAAAACGTTTCATTCCAACCGTTACAGTTTAACATATTTGAAACGTTTAATGAAAATGTTGAAAATGTGTTACCTGAAAATATGTTGCTGTAATGCATAAAATACATTATTCTGACATAATGAATGTGGGTAAAGTTTTAATGTCGATAAAACATCTGACTTTAGCATTGAAAAAATGTTTTTAAAAAATGTTAGAAATATGTTTTTTGAAAACGTATTTCTTTAACGGGGAAAAAACGTTTTATGAAAATGTTGAAAATATGTTACCTGAAAATAAGTTTCTGTAATGCATAAAATACGTTATTCTGACATTATGAATGTTGATAAAGTTCTAATGTCTATTTAACATCTGACTTTAGCATTGACAAAATGTTTCAAGAAAATGTTAGAAATATGTTTTTTGAAAACGTATTTCTTTAACGGGGAAAAAACGTTTAATGAAAATGTTGAAAATACGTTACCTGAAAATAAGTTTCTGTAATGCATAAAATACGTTATTCTGACATTATGAATGTTGATAAAGTTCTAATGTCGATTTAACATCTGACTTTAGCATTGACAAAATGTTTCAAGAAAATGTTAGAAATATGTTTTTTGAAAACGTATTTCTTTAACGTGGAAAAAACGTTTAATGAAGATGTTGAAAATACGTTACCAGAAAATAAGTTTCTGTAATGCATAAAATACAGTATTCTGACATTATGAATGTTGGTAAAGTTCTAATGTCGATTTAATATCTGGCTTTAGCGTTGAAAAAATGCTTATTTCAAAAGTGTTTCTGAACATAAACTTGAAAGCATCTTTAAAACGTTATCAGTAATCCGTTTCAAAATGTTGAAATAAAACGTTTTTCAACTGAATTTCTGAGCTGACCGACAACATTAACATGCTAACTCCTTTTTTTAACGTTTCTTAACTGTTTCAAGAAAATGTTAGAAATATGCCTTTTGAAAACGTTTTTCTTTAACGTGGAAAAAACATCATTCCGATGTCGCGAAAATATGTAAAAAGATTAATGAAGCTTGTACATTTGACGTTATGGTCACAGAAACATTTTTCCAAGACTGTTTTAGAACATACTGAAAAGTGTCATTGAAGCATTGTAAATGATCAACTTAAAAACATTTTGAAGGAAGTGTTTTTCAACTGAATTTTGACACTGAATGACAATGTCAAACTTTAACTTCATCTGTTTAACGTTTCTAATATGTACAATGAAAACGTTAAAAATACGTTATTTGAGAACGTAATTCTGCAACATTGAAAATGCATTATTCTTACATTGTAAATATATGGAAAGTGTATACAGCAAATGTCAAAAGGACTGATTCAAGCAAAATGTGTGCGGTTGAATACCTGAGGTTATCATAAAATAAATTGTTTTTAATGCTATGAAAAACCCATGTTTCTTTTGTTGCTGAAGTCAAAAGTATAGACTCAGTAAAGCAAGCAATTGAGGCTCTCCTGGAGTTTTAAAATGAAGCCAATTAGATTAATTTTTCGTTTATTGGAAGTGTATGCTATACTAAGTCTTAATTATGTATCAATTTAAATCTTAAAAACTGCAATAGAATTTTACATGAAATTGGCATAATATCAAACATTGCACAACGATTGTGAAAGAAAACTTTGAAGTTTTGGGTTATACTTATGACAGAATGGCTGTGTATATGCCTAGATCTATGAAAATACAAATTCACTGTTTCTTGTACCTCAATATAAAAAATCCAATTTCAAAATATTGAATCAATTTTCAAGTGATATAATCATAGAATGTTAATCCAAATTATTATGTTATATTATACTGTTATCGCACAGCACATATATATATACAGTTTTTATAGCACTAAGGTGACTAATATTGCTTGAGGGCGAGTTGTGTTTCTTTTGACTTGCATGTTAAAATGTATCTCGTCATCAATCAACAACTATTTCACCCACAAACAAATGTTTCACACTTTTGGAATCTACATACGATATACTTGATGATGGGTGTTGGTAAAATCGTTTTCCCCAAAATTTATAGCAAACTTTAGACCTCTAAGCAAAAAAAGGCACTAAATAATCGGAAAAATTGCCGTTTTTCGGCCACTTAATGCTTTATTATGAAGAAAAAAATAACACAACCAGGATAGAAAGCTTATATCCAGTTAGCCTGTAAATATGCGCATCTTTCGCACCAAAAATCATCTTCCTATCTACCTCCATTGCTGTGCTGTGAATTTTTTACTAAAATTGAAAAGCACAACATTTTGTCTCTTGTGGGTACAGCAGCACACAACACATGGTGTTCCCTCTCAGGTCCGTCCAATCTTTCACATGTTAAAATGATAATGCAATATCATGCGTCCTAGAATTCTGAATGCAGATGAAAGATAGATTAGATAGATTAGATAGATGGATAGATAGATAGATAGATAGATAGATAGATATATCATTTTGAAATTGTGCAGACATTTGAAATACAAATGATAGAAATATATATATATTTGTGTATGTACAGTGTACATAATAATTATATAAGTAAATGCATTAAATTCTACAAAATGAAAAACAACTTGGTTCCCCAGTATGTGTTTCTAATCTTGTATACGGAAAACAGATCTATGCATCTATTATCATTGGCTGAAGTACAACTTGATTTTGTTGTTTTGATCCGTTTATAACTTTCTAATAATCTAACCATCAAACTAACTGTTTAACAAACTAAAAATAGACAGATAAACAGGTAGATAGATAGATAAACAGACAGACAGATAGATAGATAGATAGATAGATAGATAGACAGATAGATAGATGGATAGATGCATGGATAGATGGATAGATGGATAGATAGATGCTTAGATAGATATATAGATGCTTAGATAGATAGATAGATAGATAGATAGATAGATAGATAGATAGATAGATAGATAGATGGATCATTAGATAGATCACTTTAAAATGGATAAGTTAACAAGACAGATTACTAGATAACTTAATAAATAGGCAGACAAGTAGATAGGTCCTATTTTTAAATTTTATGGATCTACATTTAACTAGTTAGACAGCTAGATAGACAACTAAATAGATAACTAGACAGAAGAATAGATAACTAAACAACTAGATGACTAGATTACTAAATAGATAACTAGATGGATAGGTAGACAGGTACAATTTGTGCATTTTTTGGATCTACATGTAACTAGATAGACAACTAAATAGATAACTAGATAGATAGCAAGACAGATAACTAAATAGATAACAAGATAGATAAATAGATAACTAAATAGATAACAAGATACTTAGTAGACAGGTCAAATTTGTAATTTGTATAGATCTACATGTAACACAATATCATAATATAGGCATGCCATAATTATAACTATATTGTGGCATATTCCAAATAATAATCCAACATTTAGGTTTCTTTTTGCAAACTCTATTAATTAAATGCAATGCTAATTTAAGATTCAAATACACAGATATAAATATACAAGAATTTATTTTGCAATATAATTTGCTCATTGTAAAGCATAGTCGAATTACATTTCCAGAGTGGCTAATTACCCCCTAATTACCCCCTATAATTTATGCAAGAAACTCAGTTTTACAACCTCCATGGCTGAATGCACATGCTATAGAGTAGATAGAATTAGAAGTGTCCAGATTTTGTCCAGGCAACATCATGCTGAAGAATCATAGGTGAGTTTTTCAATATTTCTTATCAATTAAGAAACATGCATTACATTATTTGGGTGGTAATATTTTGAAATATGTAAAGAACACTAATTGTATAACTTCACTTTTTCTTCCAGGATTTTTCTGCAGATACACAATAACTTGAGGAATTCTTGGCTGCAGCCTCCAGGTATTACTAGTATTATAATCTTGCTTATGCTAAACAAAATCAAAGTCTATCTATCTATCTATCTATCCATCTATCTAAAAAACAGTTTTCCCTTAATTAGGCCTAACCTCCTAGCATATGTTTTATATAGATCTATCTATCTATCTATCTATCTATCTATCTATCTATCTATCTATCCATCCATCTTTCTATCTTTCTATCTTTTTCTCTATCATTCTATATATCTTTTTATCTGTCTATCCATCAATAGGTCCATCAAACCTATCAAATTGATAATGTCTATCTGATCTAATTCATCTCATCAATTTTATGTAACTTATCTATCTTTTCCTTCCTGTCATATCTTTTTAATATATATACTTTCCACCTTATTCTCCTTTCTGACTAATCTACTTTGTCCTTGCAATGCAGCTTATCTATTCTATCTTTCCCATCTGGCTCATCTACCTTATCCTTCCAGTCTTATGTTTTCTATCACATCCTGTCCTTCCTATCTTCCCCAGGGGTGGATCCAGAAAATGTCAGATTGGGGGGGGGGGGAGTTTACAAATGAAAATATACTAAAAATATGGGTATTCAGTTTTTTTACATTAAAATACTGAATACTCTAGTTCCCATTTGTATTTTTGTTTTCTCTTTCCTTCAATGATGTTGTCTTCCTTTCTTATTTACCTGCCTTCTCTAAATCTCTGCTGGTTTGTCTTATTGTTTGGCTTATACCCTTATTTCTATGAGATTTATAACTTATTCACATATATAGGCCTATGTATTATTGACATTTTGTATTTATCATGTAACTAGTGAATAACAATTTACTGATCACAAATATTTTCTTTGCAGTGGAAGAACATGATGAGGCCAGCAGTGACACAGGATCCTTTAGATGCAATAAAAAGAAAAATACAAACAACTAATCAAATGCATACAGTGCCACCTCGACACCCCCACCATAATAAAAGCATTCCTCCTCCAATGTTGAAATACAACTGTTGAAAAATGGTTTTCCCCACAACGTAATAAAAACGTTTCCCAAAAATGTTGAAAAAATGTTTCCTCAAAACGTAAAAATAACGCTTTTTCCATTACGTAATGAAAACATTTTCCAAATACGTCAAATAACGGTTTTCTCATAACGTAAAATAACCATTCTCCAAATAATGTTATAAAAGCATGCATTGGCAAACATTCTAAAAACATCTTTCTGATGCGTTGAATAAATGTTTGCCAAAAGAGTGAATTAAAAATGTTATATAAACAGAAAATAAATGATAAATTATAACCATGGGACAAAACATCAAAATAACGTTAAAAAAACGTTTTTGGAAAACCGTTAAAACCAAACGTAATTTTGCTGATTATTTGACGCAATTGGAAACAGTTTTTGGAAACATCGGCATGACATTATTCTAACCGTTTGTGTTAAACGTTAAAATCATGTTTTTTGGACCATCCAATTTAACATTATTTAAACGTAATGAAAAAACGGTTTTTCAACGGATTTTCGACCGTTTATAAACGTAATTTAAACGTAATTGTGTTTGTTGGGTAGTTATGATTTATGATTTATTTTCAAAGTGTTTGCTTCTGTGTAAATGTTTGATGTTTCACTGGCAACAATCGATATATAACTATGCAATAGTCGAGCAACTACTGTGGCCCATAGGGGGAATTCTACGCAGTCTGCACTTTGAAAGATAGTCAACTCAGTTTATGTAGTTGAATGGGAAGCCCCGTATATTTATTAATAGATCGTGACGTCATTACGTTGCAGCAATACGGATTCACTTTAGGTAAACGGAACGGTACATGAAACGGCAATACATTACATTACCCCTTTGTTAGTTAAATTTTACCTTTACTATCAATAAAGTTGAAATTTGATATACCTTTTACATAGTGTTGAAATTGTTAAACTTTTACATAGTGTTGTAATTTTACTGAGAATTTTATAAAAATTACTTTACACAAATTTACTTTACCAGTAAATATATTTGGTAAAAGTTTACATTACCAGTAAGAATACTGAACAGGTACTTAACAATAAATTTGTTAACAATCACAAACTTTGTAGATTATACAAAATCTTGAACCTCAACGGTTGGTTCTTAGTTACCAATACTGATTACAGAATTGTGAAATTGTAACCTTAAAATTAATACTGTTGTAAATCACAGAACAATATAAACCATGAACAAGTAAACTTCATTACACTTTAAACATGTGTATGATTAACTCACTGAACATAATCATTCAACCTTTTAGGTTTACGCAGAGTCCTACTTGGTCTTTGCATGGAAGCTTGACCGCTATCTAATGGAGTGGAATCTAAAGTAGTAGGAACTGATGGAGTTGAATCAGTTGGAACTAACTCTGGCTCATAAGGAGTCGTACCACTTTGTAGGTCAGAGACTTGATCTCTGCTAAGATTAACTTTTTTGAAATGACTAGCATTTCTGGTCTTAATCTCAGAACCTCTTGCAGCTGTTATCATAGACTGCTTTCTACCTATGACCTTAAAAGGAATGGGTTGAAATAGTGGAACCAGTTTACCCTTCTTGAGAGTTTCTTTCATTAAAACTGCATCACCAATTCTAATTTCAGTTTCTTTGATGTTTCTTGTTCTTTCTGCGTTACGTTTCATCGTTTCTTTGGATCTATTATCCTTCTCTAAGAAATGTGGTCTAGGACCAACTTGAACAATTTCTGGCAATTGGGTCTTAAGAGTGTAGCCATTCAAGGCAGTGGCAGGAGCGACACCTGTTGAACTATGTGGCGTGGCCCTATAATTTCTAAGAAATCTGCATAACTCACGTTGCCAGTCTTTGTTTTCTACCTGAGCACACTTGACTACTTTGCCTAGTCCTTTCATAAAGCTTTCGGCTTGACCGTTTGCTTCAGGCCAATAAGGAGTCACAGTTTTGTGCCTAAATCCTAACTCTTTTGCAAAGTTAGCAAAATGGGAATTCATTATCTGACTTTACCACATCTGGAATACCTCTAGAAGCAAATATCTTGTCAAATTTCAAGATGACAGGTTTGGCCGAGAGAGATTTGAGAACTTCAACTTCGGGAAATCTGCTATACTCATCTGCTACGACCATGAGATAATGTCCAGATGGCAATGGTCCAAAGAAATCAGTACATACACTTGACCAAGGTTTATCTGGTAACTTAGTCATTTGTAAGGGAGTACGGGGTTTGGAGTCATGAGTACATTTACATGGAATGCACGAGCTAATCTTGTCCTCAACTAACTGATCTAGACCTGGAAACCATACCTTTTCTCTGAGCAACATTTTGGTTTTGACGATACCTTGATGCCCGATATGTGCTAAGTCTACGACCTGTTTCTGTAAGAGTGGGGGAATGAGAATTCGCGAACCTCTCAATAAGATACCCTCTTGAGTTACACTCAATTCAGATTTGACTTTAGACAAAGATTGTAAGCAATTGAGATCAATATCTGCGTTCCAATGAGTACTGTCATTGACTAGGTACCATTTACCTGATTTAATCAGTTCTTTCACTACAGTGAACGTGGGGTCTCTAACCGAAACATCGGCTATTTCTTGCAGAGTCATTGCTGTGGGAACAGCATTGTGGGAGATGAACTTAAGATATTCTTCAGCTACGTCGGCTGATCTGTCATCATATTGACTCGCAATGGGATGCCGTGACAAGTAATCGGCAGGGTTTTCTTTGCCGGGGGCATACTTGATGTCAGGCATGTAGGGCTGAAGGCGGAGTTGCCACCTTTCTAATCTAGTGGGAAGTTTATTTCCTGATTTGGAAAATATTCCTAGCAATGGTTTGTGGTCGGTCATTACGGTCACAGGCTTGCCGTAAATGTAGATGTGAAATCGCTCACATGACCACACAATACCATGAGCTTCTCGCTCGAGTTGAGAGTAGCGTTGCTCGGTGTCTGTTAAAGATCTACTGGCGTAGGCGATAATTCTAGAATTTCCTTGATTATCCTTCTGACTCAACACTGCGCCTAATCCGACTGGGGATGCGTCGACCGAAATTTGGCTACCTAGATTGGTGTCAAAGTAGGCTAAGACGGGATCAGTCTGAAGCCATTGAACAATAGTGTCGAAAGCACTTTGTTGTTGGGTTGACCATTCAAATGACACATCTTTTCTAAGAAGTTTGCGCATGGGCGCTGTTAAAGTAGAAAAGTTGGGAACTAGTCTGGCACAAAAATTCAACATTCCGAGAAGACTTTGCACCTCCGATACGTTGGTAGGTGGAGCTAATTGAGACAGAGCTTCGACCTTGATAGGATCAGGTTGCATGCCAGCACCTGAAAAGATCATGCCATAGTACTTGACTGAATCAGTGTTGAACACACATTTTGGCAAATTGATAGTTAGACCTCTAGCTGATAGATTGTCTAAGACCTTGTTAAGAGCAATATCATGCTCGGCTTGAGTGCTTGCACCAATGATAACATCATCAGATATGTTCTTTGCTTGAGAAACATCTGCAATAGCATCTTCGATAGCTTTCTGAAAGATTTCGCTCGCACTGTTGATACCAAAACTAAGACGCTTTGACCTGAATAGTCCTTTATGAGTAATGAACGTTGTCAGATCTCTACTCTCTGGGTCTAGTTCTAGCTGTAAGTAACCTTGGCGAAGATCAATCTTACTGAAGATAGTACAATCTTTGAGGTGTTCAGATAGATCATCTAAAGTAGGCATAGGATGTCTTTCCCTAACAATAGCTTTGTTTGCCTCTTTCATGTCTACACATAACCTAACTGCACTAGGATCACTAGGTTTCGGCACTACTACGATGGGAGATACCCAGGTCGTGGGACCATCAGCCGGTTCAATAATGTCATTTTTCAACAATCGATCTAACTCGTTCTCTACAAGTGAACGAACATGGAAAGGAACTCGTCTACAGCGCTGAATAACTGCAGGATAAGATCTGTCAATGTGAAGTTTGAACTGCTTGTCTTTCATCTTGCCTATCCCTTTGACAAGATTTGGATAACTCTGACTAACACTTTCTGCTACTGTGCTAAGTGAATTCACGTTGTGAAGTGGTTTGTGAATTGTAATCATGCCTAGCAACTGGGAAGTTTTGACACCTAGAAGACAACCTGACTTTCCTGGTAAAACATACACAGTATCTCTAATCGACTGATTATTGTACGATATGTCAGTTACAAATTTGCCGATTGGCTTGAGCATATTTGAATTGTCACCGTAAGGGTTGATCTTACAATTTGTGTCACACAGAATCACATTGTTGAACAACTTCTGATAAGTAATGTGATCAATCACGTTACATGACGCGCCAGTATCTGCCATAGCTTTGAGAATTACATCACCAATTTTCACAGAGTACACAGGTGGATAGTCTACAATGTTTGAAGTTGAATTCTTGACAGAGAATTGACTTGACAGTTTGTTCACAGTTTCATTTGACACATTGTTCACAGTTTCATTTGACACATTGTTCGCAAAGTTTGCAGTGTTCATCACAAATTCAAGAGCATTTGCTTGAGCATTTGATTGATATGACACATTTGATTGAGCATTTGATACATTTGACTGAGCATTTGATACATTTGATTGAGCATTTGATACATTTGATTGAGCATTTGATACATTTGATTGAGCATTTGATACAATTGATACATTTGATTGAGCATTTGATACAGCATTTGATTGAATTGATACATTTGATTGAATTGATACATTTGATTGAACATTTGATTGAATTGATACATTTGATGGAGCATTTGCATTCACGTGAGCATGAGCATTAGCATTTGACACATTGTTCGTAGTGTTCAAGGTGAAGGAATCACAAGCATTTGAAGCATTGTCAAAATAAATGGAAAACACATATTCGTCGGACTCGTCGCTCGAGTCGGGTGCTTGTTCGACAGTGTTAACGGATTTTCTGTGTGATTTTCCATGCGATTTTCCTTGCGATTTACGATTCTTCTGAAACGATCGATTCTTGGGTCGTGTCGTAGCGTTTGCTGAGCTTGTTGCGCTTGATTTGCAGAACGATGTGAAATGATGTTTCCTTTTACAGGAACTGCACGTTGCTCCATAGGCCGGACACTGTCGCTGTCCGCCTTGATGGGGGTACTGTCCACCACAATTGTAACAAGTTGAAGTTGTGCTCACGGTTGGCTTCTTCCGTTGAAAGTTGTTGTATTTGCGTAATTTGTTCACCGCTGCTGTGTCGTCTGATTTTACGGACATCTGAGCAAATTGTTTCTCGATTTGCTCATTTTGAACGTTGACAAGTTCGTTGTTCCTGACTTCTGCAAGAACGTCGGCAAGTGTCAGCTGGGCACCCTGACGTGAAAGTCCTTTTTTGCGCACTTTGGTGTCACGCATGGTCTGAATTAAGTGAGACTTGATTTCAGCGTCGATGTTGGGGAATGCACAAGTAGCTGCTTTTTGCCGGAGGCGAATGTGATAAGCGTCGACAGTTTCATCTGCTTTTTGTCTAAGCGATCGAAAATTTGCTATTTCGAATTCAATGTTCACTTGGGGTCGAAAAAATTCTTGCAGCGCTTGTTTAGCATCTGCGTAAGTTGCACCTTGGTTGGGCAGGGACAGAAAATCTTCATAGCTGGTGGGGCCTATGAAATGTAGGAGGTTGGCTCGTTTACGTAAATCGTTAGTTACATTGATGGCAACCAAATAATTTTCCAGGCGCTTTACCCAATTGTCCCAGTGTGCCCCAGGGTTTTTCCGATCTGGCCCAACTAAATCATCAAACATTACAACTGCCGGTACATTTGACGCCATCATCACAGCTGCCACAAACACAATTACGATCAAAAATAGTAGTTTGAACATACTACCGACTCAAATTTGACGTTTTGTTAAAAGTCAGACAGTCCACATGGTCCAGACGTTCCATTTTGTCTAGAAAATGGTGCGCGCTTGATGCAGCGTGTGTTGACAACCGATGTTTTGAGACGCTTGTTCTCGGGGGTTAGTCATCCATTTAGACGAAAATTGTAGTCCAGTTTGTTCCATGGTTGTTGAACTGCAATCCTACCATATTGGCTCCCGATGGCAGGCTGTTTAAACGATAATTTTGGCCTTTATCCTCGTCGCCAATGAAAGATAGTCAACTCAGTTTATGTAGTTGAATGGGAAGCCCCGTATATTTATTAATAGATCGTGACGTCATTACGTTGCAGCAATACGGATTCACTTTAGGTAAACGGAACGGTACATGAAACGGCAATACATTACACACTTCTACAACATCGACATACATTCGGCGTGACTTCGACAGTGATTCAAGATCGACATGACTTCAAAATCGACAAGACTTCAAGATCGACATAACTTCGACATCGACATTACTTCAACATCGACATGACTTCAACATCGACATGACTTCGACATCGACATGACTTCGAAATCGACATGACTTCGAAATCAACATGACTTCTACATCGACAAGACTTCTACATCGACACTTCGACAGGCACTGCACTTCGACAACATCGACAGACATTCGACATCGACAGTAATTCTAAGTCGACATGACTTCGGCAGTGTTCAGTCTTAGAGACGGGATCATGCACAGCTGAAGAAGAAGAAGAAGAATTTGCGCCATCTGGTGTTTCTGCATTAAGTCAAACTTGACCTAGTTTCAGCAGGCCAGCGTGGTGCATTGACAGACTGAAGCTGGATATCACAGCTCCGTGGGGGGTTAAATAATGACTTTGGGACTGGTTTTAGTATTTGTTTTAATATTTAAGAAGTCAATGAACCTGTTATTCAAGGATTTGGCTGAGTTTTAGTGCGGTGGCATGATGGAGAGCCTCAAAAAGCTTAAAAGACGGTTTCATGGACCTGCATTGATTCTTGCCATTTTGACAGCTGTCAAACATTGGGGGAAATGGGAGTTACTGTAGAATATATGACAATAAAACACGAACTTGTGAGAAAAAGAATAGACTGATATTATAACCCCCATATAATGTGCTATAAACACTTGAATTGAAAGGCCTGCCTTCATACAGTCTTTAATTAATTTGAGCAACCAAATTCAGCAGTCGACTTTGGTCCCTACCAGTGATCTCTCTAGAGATCACTGGTCCCTACTGTAATTAGGGATGCAAAATTCCCGGGAATTTTCGTTAAGGAAATTTTCCATGGAAATTTTCGGAAATTTATGGGAATTTACGGGAATATTCGGAAACATTGGGAATATTCGGAAATTTATCCATTTACTTGGGAAATTTCTGGGAATATAACTGGATTGGATAACAAGTTAGCTTGTTGAAGCTGTGAGTTTGCACTGAACACCTTATTTCATCCAAGTCTGAAATGTATGCAGCAAATTATGGAGGTTATTTGCAACTCATTTTGAGATGCAAAATAATTTTCTGACTGTAAGGACACACAAGAATTGCACTTTTGAACTAAAGGACACACACTAAGCGAGATATTGAAAAATTCACAAAATTTTCACAAAATGTTCACAATTGGAGTCATGGAAGCAAGCCCTTGACAACAGGCAGAACGTGGGAGCACTGCTGATGGACCTCTCAAAGGCGTTTGATTGTGTTCCCCACGGTCTTCTAATCTGTAAGCTCAGGTCATATGGGCTCAGTGAAGAAGCATGCAAGCTGATGGGCAGTTACCTGAGTGGAAGAAAGCAACGCGTGAAGGTCGATTCCAGTCGGAGTGAATGGAGTGAAATAACTAAGGGAATCCCGCAAGGATCATGTCTGGGACCAGTCATCTTCAACATCTTCATGAATGACATTTTTCACTTCATAACAGTCAGCCAACTGGCCAACTATGCTGATGACAACACTCTGAGTGCCACTGCATCAAGCATTGAAACTCTCACAACAGCACTGACGCTGGATGCTGGGAATGCAATTGAATGGTTCTCTTCCAACTACATGAAGGCCAATCCTCAGAAATTCCAGATGATGTATATGACGCCGATGACCAGCAGGGAGGATACACCAGAGATTGTCATGATAAAAGATGTTGAGATCAGATGTCAGACTGAGGTAAAACTATTGGGTGTCACAATAGACAACAAATTAACTTTCGATCAACATGTTGACATTATATGGAATATGTTGCCAACTGAATTTAAGCTTGTCTGTGATATTGAAAATTTTTAATTGTTGTTGCGTTCTTGGGAAGGTCCTATATGTTGCTGTAGTCTCTGTAATCTAAAATTTTAATTCCATGCATGTTTTGATGACTTGAACTTGATGCTATTATTTTACGAACCTCTATGATTTTATGCTTCTATGATTTTACACATGTTTGATTTTATGACTTGTACATACTGTATATATTGTTTATTGTTTATTTTTATCGACAAATAGCCTTTGGCTAATGTTACTGTTCTATTTTGTGTCGATGTAAAATAAAATTTTATTCCTTATTCCTTATTCCTTATTAAGCTCTGTGTCCTTCATCATGTTGCCAATATGTATTGCTTGGTGCATTATCAAGTGATAAATTCATAATTGTGTAATAACAAACTTGACTTTGAGACTTTCAAAAATGTCAAGAAAATCCAAATTGACACCAGCTGCTTTCTGCTGATGTGATTGGGATTAACTTCCAATTAAGAAGATGACATTTGCAATCGCCGTTATTATCTTCTTACCAGTTTGTGAAAGGAAGGTTTATACTCACTAGATACCTCAATTTTGTGCAATTTTGATTACATTTGCAGCAGAGGTCAAAAGCGTAGACATGCTAGACTTTAGACTATATCTCCATGCACTGTATTGCATAGTGACAGAGTCAAACACTTCAAGGTCTGTGCTTTAGACTTCTGATGGAGAAGTGTTCATGAAACATCCATTAATTGGAAATGAAACTAATAACAAATATAACCCTCGGAATCAAACAGGTTTGTAAATTTAAAAGTTTTCCACCTGCGGAATAAAAAATTTCATAATCCTCATACTGCAATAATATTCATTTAGGTATGAAGTAATAAACTATAAGACCCTTTGAAAGAGATACAGCTGCGAATATTTTGTTGCACCAAATAGATATTCTGAAAAAGTCCTCCGGTATTCTGAGCAGCATCTAAATTTCGGAAATTTAATTTCTTCAAATAATTTTACACAGGTCTCTACTTCGAGAAAAATATTTCCCTCTGAAAACTGGGCATGAAACGTGTGATGGTACGTTTATTATGGTTGACTTTTCCTTAGCACTGTCCCTCAATGAACAGGCCTGTGCAAAAAATATCTTGTTAAACAAAGTTTCCTTTGGCAAACACAGAATAATTTAGAGTTTTACAAAGCAAAAAAAAAATCCCAAAATTTTGCCTAAAAGATTTTGAAATTTCCAACTCAAGAACAAATGGCAAGGGACTTGGCCCTCGTTGCCAGACCAATATATGCAACCTTGATATCCAGGAAGACCTAAGGACCACATACTGCCTTACTGGCTATATCAAAAGATAATGGCAGACATCTAAATGACCACTATTAACAGGACCAATGACAAATATATAAAGATTTAAGCAATTTATTTGAAAATTCCGAAAATTCCCAATTTTCCCGCAAGAATAAATTCCCGGAAATTTTCCATGGAAAATTTCCAATATTTCCGGAAATTTTCCCGGCCTTTGCATCCCTAACTGTAATCAACCGGAGTGATTTTTTTTTTCACCGGAAAACTGGATAAATCATTTGAGTTGTTTTTTTTTTTACTGACATAACTAAGGCAGTGACGTACTTATGGGGGGGTATTGGCCCCCCCCCCCCGACCCAAAATGAACATGGCCCATTGGGAGAGATAGGAAGAGCAGTATATTGTCTGGAGATGATATCATGATCATGAAAAAATTATATTCCGCAGAGAAGGCTTCATGGTGCACAACTGCACATTATGAAAATTAATAGGCCTAAAATTTATAATGTTCAACCTATATGCAGACTGTGGGGGGCAATTTCAACTCCTAAAGTCTCGTCTCGTATTTTGACTCCCAAAAGTCCCAATCCTGAGGTCTCATTAATATTGCCAGTAAAAAAAGAATCCTCAATGTTTCAATAGGATTTTTAAAGGAAACTGCGCTTTTCTCTGTAAATTCTAGGAACAGTTCAAATTCTTCCAAATGTGCCTTTGTACATTATTTTCATAATTTAAGGAGCGAAAGTCGAATCGCAGAATAAGTTCAGACTCAAGACTCCAGGGTCTATTAGCCTAGCTTGTTTCAACTCTTTACTCCAACACCAGAAGAAAATAAAAGATTCCAAACCCTTCCTACAGAAGAAGACTCTATATAATATTCAACAATCAAATCCAAGTAAAGACCAGCATCCAGCGAGAAAGAGTGCCCTAACCACTGGGTCACCCAATAAACAGAATGAGTTTTTTTTTTCTTAAACTGCCCACAAAAACATGCCAGAAATCAATCATAACTGTTCCCAGTTTTGTTAGGGGGTGGATGACTTCAGCATGTTATACATGACTACATGTGTGGCCCAACAGGGATTTCAAGGGCCTGGAAATCAACTTTACTTATCCGAGATTATCCGAGGTAAATTCCCAGCAATCTGGAGGTTGTATTCTCTTGATAACATCCTACTGGAATAATGGCGCATACGGTTAAATATAACTAATAATTCTCAATACTTAAGTGGATTCGTGGGGGGGAAAATCATATGATCCCCACCCCCCATGCTCTTCCTAGGGGGGGATGCATTTCCACCCTCCCCAGCATCCACGCTGCGGACTCTTCCTTAGCATGCTAAATTAATTCACTTGCGATGGATGGATGGATGATTGGGGCTTTACGTCCTGTATTTATGCACTTGATAGGCTAGTTAGGACAGGAGGACGACACGGCAATGAGGCAAAGGATGATTGAAACAGCCGTCCAACATAGGCCCAGATGACCCGGTAACAGCTGGATTTGAACCCTGGGCTGGACCCAGCGATTGGCAGCCCTAGACTAGCCCTTCCCCCACTAATTCACTTGGGAAAGTTGTCATTATAAATAATAAAACAGGCATAATTATCTTCCATTCATGAAGTTAAGTTATATATATTATATATATCTATTTTATTATTTCAAGCCAAATAAAATATTCATGTCAAGATTTTGACAATGGGTCCATTAAATTTAATAATTTTGACAACAGGCCTATAGATAAAATATTGGCAGATCCAATATTTAGACACTATAATATACACTGCATATACATAATGAAGTGGGATGGATTACTAATTCATATCATATGAATCATATGTAGGCCTAAACATGAGAAATTGGCAAATTGCTCATTGAATCCCAAAGGTTAGGGAATCGTAAATTCTTCCTTCCTTAAATAATATTTTCTTGGTTGTTCTGACTTGTCTGGAGCCACTCATCTGTTGACCACTTGCCATCGATGCTAAAAAATGTTTTCTTTTGGCATATGTTGCACCTGTAAGTAAAAATAATAATAATTAATAATTTATTAACTTATAAAGCGCAAAAATCACAAAAAGTTTCAGCTGCGCTGTACAATATAAAAGAGACATTACAGAAAGTACAGATAAAATATAAATGTAAATTGAATTAAAATACAGTTATATAAATAAATAAATATATAAAATCATTTTAAAGTTCATAATTTAATTTAAATAAAAAAGTCTTCAAGTGTGATTTAAAAGCATCTAAAGAAGGACATTGTCTGAGGCTGTTTGGTAAAGAGTTCCATAATACTGGGGCTGCCACGCTGAAAGCTTTAGCACCGTAGGTTTTTGTCTTTGAAGTTGGAATGACTAGGAGGTTACGGCTCTCAGAGCGGAGAGATCTTGATGGAATGTAAGGCGTTACCATGTCTTTGATGTACGCTGGAGCCTGGTGGTGCAAAGCTTTGTAAGTCAAAAGACAGATTTTGTATTTAATACGTGCATCAATTGGAAGCCAGTGAAGAGACTGCAGGACTGGCGTTATATGTTCATACTTTGTTGTTCTTGTAATTATTCTGGCAGCCGTATTTTGAACAATTTGGAGTTTCTGTAGATGGCACTTGGGGGCATTCGCAAGAAGAGCATTTCCATAATCAAGTCGACATGTGACAAGGGAATGTACCAATTTTTCTGCAGCTTCATTTGTGAGGAACTTTCGGACTCTGCCAATATTTCGGAGATGGTAATTAGCTGATTTTGCACACAAGCCAATTTGAGGGATCATTGACAGAGTAGAGTCAAAAGTAACACCTATGTTTTTTGCTGTTATAGTCGGTTTGATGTTATCACTTCCAACACACAGAGTGGCACTCTTCAATCTATCCAGGTGTTGTTTGTTGGCAATGATCAATACTTCAGTCTTATTGGTGTTTAATTTCAGCATATTGCTTGACATCCAGGAATACACCTTTTTAATTGTAGTCTCCATGTTAATAAAAGCAGCACAGGCATCGGCAGGTTCAAACTTCAAGTACAACTGTGTGTCGTCTGCATAGAGATGATAATCAGTATTCTCTTGTCTTAACAGACTGCCAAGTGGAGTGGTGTACATGATGAAGAGTAGGGGTCCTAAAATGGACCCCTAAGGGACTCCACAGAGTAGGGACTTTGCTTTGGATGTTGAATTTCCAATAAGGACACGTTGGCTTCTGTTGCGCAGATAACATTGCAACCATGCTAATGCAGTACCGGTGAGGTGGAAAATGCCCCATTGCATCGGAGCACTGGATGGGAAGCATATTGGCATCAGATGTCCTCGGAAAGCCGGTCAATCTACTTCAACTACAAGGGCTTCCATTCCATTGTGCTTATGGCTTTGGTGGATTCTGACTACAAGTTCCTGTACGTGCAGGCTGGATGCCAAGGAAGCTCATCGGATGGAGGAGTCTTCCTAAACACAAGGCTGAGGGACCTGCTGGAAGAAGAACGACTTGGGCTACCCCCTGCTGAACCTCTACCTGGCACAGTTGGGAATCCTTTTCCATACTTCATCGTTGGAGATGAGGCCTTCCCCCTGAAGAGCTGGTTGCTGAAGCCTGTTCCAAGAAGAAACCTTGACATCCCCTCCAGAGTCTACAACTACAGAATTTCAAGAGCCAGGAGAGTGGTGGAGAATGCCTTCGGTATCCTGTCCCACAGGTTCAGATGCTTCCTAACTACGATGCCCAAGAAACCCGGCAGAGTGGCAGCCATCACTCTGGCAGCCTGCACTCTACACAATCTTCTGCGAGACAGAATAGGAATTCATCGAGCCATGGACAACGACGTAATGGACAGAGAAGATCCTGCAACCCATGAAGTCACTGAAGGACTGTGGAGAGGAGACCCCTTGCATGACCTTGGATTCGCTCCAGCATATGGAAATGCCACAAGACAAGCCAAACAGTACCGAGACTACCTACGAGACTACGTGAACAGCCCAGCAGGAAGTGTCCCCTGGCAGATGGACAGAATTTGAAGATGAAGCAGAGCAGCAGCAGCAGCAGCAACAGCAATTCAATGCCCCCCTTAAAAAACCACAAATTAACCCAGCCCTTGTAAGGGCTTACCACTTCCTCCAGAAAGAGCAGGCCTTGTACACATCTTTATGTTGACAAACCCCCCCCCCCCAAAAAAAAAGCCCTCCCTGCAACAACTACATATTATTTTGTGACGTACATAAAATAGCAAATTTTTAGCTTTGTATCTATCTGTACAACCCATTTAAATCACTTTCACTTCCTCTCTATCTGCCTATCTATCTAGCTATATATCTGGCTATCTATCTGTCTATCTATCTGCCTATCTATCTATCTATCTATCTATCTATCTATCTATCTGTCTATCTATCTATCCAAGTGCAATCCCTGCAAAGTGACGATAACTGCTTTTGTTTTCTGCAGTGTATATATGTAACGAGCATTGTGTTCCATCTATCTATCTATCTATCTATCTATCTATCTGTCTATCTGTCTATCTGTCTGTCTATGTGCCTATCTATCTATCTATCTATGTGCCTATCTATCTATCTATCTATCTATCTATCTATCTATCCAAGTGTCATCACTGCAAAATGACGATCACTCGTTTTTCTTTGCTGCAGTGTATATGCGACGTCCAAATATTTTCTTCTATATAGCTATCTATCTGCCTATCTATCTGCCTATCTATCTGCCTATCTATCTGTCTATCTATCTGCCTATCTATCTATCTATCTATCTATCTATCTGCCTATCTATCCATCTATCTATCTATCTGACTAGCTGTCTGACTATCTATCTATCTATCTATCTATCTATCTATCTATCTATCTATCTATCTATATTAATTAAAGTGGTGAAAAAACTTTAATTAAGAAAGCAGAAATGCCACCTGTACTGGTTAAGCAGAAAGTGAAAATGGGCCAAAAAAAAAAGAAGGGAAATAGCACCTTGCTTTTATGAAGGTGTTTAAAATTTACAAGGGCCAGGACCGGATTTTTTTTTTTGGGGAATTTGTCAACTTTTTTTTTTGGGGCTCTTTTCATTTTTGCTCTTGTTTGTCATCGCAAGAGGCCAGGGTTTTTTTTTTTTTCTGACGACTTGAACAGGCATCACTTCCTTGGAGAGGGCATGTTGACTTGGCTCCACTGGAACGACAATGGAGTTTGCCGCTGGTGGACAACTGTCGGCTGCTGCTGCTGCTGTAGAGACTGCTGCTGCTGCTGTAGTGGTGGCTGCTGCTGCTGTAGTGGTGGCTGCTGCTGCTGTAGAGACTGCTGCTGTAGTGGTGGCTGCTGCTGCTGTAGAGACTGCTGCTGTAGTGGTGGCTGCTGCTGCTGTAGAGACTGCTGCTGCTGTTGTGGCTGATGCTGCTGTAGAGGCTGGTGCTGCTGCTGCTGTAGTGGCTGCTGCTGTACTGGCTGCTGCTGCTGCCCAAAAGAGGGTCCGGGGAAGCCAAGCTTCTGGGGGCTGTCAAGCATCAGCTGGCTGAAGCTTAAAGATGACTGCTGCAGGGCTGGAGTCTGGCTTCGAATTGGCTGCAGGGACTGGAACTGGCTGCTGCTGCTTGGCTGGGACTGCAACTGCTGGCGTGGAGGCTGGGACTGCATCTGAAGACTTGACTGCTGGGGCTGCTGGGGCTGCTGCTGAGTTGTTGGAGGCTGCTGCAAGTCCTCGTTGACAAAGGATGGAGCTGGACCAGGAGGAGGGATGTATTGGTGCTGCTGCTGCCCTAGGATCATCTCCACATTCTCTTGCTGCATCATCAGGATTTTATCTTGGACGGCCGCCTGTACGAAGTAGTGGTCCGTCTGGCTCAAGGAGTGCAGGAGGCGAAGTCTCAGGGCACGGTTCATGTTCTTCCCAGATGTGAAGATACTCCTGCACATGTTCTGCAACTGGTGTACTTCTGGATCCAGCCTGTGAGCAGTTTGTGGGCACATGTCACAGAATGGTCCTGCCGGCTGAGGTGGTGCTGGTTTCCTGGGCCTGTCTGAAGTGTAGTGACCAGCAATTGAAGTCAGGGCAGAGGCCATCTCCTGGTCTGTGTCCTTCCTCTTCTTGGATGGCTTTCGTCCTGGGAAGACCTGGGACTGCTGCTGGGATGGCTGAGGGACTGCTGGGACATCTCCTGGGAGGACTGCTGCTGGCTGGCTGGGAGGCTGTCATCAAGGTCGGGCATAGGATTGTAGTCCATGGGGCCATCAGAATCGGACGACAGGCGGTTACTTCCTCCTGGTCCAGTGAAGCTGGAGACTTCCACGGCACCCTTCGGAATGATGGAGGGCCTCAAGAATTCACACTTCGCCAGGATGTACTTGTCTCGGTCGGACAGCTTCTTTCTGCCAGCTCCAGAAGGTTGAGGTCTGATGCACTTTGAGAAGGTAGTCCTGATGTTGCTCCTCCATTTGTAGACTTTAGCTGCTGTGATCTCCTTCCCCACTAGCAATGTCAGTTCTGCTGCTTTCTCTGCATCCAGTCTGTCCTTCTGTCCACTCTTGAAGGTGGTGGAGCCCTTGGAGTACAGCTGCTTGTTTTCCCGGTACCAGTCGATCAGCTCATCCTCCTGCTCTTCTGTGATGCCCAGTAGGTCCCTGGAGTTTGCCTTTCTGTAGCCCTTCTTCTTCTCCTTGTGGACAAACTGGCCATCGGCGTCCTGGATCAGCTCAACCTCAGATCCAGTGTTGTCAGAATCTTCCTTTGGCTGGTTCTTCCCCTTGCTGCCCTTGGACTTGGCACCCTTCTTCTTGGGAGTATCTTCCTCTGTGGTGGCATCGTAGTTGGAGTCCAGGGTCTGCTGGTGGATCATTGCAGCTGTCAGAACACAGTCATCATCTTCATCATCAGCAGGAGTATCATCTGGAGGTGGAGGTGGAGGCTGGACTGCAGTCTTGGCTCGGGTCTGGGCTGGAGTGACAGGCTTGACTGGAGGCTTGACTGGAGGCTTGACTGGAGACTTGGCTGGAGGCTTGACTGGAGACTTGGCTGGAGACTTGGAGGTGGCGTGACGCTTGGCTGAAGGAGACTTGCCAGGAGTGCGAGGACTTCCCCTTGGAGCAGTCTTGGTGGGAGTCTTGAAGACAGCAGCATCAGCCGACTGGGTGCGCTTGGTGGGAGACTTGACAGAAGCAGCAGCATCAGCAGCATCAGCAGGCCTGCCACGCTTGGTTGGAGACTTGACATCAGCATCAGCAGACTTGGGACGCTTCTTCTTGGCTGCAGCAGCAGTGGCAGGCCTGCCACGCTTGGTTGGAGACTTGACAGCAGCAGCAAGCTTGGCCAGGACTTGATCTTCAGCTTCTTCATCATCATCTTCATCCTCCTCATCAGGTTGTTGCAGCACTTTGGGTGGTGGGGGGCCCTCGAAGATGGTCTCACTGGTCACTGTTGATGTAGCAGTGGTCACTGCCACGATGCTGTCCGGCAAGCTGAACATGCTTGGAGACAATGTAACAGCTGTGTAGTCTATGAAAGGAGCTGGTGAACCAACTGGAGTTGAAGATGGAGTGGTCAGTGGAGTGTTGGCTGGAATGATGCCCTTGCTTGGTGCCCTCAAGGTCTTCTTCCCTCTTCCTCTGGGTCCCATCTTGAAGCAGGATCAATCAGAAATGAAGCAGGATGAATCAGCAATGAAGCAGGATCAATCAGCAATGAAGCAGGGATTCAGCAATGAAGCAGCAATTCAGTAGGCTGTGAAGCAGAGTGTCATGGAGTATAGATGCGTTCGTCTTGAAGTTCAGAGTGGTTATGGTGCTCTAGTGGCTGCTCTTCTATTTATATGCGAGGCGCGCGCCAGTGCGTCTCCATGGCTGACCCCCCTTTCCCGCCGTGGCACAAAAGGTCGACGCCGTGATGCTTTCAGTACCCCGCGGACAAAGGATTTTGGTAAAAATAGCCCCTTTGGCGCCACTCTGTCTGCTCCGGGAGGGGGTCCAGACGACGGCGCGAAGGTTTTGCACACGTCCCGGAGCATTTTCCTTGACGGCGGAGTGCAGAAGAACCGCGGGGTCGACCTTTTTGGCGCCACGCAGAGAATCCCGCTTGTTTTCCTAATCGGCGGGAAACTTTTTGCCCCTCAGTGGCACTCTTACTTTTCTGATCGCGGCGTCGAACAATTTATCTGGCCTGCTCCCCCGTCGATTTTAATAAAATTTGTACTGGTTGAAACTTTTTTTCTGCTCCGTCGCGATTTGAAGTGACGGTAAGAAGCAGGATTCTCGACGGCGTGCAACCAAAAGATGTCCGGCGGGAAGCTAAAATGCCCCTGCGCGATACGTAAAAAGAGGAATTATTTTTCCGTCTCTCCTGAAAATACTTCGCCGCCATTTCAAAAAGTTCTCCGGGAGCTGCCGTGAGAATGAAGCATCACTATAAGCACCTGACACTGGTCGACTGTAATATAGACAATTGACACATGTTACATTTCATACGAAAGATCTAACCCTGTAAATAGTGCAAATTAACGTTACACATTAAATATTCATAGCACAACCAAGTAACAATGCATTAGCAGTCATTAGTGCTGAAATGTTATTTGTCAAGTAAATATTGGTGATCTGATATCCCCATCACATGACGTCAATAAGTCGGGCAAATTGATGTAAAAATGTCTCCTCAACTGCGCCTGTTTCGCAATAGAGATAATGCAAGGCAAACTGAGTCATGCGATTGTTTCATTCTGTTACCTTTCAGACAACAACTGGATTAGTTGGAGACAATTAGCATAAAAAGCTTTTATATCGGTCAATTTATTGGAAAGCGATCATTACTGCTGTTGGATTGTCTCTCGCGTCAGGAAATCATAGTACAAATTCAAAGGCGTAAAGGTATTTCATATACTCTTATTATAGTGTACCTTCTGTATTTGATAGTAAACAAGCTATGTGGAATTATGTAAAGTTTAGTTTTATCCATGTATTCTTAACCTTAGTCAAGACTTCCAATTATAACTTCTCTGGTATGTGCGAGTTCCCCCGTGGCCTAATTGGTAAGTGCGCTTGTCAACTGGCTTTGAGGGCGTGGGTTCAAATCTCACCCCAGGAACTCACTTTAGTCCGAGCCCATGGGACATTAAATGGAGGCGGGTTGTATCCAGTGTTCTATGCCGGGGCAACTGAAAGACCCTGGGCATCCCTGAATTAATAGGGTATGTGCCAGACTCACAGCCTTCTCATCTCATCATCATACGGCGATCGCCTGCCTCGATATAACCCACTAAGGTGCTGCAGAGGCGTAAAACACAAACAAACAAATATCTGGTATGTGCGTCGTATCAGTTTCATCAACAAGTCTCCATACAATTTTATTTTGTCAGACATTCTCCATGCTACATTTATTTGACAGAATATCCTCCATACTATTTTTCTTTGTCTGAACATTTCACCATGCTAATTTTATTTTGCAGGACTTCTTCAAGACTATAAAGTCAATTTTGTCCTGACATTTGTCCATACAGTAATATTTGGAAGGATATTCTTTTATTTAGCAGAACATTCCACATTCTATTTTTATTTTTGTCATGGCATTTCTCTGGATCATTCTATTTTTGAACATTTCTACATAGTACTTTATTTTGTCATTCTACATTCTACTTTGTTTTGGATAGTAATTCCCTATTTTTCAGGATATTCTCCAAGATGGAAGGTGGCAGCAAACTCCAACTTCCTAAAGACATCAGACCACTGGTCAAATTACTTCAAGTCTCTGGTACTTTGCATTGGTCCGAAAACTACTACAATTCAAGAAGGATGTGGATCTTCATGGTATTTTATCGCATGCTGGCAATATTCATCAACAGCATCATTGTGGCTTTGATCATAGCTTTGATATGTATTGGCATCATGCCGAATGACAGCATGTTTCGGATAGCAGTCAATTTGGCGTATGGCGGATACTATCTTTGGAGTCTGATCATATCTTTGTCAATGTTATCTCTTTCAAAGAGAGGTTTACTTCATAAGCAAAACCCAAATGAAAAATCGACAGAGAATTTGTTTTACACCAAGTCCCACGTTCTGCCCCAGAAGTTGAAAGTAATATTTTACGTCTTCGTCATCGCCAGTATCCTCTCATCATTTTCAAGAGCGTTGCTAGAGATTAATCTCTTTCCGGCTCATTACCAATTTTTCTGTACCAACGCCAGCGTTTTGATGAATGGAAGTTCCTTGATGCTAGAGGAAAGATACCAGCTTCTGGGCTGCACTACGTACTTTGCGATGACCATATTCGATCCGTTTATGGTGGCAGTTTGTTTCGTAGCCTCATTGTATGTCATTTACTGGTCACTGGTGTTTAGAGAACAGTTCAAAAACTTTCAACGAAAGATGCAGTATGATTCTGCCGAACTGCAAGATCTCAGCACGCTGTTACGTTATCGGAAGGAGTTCAATTACTTGAGTGACACTACAGAAACTTTCAATTCATCGCATGGATACCTCATGGCATCCTGCCTAATCGGTCTCATGATGCAATATTGCATCTTGGAATTTGTCATCGTCAGCAACCGAAGCCGAATGCAAGAATATGTCAATGCACTTTATGTTCTTCATATCGTAACATCTGTAATATTTATTGGCTTCATCTTTGGACCTGCTTCAATGAAAGAGAAGGTGCAGTTGCATATTTTGAAATATTGTTAAAGAAGTTTTGATTGAGTAGGCCTTTATCTTGCAATAGGCTTCTTAGAGATATAATTTAAGCAAAATCTGAGCAAATTCAGGGAAATTGGTCCCCATTTCAGTTGGTACTAAATTACTAATGACCAGGGCAGTGAATTTGCCCTGGCGTTTACCAGGATTGCCCTGATTTGCCCTGATACCCGGAGGGGGGGGGGTTCAGCCCAGCTGACCACCTCCCATGATATATGCATCTGTAAAACATGTTATGAAATAGTTAAATATAAGTCAAGAATGTGCAACTTTTTTTCTAAATTTTTCCTACTTTCAGGCACAAGGCACTCTTCAGATTCTTCGTCGCATACAGCCGAGAGGAAATCAGATCAGCGAGTTTTCCCATCAGGTCAGTAATCGGACGACCTTTCTGCCATGATGCAACAACCTCTTTCCGTTCATACGATTCAATTTTTGAAGATTTCCTTTCTTACAATGCATCTATCTCACAAGTTAAAGGTTACAGTCAAGTAAGTGAGTGAGTGTTTTACGCCCCATCAGCAGAGAGTGTGGGTTATTGAAAGGCACATTGTTACAGTTGAACAGTTACGAGTACTTATATTAACTCTTTGTTCGCATTAATAACATCAAACCAACATCCTTCACGTAAAATGAATTGTCAATTTGTCATTTGGTAATTTGTGACCTCAATAATGAGTGATGCAATTTATTCAGTGACTTGTCCTGATAGCATTGCAAGTATAGTATATGACCTCGCTAACTACTGACTACTGAGAGTCGTAAAGAATGACATAGCAGGAATATTGATATGACCTCAAAGCAGACATTCCAGTGAATTTTTGTAAGCACTTAGTCGACTGTAAAATTTGTCAGACATTTTGATATGTAATAATTATGTTGTTCAATTCATTTTTGATATCAATTGACAGGTATCCATGTTTATTGAAGAAATCAAAGAATTCCCAGGTTTCACAGTTTTGGGCTTCCTGGAACTGACAAAATCCACTTTCCTCACTGTAAGTAAACAAAGCCCATAAGGTCCATCATATATTTCAGCAGTCATCTGAAAATGTGCATGTACTTGATTTTCTCATCACGTTTTAAAAACTGACTTTATTTTTCAGCTGATAGGTGTTATGATAACCTACTACTTCCTAATGGTGCAATTTGATTCCATGAAGTAATCTGGCATGGTGACTGATCAATGAGTAAAGAGGCTCCGGATGCTCAGCAGGGTACCCATTGAATTTTGGCAAGCAATTTCAATGTATTTTCTCTGATTTTTCACTACTTGACTGTACGTATATTTTCACCGCCGTTATTCGGCCTTATCGTGTCATCGTCACTAATCGGAAACCAAAAACTATCAATTTTGCAGATTTTTGCTCAAATTAGAGGGCTTTTTCACGCATTAATGGATGTAAAACCAAATTCCCTATGTTTTCCATGATTTTGAGGCCAAATTTCAAATTCACTGATTTTTCCGACAGGGAATTTTTTATCACCATTTTCCCTATCCGATGGGGACCCTATTCTGAGATATGGGGGCAGGGCATTCAAAGTATAATGATTCAGGGAAGGGAATTCAAAAGTTAAATTGCCAAAGAACAGGGGGTGGGGACACAAATTAAAGGTCCCATCCGGAGTTGAGGGACAGTTAACAAAAATAATATTAGTAAAATTACAAAGAGGCATCGAATTCAAAAGTAAAGTGGCCAAGTGAAATGGGAAGGCAGATCCCCACACAGAGCCTAAGTAAATTGCGAATTCTAAACTAATGAAAAAAACTGATTCAAATGAAAAATGTCAAATCTAGGCTAACACAACAGAAAATGGCCGTTTGTTAATAGAATTCCCTATATATCGTTCGGAAAAGTAACTATATTTACATGATATTCAATTGTTGAATGTGTCTTGAAATTATTATTTGACAGATGCAAAATATTCAGCACACCCTCAGGTGTCTTGTGATCTTGTTTCCCAGGGACGGACTGGCGGCATTTTGGGCCCCATGGCAAAATAAGTCGATGCCCCAGGGTCGCTAACATCGGCGATATTTTAAAAAAATAGGGAAGCAAAATACCATAGGCCTAACTTTTAATATTGGGGTGGGGGCCCCACATGAAAAGGTGCTGTCCTTTACAGTTAGTGTGGTTGCAACGCACAATACAATCATAAACCTGATTGTTATATTTCACTCTTTTCTTGAAAATTTTTATTTTTTGGCATCTTGCATGGGCCCCCCTCAGGCCCCTGAGTGGATGGGCCCGTGGTAGCTGCCAAGTGCTTTGCCATATAGGACAGTCCACCCCTGGGTTCAAGATTCTAATCTAAGGATGGTTGATAAAACATACTTTACATGACCACGATGCGAGAGCCAGGCTGATTGGCCAACATCAGTCAGATGACGACATCATAAAAATTCATATTGCATGGTAAGAGTGCAATATGTAATTTTAAAAAAATAAAAAAGATCTTATCTTTTTTTATGGTTTGAGTGCAATATGAATTTTTTTCCCACATTTTTCTTTCTCTGAAATTTTTTTTCTGAATTTTTTTTCCCGTTCTTTTTTCAAACATATGTTTCCTAATTTAAAAAAAAAAAAAAAATTTCCCAAAAATTTAGTAGGCCTAAATTATATATTATATGCATTCATAAGTTATATGACAATTTTAAAAAAGTCGTTTTTCTTTGGTAGATTTATTCTGCAAAAATGTTTAGTCAGTCTGTGCTATATTGGAAACATAGTGGTCATATAATAAAATAATTACGGCGCGTAGTATTGTGCAATATGAAAATTTATGTGCCCTTATTCAGTATGAATTTCCTAGTTTAAATAAATTTTCATATTGCACTCATATCATGCCGTATAAATACAAATTTTATATTATACGCCTATACATAAAGACTGTCTCTGCAAAATGTAGTTTTTCTCTCATTTTTTATTAGCAAATAGAAATATTTTATAACAATGATAATTATGCACATTTTCTAATCAACGTTTAGTTTCCGGAAGGATCCTTGGACTTGGTCCACTCCCTGTGCGGGTTTTTTGCTCTCGTCGATCTTGCAACTTCTTTCATTTAGCAGAATTTCATCTCTGTTTGCAATGACCATTTTCTTTGTGTTTTCTGGAATAAAAGCAATTGGAAAAAAAAAATGAACGAAAACAGTTACAGTATAACAGGGGCAGATTGACAATGTCGGGCAAATCTAGCAAGCCTGAGGAGAGGGGCATAACATGTTGCGAATGCGCGATGCTCCACAGCATTTCCTATCTCAATCATATTAGTTTTAGCCCGCTTGCAAAAAGTAAAATCTAAGAAAATTTAGACCCAAGAGGACAAGTTATTCGCATTAACAACACACTACCATTTGTATGAGGCCATATAACTCTCCTCACCCATATAAGCAAGAACAATTTAATGTAGAATTTTCTATACCAACCAATTAAGGACTGTAGACTTCCAGCGTCCCCACCCATTTCTGTGGGTAACATCCTCTTCGGCACTTCAGCATGGAGGGAATCCAAGCTGTCTCGGTGGAATTTCATCTGAAAATGTAATGGAGATTCAAATGAACAAATTAGATATACATATAATATAGTAGATCTGGAGATGTATGTCAGCTATCTACTATAGTATAATTTTGAGATCAGGGAAATAAGTAAGGCCTTACAGAGACGGATCGAGAAAATGTTGCACATGGTTTAGAAAATATGCTAAAAATAATCCTGATTATTCTTTTTTAACAAAATCTTTTCGGTCTTATCAATGTATTAATTTTAAAAACTGCCTAGAACAGCTTTTTAAAAAAGGAGACGGCAGTCTTGCATTTTCGCTAGGGATGCAAGAATATCCAGTATCTGGCCAGATCCCGGAATTTGCAGGATATCCGGTGTCAGTCGGAATTAGGGTGTCAGAACCGGATATCTGGGATGTTCAAAAATAACGGAAAAGCTAGAAAAATGTTGATAATAAATAAAAGAATGTGACAGGAACAGAGTCAAAAACATTATGTAATCATCTTCAAAATTTTACAGAACAAAACAAAAAACGTTCCGTCAGAAGAACGGTCCTCCTGCCGGACATAATATCTCTCAGCTCTCAGAAAAACATATTTTTAATCAACCGCGAACACCGAAAAACTTCCTTTTTCGTACGTTTATTATCCAGTTCCTACTTACTATTCGGTTCCTATCTGGTATCCAGCAGTAGATAGGTATTTTCACTATCCGTGCATCACTAATTTTCGCTGCTTTATATATATGCATAGGCCTATATGCATATTGCATAAATACATTTGAGAATAAAACCGATCATAGTCACCTACCCTTTGTTTTGTTTTTTCCTTCATGAATAAACTGAAGATTGGTTGTAATGTGTTAAATACAGTTCCAGTGTTGTAGTAATTGACGACTTTCGTTCTCACTGGGAATACATCCTGGAAAACATTAAATGTTATCCTCATTGACCCTCACTGGACTGAAAGGACATTTATGGCATCCCTAGCTAGCTGCCTGAGGGACCATTTATGTCCCTAAACAACAGCTTGTGACGTCACAAACGTCCTGTTACTGAGAGATTGTTTATAGTTTCTCTCATCAAGCAGAGGACAGAAGTTTGGCCAGATATCTCAGCAACCAGAAGTCCTACAGTAGAAATACACCTACCTATGTGTAGCTTAGCTTTGTTGTAATACGAATGTCACATTTTTGTGATGTTTTGATGCCATTTAGTCCACTTTTTGCCAAGTCATGACATTGGCGGTCCAATTTTGCACAATGTTGACATTTGTGATGCAGCCAATCCGACACACAATGAGTGATGACGTCACAAAAAGTGCAATGCAGCACCACTCTAGACATAGTTTTAATTAATTTTGCTTCAGAAAAAATACAAATGTTATGGTGTTCATTTTTATGGACTGTACAAACATTGCTAAATTTCTGTTCCAATGTCACATGTGACAAACTGTAGTTTGAACAGCCCAGTCCAGTAAGGGTTAAGAATGAACTCACAAGCAGTCTGAGTATTTTGGTCTGTATATATATATTTGAAACAGAATGAAAGCGAATTGCCTGTCTTCTGCAAAACCTAGCCGTAGCCTATATGCCAGGTCCAGTCCGAATAAAAATTATTATTACATGACCACTATGCTAGAGCGATGCTGATTGGCCAAGATCAGTCACATGACAACATCATAAAAAATCATATTGCATGGTTCGAGTGCAATATGAAATTTTTTCCAAAAAATTTTTTTTACAATTTTTTTTTTTTTCATATTTTTTCATATTGCATGGTTAGAGTGCAATATGAGTTTTTATAAAAAATTCCGAAATTTTTATTTAGTTTTTTCCAAAATTTTTTTCTTGAATAAAGAAAAAAAAAAATTTCCGAAATTTTTTTTTTCCGAATGGAACATTATATTATATATAGTACAGTGGTCATGTAATAAAACAAATACGGCACTTATTATCGTGCAATATGAAAATTTATTTGGACTCGTAAATTCATATTGAACTCGGGCTGCGCCCCCGTTCAATATGAATTTACTCGTGCAAATAAATTTTCATATTGCACTCATATCATGCCGTATTTGTATAATATTATGACGTCTGTTTAGCTGATTATTTGAGAAATTGAGACTTTTCCCGGGTAAACCATATATAATTTTCTGAACATGTTTTTCTCAGACAATGTCATGTTAGCCACCAATGTCGACTTAATAAATGCCACAGTTTAATCAGGAAAAAGATAGGATTATTTATTTTATGATAAAAATAGAAATTTATGCTTCTGGCCACAACCTGCTCCAAAAACTTAAAATGTGCACAATAATGAGAGTTTCCGATTTCTGTTTCGAACGGTGTCCATAACAAGACAATCAGGCCCACTTAATCCACATTGTGTGAGTTTGGATATAATTTCCTTGCCAATTTAGATACTTACTTGCCAAGTTTTACTGGCTTTCCTGATGGTTTCTCTGTCCCAAGCAAATATATGCGATGAGTTGAATTCTGTGAAATCGAGAAGAACACATGTGCCATGAATCTGGTCAAGTTCCTCTTTCATGGACGCATCTGCGATAATGCCACCAACTTTCAGAACATCTCCGAGAGGAACAGTTTTCGCATCATAAGCACCTTTAGTGAATGAACAGAAGGAAGTGAATGTTATTGAGTTGAGCCTTGAAGCAAGTCAGTTCAAAATTACTTCACTCCTTAAATATTGTAATTATGGCGATACAATTCAATCCTGTTTATTGCAGATTATATTACAAATATAGTCAGATCAAGCTTTCACTCAAACTAAGCAAAGGAAACACAATTTACACAATATCATTATATTAAGTTTCTCCCCGGTGAGAAAAATTCTAGTTAAAGTTTTGTAAATTAGAAATACAAATATAAGTTTATATTGCGACTTGAGATACCTCCCCAGCGGGCATTCTGACCTCACCTGACGTCAGGATAACGTCTGTGATGTCACACTGACATCTCCGGACATCAAAATAGGTTAAATTGCCAACAGGGTCTGAAGGCAGACCTGTAAATATGATTAATAACACAAGACTCCCTTGACATTTAATTTTAAACTCAGGCCAATGTAACCAGGTGATCATCTGATGTCACATAATATTATGCCGACCTTACATCAGTCTGACACCAGGTGATGTTAGATGTCCACTGGGTACAGTGCTTTTTTTTTTTTTTAATTAAGTCATTTACCTGTTCTGACAAGGGTTACTCTTCTGTTTTGGTCATCTCGTCCTGGCAGGGGAACCGTTAAGCTGAAAATATCACCATAATGAAAATATTGTAAAAATTCCACAATCTGACGTCAGGATCTCTAAAGACTCTTGAAATCAAAAACAAAGCATTTGTCATTCTTGCCAATAATTGTCATTCAAAAAACATCGTAAAGTAGGAACCCAAGGACATAAAGGCCATAAATTAGCTAAATGCTATTCTAGTGACGTTGATCTCGAAAACACTTGACAACTTTTGAAAGAGTTGGCCAAGAAATTAGGCCAGATGCATGATACATGTATCCCATATCAATTGGCTTTGAAAATATTATGCTTCCAATACACTTACCCCATGTCCAACATTTTCTGGTTTTTCTCAAGCAGTGGATCCATATCCGAATACCATTCTGGCACTCCATTTATGAGAGATGTCCTGACCTGAACAATATATTATTAATGGTTTTACTACTACGAAATTGTTCCTTGGAAAATATTTCGCATTTTTCAAGAGTTTAGGACACTCAAACCCAATACATATTATATGTGTACCTCTGTCCATCAGTCTGTCTGTCAGTTAAGCTCAGTTAGTAAGCAACAGCAAAAATGGCTACCACTACAATATTTCTCAGATTCAGCATGACTTTTCAATAACCACAAAAAAGAGCTGATTAAACTTTGATGAAGCTGGGAACACAAATTTCATGTTCTTCTTAATGTGATCAATAAATACTATTCTATTCTATTCTATTCTATTCTATTCTATTCTATTCTATTCTAAGATATGCAGGAAAGTTAATTAGGAATATTAATTTGTCCGAGCATGATGAGCATTGAGAGAATCGCTCATATTCTCTTTTTTGTACTTGTTTTTTCCAAACAAAAAAAAAACAACTCACCGTCAAGAAGTTAACCAATCTCTCCTGAGCCTTCAACTGACTGAATTTTGCCACTCTTAAGAATCTGAGCAGAAAGTCATCATCTGAAATGCCAATTGAAGTTTTATGAAACAAATATTGCTACAAGAGCAAGTCAACCATTTTTAATAGTGGTGTTAATTATACAATAATGTTTTTTTGGAGGGCATTACCAGGGATTAATGACTGGCAGCCGAGGGCAGTAAAATCATTAATGCCCAAGCCGAAGGCGAGGGCATTAATGATTTTACTGCCCGAGGCTGCCAGTCATTAATCCCGGTAATGCCCGACAAAAAAATATTATTTGCATTATTGTTACTATTTACTTCAAATCTGCATACCTGAGACCTTTTTTTAATGTAATGACCTAAGTCAAGACTTAGTCAAGAAAATAAATAGATTGGTAGACTAAAAACAATATTTTTGTCACGGTTAATTTAATAATTTAGTCTATCTAGGTGCTAATGCCAGCAATGACCTCAACAACCGCTCAGTAAGTTGCCATCACATTATTTCAACATTACCCTAATGATTAGGAAAATTAACTTATTTAAAAAAAAAAAGAAAATTGGTATCGTAGAACTTTGCAGTGTCACCAAAAATAAAGGATTGGCAACTGATGATGCCATTACCAGTGTTGAATGATTCTGAGTAATACCCAAGGTTGCGATATTGGCATATTCAGATAAATTTAGGCCTATTCAGTATTGCATTGATCAACCAAGGTGATCAACAAAATAAGATCGTCGTCATCAGATTCTAGCCCAAGTGAACTTTTGAAGCTGTCACAATGCAATGACATCACAAATAACGTTGCCATGACATCACTATGATGTCACTGCCAGGTGACGTCACAAAATGCACAATACACCAGGGGGCCTCTTTGCCTGGTCCATAATATCGTTATGGCCCTGTAAGCAGGCCTTAGCAGGGCATTAATGAGATTAATGTTTTTCTTTATGGTGGATTAACATGGGGGGTCTGGAGCATTATCTGCCTGGTAAAGTGCATGTATAGTAATAATAATGGGAATTTAGAACAGCAGGAGCTCTGTCCCAAAGCAAATTTTAGCCGTTATTGCGACGGCATAATCGCGCGCGTGTCTATGGCTGTAGCAGATCACATGAATAAAGGTCTGTGTGATAATCTGTATATTACATTCATCATGATTCATGATATAGTTAACACTTTAACATACATATTTTTCACAAAGTGCTCACTTTTACTCGATTTGCGGTTAGCAAAGATAGGATAGGCTGAATTCAAAAGCGGTCAGTTAACTGCAGAAGCTTCAGCCCCATACATTGCTTGGTCGATATGAGAATCATATTATGAGATAATCCATTTTAAAGGGATTGTTAGGCTGTTACAACCAAATTACATGCTTTGAAAATATGACATACTCAGGCTTCAAATGCAGTCAAAATGTTCTTGCATCTGTCCTTTTGACTTCAGCTGTAAGTTAGTGTTAGCTCAATAAAGTGTTGCCAAGAGCTACCGGAGCTCTGCACCTTGAGAGCTCCAGTGCCTTGGAGAGGTTTGGGGCTCAGCTCCAGTGAGCTCCTGCCCATTTACACCACTGATTTTTAATAGGGCTTGGAGAATTCCTCGACTCCAAATTATTTTTTCACAGAAATGCAAGAAGTACACACAGTTATTTACTTTGAGCAACAATGTCTTCAGTTATTCGTTACTACAGCAAACAATACTGTTCCATGAAATCCCCCACCAAAAATTATTTATTGCAAGAGTCTGAGCAAGACCACCTTGGAAGCTTGGAAATAATTGTTTTCACAAAACTGGTAAATAAATCTTTTTGGCTCATTTCAACAGAAAAATTCAATACCCCCCCCCCCCCAAGTAAAAAAATTAATATGGATCGTTATTGGGATTTATTAATTTTTTAGCAATGTCACTGATGGTATTGTATGGTTCTTTCAATCATGAAAATTTGATATTTCGACTGCATTCTGAAACTGCATGTGACAGCTTGTTGGCCCTATTTCAAACTGTGATAACATCATGAAGCTGTGAACAGCAAAAACAATTGTTCATTACAATCATGGCAAGCCTTAAAAAGCACCTTAAAAGGAATATCTAGCCTTGACATGGAAAAACTTCGACTGTAAAAGGAATATCTATTTTTGATATAATATTCACTAAACTTTGATTGGATGTACTTGGGACATTTTATTTTAGAGACTGAAATGATAAATATTGGACAATTCAATCTGCTAAAGTGTTAATTGAATTATTCGTCTTGGTGTGGAAATATAGAATCACAGGGAAAATGCTGATATGATGAATGGATGGATGGATGATTTGGTTGCTTTACGTCCTGTATTTATGCATTGGCAAGCTTATTGGGACAGGAGGAGGACACGGCACTGATATGATGAATATGATTGGAGACAAAAACTTTTAAAAAGTCTGAACTGAATTGACTCATCAACATCATGCACTTCAGAGGCCTATTGCACTGACACAGAGGTAAGTGATATTTGTAATACATAATTTGTGGAAGAGTATAAATTATTAAAATTGTACTTTAGGGCTATTATATAGTGTACAAAAATATTACACTGGTCGAAAATTAAAACGAAAAGCATTAGAAATACAAAAATAATCATTTGGGCCTAATACATGATTCAAATATGCGAGTAAATTGTCTTTTCTATGACTATCTGTACGGTAATTAGTTAAAGAAGCACTCTCAGTCAATAGTAAGTTTAATCTGAGGCAACAGCTAAACTGAACCAAATAAAAAACCCAAAACTATTCCCAGGGCTTTATTTTTCTAGATATGCTTCATATGGGCTGTTGAGTGCATGCATCTGTTTCATCAGTTGTTAAAGGACTCAGTTTCATGAAATAACTCAAGTGTGACAATTTTTCGCTTGTCTGTGGCCAAGTTTATCACATTGGGGTATGGTGATCGGACAGGGGTATTAGGCACCCCACAGGGCTAATCTAATGATTTCATGTTTTAAAAAGCTTGAAGAAAATGATGCAAAAGGCCACACAATTCACTTAATTTACTGCCACGTGACTTGTTAAAAAAATAGTTTTTTGAGAAGTCAGGTGAAAGTTTTCCACACACAATGATATTCCAATGGAACAATGCGACTACGGAAACAAGTCCTCAAACAGCCCAGACAATAGCTGCGGATGAAAAAGGCTTAGGGTCAAACAAAAAGGCTTCACACAACCTGTGTATCAGCTGCAGGGTTAATCATCAGCACTTTTTGTGCCCTCCTTTTGCTATTCTCAAAACCACACATCTGCCACTGTAAGAAAAGCACAAGGACGGCACACATGGTACTGCTGTTTGTCCTACAGCTGCTATACAGGTTGTTAGAGGTCTTTTTTATAGACCCTAAGCCTTTTTCACTCATTTGCATGTGTTTAGGCCGTTCCTTGTCCTGTTTCCATAGTTGAAGTGTTTCACTGCAATATCATTGTGTGTGACAAACTCTGACCTGACTTCTCAAACAACAAAATTTTAACAAGTTTAGTGGCACCAACTGAAGCAAATTGTGTGGCCTTTTGCATCATTTTCTTCAAGCTTTCACACTGAGTCAATAGATTTGCTTTATTGAGTGCCTAATACCCCGGTACACTGACCATACCCCAATGTGATAAGCCTTGCGACAGATGCTGATGCTAAGGTCAGAATTAAAAAATTTTATGGAATGGAACCCTTTGACACCTGGTAATATATATACATAAACTCAACAGCCCATCTGAATGATATACAGAAAAATACAGCCCTGGAAATAGTTTTGCGTTTTTTATTTGGTTCAGTTTATAATGCTTAAGTTGGTATTCAATTTTAATCTTTAGCAATAACTCTTACGCAAATTAAAGAAGTAGGCCTAAAAAAGGTGGCATTTAATTTTGATCCATTTATTACAGTCTTAATTGTAAGGTACTGAGGTATTGTTAATTGATGTTTTACATTATGATTATTATAATTTATGCCTTACCTGTCCTGGAGTTCAAATGGGGTTGTCTATCTATCCATTCTCTGAATGTCTGTATCTGGGAAGCCCTCTGTGCTGGGTCTTCATTCAATTCTTCTTTTGCCTTCTTCAATGTTTCTGCATCCAGAGAACTCTTTTGTGTAGACATGCTGTGGATATAATTATGAATTAATAATTATCAGTAGAATATAATAGTATAGTCTATAACCATTTAGAGTTGTCTGAGCTGGATGAATGGAATTGAGCTGTTGGGTTTGTTGGTCACAGCTTGAGTTATGATCATAGGCTTATTTCATGTAAACAAAATGTCATGGAGTATTGGTGTTAGTTGCAGTTTTCTGAGTTTCTCTTGTTGTTGTATTGTTTTCGAGGATTAACTTCTAATTCTATTAAACAGTCGTTCCTCAGTTCAGCATAGACATTCTGTGATGTCTACATTTTGGATGTGAAGCTTGAGATGTCCACCTTTGTTTGAAGGTATGGGATGTCTGTCTTCCTTCAGTGGTCTTAGATTTCTACCATCAATGTGGGCTTGAGCTGCCTGTCTGTCTTTGATGATAAAAAATGTGACATATAAATAATTTACTTATAATGATTGAAAATGTGAAATGTTCACTTATAGTGCTTGTATAGGCCCATGATGCCTATGGATATGTGTATACGAAAGTTTAAAGGCTTTCTTCTGCATCATGAATGTTATAAACCCATTCAAACTGCAGTCACATGACTTTGTGATAATGTTATGAAACAATCATTGTGATTAATTCCTTGCGTCTAAAATTTTGATATGCGTGGTTCAAATCTGTATAATACTATTACAAATTTTATTTCTACAAGTGAAAGTCTCAAAAAAATTAGAAATTTCGGGCTGAAAAGGAAGCACAACAAAATTTGTAAAATATATTGTTACTGACTTGACCAGCTTCTCTGCCTTCCCTCAAACTAAGAATGTACACATATACGGTGGCCCAGATTCTAAAAGTTCAATAGATATAAACTGTTAGATTTAAGATAAAATGTTATCTTTTACACGTGCTTTATGCTGATAACATGTGTTGTTTTGTAATAGTTTTTTATGTACTTACAACAACATGCACCATAATGTTTTATCATGTTTTGTACCATCATTAATAGATAAGGCTTAATTAATGGCTCAGTTATAAATATAAACCTTTCGTTCACCTTTTCTTTCAAGTTCAAATGCCATAAAATGTTTTACGGAGAGTCAGTCAAAAATTGTAATGCACACCTGAACAGCAGCTGTCTCACACTTTTCATAAAATGGCATTGGGTTTTGTAAATGAAAGGTTTACAGATGGGGAAAAGGGTACAGGGAATTCAAAAGTAAAATGGCCAATGGACTGTGAGACTTAAAAATCCATCCAGAGATGAGGAACAGGGACTTCAAAAGTTTGAAGAGTAAATATGCAGAGACACAGGGAATTCAAAAGTAAAATGGCCTATTGACAGGGTGACACAAAACCCCATCCAGAGTAGAGGGGTAGGGACTTCAAAAGTGCAAAGAGTAAACTGCCAAGGGACGGGGAAGTTTAAGCAATTACATAGGGACAGGGTGACACAAAATTGTTAACCCCATCCAGAGCTGATGGAAAGGGAATTCAAAAGCTAATTAGCCATGGGTCAGGGGGACACCCCATCCTGGGCTGAGCCCTGAGGGATTTTCCACGAGTAAAACTGCAAAGGGACAGGGATTTCAAAAATAAAATGGACTCAAAATTTCCATCCAGTGCCCATTGGGATTTTTCTCAAATTATCTAGCACTGGAACACCAGATATTATAAATATTTCTTTCAAGAACACAATGTTCTAAAGATTTCTTGTCAATTAAACAATGCAGTGTTCGTTTAAGAAAACTTAACAGGTATAGAAAGATAGATATATCAATAGATTTTATTTTCGTTTCATTTCAATATTGCCTTGAGAGATTTTTTAAAAACAAAACTGATCAATAACATGTTTATTTGATACTCTTAGCTGAAAGGTAGAAACAAAGATAAAAATTTCCACAAATTTTAAGTGGGTCCTTGGGTGTATAATAAGAGGCTTAGAACTTAAGCTGTATACATGAATGAAGATCAATGGATGCAAGCAATGGCTTTTGCATTTTCCTTTGCTTCCACCAGAGGCCTCTTTGAAATGGGAACTAGCAGTTGGTGCCCTCTGTTGGGCACTATGGTTATACCAGAACAGAGGATTGTGTATCACTCTCTTGTTCTGGATCACGGATTAGCAAAATCCTACAGCTCCTATAGTCAGTCTTCTGACATATATCTTTTTGGACAAGAAGTCGGGCAGTGATATGCAGTGTTCTTTTCAGATTTTATGATGTTACAACTTAAATGACGTGCCACTTGATCATTGAGGCTCTGGATGGAGAGTTATTAATGGAGGACAATAAATTCAAAAGTAAAATTACCAAGGGATGGAGAGTTATTAATGTAGGACAATAAATTCAAAAGTATAATTACCAAGGGACAGACTTTTCAAAAGTAGAAAGGCCAAGGGACATGGGGGACACAAAACCCTATCTAGAGCTAGGTACAGGGAATTCAAAATTCAGTTTGAAAAATTGCAAAGGGACAGGAAATTAAAAAGTAAAATGGCCAAGGGACATGGACGCAAAACCCCAACCAGAGGTATTTTTGTCAACAGAAATTCACTTTGGCCTAAGCTGCTAGTTGTGCATTAATTTGCAGCTCCTGCAGTCCATAATTTCAAAGCTGAGTCATTGAAAAAACATAAACACAGACATTGCTCCTTGTATTAATTAACCAGACAATGAGTCATAAAAGTCACATTGCTGTCTGAGCAAACAATGGAACCATGCAGTACTCCCAATAAATTGTTTCAGATGTCAAGTGGACATCAATTCATCACTTGCAGTCATGTTTGGGGTATTTCCTGTGGAAATTGAGACTGGATCCATACTTCCTCACCCAGAGAAGTGGACTTCCCTTGTCAATATAATATCTAAATTAAGGGTAGTAGTCAAGTAGAGGTCATGACTTGTCTCCACATTGATAAGGTAAATAGAGCACCTATTTTCGCGGAGATACATTGTCTTTTTCACAGGGAGTTGGCGGGGAGAGCCACTACAGCTCAGTCAGTAGAGTGCTCGCATCACAAGCGAGGGACCCGGGTTCAACCCCAGGCTGGCCATCATGTTATTCCACGACATCGTCGTTCGTAAATAGGAGTAGTTGTGGGCCAAACTGGAAACAAGTCACTGACTTAGCTTTGCTACCCACGTTAAATAAAATTACTTTTACATTTTTTACCTTTAAGGGCTGCACAGCCCCATCCGTCATCAAGGCAATATTATTTTCAGGGAATATCAGGTAACATGGATCACATGGTTATTTACAGCGAAACACTTTGATATATATTCCACAAAGTAAGTATGGTATATTGCACAGCTACACTGTAAGAAATGACCGTGTTTTTCTGGCTAAAAGAACCGTAAATTTATTGTTATTTTATCAGTATTTTTTTAAAACAGACTTTGTCTGTGAATTTACAGTTCTTTGTCAGTTACAAAATGGCTCCAAGATAAATTTACTGCAACATGTCATTTAACATTCAGTTCACGTTAATGAACAATTACTTCAACCGTTAATTTACTGGCAACTTGTAATATGCAGACAAAACATTTGAATTGGCCAAACAATCAATACACCTGGTCAGATTAGTAACTATAAACAAGAGATTGCATGGACTTCAACCACGGAACATGTGGTGCCATCTCTAACATATGCTTTACACAGCTGTTAATCAAACTTAATTTATAACTTATCTGAAGGTAAGGGAACATCCTCATTCATATGATCTTAAAGATGCTGTCATTATGCAAAAGTTGTTATATTTATATATGACATTGACATTTGTGTGAGTCTTATGATGTGATCTAAAGAATGACACTATTAAAACCAAAATAACCCAGGCGCAGTCTGCATCAATACAACATACTTTGATAAATTTGACACCTGGTTCTCTTGGAAAATATCCATCAATTTTATGGTTTGTGAGCAAACATGTGCGAATTAATTGCTGGGTATAATTGATGGACTTACTTCCCTGCTGTCAAGCAAGAGATGAGCAAGGCCGAGCCTGGAGTCAGTGGCTCTCTCACTCTCTCAGCTGATTCCAGCTTTGGTACATGCCTACAGCTATGCGACAGTTAAATCAAATGCTTAGTCTGTTGTTTCACACTTGTGCAATAAGTAAGAATAACACATATTATCCGTATTTTTACAGTACATTATACAGCTCCTTGCATTCTTTACATTCTATGATTGACAGTTGATATAACTGTAAAATATACTTCAAATAAACTGTTTTATATATGTACATTATACTGTAATATCACTTTGTTGAATCTGCAAAATTACAGTTCAATATACCAATCTGCATTTTACAGTTCATTGTCCTGTTCAGGTTTATTACTTTTACAGTTCTTAGACCTGGAACAAAGTTGCCAGTTAATTTAACTGTAAAATTTAACAGGAATTTTTTGCAGTGTAATGCTGTCTGCTGATTACTATAATAATGGTATATTGCACAACTATTGCTGTCTGCTGATTACTATAATAATGGTATATTGCACAACTATTGCTGTCTGCTGATTACTATAATAGAATTAAATTGGACTGTGGCACTGTGAAAATGCACTTCATGTGTCATCATACTGATGATTTGTCATGATCAAACCCAATATTTTCAATGTTAATTTTGATTGAAGGAGACTTGTCCCACTTGTTGGTGACAGCCAAACGAAAGGATTATGCATCTGATTTTCACTCTAAAATTTATTATGAGAAGTCAAATGGCTTACTCTTGATCATGACTAATCAAACAGCCTCTATGTTTCTCATGTTGAAAGTAGAGAAGATGACACTTCATTGGCTATCATAAAAAATTAATCAAATCACAAACCACCTCAATGAAACAAACTAGAACAAACGCACGTACAGTCGCCTCTACGAGAGACGGTAACCCACCAGATGTGGGCAAGTACACGAAGAAGAAGAGAAGAAGATGAGTCAGGAAGTACCATTTTCACAGTGCCACAGTCCACCTTAATTCTACAGTTGTGCTTGAAAGTTTCTGAAACCCTGGCACTTCTTACCTTATTTGTGCACATCTCCCTAACAAATGCAGGAACAGCTTTTAAATTGGGTAATAATACAACTGAACACCATCTTTTTTATGTAAACATATATTCATAGCAAATAATGACATTTAAATATGATTTTATGATGAAAGTCTTCAAAACTGCATGTTCAAAAGTTTCTGAACCCTTCTGAAACGTATACAATCAACAATTTGTATGGCCCCCTTTTGCCAAAATAAATGCTTCCAAACACTTCTTATGGCTATGGACTACTGATTGGCAGATTTTCTGTGGGATTTTTGACCATTTTTCAAGAGAGAATTTTCTTAACCCCCGTAAGCTGGTGGGTCGTCTAATGAGAACTACTTTGTCATATCTGACCCAGGCATATCTAATCAGTTTTGATTGGGAAAATGTCAAGGACATTCCAAAACACTAGATTTGAGGGAATTTAATAAATTTTTAGTGGATTTGCTTGTGCACTTAGAGTAATTGTTCTGCTGGAAGACCCACTGATGGCCAAGTTTCAGGCTTACAAGTAAAAGCTTTACATTTTCTAAGCACATATGTTGATATTTCACAGAATTCCTTAAGATATTAACAATAGTTCATTTTCCTGTCCCATTTAAAGCAAAACAAGTCCATACCATAAGTGGGCCATCAGTATCTTTCAAATTTGGGTGGGTGATATGTTCCTTGAAAGCAGGAGCTTCCGGATGTCCGACATGTCTGTTTTGATTGTGGCCAAAAGCACAAAGAAACCTGACTGTACTTCACTAAAAACCATCTCGATGGACTGTATGATTATTGGAACGATGTCCTGTGGACAGACTGATTAAAAATCAAACCTTTTGGTCTCAGTCAATATTTCCAAATCAGGCATCCTGTGGTGATACATTAAAGGAACATAACATCCTCCCAACTATGAAAGATAATGTTGGCTCCATCATGGTATGGGGTTGTTTTGCTATAAATGGGACAGGAGAAAGAACTGTTGTTAATAGCATAACAAATTCTGACAAATATCAAGATATAGATATAGAAAACGTAAAGCTTGCACTTACAAGCATGAAACTTGGCCGCAAATGGGTCTTCAAGCAGAACATTACCCACAGTATTGAAGCAAATCCACAAAAAAGTTTAAAACCAGTCATATTCATGGCTCTGGCATTGCCTGGACCAGTTCCCGATCACAGACAACTAGATATGCCTTGCTCAGATTTGACAAAGCAGTCCACGTCAGATGACCCACCAGCTGATGAGGGTTAAGAAAATTCTCTCTTGAAGAATGGTCAAAAATCACACAGAAAATCTGCCAATTGGTAGTCCATAGCCATAAGAAGTGTTTGGAAGCATTTATTTTGGAAAAAGGAGGCCATACAAATTGTTGATTGTACACATTTCAGAAGGGTTCAGAAACTTTTGAACATGCAGTTTTGGAGACTTTCATCATAAAATCATATTTAAATGTCATTATTTGCTATGAATATATGTTTACATGAAAAAGATGGTGTTCAGTTGTATTATTAACCCAATTTAAGAGCTATTCCTTCATTTGTTAGGGAGATGTGCACAAATAAGGTAAGAAGTTCCAGGGGTTCAGAAACTTTCAAGCACAACTGTATATCAAAGTGTTTCGCTGTAAGTGTGGTATATTGCCCAAGTAATGCTGTCTGCTGATTACTATAATAATTGAAAACAGTTCAAATTTAGCATCAGCATGACATTGCATGTGCTTTTGGGATGCTGTTTCACTATGTACGCATGCTGTAGTAAACTAACAGTGGGTCTATTTTGTATTGAGACTGAAGAGAATGACAAGGCACATTTACAAATGCTTCAGATGTGGGATAAGAACTTGTAGATCTATGCTGCATGATTATTGGAAGTTGAAGCAACAGCCAAACTATTCCACCCTTTTCATGTTTGCCTCAAAAGCACGATTCCACCATTGGGAATCCTGGTTACCATGCAATCTCACACTGAAATACTTTTGCAAGGATGGAAGGTCTTCCTTCCAAAGGGCAGAAAGTTACAGTGCCTCTTGTAAGTGTGCGAAATGGATGATATTTTGTCAAAATCTCAGGGAAGTTGGGTCAGTGCTTTTCTCCTTAAAATTTTTAAAGCGGTTCAGATTGTTCACAATGTGTTTTTATCAATTGATTTTAGTTTTTCTCGGAGTCAGGAGTCTCATTTTTGACCAAGCATCCAACTCCCTCTGAAAACATAACACTCCTACTCCAGCTTTACTTCAAAACCTCAGAATCCGTGACTCTGACATTCCTGATTCCGAGTAAGGTTGATCTAGTGTGTGTGTGTGGTATCGTTATCAGCTACCAATTGCTGGGTCCAGGGTTCGATCAAATCCAGCTTTTTCTGGGTCACCTGGACTTATGTTGAATGGCTGTTTCAATCATCCTTCGTCTCATTGCCATGTCCTCCTCCTATCCTAATTAGCCTACCAAGTGCATAAATACAGGACATAAAGCCCCTATCATTAGGCCTTTTCGGGGTCTCCTACCTGACAATGTGTTGAATTTGTTTATGGCATGTAAACTGCATACTTATTGAAAGGAAATTAATTGGACTTTGTATAAATTACAACAGGCTTTTGCAATGTATATTTTTTAGCTTGACTGGTGATTGATCCAGCCTACATATTTGTATATGGCACGCTTGACAGGTCATAGGAAATTGATCACTTCTGAGTCCTGACAGATGCTTATTGTCATAAGACATATTGGATCAGGCGTACTCAGATTAGATCTCATGCCTTTCCTGGGGCTATAGGGGAAAGCTTGTATAAGTTATATGATAGAGGTTGTTTTTTAGGATGTTGTAAAGGCTGTTTGAGGCTTTGTCGGAGATTATTCACTTCAGGGAGCTTTACAATAGATTCTGAGATTTTAGATAATTTCTATAAGGCTCAGGGCTAGTAGAAATTTATGCATGTGCACATGAATGACAGGCCTGATGCTACTGTGGCTATTTTGAGGCTTTGTTGGAGATTATTTATGTCAGGGAGCTTAACTATATATTCTAAGAATCAAGATAATTTCCGCTGGGCTCAGGGCTGTTTGAAGTTTTTACGTGAGTACATGTGCATGTCAGGCCTGCTACTGTGGTTATGAATAGATGGAACTGGTTGTAATATTTCATGTTAGACTGAGCTGCTTTATTAAGATTTTCATGTCTGCGCCCGCTTACCGTGCTTACATGCACTACTGAGAATGTATGTGAGAAAATCCCCTATGGTTGGCATTATAAATACAAATTTTTGCAGGCTGGATAATACAGCACTTATTAATGCTTTAGTGGTAACAATTCCTGCTATAGGACCATTATGTATTGAGACTGAAGAGAGTGGCCAGATAGTTCACTGCCTGAGGCATTTGATATGAAATTGTAGAGGTTGTACGATTATTGGAGGTTGCAGCAACAGCCAAACTATTCCACCCTTTCCATGTCCACAAGAGTTTGATTCAAGACTTGGACTCCTTGGTTACAGTGGGATTTCACCATGAAATACTTTTGTGAGGTTTGTTACCCCTCTTTCCAAAGGATAGGAAGTTACAGCGTTTTTGTCAACTGTTTAAGTTTTACTTGAAGCGAGGAGTCACAAGTTTCATTTTTGACTCCCAATTCGCTCTGAAAACATGATTTGACTCCCAACTCCTGCCTCACCTCAGAACCATAATTCAACAATGTGATTTATCTGTATCTCTTGCAATAAGTATACTTTACGAACTTACTTAACCTGAGCGTTCAAGACTCTTACGTTCCTGACTCTGACTCCAACTCCAAGATTTACAGTGATTCTAAAGACAAATAAGTGGACTTTGTATAAATTACAACAGGCTTTTGCAATGTATATTTTTTAGCTTGACTGGTGATTGATCCAGCCTACATATTTGTATATGGCACGCTTGACAGGTCATAGGAAATTGATCTCTCCTGACAGATGCTTATTGTCATAAGACATATTGGATCAGGCCTGCTCAGATCAGGTGTTATGCCATGCCTTGGGCTGCAGGATAAAACTGGTATATATATGATGTAATAGAGGCTTTTTCAGGATGTTTTAAAGGTGGTTTTGAGGCTTTGTTGGAGATCATTTATGTCAGGGAGCTTGACTATATATTCTAAGAATCAAGATAATTTCCACAGGGCTCAGGGCTGTTTGAAGTTTTTACATTTTTACATGTATGACAGTCCTGCTACTGTGGTTGTGAGTGGATGGAACAGTCTGTAATATTTCATGTTAGACTGAGCTGCTTTATTAAGATTTTCATGTCTGCGCCTGCTGACTGTGCATACATGCACTACTGAGAATGTATGTGAGAAAATCCCCTATGGATGGCACTATCTATACTAATTTTTGCAGGCTGGATAACACAACACTTATTTATGCTTTAGTGGTATCAATTCCTGCTATAGGACCATTGTGTATTGAGACTGAATATTTGGGCAGACAGTTTACTGCCTGAGGCATTTGATATGAAATTGTAGAGGTTGTACGATTATTGGAGGTTGCAGCAACAGCCAAACTATTCCACCCTTTTCATGTCCTCAAGAGCTCGATTCAAGATTTGGACTCCTTAGTTACAGGGGGATTTCACCATGAAATGCTTTTGCAAGGTTGGTTACCCAGCCTTCCAAAGGATAGGAAGTTACAGTGTCACTTGTAAGTTTGTGTAACAAGTGATATTTTGCCATTGGGTCGGTGCTAAACGCCCTCTACCAAACTGCTTATAGAAGCGAGGATACTCAGCTGATTAGAAAAATACATAATATTATTTGGGGCCATAAAAGGACAACGTTTGATTCATATGGGAAACAAAATCCTCTTGACTCTACTGTTTCATATGGGTTAAAGTCTTGGATTTATAAGCAAAGACTTTGACTTGGGCATAATTCTGAGGGTGGCCAGAAATTGGCAGCCATTCAGGTTAGACATGTACCTGAAATACCTGCCTTTATGACCCAACACACATACGTAGTACGACACAAAAGTTGGTCAATATTCAAATACCTGAAAAGGCTTTGAGTTGAAGCTGGAGTTTGATTCAAAGTTATGGTTCCAGAGGGAGTTGGAGTCTGAGTCAAAAATGAGAATTGTCACTCTCGACTCCGAAAAAAACTTAAACAGTTGATAAAAATGTATTGTGAACGAACTGAATTGCTTTAAAAACTTTAAGGAGTAAAATCACAAAACGGCCTCTTCCAAGAATAAAATCCCAAGGGACAATTCTGGAATTAATTTTTTTCTTCTGCCGACCATGTGATATTTCTGGGGTAATAATAAGGTCTCGTGAAAAATAGTAGTTTGGGCTTCTCAAATTCAAAATGGCATTCGTTGCTACGCGCCAGAAAAAGGCCTCCACCGATTCTTGAAATTTCTATGATTTCAGTGCCAACAGTCTAGGGTGTGGCTGGTGCCCCTCAAAATGGAAAATTTTGGAGGAGCCATCTGTACCTTTTCATGGTATTGTGGTTTGATCCAAGGGACGTACCTGAGAAATTTCATGAAAATTGGTAAACGTTTACCTTGAGCACAATTCAGTTGAAGTTTCTTCGCTCGTTGCTAGGAACGAAAGTCGCGGTATTGGATAACTTTGTCAATATTCATTTTAGAACATTAGCAGTTGCATGGCTGGACAGGCCTCACTTAGACCTTCAATTTGAATACCAACTTTAATGGTTTTGGACAATTATATGCAGTTCATTAATTTTTTATTTACCAGTTCAGGTGACTTTTTTTTCTTTCCTATCAGATATATGCAAGTCTCTGTCACTTGTCAGGATATTTACATGGTAACTGATATCAGTTAAAAGACAGTCTTAATAGACTTCAAAAACTCCTTTTTAAGAACCTGGCATGACTTTAAGACTATATGTAGCACTCGTAGTGTATCAAATGTGGATGAACAAGATCGCATTTTAAACATTATACAGGGATCATTTTTGGCACATATCCATTTTTCTGGCTGACTTTGACATTCTAAGAAAAATTATTAAGCAAGAGTTATATAAGCTACTGTTGTCACTAGTGATTATAGTTGTTTAATTGTTTAGTTAAACAGGAGTAAAGACTTCATAAAAACCTATGTTGCATGGCGTAGTAATACTGTTAGAATGCTGTTTCCAATTTATCGTAAGATAAATTGTCACTCACTGCTGTTTTCCACTATGATGCCTCTGAAGAAGGCTTTGGAAGTCTGACTTTTAAGCTCGACTTTTAAGCTCATAAAAGGAATGGTCAAGAAGAAATGTATTTCAGTTGGTCTAAAGTCAAGTATATTTTAAGTGCAGTCTTGATTGCCTATGCCCGTCACAGGACAGGGAATCAGAAAAAAACTTCTACTGTAAGTGTCATAATGTGGATAATAATATTTTATCATCACAACTTCAATTACAAGCCATAGATAACAAGATTTATTATTGATTCTGTTCACACAGGTAAGGAATTAATACCATGGTGTGTGAGAAAGTATGCCAGGTTATCATAAGGGAACATTAATCGATAAGTTCGGCTTTTGGTACACAATCTTATAATTGCAGTCTATTTAAGACAAGAGTATAAAACACAGCAATGAGATGAAGAATATTTGAAACTGCTGTCCAACAACTGTACATTTAGATGATACTATAAGATAGGAGACTCAGAACACTGACTCCCCCTGAGTTAACCCTGTAATGCTCTAGAGAATTAAAATCAAATATATTTGGTCTGACAAGACATTGTCCTAGAAACTGTAATGCATGAGGTCATATCTCACCTTCTTGGTACCAACTTTATTATTTTAAATTTTAAAGTAGATGTGTTTTTAAATCATCTATTATTATTTGTATAAATATATATATATGCTTGGGTGTGCAAGAAGATGATATTGAATTAAACACACAATCTCCATTAACTCTGAAATGTGTGATGATATAAGCGTAGTATTAAAATTCATGATCTCAAAAATACAACCTTTTACACCGAATGTAACTGCACTTAAGAAGTCCATATATCATCAAAACATATTTGATCCAGCAAGACATTGTCCTTGCCATCCTGTGCAGAATATATATCCTGATCAGCAAGAAAAGTTTCGGTTTTTTAAAACATGCAAGTTATTTCTTGAAAAAGCACTGAATTACCAATTTGACAGACTGTGTAGAATTCTCGTAGACCATTGAAGTTGGTACTCAAAATGAAGCTCTAATTAAGACAAGTTCAACCATACAAGTTTTATCATTGTATAACTAATATTGGTGAAGTTATACAATACCGCGGTTTGCATATATAAAATATTTTAATAAAACTATATACTCCTGGCTCTGGGGGGGTCAGAGTGTCCATCTCTCTTTTAGAGCAAAACTTCTTATAATCATGTTCCACATGGTTAGACCTTCAAGAAAAGTTTGGGTAACACCTCAGGTCGGTGCGCATTTTTTCTGTATAGCCTTTTTGGTAATTGCCGTGGACGTCAAAATTACTGATTTAACTAAATGTGAGTTTCATTGAATAAATCAAGAAAAAGAATTAGTAATTCAATGATAGTGATTTATTTCAATTACAAGGGTGTAACTGACAAGTTTTAAAACAATTTTGGTTCTATAGCAGTAGCACTTTTTGAAAAAAATGCAAAATTCACCTGAATATCATCAATAAATTCCTTTCAATTTGAACTCGTGCAAAATTTCGATACTCTCTCAGTCAAAAAGTATCATGGGTAGAGACATCAAATTTTACCCAAAATTTCCTTATGAGGTGTTCATGGCAGCAATTACTTCCATTTAAAGTTTATACACATTATACACTGCTCCTGGACTGATCTATGTTTCAAAATCTGCCCTACCCCAAAGTTCGGATAAATTCCGCAATTTCTCATGAATCAACATTTTCCAAAGTAATAGCCACGAAAGGATGATGTGCTTTTGTAGTCATGTTTTATTTATATCAAATATGATTTAGATTCACATTTAAACCTCTTTTTTAATGCAAAAACATGTTTATTATCAGTATTAGATCTAAATTATGAGATTCATCATTATTTCCTGGACATGAGACGTAGTGAAATTTCGGTATGGGTCAATTGCAGTGAACTTCATAACTGACTCCATAAAAAAAAAAAAGAAGAGGAAAAAATAATGGATGTGACAATGTAAGTACAATTTACACCAATTATATTATTATTAGTATCGCAAAATGAACAAGAATCTGCAGATTCAAAGCCTGGCTGGGCATTTACAAAACATCTGAAACCTGGATTTCATTATCAGGTGTACCCATTCCCAGAATTATTTGGAGCGGCCAAAGTTATATGGCACTTGGCAATTTCTTGTTCTTACCATTCATTCAACAGTAAAACATAATTATTTTTTGCAATATTTTGGGTAATCGGCTTAATGCTCCATTGAAGGGGTGCAATCCCGCAGGTCATGTCTTGAGGGCAGGAGTTTGGAAAGGGTGAAAGACCCAGTGTGTGGGAGAGTGCATCTTATTCGCATGTGTGATTTTAATTGCCAATGCATACAGATTATTACCTCTATTGGTATCTGTATATATACATGTATAATTTAATGTACTTCTTTGATATATCCGATTAAATAAATAAATAGAATGATAAAAAGAAGTTGTACATGTATGTGCACACAGAATCTTTTCATGAATGGTGTATGGGCGACCCCATCTGCTCCTGATCCTATTTTGGATGGTTTGCCAGCACCACTGACAAACGTTTCACTCAGTTCAGTTGGGCATTTGTATTAAGAGAGTATCATTGATCATGGAAAAGCAGTTTCAACTTTCAACGCACTTACACACTTGGTTACACAGCCCACTAAAACAAACAACATTGCAACACCAGAGTTGTTATAATATTGATGGAAACTAAGGACATTATCAGATAAAAAGTGACACATGTCATTTCATCTATTTCTTAAACATTGTCTGCTAAAATATTGACAATGAAATATGCCTTTTCTGTAATCTCACATGCCATCTCCCTTTCATGACCCATGTAAACCAAATGTTATATTTGCCTACGATTACTACAACTAGGCCTTGACCATGATTGGCGTAGCATAGTTAGCCACAGACATACAACTTTGAGGAGTCAGAGCTTTTGCATAGGCGTATGGCACGTGCTATCTTTTGGGGAGTGAACGACATTTGCCCGAATTTCAGGATCTAGATTTAATGCCGATTCAAATGAAATTGCATGGAAATCATTAATTTTCAATAGTTTTCATTTAATCATCTGCCCAAATTCTTTTGCCTTTTATCCCAATCTAACATGTTCTGAATAAGTCTGATCCATACACTATGATATGGCAGAAGACCTACATCCAGGCTATGATTCAATACCTTGATGAGCAGGGCTCCCATTCTAAATAAATGTCACAGACCTAAAAACCCTAAAAAGATTTGACAGAGAAAAACATGCTTGTGAGGGCAGATTGTGCAGCCAATTTCCTTTATGAGTTTATTAAAATGTTTCATTTTTTTGCTATTTAGAGCCTTCAGGTATCTTTCTGCATTGCAACCATTGTGCCAACTATTGGCGAGTAGTATAGTAGAGCAGTACAACAGTCGCATTGTATTGTTTCACACTTATATCCATGCATGAAATGTGGCTATGAAATTTATGACGGACCTTCACGTTATTGTCATTTAAGACAACCAAACATGCTTTACTGTTTCTGCTCATGGAGTGGTATGCAAAGATCACTTCTTGGTATGAAAATTTTTAGGTGAGGCATTGCATTCACTTTGCCATTAATAAACTTATAAGTAGTGTGAAATGTTACCCTGAGACACTTCAGTAACTATAGTTCACTGCTATTGTTCAATGAATGTTCATAGTGTTCATGTTGGCAATTATAGTCAGTATTTTTCCCTAAAAAGCAGCTTGTTAGATAGCCAGAATGTGTTCATCTTTTATGATGATGTCCAGAAGTCCTCGTAATTGCACAACAGCCGGATATCTTGTGTACTCATGTTACATGTACTGCGAATCAAACATTCAAACTGCATAACACCATCAAAAGTAGTATTATTGTTATACTGTTTACTGGTGCCTCTGATCTTTTCATGATCCTTCACTGAAGGACATTCAGCATACATGCCAAAGAAATAATCCCAATTCCAATTTTTGCTTAAGCATAAGATCCATGAAGAAAAGAGGGGAGGGGAAAATAAGAGTAGTTTTTCTATAGACGCAGTTAGATGTTAAGAGAACATCAGTTCTTTTTCTGTGACTGCTATTGAACCTGCAACCCGGCTAAGGACCTTGTAGAGAGTGTAGAAAATGTACTTGCAAGACAATGCAAGTTTTCATAAAAGGGCAATCAGTAGTTTAGTTGGAGTAGCATAAGGGGTCCATGAATTAATAGCATGATGAGAGAAGATAACGCATACACCATGTTTTGGACTGATGTGAAACCTGAAGCACTGTTCTTGAATACACTAGCCATGATTTCTATAAAAAGGAAGAATCTCTCTGATGGTGTCATATTCGGCTGATTCGAGTCTGAGGTCCTACAAAGCAAATATTATACAATGTATTGAAAAACAATAACAACACACAAACTCTGGAAGCACTAAGGGACCATTCAGTATTTATGACTTGGGGGGATGGGAGTTTTGCTGGAACTTCACGTAAAAAATGTATACCCCCCTCAAGATTTTTTCAGATTTTTAGTACCCCCCCCCCCCGCTCGACATACAAAGCAAAACACATTATATATACTCTTATTCCATGACCAGCCATGTATTGTCTCCCCCAGTCATAAATTCTGAACGGTCCCTAAAGCCAGAGGATCTTGAATATGACCAAAATCTACATGGACCTACAATTTCATGGAAGACCTTCAATATTTTATATGTATCAGTGTTATATCCTCCGAAATAAGTGTCTCTATTTATGGTTGATGAATGAAATTAATTTAGAACAGGAATATATAAGTACGAAATAATCCACAATAGACCTAGTCACCTTCACAAATCGTTTGGTTGACAATGTCAAAGTTGAGATTTTTGTTGGTTTAAAAAAAATCGCATCGTTCAATGATTCCATAAATTTCGTGTCATCATTCACCAAAATTGGTGAAAATTGTGCTAAAATTGCCACACAAATTATTTAAGCATTTTATTTTCTACTATTGATATATTTATTGAGTCAGTTAAGTAATTTACAGCAACTGATCCATTATGTGAATATGATGCACTCTCGACCACACTGGATCGCTCACCCCTTTCCAAACTCCAGCCCTCAAGAAATGACTAGCGGGTCAGCACCCCTTCGATGGAGCATTAAACCCATTCCACAAAATATTGCAAAAAAAATTAATTATGTTTACTGTTGAATGAATGGTAAAAACAGTAAATTGCCAATTGTCATATAACGTTGATCGCTTCAACATAATTCTGGAAATGGCTGTACCATACCCGATAATGAAATCTAGATTTCAGATGTTTTGTAAATGCCCAGCCAGGCTTTGAATCTGCAGATTCTTGTTAATTTTTTTGATAGTAATAATAATATAATTTGTGTAAATTGTACTTGTCACATCCATTATTTTTTTTCTCTTCGGTTGTTTTTTTGATGGAGTCAGTTATGAAGTTCGCTGCAATTGATCCATACCGAAATTTCACTATGTCTCGTGTCCAGGAAATAATGATGAACCTCATAATTTAGATCAAATACTTATAATAAACATGTTTTTGCATTAAAAAAGAGGTTTAAATATGAATCTAAATCATATTTGATATAAATAAAACATGCCTACATAAGCACATCATCCTTTTGTGGCTATTACTTTGGAAAATGTTGATTCATGAGAAATTGCGGAATTTATCCGAACTTTGGGGTAGGGCAGATTTTGAAACATAGATCAGTCCAGGAGAAGTGTATAATGTGTATAAACTTTAAATGGAAGTAATTGCTGCCATGAACACCTCATAAGGAAATTTTGGGTAAAATTTGATAGCTATACCCATAATACTTTTTGACTGAGACAGTTTCGAAATTTTGCACATGTTCAAATTGAAAGGAATTTATTGACGATACTCTGGTGAATTTTGCATTTTTTTCAAAAAGTGCTACTGCTATAGAACCAAAATTGTTTTAAAACTTGTCAGTTACACCCTTGTAATTGAAATAAATCATTATCATTGAATTACTAATTCATTTTCTTAATTATTCAATGAAACTCGCATTTTGTTAAATCAGTAATTTTGACGTCCACGGCAATTACTAAAAAGGCTATACAGAAAAAATGCGCACCGACCTGAGGTGTTACCCAAACTTTTCTTGAAGGTCTAACCATATAGAACATGATTATAAGACGTTTTGCTCTAAAAGAGAGATGGACACTCTGACCCCCCCAGAGCCTACAGTAATAACTGAATTGTGCTCAAGGTAAGCATGTTCCGATTTTCATTAAACTTTCCAAACATGTTTTGTTGACCAAAACACAGTACCAAAACAAGGTACAGCTTGATCGGATAACCTTGGGGCACCAGCCACACCCTAGCCAACACTAATCACAATTTTTAGCAGAAGATTATCAAGAAGTCTTTAGGCAACACACTTTGATGTTACAAGTCTGATAGAAGACCCTAAATAGTGGTTGAAGTCAGTAGAAAAACATCTGCTGAATTTGTTGACTTGTCGTCACGATGAACGTCGCCAGCCTCAACTCTGACATTCCTGACTCTTGACTCCAAAACCTGAGACTTACAATGATTTCAAAACACAGGTCATTGGTTTTTGTGCAAATTACAACATGCTTTTACAATGTACGCTATGCATTTCTTAGGGTGACTGGTGATTGATCCAGCCTACATACTTGTATATGGCACGCTTGACAGGTCATAGGAAATTGATCACTTCTGAGTCCTGACAGATGCTTATTGTCATAAGACATATTGAATCAGGAATACTCAGATCAGATCTTATGCCTTGCTTGGGGCTATAGCCTATAGGAGAAAACTTGTATAAGTTCTATGATTGAGGCACTTTTTAGGATGTTGTAAAGGCTATTTTGAGGCTTTGTTGGAGATTATTCACGTCAGGAAGTTTAACCACAGATTCTAAGATTTTAGTACTTGAATGACAGCTAGGCCTGCTACTGCTTTATATTAAGATTTTCACGTCTGGGTTGCTGTTTACACTGGTACATTGTCACACATGAATGCATTACTGAGAAATCTGAAAGCCATAGGATTTGGCCTGATTTTTCTTTTGCACTGATTCTAAGGAACCACCTCAGCCTAATCCACTACAACAATTTCTCAATACGTGTTTGTTGCCTCTAAATAGCCCACACTGGTGCTGATGGGGCGTAAAACTCAAACTCACTCACTCAATACGTGTTTGACTATAACACTGTGTACCAACCAAGTGACCCAATTTAGGATTTTCTTTGTTTACATTTTGCTAGTTTTCATATATGGAGCAAGCAACAAACGTTGCCATATAGCCAGTATGCTGTCTTATAGTATACACAATACACATAAAAAATTTGGAATCAATCAGTTAAGTTTTCTGGGAGATTAGGCAGTTTTAGTAAATTTTAGTGCATTTTTTACTAGAATTACCAAATCTTTTGATTGCTAAATATTTAAAGCTTGAAATTTCACATCAAGATTTCTGATACATAAATACAGCATACTGGCTATGTTATATTGTAATTACATTGGTTTCTTGTCTAAAATTTAAGATTTTATGATTAACTAGGTCGCTTCGCATAGAGCAAACCGGTACACAGTGATAATGTAATGAATTGATCTCGCTTACCACTCTTCTACTCTTAAAGTCATTGTAAAGTAGACGAATCATTCCTTTGAGCTATATCCCTTCTGGAAACCTAATGTGATTTATCTCCTGGCCATTATCAATTCTATTTATCTCATTTACTACATTTAGCGCCTCACGCAATCTGGACAATTACAAAAGACAACACTCATCCAGATCACATTTGGATTATGACAAATTATTAATACTTGATAGAAAACCAATCAGATTTTGATAATTAGCTGAAAGAGATAATTATCCATATCTTCGTTCTCAGCAAGATTCATCCTTGCCTGCTGATTTAGAAGATAATTGGATAATTTGGATCTGAATAAAAAAAATCAAATGAATGCCAAATTGATAAATTGAAACCCAAATTAATTTCAACACTGAAAAAAAAAAGTTTATGTGAAACAGACAAAATGAACGTTAGCTTGTGTCCGTCCAAAATTTTGTGTATATCAGACAAGATTGTCAATTCTGATATCAATTTTTTGTGTGATTTGATCAAAAAATGTCGCCTGAATTTACACAAAATTTTTTACGGACACCAGCTAACTTTAATTTTGTCTGTTTCACACAAAACTTGTTTTTAGTGGAATATGGTTTTTTTCCAAATCCGGCAAAATTAAGTAAAACAACTCTTTCATTTGAATAGCATAGGGCTTTGGGCGACCGACCATTGCAATACTACTTTGCCGTGGCCTAGTGGATAAGGTGCTCGACTCACGGGTGCAAGATCGTGGGTTCGAACTCCAGCCGTGGCATGATTCTCCTGAAACCATTGCCTCACCCCACCCAGGTGCAATGGACCCAGTGTTCTGGGCTGAATACACCCCGAGGAGTTGAGAAAGACTCTAGATTGGCCTGCCAAGGATGTAAAATCTGCAAAGTCGACAGAGTATGTCCACTATGTAGATGCAGACTGTAAACCCAATACATTTACATTTACATTTTGCAAGATTTGGATGCAAATTCATTGGCAATGCTGGTGGAATGTGGAAGTCAGGGCCTAAACAGCATTTTGCCATTGTAGCGGGGCAGATTTGTCATGAATAGGGGATTAATAGTGCATTTATACACAGAAGCATGAAACTTGGCACAAATTTCAAAAACATCTTAAAGAAAATATTTAGATAGGGAGCCACTTCAGATTTGACCTAGTTGACCCATGGCAGCCATTTTCCAAAATGGCAGCTAATTTTCTCATTTTCCTGCTTTCTGTGAAGTGCCTATAGTATTAAAGTATCGAAACCGTGCTCATTATCCCTTCTACAGATCTAAAGAACATTTTCAATTGATTTCTGGATTGAACTGAGGAATTTTAGGCTAGTCAGGGTCCATTTTGTTAGAACTGTTGAAGAAAATGTATCATTTTCGCGGTTTCCCATAGTTTCATAGAATCTTAATTGATTTTAAAACTGACTACATATTTGAATTCCTTGTAAGGTGGCTCGCTACTAATGGTGCAGCAATGGCGGCGTCACCATAGCAACAGCAGCCTGCTGAGCTCTGTGGACTGCTTTTTTGGTTTTTTATAATTCCGTGCGACTGCCGCTTCGTTTGTCATTTGCGTCACTTCTATTAGGGTTAGAAACTTCTGGTTAGAAGAATTAAATGCGCTATGAACAGCACTATAACATGCCAGAGATTCAGTTTCATGGTCCGAATAGAAACTTTTTACACCTGATTTTTGGCAAGCAGGTCTAATTTCTAAAAATTGACTTTGATATATAAATAAATTTTTATCTCAATTTCTATCGCGGTAGCAAACCTTCTCTTATGCATTTTATTGTTCCTAACAATATTTGGAAATTAATGACAAAAAAATGAGAAATCCTATCCCGTCAATTTTTTTTAGCGCCATTGTTTATAAAAAAAATTAAAATTGTCAAAATCAAAACTTTTATTCCGAGCCCCTTGGAAAGTCCTTTAAACTAAATGTATCTCTTTGAAATTGCAGTCAGCAGTTCCATTGAAGTTTCTTCTTTAATTTCATGTTTCCTTTCATAATACGGGATGCATGACCACTGAATGGAAGGACAAACTTCACAGAAAGAAAGATAAGAAAAAAATTGAGTTTTTCAGGTTTGCATGGACTGACTTTCTTGTACATAAATATTTTGAAAAAAAGACTGGTTGCGAACACTTTTTTTTACATACCCTTGCTATAAACTATATTTAGGATCATTCTAAACTATTTTTGAGAAATCCTATCTTAGAAAGTTCACGAGTATCGAGCCACCTTAAGAAGAGCTTTCAAATGAATGGTCGCATCAATAGTTTCCGTGAATTTTTTGTCAAAATTAAAGAAACAACAAAATCTTCAAAAAATTTAAATTTTTTCCATTTTCGCACCAAGTTTACGAAACCCATTGATGCGGGTACTCATTTGAAAGCTCTTCTTACAAGGAATTCAAATATGTAATTTATTTTGAGATTTATAGAGAATTGGTGTTACCATCCGTAACCGTGAAATCCAGTGTTTGAATCAATATTTCTAACAAAAAGGATTCCAACAAGCCTAAAAATAGACCAAGGCTACCAAAAATGTTATAGTAATGTTCTGAATACTTAGAGAAGCGATAAAAAACAATATTTACGTGTATTATATTTGTAGGAACTACACAGAAAGCAGCAAAATGGAAGAATTGACCGCCATTTTGGAAAATGGCTGCCAGTAGCCACCTAAGCTAAATCTGAAGTGGCTCCCTATCCAAATATGTTTGTATAGATGTTATTTAAGTGTGCACCAAGTTTCATGCTTCTATGTATAAATGCACTATTTTTTTACACACCTGCCCCGCTATTGAAAGTGAGTGCTCCCCTGATTGGTTTGCCCTTGAATTCTATGTTAAACGGTAAACATGCATGTCTAATGGTAATGCTTGACCTCAATTTTGGAAATACTATGATTTGGATAAATTTGGGAAATAACTCAAATGAATTCACCTTCATTTTGTGCATGAAATTAAAATTATTTTCCCCACCATCCTTTCCACTTTTCTAGCATCCAATTCCGCTTAGTGCATCCACATGGTGACATAAAGGGGAATGACCATTTAATATCGGGGGGCTTGGAGTTTTTTAAATGGATAAATAAGATAATTTCTTCTCAGTTTTGATGAAGAGTTTTTCTTGGCAGGAAATTATCTATTTCCTGGTATTTCAATTATTATTGGACTCTGTATGGTGCCTGATGGGAACCTTTCCAGAATAGGAGTCAACAGTGTCATTCTGACAACGACGACTTGCAAACCTTTACCGAAGCCTCAAGGTGCCTTCACAAATTTTGTTTTATAATCAATGCTCCCCTGCAGCTGAGATATCAGCTGACTGTAAAATTTGTCTAAATAGCCCAGTCAGGTGCTGATGAGATGAAAAACAACACAGTGTACTGATAAAGATGGATTCTGAAACAGGGTGACATCACTTGCTCACCCGGAGACCTCACTTGTAGACCTCACTTGCAGACCTCACTTGCAGACCTCACTTGCAGACCTCACTTGCAGACCAGTCTGAAACTGATCCTGTTTTCACAAATTTGTGCCAGGCTATATTTATATTAGGTATTTTGCATGTTGCACAATTAATTTCAGCAGAGAAGTCCAACCAAGTGGTCCAAAATATATTTTTAAACCATTATTAATCAATTTGGTGCTTCACCCTGAGTTTGTTTTGATGAAGCCAATTTGGAACTTCTGTGTTCTAAGAAAATGTGACTTTTTGGACACATCTACTTGGTAACCACATCACTGACGTCATAGGCCTAAAAATATACCTCCCCAGGTGTGATGGAGCAACATATCTCATAAGAGGTCACGTCTGTTTTATTAATAGTAGCACAATATGATATGATGGACAAGAATAAACAGTCTCCTGTCTCTATGAGGACACAAGATATATGACATAATCAGATTCAATAACTATTGTTTTGATTTACATTCTTTTCTCCAATGGAAGTAATATTGAAATATTTTTTCCCAAATGATTACAGGTCTCTCACTCTATTATTCACCTCTATGTTTTGTTGTTAAGAGTGTTCTAATCAATATTCATCAAACCAACATAATAGTTATCCCGAAACATGGAGAAATTGGACATATAAGCTCTACTTTGGCTTATCTTCACTTTATCTTCCTCTTGTTTGGACTGATAAAGATCTGATAAAGATCTGAACATAGAGGCTTTCAAGCCTGCGTTCAGTACTGACATTACATTACATTACATTGTTTTATCTTCTCTCTTCCCATTGTTTTATCTTCTCTCTTCCTCTTGTTTTATCTTCTCTCTTCCTCTTGTTTTATCTACACTCTTCCTCTAGCTTCATTTTTTTCTGTCTCCTCTTCATTTTTCTTTAGTCTTTTTCTGCTTTCAGTGGTATAAAGATGCAACAGCAAAGCTTAATACATCCTTTCATTACGGGCAAATAGTGCATGATTGTTTATCCGATTACAGCCTTTTTTTGGTGCTGCAAGGCCTAGTCTGCCTGCTAATATCAGGCATATAAATATATGACAAGAGATCTGACCATATACTTATTCCTGTGTGTCTACACATTTTTCACATCTTGTTTTTTCCTTTGGAGACACATAAGATAAAGGTAAAAGAAGGATTCCTTTTTGGTATGGAAACTGACCTGATGTAGAGAAAAGTAGGGAGAACTGAAAAACAGCTAGGGAGAACAGGGCACCATGACTTCAGTGGGATTGAAAAGAGTAGTATTGTGGTAAGGCAGGAGATCACAAAGTCTTGTTCCGTATTATGAAAAAGGGAAATTTAAAAAAATGTGGCCATGTTACTCGGATCCAGGGATATCAAAATGAAGATATCTTGGTTATGCATCAAATCACGAACACTATCATAGATAAATGGTTATGTATGGTTCTGAATAGGAATACTGATAAATTGTTGGTCAAAAATCTAGTTCAATCTATAGATTTCATTTGTTTCTATTTCAAAAATTCTGGAATTGACACCAATAAGTTAAATGTGTATGAAAATCATAAATTTGAAAGATTTATTTCCTTTTCTTTTCATTTGATATTTCTGGCATGTGATCTATATTTATTTCTAGATGCAATTGTATTAAACCTCATGATCACCATCACCTGAAGCTTGCAATGGTTTGACAACACTTAGGAAATGAATGCCAGTATTGGCAATAAATGGCAATAACCATATAAATGGCAATAACTATTCTGCTATCAAATAATATACAGTTATCGCACAGCACCGAGTGCAATATCAGTTTTTATGGCACCGAGGTGACTAATATTGCACGAGGGTGCAGCCCGAGTGCAATATTAGTCACCGAGGTGCCATAAAAACTGATATTGCACGAGGTGATGTGCAATAACTGTTATATCATATGGTTTTTTGTGTCAAATGCAAAGAAAAGGGCTGGAATTCCTTGTCAAAACTTTTTTTGTGTTTCTTTTGATCCGCCTTTTTATAATGTATCTCGTCAAAAGGCAATAAATATTTCACTCACAAAAATTTTTTTCACACTTTCGGAATGGAAAAATTATTTACTTGATGATGGATTTTATTTTAGATTTTTTTCTGAAACTTTATAGCGGACTTTACCCCTCTAAACACAAAAAAATCGGGAAAAATGCTCTTTTTCGGTAACTTATTGCTTTATTCTGGAAATAAAAATAATATAATCAGTGCCAAAAATAGATATCCTGATAGCGCTTAAAAAGACGCATCTTTTGCCGCAAAAACGAGCTTTCTAACTGCCTCCGTTGCTGCACAGTGCACTTTTTACTAAACTCGGAAAACACAAATTGTTGCCAGCCTGTGGTTGCAGCAGCACTGAAATATGGTGCTTCCTCTCAGGTCCGTCCAATCTTTCACATGTTAAAATGAGCGTGCAATATAATGCATGCAACATCGTAGAATATTGCACGGCTGTAGGCCAATGCGAAGCGAGTATTTCCGTTAGCCATATGATATTGACAAATACGTGTACTGTCTGTACAATTACTACTATATTGCACTCCACTTCAATTGCCAGCCATTGAGTACAATCAATATTGTAGTCAGTGTCAATAGATATAGGTAGTACCTCTATAGCATGTTTGATCCCATCATTTGCTAAATCTCTCAGGATTTTGGTGCTAATGATGTGTGCATGCCTGAGGGATTTGGCATATCCCCCAGACAACAGAAAATTATTTGTAACCTCCAAGTGAACTCTTCATGACTATTGAGCATGACTTCTGAGTATGACTGTCTGCAGCATTGGGATATTGTCCCTGAGGCTGTGGGTAAAAAGGACGACCATCGGACAAATGAAGAATAGGATCAAACCAGCTTGTCCATGGTCTAACAGTTTTATATTATAACTCTGTGCCTGATTGGGTGAAGAGATGATTTGATAATCAGAATAAATCTAAATTCCAAGACTTAGGCAGTTAGGAGGAGACCATTTCATATCCAGGGGCTAGACATTGACTTTTCCTGTCCAGTGTTTTACTATCAGACATCATTACGACTGAAGAGAAATCATTATAGCCATTTCTGAACTTTTCAGAATTCAACACAATTTGAAGTGCTTTTTTGCTTCTAGCTCTCAAAGCAGCAGCAATCCTTAAATCAGAGAAGACTTACTCCTATTGACTTTTCCCTTGGGGTTACAAGTAGTGATTTTCCCAAACGGCAATTCTCTAGAGCTGTAATTTTCAAGACTCAAGAACTACCAAGAAAAAGCAGTCCCAATTTCTGTTGGTTGTCTGGTTCTCTCTTTATCTAGACTAAGTATCTTGACAATTTGTAATGTGTTGACATGCAACTTTTCGTCCTTGTTTTTAAATCAGATTTGTCTGTAACCCTTAGGTTATACAGCAGCACAATGTAATCCTACATACAAAACAGTGCGGTGGGTTTGGTGCAAAAAGTTTCACCTACCATTTGGCTTGGAAAACTGCATGCTCTTTAGGTGGATTGGTAAGACAGCAGCAGCCGGTTCTAATGAGGACAGTTTATTGGTTATAGCATTGCCCTGTCTCATGCTTAACTCTCTTTGCTATGTTGCTCTAGTCACACGCACAATTTCCTTATTGTAGATGCTGTCGCCAGACAATAACAGTCACAATTTATTAATACATTAGATGTATTGTGTACAGCTAAATGGCCAATACTACTGGTGGGTGATGACCTCACGCACCATTGTCATCAGACACAATGCAAATCACTGAAGTACCCTCAAGTGGGCGAGCCCCAAGGCTGGCAATGGGCCATGTAATTCCATTGTATTGTACTGGCCTGCAATGCATTGTAGTGGTTATCCAATATCCTTGATGTGTTGGACTATATGTGTTCCTGATATTATACCTTTTTCTGTACACTTCTGTTAATGGATATATTTTGTATGTGTATGCCCACAAATTAAATGTTTTTTCTCCTGTAATTGTCGACAAGCTATGTTCTGCCTCTGTTTTGCTTGAGGTTTCATGTGGTCTATTTGAGAGAATCTAACCTATGTGAAACAAAATCTGAATGTATATCATCACATATTTATGTCACAAGTACTTTGTGTCCTAAAAAAACAATGTCACCTTTTAGAGGGTGGCAAGAATTGGCTTGAGAAGACTGCACTGTTTATGAACATCTCCACTTTGCTGGTTGGGCGGAGGGTTGGTCTAGTGGTTGCGTGCTGGGCTGCCAATCGCTGGGTCCAGCGTTCGAATCCAGCTCTTGCAGGTCCCTGGGCCTATGTTGGACAGCTGTTTCAACCATCCTTCACCTCATTGCCATGTCCTCTTCCTGTCCTAATTAGCCTACGAAGTGCAAAAATACAGGACGTAAAGCCCTAATCATCCATCCATCCGCTTGGCTGATTAGAGTGCACAAGTCCTTATGCACCAAACCACCATAATGCACTGAAATAATATGACATTGGTCCTATCCCGCTGTATCATCTTCTCTCTCTCCCTCTTCATTATTTTTCCTTTCTCTCTTTGTTTGCTGGTTACTTTCTTTTTTTTTTTCAGTGGTATAAAGATGTAACAACAAGCTTAGCCTTTCATTATTGGCGAATAGAGCATGATTGTTTATCCGATTACAGCCTATTTTGGTGGCAGCCAGTACACCTAATATCAGGCACACCGCACATAAATACAGCAAGAGACCTGACCGTACTTATTCTTGTTTGGCTGCATATTTTTCATATCTTGTTTTTCTTGTGATGGTTTCTTCCACACATTAGACAGAGCTGTCAGAGGCATGAGAATAATTCCTTTCTGGTACAGTAACAGACCTGTTGAACATATCTATATTTTTTTGTGAAAAGACACAATTGAAATCTTATTTGAATGATAAGACAACAAACTGGTGTTTTCAGGATAAATTTGGGCCATTCTGCCCATTCATCAATAAATGCTGAAGCAGCTGATTTTCACTCTATAAAAGAGAGAGTTGTTTGCATCAGAAATGAAGAAATAATTAGGTGTGGTTCCGAAGAGGAAAAGTTACAAATACAAATGGCTCACCTATCATGGTTGGTAAAAATGTATCATTTTTTTATTTTGGAAGTTTGGAAGCTGACATTGATACAAGATCGTGCTTGTAAAATTCTATAAATTCGAAAGTGTTATTTTTCTAATTATTTTTTGGCAGGGTATAAAATAAGAAAATTTGATAGCTGCACAATAGTGCACATATTGTCCCGTGCGGAACTTAGGGTGACCAATCGGCGTTCTCAAGTGCCAGCGTTCATGAAATATCACCACATGTGTCTAAACAGCTTATTGACGGGCTTTTGAAGATCTTATTTTTTTAATTGTGTCCGATTGAGCTCTGCTGCTTACATTTCTATACTTCTGAAGTAAACTAACAGCATATATGTATAGGTTATTCACCTAGGGAGAGGCAATATGTGATTTATCCAGCGAGGGCATTAGCCCGAGCTGTGATAAACACATATTGCCGATCCCGCGGTGAATAACTGGCTTATACCATAAGACAAAACTGAAACTTGTCATTTGTTGCTGTTGTTTTTTCACAGCTTCACTTATTATTCTCCCATGGGAGGATAACTGGACAACAAAGAATATGGGATTTATTGCAGTGAAATACTGGCTCATGATTGGCTTACAGAGGTGTCGAATGGTATAAATATTTTTAGCTTCAACAAAGTTTATGCAGTTCACCATAATTTAGCATTAAAGGGTGAAATTGATCACTGCACAAATTCAGACTGATCACTGCACATTTCAGTTTGATCACTGCACATTTTGGGATCGTTGCACGCTTATTTTATACCCTGTTTTTTGGTTAATAAGTATATGGTTTAATTTATCATTTCTTAACATGTAGATATTGATTGATTGACACACAGTCATACACTTATATTCACACAATAAAATAGGAAGGAATTAATGGAAGTGACCCCGGGATGACAGACTAAAATATACTGATTTGTTTCTAGTGCAGTTCCTGGGTGTCGAGAAAAAAAACATGAGGACCATTACCCAGACCTTGCAAAACTTTATCACTAGAGAAATAAGTGCCAAAATTGGCAATAAATGCCAACAACAATTTCACTATCAGCTACTAGAGCCCTGCGCGGGACTGATTTTTCCGTCCCGCCCCGTCCCGTCCCACAAAATCCAGTCCCGCTCCCGTCCCGCCCCGCAGCTCTCTTCTTTGCGGGACCCGCATCCCGTCCCGCACTCTCCATTATCTGTCCCGTCCCGCCCCGCTCCCGCAGGCATATGTTTGCGGGACTCCCGTCCCGTCCCGCAGCCTAAGTCAGTCCCGCACTCAGTCCCGCACTTATTCAAAATCTAGTTTAATATAATTATAGGCATTTAGTATAGGTCATATCACTCATCAATGATTCACAAGATACTGAATGACAAATTTACACTTCATTTCAATGTATTTGACAGGGCATGTTGTGAGGTCAATGACGGCCACCAACAGCTATTCTGTAAGCACTTGTTTTTCATCTACTGTAAGTGCAATTCATTTTCAACTGTAGAATTTGTTAGTATTTTGTCAAGATAGATAGATAGATAGATAGATAAGTGCAGCTATCCAAGCCCTGTTCTGGGCCCTCATGAGGTGGATTGATGAGATGGGAGAGAGAGCAGAGTCCTTAACATGTTGCACATTTACTGCATGTGAGGATCTTCTACTTGCCCAGCACAGACACTGATACAAAGGAGATCAAAATTCATATAACTGAAATTAGTACCAACTTATACCAGTTGGATAATGATTCATAAAGGAATCCAGTAATCTATAATTCACATGATTATATTCACAATTTCACATTACAATTTAAATTTTCATGAAACTGACTTAGATTAACTGCAAATGCCTGTGATATTGTCTAATAGTCAGTATGAAACAGCACAATATTTTCATGGCATAACCCTGATTCATTTTGAATGCTATTAAATTGCTATTCAAACACTGACCATTGTCTTAATTGCTATTCAAACAAAGGTCATGCATGTCTATTGTGAGCAATGTTGCATTGCAATAGGGGTAGCTATTGTATGAACATCCATCAGACATTATAACTTTTAGTTAATAAGTTAATTTTATTTAGATTTTTAAAAATTTTACTTCTTTATTGGATTCCCGTTTCTAACAAGCAAATAATGAAATAATAAATTAATCTGACCTCTGATGATCAAATATCAACATTTATTAATATATATGCCTAGTTTATTTAGTAATATATAAATTATGTATAAATATTTCACTAATCATTTAACTCATTTAGTTAGTAAATATATCTGAAGAATAATTAGATGGGTATAGGTTTATTTGTATTTGAATCAAACCCTGCTAGTATATCTCAAGACAACCACCATTTTACAATTAAATTGCAGTATATATATATCCAGTGAATATGGGGAATCCCCAAACCAGGGGCATTCCCATATTTAAAGGGGTTAAAGCTTCGACCAAATTGTATTCATTGTCTAAACAATAGAACAAATCTACACATTACCTGTTTCTGCATCAAGTAATCAATTTATTTCATTCTTTATATTATATTTCACTTTCTATCACAGCACCTGATTATAAAAGTCTGGTCTATTCTAAAAAGGCTTATGCCAGATTTCTTGCTAGGGGCCTAATAGTTATAGTGGTAAATCATATACTTTAATAATAGATTGTCAAAATTGATTTAACCGTGCTTGATTTCCATGAAACTGCTTAAATTACTATCCCGCACTGTCCCGCAACCAAGTCCCGCCCCGCCCCGCTCCCGCACACTGAACCAGTGCGGGATCCCGCTCCCGTCCCGCAGAGGCCATTTGTAGTCCCGCCCCGTCCCGTCCCGCAGGAATTTTGATTGCGGTATCCCGCGGGATCCCGCGGGATGCGGGATCCCGCGTCCCGCGCGGGACGGGACATCCCACGCAGGGCTCTATCAGCTACCATCAATACTATAAATGCATTGCACTTTGCTTCAATTACTTGCCAATGAGTACTATAAATATTGCAGTCAGTGTCAATAGGTATAGGTAGTCCAGGTACTAGTCCCTCTATAGTATAGTTGATCCCATCAATTGCTAAATCTCTCAGGATTTTGGTGCTAATGATGTGTGCATGCCTGAGGGATTTCGTATATCCCCCAGACAACAGAAAATTATTTGTAACCTCCAAGTGAACTCTTCATGACTATTGAGTACGACTTGTGAGTAATGAGCATGGCTCTTTTAGGATTTGGATATTATTTCTCATGCTATGGTTTAAAGCAACAACCAAGACAATGGAAGAGCATGCCTACACTGCGAGTATAATATTATTATGATCAATTGACTGTGGATTTGTTTGTTTGTTTGTTTGTGTTTTACGCCTCTGCAGTACCTTAGTGGGCTATATCGAGGCAGGCGAAAGCCGTATGACGATGAGATGAGAAGACTGTGAGTCTGGCACATACCCTATTAATTCAGGGATGCCCAGGGTGTTTCAGTTGCCCCAGCATAGAACACTGGGTACAACCCGTCTCCATTTAATGTCCCATGGGATCGGACTAAAGTGAGTTCCCGAGGTGAGATTTGAACCCACGCCCTCAAAGCCAGTTGACAAGCGCACTTACCAATTAGGCCACGGGGGAACTCAATTGACTGTGGACCAAATACACCTATAAATCGGCACAGACGATTGTCACCTTGCTTAATTTTATAGTCTTTTTGTCTTTTTGATTTATTTGCAGTTTGATGTCAGTGCCTGATTGTTCAAAGACATAAAATGATATATATATAAATAGATATTTCTAGTTGGCTGGACCAAATATCCATGCCTGAAAATATTATATCACATCTGGGGACATAAGTTTCTGCTTCAAATTTGAATAAATTACGGTTTGTTAAAGTGTGAATTCTGTTTTTTACTGAACATGTTTCACCTGTGTGAGTGATAATATGAGTATTTCACGGTTGATTTTTTGTTATATTACTAATTCCATTTTAGACTACCAATTCTGTTTCAGAATGACAGTTTCGTGAATTACATCCAATTTTCCATGATCATTGAAAACGTATGTCCCTATGTCATACAATGATGTATCTCTGTTTTAATGATAGACACCAATATTTGCTTAAATCTTGCCAATAACTGCTTAAGGATCTTCTATCACCACTGCACTCTAAAATAATGAACGAAGTTGTTTTATTTTAAATACCAAATGATATTTCACAAAACTTTCTAAACAAACGGGGAGTTTTTGTGGGAGAATTATATCTTAGAATGAACAATCCTATCAACTGTAATTTCCTATCTTGATGTCCTTGACACTTTCATCATTGGCGATGTCTCCACCAGCTAAAAGGAGCAATAATTCATAGTTCCTGACCCCAAATGTTGCTATTGACCTTACAGACCATTGTCATCCAACACAATGCTTGCATTCAAGTATCCTCAAGAGAGATATGTGGCATTAAGCATCAAGGCTGCTGGCATTTGACCATGTAATTCCTTAGCAGCATATAATATTGACCTATTGCAGAACTTTGTGTGCAATACTTCTGCTATATTCTTGTGGTATATTTGAGTTGTATCAAAACAGTTGTTAGCATACCAGTACTGATGTGCCAGATGAGGTTTAATCTTGCCCTTCCATTTTGCTATTTTGTAATTGGATTCCGTGAACCTTGACCATTTTACTTGTGATTCCTTCACTATAACTTTTCATAAGCACCAGAAGTTACCCAAACTAATACCACACTCTTGATATTTTATATCCTTCCTTGGTTGTGTGGCAGTTTGAGGAAATTGTTGATATGATCTGAGTAGAAAAAATACCTCACTAGGGCATGCAGTATAACTTCATCTGTGTTGGATAAAGCCTAAGAGTGGCTAAATTGTCAGTCGTAAGTGTATGATGCCATCCAAATGGAGAAAATATATAATCTCTACTTTGAGATAAATTCGTAAACAACACCAGCCATTAAGGTTTACAATTTGCTGAATTTGATGTCAATACGTCTGAAGAGAAGTCATAATAGCCGTTTTGAAGTCTTCAGAATTCGGCACAACAAGTTGTGGTGCTTTTTTACATCTAGCTCTCAGAGCACGAGCAATCCTTAAATTAGAGAAAATTTACTTTATTGACTTTTTTTGTGCGGTTAAAAGAGGTGATTTTCCCAAATAGCAATTCTCTAGAGCTGTTACTTTCAAGAGTTACCAAGAAAATGTTTCACCCACCATTTGGCTTGGAGAACTGCTCTTTAGGTTGACTGGCAGGTCAGGCGCATCTTACAGGTATGGTTTATTGGTTATATCATTGTCCTGGCTCATGCTTAACTCTCTTTGCTATGTCACTCTAGTTACATGCACAATTTCCTTATTGTAGATACTGTGACCAGACAGTAATAAGAGTCACAATTTATTAATATGTCGGATGTATTTGTGCAGAGACAAATGGCCAATACAACTGGTGGGTGGTGACCTTGCAGACACATTGTCATCAAACACAATGCAAATCATTGAAGTACCCTCAAGTGGGCGAGCCCCTATGCTGGCAATGGGCCATGTAATTCCATGGTATTGTACTGGCCTGCAAAGCATTGTAGTGGTCATCCAATATCCTTGATATGTTGGATCATATGGTTCCTGATATCATACCCTTGTCTCTGTATCTCTTTCTATAGATATATATTGTGGATATATATAGGGATATATCATAGGGTTAGCGGAAATACTCACTGCTCATTGGCCGACAGCCGTGCCATATTCTATGATATTGCCCGTATGATATTGCACTGACAATTTAACATGTTAAAGATTGGACGGACCTCAGAGAAAGCACCATATTCATTTTTTAGTTCAGCTGCAGCCGAAGACAGCAAAAATGTTGTGTTTGTTGGTTTTAGTAAAAAAAGCATTGCACAGCAACAGAGGCAGATAGGAAGGTGAGATTGGTTGCAAAAGATGCGCATATTTATGGGCCAGGTGGATATCAAATTTTTGTGTTTCTTATGTTAATTTTGGCATCCGGATAAATCATTACATAGCCCCAAAACAACGTTTTTCACGATTTTTCAGTGATTTTGTTGTGTTTGGAGGTTGAATGTCTGCTACAAAGTTTTAGGAAATATTTTTAAACCAAACTCATCTTCAAGTGTATCATTTGTGGATTCCAAAACTGTGAAAAAAAAAAATTCCTTAAAATATTTATTGATTTATGACGAGTAACATTTTAAACATATGTGTCAAAAGAAACACAAACATAGTTAAGACATCAGAATTCCTGCCATTTCTTTGTCTACTGACATAATGTTGTCACCTGTAGCATCACCATCTCTCAATATGCTGGGGTCTACTCCAATCCGACACATTCTGGCCGTACCGGTACAGTCTGGCTGGTTCCTGAACCGGTTTTCAAAGCAGCACTTTCCGTTCGTTTCAATAATGCAATATCCAGCTAAAAAAGTATTTTTATTGCCGAGATTTTACAGAAAATGTCCACAAAATCCTGATCTCGAGGATGTCGTCATCTTGACGTCCACTCTAGTGCGAGATCAAATTTCTGGCCAAAAATATGGTTTCAGGAAGCAGATTTCTCTAAAATCAGATCGCCCAGAATTTGCGGACCGACAGTACGAATCATGTATCAATCCAAGTGTATCGATGATACGTACCTTATCGATTTGTGTAGCGATATAGACCCCTGCAATATGCCATCAGCATGAACATTTAGTGACATTTACTGATAAAATCAGCATCAGAACCAGAACACAAATTCCCAGATGCTGTTAGTGTAAGTGACACGAAATCCGACATTAGAAGCAAAGATGTTCAACATTTGGCAAATGGTGTCACTGTTGTCTGTAGATATGGAGGTCCCTTGGCAAGTGTTTGGGATGTCTGGTCTTCGGTGGTTTACCCATGGTCAACAAGGAGTCTGGAGCTGGGCTAAACCATAACCAGAAACAATACAAGTATAATACTACACACTACTGTTGGTCCTAGCATAACGTGTTCCAACAGAAGTGGTGGAAGACGTCAATTTTCATGAAAATTTAAATATATTTCATATTTTTAATGTCACAGGTCTGTAAGTGAGTGTATTGTTATAAGCAAAAGGTTCACTTTAGAAATGTTGTCTTTATACTAAATCTGATAAATATCCACCATTTGGACTTTCGAATTTGTATTTCTTATTCATATTTCCACTGTGATATGTAATTTGTATTTGCTGACCATTGACCAATATCTGATGTTGGTTTACACAGGTCCACAGCATAGAGAGGTCCGCTTCCCCAGTAATGTCACTTGTGTCATCAGCGTCTCTTTGAATAACGTCAGGTTGAACAGTTAGTGACATTTGCTGACAGAAACAACATCAGAACCAGAACAATATTTCCCATATGGTCTTGGCCCTGGAATAACAAGTTATATCTACTGTATGGAGAGCAAGAGGACTTTTATCTCAGTGTTAGTATAATGTAAATGTGGAGAACATTCGTCAAATAATTTGAGCTGCCTGGTCAAAGATGGTCCATGCATATAAAGGGGGAAACCATTTAATTTGGGGGGGGGGGGTTGGAATTTTTCTCTGCAGAAAATTATCTATTTCTCATTGTCGATGGCAGTACTCTTTTGTTTTAAGCATGTGGTGTCTCCGACCATTTATTCCTAAATCAAGCAACAACTTAATATGAAATCACTAATTTCAAGGCTGCCCATAAGAATTTATTTATTTCACAAAAACTGAGCAAGAGATTATTTATAAAAAAAAAAGATCCAATCCCCCCCCCCCCTGGATATTATATGGTCACTCCGTAACCACAGAAGTCAGGCTTTGACCAAAGAGACTTCCAGACACCAGGCAAGAAGGACATTTACTTGATGTAATTATGTCAACACTGGGTCCATATTTTTCTGCCAAAATGTCTGATTTTGGTTATCAAAGAGAGACATGATCAAAGATTGGTCTCTTTCACTTGATCTTAAGAGTCGGGATGCCTAACAACTAGGAGTTGGTGGGTGATGTGGCTTAAATTTACGTACTGTATTTCTGTCCAGACAAGGCTTAGTTGGCCAGGTAGTTACTATTGTAATGAGAACTGTGTTACATCTGTGAGTTGCCTGGGCTGGGAATCAAACCGAGCCAGGGACGGACTGGCCTATGTGGCAGCGTGGCAGCTGCTATAGGCCCATCTATACTGAGAGGGGTTCATGCACGATGTCAAAGAATTTAAATTCCATGTAAAATCAAAAAGGAAAAAATTTGCCATACTATTTATTATTTTTTCATGCAACCAAGTTAACTCAATAGGACAGGACCCTCCCATCCTCATCACAATTTACTAAATCACATGTGCAATTGTATTTGCTTTTCTCTTTTTAAATGATGCCGATGTTAGGGACTTGGGGGCCCAATGACAGATTTTGCCCCGGGGCCCAAAATGCTGCTAGTCCGACCAGAACCATGCTAGGCTTAGGTGCCCAAGATGATTAAAAAATACTTTTTCTTGATTGGAATCTATGTTGTCTAGTACTGTGTTTAAAGTAGAAAAGTTTCCAATGCCCGATGTGCTAAACAAACTTCTTTATCTAAACATTTGGAGTCACTGCTTTATCAATTTAAAAAGTAACAATAACGAAACCTACCACCCATTCTGGCAGATTACGACATTCTTATCTTATACTGGGACATGTGTGTATTGACATTTGCCAGTGGTTAGACTGTAGTGATTCTGCCAAGTGCCTGCACAGAAGAGCAGTTGCAGTGTTTGCCAATTGTCTCAGCTGCTTTTTATTTGCCTGGTATCTTGAGTGATGAGTCCAGGTGCCATTTTCCCGTCTCCTTTAATCCCGAAATCTCTGTCCTTGCTGTGACCTTAAATGATCAATGACTTGGGTGCCTGTGTAGCAATCAAGTCCTACTAACGGCAAACCTGGTGCCTTGTAAGCAATTTTTGTCTAAAGGAGAGTCATTTTTGGGAGCTGTATATATTGCTGACCATTGATCAGCTATGAGCATTTCATGGTAGGGAAAACTGTCAAAGTTAGCGAAACAGAAGCTGATCTTCTTTTAAAGGATTTTGATAATGTATCAGTAAAATGTGCACAAGACAAGAAAAACTAGTTTTGGAGGGTTGGACTATCCATAAATGGCTTCACACAACTTCCAAGTGTGTCGAACTCCAGTTGAAGAAAACGCAAATAGCTTATATTTAAAGTATAGATGGTGTGAAACAATAATTGTGAGCATTTGTGCGTAGTTAAATTAACTATGATGATATATGTATGACATTATGAAATTTGGATGGTGAATGAAAACTATGAATGTCTTGTCTGGTGTTTACAACCTATTTAAAAGCCAGGAGCCCTATAAAAAAAGTTCAATGTATTTCCTCAGTATATTTTGCCTAGTTGTTATGAAGCACTCAAGAGAGATGGAGCAAACTTCTTTGGTCAAATAAGATAGGCCATTTTCTGTTTTTTTTTCTCTGACTATGCAATCGGTTCAGCAATAAAGACAAACACAATGATTCACTTGGTGAGGTTTGCTTGCTGTAACATGACCACAAATGTGTCCCCACAGCCTACTCGGAACCTGCGTTATTGGCAGGGAATGCGGAAGACATTGCTGTGGTGTTTGACTGTCAGTGTAAGGATAATTTGCTCAGGTAACTTTCAGTCCAAGAGTCAAACTTGGCCATTGATTTAGGTACAATGTAGTATATGCCCGAGTTGGCTGTTTTAAGGATACTGGTCATTATGGTACACTATTACATCTTCACAAGTTTCAATCTGCAGTCCTAAAGTTGGGAAACAGGGTGTTGCTTGCCATTGAGTAAATGCTGTATAAATATGTCTGTGGATGTATGGATTCTTATCTGGTCGAAAAAAATAATACCATAAAGAGGGATCCGGTAGGTAGCCTCTGTACGAAGGACACTCAATTTTCAAGTATACAGATGGCTTGGAACAAGCAAGCGCTCATCTCAATCAAATGGCATTGGCCAAGGCCCACCCACTTCGACAAATCCCTATTTTTGAGAGCAGCCTTTGAAATTAATGTAATTTTCACAAATTTTATCTGTAATATTACTCTTGTCACTTATGGTGGTATATTATAATATGGTTGAAAAAGAATTGTGGCATACAGAAGCAATGCTGTGAAAAAAAACATATCAGATGGCTAGGGGCATACTGTTTCTAAACTTTTTGCTTGGAGTGTATAAAAGTATTGTTTTGATTACAGGGTGGGTAAGGGAAATCTGTAATTCTCTTTAAGTTACTGTATAGCGCAAACAGATTAACGGAATGTTGTGAAACCAAGAACACAACAAACCGTGGTTAATCAGCCACAAATCAGGTAAATCTTGCAATACTTGAACAAGAAATGGCGACCCAGGAGCAGAAAAGGAAAAGGGTGGCAGATCTCCTGTCTGCCCAAGTCAAGCCTCGGACCATTTCTGACATTGTTGGTGTGTCACTGAGCACTGTATATGCCATCAAACAATCCGTAGCCAGGGGGAAAGGGTTGCAGAGGAAGCCTGGCAGCCGTGGGAAGACAAAAAGGACCAGGAATTTTGTAATTGCCCTCCATACTCCAGATTTCTGGCTGTCCTCAAGCCCAGACCTTAACACTCAGGACTACGCAACCTGGGGCGTTTTGGAGAAGGCCACCAATAGAAACCCTCACCCTAATGATGACTCTCTGAAAGAAACCATATAGAGAGAGTGGGGCAAGATGTCAGCTGACGTTGTGACAAACAGTTGTAAAAGTTTTCGAAAGCGTGTTGAGGCTGTGATTGCAGAAAATGGTTGTCACATAGATTAAAACGTTGTCTATAGTCTAAACTTGCTCATTTGCAAAAATCATTGTTCTGTGTTCAGTGGAATTGGTTGAAAATAAATAAGTTCTGCATCTGTCGCAATTTTCCAGTTTTCTCTTACCCACCCTGTGTATATCTAAGAAAAAAATGATACATTGACTGCAGAGAGCACAACTTAAATACAATGTTGTCAATGTTGCCATTCTACCCTGTCTCTTTGTTGTGACAATAGGGGGCGGGGACACTATTTCCTATATGGTCTTACCTCTTGAATAACAAGTTAGTCTGGGAGCCAAGAGCTCAAAAGTGCTTTATTTAAGGATTTGGCTCACCCCGAAAGAGGGATGGACAATCTATACATTGTTGGAATCGCGAGATTCTCAAGATTATGGAACTTGGGGATGCAGTTAAGAAAAGTGGTGCAATTTTTCACAAATCGGTTACCATGGCAACCAAGTCATAATATTTTTACACTCATCATTACACTAGTAAAATGCATTTTTTAGGGATTTAGTCCATAGTTAGACTTCATCAAGCCAACCTGGCATGTACTACCTCAATTACTAATTTTGATGGTCATGTGACCTATTTGGTCACATGACCATACTGACCACCATTTGAGGTCAAACCTCAGAAATAAGCATTTTTTCAAGGGTTCATACAGTATTTTTAACCGCTGTAGCTACAATAATGCCAGTATGTGGATAAATTTAGTCTCACTGGAAAGCCCTTGTTATAAGCTCGAATCTCACACAAAATGTATATACATATCCATGGAAACTGGTTGCCATGGCAACAAAGTCTGAAATTACACAATTTTGACTTGAAAATTGGAAAATTCATTTTTAGGGATTTACTCGACAGCCAGACTTCATTCAACCAAGCAGGCATGTACAACCATAATTAGGCATATTATTGGTCATGTGACCCTCTGGGTCACATGACCAAGGTGACCACAATGTAAGGTCAAACCTGAGAAATTGACATTTTATTAAAATTTCATACAACATTTTCTACCACTGTAGCTACAATAATTGTGCCATATGTACAAATGTGGTCTTGTTTGATAGCCCATTTTATAGGGTTTCATTACTCATGTGATGTGTTTAAGTATCCATGGAAACTGGTTGCCATGGAAACAAAGTTCAAAATTACACAAATTTGACTTGAAGACTTGAAAATTCATTTTTAGGGACTTACTCCTCAGCCAGACATCATTCAACCATCGAGGCATGTACAACCATAATTATACATGTTATTCGTCATGTGACCTTCTCGGTCACATGACCAGGGTGACCACAATTCAAGGTCAGACCTGAGAAACGAACATTTTTAAAATATTTCGTACAACATTTTCAGCCGCGATGGCTGCAACAATTACACAATATGCATAAATGTGGCCTTGTTAGATAGCCTATTTTATAGGGCTTCATTGCACACTTAAGGCATATAACTATCCATGGAAGCTGGTTACCATGGAAACAAAGTTCAAAATTACACAAATTTGACTTAAAACAGGAAAATTCATTTTTTTTATGACCTACTTCACAGCCAGACTTCAAATAAAAAAACTGGGCTTGTACAATCACGTTGCACATTTTATTGGCCATGTGACTTTCTGGGTCATATGACCATGCTGACCACTACACAAAACTTTGGAAAATTGCATTTTTTGAAGATTTTATTCAATAACATTAGCTTTTGTAGCAACAGTATTTGTGCTATGTACACAAATGTGGCCGTGTTGGAAGGCCCTTTTCATAGGGTTCAACCTTGCCCTTGTATGTAATTTGTACAAGTACCCATGTTCACTGGTTGCCATGGCAGCAAAGTTCACTAATTTGGTAATAATTCTGCATCAATATAAAATAATCCAACAAAGACTAACATTAACGCCCATATGTTTTCTTACAAAGTGCTCTAAATATTGACGAATACTGAGCCTAAATAGAAGAACGCCAATCGATTTTCAGGCTTTTATTCATTAGTAGGCTTCATTAGGGTGGCCGAAAAAAAAAAAATTTCTTAAATTCATATCGCATACCCCTTCATTTTCTGTGAGATGGTAAAACAAACACGCTGTTAAAATTTAAGAAAGATCCTTCAAGTCTAAGTGGTCCCCCAAAGCCACTCAGTTTCTGCCCAATATTTTTGAAAAATGTCCTTTTGGGTAATCGCGGTTATAAATATCTCGCTTATTATTCGACATACAATGATAATATTTATACCATTGATCTCAGGAGAAAATTAGCTTCAATTTGAGTACCAGGAAGCTATACTTACAATGACATTTGAGCTTGTCGGATTTTAGAAAACTCAAAATTTCATGTTGTCAAGCTAAACCGCTGAAATAATTCATCTAAATTTTCAAATTTTGCAAAATTGAGTCCTACTTTAAAATAAGGCATACTTCTATGATATCAAAAATTTAAAATATAATGCATAACCATGAATGACCAAAATAGGAACATCTCAAAAAACTTCAAAGCTGTAAGCCAATCTTAGATTTTTCGAATTTTTTTTTTTAAATGTTACAGAGCTTCCAGTATGGCACAAGGGAATAATACAACGAAAGCATATGATGTTTTGAAAAATGAGGGGCAGACAATAATCATCAGGGTGCATTGTCTATCAAGTGTTTAGTGATAGGGCTTTACATCCTGCATTACTGCACCAAGCTTACGAGGAGCGGCAGGGACCGCACAACATGTTTTTTCCTCAAATTGCCAGTAAGATCATAATGGCCAATATTTACAAAGATGGTGAGTATAAATTTGAAGAAGAGATGCAGCATCTGGACGATAATCCTTAGGGTGCATAGAATTATTAATAGTTTGGCTGGATTTGTGAGAAAGAGAACTTTAAAGTGAATGCCAACTTGATTATTTTCTGCCACAAACGACTGTGCACCCAATGTTTTTTAATGGTGTTGTGAAATTTTAAGATGTGAAGATTAAACATCAGTATGGCTCTAAGACTTAAAGTATGATCCTTAGTATGGAAATGGCTTTCAGGATCATAAAATAGACAACCTTCATTGAAATTTGGTGGCATCTGAAAATGGCAATGTGTAAAAAATTTATATTCATTTGCCATACATACAGTGTAGATTTGTGTGTCTCTGCAGCAAGGCTATAACACCATGAAAACCTGTCAATATTCTCACTTTCAACAGGAAATTGTTCCTTATGTACTTTATTCTTAGTAGGAATTTTAATTCAGCTAAATTTGACAAAAATGAATTATTTGTACATTTTGGCTTGAAACCGAGTGGCTTTGGGGGACCACTTAGACACGAAGGATCTTTCTAAAATTTTAACAGAGTGCTTATTTTACCATTTCACATAAAATGAAGGGATATGCGATATGAATTTCAGAAATTTATCTTTTTTTAGGCCACCCTAGGCTTCATGAAAAGATGAGCCTCATAGATTCACATCATTGGCTGACATCATAGATTGTCGCCATCGCCTGACATCATCGGCTGATATCATCTAGTGATATGACATGTCACTGACTGATGTCATCCTCTGATGTAATTGACTGACCGACATCACTGACTGCCTGACATTACTGACTGATGTCACTGACTGATGTCACTGACTGATGTCACTGACTGATGTCAATGACTGATGTCACTGACTGATGTCACTGCAGACATCACTGGCTAATATCATTGACTGATTTTGCTGGCTGATGTTAGAGCTGACAGCACTGGCTGACATCACTGACACCGACCCGATCACCGGCTACATCATCTACTGACATCACTGACTGATTTCACAAGCTGAAATCATCAGCTTATGTCACAAACTGATGTCACTAGCTGACATCACTGGATCAGGCTGACGTCACTGGCTGACATCACGGACTTACATTATTGGCTGACATCAATGACATCATTGGCTGACATCAATGACATCATTGGCTGACATCAATGACATTATTGGCTGACATCAATGACATCATTGGCTGAAATATTTGGCTGACATCACTGGCTGATGTCATCAACTGATGTCACTTATTGACATCACAGACTGACATTATTGGCTGACGTTACTTTCTGACATCACCAGCTGATGTCACCAACTAACATCAGTGGATTACATCATCAACTAATGTCACCAACTGACAACACTGGCTGACATCATTGGTTGACATCACTGGGTGACTTCTACGGCTGACATCACTGGCTGATGTCATCAACTGAGATCACCAACTGATGTCACTACCTGACATCACAGACTGAAGTCACTTTCTGACATCACTTGTTGACATCACCAGCTGATATCACCAACTAACATCACTGGATTACATCATCAACTAATGTCACCAATTGACATCACTGGCTGACATCATTGGCTGATATCACTGGCTGACGTCACTGGCTGATGTCATCAACTGACATCACCAAATGATGTCACTGGCCAACATCACTGGCTGACATCACTTACTAATATCACCGACTGACCCTACTGGCTGACAACGACTTCACAGGCTGACATCACTGGCTGATGTCACCGGCTGGCAACACTTGCTGATGTCACCAGCTGATGTCACTGACTGACATCATTGGATGAAATCACCAACTGATGTCATTAGCTGACATCACCAGCTGATATCACCATCCCTAACCCTAACCCTGCCTTCAAATAAACCAACTGGGCTTATTCAACCACAATTGCATATTTCATTATCATGTGACCTTCTGGGTCAAATGACCATGCTGACCACTATTCAAGGTAAAGCCTTAGAAATATGTAATTTTGCATCCAACAAACTTATTTGGAAGAACTTATGTAATCACTTGCGTATAATGTTGTTTGTCCGCCGGGCAGGTCGGCAGGCGTTCGGGCGGCGGGAAGATAGATTGTTTCCGGACCTGTGCTTGGCCTCTATTGAGTGTTCATGGATGACATTTAGTACACATATAGCCTGTATGATCTAGTTATGCCTTTTGATGGTTTTATTGGTGGATATTAAATACTTTTTGAAATATCTAAAAGTATATATAAAGTATTCTGTTTGTTTCCAGGCCAAGACTCAATTACTATTGCATGTGCAAGGATGAAATTTGATACAGATGTGGCCTATATGTAATTGTGCCTTAAGATGGTCTCATTGAGAGCTAATCTATACTTTTTGAAAAAATGTATTACAATTTTTTATTTCTTTTTTTTGGCTAAGACTCACAATTGCATGTACATGGATAAAGTTTGGTTCAAATATAATATATGGTCTAGTCGTGCCTTTTAAAAGGTCTGATGGAGAATGTATACTTTTGAAATATTGAAAAAAAAAAAAATTTCTGGCACAAGACTCAGTCACTATTGCATGTACAAGGACAAAGTTTGGTACACATATGGCTTATATGGTCTATTTGTGCCTTTTCGTGGTCTGACTGGTAGATATTCTATATTTTGTAATATTGAGAAAAAATCGTTGAAATGATTTTTTTTTTTTCGGAGCCAAAACTTGCCTGACATCATTGCAAACTTGTGTAATTTTGAACTTTGTTTCCATGGCAACCAGCTTCCATGGATAGTTATACGCATTAAGTGTGCAATGAAGCCCTATAAAATAGGCTATCCAACAAGGCCACATTTATGCATATTGTGTAATTGTTGCAGCCATCGCGGTTGAAAATGTTGTACGAAATGTTTTAAAAACGTTCGTTTCTCAGGTCTGACCTTGAATTGTGGTCACCCTGGTCATGTGACCGAGAAGGTCACATTACAATTAACATGCATAATTATGGTTGTACATGCCTCGATGGTTGAATGATGTCTGACTGAGGAGTAAGTCCCTAAAAATGAATTTTCAAGTCTTCAAGTCAAATTTGTGTAATTTTGAATTTGTTTCCATGGCAACCAGTTTCCATGGATACTTAAACACATCACATGAGAAATGAAACCCTATAAAATGGGCTATCCAACAAGACTACATTTGTACATATTGCACAATTATTGTAGCTACAGTGGTAGAAAATGTTGTATGAAATCTTAATAAAATGTCAATTTCTCAGGTTTGACCTTAAATTGTGGTCACCTTGGTCATGTGACCCAGAAGGTCACATGACCAATAATATGCCTAATTATGGTTCTACAAACCTACTTGGTTGAATGAAGTCTGGCTGACGAGTAAATCCCTAAAAATGAATTTTCCAATTTTCAAGTCAAATTTGTGTCATTTCAAACTTTGTTGCCATGGCAACCAGTTTCCATGGATATGTATATAAATTTTGTGTAAGATTGAAGCTTATAACAAGGGCTATCCAACAAGACCACATTTGTACATATTGCACAATTATTGTAGCTACAGTGGTAGAAAATGTTGTATGAAATCTTAATAAAATGTCAATTTCTCAGGTTTGACCTTGAATTTTGGTCACCTTGGTCATGTGACCCAGAAGGTCACATGACCAATAATATGCCCTATTATGGTTTTACATGCCTGCTTGGTTGAATGAAGTCTGGTTGTCGAGTAAATCCCTAAACATGAATTTTCCAATTTTCAAGTCAAATTTGTGTCATTTCAAACTTTGTTGCCATGGCAACCAGTTTCCATGGATATGTATATACATTTTGTGTGAGATCGAAGCTTATAACAAGGGCTTTCCAGTGAGACTAAATTTATCCACATACTGGCATTATTGTAGCTACAGCGGTTAAAAATACTGTATGAACTCTTGAAAAAATGCTTATTTCTGAGGTTTGACCTCAAATGGTGGTCAGTATGGTCATGTGACCAAAAAGGTCACATGACCATCAAAATTAGTAATTGAGGTAGTACATGCCAGGTTGGCTTGATGAAGTCTAACTATGGACTAAATCCCTAAAAATGCATTTTACTAGTGTAATGATGAGTGTAAAAATATTATGACTTGGTTGCCATGGTAACCGATTTGTGAAAAATTGCACCACTTTTCTTAACTGCATCCCCAAGTTCCATAATCTTGAGAATCTCGCGATTCCGACGATGTATAGATTGTCCATCCCTCTTTCGGGGTGAGCCAACCGCCCATTTTTTCTCCTTGGCTCCCAGACTAAGTGACATCTAATAATTCTATGGAGAGCAAGAGGTCGTTTGTTTCAGTGATGACTGGTCCCTACAATGTAAATGCTGAGGACCTTTGTCCAAATTTGAGCTGTCTGGACAGTCTGGTCAGAGCCGGCGCACAAATATTCAATGTGATGTCAGGGTTAGACCAAAAAGATTTCCAGACACAAGAGTGACAAGACAAGAAGAATATTTACTTGAAGTGAATGATGTCAGAAAGATGGTCCGCATTAATTAGTTTACCAAAATGTTTGATTCTAGTCGTCATCAGGCTGTCGGGGTTGCATGATCACAGACTTGCCTCCTTCCCTGGACTGTGGCGTACTGAACAACCAGGACATTCCGGGTGATAATAACAGATAAGGCTATGTCCTTTATTTTGCATAGACTGCATTGCCTTAATAGGACAGACAGGGACATTGACAAGGAGAGGCAGGTACGTGAACTTTGTGCATCATAGATTCAATTTTATCCTTTGTCAAGTGCTGTGTAGAAAATTTCCTAATTCTTTTATTTCGTAAGCAAGTATGTAAGTAGTAAGTTGTATTTATTGACCATATTTACATATACAATGTATACAATGATAGTTGCATTTTCCATCACCGAAATAGTTCGGAAATACAATATAAATGGCAGGCTGACACCAATGCAGGCATATTTGCCTTTATCAGTAAATATTGGTGATCACCATATCAATCAGACTTTAAATATATCGAGTGAAGCATTATTATCCAAGTTGTTCTAACACAATCATGAATTCCATGGTAACGAAATCACCGCGGGGTCATGAAAATTGTACTTTATTGATACGTTACTGAAGATATGATGAATAAATTCATGACTTTAAGATTTATTCTGATTTATGTTAATGTTAACTAAACTTTTTGATATGCAGAATTTCTGTCATTGGCCCGATCAGTTTTTTACGGCAAATCAAACTCTTGGTAACGGAATCGAGCAAAAACACCCGACTTTATGACTTATTTATCTTTTCATCTCATTTGAGAAAAATATTCCAGCTATGGGTGATAGAAACTGACAAAGTTCATCCCAGGAATATATTCTCGCATTAGTTCCATTTTGATGGACTTGGGTCTTCACAGATGGATATTGCACTGCTCCCTTTATAGGATGGGCTTTTGAGGGAATTGTGTGATTCCATTACCGAGTCAAATGTGATTCCGTTACCTATAGTTGAATGTGGCCTATGGAGGGCGAAAACAATAAAATGGCAAAAATTCTTTAAAAATTTCAAATATGAAAAATATTAATATCAAGTCATGCCAACATCAAACATTCAGAACCAAGTTATCCACTTGTATTGGAGCCTCGAAAATATACTTTTTTCTTGCTTTTTTAAAATGAAATAAACAGTAACGATGAAAAATATCACAATTTCTGATGAATATTGAAAGAAAACAAGCTAACTAGCACCTAGATTTCAAAGTGTATGTAAGCCATTTTCCCATATTCTCTCATCCCTGAATCTCTGTCCTTGCTGTGACCTTAAATGATCAATGACTTGGGCGCCTGTGTAGCAATCAGGTCCTACTAACGGCAAACCTGGTGCCTTGTAAGCAATTTTTATCTAAAGGAGAGTAATTTTTGGGAACTGTATATATATTGTTGACCATTGATCAGCTATGAGCATTTCATGGCAGGGAAAAGTTTGTGAAACAGAGGCAGATCTTCTTTTTAATTTACTTGGTAATGTATCAATAAAGGTGCACAAGACTGCGAAAACTAGGTTTGGGCAGATCTTATTTTTAATTTACTTGGTAATGTATCAATAAAGGGGCAAAAGATTGCGAAAACTAGGCTTGGATGTGCCCTTACACGTCTACAGCCTTCTTGGCTTCTGTATTATGGGCAGAGCAGAGATGTTGAAGATCTTGTTTCCGATTTCGACTGTCGGCCTCAGGATAATTTGCTCAGGTAACTTTCAGGCCCATAGTCAAACTTGGCCATTGATTCAGATACATTGTTAGTATATGCCAGAGGTGACAGTTTTAAGGGTACTAATTAGTAGTTTGAACCACGACATATTCAATTCTCTTATTTCAAGTATATTTTTAATAACAAAAAAAGAAAGTTGGACCCCGGAGAGCACCCATAAACATAAATGCAATGTTACAAGTTGGATATGTATAAGGCCTGGTGCAAATTTTTGTGTATTTCAGGTGAAGCCAGCATTGTATCTGTTACAAAACCATACAAAATATGTATGTTCCATTCAACAGTACTTTGTTATGTTTAAAACTATTTTTTCAGTAAATATTTCAAATTTCAGGGCAATCAGAGTATTGGTTCCAGAAATCTGAGGTCTTGAACATCCAGAAAATGCCCATTTTTAGCATTTTAGCGTGACATGCATATTTTTAGCTATGTTTAACCCTTCATTTGCAAAATAATTTCTACAATTTGTCAATGGAAAGGATTCTCAACTGTGGCCATGGGAGTTCTGGTTCTGTGACTATCAATTGCAATTTGATGCTCTGTGTATTTGTCAAATAGTGTTGATGAGACTCTGAAGTGGCAAATGAAGCCAAAAATTGAAATTTTAGCAATTTCTGTTAAACAAGTCTGTGTACCGATTAGCTCTTGGTATTCTATCTAGTATTAGCTCTCCCAGCCTAGTTTGAGGACCCCTCTATTGCATATTATACCTTATTTCCATATATAAATGTCATAGCTACTTGTTTGCATTATTTTTTCTTGCTTTGTAAAAGTTGTCCCGACCCTAACACAAACTTTGTAGTCTCTCTCAGTCAAACACAGGCTGGCTACATGGACCTTTTCACTTCAACATTTTTCCTCTACAGTGGCTCAATTGTTTAACACTAAAAAGGATGCATCTGCTTGTCTGAATTTTTAGCATATGATGAAAACTATTGCATGTCCCGACCCTAACACCTCTGTCCCGACCCTAACACCTTTAAATAAATCAAGTTTAACTTCAGTTTAGACCCAGTTTAAAAGCCGAATATTCATGTCTGGCAAAACTTGGCTAGATTGGGTTTATTGAGACCGAATTTAAACTCAGTTTCGACAAAAGAACCGTGAAACAAGACTATAAATATAGATTAATATTAATATACTTTAAGACTATCAAACAACCTTTTTTTATGAATGTAAAAGCTATTAAAAGTTAAAAACTGAGTAAGGAATAATGTTACACCAGCAAAGTGAGTTATCCATGGCCACTGGTTGCAGTTCATGCATTTTTTTGTGATTATCAGCTACTGTCCCGACCCTGATGCCTCCAACAAAAATTTTCAGTGCCATATCAGCATCTTATATCTCCAATGCTAATAACTATATCTATTAGAAATTTAAATTGCATACTAGGCTTTTTATGCAGAGCAAATTTTGTCATCTTTATCAATTTTAAAATACGCAAATCTTTGCTTGGGAAATATTCAATTCCATCTTGTGTTAAAATTGGCTAATTTTTGAAAAACGGCAGTTTTGAATATTGGAACAATTTAAACAGCTCTGTGTCCAACTGAAATATGCATGCATATCATTCATGGCCTAACGGGTTCAGAAAGTGATGAGATATGACCAACACAATACTTATAAAATAACTAAATCACTCCAAAATTGTATGCTTTGTTGTTGCTTCTTCAATTGAAAAAATCACAATAGCTATGTAGGAAATCATTACTTAAGCCTGCTTTTTTGTGTACTTATTGCCCAATATGTGTACTTTAAATTGCAGCTAGATTCCAAGCAAAAAGAACACCTTTATTTTTCACCATCTTGTCACGCTCTTATTTGCACCAGGCCATAAGTCATGTGTCATACTGCTTCAAATGTCTCTATGTTGTTGCAATAACGGAGCAGATTTGTCATGAATGCAGAGAATTGTGCATTTATATACTGAAGCATGAACTTGGTATACACTTCATAAACATCTTTTAATGAAAATTTAGATAAGGTGCCCTTCAGATGTTAGTTTACACATGTCTACATGATAGAGATGTTTCATGTCCAAATAATATCACTTGCGCTGTCGGTGTCTCTTCCAATGATGTCAGGTTGAACAAAGAAAAATATTTACAGACAAAATCAGAACAAGGATGATATTTCCCATAATATGTTCTTAGCCATTGAATAACAGGTTATAACCACTACATGGTTCACACAAGAAGTCTAGTGTCGCAGTGGTCTCTGGTCAGTACAATGTAAATTTTGAGGAACTTGAGGACCTTTGTCCTAATGTGAGCTGTCTGGTCAAAGATGGTCCACAAATATTCAGTAAGAAGTCGGGCTAAGACCAAAAAGATTTCCAGACACAAGAGTGACAAGACAAGAAGAATATTTTCTTGAAGCAAACTATGTCAGAAAGAGAAGGTGGTCCATATTAATTTTTTTACCAGAATGTCTGATTCTGGTTGTCAGCGAATTCTTGCCAATTTCTTTTGGCATGGTCAATGACTTGCCTCTCTTCACTTGACTGTAGCATACCGGACAGCCTGGACAGTGTGGCTGGTAAGGATTTATGTCCTGTATTTTCTTCTGATTGTATGGGCTTAGAAGTACAGACAGGGACCACAGCATTAAGGGGAGGTGCACTCTGGGTACATGATGAAGTTTCTGTGCAACATGGATTCAGCTGTATCCTTTGTCAAGTGTAGAGTAGGAAAATTCCGAATTCTTCCATTTACTATTAATGCAGAAAAAAACAACAATACAAAAACAATTTAAACATTAGCAATATGTCTCTGTTTCACTGCAAGCCACCAACTAATGGCACCTATTACGGCAGATAATGACAACCTTGTATATATCTTGTATATATCTTGTACTGGGATATGTTTGCATTGACATTTGTCAGAGTAAGGCTGTGGTGGTATATTGCCAAGTGCCTGCACAGAGGAGCAGTTGCAGTGTTTGCCAATTGTCTCATCTCCTATTTATTTGCTGGTATCTTGAGTGATGAGTCCAGGTGCCATTTTCCCGTCTCCTTAAATTTCATCCGAAATCCCTGTCCTTGCTGTGACCGAAAATGATCGGTGACTTGGGTGCCAGTGTAGCAATCACGTCCTACTAACGGCAAACCTGGTGCCTTGTAGGTATTTTTTCTATTCCAAAAAAAGCAATTCTTAGAAGTGGTATATTTCTGTAAACAAAAAGTGAAAGATTGACCCAGAGTGCACACAACGTTTATGCATTGTTGCAAGTTGGATATGTATTTGTCATGTTGTCATACTACTTTGTCTCTATTTTATGATAATAGCTGAACAGATTTGTTGCAATAAGCAATATTTAAGAGTATTAAGGTAGGGAGAGGTAACTTTCTCAATTTATACAGAAAGAATATTTCTCACTCTTTCTGCAATCTACCTATTCTTGCAGATTATAACATTCTCATCTTGTACTGGGACATGTGTATTGACATTTGTTAGGCTAAGGCTGTAGTGACTCCACCAAGCGCCTGCACAGAAGAGCAGTTGTGATGTTTGTCAGTTGTCTCAGCTACTTTTTTATTTGCTTGGCATCTTGAATGATGTTTCCCGGTGCCATTTTCCCGTCTTCTTTCTTCCCGAAATCTCTTTCCTTGCTGTTACCTCAAATGATCAATGACTTGGGCATCTGTGTAGCGATCAAGTCCTACTAACAACAACTCTTTTGCATTGTGAACAATTTTTTTTCCAAAGGAAAGCAATTTTTGGGAGCTGTAGTGTGTATACTGTCGACCACTTTATCAACCCTGACAGTCTTATGGTAGAGAAAACTGAAAAGTTTGCCAAACAGAGGCAGATCTTCTTTCTAATGGCTTTTGGTAATGTATTGATAAATGAGCACAAGACCATGACATACGTTGCTTAACTTTTGCTGAAACGGTTTGGCAATTCCTATAAACTCAACAATTCAAAGTGTTTGTAACAAGAGCAAGGAGAAGCGTTTTATGCCAGTTTGTCTGATGTTGCTTTATGCTATGGGCATGGTATAAACGTCCACTGCCCAAATAATGTACATGTAACTTGTGTGGTCAGCATCTCTTTGAATAACGTCAGGTTGACAGAAACAACATCAGAACAAGAACAATATTTCCCATATGGTCTTAGCCCTGGAATAACAAGTTATATCTACTATATATGGAGAGCAAGAGGACTGTTATGTCAGTGTTAGTACAATGTAAATGTGGAGAACATTCGTCAAATAATTTGAGCTGCCTGGTCAAAGATGGTCCATGCATATTAACCAAGAAGTCAAGCTTAGACCAAAGAGACCCCCAGACACAAGGCAAAAAGGATATTTACTTGATGTAATTATGTCAACACAGGGTCCATATTTCTCTGCCAAAATGTCTGATTTTGGTTATCAAAGAGAGACATGATCAAAGATTGCATTGATTGGTCTCTTTCACTTGATCTGAAGAGTCGGGATACCTAACAACCAGGATGATATGGCTTTAAGTACTATATTTCTGTCCAGACAAGGCTCGTTTGGACAGGTAGTTACTATTGTAATGAGAACTGTGGTACATCTGTAAGTTGACTGCCAGGCTTGGAATCAAACCGAGCCAGGGACGGACTAGCCTATGTGACACAGTGGCAGCTGCCAGTGGCCCATCTACTCAAAGATGTCCATGCAGGATGTGAAAAAATTTAAATTCCAAGTTAACAGCCAAAAGGAACAATTTTGCCACCCGGCAGTGCGCGCAAAAACCATCGGACAATCGGCTTTTGCCTACTGTTTTTATGAATGTCCCACCAGTCTCACGTCCATGTCAGACAAAAAGTCCAACAGTGACTGCTATGGACAGTACAAGGGCTCTGTTGGACAATCAGTAAGTATTTCAATGGCAGTGTAGATGGTAGTTAATTAAATTGCAATTCTGCCATTGTTCAGCTTGTTTTGACCGTCAATTGACCTAATTGCAATTTTGGACAAGGTACTTATTACTGACCAAGTGATAGAGCTACAGTGAGGAAAATAAGTATTTGACCCCCTACCATATTTTCTAGTTTGGGCACTAGCGCTTGCACCAAAAATCTGAAATTTCTCTTTTAGATCTGGTCCAACATTAGAAGACAGGTAATGCACAAAAATTAAGAAGCATTATGTAATATATTTGCATAAGAATTCCAATAGTCTTCGGAAATAAGTATTTGACCCCTTCGTTTGCAGAGGGTTTATTACCAGACTTTTACAAAACGAACACTTGGAAATCTATCATAACTAAAATTTATTGCAATCAAAACCTATTTCAATTGTTTTCCCCCAATTTCATTTAGTTTTATGCCCTCAATTACACCTCCTATAATATTTTGGTAATTTCTTCATTTTGAAGATGCGCAGTTGAAAAAAAAAAATCCCAAGACTCTTGATTCTTGATTTTTTGATTGACACTAGTCCAGTATTGGTACACAGACCCAATGTAATGATTTAGGGGTGTACATTTCAATAATTAATGCCATTATGTGTAAGTAAACAAAGGAAGAAATCACCACTGGAAAATGCCGGTATGCAGTGCCACAATATTCTCACCTACACAGGAGTGCATGAGTGCACAAACCATTTTAGAAAGTCCTAGACTAATCAACAACGATTTAGCAAAAGCTCTGAAAGCATTTTGCAACTCTACCAATAAGAGGCAATGACCAGTACAATATGTCGCAGTAGGCTCAGATGATGCAGTACGGCCACAGTGCCTCTGTTGAAGTAGAATCATACCAAAGCTTGCTTAGAATTTACAATTGATCATGTGAAACTATTTTACTGATGATAAGGGGTAATTCTAAACAAGCTTTGGCACAATTATTCTGCAACAGAGGCACTATGACAACACTGCATCACCTCGGCCTACTGCGACATATTGCACTGGTCGTTACCTCTTGCTGGCAATTTTGCAAACTGCTTTCAGAGCTTTCACTCAATCACCGTTGGTTAGTCAAAGACTTTCTAAAATGATTTTCACACTCTGGGACACCTGTGTAGGTGAGATTATTGTGGCACTACATACCGGCATGTTCCACTGGTGATTTCTTCCTTTGTTTACTTACGCACAATGGAATAAATTATTGAAATTTTCACCCCTTGACCATTATATTGGGTCTGTGTACCAAGACCAGACTAGTTTCAAAGAAAAAATCATGTCTCTAGCGTCTTGGGATATATATTTTTTCAACTGCAAATCTTCAAAATGAAGAAATTACCAAAATATTATTGGACATGTAATTGAGGGCACAAAAACTAAATGAAATACGCGGAAAAAAATTTAAATGGGTTTTGATTGCAATAAATTTCAGTTATGATAGTTTTCCAAGTGTTTGTTTTGTAAAAATCTGGTAATAAACCCTCTGCAAATGAAGGGGTCAAATACTTATTTCTGAAGACTATTGGGATTCTTATGCAAATATATTACATAATGCTTCTTTTTCTTAATGTGTGTGCATTACCTGTCTTCTAATGTTGGACCAGATCTAACTGAGAAATTTCAGATTTTTCGAGCAACTCAGAGCAAGTGCAAGTGCCCAAACTAGAAAATGTGGTTGGGGGTCAAATACTTATTTTCCAAACTGTAATTACAATCAACAACGCAATAGAGGGTAGTATCCAGTCTGTTTTTTTTTATGACAAAGAGAACATCTAACATCTTAGCCATCATGGCATAGCCAGCAGTTGTCACCAAAAATCAAATTGTGCATATTGTTGTATTCGATGGCCTCTCAGCTGCATCTGCCACGAAGAACTATACATTACCAATAAATGTATAGGCAAAAAAATGTAATTTATCTTTACATATCCAGCTAAAGCCTGCTTCCTCTTTGAGAAAGTTTTTTGTGAGATATGCATGAATCTGACATGTGTGGCAAATATAATGTGAATTAACCCTTCAGGAAAAATTAAATTTTGATACAAAATATAGGCGTACTTCTGGGTAACTCTTATTAAGCCAAATTCATGTGCATTTCTGCATGAACATTTAATTGCATCAGACAGTCGTAAGTTAGGCGAAGTATTTATTAATAACTGCTGCAGGAAGACAAATTTTTGTCTGATGAAAATTGTCTGACCAGAACTCTTCTCTCCGTCAGACAAAATGTCTGACCAAAGTCAATTTGCTTTCGCGTGCACTGCCACCCGGTTTATGACTTTTTGATACAATTAAGTTTACTCAATAGGACAGGACCCTCCCATCCTCATCACAATTCACTAAATCACGTGTGCAATTGTTTTTGCTTTTCTCTTATAAATGATGCAGATGGTTGGAACTTGGGGGGCCAATGTCAGATTTTGCCATGGGGCCCAAAATGCTGTTAGTCCACCCAGAACCGAGCTAGACTTCAGTGCCCAAGACAGTGGCGTCCCTATGGGGGGGTTTGCACGGGAGGGCACGTACCCCCCCATATTGGACCTGTGCCCCCCAGTTGCCCCCCCATATGAACTTACCAACTCTGGCTAAAATGTACAGTTAGTATAGAAGGTGCCCCTCAAGAGAATTTGTTTTTTCATTGGAATCTATGTTTTCTAGCATTGTGTTTAAAGTAGAAAAGTTTCCAATTCGCAATGTGTCAAAACAAACTTCTTTATCTAAACATTTGGAGTCACTGCTTTATCAATTTAAAAAGTAACAATAACGAAACCTACCACCCATACTGTCAGATTACGACGCTCTTATCTTGTACTGGGACATGTGTGTATTGACATTTGTCAGGCTAAGACTGTAGTGATTCTGCCAAGTGCCTGCACAGAAGAGCAGTTGCAGTGTTTGCCAATTGTCTCAGCTACTTTTTATTTGCCTGGTATCTTGAGTGATGAGTCCAGGTGCCATTTTCCCGTCTCCTTTAATCCCGAACTCTCTGTCCTTGCTGTGACCTTAAATGATCAATGACTTGGGCGCCTGTGTAGCAATCAAGTCCTACTGACAGCAAACCTGGTGCCTTGTAAGCAATTTTTTTCCAAAGAAACGCATTTATTTGTGAGTTGTGTACACTATGGACCATTGATCAGGTATGAGTGTTTCATGGCAGAGAAAACTAACCACAAACCTGGTCCCTTGTAGGCAATTTTTGGGTGACCATTGATCAGCTACGAGAGTTTCATGATTGTGAAAACTGTCAAAGGTAGTGAAACAGAAGCTGATCTTCCTTTAAACGGATTTTGATAATGTATCAGTAACATGCGCCCAAGAAAAAGAAAAACTAGTTTTGGATGTTGGACTATCCATAAATGGCTTCACACAACTGAAAGTGTGTCGAACTCCAGCTAAAGAAAACGCAAGTAGCTAATATTCAAAGTATAGATGGTGTGAAATGATAATTGTGAGCTTTAATCCGTAGTTAAATGAATCATGATGATATATGTATGACATTATGAAATTTGGATGGTGAATGAAAATTATGAACATCTTGTCAGGTGTTTACAATGTATTGAAAAGTCAGGAGCCCTATAAAATAAAAAAGTTTAATGCATGTATTTCCTCAGTATAGAAATTTTGCCTAGTTGTTATGAAGCACATAAGATAAGCCACTTTCTTGGTTTTTTTTAATTTTTGTGACTGTGCAATCGTTTCAGCAATAAAGACAAACACAATGATTCACTTGGTGAGGTTTGCTTGCTGTAACATGACCACAAATGTGTCCCCACAGCCTACTCGGAACCTGCGTCATGGGCAGGGAATGCGGAAGACATTCCTGTGATGTTTGACTGTCAGTGTAAGGATAATTTGCATAGGTAACTTTTAGACCCACAGACAAACTCGGCCATTGATTTAGGTACAATTTTATATATGCCTGAGTTGGCTGTTTTGAGGATACTGGTCATTATGGTAAACTATAACCTTTATTTTGCATAGACTGCATTGCCTTAATAGGACAGAAAGGGACCTTGACAAGGAGAGGCAGGTCTGGTCAGAGCCGGCGCACAAATGTTCAATGTGATGTCAGGGTTAGACCAAAAAGATTTCCAGACACAAGAGTGACAAGACAAGTAGAATATTTACTTGAAGTGAATGATGTCAGAAAGATGGTCCGCATTAATTATTTTGCCAAAATGTCTGATTCTAGTCGTCATCAGGCTGTCGGGGTTGCATGATCACAGACTTGCCTCCTTCCCTGGACTGTGGCGTACTGAACAACCAGGACATTCCGGGTGATAATAACAGATAAGGCTATGTCCTTTATTTTGCATAGACTGCATTGCCTTAATAGGACAGACAGGGACATTGACAAGGAGAGGCAGGTACGTGAACTTTGTGCATCATAGATTCAATTTTATCCTTTGTCAAGTGCTGTGTAGAAAATTTCCTAATTCTTTTATTTCGTAAGCAAGTATGTAAGTAGTAAGTTGTATTTATTGACCATATTTACATATACAATGTATACAATGATAGTTGCATTTTCCATCACCGAAATACAATATAAATGGCAGGCTGACACCAATTCAGGCATATTTGCCTTTATCAGTAAATATTGGTGATCACCATATCAATCGGACTTTAAATATATCCAGTGAAGCATTATTATCCAAGTTGTTCTAACACAATCATGAATTCCATGGTAACGAAATCACCGCGGGGACATGAAAATTGTACTTTATTGATACGTCACTGAAGATATGATGAATAAATTCATGACTTTAAGATTTATTCTGATTTATGTAAATGTTAAATAAACTTTTTGATATGCAGAATTTCTATCATTGGCCCGATCAGTTTTTTTAAGGCAAATCAAACTCCGGGTAACGGAATCACGAGCAAAAACACCCGACTTTATGACTTTTTTATCTCGTCATCTCATTTGAGAAAAATATTCCAGCAATGGGAGATAGAAACTGACATTGTTCATCCCAGGAATAAATTCTCACAGTAGTTCCATTTTGATGGACTTGGGTCTTCACAGATGGATATTGCGCTGCTCCCTTTAGGATGGGTTTTTGAGGGAATTGTGTGATTCCGTTACCGAGTCAAATGTGATTCCGTTACCTATAGTTGAATGTGGCCTATGGAGTGAGAAAATAATAAAATGGTAAAAATTCTTTAAAAATTTCAAATATGAAAAATATTAATATAAGTTGTATCCTTTGTCAAGTGCAGTGTAGGAAAATTCCTAATTCTTCCATTTACTATCAAAGTAGAAAAATAAAATAAATATATAATGCAAAAACAATTTAAACAGTTGCAATATTTCTCTCTCTCACTGCAATCTACCACCTATTCTGGCAGATTATCTTGTACTGGGACATGTGTTTTGACATTTGTCAGAATAAGGCTGTAGTGATTCTGAGAAGTGCCTGCACAGAAGAGCAGCTGCAGTGTTTGCCTATTGTCTCGGCTACTTTTTATTTGCCTGATATCTTGAGTGATGATTCCGGGTGCCATTTTCCCATATCCTCTCATCCCTGAATCTCTGTCCTTGCTGTGACCTTAAATGATCAATGACTTGGGTGCCAGTGTAGCAATCAGTTCCTACTAATGGCAAACCTAGTGCCTTGTAAGCAATTTGTTTGCCAAAATAAAGCAATTTTAAGGAGCTGTATACACTGTTGACCATTGATCGGGTATGAGCATTTCATTGCAGGGAAAACTGTCAGGGTAGCGAAACAGAAGCAGATCTTCTTTCTAGTGGATTTTGGTAATGCATAAGTAAATGAGCACAAGATTGGAAAAACTAGGTTTGGGCATTATTTGGAGGGTTGCAATGTTCATACATGGCTTCACATAGCTACATGTTTTCTCCAACTGGAGTTCGAGACACAAGTAGGTAATAGTCAATGTGTAGATGGAGCCACATGTGGCAACTATTAAAGATATTGATGGTGCCACAAGTAGTTAATATTCAAAGTATAGATAGATAGAAATCATCATGGTGAGCTTTCATCAGTTAGTAGTGAAATGAATTATGATGATATATACTTTGTGTTTGACGTAATTATGAAATTTAGACAGTGATTGAAAATAATGAAAATCATGTCTGGTGTTAATACATGCACAGTATGGAAGAGCCAGGAGACCCGCACAGAAAAAATTCAATTTATGTTCTCCATTTATTTTGCTTAGTTTTTGTGAGGAGCTCTGGAGAGACGGTAAAACTTGTTTGACATCGGTCAACTAAGACAAGCAACTTTCAGTGTTTTTCTCTTTTTGTAAATAGTCTGGTAATAAAGATATAAAACCAACACAATGATTCACTTTACTGAGGTTTACTTGCTGTAACGAGACCACAAAAGTTTCCCCACTCGGCACCAGCGTTATGGGCAAGGAATGCGGAAGACATTGCTGTGGTGTTGCAGACTGTCAGTGTAAGGATAATTTGCAAAGGTAACGTTTAGGTCCACATTCAAACTTGACCATTGATTTAGGTACAATGTAGTATATACCCGAGTTGGCTGTTTTAAGGATAATTTTCACAAGTTTTAATTTGCAGTCCAAAAGTTGGGAAACAGGATGTTCCTCCCCATTTCGTTAGTGTCGCATAAATACGCTTGTGGATGCATCTATTCGTATCTGGTCGGAAAAAGTAATATCATAAAGAGGGATCCTCTTGGTAGTCTCTGTACAGAGGGCACTCAATTTCCTTTGGTTTTTTTATTAATATACAGTGCCGCCTGTAAGTAAGTGAAACGCATGAAATACTGCCATTGTATCAATGCTAAACATCCTTAGCAAAACTGCTTGTGGAAGCATGAATTTGCATCCAATGAGAGGAAAACATATTGGGTCATAAAGGCCGATATGTGAGGCATGTGGGATAAGAAATTTCAGCCAATTTTCTTTGCTGCAATTGGAGTTAGGTAAGGGTCAAAGTCTTTGATAAGTAAGTGAAACACAGGCCCAATGTTATTTAATAGGGAAGGGTGGTTCACTTACTTATTTAAGACTTTGACCCTTACCTAACTCCAACTACAGCAGAGAAAATTGGGTGAAATTGTTATCCCACATGCCTCACACGTCAGCCTTTATGACCCAATATGTTTTCCTCTCATTGGATGAGAATTCATGCCTCCACAGGCAGTTTGGTGAAGGATGTTTAGCATTGATGCAATGGCACAATATAATGCGTTTCACTTACTTACAGGCGGCACTGTACAGATGTCTTGGAACAAGCAAGCACTCATCTCAATCAAATAGCATTGGCAAATTGCTCACCCACTTGGACACTTCCCTTTTTTTCAGAGCAGCCTTGGAAATTAATGTAATTTTCACAAATTTTATCTGTAATATTACTCTTGTCACTTATGGTGGTATATTATAATATGATCATAAAAGAATTGGAGCATCCAGCAGCCATTTTGTGAAAAATGAATCAAATGGCTAGGGGCATACTGTTTTCAAACTTTTGGCCTGGGGTGTATAAAAGTATCATTTTTACTATATTTCAAAGAACAGAATGATAGATCGACTCCAAAGAGGACAACTTAAAAATGTTGGACATTGTTGGTTATATTGCCATTCTACCCTGTCTCTTTGTTGTGACAATAGGGGGCGGGGGAGGGGTTGTTGTCTTGAAGTTGAATAGGGAGGTAATTGCGCTTTTACACATCACATAGAAGCATGAAGCTTGGTACACACTTTATAAACATATTTTATTTGAATTAACAGAGGGAGCCACTTCAGATGTTGATTTACACTTATCCATAGAATAGAGATGTTAGCGGTCCAAATAATGTCACTTGTGCCATCAGTGTCTCTTCCAATAATGTTAGGTTGAACAGAGAGTGATATTTGCTGACAGAAACAACATCAGAAAAAAAAAGCTATTTTCCATAGGGTCTTAACCCTGGAATAACTAGTAATAACCACTATATGGATAGCAGAGGTCCTGTGTCTCAATAGTCACTGGTCAGTACAATGTAAATGTTGAGGACTTTTGTCAAATAATTTGAGCCATATGGTCAAAGACTGTCCACAGATATTCAAAAAGAAGTCAGGCTTAAACCAAAAAGAATTCCAGACACAAGAGTGGCAAGACCAGAAGAAAATTTACTTGAAGTGAATGATGTCAGAAAGATGGTCCGCATTAATTATTTTGCCAAAATGTCTGATTGTGGTTGTCAGCGGGCCCCCAGGGTTCCATGATCAAAGACTTGCTTCCTTCACTGTAGTATACCGGACAACCAGGACATTGTGGTTGATAATGTTTAATGTCCTGTATTTTTGCACAGACTGCATGGGCTTACTGGTACAGGCAGGGACCTCAACAAGGAGAGAAGGTGTGTGTATTCTGTGCAACATGGATTCAATTTTATCCTTTGTCGAAAATTTCCTAATTCTTCCATTTAGCAATTAAGTAGTAAGTAGTATTTACTGACCACATTTATTTATACAATGCACTTTCCTTTTTTCATCACCCAAATGCAACATAAATGGCCGGCTGACACCAATGCAAGCGTATTTGCCTTTATCAATAAATATTGGTGACCTCCATATCAATCTAACATTATATATATATTAAATATATCCAGTGAAGCATCAAAGTTGTTATATTACAATACAGAATGAATACATTTACACAGTTGCCATAAAATACATCTACAAATTCCAAACTACAGACAGGAATTTGAAGTGGCAGCAATCTCATGTGTTTCTCAACATTTGGTGACATTTTAAACCTAAACTGAACAAATTAATACATTTTTCAAGTAAAATAACGCAGTTGAGGCAGTATCGGTTCAATACGATATTGCTAATCATTCGATTTCGATTATTGTATTGAATGATAGATACGGTTTAACCAATATATCGTGAAATGATGTCCATCCCTAAGTCAGCTACATGTTTTCTTCAGCTGGAATTCCAGACACAAGTCAACGTGTGGATGGAGACACATGTGACAACTATTAAATATATTGATGGTGCCACAAGTAGTTAATATTCAAAGTATAGATAGATAGAAATCATCATGATGAGCTTTCATCAGTAGTGAAATGAATTATGATGATTGAAAATAATGAATATCTCATCTGGTGTTTATACATAGACAGTATGAATAGCCTGGAACCCCAGCTTAGTAAAACTTCCATTTATGTTCTCCGTTTATTTTGCTTAGTTTTTGTGAGGAGCTCTGGAGAGACGGTAAAACTTGTTTGACATCGGTCAACTAAGACAAGCAACTTTCAGTGTTTTTCTCTAATTGTGCAATCTGTCTGGTAATAAAGATATAAACCGACACAATGATTCACTTGATGAGGTATTCCTGCTGTTATGTGACCACAAATGTGCCCCTACAGCCCACTTGGCACCTGCGTTATGGGCACAGAATGCGGAAGAACTTGTTGCAGTCTTTGACTGTCAGTGTAAGGATAATTTGCACTGGTAGCTCTTCAGGCTAACAGTCAAACTTAGCTAGTATTTTGTGTAGCATTGCAGATTTGACTGTTTTAAAGACAATTTTAATTTAACGGAAGACAAAAGTGGAGAAAAGTGGCAATATATATGTCATGCAGTTCTTTACTCAGAAAGTGACTCAGAAAGGAGATTTGGTAAATATCTTTATCAGAGGTGAGTTAGGCCTGACAAAATTTGAAACCTTGCAAGCAAATTCCCAATATCTTGAACCCTGACAGCGATTTTGAATTTTGTCGCCAATACTTAAATTACTGATATACAACCCAACCAGCACATAGATCTACATACACCGCATTGTAACAATGCCATGACAATGTTGTAATTTGAAAATGATGTTGAATTCTATGGAAGAAATTATGTTGCAACATCATTATGAAGCAAGGTCAAAATATGATATTGACATTATGGCCTGGTGCAAATTTTTGTGTATTTCAGGTGAAGCCAGCATTGTATCTGTTACAAAACCATACAAAATATGTATGTTCCATTCAACAGTACTTTGTTATGTTTAAAACTATTTTTTCAGTAAATATTTCAAATTTCAGGGCAATCAGAGTATTGGTTCCAGAAATCTGAGGTCTTGAACATCCAGAAAATGCCCATTTTTAGCATTTTAGCGTGACATGCATATTTTTAGCTATGTTTAACCCTTCATTTGCAAAATAATTTCTACAATTTGTCAATGGAAAGGATTCTCAACTGTGGCCATGGGAGTTCTGGTTCTGTGACTATCAATTGCAATTTGATGCTCTGTGTATTTGTCAAATAGTGTTGATGAGACTCTGAAGTGGCAAATGAAGCCAAAAATTGAAATTTTAGCAATTTCTGTTAAACAAGTCTGTGTACCGATTAGCTCTTGGTATTCTATCTAGTATTAGCTCTCCCAGCCTAGTTTGAGGACCCCTCTATTGCATATTATACCTTATTTCCATATATAAATGTCATAGCTACTTGTTTGCATTATTTTTTCTTGCTTTGTAAAAGTTGTCCCGACCCTAACACAAACTTTGTAGTCTCTCTCAGTCAAACACAGGCTGGCTACATGGACCTTTTCACTTCAACATTTTTCCTCTACAGTGGCTCAATTGTTTAACACTAAAAAGGATGCATCTGCTTGTCTGAATTTTTAGCATATGATGAAAACTATTGCATGTCCCGACCCTAACACCTCTGTCCCGACCCTAACACCTTTAAATAAATCAAGTTTAACTTCAGTTTAGACCCAGTTTAAAAGCCGAATATTCATGTCTGGCAAAACTTGGCTAGATTGGGTTTATTGAGACCGAATTTAAACTCAGTTTCGACAAAAGAACCGTGAAACAAGACTATAAATATAGATTAATATTAATATACTTTAAGACTATCAAACAACCTTTTTTTATGAATGTAAAAGCTATTAAAAGTTAAAAACTGAGTAAGGAATAATGTTACACCAGCAAAGTGAGTTATCCATGGCCACTGGTTGCAGTTCATGCATTTTTTTGTGATTATCAGCTACTGTCCCGACCCTGATGCCTCCAACAAAAATTTTCAGTGCCATATCAGCATCTTATATCTCCAATGCTAATAACTATATCTATTAGAAATTTAAATTGCATACTAGGCTTTTTATGCAGAGCAAATTTTGTCATCTTTATCAATTTTAAAATACGCAAATCTTTGCTTGGGAAATATTCAATTCCATCTTGTGTTAAAATTGGCTAATTTTTGAAAAACGGCAGTTTTGAATATTGGAACAATTTAAACAGCTCTGTGTCCAACTGAAATATGCATGCATATCATTCATGGCCTAACGGGTTCAGAAAGTGATGAGATATGACCAACACAATACTTATAAAATAACTAAATCACTCCAAAATTGTATGCTTTGTTGTTGCTTCTTCAATTGAAAAAATCACAATAGCTATGTAGGAAATCATTACTTAAGCCTGCTTTTTTGTGTACTTATTGCCCAATATGTGTACTTTAAATTGCAGCTAGATTCCAAGCAAAAAGAACACCTTTATTTTTCACCATCTTGTCACGCTCTTATTTGCACCAGGCCTTATGTAACATTGTTATAACATTATGAAAAAATCTCAGCATTGTGTTCATATTGTGGCAACCGCATTTCCACCATACATTTCTATGTTAACAAAAGAGGAGCCCTCCTTCTCCTTTCCGATAACAAGTTGACTTGCTGTTAAGTCTTCTTAAGAGTGGATAAGGGGAGGTTTGGTCTGGTGGTAGTGTGCTGGACTGCCAATCGCTGGATCCAGGGTTCGAATCCAGCTCTTGCTGGGTCACCTGGGCCTATGTTGGATGGCTGTTTCAATCATCATCCTGTCCTAATTAGCCTTCCTAGTGCATAAATACAGGACATAAAGCCCCAGTCATCCATCCATCCATCCATTCCAAAAATTGGAAATACGAGTCTGGTAATCTACCTCTATAAACACAGGGTTTACCAGGACTTCGGAGTTGGGTAGCAAGTGAACCGACGCTGAGTCCCGACCCCTTTAGCTTTCTGAAAAATGACTTCAACTCTGACTCAGACTCCTTATTAGGTCTCCTAAATTGCGACTCTGACTCCTGACTCCGCTTATCGCCACCATTGCACAAAACATTACGTGGTTAACAGGGGTCAAAAATTAATTCTACGAAGTTTTCATGGGATTCTGTACATGAACACTTGTTTAGGAAGTTCTGTGTAAAATTTGGGATATATTTATCTTTTATGTAACTGCGTTTTTGTGAATTATCTTAATTATTTTTAGGAGTCAGTAGTCACCAATTTAATTCTGACTCCACCTGAATATCGAAGTTTGACTCCGACTCGACCCAAAACCTTCGACTACACGACTCAGACTCCTGCCTCCGACTCAGACTCTTAAGCCCTGGGGCTTATATGATACCACAGTACTACTATGGATACAGGGAAGTTTGAATGGTAATCAGAAAAAAAGGATTATGTTTACATGTGGATCTGTCTGTTATCACTAATATTAATTTATATGATATATTTATCATTTATCTTATCATATGATGTCATCATAATCAGACGGAAGTTTATACAGCATAATATGGTATTTCTGGGAACTTCTCTTTTTAAGCATCTCTAAGATTTTCTGTTGATGTAGCATCTCTTTGATAGAGTGGGTCGGGGCAAGAAGCCCGGGTTAGGTGAGAAGCCCCCTCAGGGTTATATCTAAACTTACATTTTTGGTGCTTTTTCTTATTGATAGGATTGAAGCTAGAAGCTTTTTAGGTGACGTCACAAATTTTCAAGGCATTCAGCACCAAACCATAGTCGTAATTAAAGAAACAAAAAAAGGTGCATGGTTTTTGTAACTTTGATTAATTCTTTGAAAGTGGTTGTCAGAAATAACTTTGGAAATTTTTAAAAGTATAATGGATATCTGCATTGCTTCACTTTATGACCATCACATAAGTATGATTTGGATCATGTTTTTTGCATTTTAGCTCAAAATATAGAGGTCAAATTGAAATATGTGGGTTTGGGGCGAGAGGCCCCACATGGTATGGGGCATGGGGCCCCCTTCACTGAGGCCTCGAAGCTGCTTCCGGAACCATTTAATAATGTTTACATTACCTTAAATCTTGATAGAATAGCTAGTTGAAATAGAAAAAATTTTGGTCGAAATTGAAAAAGGGCAAAAACATATTAAAAAATAAATGCATGAACAGAAAAATTCTAAAATTCAGAAAAATTGAATAGAATGCCTTAAAAATGATGGAAGAACCCCAAGAAATAACTTTCAAGCTGAATGCGCTCGCAAAAAAAAATTGCCATAGGATTATAATAGGGGGGCTTCTTGCCCGATGGGTGGGGTAAGAAGGCCATTATAATTTTTTTACGAAAAGGGCCATAACTCCTTTATTAAAATTGGTAGACATTCGTTTCACTAGTTATAAGTAGAGTCAAGTGATCCCTTCCTGACAGCATAAGCATTCAAATAATTGACCAAAAAAAGTAGGTCAAATCGCATCTCGAAGTTAAGGGGGGCTGCATGCCCCGCGCTACTCTATATATTTTTGTTAATTACAATATGACACAGAATAATTTAGTGACAGGTGCATGTAACTGGCCGCTCTTGAGGACTTCGATGACTCTGGTGAGAGAGTCTTATTAAATTTAGTATTAAAATCATTCTGTATCCCTTGTGAAAGATAATTTCTTTATTTTACAAGATATTGTGTCAGTGGGCCACATTTCATTATAAATTAACCTGTTATTTGTATTTTTATGATATAATTTTTTCAGGATTATTTAAAAATTATTGCAATTTTGTCTGACTCAAATATCACGATTCTGTATTAAATTCCGCAAAAGCTATGGTAAGCTGAACAGAACTTTTGGAAAACCCCTTGTACAATTTCAATTTGTTTAAAATAGTAGCTTTTCTCCTTTTCGGCTGACAGCGAGGACTTGCCTCATCCTCGAGGCCTGCTTTAGACGAGGTCTCAGTTTCAGATGCCCAATCCCCAGCCTTGGACTCAGTCTCAGGTACATTCGTGTACTTTTGGCCAGTGATGGAGGTCTCGAGACTGGCCTCATCCTCGAAGCCATGTTTTGATGGCCTCAGTCTCAGTGTCTGAGGCTCATGGCTCGGTCTCATTCTCTGATGTCCTGGGTGCTGATGGGGCGTAAAACACAAACTCACTCACTCACTCACTCACTCACTCACTCACTCACTCACTCACTCTGATGTCCTGGCCTCAAGTACAACACGGTAATTTATACTATGAATATTGGCTAGTTCACGGAAACACTACCTCTCTAAAATGGCCTACTTCTTTAAGTGCCTACTTGTAATGGAGCTTGGCTCTAGTTTTCTTTGGCAAACTGCATGCAGATTAACGTGCTTAATTAGGATAAGGGCAGTAGGTGGCCGTAAAAAAATCTTCCATCAATTTGTTTTATACTTTTTCTATTTATTTTGTCATTAGCTGTGAATAAAAAGCAAGAAAAAATTTGTCCATTTTCCTACTTTTTTAGCACAGCCCTGGAAAGTTTCTATGAGTTCATGAAACAATAATTACACAATTATTAAGAATGCCAGGTAATCACTTCTTTTTTTTTGAAAAAAAAAATCTGCACCATCAGCTTTTCTTTACAAAAACTGCGTCATGACATTATGAATGCAGTTTATTAATAATACAATGTTGAGTTACCGCATTTTTGTTCCGGAGGGCAGTGGTGGATCCAAACACGATAATCTAGCCCCCCCCCCCCCTACCAATAGAGCATTTTTTTCTTTCATTATCAGAGCAGCAATTTTGTAAAAGTACAGGGAAAGTCGAATTTCCTTACAATCTGATGAGGTGTATACACTTTTCCATATTGTGCATCTCATTCTCAATAAAAAGAACTGTTTCATTCCAGTGAAGTCCACCTTGTGAGAAGAATTTATGTTTAAAAAAATAGCCACCAGGTGGCTACACCCCTCGCCCTTGAGAATTGCACGTGCAAATTGAGTATTGGTAGGACCAAATCGTTATTTCTAAGCTGGATTGAACTTGAACATAATAATACATGTATTTTGTATGCAAAAGATTCATATTGACTACTTGATTTAATCTAGATATATATAGAATAAGGTGATGGTTAATTTACATACATGTTATCACTCTAGGATTAATTGAATAAAAACCACTATTTCAATAAATTTTGTCTTATCATGACGGTTCTGTAGTGCAAATTGCCAAATTCATTGATTGAAATTGAATTTAGATCTATATTTTCCAATTAAAACCATTAATGTCAAACACCTAAAGTGTGGCTTAGTTTGTTACAAGTAGAACAGAAGAAACAAACTGTGAGTGAATAGCATGTGGTTCGAGTCGCACCTGGAACCAATGCAATTGTATATAGAACGACTGGCCACAAAGGTATGTCAATCTCCCGGGGGGGTACTTCGCGGACTTTAGCATAGGGGTGTGCCACGGCGATTCTGAAAACCAGAACCATTTTAATCTGGAAACTGAGCCAAAACCACAAACCATTTTAATCCTTCACTAAAATGTTTTGCAAACCAATTTAATCTTCATGGTTTTTAAACCATTTTAATCCTCTTTTGAAGCCGATTCTAACGGTACCAAACATGTTGGGGTTGCGAAAACCAGAACCAAATTAATCAGAATTGTCAAAAAACCAAAACCATTTTAATCCAAGAAGGCCAAAAAACCATTACCATCCAGCGGCGCCTCTATATACACCCTTATAGAGTGAGTACCCCCCCCCCCCCCGGGATCAATCTGGACACCATGAAAAACGGATTGACGGATTTAGCGATAGATTTATTAAAATATCGATTGATTAATTGATTGGCAGACAGACTGACTACCAAGTTGATTGTAGGCAAATGATTGACATTGATTCTTTCAGTGATTATTTTGAAGAAAATTATTTCGTAGATAGACAAATAGATGGAATGATAGATAGATTGATCCATAGATTGGTAGACCAATGGATATATAGATAGATCCAAAAATAGATAGATTCAAAAATACAAGAATACGTAGATGCCTAATAAGTGCACAATCAGCAATGGGCCAATGGCAAACAGTTAATTTAAAGTATGGTTGATTGACTCAAGACTAAATTAACCGGTTCTGAAACAGACACACATGATATAGGCCCGTAGTCTGTACAGGCACTTCTAGACAGATGGCACAATACGTCCACTAGCCCCTGTATATTCACTCCTATTGTTTGATGGAAGAGAGAGCTCCTACCCTATTGCCACTGTCACACCCCAGCCTTCAATGCCTCGCCTCTCTCCCTCTATGCATCTAGTAGTACAATCAGGTGCTCATGGCTGCTGAGGCGCCACTAACTTTAACGCCCCCACACTTTCTTGAGGGAACACACAGTCTGTGCCATGCCTTACTGCAGTGAATTGATGCTGCTGTAAGCTATGTTGGACTCCTTATAAATCTCCATAAAAGGATTATACGTCTTAGTACCACTGGATTCCCTAAGCACCCCTAGTGACAAGGTTAGTCATTTTTTTAATCAGTTTTCTCTTCATGTATATCTTAGATTTTTGAAGTTATGGAAATGTTCTTTCACAGCTGATTGGAGCACCTCTAACTAGGTCAAGCTGCAGTGACTTGTACTCGTCTGACCTAGTAAAGGCAGGGTCTTAAATCTACCTGTCTGCACTTTTAAAAGTTGTTTTTGTGCAGTTATTGATCCTTTTTCAAATGATGTTTTATGCTGTATGGAGAGTGTGCATTGTACATAGTATCTTTAGCTTGTTCTATAAAGGTTACACGATAAATGCAAAACCGGTTAAATTTAAAGTTTATGATGTTTTAACAGATGAAGAAACATAAAACTCATTTACTGTTATGCTCATTTAATTTTCATATGAGGATTATGATATTTCATATTTTATATGTGTAGTAACATTTTATATGTGTAGTAACGTCATATTATGCAACAATTTTAAGGTTCAAGAGTATTTTCGTAACAATTTACGGTCTTTCACTTTGATAAAGAAAAAATGAGGACCAGCTCACTGTGAAAAATGCAATTCGTGATGCATGATAGCTGATGAAGTGTCATCTTTTCTGCTTTCAACACGGAAGATGTAGAGGCTGTTTGAATAGTCATGATCAAGAGAAGGCCATTTGACTTGTCATAACTTATTTTGGATTGAAAATCAGATGCATAATCCTTTCGTTTGGCTGTCACCAACAAGAGGGATCAGTCTCCTTAAACCAAATTAACATTGAGAGTATTGGGTATGACCATGACAAATCATCAGTATGATGACACACGAAGTGCCATTTTCACAGTGCAACAGTACAGTACACTCTTTTTGGTATCAAAGTGACATGCTGTAATAAATGAGCTATGTACTGCAGGATAATTTGATAGTCACCCAAAATAAGTACGATTGTTTATTTGGCTAATTAGCCGACTAATTGCAGCTCCTGTTACCACAACATCATCTGATCACTGTCACAACTAAGTCACTAATGACTGACAAAGTATATATAGCTACATTAAGGAAACCACATAGATTGTCAGCTTACAGCCAGGAAATTTTATATGCAAAAAGAGTGGACTGCTGCACTGTGAAAATGGCAGTTTGTGTGTCATCAATCATGCTGATGATTTGTCATGATCATACCCAATACTTTCAATGTTAATTTGATTTAAGGAGACTAATCCCGCTCTTTGGTGACAGACAAACGAAAGGATTATGCATCTGATTTTACTCTAAAATCAGTTATGACAAATCAAATGGCCTTCTCTTGATCATGACTAATCAAACAGCCTCTATGTTTCCTATGTTGAATGCAGAGAAGATGATACTTCATTCGCTATCATGAGTCACGAAGTGCCATTGTCACAGAACAACAGTCTTGACACTCTTTTTGCATATCACATTTCCTGGCTGTAATGATATCATAGATGTCAGACAAATATGGTATTTGCATGCTGTGTTGCCACCAAAACAGTGTTACTGGTGTGATTTTTAGTAGGCCTATAGGAGGTTCACACCTACGAACCTGAAATTGCATGCTATATGGGCACTATAGTACGACTTTCAGTAGTGGGCCTTAAGTTTCACACCTGAGGATAGCGTCACATTGTCTGAGGATTGCCAACATCAAATGATGTAAAGCAAATCCGTACTTACATGAAGCTTGGCCTATTCTTTTCAATTATATCTTAAACCAGAATCTGCGTTGTTTCAAAATTAATGCTTGCACAACAGATTAAAGTTTAGGTAATTTTGCAATAACCCACAAGCAGAAGGTATAATATGATAGCAATCCTGTATAATACAACCACATCCACATGACAGGCGTCAATCTCCTTTAGCATTTTTAATATTTTCTCTCCCTTGAATCAGTGGCGTAGCTACAGGGGGGGGCAGGGGGGCGGTCGCCCCCCCTGGCTCCATCCTGACCAGGAAAGAAATTATTACATTGTCATCAAACGTTGCATTTTGCCGATGGCGCGCCTCTGCCGCGACAGTGACAATAGCTCCCCTGACAAAAATGTTCCATTTCCATCACTGACTTGAATATTTTGCCCCCCCCCCTGGAAAATTCCCTAGCTACGCCACTGCTGAATGTATTAAGTATTTAAGCCTTTATTTGAAATGGAGGAAAATGTGCAGCCAAAATCTCCTACAACGTATTGTTTGGCCTCTTAATTGGATTAAAAGACATGTCAGATAAACTGTGACATGCTTTTACCCAATGAAGGGCAATAAGTGCGTTTGTCATACTCCATTTAAAGTCTTGAATTACTGAAAACTACGCATATTTTTAATGCTCTTTTCTGCGATGTTCCAAAGCCTTGCACCTCACCAAGAAATTAGGGGATAGTTCTATCTGGGGTCACTGAAGGAAACAGTTGCACGGTCATCTCTGAACGAATGGGTCATGTGCAAGATTCCAAGTGTTTTAGGAGGTACCTTCACTATAAATACAAGGGGGAGGGTTGGCGTATGGTAGAGTGCTGGGCTGCCAATCAGCTATTTCAAGGGTTCGAATCCAGCTCTTGCAAGGTTACATTGGCCTATGCCTGATGGCAGTTTTAATCGTCCTTCACCTCATTGGCATGTCCTCTTTCTGTCTCATTAGCTTGTACCGTGTGCATAAATACAGGAAATATCTATATAATCCAATCATCCATCCATCCCATCAATATAATACAAGCAGGGCATTTCTGCCTTGAAAGTGGTTTTTATCTAAATTGGCAGCATAAAAATGTCCACACGTCTCATCTAAGTCTGGGGAAACCTAATTTTTGTTGTGAGGCCTGCATTACAGTAATTTAGCACACATGTCAGTGAATATAATTGCTTACTGTTGAAGTCTGTTTAAAGCCAAACCATACTATTGACCATTTTGACAACCATCAGAAATCATTATGGGATATTTGCTAGGTAAATGAAGCTTCATCTCAAAATTCAAGCTCCTGTCGAAGCAAATTAAATTCAAAGCACAAACTTCCACACAAATTGGACTGGCTAGATAGCTCTCCTGTGTGTTTCCTTGGTAAACAAATTAATCCATAAGCTCTTGTAGCTTTGATGGAAGTTTGATCAGGACTTTCAATAGATCTCTATTACTTAGATGAAGAGAAGTGAGATTATATAGAGCTCTCTGATGTCCATTCTTTCTGTCTTGAATAGTCCTTTGTTTGATAGGCTGCTGCTTACTTACTTGCTTGCTTCCCTGAAGTATAAAATTGATTGATGTGCTTTCAAGAGCTATATTTCAGCTGGATGTTCTGGTGAGCCAATGAATCAAAGCCATTACATTGGTGACTCAATCAGTGGCATTGATGGGAAAGTAAAGATCCCACACATTGGGTAAGGTGAAATATTATCTTTAGACCAACTTTTTCTCTATGATTTTTATCTATGGGCATGCAAGAGAATAGCTTAAATGGAGATAAGTATCGCTTTCATAATAATAACTTCAGAAAGCAAATTTCATGTAATACTAATTAATTTTTAGTCTCATTTCATATTTTTTCCAATGATGAGTAAGCCACCAATCTTTTTCAACAAGGGGATTAGGGTGCATCAGTTGCCCCAACATCAACCGATCCAGCTGTACCTCGGTCCATAGTTGTGTTTTATCACAAAAAATAAGATACTAAAATTTCAGCTTGATCGATGAATATTTAGGGGTGCCTCCAGAAGCATAGTTCCTGTGAATTTTTCAGTAAAAGTTACGTTTCCGTAGGATCGCGGTTTGCGATAACATGAGCAATATATGAGATAGAAAAAAACTAATGACATTTTTGGATTCTCCAGAAAATTTCCTTCAAATGAATACCTGGAAGTTATGCTTCTGTCAACATTATGGCGATCATGAACTGCAAGATATGCTTTTACTTTGATTATTATGTATGACGTCACTGTTGTACATAAGTTTCTGTTTATATGACTGCATGGTACTGAGTCTTTGCTTTACCCTTCATATTAATTATGTTTCATAAATTTGAGCAATAATTTACTCAGTATTCCATTTTATCTCTCGGAGCTATTTCAATTATTCATGATGATGTGATCTTGATAAACATTTTATATGACTATGAAAAAAAAACAAGCTTGCTATGTGTTGAGTCCCACTTTTTTTTATCCTTATGAAGACTAGCCCTAATACCTTTTGTTCAAAAAGAGGTGGGTCCATGTCACCATACCTTTTTTGAAACACCACATAGTGAAAATGTTAAATAATTATTACATTTATTCAATAGCTTCTGTTCTTGTCATGGAATTGTGAGTACACATTAATTCTATGATATAGATCCTCCTTAGACCTTGTCATATATGTACAGATTATGTACATTGACAGTCTCGCTGAACATAATCCCTGCTATACTCCAAAAATTTAGGTTTTCCTGAAAATATAGAATGTTTCAATGTTCAGACATTATTTATTTTTCACTAATTTGCAAAATTATGCACAATTGTACAACATACATGGACCCATCTTCTTGGCAGTATAATTTCGGGCAAGTTTTTTTTTGTAATCCGAGGGCTGAAATGATCTATTATAGCATGTTAAGAAGTCATCTTGACCTCTAGGTGATTCATTATCATCATAGGTGAACTCAGCATCCTCAGGAACCCCTACTTGATCAGTTTCAGTGGCATTAACTGATTTAAGGTAGGAAAATGGCAACTTTTTATGCTCGAAAACAGGCAATTTTGGGTATTCGAGGGCTGAATTGACCAGTAATAGCATGTCATGACATCATCTTGACCTCTGGGTGATTCATTATCATTATGGGTGAACTCGGCACCCTCAAAAACACCTCATTGACCAGTTTCAGTGGCACTGACTGATTTCAGGCAGGAAAATAGCCACTTTTTATGCTTGAAAATAGTCATTTTTTGGTCCCTCAAAGGGCCCTCCAAAGATGGGGGGGGGGGGTGTCTAAATCTTAATGGATTTGGCTGAAATTTGGTGTAGGAACTTTGTACACATAGGGGCAAAACTGGGCCCAAGAAGAGCTTGATCCGAAAAACTTTCCAAAAAAGGGGACACCTATCAGTGAAGTCGTATAAAATATTCCAATTAAAAACAAATCCTGCAGTATGGCATCAACATTGTTTCAAAGGAAGTGTGGCTTCCAGGAATTCATTTTGAAGGTAATTTTCTGCAGATTCCAAATATGTTATTATTTTTCTTCTATTTTTTATATTAGTCAAGATATCACAAACCGCGATTCTACGGAAACATAACTTTTCTTGAAAATGTCTTAGGAAACGTGCTTCCGGAGGCACCCCCAAATATTAATTGATCAAGCTGTTTTTTTATTATGTTCATCTGGCTACCTAAACACAACTTCATGCCAAGGTACAGCTATCTAGTTCTATTTTTTAGTTTTTATGGGGCGGCTGATGCACCCTAAAGGGGATGTTTAGCTATTCTCATTTTTCCTTTGTTAATTTTGTGTCTAGTACCCCAAATATGTAAGTGAAATTGGATGCAAGAAATGGCAAAAAAGAAAAGGTAAAGTGGGAAAATTTAGATTAATTTCATGCACAAAATAACTGAATTATGATCTGTATCATACTGCCTGGTTTATAACAAGTACCATTATCTTCGTATACAGTATTTAGCACAAGTGATCATAAAGTTCATACTGCACTCGGTTCAGCCTGCTGGGAATTCAATTTGCATTTAACAGCATGCTGATTTGAATACTGATTAATGAGTGTTTCCTATTGAATTTGGCTGGCCCACATGTTGACCTAGATGGACTGACCTGGAGAGAGGAGAGTTGAGAGAACACCTTCCTATTATATTTATTTATACCAGAAGTGACACTGATTCAAATTCAATGGACATGCCAGTAGATTTATATGTTGAAGTAAACAAATATCAATTCAGCCACGTAACAACCTTTTAAAATTGGCTTAGTTATACTTTTCCACACTCTGATCAGGATCTAACTGACCAAAGTACCAAAATAGGCTTACATGTCAGAACCCCAAGAATCTGTGTCTATATGCCACTTAGGTAAATATCTTTATCCCATGTCTAGTTGCATTTCTTCCCTGACACTGTTCAATTTCCTTGGGTAATAGGGTAAGGTGGGGCAAATCCGCCCCCTTGAGGAGAAAAAGTTCCCTCATGGACTTAGATATAGTTTATAATAAACGTTTTTCGTGCAGATTAGTGCTACTAGATCTAGAGATTACTGAAACACAAAGATTGTCTTGTAACATCTGTCTACTAGTGGACTGCTCTTGCATTGCCACAGATCAGAACATATGCTGTCTTGTGTTGCCACCTAGTGATTAGTGTGCTCTTCCGCAAGCTCCTGCGAGCGTCCACATCATTTCGATCAGAGGAACACGCACAATTTTGTCTGGAAGACACCAGGGCTGTTTCTGAGTGTGCTGATGGCCTTGTCTACTTCCTTAGAGAATGTGATTGCCCAGTCTGACTCTGGTATACATCAATGTTGAATAGAAATTTTGTGAATGTGCAATGAAATTGGAACTATTTCTTTGGACAGCAATGATGTAGCATACAAAATCAACTTTTGTGCAAGGTGGCAGCAGCATGCAGTTCTCATTTTCACCAGACTGCTGTAACATAGTTTTGTTTTGACCACAACTGGGAAGGAAGCCAAGCAACTGACCACCAGGCAATTTCAATATGCAACTGAAACTTTAAAACTGAGGTGTTTTGCAGTAAAATTTTATTTGAAAAAATTACTTATAGTATGAATTGCAACGTTTTTCCACTACTTTACATGTACAAGATATTTTACCAATCAAGATAATGCAAACGGCAAGTCATATTTTTGTAGTGGTCGGGGCAATTCCGACCCTTGTCAATGAGGCAAATCCGCCCCCTCTTATTTTCATGCTAAAAACATATAAACGCGAGATATGGTTTATAAGTCACTCTGTTTTGCCATTTAGAAACCATTGATAGTGATTATGAGTTGAATTAAGATGACGCTAAGAATTTTGCCATGTTTTATTGTATGTTGAATGTGTCATATGCAAACTTTTTCTGATGTCACAAATAAATTGATGAAACAATCCTTGCAGATTGGTAAATATACCATAGAGAATCAGTGCTTAATTGAAGAATAGAACTTAATTAAGAAGCCTATTTTTTCTTGTCATTTGTCACCCAACTTCAATTGGGGCGGATTTGCCCCACACTTTTGGAGGAGTGTATAATTTCTTTCTGCAGTTCTGCAGTTCTGCAGAAAAAAACTGCAGAATTCTGCAGTTTCCAAAAAAAGTGCAGAATTCTGCAGTTTCCAAAAAAAGTGCAGAATTCTGCAGTTCTGCAAAAAAAGTGCAGAATTCTGCAGTTTCCAAAGAAATTGCAGAATTCTGCAAAAGAAGTGCAGAATTCTTCAATTTCCAAAAAAAAGTGCAGAATTCTGCAGTTTTCAAAAAAAGCGCAGAATTCTGCAGTTCTGCAAAAAAAATTTCAGAATTCTGCAGTTCTGCAAAAAAGTGCAGAATTCTGCAGTTTCAAAAAAAAGTGCAGAATTCTGCAGTTTCAGAAAAAAATATGCAAGAAACTGCAGAATTCTTCAGTTCTCAAGCTCCCTGCATGATTTCTGAACCTCTGTTACTTCCTGTAGTTTATTGCAATGCATCTTCATAGTTCAGACCTCATTGACATGGGGCTTGCCGCTACCAAGGAAACATTGGTTTGGGGGGGGGGGTTGTTGTTTGGGGGATCAGGGTTTTTGGTAGTCCTCTGTCACTGCAGCATTTCTGAAAAGTTTCTGCAGCAAAATCTGTAATTCTGTGGGAGACATGCAGCCTGGTAGGTTTTATGCAGTTCTGTCGGAAGCTGAAGAATTCTGCAGTTGCAAAATAAAAAAGTGCAGAATTCTGCAGTTTCCAAAAAAAGTGCAGAATTCTGCAGTTCTGCAAAAAAGTGCAGAATTCTGCAGTTCTGCAAAAAATTGCAGAATTCTGCAGTTTCCAAAAAAACTGCAGAATTCTGCAGGTCTGGAAAAAAAAGTGCAGAATTCTGCAATTCTGCAAAAAAATGCAGAATACTGCAGTTCTGCAAAAAAAGTGCAGAATTCTGCAGTTTTCAAAAAAAGTGCAGAATTCTGCAGTTCAAAAAAAATATGCAAGAAGCTGCAGAATTCTTCAGTTCTCCAGCTCCCTGGCAGTCCCTGCATGATTTCTGAACCTCTGTTTCTTCCCCACCTTATTGAAATGCATCTGCAAAGTTCAGACCTCATTGACTTGGGTCTTGCAACTATAAAGGAAATGTTGGTTTTGGGCCGGTTTGGGATTGGTGGGGGTTTTGGTAAACCCTCTTGCCTGGTTACCTCAGGGGTGAGCCCCTGTAGTGGGATACCGGTATCCCACTAGTACGTACCATTCGGTTCCCCCCCCCCCCAAGGGAGCAGTTCTTTTTTCAAAATAAGGACAGCTGGATACCCTGTACCAGTTATACCATGGATGGAGGCAGTATATCCCTGGTATAGTCACCCAAGATCCAGTATATCCCGAGACCTATTTTGATACAGCAGGTTGTAAAATGATATAGGCCTATTACAAGCTGCTGCTTCAAAATAAACTGCCTTGGACATTTTGCCACTCTACTCGGTCAATTATCAACCAAATTTCACTTTGAAAAAAGTTGCGGGTACCTGGCAACCAGGTCTATTCACTGAAGTTGACAGTGTTTGTCCGTCGTTGTTTCTTTTTCCGTACGACACGTTTTTTCGGGCGATCGGTCAGCTCGCAAAAATGTCATTTTACAAAGTGCTGCTTCAAAATAAACTGCTATGGACGTTTTGCCACTCTGCTCGGTCAATTCTCAACCAAATTTCGCTCTGAAAAAAGTGGTGGGTACCCTGCAACCAGGTCTATTTACTACAGTTGTTAGTTTTTGTCCGTCGTTGTTTCTTTTTGCCGTACGGCACTTTTTTCAGCAATCGGTCAGCTCGCAAAATACATTACAACTGCAGAATTTATTGCAGAATTGCAGAATTCTGCAGGTTTATTTGAAACTGCAGAATATGCAGCTTCCTACCTGCAGAAGTGCATAAAAACTCCCAGGCTGCAGAATTCCTACAGAACTACAGATTCTGCTGCAGAAACTTTTCAGAAAGGCTGTAGGGACAGACGAGCATCAAAACCCCATACCTCCCACCCGACCCCCGAACCGCTACTCCTCCCCCCCCCAACCAACGTTTCCTGGGTAGTGGCAAGACCCTTGTCAAAGAGGTCTGAACTTAGCAGATGCATTGCAATTGATAAGCTGGATTAAATACCAGAGGTTCACAAATACTGCATGGAGCTGCAGAACTGCAGAATTTATTGCAGAATTGCAGAATTCTGCAGTTTCCTTCCAAACTGCAGAATTTATTGCAGAATTGCAGAATTCTGCAGTTTCCTTCCAAACTGCAGAATTTATTGCAGAATTGCAGAATTCACTCCCAAACTGCAGAATTTATTGCAGAATATGCAGGTGCAGGATGAAATTTAAGTGTACTGCACTTTTGGGGCAAAACCGACCCCTAAAGCATGTAATTTTCCATATATGTTCAGATGTATACATTCTTTGATTTTCTGAAGTAAAATTTATGTTTTTCAAGAAGGTGAGGGACTGAGCATTAGTGAGCAATGAATGTATGTGAAAAGGGGGGTGGATTTCCCCCACCTTACCCTATTATGTGAGCCAGTAAAAAATGGGGGAAGATATAGACAAAATGAGGAAGGATAGGACATAAGAGGGTGATATGGAAAAAATCATTGTTCAAGTGGAGAGGGAAATATGACATTCAACAAATTAACAGTGCAACAGTAATGTAAACATAGTCAAATTGTTGATATTTAGCAATTGTTGATAGTTATAGGGGCTGTCACAAAAATCAATAATGCTCTGATTTGACTGTTTTCAAGTTTAAAGATTATAAATATACAAGAATTAAATTTAAATTATTAAGTTAACAGAAACATGGGATAAATAGGTTATGACATGGCTTGGACTGTATTTCCAAATATTTTCACCCTGAACCCTGTATATACAGGGTCTCGGGTGAAAATATCAAGGAAATACAGTCCAACCCATGTAATAACCTATAAATATGCCAATATGAACATGTATGATCTGTGGAAGCTAAATGTACTTAAAAATTATGCACTAGTTAGTTAGCCATCTCACCCAAAAATAGAATTTACTCCAATACCGTTTTACTGTAATTATTGACTTCACCAAGGAAGTAAGGCCTTTAAACTATAAGTTGCCAGTAAGTTGGTAAAATAAGCTACTTTATAATTATATTGAAAAGCATCTCTCCTATATTAAATACCATTCAACAGGATAAACGGTACCATAATGAACGATGATATATGACCCGTAGATGATTGTGAAGCTGTTGGGTCTAATTATGACTGACATGCAATAATATGTTATGCATCATGCCTAAAAATAAATAACAGTCTATACCATTGTATTCTTCAATTAGCAGGCTCATCATGTTTTTCTCAATTTTCTGTACAGAAACAAAACCTGCTCATCTGGTAATTTTCGGATATGATGTTTCTATGAGTGGCAATGATATGAGCATTGAATGGCTGTCAAGCTCTTGTTCCTAATTATGCTTGTCACTTTGCATCAGTCACATAACCTATTGGCTGTGTCTCTTACAAACACATTATGTCAAACAATGTGATATTAGCACATGTATTCATATTGACAAAATGTTACAGCATAAGTCAGAAGCATGGACTTGGAAGTGCTGATTATGTCATGCTTTTATACAACTCAGAACAGTAAATATGATGTAGGGGAGAGCGTGGCACAGTGAGACAGCAGGCACAGTGAGACAAAGGCCATAGCGTCTACCTGGTACTGTTTACAGATTAACCCTCTTTTGTATAGTAAAAAAATTAAGTAAGTGAGAGACTGTCCTATATCCTGAATGCCTACACAGCATATCATATGTGGAATTTCAATATTTTGGTTTTTAGCCAGTAAAAGTAAATAATTTTGGCAAATGAGTTTTTGTTATAATTCCTAAGAAAAATGGTATAATGCAAATCAATTGCAAGGGATTCAAACCTTGGTTACTTGTCTTAGTTTAGTGAGATGACCAACCACAGAGCAGGCATCCGGTCCGCATGATTAAAAAATTTCATAAACAGGGCTACGCGGGGCACAGTGAGACAGTTTGAGGCGGGGCACAGTGAGACATCACAAAATACACTCAAAATGACCTGAATGTAATGCATGGCTAACAATTCACTATTAAAAAAAAAAGCCTGCTATAAACTACTGATTTTAGTGAGTAATATCCACAGGGCATCAAAAAGAATTTAGATTAGGATGTAACTGGTGCGGCAGGTTAAATAAGTCGTGCAAGTGTCCCATGTGTTGAAGTTTCAAAACATGCTCAAAAAAGGACCTAAAAAAATCACCTAGTCAGCTGATTTTGTTAGAGTACAGTACTTTCTGTAGCGGAGTTCCCCCGTGGCCTAATTGATAAGTGCGCTTGTCAACTGGCTTTGAGGGTGTGGGTTCAAATCTCACCCCGGGAACTCACTTTAGTCCGAGCCCATGGGACATTAAATGGAGGCGGGTTGTATCCAGTATTCTATGCTGGGGCAACTGAAAGACCCTGGGCATCCCTGAATTAATAGGGTATGTGCCAGACTCACTGTCTTCTCATCTCATCATCATACGGCGATCGCCTGCCTCGATATAGCCCACTAAGGTGCTGCAGAGGCGTAAAACACAAACAAACAAACAAACAAACTTTCTGTAGCAACAATTGATAGAACAATTCTGCAGGTCCTGATGATTGGCGGTTTGGCAGCAGATGCTCTATCTCACTGTGCCCCGCCTGCTGTTTCACTGTGCCCCGCCCACGGGGCACAGTGAGACACTTAACAAGCACGGACATACTCAAAATTTCTCCAAACCTGTAAAAGGTAGGAACCTGAAACTACTTGACAATATACCCAACGTCATTATCTATAATGTGGACCTGATCTCATTTAATTCATTACTGCCAACATTTTGGAAGACTTGAAAATAAAAAAAGTGTCTCACTGTGCCCCGCTCTCCCCTACATGTGCTCAACCACTTCTGAATCCATGCATATGACTTCATCTGTGGACAAAATTAATCTTACTCTTGTTGTAATTCTTAATATACCAATCGTAGAACAGGACCTATGTTTTCCTGAATTGTGTGCCAAAGCTTTAATTCAGTAATCACTGAGTACAATAACAAATATCACATGTCATGTGACTGGTGTTGCTTTTTTAAGATAACTCTTGCAAGCCTTGCAAGTTGCACCTATCTCATGTCACATCTTTACTACAGCACTAACCCAACCAACAAGTGTCTTGAGATGATGACTTCAGATTTTTTGGGTGAGAGATTCACTCACGCAATATTGACCAAAAAAAAATTCAGGAAAAGTTGTCTGTGATAATATAAAGGGGAAATGAGAGTGACTTTAAAATAGAACAAGGTGGCGATCCATGTTCCAAGACTTTTAGCATGCATGATGAACTAGTTTCCAGGAGATGCAGATGTGAAATTTTGAAAAAATGAAATGAAGTCTCACTTCATAAATTGTCTCACGAGCCCAAAACTTTTCAGTGTATCAGACTTCAATTCCAAGAGTAACCAAATTGTACAGTGGTTCAGGGTGGTCCCTTCTTGGTTAGAGCCCCTGTTATAAAATGACTTGCCTTATAATTTATGTGCCTGCCTTCATCTTGTACTAGGTAGTAATTTTAGTGAAGTGAACTTGCACTCAAAGGAGAGACTGCACCCTTGAGAGTTTCATGACCACACTAGAGGCAGGCTGATAAGTATTATACAGGGATCACTGCATAATCTAATCATAATAATAGTCATAGCAGAAATCTCATCTCACTCATAAGGCTTTTTTCTCTCAACCCATAACACCTTCAATTACACTCCTAAGCCTGTCAATTCATCTGAAGTTCCCGATAGGCCAACTTTTATCTTTCAACATTCATTATTTCCATAGTTACCTACATTTATATTGGAAATTTGGCCAAAAAACACCTTTTCCAGATAAATATATCCCACCTGTATATTCATCTGCCACAACAAGCGCTGTAATGTTTTTAATGTTAAAGGCCATTGAATTCCGCGTCTTGTCATATGCAGACTGACTTTCTATGCCCAATACCACTACCCCATTACCAGATATTCCTATTGGCAGTTTGACAAAAAACACATTTTCCACATCAAAATCTTGATGCTATACATTTCTCTGCCACATCAACGCCAGTAATGCATATCATACTGCAGGCCACTCAATTCCGCATCTTTTCCCACACTGTTTCAACTTCTATGTCCAATATAACTACCCAGCTCCCCGAAATTCACTTGCATCGCATTTTTGAAAAGCACGAAACCCTAACGGGCCGCCAGCTAGTATATAATACAGTACAAGAAATATTCCTCTAAAAATCGTCTACAACCTTTCAGTTTTTATGATGTGTTTTTCAACCAGGCCTACCTTACTTTTTCTCCTTTGAGTTGAAAGTATACATTATTACAGATTTCATATAGGTGTGCCATGTTCTTTTCAACTGCCACAGTGCTCTTGTGATGTTAGTATCAGCATAATGATTTCACAGTTGGTATATTCGCAGTTTCAGCTGTGTCACTTGGAACCAATACTGATCACACCATTACAAATCCACAATAGGCTGTTAGATTGTTGCTCAACATTGATTATTCAGTTTGATGTTTTGAATAAATCCAAAAGTTACAATATCCCGCTATATATAATGCATGGATTTTGCTTATAACTGCTATCAGTTTTAGCATTTTACAACAAAACAAATTCATTCACTCTCACACTCATTTTTTGGTCTGAGAGGTTATCGTGTGCTGCTCTGTCTTGGAAAAAATAATATACTCAGGAACCATTCAGAACTTAAGACGTAGGGGGGGATTTCCTTCGGGGCGTCCTTATCACTGATTTCCAATAATGTTTATTTGATGATAAAATTCTTAGCCCCCTTGTCTGGCCTTTTCCCAAATTTTTGGGGAGCAACTACCCCCCCCCCCATTTTTCGTCCTCTGGTATGCCCATACAACACTGCAACATTCACTTCCAAAAAATCTCCCCATCATCCCCATTCCAGTCATCAATTCTGAACAGTTTCTTTGGCACAGATCTCACCTAAAAGCATGGTGCAACAGCGTGGCAGCACTGTACATGTTGTACATGACTTCCTGTTTGATCAAAACATTGGCTTGGAGAAAGCACATGTGTTTCAAAAAGTCAATTCATATAAAATCAAATTGCTGTCAGCTGTAGAAAACACATACAACTGGTGTATTTAGTCACTGTGGACAAAGCCTATGTAAAGTGCAACCTTGAAACATCTTTGATATTTGATTAACAGCCTTCAAAGTTTCAATGTGAGTTGGCAAAAAATTCTGTGTTGACATGGCCATAGGAGAATTTATATCTTACCTTTTCTATGAATCTGTATCCTATGATTTGTCCCATTAGCAATTCCAAATATATGTATCCCATGCAATATAAATATAGTCCATGAACAATTCCATGTGGATAAATGGATGCACAAATGCTCAAATCAGAAGTTCTTTGGCTCTGTGAGCCTCTAACACATTTTCTTACACTCTGACAATGTTTAAAGGGGCCCTGTCACAAAATAGCAAGCTGGATTATCTTGTTTAGCATTGTTTGGCATTGACTGTTTGTTGTAATCACCTGTTGCGAACCTCAGTTCAGTGGAGTGCAACAATGTCTCTTTGAATTCCATATGTGTGGTTGTGGGACCATGCTAAAAGGCTGAAAAGCCACAAGGTGCTGCCCTCAATGAGAAATTTCACAACAGGACACCATGAATGTCCAATTGTCCATGATGGATCAAGCAAGTGGCTCAAACATATCAATTTCACCTGCTCCAACTGAATCAAACAACCATACCAATGAATGCAGATTAATCAATTGTTATTCACACTTAGACAGCCCATAAGCCTGAATTGTTGGTAGCAGTTGGAATCAACACTCAAGCTTGGAGTGCCAATAGTGATGTCAGTATTGCAATACTGACATCATCTGTGCATATATTCACATGGAACATGGCACACTTATACGAGATCTGTAATAAAGATCATAAACTGGGTATGCCAGAAAGGTAACTGATATCAACTAACATTACGAAAGATCCCAGAAAAACAAGAAGAAACCAGGACAACTGGCAAACATTGCAACAGCTCTTCCTTCAGGAACTTCAACAAATCTCTATTACCCACTGGCAGACATCAATAGACTTTGCCCTCGGTGTGAGACTGGCAATTGGTCGATTTAAGAACTATTCAAGATTTGGACTTCAGAGAAAATTGGTAGGAAAGAAAAAAGACACTGCTACTGGTCCTATACAGTACAAGACTATAAACATTGTATAGTTCATTGATATGAAATAAAAGGTACTGATAATTAGTCCCACCACATGATTAGTGTTTTTATTTGCATTATTCTTTCTGATACATATATGTGCTTTATACATTTTTAGATTTCTTTATATAGCAGTGCTAGAACTCTGCTGTCTGATCCTGAGCTTGGCAAGTTGGCAGGTTGAGATTTAGAGAGATAAGCCTGAGTGTCATTCATTTGAAAAACACTGACAGTCAAGAATCCAACAAGGTCTGTAGCAGTTTCCTTCTCATGTGGCAGGTGTTAATTGTCCACATGACACATTTGGGGAGACATAACAACTTGAGAACCTGCAGTAATAGTCAGCAAATGTGTTTGTGTTCTATATATCCTTATTTCAAACCTATTGTGATAGAAGATGTATGGATGACTGATTAGGGCTTTAGTTCCTGTGTTCATCCACTTGATAGGCTAATTAGTTGAAGAGGACTACACAAGAATGGGGTTAAGGTTGATTGAAACTTCATTCCAAGGAAGCAAATTCAGTTCTTTTTCTTACGACACATCAATTACATCATTTGAATATCATTTTCTAGGTATATCTGCAACTGTATTCAGCATCTGGTTTATGCATTTTACCCACTTAGCAAATGTTCTTCAAAGCTTCAGCCAGTAAGCAGTATGCAAAAAGACAAAAATGTCACATGACTCCTTTGCCATTGAAGGAAGTTGTTTTTGATAGCTTCTGCATGTTCTACCTGTCTCAGGTCATGTGACGACTTTGTGGCAGCATTTATGGAACATGTGCCTTAAAGTGACGTATGAGTTTCTTTCTGATGAGGGATTAACTCACGCAATGTAGACAAAGAAATGGTTAATGCGAAGTTTTATTAGTGCTGTAAGAGAAAATTAGAATGCAATTCACCGTAAAAATCAACGACGAGTCATGCGATTGCTCGACTTGTAGCTGCAAGTAGCCCTTTTACCATGTAAATAAATGAGTTTTCAAATTCTGCTTGTGCAGGTGTTCAAGAGGGTTTTAATATCACTCCCTTTAGAAAGAATCTCCTGAGCTCAAAAGTTTTTGTAATTTCTTCAGTTAGTTAATTTAATCACTGCAACACACATTTAAAGTGTCAAAAACCGCTTGCAAAAGCTGTCTTACAAACCAGCACATTTCGGTTATAAGGTGGTATTTCTATTTAGACCAATAGTTATTAATCATTTTTAAAAGGTTGTAGCTGGTACAGAAGTTTTGGAGGAGTCAAGACTGAAAATTGGTACAAAGACACATCATGCAAGATACAGTTGTGCTCGAAAGTTTCTGAACCCCCGGCACTTCTTACCTTATTTGTGTACATCTGTCTGAAAAACATAGGAATAGCTTTTAAATTGGTTTAATAATAAAACTGAAGACCATCTTTTGTATGAAAACATGTATTCATAACGAAAAATTATGATATGATTTTATGATGAAAGTCTCCAAAACAGTGTGTTGAAAAGTTTCTGAACCCTTCTGAAAGGTAGACATTCAAAAATGTGTATGGACCCCTTCTGTTGAAATAGATGCTTCAAAACACTTCTTATGGCTTTGGACTAACATTTGGCAGATTTTCTGTGGGATATTTGACCATTCTTCAAGAGAGCATTTTCTTAACCCTCGTAAGCTGGTGGGTCGTCTGATGTGGACTGCTTTGTCAAATCTGACCAAGGCATATCTAGTTGGCTCTGACTGGGAACTGGTCTATGCCATTCCAGAGCCCTGAATTTGACATATTTTAACCAATTTTTAGTGGATTTGCTTGAATACTTTGGGTAATTGTTCTGACAGAAGACCTACTTGCGGCCAAATTTCAGACTTTCGACAGCTTTACGTTTTCTAAGTGCACATCTTGATATTTCTCAGAATTATTTATGCTATTAACAACAGTTCATTCTCCTGTGCCATTTATAGCGACATAATCCCATACCATGATAAAGCCAACATTATCTTTCATAGTTGGGAGGATGTTATATACCTTGAAAGTGGCACCCTTATAGCAATTTGGACTGTGGCCAAAATGTTTGACTTTTAATCAGTCTGTCCACAGGACATGGTGTCAATAATCATAAAATTCATCAAGATGGTTTTCAGTGAAGTACAGTCAGGTTTCCTGGTGCTTTTTGGCCACAATCATAACGGCTATGTAGACCGTCCCAGAGGTGCTGCTTTCAAGAAACATAACATCCTCCCAACTATGAAAGATAATGGCAGCTCCATCAAGGTATCGAGTTGTTTTGCTCTAAATGGGACAGGGAAATGAACTATTACTGAAAGTATAATGAATTCTGTGAAATATCAAGATATGCACTGAGAAAACCTAAAGCTGTCACTTACAAGTCTGAAATTGGCCGCAAGTGGGTCATCCAGCAGAACAATTGCCCAAAGTATACAAGCAAACCAACTAAAAATTGGTTAAAATCCCTCAGATTTAGGGTTCTGGAATAGTCTGGACAGTTTCCCGATCAGAACCCAACAGATATGCCTTGGTCAGATTTGACAAAGTAGTTCAAGTCAGACGACCATCCAACTTACGAGTGTTAAGAAAATGCTCTCTTGAAGAATGGTAAAAAATCCCACAGAAAATCTGCCAATTGTTGGTCCATAGCCATAAGAAGTGATTGAAGCATCTATTTCAACAGAAGGGGTCCATACAAATTTTTGAATGTATACCTATCAGAAGGGTTCGGAAACTTATGAACACCCAGTTTTGGAGACTTTCATCATAAAATTATATATAAACCTAATTTTTCGTTATGAATATATGTTTACATACTAAAGATGGTCTTTAGTTTTATTATTAACCCTACTTAAAAAGCTATTCCTATATTTGTCAGACAGATGTACACAAATAAGGTAAGAAGTGCCGGGGGTTCAGAAACTTTCAAGCACAACTGTAGGCCTACAAGGAAAATAAATCGAATCTCAAACAATTGTAAAAAATTACAAGTGCTCTTCCTGGGAGGCATTAATTCGACAAAATTTGAGAGAACAGCTCCCAGTGACAAACATCGCATATACATTGTAATAATACATGAGTGGAAGATTGTCGATTCAAGAACAGTTCAGACAAGAAGCACTGCAACTGGCCCTATCACTAGGCACTGACTGTATACAGTAAAAGGCTGGAGTGGTTTTATTTGAAATACAATGTATTTGTATTTAAATTGTGTGAACTTAATTTTGTTTGTATGAACTTTAGAGTATGGAATACGTCTGAAACAACCAAAAGATGTCTATTCTTCATTGAATAAAAAAGGGAAAGTGGTTTTGCTTGAAGCCTTGAATTCTGTTAAATAGAACGAGTTAGGAGCTCCACACAAGAGTACTGATTGCCTGGGGATTGTTCAAGCTTTGAAGTCTCGAGAGGAATAGAAAACAGTTGTGACAGTTTGTATTGATTGTTTACTTTCTCAGAACAAGCTTAGTACAATAGACATTACTTTGCTTCAGAACAACAATGGACTCTTTTGCTGATTTTCTGGCAAAATTATGTTTTGAGCGACGTCTGAAAATCCTTGAATGGGTCCAGGTCTGCCAATTCAACACAAACCTTGGTTACTGTTGTAAAACTGGAAATTTGAATTTGCACATTTGTTATTGGTTGCTTGGATTCAAGTCCTTCATCGCAGGATTTCTCTCTGTCATTAGGGGTGGGAAACGCGCAGAAGAGAGTCAAGTATGCTCAAAAGCACTAGAACTGAACAGAGAATCAGTGGCAAAATACCTTTGCTCAGTATAATAAATGTGTTGGAAGATTCTAGAAGATCAGCAACAATAACTAACTTTGCCTATTTGTTTCCCTGCCTAATTACTTCAAAGTTGATGTATTAATAACCGGATTTGACTTTTGACAATAAATATAAAATTATACCTTCTGTGTTCGGATACCTGGTTATGTAGTCAAGATATTATTATCTATCATCGGATTCATTAAATCCATGATTATACCACCAAAGATTGTAGATTTGAGACCTGATACAATTTCCAAAAAGTGCAGCTCTGACATATGAAATGCTAGAGGAATGCATTCTACAGATGACAATAATTATTCTCAGACATAAATGAAACACGAAGATGACATAATGTCTTGAAAGGTCCATTGTATGTTGGTGAAATATGATTCAATGAGATTCTTCTGTTTGTTTCTTTTTCACAAAATACAATCATTATTTCCAACCTCTGTCTGACTTATCAATGCTATGACATATGTTTGTTGTGTAATTTCCTTTGACTTGTAATATGAAACCAGATGATGCATGCCCTCTGGCAAAACAAAAATAGGATATAAGATATCTTTTCTAAAAACTAAAAAACAATGGCAGAATATGAGCAGACCTCAGATGGTTTGTGGATGTATTCCGTTTGTGTTTTTATGCTGGTTAAGTCTAAATATTTCCACACATCAGGTAACAATGTCGATGTGGACTCCTCTGTGTGTATTATTTAATCCGTCATCGAAAGAAGAACAACTTGCCTTAGTTGGTTACACTATAATAATTCACATCTACATCTCCCTACAAACCATAAATATAAATTTATGTCGGCTTCTCCAGATCTAATGGAAAGCTGGATGACTGGACAAACATAATTGTCACACCACAAAAGCATATATATTTTTTGCCACCTTATGGATATATATTTTTTCCTTATGACAAAGTATTCTGTCAAGTAAATGTCACTTTTTTGCCATAAAATATCATTTTTGTGGCAATTAATTATGGTGGCCTTTATATTGGCAGACTGACCTGTGGCAAAACATAATATGAGAAACAAGAAGAGATTGGGACCTTTTCACTTCTCCCTGTATTTGAACTATAAATGTTATACAGGGTGGCCCCGAAAAAACTTTACTTTGTTTCTTTGGCACAGTTCTATGAATTTGTCTGTATTACTATCCAATCTTTTCTAATGTAGAAAGGATAGTTCTTGAAACATATTTCAACATTTTGTTCAACAAGGACGTAATATGCAATTTTGAGCTATGGTTCGCCAAAATAAAAACATAGGCTGCGCAGCAGCATACCCTCGGCTAATCAGCAGCTGAACAGGCCTTCATACATGTTATGCAAATGAGGCAGAATTTGCTGATTCGAGCACATAAGGCCCAATCCCAGTTAAATGGGCACATTCAAAAAAGGAAGAATATTTGAAGATTGTTGGCTGTCATTTCAAGTAGAATGATTTCACAATTTTAAAATTTGACAGTAATTTAGAAAACATATGTAGAAATACAGTCATATACAATATACATATAATGTGTGATAGCAACTGGGGATAAATTCCTTGTTAAATTCCCGAAAAACAGAAAAATAGCAGGTGATGGTCAATGAGGGGTTTCATATAAATCAATTGATGTGTCACCAATTTTGCAGGTATTAACTTTAGAAGAGCATGGAAATGTACCCAACAATAATGGCCTTCCTATAGAAAAAGTCAAAACTCCTTCTAAAATGGATAAATAAGCTTTTAAGGTCATGTAGAAAAGTCACAGAATTCTTGTAAATTACATTACCAAGATTCAGGGCCATTTTAATCATATTAATATTTGCAGATTCTAAAAATTAAGAACTTTGTCAACAAGTTTGAAAAGTATAGTTTTTGGTTCAATTTACGGTTTTGCAAAATATTGAGAACTCTATTCACAGGAGGCTAAAGAAGGTAGAAAAGTGATTTTGTCATTTTTCAATGTAAATTACGTTACCATGCCCTACAGGAAAGACCAATAAAGGTAGAAGGTCATGCATCATGAACCGGTCCATTTTGCGTCGCAGCTCAAATATATCTCTTTTTTCTATTTTCTGATATATCATCACAGCAGCATAGCACTATACAGTGTTTCAAACAGAACTTAATTATCTTGTATACTTATCGAGATATGGGCACTTTTGTGCCTCCGCCGCTCATTGAAATATGTAGACTAAAAGGAAGGTTTTTAAAGCTTTTCTCAAAATTGATGCTTTTTAGTTAAAACATCTGTAACTGTTCTACTACTTAACCAATTATAAAAGGGGATGTTGCAAAATGATTCTGACTAGTTCCTCTAATGATACATGTTGTCACTTTTTACATAAATCCTATTGATCGCGACGAAATCCTGACAGAAAAAACTGATATTTTTTCTGTTAAAATTCCTCTAAAATCCCACCTTCTACTTGTGTTTCCAAGTGAAATTCACCAAAGAATTAAGAAAATTTATATTCCCTGTAACTATAGACATGTTCTGGACATTGTTGTCCTTTTATGAACAAGCTCATCTTAAATGTAACAAAATTACAACATTGATCAAAGTGATTGGGAATTAGCATAAGAATTATGAATAGATAGATGGATATATTGATAGATATGTTAAGCACAGCCTTGTATGGCCTGTTGGGGCTACTCACAAGGTTACATTGATGAAATGAGAGAGAGTGCAGGAGTCCTCAACATGCTACATGTTTACCCGATATTAGGGATCTTTTCCTTGCCCAGCAGAGGCGATAATACAAGGATACCCCAAATGTAGCAACTAATCTGAATGACATCAAGCTTGGTTTTTGCTTTTTAAGGGTACATTGAAAATATTTGCGATCACAAACTACATCATTTTGCAATATGCTTTCTGTAGATTACTGCTAAGGTTGAGAATGACATCTGCTTGGCTTTCCCTGAGAAGCACTCAAACACCCCAAGTAAGACATCTAAAGCATAGCACATGAACTAAAATAACTATCTGAAAAAATAAACCATGATTGGGACAGTGCAGAGGGGCTGATTTCTTATCTTCACAATATTGCTACACCGACTCCGCTACACCGACTCCGGATCCACCCCTGATTCTGACTGACATGCTTCAACGTTCTGGGCAATAGCGTTTTAATGGTTAAATTGATTTTAAAAAGGACAACAGTTCTGTAAACTAGAGAATATTTCCTTTCTAATGATGTCAAATATATTGAAATAACTCAGATAGAAGTGGTAGAAAAGTTCTATTGAATATTTTGTTTTGAATTTTATTGCGACAAATCCACCATTTTAGCAGACCAGTTCATGACGCATGACAAGAAAGCAATTATTTTGCATTTCAGTTCGCCTTTAGTGTCTAAGATGATCTGACAAATTTTATGAATTTGTTATAATTATTTTTCCTCTGAGAAGGGAAAAACTGTGCAATGTGTGTACATTTGTTTCAAACTGTAAATGATGTTACCATTTCTGATTTTAACCTGTAAAATTTCATTGGAAAGTTGAAAAATAAAACTTTAGATTAGTGAAAGATATTCCAGAAACTGCTACTTTTGACAATATATGAGAGATATTCAGCAATATTTTTTATTTCTGTGATGGTCACTTTTTCACTTTTTTTAGACAGCAAGTTGCCCATTTAACTGGGATTAAGCCATAACTCGTACAGCTATGATTCTTACAGCAATAGAGAGATCTCTTCAAGAGCTTTAGAATGATAGTTGTTACATCTCTGAGAAAAGTGATGCACACTGATTGCCTGGACACTCTGACAACAAATATGCAGCAATGGAAGGATTCATCTGTGGTAGATTCTATGGGTGGCTTGGTATGACTCTTCAGATCTACATGAAATGGTAACACACAAATACTGCAGCTTATTAATGCAATAAAAAATTATTTTTGCACAAGGAAATTCATATTGGATCAGTCAGTCATACAATCAATTAAGCAATCATTCACTCAGTCAATCAAACAATAAACTTGCTAGGCTGTCTACCTATTCAATCTATTTTAGTATTAACACTAAAAAGATGAATAGGCCCATAATACAATACATACTTTTTAAGAAAAACAAAACATTACTATTTTAAATTTAAACTTAATTTGTATCAATAACTGATAAATTTGTATATTTTAGCATGCACAGTGATGCACTAAAGTGGGTTAAATGTTGTTCAAACATGGTCATGGGGGTAACATAAAAGGGGCATAACAATAGCTGAAAAGAAAAAACAAAAGAACCATACCTGAACTGTCTGTACAAAATAACACTAATGGCACTGCTGACACATAGATAACATAAAGATATGTATTAATTATTTTAAGTAATTACTTTTTTCTTCTTATACGAGGGGTTTTCCATAAGTTCTGTCCAACTTGCCATAACTTTTGCAATATTTAATACAGGAGCATGATATTTGGGTCAAATAATGTTGAAGTAATTTCCAAATGATCCCCAAAAAATCAGATCATAGAAATGAAAATAAATGGTTCATTTGTTACCATGGAAACCAAAAGTCGTGAAATGCGGCCCAGGGCACTTTTTGATGCACAAGATTCATTATATCTTGTCAAAAATTCATTTTTTACCAGGGATACAGGACAAGAAATGTATTAAAAATAATCCCTAACATTTCACAAATTCTTAAAATAATAAACTTGACACTGAGTAAATTTCCTCTAACCTTACATATCCCTTAAAAAGTCAATGCCTCATTGTCCTCATATTGAGATCACAGTTGGTGTTTCGCTGACTTTTTGTGCTTTACAATGGGTTTTCCATAAGTTCTGTCCAACCTGTCATAACTTTCACTGGATTATCTGCAGAAAAACGATATTAGGGTCAGTTGGTATTGAGGTAGTTTGCAAATGATGCCCAAAAAATCAGATCACAAATGTAAAAATAAATTGCTAATTTGTTGCCATGGAAACCAAAAGTCATGAAATGCGACCGAGATCTTGTCAACAGACACATACTTGATATATCTTATCATATATGTAATTATTACAAGTGATATAGAACAGAATATATTCAAAATATACATATCCATTTAACAACTTCCTAAACTAATGACTGCAACCCTGTAAACACTTTTCCTCATACGTTCTAACCATGTCTAAATAAGATTCCTAAGTCTTCATGTTAAGGTCTTTTTTGGCATTGTCCAGTCTTCTTTTCTGAGGTCTTCCAACTTGTATTTTCTTCATTCAGAAAAAGGTTGTGCAATCTTTATTTGGTTCTGTCACTGATACTGTCTTCCGTGTATGCATGATAGAAGGAAAACCCATTGTAAAGCACAAAAAGTCTTCGTAACACCAGCAGTGATCTCAATATGAGGACAATGAGGCATTGACTTTTTAAGGGATATGTAAGGTTAGAGGAAATTCACTCAGTGTCAAGTTTATTATTTTAAGAATTTGTGAAATGTTAGGGATTATTTTTAATACATTTCTTGTCCTGTATCCCTGGTAAAAAATGAATTTTTGACAAGATATAATGAATCTTGTGCATCAAAAAGTGCCCTGGGCCGCATTTCACGACTTTTGGTTTCCATGGTAACAAATGAACCATTTATTTTCATTTCTATGATCTGATTTTTTGGGGATCATTTGGAAATTACTTCAACATTATTTGACCCACATATCATGCTCCTGTATTAAATATTGCAAAAGTTATGGCAAGTTGGACAGAATTTATGGAAAACCTCTCATAGCGTCAGTATGAAAATATCAAAAACAATTGGTGTTTTATATAGATTAAAAAACATTCTCCCTCCACAGGTACTTTTACATATTTATAACTCCCTCATTTTATCCCATCTTAACTACGGGGTGTTTCTTTGGGGAAGACACTCAAAACGGATAAATGTTCTACAAAAGAAGGCAATAAGAGTATTAACTAGAAGTAGATACAATTCTCACACTAGTACAATTTTCAAGAACTTAAAAATTCTCAAATTTTATGACATATGCGCACTGCATGACTACAAATTACTTTTCAAATTTTTCAATGGAGTACTTCCGGAGTCGCTGTTGTCCTTAGTAGGAGGCAATGAGCAAGCTCATCCAAGGTATGCAACCAGGTTGACAGATCAGCAACTCTTACCTGTTCCGCGAGTAAGACATGAATTTGCAACTCAAAGTTTTTCGTATAAATTACCGAGCATTTTTAACGCCATGAACAAAACAATTAGGGATAAAATTTTTACTCATAGTTTTATAGGGTTTAAAATATATGTGAAAAATTTTTCAATTAAAAATTATAGTACAAATTGTAACATCACTAACTGTTATATATGTCTTCGAAATTAACTTTTTTTTTTCTTGTTTGTTGATTATTATTATTAATTTACTTATTTCACATGATTATACAGTAAACATTCACTCATTGTTATTTGTAGTTTTTTAAAATGATACTTTGTTTCACGCTGCATCACGCGCACCTGCTCCTCTGGTCACACTACGACTTTGCCAGTCAACATAATATTTCAATAGCCAATGATATATATTTTTTTATTATTATTATGATTCGACCTATCGGGAGAATCATCTTGTTTTCTTTGATTTTATTATTATTATTATTATTATTTTTTTCTTGGCCAGTAGGTTTTTGTGCTAGAGACTTGAAACTTGGTACATATATAGTCCATGGGTAGTACTTCATTTTGGGAGAAGATGGTTGACCTTGACCTTGAACTCAAGGTCACAGGTCATCTCAAAGTCGAAAATTGGAAAACTTAAAAGTGGAATAACTTTTTTAATATTACAAGAATCAATTTGAAACTTTGGAATATATATATAAACATGTATCCCAACATTTGTAACCCATAATTGTTTTTGTGCAATGAGGGTAAGGGGGTAATTACCCCAATTTGACTAAAACAGGTTTGCACAGGTTTCCAGAAAAACTAAGCAAGCTAGAAACTCAGTTCTTTCACTGATAGGTAGCCTGACTAACCATTCAAGGTAAGTGATATTTTATATTTTGATTATGTGAAGGGGTAACTATGTAATGGGGTGTTGAAAATAGGGTGTTTTGCCCCAAGAGTGAAAACATTGTAAAACTTTGGTTTTAATGAAAGGATTTCAATGATAGTCTGGTAATATATTAATGGTTTCTGTATTATGTAATCCTTGTTGCCCGAAGCTTGGTAATTACCCCCCAAAAAGGGGTAAATGTCTATAACTTGTGATTGACCTGGACGATTTTCTTCAAATTTTGCACACGTTTGGGAATTTGACTCAGGCACATATTAAACGAATAAATTTAACAGTATTGCCAACATAGGGTATTTACCCTCGTAATCAATGCCAAAAGGGGTGAATATATATTTTGAGGAGTTATGTTGTTCAAAATGGAATATCAGCTGTATGTTTGGTCTACGGGTATCCGGTTGGATTTTACTGGATGAAAAGTTTCTGTTTTGGGTAATTACCCCCAAAAGGGGTAAATGTCTATAACTTGTGATTGACATGGACGATTTACTTCAAATTTTGCACACGTTTGGGATATTGACTCAGGCACATATTAAACAAATAATTTTAACAGTATTGCCAACATAGGGTATTTACCCTCGTAATCAATGCCAAAAGGGGTGAATATATATTTTGAGGAGTTATGTTGTTCAAAATGGAATATCAGCTGTATGTTTGGTCTACTGCTATCCGGTTGGATTTTACTGGATGAAAACTTTCTGTTTTGGGTAATTACCCCCAAAAGGGGTAAATGACTATAACTTGTGATTGACATGGACGATTTACTTCAAATTTTGCACACGTTTGTGACATTGACTCAGACACATGCTAAAAGGAAAAAATTCACAGAATAGGGTGATTTACCCTCGTAATCAAGTTCTAAGGGGGTAAATACATATTTTGAAGAACTTGGTTGTTTAAAATGGAATATTAGTTGCACGTTTGGTCTAGGTTATTCGTATGGATGTTACGGGATGAAAAGTTTCGGTTTTAATAATTACCCCCAAAAGGGGTAAATGACTATAACTTGTGACTGACATGGACGATTTACTTCAAATTTTGCACACGTATGGGATATTGACTCAGGCACATGTTGAAAGAGAAAATGTTACAATATAGGATAATTTACCCTCGTAATCAAGGTCAAAGGGGGGTAAATACGTATTTTGAGGAATTTGGTTGTTTAAAATGGAATGTCAAGTTTATGTTGGATCTAGGCTTGTACTTAATGGATGTTACTGGATGAACAGTTTCGGTTTTAGGTAGTAACCCCCAAAAGGGGTAAATGGCTATATCTTGTGATTGACATGGACAATTTTCTTCAAATTTTGCATGGGCTAAGTGTGTCTACTTTACGACATAATATAAGTAGAAACTTCAGCTTACAGGGTCTCTACCATAATAGTCCGACATAGTCTCATATAATTTGTTTTACTCATATATTTGAGGTCGAATCATTGCCTAACCTTTTTAAAGGTTGAATACTAGTTATTATTATTTTTTTTTCTTATAACAATTTTTTTTTTTTTCTCCCTTCTTCTTTGCTGTTTCAGTATAATAATTTATATGCATGTAATTAATATTGGTAATTTGACTGACTTATATATAATACGAATTATATGTATCTATTGAAAGGTGGCCACTCGCTAGCGGTTTTTTAAAAACCTTTGAGGGGTCTCCTGGCTCTGTTACTTTTTTATTGAGTCTGAATAAATATTGTCTGAGTCTGAGTCTGAGTCTGTCTGAGTCTGAGCCTGTCTGAGTCTGAGCCTGTAACTAACCCTTTAATATACAGCCCAGAATGGTTGCACATGTTACATAGCCCATAAGCCTCACATGGGCTTGATAATTAAAAGTCATATTTCAGCATCTACTTGGCCCAGTGTTGTGATTCAAATTTCAAATTTAATTTCATGTTCAAAATAAAATAAAACTAGGGTGAAATCATTGCAGTTTGGACCCACTTCTTAAAAAAAAGGGAAATTTGTTATAAAGTTTAGGATGTTATGTAACTGATTGTAGCCACCCTCTGACATCATGTTATGTAATGCAGACACTTTGGCACCAGGGCTCCATTCAACAAATACTCTACCCCCTCCCTGACCGATGAAGGTATTTGTTCTCTTCAAAATGCTAAAATAAATTGGGATGAGTCTTGAAATTAATAATTAAAAGACAGATTTATCTAAATAATATCTCAAGATGTTAAATTACATATTGAAATTTGCAGAAATAGGGTATGGATTAAAATCTAACATTGGTGATATTGAAATAAAGAAATGTCAGCTTACTTTTATTTAGATTTTTTTTTCAATGAAAATTAAATATGAACAAATCAGACAGAGTGGCTTAGGAAGTAGACCACTGAATACAGGGTAATTAAAGAAAATTATTTGGCATGCGCATGTTACAGAAGGTTAAAATTGGGAGTTCAGGTGTCAAAATCTTTAAATAGTAACAAGCAAATGCATGTTTCATTGTTTTCTTAATGCTTTAAAGTCCACTTATATATTTCCAATTGATAATATCTGATAAAGAATAGTAAAAAGTAAAATTTAGACATGTTCGTAGAAATTTTGACTTACCATGCAAAAATTGACTGATATGTGATAATCTGAAAATCCATAATATTTATTAAATTTTGCAAATATTGACCTCTGGTATGAATTAAAAGATTCAAATGGTTCAAAATTAGCATCATGATGATTTGATAAACTGTCATGTTTATTTTGCTAAATATTCCAAAGCATAGTATGACATCAGAAATGAATTGTGGAGGAAATAGACATTTGAGCAATTTTTTTGCTTTTTAAATATTAAATTTTCAATAAGTCATTCAGTGGCTGTGACTATTCTTTTATTGTATGTTTAACGATTATCTTGGCGTTTCAGACGGAAATGTTGGAAAATTGGAAAAAATCTGGTTTTTGTTTTTCATAAAACATTCATATGATTAACATTCCAACTGAGTTGAGATGTTTAAAGAGTTATAATTTAGACACCTAACTGGAATATTTCATAGTAGTAGCTGCAAAATTGACTGATTAATGCAGGTTTAAAATATTTGTAATTTATCACATTTTTAATGAATTTACGTCAGTCAGTTTTTCTTAGAGTATTTAGACCCCCAAAGGACACATCGTGGGTATTTAATACATACCATATGCAAATTTCAGTGACATAAGTACAACAGTATTTGAGTCAATCCGGAAAATGAAAAAAAATTACTTTTTCACATTTTTCAATAATTGTGAGAAAAGTATTAATGTTTGAAAGATTAGACCCCTAAAAGACACTACTACCCTATCAGCGTGCCTCGGCGGTCCAACGTCGGCCCGAAGCTGGTCCGATGCTACTGACATCGGACTGACGCTGGGCCGACGTTGGACCGCCGAGGCATGCTGACAGGCTAGGATGAGAGATACAACAATGTCTCAAAAATAAAAAATATACTTGCCATAGTTTTGGCATGAGGCCCAATACAAAAAAAAATATTTTTCCATATTTTTCAATTACTGTGAGAAAAGTATTAATGTCATGTGGATAAGACTGTTGAAAGGCAAAACTAGGATGATAGATACAATAATGTCAAAAAAATAAAGTACATACATGCCATAGTTTTCGCATTACTACCAATACACAAGAGGGACGCCCGTTATCCGTACGCCCGCCCGCCGGATGGACAAATTTTCCAAAAGTAACTAAAATACTGATCGGCAATGTATCAATTGCCGAGGGTAAAAAGAGGCCATTTTCACACATTTTGCTGTCCAGTCTGCAAGTCATTACCATCAATTTAAATATTTTACCATAACTTTCATATTCTTACAGTAACTTAAAGGTCATCAGAGGTGTGCGGTACTAGGAGTTCAACTTTCTTGGAGTGAAACTCAGTCCTGTAGGAAGCTTGAAAGAGACGAAGGTTCATATAAATAGAAATTGCAAGCAACCGTGGTTTGTCAAAATGTTGTTATGCCTTATCAAAATTTTAATCAAGAGTGGAAACATGATGCTAAGATTCCTACCTTAAATTCATGCAAGAATGAGACTGATTGGATAAGAACTCAGTGAGTTGTGCCTCAAGAGTGAAGGACTGTAAAGTTTTTTCTTGACCACCCTGTATTATCATCCATGTACACAATTCATTTGTGCTGTCTATTGTTTGAACAAATATCTCCAGGTTGATGACAAAACTGAATCTGAAAAATTAGATTAAATCTGATCACGTTTTTACTCCATCCTATTACCTTTTTTCTTTAGTAAGTAAATAGGGCTTCATCCTTATCCTAAGAGCAAAACTAATTAAATTTGAAGCAAAAAATTCATCTCGAATTAGATAGGCTTAGAGTCTCAGCAATGTGTGCTTGGAGAACAAGTTAATCTAAGTGACTTTGACGACAGTTTATACAGTACTTTAAAGGTATATCTGTGCCTTTCTATAATAAACGACACGTGAGGTAAGTACATAGAGTTCTTTGATATCTCTGGATTTTTATTTGAGAAAGGCTTTATAGATCTAGCCTATTCTGCAATTTCTGGACATGCTCATACCTCTGACCTCTATTTGGGGGGCATTTATTTGAGTATTTATGGTATCAGAAACACAATGTGGACTTCTGTCACTCCCATTATCATCCCTTATGAGTGGCAAGAATTTGCTGTCCTGTTACGCAGGGGCCCACTATATATTCGTGTAGGGCTACCTGCATGTATAAATTTCTATTTAAAGTCCCGGAACTTTGTTGGTCAGAGAAGTAGTTAAACTATTCATATTGTATGATACCAAAGCAATAAATCGTTTTATGGAGTGCTCTTATAAGACTTGCAAAAATAAAAAATACTTTTATTTTACTCGCTTAGCAATTTTCTTCAAAGCTTCGGCCAGTAATCAATATGCAAAATGACAAAATGTCACATGACATCTCTGTCATGTGATCAAAGCTGTTTTTGATATCTTCTGCATGTTCTACCTGGCTCGGGTCATGTGTCAACTCCATGGCAGCATTTACGGAACATGCGTCATGAAGTGACGTATGAGTTTCTTTCAGAGGAGGGATTAACTCACGCAATGTTGACAAAGAAAAGGTTAACAACAAGTTATATTAGTGCTGTTTGGGAAATGAGAATGCAATTTAAAGTAGAACTAATGACAAGACATGCTAAAAGCTAGACTTGTAGCTAGAAGCTGGACATTTTAGCATGTGAAATAAACTTTTTTCCAAGTTCAGCTTTTGCAATGCTGACAAAGAAAAGGTTAACAAGAAGTTATATTAGTGCTGTTTGGGAAATATCACTTTCAAAAGCATATCAGAGCTCAAATGTTTTAGTAATTTGTGACTATAGTCACTTCAATTAACCACAGCCAGACATACATAGTGTCAAAAACTGCTTACAGACAGCTGCAAACCAGCATATTTCGGTTATAGAGTGACATTTCATTTAAGGTTGTAGCAAGTGCAGAGATTTGGGAAGAGGTGAGAATGAAAAGTGGTACTAAGATGCATCATGCAAGATTCAAAGAAAATAAAAGGAAACTGAAACAATTGTAAAACATTACAGCTGCTCTTCCTTGGAGGCTTTTGACTAAAATATTCATTTCAGAGAACTGCTTCCCAGTGACAAACGTCCATAGACATTGCCATAATACAAGAGTGGGAAATTTTCGATTTAAGAACAGTTCAGACAAGAAGCACTTCAACTGGCTCTATCAATAGGACATCCCCACAGTCCACAGTTCAAGGCTCTAGTGGTTTTATTTAAAATACAACAAATTTGTATTAAAATCGTGTGAACTTGTTTTCGTTTGTTCTTTACATTCATAGGAACTTCTGAGTAAGGAGTACATCTGAAACAAACAAGAGGTGCATATTGTTCATTTGAATAAAAAGGGAAAAAGGTTTTGCTTGAAGCCTTGAATTCTGTTAAATTGAACAATGTAAGAGCTCAACACAAGAGTACTGATTGCCTGGGGATTGTTCAAGCTTTGAAGTCTCGAGAGGAATAGAAAACAGTTGTGACAGTTAGTATTGATTGTTCACTTTGCTTCAGAACAACAATGGCATTTAGAACTCTTTTTATCCATATTGTTGATCCCCAGACAAAATTGTTGCTTTTGGCTGATGGCTGAAATTTTTGGTTGGGTTCCAGGTCTGCTAAATCATCACAAACCTTGGTTGCTACCATCACTCTGGGAATGTTGCACTTTCAGTTCCTCGATTGCTTGGATTCAAGTCCATCATTGCTGGATTTCTGTCTATTACTAGGAAGAGATTTCCTTAATCTGCAGAAGTTTTAAAAACAAGACAACTTGTTTAGGCGTCCTATGTGCTAATAATTAGAAATAGAAAACAGTGTTGGATTTTAATTGTCTGCCTAAAACCATCATCAAGCAAAATGGTTAAAAGAAAGTTTTTTTTTCCCAAAATCATTAAGACATTTCTTTGGAAAATGTTTTAGCTTGCTCCAGAGACCTTGAAAAGCTTCACACAACATACAGTAATACAGTTATAAACAATGAATAATGACATAAAAATCACTTACATGTGTCAGAACATTTCAGAAGATGTGAAACAATAACTAATTTCTATTATTTGTTTCCCTGCCTACTTAGTTTAAACCTGACTTCTAAGTAGATTTGAATTATGTCTTTGTGCCAGCATGTACCTTCTATGTCTAGACATTTGATTATGTCTTCCAGAAAATATTATTCATACCGATTCATGAATATACCTGCTGAAGACAGCAGATTACAGAGCTCTCAAACAATTTCCAAGGGCAATTGTATAATCATATATTATATCAAATGTCACAGGCATACAATAGATGACAATGGTTATTTTTATGAAATGAACTAAACATAAAGATGACATAATGTCTTGAAAGGTCCATTGTGTGTTGGTGAAATATGATTCAATGAGATACTTCAGTTTGTTTCTTTTTCCCAAATGCAATCATGTCATCCAACCTCCGTCTGACTTGTCAGTCCTGCGAGAGTTCCTCCGTGGCCTAATGGTTAAGAGTGCTTGTTTGCACAACCACTGGCTCTGAGGGTGTGGGTTCGAATCCCACCCCGGAACTCAATTTAGTCCGAGCCCATGGGACATTAAATGGAGGCGGGTAGTATCCAGTGTTCTATGCCGGGGCTACAAAAGACCCTGGGCATCCCTGAATTAATAGGGTTTGTCCAAGACTCACAGTCTTCTCATCTCATCATCATACGGCGATCGCCTGCCTCGATATAGCCCACTAAGGTGCTGCAGAGGCGTAAAACACAAACAAACAAACAAACAAACTTGTCAATGCTGTGACATATGTTTGTTGTGTAATTTCCTTTGACTTGTAAAATGAAACCAGATGAGGTATGCCCTCTGGCAAAACAGAAATAAGAAAGCATAGGACATATTGTAGCAAAATCTTCATATTCAAAAGCAGAATACGAGCAAACTTCAAGTTCAGATGGATGTTGAGTCTTGGATGTTTTTCCAATCAGATCATATTTCTCTTAATTCTTTTTTTTTGGGGGGGGGGAAGAATGGCAATAAATCATTTTCAAAATACATTGCCGGGAAACACATTTGTTTTGTTGTAGTCTGTGCAATATTATGGCTCTTGTGGGAGAAAAGAAGTCTAACGATTTTGAGTTTTATATTAGTTTTGACTTCCCGATGCTACAAACTCAGCTTGGTAACATCGAATTTTTAATTCAACATTTTCGAATTATCTAAGTGCACATATTACCAAGCATCAACAAATAAATATCTTCTAGAAGTTAAAAACAGGGCTGCACTAGATTCTCTTTTTCAAACCTCCCTACAAACTATGAAAAAAAATCCTGTCAGCCCGACCACATCTAAAAAAGTTTGATATAACTGATCAGGCATATTGTCACACTGTAACTACAAAAGCGTATATTTGTTTTTGCCATCACTTTTCTTATAATAAAGTATCATTTGTGGCAATTCACAATGGTGCCCTTTATATTGGCAGACTGACCTGTGACAAAACATAATATGAGAAATAAGCAGATATTGTGACCTTTTCCCTCCACAATGCTTGAACTATAAAATATATTACCATCAATGCAAAACAAATCTGATACACAACTTATTTGTGGTGTCTGTTGTTCAACAAAAATCTCCAGGTTGATGACAAAACTGAAAAATTAGATATGATCACGTTTTACTCCATAACAGTGTTAACAAATGTTTGTGCAAAAACCATGCTATTGACCATTTTGACATCCATCAGAAATTGCTGACTGATATTTATTAGTAGGTTAATGGGGCTTCATCCTTATCCTTTCAGCAAAACTGATTAAATTCAAAGCAGAAAATTTAGCTCACACTAGATAATCTTGTCAGCTCACCAATGTGTTCTTGGCAAACAAGTTAATCTATATAGCTTAGATGACAGTTTATTCAGTACTTTCAAGGGATCTCTGTAATTTACTGTAAATGCATAGGAGGTTAGTAAAAAGCATTCTTTAATGTCTTTGATCATGTCAATCACCCTGGCTGTGGATAATCATTTTTTGACAGGTTGGTTTGCTTGCCTACTCCTTAGAAGGGAAATCTTCAGTAGACTTGCTGGAACTATACATTGCAGCTCTGTATGGTAAGATGAGACATCAGTTATCGACAACCTGTCATATCAATGTTATTGTTGGAAAGAATAATACTGCTTAAAATTCTTAGGCATAAACAAATAAAAATAAAAGAAAGGATAAAACGAGCACATTGGTTTTATAATTTTTATGAAATTATATTACTAGATTGGCCAGATGCTACACCATTCTTGTTTGGTCACTTTTATCCTCACGAGATTTCAATTTCAATGCTGTTATGTGAAGCGACCTAGTTAATCACAAAATCTTAAATTTTAGACAAGAAACCAATTTGATTGTAACATAACATAGCCAGTATGCTGTATTTATATACTTGACATCTTAAAGTGAAATTACAAGCATTAAATATATATTCAACAATCAAAAGATTTGGGGATTCTCGTAAAAAATGCACTATAATTTACTAAAACTCCCAGAAAACTTACCTGATTGATTTCAAATTTCTTATGTGTATTACTTGTACTATAAGACAGCATACTGGCTATAATGCAAAGTTTGTTGTTTGCTCTATATATGAGAACTAGAAAAATGTAAACAAAAAAATCCTTAATTAGGTCACTTGGTTAGTACACAGTGTTAATGAGTGCATCTATAATTGAACTTGACTGGGCTATGACTGGCCCTTGTGTTGACCTAGCCAGACGCTATTTCCTCTGCATGGAGGGATATCAAGTGGTAAATATGCAAAATTAACATGGGGAAGATATATAGAAAAACCGCCAAACACGTCATATTCGCCCCATGTTATGCTCCCCCCCCCCAGTCAGGCCATTTTTAGATACTCCCCTGATTGCTAACCCGTTTTGTTAAATTACCTGTCTTATGCAGTAGGGGAGACCGGGGCTGGTTGTCACAGGGGCAGGTTGTCACAGTGTGTAAAACTTAAACATGCTACTATTTCTATTTAAAGCATGCAGGAGCACTGCCATTCTATATGAATGGCTAAAGGGGAGTGACTTAAACCTATTTGGTGCATATATACCTATATCATTCGAAATTTTGAAGTCCTTTGAGACATTATTTAAAATTCAGAATTCGGGGCAGGTTGTCACACTTTCGGGGCAGGTTGTCACACTCTCGGGGCAGGTTGTCACACTTTTGGTTAAGAGCTTGGATGCAGGAAGTGGAACTCAGTAGGGCAGATCTTGACCAAGAAAACTTATTTTGGACATATGAGGAATCATTTGCTTGCCCAGTGAAGACCTTAACAAACACGCTACTGTGTACAAGGGTGCTACAAATGAAGGCTTACCAATCAGCAGGAAAGCATTCTGATCTGGAGGAAGATTTTTACGATTTTTTTTGCAAATTTTACATATAAATTTGAAATCGATTTATTTAAACACAATGCAATATCTGCATATATCTTCAGTCATCAATAGCATGTATAAAGCACACATTTATATTTGTGTTAGTTTTTTGGTTTAAAAGCCTGGTCCTAATAGGTATACAGCCAGCTCCAAAAAGTGTGACAACCTGCCCCGCCTTTTTGTGACAACCTGCCCCGATTGATGAAAATTCCAAAAACGGGTGACCAAGACCGTTGTTATCAAAATTTTCGCTATTTGTTGTTATCATGATTTAAAGAAATGTCTACATGGTAAGTTTATTAACTGTACCTTTTTCAACAACTATTTGATAAAGACTAGTATTGCATGTAAGTTGAAGGTAAAAAATTACTTTTTGTGACAGGAAATTTTTAACAGACCGTGTGCCTACCAGACTCCCTTTCAGGGGTCAAGATTTTTCAGAAAGACTCCAGGGGGTTATAAAAGCATTAAACAATGATTGGTTGAGCTGTGTGACTCCATAGTTTAGTGCAATGAAACCTGCCCCTGTGACAACCAGCCCTGGTCTCCCCTACAGGTAGCTCCCTGACACCTATTTGGAAGATAAAAATGTTAGCATCCCACTTGACACTGAAAAACTAAGTTTGTTCAGCACATGAAATAGATGTTTGTTTCATGTAGCCTGGAAAAATTATAATGGTTAAAATTGTGACGAAAAAGATTATATTTTTGTTGCACGTAAAAATAGTTGTTTGTCGTTGCTTCGCTAGTGAAACAAAAAAACTGTCGTCTGGTCGGCCCCTAGCCAGAACTGACTGCTTTGGCCCAGGGGCAGTTTCTTGGAGCTACCAAAGGCAGGCCAGTTTCTTGGAGCTAGTCGGCCCCTAACATGTGTCATTTTCTCTGAGATTGTCAGTTTAAGAGATTAACACACGTAATGTTGACAGAAGAAAACTGTATAAGGCAACGATAATTATTATGTTGGTGCTCTATGGGTGGCATAAGTTTAGAATAGAACTTTTAGCAATAGAAACCCAAAGATCTCTGACTATTTTTTTTTGATTCAGCTGAGGCAGATGCGAAAGAGTGTAATTACTGCCCCTAAAATGGCTCTCATACAGAGAAAATTCGGCCATTTAGAATTCTCTGGAATATAGCCAAAACTATAAATAGTATCAAAAATTGATGTACAAATCAGATTTGAAACCACTTTTCAGTTTGATTCACCAGTTGAGATTTTTACTCAGGCCCCTGATAATTTACAGCCTGTCACTTTGATACCAAAAAAGAGTGTACTGTTGCACTGTGAAAATGGCACTTTGTGTGTCATCATACTGATGATTTGTCATGATCATACCCAATACTTTCAATGTTAATTTGATTTAAGGAGACTTATCCCTCTTGTTGGTGACAGCCAAACGAAATAAAATGATTAGCTATGCATCTGATTTTCAATCCAAAGTCAGTTCTGACAAGTCAATGGCCTTCTCTTGATCATGATTAATTAAACTGCCTCTCTGTTTACCATGTTGAAAGTAGAGAAAATGACACTTCATCGCTATCATGAGTCACAAACTCCATTCTTGCACAGTGAACCGGTCCTCATTTTTTCTTTATCAAAGTGAAAGGCTGTAATGTTTTGGCAAGGAATGATATTTTGGGTTGAAGGAAGAAGGGAGAGTAGTACCACCACCACAATCTACAAGGAAAATGAGAAGAAACCTAGACAATTGGCAAACACATTGCAACTGCTCTTCATTGGAGGCTCTTGACAGATTTCGATTTGAGACAACTGCTATTCACTGCTACCCACTGGCATATCAATCAACATTGCCTTGGTAGAACAGTGGGAAATTGTCGATGTAAGAACAGTTCAGATAGGAAGCACTACAACCGGTTCTATCAATATAACACCCCCACAGTACAAGACTAGACTAGAGTGCTTTGATTTGAATGCAATGAATTTGTAACTGTGTGAATTCATTTTTTACTTGAATTTGGATACACAGGGCAATACTAGAGCTTTTAAAACACAAAAATGGGGATATTGCTTGAGCTTTGAAGTTTAAGGAGCAATAGAAAATACATGTAGTTGCAACAGTTTGTATTGATGGTTTAATTTCCCAAAATAAGCTTCGTACAATAGATGTTATCTTGCTTCAGACCAACGAGTATTGCAATACATGTGGTAAACAGATTTTACCGTTTTATCAACATTGTCAATTACACAAACAGTAATGATCACATTCACCCATGAAAACACAGGTTCATAAAATAACTCATAATATTATTAAAGAAGTCTCTGCTCTCATATTTCTGTTTTGCCGGAGAGTATGCATCATTTGGATTCATCTTACAAGTCAAATTACATTACACAACAAACATACGTCACAGCATTGATAAATCAGGCAGAAGTTGGAAATATTTTTTTCATTTTGTGAAAAAGAAAGAAACAGAAGAATCTCATTGAATCATATTTCACCAACACACAATGGACCTTTCAAGACATTATGTCTTCTTCGTGATTTGTTTATTCTGAGAATAATCAGTGTTGTCTATGGAATGTATTCCTGTGGCATTTCATATATAATTGCTCGTAAATTGTGTCAAAGCTCAGAAATCTAAAATATTATTCTTCTGTTATAATGAATCTGATCTAGATCGAAAAATTCTGTCATATTCAAGTACGGCACAAGCCGTTGTTGTTGGTCAGCTTTTATCAGACTAGATCCGATCATAGATCTATATAATATCTGGACTACATAATCAGATGTCTGGACTCACAAGATATTATCTTGTCACAAAGACGTAATTCAAAGGCGTAATTCAAATCTGTATTGGTAGACTGACCTTGGCTGATGCATATCTTTAGAAATAAGAAGATTTTGTGATATCACATCATGTTTGAACAACAATCATATATAACCATCATTCACACAAAAGAAAATTCAAATACATTTGTGTAGTATTTTGTTATAACAAAAAGTCTCCAGGCAGATAACTGAACTGGAAATTAGATAAGATCTTGTGAAACTTTACTCCATAACAATGCCAAGAAATACCTGTTGTTGAAGTCTGTTTAATGCTATCGACCATTTTGACAACCATCGGAAATCGTTAATTGATATTTAGTTGGTAAATATGGCTTCATCCTAATCCTTATGGCAAAACTAATTAAATTCGAAGCACAAAATTCAACTCAAATTAGATAGGCTGGCAGCTCACCAATGTGTACTTGACAAACAAGTTAATCTATAATATGGACTCCTGGCTTTGGTGAAAGTTTAGTCAGTACTTAAAGTGGATCTCTATTACTACGGTTTATAACGAGCAAGGCTAACATGGATAGTATTTGATGTCCTGGATCAAATAAATCATCCATGCCTTAAATATATACATTAGCTTGGCTACTGCTTAGAACTAACAAATGAAAATTTACAGTAGACTTTTAAGAACACCATCCAGCATAATATCATTCATACATATTTTTTGGTTGCTTTGACATCCAAAAACTTAAAATAAAAACAAATTAAAATTTCGCATCATTGAACCTTGATGGAGTTCCTAGCCTTTATGGACATAGGAATTTAAAAATGGTTTTTAAATCTGTTTGTCCTGGCACATGGAACTCTGAGTCTGCGACCACTTGGCAGCATTTGATGATGAATTTATTTAATCGCGATGTAAGTTTTTGGTTAAAAGTCACAGGTTGATGTCTGGGGAAAAACGGAGAAATACCATTTGTGATGAAAGACAGCGCCGGGTCTGGCTACTGAACTTCCCACCGAACATACATATCAGAAAAAATTTAGGGTACCCCCAAGACATTGTAGCTGATTAGAGTGATGCACTACACTTGCATGGTACTGTATGTGCAATGTTTGTTACAGTAGTCAACATACCTACCATGTATTCACAACTTCACATACTTACAATCTTACAATGTACATGTTATGGAAATTTAGCATAGAGATTTTCTGCAGTCTACTGTGTTGGTATGTATCAGTCACTAGATCTCTAGCAACCTCATAGCTATTCATATTGCATGATTCCAGAGCAATAAATCGTTTTATTGACTACTCTTGTAAGACATGCACAAATAAAAACACAATTATAGGAGTAGAAACTGCACCACACATCAGGTGGTTGGATTGTAAATGAGAATAAGTTTTGATTTATTGTATATTCTATCGTTCGTTTCTGCACATTTCAATTTCTTCATGAAGATTACTACAATGATCATCCAGTTTGGCCTCGTGAGAGTTCAATTTCCATTCAACAGCATGGGTCAGCATACTAATTCGTACAATATTATTGATTAATATTGATTAATATAATGAGTGCTAATTGAATTTGACTGACCCTTGTGTTGACGGTATTTGCTAAATAAAGGCACATCAACAGGAAATTTGCAAATTATATTTCTATGGGATTCCTGTTAAAGGGCAAACACTGGGTTTGGGAGTGCAAAGAATTTGGATGGATGGATGGATGGATAATTGGGGCTTTACGTCCTGCATTTTTGCACTTGGTAGGCTAATTAGGACAGGAAGAGGAAACTGTAATGAGGTGAAGGATGATTGAAACAGCTGTCCAACAGAGGCCTAGGTGATCCGGCAAGAGCTGGATTCGAACCCTGGACCCAGTGATTGGCAGCCCAGCACGCTACCGCTAGACCAACCCTCCCCCCGCAAAGAAGTGTGAGAGGAAGTGGAATTTGTGACAGCTAGCATGCAACTTCCATGTATCCGACACCTGCCTGCCATGCATAATTATACTTTAAGGCAATAGTACAATTTTTATGACAATAAAATTATTTGAAAATTATTAAACATCATAAATTTTACATTAAATCGAAGCATGAGCGTGGTGGCTAGATGCCGCAAGAGCACTGAGAGATGAAGGTTAGAACTCTACCAAAAAAAGAGTCTAGAAGCCTATGCATCTTTCTGAGGGTGTGGGATTTAGGTATACATTCTATGCTGCAATGTATGGTGATAGTATTGAAATGTAATGTGTTATTATTTCTTTAAAAATACCGTGCAAGGACGTAAGCCCCGGTGGCTGTGGTGTGCAGTAAAGCGGCAATAAAGCAAAATTGCTTCAATAAAAATAGCGAGGATATCTGTTGCCTTGGTCACACAGAAGAAGAGGAAGAAAGAAAACAACTAAATTACGACTTTTATTTCCATTTAATTTCTTTGCAAGGTGTTAGAATGAATTGACTTAACAAATCCTATTAGAAATTTGACGAAAAGCGGTATATTTACATGTATAAGCTTACACCCTTACAATTAAAACACTTTGTCTCTCTAGTGTGTCTTTATTGTGTATCAGTGGCGTTTTATTAGCTTTTATTGCATTAAGTGTACATTGCTGAAGGTTTGCTGACACGCAAAGGCAGCACTGCTACGCAATAAGCGATGACGTCATCGTTTATGGGAGAAAAGTGCACAGGTAGCCAAGCATGGCTGACGAAGGAAATGTTTTGTTGAAATAAAAGTTTGAGGTTCAATTTAAGGTATAAAACGGCTGATAATGAATCCGTTTGAGGGTTTGGTGCTACTGTTAGTGTTTGAATTAAGGTGATTTGGACGATGTCAGCAATGGAACTGGCCAAAAAATCATCGTAATTATGGCGCGAATCTAAACATCCGGGGAGTTAACATGGTTTAGGTTCAGAGCAAAACATGGCGACGCTGAACTCGTGTCAAATATTTGTCGGTTGGTAACAACATCAATTCGGATATATCGGAAATGCATAGATGCCTGATAATAGCACATGCAGCTGCTTACACGATAATAAACGATTAGGCGAAGTTTGAGTGGGACACGTTGGACAGAAATGACACTTTGCCTGTTGAACTACCGAGTCCGCAGCCAGCAAATTCCAGGCAATTTTTGACAGCTCAGGTCAGATTGCACTGCAGAGACCCGTAGGGCGGCTTGTTACACAAGCCACCCGGTCAAAAAGGAGTGGTATTTACTGGTATGCAATATAATTATGAAGAAAGAAGTTCATTCTTCACATATTTCATACCACTAAAAAGGAAATACCATCATTCAATGAACAAGGAAAATAAGTTTTCCAAAGTGTAATACAAAAAATGTGTCAGCTTGATTGCAGTCAGAGGATATAGCAGATGAACTTAATTCCTAATTAGTTTGATGTAAGGTGTCTTTCCAATAAATAATTAATTAGGCTACTATTTTCTGTATTTTTATCTCATTCTGTCGCCAACTACACCGTAGAAGTTGTGCCATACGATCCAGTAACTGTCAGACAGGATGCCTGTCGCAGACAATTCTGTGAATACATATTATTCTTAATTAGCAATTTCCCCCACAACAAACTTCCCCATCTAGCAAGTTCTATGGTAAAATGCCATAATTGCTGAGATTATATTGTGATTATCACCAATACCAATACCTGTATAAGGTCAATGAACAGCAATGAGGATCCTATTTCTAATTAAATGTGGCATGTTTCACCAGATTAGCAACATTAAGTGGTGTCAAATGGCGCACAGTGCACAGGACTCCTCTAACCAAGCAGCGATGGCTTTGAGGACTACTGGATGTCCCTGTTTTTACTCATATCAGTCTCGTTTGATAAATCGGGTGTGTTTATGCGTAAAACATCACATCCTCAAAGCCCTGCAACCAGGTAATGGCTATTATTCTCCCAGTTTAAAAACCCAAAGCAGTTGTTTTTTTAAATTTATATAGGGCTCCGTGGTACAATGGCTAGCATGCCCGCCTTGTACACATGAGGATGTGGGTTCGAACCCCGCTCCGGCCATGTCGAGAGGTTATCACTATAATGATTGGTATGATTGCCATTCAGAATGGTGAGCGCCGGTAAGCTGATTTATCTGGAATGGACGCTAGATAAAATCATACTATATTATTATTATTTTCATTGCTTGTAGGCTGTATCTGCATTTGATTTCTGGAAGAGTTTACAGGCATGACCCTGCAGCACTGAATTCCATTCAAAGATTCGGGATACCAACTGGATTAGAATCAAGATTTAGTAAAATGCATAAATGTTTGTTTTTTTACTTAGGATAGATATACAGGCCTATAATTAAGGATGTTGCGTAATGTATAAATGTTAACATTGAAGCAAGGGCCCCAAGATGGAGAGACAGAGGGATAAATAAAGGTTATACAACTTGAAAATTTTATACAAATTTCAATATATCAACCGACCAGCGCTGGACCGGTCCAGGCATGTGGACAAGATCACTCACCCCTAGGCCTGACCAGGACCGGACCGCCTTCGCAAAAATCAGACCACCCAATGCTATGTGGTCCGGTCCACATCACTAGGTCAATGTGATTGTTCTCACAATATACCCACTGCACAGTGTAAGTTCCACATATTTTTCGTTGAGTTGCCAACCAAAAAATTAAAGTACTTACATAATTACACACCATAAATACCAAGTGGCAGGGCCACCTCTTTTTGTGCCGCTCTCTGGCAGGACACAGTGTCCTTGAACGAAGTCTAGGGTTAAAAAAAATGTACAAAGAATCTGTCAACACAGCGTTGTAGTACGTGGTCTCAGCTTCGATTTGATGTAAAGATCTAAAAAATCTGTTGGGAAAATTTTGAGAAAATTGAAATTAAAAATTTTTAGTTTTTCACACCCTTGTCGCATGCAAAATATCAATTTTAGAACTATAAAATAGCATTGCAGTGTTATCGAAATATCACAACTTATCTAGTTATACATTAGGTTGCTGAATCAGGTGAAAAATTATAATAAAAAGCATTTTATTTCTAATTTTCACATCATTTTCAACATTTAGAGGTGTTGCAAACTCACCGAATCATATAATGTGTCAAATCAAATATAAACATGGCCATTTCGGCTTTATTATTTCTTTAACTAAAGAAAAGTCGCAAATGAACCACCAAGGTGTGAAAAAATGCCTTGTTAAATTCATTAGTGAGATAAATTGAGATTTTTAGCATTTCACCAGTTAATGTTTTTCAAGTGGGATTCACAGAAACATCTGTAAAGTTATCGGACAACAAATAGTTGACAAATGTAGGAATACCTACTGTCTGCATCTCACAAGTGTGCATCTTTACCGCAGCTTTGCATGTACACTGTATTTGACATCCAAGGAAATAATATATTTTTATAGAAGTATTTCTTCAAATCAGCAAAAATAACTCTATGTAAGTGGTCTAATGGCTGAGATGATCTCTTCCAAGTTTTATTACAATGTTCTGTCGATATTGAAATGTAGGTAGCAATTCTAATGGTCTTCTGTAGAATTTTATGTGCCTTTTTTACCTGTTTTTGCCAATTGTTAAGATTATTTCTTGAAATCTAACGGTTGCTTACTTCCAAAATTCAGTTGTTCAGTTTTAGCATGCACAGATAAACAATATTAATTGTGTGACCATGGAAGAGAATCTGCTGACAATCAATTCAAAACTTTGTCAATTGCACCAAGGCACGCTAAAACAGAACAAATAAATTTTGGAAGTACGTAACCACTAGATTTCATGAAATAATCTAAACAATTAGCAAAAAAAGACATAAACGAAGCACTCAAAATTCTTCAGAATACCACAAATTGCTACCTTCATTTCAATATCGACAGAAACATTGTAATAAAACTTGGAAGAGATCATCTCAGCCATTAGACCACTTACATAGAGTTATTTTTGCTGATTTGAAGAAATACTTCTATAAAAATATATTATTTCCTTGGATGTCAAATACAATGTACATGCAAAGCTGTGGTGAAGATGCACACTTGCGAGATGCCAACAGTAGGTATTCCTACATTTGTCAACTATTTGTTGTCCGATATATTTACAGATGTTTCTGCTAATCCCACTTGAAAAACATTAACTGGTGAAATGCTAAAAATCTCAATTTATCTCACTAATGAATTTATCAAGGCATTTTCTCACACCTTGGTGGTTCATTTGCGACTTTTCTTTAGTAAAAGAAATAATAAAGCCGAAATGACCATGTTTATACTTGATTTGACACATTATATGATTCGGTGAGTTTGCAACACCCCTAAATGTTGAAAATGATGTGAAAATTAGAAATAAAATGCTTTTTATTATAATTTTTCACCTGATTCAGCAACTTAATGTATAACTACAGTGTAGATAAGCTGTGATATTTCGATAACACTGCAATGCTATTTTATAGTTCTAAAATTGATATTTTGCATGCGACAAGGGTGTGAAAAACTAAAACTTTTTAATTTCAATTTTCTCAAAATTTTCCCAACAGATTTTTTAGATCTTTACATCTAATCGAAGCTGAGACCATGTACTACATCGCTGTGTTGACAGATTCTTTGTACATTTTTTTTAACCCTAGACTTCGTTCAAGGACACTGTGAGGAGTTTCTAGTTTTAATTGTATTAGGTATCTTGACTACTTTTCTTCTTTTTATTATGATCAATTTATATGTTGAATGGTTAATATTTGTGATCAATATTTATTCTTTGTATCATTATTTAATCAATCCATGTCCATATCATCTCATTTCAAATCACCTGGGGTGCTTAATTGATGAATATTTTGTAATTGATGTTTGGAAAAATAAATTATCTATCAATCTATCTCTCTACTGGTTGAGAGAGCCTGAGAATGTAGCTAGATGCATTAGCTTGACATTATATTACATTCTTATAGCCAATAAAATCAGTTGGGCTATTATTATCCAATACCAGGGATTGAAAATATGATGTCCTGTGCAACTTCGGTCAGCAAGCTTCAGTTCAATTTGATACATGCCTTTGGTGTAATGAATCGTCTGTGTTGTACCTGTCACAAGAGGTAAGTTGGCACCATAAACACATCGTCACAACATGCGTCATGATGTCTGAGATTGTTATGGCGTAAGATTAACGCACGCTATGTTCGGCAAACAAAAATTTTAATTGCATGTGAAGCAAAACAACGTTGGTGCCCTAAGGCAAGAGTTACTTTAAAATAGAACTTGTGGCTAGACATGCTAAAAGACTTTTAACATGATTTCAAATCCCGGCAGGTCTCGGGCCTCCTCGTGGCGGTGGGTGGTAACACTAAGGTGAAGACCTCTATCCTTATATACATAGTGGCCAACATGTTACAGTGGGCATGCACTGTGTGTCCCCTGCCTTGCAGGGGAATATCAATGATTATGTTAAATACCACGTTTCAAAACCGGACCATACGTCAACCGGCTAACCAAGGTGAGCGTCCCTCAGCGGGTAACCAGGCTGAGATCTAAAAGTTTGCGACTGGAAAACCAAGATTTCATTGGACATGGACATCTGCGGATGACTTGACTGACCCTGACCGTGCCCCACAACTGCTAGTTTTAAAAGGCGTCACACAATCACTGGAAGACCTGTCATCTGTTGCTCTATACAAAACAGTTGTAGACCTCTGTTGGGAGACAGTCGCAGATAGCCTGAGGCACACAACCGATGGCACATTCCTCCTCAAACCTGCGACCTCAGACCAAAAAGATAAATTGACTGCTTTCCATGAGATAGCCAACGCCAAAGTCGCCATTGAACCTTTCAAAAGACAAGGCAAAGGCATTATATTCTCCAATGAAAGCAAGACTTGCTCAGACTCTGAACTTACCAATTGCTTTAATATACACGGCATCACAAAATTCAAAGGTCTGGCTCACAAGAGTGGTCATGAGTTACTGTCGCTAACATTCAAAGACGAAAGAGTACCAAAGAAAGTACCTGTAGCCTTTGAATGGTGCAGAGTTTCTCCATTCTTTCCTCAGTACATCCAAAACGCTGTTTCAATTGCCAAATGTACGGCCATTTTAGTCATACATGCATCAGATCAACAATTTGTGCCAATTGTGGCGACCGTGATCATACTCACACACATGATAAACCTTGCTCTAAACTTTCACATTGTGTAAATTGTTCAGGTAATCATCCTGCCTTTAGCCACGAATGCATTCTTTAAGAATTCAGGAAAAAGAAATTCTACAACTACGAACTGAAAGAAAACTATCATTTCCTGAAGCCAGACGCCTTGCAGAGCAGGACACGGGCAAACCTGGCCTTGCAGCAGATTACCCTTGACCTGCTCTTCGTTCATCACCACAGAGAAAGATTCATTTGGACAGGAACCTCTTCACCGATGTCTTAATGAAAACACCTTCACCGCCTCATCCAAAGACTGAAGAAACTGAGAATTGCCCTGTACCAGTTGTGCATACCTCACCATGAAAGCTCAACAATGTCAATCTTCTGATAATTCACAGACAAGGACTTCAACCAAATGTAAGGAAACAGACACTCTATCATCTGCCGAGAAAGCACCCATTCCAGCAAGACAAGGATGCCCAACAGACCACTTGTTACCTCTTAAGGACTGCTAGAAGATCAGAACAATCCTCACTACACAACCTTGTCATCATTTCGCGGGATGACAGCCTGAAAGGTATGTCATCCTATGTCATCTACAAGGCAATTATGGACGAGATTGGCAAACCACACTCTGTTAAATGACAAAATAATGGCAATCTATTGGTACAAGTCATCAACCCCGATCACGCCAGGAAATTATGCGAATTGAAAAAGATTGCTAATGTACCTGTGACCGTGGAACTTCTTCTCTAGATAGTCCACACAAGTGCTGAAGAGACGTAAAACTCAAATGCACACACACACACATGATTTCCAACACACATTTAAACTAGTTTTTCTAATCCAGCAGAGGCACTTGTGAAAGTATTGAAATATTGCTTCCGAAAGGGCTCATTATCCAAAACTGTTTAGTTATTTGGATACTCACTTCAATATAGGCAAATTCAGATTTTATTAAGACAATGTCCAAAATTGTCTTTGAAACTGCCTTCCATTCATTACGGTGCAATTTCTACTAGCCATTGATCATTTAAGGTATTGGCAAGGACAGTGATTTTGGATGAAAAGAGAAGTGGAAGTAGACTCAAGTAGTACTGGGACACATTACTCTACACAGCGCTCCTGAAGAAACATTGGGGTTAAAAAAATGAACCGAAAACAGGACCTATACCGCCTGAAAGTACACGATCATGTGAACATTTTAAGACAAAAACGAAAAAAATATGTTGGGAATTTTTTGAGAAATTCAAGTTTTTAAAAATCTTGTTTATCTCATCACTTGAATACATGTAAAATGGCTTATAATTCAATAAACATGCTTGAAAACGTGATAAAACCTGTTAGCTTAGCTCATTAAGGAATTTCAATAAAGTTAAAACAATGAAACAAAAATATTTAGTGACTTTTCTTAAGTAAATGTGACGCATTGTTTATCACACACTGTATAAATGCAAAAATGCTGAAAACAACCAAATTCTCCATATATTCAGTCCTTGGGTGTTATTAAACAGATTTGTTATTCTTTATCTGGATATGAAAAGCTTCATAGAGCTTTTAAAGTGAAAACGAATCTAAAACTGATATAAACATGACAGGTAAGAATCTTCTAACAGCACCGATCATTTTTAGTTCAGATGGGTTTCTCATCGGCCCATTTAGTTTATATGATACTATCTAAATACAATACTTCAAATAGAGCGAAGGTGATACAGGCTGAAGTGTTTGACAGTAATATCTGGAGTAAAGTGAACATGTCACAATTTAATTTTCTAACATAGGTTTGTGAAAGCAGCTGACATTTTTCTTCTGCATCTGCATTGGAGGCCTTCATTAGGATAAATATAGTTCAAAATCAAGTACTATTTAATACTGAATGGAATATCCTCAAATCCTTAGACATAATATAGGCAATGATATATTATTTAAAATAGGCATGGCTGTTCTCGACTGTGTAAAAAAATTGGGCTTGATGTTTGCTACACTTTTTCAGGTACCTTGCGCATGCCTTACTGTAGTGAACACTTAGTTACTATGGTGGTTGTTTGAATATATATATCCTGCACCTTGAATGGACTTCTTAATCTGAGAATCTCTTTGAATAGAACATATTTAGGGAGCTACCAATGCATGCTTGCATGCACAGAATCGTAATATGCAACAGCTGTAATAGGTTTTTTGGGTAACATATTCTGCACTGCATAATATTATCAAGGCTCGAGAGTTACTCCAGATCAGTAACTGGATAAATTAATTCCCTCAGAGGTTTACCTGCTAATTTTCTCTTTCACAATGAGCAAATGGATGCGAACCTGCTTTGTTAATTCAGTCATTTGGATTTGGAAAGAGCTGTAACAGCTCAGTGTGCAATATATTTATAGTAACCATTTTGATAAGGGAGAAGGAAAGCAGTACCATTCTCCTTTTAACTGAGTCCAGAAACTTTGTGTATTTGTGGTCACCGCTACTTGCATAATAATGTTTGAAAGTTGGCAATCTGCTGCAGTCCGCTTTACCAAATATAATTCTTAGATCCAATCTTCACATTTAAAGCTTTCCTTATACATTTCTAGCAAGGTTTGAAACTTCTTGACAATAAAGAGTGAAAAAAGTTAAGAAATGGGTTACTTTCAGTGTTTTTGAATTTTCAAAGTGTGTGATAAACAATATGTCACATTTATTTCAATAAAGTCAAGAAATTTGTTCATTTCATTGTTGTAACATGTTTGAAACTCTTGAGGGAGCTAAAATAACAAGTTTCATTGTGTTTTCAAGCTTGTTTAATGTATTCTAAGCCATTTTTACATGTATTCAGGTGATGAGATAAACAAGATTTTTGAGAACTTGAATTTCTCAAAAAATTCCCAACAGATTTTTTTCGTTTTTGTCTTAAAATGTTCGTATGATCGTGTAGTTTCAGCCAGTATAGGTCCTTTTTCGGTTCATTTTTTTAACCCCAATGTTTCTTCAGGAGCGCTGTGTCTAGATACAAGGCAAATAAGAAAAAGCAAGACATTTGGCATACATTGCAACTGCTCTTCCTTGGAGGCATTCAACAAATCTCTATTTGAGACAACTGCTACCCAATGAAAGACATCAATAGACATTTCCTTGGTGTACGAGTGGGAGATGGTCAATTTAGGAACAGTTCAGACAAAAAGCATTGCTTCAGGTTCCAGTCTTCGCAAGTCTCTGTTTTACAAAACTACTACTTCTTACCCACTGGCACACATCAATCTAGACGTTTCCCCAATGTGAGACTGATGATTTGTAGATTTCTAGGACAGTTACTATTCCTACTCTGAAGACAAAGTGATCTGCTTTTCAAGGTCATTGAACTCTGACATCAGAAGTATGAAAGTCGTACAGCAAGGAAACTGAGAAATAATTATCAAATAAATTACATGTACTTATCAATTGTTTGCTCCCTGAATACAACAAGGGAATTCTTGCTATATTTTTACCATGTTTTGAAGCTCAGTGTTAATGTTTTTGTCTATAAAGTGCTCTCAACACGTTAAACGAAAGCAGCTGTCTGGTGTTCCTCTGTCCGCACGCAGCATAGACATTGATACAAATGACAATGGCTTTGCTTTTTCCTTTTCAGAAGATTATTTAAAAAAGAAGAGCACCTTCTGTGATAATGAATGAATCTTGTACCTCGATTGATTGCACATACCATGCAGTTCCAAGAACTCTCTTGAATAGTGTGACAGTATTTCTGCAAGCTTAACTTGATTAATAGCCTCATTACTCGGGGCAAAAGTGTCACTTCTGTCTGATGTCTGGATATAGTTTTGCTTCTGTTGAATCAGCACTAACATCGGTGGACGAGACATTAGCATTGTTAATCTACACTAAAACAAGATTGCCTGATTCAGAAGATGACTATACAATATTAATTGTACAATATATGTCCAATATTCTAATTGTCTAAATCAGACAATTGAGTTGTTCAATACATCAAACAACTTGATTGTTCCATTATATTAATTGTCTGTTCCATTCTGTTACAGTCAGCAAATTTGATATGCAAAACGAATGGACTGTTGCACTATGAGAATTTCACTTTGCTCTACAATCAATATGGGAAACATAGGCTGTTTGATTAGTCATGATCGACAGAAGGCAATTTGCTTTGTCATAACTGATTTTATAGTAAAATAGGATGCACAATCCTTTCGTTTGCCTGTCACCAACAAGCAGGATTAGTCTCCTTAAATCGAATTAACATTGAAAGTATTGGGTACGATCTTGACAAATCATCAGCATAATGAGGCACTAAGTACCATTTTCACAGTGCAGCAGTCCAATTTTTTTACATATCAAATATCCTGACTTTAATAGACTGCTTTAGACACTTAATCCAATGGACCAATTATGCTGTTTTGAAAAATTCAATTTTCTGGCTTGGATAATAGAACAATTGGACGTTATATTGTACAAATATTGTCAGAGTTCGATTTCAATTCTGGCCAGGTGAAGTGTAGGCTTTGGATAGTAGTTTTAACCATCCTTCAGCTCATTGCTAGCTGTGTCCTCCTGCTGTCACAATTAGCTTAGTGGAGTGAATAAATGTAGGATGTAATGCCACAATGATCCATCCATCTTCATTAGCATGATTCGACTGATTGTTATTTTCTGCAGGCTAGGCAGAGACTTCATTTCTGGAGTTTTTGATGGACAATTCAAATATAATTTCACCAGTTTCGTGCTTTAATATATGACTTTTATCCCTGTCTGCTTTTTCAACCTGCCAAAACCAGATGTGTCACCCTGGCTTTGGTGACATTCAGTCATCTGTGTCCAGACATCTGATTTATGTAATCCAGACATTTGGAAACCTGGGGTTGCATATGGTGTGGTGTGATGTATGATCTCATATGACCAGCCATATCTCTGCCAAACGGGCATCTATTTTCTATTTCCAGTATCTGACTAGTTGAGAATTTAGAATGTGGGAAAACTCTGAAGCCAGAAGTATCAAATTTGCATATTAGACTGTTCTAGAACCCCCATTTTCCTTTGACTAAAACTGATTTTGATGGTGAATCAGGCAATATAAATACAACTATACAGTCTCTGAGTTGTTTTGTTATATCAGGTTGCTGTAGGCTACCTGTAACTGCAACATTTCCCTTAGCTGTTTCGCTTTCTATACTGCAATGCAGTTGGTTAGGTATAATAGACTCCATATGCATGAGGTTGGTTCTTGATTTTACTACAATGATAATGAACCCTTTGCATTGCACCTGTGGATTTACAGAAAACTTCCATGATCTCCAGGTGCCTCCTGATTCATGACATCATTTGAGTTTGTCATATGAAATGCTGATGACAAAAAGTTTTAAAAGGTGGAGTTGGACAAGTTGTCCAATTTAACGAATTCAAGGTTGCAACATTTTCATGTTTCTTGCAACACATCAAAGCATAGGAGACGTTTTTACCAATTATCTGCAAATTTATGTAAATTTATGCAGATTGTCAATAATTGGATTGTGAAATCGGTTTTTATTAGGGCATTCTGCCCTATTGTTACTGGTCTTCTCTGGAATCTTGTGGACAAATTTCGAGACAAAATACTGCACCAATTTCATTCACACTTTGCACACTGGGTTTAATTTGCCCAAGATTGGTGTTGATCAACTTTATAGGAACATGCACATTGTAAATACTATTTTAGAGATCCAGGAAAAACATCCTAGAAAAACTGGAAAGGGGGAGTCCTGTGATGTCATTAAGGGGCTTTCCCACCCCAGATCTATTTATAGGTCAGCAATTAGGACAAAACACCACTGCATGCTTCATCAATGTGTTACTACCTTTGTATGCCCTCTTATGTAGTAGCAACAGTTACAAGATAACCAGGACTTCAGATCAGTAGTTAGATGATGTGCAGAATGCCCTTTAAAGTGCCTTGTGCACATTATTTTTCATTATTGCTCACGAAATTATCCAATATGGTGGATAATCTTTTCAAAACTGATCAGTGTATAACGTGCGACAATGGTTCGTTGATATTTAAACCGTTGATTTTTTGCGAAGCAAGCTCTTTCACACCTGTTCATGATGTCATTTTAGATGGAATACTAAGTGTTACATAATCAATTGGACTCAATCCTTTCTGTGTCTCTTCGGGGAGAAGGTTGGTCTAGTGGTAGCATGCAGCATGCTGAGCTGCCAATCGCTGAGTCGAGTCCAGGGTTCGGATCCAGCTCTTGCCGGGTCAATCATCCTTTGCCTCATTGTCGTATATCCTCTTCCTGTCCTAATTAGCCTACCAAGTTCATGAATACAGGACCTAAAGCCCCAATTATCCACCAAATCTTATGTCTCTTTCATATCATTAAAAAAATCATAAATCAACATTGATTAATGAGCACCAAGAACATTCCTGAGAGGACTGCACTGCCCATTTCTCCATAAGGCTAGACATAATTGATTTTTAGCATCTTGGATTTTCTCAACGCACTTATTTGGGTCGGTCAGTAGAACCAAATAAAGTGTAATCTCAATTTTTTATTCCGTCAATTTAATACAATTTGTTGACAAGCATAATTTGATTTCCACAGGTAGAAAAATATTTTAAGTGGGTCAATCCGAGAAGCTAGGAATCACATATGTCTGGCCTATCTATTGACCTTCCTGTCCATCTACCTTCACACCTACCTGGCAATATAATCTACTTTCTATCATTGCTAGTCTTTACATCAATATATCTAAGAGAGAGCTTGATAGCTGGACAAACATTGTCACACTATAAACATATATATATGTTTTGTTTATGGCTTGATATTTTTTGCTCATGGGCAAGTTTTCTGTCAAATAAATGTCACCTTTCCTCCAATAAATGTATTTGTTTCAGCAAATCACGCCAATGCCCTTTTGTAGACTGACCTGTGGGAAAGAGTTGTTTGACGGCCAAGGAAATAATTTCCAGACAAAAAAAGTTGTACGAGATATACTAATATTGTGCATGGAATTCATTCTAGAATAGCTGCTGCTGGTTTTAGAATGGCAGAGGCCTATTCGATCTTATTTCCCCATCATGATATTATCACATAGCTTAATCGAAAACCCTAGTGTGCATTTACTTACATAAATATTATGAAAGTGGATTATTCTGTGATGTGTATTTTCAGATTCTATGAAGTTGCTGCTATCACTTCATAATTAGCTTTTTCAAAAATAGTGTAATTGCAGTTCATATAGGTAAGAGAGTGTCAGGTTGTCATTAAGGTGTCACAATATCAGTTTACAGTGCATCACCATGACAGTTTCATCTGTTGCATGCAGCATGATATACCGTGATACAGGATAAAATTTTTGCATCTGTCTAAACAGGATAGTTTCATGGAGATCACTGGTATGACGTCCTAGAAATTTTTTTAAACATAATTCATTATGAAGACATACACCCACCAGTAACTGTTGTGATATATTTCAAGTATGTCTGGAAAGATTTTATTTCTCCCGCAAAACTGGGCAAGAAATTATTTATTTAGAATAAACAACTCCCCAACCAACGCCCATCATGGGACAAAGAGCAAGCCCGAGGATGGTGTTGCCTTTTATTTTTTTAAAGTGTGATAATGTTACCTCAGTGGAAGTGTGCTAGGTCCAGGTTCAAATCCTACCTCTGCCTGGAGCTATGGTAGACGGCAGTTTCAATCATCCTTCGCCTATTTTCTATGGCGTGTCCTCCTTCTGTCCTAATTAGCCTAATAAGTGCATGAATACAGGTCATAAAGTCCCAGCCATCCATCCATTTGGGCAGCAAGAACTTGTCTTCTAAAGAAGGTTGCACTGTCCATACCTCCCTATAACCACCTACACACCTCCAACATTTGCACATATATAGTTTCTATCAATGCTATTCTCTGGATCATCTGAGAGAGAGCTTGGTGGTGGCAAAAACATTTTACGCCTCACTATAAATGCATATGTTTTGTTTATGGGTTGATATTTTTTGCTCATGGGCAAGTATTCTGTCAAATAAATGTCACCTTACTTCTAATAAAAGCATCAGTTGTGACAAATCACGCGAATGCCCCTTTGTAGGCGACCTGTACGAGAGAGTCGTGTGACTGATGAGGATATATTTTCAGACATAAAAGTGTGTTATGATTATATCAGATATTATTTGTGGCAGTCTAGAATAGCAGCTAATGTTACAATACATAACATGTGTATGACTAGTTCGAATTAAAATGGCCCACTTTTTAAAAAGTGGAAATTCACAAATCATCATCAAAATTCCAGATCCAGCGCGTCGAAAGCGTTTTGAGTTACCTTTTTTCTTTTTTTGTTCAAGTCAACTCTAAAGTCATGTTTTTAAAATAATACGGCAATATGATAAAGTATTACCACTTTGTTGCATACATGCCAGCAAGTTACATTATATAAAGGCCAACTTATCCTGTGCAGGCATTTTAAGTTTGAGTGTATACCTAGCTTAAGCCTGTATACAGTGCCGCCTGTAAGTAAGTGAAACGCATGACATTGTGCCATTGCACCAATGCTAAACATCCTCAGCCAAACTGCTTGTGAAGGGATGAATTCTCATCGGATGAGAGGGAAACAAAGTGGGTCATAAAGGCCGATATGTGAGGCATGTGGGATAAAAATAGTAGCCAATTTTCTTTGCTGTAGTCGGAGTTAGGTATCGGTCAAAGTCTTTGATAAGTAAGTGAACCACCCTTCCCTATGTTTTAACATTGGGCCTGCGTTTCACTTACTTATCAAAGACTTTGACCCATACCTAACTCCAACTACAGCAAAGAAAATTGGCTGCTATTTTTATCCCACATGCCTCACATATCGGCCTTTATGACCCAAAATGTTTTCCTGTCAACGGATGAGAGTTCGTCCTTCCAGAAGCATTTTGGTTAAGGATGTTTAACATTGATGCAATGGCACAATGTCATGCGTTTCACTTACTTACAGGAAGCGCTGTATGTACTATTTACATGGAGTTGTAAATAGTACATACACAGGCTATTATGAAAGTACACTATTCTAGGATGCTTATTTTCAGTCTAATTTCAGATTCTACGAAGTTGCAAGTTGCAACTATCACTTTTATAATTAGGTTTTACCAAAATATATATAATTGCTGTGCACATAGGTAGGAGAGTATCAGGTTGCAATTAAAGTTTCACAATATCAGTTCTAAAAGCGCATCTCCAGCAAATTTTCAGATACCACAAACGTACCCCCCTGAAAAGATGTAGAGTAGGTTGGGGCAAGAAGCCCGGGTTAGGTGAGAGGCTCCCCCAGGTTTATATCCAAACTAACATTTTTGGTGCGTTTATCTATTAATAGGATTGAAGCTAGAGGCGTTTTAGGTGAGGTCTCAAATTTTCAGGGCAAACAGCACCAAACCATAGTAGAAATTAAAGAAACGAAAAAATGTGCATGGTTTTTGTAACTTTGACTAATTCTTTGGAAGGGTTTCTCAGAAATAACTTCGGGAATATTTAAGATTATAATGGATGCCTGCATTGCTTCACTTTATGACCATCGTATAAATATTATTTGGATCATGTTTTTTGCATTGTAGATCAAAATAAAGAGGTAAAATTAAAATATGTGGGTTTGGGGCGAGAGGCCCCACATGATATGGGGCATCAGGCCCCCTTCATTGGGGGGTCAAAGCTGCTTCAGGAACCATTTAATAATGTGTACTTTACCTTAAATCTTGATAGAATAGCTAATTAAAATAGAAAAAATTTGGCCCAAAATTGAAACAGGGCAAAAAATATGAAAAAATAAAAGTATGAACAGAAAAATTCAGAAATTCAGAAAAAGTGAATAGAATGCCTTAAAAATGATAGAAGAACCCTAAGAAATTACTTTTATTCTGAATGCGCTTGCAAAAAAAATTGCCATAGGTTTATAATAGGGGGGCTTCTTGCCCGATGAGTGGGGTAAGAAGTCCATTTTAATTTTTTTTTACAAAAATGGCCGTAACTCCTTTATTAAAATTGGTAGATATTTGTTTCAGTAGTTATTAGTAGAGTCAAGTGATCCCTTCGTGACAGCATAAGCATTCAAATAATCGCCCATAAAAAGTAGGTCAAAACGCACCTCGAAGTTAAGGGAGGCTGCATGCCCCGACCTACTCTACCTGGTCGAGAGAAATCTAGTGGTAGCATACTCGTACTGGGCTGCCAATCGCTGGATCCCAACCTTGCCGAGTCACCTGGGCCTGTGTTGGACGGCTGTTTCAATCATCTTTAACCTCTGTGCTTTGTCCTCTTCCTGTCTTAATTAGTTTACCAAGTGCATAAATACAGGGCGTAAAGCCTCGATCAACAATCCGTCCATTCATCTTCTTCCTCTTCTGTAACGCTCTTCCGTCCGTTAGGACATAGCGCAGCTCCGGAGAGCCATGACTTTTTTGATTATTTAAAATCAGGGAGAATGAAATTCTCCCTGAAAGTAGCGAGGAGTCACCCTACGCTGCCGGCTTTAATTGTTTTCAGCGGTTTTGTCTACTGTAGGGCTTCTTGAAAGTGGATGACTTGTGAAAAATTGTTGACTGGGCTTTCTTTCAAAGTTCAAAATGGCATTCGTTGCTAAGTGCCAGATAAAGGCCTCCGCTGATTCTTGTTATTTCTTTGTTCTCAGTGCCTCCAATTGTTACAATTCATAGCAGAAGACAATCATGAAGTCCAAACTGCTTTAGGCAACACACTTTGATGTTACAAGACCCGAAATAATTCATAAAGTCAGTAGAAAAACATCTGCTGAATTTGTTGACATGTCGTCATGATGAACGTCGCCAACCGTCCATCCATATAGGGTCTGTAATCTCATGGGGACATGCAGCACATTAGAAATCATACTGGCGTATCGTATGCACAATTGTGCATGTATTATATATTGACATTTGCCAAGTACAGACATTGATTGACTTAGCCTTTGTTTTCCTTGATCTTATGTCACCGTGTTTGCTTTATATGGAAGCTATACACTGATGGGGGAAAAGAACAGTGAGGAGTGATGTCTGGAGGTTTTCTTGATGGAACTTTATTTATTTCAAGGAAACTTCAGACATAGTGAGTGTGGTGCAACACAACATCCTAAAATATTTTTCTTTATATACCAACTCAGTTGATACTAAACTGCTCACACTTAAAAACGCACACTTCCAAAATGGTTAAAAATATTCCTCCTGTTAAAGTATCAAGATGAAAATTTGTACACATCTAGAAGTTGCCATCAGGTATATTCCCAAAAATGTTCAAATCTCCAAGTGCAGTACTTTTGTGTCAAATTAAATCGTCGTAGTTACTGTCGAAAACTCAAGTTACAAAATTTCAATATCCTCTGATCATTATTTTCAACAACTAAGCTGTTCCTTCCAGAATATTTTTTGATAAGCCAGAAAGTTTACATTTTTACTTGCTTGATCGGAAATTAATAACATTTAAGAGTAAATTCTGACTTTTTTACAGGAGACTTTTGTCAAAATCTTTAAAAAAATGTTTTATTCAAACTTTTGAGAGTATATTGAAATGGAATGATTGTCTACGTATGTGTTTCTACCCTGGGTAAGCAAAAAGCCCCATAATTTAACAAGTTTGGGTCACATGCTTCATTTCCAAATGCTGAGTCGTACATTTTGAGTTTTCAATTCAAAATCTGCTTTATCATCAAAAACTTCCGTGGGGCAGTTTTTGCATGTCCTGTCATGTGAAAATTTCATAAGATTAATCCCATCCAGTATGCCACAAAATCAATATTTCCATTTGTGCATTCTGTATTGAAGTGCAGTTTGTGACTTTCATTTTCAACAGTAACCACGACGATTTAATTCAACACAAAAGTACTGCACTTAGAGATTTGTAAATTTTCATGAATCTACCTGATGGCAATTACTGGAAGTATTTAAACTTTCATCTAGGAGAAGTACTATTTTTAACCTTTTTAGAAGTGTGTGTTTTTAAGTTTGAGCAGTTTATTATAGTGATGAATATATCAAATTTAGCAAAAACAACAAAAAAAGGATAGAGATTGGTGATGGAGTGTCCCACCATTGTAGGTGGTGAATCCCAGTGGTGGATCCAGGGGGGGGGGGCTATATTGTAAAATTTGAAATTTTGAGTCCACTTAAATGATTGAATGATTGAGTGAGATGGTTGCGCAAAATGTTTGAGCTGACAGCTTGTTGTTTTAAGCTAAGATAATATGTCCGTTATAACATAACTCAAAAGAAGAAGCTATGTTAGCTCAAAGGAATTGTTCAAGCATCTCACTCAATCATTTAAGCTTGCACAAAATTCAAATTTTACATTAATAATAATATCATAATAATAGACTGCTGAGACCCCAACAGATGAAAAGTATCATTTTGAAGAAACTACACAATGACACGAGCCTGGAAATGTCAAATCACAGTTCCTGATGGCCCTGTCTGGATCCACTACTGAATACAGTAGCTTCCCTTTTGGGGATTTTCCAGATACTTTTATTTTTGATTTTACATTAATCTTTTGCATAATGAGGGACATTCCTTTGAAATTAGTCTATTTCATACTTTACTTATATATGCTTTTCATGACCATCATAGGAATTTCTTTTTGCTTAATCATAATATGTTGGAATAATATTCCTAACATATTTGGCAGAACATAATTTAATTATACCAAGCATATCAACTTCGTAATCTACCCACATTTAGTCTGGTTAATTGATACTAGAGTAAAGTTCATATGTTTACTCATGTATACATAAAGTGATCCTACCCCACATGGAGGCTGAGCCTGTGTGTATTGATACAGTATCAGGTTACTGATTATGAATAATGCAGGCTCATTATCATGCACTTCTGGACCATCTAAGAATAATTAGCCAACTATAGCAGTTGCTGATCTGCTGAAGTAACAATGTGATTGCTAAGTGTATACTATCAGGGATTCAGTGCCACTAAATCCCTTTTTGAATGATTCCATTCTGTAGTGTTTAGTCCTCATTAATTAATGACATCTATATATATTAGAACTAATTTAGCTCAACTGAAAGAGATATTTGCATTCAATATACGAGGAAAAGCATTGAGGAAACAACATAAAATTCAGAAGTTTCTGAAGTTATTTTTTATCACAGCGAAAACTGTAGCATTGAAATATTTTCAAAAGTAAAAAGTTGTTTGTGTCAAAATCAGTAACTTGTCAAGTGATAGATTTTCTGTATCTTTAGAAGTATTTCAGTTTAATAAGAAACTGGAGATCAAGTTATAAGGAAAAACCTGTTTATTATTACTATATTGTTTATATGAATCAGAAAAATGTTGTTGCAAAGAATTGATAAAGGCATGCTTTTAACACATTCTGAATGTTCCACAAATTTTTTCTGGACAAGTCTGAGAAACTATTCAATATGAAGCAAAGTAAATCAAACTTGCCTCTGATGATGATCTGCTTGACAGGTTCAGTCAGGCAATCACGAGACATGAATGCTTTATGCCCTTTGACTTTAGATGTCAGATCAACTTCTAAAGTTTAAGTGAAGCACACTTTGCAGATCTAAATATCTTGCAGACAGAATAAATTAACCTTGTTGAACTTCCACTATTGGGGTTTTGGTACTTTTTCCTATCTTTGATGCAGTGACATACTGAGAATCAAACCAGAAACAGTAACAGGCATCCCAACCAGCATCCCAACCAGAAGCCAAACTTGGAATCAAACCAGAAATCAAACCTGCAAGAGCCCAACCAGTAGCCACACTGGCAGCCAATCTGGTAGCCAAACTAGTAGCCAAACTGGTGGCCAAACTGGCAGCCAGTTCAAGAATCAAACTTTGAATGAAACCAGCAATCAAACTAGGAACGAAACCGGTAGCCAAACTGGCAGCCAAACTGGAAATCAAACTGGAAGTCAAACTGGAAATTGTACCGGAAATCTAACTAGGAGCCAACCTGGCAGCCAATCTTGAAATCAAACCTGAAGCCAAACCAGGAGCCAAACCGGGAGTCAAACCAGGAGCCAACCGGAAACCAAACTGGGAGCACTGACAGGAGCTGAACTGTCTTTGTGGCATGCACCGTGCAAAAAGACAATGCTCATAAACCAATAAAATGATTTATTGGGAAAAACAAAATACACTCAAGAAATTGCTGCACTAATTTGACATAACATACTCAAGATTATGAGATTACATCCTCCAAACTCCATAAATTTGAAGTATTGTAAGCAATACCTGGATCTGCAAACAACGATGCCTGACAATAATTCACTCGAGCACACGCAGCTCACTCAAAATTGCTGTCATAAATGTTATACACTATGTACATTTTTTGTAGAGCCCTTCAAATAACTTTATGAACCAGGCCAATAAAACTGAAAAATTTGAAGGATGTGCACATAGACGTTGGCACAATGATTAATATTTGTAAACATATACTTTGCAAGAAGAAACACAACATCACTCAAAATTGTGACAAGAGACAATTCCATGTACAATGTATGTATGTTTACGTACTTGTATGAGTTTGTTGAGTCCTTCATGGACGTACACACATACATTTTTCTGCACAAATTAAAATGTTTGTGACGTTGATAAATTACCAATCCTAGGACTCCGGATAGAATTCCTAGATACTTAAATTAGAACTGTGAACATTCAAATAATTATTAGAAAATTTAGTGCACAAATCAGAAGGAAACTAAAAATTGAACAGTTTAGAATGTGAAAATATGTGTTAACAGTTAAATGTTATATAAACCTGTAGAGAGCCCATCGAAAGCAAGATGGGAACAAAGCATCCTAAATTGCCTTTGATGCACATGCGGTCAGAAATGCACTCAGCATCTGTTGGGGGACATATCAATTTGGCCTAAATTTGTCATTCCTCTTATGTCAATTTTAAAGCCCCGTATTAGGCTGTACATTTATAACTGTGATATGTAGAGTAAGTATATTTGCTGGGGTACTGTTACACTCTATGCAGAATGAAGAATAATCATTTGTCAACATATGAAAACAGATCCGGATGAGGTGCATTTAAAGGTGGTTGGCATAGCAATAGATGAGATAATATGCTTGGGGGGGGGGGTGGTCGTAGTTTGTAGAGCAGAGACCAAATATCTCAGCAACCAGATGTCCGAGAGTACCAGTATTCTTATCTTTGAGCAGCTTGGCTTCGTTGTAATATCAATATATCTTTTTTGCGAGATGTTTTGGGATTTTTTTTTGCTGATTTTTAAAATCATTTTTGGGTGATGGCAGTCCAATTTTCTTGTTGACATTGATGACGTAACCTTGGTGATAACCTAAATGCTGTGCGGCTACAATTTTGATACAATTTCAATGCTTGCAAGACAAACTGATGTACATTATTTTACCCAAATATCACTTCCCTTTGCCTGAATTCAATGTCAATTTATCATGTTGCCACATTTTAAGTCTGCCACCCCCAACCCCAAGGCACCTCAAAAAATCTGGAAATATGTGTAGGTGGATTCCTAGTAGTATTCGAAACCAAAACTGATTAATTTAATCACCAGCTGATCACTTAGACATAGGATATGGAAAGTTTCCAATCCACAGAGATGGCGCTTATAAAATCTTCCCTGTTTAATTATTTTAATTAAATTCTGATTCCTTGGTCATTGACCTCTGCAATCATGACATATGATTCTGGAAAGAATTCAGCACACCTGGATTCCATGAAGAAAGTTGATGATTCTGAAAATTTCAATTTGCCACGTTAGAGCAAAACTCCTGGGGGGGGGGAGCTATATAAATTCAGGCAAAGCCTTAAATTCCTGCCTTTTTCTTCACGTCTTCTGTAAACCATGCAAAGTTCAGGTTCTGCCCTACTCCACTTCAAAAGAAACATGGCATGACACATGCAATAATATGGCATGACAGAAACTTGTCCCAGTTATCTGTGAGACCATATATGTCCCACAACATCAGCTGATTAATATATTTGCTGTGAATTTTATGAAGTGGATTCTATAATTCTATTTTTGTGGAATCAAAATTCCAATCGTGGAGCAATTCGATTTGTAATGAAAAGGCACATGAAAATGTTTGGAAATAGGTAGATTCCTGGTAGAATACGAAACCAAACTGATTAATTTCATCACATTGGTATTTAGTATTGGAGGTTTTCTTTCTTTGAGATGATGCTCACAAAATCTTCCTTTTCGAATAATATAAATTAAATTCTAATTTCCAGGTCATTGACCTCAGCCATCGTGACATGTGATACTGGAAAGAACTTAGAGCACCTGGATTCCTCCAAGAATGTTGATGAATCAGTAAATTTAATTACCAATGGAATTAGCAAAGCCGCTGGATATCCCTGCATAACTCTGCCCCTCTCCCTGCAACTGTACTGCATGGTGTTCTAAGCAATCCCAACTGGCGAAGACCGCAGGCGAAATGGGCTCAAAATGTTGCAACATTTCAAATTCAGGCACATAACAGTGAAGTAATATTTGGACTGAAGGCCCATTGGCAAAACAACTTCGCTGTAATTTGAGCAAGGTTTTGACACCTGAGGAATGCATGCGAAAATGAAAGTCTTCATTTTGCAGCTTTTCAACTCTCCGGCCCTTACACAAATAATTCCTTTCGTATCGTCAAGCCAAGACAACAGCAGTACATGGACATCAGGCTTTTTGCCTCAAGAACGCAATCCATTCAAATCATCCATGGGTATCAGACAATATTGGACATGCCTATTCTGTGATACTATATTACGAACATTCATACTTGGTCAGAACTGCACTCTGCATCTGTTCGGAGAAATTTAAATTTAATATATGCAATATATGATATTTACATGGGATATTGTTACATTCTATGCAGGATAACTATTTCTCAGTATGTGTACATGATAACACATACATATGAGGTGGAGAGATGGTATACTTGGGGGGGGTGTACATTTTTTTGCTAATGGGCCTTCAGTCCAAATATTACTGCTGGTTTGGCTCCCAGTTTGGTTTCTGGCCTGACTCCCAATTTGGCCCCTGGATTGGTCCCCTGTTTAGCTCCCAGTTTTGCACCTGGTTGGGTCCCAGTTTGTCTTTCAGTTTGCCCAGGATTGGTCTGTGGTTTAACTCCCAGTTTTGCATCTGGTTTTATCCCAGCTTGTCTCTCAGTTTGGCCCCTGGATTGGTCCATGTATATATTTTTCATTATTTGACATGTTCACGAATTCGTGGATGTGTAAAAACGAGCATGTACGAGTTCATGGATGTGCAAAAATGAGCATACGTGTTTGTGTATATGTAATAACTAACACTCGTGGGTGTGCTTTATTATTCATGGACCTGCCAATACTAACATTTGTGGAGGTGTTACAGGTTTCAGGTTCAGGGTCAAAATTGGGTTTAGGGTTAGTTTTTGCCAAGTTTAGGATTAGTATGTCTGTAATTACACTTTTACAAATTCGTGATTGACAATATTTGAAACTTTTACGAATGCCAAATTCGTGTAGGCCTACATGTTCGTTTTTGCAGGTTTACAAATTCGTCCACATGCAAAATATTGAAAAATAAATACCTCATTGGTGTTCGTTTTTGCAGGTTTACAAATTCGTCCACATGCAAAATATTGAAAAATAAATACCAGTTTGGCTCCCAGATAAGCTTCCGATTTGGATCCCAGTTTATTTGTTAAGAGATTTGGCTCCTGTTTCGGAAACTATAGGCAGGGGTTTTGAAGGGACCCTGTTGGCTTTACTTGTCTGGTGGTTATTTTGGATTTGCAGGATTTTGATCTGATTCTTGAGAAGTTATGAGCCAAGTGGCAAAAAGCAATGGTTAACTGCTCATTTGCCTAATATGAGTGTCCTTTGTTCTATCATTGTAATTTTTAAACAAAGTTCAGTGTAAAGACACCCAGCTGAAGAATGCACCTTTCGCATAAAATTGTTTTGTAATTGTTTTAACAAAAATGTGTAATGAAAAATTTCAGGTTGTCTCCTAAATAGCCTTAAATATTGCATTTTGACCACAAGTACCGCTTTCAACTCAGCCCATTTTTTTCTAATATTTACAGGGCTATGGGACTGCATGAGCTTTAAAAAATATAACTTTTTGACATCAATTCCTTTTTCACTTATAAGCAAGCGCCATACTGCTTAGGTCTACAAATGTACATAATAATTGGCCTGAATAATTCATAATAAGGAACCTGATATTGTCTCAATACGCACAGGCTCAATCTGAGTCCGGAATAGTATAATTGTTCATTATGTAGGCATGAGTAAATATGCTACATGCAGTTAGATTACAAAACGGCCTGCATGGATATAGGCCTAATAAAATTATGTTCTGCCAGTGTTTACAAGTGGTGTCAATGTACATAGACTCTCTGTTGCACATTGCATCTTTTTAATTGAACTTTTGCGGATTCCAGTGATGTCAATGTGGGCCCTTCGCACATTACATCATTTTACTTTTGAGTATGTAAGTAATTTCAATGCAGACCCTCTGTTGCACATTGAATCTGTTTAATTGCACTTTTCAGAGTGTCAGTGATGTCAATGTAGACCCTCCCTTGCACATTTCATTTTTAATTGAACTTTTCAGAATGTCAGTTGTGTCATTGTAAATCCTCCCTTGCACATTGCATCTTTTTCATCAAACTTTTCAGAATGTCAGTGATGTCCATGTACACCCTCCCTTGCACATTGAATCTGTTTAATTGCACTTTTCAGAGTGTCAGTGATGTCAATGTAGACCCTCCCTTGCACATTGAATCGTTTTTATTGAACTTTTGAGGATGTCACTGATGTCAATGTAGGTCCTCTCTTGTTCATTACATTGTTTTACTTACACTCTTGAGAATGTAAATGATGTCAATGTAGAACCTCCCTTGCACAAATCAAGGAAAAATTCAAATAATCCACCTCAGTCTTGGTGGAAAATATTTTCTTAAGTCAAAGATGCTCACATTCAATTGAATTAGTTTTTTTAGGCCTTAGGTAGAGTAGCGCGGGGCATGCAGCCCCCCTTAACTTCGAGGAGCGATTTGACCTACTTTTTGTGGTCGATTATTTGAATGCTTATGCTGTCAGGAAGGGATCACTTAACTCTACTTATAACTAGTGAAACGAATGTCTACCAATTTTAATAAAGGAGTTACGGTCCTTTTTGTAAAAAAATTAAAATGGCCTTCTTACCCCACCCATCGGGCAAGAAGCCCCCCTATTACAATCCTATGGCAATTTTTCAGCTTGAAAGTTATTTCTTGGGGTTCTTCTATCATTTTTAAGGCATTCTATTCACTTTTTCTGAATTTTAGAATTTTTCTGTTCATACATTTATTTTTTAATATTTTTTGCCCTTTTTCAATTTCGGCCAAAATTTTTTCTATTTCAATTAGCTATTCTATCAAGATTTAAGGTAAAGTACACATTATTAAATGGTTCCTGAAGCAGCTTCGAGGCCCCAGTGAAGGGGGCCCCATGCCCCATACCATGTGGGGCCTCTCGCCCCAAACCCACATATTTTAATTTGACCTCTATATTTTGAGTTAAAATGAAAAAAACATGATCCAAATCATATTTATCTAATGGTCATAAAGTGAAGCAATGCAGATATCCATTATACTTTTAAAAATTTCCAAAGTTATTTCTGACAACCACCTTCAAAGAATTAATCAAAGTTACAAAAACCATGCACCTTTTTTTGTTTCTTTAATTACGACTATGCTTTGGTGCTGAATGCCTTGAAAATTTGTTACGTCACCTAAAAAGCCTCTAGCTTCAATCCTATCAATAAGAAAAAGCACCAAAAATGTAAGTTTAGAAATAACCCTGGGGGGGCTTCTCACCTAACCCGGGCTTCTTGCCCCGACCCACTCTATTCCTGAAAATGTATAAATCTGCATTTCACTTCACGTTAAAACCCATAATTTTTGGGTTAATGGGTATACTACAATATGCATACTACATATATATATTATTTGATTCATTGCACTTTTTCAAAAAATTGATAGAAGAGCACTAAAAGAATCTGGGCTTTGAAGAATTGTGCTTCTCAAGCCGGCCTCTTCTTTGCAGAATTGCTCAACCAGTGCTGAAGCTGATTGGTGCGTGGCATTTTCTCTACAAACCAAGCCTGAACCTCTCAAACATACAAGTAGCAAAAACCTACAGGCAAAAACAAAGAAAAAGCTTACAATCTTTGCATGTTGAAGTATCTAAACTTTCCCTCTCATGACAGTCCCAAGATATTCTTTTTTCTATTTCTATTGGTATTGCCTAAGTCTGACAGTGTCATTTCCCTAGATAAGTAGGATATCTGAAAACATCTGTCATATTCTCAGGGTGACAATAATTCTCAAGTTTAGAAATGTCACAGTGTTATGGCCTAGACTTCATGAGATACGTCTCTATGTGCAGATTATTGATAGTGCAGTGTATGACAGAATAAAATAGGTTGCCTTAAATTAATTCGGAGCATTGTTTTCCTATTCATTCTTGTGAAAGGCTTCAATAAGTAACTTTATACTAAAACCTGAAGATAACCATGTCAGGTCCAGTCAGGGCATGCCAGCAAGTGATTCATGTCATTCACCAGTTGTGTTTCCAATGAGATGTTGTTTTGTTCTGCTTGATATTATTGTTATTGAGTACTGGCTCAATTGTTCAATTTAAATACAATGTATCTTTTGATGATAATCCCCATTGTATACCTGATAAATGCTGAAGTTGAACTTGTACAATTCTTTTAAAATTGTAATGTAATATCTGGATGTCTAGCTGAGACTTATAGGAAACAAAACACACAGATTAGCATTAAAACTACAAAAGATATCACAAAAGTGAAAAAATACGTTCCATTGCATGATTAAATCCTCTTGTTATATCGTTGTGCCTATGGAAGGACAATGTCCTAGATTTCTAGGGAAATTCTCGAGTCTCGTGCACTAGACTATTACCATTTATGAGTCAAATGCGAGACTTGTTGGAAACACTACTCACCAGTGATGTCAAACATACATGTCTGTCGGTTGTTTAGTGACCACACTCTAAGAACAAAAAGCACTCCGAAGAGCCTAAAAAGGTACACCAGCCTGTCAAAAATAGGATACCCCAGTTGGTACCTCAAAATACCCAAAGACAATGTGTTTTCTAAATACCCTAATTAAGGTTCTTTGAAGAACTTGAATGGGGTACTTCAAAAGCACACTGTAAAATCGGACTCGCTGATTCAGCTCAATTGATTGAGTGAGATGGTTGCACAAGTTGATTGAGCTAACATAGATTAATGTTTTAAGCTGAGATAACTCAAAATACTGAGCTGAGATAGCTCAAAATACTAAGCTATGTTGACTAAGGTATTCAAGCTGAGAAAACTCAAAACAATGAGTTGTGTTGACTTACAGCTCAAAATATTGAGTTTTGTTGACTTATTGATCCAAGCTGACACAACTAAAAATTTTGAGCTGTGTTGACTTATTTTTAGTTGTCTTTATTTATATTTATGTGACCTGTCTTATAAAGTTATTTATGAATGCGGGCTGTAATCCCAAAATATTGTTTGATCTCTCAAGGGGATCCACCTGATCCAGTATGCTTCATTCTAGCACATCATGGACAGGCCCAAGATGCATTCAACACAGACCATTGCATCACAAGGAGATTTTAAAAATAATTTCTTGTGAATAAATCCCAATGGCCAGTTGCTCATCTGAGTTGGTCAACAGTGCTAGAAGCCTATATTTGAACACACTCTGACTTGGAAATGTTGGCTGACGTGTGTGAAAGCATGCATCTAATTACTCCCACAAATTAATTTAAGAGAGATAAAAATAAAAAAGTGACCAGCTAGTGTGGTGTGCTACTCAGTTTTCTCTGGGATAGTGTAATATAAATTTTCATTTTTCTTTTAAGTAAATAATTGTTTAAAACTAAATGCAGTGTTATGAGAAGTGCTTGTTATAGATGGCGCTACATGTGGCATGGCTGAGATGTCAAGCTTTCTGCAACAACTGAAGCTTTCATGTTTTCACAGCTTAATGTTATGATTTGTTTGGACAACTTACAGCATTGAGCTATCATACCTTGACAACTTACAGGATTGAGCTACCATAGCTTGAAAATTATTAACATTCTCAGACAGCTCAAATTATTGCTTCAACACAGTTTTCAAAATTTACAGTGCACTTATTTATTAAAATGTCCCAGGCCTTATGCTACCATAAATGGTTCTTCCGCCTGCCCATTTATTTGGCCAAATTTTTTCAGAATTCTTGTCTATGGATACCCCGACAACGAAACATTTTGAACCTTGGGGTTTAACAGTGTATTGGGCTCAGTATACCGGATACTATGCCAGATATCCATGTTGACCTAGTTCTGAGGAGCTATCTATTTGAAAATGATATTCAGCACATGAGAGAAATCTCCCTCCATTCCCAGGTGGTTGCATAATCTAATCCCCATGGCCCAAGGCACTTCAGGTTAATAGGAAACTTTGTCTTGCAATTACTGGGAAATTACCTGATAAATGAGACTGCTGCTATTGCTGCAGCAGTTGACCCTGTCTGGCAAGCAACAGATTGAACACAATTTGAACAATGAATAGGGTTCTGTAAAATTGTACATGCTAAAAAAGTAGTCAGTCTAAAGTATGTAAAGGGACTAGATATCTACAGAATATGCCACAATTCTTTTAAATATGTACTTTGAAATAAATAAATAAATATAACTGGTCATGCATCATGAACTGGTCCATTTTGCGTCGCAGGTCAAAAATGTATATTTTTTCTATTTTCTGATATATCAACCCAGAAACATAGCACTATAAATTGTTTCAAACAGAATTTAATTATCTTGTATACTTATCGAGATATAGGCACTTTTGTGCCACCCCCACTCATTGAAATATGTAGAATAACTTTAGGGAAGGTTTTTAGGGCTTTTCTCAAAATTAATGTTTTTTAGTAAAACGTCTGGATCTTTTCTACTACTTTTAACCAATTGTAATGGGGTTTGTTGCAAAATGATTCTGACTAGTTCCTCTAATGATATATGTTGACAATCTTTCCATAAATCCAATTGAGCGATGTGAAAACCTGACAGCAAAAGCTGACATATTTCTTTTAAAATTCCTCTAAAACCCCACATTCTACTTGTTTCCAAATGAAATTAACCACAGCATTAAGAAAATTTATATTCCCTTTAACTAGGCATGTTCTGGAGTCCACTCCCGCCCGTTCTTTCCAAATCTTCTCCCGCTCCCGTCCCGTTCTAGGCATTACAATGATAAAATTTTCCGAATTTTGACCCACTCCCGCCAAATTTTGTCAAGTTCAGTCCCGTTCCCGTCCCGTGCAGGGCCCTATTCTGGACATTTGTTGTTCTTTTATGAGCCAGCTCGTCTTAAATGTAACACAATTACAACACAGGAAGATATGTGGTCCATTGATCAAAGTGATTGGGATTTAGCATGAGAATGATGAATAGATAGATGAATATATCGATGTATGGTCTGTTGTGGCTACTCACAAGGTATCATTGATTGTTTGTTTTGGGGATATAAGGGAATTTACATGTAAGACTGATAAGCACAAGATTCTATGAATTTTTAAAGAGTACATGTGTCCATATTTTTAACTATGGTGAAAGGTGTCTTTGTACACCCATAATAAGGCACATGACGGCATTTATTGTCTTTTGAATGGGCACCATTGCTGGGTTGACTTTCAATCATTCCCATACACTTTTATACGAGGCAAAGAGCACAAATGGATCCCGGGAGGCAAAGTGAACCAACCCTGAAATTCAAAAACAGGTTTACTCATACTTCTGAAACTTTCATAGTAACATATATTGCAATTATAACAACCTTTATGTATAAACCACATTCAAACATGGAAAACCATTTTTCTTCAACAGTTCTAATAAAATTGACTCTGACCACCCTAAAATTCCTCAGTTCAATTAAAAAAACAATTGATTATGTTTTTTAGATCTGTAGAAGGTATTGTTTTCATACGGTCAAACTATAGGCACTTCACTGAAAGGAGGAAAATGAAAGAATTAGCTGCCATTTGGAAAATGCCTGCCGTGGGTCAGCCAGGTCAAATCTGAAATGGCCCCCTATCTAAACAAATAATTTAAGATTTTTTGGACTTTGTGCCAAGTTTCATGCTTTTATATATAAATGCATAATTACTTCCCCATTCCTGACAAATCTGCCATGCTATTACCATGACCCGGATAAGGAACATCAGTTGGTAATGTGCTTGTAATGTTCAATCAGCAACCGAGATCTCACCGCAATGTCAGTGTTAACATGGTAATGTTCGACTATTGTTGTTCAGTTGGGGGCGACCACTTAGTAACTAAGCTCGTAAAGTCAAGCAACATCTTGTTAAGAATAACCCCTACAAGAAATTATTCATCTAGACTGTGCAAAAGAATTTATTAATTTCGCTAAAACTGAGCTAGAAATTAGTCATTTCTAAACAAAATTCCAATCTCCCCCCCCCCTGGATATTAAATGATGACCACGAATCTAAGGGTTTAGGCCACTTCAATACTTTTTTTTTGGATATCAACACAATTTCTTACTGGATTTTCCTACCTGGGTATCACTATCAGACAAGTTGCACGAAAGAGAAACTGTCATATATTTTAAACACATCCTTATGCCTTGAGCAAATAAGGCTCCTCAGTCAGAAAGATACACTGCATGGTGCTTAAGGTGGCTCGCTACTCGTGCCAAATGGCCATTTACGCACATTCACGCGCAGCCAGGCAGGCCCTATCTGTCGTGACGTCACTACAGCAGATGAGCTCTGCTGACACTGTTTTAGCATCTTTTTTCAATTCTAATAATTCCACGAGTCGGACGCTTCGTTTGCAATTTGCGCCCCTTCTATTGGGGTTAGAGACTCCTGGTTTGAAGCATTAGATGCGCTATGAAGAGGACTACACACAACCGGAGTTTCAGGTTGATACACAGAATAGAAAATTTTTACAGGCAATTTTCGGCAAACAGGTCTAATTTCTCAAAAATGACTCTGTAACACAAATAAATGTTTATATCAATTTCCAGGCCCATAGGGCCGTATGTCTGTATCATTACATTGTTCCTTACTTCATTTGGAAGCAAATGACAAAGAAATAAAAAATCCTATCTCGTCAATTTTTTTTAGCGCTATGGTTCATAAAAAAAATAAAATTTTCAAAATCATAACTTTTGATCCGAACCCCCAGAAAAGTTCTTTAAACTAAATATATCTTTCTGGAATTTTAATCAGCTTTTCCATTAAACTGTCCTCCTTAATTGCATGCTTCATTCAATAAAATAGGATAAATGACCACTGAATGGCAGGGAAAACTTCACAGTAAAAAAATTAAGAAAAAAATTGAGTTTTTCAGGTTTGCGTGGACTGACTCTCTTTTACATAACCTCAAATATTTTGGAAGAAAGGCTGGTAGCGACCACTTTCGTTTATTTATCCTTGCTATAAACTATATTTTGGGTCATTTTAAAGTATTTTTAAGAAATCCTATCTTGGAAAGTTCACGAGTATCGAGCCACCTTAAATAAAATAAAAGCACGGCTATTGCAGCGCATGCCATAGTATCACAGATCATGCCATAGTATTACAGCTCATGCAGAACTTACTATTGCAACTTATGCCATAGTAATGCATGACTGCTTTATAATGCTTCTTGGATGCCATGTGCTCGAAATAAATAATAGCATCTGGCACAATAACGACAAAGTACACTTATAGCCAGTCTCTACAATCTTGGCTCAGATCAGAACATCTGTCTGCAGTAAATTGATACTTCAAAATGTACAATCAGCAACTGGAGTGTCTCCAACACAATTCCATTGTTTACTTGGCACTCTTGCTGTCCTGTCCTGCCATAATGTTGCAAGTACCCTCAAGGTGTTAGTGTGATGTAGCTGGAACATGCGACACTGCATATGATGACTGTATATGATGAGCCTGCTAATCAGAGTAAAGGTTTTCCTGATACAACACCTGTCTGAGAACAATAACGTGAAAGGTGCTTGGAAAGAATGCTGCATTATCTTCCTCTTCTATTGAAGTGCTTTATGACATCATGAACCTTGCTTTGATGTTATTACAGTGTAGTCGGGCAGAATGCAGTTACTGCAATTTCAATAAATATGAGTTTCTGCTAAAGGATAGTGAAACGTAGCAAATACAGTGCACATGATTGGTTGAGGAATAGAATTACCCAGCAAAATTCTCATTTAAATACTATAAAACATATCACAAAGCCAGTGATGTGTCTCACTGGTGTCTGGAATGGATAGTGATTGTTGGTATTTTAAAACTGATAATCCTATCAACTGATCAAACTCAGCTGCTCACTGAAGAAGAACAGTACGTTTGTCAATGCTTTCTACGTCCAACTTATGCATTTGGAGGACATTTGATTCCTCCTAGACCAATCAGACAGGTTTAAAATGCTACGTGGATAGTGAGAAAACTGACTGTTGAAACTCATACTAACTGAATCTGCAGTAACCCTGGAAAATAGCCAGGAGAATAAAGTCATTATCACAACTAAAGCTTGCTTCAATTGTTCTGTCTACTCTAGGGCTGCTTAAAAGTGGATGTCTTGTGAAAACAGGAGTCTTCGACTTTCAAATTACAAAAATTAATGGTGTTCATTGCTAAGTGCCAGAAAAATGATTCTTACGATTCTTTGTATGATCGCAGGGTCTCCATCCGATTGTTACTATTCAAAGCATCTAAACTGTTTTAGGCGAGACATTTTTGTTTTAACAACACCCAAAATAGTTCATGAAGTCAGTAGAAAAGCATCAGCTGATTTTTTGATATGTCACCATGAGAATATGCCAACTCTGGTGTTATAACAAGATTCAAGGAATACATTATGCTAAGAATGCTTCTTGGAAACCAGTGGGCAACAAAAACGGCAAAAGAAAATGGAATTTTCTTTGCCAATTTATATACTCACATGACATTTTTGATGTAACTGGTCTTTAATATTACAAATTTGTTTTTTTATGTCTTGAAGTACCAATTTACCGCAGACTGATGCTCTGATATGGTTCAAGATAATAGTAGTGATAAATTAATTTTGTCATAATCGTCAAAATTAACAAATAAGCAAACAAAGGTGATCTGTTATTAACATTACGAACATATGTCATGTATAGAGATAGAAGAACTGAACTTTTTTTTCATTGTGCTATGCTATGAACCATTTATTTCGCACAAGCAGCCTATCATTATGTATGTCACCAGACAATCTTAAAGAAAATACATCTGTTTGAAAAAGGATTCCACTCAAAATTTTGAAAATACCAATAGTGCTAACAGGCATTGCCAGCTTATCCATTATCCAGTGAATCATGAACTAATTTTTCATTTGTGTTTGTGGAGCTATATATTCTTCAATATTTCACATGTGGACGATTTTGTGAACCTGTAAAAACGAACATATACAAAGATTTGGCATTTGTGTTAGTGCCAGATATTGTTTTTCACGAATTTGTACAGGTGCAATTAAGCATTCTAAACCTGAACTTTCCTAAAGCTAGCCCTAAACCTAATTTTAAACCTAACACTCAGACTTTTAACAGCTCTACGAATATCAGAATTGGCATGTCCATGAATGAATAATAAAGCACATTCACAAGACGTTAGTTATTACGTGTACACGATCACCAATGTTCATTTTTTCATGTCCACAAACTCATATATGCTCGTTTTTACACCTCCATGAATTCGTGTACATGCCATATAATGAAAAATATATACATGTGGATTGAGACGCAGTGAGTTTGAAACTGATAGCAACTGATGCATCAGAGTGTGTTTTCAAGTTATCAATTGATAACTTCTGTTTGTAATCGAGCTTTCAAGGACATCATAATTACATCAAAAGAAAATTAATGCGTTCTGATAACTGGTTGTCAGCTGCGCTCTCTTTCTTCAATTCCATCACAAGAATCTAGATCTTTTGATAAAAATATGTCATTCAAATGGACTGTTTCAGTTGAAGAAGGACGAATGATTACAGTACAACCCAAAATAAAGTAAGAAATTTATCGGTCAGAAGTCCTTTGTTTACCTATTTTTGTGATTGATTTCAATTTGAATGTCAAAAGTGGTCTTATGCAGTGCCAGCATATCCATTTTCCAATGAATCCTGAACTACTTTTTCATTTGTCATGGATTGAGATGCAGTATTTTAAGTTGATAGCAGCAGACAAACTAGAATGTGTTTTCGAGTTATCACTTAATGACTGTTGTTCTTTATCAAGCATTCAAGGACATCATAATTACCTAAAAAGAAAATGTATTGGGTAATAATGACTAGCGGTCAGCTGCGCAAACATTTTCTGACTCCTTCTCTGACTCCATCATACAGATCTAATCTAGATATTTTAATAAAAAGTTGTCATTCAAATGAACTGTTATAACTAGGAAAAGACGAATAATCACATTTAGCTGTTTTGGACTTCAATGATGTCACTACACTACAGGTTCCATCTTTCACATCAAAATTAGTGGTAAATATGTCATTAGGAAAAGCTCTGGTGAGTGTGGAGGGCTGTAGATATTAAAGGTTCCTCTCATATGATTGATAAATTATGTCTCCATACCTTAAACAAGTTTAATGGATTATAATAGGTAAATGAGACTGGAAGATAAAGTGGGCAATAGCTCCATCTCACTCACATATCGTGCAGAAAAAAATATAAATGCATCATAGTATAAGATCCTCCTATATCTAACTCCATAAATCCAAGTTGAGATTAAGACTAAGTTACTTTGCTTGAGCATCAAGTTATTCCATTTAGTCAGTCAACAAACACATCAGTTGAGAGTAGTTACTCCAAGCCAAATCTGTCTGGGCCATTCAGCCCCCACAGTTTTATTACTTTCACATTTACATAATCAATTCACATACATCATCATCAATTCAGTTATCCACCAATAGTATCTGGCCAGCCTGCAGCTGAGGCTTCATTTCAACCCCATTATCCTAACACTACCCTGCAGCTGCTGCTTCCTGCAGCAGTCATTAGTGCAACTGCTGCTTCAGTTGCCAGCCATTAGCTACAGTCATATTCCCTCACAAATCTCCAAAGTATCCCAAAGTACCCCTCTCCAATCACCCCTCCTCTGCCTGACTCACAGTGCCCTACTTGATCCCCTTAATGTCCCAGCCCTCATTACTGGTCAAAAGGTTTCCCATTAATCATTCCTGCCCCATTGTGCAAGTGTATTGCTCACACCCCTCACTGCCTACAATGACCTTCCCCCCTTTGAGTCACCAAAGTATCAGTCCCCCACAGGATGGTATTTGGGTACTGACTGAATACATTTGGATCCCCAAGTGTCAGTTTGGTCATTGAATTTAGATTTATAGCCCTTTGTCCTTCTACCCCTCTGCTCATTCTTGATCCCCAAATGGAACCTTTGGCCTTGGCCTGATTGACAATCACTCACTGGTCATTGCTCTGAATCCATTTGTCCTTCTGTCTCTATGAGTCAAAATGAGTCAAAATGCAATCTGACCAAAGCAGCAAATGCAGCCTTCCCAAGCCCTCCATACTTTACAGTGCCTCACGGGATTTTTAGAGAAATTCACAGGGAAGTGACTCCTCACTGACCTGGAATTTGTCTACTTGTGAAGGAAGGTGAATCATTTGCATTAGTTCCATTGCATCTGACAGTTAAGTGATTAGAGTGATTGACCCCCCTCCCCCCTCCCCTAATGTGTTTCCCCCCCTCCTTTCCCCGCTACTCTCTTTTCACCCCTTTTTATACAAAACAGTATCCCCATGACAACACCCATACAACATCAAACATTCATACAATAAAAGCATTGGTTTGCTTTTGATATGAGCAGTCCATCTTCTCAGTTCATTTTAAAGTTCAGCGTTTCACTCGATTTGTTTGTGCTAGTGTGTTTCGTTAAAGTCTCAATTTTAATCAGTGTGATATGTGGATAGCACAATTAATAAAGTTCAGTTATTATAAGTTCATATTCGTTTCGAAATTTCCATAGCTTGAACGTCTGCTTCTTGTCGTGTTCAGTAATCGTCCACAGTGGATTCGTCTTCAGCGTGTAAGCATCTTCAAGTGTCGCTGAAACAATGTAAATGAAAAGGCGAACAGTCTTTGCTCATTTGATGGACAGTGCTCCCTGTGCTCCAAGACCAGTACCAACGGTAGCAGTGATGTGGGTCAGTGGTGGACGATGGTCTCAGAGCTGCAGGGGTCTAAACAATCATTACATGATATATATTACATGGTACATTAGGATGATTCTATCAACGTTGACAGCACGTAGTGAATCATTGCACAATAGTCATTCCATTACATTATCTTGACTCTATCAACATGGACAGCATGTAGTGAGTCTTGATATCACTCCATTAACGGATATCTTCTAAGAATACAAGGTTACACACAACAATTTACGCATGGTTCTTGCTTGTAGCTCACCAACATCATTTCTCATACAATACGTTTAACAAGTTCGCTCAGAGAGACGCAACAATCATCAATCATAACACCAATTTCCAAGAACAAGCTATCATTTACTCTTTTGTCTTATAAGCGGCCAACCTACAGACATTTGCCCCAGAATTTAGATTACGTTAGATTTTCTTAATGATTGGCAGTGTGATTGCGCGCGATCACACTGCAGTTGGCTCATTCCTGGCTTCCATGTCATCAGAAACCTCCAGAGGAGGCAAATATCTGACTTCTCGGGTGCTCTGGGGTCGCCGCTTGCGAGACAGACAGCCCCAACCCCATTTTGCCCCCCTCGCATAATAGATGTAGCCAGCACCCAAAATCAAGAGAACAGTTACAAACAGGATAGTTAATATTGAGGATAACAGTGGGGTATGGCGTTTGATCTTCGCCCAATGGTCATCACTCAACGCCATGGCTCGGTGAATTAAGTCAGAGCTGACAGCTGGGATAGTCCCAGTGGGCATGTCTTTGAGTGTTGGGAATGCTTTCAATAGGTCAGGAGCTCTGAGGGTGTTAGAAAAGTTGAACTGGCCATGGACGTGAATAGTTGGCATCTTAATGAAGCGTTTTAGATGGAATGTGTCAGGACACTCTATTTGGAATGTGTCACCTTCAATCACGCACCCTGAGGCACACTGCAAAGCATAAGTGCCTGGTCTTAGCTTCATTGCTAATTCAATTTCTGACGGGCAGCGCAGCTTGAGGAGGGTGAACTAGGTGGTTATTAAATACCTATCAGGGGCAGTTTGTTTGACCTTAGTGTCGTTATTGCCTTTTGACAAGTCAAACTTGCACTGGCTGATCAGATCTGATTGATTGAAGATCAGCCCCCTCGCACATTGCTGCACCGTAGCCTTGTACAATGGCTTGCTAGGACACGTGACTGGATTATGGCCATAACATCCCTCTGCTACGAAGATGTGTCCTGTTCTAGTGGATACCCCATAGTTCTGGTCTAAATGAATTTGTACAGACATGCCCGAGTTCGATATGGGTACTGGCATACTATTAATATTGAACAGTAGGTAGTCCTGTCTCCCCAAGACTGGCAATGCTAACCTATAGATCAACTCCCTGCCTGAGATTACCACAGGTTCCACCCTAACATACTGATACAACCACATCAAACTGCTTACCGTGGCTTTGTCCTGTTGTGCAGCATATTTGACGATCTGTAGCAGCAACTCTGGTGACATGACCTCCTCGCTCAATCGTCCTCGCTCCAAGGCTCCCCTCTGCTTCATGAAGTGGACCTGCTGTCGTTGATAAAGGGCATACGTCCTCTCCGCTTCTCTCACAGCTTGCTCAATCTCCAGTCTTGCCTCAACCTGATGCAGTCGGATGTCGATATTATTGATATTCGATCGCATACGTTCAATAAAGACGTCCATGTTCTTGACATGCTTTGCCAAGGACAGATAAGCGTCCTCTGTTTTCTTCATGTAGGCCTGGGTTTGGTCTACAACGCTCATCATGTCCTTGGTGACATGCATCAAGTCGCCCGTTCTTTTCTGCAGCTGTTCAATGGCCACCTTGTACTGCTCCACCTCCTCTTGTGTAGCTGTCCCGAAGAGAAAGCCCATCACACTGCCGACCGCGTTGATCAGTCCTCGTTTCTTGCGTGATGGAACGATGGCCTTTCGGGGCACTATCACTGGAGATTCCACAGCTCCCATAGGCTGGCCAGTCGTGAAGTGGGGTAAGCGAACGTCCATTTGATCGAGTCGTCCCTTCCAGGCTTGCTTGAAGAGGGGCCTGACCCTGAGGTGACCATAACTGTCCCTAATCACATCCAGCAACTCTGTCAGGCCCTCGGGGTACGTTGGAGCTTGCAGAGTTACCAGCACCATCCATGTAGCTCGAATGGTTTTCAGGCTGGTCCCTCCTTGCACCATCACTCCGTCTGGGAGATGAATTGGCTTCATAAGTGCAGCCCTGCTCGAAGTCTTCTCCGCAGGTGCAGTTGTCTGAGCATCAATCCCAGTTGCTATGCTCAGCAGGCACGCCAACAGTAGGCCACACACCTGACACAACTTCATGTTCATGTCAGCTGTCTGTCAGGCAAAGCACAGTTCCAATGCTAAGTGTCAGTTTAAAGATAGGTTACAATGGCAAGTGTCAACGCACAGCAGTTCCTGCGTAAGTAAAGAGTCACTGCAGATGTACAATGTCCTTGCGTGCTTCCCAGTACAGCTAGTGATCAGTACGAGGTCCAAGCACAGAGTGGTTGGTCTTGGCCTCGCGTGGCAGATATGTACGCTGTCGTTTGGGCTGGGGGTCCACCGGAGCCTCATCTGGGTGGTGCCCTCGCTTCGCATTGGCCGACTCTTCTTCCATTGGCTCCTGGCCAGTGCCCTCTGGAGTCGGGGGTGGAGTCGGGTCCGTGTTCATGGGCGTATCGGTTGCTGGACCCCCTCCTTCGTTGCCCTGATCTGCTGCGTGATCCTCATGACGATCAGCAATTAATTCATGGTCCAGCTCCCTTCGTTTGGGGTTGCCAGGCTGCTCTTCACCCTCCTCTTTAGAGTGAATGGGACGACGTCGCCTTTGTCCTCGCCTGCGTCCCTGCGGCTCTGCTGTGTCACCCCCTTGCTGTCCATCTGTCGGCAGCCCCTCATCCATGGGTCCTGCCTCATCACTGCCTTCCTCTCTCTCCTCCTTCTCTGGTGCACCCTCACTGGTCGCACCTCTTTCTCTCTCTCCTCCTACTGTCTCTCCTCCTTCTCTCTCTCCTCTTTCTCTCTCTCCTCTTTCTCTCTCTTCCCTCTCCTCACTCTCCTCTCTCTCTCTCCTCTGCACCACTCTCTCCTTCTTGCCCTGCTGCCCTCGAGCAGGTTGCCAAGGGCGACCTGCTCCCTTCTTGATCTGCCTGACTGGGCGCAGCCTTACCCCTTCCCAGGCCATGTCAGGACTCACCAGGCGCACCTTGTTCCTATTCAGCACCTTCTGCTTGCCAGAGGGCTGGTGGGTCAGCCAAATGACCTTGCCTCTCACCTGGGTTACTGTCCACCTGGGGTCCCAACGGCTGGTAAGTGTCAGTGGCTCGTTAGCTCGGATCACCACACTGTCACCCACTTTCAGCGGCTCCACATTCTCTTTCTGCAACAATCTCTCCCTGTTGTACTTCCTGGAGTCCTCGGTGAGATTACGAGCTTGCCTTATGGCCTGGTAATACTCATGCAGTCTGCCCTCTAACATGGGCTGGTCCTGCACTTGAGCATGGGCTCGGTGTATTGGCATTCTGGGATGTCTCCCAAAATGCAGGAAGAATGGAGTGTGTCCTGTGGTGATTGAGGTGGAAGAGTTGTAACATGCCACTGCATGCCCCAGTTGATCTTGCCAATCTGCCACTCGATTGTTAACCAACTTGGCCAGTATGGACTTCAACGTGCGATTGAAGCGTTCCACTTTGCCATTTGCCTGAGGGTTATATGGGGTGGTACGTCTGTGATCCACTCCTATCCCCTCCAAGTAATGTCTCATGGCTCTGGCATTCAGCTCCAGTCCGCGGTCAGTGATCATGCAGTTGGGCGCCCCAAACCTCGGGAAATAGTCTTGCCTGAGCTTTGCCCAGACCGCCTCATTCGTCTTGTTGGGAATCGGGTAGCAGTCTGCATACCCACTAGCATGATCTATTATCACTAAAATGTTCGTGTTCCCTTGGGGAGAGCGCAACAGGGGACCCACTAGGTCCACTGATATGATTTGTCCCGGACCCTTGGCCACCGTCATCTCACCCATAGCAACATGCACTGGCCGCTTGGAATGCACTGCACAAATAGAGCACAGCTTCACAAATTGCTTGACGTCACGCCTCATTCCTGTCCAAACGTATGCCTCTTGCAATTTCCTCATTGTCTTCATGTAGGACATGTGTCCCACCTCTTCATGTGCCCACTGCATTACTTGCTGCCTGAATGCTCGTGGCACTACCAGTCTGGGGTAGTCTGCTGCATATTCATGAGGCCTTTTGACTGAATACAGCACCCCCTCCACCACTTCATAATGACTCTGTTCGTCCACTGCCTCCAGCCACTCCGTCATGCTCTGCTGCTCCCGGGCCACTTGGTCCAGGTCCAATGTGTCATGAAAGATGGGCTGCTTCTCCTCTTCTATTTGATCAGTCGGATCAGGATCCGCCACCTGCCAATCCAAGTCATCATAGGTGGCAATTATGTTGGGCTCTAGTCTGGATAGCATGTCTGCTCTGACATTGTTTTTGCCCTTTCGGTAGCTAATTTTGCAGCCAAATTCCGCTACCAAAATGGCCCAACGTTGGATCTTGGTATTATTCAATTGTTTGGTAAACAATGAGGTCAAAGGCTTGTGATCCGTGTAGCAAGTGAATTCCGCGGCATATAGATACGGTTTAAACACAGTGAGTGCTGTGATCAGAGCATAAGCTTCACGCTCGATTGCCGCCCATCTTCGCTGGGTGCTGGAGAAGAGTCTCGACAGATAGCTAATCGGCCTTTCGATCCCTGTGCCCTCCTCCTTCTGCACAAGCACCGCTCCTAAAGCCGTATTAGATGCGTCTGTGTAGACAATGTAAGGTTTATCTGTACGAGGATGAGTCATCACCCTTTCACTGATCAACAAGTCCTTCAGAGCTTCGAAGCTGCGCTGTTTTTCGCCGTCCCAATGGAATCTGACGTGCTTCTTGGTCAGCGCCACCAATGGCTCTGATATTCTGGCGTAATCAGGCATGCAGGTTCTATAATATCCTGTAACGCCAAGGAAACGTCTCACTGCTTTCACATTGTCAGGGGGAGGCATGTCCTTAATGGCCCTGACCTTGTCAGGGTCAGCTATGTGTCGTTTCGCCCCCACCACGAAGCCGAGCAACTTGACCTCTTGTTGCCCAAACACGCATTTCTTTGGATTCAGCGTGAGATTGTAGTGTCTCATCCTGTCAAAGACTTGCTTCAGGTGCGTCACATGACTGTCCTCATCAGGCGAATACACGATTACGTCATCCACGTACACCATCACGCTAATCCCCACTAATCCATTCAACACTTTATCCATTGCCCTTTGGAACACGGCCGTCGCATTGCATAGGCCCATGGGCATCGATTTGAACTGATATAGGCCCTTGTGGCATATGAAGGCCGTCTTTTCTCTATCCCTCTTATCTAATGGCAATTGATGAAATCCACTCTTTAAATCTAGCGTGGAAAATATTTTTGCCCCCTGCAGCGAATCCAGGACATCTTGGATCAGCGGTACAGGATAACTATCTTTCACTGTCATGCTATTTAGCTTCGTATAATCTACACAAAATCTAGGTAATTCTTCCACACTTTTCTTCATAACTAACACTACTGGGCTTGCCCATGGTGAGCAAGACGGTTCTATGATATCTTGTTCTAACATTTCAGCTAATTTCAACTCTAAAGCCTGCCTTTTCATGAATGGCACTCTGTAAGGCCTCTGCCTGACTGGGGGTCCTGTGGTGTGAATTCTCACTGCTATATCTGTGTGCCTCCCTATTCTCTGCCCTGTGGCACTGAACACCTCCTCATTGTCCTTCACACACTTCATGATTCTATCGCCTGGCCCATCAATCACACCCATGTGGCCCCCCTGTCCCCTGACTGGAACAAGTGGCAGCTCTACCCCTTTCCACAACAGAGTACCCCTAGAATAATCTATCACCATGCCATCCTGTTTCATGGCATCTCTACCTAATATAAAAGCATAGGCCATGTCATCTACCACCACTACATTCACACATCCAAATTGATCAAAAACTACTTGTGTTTCTCCCCATACCTGCAATTCATGGCCTGTGACGCCCGTTAACCCAGCGGTCCTTTTCACAATAGGCTGCCTGCCTGCTTTCCTACACATTAACACAAATTCTCTACGCCTCATTACACATCTTGAGGCTCCGCTGTCCACAAGCCCTGATATGGGTTCCCCATTAATAGAAAGCTCTACAAAGGCTTGGGGCGCCACAGCCCCTAATCAATAGCCCCCCTGGCCCTGCCTACCTCGTGATGGTCTCATGGAATGCGATCTGCGCCCTTGAGGACAGTCCATCTGGATGTGGCCCGGTCGATCACACTTGAAGCAGATGGGCTGTCCATCAGGTGTGAAACGAGGAGGAGGCAGTCTCCGCCTTGGTCGAGGAGCGTGGGCATCCCGAGGAGTCGACTGCGGTCTTGCTGGCTGCTGCCTCAGCTCCCTGGGTTTCATCGCAGGCTGCGTTTTCCTGTCAATGGCCATCAAACGAGTGAATTCACGCCCCAATCCATCAATCTGGCGTTGCATCCTCTCCATCTGTCCACCTCCCGTGGCTCCCAGCGCCTCGGGCTCCCTGTGTTCCCCTTGTCTTGTTCTCACAGCCGAGACGTCCATCGGCTCCTCAATGCGTTCAGGGGGGGCGGCTCCATGCATGGCTCTGTATACACTGTACGAGTCTGCCTCGTACTTGGCCACTGCCGTGATTGCGTCCAGATAATCCGCTGGCCCCTTTTCTTGTATGAGTCGCAGCACTAACTTCTCATTTCCCAGTCCTCGCATATAATGACGTAGCATGGTCCTTTGTTGATCAACGTTTCTATTAGCAGCCGGGTAAGCGAGATCGGCGGCTTGAGAAAATCTTCTTCCGAAGGCCATGGTCGTCTCATATGGCTGCCGTTCCATTTTCTCGAGAGCGTCCCTGAGTCGTTCTTCCTCGTGTTGTGACAAGAAGAGCGTTTGCAGATGTTCCCTGAGCTGGTTCCAGGTGACTGCTGCCCTATCTGCTGAGGCAGTCAGGAACTTCTCTAGCTCAAGCCTCAATGATCCCTCTGCTGTCAAAGAGGCTATGTAAACCGTTCTCGTGGCATAAGGAGTTGTCAGTTCAATGTCCCTGAACCATTCTCTGATTTTCTCGGTTGACGTACCATCACAATTTCTCACTCTCTTTGCCTGGGTTTCCGCTTTAGTACGTTCAGCAGTCTCTGAATATTGTTTCGCCTGGGCTTTTAGATGATTGACTTGCTCCTGTCGGAGAGTGTGGTCCGCTTGGATAATTTGTTCCATCATCTTGTCGCCGTGCTTGTTGTCAACGTCCTATCTGCAAAGCTCTCTCGTCACTGTCTGTCTTCTTATAACTCTTTCATTACTGGGTGGTCTCTCTGGTTGTCAGGGCTACAATGATAGATGTTAAGTGACTCACAGTTATGCTATCGATGTCCACGTTGAGTTCAATTCCAAAGTCTTTCAGCTGCTCCAGAATGGCGATAGCGATGCATCTTCTTCCTCTGGCGTTTAGGCTTTCGATTTGCATGATGAGTTGATGCTGTAGATCCATGTTGTTCTGCTCACACTCTCGTGTACGAATTCCACTGCTTATTGCAGACGATCACAGTCGGGGGTCACCAAGATATAAGATCCTCCTATATCTAACTCCATAAATCCAAGTTGAGATTAAGACTAAGTTACTTTGCTTGAGCATCAAGTTATTCCATTTAGTCAGTCAACAAACACATCAGTTGAGAGTAGTTACTCCAAGCCAAATCTGTCTGGGCCATTCAGCCCCCACAGTTTTATTACTTTCACATTTACATAATCAATTCACATACATCATCATCAATTCAGTTATCCACCAATAGTATCTGGCCAGCCTGCAGCTGAGGCTTCATTTCAACCCCATTATCCTAACACTACCCTGCAGCTGCTGCTTCCTGCAGCAGTCATTAGTGCAACTGCTGCTTCAGTTGCCAGCCATTAGCTACAGTCATATTCCCTCACAAATCTCCAAAGTATCCCAAAGTACCCCTCTCCAATCACCCCTCCTCTGCCTGACTCACAGTGCCCTACTTGATCCCCTTAATGTCCCAGCCCTCATTACTGGTCAAAAGGTTTCCCATTAATCATTCCTGCCCCATTGTGCAAGTGTATTGCTCACACCCCTCACTGCCTACAATGACCTTCCCCCCTTTGAGTCACCAAAGTATCAGTCCCCCACAGGATGGTATTTGGGTACTGACTGAATACATTTGGATCCCCAAGTGTCAGTTTGGTCATTGAATTTAGATTTATAGCCCTTTGTCCTTCTACCCCTCTGCTCATTCTTGATCCCCAAATGGAACCTTTGGCCTTGGCCTGATTGGCAATCACTCACTGGTCATTGCTCTGAATCCATTTGTCCTTCTGTCTCTATGAGTCAAAATGAGTCAAAATGCAATCTGACCAGAGCAGCAAATGCAGCCTTCCCAAGCCCTCCATACTTTACAATATGAAATCAATGAGGAACATGTCAATTTGGATCTGCATTCAATTAAACGTCCTATCAATCTCTCCAATATCATCCTAGAACTGGCTCTTAACCTTTACTGCCAATTATACCTAATAATTTTCTCAGCATTTACTGGCCATAAGTTTTGACAATTAAATTCGAAACAGGGGATTTTAAGAAATTTGTAGACCAGTACAACTGACAATCAAAAGATCATTTTGGACAAGAGTGCTCACATATCTGCATTTGTCATAAATGTATCCTTGTGCCCCTCCTATACCATGGGTCATGACTACATTTATTCGTTTCAGAAAGGATGCGAAAAATACAATCAAAGAGTCCATTTACAATTTTACATCCAAACAAATTGTTTTAATTTGGTTGTTGGGGTGGCTTATATTTTCCCATACCAACCTAAAAAGATGGCAAATACAAGCCAACGTGTCCCTCTTATCATGAAATAATTTAATAGATATATATTAGATAGATATGGTAAGTGCAGCCCTTGAAGCCCACACTGCAAAAAATTCCCGTTAAATTTTACAGTTAAATTAACTGGCAACTTTGTTCCAGGTCTAAGTACTGTAAAAGTACTAATAAACCTGAACAGGACAATGAACCGTAAAATTCAGATTGGTACATTGAACTGTAATTTTGCGGATTCAACAAAGTTATATTACGGTATAATGTACATATATAAAACGGTTTATTTAAAGTATATTTTACAGTTATATCAACTGTAAAACATAGAATATAAAGAATGCAAGGGGCTGTAGAATCTACTGTAAAAATACGGATAGTATTTTATTTAACAGTCGCATAGCTGTAGGGATGTATCGAAGCTGGAATCAGCTGAGAGAGTGAGAGAGCCAGTGACTCCAGGCTCAGCCTTGCTCATCTCTTGCTTGACAGCAGGGAAGTAAGTCCATCAATTAGTTTGCTCACAAACCATAAAATGGATGGATATTTTCCAAGAGAAACAGGTGTCAAGTTTATCGAAGTATGTTCTATTGATGCAGACTGCGCTTTGGTTATTTTGGTTTTAATAGTGTCATTCCTTAGAGCACATCATAAGACTCATACAAATGTCAATGTCACATATAGACATTACAACTTTTGCGTATTTATAGCATCTTTAAGATCATATGAATGAGGATGTTCCCTTACCTTCAGATAAGTTATAAATTAAGTTTGATTAACAGCTGTGTATAGCATATGTTATAGATGGCACCACATGTTCTGTGGTTGAAGTCCATGCAATCTCTTGTTTATAGTTCCTAATCTGACCAGGTGTATTGATTGTTTGGCCAATTCAAATGTTTTGTCTGCATATTACAAGTTGCCAGTAAATTAACGGTTGAAGTAATTGTTCATTAACGTGAACTGAATGTTAAATGACATGTTGCAGTAAATTTATCTTAGAGCCATTTTGTAACTGACAAAGAACTGTAAATTCCCGGACAAAGTCTGTATTAAAAAAATACTGGTAAAATAACAATAAATTTACGGTTCTTTTAGCCAGAAAAACATGGTCATTTCTTACAGTGCAGTTCTGGACGCTCTCGAGGGTTGATTGATTAGATGGGCGAGAGAGCGAGAGTCCTCAACAATTTGATTTCTTTGAAATGAAGCCAAATTAATTGATGGAAAGCAGCATAAGGACTTAATTACAATCCCACTGAGACAGTTTGTGGAAAAGTCTGCAATGCACTTTTAAGATGACTCTGAAATCCACTCTTGCATTAAGGATAATATACAAAGGAATTTTGAAGGGCAGGAAAATTCGAGCAGAAAATCTCATTTAAACTTCATTCAAGCAATATGCTATAGCAAAGGAGTCCATGAAACATTACTGATTGAAATTCTCAGAAGAGCATTTCGATGTTCAAGATATAATGAATTCCATTGCCACAAAAGCCCCAATTGTTGATTTCAATCTTGAGTCCAAATATGCATGTTATGTAAGGAAGCGCTTGTCAATTCAATCAATTTGGGGTGAGTCAATCCTTGCCAGCAGTGGTCGAAATAAGGGGGGGGGGTCAAGGGGGTTTTGACCCCCCAAATGCTCTTGTGACCCCCTCAAATACATTTTTCAGAAAGACCCAGAGGGGGTCCTGAAACCCCCCCCCCACAAATACTAAATGTGTCCAGAGGAATAAGCATAAAGCCTTATCAGCATGTACAAGAACCTCTTGTAAGTTATATATACATGCATCATCAATAAGGGTTTTCAAAACTAGTTTTCTGAGATAAAACATGACCTTAAGATGTTCAGAATTCATTTTTAGAACATCTTCTTCCGCTTCAGGGCGTGCCTCTAGCTGGCTGTAGCTTTGTAAATGTAGATATGTTCTGCCGCCTTAGCTGACATTGAAAGAAGTAATTATTATGCCTTCCTTCCTTTATCTTCTATCGGAAATTTAGCTTTACTTGATATCCTTGCACTCAATGGCTAGTATGCGAAATCCTTTAGAATACATTAAAAGATAGAACTTTGAAGAACCACTTGTGAAGCAGCTGCCTCAAAGAAGCATTCAAGCAAAGATGATGATTGGAACGTGCCATTTGACTCAAAACACCAAACTTGTGTATTTCACACAAAATCAGAAATCTGATGTCTTTCACGCTGTCCTGTCTTTGTGAACATAGAATCAATGTAACATTTATTGCATACAGCATCTAGACATGTCTTGGAAAAGAAATGATGCCATTGCCTGTCAAAAAATAAAGGAATAAGGCTCTGGGCACTCACATGGGTTTTGATTGGCCGTGAAAAGGAATTCCTCGCATATGACCTGTAATGCGGGGTGTTCCTCCACAATTCGTAACCATAACGAACAGTATTTTAATAAATATAGTTTTCCAATTAAATTCCATGCTTGCATGCACTACCAAATGTTTCTACACAGGGAATAAAGAATAATGCAAAGTTTATGTTGCTCAACGCACTTGAACACCGACGCTGAAAGGACAGATCATCGATATTTTAAACCAGTTTAAATTTAGAAATTTTAGATCAAAAGTTGCGTTAGTGTGTGATCTCATAGCATAATGGTTTGCACAGCAGCCTTTCAATCCTGAAGAGGCAGATTAAAACCTGGTCTGACCACTCGCTTGAAGTCTCTGCACCAGTGGTGGCCATGAGCTAGATTGAGAGCCAGTCAGGGCACCAGATTGGCTACACACATTAAAAGTGTCTTTAACTTATTGAAAGTAGGCCAAGATTTTGGCTACACACGATCTCTTGAAAATCAAAACTTAGACAAAAAAATGTATAATTATTGTAATCAATCAATAATCATGCATGTTTCACTGAGTAATAGAAGTTGCTAATGAGTAAAATTAATATGTTGGATGCATAAAGTGGTCATCATATATTGCATTGTGCCATTGTAACACTCAGGCAGCAAGGAAGTACCAAATTTTTAAGTTCTGTATCAGCCATATATATTTTTCAGCCTATAAAATACTAAGTTCAGTTAGAGGAAATGCTGTCAAGTCGTTAATGGTCTATGGAGGCAGTGCCACTTCCCAACAATGTAATCAGACTTTTGGAAGACATTAGCATAGACTGTGTTGTCTACTCTACACTTTTACTGCAACTGCAATCTGTGAAGCACTGACAAAACAAATCTGTATCATCAGGACAATAATTAAGTGAACAAGCTAATCGACTCCATATAGGCTCCATCAAGATTCAAGATTCAATTATTCAAAAATGAGATAGTATGCAAACATTACTCAAAACAACTTGCACACAAGACACACAATGCGTATAGAGCTTTGAAAGTCATAATTAAATTTTTTACCGAAAAAAAAAAAGTTTACTTTAAAGATTGAGTAGCAGCAAATTCTCTGATGATGACATCAGTAGTTAACACCAGTATTAATCTCAATTTTGAGCGTACTTTGATGCTTATTTACATAGATCTTTTGAACACAGAATACTGCACGTTTCTCAGTTCTTATCATAATATAGTAAATTCAGCATTGCATTAGTTTTGCTTTAATTTGTGCATCTTTGATGAACAAACTCGTATCACACAAAGGCACAGTGAAGACGGGTAGTTATCCACAAAAGACAAACATCTAATCTGTCATACTGTTGATAATATTCATTGGTTACCCTTCTTGAAGGACAAGATTTATATGCTTGACTTAACAAAATGAAAAGAGTTTGTATTCACATTCTTCTTTTTTTTGGAGTACCTTGGTACCTGCATTGTAAGACCCCCTGTTGTAAGACCGACTTGCCTTATGTGACCGCCTTCCTCCCAATCTAAGTAGTATTTTTTATGCATTTTGCACCCTGACGATAGACCGCACCCCACGAGAGACCGCTTCATGACCGCAGAAGGGCGGTCTTATAACGCAGGCACCACTGTATATAAAATAGAAGAAATATCCATGTCATGATTTTAAAATATTTCGGGCGGGATCGAAAGATGCACAAAAATCCAGCTGTACTCTCCAGCTGCAGTGGGAGTTCAGAAGAAATGTTATTAGTGGCTTATTTATGACATGAGCTGTAGCAAAACCACTCCAAATATCTTTGCAGACATGCAGTGTCATGATTCAAATGTACAAGTGTTGCATGTTTATTACTAAGATTTGTCTAATGACGTCTTTGCAATTGGCTATCTACCTGTGTTTCTGCTGAAATTTTTTTCTAGCTCTTTGGAATTCTTCTTATCTTTTTTACTTCAGGTATTTCAAAAGTATCATGCGAGAAAACTTTATCAAATGCGGAAATATGAAATCTCTGCTATAAAGAAGGGAGAAGATTTCAATTTTTTGATCAAGATTTTAGAAATTAATTCCTCAATTTAGAAGACGCCACATGGGAATTGTTAGCTCATTATGGAGAACATTTAATCTGAAAATTCTTTTGAAAAAGAAAAGTCTTGTTCTCAGTATCAGGAAAGGAAAAAGTAAAGAAATCAGTTAGAGGGAGACAAATCTCTCACACTGCTCTGACTCCAAATAAGAAAAAGATTTTTTACATAAGAAAATTGTATTGAAACATCTCATTGATGAGAGTTACATGAATCTTGGCAAGGTTTATAACTTTCAACTTTTCTCTCAAGCTATTTTGGCTCATATGCGCAGCTTCCACAGGCAGATATAATGACAGGTTAATAAGCCTGGGGTTCCACACCAAAATACTCCCTTTTACGTGGGGTGGAGTCTTTAATAGCTACGTTAAAGGATTGCAACTGAGTACAAGCCACCCTGTGGCTTTACATCACAAGCGGTTGATAAATTTGAGTTCAAGGAGTAGAATGGGGCGTAAAACATAAACTCACTCACTCACTCACTCAAGGAGTAGAACACAAAAATATGACTCCAAGCCAGTGGTTGCACAAACTTGAGCCTAAGGAGCAGTCTATTTGAAAATGATATTCAGCACATGAGAGAAATTTCCTCCCACTCACAGGTGGTTACATAATCTAATCCCCATGGCCCAAGGCACTTCAGATTAATAGGAAACTTTGTCTTGCAATTACTGGGAAATTACCTGATGAATGAGATTGCTTCTATTGCTGCAGAAGTTGACCCCGTCTGGCATTGAGCAACAGATTGAACACAACATTTTGAACCAAAATTTATAACAATGCAATTTGGCTCTGTAGTTTCATCCAAGGACTCAGATGTCATTTGTTCCTATTGAGGAGGTTGGTGGGTGACAAGAGCCTCATGACCTGAATTTCTTGCACTCTTCAACGGCATTTTTATAGTTGAAAAAAATATTTGTATTATATTTGAATACATTTAGAAATATAGTATTTCCTTCCTATTTACTATCTATTATATTTTTAGGTATTTCTTAGATCATTGTGTATTGCTTACTTTTTACTAAAATATAATATATATATATAACCATTTTAGACAAAAGATTCATTGAAATATATTTGTCAAACAATACACACGTATGAATAATGATATTATGTTTTAATTTGGCTAGTCTTAAATTATTTGACGGATATCCAATTTTTTTTCATTGATAGAAATATTCAAAGTTAAAGAAAAGTCAAATTAGCCATTTTATTCATTGAATGTACACAGGTAGACCAGATCTTTGCCAAATAAGCTGAAGTCCATTCAAATATATACTTTGAAATAGATATAACAGTAATTTTAAGTAATCCCTTCATCAGATGCAGAGTTATTTTGAGAAGCAGACAGCTGATATAAGAAAAATGTGGCTATGAGAGATTGATAACATTGGGCCCACTGAGGTAATATGCCTGACTCAGTGGCGAAATAAGATTAGGTGAGAATGTCGAATCCCCTTAGCATCAGTCTATATGTGGTTATTCCAGTAGAGATCTAGGGAAGTGTGAAGGACTGAAGCAGTAAATGGCTTCTCATACATGTATGACTGATTTGTCTTGATGCATAAGAACCTGATTAATGGTTTATAAATGGGCTGGAAGATGGGTGGTGCATTGTGCAATAGCTCTGTCATCATGAACAGTAGGGGAAACCGGGGTAAGTTGTGCCACGGGGTGAGATGTAGCACCCACTATTGGGGTGAAAATAACTTTCAAGGGAAGTATTAAATTATTTCACCATGCTTGTGCTATTCTTAGAGTTACTGCGTTACACTCCGTTACAGGTGATTTCATTAGTACGCGATTCTTAGGTTCTTGGCCACAAAATACATAGCATTTTTGGTTAATCTGTTTGGTTTAGAAGCAATAGAACGTCACACATCTCATATGACAAACGTAGTAAGTCCCTGTTTAGCATTGATTTCTCACTATAAAGTGTGAATGACCAGAATCGCGTGCTAATGAAATCACCTGTAACGTAACTTATACCTTTGTAACAATTGGAAGTTCCTTAAAATTTAATTTAGGCATTGATACAATCTTAGAGTTGCAATTGTATTGGACCACCATGGCCCCAGCAGAAGTGGTCAAAGAAAGATGTACATGCATTTCGGCTCAAGTTAAGTATCCAACTATTAGTGACCCCCCTGGACTGAATAAGTGGCAGGATTGGTTGAAAAGGTGTGAACAACTGTGAATAAGCCAATCCTGTGGCTTATTCAGTCCAGGGAGGTCACTAACAGTTGGATACTTAACTTGAGCCCTGAATTTCTTACTCATTATCAAGTCACTTAAAAAGTGCAGAACATTTAGTAATAATCATTCATACTACTAACTTCCTCAGACCATTTTGCTTCTCTTCACCCCATATGATGCTAATATTGACAATCACCTATATGCCAAGCAGACCGTCTCTTCTCATATTAGCCTCAGGCATCGACAGGATGGAAGTGACAAAGTTACAGTTGCTTGGAAATCAGTATCTCGACTCATATCTGGTGGCATTCCTGTAAGCTAGTTGGCCTTAGCACATTTGTAAGTACTTGTCAATACAATTTCTCAGATGGCAATCAAGTATACCCGTCACCCGATCTCATTATTAGCTGTCTGTCCTGCTGCAAAATCTCTACAAGCTGTGGTGAAAGAAAGACTGACATATTATTACAAGGTAAGTTCAGCTTTATCAGGCCAGTTTTGACTGCATGCAAAGCTTCATCGATCGATTGATGGAAGGGAGACAGAAGAATCCTCAAATATAACACATTCACACTATTTCGAGGGTTCGTTAACATGGCTACCATCGACATTGAAACAAAGGACCATCAATCTTGAATAGTTGCCAGCTTGGATTTGCTTTTGAAGGTTTATAATGGGTATATTTTGGAATTAATACTCGAGGTTTGAACCCAGCAGGCACTGAACTCCATCATTGCAGGACTAGATTTTAACCACTCAACCATCCTGTTCAGAAGTGCATAAATTTACAAATAAGTATTGAGATATATGGTGACTAGATTTATATTGTGGTCTCTTCTTTGAGTGCATTCTGTGTATGATCTGAATTTTTTTGTTACCTGTAGTTGCTAATAAAACAATTACCCTGTTTTCATCGCATAAGTGCATGTAGACAAAACCTTGGGACAACTGAAAGTGCAATGAAAGCTAAAGTTATGAAAACCCAAATGAAACTACCTAAATTTTTCATGAACAGAAAAGAAAATTCAGATTTTTGGCAGGCTGAAATCTTACATTTTGTACTCAGATAATGACACTCTTTATTCTGTGACTCTATAATACATTGTGCTATTGTGCTCTAAGGCATTGCTTAATCATTATATTCAAAATATATTAACTTTCTGTGACATGTTATACTGATTTGATATGTAAGATAATCTGACAATATGAAACCAGCTTCTCATAATTTAAGTAATTTTCCTGAAGGGTTTTTCGAAGGTCAAATTTTAATTAACACCGTCATAAATTACAAACAATGTCTCATCAAATTACTTGAAACAGGAATGCCAAAATGCCCTTTTTTATATTATGACAAAACAAAATTCATCACACATTGCAGAATTATTTTCAAATTTCCTGATTTAATTTTCAAAATGCCAGCATTTTCTACACTCTGAATGATAATTCTCACACAAAAGCCCGAATTGAGATGTGTTTTCGTCGATACACAGAATAAGACTACAATTTATCTATACTTTTTCACTGACTTTAACTTGCCTTGTGACCGGTCAATTGCACTAGAAACAGCGTCTCACTGAGAGCATAAAACCACAGTCGCCCTTTGCCAAAAGTTGTCATATCAGGCCAGTGGTGTAATTTGGTATTCTGGGGCAGGGGTGGGGGGTTCCTGGAGAGTATGCAGTTTTCTCGTGGAGCACCCACTACAGGGTGAGGAAGCAAATTTTTCAAAATTTGGAATATTTCAAACTTCAGTCGAAATGAAAGGTTTTGCCAAGTCATAACAAATTCATATTTTCAGGCCTTAGAAACAAGACAAAAAGGATCCTTTTTGTGAAGTTTTATCTCCAATCAAAAATTCAATACGGCCGTCTAAACTTGGCGATGCTTTGAAAAAAAGCGCCTCCATATTTTGAGGCCGTGAGTCATGAAGACAGTAAGGAGGACAACAACATTGTGGTGACAGGTCTCGTTGACCAACTATTTTAAGATGCCCCACACGGAAAAGTAAAGGGAATTAAGGTCCGAGCTGGAGAAGGGCCAGAAGTTTGCCGCCCAGAAGTCTCCAAAAAATCCTGAACTTTCTTGGCCATAAGGCATGGGGAACCATCCTGAGTCTGCCTATAGTTGCCATTGGGGTAATTCACATCCAGCCATGGCAAAACATGACATCACTGGACCTAGTAGTATGCATCAGGTCCATCCCCCTTTACTCGCATGAAAAAGAAATAAAGCACAATTTTTCTATCTGAAGTCATGACTCCTGAAACCATTGCCTGAACTGGATACTTTGCCCTGAATGTCCCATCGACATCTTCTATTGATTTTATATAGAATTTGCCATTTCTTCTGTTGACTATAGAATCCACATTCTAACGTTTATAGTTTGAAAAAAAAAATTGAATATCGAGCCATGCTTCCTAATGTAGCCCATCATTTTTTCACCATTTCGTCTTCTGGCCTTCATGGAATAGGCCGAATGTTGTCTTTGGGGTCCTGACATATGATTTCAGGCCAAAATCATTTTGCATAGCTGCTCTGGCAGCCTTGAGGTCCACCTGAAGATCTTCAACCACCTCTCTGATGGAGGTTGCAGGTACCTTGTCAGTTTTGTCGTCAGTGACTCAAGGAATGCACCATGCCTCTCTTAATTCTCTCCACAAACTCCCAGACTTCCCTCTGATTCCTTTCCCGTCATTGATTGCCTTCATGATATTATATTCTGGTTTTGAGGCCACTCTGACTATGTCAGGGATTGTTTTTTAGTCCATTTGGCACTGAAGCAAATCAGACCACTTCTTCCTTTTTGTCTCCTGTTTAGTCATTTTTAATCACAGCTCATTCTAACCTTCCACAGGTATGGCTGGTACCTTAATATATATATATAGCATATTTATTCACACATTGTGTACATTTTAAATATATGTAAATGTATTATTAATTAAAAAAAACAAAAAAACATTATATTAAAAAATACAAATATTGTCTATTAAAATTTGCACCTCTTCTGGTGTCAATAAGCCGTCCATTGTCCCATCTCTCATACAGCATGATTATACTGTGTTGTTTTCACAATTTTCCTGTAGATGTGAGATGCTTTTTTACCACAAGGAAGTTCATGGAAAATTTTGGTTCCCCACCCTGTATACTAGTACATATACACTGAATAAGGTGACACTTTTCAAATGGTGCACTTTGGGGAGGGGGCACAGGTCCTTGTTTTGTTCCAAATCATGGGGAGGACAACTCGAATCAGTGCTAGATCCAGAAGAGATGAGATACGTCTTTTTCATTGCATTTCAGCAAAATAAACATGAATGTAAAAAGGTTTGACAACCTAAGTGTTTTTAGGCCAAGACCACAATACAAATCAATGTCCCGCACGCTAATGTCTAGAGTTGACAAATCCATGTTCAAAGTAGAACTTCCATTTCCAAAAATTTGAAATCGTTTTTTGGGGATCCATGCCTCATCAGTTTCCATGTTATTTCTGCAAATAAAAATAACTTACTCTGTAACCTATGTAGCTAGCAAAACAAGGTTTTCAAGGTAACAATTTGAATGAAGCATTTGCAATTCCTTTCATCAACCAAAATGTATGTATTACTTGAAACAAACAGGTTTGCAATAATTCAGCAAAATAATGACCGAAAATGAAAAATTTCACTGGTCAGCTATGGCCCTTGGCCAATGGCAAAACGGATATTGACATGACTATAGCTTCTGGAAATGTTTTATTTATCTGAGTGAATCAAGCAGACTAAATCAGTTTTTTCCAGATATTTCTCATATTTTCCACAGATTTTCGCATGCAAAACATGGGGTGGGGGACAGAATTAAGGCTCTTTGTCCCCACATCTCTGAAACATTGGGGGGGGGACATGACATGTCCCCCAGTCCTCCCCTTAAACAAGGCGCATGGTCCCTTGTGCTCCGCTTATGGATGCCCCTGTATCAGGCTCTGACTTTCAGCAAAGAGTTAATCCCAATTCCATCTGAGGTGACTGGAATGATGTTTTGAGTGAGTGGCACGTTCCAATCATTTTTGCTTGGATGCTTCTCCAAGTAGTAGCTTCAAAAGAAATTCCTCAATCTTCTCCCCGCCCTATCAGCGTCCCTCGGCGGTCCAACGTCGGCCCGAAGCTGGTCCGATGCTACTGACATCGGACTGACGCTGTAGGATTTCCACACACTAACATTGAAAATCGAATGTTTTCCAGATAGTGTGAATGACATATATCTATAGAAATGTCATATTGATGACTGAGGCAATATAGAAGAACAAGCAAGCTTAGTTGACATTGAAAACAAAATATCAGGCTTTGTGCCTTCCTCCCTGTGCTGCAGAAAAAGAACAGCAAACTATACTCTTCATCTTTTGGGAATATAGGTTTTACTTTATACCATATCCTTGTATTTTGCAGGAAGTGTAGGAAAACCCTTCTAAAGGAATCAAAGAATATAGAACTTTGAAGAATTTCTTTTGAAGCGTCTGCTTGAGAGAAGCATCCAAGCAAAAATGATTGGAACGTGCCATTTCACCCAAAACATCAAACATGTGTGTTTCACACAAAATCAGGAAACTATTGGCTTTCACATTGCTTGAATTTATATCATGTTTATATCATGTTTATTTCATATGTGACATCCTTGCAAAAACTAAAACATGCCAACTTGCCTGGCAGCTATGATATCCCTTATTCTTCATTGTCTCTAAAATCGAATAACAAAATGTGAAAACATGCCTGAAGAGATACCTTGTTCATTTATTCATCTTTGGCAAATAGACATGTAAAATTCACTGTGTAATAATCCAAATTCAAAAGTTGCCTAGAAAAAATTAATTGTGGCATATACAGAGCTAGGCGCTCCATTGGAAAAAAAAATCTTCTTTTTCTTTTGCAACTTGACTTTGCCACATCATTGACAGTTAGGGGAGAGTTGGGCCAGTTGAACTGGCAGGCCAATTGAACCACCCTTGATTTTTAACAGGGTGGAGCAGGCATGGGAATATACATAAAACCTTGTGTTAGGCCTTATTTTTCGCATGTAAATTGTAGTTTGTCACATTGAGATTGGAGCTTTCATAGCATTTAAATTACTTGATCTGCAGGGATGTCATATCATCATAAGATAATGGGTAATGTGTAGATGGAAACCCACCTCCTTAAAATGGTGTCCCACAAAAAGGGTACAGCCAGGCTACATATAGATACATGCAGGTCACAGAGGGGCCAGCAGAACCAGGGGAGTTTATGGCAGTTTATTATCATTTTTTTAAATCAAATTTTTGACAAAATATATTTACAATGAGAGGTACTATTCAGTAAAACTTTTTTCTGTAATAGGCCCATTGCAATGGATTAAAATAAATAAAATAATTTGTTATTAAAGTTTAACCTTCAAATGGTTCAACTGGCCCCCGACTATTTTTTTAACAGAAAGAAATGTTCGGGACATGTCAAATTTAGCCCAAACATGCCATGGTCCTATCTAAACTTGTCAGCAAAAATAAAGGACTGCAGCCCCACACTTCACCCATCATCATTCCAGTGGTTCAACTGACCTCAATGGATAGTTCAACTGGCCCCTAGGGTGAGGCCAGTTGAACCAATTTTTAAATTTTTTTTGGAGGCTCATACAGGGTGGTCAAAAAAAAACTTTACACTTATGAATTATTTTTTGGGTAACGCTCATTGTAACAATTACTTATTTTTCAATACAAAACAACTTGTATAGCAAAGAACAACCTTTCTAGAGATAATTCATTCATTTGGAGGTCCTTTTGGACTGATGATTTTTCTACACTGGGCCTAAATGATGCAGAGGTGTCAACAATGTAACTTTGTGTGCGGAAGCCTTCATTTGGCAACTAAAGTCTGTGGTGTCTTGCAGGGATCTGCCTCTAAATTTGCCAACCCAGAATAATCAAATTGATTAAGATCTTGTGATAATAGGGGCCCTATTGTCCTGCCGAGAAACTTGGCAGAACGAACCTTGATTCAGTTCTGGGCTTTCCATGGGAGAATGACTGATGCCCCATCTTGTTTGAAGATCAAATTATCTGTAGCACTGTGTGTCTTATCTATCCTGTGCTTCAGACACTCTTTCAAGATGTTAATATGTACTTTTCCCGAGATTTTTAACACCCTGATCGTCAACCTTCGGACGGCTTTGTTTTTAAATCTTGGAGGCTGAACTTGGTCTAGCACCTTCTGGCTTGCGCTGAATTGTTCCTCTGTATATTCATTTTCATTTTAGGTCATAATTATTTGTCTTGTGAAGCTCAGTTGCTTCCAAATTGCTGATGGGTCATGATCAACCCAGAGTAGTGAAAACGTAGGAGCATTCCTGGCTTCCATTTTGTCTACTATCAAAAAAGTAATGACCTACTTTAATCAGCAACCAATTTTCCAAAGATCTAATATACTTGGCTTGTATACAAAATAAGTACCCTGGCACTGACTCAATCATGGCGGCCTGGAAAATGAAATATCAACTGTAAAGTTTTTTTTTGACCACCCTGTATGTCGCCGCGGTAAGATTTATGCAAAATCCTAAAGTCAGGATGTTTAGACAACTTTTCAAACTACCTCTTCCATCTTTGTTCTCCTTGAAAGCTGTAAAGGTATGCACACAGGAGAGCAATTTCTAAAATTTGGTTCAACTGGCCCCGCTCTCCCCTACCTATTGGTTTCCTAATCTTCTTATCATGTGTATACCTTGAATAACTTAATGAGTGATTTTTTTGACACTTATGCTGCTAGATATGATACCTGTCAAATGATCTGATGATAACCGACACAACCAAATCACAAAAACGATTTTAAGCCAGGGACATCACAAGACCAAAATGAATCTTCATTTTGAAACGGGGTGCTTTTACCCAAAGAGCTCTAATGCTGGCAACTGCAAATGAATTTCAGATCAACTTGTTCAGCGGAGAAACATAACCCTGTCTCTTTCTTCATATGTCTTATAGGCTCACGACTGGACTCAATAATTGTACAATCAACATCAAAGGACAAATCATAGAACTGAATGCCTTTCTTAGAATTTATTTTTGTAGTCTTTGAAATTGTTGGAGATATATGTAGGATATCTGATACAGCTTTGAATAGATTTCAAATTAGATTTCTTGAATTTCTTTGACCTTAGCTAGATTTTAAGATTGTCATGTTCATGATCCTCTCAATGTAAGATGAATTTCCTTGATATAGATATATATGATTTTGTGATACAGTAAAAACCAAAATGAAGTAGGAAAATTCCCTCTCAGAGCTCCTCTGTTTACCTATTTTGTTCTCCTTTCTCCTCTCCACCCCAAATCTCCTTACAACTACCTTCAACTCCTCTCCACAACCTGATCCCATATTCAGAATTCTATTAAACAGCTCTCAATGAAACTGCAATTAGCAAAGGGGCACAAAATCACAGAAATCAAACACAATGGGTGTGATGGAGTTTAAATTTGTGTTGTCTGAATTGAATTAAATGTAATTTTGTGTAAGAAAATGTGGGAAGGGATTTGGGAGCAGCCAAAAGGTGTGAAAGTGTAAAGTAATAGCTGATTCTTCCTTCCTGCTGGGTAGTCGTACTTTATTTTGATTGCACTGTATATGCAAAGACTCCACATCCTTCTTTCATTCCACGTGCTGTAGACCTTCCCAACAGTTGTCTTGTGGTGAGGAAATTCGTTCCTACAGACATAAGAGGAATCCATGACATAAATTAATTTCTTTCACAAAATATTTTTAAGGTATTGAGCTTGACTCAAATTATTTTTCCCCTCATCTTTTGGCTTTTAGCTTTTTACCTTACAAACAATATGGAGTATGGATATTTAAATTTAAATCAAATTGATTTGACTTAACATTCCATCCGATAGGACTCCTTGTGGAATATTAAATTGACTCATGAATTACTTTTGTTTTGGAAGCAAACAATTATTTTTATACAACTTACTATATTTTATTTGATGATTTATTTTGTAAAAATAATTTTAAAAACCTGATATGGACATCTCAGATCAGTCATGTACAGGATGTATATATTTCATCTGATGAATGATATCAATCAAAATGGCGTTTACTGCTTCAGTCCTTCACACTTCCCAGAACTTCTACTGAAATAACCACATATAGACTGATGCTAAGGGGATTCGACATTCTCACCTAATCTTATTTTGCAGCTGAGTCAGGCATATTACCTCAGTGGGCCCAATGTTATCAATCTCTCATAGCCACATTTCCTTATATCAGCTGTCTGTTTAAGATAACTTAGCGTCAGATTATTTTGGTGAAAGACTTTAGTTATTTCACGCCTATTTCAAGTGTGGTCTATCAAGTCAACAAAGTGGTATGTGATACTCATAAATTTTTATTTACACGTAAAAGGGACTTTCATTCTTTACCTGTGATTAACTTTAAAAGCATGAGAGTGGTCATGAAACAGACCTTATCAAGGAGGGGGGGGGGGTGGATATCTACCCTCTGCAACTGCCCTCCAAACCTCTGATATTGGTATAATTATCATGACCTCACTCAAGCATTTGGATGAAACTATGGAGTCCATTGTTCAACCCTTTCTCCATTTTTTTCCCAATGCCAGACTTGGCTGAGTCAACTGTGGCAATATTCTCACTCAATTTGGTAATTTCCAAGTAATTAAAAGACAAAGTTTCCTATTAACCTAGTAGTTGCAAGGGCTATGAGATCAGATTATGTAACCACCTGCAAGAGGTAGCAGGTTTCTCTCTTGTTCTTCAAGCAGTCATGCAACTATAACCAATTGTCCATATGCAGCATGTTGAAATTTCGTATACTTTGAGTAGAAGTATATAAATTTAATGCGACAGTATTGATATATCATCAGATGAAATAGAGTTGAACAGTACTCTTCAAGGACACTGAATAGGTCATTTCTAAACTTGAGAATTATTGTCACCTTGAGAATATGACAGATGTTTTCAGATAATCCCCACTTATCTTGGGACATGCCACTACTTGGGTTATACCTAGTGAAAAGAATATCTTTTAACCATCATGAAAGCGAAAGTTTAGATACTTCAATAGCAAAGATTGTATACTTTTCTTAAATTGTTTTTGCCTGTAGATTTTTGCTACTTGTGTGTTTGAGAGTTTCAGGCTTGGTTTGTAGAGAAAATGGCACGTGCTACCAATTATCTTCAGCATTGGTTGAGCGATTCTACAGAGTGAAGGCAGACGTCAAAAGTATAATACTTTAAAGCTCAGATTCCTTTAGTGGGCATCTGTTGTATTTTTTTCAGAAATGTGATGAATCAAATAATCATGTATATACATTTGATTTGAAAGGCCTCACCAAGAGGGCAGGGAAAACTTCTCCCTGCGCCCCCCCCCCCTCAAGAACCTCATCACTATCCATTGTTCAAACATTTCTCCTATTTCTTGCTCAATGCAAGACTTGGCTGGGTCAAGTGTGACAATAGAAGTAATCACACTCAATTTGGTAATTTCCCAGTAATTAGAAGACAAGAGTTTCCTATTAACCTGCAAGTGCCTATGGCTAAGTGGATGAGATTATGTAACTCCTTGTGAGGGTGAGCAGATTTCTCTCATGTCATTCAAGCAATCATGCAACTAGCCATTCCTCTAGCATGCAGATTATATGGTTAACTTTGAGCAGCAGTTTAGCCTGTTACATTAAACCCAGCATATATTAAAACACATATATGGGCCGTTTTCACCAACATAGTTTTAACAGTTAGTCCTGGTATTAACTTCTTCAAACCTGGTTTAACTAAGTCCCTTTCACCAACTGTGCTTTAGTCTTTAGACTAGTCAAGGATCACTGACTCTCAAACATTTTTTATAAACTTACAGATCAGTAATCTCAAACTGTTATGGTGTAAATTTGAAGGGCTGACCAGATAATACTTGGAAAGGAGAGGGGAGGGAGGCTCTGGACTTTCAATAAAACAAAAGTTTGTTCAACACATGACATTGAAACAAAAAGTTTGTTCAGCACATCAAAATAGAAAAAAGAGCTTGTTTCCACCTCTAGCTTGGGAAGGGGCCTACCATAATGTTAAATTGCGCAAGGTACACCAATGTTGTTGAGGATGTCCAATACAATGATATTGGGCTTCAGTAAGACAAAAACAATTTAAAATATTACAGAACCTTGATGCTTGTGTGAAAGAATATGATACTGTGAGAATCAGTCATTACAAGATATTTTGAAAACTATGAAAAATTTCATAGTAATATTTTAAAATTTTCAAAATAGGCCTATTGAAGTGAAAATAGTTAATTTGTCTCAAATTATATCTAAGTAGATACATGTAGATAGGTTTGTTGGTTGGTGAGTTGGTACATGATGCTTGGTTGATGGAAAGGGGGATGTGTCAGAACTCTTTCTTTTTTTTTGCCGAAACTGGGCAAGTAGTTATTATCATTTATCATGTATATATAGATATATATTTAAAAATATCCCAGTCAACCAGCCCTCCCCTTCTATATCCGCATATCCTTTGGCTGCGTTTGAGAAATTGAGACATTGTGTTTGTAGCAGTTGAGCTGTTCACATATTACGTGTTACTTTCATTGAACTGAAATTCCTTGATCCTGCTCCGCTTGAGTGATTGGCTTAGCCAGACCAAGTCTTAGCTAAGACCTGGCATAACTCTTAATACCATGTTGGTGAAAACGGGCCCTAGTCTACAGGCTGAATATTAGCAGCACCCTTGCTGGTCTACTGCCAATTCAGAGCACTGCTGTGAGTTCTCAAAGTAACAGAGTATTTTTGCATGCATTACTCTTCCTCACTTTCCCATTTTGACAATGGTGATAACATGACTTTTCCTTTCTAAAAGCATTTTCGAATTAAGTGTTCTCCTTAATGAGCTGACAATCCCCAGAAGGTTCCTTCTGAATTAAAGAATCTGTTTCTAAAATCTCTACAAAAAGAAATACTTTTGTTGGCAAAGAGAGTATTTGAGGGCAAGGAGAAATGATTGGGGATTCTCAGATATCAGTTTATTGTAAATCGACAATAACACGACTCGAAGACACTCACTTTTCATTTTTAACGCTATCAAAAATTCACTTACGTTGGGTCTTAGATGCGTTTTTCAAATAGAAAGTAGTAAAATCCAATTTTGCTAGACTATTGACCTTTGCTAGATGCTGCTGTCTATGAGTATGCAGAAATATACAAATTATTGTTAAACATGATTGCCTCAGTCACATCAATATCTGCAGATAAAATAGAGGTGAACAGTACTCTTCAAGGACACTGAATAGGTCAAAGAAAAACTAGTTCCTAAAGTGTCACTCCCAGGGTAGACAAATACTAGTAGGTCACTGTGGTTCTCTGCTTCTTTATTGGGTTAAATGAGTCCATATACACACCAAAGTAATCTTGTGAAGGTTTCTTGCTATAGAGTCTGCAATGTAATAAAGACATTAGGACAACTATTACTTGACCTTGGGCAAATAGCAAGGAACATTGTTAGGTATAGAGTTCAGACATATAATGTAGTTTGTCTTGTAAAACCTAAGTAAAGGTTGTCCTTAAATTTGGGAAGTCGTCATTCTAAAAGATATTTTTAGTTTATACTTTCAAATTGATGGGTCGTATAAAAGTCAACAAAATCACACCTACAAAGAATGGAATCCTACAGAATGGAAAGTGACCAATATCATATGGTTCAAATGGAAATTTCTCAACATTCACATAGGATAAAAAGACTTTACAATATTTGATGAAGAACAACGAAATTAATGTCTTGGATGGGGCATTGTGATGTTTATTAATTAACAATCTGCTATCACAGGACTTGTTGTGATGTCATTGATGTCCACAAGCAGAGTAATGTAAGTACTCATAATTCTTCAATTATTGAAGCATTTTACAAGATTAAGATTGAAGATGATATACCAAAATTAATTTAAGGCAAATTCTGTCATACACTATGCTATCAGTAATATGCACATAGCTATATCTCCAATGAAGTCTAGACCATACCACCATGACATTTATAAACTTGAGAAATCTTGTCACCCTGAGAATATGACAGATGTTTTCAGATATCAAAATGTAATCCCTACTTATCCTGGGAAATGACACTGTCAGGCACGGGCAATACCAATAGAACATAGAAAAAGAATATCTGAGGACTATCATGAGAGGGAAAGTTTGGATACTCCCAACAGCAAAGATTGTATACTTTTTCTGTTGTTTTTTGGCTGTTCAGAGTTTTACTACTTGTATGTTTGAGAGTTTTAGGCTTGGTTTGTTGAGAAAATGTCATGCGCAATCACCTTCAGCATTGGTTGAGTGATTCTGCAAAGTGGAGGCATGCTTCAAAAGTATAATCTTCAAAGCTCAGATTCCTCTTGTGGGCTTCTATCTCATTTTTTTGTGAAGAATCAAAAATTAATATTCTAGTAAAAGTTGTATATACCATAGTATGCAGTACAGGCCTAGCCCAAATCCAAAAGTTCTGGGTTTTAACCTGAAGTGAAGTACAGCTACATTTTGAGGAATACATAAGGCTTAAAAAATACTGATTCAATTAGATGAATGGAAGCATCTCAGATTTCATATAATTAGACAAGGGAGATTTTGTGAGTGCCATCTCAGTGGATTGAAAACTTTTCATATTACGTCAAAGTGATTAAAACAGTTTTGTTTCACATTCTACTAGGAATCCGCCTATATCCAAACATGTTCAGGTGCCTTTTCATTTCAAATCTTACTGAACTGGAATGTTGACTCCACAAGTATAGACGGAAACCATTTCACAGAATTCACAGCAAATATAGAAATCAGCTGATGTTATGGGACATAATATTATGGTCTAAAAATAAAGGACAACTGGGACAAGTTTCTGGTATGAAGTATTATCTCATGTGTCATGCCATGTTTCAGTTGGAATAGAAAGACAGTCTGTAATCACCATAAACTAATAAAATGATTTATTGGGAAAAACATAACACACTCGAGAAATTGCTCACACTAATTTGACAGAACATACTCAAGATTATGAGACTTCACCCTCCAAACTCATAAATTTGAAGTATTGGAAGCAATACCTGGATCTGCAAACAACGATGCCCAACAATAATTCACTCGAACACACGCAGCTCACTCAAAATTGCTGTCATAAATGTTATACACTTTGTACACTTTTGTAGAGCCCTCGAAATAGCTTTATGAAACTGTCCAATAAAATTGAAAAATTTGAAGGTTCAGCACATAAACCTTGGCATGATGATTAATGCTTGTAAACAAATACATCCAAACTTTACAAGAATGAACACAAAATCACTCCAAATTTTGACAAGGAAAATTTCCAAGTATATGTACCTACTCATATGAGTTTGTAGAGTCCTACGAGTACACACATCATATGTAAATGTTTACTTCACAACTAAATTTTTGGGACATTGCCTAGATATTTCGTGTTCATTTAAAGAATTATCTGAAAACATATCTACAAAAATCAGAGATACTCAAATTTGTGTAACAGTGAATGAATGGACATAAACATACACAGAGCCTCATCTTTACAAAATTCGAGCAAAGCATTGTACATTGCCATTGTTGTGCTACATGACTTACTAATACTATGGCTGGTGTATAGGCTATAGGGCCCTTCAAGCAGATTAATGGACCACATATACTTTTCTCCCACAAGATGAGATAGGAGGGAGTCAGCTTGATTGGTAACGCTCTTGGTTCCCTGGAGCTGGGTTTGGTTTCTTTGCAGCTAGATGGATGAGTTAGTTTATTGTGACAAACCTTGATTCACCTCCCTGGCATGATCGAGGCATGCTCGAGGCAAGCTCGAGGCATGCTCGAGGCATAGAATGGAGCTGATGAAATCATCACTTGCCAAAAACTGTTCTTGCTATTTTTCTGAGGACCAGTGATGGAAATGGGGGGGAGCTCGGGGGAGCTGAGCTCCTTGACCAAAAAACAGGGGGAGCTGTACCCTGCTACAGCTCCCCCAATGAGTAGTGGTAAAATTACAATTATCATGTTATTTTTTCAGTCCTCATGGTATATTTAGCCATGATTATGCTCAGGTGGACGAATTTTTTCTCTTTTAAAAATTTTGAATGTCGAGCCGCTGCCGCACGAGCCGAGAGCTCCCCCGTCGAAAAATTTTCCATTTCCATCACTGCTGAGGACAGTATTTTAATAGTAACATATTTTCACCGAGAAGCAGTGTAACAGTCTTATCAGTTTATACCTTCTCTTATAGGGTTAAAACTTATGATTTGCTCAAATCGCAGAGTAATTCCATTTAAATCACTGGGTCATACATATATATTGTATACAACTTCACTGTGATTTACAAATCACAAGTTTTGATCCTTTAAGTAAAGGCCAAAACTCACAAGTCTGTGTTGTATACAGAATGACACATAAAGTTACCTGAGGAATTCACACATACAAATGTAAGTGAAAGTATCCATTTGCAGCTTTCCAACTCCCTGGCATGTATGTAAATATACTTCACTCCATGTCGACAGGCCTAGACAACAGCTATATACGGACATCTGACTTTTGGCCTGCAGAATCCAATCCATTCAAATCATCCATGGATATTAGACAATATTGGACATGCCTTTTCTGTTACACTCTATCATGGACATTCATATTTGTTCAGAACTGCATTCAGCATCTGTTTGGAGATTTATCAATTTGGGCTAAATTTGTCATTCCTCAAATTTCAATTAAGCCCTGTATATTTATAACCATATGTAGAGCAATATATGATATTTGCAGAGATACTGTTACATTCTATGCAGGATAACTATTTGTCAATATGTGTATATGATAACACATCCAGATGAGGTGCATGTAACGGGGGTTGTCATAGGTGTATGAGAGATGACATACTTGGGGTTGGGGGCAATCAACTGGAAATCAAATTTACCGTTCCGTAAACCTTCTTGGAGGAATCCAGGTGCGCTAAATTCTTTCCAGTATCACATGTCACGATGGCTGAGGTCAATGACCTGGAAATCACAATTTAATTAGTATAATTAGAAAAGCAAGATTTTATGAGCGTCATCTCAGACGATCGCAAACTTTTCACACCCAATGTCAATTAATGAAGTTAATCTGTAATTAAACTTATTGAATAAATAAATATTCATTCATTCAGTTTAGTTTCGTATTCTACCAGGATCTACCTATTTCCAAACATATTCATGTGCCTTTTCATTACAAATCGAATTGCTCCACAATTGGAATTTCGATTCCACAAAAATAGAAATGATAATTCACTTCTTAGAATTCACAGAAAGTATGCCAATCAGCTGAATGTTTTCGGAAAAATACAGTGTCGCAGAAAAACTGAGACAATCTTCTGTCATGCCCTAGTATCACAATCATGTGTAATGTCATGTTCCTTTAGAAGTAGAGCAGGGCAAAACCTGAACTTCGCATGGGTTACGGAAGACATGAAGAAAAAGGCAGCAATTTTACTTCCTTTTCCTGAATTGAATGTTAATTATAGCGCTGCACCAACCCAAATGCCCCTCCTCTCCCCGAGGAAATTTGCTCCACCTTGCAAATTGAAATTTACTGATTCAACAACTCTCTTTTCGGAAACCAGGTGTGCTGAATTCTTTCCAGTATCACATGTCATGATGGCTGAGGTGAATGACCAAGATATCAACAGTTTCATTAAGATAATTAAACAAGGATGATTTTATAAGCGCCACCTCTGTGGATTGGAAACTTTCCATATCCTATGTGTAAGTGATCAGCTGTTGATTAAATAATCAGTTTTGGTTTCGTACACTACTAGGAATCCACCTATTTCGAGATCTTTTCAGGCACCTGGGGGGGCAGTGGTTGGGGGCAGGCTAAAATTGTGGCAACATAATAAATTGACATTAAATGCAGGCAAGGGGAAATGATATTTGGTAAAAGGCCTATTATAATGTACTTCAGTTTGTCACATCAAATATTTAAATAGTGTCAAAAATTGGGTTGCGCTGCAGCATTTAGTTATGATATCATGGTAATTTAGGTTGTCAGCAAGGTTGCATCACCAATGTCAACCAAAAATTGGGCAGCCATCAAAAGGAAATTACTAAAAAATCAGCAATAAACAATCCCAAAATATCGTGAAAATGAGATATTCATATTACAACAAAGCTAAGTCCACGTGGGTAGGTGTATTGGTACTGCAGAATGTCTTGTTCCTGAGAAATCTGGACTCTGCTTTCCTACACACCTCTCCCCCCCCCAAGTATCTCTCCAACTGCTATGCCAACCCCCCTTTACAGGCACCTCATCCAGACCTCTTCATATATTGACAAATGATTATTCTGCCATCTGCAAAAAATGTAACAGTATCCCTGCAAATATATTTGCTCTACATATAACAGATATAAATATACAGGCCTTAATTGAAATTTGAGGAATGACAAATTTTGCCCTAACTGATCTCTCCTGACAGTTGCTGAGAGCATTTCTGACCTATTATGAATGTCCATAATAGAACATCGCAGAAATGTTATGTCCAATATTGTTCAATATCCAATTGTCCATATATAAGAAGAGGTTTGAAAACAATCCTGTAATGAACAGACTGAACAATTTGACATTTATAAGCAAAGATGTGAAAACTATTCTGTATAGTCAGATGCAAATATTATATGCAACAGGTGAAACTGTTACGGTGACCTTTTTGAACTGATATAGTGACACTAAATGACAACCTGACACTCTCGTACCTATATGAACTGCCGTTATAATATATTTTGGCAAAAGCTAATTACAAAGTGATAGTTGCACAGAGTAATCTACAACAATAACATACAGGTGTATATGTACTATCATAATATCCCACAGACATGTTACTCCCTCAAACTATCCACCTATCCTTCTTTGTTGCTCTCATATTTCAGATGGGAGCCCACAATGGTCTAACTCCTCTCTCATTTACGTTTTCATACTCCACCACTCATCTGCCACCAGGAGTGCATGAAACTGTATATCTCTCATATTTTAATCCACAGAGGGAGCCACTTCTCACAAATACCAGTACCAAATGTCCATAAAATATTCCCTTACTTTTACATTGTTTAACATGACAGCATCACTTCACGATGATTCATAGTAAACTTCTTTTACTATAATGGCCATTTTCTAGTAATATATATGTAAGTAAATATATTACTAAGCTATGTTATGATATCGGGCTCTTGAAATAGAATAGGCATCTACCATTCTGAAACTAGCAATAACTATGACAATAATCTTTATTCATAGTCGGGGGGGGGGGTTGTTCTAGTGGTAGGGTGCTGGGCTGCCATTCGCTGGGTCCTGGGTTCGAATCCAGCTCTTGCTGGGTCACCTGGGCCTATGTTGGATGCCTGTTTCAATCATCCTTTGCCTCATAGCCGTGTCCTCTTCCTGTCATAATCAGCCTACCAAGTGCATAAATGCAGGACGTAAAGCCCCAATCATCCATCCATCTTTATTCATAGTCATGATATAGCAGGAGCTAATCTCGAATTTCATACACAATATCAGAATACCTTGTACCAGGACACAATATTTTTGTGTCTGGAAATTATTTCCACCTCCATCAAACAACTCTTTCCCACAGGTCAGTCTACAAAAGGGCACTCGCCTGATTGGCCACAACAGATCCTTTTATTAGAAGAAAGGTGACATTTATTTGACAGAATACTTGCCCATAAGCAAGAAAAATATCAAGCCATAAACAAAACATATGCCTTTATAGTGTGACAATGTTTTTTGCAGCCATCAAGCTCTCTCTTAGATGCAAAGACTAGCATTGACAGAAACTTGATATATATTGCTAGGTAGGTGCGAAGGTAGATGGACAGGAAGGTCAATAGATAGACCAGACATATCTGATTTCTAGCTTCTCGGATTGACCCACACAACAGATTTTCAGCCTATGGAAAAGGGGGGAGGGTTGGTCTAGTGGTAACATGCTGAGGTGTCAATTGCTGGGTCCAGGGTTCAAATCCAGCTCTTGCCGGGTCCCTGGGCCTATGTTGGATGGATGTTTCAATCATCCTTTGCCTCATTACTGTGTGTGCTGCCCTTATCTAATTAGCCTACCAAGTGCATAGATACAGGACATTAAGCCCCAATCATCCATCCGGCCTATGGAAATAAAATTGAACTTGCCAAAAACGTTTTGTCAATTGGATGTGATAAAAAAATTTAGAATACAGATTTCTTTTCCTCCTACTGACCGTCCCTAAAAAAGTAGCCTCTCGAAGATCCGAGACGCTAAAAATCAATTATGACTGGCCTTGGGGAGAAATGGACAAAGCAGTCCTCCAAGGAAAGTTCTTGGCGGTCATAAACCTATGTTATTTAATGATTTTAAAGTTTTTGCTGCTCATTAATCTATGTTGATCAATGATTTTGAATGATTTGAAAGAGACACATAATTTGATGAATGACTGGAGTTTTACGTCCTGTATTCACCTCTGAAAGAGATAAAGAAAGGATAACAATTAAATATGTGACACTTAATATTCACAGATCATTGCTTCAGCATTGTCATCAGAATAACATTATGAATGTGAAAGAGCGTACTTCGCAAAAAAATCAGCAGTTTTAAATATCAGTGAACAACTGTCGCATGTTATGCAACCATCAATTTTGAAAAGATCATCCTGGATATTGGATAATTTCGTGAGCAATAATGAAAAACTGATTTCACAATCCAATTATTGGCAATCTTCATACATTTACATAAATTTGTAGATAATTGGTAAACATGTCTCCTAGCTTTGATGTCTTGCAAGGAACATGAAAATGTTGCAACCTTGAATTTGTTAAATTGGACAACTTGTCCAACTCCACCTTTTAAAACTTTTTGTCATCAACATTTCATGTCACAAAACTTTATGACCAATTCAAATGATGTCATGAATCAGGGGGCACCTGGAGATCATGGGAGTTTTCTGTAAATCCACAGGTGCAATGCAAAGGAGTTCATTATCATTGTAGTAAAAGCAAGAGCCAACCCCATATAGATCTATTACATGTATGCCAAGCCAACGACATTGTCATGTACGCCTGATTCACCATCAAAATCAGTTATAGTACTTTTAAAAAAGGAAAATGGGGGTTCTGGAACAGTCTAATGAGCAAAATTGCTACTTCTGAAATCAAGGTTATAAGGCTTAGTCCCAGTTATTAATTTAAAGCATTGGCGTTAAAACACTAGTAAATAATTCATGCAAACTTCCCATCATCTCAGACGAGGATAGGAAATAAACAACATAAATTGGCTTTGTGATTTTGTATTGCCTTTGCCATCAATATGACATTTCAATAGACATAGCATTCACATTATCACTCAGAAATGCTTTTGATTTTTCAAGGCAAGAGTGGGAAAATCCATCAGCAGGAATCAAAGAGTATAACTTTGAGGATTTTCTTTTGAAGCATTCTGCTTGGAGAAGCATCCAAGCAAAGATGATTGGAACGTGCCTTTTCACTCAAAACATTCCAGTCACCTTAGATGGAATCAGGATAAAATGTTTGCTGGAATTCACTGCTTAATCCAGTGGTATGGCTGTTGGGAGTGCACGGAGGGTGACTGTGATTTTAGGCTCTCAGTGAGGTGAGAGAAAATGGTGTCATATTGTCCATTTATCTTGCCTATCAAATCGGTATTAGCATGCAACAGAAAGTTAGTGTATTTTGAATATGATGAGCGCAATGTAAATATAAATGTAGATACTGTCATTATCCATGGGACAATTTTTCTTATTTCAGCCTAAAAAATCTGAAATTTCTGTTCTGTCCAGATAAAGTTTTAGCAGTTTGATTCGGGTTTTCATACATTCCCTATCAGCATGCCTCAGCAGTCCAACGTCGGCCCGAAGCTGGTCCGATGCTGCTGACATCGGACTGACGCTGGGCCGACATTGGACCGCCGAGGCATGCATCTGCATCTGCCTGATACTTGAGACGCTCAATTGGCTGAGCATTACCTCAAGGTCTGGATCTGCTAGAGAAAAGAATGAGAGTGATAATAGTTCAGATATAAGAAGTGCAAGTATAGTACAGTGCTGGATAAAAACCGATCAACATGTATACTATTTGTGGTGTTTGTTTAGTTTATCTTTGAATGAATTTAGGCTACTGGCAGAGACTATAGAGTGTGGAAGATTATTCCAGTCTCTGACAGTTTTATGGTAGAAGGAATTTGCATGGTAGTTTGTGGCGGAATCTGGAATGACGATGCTATGGTCTTTTTTATATCTGGTGTTATGATGGTGAGATAGGCTTTTTAGGTAAGGTGGGCCAGTGATGTTTACATGTCCATGTATTATTTTGAACAGCATTGTTAGACGGCTATTTAAGCGTCTTATACTGAGACTGGGCCATTTAAGTTGGTCGATCATGGCCGTGACAGGAGTGGTATTGGGACCATATCTATATTTGTTGAGTGCCCATCGGGCTGCACGGCGTTGGATAGCTTCTATTTTGCCGATGTTTTTGGCAGTGTAAGGGTCCCAGACTGTGGATGAGTATTCAAGATGGGGTCGAATAAGTGATTTATATGCTGTACTTTTTAGAGATGGACATGGTAATCTAAGATTACGTTTTAGGAGTGCTAAGCTTTTATTAGCCCGAGTGGTGATTACATCAATGTGTTTGTTCCAACTCATGTCTCTTGAGATGGTGACCCCCAGATATTTACAGTCATCTACAACTTCAAGTGTGTGGCCATGGAGATGGTAATTAGTATTGACGATGTTACGGCGATTTCGCGTGATTCGCAGTACGTTACATTTGTCAGGATGAAACTGCATCTGCCACTGATCTTCCCATGCCGCTAACTTGTCAAGGTCTTCCTGGAGAGTTTTTCCGTCTGCTTCTGATTTGATGGCAAGATATGCGATGGTATCATCTGCAAAGAGTCTTACAGTGGAGGTCAATTCTTCTGCCAGGTCATTAATGTAGAACAAGAAGAGACTAGGTCCGAGGACCGACCCTTGCGGGACACCGGAGATGACTTTACCGGTGTAGGATCTCTCGCCGTCAAGGACCACCTGCTGCGTTCGGCCACTCAGGAAGGCAGCTATCCAAGCGTTCACCTGGCCCTGTATGCCGTATCCTTCCAGCTTCTTCAGTAGCCTAAGATGTCCGACCTTATCAAATGCTTTTGCGAAGTCCATCACAAGTACATCAGTTTGTGTCTTCTTGCTCATATTACACATAATGTCTTCCACAAAGTCAATTAACTGAGTCTCACACGATAATTTGCTGCGGAAGCCGTGTTGCAGCTGGTAGAGGATGTTGTTGTTGTCTGCGTGTTTCATAATGTGGCTGGTAACGATATGTTCAAGGAGTTTACAGGCAATGCACGTGAGTGAGATTGGCCTGTAGTTGCTCGCCTTACACTTATCACCCTTCTTGTAGGCTGGGGTGACGTTGGCCTCCTTCCAGTCAAGCGGAACTGTTCCTGCTGATAGGGTTTACCTTTCATTGTACTTTCAGATGTCTCAAGGTTTTGCAGAGGTGCACTGATATGATAAAGTCAGTAGTTTTTTTTAATCAACATCTTGCTGATAACAAAATCCTGACAATGCGAAGCAATTCTAAGATAAAACCACAATAGTCACTGTATGTCTTGATACCTACGGTAGTTTATAACTTGATGCACTTCTCAATAGGATGGCGGAGCAGTTACAAACTAGGCCTGCTCTGTTGACGGTCTGTCCTGCATGGTTTCAAACCTTGGTTAGCCCTTGTTCAAGAGTCTATGATCGGCAAGCGAAAGATCCTTTGCATGGGATATGTGTAATGTTTGAAGATTCTTCTGTCTTCCTTCCCATCGATCGATCGATGAAGCTTTGCAAGCAGTCAAAACTGGCCTCATAGGGCTGCACTTACCATATCAATCTTTCACCAAAGCTTGTGATGATATGCAGCAAGACTGAAAGCTATTAATGAGATCGGACATACTTGATTGCCATCTGAGAAATTGTATTGACAAGTTCGTACTTACAAATGTGCCTAGCCCAAATAGCTTACAGGAATGCCACCGGATATGAGTCGAGATACTGATTTCCAAGCAACTGTAACTTTGTCACTTCCATCCTGTGGATGCCTGAGGCTAATATGAGGAAGGAGGGTCTACTTGGCAATATACTTTATTGTCAATATTAGCATCAAATGGGGTGGGGAGGACCAAAATGGTCTGGAGTAGTATTGATGATTATACTGGATGTAGGCCTATAAAAGGGTGACCATTTGATAATCGGGGGGGGGGTGAATATTGAAAATGGGCAAGACCTGCACACCTGCACATGATTTTGGAATAACAAAATTTAAGTAATCGTGTTGCAGTCTTTTGTAAAATCGTGAATGTGTGAACAGGCCATTATAACTTAGTTGTTCAGTTAATTATTGTCCTTACAATACAGATTTGGTGTGACAGTGCTTCACATGTTGCAGTTGCTGTAGAGGTGCAGATTAGACAACACAGTCTATGCTATAGTCTTGCAAAAAGTCTGATTAGGTTATTGTGAAGTGGCTCTGCCTCCATAGACCATTAACGACTTGACAGCATTTCCTCTGGGTGAACTCAACATGTTATAGGTGGATATCTATATGAACATTGAAACAGAACTAAAAGCTCAGTACTTCTTTGCTGCTGGACTGTTACAATGCTAAATGATATAATAATGACTTTATGCACAAACATAATTAATTTGCTCATTAGCGGCGTATAATATATGCTGCACATATATATTACTTGCGCAAAAAACAACAGTTGATAAACAGAGACTATATGAGATTAGCTTGATTGAGTAACAATATGTTTTTTTTTTTCATTAAACTTTTCATACTATGCATGAGGAGTTGTTACAAAATTGAGCTACTTTCAATTGCTAAACTTTCAATCTGAATTTCAGCAGGTGACAACATATTATTAGCATTGGTCAGATTGCAAAATGTTTAGTTTTTCTAACCGAATTCAATGAATAGACGCAAGTTTGGAATTTAAGTGAAACACACAGTGGCGTCCCTATGGGGGAGCACAGGGGGGCACAGGGGGCATATGCCCCCATAATTATTGGACCTGTGCCCCCCCTGTACCCCATATGAACTTTTCAACTTTGGCTGAAATATACAATTAATATTATGGGTACCCCCCCCCCCCGAGAATCGCGTGCCCCCAGGTGCCCCCCGCTCAAGACCCCCCTAGTTATGCCACTGGAAACACAATATCTATTACACTGCCACAATGGCACATACGATAAGATAAGATAGATATTATAAGCTAAGATAAAACTTTATTTCACATCAGATGATATGTGTGACAAATTAAGCAAGTGGACTCATTTTTCACAACTAATCGAAACCCATGTGATGGCCTGCTCAGTCTGACAGTCTTTATCTGTGTTGGGCAACATATGATTGGTATTTGTCAAACTACAAAATTTTCTATGAATAGAAGCATTGTGTGCACATGTGAGCTTGGAATCAAGTGAAACACAATATCTATTACATTTGTGGCAAATAAGCAAGTGAACTCCTTTTTCACAACCATGCAAAACCCATGTGAATACTAAGAGCCATATTCTTTTGCTTTTTGACAGGCAATAGTGTCATATCTTTCCGAAGACATGCCGATTCTGTATGCAAAAGTTATATTGATTCTAAGTACACTTGGACAGGACATTTTGAAAGGCATCAGATTTCCGATTTTGTGTGAAAGACACAAGTTTGGTGTTTTGAGTCAAACGGCACGTTCCAATCATCTTCTTTGCTTGGATGCTTCTCCGAGGCAGCTGCTTCACAAGTGATTCTTCAAAGTTCCATCCTTTAATGTATTCTGAAGGATGAATAGACTTGCCATTGAATGCATGGATATTATCAGATAAAGCTATTTTCCCCATACAATATAAAGGGATGAAAGCAGAATAATAATTGTTTTCAATTCTCTGCAAATTCTGCTGTACATGTCTACTATTGTCTAGCTGTCTACATATATGTCCCTTTATTTACACTGGGAGCAGTGGCAGGGGAGATCAAAATAAGTTGAGTCATAGTTTCAGTTTACAAATTACATGTAGTTTCATTGCCATTGATTTGATGTTGTCCAAAATTAATACTCTCAGACCTGGGCATCAGTGTGCAATTATATCAGTGTCTAATCACAGTAAATTCCATATTGAACAAAATATTGCATATTTGGAATTCCTATGAACCCTAATTTAGATGATTTAATCGCCACAATTAATGTGGCCATTACCCTTAGAAAAATGTTCTATGTTAATAACAACTGGCAAAAGAATGACTTACAATCTAGTACCCTTTTTGATAAACTTAACCAGCTTTCACCAACATTTAACATACACATTAAAGATTGAACTCAACAATACTGGCTCTGAGTCAATGGAAGTCTTTATATCTCAAAGATCTAAATGCTCTTCCAAGGATTTCAATCAGTAATGTTTTATTGACTCCTTTGCTATAGGATACTGTATGTGATGAAGCTTGATTGAAGTCTAAATGAGTTTTTCCGCCTGAATTTCTCTACCTTCAATTGATTAAAAAATTCCTTTTGTATATTATTATCCACAAGAGTGAACTTAAAAGGCTCATTAAAAATGCATTGTCGACTTTTCCACAAAATGTTTTGGTAGGTTCTTCTCCCTTATTCTTAACACCTTCAACTACACTTAATGTCATTTCTTCAAACATATGCTGGTGACTCTCTCAATCGGTCAACTGTATTGTAAAGCTGTTTAGTTTAACGTTATTATGTATTTATTGTTTTGTTTTTTTTCTCCCTTTGGCGCGATATTGGCGAATCCTATTTTATATATTCAATTTGGTTGTAATGTGTCTTAGGGTGGCCTCTCTGCAGCGATATTAATCTTTGAGAGGTCTCCTTGGCCCCTATTTCTATAATGATATCAATGTATAATTTCGATATCTATCTTCAAAAGTGGGAAAATAAACGATTTCTGAGTCTGAGTCTGAGTCTGGAAAGCAATCAAGTCCTTTCGAAGGTTTCCATAAATTAATTTGGCCTCCATTCAAAGAAATACATAGGGTGGGGATTTTTCTTGCCACATTAAAGCACTGCAATAGGCAAAGGTTACTCTGTCATAGCTGGGGTTGAACCTTGGACCAAGTAACTGGAAGTTTTCACGGTACCAAAAACTTGAGAGTAAGGAGGAATCTATTTGAAAATGATATTCAGCACATGAGAGAAATTTCCTTCCACTCGCAGGTGGTTACATAATCTAATCCCCATGGCCCAAGGCACTTCAGGTTAATAGGAAACTTTGTCTTGCAATTACTGGGAAATTACCTGATGAATGAGATTGCTTCTATTGCTGCAGCAGTCAAGTCTGGCATAGAGCAACAGATTGAACTGAATTTGGAACAATGAATTGTTGGTCAACAGTATTTAAAGAGACAAGATACTTACAAAATAAGCAAATTTCCCCCGTGGCCTAATTGATAAGTGCGCTTGTCAACTGGCTTTGAGGGCGTTGGTTCAAATCTCACCCCGGGAACTCACTTTAGTCCGAGCCCATGGGACATTAAATGGAGGCGGGTTGTATCCAGTGTTCTATGCTTGGGCAACTGAAAGACCCTGGGCATCCCTGAATTAATAGGGTATGTGCCAGACTCACAGTCTTCTCATCTCATCATCATACGGCGATCGCCTGCCTCGATATAGCCCACCAAGGTGCTGCAGAGGCATAAAACACAAACAAACAAAACAAATAAACAAAACTTACAAAATAAGCTGCAATACTTTCAAATATGTATTTGAAATAGATATATATATATAATGGCAGCCCTTTTATCAGATGCAGCTATACTTAGAAACAGTCTGCTGATATAAGAAAATGTGGCAATGAGAGGTTGATAACTTTGGACCCACAAAGGTAATATGCCTAACTCAGTGGCAAAATAAGATTAGGTGAGAATGTCGAATCCACCCAGCAAGTTAGCATCCATATGTGGTTATTCCAGCAGAGATCTTGGGAAGTGTGAAGGGTTGAAGCAATAAATGGTTTCTCATGTGACTGATTCGTCTTGATATTTTAAAACCTGATTTATGGTTTATAAATGAATTGGAAGATGGATAGTGAGGTTGGTAGTAGCTTCACCCAGAACTGTCATGTATACCGTATAGCAAAAACACATTGCGTCAAATGAAATCAATGAGCTACACATGTCCATTTTCTTGCTCAATTAAAACTCCCATCAATCGTTCTACTGTCATCATAGAACTCGATCCTTACAGGTACGTTGAGTCACAGCTTCTCGTGTCTCAGTGGGCTTTTGTTTTGACATTTAATGTATTGGTGAAAGAGGAAACAGCTATCAAGAACTTATTGGTCCTAGTTTCTGAGGATTCTTTTTATTTCTTCAGACTAGTTATCTTGGGGATATAAGAGGATTTACAAGTAAGACTGAGAATATTGTGGTTATAATAATCATATTCTTATTTGGAGTTAGAGTAGTGTGAGAGATTTGTTCTCCTGTGATTGGTTTTTTAATTTTTTTTCTTTCCTGATAATGACAAGAAGACTTTTCTTTTCAAAAAGTCTTTCAGATTAAATGTTCTCCTTAATGAGCTAACAATTCCAATGTGGTTTCTTCTAAATTGAGGAATCAATTTCTAAAATCTTCTCACTTTGTTATAATGAAGATTTCATATTTCATGATTTGATAAAGTGTCTTAGCATGTTACTTCTGTTTGCAGTAGCTGAAGTGAAAAGCCAGGAAGTATTCCTAAGTAACAGAAAAATATATCAGCAGGAACACAGGTAGAAAGCAAATAGAAAGATGTCATTAGACAATCTAGACAATCCTAGTAATGACCATGCAACACTTTAAATTTACATCATAACACTGCAAATCTGAGCCAATAAATGAGTTCTACATCATTAATAAGATATTCATAATTTTTCCAGCTTCTTTCTTCTTAGATTGTAGCTCCTGATGATGCCAGTACATATATTAAGGAGCTACAATCTAATGAGAGCCGCAATCAAATCAGTAAGTAGGCCTTTTATTCCAGTTTGTTGAGTTACATTTTTTGTTGTCAAGCTTTATAGTTATGAATTGCTTTATTTTTTTGAAACACAGTCGAGGAAATTGCCAATAAATATTGAGTTGGCTTCATGTGTAATACCATCAGAAAAAGACGTCCTAACTATTAGCAAGCCAATCAGGAAGAGTTGATCTTAAAAACTGATTATTGTATTAATAGTCCTAGAATTTGTTTCATCACATAATATTTAATATTTTGTATGAATGAAAGTATAAAAACATAAATACGGACTAAAATTATTCTGAATATTGCTACGAAAAATAGGTCATGTTTACTTGTCTGATTTCAATATCATTTTTTACAAAAAATAAACACTAAAATCACTTGTTATTCCAACAGGATTAATTCTATTTTTGACAAACTGATGGAATGCGATGAGCTTCGCAATGCCAGAACCTCGCAATTTTTCTCAGCAAAATTTGATTATGGAATTTATGGCAATTATTTCTACACTTGCATCAGTTTGGGAAGTAAGATGAAGACAATAAATCAATAAGCTGTAAATATTTTGTTTAGAAAGTCATGTTAAGCTACTGGCTTTGGCTCACTATCAGCAGATAGAAATAGAGCTGAACAGTACTCTTCAAGGACGCTGAATAGGTCACAGAAACCAGTTCCTAATGTGTCACTCCCTTGGTAGATGAATACTAATAGGTCATTGTGGTCCTTTGCTTCTTTATTGGGTTAAATGAGTCGCCAAGCACCAAAGTAATGTTGTAGAGGTGTCTTGCTATGTAGTCTACAATGTAAGAAAGACATTAGGACAACTATTACTTGACCTTGGGCAAATAGCAGTGAAAGTATGTCTGTATGGGTGCCATGTTACTCAGTGTAACAGAGAAATAATCATACACATTGCCTTCTAAAAAGTAATTGTTATGTACTGTACAGTGGTACCTAAATTGTAAGACATCCTGTTGCTAGACCACTTGCCTTATGTGACCTCCTTCCTCGGAACTTCCCCCGCACTAAGTAGTATTTTTAATACAGTTTGCACCCTAATGAGAGACCTAACCCCCACAAGAGACCACTTCTTATAAAGCAAGAGTTTCAATCAGTAACATTGAGACAGTTTGTGCATCAGTGTGCACCAGTTCCACAGATTCACATTAAAAGTGATTTTAGTATTATATCATTTGAGGTCATATCCCTTAACTTGCCATGGTTTGATCACAACTCAGTTGAACTTGCTCTGAGGTTGCAGTCTCTCAATGACATATTGACCACTCATTTTGATGTGAATGATAGAACTTGTAGTGACGTCATTGATGTCCCAAACAGCTGAATGCAGTCATTCGTCCTTCCCAAGCAATAACAGTTCTTTCAAATGACTTACTTTCTTTAAAAGATCTAGGTAATGTGATGGAATTATGATAGAGCAGCTGACAATTAGTCATTTAAACACATTAATTCACTTTTAAGTAAATACGATGTCCTTGGATGCTTGATAAGGAACAGAAGTTATCGAGTGATTACTTGAAAACGCACTCTGAGTTTTCTGTTGCTATCAGTTTCAAACTTACTGCGTTTTAATTTATTGCCGATGAAAAAGTTGTTCAGGACTAATGGATATACTGACAATGCTTGCAAGCCCTAATGACATTCTAATTGAAATATTTATTCAAACATGTTTTTTCTCTTAGATGGTCTAGGGAAGTGCATAATAATAGGAAGCTGATACGAAATAAATTATTCATGGCATAGATAGAGTGATAAAAAAGGCTCAGCGCTCCTATCCCTAACTCGCGTAGATAATTATGTTCGTAATGTTAATAATGGATCACCTTCTCTTTTATTTCATTTGTTAATTTTGACCATAATGACAAAATGAATGAATCGCCACTATTATCTTGAACCAGATAAGGGCATCAGTCTGCATCAAATTTGTACATCAAGAAGTAACAAAAAAAAAGAATTGTAATATTGAAGACAAGTTACAACAAAAACGTAATGTGAGTATTATTAGTTGCAGTAATTAGCAAAGAAAGTTACAGTTTATTCTGTTGTCTTGTTGGTCACTGGTTTAAAAGAAGCATTTTTAACATAATGTATTCCTTGAATCTTGTTATAACACAACGGTTGATAAATTCACCATGATGACATGTCAACAAATCAGCTGATTCTTTTCTACTGACTTCATGAAATATTTTGTGTGTTGTTACAACAAAAGTGTGTTGCGGCTGTTGCCTAAAGCAGTTTGGATGCTTTGAATTGTGACAATTGAATGGAGACCCTGCAATCATACAAAGAATCGTAAGAAGTATTTTTCTGGCACTTAGCAATGAACACCATTAATTTTTGTAATTTGAAAGTCGATGACTCCTGTTTTTCACAAGACTTCCACTTTCAAGCAGCCCAAGAGTAGACAGAACTTCTGCCTGACCACATGTTATAACATCAAAAAGTCTGAGGTTCATGACATCATAAAGCACTTCAAAAGAAGAACATAACACCGCATTCTTTCCAAGCACCTTTCACGTTATTGTTTTCCGGAAAGGTGTTGTATCGGGGAAACCTTTACTCTGATTAGCAGGCTCATCATGTGCAGTGTCACATGCTCCAGTTACATCACACTAACACCTTGAGGGTACTTGCAACATTATGGCAGGACAAGACAGCAAGAGTGCCAAGTAAACAGTGCAATTGTGGTGGAGACACTCCAGTTGCTGATTGTACATTTTGAAGTATCAATTTACTGCAGACTGATGTTCTGATCTGGGTCAAGATGGTAGTGACTGGTGATAAGCATATTGTTTCATTATTGTTAGGCATAGGCCTACAGGGCCATTAAATATTCCGGGGTAGGGGAGATTTTTTGACAAAGGGAAATTATCCAGATGCTGTTATTTATTACAAGCTTATGGAATCCTGTAGGCATCCTAAAATAGTTGTATCAGAATTAAACAATACAATGTGATTGATCTTTTCAAGACTTCCAGGGAAGGATTTTTTAGTATCACTAAAAGTGGGCATGGAATTACTGATTTTGATATCCATGCTACCAAGGACCAACAACCCTGAAATATTTGTTTACCCCCTAACTTTTAATAAATGTCTTGGTCGATGGGTTGTATAGATGGTTGAGTCAAAGGTATCCTTTATTTACCATAGTTAAGTTGTGTGACCTGAAGTGTATCTCAGGCGGTGAATGATTATCAAGGCCAGGTGCAGTGTACAAGCAAAACCAAAAATTTTATAATCTATTTACAGAAATTAACTGTTACCATAATCAATCTAGGAAAAAACCATCACATGAGGAGTCGGATTTGAGGACACTTCCAGCTGTCCTGGCCTTTACAGGATGATTGAGTGTGTGGGGTTGATCAGTTTGTTATCTGATCTCTGTGCAGGCATCCTCACCACACAGCAGCATGATAGTAGTGGTATTTTATTCCATTTCGCGAAATAATGTGAAGTCATCAGCAGCTGATGACAGTTCCTTGATTTCTCTCGAGCCTTCGGGTTCTTTTCCTCAATATGTAATGGACAGGCCTGCTAAAGTTCATAGAGTTAGTTGATACTACGATGCATCTCCATGCCAAGCATGGTAGAGATAGCACCAGCAGTTATTTTTAAATAGCTCGTCAAAGATGATTTTGGGCACTGCCAAAGTCTTTGCAGGGCCAGGATACTTTAGTGGGTCATGGGGGAGTGAAGACTGTGCTAGGCTGAGAGTCATGTGGGGCTGCGGACATGGACCTTTACCATCCGATGGTTATTTCCCCTACTGATATATTGTGAAAAGTGAGTGTAAGGGAGGGCACAGCAATAAATGACATGTAAAAGCAGGAGAGAGCTACATATAATTCTGTAAATCAATAACCCGATAAAATTAAGCATACCAAGATAACTTATCTTTGAGGGACACTTCCTGTACATCTTCTTACCTACTACCAGTAATTCTGGGTAATATGGGTGTAGAAAGCATTAATTATGAATTTACTAAATTTGGGCAGCAAAGGGAAGTAAAATAGGGGGTAGGAAGTAGATAATACAGAGATTATACATATGCTTCTTTTCATGAACAAAAGAATAATTCCCTTTCAGTTACTAAATGATCCTTACCACATCGTACTAAATATTACTTACACTGTGTATGTTGAATTTTGACTTAGCTTAATTGATTGAGTGAGATGGTTGCACAATTCCTTTGAGCCAAGATAGCTTGTTGTTTGCAAGTTATAACAACATAAAGATTATCATAACTCAAAACGGCAAGCTATCATGGCTTAAACAAATTGTGCAACCATCTCACTCAATCATTTGAGCTAACTCAAAATTTCAAATTTCACAGTGTACCTTATTACTCAGTGGCCCATCAAGGATTTCTAACTGATTCTGTCATGTTTATTTTCTTCACAGAACATGCAAATGCCCTTTTGTTGTCTCATATTCTCAGCCACTTCTTTTGTCTGTTGCATGACAGAAATGCTGGCAACAATATGACTGTCGTGATGTAAACTTTTCTGGCACCCTTATGTCATTAGTTGCATAAGTTCTATTTCATGTATGCCTAAGTGCCTGAACTAAGATTTTTTTTATGACACAGGAGAGCTAGATAAGTTGATGCCTGCGGCATGTGGCATAAAACACAGCTTTGTGACTTAAGGATCATTATTTGCTCAAGTCATAAGGACAAGATTAAAGTATAGAATTATGCATTTTCCCCTTTGTGCATTTTGCCTATTGAAAAACATATTGAAATGGCTTTAACTTTTGGCCGCTACTGTATGCTGTATGACAGCGATGCCTTGACAGAACTTCACTAAGACTCAACTGAAAAACAACAGTCAAATATTGCCATAGAACACTGATATTGTTTTGACATCCCGGTTGCTGATTGAACGTTACAAGCACATTACCAACTGATGTTCCTTATCTAATCATGGTAGCTGCAGGCAGTAAGCTGTTTGCATCAAGGTTGGGAGAATGGTTTCTTTTGCATTCTAAGGTTCCCGGAATGAAAGTGTTGAATGATGCATTTTACTTTTGTCTTAGTAGGCTATTCGATAAAAGGGCAAGATATCGATGACATCTAACTGCGAACTGAGGAATGACAAAATCTTAATTAGCATCCCCTGCATAATGCGGATCAAGGAGGGCTAGTGAGGTCAGACCTCCGGATATCGCTGAGATGAAAAATTGCATTTTCATCAAATATTTGACGGTACTATCCCATCAGTGCAACAGAAAACACCTTGATCCCCCCCCCCCGATATCCTGGTCTTTATCTGCCACTGCTACATTGTACATCATACTGTTATAATCATTTCAACACACATGTGGCTTCCCGTACCTTGTTTTGTTCTTTTGTCATTGTTAATGTATGTATATTTCTATAATTTATGTCTCCTTTTTTTGCAGGTAAGCTGGTGATTTGGTAGACATTTTATACATTTTGTAAGGTGACAGTTCAAAGAACAGGTTAGTAACTTCCTCATTTAATTTAAAACTTCCAATATTATCATTGAAATATCTGAAGTGAATAGACTGGATTAGCTTTTTTGGTTTTTGTTGTTGTTGATTATTGTCCTTACAATGAAGATTTGTTGTGACAGTGCTTCACAGGTTGCAGTTGCTGTAGAGGCGCAGAGTATGCAACACAGTCTGTGCTATAGTCTTGCAAAAAGTCTGATTAGGTTATTGTGAAGTGGCTCTGCCTCCATAGACCATTAACGACTTGACAGCATTTCCTCTAGCTGAACTTTATACTTTATAGGTGGATATTTATATGGTTGCTACAGAACTTTTAAAGTCAGGTCCATTATTTCTGCAGTTAAAATGCAATTTGATACAATAACGACATTATGTGTTAACATATTAAGTTGCTCGTTAACAAATCATGTAGTGTGCATCAAAAATATCAAAAGACTTGAGATAACATTAACAGAGCCTCAATATCTAATTTTTGACAATTTTTTTCATATGTAAAGATGTATGTAACCAAAATATTTGGCCAACTTCAATAAAGTTAAAAGCGCTTTTATTTTGTAAGTAAGTGTGGTACTAGTATTACTCGTGTAATTGTGCCGCAGTTTAATGATTGATAAAAAAATTTTTGTTTAAAAATTTTAAGTGAGAAACTGTTTCAGTCCTCTTACTGGTTTTCAATCAAGCCCACAGTCACTAGTACATTCAGTGGTCTTACAAGGTTTTCTACCTGGATCCTCCAGATTGCACGGCTGCTGTGCAAACCATAAATGATTATGCTATGTTGAGCAACATATATTTTACTTTGGTTAAATTGCAATTTAGTTTTCTTTATTATCTGATTTCTCAGGGGGCTGGGTTGGTTTAGTGGTAGCATGCTGGACTGCCAATCGCTGGGTTCAGGGTTAGAATCCAGTTCTTGCCGGGTCACCTGGGCTTATGTTGGACAGCTTTTTCAATCATCCTTTGCCTCATTACCATGTCCTCCTCTAGTCCTAATTAGCCTACCAAGTATTTATATACAGGATGTAAAGCCCCCATCATCCATCCATCAATATTTAAATTTTCAACCAAAAAGCATTCAGTAGTGCATGCAAGCATAGAGTTTTATTGGAACACTATGTTTAATAATTATCCTATACATTGTCAGTGTGCTGCAAATTGCTACCTTCATCACAGGATATTTTTTTGGCAAATAAGCAAGTGAACCCCGTTTTCGCAACCAACCAGAACCCATGTGAGTGCCAAGAGAGTTATCCTTTTGAGTTTTTGAAAGGCAATAGTGTCATATATTTCTGAAGACATGTCGATGCTGTATGCAAAATATGTTATATTGATTCTAAGAACACTTGGGACATTATAAAAGGCATCAGATTTCTGACTTTGTGTGAAAGACACAAGTTTGGTGTTTGAGTCAAACGGCACGTTCCAATCATCTTTGCTTGGTTGCTTCTCCGAGGCAGCTGCTTTACAAGTGATTCTTCAAAGTCTATCCTCTATCTTTGAACTTTAAAGTATTCTAAAGGATTCTACATACTTGCCATTGAATGCAAGGATATCAGATAAAGTGATATTTCCCATAGAAGATAAATTGAGGAAGGCTCAATAAAAACAGTTTTAAATGTTAGGCATTGCCAGCTATCCCTGCTGTACATGCTTGTCTACATGTATATTTATTGTATAATGTCAATTTTTCCTTCAATCCACCTGACAGAGGATACCAGAGTATGTTGATCCAACATTTTAGAACCAATGTCTGCAAACAATTAATATGACTTGAGAGTCCAATTTTGTAGTGGGCTAACATGAACACTCTTACATCTGACCATCAGTGTCTCATCACATTGAAATCCCGCTTGAATGCTGGGTATTTGGAATTCCTGTTAGCTCTAATTTCAATTGAATGTTTTAATCATAAAAATTCATTGTGTCAATAACCTTTAAAAAAAACTTTCGATGGTGCAATAACTGTCGAAGGATTTGACTTTCCTTGTTGATCAACTTACAGTCTCTCCTCAACATTATATATGTGCATCTAGACTCAAAAATATGAGTGTTTGTGGCAATGGAATTCATTACGTCTCGAAGCTCAAAGTGCCGTTTTCAAGATTTCAATTTGTATTGTTTGATGAACTGCTTTCCTTTGAGGCATCTCATGAAGCTCAAGTGAAGCATAAATTTCTCTGACCTTCAATTGCTTCTAAAATTCCTTTGTGTACTACCTCTAATGTAAGAGTGGATCCAGGAGTCTCCTGAAAAACTAATTGTAGACACAAACTGTCTCAGTGGGAAAGTACTTAAGCCCTTTTGCAGTTTTCCATCAGCTAATATTAATTGATTTGGCTTCCATTCAAAAGAAGTCAAATTGCTTTCATGGAAAGAGGGTCAAGAATGCTTACTTTTTCCATCTGTTTAGACTTCTAGCCCTTGAAGTAATGGTGCTCTTTGCCTTATATAAAAGTGTAAGGGAATGATTATATGCCAATCTGACAACGAATTAAAACAAATTTTTTTTAGACGAATCACAATTTGGATGGACTCTCTGATTGTTATATGGCGTCCATCCAAAAGAAGCAATCTCATTCATCAGGTAATTTCCCAGTAATTGCAAGACAAAGTTTCCTATTAACCTGAAGTGCCTTGGGAGATGGGGACTAGATTATGTAACCACCTGGGAGTTGAGGGAGATTTCTCTTAGGACTTCTAGTGACGCATTGATGCTCCAAACAGCTAGTTGCTGTGTTGTTACCAACCAATTATGAAGTAATCGGATTACGTAATCAGATTACAAATTAGGGTAACTAAGCAATCTATTTGATTACTTACAAAAACAATTATAGTCGGATTACAGTTGCTTACATTTTTTGTGTTAGTTACTTTTTAGTTACTTTTTATTTTTATTATTTAAATTATGCATTGTTAGCCAGGGCATGAACTGTCAATAATCAATAATCGAACTGGGTGATCTTTGTTACATGAGCTACCAGTCGGCATCCAGCTTCTGTTGTGCTGAAAATGTTTGTCTCTTTTTTTTTCTTTTTTTTTTTACAAAATTCGTTAATAAAACTGTATTATTTAGTTCAATTAATCACAAAAAAACTAGTGAATAACCTCAGTTGTTCGTTTAAATTCATGACAGTTTTGTCCAGAAGATAAAAGAAACTTTAAGTAACTTCTTGCTCCCACAAGTAATTTGTAACATAACTAGACTTATTTTCTCAAAAGCAATCTGTAATCAGTAACTAGTTACTTTTTCAGAGTACAGTACAACCCAAAATAAAGTAAGAAAATTTTCTGTCAGAAGTCCTCTGTTTACCTATTTTGCCCTCTTTTCTCCTCTCCACCCCAAATCTCCTCACAACTCCCTTTGACTCCTTACAACAACCTTAGCCCACATTAGGAACTCTATTTAGACAGCTACCAATGTAACTGCAATTAGCAGAGGTGCAAAAAATCAAGTAAATCAAACACAATGGGGGTGATTGAGTTTAAATTGGTGTTGTTTAAATATGATTTTAATGTAGTTTTAAAAGGTAGTTTCAAGTAGGTAAAAGTAGGAAGTGATTCAGAGGTAGTCAAAAGGTGTGAAAGGGTAAAGTAGTGGCTGATTCTTCCTTCCTGCTGGGGTAATCATATTTTATTTTGGGTTGTAACTTGAACAACACTGGCTAAGTGTCATTGCCCATCCTTCCCCAGCTATAGCAGTTCCTTCAAATGACTTACTTTCTTTAAAAGATCTAGGTAATGTGATGGAATTATGATAGAGCAGCTGACAATCAGTCATTAGAACACATTAATTCACTTTTAAGTAATTATGATGTCCTTGAATGCTTGATAAGGAACAGAAGTTATCAAGTGATTACTTGAAAACATACTCTGATGCATCTGTCAGTTTCAAACTTACTGTGTTTTAATTCATGACTGAGGAAGAAGTAGTTCAGTTTATTATGGATATACTGACAATGCTTGCAAGCCCTAATGATATTCTTATTGAAATATTTGTTTCTCTCTGGGATGGTCTGGTGAAGTAAATAATAACAGGAAGCTGATGCGACATAAAATATAGATAGCGTGATAAAAAAAGGCTAATCTCTCCTGTCCCTAACTCATGTTCATACCATATGTTCGTAACCAAGGGTGCAGGAACAAGGGGGGTGGGGGGGGGGGGCAATTGCCCCTCCTGTCCTTGGCCAGGGCAGGGGGGGGGGGGCAAGGTTGCCCTTTTTATCCCCACGAAAAAAACATCATTAGGCTTTAATTTACAGTGAATTTAGGCAAAAATCTACAGTTTATATTACAGCTCTTGCAATTGCTCTGAAGAAATACATTTTTTTCATAGTGTGGACCTATGATGTCAAAGCTGGAGACTCCATTGGAACCTATACAACTTTGATGCAAGCTATGGTGTCATAGCCTAGCAATTATGTCATGGCCAGATGAGCCAATGATACCACTGCAAAAACTCAGGTGTAAGTGGGAGGGGGGATTGTTTGTTATTTGGTGATACCAAAAGTGCCTGAAATTCAACCAAGCATGGTTAATAGGATAACTGGAAATTAATCACAGTTGTTCACCAACATGCTTCTGATCTAAATTGGATTTGATATTGAGTTGCCAAGTCAAGCATTGTGTTTACAGTTTGCAGTTCTGTTGGTGGCTCCTTTCAGTGTAAAACTACCAACAATTACTTTAATCCTATATTGTTTATTGGCTACCACAGTTCACAAGAGTTAATATGGATACATAAGGATTAATTGACAGCTTTGAGCAGAGTTCCCCCTCCTCAGGAGTAGTCCAACCTTGCACCTGAGTTGTTGTTGTGATATTATTGGCCGCTCCGGCAATGATGCAACTGCAAGGCTATGATGAAACTGTCCACAACAGATGCTATTGGCCAGTTTGACCTATGGCATCATTGATAGCACCAATTTTGCATATCCTCCAGTGCTTGGCAATGGAGTATCCACCTATGATATCATAGGTCCACTCTGGCACTGAGAAAAAAAGTGATTTCTTCAGATCAATTGCTAGAGCTGTAAAAATTATTATTGGTGCTACATTAAATTTTTGTCGCCCGAATTAGATTTGCCCTTTCTTGACTGACCACCCCTGTCGTCCTCGCTTCCTTCCGTCACCCCTGTTTGTAGCGTTAATAATGGATCACCTTCTCTTTTATTTCGTTTCTTAATATTGAAGATTATGACAAAATGAATTTATCGCTGCTATTATCTTGACCCAGATCAGGGGGTCAGTCTGCGGTAAATTGGTACTTCAAGACATAAAAAAACAAATTTGTGATATTAAAGACCAGTTACATCAAAAATGTCATGTGAGTGTTACTATCTGTAGCAGTTAGCAAAGAAAGCTAAATTTTCTTCTGCTGTTTTGTTGGCCAATGGTTTAAAAGAAGCTTCTTAGCATAATGTATTAATTGAATTTTGTTATATCACCACGCAGTGGCATAACTTGGAGTTCTCAAGCGGGGGGGCACCTGGGGGGGCACACGATCCTCTGGGGGGGCACCCTCCATACTATCTATATATTTTAGCCAGAGTTGGAAAGTTCATATAGGGGGCACCTGGGGGGGCACAGGTTCAATATGGGGGCACGTGCCCCCCCGTGCCCCCCATTGGGACGCCACTGTCACCACGTTTGATAAATTCATCATGATGACATGTCAACAAATCAGCTGATGTTTTTCTACTGACCTCATGAACTATTTCGGGTGTTGTTGCAGTTTGGATGCTGTGAATTGTGACAATTGGATTGAAACCCTGCGATCATGCAAAGAATCGTAGAAGACTCCTGTTTTTCAAAAGACGTCAACTTTCAAGCAGCCCTAGAGTAGACAGAACTTCTGCCTGACCACATGTTATACCATCAAAACAAGTCGAAGTTCATGACGTCATAGAGCACTTCTGAAGAAGAGGAAGATTACACCGCATTCTTTCTAAGCGCCATTCACATCATTGTTTTCTGGGAAGGTGTCTTATCTGAAAAACCTTTACTCTGATTAGCTGGTTCATCATATGCAGTGTCACATGCACCAGTTACATCACAAAACAGTCTTAACACCTTGAGGGTACTTGCTACATTATGGCAGGACAGAACAGCAAGAGTGCCAAGTAAACAAAGGAATTGTGGTGGAGACACTCCAGTTGCTGATTGTACATTTTGAAGTATCAATTTACTGCAGACTGATGCTCTGATCTGGGTCAAGATTGTAGAGACTGGCAATAAGCTTATTGTATCATTTTTATTGAACATAAGAGGCCATTTGATTCTGGTGGGGAGGGTGTTTTCTGCAAAGTGAAATAATTGATTTCATGGAATTGCAAGATGCTATTACTTATTTGGACCACATTGCATCCAGTATGCATCCTAAAATAGCCTTTTCTAAATTAGACCATACATTGTTAACAATTTTTCCCAGTGTGATACATTTTTTCATAACATAATGGAAGGATTGTATTACGTCAACAAAATCTTGGAATCTCTCTTTGCCTGAATAATCAGATGGCAGCATATGCCGCCAGAAGTTTTCATCATGCAAGTATTTGTACATCTATCATGCGACAGGGTGTCAAAGGACTATCAACAAAAAGACAGTAGCGTGCTTCACAAAGAAAACTTTTCATGTTGTGTCTTTCTTTAGCTCAGGAGAGTTGAGACAATGCTAAACGTACACGTAAAAACTGGAGAGAGTTACACGTAGTCATGTAAATCGATATCCCTATCTATTAAATAACTTATCTTGGAGGGATGCACCATTTACACCTTAGTACATGAACCTACTACCAGTGATCTCTAGGCAAAATGGGTGGAGCGAAACACAATCGGGGGCTGAAAGGCCCATTAGAAAATAATGTATTGTTCTCAAAATAAAGATTTCTTCTAATCTGAATTTTTCTTTAGCTAGGCGAAACAATAGTGCTGTCCAATACGCCTATGTTCTCTAATTCACCTCCAATGTGACAGACAATCCGCAAATCATATGGGTTTGGTGGTATTCTGATATCTCATAATAGGCCTACAACCATTTGGTCTTATTTATTCCCCATTATGTAATTCCAAAGAGAATTTACTTCACTCAGATGGTCTGTGCTCAACAGTTGCATCTGACAATAAGCAGTAACATTGTCAGACAATTGAATATACAAAAAACAACTGAGTATACAGCACTATACCACATGGTTTATATGCACTTCTTTTTCATGTTGTATTTTAAACATCAAAAAGTGGTATTAGATAATACTTACCTAATTACTGAATGTTAAACAGTGCTCAGTATTGCATATAAGGTTAGACAATGTTTTCTGACTGGCTTATCATGCTTATTTTCTTCACAGGTGAAATTTTCCTGTCACCACAAGACATGCAACTGCCCTTTTGTTGTCTCATCTTCTCAGCCACCTTTTCTTTACATTGCATGACAGAAAAGCTGGCAACATTATGTCATGATGTAAACTTTTCTGGCACATTCTTATCGCATAAATTGCATCATCATGGCATAAGATGCAATACTGTGGCATGATATGTAATACTATGGCATGAGCTGCAATAACCATGCTTCTATTTGATGTAGGTTATATCCAGGAAGGCTTATAAGTTGATGCCCAAGGCATGCGGCATGAAATGAACCTTTCTTTCTGATTGAGGAGCCTTATTTGTGTGAGTCAGAAGGATAAGATTAAAGTGTATAATTATGCAGTTTTCCCTTTGTGAATCTTGCCTATTGAAAAAAATATTTAAATTGCTTGAACTTTTGACCGCTACTGTATACTGTATGACAACTATGCCTGGACAGAACTTCACGAAGATTTAATTGAAAAACAACAGTCAAACATTGCCAGATGAGCACTGACATCGTGGTGACATCGCCATTGCTGATTGAACATTACAAGCACATTACCGACTGATGTTCCTTATCTAGGTCATGGTAACTGCAGGCAATAAGCTGTTTGCATCAAGGTTAAGATGACTGTATCTCTTGTGTGATACGGTTCCCAGAATGAAAGTGTCAAAAGCTGTAGTATACTGCAAACGCATATAAGTTGCCACCTGCCTTTTATTATAGGGATTCCTTGGTTTTTAATTGTTTTCCATTACTTATGCTATTGAAATAACTGGCTAATGAATAAATGTTCGTTTTTCTGGTATCCTTGCAAAATAAATGTCTGAACCACAGCAGATCAGTTTTTGCACTGGCAAGTGAGTTGTTGTGTTGACCACACAAGCTTGCAGTAGAATTACGTGCAGAATCATAGAATGTAATATCAAATGAAAGGTATTCACTCTTCAATCGAAGTGCAGGAAAATGAAAGAAAACAAGCAATGGCAAACTAAATGGAAAAGAATATTCAAGAAAAAAATGTGTTATCAAAAGATTGGGCCACTTTTAAATATACCCAAATGAAGAAAAAATTTAGAAAAAAGGCTTTTCAATCATCTGAGATAATATTTTCCATAATAACTCACGTCAACCAAAAGTGGTTTGATTGTTCTTGGAAAGCCATCAACCAATAAGTTATTTGAAGGTTTCAGAACATTGAAATATCAAAGTATATCCATAACTTCTCTCTGAGGTAGTAATTACAATAATTGAGGAACAATCAAAGAGTTTTTGAATTTTAAGTTTGATTTATTTACATACACATTACACAAAAAGAGTCTGAAACACATTTAACTAAAAATAATAACCATGGTTGCTTCAGTCAAGAGAACACTGTTGTGTTGCGTACAGATTTTAGACCATGTCAAGTGACCTCCCTATCAGCATGCCCCGGCGGCCCAACGTCGGCCCAAAGCCGGTCCGATGCTGCTGACATCGGACCGACGCCAGGCCGACGCTGGACCGCCGAGGCACGTTGACAGGGTTGTCTAGGCCATACTAATTATTGTTCCTCATCTGCAGGATATTAAAATATTACTCATATTGGCCATCTGATTACACCAAGGAACTCAGGGTCATGCAACTTAGACAAATACTATTTCGCAATATGTTAGGCCTTGACACTTTTGTAATGGCACATAGATTCACATCGGTGATAGATGGCTTCCTTGAATATACATTTTATATTTGGCAGTACTCTCTATTGCAGGTATTCTGCCTTTAAGAATTGCGACTGCAACTGAAGACATCATAGTATTATTTTTTATTATAAGTTTCTCAAGATTTTGGGCTTTATGTGAGACTTCTTCTGTCAATATTTAGGCTGTTTCTCAGGCTATGTAATTTTCACTTACATGTCCGCTTTATACTGCACATTATGGAAATGCAAATACTTGAAACTTCTTGCTGAGGTTTGAAAGAATGGTTGATAAAACACCTGCTGCACTGTTTACTTGATCCGAACAAGTATTAGTGATTGTTGCAAATTATTCAACAGACGCATCTTATTCCCTCTTGGAGATCAATATGAATACATTCACATTTTCCAGGGAATTTGATGATGTTGTCAATTTCAGTTGTGTTTCTGATGGTTCAATGTATTAACCAGTACGCATTGTAACTGCTTCCAATGACTATATGGCTTTGAGAAAACTGTCAAAATAGTTTCAGCGTAAAACCAAAGCAAAACACAAGCAACATGAAATATCTCAATTTTTACCTTTGTAACAAGAGCCTGTATTGTCCTTCCTAAAATCCTTCTTAAAAGTTTCCATTAGAAAGCAGCCTATTATCTACATGCAACAGCAGTATTATTCTGCTAATGTAAACCAGATAATTTATTTGCTGATGTCTGGTCTTTAATAATGAGAACTGGTGAGAGGCCTGGAGCAAACACTGACATGTGGAACAGGTCATGACATTGGTTATAATTGCACTTCATAATGAGCTTAATTTCCACCCATCTAACACAGCAACAAATTCTTTTCAAAATTATTCTTGAAGTGTATCAATTCTAAAATAAGTTCTCCTCAGTGCTAGATTACAATGTAACAGAATTAATATGTTAAATAAGCAAAATGCATTGTTTATAATAAAAAGGCAAACAAGTTATTTATATTTCATACTTCAGATACAGTTCTGCCCAACAGTTTACATAAAATGACCAATTTCAGCTTACAGGATTTTACAACAATAAGCTTCTCAAGTGGTTTAACACCGTCCAGACTGGAATTTTATTGATAAATTACAGGTTGATCCAAGACTGACCGTGACCCAGCCGAGACCTATGTTGAAGGTGGAGTTACAGAAATTCTGTGATGCAGAATGGATTAAAATCACTGCTGATGTAGTCTGAGTACTTTTGACATATTGTGGTAAAATCCTGTAAGCTGTTCTTGATCCTAAGCGGGAAAATATGTGATAGTACAGGAGGGTATGTAAACTTTTGAAACTGTCATAAAATGCAATTAAGTGATAATATCATTGAATTTCATTGCTATTGGATTTTTAATGGTTCAGAAGTGTTTAGCCACATGCAGTGCACTGTATTTCATGTATGATTTGCCTATTGTTGTTAAAATTGCCCTCAAAATAGAGAAATGGGTCATTTTGCAGAGGGCTATGTAAACTTTCGGGCAGAACTGTATCGGCATGTATCAAAATCAAATGTCACTTTCATTACGCCATGAAGCATCAGAGTTGTTGCAACTTACTTATAACTCATCAATACCTGTAGGTCATTCAGTCACATAACATCAGCTGCACTGGTAACAACTTACAACTTGCAATCTTCTAATTAATGTTGCCAATACCCAATACCCTTCGAAAAAAGCCTTAAAAAGGTGGATGTTGTCATAACTAGTGGAAGACTGACTTACCCCTATTGATCAACTTACAACAACTCTCCTGAATTACTCAACGATGTGGGTCTTTATATCAATGGAATTCATAACATCTCTTCACACTTCTCAAGATCTCTACTGGAATAACCATATATAGACTGATGCTAAGGGGATTTAACATTTCTACCTAATCTTATTTTGGCATTGAGTTAGGTATATTACCTCAGTGGGCCCAATGTTATCAATCTCTCAAGCCGTATTTCCTTAAACTTCAGTCTGTTTCTTAAGATAGCCCATTGTAGCTGTTTGCGGTAGAGCGGTTCAATCAGTTTCAAAATCAACTTACTACTTGGTATAGTGGGATGTGTCACTGACCTGAAATGTTATGTTTGTGTCAGTTATGGGTAATTAGTAGATTCAGTGCATACTATATCTAGCAGTATAGGTCACAATATGTATGTATGTGTATGTATGTAAAAATTTATTTAACGTCGCATATAATCTGATACATCAATTTGTATGCAAGTATAAAACTTCTGTACGACAAAGAAATGTAAAAATGTTCAATTTCAAATTTCAAAAAGTCTAAAAATCTAAATTGTCCATGTCCATTTTAAAAGTTTAAAAATCGAAAATGTCCATATATCCATTTCACAACGCTTAAAATCTCAATTGTCCATGTCCACTTCAAAATATTTTATAATCTAAATTGTCCATGCTCGGCGCAATAATCCACGGGAAGAAATAAATAATAAACAAACAAATGAAATAAATAATAAACAAATAAATGAAATGACTTAAAGTACTTCATCAATAGAAAGATAAGCAGCCCAACAAAAATCTGTCAATGACGTAGCAAAGCCAGTTTGCAAGTTGAAATTAAGAAAATGAAATTTTTCAGTGGACCGCTAATCTGCAAAGAGCTCTAATAATATCTGATAAAAGGATTGCAGTTAATTCTAATTTAAAGATATTAATTCGATTGTGGTGCAGCTTATTTTGTTAATATCTATACTCAGTACTTTTAGAGTTTATTAAAGCTGTTGCTCATTGCCAGACTGGGTCAACTGCTGCAGCAACAGAAGCAATCTTGTTCATCAAGTAATTTCCCAGTAATTGCAAGACAAAGTTTCCTATTAACCTGAGGTACCTTGGGCCACGGGGATTAGATTATGTAACCACCTGCAAGTCGAGGAGATTTCTTTCATGTGCTGAATATCATTTTCAAATAGATTGCTCCTTAAGCTCAAGTTTGTGCTACCCTATAGGCTTTCAGTTACTTGGTCAAAGGTTTGACTCCTGTGGATACTGAGTAACCTGGGCTTATTTTGGACAGCATGTTTGCTCAGAGTTAATGGTTCGTATCTCACTCCTTGAACTCAATTCTGTCTATAGCATATGGTGTAAAGCCTGAGTGTGCCTGATACTCAGTCACAATGAACTACTGAGGCAGCTATAAGTCCCTAACCAAGGTAACAGGGAGTATTTTGGTGTGGAACCCCAGGCATATCAAGCTGTCATTGTATCTTCCTTTGGAAGCTGCGCATATTAGCCAAAATAGCTTCAGAGAAACGTAGCATTTGAGGCAGAAGCTGAAAGTTATAAACCCTGTCAAGATACATGTAGCTTTTATCAATGCGGTGATTCAATACATTGTTATTTTATAAAAAATCTTATTCTTATTTGGAGTCAGAGAAATGTGAGAGATTTGTCCACCTGTATTTTGCTCTCTGTTTCTTTCTTGATAATAAGAACAAGACTTTTCTCTTCAAAACAAAACTTTCGGATTAGATGTTCTCCTTAACGAGCTAACAATTCCCATATGGCTTCTTCTAAAAATCTTGATAAAAAAATTGAAATCTTCTCCCTTCGTCATAACGAAGATTTCAAATTTCATGATTTGATAAAGTTTTCTTGCATGATCCTTTAGGAATACTTGAAGTGAAAAGACAGGAAGTATTCATGTCACATCATATATGAAGCATTCATAAGCTTAATGGTTTATCTCTTCATACATTCTAGCTTCTTATGCATTATGATGACCAAATAAAGATAATTCTGATTCTGATTCTGATGGTAAAATCAATAGAAAGGTTGATATTGAAAATTTATGATTCTATTAAAGTAACATTAGTTCAGGCATATGTTTTATCAATAATATTGGAATATTTTGCATAAATAAAGGTATAAATCCAAAACTGCAGATTAGAAGTATTTCGAATATTGATACAAAGAATAGATCATGTTGACTTGTTTGATTTCCATATAATTTTTTTGCAAGGACGCTCAACAGTTCACAGAAACTGGTTCCTAGCGTGTCACTCCCTTGGGCCTTGGTAGATGAATACTAATAGGTCATTGCGGTCATTTGCTTCTTTATTGGGTTACAGGAGTTCTCGAGCACCCAAATAGGATTGTAAAGGTTTCTTGCTATGGAGTCTACAATGTAAGAAAGACATTGGGACAACTATTACTTGACCTTGGGCAAATAGCAGCGACAGTATGTGAAATACAAAATCATTGGCAGCTGGTACCAAATAAATGATTCATAACGTAAGTGTGATCAAAAAATTAAGTCTCACTGGTCCTAACTCTAATTCAAAAACATGTCATCTGTTGATAATACCAATTAAGGATCCACTTTCTCTTTCATTTCATTTGTAAATTTTGACAATAATTACAAAAGAAGCATCGGTATGCGGTAAATGTCTACTTCAAAATGAAATTACAGTAACAAGTTTCTTTTATTTAAGACCAATGACAGGAAAAATGTCATGCGAGTATTTATAGCTCAAGCAAAAAGCAAAGAACCTCAAAAATGCCATTTGCGTGTCTGGTTTTAGTTGCCACAAACGGGTTATGTACACCTGGAATCTTGATGGAACACTGCATTGTCTGAAAGGCCCTTTCACGTTATTGTTTTCTAGGAAGGTATCGGGAAAACCCTTACTCTAATTGACTGGCTCATCGTATGCAGTGCCACATGTTCTAGTTACATCATACTAACACCTTGAGAGTACTTGCAACATTATGGCAGGACAGGACAGCAAGAGTGCCAAGTAAACAATGGAATTGTGGTGGAGACACTCCAATTGCTGATTGTACATTTTGAAGTATCAATTTACCGCAGACAGATGTTCTGATCTAGGTCAAGATGGTAGGGACTGGCGATAAGCCTGTTGTGACATTATTGTCAGGCACAAGAGACCATTTTTTATTTGATTCTGGCAGTGGGAGGGAGTTTTCCGCAAAGTGAAATTATTGAGTTCATAGAAATGCAAGATGCTGTCACTTATTGAGCATAGAAATAAAGTTGATAAACACCAACCCAACCCCCCCTCCCCCATCCACTTCAAAATGAACTGTTGGCCGCATAAATTTAAATAAATTTTCTGGCAGACAAGTTGGTATAGATGGTAGGCTTTATTTCCATGGGAAAAATAGTGAAAAATAAATCAAAACTCTTCCTTATTATTTAAAGGCCTTGCTCTGTTCAAGTTAAAGGAAGTTTTGAATGAAATATTTTGATTTATCTACAGAAATTAACTGATGCTACTATAATGAAAAATGGGAGTTCAAAGGAATGGATGAGCATGAAAGTGTTGGGATGTGCAGTAATTTCCAGAATATGTCAGGGTGACCAATCAGCAGGTCACTACCTGAAAAGTATTTGGATGGTTCCTGGGAAACCATCAGCCCTTTATGCTATTTTGAAGGTACAAGAACACTGAAATATATTTGAATAACTTCTGATCTGTGGTAATATTTCATATAGACAGATAAAATTGTTGTGCTGCCTACTGATATTAGACCATGGCAACCGATCTGTCTCGGTAACACTAATTATTGTTCCTCCTCTGCAGGATATTAAAATGTTACTCATATTGGCCATCTGATTGTAACTGAGGAACATCAGGGTCACGCTACTTTGACAAATACCATTTCGCAATATGGGACACTTTTGTACTGGCACTGTGATTCATGTTGGTGATAGATTGCTTCTTTGTATATACATTATTTGTTTTTTAATAATACTTTCTATGGAAGGCATTCTACCTTGAAGAATTGCAACGGCAACTGAAGACATCTTACAACCTTGTTTACTTTTCTATAGTTTTATAAGTGGCTCAATCCGTGGGTAACAAAGTATCTAAGGACAGTATTCAACTTCATTTGTTTTCAAGATGTTGGGCTTTATGTGAGACATCTTCTTTCAATGATTAAGACAGTTTCTCAGGCTATGTAATTTTTTTCTTATTTTTACTTACATGTCCTCTTTATACGGCTCATTATGGAAACTTCTTGTTGTGGTTTGAAAGAATGATTGGTAACCTGAGATGAAACACCTGCTTCACTTGTTATCTGATCTCGACCAGTATTTTTGATTGTCGCAAATTATTCAACAGGCTCATATTATTCCCTCTTGGCCATAAATATGGATTACATTCACACTTTAGAGAGAATTTTATAACGTTGTCAACTTTTGCTTGTGTATCTGATGGTACAATGTATTAACCAGTAGTCCAGTACACATGGTAACTGCTACCAATGACTATGTCTTTGAGAAAACTGTCAAAAATGTTTCAGCACAAACCAAAGCAAAACACAAGCAACATGAAATATCCCAATTGCAAGACCTGTAACAGGAATGTGCATGTGCCTAAATCAGAAGTCTGTATTGTCCTTCCTTAAAGTGTGCACTGGAATGCCTCTCGTTATCTGCATGTAACAGAATAATTCTTCTGCTAATGTAAACCAGATAATTGATTTGCTGATGCTTGGTCTTTAATAATGAGAATTGATGAGAGGCCTGGAGCAAACACAGACATGTGGAACAGGTTTTGACATTGATTATAATTGCATTTCATAATGAGCTCAATCTCCAACAATCCAACAGAGCAACAGACAAGTTTTCTTTTATTGTTTTCAAAACTATTCTTCGATGTGTATCAATTCTGGGAAAAGCTCTCTTCAGCGCTAGACTAGTAAGTATAGGTCTAAAATGAGACAGAATTAATTAAAGTAGATACTAGATAGAACTTATTAGTAATTGACCAAGATTAGACCGAGATTATTGATGTGCTAAAGAAGCAAAATAAATTGTTTATGATAAATAAACAAGGCAAATGTTTAATATTTCATATACCTTAGATCTAGGCTTGCATCAACATCAAACAAATATAATTTTGATTATGTTTTAAAGCATTTGATTTATAGTAAGTGAACAATGACATTGTTGTAAAGACACTCCTGTGGCTGATTTTAAATTAGAGTATCCTATTACCCAAACTGGTTCTCCAAATTAAGGTCAAGAGTGAAGCTAAAATATTCTGAAACAAATAATTGCACATGGTGTGCAAAAGTCTAGAGAAAACTGTTGTATATCCTAGATTTTATACATGGGAACCAACCTGTCTGGGCCAGAATGATTATTGTTGCACTTCTGTAGGATATTAATATTTCTCATAATGGCCATATGATTACACCTGAGGAATAAGTGGGTCATGAAACTTTTACAAATGCTACCACAATACCTTGACACGTTTGCACCGCCACATATTAGTGTTGGTGAAAAATGGTAGGTACCTTCTTCTGATATACATTGTGTGTTTAGGACCTCCCCCATTGCAGATCTTTGTTCTTTATAGGAAGTATTTTACGCAGTTCACACTGCAACTGAAAACCTCATATACCCCCTTGCCATCTCACTTGCTGTCCAATATTCTTGCGAGCAGCTCAATCTAGTGGGTAACACAGCATCATCCTTCTTTTTGGTATATTTTCAACTTCATTTACTTCCAAGAATTTAGAATTTGTATGAAAGCTATTATCCTTCTTCTCTGAATATCTATGCTGTTTCTCAAGCTTTGTAAATAATACTAGTCATACTTGCAGTACTGTTGCAACAGGTCTAGTTATGCTACATGTACATATTATGGAACTTAAGATGCAATCACGTGCTGCACTTGATATTTTATCCGAACAAGTATTTGTGATTTTCGTAAATATTTCAATAGGCACAACTTTCCCCTCTTTACAATAAATATGGAATAGCTAGATTCACGTTTTCCTGGGAATTTGATGAAGTTGTCAACTTCTGCTTGTGTATCTGATGGTATGAACCAATAAACATAGTGAAAGCTACCAATGACTATGACTTTAAGAAAAACTGTTAAAAATGGTTCAGCATTAAATCAAAGCAAAGCACAAGCAACATGAAATATCTCAATTGCGAGACTTTTATAATAGGTGTGAATATGTGCATAAATCACAAGTCTGTATTGTCCTTTCTCAAAGTGTGCATTGGAATGAACTGTTATCTACATGCAACAGAATAATTCTTCTGCTAATGTAAACTAGATAATTGACTTACTGATGCCTGGTCTTTAATAATGAGAGTTGATGAGAGGCCTAGAGCAAACACAGACATGTGGAACAGGTCTTGACATTGATTATAATTTCACTTCATAATGAGCTTAATTTCCACCCATCTTACACAGCGACAAATAGTTTTTCTTTAATTCTTTTCAAAATTATTCTTGAGGTGTCAATTCTAAAAAAAACTCTTTTCATCCCTTGACTAACAAGTATGTGTCTACAATGTGACAGAATTAACTAAAGAAGATGGAACTAAGTTATTGACCAAAATCTGTTAAAGAAGCAAAATGTATTGTTCATGATAAAAAAACAAGGCAAATTATTTATATTTAAAGATTCTGAACTAGGCTTGCATCAATAACTGTGCATCACAAAATAAAGTATATAGTCATTTTTTCCCTATTTTCCTGTTGCGCTCTGCAGTATAAAACAGTTGGAAAGTGGGTGAATTATTCTAGGCTTAAAATTAATGCAAGTTTAGTCATTTGAGCTTGATGGAGCTCTCAGAATAAATTTCTTGCAAATGACTATGTGCAAAGATTAAACATTGAACAAATGTAATTTTCACGATGTTTTAAAGCATCAGACTTATTGCTCTTACTAAAATACATATCAATAATGGTCATTCAGTTGCATAACACCAACACTGGTGACAACTTGCAACACCACGACAGGACAGAAGGAGATGAGTGTCAAGTGTTACAGCCGAAAGATCTACATGCCCGATTTGCAAGCCAGACACTGAAATAGGTCTTTGTCACAATATCTACTCCCCTCACCATGCTTTGCCAATATCCCTAATGAAATATTCAAAAAGTGTAACCAAGCCACATTTTCTACTGAACATTTCCAAAATTTCTTATGTGCTATGTTAGAAACTTTGTCATAGTATATTGACAGCCATCTCTTCTACATCAAATAGTGACCAAATAGTGTCTCATGGTTAGAAACTATTTGGACACTATGTGTTAGAACTTTGGGCTGTCATGCACTGCCATCTCTTCTACAACAAAAGAGGGCACTTCAATGAAGTGCAGCATGTATCCAGGGCCTCTGAAGTTGAAGCCCCCTCTGCTGGATATTTTAGAACCAAAAATAGGACCCGGAGAATAATTGGCAGCTGCCAAGGCTCCATATGGTCTGCCAAAGCTTAAGATGGAATATCATCTGATGAAATAGGGTCTGATGAAAAATCCAAATAGTGTCTTGGGGGATATTTGACCTTTTCAAATATCCTCATTGTGCTATTTGGAATATCCAAAGTCTTATGAAAAGCACTTTTTGATATTAGACACAACGGCAGTAGAGACATTGTCACAAGCATCAAGTAAACAAAGACATTGTAGTATGACACTCTTGCAGTACATTTAAATTTCTTCCTGCACCTGCATATTCTGCAATAAATTCTGCAGTTTGGGAGGAAACTGCAGAATTCTCCTTTTTTTTTTTGCAGAACTGCAGAATTCTACAATTTTTTTGAAAACTGGAGAATTCTGCATTTTTTGCAGAACTGCAGAATTCTGCACTTTTGGAAACTCCAGAATTCTGCACTTTTTTCTGCAGAACTGCAGAACTGCAGAACTGCAGAACTGCAGAAAGAAATTATACACTCCTCCACTCTTGTGGCTGATTGTACATGTACATTAGAGTATCCTATTACCCAGACTGCTCCTGCACATTTGGGTCAAGAATGAAGCTAAAAGATTCTGAAACAAGTAATTGCACAAGGTTGCAAAGGTCTAGAGAAAACCATAATATTTCATAGATTTTATACCACGAAAACCAACCTGTCTGGGCTACAGTAATTATAGTGCTACTTCTGCAGGATATTAATGTTTCTCATAATGGCCAAATGATTACAAATTGGGAAGACGTAGGTCACGAAACTTCTACAAATGCTATCTCACAATCGGCAGGACCTTGACACTTTTGCACCTGCACATTGATTCTTTTTGATGACAGACAGTGCCTTATTCCAATACATTGTATGTTCTGGAATACTCTCCATTGCGGATATTCTTCTTTTTAAAAAGTATTTAATTCAGTTCACACTACAATTGAAATCCTCATATAGCCCCTTGCTATCTCATTTACTTTCCCGTATCTTACAAGTGGCTCAATCTGTGAGCAACAAAGCATCATCCTTCTTTTTGGGATGTTTAAATTTCATTGGCCGCCAAAATTTTCGGTTTTATATGGAAGCTGTCATCCTTCTTCTTTCAATATTTCTCAAACTTTGTAAAATAAACTAGTCATATTTTACTTGTAATCAGCCCACTCAGTCCAGTTATTCAACACATTATAGAAAACCAGCAGCTTGAAACCACATACAGTGGTATAAAAGAATATTTAGTAATTCAAGGTGAAACACCTGCTGCACTTGTTATTTCATCCCGACAAGTGCTTACGGTTGTTGCAAATTATTCAGTAGTGGCATCTTATAGCCTCTTGGCCTCGTCTGGTGAGTTTTGGGCCTGCATGGTGTTTTTGCCAACTTATCACATTGTGCATCAAACTGTTATAATCCTTTCAACATCCGCACGTGCTGCATTCCATGCTTTGCTATGTTCTTTTGTCGTGTATATATATATCTAAATGTCTATTTTATTTTTACTTGCAGGTAAGCTGACGTTTTGGTACAAATTTCATACTTTGTGTTGGTGACAGTTCAAACACCAGGTCAGTTCCTTCCTTATTTTTTTTTCAAACTTTCAACATTATCTTTCAAGGCACACATATCAAGAATGCTCCCAGCAGAACAAGGGATCTTAAGCTCAACTCTGCGGGCTAATTTTGACGTCAGGGGTGTCCCTGTGATGTCACACACATTAGCCTGATGTCAGGAGAGCTCAGAATGCCTGCTGGGAACCAGAATGCTTCCTTCCTGAACCCCCTGACATTTTAGTTATTGTATACTCCCCAGAATTGAAATACAGTATGCTTCCTAGAATCATATAGTGAACTGAGGATTCCCTTGAAGGTTTAGAACAGAGACGAGTTCACAACTTTGTCACCTTCAACTTGGGCATAGGATGGTCTGAACCAACATAGTACTTGCTACTAACGACTACGGCTTTGAGAATTATTACGCTTAAAAGGTGTTTATAATGTTCAAGTATCAACCCTCGACAAAGCACAAGCAATATAAGATATCGCAGTCATGAGATCTTTGTGACAGGCGTGTGCATTTGTGCCAACTCAAACTCTAGATGCGTATTGAAATAGTAGATGGGATTTTCAAATAGGGATTAGGCAAGATAACTATGCCTTGTATTGGACCTTGGCATGCAAAAACAAATGAATTTAATTATTAACCCCTTCAGGGACAGGGTAAGAGTATGTTTGATGCCTCACGAGTCAGAATATTGTCCTTTTTTGTTGAGTTGAAAATATATAAAGTGCAATTTAAAACCAGCTTTTGTGGCAGTTACCTTTTAGAAAAAAAGAATTTGTCAATCCTATCAATAAAAGAATGCCATTCTACTAGAAAATGACAATTTTTTTTTTTTGTATTCTTAGCATAATGGAAGCTACAATTAAAGACTTGCAGCTCGATTGTCAGTGTGAACATCAAAATGCCTTGTTATCTGCATGTCGCATGCCACAAAATTGAATATTCTACCACTCTAATTGATTTGCTGATGTCTGGTCTTGAAAGAAGGTAGCTTGTGAGAGATCAAAACACAGGCATGGGGAGCAGGTCATAATGTCGATTTTTATTAAATTTCATACTCATTTGCCAACTATCTAAAATCGTAATAGGAAAGTTGGAAATTACAGTTTTTTCTTCAGTTAAATTTAGCTGAACGAATGAAGGCAGATAGAACTCAACGATTAACCTAAATTGCCAAATAATTTAAATCACAACATGGCTTGTAGTAAGACAGTCTTTTTATTTTAAGATTACGTCAGGTTTACATCAACATCACACAAATGCAATTTTCATCATGTTTAGGGTGACTGAATTTTTGCTATTGGAATCTGAAATACATAATTGAAGTACATATAATGATTACATACATTTGCATTATTCTGGACCAAGCGACTGCCACCTAGATTTTACAACATGCCAACGAATATGCCTTGGCCACGATCATTATTATCCTACTTCAGCAGGATGTTTAATGATTCTAATAATAGCCATGATTACACCTGAACTTCTGCAATTGCTAAGCTTGCATTCTATCAGGCCTTGAAAAATGTGCACTCACTGAATCATGATGATGATAGATGGTAACTTCTTTGGAAATATTCAAGAAATACTACAGTTGAAAATAACTCACTCAGTTCCCACTGTAACTGAAAACGTCGAACAGCCTCATTTACTTTTCCATAGTGATATAAGTGGCTCAATCTGTGGGTAACAAAGCATCATCTTTCTTTTTGGAATATATTCAACTTTTTTTGCTTCCAAGTTTTTGGGCTTTGTAGGAAAACTGTCATCATATTTCTTTTTTTCACATACATATATGCTGTTCATCAGGCCTTGTAAATGATATTTATTCTAGTCATAAATTTATAAGCAACAGATCCAGTTGTACTGCACATTATAGAAAACAAACTGCTTGAAACTGCATGATGTGGTTTAAGAAATAGCAGGTAACTTACATGTAATATGAAACGGTTGCTGCTGCACTTGTTATTTGACCCAACAAGCATTTGTGGTTGTTGCAAATTATTCAGCTGTGACATCTCATACCTTCTTGTAAATGTGGAACACATTCACATTTTCCTGAGGGATCGTGAAACATGTTGTTCTTACCAAACTTGTGTACTGATTATCTGCATTTTGCATACCAGTTTTTTTAAAAATACCTTTAGGTAGCTAGGCCCTGACAGAAGTGAATATAAGGTCATCATGACGTTTATTCTATGGTTGACTGTAGTATAAAGAGATTAAAAGGCAAGGTCAAACCTACTTGTCTTACTTATTGTTTATCCATAGTACCAAAACATGTTTTGGTGATAAGTCCTTGAGTGTAGCACAGTTGCAACTATGAAGTGCGCATTGAAATGCCTCCTGTAGCCTAATCTGCTTGCCACATGCCGCAGAATCAATCATGCTCCACTTAACTCCACACATGAAGATAATTGATTCGCTGATGTCTGGTCTTGAATTAGGAGAGCTGATGAGACCCCAAGGGCAAGTGCGGACATGTGGGACAGGTCATGAAGGCAATTTTAATTGCATTTCATAATGACCTCATCTTTCAAACCATCTGACAAAATAACTGAAAGGTTGGAAAATAGGGATTTTTAGTTTCAGCAAGAAATGTGTGAGTTATATTTGTATGCTTTTAAAGTATGGAATGGCATGAGCACAATTTAAAAGAATGGATAAAAGTAAATAGCTTGTAGTAATTAACAAAAATTAGCAAATGATTAAGAAAGTACAATGTTCTAAAGCAAAGTCGTATACAAATCTTTTTTTTCCTCCTGTATTTTTAAATAATGGCAGTACATCCTACTAGCAGAACGTTTTTCAAACCTCACTAATAGGGTGTTTCAGATGCCCCCAATATTTTCCGATCCTGCTTGACCTAGGTCTGGTATTGCAGTTTATATAGTAGAAGGCACATGTCAATTTTTGGCCCATTCTATAAATACTTACCTTTACCAGAATTCACTTGAAGTTTATAATGTAATTCCCCATTGGCGAACATGCAAATTCTCAAGATATTTAAAAAACCAATGAAGAAATCAATATTTTTTTCTCAATCCACAGTTCCAGAGTAAGTTTTGGGAGGGAAATTCAAATCTGGTGTTATTTTTTGTATAACCCCATTTGCGGAGCTGCCAGAAGCTGTCAAATTTGTGAAAATCTGCATAAAATGGGAGAATTTTTAGGAAATTCAACACTTCCTAGCTCATTTGGAAGACCTGCTACAAAATAGCTGAAGCCAGATTTGAATTGCCCTCCCAAAACTGACTCAGAAACTATGGATTGAGGAAAAAATAGCTATTCCTTCATTGATTTTTGCAATATCTTCAGGATTTGCAAGTTCGCCAATGGGGAATTACATTATAAACTTCAAGTTAATTCTGGTAAAGGTAAGTATTTATAGAATGGGCCAAAATTTTACATGTGACTTTTACTATATAAACTGCAATACCAGACCAAGGTCAAGCAGGATCAAAAAATATTGGGGGCAGCTGAAACACCCTACTCACTAAGAACAGCATTTAAAAAGTTCATTTTATTTTAGAGAATTTGAGTCATATTAGCTTATAACATGTACTAGTCATCACATGTCATTACATGTCAAACAGTCACATAACGTTAATACTGGTGACAACTTGCAACAGCACGACAGGACGGAAGGAGATGAGTGTCCAGTAAACAATGACATTGTGGTAGACACTCTTGTTGCTGATTGTTGCTGATTGTACATTAGAGTGTCCTATTATCCAGACTGATGCTGAACATTGGGTCAAGAGGGTAGCTGGTAAGTGCACTGACAATAAGCTGATTGCTGCAGATTGCATTACTGTGACAAAATATAGATAATGTTGGTTCTACCTTTTCCCAGCTTTCTGATAATCAAAATTTTTTGTTATTGTATATATATTATTTATTTTTTTTAAATCACATTCATAATTCTGTAAGTGATTTTCTTTTTAAAGGACAAACTTAACTGCCTGACATAACTTGTGCTTGACCATTCACAAGTTTAGTATCAATATGTAAAAACCAAGTAATTGCGGGGCGTGTGATTAGAGCAACAACCAAATTGAGTTAAGAAGCACTGTGAATATAGTGTAATTATATAAGTTTATACATGTCTATATGTATCGATTATTCTGTCTCGACTCCATCCAAACTGCATAAACTTAAGTTTACATCGAAAAAAAATTGTGAATATTTAGAAAACTTCTATTTTCACTGATCACTTCTGGATAGGCCCCGTGAATAGGTCTTCATTCAGTATTATACCGTATCTTACCTAATTGTAAGAAGAAAATATACAGGTTTTAGCTCCAATGGCAATAGGTCTTTATGAAGGATGATGGATGTTCGACAACGGAGTACAACAGTAGTGCCTGTATACTAGGACAGCTATCAATTATGTGTAATACAGCCTTATGAGCAATTCACGACTCAAGGATCAGCCTATAGTGAGAGAGTTGTGCAATTACATGGCCATTATGGCAAATATTAATATCCGGTACAGGTTGAGTACGTCTATGAGCAGATCATTTATTGAGTGTTCAAGGTCATAATGTGTCTTTGCTGGCCTCCCTCCTAAAAGTCAAAGGTTCGCTTTTCAGTCTGGGACAATGCTATGATGGATCACCATGGTTCTGATATTGCGATGAGACAATGTTAAATCATAATGGGCCGGATGTTATAAATTTGGATGAGACATCAAATCAACCGCCTTTTGTATCAATGTTTGTGAGGGGCTTATAATCCTGCCCAGGGCATATTGAGTATTCCTATTTTATTGTTGACCACTATTAACAGGTTTTTTTTACAAACCTCAACAAAACTGGACAATTACCTTTTATCAAATATTTTACACAAGTTTATGAGTTTCCCTGAAAAGCTATTCTTATGTGTACTTTATGTATGTGGGGTCCCCCAATGAGAATGTCAAGGTTTTCAGTTTCTTTTCCATCACAACAACCAATGTTGCAACATATTATTTCATATCACACATTTCGGACAAGTTCTTAAATACCTTAGATACTTTATCGAAATGTGATTTATCTCTTTGCCCTTACTAGTTTGACTTTGTAAATTTACATTGCGACAAAGAAGATGCAAGTATTTGGTGTAACTAGTGATATATAGAGAGCATATTTTCTTCTCTACCAAGAAATGTTGGGTCTATCTGTCAAGATACCTAATACACAATTAGTAACTGGAGTGTGACCACAATGCTATTGTTTACTTGGCATTCTTCTTGTCCTATGTCATGGTGTTGCAACACCTGACGTCACTGACGTGTCACATGATCTCTGCAAACCAATCATGGTAAAGGTTTTCCTGAGGTGGTATCCATCAGTGAAGTTCTCTCTACCATTACCTTTCTTTGTGCTTTATTTTCTTTCTGTAACAAATTATTTCTTAGTAAAAAAGGGTCAATTGATTTTGTCATTTACAGAAACATGCAACTCTCCAATTGAGTTTGTCATTTTTCAATTATGACTCTTTTGTGCATTGAATTTTCTTTGTTCTGCAATTAGCTTATGAATTTGGTGATGTATAATTGTTTTGGCCCATACTGGATGTCTGTTTGATTTTATCAAGCTATTTTTTAAATGGTCATATGGGTCATGATATGGCACTAGCAAACTGAAGGAAAAGGGTTTGTTGATAACAGACAAAACAAAATTTAGCTAATGGCCATCCAAAGTCTTTGTTAAGATTAAGACAAAAGTTTTGCTTATTTTGGACACTTCTTTGATCACATAATGCAGAATATTCAGGATTGACTATTTCCTTGATTGTTTTACTTCAGTTTCTTGCCCGTTATGCACAACATTTTGGACACACACCAACATCAGTTATTACAGATCTCATATAAGTGTGCCATGTTCCATGTGAATATATGCACAGATGATGTCAGTATTGCAATACTGACATCACTATTGGCACTCCAAGCTTGAGTGTTGATTCCAACTGCTACCAACAATTAAGGCTTATGGGCTGTCTAAGTGTGAATAACAATTGATTAATCTGCATTCATTGGTATGGTTGTTTCATTCAGTTGGAGCAGGTGAAACTGATATGTTTGAGCCACTTGCTTGATCCATCATGGACATTCATGGTGTCCTGTTGTGAAATTTCTCCTTGAAGGCAGCACCTTGTGACTTTTCAGCCTTTCAGGTGAGATCTGCGCCAAAGAAACTGTTCAGAATTGATGACTGGAATGGGGATGATGGGGAGATTTTTTGGAAGTGAACGTTGCGATGTTGTATGGGCATACCAGAGGACGAAAAATGGGGGGGGGGGGTTTGGGGGGTAGTTGCTCCCCGAAAATTTGAGAAAAGGCCAGAAAAGGAGGCTAAGAATTTTATCATCAAATAAACATTATTGGAAATCAGTGATAAGGATGCCCCCAAGGAAACCCCCCCCCCCTTAGGTCTTAAATTCTGAATGGTTCCTGAGTATATTATTTTTGCCAAGACAGAGCAGCACACAATAACCTCTCAGACCAACAAATGAATGTGAGAGTGAATGAATTTATTTTGTTGTAAAAGTGCTAAAACTGATAGCAGTTATACGCAAAATCCATGCATTATATATAGCTGGATATTGTAACTTTTGGATTTATTCAAAACATCAAACTGAATAATCAATGTTGAGCAACAATCTAACAGCCTATTGTGGATTTGTAATGGTGTGATCGGTATGGGTTCCAAGTGACACAGCTGAAACTGCGAATATACCAACTGTGAAATCATTATGCTGATACTGACATCACAAGAGCACTGTGGCAGTTGAAAAGAACATGGCACACCTATATGAGATCTGTAATAACGTTTGTTTCTCTGTTTGAATAAGGCTTTTCTCAGTACAATGACGGCTTTCGTGACTGTTTCTTTCTAAACTTAAAAATGAAGTTAACGGATCTTGGCGTAAAAGGCTTCCAGCATATAGCACACTAGCACACAAGGCATGCGTCATGTAGGCATCGACCTCAGCATCATACGGTGATGATCTGAGAGGAAGTGGTAAATGCTAATCAACAGAAAACATGTACCAAGAGGGTGGTACAAAAAAAAACATTTAATTCTGATGTAACATCTAGAAGACAAAAGGCATCATGTTTGTTTTGAAGAAACTATTTGGAATTTGCAAAACCAATTTTTACCAGTAATATTTTAGAGTGTATGAAAATCAATCTTCCTTTAACCAATGCACGATTGGTTGTCTGTCGTCAATCTATATTTATAATTTTAAAGTTTCTTCTCTTTACCAAGAAATGATAATTTGCAATGGCGGCAGTAACAAGATATACTATTAGCAACTGGAGTCGTTACCTCAATACCGTTGTTTGCTTGGTACTCTTCCCTTCTCTTTCTGTCATGGTTTTGCTGCTGTTGCTTCTGTAGCGAGACCCTTCAGGTGATAGTCTGATGTAAGAGGAGAACATGTTGTGTCATATGGTCTCTGCTAGCTAATCAGAGTAAAGGTGTTCCTGATGTTGAATCAATCAGTGTACTTATTTTTACTTTTAGTTTCTCTTGGTGCCTTGTTTTGTAAGTAAAACTTTGGTTTTCTCTGTTGCTACCAGTAAAAGGGGTGAATAATTTTTCCCATTACATAAGCATGCAACTCTCCCATTGGGAGTGTAATTTTTCTGTCGTATTATTGGATTCTTCTGTTTCACAGCTTCTGAACTCTACATGCAAGCTTCTCAATGTCTTTTAAAAAATAAGTTTGAGAATACAGAGCAAATGTAAATCATGAATAGTATGCCTCATTTCCATCCTCTGGTTTCTTTTAAAATTACATGTTATGTTGTTCCGTCATTTTTTACTTGTTTTAGCTGGGAACACCATTAATGATAATTAAAGAATTGGAAAACTGCAAAAGTGACACAACCTTTCAGTAGTTAATGGGGGACTGATATTTTGGTAATGACCATTATAAGAACCTTGCTATGAGACCTGCTTGTCCTGCTCGGAAATTTGTACTTACTTTTCAAAGAAATATATTCCTTGCGATTATATCATATTTTATCATTATTTTTCGATCCAGATTCATCTGTTGCTCACTTCTAAAAGACTTAAATATTGACTGCTATATAGCTTAGGAGAGCCGGAAGTTGCCAACTGGCAATTATAACCTGAACTGACTCATGCTGCAGATCTTGGCCGTGACTCTGAAACCTTCTGACAAATGTATAATACTAGCAGTGTACCCGTGAATTGACATTTACGCAATCAGGAGTTTATCACAGCTCGGGCTAACGCCCTCGCTGGATAAATCACATACTGCCTCTCCCTAGGTGAATAACCTATACTAGTTGCCTATGGATATCTTTTGTAGCTTTCTAAAAGTAAATATTCGGAAGTTTTGATACATATGAAGCAATACAAACACAGTTTGGACTTATTAACACACTTCGGCTAAATATTGTGACTGCCAGGTAAGCCATAACAGGAAAGGCCCGTGACAAAGGAACATGGGGAGGTGAATATTATATATGTATAGAAGATAATTTTATTCCTTGAGAAACCTGTTTCAGATAGAAAGTCACCCTAGCATGGGAGGCTGCTTGTATTTGCCAAAGTGACACTATGGATATCCCACAAGCATTGGCAGAAACAGTTATGCTTATGTTATGCATTAGTAAAGCCTCAGAGTTCCTCCGTGGCCTAATGGTTAAGAGTGCTTGTTTGCACAACCACTGGCTCTGAGGGCGTGGGTTCGAATCCCACCCCGGAACACAATTTAGTCCGAGCCCATGGGACATTAAATGGAGGCGGGTTGTATCCAGTGTTCTATGCTGGGGCAACTGAAAGACCCTGGGCATCCCTGAATTAATAGGGTATGTACCAGACTCACAATCTTCTCATCTCATCATCATACAGCGATCGCCTGCCTCGATATAGCCCACTAAGGTGCTGCTGAGGCGTAAAACACAAACAAACAATAGTAAAGCCTCAGTAATGCCTTGGCAGCTGTATCTTCAGGTGATGGTCTCAGGAGATGCGGTTGACATGGACCAGCCAGTTATTATAGTTATAATAAGCTCCATTGTACCTACATAACCAGTACCTATCCCTCTTTTCATCCTATATCACTCACACCATTGCGATCAACTGAAAAATGTTGATCATTTATTGATAATTATCACATGTGGAACACTTCTGGAGTTCCCTTGATTGCTAATACAATGGATAAAGAGTATTTTAGATGTGTCAGAGTAATTGGCAGAAATCAAGCAGCTAAATAGCATGGTTAGATAATAGCCTTTATCCTAATTTTACAATTGCATGTTGCAGGCCATGACTGATTTCCGTTCTGTCTAACATTTTTATGTTGTGGTTCTGTTTGTTTTTGTGCATGATCTGCCAATATGCAACCATTATATTGGATATATCGAGGCTGTGTGAATTTCTTTTGAAGATTTTCCACAAAGCCGTATAGTGAGACATTAAATGACTATTACTCACACAGTGATGTGGGGAGTCTGTTTGGTTTCGCTAATACAATATGTTAAAAAACTCCCATTGCATGTGTGCTTCAAAGCAGAAAGTGCAATGAATTTGTGTTTAACCCACTTTAATTCATTGACACAATGTCTTGCTATTTATCAAAACATCAGTCTCTTCCTAAAATTATTCTTTGACTGATTCTGTCTTTGTGGCATCAAAGAAGGAGCGTGTATACAGCTCAGTTGCATGCTGTACTTCCATTGAATATACATATCTATTTAATCGCCTGTCTTAAGTCTTTTCCAATCTTTCTCCTCTTGCTTTTGCATACTCATTCATAAATGCTCATCCGCCTACTCATGGCACAGCTGTGTGGACCACTTTCTAGAAATGCTGATCTTAAGTTACAGGCTAAGCTTTCAAACCACATTGGTTTGTACCCAGTATAGTAACTGAACAGTAATTCTCAATGTTCTACAGTGAATTTTTTTAAACTGAAATGTCGTCGCTGGGCGACTAATTTTCAGAAATTTTCATTGCAAATTTTGTTGTCTGAAAACTACTGGAAATTCTTTGCTACATTTGCAATGTAGTCTTATTACAATCACATGTCGAAGATGATCCTCATTCAGTATTCAGAACAATTTTGATGATGTCATGTTGTTGAAGTTCATGAAAATTAGTAAACACTCCTTTTAGGTGAAACGTTTCCCTACTACAAAATAAATTAACACTAGTAGTACATAATGAAATAGTGTCGATTTTCTTTTCTGCCAAGAAAGGTTACATCTATCAGTCAAGATACTTAGTATACAATATAATAATAAGTAACTGGAGTGTTACCACAATGCCATTGTTTACTTTGCAATCTTCTTGTCCTGTGTCATCGTCTTGCAACACATGATGTCACTGACATGTCACATGATCTCTGCCAGCCAATCAGGATAAAGGTTTTCCTGAGGTGGTATCAATCAGTGAAGTTCTTTTTACCATTACTTTTCTTTGTGTTTTTTTTGACTACAGATTTCTTAGTACAAAAGGCTAGGATATTTTATATCATTTACAGAAACATGCAACTATCCAATGGAGTATGTCATTTTCAATTATGAAATAGACTCTTTTGTGCTTTGAAATTTAATTTATATAAGCTTTTATGGTGATGTAGATTTACATGTATCTTTGACTTGACTTGACGTCTATTTCTTTTCATGAAGATATTTTTCAATGGATCACATATTTGGCATGCTATGGAACTGGCAATGACTGCTTTTCTGATAGTTTTTGTTCAGCACTTAAGGTATTTATAAAAATGTCATTTCAGAATTTATAACCCTTTAAAAAACCAAACATCTATTCAAAAACCATAATGATTGTCTCACAAAAACATTTGGAAGTTGAAGAACCAATTTTGTCCTGAAGTATTTGAAAGTGTATGACAATCAGTCTTCCCTTAACCAATGCATGATTGGTTGTCTGTTGTCAACCAGCTTTCCAGAATTTTTAGATTGTCTCTTTTTACTAAGAATAAAAAATGTATAATGTTGGGGGTAGCAAGTTACTGTGCTATTAGCAACTGGAGTCTTTACCACATTACTGTTGTTTGCTTGGTGCTCTTCCCTTCTTGTTCTGCCGTGGGGTTGCTGCTGTTGCATGCCCCTCCAGGTGATAGTGTGATGTAAAACGAGAACATACTGTGTCATATGATCACTACTAGCTAATTAGAGTAAAGGTTTTCCTGATGTGGTATCAATCAGTGTAGTTCTTTTTACTGTTAGTTTCTCTTAGTCTTTTGTTTTGTAAAAATTGGTTTTCTCTGTTGCTACCAGTAAAAGGGGTGAATACTTTTTCCCATTACATGAGCATGCAACTCTCCCATTGAGAGTGTAATTTTTCTATCGAGTTGTCATAAAGATTCTTTGGTGGAAATTTTCTTCACTAAGCAATTTTCTTGAATGTCTTTAAAAAGAGATTTTGAAAAAATAGAGCAAATGCAACTACAATGTTCCATAGGTACTTAGTATACTACAATTTAAAAGAGGGTGTGCCAGGTATTGTCTACCTGGAAGAGAGGCGAACATCAGTTGTAGTTGCCAATACATGGCAGTTTTGAGAACAATTCTATTGTCTTTGTGATACACTAATTTTCCTGCCATTTGACGAATTGCTTACAATTTCTCCAGAGTGTAACTGTGTTGGGTTTGAAACCAAAACCTGCACAGTTTATGTAATGGGCTGACAATGCCTTGGCCTCATCATCATATCATCTCCGAGGAAGTGGCAATGCTTATCAACAGAACATTTACAAAAAGGTTATGGAAAACCAACAGCTTGAACTGCATGCAGGGATTTGAAAGAATAACTGGTAACTTTGGTAACTTGATATGAAACACCTGCTGCACTTGTCATTTGACCTCGACTAGCATTGGTAGTTGTTGCAAATTATTCAGCTGTGGCTTCTTAGTCCCTCTTGGCCAAAAAATCGAATATATTCACATTCTCCTGAGAAAACTTTCACTAATTCATATTGGCCGGGAACATGATTGATGGTCTAACTAAAATTGTGTAGTGATTGCCTGCATTTTTGCATTCGAGTTTTTTAAAATACCTACAGGTAAGCCCTGACAGATGTGACTAAGGTCATCACAACCTTCAATGGTTTGACTGTAGTATAAAGAGATTAAAAGGCAAGGTCAAACCTACTTATCTTGAAAATTGTTTACCAATAGTATCAAAACATGTTTTGGTGATAGTTTTTAAGTCCTTCACTGGAGCATATTTGCAACTACATTAAATGGCCTCCTGGAGCCCAATCTGCTTGCCACATGCCGCAGAATCAATCATGCTCCACTTAGCTCCACACATGAGGATAATTGATTCGCTGATGTCTGGTCTTGAATTAGGAGAGCTGATGAGACACCAAGAGCAAATACAGACATGTGGAACAGGTCAATTATAAATGCATTTCATAATGAACTCAATTTTCCAACCATCTGTCTGAGTAACCGAAAGGTTAGAAAATAGGGATTTTTAGTTTCAGCAAAAAATGTGTGAGTAAAATATCTATGCTTTTAAAGTATGGAATGGCATGAGCACAATTTAAAAGAACAGATAAAAGTAAATAGCTCTTAGCAATAAACAAAAATTGGCAAATAATTAAGAAAGCACAGTAAGGAAAGCAGTAAACAAAATCTTTTCTTTCAGACCCCACTCAGTTAAGGATCAGCATTAAAAAAAATCATTTTATTGTAAAGGATCTGAGTCACATTAACTTACTCTATAACATGTCATCATATATCATTACATGTACGGCAGACACATGACATCAATACCGGTGACAACTTGCAACAGCACGACAGAAAGGAAGGAGGTGAGGGTCAAGTAAACAATGACATTGTGGTAAAGACACTCATGTTGCTGATTGTTGCTGATTGTACATTAGAGTGTCCTATTATCCAGACTGGTGCTACACATTTGGGTCAAGAGGGTACAGCAGCTGGTAAGTGCACTGGCAATAAGCTGATGCTGCAGATTGCATTAATGTTACAAAATTGATAATGTTGGTAGTTGTTGCATATCTGCTAGCATTTTGAATATCAGAAAGCTGTAACTTATGATTTGTGTTTGTAAACTACATTCACGACACACATGGATTATGCCATTGAAGGACACACCAAACTGCCTGACTAATTTTGTGATAAAGGCCTACAATATTCAAATTTAGCATTTGTAAGATATGTAAATGCCGAAGAGCTGCATAGTCTTAGAACAACAACCGAATTGAGTGAAAAAGAGAGGTGAATATCGTATATACATGTCTATAGAATTATATCAATTTCATCTCTACTTTGACATCCAGCAAAAACTTAGTCTTCATTAAATGAAGCTTTGTCCCAATTTCAAAAACTACCATATGCACTGATCACTTCTGGATCTGAACCAGGGCATTTTTTAAGCAAATTTCAGTGGCGGGGATTTTGGCCAAAGAGGGCATTTTACTATTGCGTCATAGAAACGCGACGTGTGTGAAAAGATTCCAAATTGAACTATTCCCACGAATGAATTATTCAATCAGTTAAAGATTAAAATTTCATGGATTTACCTCCAGTTGTACTGCAAATTGCTACATTTTAGTGTTAAATTTAGAAGCAACGGGCACTTACTGGTGGGGCAAATCTCTGTCAGTGGTGGGGGTTTTGCAGAGGCTGGTGGGCCAGATCCCCACCACTTTTATACTTAAAAATGGCCTGATCTGAACGTAGTGCCCCTTTTAAATAGGTCTGAATTCAGTATTATACCCTACCAATCTTACCTAATTTGTAAGTAGAAAATTTACAGGTTTTAGCTCCAATGGCGATAGGTCTTTATGAGGGAAGATGGATGATCTCCAATGGAGTACAGCAGTGCCTCTATACTAGGGCAGCTATCAATAGTGAGCCTTATGAGCGATTCACGACTCAAGGATCAGCCTTCAGTGAGAGAGTTGTGCAATTATGTGGCCATTGTGGCAAATATTAATATCCGGGACAGGTTGAGTACGTCTATGAGCAGATCATTTATTGAGTTTTCATGGTCAAAATGTGTCTTAGTCGGCTTCCGCGTGAGATGCACAAGGTGCGCTTTTCAGTCTGGGACAATACTATAGCGGATCACCGTGGGTCTGATATTACGATGAGACAACGTTGAATCATAATGGGCGGGATTTTATAATTTTGGATGAGATATCAAATCAACTGCCTTTTGTAGCAATGTTAACCTGGGGCATGTAATCCTGCACATGGGTATATTGAGTATTCCTTTTTTGTTATTAACCATATTAACAGGTTTTTTTATAAACCTCAACAAAACTGACAATTACCTTTTAATGAAATGTTTGACACAAGTTTATTAGTTTCTCTGAAAAGCTACTCTAATGGGTTTCCCTGAAAGGGTATTCTCATTTGGTGTATGACAACATAATTAAAACACCGCAATATAAACGTGAAGGTTTTCAGTTTCTATTCCATAACAACAGCTAATGTTGCATCATATTATTTCATATCACACATTTCGGACAAGTTCTTAAATACCTTAGATATTTTATCAAAATGTGATTTATCACCTGTTGTAGTAACAAATGCCGCTTTACAATAGAGTATTTTTTAGAAATGTAGTGCTTAGGTCTATTTTCAAGTAATTTTTGCTGATGTCATGCTTCGTTAAAGTTACTTGGTTTGTACACAGTATAGTGACTGAACCATAATTCTCAATCTACAGTGAATTTTTTAACAAAATTGGCATCACTTGGAGTCTAATTTTGATTTTCATTGTGAATTTGATTGCCTTAAAACAACTGGAAATTCCTTGCTATATTGCCAACATAGTCTTATTCTTTTTAACAATGACAAATGACGAGGATATTCCTTATTCAATATACAATAAGTAACTGGAGTGTCACCACAATGCCATTGTTTACTTGGCGCTCTTCTTGTCCTGTTCTGTCATCGTCTTGAAACACCTTACGTCACTGACGTGTCACATGATTTCTGCCAGCTAATCAGCGCAAAGGTATTCCTGAGGTCGTGTCAATCAGTGAAGTTTTTATTACCAATACTTCTCTGTGTGTATTTTTTCAAATGCAGATTTCTTAGTGCAGAAGAGTAGGATGTTTTATGATATTTATAGAAACATGCAACTATCCAATGCAGCATGTCATCTTCAATTATGAAGTAGACCCTTTTGAGCATTGACATTTTTTGTGATAGCATTGTTCAGCACTTGGGTTAGGTATTTTTAAAATGTTCTTCTAGAATGAATAGCCTTTATAACCCTTCAAAAAATTTAACATCTATCAAAAAACCATCATGATTGTTTAAAGAAAGCCATTTGGAATTTGAATAACCAATTGGCACATGATATTTATAGAAACATTCAACTATCCAATGAAGCATGTCATCTTAAATTATGAAGTAGACCCTTTTGAGCATTGACATTTTTTGTGATAGCATTGTTCAGCACTTGGGTTAGGTATTTTTAGAATGTTCTTTTAGAATTAATAACCTTAATAACCATTCAAAAAATCAAACATCAAAAAACCATCATGATTGTTTAAAAAAAGAATAACCAATTGCGGCCTGAAATATTTTAGAGTGTATGACAATCAGTCTTCCTTTAACCTATACAACATTGGTTTTCTGTCATCAATTTATTTCTAGGTTTTTAGTTTGTCTCTATTTACTAAGAAATACAAATTTGTAAGGCTGGGGGTATCAAGATACTATAGTATTAAGACCTGGAGTATACAATACCATTGTTTGCTCTGGTGCTCTTCCCTTCTCTTTCTGTCCCGGTGTTGCTGCCATTGCATGACCCTCCAGGTGACGATGTGATGCAAGTGGAGAACATGTGGTGTCATATGATCTCTGCTAGCTAATCAGAGTAAAGGTTTTCCTGATGTGGTATCAATCAGTAGAGTTCTTTTTACTGTTAGTTTCTTTTTTTTGTTTTGTTTTGTGAGTAAAACTTGGTTTTCACTGTTGCTACGAGTAAAAGGAGGGACTATTTTTCCCATTACATCAACACGCAACTCTCCCATTGAGGGTGTAACTTTTCTATCTAATTATCACAATCATTCTTTTGTACATAGTCTCTTCACTGAGCAATTTTCTAAAATGTCTTTAAAAAGTGCTTTTGAGAATGCAGAGAAAATCCTACAATTTGAATTTTTGAAAAAGGGGAGGCCATTCTAGTTTGTACGCAAGGAAGATAGATAGCATCTGTACTGTTCATGGCAGTTTTGAAAACCATTCTGATGCCTTTGTGATAAACTATATTTTCCAACCATCTAGCTGTAATTCAGTTTCTTAAAATTTCTCCGTGTGTAACTGTATGGGCTTTCACCCAAAAAAAGTGCTTGCTTGATTTTTTTTTTTTTTGTAGGCATGGGTGCAATTATTGGGGCCTCACCCTGTATGGAATGCAGAATAATTTTGTGTTTTCTACTCTAATAAAGGTATTAACCATCCTCTGCTTTCTTTTTAAATGCACAATCTTTAAGCATTTGCCTGGGGACTGATATTTTGCTGATGACCGTTTTCCTGTCCTGAGGACTTCTTCCTGACTGTATTACAAGAACCTTGTAATGAGACCTTCTTGTCCTGCTCGGAAATTTTCACTCACTTTTCAAAGAAATATATTCATCTTTGTAGAAATATCATGTTTTATCATTTACTTTAGATCCACACATCTCTTGCTCACTTCTGAAAGACATTGCAGTATAATTTCTATCCATATTGACTGGTATCTAGCTTAGCAGAGCCTGAAGTTGCCAACTGGCAATTATCACCTGAACTGACCCATGCTGCAGATCTTGACCATGACTCTGAAACCTTCTGACAACCGTATAATATAATATTATTCCTTGGGCAACCTGTTCAAGGCAGAAGGTCACCTCAGCATGGGAGGCTACTGACATTTGCCAAAGTGACACTAGGTAATAGTATGTATCCCACATGCATGGGCAGACACTGTTTTGGTTATGTAATGCATTGGTAAGGCCTTGGTAATAATGTCTTGGCAGCTGTATCTTAAGGTGATGGGAGATGTGACTGACATGGATCAGCTGGTTATAATAGTCATAATAAGCACCATTACCATTGCACCTAAAGCACTTGTACATAGAGGTATTTTTATCCTGTGTGACTCACACTATTCCAGGAGACTGAAGAAATTGGATCATTTATTGATAATTGTCATACATGTATTTAGCACACTTCAGTTCCGTGGTATAGGCTAATTCAATGGATAAAGAGTATTTTACCTGTGTTAGAATAATCAGCTGAAAACAAGCAACTAAATAGCATGGTTAGATGATAGCCTTTATCCAAATTTTACAATTGCATGTTGTAGGCCATGACTGATTCCCATTCTGTCAAGCATTTTTCATGTTATGGTTCTGTTTTTACAACGAGGAACTCGCTGTATTGCATTGGCGCATGGCCAAAACTTGCATTTGCCCACACGGCTGCATACACTCTTTGTCCTAGCACAACTCATCGCATGTCGCACCTGCTGCTGTCAAACTACACATGTTGCTTTATTTCTGCCTAACTTCGGGAATGACAGAAGTTCAGTCATGTGCATTTCTGAAATCCACACAAAACGATGCTTTGAAATAAATGTTTTTAACATGTGTTCTCCAAGTTATTGCTACCAAGAATCTCATGTACACTGTCAAAAATTACTGGAATTATATATTTCTTCTACATGCTCACTTACACACGGCCGGACGGACACACGGACGGATGCACCGACACGGACGCACCGACACGGACGCACCGACACGGACGCACCGACACGGACGCACCGACACGGACGCACCGACACGGACGCACCGACACGGACGCACCGACACGGACGCACCGACAGAAGGATGGACGCACGGACGGACACGGACGTACGGACACACAGACATACGGACACACGTACGGACACACAGACGGACGGACACACGGACGGACGGACGGACACACGGACGGACACATGGACGGACGCACGCACGGACGGACGCACGCACGCACGGACACATGGACGGACGGACACACGGACGGACGCACGCGCGGACGGACGGACACACGGACAGAAGGATGGACGGACGGACGGACACACGGCCGTACGGACGGATGGACACATGGACGGACGGACACACCGACGTACGGACACACGGACGGACGGACACACGGACGGACACACCGACACACGGACGGACGGACACACGTACGGACGGACAGACACACGGACGCGGACACGGACAGAAGGATGGACGCACGCACGGACGTACGGACACACGGACGGACGGACACACGGACGGACGGACACACGGACGCACGTGTGGATCTCCACCTTAGGCAATGTGAACTGTCACAGTAAACAAGAACAAGTAAGTTTTTACAGCAAATCCTTCACAGTGCACGTGCTTAACTGTCATGTGTCATGATGTGGGAAAACAAACCAATAAATTGTCAATCTGAGGTGCCAGTGACATGCCACATGTGTTGGAGAGTTGGGTAAAAATACCCATCAAATCCTGTTAATGCATGACCTGTCAACACTGAGATAAGAGGGTGCATGGTGCAGTGTGTTTTGTTGAAGGCCCCATTGTTTAAAACAAGTCAGGAAAAAGAATTATCACAGACAATAAAAAAGAGCAGTGCATTATTATTGTTTGCAAAAACACTTTAAACAGTTCAAATGGGAAGTATTCAGCCTCCTTTGAAGTAACAGAGCACAGGTGATGCATAGATGTGCAATTCTCCATCCATGGACCTATGTACCAAATGAATCATTCAATGAGTTGTCACAAGACACAACGCATCCTGGTCAATTTTAACAAGTCTACAAAACCTTCATACTTTCTCCACTCCATTCATGGTCCCAAGTGAACAAAATTCTTGGCCGTCATGAACAACAACTGCCAGCACATTTTCACATTTTATAATGGTTTCAGGGTAAATCGCACAAATTAAAGTGCATTCTGGGACTTATGGTGATGTCTTTACTTCATGTGTATTGCACTCCTTGCCATGCCATGATATTGTCTGTCGCACTTTGCAACCGAGTTGTTTACGTGCTTGCACGGTATTTTTCTACCTACAAGATCTGCTCAGCTGCAACCATTGTATTGGATGCATTTAGGCCTTTTTAAAGGATTTTTACACAAGGAGCCTCATTGCAAAACCTTAAGTGACTATTTCTCAAACAGAAATGTGGTAATCTGTTTGGTTTTGCTCTTACCATATGTTAAAAACTCCATGGCATGTGTGCTTCTAAAGCAGGAAGGGCACTTAATATGTTTGTTTGATCCATTTTAATTCATAAACATGTTGTATTTCGATTTATCGAAACATCAGTCTCTCCATAAAATTATTCTTTGTGGAATCAAAAAAATAACACATATACATGTATTTTGTGTACTGCCCCATTGCATGCTGTACTTCTATTGAAAACATACATCTATTTGATAGCTTTTTTCTTAATTGTTTCCCATCTTCTTCTTCTCAATTTGCATACCCATTCGTAAATGCTCCTCCACCTATTCATTGCACAGCTGGGTGGACCGTATTCTACAACTGCTGATCTTCGTTGAGGTCAAAAAATGGATCAAATAACAAGTGCAGCAGGTGTTCCATCTTAAGTGACAGGCTAAGCTTTCCAACCACATAAGGGAGTTGGATTGTACACAGTATAGTTACTGAACCTGTTGTAGGAACAAATGCAGCTTTACAACAGGGTATTTAAAATATGTAGTTCTCAATGTCCTTCACTCTATCCTCAAATACTTTTTGCTGACGTCATGTTTGGTCCAAGTCACTTGGTCTGTACACAGTATAGTTACTGAAATGTAATTCTCAGAGTTCTCCAGTGAATTCTTAGGAGAAGATTGGCATCATTTGGAGACTTCTTTTTCTGAGATTTTCACTGCAAATTTGGCTGTCTTAAAACATTTCAAAATTCTACGATACATTTGCAAGTACGTTTTTTAACATAGTAACTTGGAAACCAAAATGTCTCCTAGTGGATTCATTTGGTCTCCCAGTCATTGCCAAAAAGGTATCACTGAGCAGCCAATTTTTTTTCCTGAGACTATCATCAATTTCACGTTTGATTGTCTTAATTTGCATATCTAGGGCACATTTGAACCCTTCTACTTCTCAAATAAAAACAATCTTCACTGTCTTTACAATATATGTTTGCTTCTGTCATCTTTCTGATTTCCAATTTTTAAAATAGTACAAAACTCCTTGAGGGTGAATTTGGTGCCACTCCCAAATTGGCAGTTAGCTCAAAAGTTCAAACTCGGTTTGGCATGAATATATCATAAGAGTGTATCTAATTATTTAATTATTATGGATCTTCATGCTCAGCTGCTAATCAATATATGTCGCACATCATGACGGTACGAAGTTCCTTTGATTGGCACTCCATTTCCTTTGCAGCTCTAAAAAATACAGATGGGTCTGACGAGTGGCAACACTTCTCTGTTAAATAACAATGACCAGTCCTTATTCACTTTGACACAACTATTTTTGAGAGCATCCAATTTACTTCTTATAATTTTCTTCACACCAATATTTGTCAATTTCATCATGATCAAATCAGGATTCGAATACCTCGAAGCTGTTAAGTGAAGCACTAATGCAATGTCGAGCGGAATATGGTTTCTAAATATCGGGTGGAGGTGTATGTCAGGGACTGAACAAACCTGTGGAAATATATAATGAATTTTTAACTGATTTATAGCAGCCATCGCAGTGTTGTAAAAATAATTGTTTCATATTGTGTTGCAGTTCTCCTGGTGGAAAATCCAAACCAAGATTGGTTTAATAGCCAATCAGATTAAACTCTTTAGTCATAACAATTCCATCTGCTTAGACATAGATTGCGCATGCTTTTAGATCAATAATGTCTGTGATTCGTTGTTAGTTTCTTTTACGTGTTTGTTTTGACTATTTTTTTGCTGTAAAAAGCTATAAAACACAAGCATGCAATTGTCTAATTTGAAGAGTGCCTTCTCATTATTTCACTATTTTAGTTTATGCCAAGTCATCACACTTAAGTAAGTGGTTGGTATTACATGCAAGTAGAGAAAGTCATTTATAACATCTACTTATGTCATAAAAAATTGCTGATGCACTCGTTGGTACAGACTACAGAGGGACCAGTGTCTCCTCAAAACACCACTCTGCCTATTTGGTCTAAATGTAAGACCAGGCATCAACTGCATTTATTTCAATTGGTAGCAAAAGATTGCATACAAACTATATGGCACACTTGTAATAATTATAGTTACAGTGTAAGTCAAACTTTGATTTCCAGAGAGAGTGGGGCTGTCAGAGACAGAGTCTAAATTTAAGATGGTGACTTCTGACACCTAAAAAGTTCCCCCGTGGCCTAATTGGTAAGTGCGCTTGCCAACTGGCTTTGAGGGCGTGGGTTCAAATCTCACCCCGGGAACTCACTTTAGTCCGAGCCCATGGGACATTAAATGGAGGCGGGTTGTATCCAGTATTCTATGCTGGGGCAACTGAAAGACCCTGGACATCCCTGAATTAATAGAGTATGTGCCAGACTCCCAGTCTTCTCATCTCATCATCATACGGCGATCGCCTGCCTCGATATAGCCCACTGAGGTGCTGCAGAGGCGTAAAAACACAAACAAACAAACAAATCTGACTCCTAAAAATTATTTTAAAAATTGAAACCTATATTGTAGAATAATGTGAACTGTTTCACTTTCTTTTAAAAAATGTTGAAAAGAGGATTCAGGAGTTGAGGTCAAAATTCATGAGACCTAAGGAGTCAGAGTCGTCGTTCAGGATGGCGAAGCAGTCAGAAGTCTGAATCGGTTCACTTGCTGTCCGATTCCGTAGCCCTGCTTATTATCCAAAAGAACTTACCAATCACGATATCTACTAAGGTTTCAGTAGATGACTTAGAAATGCACAGTTCTCTTTACCTGCTTTGAGGTCAAGTTTGTGTAATAAATAAGGTTCTCTAACTGCATTTATACAGTTGCTTGTATGTCAGAGGCTTCATTCGATTTAATATTCTATCTCTGTCTTGCAACTAAGTTACTTCTGCATAAATGGTAATACTCATTGATGTAAAGATCAAATACATGATTTAAACCAAACTGAACTGAAAAAAAGTATATCAAATGGAAATCATTTATGGCTTGTAACATTTAATCATAAAATTTGGATAAAGGCTATATCATCCTTGATGGTTGTGCTGTTGTGTTGAAGACTATTCTATAATTATTCTGAAACATGTAAATTCATTCTTCCTTGAGATAATATCATATATTATCATTACTTTATATCCATTTTTCTCACTTCTAAAAGATGCTCCAATGTTTTTATCCATATTGACTGGTATTTAGCTTAGCAGAGCCTGAAGTTGCCAACTGGCAATTATCACCTGAACTGACCCATGCTGAAGATCTTGACAATGATTCTGAAGCCTCCTGACAACCATATGATATATTATTATTCCTTGAGCAACCTGTTATAGATGGAAAGTCACTTCAGCATGAGGGGCTGCTGACATTTACCAAAGTGACACTAGGTATCCCACATGCATCGGCAGACACTGTTATGCTTATGTAATGCATTGGTAATGCCTTGGTAATGCCTTGGCAGCTCTATCTTCAGGTGATGGTCTCAGGAGATGTGACTGACATGGATCAGCTGGTTATGATAGTTATAAGCACCATTGTACCTACAGCACTTATACACAGAGGTATTTTTTATCCTGTGTCACTCACACCACTGCAGGAGACCAAAAAACTTTGGATCATGTATTGATAATTGTCATATATTGCACACTTTAGGAGTTACCTTGATGTTGAAGAATGGCTAATACAATGGATAAAGAGTATTTTACCTGTGTTAGAATAATTGGCTGGAAACAAGCAACAGGATAACATGGCGAGATGATAGCCTTTATCCAAATTTTACAATTGCATGTTGAGGGCCATAACTGATTTCCATTCTGTCAGGCATTTTTTTATGTTGTGGTTCTGTTTTTATTTATACCTGTACATGACCTGCCTATCTATGACCATTATATTGCATGCATATGAGGCTGTGAGGCCTGTTTAGGATTTTCCACAAGGAGCCCTATGGCAAAACATTGAGGAACTCTTCCTCACACTGGGATGTTAGGAGTCTGTTTGGTCTTGCTCCTACCATATGTAAACAACTCACGGGCATGTGTGTTTCTAAATCAGTTATCTCTCTCTTCATCAAAGCAAGAGTATCTTCCTAAAATTGTTCTTTGACTGATTCTGTCTTTGTGGAATCCAAGAAGGAATATGTACTCTGCACAATTGCATGCTGTTTTTCCATTGATCATACATATCCATTTAAGCACTTATTTCCTTTGGTCTTTTCCAGTCTTTTACTTTTTGTTTCCGTATACTCATTCATAAATGCTCATCCGTCTACTCATGACGCAGCTGGGTGGACTGTTTTCTGGAACTGCTGATCGTCGTTGAGGTCAAATAACAAGTGCAGCAGGTGTTCCATCTTAGGTGACAGGCTAAGCTTTCAAACCACATTAGGGAGTTGGTTTGTACACAGTATAGTTACTGAACCTGTTGAAGAAACAAATGCAGCTTTACAACAGATTATTTTAAAAAATGTAGTTTTCGATATTATTCACTTTATTTTCTATAATTCTCAATGTTATCAATACTCGTTTGTTGACTGAAATGTTGTGCAGCAGGTCTCCCAGTGGAAAATCCTTAAAACTGTCCTGATGTGCTCAATATACACTCAAGTATTCTCTTTGGAAATAATTTTTTATCCAACAGCCAATCAGACTTAATTTTTCTGTCTTAACAAATCCATGTGCTCAGGCATAGGTGCCTTCTCATTATTTCACTATTTTGGTTTATGCCAGTCACCACACTCAACATGATTGGTGGTTGGTATTACATGCAGGTGGAAAAGTCATAACATCAATTTACGTCATCAAAAACTGGCTGACGCACTTGCGGGTACAATGAACTATGAATCTCCTCAACTCATGGCGTACATCCCAAAATACCTCCCTCTCTATTTGTTCTTACTATAAGACAAGACATCACATCCAATCACATTAATTCCAGTGGAAACAGAAGGTTGCCTGTAAACTACATTGTACTGAGAACTCTTTGTAATAATTTCACAATTACTTTAGCAATCAAATTGTATGGCTTTTTAGTTAACACTGAAGTTATGGTTTACATAAATATGGGGACTACACATTGTTGTTGAAAAATGCATTATTCAATGCGGTGTCAGCATTGTTGTCTATTTACTTATCTTTTTAGTTATCACTGTACGATGAAATTTGCAACTGTTTGATCTGATTTAATACATTGTATTCTATCTTTGTCTTGCAACTTAGTTAATAGTTTGATGCACTATTGACCTTTTCGTTTTGCTTGTTCCATCATTTTGAAATACTCCAGGTTAAATCAGGTACATTGTAGATCTTAACTGTTGACCTCAGATCTGTGGGCTGCAAATAATCCTGTTTATAATATTAAGTGTAAAGAAAGGGAATAAAAGGATAATAAAATACCTGGTACCGCTTGATCAAATTTAACTCATGCTAAACAATTTGTTGATGATTCAAGTTGATATTACACCAACAACTTGGCACATTGAGAATTATCTTTTCAATATACACTATAATACTGCATTTGTTGGTCTGCATTTTGTTGCTACCTCAGGTTCAGTGACTTCGCAAACCAACTTACTGCAACTAAAGTGGTTTGAAAGCTTAGCTTGTTACTTAAGCATGGTTAAGATGGAGCACCTGCTGCACTTGTTATTCAACCTGTAATTTGACCCCAACAAGCATCAGTGGTTTTAGAAAATGGCCCACACAGCCATTCTATGAGTAGGCAGATTACATGAGTGAATGAGTATTAAGAAATTCAGAAGAAAAAATTTGGAATGGATGCAGGAAAAGAAGCGTGTAATTGATTAGTTTCATCAGAAATAAAGAAATGGAATAACGCACATGTGTTCTTTGTTACTACTAAGAAGTAATCAGTCCAACCAAAATTTTAGGGTGACACTGATGCATTGGTAAATGGGACAGATAACATGTTATGAATCACAAAAATATGACACACATAGGGGAACGAGGGGCAAAATGGACCGGTGGGGCAAAACGGTTTTTCGCGTTTTCTCAGAAAGTTTTAATGGGCCTTCTAATTTTTTGGTTGGAAAATAAAATAGGATACATGACCAACTTTTCCTGAAAGTTGTGTGGATGAGAATGTTACAGGTATACAGCTGTGTTAATTTGAAGTTTTTGATCGATTTTCTTAAAAAAATCATAATTTTTGGAAATGCTGTAGTACCTCCAATAACGTTCTCAGCAGAATAATTTATAGTCAGTGTTATAAGAGGACTACTAAGCTTGCTTACTAAGCAAAAAAATGTAGTCTGGTGCTTAGTCATGTGTAAGTATGTCATTATTAATCTACCCTGCATGGTTGGGGCAAGATGGAGTCCTCCTGCGGGGGCAAAATGGGAAGCACAAAAAAGCAATCCCAGTCTAGAAAAGGTTGAAGCATGATATTGAGTCAATTAAACGATGACATTTAAACATTTTCTGGCCATATAACAGGCAAAATTTTGAACAATCACAAGAGATTTGTGGATCTAATCCATGTCCCAATAATACCTTGAGGATTTAGGCTTAGTGGTAAAACCCTGTATTGTTGAAACTGAAAAAATCAAAAAGCATATTCAAATCCAATACCAGTTAAAATTGTTAAATTATTAAGAAAAATCGGAAATCAGAGTTATGTGAATATTCATAAAAATGTCACATTTCCACAAAATTTAACTAACTTTGTTTCTTTTGTAACCTAATATTTATGGTTAAATAATTTGTCAAATAATTACATAGAATGTAGAATTACTAGCATCACTCCCCAGCTATAATTGTATCCTGTATTGAGATGTTGATTTCATAATTTATTGCCATGTTTACTCTTAGTATTCTGCAATATTCTTACATCGCAATGACATGAATTAATGCATTTTTGTTTGTCAACACGCTTCTTAGTTAGGATGTTATCAAAACAGCTGATTTATTTCAAAACTTTTGCAACTTTATTTCTTCCCATTTTGCCCCGTATGAAATTCCATTTTGCCCCAAGCATGGGGCAAAACGGTATAAAGTTGCATTTTTGAAAATAGGGAAAAATTTGAATTGGAAGTATTCGAAAAGCACTTTTCTGTTTTTGAGCAAGTGGTATTGGTACATCTTCATGGATCAGACCTAACTTTGCATTCGCATGATAAACCACCTTCGTGCAGCGAGCCTTCGAAGTTAGACGGCCCGTTTTGCCCCTCGTTCCCCTACAGATTTAGTAGTCTATATTTTTCTGACATGGAAATACACCTAGCCAGTGGAGTTTTCACATAGTAACTGGGAGATCAACTGGATTCCCTCATCATAGTGCAAAGAATAATAATTTAATGTTATGCTGTATGTCTTCTTGTGGTACATCATTAAAAAATGTCCTGCCACTCTCAGCCTCAATGCATCCAATACAATAGTTGTAGAAGGGCAGAGCTTGTAGGTGTACAAATTGGTGTAAATGACTGATTTGTCAATATGTTGGTAAGTCAATATTTATTGTAGAGGATACTGGGCATTCATTAAATTTCAAATCAAACCAAATTAATTTTTATTTATACCCAATTGCTGTTGACCACTGTATTATAACAGCCTTATTTGAGAGGGCTTGGAGAATGGCACGTGCTCTATTCACTTAGAGGTGTCCAGAGTCTTTTAGCAGCACCAATATGGTATGAATTATTGGAAAGCTGGATACAAATGGCCTCCCCATGGGCTAGCACCAAATATTGTTCCAGGAGTCGATGTATGTCGAAAAGATACCACCGGTTTGTAACAATGCTGTAAGTACCTTGCTGGTAATTATAATGATATAATAAGCTGGTCCATGTTGACCACTGCTCCTGAGACTATCTCCTCCAGATGCAGCTGCCAATGCATTACTGAGGCATTGCCAATGCATTACATAAGCATCAGAGTCTGCCGATGCATGCAGGATTCCTAGTGTCACTTTGGCAAATGTCAGTACTCTGTAGCTCTTGTACCAAGATGGACTTTCTAACAGGAATAGGCTGTTCAGCAAATAATGGTTGTCAGAAGATTTTATTATCATGCTGTTATTAATAATAAAGACCCTTCTTTAAAAGAAAACCCTTTTTTCTCTTTACAAGGAAATAGCATCCTGATTCTCTCATTAAACGCTAGACCAGAAGTAACTAAAACAAACATAATTATTATACTGAACCTATTTTGTTAAAGCAATGCCACATTTTGAGGCTACCTAAATTCATACAAGGTACATGTACTAAGCAAAAATGTGTGGCTTCCTGGCACACCTGTGTTGTTAATGCCAAAGAACAGAAATATCTTAAAGTGCAATAACAGTTTCAAAAGACCTTGATCCTCATATTGTGTTCGGATGCAACAGGTGGAGAAAGTGTTTCTAAGAATGGATTGTCCTTGAAAATGTTATATTCATGAAGCCAAACTACCATTTCAGCCAGTGGATAACAGTTGCAGGAAAAAAATCAGCAACTATGTGACAGTGTGATTAAGGTTCCCACCTACTCCACTGAAGGTCTTCGTCTGCCTTGGTTCGAACCGCAGTTAGAGAATCTAAAATTTTCAGTAGACCTTCAATCAACCACTCTTGAGTGCCAAGAACTGGGCTTAGAAGGGTACACTAACCATACTACATGTATCTATACTATGTATACCATTGGGAAGCTGGGATCTAACTGACAATTTTGCATGTTAAAGCCATTTGTGGGTTTGAATTGGATCTCGGCCGGAGGGAGACAAAAACATATTATATTGGAACCGAAAAAATTGGTGCCTAACATCCCACTGAGAAAACTTTACAATCCTTCGACATGCCTTCTTGTGCAACAGGTACACAGCAACAATAGACACCAGGTCCTTGGGGCCACAGTGGTTTAAATGCTCAGCTAGTCACTTCATGTGGAACACCTGCTGCACTTGTTCCTTTACTGCTACATGACTCTGTGGTTGCTCCGAATCACAGCTAAAAGAGGTACAAGTTGAACGTGGGTGGACGGTTCCATGATTGATGAGTGGATAAAACATCAAATATCAGAGAAAAGAAGGACTATCGAATATGTTTAATTCACAGAATCAGAAACAAAAACAACGTCTCTCAATGTTGGGAAGCAGTGTCAAAGATATCACTTTAGCATGCAACATTGTGGCAATGTTCACACACAATGTGAAAAAGTCTCAACTCACACTCACGTTGCGGAAACATAATTTTATCAGACATTTCTATGTGACCAACATAAGAGCTCTACACCAATCCATGATTGTATTATGATTAATGGCTGTCCACAAAAGTCACAGATGCCAAATTGTTCCCTACAAGGCTTTATCAGCCACTTACTCAGGTTATTGTAAGATCAAGACTGTTCAGAATTTGTGACTTGAGAACTTTTAACACGTATTTCAAGGGGTCCTGGGGAGGTACCAAAGGTTACGTCAGATGCCCACTTGAAGTAGGACAAATGAAATTAGAATTTTCAAACAGACCTCACAGATGACCTCAGCAACGTCCTTGAATTGTGTCAAAATCAACAGCTCCAGGTAATTAATTGTTATCTTGCTCTCAAATGAGTCACATTGATTGCCAATTAGTTACATTCAGATAAAAACAATGATTTAATTGACTCAGTTCTGTTTTGCTGTTCTGCTTTCAAGAGCAACGGTTGAAAATAATTTATTCAGGGAGAACGGCCCTGGAGTTTCGCTGGACCTATATTTATTTAATTCATGGAAATGTTTGATGCAATCTATTCTTTCAATCATGCGGCATCTTTTAAAACATAATTATTTCGAAATAAAAAACAGTCTTCAGATATCTCCGCTCCAGAAATTATTTTCTTAAGCTTCTTAGCTATAGGTAATAATAATTGTCTCGCTTGTTATCAAATTTCCAGCCAAATTTTGTTGATTTTATTTTCAAAATAAGGACTTTAAACAACCAGAAAAGCAAAGTGCAGCCATGCTTTGATCAGTTTCATCACAAAAAGTTTCCTACATTCTTTAACAAGTTTTTCTCAAATGTCCCTGAACCAGTTAAACAAGGAAATCTTTTCAAAAAAAAAGATAAGCTGGCTTGCAAATATATGTAGTGAAGGGATTGAAAGGGAAGATGGGGCTAAAATAAGAGCACAATGAAATAATATTCATGAAAGGTGCGGAATTGAGAAAATGTCTATTTACTACTATTTATCAATCTATTACTAACTAATGATCTATCTATCTATCTATCTATCTATCTATCTATCTATCTATCTATCTATCTATCTATCTATCTATCTATCTATCTATCTATCTATCTATCTACAGTATATCTATCTATCTATCTACAGTATAATCTACTACTAACTTAATCTATTACTAACTAACTATCTATATGCTATTATTTACTATCTATATATTACTGACCATCCACCTATTACTAATACTGTTCAGTAAAGGTAGCTTGCTGACTGAATCATGTGCTATAATAAATGACATCTTATGTACTATATATAGCTCAAGAGGCCAGCTTAAAAATACAGGCAGCATACAACCTCCACAGACACAGGAGACCTATTCTTAACCCCAATACACAATCCAGCTGTGTAGCCACTGAGCCCAGTTAAGTGACACAATCGCTTATGAGCTGTTTAAACCATTTCTGAGGTTGCAGACTGTTTCTTATTGAGAAAAAAATGTTTCTGTATAAGACTGTATTAAGTATACTGAGTTGACAACACTCATTGGTTACGGCTGTCCAGCTGAATCAATAGATTTGACAATTTTTACAGAGCTAGCTCATGTGAGCACATGACATTGTATGGAGTATAAAACTGAAATAAGCAATCGGTTTAAGTAGTCATCTGAGGCAGAAGGCAATAAAACTACAGTAGATTGACAAACCAGGGGAATAACAGGCCTGTGGAGCAGGGCTTTGGAGTCGGGTGATATGTGAACCGACTCCGACTCCCGACTCCTTTGACTTTCTGAAAAGCGACTCCGACTCCGACTCCTTGGGTCTCCTGAATTACGACTCCGACTCCGACTCCGCTTATCGGCATTTTGCCAGTAATATTACATTATTAACAGAGAAGAAAAAGTCATTCTACAATATAATTTATAGGATTTTGTACATGAATACTTGCTTAGGAAGTTTTATGTAAAATTTAGGGTTGATTTCAAATTTTTGAAAACTGTTTTTGTAGATTATATTAATTATTTTAAGGAGTCAGGAGTCACCACTTTAATTTTCGACTCCGACTCCGACTCCACCCAAAAACCTCCGACTCCACGACTCCGACTCCCGACTCCGACTCCAACTCCAAAGCCCTGCTGTGGAGTGAGTGGACTAGCTTTAATAAGTTCGTAGTTGAACAAATCCAGATGACCCAAGATGACTATGTGTATGTCATTTGCATAGGAGTACTGAAACATTTGTGATATAGCAAGAAACAGCAGCTGTTGTCCTGAATCCGAACAAGAAGAGTAGAAAAGGAAATTTGATTCAAGTTTCAGAGGAATAACGGGAGTGAGTTTTAGCCATGAACAGGACTGTGACCTGAGATGACCTCATCTGCATGTCATCTGCATCTGATTTGCATGTGATCACATGACATGTCTCCCACTTGTCATATACAAATCATAACAACTTACCACACATTTAAATTGCATTAGAACAATTTGGGTAGATAAATTATCAATTTTCGAAATGGTAGGTGCATTTTGACGACATTGCAACAATCTGAAGTATTTGCAATGCTGAGATATTCAAACTGCTCTAACTCATATCACTAAATAGTCGAGGTGAAATCCTGTGTACACCCTAAGGGGTGCGGAGGTTAAAGGCTGGTTTAATGGCTATATATGTGCTATAATAAATCTTGTCAAATAGCCCAAGGAACCAGCTTAAAAAAGAGGCCAATTGAAATAAAAGCGTTCAGGAGAACAACTCTTCCGAATAACCTTAACAGTGTCCTTGCATCGTATAAATAATCACCACCTCAAGCTTATTAATTGTCCTTTTGTTCTCATAATGAGCCACATTGTTTGCTAATCAATTAATTTTTGCGTTTCAAATTAAAGTGACCTTACGATCATGCGCAATTGCGCATGCATACCAATAATACCCTTTAAGACAATACAAGCGTATGCAATTCGAATTTGGAGATTGCAGAAGCAGGGTCATTTTGCAAATAACATACAGATTAGGGTGCATCATTTGCCCCTTACCTATTCAGATGTTGATGTCTATGTGATATGTTTGGAGGCTGGATGATAAAAACATGAAAAAAAAATTTCAGCTCAAAATTTTGATGGGAACAGCCACCTCCAGGCTCATGTTTGTATAAAATCAGATTATCTCAAAAAATCTGAATATCTCAGGAACCACTTGGCCTAGAGACTTGGCATTGGGCTCAAAATGTGCGTAATGTCCATATTTATATCCACTTCAATTGAAACTATCCCTCTATCTCTAACCGTTTTTCCATTATTTGACAAAAATACAATTATCCTCGGAAATTATGTAAAAAATGGGTATTTATTCAAATTTGGGCACTTCCCAGTGTACATTGATCCTATCTGCATTATTTATACCTCAGATCATTCACAGAGGATTCATGTATTCATAGTGTACATTTCTGGTGATGGATCTTTTTCAGTATGACTTCTGCTTCAAACCGAAAATAGACTTATTCAATAAAAAAACAGTTTTTCAGATCTTGCTCTGAAACTATTGGTCCCAGGACCAAAGTTACAATTGTAATGAATATAAACTCATTTATTCCGCACATTTTGAGTCCATTATCAAGTCTCTCGGACCACCGGTTCTTGAGTTATGACAATTTTGCAAAATATTGTAATTCAGCTTCATTGAAATATCATTGAAATAAGTAATGCTCTGGAGGTGGCTGTTCCCATTGGAATTTCAACCTGAAATTTGGTGTGCATGCTCAGGACACCCAACCTCATCACATAGACATCAAAATCAGAAAAGGTTGGGGGCAAATGATGCACCCTAATACAGATATGGTGCAAATGCAATAGTTGACCTTGTACATATCACTTATGTTGATAATGTTGTGGCATGCAAATCATTTTTTCCTTTATAGTATTTGCATATTTTGAAGAAATACATAACTAGTGGGAGCCAATTCCAGAATCTCATGACAGATTCTAATTAACATACATCAAAAGAAGTGATCACAAACTGTTATACTTGTTTGTTACTGTGTGTGCTTTCAGCAGTTAGACGTAAGGTTGAAGAACTTATAGAACCAAAAAAAACCAACAATTACTGCGAATTTTGAGAAAATGTTTTTCATAATCAACTGTCAAATTGGATGGAATCTGTGACAAATATATCAAAACACACATGTCTTGGGAATTTCTTTGATTTGTCATATGCTAGTACATGTACATCATGTCTCTCAATGATTAGTTTGGCCGCCTATGCTTACGATACTTCAATTGTCAGAGACTCAGAGCATTGTTTTGCCATTTCTGCTCTCGAGATTTTCATTGTTCCGGAAGGTGGATGCTGTTTCATTTCTCATAGGCAGGTTTCTTGGCTAAGCCAAATAATCTGTCCTCTAACGTTCTTGCTCAACTTTCATACAGTCGACGAATGACAAGTAGGGCAGAGCAGGCACCATGAGCTGCTTTTCTCATTTCAAGCTCCTGAGCTTAAAACCCCGCATATCCCGCAATATCTGTGCTATAAGAAGCTTCTTTTTTTTTAGTGAACTGCCTTATGTCGCCATGTTTCTTATAAGTATATTATATTTTGTGAGTTCATCATCCCATGTAGAGACTACATTCCGTGGCAAGACCATTTCATTACCATAGACTGACCAGTCTTATTACCAGGGCTCTGTAGTCTGATTCAGGATTCTGAGTTGTGGAGTCAGAGATTTTCCGGCGGAGTCTTAGTTGGAGTAGAAAATTAATCTGGTGACTCCTTCCTTCTAAAAATTATCTTAAAAATTGAAAAACTACAGTACAAAATTATGTGAACTGTATCAAATTTCTAAAGTACAAACAGACGACACTTCCTGAACTTATAATGATGTATAAAGTCCTATGCAAACACCATGGAATTTTTTTTTTGCCAAAATAATGGTGAAAAGAGGAGTTGGGTGTTGGGGTCAAAATTCATGAGACCTAAGGAGTCAGAGTCGTCATTCTGGAAGCCAAAGGAGTCAGGAGTCAGAGTTGGTTCACTTGCTGCCCCATTCCGAAGCCCTGCTTATTAGATACATAGGAGCACTGCAGTTCATCGACCATTCTATTGTGACATAAATATGGAAAAATGCCATTTTAAGCCAAAAGAACTTACCAATCACAATATTTACTAAGGTTTCAGTAGATGACTTAAAAATGCACAAGTATTTTCACCTTTTTTTAAGGTCAAGTTTGTATTATAAATAAGGATATATTTGCATTCATAAAGTTGCTTGTATGTCAGAGGCTTCATTTGATTTAATATTCTATCTGTGTCTTGCAACTTAGTTGATAGTTTGATATACTATTAAAACTATTTTTGATGACCTTTCGGTTTTATTTGATCGTCATTTTGAAATAATCCAGGTGCGTTCATGTACATTAACCTGTAACTTAAGCACAGTAAAGATTGAACACCTGCTGCACTTGTTATTCAACCTTTAATTTGACCCCAACAAGCATCAGTGGTTTTAGAAAATGGCCCACAAAGTTTTCACATAGTAACTGGGAGATCAAATGGATTCCCTCATCATAGTGCAAATAATAATAATTTAGGGCAATTCCACGTGAAATCAACCAAACTTTGAAAAGTGCCCCACCTCACCATCTCAGATTTTCACGAAACTGCCCTCTTCTGAAGAATTATATATGGAATGAATGTACGCAAAATGTCAGTTCTGTAACTGCAAATTTGCGGAAGTACTGACCGATTGAAGTTTGAAAATTCGAACTGAAAATTGAAAATTGTCCCTTCTAGAAATTTCTGTCATTTATTGACTGCTCAAGATAATGCCCTAAGTTGGAAGGTTTAGAGTAGGTCGGGGCAAGAAGCCCGGCTTAGGTGAGAGCCCCCCCCCCCCAGAGTTATATCCAAATTTACATTTTTGGTGCGTTTATCTATTGATAGGATTGAAGCTAGAGGCGTTTTAGGTGATGTCACAAATTTTCAGGGCAAACTGCACCAAACCATAGTAGAAATTAAAGAAACAAAAAATGTGCATGGGATTTGTAACTTTGACTAATTCTTTGAAAGCGGCTGTCATAAATAACTTTCAAAATTTTTCAAAGTATAATGGATACCTGCATTGCTTCACTTTATGACCATCATATAAATATGATTTGGATCATGTTGTTTGCATTTTAGTTCAAAATATAGAGGTCAAATTGAAATATGTGGGTTTGGGGCGAGAGGCCCCTCATGATATGGAGCATGAGGCCCCCTTCAATGGGGGGTCGAAGCTGCTTCAGGAACCATTTAATAATTAAATGTGTACTTTACCTTAAATCTTGATAGAATAGCCAATTAAAATAGAAAAAATTTGGCTCCAAATTGAAACAGGGCAAAAAATTAAAAAAAATAAAAGTATAAACAGAAAAATTCTGAAATTCAAAAAAAGTAGATGGAATGCCTTAAAAATGATAGAAGAACCCTAAGAAATAACTTGCCCCGGCCTTAGCTCCAGTGTTGATAACTCCGACGTGGTTAGCGTCGGAGTTACAGACCGCCAAATTACTTTTACTTGTACTTCGACATTTTTTGGCTTTCACACGAACAAAAAAATTTTCCGCCTACAATTGTGCACTCCACAGCCTCTGACATACCTCTAGCCATGGCCCGACAGCACTTTCAACCTCGAAATCCGTCTAAATGTCTTAATATCTGGCATTTTCCCACTTGAATCGAGAGCTTCACTCGCCAATGTTTTGCCGTTACGCTTCAATTGACATGCGTGACGCTCATCTCTAAGAAGCCGTCTGATTGGCTGCAAAAGTGAAAGTAGGTCACTAGATCTTTTCTTGACCTAATTCACTCGCTGACAACGTGTTGCAAGAGAAGAGTGAGCTGGTGAGCTGTTGCCCTGCAAGTTTTGACCTGGTAAGCATCCTTAAAGCATGTCACCATTCTCAGCTTGGAACAGGCCTAATGTATGAATACTTGTAGTAGCGGGGCAGATTTGTCATGAATAGGGAAGTAATATTGCATTTTTACATAGAAGCATCAATCTTGGCACAAAGTTCAAAAATGTCTTAAAGAAAATATTTAGATAGGGAGCCACGTCAGATTTGACCTGGCTGACCCACGGCAGCCATTTTCCAAAATGGTGGCTAATTTTCTAATTTTCCTGCTTTTTGTGAAGTGCCCATAGTTTGATTATATGACAACAGTACCCATTATTCCTTCTACAGATCTAATAGATATTATCAATTGATTTCTGAATGGAATTGAGGAATTTTAGGGTGGTCAGGGTCCATTTTGTTAGAACTGTTGAAGAAAATGTAGCATTTTCGCGGTTTCCCGTATTTTCGTGGAATCTCAATTGATTTTTAAACAGATGACATATTTGAATTCCTTGTGAGAAGAGCTTTCAAATGAATGGTAGCATCAATAGTTTCCGTGAATTCTTTGTCAAAACTAAACTAAAAGCGAAACTTCCAAAAACCGTTTTATTTTAATTTTTCCATTTTCGGACAAAATGGTCAAAACCCATTAATGCGGGTACTCATTTGAAAGCTCTTCTCGCAAGAAATTCAAATATGTAATTAATTTTGAGATCTATCAAGAATTGGCGTAACCATGCCATACCACGAAATCCAGCATTTGAAGCAATATTTCTACCAAAATGGATTCCAACAAGCCTAAAAGTAGTCCAGGCTATCAAAAAATGTCACAGTGATTTACTGAATACCTAGAGAAGAAACATAAAACACTATTTGCATGCATTCTATGTGTAGGAACTACACAGAAAGCAGCAAAATGGAAAAATTGACCGCCATTTCGAAAATGGCTGCCAGTAGCCACCTTAGCTAAATCTGACGTGGCTCCCTATCCAAATATGTTCATTCAGATGTTTTTTAAGTGTGCACCAATTTTCATGCTTCTATGTATAAATGCACTATTTTTTTACATACCTGCCCCGCTATAGTACATGTATAACATGGTTAGAGCAGCGTGAACTCTCTGATCAGCTGATTGTTTGCAATGTTGAGAATAGAGCCCTACTTGCAAATTGTTGCACTTAGTCCCAGAGGTCAACTAGCCAGGTGACAATTCACCAGGTGACAACTCGCCAGGCCAGGCCCACTAATCAGTTGGCCTGCTATGTTATTATGCACACACGAGGCCAGGCTGCACAGGACCAGGCAATAGGCCCACTTCCCTCTGGTCCCCCAACTAGCCAGTTAAGCTAATTACCTTTAAGTACTTGGTCCTGCTTACAGAATCATTTATAAAAAGCCATAGGCCTAGCCTAAATCTCAGGCTTGGAATCCAAGCTGTCTATCTATGTATTTTCTGTCTTTAACTTTAAGAAAACTTTGGGGCTTTAAATGAAGTGAAGTGAGAAATACAGAACAGTAAAATTAGTACTGAGAAGTCAGTCCAAGAGAAAAAATGAGTATTAATTTATTTCATTTCCAGAATGACTTGAAATAATTTAATTAATTTCTTGGCCCAGATATTGGAATTTGCAGGATATCCAGCAGTGGCGTCGCCAGGGGGAGGGGGGCGGAAATTCACTTGGCCCCCACTGATGGAATGTTTTTTGTTATGTTATATAACTGAATTAACATTTTGAAGATGGTTACATTATGTTTTTACTCTGTTCCTGTGACCGGATACTGGATATCAGTGTGGCGTCACCAGGATTTATTTTCGCGGGGGAGAAGGGGGGGCCAGGCCATTAAACCGGGGGGCCATGTGACTGGTTATCCTGTGGGACATAGGTTTAAGCTCAAAATTAGGGGCTAGAGGGGGAACGGTCCTCCTGTCGAACATGATATCTCTCAGCTCCCAGAAAATATTTTTATAGTCAACTTCAAATTCTGGAAAAGTTCCTTTTTCATATGTTTATTATCCGGTTCCTATTATCCGGTCCCTATACGGTCCCTATACGGTATCCAGTGGCGTAACTAAGGGGTGTTGAGGGGGGCACCTGGGGGGCACGCGATTCTCATCTCAGGAGGGGCACCCGCAATACTAATTGTATATTTTAGCCAAAGTAGGGAAGTTCATATGGGGGGCGCCTGGGGCACAGATCCAATATGGGGGGGCACATGCAGACCCCCCCCCCCCCGTGCCCCCCCCCATAGGGACGCCACTGCCAGTATCCGGCAGTTGGTGTTAGCCGTTGCCGGATTATCCGGTATCCAGTATCCGACTTTTTTCAGTATCCGTGCATCACTATTAATTTCACCAAACAATATTATTAGCGGGGCAGGTATGTAAAAAAATAGTGCATTTATACATAGAAGCATGAAATTTGGTGCACACTTAAAAAACATCTGAATGAACATATTTGGATAGGGAGCCATTAGGTGGCTAATGGCAGCCATTTTCCAAAAAGGCGGTCAATTTTTCCATTTTGCTGCTTTCTGTGTAGTTCCTACACATAGAATGCATGCAAATAGTGTTTTATGTTTCTTCTCTAGGTATTCAGTAAATCACTGTGACATTTTTTGATAGCCTGGACTACTTTTAGGCTTGTTGGAATCCATTTTGGTAGAAATATTGCTTCAAATGCTGGATTTCGCGGTATGGCATGGTTACGCCAATTCTTGATAGATCTCAAAATTAATTACATATTTGAATTTCTTGCGAGAAGAGCTTTCAAATGAGTACCCGCATTAATGGGTTTTGACCATTTTGTCCGAAAATGGAAAAAATTAAAATAAAACGGTTTTTGAAAGTTTCGCTTTTAGTTTAGTTTTGACAAAGAATTCACGGAAACTATTGATGCTACCATTCATTTGAAAGCTCTTCTCACAAGGAATTCAAATATGTCATCTGTTTAAAAATCAATTGAGATTCCACGAAAATACGGGAAACCGCGAAAATGCTACATTTTCTTCAACAGTTCTAACAAAATGGACCCTGACCACCCTAAAATTCCTCAATTCCATTCAGAAATCAATTGATAATATCTATTAGATCTGTAGAAGGAATAATGGGTACTGTTTTCATATAATCAAACTATAGGCACTTCACGAAAAGCAGGAAAATTAGAAAATTAGCCGCCATTTTGGAAAATGGCTGCCGTGGGTCAACCAGGTCAAATCTGACGTGGCTCCCTATCTAAATATTTTCTTTAAGACATTTTTGAACTTTGTGCCAAGATTCATGCTTCTATGTAAAAATGCAATATTACTTCCCTATTCATGACAAATCTGCCCCGCTATATATATATAGTGGATGGTGAGGAGACCAATATTGAGTTTTATTGGCCGAAGCAGTAATATTGGTCGAGGCCGGAGGCCGAGACCAATATTACCTGATGAGGCCAATAAAACTCAATATTGGTCGACTCAACATCTACTATTTGTTATATTCTGCACCAAAATTTTCAGACTTATACATGTTTTTAAATAAAAGAGTTGTCTGTTAATTTGATATTCTCTAACAATCGCCAATAAAAACATGTACAGAAAAAAAAAACTATTTTCATCTGAACTATCTATATAGGCTATCTATCTAGCTATCTAGCTATTATTTAGCTATAATATATATATGTCTATCTACAGATCATTTACTCTTGATTATTTTTTGCCCTATTGAAAAACGTTTTCAAATGAGTGTTTTTAACTACTTTGGTATAGTAGGCCTATTTTAATGATTAAATTATTTTTAAGAATTATCTTTAAACATTTATAAAGACTAACTGTATATTCAGCAAGTTGGTACTCAATCTCACAATGCTTTAATTTATATATTAGGCCTATAAGTGAATTCATTTGAATGCGAGAATGGAAAGTAGAGAAGACAGAATATTGACAATGTATGTTATACATTCTTGATAATTCATTTAATTTACAGATGATGGAAAAATGGATAACTTCAGTGCCAGTGATTTGCGTCGTCTTGGCTCCAATGGACCAGCTGAGTGTATGGCGGGCCAGAGGCCATGTGTGCTGCAACCTTTGAAGACTGTGCAATGGCATGTTGGTATTATCAAGGTGTAAAGTCATTACCTTTATGTGTACAATTGCACCCGTGTTTTCGGGTTGGATTTATGCTTTATCAGCAGTCTTACAGTGTACGCATCGAGAAAAATGTGATATTATTTGCCGATTGTCACATCTTTGCTAACGGACTGTTCAAAATTTGTGACAGGGGGTAGATCGACAAGTCTCTCTAACTTCAAGAGCTGGGGACGTGCTTCGCTCACATGCCACGCCCACTTACGAAAATGCACGAAGCGAAAGAGACTGGTGATTTGGTGTAAGACATGGGGCGGGGATAATTTTTCGGAAATTGTCTAAAATAATTTATCTGTTTGGAATATTATAATTTTTAACTATTTTCTGTAACTTCTAATATTTCCCGGAAAACGCTAATTAATAACAATAATATGCATGTAAATTAAATTTTATGTTTTAGGAATAGACAGGATTGAAGTTTTGTTCTCATCACCTGAAAAGATCTTAAACCAGCAGTAGTTGGCTCGTCTGCAAAGTGCCTGATTCAGGAACGGATGATGGCGATTACCCCTGGCAAAGTCTATTGCGTGTCACGCTAGTAGGTAATGGCATTGAAAATATGGATATTCATGTTGATTTGTTCCTCTCAGACTTCATCGTCAGTAAATCTGATTTTGAAACTTATCTTTTTCTTTTGCGTACAATATATATTTACATGTATATATTTCTGAACTGTATAATTATTTTCAACCAAGTTGGCACTTCGCACATTGCCTAATAATTTTATGAACCCTGTCATCAGGTTTGTGCTAATCTAAAACAACAGTTAAAAACCTTACTTATGCTGGTGTTACTCTCAAGTAAAGAGTTTTCACCATCGGCAATGTTTGTTGTCAGGGGTAGGGGAGACCGGGGCTAGTTGTCACAATTTTTTTTACTTCAAGTTTGACTGTATCTGAGAGGTCTCTAGGTTCAGGTCGTCTGGAAACTTCCAGCCCTGTAACATTTTTGTAAGTCTTGAGAAAGTTTTTATTCAGCTTTCGTCCTGATTTATCAACCATGTGTTTCCCTGTAGGTCATGTTGTAACTCAAAGTCATTTTTGTGAAAATGTGACAACTTGCCCCAAGCCCGGGGCAAGTTGTCACACTCATATGGCCTATCTAACATCTCTGGACAGATTTTCTATAATCCAAGCTTGTAATACATTGGATTCCTTTTGAAAAACAAAAATGCACATCTTGCGAAGACTTTGGATGATTGCCATCATAAATCGGGGCTTATTTCGACCAGATAATTGCTTCTCAAATTGGAGGACAATGAAATGATTGAAAAATTGTTGTTGAAAAAGTCATTTTTAAGAAGTCCACATATCACATGACAGATTATACTTTCTTTCAACCACATTATACAAATAGCTTAGCAAACAAACAGATCTTGAAATTTATTTAATAACGACAGAACTGCTGCCATCCACAGCCAAGTTATAAGCATTGTGACAACTTGCCCCTGTGACAACTAGCCCCGGCTTATCCTCGTCACGATCATGAAGTCAATCCGATATCTCAGTAATCAAAAGAGAATATATTCTGTTTCCACTTAGAAAACACAGACAGATTGTTCACGGAGACTATGGATTAATGCCATCATGAATCAATGCCTTAATCTCCCATAAAATTGTCTCAAATTGAAAGACAATGAAAAAATTGAAAATGGCGAAAAAATTGAGTTTGAACTGTCATTTTCAGACATCTTCACATAGCACATGACAGGCTACACATTTTTGTGATATCATCACAAAAATATTCCCCATGTAAAAAAATATCAAAATTGATTTAATTGCCATGCAGCTGCTCCTAACCATAGCTGAGTAATAAGCATTGTGACAACTTGCCCCTGTGACAACTAGCCCCGGTCTCCCCTATTCACTAGGGATGCAACGATACCGCTTTTTCATTTCCGATCCGATACAGATCATGGTATTTTGTTGCCGATACAACCAATTTCCGATACCATTCCGATACAGATACCATTGGTTAAATGGAGAGTAGTGCTTCTGATCCGATACTGCGTTTTAGTGCTGGATTGGCACCCATACCGATCCAGAGGATCGGATCGGTACATCCCTATTATTCACCGTAGTTACTTTTGTGTATTGATGTCTGAATGATGGGCTTCCCACTTGTGTATTGGGCAGTATACCTAAACAGTATGTAAGTAGATATTTGTCCGACAAAGGCTGACTCAAAACGAAGTGATTGAAATTAGTTTCTTATAATATTCAGACCACCAAAAGACACATCTTGGGTATATAACACAATGCCATATATAGAGACGCGCCAGCATTTTTCGGTCTATGTAGATATATATATGTTAAATTTGGCATGGTAATGGGCCTTACAACCTAGTCGTACCTTTTGGGGTCAAATTCACATGGTACCAGCCTACCAGGAGTTTTCCAGTAAATATGGAAGTGAAACAAAAATTGTTTTATTTAATTTCCGGAGTGAAACCAGTGGCTGATCAAGGCATGATAGTACAGGGGGGGCCAGACATGTTTCGGCATTTGCAGGCCCTTGTTATCGTATTTTTTCTTTGAAATGCTAATATTTGTCTTGGTGGTCGAAGAGGGCCCCCACCCTGTACCCGCCACTGGAAACTCATAAGTGGCTATAGTTATAGGGCTGCACGATAATAGGCTGAGATGCGATATGTGATAACTATGTCTCATATCGCGATGTCAATAAATTGTGCGATAAATTCACAAGCAAGAGATTAACCCGTAAACTCCCAAATTGTAGTAAAATGTTTGAATTTCATGAGAAGAAATTCCCATTTTTAGGCAAAAATACAGCTGGCCATTAACGTGAAAAATTCAAGATAATCCAAAAACTGAAATGTTTGATTTTTCAACATTACATTATTGGTTATTGTCGATTTTTATAGTACTTTACAGATTGTGTTAAAAATGCAAGAAAATATCAGAACTTTAAATTTTTTGCCTCTGGAGTAAGAAAAGTTCCATTCATTTCTCTTTTCTGAAACCAGTGGTGGTCATTAGCTCGTTTATCGTTAATTTTGTCGTTAATTTTTTCAAATCAGTTAAGTTAATAAAGTCTGTTAATTTTACGAGTTCCTCTGCCTGGAAATGTAACCTGTGCCTCTTTTTGAGACAGATGAGCCTCACTTTGGTAAATATTTTTGCAGACGTTGTCTGATGTTTTTATCGAATTTAAAAAAAAAACTTAACTTTTTTTTATAACTTTAACTTCAGTTAACTTGGCCACATTATTTACTGGTTAACTTTAACTAGGGTTATGAATTGATTAACTTATTGACAACCAGACCACTGACGAAGCTTTGAGATAACAGCAAAAATTATTAACTGTTTTGCATCTATTGTCCAGAAGTTAAATTCATTGTACTATCATGGATACGGAGATTGGAAATCTGTATTCGATTACGTGAAAAATTAAAGTTATTTTAGTAGTTCTCACAATATGATCAGATTCAGACCTTAGATTCTATTTAGTCATTACTTTATATTAATAAATTAATAATTTTTATCTCCCTTGTCAAATTTCCGGGTAAAACATTTGAAATTGTAAAAAGATTCAAAAACGGGCAGTATGCTGAAACTATGGTACTTGCATTGGTTAATAATTTTATAAAAATGTGATATATTACATCGGAGTTGTGCCTTTCAAGGTGTATTTCGTGTGATAGTGATAATTATTGTGTAGGCCTAATGATTAAAATATGAAAAAAATAATTATTTTTTTCTGGATGATAAATAAAAAATGGTTATATTATATCCACCTAATTGGGTTATAGCATTGTGTGATATACCCAAGATGTGTCTTTTGGTGGTCTGAATATTCTAAGAAACTAAACTATTGTTGATTTGTGAAAAATAACAAGAATCCAAGGATTCAAAGATCTTTGCCTTGCATTGGGAAGAGGAACAAACCTCAGGCATTTATACCTTATCCTATACATGAGTTTTTTTACCCTGAACATGTGAATAGTTGAAAACATAGGCTGCGCAGCAGCATACCCTCGGCTATTCAGCAGGCTATTCTGAAGCCGGTGAAATCAATTGACATATCGGCGATAGATTATGACCCCCAAGTACAGTTTTACCAAACCAGTCATATTTAGATGCCCAGTCTCCCTTTGTATGGCCCAAGTCTCCAACTTGATGGGGAGAGCTGGGCCAAAATTTTTACCTATTTTCATATGGTTTTAGCTCATAGGTTCATGAACATATATATCAATGCCCCCCTACAGATATATTCTTAACTATTTCTAGATGCAATCAATGTATCAAGAATGTTTGTATAATCATAATGGTCTCTCAAGCTTCCTTACTCTTTCTGGCTGACGTTTTATTGTATTTAATTTTGACAAATTCCCAGCCCTAGCATTCAACAGATTCAAGGTACTGAAAAGAGATGTTGCAATGAAATATAAGGGTCACCTCATTGCTATGTCCTCCTCCTGTCCTAATTAGCCTACCAAGCGCATAAATACAGGAGGTAAAGTCCCAATCATCCATCCATCCGTGATTCTCTGGATGTATTAGATTACATAATTATAGATGATCAATCAATCAATCAATATCTAACTATCTATCTATCTATATATAAAATATCTATCTATGTATCTATGTATCTATGTATCTATGCATGACTTGATTAGAAATGAAATGGTCAGGAAGTTGATATTTTCACATTTTTGTGAATTTTAAACTTCTTCTGTCGGCCTAAAAATTGCATAAACTACATACAAAAAATTATACTTAGGGCACATTGTATGGCACTTTGAGTAACCAAGATCCAAAATTGACTGAAATGTGACAAATCAAAGGTCTATAGTTTTGGCCTATTTTTAGCAATTTCTCTCTTTTTATGTTCAAATATATGATGATGTAACAGATATATGCATGAAAACCATGTATTTCATTCATGTTTATTCATTTTGTTCATATTCAAGAGCATGGCATGTCTTTATTAGAAACGAAATGGCCAGAAAGTGGATATTTTCACATTTTTGTGAATATTAAACTTGTTTTGTCGGCCTAAATTATTGCGTCAACTACATAATGGCCATAAAAGTTCCTTCTTGATAGGTTTAACTATAATACCTTTTGGTTTTTAAAAATATAGTTATTACTGTTTTGGCGTGAGAGACCAAAATTCCAGAAAAATGTAAAAAATTACACATTTTTCCAGTATTTTGGTTTTTATGCAAAATTCGTTAGATGGACCCTCTAAACGATTCAAGCAGTTAAGAGACCTATATTTTAGACAACTAAATTCTAAATTTCAAATGTCTAACTCCAAAATTGAGGGAATTGCAGAGGGTTGAAAAAAAACCATTTTTTTACATTTTTGGTTCATTCTTTGAAAACTATTTTAGTTAGAGCATTCAGACCCCCAAAAGGCACAACTAGGGTATTTAATACATGTTATGGTAGATTTTCATGCCCATAGGTATAACCGTTTCCGAGTTCTGGCCCGGAAACGAAAAAAATTAATTTTTCAGAATTTTCAATATTTTACAAAAACTGTGGTCATTACATAAATATGAACTCCAGAAGGCACATTAACACTATAAGACCCATTCATGTGTCAAATTTCAAATATATAGGTGTAATAGTTTTGGCACAGAGGCCAATACACATTGTGTGACGCCGCCCGCCCGCCCGGCCGCCCGCCGGACGGACAAAAATTTGCCATACTAACTACAATACCCGACGGCAATATACATTGCCGAGGGTAAAAAGGTCATCCAAGGTCAAAATAATTTCAGAGGTCAATGCATTCATGGGTGAGCTTTTTAAGAGGTTATCCTGTGTATGACCTTGAAAAGTAAGTCAAGATCATTGAAGGTTGACTCGTTCAAGAGGAGGATGTTGTTAGTGAGGGCTACCATTATGATATTCCAAACTTCAGGCCTTTCAGTGTATAACCCTGTGACCTTGAAAAGTTGGTCAAGGTCATTGAAGGTCGTAGTCGTCCAAGAAGACACTGTGGTCAATGATCTCTATCAGTGTGATATTCCAAACTTCAGGCATTCAAAAGATCACTTATGTACAAGGTGTCAGTGTTTTTGCCCTGTGACTAGGACTGCATGATCAATCGCTGATTTATCATTATCGCAATGTCAAATAGGACAATAATGTTATCGAATAAAGGGGAGGCCCCCCTGGGACTTTTGGCTCAAATGTCTTGCACAATATTAGGTCAATCGCATTCAGATTTCATGTAATCATAGTCCAACTAATCTTAAACAACATCCGGACGTTGTGAATATATTGATATTGGACATGGTCACTGGCGATAGTTTGAGCGTTTTTCTGACACAAAGTCGCAATGGGGGCCTCGTATGCCCCCACCCTTGTGCATGTCATATGAGTTGTAGAAAAATACTGCAATGTGCTGCAACTTATTACAGATCAGATTATGGTTAATACAGTCATTTTAGTTAGTTTTGTATGTTTGAAGAGCTGATATTTGTCTGTCAGTGCATTTCAAAACAATTAAAATAATATATATTTGCATTTCGAGCAAAATTCTGATAAATTTACCTAAAGAGGGACTTTTTAGTGATCTTAAACCTACAACAATGGATTCAGCATCATCAAAAACTCCTACTATGATGATTTTGTAAATGTAGCTAGTATGATAGAAGTGCAGGACCTTTATTCTCGAAAACTAACTGGTCCGAAATGAACCCCTGAAGGAATGGATATTGTAGGGCAAGGGCCAAAAGGCCATTTTCAGTGCTCCTTTTCTCATCTGTTGCAATTTTTAGGGCACAAAATGGTTTGTAATGAAATCAGAAGACAATCCCAATATTGTATAGAACAGTTCGGTCTCAAAAAAACTTGAGAAATACTGAATATTCCAAAAATGTATCAAAATAGACAAAATTGCGAAAATTTAATGAAATCTTATATCATTTTTTTATCAATAAGATTAAATTTTTTCCCAATTACACTGCCACTATCCTCCATTTTGACTTAGTTGAATATACTACTTTTGAAGTAAATTTTTAAACCATTGTATATATTTGAGGCTTGAAAAAGGGAGGGGACCTCAAAGGGGGCTTTGCATACTCAAAATTTTGTTTCATCTCGGTGGTCCACCAGCAGCGACCGGGATCCGAGTCTTCGGTGGGTCTCCTGGCCATAGATAATTATATAAATTTGATATTACTTAATTATAATTAATTTACTGTCATGTTATCTGCCGAATAAATACAGTCTGAGTCTATCTATCTATCTATCTATCTATCTATCTATCTATCTATCTATCTATCTATCTATCTATCTAATCTTATCTATAGATCTGATCTTATCTATCTATTCTATCTATCTGCCCATTTGCCTAGTCCTTTAAAAAGATAAATTGGCCTTCTGCATGGAAAGTTGAAGATAATACTCTATAACAATACTAAGTATTATCAGTGCTTTCCTTATGCTGTTCTCACAACTACACATCTACTCCAGTAGGAAAAGCACGAGGAAGGCACGCATGGCACTGCTGTGGGTCCAAGCTTGCTATACAGGTTGTTTTGGGTCTTTTTAATAAACGCTAATGCCCCAGTCTCACGGCGGCTCCCGGAGAACTATTTAGATCGGCGTCGAAGTATTTCCTGGTAATTTGGATGAATTTGGGTGATCCGCCGTCGACTTTTAACATCCCCCCAGGGGAAGTTTTTGTTCCCCTCAGCGGTTCCTAGAAATGGGAAAACTGCGCCGTGGATGTCAAAAAAGATTCAACAGGTACAAACTTTTTTTTCATGACGGCGGAGCAGAGCCCAAAATTTTCTTAATTTTTGGATGTCCGGCGTGGTTTTTTTCAGTGAGAACGCCTCAAAAACATCTCCGCCGGGATATTAGGACATCCCCTGCCCCTGAGGGGACCTCTCCTGCCCCCGCGGGGACCTTTCCTGCCCCTGGGAGGACATTTGAAGCCTCGCCGGCAGTTTTTGACATCCCGCCGCGGTGAAATAGGTTCACTGAGGGGCAGTTATAGGTTCCCTGAGGGGTACTTTTTATATCTCGGGGCGATATAAAAGTATCCCTCAGGAGGAGGAAATTCCTTTCCCCCGGCGAACTTTTGGGGACGGCGTACAACTTTTCTTCCCCGCAGTGAACAAAAAGAACCCCGCCGTGATATGCTTTTAATTAATTATGTAATGGTTTTATAAACATTGTATGTCGCCGTGATGGTCATTTTTTTCCTAGAATTCAACTCAAGCTGCCCCTCAGTGGTAAAAAGTTCTCCGTAACGTGCCGTGAGACTGGGGCATAAGCCTTTTCACTCTGTTGCATTTGTACAGGCCATTCAAGGACCATTTTCCATAGTCGCATTTTTGCATTGGAATAGCATTGTGTGTGACAAACTCTGACATGACTTCGCAAGAAAACAAAATTTTTACAAGTTTATTGGCACCAATTGAAATGGATTGTGTGGCCTTTTGCATCATTTTCTTCAAGCTTTCACATGAAATCATTTGCTTTGCTCTATGGGGTGTCTGACACCTCAGTCCATTGGTCATACTCCAATGTGATAAACTAGGCCACAGATTTGCAAACAAAGGTCAGAATTGAGTGATTTTATGGAACTCAGTCCTTTGATAGCGGGGCAGGTATGTAAAAAAATAGTGCATTTATACATAGAAGCATAAAACTTGGCGCACACTTAAAAAACATCCATACAAACATATTTGGATAGGGAGCCACTTCAGATTTAGCTTAGGTGGCTAATGGCAGCCATTTTCAAAAATGGCGGTCAATTCTTCCATTTTGCTGCTTTCTGTGTATTTCCTACAAATAGAATACACGTAAATATTGGTTTTTATTGCTTCTCTAAGTATTCAGTACATTACTATAACATTTTTTGGTAGGCTTGGTCTATTTTCTGGTTTGTTGGAAACATTTTTGTTAGAAATATTGATTCAAACAATGGATTTCGCGGTTACGAATGGTTGCACCAATTCTCTATAAATCTCAAAAAAAATTACATATTTGAATTCCTTGTAAGGAGAGCTTTCAAATGAGTACCCGCATCAATGGGTTTCGTAAATTTGGTGCGAAAATGGAAATATTTTAAATAAAAAGATTTTTGAAGATTTTGTTGTTTCCTTAATTTTGACCAAAAATTCATGGAAACTATAGATGCGACCATTCATTTTAAAGCACTCCTTACAAGGAATTCAAATATGTAACTAGTTTTAATATCAATGGAGATTTCACGAAAATATGGGAAACGGCGAAGATGCTGCATTTTCTTCAACAGTTCTAACAAAATAAACCCTGACCACCCTAAATTTCCTTTGTTCAATCCAGAAATCAATTGATTATGTTCTTTAGATCTGTAGAAGGAATAATCAGCACTGTTTCGATACTTTAATAATATAGGCACTTCACAGAAAGCAGAAAAATGAAAAAATTAGCCACCATTTTGGAAAATGGCTGCCATGGGTCAACCAGGTCAAATCTGAAGTGGCTCCCTATCTAAATATTTTCTTTAAGACGTTTTTGAAATGTGTGCCAAGTTTCATGCTTCTATGTATAAATGCACTATTACCCCCCTGTTCATGACAAATCTGCCCCGCTATGACACCTGATTATACATACGCATAAACTAAACAGCCCATATCAATCATATACAGAAAAATAAAGCCCTGACAATAGTTTTGCGTTTTTTATTTGGTTCAGTTTACATCTATGTAAAATAAAAAATTGTTGTCACAGTTTACCTCAACTAAGTTATTTCTATTATTTTGAAGATTACAGATCCAGTACGACAACAACAGTTTCAACTGACTGCAAGAATATAATAATTAAGCAATGATTGATCTTCACATGCGCTCTGAATTTCTTTGATCATCTGATCATCAGATCTGATGGCAAGGGTTTTTTGCCATGCAGCCTATGTTTTAAATTTCAAAATTGATTAATTAGTTCCATTTGCTTTTTCAGAGTAATGCCTGTCAACACTGTCGTCCGATGAGAGCGATGGATCTTATGATAGCTAAAGGTACATGTCCTTCATCATTGACCCCAGGGAAAAACAAAAAAATTGCCTATTTCTGGTGTAACAGGCAAGTAATGTAAACACTGATAAAGAACCCCTTATATATTTTACGCCCACACTCCTGGGAAAAAATTTGACCTCAGTAAAATTTCAATTGGGTCATTCCACGTAAAATCAACCAATGGTTCCAGCATGACCACCTCCGATTTCTTTAAAACTCTCTGCGTTTCAAAAACATAATTAGGAAAGAGCAAATCCAAAATTACAGGGCGATAGCTCAATTATTTTTAGAGTTATGATAAAAATAAGTTTGAAAAATTGGAAAAAATACTAAAAAACGTCCATTTGTAACGTTGTCATTACACTTCAAATTTGGACCCGAACTGTTTGATTTTTTCATACAATGCCAGTGACACCCTAAACTAATAAATAGAAGCAGTAAAGTGGTTTTGCACAAGAATGCAGGTCAAACAGAAATTTTCAAAGTTGACTGATTTATCACACTAAAATCCAATATTCATGAATTTTTATGCCTACCTTAAACACATCCCAAAATCTTCATATTTCACATGGTAGTTCTTTGCCATAGAGTGCATGAGTAAAATAAGTATCATTGTCCAAAAACCACTGGTTATTAATATATTGTAGTCTGAAATTTAGAATTTCACAAAATAACCCGTTTCAAGCCACAAAATGGCCATGTGGCGTAGGTAATATGGAAAAAACAAATACCCAGCATTAAAGAACTTGGGAAGAGCTATAAAATGATGTATAGGAATGTGTGTGTATTTGAGTTCTTCATACTGAATATCCACATTCAAATTGAATAGTTTTCAATATGACCAAAATTTAAAAAAATATACGGCTAAAAAAGATAAGATAAAACTTTATTTCACATCGGTGATGACAATAAAAACAAGAAACATAAGCTACTAAGCTTTTAACCGACAAGTAAAATAACACAATGAGTATTTTATCACGTATTACATATTGTACTTGTTATATCAATCATTCTCAATGAGTTCTACTTGTTCTGGATGACAATTTTTGGAAATAAATTAAGTAAATTGTCAACAAATCAATGTTCTCATAAGGTTTCATTGGGCCTAAATTATAAAAGATAAATTCATTGTTTAGCAGAGATCATATATTGATGAAAGGCGTGTGACAATCGTATTCATCTCATGTAAATGAGACTTTATCCATTGGCTGTTGCAATTATATATTTAGCAGCAAGAAATACCACATGATACTTTACTACAGGGAAAGTTTGTTACATTTAATAACTCATTTTTAAATCATATTTCGAATAGATTACACTTCTTCCCAGAATTTTTCAGGTAGCTTAAAAATAGTTCGCTCGAAGTGCTATCATGCACAGTTGCACACCAAAACATCTTGATAGGAAAACCAAAACCTGGCATTTATGTTGTTAAGATGGTGAATTGTAACTTGGTAATTTGATAGACATCTCATGGCATTGTGTGGATGTTTTCTGAAGTCAAAAGGTCCAGACATCAATGTTGGGTGCCTGTTGACCGTATATATATAGCAACTGTTGAAATCAGTGACTGATCATGAGCTGCCGGCAAAAAATACATTTTAAAAAAATTAAAAACTGTTTCATATGTAATATGTATGATAGCTTCCCCAATGCTGCCCTAAATATCCTATATTAAGTTGATATAGTGTTTCAAATTTGGCACCTATTATAATTCTTTTTATCATCGTGTGATGATTGAAGTACTGAGAAAAAGTTGCGAAAACTTTTCGCTTCATCCCAGTGGATAACTAGTTAAAAATGCAGATAGTGTTATTTCACACAGCAAATTCTTACTCTTAAATTCAGTACATGGCAGGAAGTGATATTTGTCTTATTGCATGACTACTGCAATCTATTTACACTATTTTTTCTCAATTTGCAAATAAATAAAAAATTATCAAAGTTGAAAAAACACTAAACTTAGGTGCTCATCTTCAGAATGAAGGACTCAAATACACACGTATTTCTATATATCATTTTAAAGGTCATTCCAAGTTCTTTTATGCCATGTAGTTGTCTTTTCTGTATCACCTACGCCACATGGCCGTTTTCTTGCTTGAAAATGTGTTGTTTTGTGAAATTCATAAATTAAGCAGACCGTATTTCAATAACTGTTGGTTTTGGAACATTAATACTTATTGTACGTATGCTCTATGTAGCAAAGTAATACCATAAAAAGTATGAAAGTTTTGGGACGTATTTAAGGTTACCAAAAAAAATCATGAAAATTGGATTTTAGTGTGATAAATCAGTCAACTTTCAAAATTTCTGTGGGACAAGCAATTTCATGGAAAGCCATTTCTCTGCTTCTGTTTATAACTTTTGGGTATCTTATGCATTGCAAAAAAATATCAAAAGGTTTAGGGCAATATTGAAAGTTTGATAGCCAATTTAAAAATTGACAATTTTTGACGTTTTTTTCATATTTTCACAATTCATTTGATCATAACTCCTAAAATATTTGAGCTATCGTCCTGCAATTTTGGATTTGCTCTTTCCTGATAAGGTTCTTGAAACGTAGAAAGTTTGAATGGAATCTAAGATGGTCATGCTGGAGATTTTCGGAAATTTGGTTGATTTGGTGTGGAATGACCCAATTGGCTTTGTTTCTCATTAGAAATATGCAATGACAAAGCTTAATTTCCTGTCAGTCGATGAATAACACTATATCAGCATTGGATTGTCTTTCCTTTGACTTTTAAGTAGAATAAACTACAAGAATACATATTTTGACTACTGTTCTTGATGACTTCATGAACCGCAAAATTGCTGTATTTTCCCATTCACATTTCACCGATTCCAAAGGTTCTTTTTCTTTATGACCTCTAAGATTAACATCAAAAGTCAATACAAAAGGAAAAAGCAATTCCACACAAAATATATGTTACTATTGATTAATTGAGAGGTAATGAAGTTTTGTTGTTAACTTGTTATGCACTGAATCAATTTGAAATTTGACTAAGGTCTATTTTTTTTTACTCAGGAGTGTACATAAATGTTCACACAAAGAAACAGATTCATGGCACATTAATTTTATGTACATTTTACGTATGTTGACACCTTAAATATTCCTATGGATCCGTCTTTGGCTTATTGGAATATGTTATTTAATATTATTAATTTTTCTCTATGAGATTTCAGAGATGTAATGACTTGCATTTTTGGGAAAAATTAAGCTCGTGGCCTCACTTTTTCGATGCGAGATTGAATGGTTTTGGCCGTTAACAAGACAGTTTAAAAAATTTGTGACAATGTGAACTGCATAATTTCTTTTTGCAAGACAATTTGTTAGATTTATTACTCAAATGATCGCTTTTAAATTCCAGGTTTCCCTTGAGTGTAGGATACATGTATTGCAAACTGCCGGAAAGATCCTCCACAAAAGGAGTCATTCCATGATCCCAGGTACTAAATTTCTGCTGAGTCAAAGTTTATCATTACATACAGTTCAAATGGATGCATACGACTAATTCAAAGTTATGTTTTCCATAAAACCCATACCCATAGACGTAGAAACCTTGGGGGCAGAGATCCCCAATGACCCAATCATATAAAACTGCCCACAAAATTGGTCACTTCTTGTAGGCCAATGCCCCATTTGAAGGGTAACCATAAAAACATATATTCTTTTATTCATTCTGAATATTGCTCATGTCATGAATTTCCTTATGTGCAACTTGACTTCATGGAAAAAAACTTTTTGAATAAGTTGTCACTGATAATTACTACTAAGCCATGGAGTAATTACCAGCTCATCATTTGAAAGGTATTTTACATGGATTCCTCTGGAAAATCGCAAAGTGTACGCTTTAATCTGACCTCAAATGTATGTACGAGGGGAGGGGTATTCAGAAAGTGAACTTTTTTTAAGGGACCATTCAGATTATGATAGGGGTTGAGTTTTATAGGAAATTGATATCTCCCATAAGGTTTCATGTGTATAATTACTGTAGTAAAATGCAGATTTTTAGTAACCGTAAACTTGTTATTATATGCACAGTTTGAATGATTATATGTACAGCAGTGTCGCAGTTGAGGCCAAGACATCCGAGGCATGAGCCTCCGAGATATTAACCCTGAAAGACTGTGACCAAGGCATCAGCTATCAAGTCCGAGACCGGCAGAACTAAAATTATGGTTGATTGCCAAAATATTTTAGCTTGGTATATTATCGACATTTAGCCATGGATCATCAGGCTACAGTAGCCTGCTTCAGTTGCGAGCGCCAGCGAGCAGGTTACAACATTTCACTGGAGGTGCTGCCTGTCAGGTCCTCGCTCACATGAATTTTTGAAGCAGTTCAGTTCTGCTGGGTTCTGCAGGGCGTGGACCTGATGGGCAGCAGTGCCAACCTCAGAGGCAACAGTCCTACTGCTCTACAAGCCAATTCGATGCCCAATTCGACTTGAATTTTATCAGTCTGCAGCCTCGCTCGCTCGCCTGGTCTAAAACCAGCAGACTGACTTGTCAGTCAGATGGATCATATCATTTAGGCCTACTACAAGACTACAACAGTATAAATAAAGGTTAACTCAATTACTCCAGTAAAAGCACTGAAATGGGGACAATAAGGGGCATTCATTATATTTTTAAAGGATGGGGTGTAGAATGCATCTCCCTGGCAATAAATACATTTTTATGGAAACAGCGACGAGATTAAATTTGTTTTGAGTATCTGTCAAAAAAAAATTATATTAGTGTCATCGACCCAGTATATGATTTTTTCAATAATGTTAAACACTGATGTTAAACACTGATGAATTTCTGATTTTTACTTCCAGTTGTATAGAAAAGCAATCGTAGCATCAATGAGAATGAGTGGTTCCAGAAACGCCAGAAAAACAGTGGAATATTCCTTGAGAAAATTCCCTAGCCTTTGGGATACTCCGTTGAGAAATTTGTCGTGTACGTATGAAAAATTAAACATTCCAACTTTATTATATTTTTTCTTCTCCTTCTTCATGTTATTTCTAACAAATGAAGAACTAAAGAAACTACAGAAACTAATGAAAGAGAAAGTGAGGGATTGCAAACATGCCTAAAAAGTTAAAATCAAAACTTTTTTCGAATAAAATGAACAAGAAAATTATTTTTACAGTATGCTAATGATTTTAATGCATTTTATGCCTGCTTTGACTTATGACTTTCATGATTAACTTCAGAACCTGGAATCCCAACTTATCCTGTGTGACGACCCTGCAGTACTTCTGGCGAAAGACGATATACAACAGACGCTAATGTTCATCAATACAAGAAAATCGGCAGGCTCTGATCATATAAACAACTGACCCACCTCCTTCAACCAATTTTTCAAAAATCTATTAATCAACGCATCGTACCAACTGACTGGCTTGCTTCAACTGTGGTCCCTTTGCCAAAAATTCCCCTACCAGCTGTTATGAATGATCTCCGTCCAGTAGCGTTAACTTCGATCATCATGAAATCATTTGAACTTGTTGTTCTAAGGACTCTAAGGCTCAAATTTGTAATCATAAATTTCAGTTTGCATAAGAAAGTTCAAGTGTTGAAGTTGCAACTCTTACTTTACTTTATAATAATTGTGAACACACAGACAATCTCAAAAATGTGTATGTCATTTTATATGTTGATTGCAGTTCTATTTTCAATACAATTCAGCCTCATTTATTGATCCAAAATATGTTAAACATGGGTGTGAATTCAATTGTTCTTTTATGAATTTAATCATTCCTTGCCAATAGATCACAAATATGATTCAAAGGTTCATTTTAACATAGATATTTTATAACCATCATAGAGAATAATATGAGAGGAACATCAAATGCTCAATTTGTAAAAAGATGAACAAGAGAATGTACTTTCTGAGAAAATAATGAGATGTTAAAATGGACTCATCTGTCCTGACTCTGTTGTATGCTAGTTTTATCCAATCTGTCAATACGTTTTGTATAATCTGTTGGAATGGTAATTTCGCTCAATCTGATTGCAAGTTCATTGAAAGAAAATCTGCCGAATGTATGGGTTGTAAAAATGTAAAATAACTATGAATTTTGCCATGAAACAGCATGTACCAGGGCAACAAAAATACCGTGAAAAGCACATTATCCCCTTGGATATAGGCCTACTATCATACATATATACATTTCAGTATGGAGCAGCATATTAAAGGCTGTGCCGATCAAGGCGATTATGTGTATTTGATTTTATTTGGAATGTTCTTACTTAAAATATTTTTTAAAATAATAAATATTAATGGATTAAATGCAAGCTTTATGAATCTGTAAATATTTTAATGATAGGTCATTTGTCAAATATTAGGCCTACATTTGGGCCTGTAGGTTTGCTGTCAAATTCTTGACATACATTTGATTTTATCGGGAACGACCTAACTAAACAGTACTTGTAAAAATAATAAATATAATTTATGGATTAAATGCAAGTTTTATGATTTGTAATGATGACAATCCAAAGTGAATTCATTTAGAGTTATATTATTAATTTCCAGGTGCTCTCTTTGTTAATTGGGTGGCCCAATGGTTAGGACACTCCATGTTTGCTGATCTTGAACTTTTAAAAATGTTGAATATTGATAAAGTGCTCTTTCGAGGACCTGTTGTAACTGGAAGATTATTACAAGCAATGTTCATGCATGCATTCTGATGCCTCGGTCGACCAAGAAAATTTTGATAAGACTATCTGCTACTGTAATGACAAGGAACACTGTGTCGGTCGCTCTCATCAAAAGGCTAATTGGATACTGATAATATATCTGACCTTAAAATTTGAGAAGGCCTGTGGTTTCAAGAATCATCTCTAAACTATACTTTAGCAGACATAATGTTGACGGGGAAAGAAGGGTTTTTATGTGGAATGAACTTCCAAGCATGTAACAGTTATTGTACTACAAAGCAGTTTATAGCGAACCGTAAAAAATTTCAATTAGCGTTCCTGTGTCAAAAAGTCAGGATCAGCTGAAGAATCCTAAATAAGCGCTAACAAGTACGGAGCCCCTAAAAGGACATGATTCCCTCACGGTCATCACGTTCCGCGGCGAACTTTCACGTTCCCTTACTAAGATAATCACATTCGCTCATGATAGATAGATATGGTAAGTGCAGCCCTCTAAGCCCAGTTCTGGGCGCTCACGAGGGTTGATTGATGAGATGGGAGAGAGAGACGGAGTCCTCAACATGTTATACATTTACCCCACGTGAGGGATTTTTCACTTGCCCATCATAGACACTGATACAAGGGGCCACCAATTTTACGTCTCATCCGGACGACATCCCGCTGGGATTTTGCTCAAGAAAGTCCACTGAAAATTTTGGGTTCCCCACCCGTGGTTCATGAAGATTATTGTGTTCTCTAATGATCGTCGCGTTACCTTGTCATCTTTCATGTTACCTCACGATCATCAAGAGGAACGCAATCATCGTGAGAAAACACGATAATGTTCACAAGGGAACGCAAACGATCGCGATGGAATGCGAAATATTGCGAGGGAATGTGAAAGATTGCGAGGGAATGCAATAATACATGTATAGGTTATTCACCACGGGAGAGGGAATACCGTAATATGGGGTGAATCGGGACAGAATTGGCCGTTTTTCTATGATAGAATGGTCAAAAATCAGCACAGGAATCCAAATATGGTGTCAAATTGTGTCCAAGCAGAAGATCTAAGTTTCCACAGGAGCTTGAAATGATATCTTAAATTGTCAATCCTCAGGGCCCAAAAAATCACTGTCCCAATTCACCCCACAGTTTGGGGTGAATCGGGACACCCTATTATTTCCACAATAAATACTTCTTAGAATCTTTAAGTGATTGTTTCTTATGACTAAACATTAGAAAACATCTTCAGTACGGAAAATATTTATTTTGAGGAAAATCTGAAATCAATTCCATTGATAATATGCAGATTTAAAAAAAATTTATAAAGGACTGAAAACTATCAAAAACTGTCATTATCTGTTAATTTTTTCGGTGATTAATAATTCTGGACTAAATCAGTAATAAATGATGCCAAGATCAATAATATTCACCAAAAAGCCAGGCCAGTACACTTAAATGAAAATTGGTAGAGTACATTTTTGATTACTCCCGAAACTTTGCCATTGACCTGGATCTGAACTCATAACCAAACATGCATAATCCCATATCTAGTCTACTCTCTGATCCCCTGAAACCACTCTAAATTGAAAAAATGTTTACTCTGAGTTTGATGGCTGTGGTATTTATACTTTTTATGATACAAGGAAAGTTTTTACCAATTTGCAAGAATCAATTTCTGCAGGGCCGAGTTAAAAGTGCTGCAGTTCTTCACTGCCTGCAGTCAGTGGGATGAAATTCCACCACAATATACGCTGATTTGTGTACTATAATTGTGCCAAAAATCAAAACTCTGAGACTAGCAAAAGATGTGGTTATTGGAGGAAATAAAGCTCTTTCCCATTCTGTCCCGATTCACCCCAGTGTCCCTATTCACCCCATATTACGGTATGTGATTTATCACTCAAGGGCTTTAGCCCGAGGTATGATAAACACATATTCCTGATCTCATGGTGAATAACCGGCTTATACCATGAGACAAACACTCAGCCAGTCAAACACGAGAGGATAACTGGACAAAAAGAATATGGGAATTATTTCCCTGAAATACTGGCATGTGATTGGTTAACAGAGGTGTCGAATGGTATTAAAGTTTCTTAATTCCATGAGTAAGGCTGTTTGAATGAATAATTAAAATATGTGCTATGCAAAATTTAATCTCCTATATCACTATTGTAGATATATTATCACTATTGTAGAAATATATATATAAACAGTTCAACAAAAATAAGTCCCCCTTTGAATAAACTTGAATATCTCAAAGATTACTTCACTGATTTTTAAGAAATCTATGGCTTTTTTAATGGATATGAACAATTTGACCAAGCGGGGGAGTCACCAGCTGGGGCATACCTCATCATGATACTGGAGAAAATTTGTTTCTCAATCATATTTAGTGGACAATTGAGGACTTCTTTTGTAACATTTTCACAATGTAGGTTCCGGTAAAATTAGAAATAATGGGAGTTGATTTTGAGTAGGCCTACTTTTTGGATTTTTTTTTGGAAAAGTCAAAACTCCAAATTTTTGAAAAGATAAGTATGTGCACTCAGGGTAGGCTGGCTTAGACAAAAATTAAGCAATCGAGCTACAATTACACAGGCATAATGTCGATATGCAGGCCTACAAATACGAGAACTTTAACAGAAATCGGAAGAGAAGTCTTTGAGATATTCAAGTTTTCGTAAAGGGGCACTTATTTTTGTTGAACCGTTTAGTATATATATACCACGATACTACGGTAGGAATTTTATGTCCTAACCTTAGATGTTTTTCACTAACATCTAAATTTCCAAAAGGAGCACTTGCAAAGCCCTCTTCGTTTATTAAATTTGTCCACTGTGTATTTGACAATTGTTTAATTTTTTTTAGCAAATACGGCACGATTTTTATATTTAATTCACTTTACACGGGCTGTTAGTCCTACATACCTTCAGGGCATTACTGGAAATCCTTAAAAATGCCATGATTTGGCCTATAATATTATATGAAGAAGAATGACTTCATGCATTTTTAAAAGGCAGGCCTTTTAGTGGTATCAAGGATCATCAAGCCTTGATCATGATCAAAGAGTTCTAAAAATATTTATGAATTATAATAATTATTTTTTTTTAGAAATGTTTTAGCCTTTAGGTCTTTACCGTATTCAATACTGTGCAATGTGTATCTCAGTGAGTCTGACAGTCTCACTACAGATTAGGTCTTCAGATGACATTGCTGATGCACCAATGGAATGCTAATGCTCCTCTTGTGTACATGATCACATGGATACCAGTGCATGAACAAATGCATTACTCACAAATAAAAGCACAAACCCTAAAACTTGGTGTATTATTCCCATATTTCACTACCCCAATGGTTTCAGTCATTTGACAGCTGTCAACATTGCCAAAATCAAGGATTTGTGTGGGCCCTACCAACCCCATGTTAGAGGCTCTGAATTATGTCACTAACACCAAAATTTTATCAAATCCTTTAAAACACAGGTTGATTAACTTCTTGAGTGTGAATTTAAACCCTAACACCAACCACAAAGTTGTTATTTCATCCCCAAAGCAGCTATGACATAGCTGTTGTTGTCTTTCACTTCACACAGAGCAACACAGCTGGCCAACAGAAACTAGGTCAAGTTTGTTTACTGTTTTTCTCCACCTGAGGGCTCTTTCATTCACTTTCACTTTCTGGCCAATCAACAGCAGCCTCTGTCAGGGCTCTCTGACCTCGATCTGATTCTGACGTCGTGAATCGCCATCAATCAATGTGATGGATCGCGGCAAAATTCAGAGTTTTCATCAACACAATCCACTTGCCCAATGCTTCAAATCAACCTGAAAAAGGTGTCGAGCCATAACTAAAGGTATCTAGTACATGTTCCATGTGTGTTTATTTTGACACAGTGTTACAGGACGATCCAAAGTACCAAATACTTGAGGCATGTCAAAAGTACAAGTAAATCCTCTTTGATGAATCGTGACCCAGCTGTTGCACAACTGGCCAAAACACAGCGGGTCGTATCGGGGCTACCCCGAGCTACTCTATCAGACTAAAACTCAAATTTCAATAATTTTCCACTTGGTCACAAACCTTCCAAAATTAAAAATATTTTACAAATTTGTTCTTTGGGATGAGTAGAAAGGGTAATGTTGATTTCATATCCCTGGTAGATGTTTGCTGTGATCCAGACTAAGCTCAAATTTTTTTTAAATCAGATTTACAAATGTTCGGAGTGAAAAATCACAATGTGGGATAGGTCATAGCAACAAAACATGCATATCACATGAAATTATGCAAAGGGCTATTGATTCATATAAGATACGTCTTGTGTATACGAATTTTTCTTGGTCATATTCAAGCTTTGAATATAGCCATTTAGGCTGTAATTAATTTAGGGTGGGCTGAAAAAAACTTTTTTTGGATTTTCAATATGCCAGTGGTATAGAAAGTTGGCTATGGCCAAAAAATGAAAATTGGTGCAAAAAAAATTTTGTGGAATGCAATTTGTGCCGGGCCACTACGGCTTTTATGAAAATGCATATTTTCAGCCATTTCGCATGCTCTTTTAGACCAATTTTTGGTCTGAGTCAGCTTCCTTTGTTTCAGAAGGCTCAATGGAGTACTTAAATCTTATTTGAAGGCCATTTTGGATATGAAACACCATAAACAGGTTGCTTATATTTAAGATATAGCCATTTCTGGGAAAATGTTGGGAATAAGAACTTTGCTTTTTTTGCTAAAAATTGCCCGAAAAAATTGAAACTATCGTAATTGACTGAACAAAAAATGATTCCAAGTGAATTGTAATTGCCCCAAGTTGTCCCCAATGCCCTAAAAAACATTTCCAGTGTATCATCTGCATCAATTTTTGGTTTTAGTTTCCAGAATAGCGGCAATTCCGTAAAATCAGATTTCCAGATTTTACTCTTTAGCAGCTTGTAAAGGCCTACAATTAAATCTAAGTTATTTCATTGTTGAATAGGAATGAGCCCAGGTATTAGGGGTATCAGACAAGCCATCAACCAAAGCTCCAAATGCAATAGGAGTTGAGCTACAAGGCAAATTGTCATTATATCGGACATACTCACATAATGTACGTCCGACATGATGCCATTTCACCTTGTAGCTCAGCTCCTATTGCACTTGGAGCTTTGGTTGATGGCTTGTCTGATACCCCTAATACCTGGCCTCATCCCTATTCAACAATGAAATAACTGAGGTGCACTTGTAGGGCTACATAAGCTGCTAAAGGGTCAAATCTGTAAATCTGACTTTACGGAATTGCCGCTATTCTGGAAACTAAAACCACAAAATGAAGTAGAAAATACGCTGAAAATTTTTTTAGGGCATTGGGGAGGACTCGGGGTAATTACAATTCACTTGGAATCGTTTTTGGTTTGGTCAATACCGATAGTTTCAACTTTTTCGGGCAATTTTTAGCAAAAAAAGCCAAATTCTTATTCCCAACATTTACCCAGAAATGGCTATATCTTAAATATAAGCAACCTGTTTATGGTGAATCATATCCAAAATGGCCTTCAAAGAAGGATTAAGTACTCCATTGAGCCTTCTGAAACCAAGGAAGCTGACTCAGGCCAAAAAAATGGTCTGTAAGAGCATGCGAAATGGCTGAAAATATGCATTTTCATAAAAGCCGGAGTGGCCCGGCACAAATTGCATGCCACAAAAATTTTTTTGCACCAATTTTCATTTTTTGGCCATAGCCAACTTTCTATACCACTGGCATATTGAAATTCCAAAAAAAGTTTTTTTCAGCCCACCCTAGTAATTATGCAGATGTAAAATAACCAAAAATCATGTTGGACAACTTATATGATGGCAAAAATAGGATATAAGTACAGCCGTGATTTAGGATTTTTACCCCATACCAAGTTAGTATGTTTAAGTATAATTTCTTGTATCATAACACAGCAAAATAATGAAAAAATGGCACATATTTTAAAATCAACTAATGCCATGTGGGACATGTGATATAATGAAAATATTTGGATATATAGCCCTACTTTTTCCCATATAAAAACAGGGACCTTTTTTGGGTCCTTACTGACACTACTGACGTCAGAATGGTCATATTTTTAGTTTGCTACTGACGTCAGGATGGAAAAAATCTATCCTTGCTGACCGCATGTCAGAAGTGGGGCATTTTGAGACTCTTGCTGACAGGACTCCAATTGGCCTTGGATGTCAGCTGAACATAATATTATTATATGTTCTGACATCAGGATGGTGGAAAAAAAACTATCCTTGCTGCCGTCAGCAGTGTCCGTAAGACCAGAATTTTGCTGTCAGTATCCTTGGTCAATGACTGTCTTCTTGACCATAGAAACCATTATGAATATGGTGGAAGCAGAGGTCAGGATGACCTATTTTTATGATCTGGACTGACAGTCAGGAAAAACACAAAATATTGCTATCCTGACGTCAGTACAGCTTTATAAATGAATCCCTCCTGACGTCAGCACTGTCAGTAAGACCTAATTTTTGCTGTCAGTATCCTTGGCAAATGACTGTCTTCCTGACACTAGAAACCATTACAAATATAGTGGCAGTAGAGGTCAGGATGACCCATTTTTATGATCTGGACTGACAGTGAGGAAGAACACAAAATATTGCTATCCTGACATCAGTACAGCTTAATAAATGTACCCATCCTGACGTCAGTAGTGTCAGTAAGACCCTACTTTTGGTCCCTGTTTTTAGCTGCTTTTTCCATACTACGAACTTTAATTTAGAACCAAATATGACAAGTGTATGACATTCTGTTGTTGTCAAATCCAGTAAATTATCAGCGTGACATAGACAATAATGGCCATAAATGGCAAAAGCATGAAACACAAAAGCATGCAGTTTCCAATTAAATTTAGTAGTAGATCAAAGCCCTTGATCAAGGCATAAAATTTGAAAATAATTTTGTTAGCTGTCCATCTTTATCTTAGGTAAAATTGTATTTTTACAATAATTAACTAGGATACCCTCAAAAACCTTTTGAAAATATTTTTAAAAGCAACCCTGTACGAATTTTTAGGTTTTTTTGTGAGGACCAAATATTTTTCCAAATGATTGAATCATATCACCTGTCCTGCAAGAGCTTTTGAAATTTAGTAGACAGTAACAAAAGGAAATACACTGGTAAGATTTGATATCAAATCGAAGACCTTAGTCGAAATATAACTTTCAGCCAATTTTTAAACTCAAATTTATCATCCCACATGATTTTGTTGTCATTTTAAATCCGAACATAGTGTTGGAAAGGTGTAAATGACCAAAATACAAAGTGAAATTTCACATTGAAGAATTCATATACACAAAACGTGGCACACATCAATCAAAAGCCCTTCTCGTATGCTTTCTTATGAAATGCGTCAGCAGTTTGTGTTACCTATCCCACATGGCGATATTTTTCTTCCAAAAAAGTTAAATTTCAATTTTTTCAGAATTGTGCAGGGTATAAATCGCTGCCATCAATAAGTAGAGAAGTAATTTTACTTTTACTAATTCTAATCATCCCAAAGAACAAATGTGCAGAATATTTGACCTTTTGAAAATCACTTGAAGGAGACAGAAATTATTGAAATCTGGAATTCGGTGTGATAAATCATAAGAATGTTAAAAATTCTGGAAGAGTGGCAAATTAATCTGGGTTGAAAATTCTTGGACCACAATTTACAATAGGGTCATGTGTAAGTACATGGGCTCTGTCAGATTGTTATATAAACAAACAAAAGAGATATTAATTTTTTAGAAATGGACAATTCCGATTTTCTGATCACATTTTTAATCTTCAAATGGCCACAACTTCCTCAATTTTTTAGATGCAGCATTGAAATTTCACACAAATTCCTTCCATATTGTGTTCTTAAAATATGGCTAGTTTCATCAAAATCGGAGAAGTGGCCATTGGTTGATTTGAGATGGACTGACCCTTTAATGTTGTGCTGTATGTCTTCTTGTGGTACATCATTAAAAAATGGCCTCCTCAATGCATCCAATACAATGGTTGTAGAAGGGCAGAGCTTGTAGGTGCGAGTTTGTGTAAATGACTGATTTGTGAATGAATATGTTGGTATCTTAATATTTATTGTAGAGTATACTGCACATTCATTTAATTTCGAATCAAACAAAATAATTTTTTTTATTTATACCCATTTGTTGGTGACCACATTATTATGAGAGCCTAAATTTGAGAGGGCTTGGAGAATGGCACGTGTTCTATTCACTTAGAGGTGTCCAGAGTCTTTTAGCTGCACCAATATGCAATGATTTATTGGAAAGCTTAATACAAATGGCTTCCCCATGGGCTAGCACCAAAAAGAGTTCCTGGAGTCAATGTATATTGAAAAGATACCACCTGTTTGTTGTAGGTACCTTGGTGCTAATCATAATGATATAATAAGCTGGTCCATGTTGACCACTGCTCCTGAGACCATCTCCTCAAGATACAGCTGCCAATGCATTACCAAGGCATTGCCAATGCATTACATAAGCATCAGAGTCTGCCGATGCATGCAGGATTCCTGGTGTCACTTTGGCAAATGTCAGTACTCAGTATGCTGTAGCCCTCATGCCAAGATGGACTTTCTATCAGGAATAGGCTGTTCAGGGAATAATATATATTAGGGATGTCTGAAGGTCTTATTATCATGCCTAAATAGTAATAAAGACCCTTTTTTTAAAGAAAACCTTTTTTTCTCTTTACAAGGATATAGCATCCTGATTCTCTGATGAAACAATATAGACTAGAAGTAACTTAAACAAACATAATTATTATACTGAACCTATTTTGTTAAAGCAATGCCACATTTATGCATTTTGAGCCTTCCTAAATTCATACAAGGTACATGTATTAAGCAAAAATGTGTGGCTTCCTGGCACACCTGTGTCGTTAATGCCAAAGAACAGAAATAACTTAAAGGACAGGTAACAGTTTCAAAAGACCTTGATCCTCATATTGTGTTCGGATACAACAGGTGGAGAAAGTGTTTTTGAGAACTGATTGTCCTTGAAAATGTTATATTCACGAAACCAAACTACCATTTCAGCCAGCGGATAACAGTTGCAGGAAAAAAATCAGCAGTTTGGCGGCAAAGTGATTAAGGGCCTGCCTGCTCCACTGAAGGTCTTTGTCTGCTTGGGTTCAAACCGCAGTTATAAAACCTGAAATTTTCAGTAGACCTTCATGTAGCGGGGCAGATTTGTCATGAACAGGGGAGTAATAGTGCATTTATACATAGAAGCATGAAACTTGGCACAAATTTCAAAAACGTCTTAAAGAAAATATTTAGATAGGGAGCCACTTCAGATTTGACCTAGTTGACCCATGGCAGCCATTTTCCAAAATGGCAGCTAATTTTCTCATTTTCCTGCTTTCTGTGAAGTGCCTCTAGTATTAAAGTATCGAAACAGTGCTCATTATTCCTTCTACAGATCTAAAGAACATTATCAATTGATTTCTGGATTGAACTGAGGTATTTTAGGGTAGTCAGGGTCCATTTTGTTAGAACTGTTGAAGAAAATGTATCATTTTCGCGGTTTCCCATAGTTTCATTGAATCTTAATTGATTTTAAAACTGACTACATATATGAATTCCTTGTAAGAAGAGCTTTCAAATGAATTTTTGTCAAAATTTAAGAAACATCAAAATCTTCAAAAATCATTTTATTTTTATTTTTTGCATTTTCGCACCAAGTTTACGAAAGCTCTTCTTACAAGGAATTCAAATATGTAATTTATTTTGAGATTTATAGAGAATTGGTGTAACCATCCGTAACCGCGAAATCCAGTGTTTGAATCAATATTTCTAACAAAAAGGATTCCAACAAGCCTAAAAATAGACCAAGGCTACCAAAAATGTTATAGTAATGTGCTGAATACTTAGAGAAGTAATAAAAAACAATATTTACGTGTATTCTATTTGTAGGAACTACACAGAAAGCAGCAAAATGGAAGAATTGACCGCCATTTTGGAAAATGGCTGCCAGTAGCCACCTAAGCTAAATCTGAAGTGGCTCCCTATCCAAATATGTTTGTATAGATGTTATTTAAGTGTGCACCAAGTTTCATGCTTCTATGTATAAATGCGCTATTTTTTTACATACCTGCCCCGCTAATGAACAAAATCGGAGCTTGATGTTGTTCGAATGGAACGTTAAATTTGGCGTTCCATGGTGCATATGCCACAATATTAGTTTTATGAGCACAACTGTTGTTGGACAATACAAGCAAGGTATGCAAATGATGATCAGTTAAATGACTGTTAAATACCTGTGGGTCTACGTTACTTAGATTCCTCCTCTTGGGTTGTGTATTGTATACAGGTCTGAGGGAGACAAAAACATGTATTATATATTATAACCGAAAAAACTGGTGCCTAACATCCCACTGAGAAAACTTTACAATCCTTCGACATGCCTTCTTGTGCAACAGGTACATAGCAACAATAGACACCTTGCATCACAACCAGGTCCTTGGGGCCACAGTGGTTTAAACGCTCAGCTGGTCACTTCATATGGAACACCTGCTGCACTTGTTCTTTTACTGCTACATGACTCTGTGGTTGCTCCGAATCGCGGCTAAAAGAGGTACAAGTTGAACGTGGGAGGACGGTTCCATGATGGACGAGCGAATAAAACAACAAATATCAGAGAAAAGAAGGACTATCGAGTATGTTTAATTCACTGAAGGTGTTTTTAGGACATAGAATCAGAAACAAAACAATGTCTCTCAATGTTGGGTAGCATTGTCAAATTTAGCATGCAACGTTTACACACATTGTGAAAAAGTCTCAACTCATGTTCACGTTGGGGCAGCATAATTTTATCATACATTTCTATGTGACCAACATATACGAGCTCTACAGCAATAACATGGATTAGCAATGTTTTGTTAACATCGCGTGTCCCTTGGCTGTAACTTATAAATGTCAATACATCACCTGAGGGAGCTGAGGGCTTTTGAAGTCGGAGATTACGGTGTACCTTATGGGGAGACCAGTTAATGAAATAATAATTTCTTGCTCAAATTTTATGAATAAAATAAATTATTTTTGGGCACTCTTGAAATGGATAATTTTTGCTAGGGATATTCTTAATAAGGCTTTGCTTGATTTTGTAATGAATATTTGGGGACTCTGCAAGCTTTAAATAATTAAATACTGTCAAAGTCACAATGCAATAAACAATTTTCTGCCAAGGAAAACTCCAAACCCCCCTGGAAATTAAATGGTCACCCCCTTACTCTGTCCATGTTCTGAGAATAGTGAAATTCTGTATCATCCTGGTGGAATCATTATTATCTTGATACTTCGTTCATGAGAGCACCTGCTACTATTCTTGAAAATACAGTTATTTCTGGCACTGCTTCTTATACAGTATATACAAGTCTTATTGGGTTTGCATTGTACATATATGTCACCTTACACTAAGTGGTTTCCCAAAAGGTCTTGATGGTCTGCCTTGATACTCTGCTCTGCTTCTTTGAACACAAAATATGTTTGTCACATTGTTTTTGCAATTGTGTAAAAATGTCACCAACAGGTGGCAATCCGTGATTGTATTATGATTCATGGTTGTACACAAAAGTCACAGATGCCAAATTGTTCCCTACAAGGCTTTATCAGCCACTTACTCAGGTTATTGTAACGGACTGTTCATAATTTGAGACTTGGGGAATTGGTAGGTTTTTTGTCCAAGGGAGTGCTAACTTTAACATGTACAACTGTCTACATGTGGACTGCTCTTGCATTGCCACAGATCAGAACATATGCTGTCTTGTGTTGCCACCTAGTGACTAGTGTGCTATTCCGCGAGCTTCTGCGAGCGTCCACATACTTTCAACCAGAGGAACACACACAATTTTGTCTGGAAGACACCGGGGCTGTTTCTGAGTGTGCCGATGGCCTTGTCTACTTCCTTAGAGAATGTGATTGCGGAGTCTGACTCTGGTATACATCAATGTTGAATAGAAATTTTGTGAATGTGCAATGAAATTAGAACTATTTCTTGGGACAGCAATGCTGTAGCATATAAAATCAACTTTTGTGCCAGGTGGCAGCAGCATGCAGTTCTCATTTTCACCAGACTGCATGTACAATGTATTTCAAGGGGTGATACCAAGGTTACGACTCAGATGCCTACTGGAGTTTACAGTCCTCGTCATACTTACATGGAATCTCAAGTTCTTTTCTATACTTTTGAACTGTGATGTCAGAGATGACTCTATTCTCGCATTGCAATATATGTAAATTAACTACAAGCTGTGATGTCATTTTAAACTGGGTCAGATTCCCTGGCTTCTAGCCAATGTGAATCCACCAAACTGAGCATCACAGTTTCAACTCAGTGTCAGAGTGAAAATTGAGTCTTGGAAAACCCATGCAAGTTCGACATCACAGCCTCTCAGCCAATGAGTTGCCAGAACAAACAGACATCACATTATCCTTGTGTTTACAAACAAACTGGCCAAGCATTTTGTTTATAGCAAGTTCCATCAAAGTTTAAAGATGTAAATATGACGAGGACTGTAACAAGGGGGAGGACAAATTAAATAAAATCTTCAAACAGACCTCACAGATGACGTCAACAAAGTCCTTGAATTGTGTCAAAATCAACACCTCCAACGGATCCAATTAATTAATTGTTATCTTGTTCTCAAATGAGCCACATTGATTGCCAATTAGTTACTTTCAGATAAAAACAATGATTTAATTGACTCAGTATTGTTTTGCTGTTCCACTTTCAAGGGCAAGGGTTGAACATAATTTATTCAGGGAGGAGGGCCCTGGAGTTTCACTGGACAGATATTTATTTAATCCTTGGAAATGCTTGATGCAATCATTTCTTTCAATCATGCGGCATCTTTTAAAACATTATTATTTCCAAATAAAAAAAATAGCGTCAAGAAATCTCCTCTCCAGAAATTATTTTCTCAAGCTTCTTAGCTGCAGGTAATAATAATTGTATTGCTTGTTATCAAATTTCATCCAGCCAAATTTTCTTGATTTTACTGTCAAAATAAAGTCTTTTACAGTCAGAAAAGCAAAATTAAGCCATGCTTTGATCAGTTTCATCACAAAAAGTTTCATACATTCTTTAAAACAAGTTTTTCTTAAATGTCCCTGAACCAGTTTAAAAAGGAGGCCAATTGAAATAAAATCTTTCAGGAGAACTCTTCCTAATAACCTTAACAGTGTCCTTGCATTGTATCAAAATCAACACCTCAAACTAATTAATTGTCCTTTTGTTCTCATAATGAGCCACATTGTTTGCTAATTAGTTACTTTCAGATGAAATGTTTTTGCGATTCAAATTAAAATGACCTTACGATACTTTAATTGTCAGAGCATTGTCTCGCTATTTCTTTTCCCGAGATTTTCATTTTTCCAGAAAGTGGTTGCTGTTTCATTTTTGATAGAAAAATTGCTTAGCTATAGCCAAATAATCTGTCCTCTAACGTTTTTGCTCAAATTTCATGCTGCTAAATTTTGATGATTCTATTTTCAAAATAACTTTACAGTCACCAAAGGACAAGTACTTACATTCAGCTGCCCGTGGACATCAATTACCTCACAACGGGCCCTATCCATTGCATGGGAATAAACTGCCAATTTGTCATTTGAATATTAACCTGTGCCCTCATTGACACTCAGATGGTGACTTGTTTTGATAGCATTGAGAGCAGACATTATGACATCAAAAATTGCTTATGAGTCAGAGAAAATAACATGGCAAAATAGGCATACAACCTCACAAGGAACATTTGAGTTCAATTCTGTAAGCACTTGACATTCGTCAACTGTAGTAATTGTTTATGGACATAACTCAAAACAGCATTGCTGGCGTTACCTTCCTGAATAAACTTGTGAACTTGTAAACTTGCAGTTTGAAAGGTGAAGCGCAACCATGCCTTTATTATGTTCATCACAAATAGTTTCCTACAATCTTTTACAAGATTTCTTTTTCCTTAGATATCTTTTTTAAATGACCCTGAACCAGTTTAAGAAGGTGGCCAATTGAAACAAAAAATTTGTAGCGGAACAACTCTTCCTAATAACCTCAACAGTGTCCTTGAATTGTGTCAAAATCAACACCTCAAACTAATTAATTGGCATCTTGCTCTCAAATGAGCCACATTGATTGACAATTAGTCATTCAGATGAAAATTCTGTTGATTCCATTTGAAATAAAATGACCTTACAGTGTTTTCATTCTTGCAGCATTGTTTCGCTACTTCTCTTTATGACATTTTAAGTTTGCTCAATGAATTGATTTGATTTTAATGGAAAGAAAAATAATTGTCGATACAATATATTATATTTCAAGGGCATAGATTATTTTAGATTTTTCTTCCTTTTTTTCTAATTGCTGTTCACTGCTGGAGTTTTGGGGTTTTGCTTGGAAACATGTGGATGTAATTATTTGTTGTCCTGAAATTTTTTGTCTAAATCATTCATTTGAAGGCTATAGCGGTAGATCCTCCCCCCTCCCTCCTGGATATGTTATGATCTCTCACAAATGGTCTTGAAAGTTCATGGTATTACAGTCCGTGACTTTGACACAGAAAAAATTAGGACCAGCTCACGGTGAAAAATGCGCTTTGTGACTCATGATAGCTGATGAAGTGTCATCTTCTCTACTTTCAACATGGGAAACATAAAGGCTGTTTGATTAGTCATGATCAAGAGAATGCCATTTCGGTTGTCATAAATGATTTTGGAATGAAAATCAGATGCACAATCCTTTCATTTGGCTGTCACCAACAAGCGGGATAAGTCTGCTCAAATCAAATTAACATTGAAAGTACTGGGTTATTATCATGAAAAATCATCAGCATGATGACATAGTTTGGCAGCCACAGCAGATTTTCTGGCTGAACCCTGCACTGATCAATAAAGTTTTTTTCTCAACGGAATCCATGCTCTTAGACCCTCTAGAAAACATTTTTGGCGGGTACCCACGTGGTACCCTTGGGGAAATTGAGAAATCCAGGATGGCCACCGAGGCTTCCGAAATTGTTCGGAATGGGACAACATCAAAACTATTTGACCTAGAAACAAAAATTTAATGTGATACCTCTTTTTCAGTCAAACCTGGTGTAGGGAATCTATTTCTGGGGTTATTTTGGCAATTGGGGGTGACCCAAAGGTCAAAGAGTGCAATTCATGTCATAAATCGAAAAAAGTTAAATTCACTGAAGATTTATGGGAAATGTTGACAAAGTCTTTGTGACAGTTGATTCCACTTGCTTGAACAATCTCAGAAACATGTACGTTGGATGACAGTGTTATATCCTCAAGCATTGTGGGAAATTCAATATGGCCACCAAGTAACTCAAATTTTCAATGACCTCCATGAAAAAACCCCAGGGGGATGTCGTTTAGATGTGACATTAAATTGGTGGCAGGTCCAGAAGTGCCATGAAAAGGCGATTCAAGAAGCTCGGCAAGGACAAGCTAAATATTTCCTGAAAATGTTTTTACTGGGTTGTACTGTAAATGTGTGTCTTACGCATCATTCCTTCAGGCCACCCAATGATAAGGCTATCTATTATTTATAGCGCATAATGTTTCTCACATCCCGGTGGCATATAGCACAAACTAGCAGGTGTCCATGTCAAATCCCTGTGAAGGCAACACTCCGGCGCAATGTGAACCAGGTTGCACCAACAGCTCTTATATCGAATGAATAGCATATGATTTATGAGGTAGTATACGTGTAAAAGTAACTGTGCGTGAATCGTGAATCAAAGATCAAGACTCAAAAGCATTCCTTTTCTTCCTGAAACAAAGTTACATTGTACATTGTAATCACAGACACATAGTTACATTACCATCATAGAGATCTGATTTTAATAAATCCTAATTTCTTTCACAATCAAAGAGGCCACACAATCATGTAGTCAAATTGTTGATATACATTTTTTTTTCCACACATATTTTGGGATCTTTGCAAATAAGGGCTTTTCCTTTATATAAATGCAATTCTCCGCAGTTTCAATTTTCTACAATATTACAGTAATTATACCTCCTTGCATGTTCATTTGTAATCATTGAATCAAGAATAAATTCATTTGGTCTGTCTCTCTGCCTGGCGGTCTTGCTGTAAGGGCACTGAGACTTCATAACGGACAATATCTTTCCTCCAGCCAAGTGATAATAAGGAGATTCATTATTAACTTGCTGCGATTATGCGCTCATAGGCAGGTGTACAAAGCGAATTGCTGTGCAAATACATCTACGGTGGTCCTTGCGTTATAAGACCACCCCTTTTGAAGTCATGAAGTGGTCTCTCGCGGGGGTGCGATCTCTTGTCGGGGCGCAAAATGTACTAAAGTTACAACTTAGCGTGGGAGGAAGGTGGTCATGTAGGTCAAGTCGGTCTTACAACAGGGAGTCCTACAACACAGGTACCACTGTATATAGATAGACAAGGTGAGATGATGTGAGAGTTGGTGTCCTCAAAAATTTTAGCCCATTCTATAATCATGATTATGTTTACATGAGGCCTTTGAAATATAATATGTAATTTCCCATTTATGCCTAACAGATGTTGGTCAATTTTTATTTAAATCTTTCAACGTTCTCTGTTGTAGGGTGTATATTTGAGTTTAAAATTAATATCTGGGGATTGTTCATGACAAATTTTTGGTCATTTTTCAGACGATGCTTGTGCTTTTAGTGAAGTAGTTAGAAAATTGACTAATATAAGAACTGTCATAATCTGCTATTTATAGATCTACATGTAACTGGGGACTTTATATAAGTCTTGAAAATTCATATTCACAAACTTTTATCAATGTACTATTATCCAAAGTAGCGGGGAGGGAATTCGTTAAAATCTCTAAGAATTGTGCACTTGGTGACAAGTTTTTGCAATTTGGCATGGATGTTTATATGACCAAAGGGGTTTCAAAAACCACCGCACACAAAGTGAGACTGCCCCCTGGTGGCCGGTATGCACAAAATCCAATATGGCCGCCGCAAAACACAAAAACTAGCATATCTCGGTCACTATTTGTGCTATATTGATGTGTAATACATCATTTTCCACTATTTCTTTTATGGAAAATGTGTTCTTGCTGTTATTTTGTAGCTCAAATATGAATATCAATGTCAAAATCAATGTTCGTTGCAGCAGCAAGATGTAAAAAAGACGTCACTTGGTATTTTGTGACATTTATTGTCCCTTTTTGGATTTTCACTTGTGCCTGACTTGAATGAATGTGAATTAACTGTACAATGTCATGACTAATTATTGCCATGGAAAGTTATGGGGATGAATCGGTGCTATAATTGTGTTATTCATGTAAGAATGGATACTCTTCTGTCTGGTGGGCAAGGGGCACAAACGCTATTTGTATGCATGTTTAATGCATATTTAAAAACCTGTTATGTACATCAGAGGCTTAATAATTGCTGATGTGCCCTTATTCAATAAATATGTTGCAATGTGACTGATATGCACCAAGTCATTCATAACTCTCAGCTCTTTTTACTCTGCTTAATGTTTAACAACAGAGATCTTGAAACGTTTTCAGTGTGATCTTTAAAAGGGCGAAACAATGATATCGAATGTGATATTATTACTCATTAGAACTTCTGTTCAATCACATCAATGATAATTGAGAATTGTTAATTCAAATCAATATCAGTGTTCTGTGTGAATCCTATGTATGACTATACAGGCACACAGACTTCGCTAGAAAACTAGAAGTTGAAGAACCATCTCTTCTCCGAATCACTGATATGAAGATGACACAATCAAACTTCAGCAAAATATGTCTCTTGTATCTTATGTTATGAGTATGTGGGTTGATATGGTAAAGTGAGGCAGTATGCACTGCAAACTCTTGTGGAAACATTCCTACATAATAAAGATTTTCACTAGAGTCCTTGCTCTTAAGCTCTCTTAACCAAGCAGTGTTCCTGGTGGTGGCTGTCACATGTTCTGGCTTGTTTTCTCATAATCAGTCAGAAAGCTTTATCCATATTGCAGTGCAGAAGCAATCTCATAGTGAATAATTCAATCAGTTTATAAAGCTAGGCGGGTTATAGTCATAGAGTTAAGCAGCTCATGGTGTGGAAAGAGGAAGAAATAAAGAGATGTTTCAGTACAACATTAGGGAGACAAAAGTCAAGGGTTTTGAAAATGGGCTTTTCTAATAATATTGAGATTGGTATCTCAAGACCACCAACTTGAGCTGTTGGTTTGCTCTGGCTTCAAGTACATGATTGTTTCATATGAAAGTTTGGTGTGTATACTTTGTCCTTTATGTGGTTTCTTGAAGAAGCTACACAAAGATGACAAGGTATGCACAACAACTGAGACTTACTTAGCTCCATATCCCTAGAGCACATGAACATCTTGTCCATGTCTGATTTTGCTTAAGTCAAGTGAGAAGAGCAATATACACTCACTCGCCAACCAATCTCTTACCGGTCTTTGATGTGATATCACTTTCTCATCAACAACCAGTGGTCAACAATCAATCAGCTGGTCTCTTCTAGAATCTTGCAGTGGTCTCTCTCCGTGATATATGTTTGGAGACACAAACAATGCAATTTGGATGCCTCTCCTTCTGTGTGAAACATCCCAAATTCTAAACATCTACCCCTCCGTCTATAAAAGATGTGATTATTGTTTAGCACTGTGAAAGGAAGTTCTCTCTGAGACTCTCATTGCCATTGTCTAAAGCGATGAGCATTGTGTCAAGTTTTAGAGAGAGGATGGAGAGCCAAAGGATCTCTATGGGCAACAGAAAAATAAGACAATGATTCAAAGTCTGAAGTCTTCAAAGCATTTGAAGAGTTTGAACAAGTTGCTGATTAATGATTTCTTCAGGCATGCATGACTCCATCTCAATCAGTGCAAGGTAAATGTAGCTTGGCCTTAATCTGCAGAACACCAAATAGCACAGCCTGAGCAGATGCGTTGTTATTCACTAGGACACCTACAAAAACCAACGTCTCAGGTCCCAGACATTAGCAAGGGATAAGTTCAGAAAGTCAAAGTCTTGCCAGATGTTCCTCAGTTCAGAAGAACTTAATCAGTGTTAATCATGGTTGAAGTTCTTGAAAGATGGCCACAAGACACAAGGAAGGCTTCATGCAGTTTATGGGCAAAGAGCAACACAGATTTGCACCTGTTATCAAAAACATAGGTCAAGTTTGTTCAGTTCTGAGCACCCAGACTTAGTGTCTTACATTTGTATCACCCTATTAGCAGGAAGATGCTGACACTCCTGATATTGCACTTAAATCATATTACTCAGCAAGGCAATTTTCTAAGCCTTCTTCAGCACTTTACTAGTACTTCCAATCATTATCTTCAGTAATTTTGGCCAGTTTGAACAATTGATAAAGTTTAGCCATGACCAAACCTTTAGATAATTAAGTCTGAGACCTCAGTAAGTCATAGTGCTCAGACAATGTTTGGACTTCATGGCGTAGTTGGAGAGGTATTCCTTAAGTCAATCTGTCACTTTTGGCATTAATCCATAAATCAGCATGACTCAAACTTGATTCTCATCACATACAATGAAGAGCTCGTACATGCATGATGGAGAACTTAGTACTTATGAACAGCTAAGGTAGACAGAATCTCCCTGAATGATACAGGAAGGCAGGCTTTTATAAGCTTTCACTTTTTGTAACATTCAAAAGTGGCCACTAGGTTGTGCAGTATTCATCTGACAACAGTCACTCAGCAACATTTCACTCCTGTACCGGATTGTATGAACACTTAACACGGGTTATCCTAAAGTGGTTAACTGCTATAACTTATCTTCTCGCCAGGTTATTGGCAAAAACTTTTGGCATGTTGTAACATGAGTTCAGTTAATTAAAATTAGTTATCTAACTCATGTTCAGCATTGAGACCATGTCAGTAAAATGACTTAAAAACTTCAGGTTAACCCGTGTTAAGCGTTGATACAATCTGGTACTGGTGGTTGGGCTTGACATGCTGTCAGATCAGAATAGTGGGTCCCACACTGGATTGACCTGTCAGATGTGGTACAAGCAAGTTCTCTGTCACTGCATGATGGTTTTACGATAATATGTTGGCTGTCTTGCACCTCCCATTGTTAATGCACTGGAGGTAGTCGGAAGTCAGAAAACCACAAAGAATCTCCTGTTTTGGCACATTATCTTGTTATTGACTTCCATCATAACAAAAAGAAGTAGCTGTGCAGCAATTATGATTTTGTGCTAACCCCTTGATCACTAGTTACCATTTACCTTTACTCCTTCAGCTCTAAGCAACTGAAGGCGTCATGCTAGTGTTGACAGTTTAGACATGAGCCTGCGATGAATGTTCACTTCAGATGTGAAACATTCAGTGAGGTATAATAGTTGCCATGTCAATAAGTTCAATAATGGCTTATTTATTTAGGAGAGTCAATGTCTTTTTTGGGAATTACATCTCAATTAACATTGTTGCACAGTATGCAATGATCTTCTAAATGAGAGTCATAGCAGTGAGTGAGTGAGTTTGTGTATTACGCCTCATCAGCAGAGTCGTAGCAGTTTGCCTCATTGTTGAGTTCTTAAAAAGATAAGACACTAATTAAACAAGACAGGTTATAGTTTGGACTTTGCTTTCAGCTCTGAGGAAATAATCTCCAAACTTGACTGAAATTCAAATACCTCACAAAAAATATGTTTAAGCCTTGAAGGGCAAAAAACACGAAAATCTGTCAACAAATCACCTGGAGCTGTACCACAGACCCATTAAATCACAATTTACAACCAAACCAACCCCAGAAACAGATTTGGCATAATCATAAACATTGAAAATAAGGTATTGCACTTGAATTTAGAACAAATAGTGACCAAGATATGGCTTTTTTTGTTTTTCGCGGCGGCCATATTGGATTTTGTGCATACCGGCCACCAGGGGGGACTCCAACTTTGTGTGCGGTGGTTTTTGAAATCCCCTTAACCATATCAAACACCACGCCAAATTGCAAAAACTTGTCACCAAGTGCACAATTCTGACGGATTCCCTCCCCGCTAAAGGCTTATCCATTTAAAAGCACCTTTTTACTGCTTACCAGCAATCGAGCTAAAAAAATATAAAGTCTTTGTCAATTAATGTTGTGCAATGTGCATGGAACAAGTTATTTGGCCTTGAATAAATTTTAAATAAGAGATTCAAATTATCCTAACTGGTTTCCATGAAAGCCTTGTTAAAGAAGGGGAAGAAAGAATTTCCCTATTTGATGTTACCTTTGATGATGTCCTTGGTTTCTGTTAAAATCAACACCACACATCGAATTAATCACTCTTTGTGATGTCCAACATGGCTTGAAACCTTGATAGTACACTTTACAATTACAAATTGACGATCAATTATTTTAGTTTCATAATCAGAATTCAAATGTCCTTGGCCAAGTTCAGAAGCTGTCTTGATGGGAAGGAAGATACTGTAAAAGAATAAATAACTATTTTACCCTTTTACAATAATTACTGTTTGTCAAGTGTCTGCTTGTCTTTATCGATTGAAATTCAAATCAAGAATTAATGCTTTTTATGAAGAACATTAAAAGATTTTCACCACATCGGCATAAATCAATACCAAAAAAATAAATATTAAATTTTTTACTGAGCATGGCTAAAGGTTCATTGACCACGTTTAAAGTCAAAGGCAAATAAACTGCTTCAGACTCCCCATCTGCAATTTAAAAGTTTAAAAATAATAATGGTTGCCATTGCAGTAACTCAGTCGATGATCACAAAATTATCACCTCACTTTTAAACTATGAAAATATCAAATATTGTGAAATCCCATCAAGAAGTGTCAATGCTTCAAATGGTCAGCAAATTTGGGCAATATTAGGCGAGTTAGAGTTTGTTAGAGTATGTTACATTTGCTTTGAAAAACAGTAATGAATAAGTGAAATGGAGAGACCACTTTTAAAATTTTAGAATAAAAATATCTTTAAAGCGAATTACGTTTACTCATCAGCTTTGTCCATAAAGGAAGTAAGGAGGAGAAGGCTACACTGTGTGGTGATTATAGAGCAACATTTTCAGTTTTACCACAAGCTAGGAAGTTTGATAGAATCTTCTTGATCTACATTTTGTACCATGATTATCACATATATCTGATTCAACTGATTAATTGACATCTGGGTTATCTTGTCATATGAGTCTGGGGAAAGATACTCTGAGACAGAACAAGCATTATCACAAGGAAGCGGATTCGTGTGATTTGGAAGATATTATGTACATGGTAATTCTTGGAAAAGTTAACTGATGTCTGAGGTAGATCTGTACTAAGATTTAATTTTATAGTTCAATGAACTGATCAACCAATTCTTCATCAACTTGTTTCAATCATCCTTCGCCTCATTACCTAGTCCACTTCCTGTCCTAATTAGCCTACCAAGTGCATAAATACAGGACGTAAAGCCCCAATCATCCATCCATGTGTACGTTACCTAACAATTGAATATATGAAACACTTAATTAGTTGTCAGACTGTTTATTTGGGAGTTCTTATAATCATCATGGCATGCGAATGTTTCCTATTTTGTCAAATGAAATGCAGAAGTGATTTCAGCAAATAGTTCCCATACCAAATATTAAAAACAACAACAGGAAATTACATCAAACATATTAGAAATTCAGTGATTTGGGCAGATATCTAGAATTTCTTGACTATTTTTAGATTTTTGGCGTGGGAGAGAATTTGCAAAATCCCATAAGACTGCGTTGTATTTTACGGTCCAATATTTGGCATTGCAGCTAGAAATATTTTGAAGAGCCTTTTTTTTTAGATATCAAGTTAGACTTCTATTTGTCAATGCAAAAATTGCACATGCACAAACTGTCATTTAATCTCCACCAATTGCTGTGCATTTAAGGCACGACATTACAATCACTTGCTAGAACACTGCTATTGTGGTATGATGCATCCTACTATAAATTTTAAATTCATGGACCCCTTCATCTGGCCCGGCCAAAGTATACATGGCGCCCGTCCACAAAACCATGTATGAAACATTTTCTCACTCACTAGAAGGACATAGGCTGGGTTTTATGTTCAAAATTTATATTTAATATTTTGTCCCTCCCGTTCCCCCATTTCACGAGTATTGTGCTCGTTGGGTATAAGGGTCAAAATTTGATAAGTCTGAAATTCTTGTCTCCAGTGTTTAACGATACTTCATGACGGCAGGAAGATCAATAGAGGACCTCTTATTGTCATTTGTCATAGACAAGGATATTAGCAAAACTTATAACACAAAAAATATGTGGCAGAATATTTTTATCCCATCCAAAAATAGCATTGAAGTGGCCAACCCCCCTGAAAATGGCCTGTCTCAACCAACACTTTCTTTGAAAGATCGCATCACAAAAACTAGTACAGGATTCTGATTCAATTACACTCATCCATACATGGAGACTTGACTGTCAGTCTTCTAAAATCTGGTCACCAATAGCTGAAATGATATTCTTTAAAAGAGCAGCAGGCTATTTTTTCAATGTCTCCAATATGGCATTATAAGCATCACACCGGATTCGTTTCTTAATAAAAACGAAAGGGACACACATTCTGTGAGAAAACCTTGTGTTTGATGTTGTCTGAGAACCCAAGAAAATAACTGAACTATCTGTAGCTCAGTATCATTTATGTAAACCAAAATACTAGAGTATTTCTGTCGGCATGTCAGTTGTCCTATCTCAATTTGTCATTAGCAAACGCCTTGCTACTCTATTTTGACTGCATATTTCTGGACCAAAATCACTGTGAACATGTTTCTGGTGTTCATAAGGTCATTGCATGCACATATTGCCAGACTGCCATTTTTGCACTGGTCTGTACAAATTTTTACTGTAATTATCATTAGCATCACGCTGTCAATAGCATCATGTCAAAAATGGCTTATTGCCTTTATATTACTAAAATTTTGTTGCAGGTGACCGGAATTGAAATCAGTTGAATATATATTATCAATAAATGTTTCAACAGACTATTACATAACATTTTTGCATTTTCCTTGCATCTGACATGCTTAGTATGAAGTTTGATTCTTCTCTGAAACTACTAACTAAATATGGGGTGCCAGCAACATTTTACCATTGTCTAGCATCTGAAATATGGTTTAGCAAAGACATTGGGCACTGGAGGGAGTAGTGGAGATCATCTTTATTATTCAGAATCCAAACTATTGATGAAAAGAGTATTTTTGTTTTTTTTGGTAAATTTCTGGTTCAAGGATTTGTTCTATCTCAATAACTATTGGTCATAGAGACCTGAAATATAGCTCATTGTGTGCAGAATAGCCACTTTCCTATTTGTTTGCAATACATTATTCAGCACTAAATGGTACGGATTTCAAGTTATAGGCATGATGCTAATGACACACATATTTGGTATTTTAATTGATCAAAATGCAGTTTCTCAAAAATAATTGTCATTAGAGACCTGGAACTTGCCCAAAATGTGCCAGCCACTTGCCTAATCATTGGCAATAGATTGTTTAACCCAAATGGTCAGGATTTTTTAGTTAGAAGTGTGATTTTAATGACAGTCGAAAAACATTACAGCTATGTTTATCACCTCAGTACAGATCAGCAGGGCATTGGGACCCTTGGACATGAAAGCGCAGTGATAGCTGATTGTTTGACCTACCCAACGCAAACTTTAAAAGGCATTTCTTGAGCGAAAAATTTTCGAAATTTTTTCAGCTGAAATTTCAAGGTTTTCAAATTTTGACCCATACGAGGTTGCTCCTTCACTTGGCTTGGGGGCCAGCCCTTCACCTCAGCTGATGACATGAAAGTTGTGCCAGGGACGCCAGATCTTTCGATATCAGTTTGTTAACAACATGCCATTGAAGTTCAATGCAGAATTTTAGGAAGTTGTGACAAGTTGGGAGATTAGTAACTTCATATGCAGACAAAAAGATATCTTACTCCGAACTCAGCTGATTTGAATATTCTAGGCTCTGTTCTTGCTGAGGAATACCATTCCCCTTTATATTCTTGACTGATATTCTTTTGAATAAGATGCTAACCATGTTAAAAGTAATGTTGGACTCATAAATTAATAATAAGTGCCTGAAAATCCCAATTTTGTTTTCGCGCAAATGGTCTAAATCCTTTCGACCGAGGCCAATTTCGTATATCACTGATTTTAGCAGATATGATCAATAGTTTCGTTTATAATTGTGAGCATCAATTTTATTAGTGTTCTTTACTCATGTTTCATTCAATAATTTTTTGAAAACAATGCTAAATGACAAAGCCAGACCACAAAACCATTTTGACGTAAGTTATTTTGGTCTTCAAAGCAAAATTAGCCGAAGTCAGTTTTTGACTATTTTTCAAAAATTTCCAAAAATGACTTAGTCAAATTTTGCTTTAGGCTGACGATATATTCCACCTTATAAACTGATTACCAGCACCCTCCAGATTTTTGTCACATTCTAAATCCTTGAATTTTGGCAATTCATAACAGAAAAACAATCAGAGCAATCTAACTCAATGGTGATAATGAAATGATAAAGACTTGTGATAAGGCAGACAGTTTCTTCTTTGACATAAATTAGTGTTTTGGTGACTTTCAAGGAAAAATGCCAGTTTATTTTCCCCATTGTGGCAAGTTGCGGACAAATTTGTTTGTCCGTTTTGTCACTTTAATTCAAGTTCCTCTCACAAAAGAACTCAAGAGTTCCTTTCTGCAAGCCAGTGCAAGGCAAGCAATTACTTTTAAAGGCTCCACAAACACAGTGTCTGTTTGTCTGCCAACTGACTAAACATGACTTCAAATAGCCAATCAGAGCTGGCAAATCCTGTGGTCTTACACTGGATTTGCTGTCCTTGCAGCTACTTCACTTGATGGACACTTTTCACAACATCTTTGATTTTTCTGTCGCTTTGTATTACGGGCGATTCTACTTCAGTGTTCTTTTTTCTATTCTGTCAACTTTTAACTTCTCGGTTTATCTAAATTCTTCTAGCCATTGAGGTTTAGTAAGTGCTATTTCAGGGAGCCTGCAAACTGATTGACATAAAATGTTGTGTTCTGGTTCTGAACAAGAGGGCCAGAAGAGTGGGGGGGGGTAAGGGGGACAATTGCCCTTTTGATACCGAAGACAAACATTGTCAGGCCTTATTTCAGGCACAAATTAGTAAGAATATATTGGAATTATCATCGACTTATGATATAATATTGTTGCATGAATTTGATTTGCCCTTTTTCGTCTGACCACTCCTGCTGCCAATGCTTCCTTCCTTCCCTCGATTCTTAAACAAGTCCTAAATACCCAAAAAATACAATCAGTTGTGTGATATAGTTTTACTGTTGCTGACTCAGACTCAGACAAATTTTGCATTATGCCTGCAAAATTGAATTTCTGAGAATGTTAATTTCTTGCAGTTTTTGGTTTTGATCTTTTTATTTTCTGTACTTTTCATCCATAATTATTATTCTTCTGTTTAAGTAAATGTCAGTGAACTTTATCAACAAAAGGTAACCTACATATTCTAGAGTAATTCTTATTGGAATACCGTTGGTTGTGTGAATTTTTATCTTGTGAAAGTCTTGTGAAACTTGAAAATAACATGTCTGAGTATAATAATTTCTGAGAATGTTAAAATACAATGTATTCACACATTTTAATTTGTCGATCTTTTACCCAGTATCTTTCAAATTATTAAAATAGTTCTTTTCTTCTTGAAATGTAACTTAGTAAAAGTGGTGTCAAGTTATTGTGGAAATGAGAAAATCAATGGATACCAGACCATCTTGAAATATTGCATTTCATTGAATGTCAATTGTGAGAACTTGTCTCCTTTGGTTATTGAATGTTGCGGAAATGCTTAAAATGTCAAGCAACTGTTAGATTCTTTCTTAACGTTCAGTGAAAAGAAATCCAAGTCTGGGCTATGAGAATCTTTTGATACATGATATGCCAAGAACCATGTATGTGTCTGGGAGATTTTGATTTTCAAAAATCCAAAGGCTGAAAGATATCTCTATGATATTTATATTTTCAGAATTGTACATATCTCGTTGCAACAATTTTTTTCCCAGTTTTAGTCAGTTAGTATATGCCACTTGCGATGACTCAAAAGTTTCTGATAAACCTTGAATACTGTGCTACAGAGTACATAATTATCAGATGTTTGGCTGCCTAAATTTTATTTGGATTCATGTTAAATCAGTCACAAGATGGACGATAATACATAAGGATATAAGTAAGATGTCTGAATGTTTTTCCAAGTTTATGACAAACAGTTTTACAAGAAAACATCCACTAAGAGGCTTGAGCATTTTGAATTAAATATGATTTCAAGAGCCTCCTGCTGGGTAATCTTCTATGTGTGTGGATCCATGCAGTTTTCCAAAAGGGATCTGGCTGTTTACACTCTTAGTGATTTAACAAAACAGGCATATGAAGAGTGGCACCATAGTGTGAATCATATTTATTAAGCTGTAGTGCTTGTGTAGTGATGAAATGCACTTTTGTCAAATGCAGGATTGCAACGGTAATTGACCTCAGCTGTTCACAACGTGGACGATTGAACAAAATTGTATCAAATTTATGAAAAAAAGAAACACAATAATTGTAGTGGATGTTGATGAAGCCTCTCCTGATCTCCGGTGTCTGAAATCAAAGAGTTTAGATATCAGTTGTGAAATAATAATCACTTCCTCAACCCAGATCCCTTCGCAATGCCGGATGTTCACAGAGTTATATATAAAAGCATATAAAACAGTACTTGGATGTTTATACATTAAAGCTGTGTAGGAAAAGTAGTCTGAGATATCAATATATGTAGCTTTCAGAATATCTGCGTCATTCCCTGGCACTGGTTTGCACATCCAAACTCTGAACCAATCTTTGCTTGGTTTCTTTCAAAATGAATATATCAACTGTCCCAAAAATTACAACCAAAGTAGTTCTGCTTCTCCAACAGAACATCAAATTACTGCAGCATGTCACCTGAAATTGGTTGGTCATTTCTTGACCTAATGGCAGTGGGCACTTGTAGTATACAGCTGCTGTAAGTTTCGTAGCAGCTTGTTTACAAGATAGGTGCAATGGTGGATGACGTTAGTGCATCACAACCACGTGACATAGATAGAGATATAGATCTATGATACTTGGTAAATACAGCCCTCGGACTCAGTACTTGGAAGGGAGAGAGAGCAATTCAACATTTTATCCTAAAGTCATCCAGTTGGAACATTACTCTTGAAAGTAAATGAAAATATCTTCTATTCAGATTTATCACCCGGCTTTCAATCCAGGTAGCCCAAATCTATCGGCTGAAGAGACTGGGAATGTAACCACATTACCTGGCAGCCAAGCCCCTTTCAAAGTGAGATGAGCATCAATTTATTCTCATTTGGTCAAATTATGAATTATTCCCTAAAAGGATTGGAAAGACAATAATGGATCACTATTGATAACGAAAATATAAAGGTTAAAACCAAATGCAATTTCACAAGGCACCATAAGTTGATTTATGGTGTTGAATTGAACACAAAGTAAGGGCATTGTAAAGGTCAGGTTGGAGAATTTTTCCTTTTTCGAAAACTTTTTAGAGCTTCTTCTTTTTCTTCAAAATGGTTCGACATTTTAAAACAGAGATAATGAGAGACCAAATTGCAAGGCTCAGCAGCAACGCTAAGTACCTTCCCTTCAGCAAGAATCTCTTTGCGATTCCTCACAGTATCTTCTTAAATATCTCATCCTTCAATTGAAAAAATGCATATATGCAAAGTTTGCAAATTTATGCCTCCCACAATCCTTCATTGTATCTTTCACATCTCTCCACTTTCAACTATGATTGCGAAATATCGATCACTCAATTTTATTTTAGAACATCACAGAATCAATTTTGAATCTTTTGCATGATGCTTTCACTTAATGCATTTTTTTAGAGGAGTCAAACAGACAGGAAATGTTTCTCTGATATAGATAAAATGTTCCAACTCTGAGTCTGGTTATCTTGAAAATGTCACTTATCTTAAAAGTAATATTTATAATTCATCTATATAAAGTCAGCAACCAAAGAAATATATTTTTGATGTTTTCCTGCACTTCTAAGATATAATGGCAATTAACAATTATGGTCAGTAATTAATTGATTGATTGATGTTTATATATACAGTGCACATCGCATTATGGCTCATTGATAAAGATGTTAATTCAAGACTGCCACTGAATTTGTCTGTCCAACCATAACCATCATAGCCTCAAACTTTCTGTTGATATTTTCTTTGTTGTTCGAGGCCAACGTTCGAGAATATTGCAAAACTCTCACTCTTGAGCATTTTGAGTAATTCAAGTTGGCTGTCAAAACGGCCGCCAAAGTAAAAAAAGTGTAACAGACCAGAAGCATTGTATTTCAGACTATAACGATTAATTTATATGAAATTCACATGCTATTATGACAAGGTAATGTTGAAATGACAAGACGGTGAGTCCACCAAAGGGTACTTTCTGTTACTTGAGTGGGGTCTTTCACTTGCCTCTGAGTTCCCCCGTGGCCTAATTGGTAAGTGCGCTTGTCAACTGGCTTTGAGGGCGTGGGTTCAAATCTCACCCCGGGAACAGTTACTCACTTTAGTCCAACTCATGAGACATTAAATGGAGACGGGTTGTATCCAGCGTTCTGTGCTGGAGCCTTGATATAGCCCACCAAGGTGCTGCAGAGGCGTAAAACACAAACAAACAATCTTTCACTTGCCTCAGCAAAGAACGCTGAATACCAGGCACCCTCCAGTATTATTTGTCATATTCTAAATTCTGGGCTCTTCAAAACTCTAGACAGTGAGGCAGTCAGAAGAATAAAATGCAATGGTTACAATAAGATGATGAAGACTTGTGATAAGGCTGATGGGTTCTTCTACGTCGTAAGTTAGTGTTTTGTCGACTTTCATGGAAAAATGCCAGTTTACTTTCCCTATTGTGGCAGGCCCCAAGACATAGTCGTTTGTCCGTTTTGTCACTTTAATCCGAGTTTCTCTCTCAATGGCACTCCAAGTTCCTCTCTGCAAGGCAAGCAATTACTGTAAAGGCTCCACAAACATGGTGTCTGTTTGTCTGCAGACTGACTAAACGTGACTTCAAATAGCCAATCAGAGCTGGAAAATCCTGTGGTCTTACACTGGATTTGCTGTCCTTCCAGCTACTTCACTTGATGGACACTTTTCACAACATCTTTGATTTTTTTTGTCGCTTTGTATTACAGGCAAGTCTACCTCTTCAGTGCATTTTTATTCCATTTAGTCAACTTTAAACTTCTCCGTCTTTTAAAATTCTTTCTTACTGAGGTTTAGTAACTGCTATTTCAGGGCTTCCATAGCAAATTGATTGATATAACAGTATGGTACTGTGGTCATATCAGTACTGATTCAGAAGTGTGATGCAGTTTTACTGTTCTTGACACCGACTCAGACAAAGTTAGCATTACGCCAGCAAAATTGCATTTCTGAGAATGTTAATTTCTTACAGTTTTTGGTTCTTACTTTTGTATTTTCTGTACTTTTCATCTATGACAATTATTCTTCTATTTAAATAAATGTCAGTGAACTTTATCAACAACAGGTAATCTGTATATTCCAGACTAATTCTAATTAAAAGATTATCGGTTGTGTGAATTGTATCAAGATTGTGAAAGTCTTGTAAAACATGAAAATAGCACATGTGAGCATTTCATTTCCGAGAATGTTAATATTCACATACTTTCATTTGTCTTTCTGCTATCCAATATCTTCCAAATTATTATAATAATTCTTCTCTTCTTGAAGTGTAACTTTGTCAGAGTGGTATCAAGACATTATTGAAATAAGAAAATCAATTGATACCAGACCATCTTGACAATATTACATTTTGTCCAATTTTAATTCTGAGAATGTGTCTCCTTTGCTCATTGGATATTTGTGAAATGCGCAAATGTCAAGCAGTTGTGAAACTAACGACAAAAAGAAAATCCTAGTCTGGGCTGTGAGAATCTGCTGCTGACATGTGGTATACCACGAAACATATATATAGTTCTGTCTGGGAGATTTCGAATTTTGAAAATTCCAATGCTGGTTAGGTTTGCTCCAGAATTATACATGCCATGACACAACAACTATAGTGCGGCTGTATAAGCCACAGGGGAGAACCTTAAATCTAGACTAAATTCTGATTACTGTGATATATTATCGGATCCCATTGGTCATCACAAAAGTCACACGCTTGAGTATCTCGAGAAGTCTTAACTAGCTTCCAAAATGGTACCAGAATCATAAAAAGCTTAATGATGCGTGCAATCAACACATTTATAAATATTTTTGAATTAAAAAACATAACAGTGTTTTTGGACACTAAATAAAATTATCATGAAATGCTGTCTGTAAAATTGTATGTATTGCATTTGATGCAATCAGTCAAGTCACAAGATAAACAATAATACATAAGGATATAAGTTAGATGTTTGACTGTTCTTGCAGGTTTTTTACGAACAGGTGTAGAAGAAAACATCCACTAAGAGGTTTGAGCACTTTGAATTAAAGATGATTTGAAGAGCCTCCAGCTGGGTAATCTTCTGTGTGTGAGGAACCATGCAGTTTTCCTAAAGGGATCTTGCTGTTTTTATACTCCAAGTTGTTTAACCTAACTTGCAGACAAAGAGAGGCATTCTGGTCTGAATGAAATTTATTAAACCTTAGTACTTGTCTTGGTGATGAAATGCACTCTGGTGACCAGAGTCTGGTCGCCCGTAGAAAAACAACGGTCATAGACCTAAACTGTACAAAACAACATGTATGATGGTACAAATTACAGTTGTCTAACGGGTAAATGTGGGACGGCCTCGTTGTACATTGACATTCTCGGGTGCACATATCTCATGTCCCATGATTTAACCATTAGACAATTGTTTTGTACCATGAAACCCCCTATTATCTCTAGAAAATTATGATAATTATGAGCCAAATTGTGTAAAAAGATTTAATCAGGAACATTTTGGAGATTTCACTATTACGAAAAAATTAATTTTCAAGGGATCAATGGCTATATATGTTGTGTCAGTAACCATGCCACCATTTGCACCCCCCACTCGTATTTTAGAAATTTATATAAAATCTTAGCTACAAAAAAGAAACAACTGTTACTGGTGATGTGAAAGAGAGGTTGAGACGTCACCATGGTGATGCCATTGTGATGTCACATCTCATGCTGCAGTGCACTAGTGTCATTAGAATGAAGCACCAAACCAGTTGACATGACTACATGTACAACAGTGTACACAATGCTAATTTTCACAGTTGAGTGGTACAATATTTGATGTTTATTTATATTAAAGTGAGGCTGTTTGTTATTCAGAAAAATGTTATAGATCTGAAAATGATACAACATTTTCTTTGTCTACTTGATAAAAACAAGAAATTCTTTAAAAAAAAGAATTGTAGGAACCTTTGTATGAAATATGAGATTTCTTCAAACACATATCATTTTTATTTTTATAATATTCTGGTGATTTGTTATGTATGTGCAGTTATATATACTTCCAATGTAGCTACTGTGATTTCACTAAGTTACCTCATGATTAGGCATGCCTAATTACAGGTGTTACAAACACAGACAGCAAACCAGGCAATGAGAAGCCCTTCTATATTCTTTGTCATGAACATGACATTTCTATTTCTATAACCAAAAAAAAATGCTGGGTTGCATATTTGGATTATTACACCTTTCATGTGCTTATGAACATCACAGGAGTTGTGAGGAGTTGAATATATAACATTTTCATACAGTGTTGATTGGCCACATCTATTATATCATCCCAAATCTTTGTACATATAGTAATTATTTAACCAATTTTCTGAAATCTCTATGGGATATGCTCCAGGTGTACTTAGGATATGGTCCCCAATCCCTCAACCATGAACACCAGGCAGCTGGTCACTCAACCATGACCTTGATACTATGGGGGTGTAGCTACTTCCATATCAAGAGCAAGTCCAACTTCCTATTGGCCCCCTCCAGAAACTCATGTAGCTACATCACTGTAGTACACATAAATTGATGACAAAGCACTTTGCTGATGCTTTATGCAATTATGGCCAATAAGTTAGGGACTTCACATGAAAAGTATTTCCTCATTTGGAGCTTGTAACACAGATCTAAGATGGTCCCTACAATAAACCAAAATCACAAATAGTTTGTCACTGTCAGGGAAGAATCTATGGGACTGGCTCTCAGGGGAATGTATCACATGTGATGAATGAATGGGTTTTTTTTCTATCTCTCACCTTTTTGTTGAATGTTCTCACCTAATTATGAAAAATTGCTTTACCCGTATGTTTATCATTAAAGCAGTATGAACAGCATGAAACAGAATATTGGTTTATGAAATCAACAGAGTATCTTCCACATCACAGTTCTCAGAAAATGCATGAGATAGCATGCCTGCCAATTAGCACCTCCAATCTCCTCCTCTCAAGATGAATCTATCAAACTACCCAAAGAATTGCAACCAAAGTTGTGCTACCTCATCCCTCGAACACAAAATTGCTGGATTACATATATTCTGAAATTGGTTAGTCATTTCCTGACCTAATGGCAGTGGGCACTTGTAATATTGGAATTGTGGCAGCTGCTAAAATCTTGACTGTGTGCTCCGGTTAAGTAGCAGTTTAGTTGCAGCTACTTTGCAAGACAGGTGATAGGTGTCAGTGCATCACGACCACGTGACATGGATATAGATATGGAGAAGTTTATATATGATACAATGTATGTGCACTGTGCAGCCCTCTTAACCCAGTTCTAGGTGGTCATGAGGGTTGATTGATTAGATCAGAGAAAGAGCGGAACGCCTCAACATGTGTTAGACAATATTTTGTTAGCGTCCAAAAAGGGATGTCATACTTTCTCTGCACTGACATTGATATAGTAAAGGGACTGCCAATTCAAAATTTCATCCAGCTGGATTTCTTTTTGAATTTTATTCACCATCCATCCTGATAGACTTCATTTCATGAGGAACAAGCCTTGTAATTTCCTCATGTTTTTAAAATTCATTTCTATTGATAATTGGGATGTCAAGGTTACACTTGTATCCAATATCAATTGTTGCAATTAATTTTATTTGTTGCGCTCATTTGGAATAAAAAGCAAGGGTTTTGCTAAGGTCAGGTTGGAGAATTTTCCCTTTTTGAGAAATTTTTTAAACTTCTTCATTTTCTGTGAAACCGGTTCAAGGATAATGGCTTCCTGACATTTTACAACAGAGATAATGAAAGATGCGAATCGCAAAATAATGGCTCCTGCACCATCTACCTACAATTTAACTGTACTATTCCAAAGAAAATCTTGCTAGAGTTTCTTCTAAAACTTCTAATCCTTCGTTGCTTTAGTCTTATTCTTAATGACAGTAGTATATTGTGCACATGTGAAGTTTTTATATTCACAAAATTAACATTTATTTTTGTTCGAATTTTTGGGCTGTGCAATGACCATAGAAGGCAGTTTTTTCACCAATATCATTAAGAAATTTCAGTTCTTATATCATATGTACAAGATGCACTTAAAATTCATTTCGCCCACATTACCTATATCTCAGACATCCCTTTGCTGTTGCCTATCATTCGGAAATATCAATAACTCCATTACCTTATTTTGTGAGTCAAAACAAAGTATTCCTACTTCAAATTAATGGCGAAGCATCAAATTTCACATCGGCAAGGACATCAAAGAAATGAGTATGAATCTTTTGCATGACGCTTTTCCGTAATGCAATTTTGAAGAGGAGGCAGACTGGCTGGAAATGTTTCTCTGAAACAGTGGGCAAGATGCAGAATGGAGATAAATCTAATTCTCAGGTTTTTGGTGACAGGTTATCTTGACAATGTTTCTAATTCTAAAAGCAATAGTGTAACTTCATGCATAAGTGAGTTTATTAGTTAGTATTAGAGTGTCTTGTCTCTTATCTTAAAAGGATTTGAGTTACTTCAAGCATAATTGAGTATAATTTGTACCACAATAAAGTCGGCATCAATAGAAATATACCATGAGATGTTTCCTGCTATTCCAGCAGTAATGACAAATTGCAATTAAATTTCTGTGAATACTCATATTTTACTACTTCTACATTAGTCTGTTCTTTACTTTCCATCTATGATAATTAGCAGTCTGTTAAAGTAAATGTCAGTGAACTTTAGTGGCAAAAAGGAATCTGCATGATTATTCAAAACTAATTTTTAATTGAAATCTAGTTGTGAGTCTTTTTGTCTTGTGATTTCTCATAAAGTTTTGTGAAATGTGGAAATAACGTGTCTGAGTATTATCATTTCTTTAAGATGTTAATTTTCATGTTTTAGTCTGTCTGTTTATACCTAATATCTTTCCAATAATAATGTTATCCCACTCTTCTTGAAATGTAACTTTGTCAAATTCTATTAAGAGATGGTAGAAGTAAGAAAATCACTGGACATAAGACCATCTTGAATACATGACAATATTGCATATCTTTGAATGTTAATTCTGAGAACTTCTCTCCTTGGCATATTGGGTGTTGGTTAAATGTCAAGTAATTGTGAGACATTTTCTCAACAAAAGAAAGAAAATCAAGTCTGGCCCATGAGAATATCAATGTCTGATACATCTTGACCAGTTTTTGGTCTGGTATATTTTGCATTTCTAAAATTTCAATGCTAACATCTGATACACCATAAAACATAATTTATGGTATATCTTGGAGATTTAGCATTTAGGCCTGTGCAAAATTAATTGCTAAAATCATAGTTTGACAACAGGCCTCAATTAACATAGTTTAACAGTTTTATTGATTTAGTGCATATAAAATAAATATTCTCGAATGCACGTACAAAATACACAAGTAATACAGTTTAAAAATACAAGTAAAATGGAATGTAGACTAGAGAAATAATAAATTTTAAAATCACAATAGATAGCACAAAATTAATCAATAAAAACAGTAACTAAAAATTATACTTTAAAAGCTTGCTTATATAGCAGAGTTTTTAGTTTAGACTTAAAAACGTTCACACTGGGGCAGATGTAATGTCATGGGGCAGATTGTTCCAGATGTTGGGCACAGCCCAAGTGAATGCCCATGACCCAGTGTTTGTCCTACACTTAGGTATTCTCAATGTCACTCTGGCACTGGATGGGAGCTCACGCTGTGGGACAACGACATCAATTAATTCTCTGAGGTACTCCGTTGCGGTACCAGTAACACACTTGTATGTTAGCAAGGCAATCTTGTATTCAATTCTGTGGGATACTGGCAACCAGTGGAGTTCTTCAAGGAGTGGGGTTGCATGGTCATACTTCCTTGCCGACAGAATAACTCTTGCAGCTGCATTCTGAAGTTTCTGCAGTTTACCAACAACATACCTCGGGGAATTGAATAATAAGGCATTACAGTAGTCGATGTGCGATGTTACAAATGCGTGGACGATCTCCTCAGTTGCAGTTCTGTCTTTTGAAACTTAAAAATCTCACGAAACTCTGATTTCTGTGCTATACAGCGCTACTTTCATTTGTGGATGCAAAACTATCATTCTTGACCCTTGAGTACCTCGAGAAATCCAAGATGCTGACAAAAAGGCACCAGAAACATAAAAACCCAATAACGCACATAGTGAACATTGCAGAAGTATGAAGATTTATCAAATTACATCATATGATTTAATTATTACAATATTTATGTTCAATCAATCACAATATATATTTTTCAATTATATATAAGAATATCATTCACAGGTAAAATTCATTCAAACTTTTTTGCATATTTATAACAGACAGGCAAATAAGAATATATATCCTCTAAGACGTCCGAACACTTTGAATTAAAGATGATTTGAAGAGCCTGCAGCTGGGTAATCTTCTATGTGTGTGGAACCATGCAGTTTTCCTAATAGGTTCTAGCTGTTTACACTTTTAGTTATTTAACCTACTTGGCTGATGGGGTATCATAGTGCGAATGAGATTTATTAATCTTTAGTACTTGTCTTAGGGAGGAAATGCACTCTTACAAATTAAAGAATCTCTTTACAAAACCAACTGTCATAGACCCTAGATTTACACAACAAAAATTCAATTCGATCCTAATTTCACACATGCAATGCCCTTTGTGATCCAGATAATGATATAATACAAATAATGATATAACCTATGGTAAATGTATTTGATAAGAAAAAAACCACCGAAGTCACAAATACATTACCAGTGGTGTCGAATTACTTTGGACACTTTTTGGATCATGGACAAATTAGTCGCTTTGCCTATCTTAGGTAAAGTCACCATGTGAATCATAACCAAATTTGCAAAACCTCTACCCAAGAACATTTGCAGCATCATATATTCACAAATTGGTTGGTCATTTCCTGACCTAATGGAAGTTGGAGCATGTAATGTTAGAACTGTTGTGGCAGTTGCTACTTTGCGAGTCAGGTGAAAGCACCCAATGAGATGTCAGAGAGAGCATGAGTTCTGAACATGCATGCTACACAATCTTGTCGTTTCATGTGATAGCTTTTCCAGCACAGACTCTGATACAAGTGGCCACCAATTAACATCCCCTCCAAAGAACATCCAGAGGGGATTTTAATTTTGAAGGTCCGCTGAAATCATTTTGGATTCACAACCAAGGTCTGAACCCATGCAGGCAAAAACTTTTAGTGCAGCAGGCCTGGACCGTAGCCACTCACCCACCCCGTTGCAATATATGCCGTGGATCTAATAAACAATTGTTGCTGCCCAGTAATACATATAATTTCTTCAGGCCACAAAGTGAGATGAGCATCAATTATTTACAAAATGCACTCCTTACAACGCAGTGTCTTGTAGCAGGTGTCTCAGTGTCATGTGAAATCTCTGCGTAGGCGGCAAGTTGGCACCAGTGTATGATTGTTAATGTACTGCTACAGGCAATGAAGGCAAACTAAAGAACTGGCTCTAATATAACCCATTGTATCAGCTCAGAATGAAGCAGACATACTGTACCATCATAGTTAGGTTAAACTTTTCGAGACTTGGCCAACAAAAGAAACATTGACAAACTTTACCCGCCTCATTACTAGGTACCAAATCACAGACAGGACAATGCAAACTGTAGTTGTGTGTACCTACACATACTTTGTATCTTCTTTTTAGACTTCTCAGAAGTTGTACTTTCAGCTAAGTAAGGTTAAAGCAATGGCAGAAACAGTAGCAACATTACTGTACAGGGTGGTCAAAAAAAAACTTTACACTTGGAAATAATTTTTTGGATGATGCTCAATGTAACAATTACTTATTTTTCAAAGCAAAATCAACTTGAATAGCAAAGAATAACACTTCTGGAGATAATTTATTCATTCGGAGGTCCTTTTGGACTGATGACTTTTCTGCAGTGGGTCTAAATGATGCATAGGTGTCAAAAATGTAACTTTGCGTCCATTTTTCCCATACAAACGTAATGGATGCCTTTATTGGGATACTAAGGTCTGAGATGTCTTGCAGGGATCTGCCTCTAAGTTTGCCCACCCAGAATAATCACATTGATTGAGATCTTGTGATAACAGGGGCCATATTGTCCCGCCGAAAAACTTGACAGGACGAACCTTGATCCAGTTCTGGGCTTTCCAAGGGAGTGTGGCTGATGCCCCATCTTGTTTGAAGATCAAATTATCTGTAGCACTGTACGCCTTATCTATCCAGGGCTTCAGACGCTCTTTTAAGATGTTAATATGTACTTTTCATGTGATTTCAACACCCTGATCATCAACCTTCAGACGGCTTTGTTTTAAAATCTTATAATGGCCATAGTGCAGGCTGAACTTGTTCTAGCACCTTCTGGTTTGTGCTGAATTGTGCCTCTGTCTTCTCAATTTCATTTTATGTTGTATTTGTTTTTGTCCTGTGAAGCTCAGTTGCTTCAAAATTGCTGATGGGCCATGATCAACCCAGAGTAGTAAAAACGCGGGAGCATTCCCTTGATAACAAGATAACCCTGAAGTCAATTTTCCATATAGTTTATTTGATCAGGTTTGCTTTTGGTTTTCATTTATATATATAGCCGAGGAAAGGTCCGCTGGGGCACGCACTAGTTTGACTAATACTTGATTTTGATGAATTCATCTAAACTCACAGTACTGCATTGACCCTGAGCACAGGGATAGATTGTACTAGATACAGGGTGAAGGACGTAAATAAATTGGTGTTCATAAAACAGGGGACTTTACTCGTATTCAAAGTATCTGCTTCAATAGTACAATGTCAAGTATGGTCTACATGAGTCTTTCAAGGAGTTATAACAAGATCTTTATAAGGGACTTTACTGACAAACAAATATCTAAATTTACAATAATTATGTGCCGTCTACTGCAAATATCTTCAACATTGAACATGTGTAGTTATATGGATCCCTATCAGACTTCAGAAAAAATGAGCTCCAAAAAATATGAATGTAAGGCAGGTATGTGAAATAATCACGCAGTAGATTATGATTAGGAGGGCAAATGCTAGCTTTCCTCTAAAGTTCCTTTTGTGGGGACATTCTTTATTAACACTTTCTATCTCCACTATGATTCTAATTCATGCTGAAATCAATTAGACTGCTTGCACGGCTCGCACAATATTCTGAGGGAGCTTCTTCTTCTTCTCATTGGACTTCTGTGTAAGGAGCACCCCAAATAATGGGGGAGGGGGAAGGAAGCAGTCTAGACTAGTGTACAATGTGTAGTAGATTTAGCTCTCTCAAGCTTATGATACATAAATGTGAGCGCCAGCTTATAGTTATATGAAGATAAGGCAGATTCGTCAAATTATCACGTTTTATATTATGATCAGGAAGTGCTGCGTCGAGAAGAGCTTTTCTTCGTAACTTCGTCTACTGGGAACATGAGGTTCTTCCTTAATGATGTCATTTATTAAGGCATGTGGTTGTACACTTTCCACGAAGTTAAGTCAAGTAAAGATTGCAAGCATGATGGATGATTTTGTGTTGTAATGTACATTTTCTGAAACAAGTGCTTTGTGTTCTTGTAAAAAATTTACGTCTTGAACTTATGCAGTATTGCGAAACCTACCCTTGAATGAATGCATTCCTGATATAAACATAGGAGAGAATAGTCAAATTCATTTTGTTCACGTCGTCGAATGGTATCAAGTTTTTACTATATTCCTGAATAAAATTTGCCACTTTTGTATCAATTTATTTATATATTTTGCATAATTTATAAAGTGCACCTGGGCCTATGTTTGACGGCTGTTTCAATTATCCTTCATCTCATTGCTGTGTCCTCCTCCTGTCCTATTTAGCCTACCAAGTGCATAAATTGGACGTAAAGCCCCAAACATCCATCCATCCATCATTGCTTATATTATTCACACTGACAGGACTACTGTTTGCAGTTTCAACTAGAATTTGTGTCGCAAGCGGAACACATGCGAGTTCACCATGCGAAAGTTGTTTTGCAATTTTGGTGCGTTGATTCTTGGGAGAGTGGTGGGTGCCCCCCCCCCTGAAATTCAGATACCATAACTTTTATTTTGACAAACCGAATATCAAAAAAGATACATGTGTCATCAATATTATAATACAAAGATACCTAGGGCTGGTGGTTGCAAAAAGTGGAGAAATGGATGAACAGCTTAAAGAAGTGAAAAAAGAAAGTACACTTGAATGGCTTACAACAAGATTATGGCAATAGCAGGAAGCCCAGACCTAAAAGGTATTGAGATGAGAATGGTATGGCAGATGATAAAGGCCTGTATAATACCAATTGCCACATATGCATGGGAAGCAGTAAACACTACGAAGAAAGATACCAAAGACCTAAAAAGGACCATCAACAGTGTCATCCCCATTGGGCACATCGACATTGCAGCAACGTTGCAACGACGTCACACTTTTCGTCAAATGACGTAGAATTGTATGGTTGAAATTTTGTTGTCACAACGTTGTGAAACAACGTCAAAGATATGACGTTAGCATGCAACGTTGTGGCGACGTTTTACAACATTGTGAGGCAATGTCAGGAGTTCGACGTCAGCTTGCGACGTTGTGGCAATGTTGTAAAAAAACCCCGACGTCGTGTTCACGTTGGGGCGACATAATCTCCACCATACATATCTACGTGACCAACAGACTAGCCCTCCACCAATTAGCAACGTCAGGGTTTACGTTGTGTACCCACTGGGATAAAAACAGTACTAATAGGCACACCCTGATCTACCCCATGGCCATAGGAACCGCTTAACATTGGAGACAGGACTGTTGGTGCCCCCCTCCAAGGTGCCCCCCTCCAAGGGGTGCCCACCTCCAAGGGGTGCCCGCCTCCAAGGTGCCCACCTCCAAGGTGCCCCCCTCCAAGGTGCCCCCCTCCAAGGTGCCCCCCTCCAAGGTGCCCCCCTCCAAGGTGCCCCCCTCCAAGGTGCCCCCCTCCAAGGTGCCCCCCTCGAGGTAGCCTTGGGGGGCACCTCAATGTGCTGACTCCAAAAAGGAAGGTAAAATAAATGCATTTTAAAACAGAAACAGGGAAAAACCATTTTTTTAAAACCGATGATAGATAGATAGATAGATAGATAGATAGATAGATAGATAGGTAGGGGAGACCGGGGCAAGTTGTGCCACGGGGTAAGTTGTGCCTCCCACTGTGGGGGCGAAATGAAGAACTGGGTAAAGAATGCAATGCCAACCATATATTATACCCACTTGGTCAACATCAAGAAAAAAACCCCCAAATATAATGGTATGAAAAGCTACACTCATAAATTCAATTTTGCTGGTGAAAACTTGAAGTCATGCGGCACAACTTACCCTGGCACCGGGGCAGGTTGTGCCACTTGACCTACTTTTTTCAAACGCCTACCATGATTTTGCCAATGGTCGGACTGCCCTGAAACATTGTTCTGGCCTATGTATTATATTTTCATGTTCAATCAGATTAAATGGTTAAGCTTTGGTTTTTAAGAAAATCAGCCTGACGCAAAAAATGGCACAACTTACCCCGGTCTCCCCTAGATAGATAGACCGGTAGATAGATAGACAGACCGGTAGATAAATAGACAGACCGGTAGATAGATAGATAGATAGATAGATAGATAGATAGATAGATAGATAGATAGATCAGGGTGTTTGTTAAGTCTTCGAAAAGTCTGGAATTTGGTTGAAAAAAATAAGTACAGACACCCACTTAGTACTGTAAATCTGTCCGTAGTAAACTTAAATGACTTCCAGCCAATAATGTGGTCGTCGATAGCTGTACATTTTTGTTAGCCAACTTCAGTAGGCCTAATAAGACTTGCTACCTTTTGTACATGTAAAAACTGACTAATTATTGAGGCATATTTAGATTGACATTGAAGTGTCACATCAAGTACAATTAAGAGCTCACTCCCTTGACATCTCTTTATTTTTCTAATTAACCCTGACACGTTTTCTGTAATTATGTAATCAATTTCTCAATAAAAAACAACTATGTCATCCAATTCAAGGTTTTATACATTGTCAGGAGGTGCAGTTTCTGGAATATCTTTCACTAATCTTAACTTTCATTTTGCTCATTTCCAATGCAATTTCACAGTTTAAAATGAGAAATGGTACCTAACTTAATTTACACTGTTTAGAACAATTTTACACACATTTGGACAATTTGTCCCTTCTCAGTACAAAAATAAATGTCCCAAATTCATGAAATTTACCAGATGATCTCAGGCATCAAGGGCCTTCAAAAATAAAAAATAATTGTTTTTCTATCTATTTTAGTCTTTTCTGTAGACTATGGTAACGTAATTTACACCTAAAAAACGACAAAATCACTTTTCAACCTTCTTTGGCCTCCTGTGAAGAGAGTTTTCAATATATTTCAAAACCGTAAATTGCACCAAAAACTAGACTTTTCAAACTTGGCAAAGAAGTTCTTAAATTTGAGAATTGGCAAATATTAACATGATTAAAGTGGCCTTGAATCTCGGTAACATAATTTACAAGAATTATGTGACTACTTAAAATAACCTTAAAAACATATTTATAGATTTCAAAATCAGTTTTGAATTTTTTTGTTTGAAGGACAATATTGCTAGGCACATTTCAATACATTTCTCAAGTCAATACCAGCAAAAATAGTGCCACAGTGTCATATTATATGAAACCATACAGCCATTGGACATGCCATTTTTCCGTTTTTCGGCCATTCAACATGGTATTTACCCCAGTTCCTATCACATATCATATTTATATTGTATATGAATACATTTCTATATAAGAATCCTAGATAACTGCCAAATTTTAAAATGATTCTACTAGAAATGACAGCCAATACTCTTTGAGCATTTTTTATTTTTTTAATTTGCCTGTTTAACTGGGATTGAGCCAATTATGCATTTTCAACGAATTCTCGGCAATGAATAAAGATATCTTCATGAAAAAACGAAATAATATACATTGATAAATCAGGATTCTAAAGAGCCTACAATTGTACCTTTAGCCCCAATAGAAATGCTCGAAACTATCGGGAAGACATCGAAAATGTTTCGGCCAATCAGAGGGCAGTAAAACAATAACAACAATATTTCTATTTCCTGTTTTGCCGTGATTTCATTGAAACTAAAAACTTAAATTGTAATTAAACAAGACACAAAAGACACACAAAAAAGCAAGACGCCTCAAGTTAGCCTATTCTTCATTAATTTCAAGAAAAAGAAACTTTGATAAGTGCTTCCTTGACTCTCACAAACGATCCAAAATTTCTGACTACCCCTTATTTAACTGGTTCGCTCACAAATGCGAGTGAACTCGCAAATAAGGAAAGCAACATTGATTTTTAATAGGGAAAGCAACATTGATTTTTATTGTAATATTTGGTTGCCTCTGAATAGCTCACACTGGTGCTGATTGGGCTTAAAACACAAGCTCACTCACATATATATTATTTGGGGTTAAGCATGGAAGGGAGTTTTCCAAACAATGGTCATCTTTGGAAATCATTAATTGACATTCTGAATTTTTAGTTATGTTATCACGCAGTATTTAATACTGTCGCTCATATATCAAATTCATACCACCCACACTCTTTCATGGTATCTTATACATCTCTCCATATTATGTTTGGCTATCATTTGGAAATATTGATAACTCTATTACCTTATTTTGGGAGTCAAATCAAAGTATTCCTACTTCAAATTAATGGCGTAGCATCAAATTTCACATCGGCAAGGACATCAAAGAAATGAGTATGAATCTTTCCATGATGCTCAATGCAATTTCAAGAGAAGGCAGACAGGCTGGAAATGTTTCTCTGAAACAGCGGGGAAGATGCAGAAGAGATATAACTCCCAGTCTCAGATATTTAGTAATAGGTTATCTTGTCTCTTTATCTTAAAAGGAATAGTGTGACTTCATGCATAAGTGAGTATAATTCTATCACTATAAAAGTCAGCAACAAGAAGTAATGGTAAATTACAATTAAATTTCTGAGAATGTTCATTTCTTAATGCTCCAACTTTTACTTTTTGTCAATATTAGTTATCCTTCTGTCACAGTAAATGTCGGTGAACTTTAGCAAAAACAGAGAATCTAGATATTTAAGACTAATTCTAATTGAAATTTAATTCTGCATCTGTTGGTCTTGTGAATTTTCAGCAAGTCTTGTGAAATGTGAAAATATCATGTCTGAGCACAACAATTTCTGGGAATGTTAATTTTCACATTTTCATTTGTCTGTCTTGTAACAAGTATCTTCTAAATTATTTAAATTATTCATCTCTTCTTGAAGTGTAACTTTGTCAAAATGATGTCAAGACATTGTGGAAATAAGAAAATTAATTGACACCATATTGCATTTCTTTGAATGTTAATTCTGAGAACTTGTCTCCTTTGCTTATTGAATCATGCTTAAATGTCAAGCAATTGTGAGACACTTTCTTCACAATGGAAAGAAATCCATGTCTGGGCTTTGTGAATCTGCTGATGTCTGATACACCATGAACCATTTATGACCTACATTTCAAAAACTTTACTGCTTACATATGATACATTAAACCTAATATATCACACATGCATGTCTCCTAGATTTTGCATTTCAAATATTACAATGCTGGTCAGATAGGGGTAACGTATGTCCGTTTCTGTTGTGGGCCAGGTCTCAAAACATTCAACTTGACTAAATATTTATATATGGCATCTAATATTTACTGTATTCTTGGTTGATATGCCTGGTTAAATAGAGCAACATCTTATGTATGCATTCACTGCCTGTAGCAGTACATTACCATTCAGACACTGGTACCCATTTGCCTCCTACGCAGAGATTTCACATGACACTGAGACACCTGCTATAAGGCACTGGGATGTAAGAAGTGCATTATGTGAATAATTAATGCTCATCTCACTTTGTGGCCTGAAGAAATTATATGTATAACAGCAGAGCTGTATAACTGCCGAGCTGCGATTGCATAGATCCATGGTTTTACAGATGTGTGGCTGAGTGATTACAGTCCAGGCCTGCTGTATCGAAAGTTTTTACCTGCCGCTATGGGTTCAGACCATGGTTGTGAATCCAAAATGTTTTCAGTAGACCTTCAAGATTAAAATAGATGTTGTTTAAGATGAGATGATGGAATTGGTGGCCACTTGTATCAGAATCTGTGCTGGGAAAGCTCTCACATGAAGCAACATGATTGTGTAGCATGTTCAGAACTCCTGTTCTCTCTTACATCTCATCAATCAACCCTTGTGAGCAGCCAGAACTGAGCTTAGAGGGCTGTAGGGGAGAGCGGGGTACAGTGAGATGTCAGGCACAGTGAGACAGTGGCCGTAGCGTCAAAGTGGTACTGTTTACAGAACAACCATCTTTTATGTTGATCAAAAATTACCTAAGTGAAAGGTAAACTTGTATCCGGAAAAGTTTCTCAGCATTGGTCAAGTGAAATTTCAAATGTTTGTTTTTTAGCCAAGAAAAGTAAATAATTTAGCCAAATGACTTTTTGTTCTGATGCCTAAGCATTACGAGTTAATCCAAGTCAATCACCAGGGATTCAAACTATGGCATTTTGACTTATTTTGATAAGCTGGCGATCCCCAATTTAGGCATGTGTCTTCACAGAATTTTCAAGTTTAATAAAGAATGCTGTGCGGGGCACATTGAGACGGAGAACAGTGAGACACCACATAATAGCCTCGAAAAAACACCTTGAATGCAAGACATAACTCATAATTCATAATTGAAATGGACCTCTTTGTTTTACAGAGTTATATCAAAAGGTAAGCATTAGGGAAGAAATTTGACTGGTTAGGTATAAAAAAGTAACAGATGCGGCAGGTTAAATATGTTATACACATGTCCTCTGACATGAATTTGTCATACTTGCACAAAAAAGGACCAAGAAACACGCCCCGCCAACTTTTCTTTTTGGAATATATCAGTTTTCATTTAATTTGATTTAATTTAATTTGATTTATTATTTCTTGTACGCATTATGCCTGGTTCTCATGACGGCGATTTGAGAGCGGCGCGTCAAGAGAAGTCATTTCTTGGAAATTTGTGGCGTAGAACGTTGGATGAGGCACGTTACGTAATCAATTAGTGTCATGTGCGGCGCTTAAAGTTTGTAGCCTCGGTGAGTCTTGAGGTGTCCGCGGCGCTGCATAAGCTTTCTTCGCCGCATTCCGCCTCTCTTGCCTCACCGCAGTTCCAACCAGACTCGTCGCACTTTGTTTTGGAATTCGGCGAGGCTGCTTTTACTTCGCCCAATGTTGTTTCCTGTTACGCCGCTGATGGTTGTGAGGCAGCTACGTCTGAAATTGGCGACCTGCGACGCATCAAGAAACCTTCGGCGTACATCCGAGGTAAGATGCGCCGCTGAAAAGGACAGCCTCGCCGACGACTGTAACGATGCAACGCCGCATTAAGGTACTTGTTACTGCATACCTGGATGGTTTATCGTCGCACATGCATTCATACAGCGCCGAGGACATTACAGGCGCGTCGATGCTGACCTTCTTCGTCGTCCTTGCCTTAAGCATCGACGAAGGTCTCTTAAGCATCGACGAAGGTCTCTTGTTGCAGCGCTGCGGCAAAGTGTGTTTCGCTGATGCAGGAGTCACTTTTGGTCATTATAAAAAGGGACACAGAGGACCTCCTTGCTCCATTGGCTGATTGCCCTTCAATGAGAACACAATACAGTCTGCCTACTGAACATATGCATGATGAATGAAGAAGAAATTGTTGTTGTGGCTGGTGCTGCTGCTGCTTTGGGAGCTGTCTATTTGAGACACAGGAGGAGGAGGGCCAGGAGACAGAAAAGGTGGTGGATTCGCAACTGGTTGCTGCAGAGGGAACAACAATGGTCACTACCATCAACTGCTGCCTGAACTGCAAGTCAATGACGTGTCTGGCTACTACAACTACACTAGAATGCCCCCTGACATCTTTGCTGAACTCCTGGAAGCTGTTGGACCACTCATCACTAAGCAAGACACCAACATGAGGAAGGCTTTGGAACCTGGTCTGAAGTTGGCTATCACCCTGCGGTGCATGGCAACAGGAAACAGCTACAAGTCCCTAGCTTATGCTTTCCGTGTGGCACCCAACACCATCTGCAACTTCATCCCTGAGGTCTGCCTTGCCATCGTTCATGCCTTCGAAAGACAGCTGGCACTACCCACACAGCCTGAAAGATGGAAGGAGATAGCCAAGGCCTTTGAGACGAAATGGAACTTGCCTAACTGCATTGGAGCTCTGGATGGCAAGCACGTCGCAATCCGATGTCCCAAGGCTGCAGGCTCCTTGTTCTACAACTACAAGGGATTTCATTCCTTTGTCCTGATGGCCCTCGTTGATGCCGACTACAAGTTCATCTATGTGCAGGCTTTCTGTCAAGGAAGTGCATCTGATGGCGGCGTCTTCAAGGACACAACACTTCGACAACTCCTGGACGACGAAGATCTAGGCCTACCACCTCCAGAACCTCTACCTGGCACAGAAGACAATCCTTTCCCATATTACATCGTGGGTGACGAGGCATTTCCCCTGAAGACATGGCTGCTCAAACCAGTGCCAAGAAGGAACCTTGACATTGCTTCCAGAGTGTACAATTACAGGATTTCAAGAGCCAGGAGAGTGGTGGAGAATGCCTTCGGTCTGCTGTCACACAGGTTCAGATGCTTCCTGACCACCATGCCCCAACGACCTACAAGAGTGACATACATCACAATGGCTGCTTGTGTTCTACACAACATTCTGCGAGACAGAGTAGGCGTCCACCATGCCCGTGACAATGAAGTTATGGACAGAGAAGATCCACAGACACATGACGTCACTGAAGGAGTTTGGAGGGGAGACCGTCAATTGCATGACCTAGGAGAACCACTTCGACACGGAAATGCCTCCAGAGATGCCAAGGCTGCTCGAGACTACCTACGTGGCTATGTCAACAGTCCGGCAGGAAGTGTCCCTTGGCAGTTGGAGAAAATCTGAAGAAGATGCAGACTATCTATTCAAAACAACAAACCCCAGGCCCTTTTAAGGGCCACCAAATCCTCCCAATTGAGCTGGCCATGTACACATCCTATGTTGACAAAACAAGCCCAAAAATCAATCAATCCATCTATCTATCTATCTATCTATCTATCTATCCAAGTCCAATCCCTGCAAAGTGACGACAACTGTTTTTCTTTTCTGCAGTGTATATATGTAACGAGCATTGTGTTCCATCTATCAAGCTATCTATCTGCCTATCTATCTATCTATCTATCTATCTATCTATCGAGCTATCTATGTGCCTGTCTATCTATCTATCTATCTATCTATCTATCTATCTATTTATCTATCCAAGTCCAATCCCTGCAAAGTGACGACAACTGCTTTTCTTTTCTGCAGTGTATATATGTAACGAGCATTGTGTTCCATCTATCAAGCTATCTATCTGCCTATCTATCTATCTATCTATCTATCTATCTATCTATCTATGTGCCTGTCTATCTATCTATCTATCTATCTATCTATCTATCTATCTATCCAAGTCCAATCCCTGCAAAGTGACGACAACTGCTTTTCTTTTCTGCAGTGTATATATGTAACGAGCATTGTGTTCCATCTATCAAGCTATCTATCTGCCTATCTATCTCTCTATCTATCTATCTATCTATCGAGCTATCGAGCTATCTATGTGCCTGTCTATCTATCTATCTGTCTATCTCTCTATCTATCTGTCAGTCTATCTATCTATCTATCTATCTATCTGTCTATCTATCTGTCTATCTATCTATCTATCTATCTATCTATCTATCTATCTAGCTATCTATCTGCCTATCCCTTTTTTAACCATAAAAAGCACTTGTCCGAGACAAGTTAAATTACAAAGTGATGCACTTGTACTAGTGCAACCAACACAAGTTTTAAAACCAAAGCACTTGTACTAGTACATTACATTTTAATTAAGAAATTCATGCACTTATACTAGTGGAGCACTTGGTATGTTTTTGGGCAAAGAAAGGGGGAACTAGCACCTTGCTTTTATGAAGGTGATTACTTTTAATGAAGGCCAGGACCGGACTTTTTTTTTGGGGGATTGTCAACGTTTTTTTTGCTCTTTTTTGGCTTTTTTCGGTCAACACAAGCCCTTTTTTTTGTCAACATAGGATGTGTACGTGGCCTGCCCTTTTGGGAGGATTTGGTGGCCCTTAAAAGGGTCGAGGTTTTTTTGTTGTCTTTGCTGCAAATTTTCTACTTGTGTGGAGAAAGGACACTCTCACTCCAACTGGGTGAAGGGGAAGGCTGGTTCTGCTGCTGGGCCATCGGTTGACCATAGCTGGGTCCAGGGTAGCCGTACTTCTCGGGGCTCTCCTGAGCATCCATCATCAGTGTCAGGGATCCTTGGCTGGGCTGCATCATGGTGTAGCTCGGAGTCTGGCTGGATCCTCCTGCCATTGGCTGCTGGTGGTGGAAGTGATGCCTGCTGGAAGCGTGGTGGTGCTGCTGGTGGTGCTGCTGGTGGTGCTGCTGGTGGTGCTGCTGGTGCTGAGATGGCACATACGTCGCAGGAGGAGGAGGAGGAGGAGGAGGTGGCATCTGCTGGCGCTGATGAGGAGGCTGGAAGGTTTCCTGCTGAGGTCTTGACTGGCGGCTGGCCTCATCCATCTCCCTCTGCTTGTCCCAGTAAAAGGCAGCCTCTGCAATCGCCCTCACCATTCGCTGTCTGATTTCAGGGCTGCAGCGATATCCGACGTGGTAGAGGTCATGGCACTTGATCCTCCAGTACTCCTCGTCGTTGTCCAACTCTTGGTAGTCGGGGCACATCCTGCAGCCAGAGCCTCTGAGGATCTTCTTGGAGGAGGACATAGCGTGCATGCTGCCTGCGATGACGTTCATGGCGGAGTTCATGCTTTCATCTGTTGTGGCCTTTCTCTTGGTTCCCTTGGACACGGCTCCAGGCTTTGGCGCACCAGCGAAGACTTGGGACTGCTGGCTGTCAGGTCTGCCCTGTGATGGCTCTTCGCCGGCAGGTCATGCAGGTCAAAAGAAGCTGGCAGGGAATCTTCAGGGTTGTAGCTGTCCCCGGAGTCTGAGGCTGGTCTGTTGGCGGACAGCTGGGATATGGCGGACAGCTCCTTGCCTGGCTTGTGGACGATGGAGTCCTTCAGGAACCGACAGTTGGCTAGGATGTACTGGTCCCTCTCTGTCAGCGTCTCCTTCCTGCCGGATCCTGAAGCTTCAGGCCTGACGAGTCTGGAGTAGTGGGTGCGGACTGTCTTCCTCCAGTTGAAGATGTCCTGGGAAGTGAACTTGGGTCCCAGCTCCTTGGCTTTTTCCGTGTCCAGAAGTAGCTTCTCGTTGCCCTTGTATCCTCTGGAGCCCTTCATGTACATCACAGGATGCTCTTTGTACCAGTTGAGCAGGTCGTCTTCTTGCTCCGCTGTGATGCCCATGTAGTCTTTGATGTTCTTCTTGGGGGCCTTCCCTTTGCCCTTCTTGCCCTTGGACTTGGCTTCAGCAGCTGCAGGGGCCTCATCACCAGAGGAATGGTGGTCTTCCTCCTCGAAGGTGTCGTCGAAAATGACATCTTGAAGCTCAGGCTGGCTCTCTTGTGGCTTTGCAGTCTTCTTCGGAGTCTTCTTCGGAGTCTTCTTTGGAGTCAGCAGGCTTGTCTCCTACAGCTTCAGATGACTTGTAGTCCAGGAGCATTAGATTTAACCCGGAACAAATTAGTAACAAGCTGAAATTTTCAGGAAACGTTCAGAAAATTGTCTAGAATAACATACTTAAAGTCCTCGAAAATCCTCCTATTGGCACCTTGGGAATTCAAGATGGCGTCCAAGATGGCTGACTTGAGCGTTTTTGTTGTTTCTTTGACTCAAAATATGCTACAAATGTCATCAAAGTTTTGGAAATTAGTATTCAAAGCTAGAGGATTGACTAGAAGCATGTATTATGTAATTTGGAATTCAAGACGGTATCCAATATGGCGGTATTTATGAAGTCAGGCAGCCAAACTTGATTTTTTACCTGAACCCTGCAACGACAGATAAAGTTTTTTCTCAATGGATTTTTAGTCCTTATACCCTCCATAAAACATAAATGGCGGGTAATGAGAGCGGATCCTTGGGCATTTTGAGAAAATGGCCAAAATTCAAAATGGCCACCAAAACGAGCATCAGTCAGCCTAACTTTCTTAATTTTGGGTGTAGAAAGATGTACAATACATCTATTTCAGGTAAAATAGACATAGGGAACTCATTTTTCAGGTTTTTAGATACATTTGTAGTTAAAACCAATATATTGGATATTATGTGGAAAAATATAATTTTATCCCTCAAATTTACAATCATTTTCAGTGTAAATCATAGTTTTATAAATTATTAAGTTTATTAATGTAAATGCATGTCAAATTGTCTTTGACGCTTGAACATTGCAAACCAGAATATTTGACCCACAACACTGAGAAACAAAGTAGAAGTTAGAAATGGCCTTGCAACAAATCAAAGAAAATGCTATGAAAGGAATGACAATTAAGCTGGAGGAGGCTGCTGGAGGAGGCTGCTGGAGGAGTGCAAGATACTGGTAATAATAACAGTCCATCTCCAAGCAACCAATTTGTGGTACCACACACTATGTTATTGCGGATTCTTCTGTAATTGGGCAGATTGAGAGAGTTATTGAGAGAGTATCTGCTCCATTATTTTGTTCAAAGAAAGCTCTAATGTCACCCTAAATATAAACAATGAATATTAAGAGGAGAGTCTGGAGACTACAGTAACAGATTTTGCTGTCAGACAGATGAGAAGGCTCTTATGGCTTGAAAACAATCATTAGTATGATGAAGTCCCAAATGATGTTGAATATCTTCTGAAGAACCGATGCTCCTGTCCAAACAATCTCTTCATACCTGCCCTTGGGAAGAGGCATCACTATTTTTGTAACAAGGTATTTTGTGTGAAGAAATGCAGTTCAAACAGCAGTAACCAATGGCTGCAACAGCTGCTGAAATTGTTTGTAAATCAAAGTATCATAATCCACAACCAAACTTCTTGGCATTGATATTTCATCTTTTTATATTCTTGGGGAGTCTCTGCCATGGAACTGCTTCTGCTGGTCAGATGCACCACTGCAGTGACTCTGTAACAGCCGTAACATGATGGAAAATGGTTCCACAGCAGTTGGGATCTGCACCAAAATTGTACACTATGAATTAAATAATGTCAAGTGTTTGTTAATTTAAAATTGAAATTTTGCTCTGAATGCCATCATCATTATGTGGAACTTTTCGTCCAACATGAACCAGGAACACCTTTGACATCGTTGTGTGATCCTAATAATGGTTGCTTTCTGGCCACCAATTCCTCAGATGCCATAAAAAAGCAATTATAGTATTTATGATCGCCATGGCCTCTCCTAGACCTATGTCCTCCTCCTTTCAAAAATTGAGTCCTTCTGTGAAGAAAATAATGGAGCAATAGGTGGTGCTAGAAAGATACCCAAATCCTGGAGTCACAAAGCTAATTTTAAAAAGTTTAGGAAGGTAACCACCTCATTCCTCTACCTCTAAGTTCAAAGTACCATTCTTTCAACTGGACAAAGTCCCATTTCTTGTGGTATCGCACTTGCTTGTTCTCATTGAGGATCTCATGCCTTTCTTAACACTGCTCTCAGATTCAGAAACATTCTGCATGAGAATCTCTGTATCTGCCAAATCACTGAAGAATCTGGAATAATACCATTTGTGGTACCATAAACGATGTGTTGCATGGAGACTTGCTGTCTGCACTATTAACATGTTCAGTTGATCTTGCGCTCCTCTAGCCTAATAGTCATTCCTATCATTGCATTTTTCCTCGATTTGTAGCAAACCCATTTCCAACTTTAAAGGGCCACTGTCACACACTTTTTTTATCATTTGAGAGCCTCATGCTTCCGATTCACAAAAACATTACAGTGATAGTTTTTAAAATTAATTAAGATAGACACCCTAAACAATACTCTTAGTTTATGATTTCAGCCAAAAAAATGGCACAGGCAAAAGCGACCCCTGTTGCAAGGTACATGGACAAGTGACGTTGGGCTGGGTGAAATGTAAACAACCAGATTGCATGCCTGGTTGATTTCACGTGCTTGAGGCTCAGCACTGCTGCAAGCTAATAGACAGGTGGCAGCACCTCACAGAGCAATGCCACGATGGTCCAGAAATGATACAATGTCAACTGCCAATGTTACATGCATGAGCGACCACGCTCTTCATGCCACAGCTTCAGGCAGAGGGAAGGGGGGGGGACCCTTATCCTACGTCATACCTAATATGGAAGGAAGGCCCACAAAATAGTCACAGAATCGCTATTTCACTAATTGTTTGCATGCACTGGTCACATACATTTTTTGTTATATTGGGGGAATTGTGTTTATTAGTGCCAATTCTTTTTGATACATATATTTTTATAAAAAGTTGTGTTTTGAATCATGTGTGCCTTTAACTTCCTTTTTCAGTTTCGTTGATCAAATATGCGGGTTTGCAATGACCAAAGATGCAATGGATCGGCAGATTTGGCAAAAGCAAAAACCCTAACATTGACTTAATTATTAAGTAATATACCGGAGGCTCCTTATGTCACATGACACCTCATCATGTGACAACAACAACAACACCTTGTTACGTTAATTTAAAATTGAAATTTACAACTACAAAACCTCATCATATGACAACAACATCCACACTTAGAACTGAGGAAGGAGACTGGATGGTCTCTGAGTAAATTTATAGTTCCACTACAAGGATAGTTCTGTTTTAGGTGTAGGCGAAAAATCTCATTTCAGCAGTTCTTTTCTTGATGAAATAATTGAAAATGCGAATTTGTTATATCTTATAAAAAATCTGGTATGAAGAACCATTATTTCAATTTAATTTATGTCAAGTAGTCCCTTATGCAGAGCATACCCGTGTGTTTTATGTTTTTGATTACATTGGGCCTTTTTCCTTGACAGATTGAAGTCTGTATGAACTGAAACAGCCATTTGCAAGTCAAAGAATGCAAATTGTGTCAGCAATTATTGTGACAATGTCTATACGCCAATTCAATCTCAAATCACATGTTAGTTAATGTTATAAACTTAAATGGATCATTGTTATCCAGAATAACACCATTTGATAATCCACTGAAAATATATCTAACAGAAATATATAAGTGTCAATAACAATTTGACATGCACTTTCAATAAAAACCTAATAATTTATAAACGATGACTTAAACGGAAATGATTGTAAATTTGAGAGATAAAAATTATATTTTCCGAATGATATCCAATAGGTTGGTCTTAACCACCTAAAAACCTGACAAATGAGTTCTCCATGTCTATTTTACCTGAAATAGAGGTATTTCACATCTTTCTAGACCCAAAATTAAGAAAGTTAGGCTGACTGATGCACGTTTTGGCGACCATTTTGAATTCGGCCATTTTCCCAAAACACTCAAGGATACGCTCTCATTTGCAGCCATTTATGTTTTACGGAGGATCTAAGGACCCCAAATCCATTGATAAAAAAACTTTATCCATCGATGCAGGGTATAACCCTCTGGCTACCTGACTATAACAGAAACATAAAGTCGGCCATCTTGGATACCATCTTGAATTTCTGATTACATAATAACTTCTTCTAGTTCGTTCTATGGTCTTGAGAATCAAATCCATGACACTTTGATTGCATTTGTAGAGTATTTTGAGCCGAAAAATGGTATAATCCCTCAAGTCAGCCATCTTGGACGCCATCTTGATTTCCCAAGGTGCCAATAGGAGGATTTTCGAGGACTTTTAGTATGTTATTCTAGACAATTTTCTGAACGTTTCCTGAAAATTTCAGCTTGTTACTAATTTGTTCCGGGTACATGCCAATATGGAGCTAATGCTACTGGACTATTGGGAGCAGGCTTGTCAGCAGACTTGGCAGCAGGCTTGGGAGCAGGCTTGACAACAGGCTTGTCTCCTTCAGCTTCAGATGAGGAATCTTCTTCAGTGCTGTCATCTTGGTGGCCCTCGTAGATGGTCTCGCTGACAACAGTGGGTTTGCTGCTTGCAGTAGTCTTCGTCTGGCTGACATCTTTGGCTGTAGTGGAGGTGTAGAGCCCAGGTAGAGAGATGTCTGCCATGGCTGTGGTGAAGAAGGCTTCTAGTGCAGCATCTGAAGGGTCATGGAGAGGAGTTGCAGCTGGAGTTGTCACTGGAGTTGCAGCAGGAGTGCTTCCAGGAGTGTGCAGTGTAGACCTCGTGCTGAGCTTGGTTGGTGCCCTGGTGACGACGGTCCCTCTTTTCCTCTTTGGTCCCATGTTGGCAAAAAGTAGCAGCAAAAGTACTAGCAATTGTAGCAACAAAAGTAGCAGCAAATGTAGCAGTTGAGTGTCGTGGATTCTAGGTGTGTTCTGGTCGAAGGTCTGAGTGGGTATGGTGCTCTAAACTGGCCCCCTCTATATATATGCAGTGTGCGGACCGCCTCTTTTCCCTTCCTTCACCCCCCCTTCTCCGCTGATACTGCCCCAACGGCAGCGCAGAAAGAGGTTGACACGCAGACAAAGGGTTGATGCTAAAAATAGAACAACGCATGCACTCAGGTGCCACTCTGTCTGCTGCGTTGGGGGTCCATAAGACGCGGCGCGCACCCTCACACGTGCGTCGCACATGTGACTTCCCTCGACGCGTGTCTGAAACATGTGACATGAGGCAAGAGCTTTCTGCTACACTGCTGTTTCTGCGTCGAAGCTCTTCGCTGCAACTTTAAAAACCTGCGGCGCGCAATGATTTCTTTCTACGCTTGTTCTTGCATCACCACTTCTTCCCTCGCAAAGATTCAGCCGGCTGAAACTTTTTTTCCTGCATCGTCAAATTTCTAGGAATTGCGTAGAAAGACCTCTTAACACGGCGCATGCTGTTCATGTCGCGCCGTAAGCCAAAATTGACGGCGTACATGCTCAAATCTTTGCCCTTTCCTGGAAAAGTAAGAAGCGCCGCACCAGAAACCCTCTGTTACGTCTCCATGAGAACTAGGCATTACATTTACATCTCAATGCGTGAACAACAATCAACCATCACATTTATAAATAAATAATTTAATAAAATATCAATATCAATGATAAAACCCTAAGCTAAAAACAATTGACATAGATAAAAACAGTATCACAGAAAATTATATAAAAACAGTATCACAGCATATTACATCAACCAAAGTATGACACAAAAAGATGAGTCTTCAATTTTGATTTGAAGTTATTAAATTCACCTAAATTTCTCAATTCTGCTGGTAATTGACTCCAAAGAGCTGGAGCTCTAATGGAGAATGCCTTCTCCCCATACGTTTTTGTTTTAGGGGGTTGAGGTCTTTTTAAGGTAATAGAGTTATCACTCCGTAGACTCATGTATTAGTACCGAGGCAGCCTTAATATCTGAATCTCCTATTCTTATATGTTTAACGTTGTCTTCAGGTCGTGTACGACAAAATTTTGACGAGAAACAGATAAACTCACTCTTATTGTCATTCAATGCAAGAAAGTTAATTTTCATCCATTGTCTAATTTCATCAACACAAGTCTCTATTTTGACCCTGCTATCTGTACTGTTACATGTTATATAAATCTGCGTATCGTCCGCAAAAATTACTGTCTTGCAGCCATGTTTAAGTATGATGTCTTCTATTGGCGTCACATAAAGCGAAAACAAAATCGGTCCCAAAACCGAACCTTGGGGTTCCCCAAATGTTAGCGGTCTCCCATTTGACACCATCGACCCCAGCAAAATTCTTTGAGTTCTACCACTTAGAAAAGCTTCAATCCAACTGATTACATTTCCTCGAATATGAAATCTTGATCTAAGTCTTTGCAAAAGAATAGTGTGGTCGATGGTGACACTGTCAAATGCAGCCGATAAATCAAGCAATATTAAAAATACATCTCTCTTGCTGTCTAGGGCTAGCATAATATCATTATGAACTTTCAGCAATGCTGTTTCCGTTCCATGTCCTTGTCTGTACACTGATTGAAATTTACCATACAATTAGTTAACGTTCAAATACTTATTTAACTGAACAAAGGCACATCTCTCCAGAAATTTATCTAAGAAAGAACAATAGGAAACTGGGCGATAGTTCCTTAATACATTTCTATCAAGGTCATGTTTCTTTATAAGTGGTCTCACAATAGCACTCTTACAATTATCTGGAAACCTTCCTAAATTAAACGATGTATTTACAATCGATGTTAATACAGGGGCCCATAAGTCAATACAATGTTTGATAATTTGTGTTGGAGCTGGATCAAGTGAACATGATTTTGAGTTCATACTACAAACCAGTTATGTAACACTCTCAACAGTCATCAATTCAAAAGCATCAAATATAATTTCAGATGGTAACATATCTTCATCAAGAACTAGTCCACTCTCATTTTCATTCATTGCATCAAGATTTGATCGAATTTTCGAGATCTTATCAACAAAAAAGTTCGCAATCAGTTCAGGTAATAACACAATGTCATAATAAGTATTTGCTACGAGTTTCTTGTTACCAGAGATCTCATCAACATTCTTAAATAAAGTTCTATCATTATTGGACTCCGTGATCATAATATCCATTGATAAAGTTATTCTGCATGCCTAGAAGGTTCGCAGTTGTGGTAGCCGATTCACCGTCTCACTGTGCCTCGCCAACTGTCTCACTGTGCCCCGCCCATGGGGCACAGTGCGACAAATATCCGGCATGGACTTACCATGATGTATCTCCAACCCTGTAATAGTTGGGAACCCGAAACTGCCGAACAATATACCCAACTTCATCATCCGCAATGTGGATCTAAATTGGTTTTACTGTAGACTGCCAACATTTTGTTACACTTGAAAATAAAAAAAGTGTCTCACTGTGCCGCGCTCTCCCCTACTAAGTACTTATCATCATATCTATTTATATGCATATATATCTAGATCATGTCATCATGTGGCTGTGACCACCAAGTTCCATCACCTATCTCGCTTACTCAAGTTTTAGCTGTTGCCACAACAATTCTTATACGGCTTCTACACAATTGAGTGTACAATTTGGTCCTCACTTTGGTCCAAAAATGAACATCATTGGATCTCATCAGGAACAACATCAATGTGTGCATACATATCATAGATATTATCCCCTAAAATATTTTTGCACAAACTGTTTTTTTCCTTTTGTAAAATAATATAATTCATTACCCAAATTATATAATATTTCAGGACTGGGTGAACTTTAGCGGTATTAATCTGACAAGAATGTATTATAATCCATTACATAGGGTGAATATAAGCTCTCTAGACATATTTTTATGCTTTCTGTAACTTAATTAGGACCGGAGATATGGTCAGTTGAAAAAACGTTAATATTGTGAATTTTTTTACATAGCAGTAAATTTAGAGAGTCATCCTTTGACATATTTACATTCACTGCATGGTTATGGTGAGTCAGGGGATCTTCAAATTTTGTGACATTATTCAAGGGCATTGGGGCAACAATTACTCTTAGATTTGTGTAAATAGCCCATTTCCTTTTATGGCAAATTTATGCTGAAAAGCTTCAATAAGGCAGTAAAAAGATGAAATTTTCAAAAATAAAAAAAACCCTTTGAAACAAAGAGTGGAGTTCAAGCAAAGTCACATGTGTTTTTGGGGTCAATTTGTTGAATAATTACTGCAAACACTCCATTCCTAACCTAAAGCAATCAAAAATTATATCACAGACAAGTTTTTTTGGTGTGGGTCAAGGTCATCGGGGGTCAAAAAATCTTGCGGAGCTATTAGTTGAGTAATACCGGCAGACATGACATCCCCAACTCGGAACAATCATGGGCACAAGGCCAAAAGCTCTAGGGGGGTAAGGACACTACAAGGGGGGTATGGACACTACAAAGAGACAAAAGCTGATGTAGCTCAACAACTAATATAGATATCAACATGCTTATTGTTTTAATGTGGTACGCTAGTGAGTAGCTAGATGTGCCATGTATTTTGAAATTCCCCTTGTGTGAGAAGCAAGGGGGGTATGGAAACTACGCATTTTTCGGGAAAATGAAAATTTCAACTTTAAGACCCAAAGGAAGGCTTTGGAATTCTACAAACTATTCAGCCCATTAGTCTGACCAGTTCCATTGGCCAAACAAGTGAAAAAAAGTTATTTGAAAGTGTTTTACACAGTTTTGTAGCCCTTCATTGATGACACTTATTTTTGCAACTGCGTAACAATCACAACATTTTCCATTTGGCTTTTAATCTTCAGAAATCAGATATGCAATGCTTGCTAAATTGTTGCATACTATGTAGGTAGTCATTCTGCAATGCCAAAAATTGCTTGTGAGCATTAAATTTTGCATGGTATGCTTACAAAAAATGGAAATTTTAAAGTGAAATTTCGTAACGACAAATGTCAATGCGAAAAATCAGACGTTGCCAGACATTTTAGACCATATCTACCTCAAAAAACTCAAACCATTTCCATCATGTTTTTATTCCGTCCACTCATGTCATTATGTATGTAATCATCTTTCCAAATACAGCAAATCAAATAATCAAAAAATATTAATCGATTTTCAAAGTCTTTGGAGCAGATTTTTTACAACTAAATTACCTATCGAATGCATACAATAGCAGAGATTTCTAGCAATTAGTCTTAGCGCAATGACTTCGTAACGATTGACCAAAATGTTTTGTACACTCGATTGTGTAGAAGCCGATAGTACAAGCGCCAACTGCCATTAGGTCAGTAAAGGTCCAACCAATTTGTGAATATTATGATGTGGCAAATGTTCTGGGGGAGAGGTTACAAAAATGTTCACATGTGCCCAAAGCAAACTCTGCAGATAAACCCCTGTCAATGTATTTGTGAAAGCACATTCTGCAGATACACCCCTGACAATGTATTTGCTGATAAACCCCTGTCAATGGATTTGCGAAAGCAAATGCTGCAGATACACCCCTGTCAACCTATTTGTAAACACAGCGCTCCTGAATAAATTTCAAGATTAAAAAAATTCAACAAGAAAACCGAAAGCGCACGCTTATACAGCAGGGTCAGGAGGACATTTCAAGACAAAAACCGAAAAATTCCGTTGGGAAAATTTTGAGTTATATTCGTTTTACATTTTTTGTTTATCACACTCATATTTTCTTGGAGACATGGGGGCATAGAAAGTTGTTTAAGTCATTTATCATGTTTAGAGAGACACGTGTTGAAGGTAAGACATCATTGTTTAATTTACACGATAATTTTATCTGTGTTAGATATGTATTGGCTAAAAATAGTTTGCAGAGTGTGATAAACACATGCAGATACATATTTATCAATGAAGTGAATTCGTAGCCCCAGTAAATTAATTCAATCATTTGTTGTGAATGTTTCACCTGCTTTTAGCTTGATTTGAATTTAATTTAGCCTTCCTTTTTAAGTTTTTCAATGCTTTTCATCAAAACATGACATTTCGAACGATTTAAATTTGTGGATCATTCTTACTAAGACTGAATGTGATTTATATGAATTGCCTCAATATATCATATAGACATTGCATAAATATTAAGAAATAAACCCCAACTGTGGCTTTTTGTGATCACAGAAGTGAGTAAATGAATATTACTGACAGCAATTTTTTGCAATAATTTCAGGACAAAAAACTCATTTAATGGACTAACTTACTCATCCAAGCCATCATAATATGAACGTGAGATGCTAAATAGCTTGACAATTGATACTGAAACACAATATGACATTGAAAGAGAGTCACTCATGCGCAAACAACCACAAAGGTAGACAATTGAGCAATGATGGGTCAAATAATCACTATATAGTTGGGTCATATATCACAATTCCGTGACCGTTGAGAGCGAAGTAAGGTTTTATGATGGATTTGTCATCTGTAAAGGTTTATCTAAAAATTGAGCGGGGGTGACCCTCCCAAAAGTGCGGGCTAACTCCGTCAGAGGCCTAAATCCAAAATGGCCGCCACTACACCTTCAGAAATTAAATTTTTAATGGTTTGAGCTACAGTGATGTGCAATACATCAATTTTGGGGTTTGTTTGGTCAAGGAATTCATTGCTGGGGGTATTTTGGTGATTTGACCTATATTTGACCTAAAACTCCAAGATGTTGGCCAGTTTTCGCTAAAAATAAAATTTTTTCAATGTTTCTCATATTCCTTCAATGTGAGCACTTTTCGACAGGTTGAACTATGCAGTTATTTGGTGCTTGACTATGTTTATGAACTTTTGAGTCATTTAGAAGGACAGGAGGTTAATATTGACAAGTTAACGAGGGCATGTTTTCGGACAAATTTCGTAAAATATGTGCTTTTCGATGGCTTGGGCTACAATGATGTTCAATAAATGGATTTTGGGGTTTTATGGGCCAAGGAATTCATATCTGGGGTTAGTTTGATGATTAGAAGGTTTGTAACCGAATAAATCCCAAAGTGTTTCCTAATATTGCATGGAAGAGTGTTTGTTTTCAACTTAATGGTGTGTTCCCTTAAATTGTATCTCTCAAAGAACTGATGAGGGACAAATTATAATCTAATGAATTCAGATGTTAGTTTAAAAGTCATCTGAGAGACCAACTCAATGGCATGAGTCAGTTAGTTTAGTTGTGTTGTAGAAATGGCTTTAAGTCATACTTTGAAGAAGTTTTCATAATTATTCAGTTCCTCACTTCCGGTTTGATTGTTATGCCCTGTTGACCAGATGACATGGTCACAATGCCCTTGGAACCATTTATTAAACAAGCTTCAGTTTGAGTTACTGTGCTATTGATATTTCTTCAACACAAGGGATAAATTCTGAAAAGTAAAATAAGTCCTCCTGTTGGATGTCATTTAAAAAATGTGGTGGCAGGAAAAGTATTTGTAACGAATGACTCCATAAATATTGAGTAAAGATTTTCCTAAATATTATGTTGTGTAGCACATACAGTGCCGCCTGTAAGTAAGTGAAACGCATGATATCGTGCCATTGCATCAATGTTAAACATCCTTAACCAAAATGCTTCTGGAAGGACGAATTCTCATCCGATGAGAGGAAAACATTTTGGGTCATAAAGGCCGATATGTGAGGCATGTGGGATAAAAATAGCAGCCAATTTTCTTCGCTGTAGTCGGAGTTAGGTATGGGTCAAAGTCTTTGATAAGTAAGTGAAACGCAGGCCCAATGTCAAAACATGGAGAAGGGTGGTTCACTTACTATCAAAGACTTTGACCCATACCTAACTCCGACTACAGCGACGAAAATGGGCTGTTATTTTTATCCCACTTGCCTCACACATCGGCCTTTATGACCCACTTTGTTTCCCTTTCATCCGATGAGAATTCATGCCTCCACAAGCAGTTTGGCTGAGGATGTTTAGCATTGATGCAATGGCACAATGTCATGCGTTTCACTTACTTACAGGCGGCACTGTAACTATGGACATCATCTATATCATGGTTATAACCTCAAAGTTCATGAAGTAGTTTTTTTCTCAAATTTACATTATATTGACGAGAGATTGTTTAAGATCCAATTCTGCATCTGAAAGAATCGCTGGTCAACTATGTTCTCTTCCTCTAATGGTGCAGTGAGATTTTTAAAGACATAGTGACATCTAAATTATACTGAACTGGGTTGCTGGAGTTTGTGGATGGGCTACTTATTCATGGTAAATATGGAAGAATTATTTGTGTTCTTAGAAGACACACAAAAGTTTAAAAAAAGTTGGCCAAATGCTGCCAATTTCACACAAGTTTAGGTTCATTTAATGTAAACTATAATTAACACCATGCCAAATGATATCAAAGCAGCAGAAACAACTGAACTCTTTAAAAAGATAATAAAAGACATTCTTATTTATTAAATTTTTTATGTCATACATTTCTCCCTGATTTTAACTATTTACATGATTTATCAATCTTATTTCTTTTATGTTCAGCTTCTGAAAATGATATTCAATGATGGTAGATAGCACTATATCAAATAAATAATTTTCAATTTTCACAGACGTTGACAGCAATAAATGAATAATATCACTAGAATGAGATTTACAGCCTTTGAGAGTTAAAAAAATAACAGTGGAAGCAGTGAACTAACCAAGGAGTAATAGGAAAATTGACAGTGCGACAGTGTATATACACAGGTTAAAGTTTGGTTGTAGGAGGCAAGGTTAAAAATTCCTTGAACAGAAGAATATTGTATAGCTGCTGTCACCCATGCAGTGGCCAAGAAGACAAGAGGCAGTTAGAAGGGTGGACATTTTATGTCTTTCCAAGATTTTCCAAAACTGAAATACATGTATTTTACTGACTGGTGGAAATTGGAATTTGAACCAGAAAAGTTTATAGGGATCTCAGATGTTCATCAGTACATCCATTACAGATGGACCAGTGCATTAAAATATTCATATTCACCTACCACGTTCAACTCCAATGCTTTACTATTAAATACAGACTAGAGCCAGAAATCTTTAGCCTCTCGGTAAAGATACTGGTCAAAAAAGTCAAAATTGCTCTGGAAGGCATCGGCTTTAACTTGCTGTTGGGGATCAAGTTCTCAGAGACCTGCAGGAGCATCATCACAGTCATACAACATTGAGATGAAATAGATTAAATGGTAGACTTGATATTATTGTCATGAAAATGGTGAGACATCTGCCTGTCAACGGGTGACCACAAAGGTTCATGACTAGTCACTCATGTGAGAAACCTTTGGTGGCTATCAATTGGCAAGCCTTCACCCAGCTTTTTTTTAGCATTAATGGTCTCCAACTCTGATCAGCAGGAAACCTAGTTAAGTATTATCTTAAAGGTTTTGAAATACAGATTATGAAATAAAAAGAATTTCTGAATGGCTACCATTGATTTTGTTCAAGAAAAGTAGCTCAAATAGAGGCAAGTTTAATTGTTAATTCGACATGATAACCACATAATTGAGTCAACAGAGCATGACAACCAAACCGAGAAGTGAAGAACTATATGAAAACCTTTTCGAAGTATGACATTAGCCATCTCTACATAACAACATTTATTGACTCATGCCATTGAGTTGGTCTCTCAGATGGCATTTGAAATGACATCTGAATTTGTTAGATTCTATAATCTGGCCCTGACAATCATCAGTTTGTTGAAGGATACAATTTCAGGAAACGCACCGTTAAGTTGAAGAAAAACACTCTTCCATGCAATATTAGGAAACACTTTGTGATTTATTCAGTCACAAACAATCTAATCATCAAACTAACCCCAGATATGAATTCCTTGGCCCATAAAACCCCAAAATCCATGTATTGAACATCATTGTAGCCCAAACCATTGAAAATCACATATTTTACGAAATTTGTCCATGCCCTCATTAACCTGTCATTATTAACCTCCTGTCCTTCTAAATGACTCAAAAGTTCATAAACATAGTCAAGCACCAAATAACTGCATAGTTCAACCTATCCAGAAGTGCTCACATTGAAGGAATATGAGAAACATTGAAAAAATACAATTTTTATATCGAAAACTGGCCGCCATCTTGGATTTTTAGGTCAAATATAGGTCAAATCACCAAAATACCCCCAGATATGAATTCCTTGACCACACAAACCCCAAAATTGATGTATTGCATATCACAGTAGCTCAAACCATTTAAAATTTAATTACCGAAGGTGTCGGTGGCAGCCATTTTGGATTTAGGCCTCTCACGGAGTTAGCCCGCGCTTTAGGGAGGGTCACCCCCCCTCAATTTTTAGATATACCTATATAGATGACAAATCCATCATAAAACCTTACTTCGCTCTCAACGGTCACGGAATTGTGACATATGACCCAACTAATAAAAGATGTCTAATAGAGGCTATAAGATGATTATTGTACAAAGGTATTGTTCCTTTAACTTCTGCATCTTCTGACCTTTGAAGATATTGATAAATAAAATCTCACAGACATATATGATGACAAATAACACACAATTCTGTTATGAGATAACGCATGAAATATTCATATATCATGAAATATACACTTAATTTTGCTAAAACTGGCCTGAATACAACAAATAATTCAAAGGGATTAACCGAGGCAATATTTAAAAGCTGCAAACTTTCTTGCAGGTGTGTTAATTCCTATAACATGCAGTCAAATGTGTTTATCACACCCTGCACAATATTTTTGGTCTAAACATATCTACCACAGATACAATGGTAATGTAAATTAAAGAATAATGTCTTACCAACAATACATGTCTCTCTAAACATCCTAAATGTCTTTAACAGCTTTCTTTGCCCCACTTTCAGCATGAAAGTATGAGTGTGATAAACAAAAAATTTAAAATGAATATAACTCAAAATTTTCCCAACAGAATTTTTCAGTTTTTGTCTAAAAATGTGCTCCAGACCCTGCTCTATAAGCGTGCATTTTCGGTTTTCTTGTTGAATTTTTTTAATCTTGAAATTTATTCAGGAGCGCTGTGTAAAGTAAAATCTGTAAATACGTCCCTATCAACTTATTCATCATTTTGGGCTTTTTCTTATCAAATACATAAACACTATATCTTTGTAAGATTTATATCATTATCATAACCACAAAGAGCATCGCTTGTGTAAAAATAGGATCAAATCAAAGCTAGTTTGCCGCCAGATTAAAATACTGTCAAAAAGAAAGATTAGAAGCATAATAAACCTAGTTTACCTTTCAAATTTACTTACCTGTCATTCTAGGCTTAATACAAGAAGAAAAATTACTTTAGAAAGGTAACAAATACTTTTTCATGCCATGGAAAACCTTTGTTTTGTCTATGCATCAAGCACTCTAAAACAATTCAGACAAAATTGTTTTTTTAGTTCAAAATGGTTTTTTGAAAAACAAAATTTCAATGCATTTGGTTTTTCAAAAAAAACCATTTTGCATGGCGCTCCAATTAAGCCATAACAATCTATTAAACTCACTTAATTATGGAAAACACACAATTCTGTTAATTGAAAAGTGTACTGTATACTATAGTTAAATTCTGTCAGTTTATTATCTATAACTGAAATTTGAATTTTACCTGGAATTGGTGGACTCACAAGCTTTAATTTTTTGTTGTGTAAAGTTGAGGTCTGTGACCATTGAGTTTATAACAAGATTCTGTAGTTGATGAGAGTGCATTTTCATCATTAAGACAAGCATTAAGGTTTAATGTATCTCATTCACACTAGGGTGCCACTCGTCGTCTACCGGGTAGGCTAAATCACTAACAGTGAAAACACCAAGATCCCTTTTGGAAAGCTGCATGGTTCCACACACATTGAAGATTACCCAGCTGGAGTCTCTTCAAATCATCTTTAATTCAAAGTACTCAAGCATCTAAGAGGATATTTGCTTATTTGCCTGACTCTTGTAAATGTATAAAAGAAGTTTGAGCAAAACAGAACTTATCTTGTGATTGATTGAACAGAACACAAAATAAAATGAGAACAATTTTCGTATAATTTATTTCTGCTCTACATAATCCAAGTTTTAATATAATTTTCAGGTTCAGGATATCCAATAATAACAAATATTTTAAAAACTAAAAAATACTCACTTGATAAGGATAAAAAACTGCGACTTATCAACACATAGCAAGCTTGTTTTTTTTTTCATGATCATAAAACGTTTATCAAGATCACATCCTCATGAATAATTGAAATAGCTCTGAGAAATGGAATACTCATTAAATTATTGCTCAAATTTATGAAACATAATTAATATGAAGGGAAAAGCAAAGACTAAGTACCATGCAGTCATATAAACAGTACAGTGACGTCGTACATAATAATCGAAGTAAAAGCATATCTTGCAGTTCATGATCACCATAGTGTTGACGGAAACATAGCTTCTAGGTATTCATTTTGAAGGAAATTTTCTGTAGAATCCAAATATGTCATTAGTTTTTTTCTATCTTATATATTACTAAAGTTATTGCAAACCGCGATCATACGGAAACGTAACTTTTCCTGAAAAATTCACAAGAAATATGCTCTCGGAGGCACCCCTAAATATCCATCGATCAAGCTGAAATTTTAGTATCTTGTTTTGTGTGATAAAACCCAACTATGGACCAAGGTACAGCTTGATCGGTAAATGTTGGGGCAACTGATGCACCCTAATGCATGTTAACCAACAACTCCGTTGCTTCAACTGTGGAGAACGCTCGCACACAGTTGACAGCTGTCGTCACCAACAACGACTAGTGTGCTACAACTGCCATGGCACTGGCCACAAGAAGAAGTTTTGTTCCGTCACCAGTCATGGCAGTTTGCACTAGGACATTGGCCATGAGCAAATGGCCGGGCAAAGAACTGTGGCCAATGTGAATAATTTGAAAAATGTTACTGAAAATGATTTTAATGTGTGCTATGTACCCAATGATTTTAACCATGATGAGTGCTATGTTAACTCTGATTTTAATAGAACTAATTATTTACAAATGTGCAATTATGTAAATGCAGAAGTTACAATTTCAGAATGTCCTAATCGTGTTAATGTATGTATAGCAAAGATATTGTCGTTTCTGATTCTAGTCAAGAAATAGCTCAAAACGGTACGGCCAGTCCTGAAATTTCATATGATAGATGTGTAAATTCTGAGATTGAAAATTACGGTCAAAATTGTGACAGTGCAGAAAATCCATATGAGGACCTGTCAAAATTCTCCAAAAATAATTATAAGAACTTGATATTTTCTCATCTTAATATAAACAGCTTGGCTAGCAAGTTTATGGAGATACATGAAATCTTAATTCATGATAAAACTGATATATTATTTTTATCGGAAACAAAACTTGATGACTCTTATCCAATTGCTCAGTTCCATGTAAACAAATTTATTAATCACAGAATTGATCGAAATGCAAATGGAGGCGGACTCTTATGTTATGTAAAAGAAACTATTCCTCATAAAAATCGATCAGATATAGCCATAAATGCAAATGGAATAGAAACAATAGTACTCCAAGTAAAAACAACCAATAAAAATATGTTTTTCATACACGTCTATAAACCACCCAATATAAATGCAAATTTTCTAACAAATGCCTTAGAAATTATGTTAAGTAAGTGCCTTTCCGAAAGTGACAATGTCTATGTTATCGGCGATCTGAATGTTAACTTTTTAAACTCATCCCACCAACTGTCTCAATTATGTGACACATTTGATCTCAGACAGTTAATTAAAAACCCAACATGCTTTAAAAGCTCAGATAATCCTACTCTGCTCGATGTTATCCTCACAAATAATCCAAAATCAATTAAGAAAACCATAAACCTACCCTAGGGTGTCCCAAAAAAAGTGAAAGTCTAAAATTCATTGGGGCTAACCTCTAAATGTGTTCTATAGCCCCTCTCTGACTCCCATGTAAAATTTCAGCTCATTTGAAGGTGTTTTAGGTGTTGCTCAAGAGCCCCAAAGATAGATGGGGGTTTAACATTGAATTTTCATGCAAAAATGGCTATTTTAGCTAATAGCTCATAAATTATCAGTTTCAGTCAACCCAAACACATGGATAGTTGATACAAAGATGTATAAATTATTCTGCACACCGTGGTACCAATTTTATATTTGTAACTTGCTTGGGTATTGAGAAAATCTACATGTATGGGATATACTTATTTACTCGATTTTCTGTCATTTAAAAAAACTTATTAGATTGTTTCAATAGTCTCAAATTGATTGTAAGACATTGGTTGATGTTCTTGTGTCTCTGTCACACTATGGAACCAATTTGTGATTGTCTCATATTTAAAATTCAAAATTAGACTGCAATTAATCTTCATTAAGAAAGGTATTTTGCCTTGGCGTCAATTTTTCATGTAAATAGTACACATTTGCCAATTACACAAAAACCAAGTAAGGTACAGATATGAAATTGGTACCACAGTGTGCAGAATAATTTATATCCTGTGACTAGCAGAAATCCTGCGCTCTGATTGGCTGATTAGTCACAGTATATATTTCCATATCCACCTCATAAAATATGCAGGTAGGTGGATATGAAATATATCCACCTCATTAAAGATGCAAGTGGATGGATATGAATATCCACCTCATTGAATATTCATGAGGTGGGATATGAAATATATCCATCACAAAGACAATCAGATGACATCATCATATTGTTATGTTGCCATGACGTCACCACCCACCAGTGCAGTTGTACTCATTGTGACGTCACCACATTGACCAGCTCTGGGATTTCATGAGAAGCATTATGCAGCATTGCATAGCTCCACTTCTATTAGGAGCAGCATTTATTTACTGACATCAAAATTTAGCAAATTTAATTTTCATCAACATGCAATAGGTCCTGACACAATCACATTATCATATCTGGAAGCTGTCTGCCATGGAAATACATATTGTCAATGAAAAAGTTTCACCACGCAGCATTGCTTAGCTTGTTATCAGATTTAGAAAATCATCTTGACCATTGTCAAAGGATATAAATATTATACAGTGACCTTGCTTTATGGGATATGGAATATATTCACCCTCGGACTCCCATATATGATATGGGAGTCCTCGGGTGAATATATTCCATATCCCATAGCAAGGTCACAGTATAACATATAATATGTCTTTTTATCAACTATCCATGTGTTTGGGTGGACTGAAACTGATTATTTTTTTAGCTATTAGCTAAAATAGCCATTTTTGCATGAAAATTCAATGTTAAACCCCCATCTATCTTTGGGGCTCTTGAGCAACACCTAAAACACCTTCAAATGAGCTGAAATTTTACATTAGAGTCAGAGAGGGGCTATATAACACATTTAGAGGTTAGCCCCAATGAATTTTAGACTTTCACGTTTTTTGGGACACCCTAACCTAGCCTTAGGTATAAGTGATTTTCATAACTATATAAGTGCCTCAACAAGATTAGCATGCCCGACGAATGAACCGAAAGTAGTATACTATCGATCTTTTAAAAAATTTAGTGAAGAATCTTATATAAAAGACTTGAATTTCTGCACCTTTCCATGTCTCTGAAATATTTGATGATGTTGATGACCAACTGTGGTTTCATAATTCCTTACTACGAAATGTGGTAGATAAAAATGCTCCCAGAAAACAGAAAATAATCAAACAAAGACAACTCCCATACATGAATGATAACTTAAGGAAATCTATAAACGTAAAGGCAGCACTAAGAAGAAAATTTAACAAAACTAAAAACAGAGAATGTTGGGACAAATTTAAGAAACAACGTAACCTTGTAAATAAACTAAAAAGAGTATCACTCAAGCAATATTTTGATAAAAAATGCAACGTTGAAACTAATAAAGGTAAGCACTTTTGGGAAATTGTAAAGCCTTTCATGACCAAAAATGTGAAACTAAACAATCAAAATATTACTTTGTTTGAAGACGATACTATAATCAGCAATCCTGTAGATGTTAGTAACGCTTTCAATAATTTCTTCATAAATGTAACCAAGGACCTATGTGAACCTGAAAATGTGCAAATGATGTCAGCTGAAAAGGTCATTGACCTCTATAGTGACCATCCAAGCGTCAAACTGATTCAAGAGTTTGCAAGTCATGACAGACAGTTTGATTTCAATCCAATTAATCAAGGAACAATCTTAAACAAACTCAAACTGCTAGAACCAAACAAATCCACAGGTTTTGATCAAATTTCGCCAAGATTTTTAAAAACTGGCTCAGACACTCTTAGCTTATCCTTAATGCCAATAATAAATCAGTCCATAAACAATTGTAAATTTCCTGACAGCAACAAAAAAGCGGAAGTGACACCTTTGTATAAAAAGTCAGATCAACTTGCTAAAGAAAATTACAGACCATTGAGTGTTCTTACTGTAACTTCTAAAATATTTGAAGGAATTATGTGTGATCAGTTATTTAAATTCATATCGACCTCACTATCATCAGATCTCTCTGCGTACCGAAAGTTGTATAGCTGTAATAATGTACTCGTCAAACTGGAGAAAAGCCCTTGACAATAATAGCTATGTAGGATGTGTACTTATAGATCTCTCTAAAGCTTTTGACAGTTTACCCCATGGACTTCTGATAGCTAAACTGCATGCTTATGGTGTTTCATTAGAGGCCTGTTCTTTTATTATGGACTATTTGAAGAATAGAAAACAAGCCGTAAAACTAGGGAACATTAAAAGTGACTGGTTAAATCTAAAGACAGGTGTTCCCCAGGGATCCCTGATGGGTCCTCTCCTTTTCAACATTTTCATAAATGATTTTTTAATAGCTTTAAAGAAACAATGTGAAGTATATAATTATGCAGATGATAATACGCTTTCATACTCGCATAATAATTTATCAGTAGTAAAAGAAAAACTGGAGGTAGCGTCTGCACATGCAATCTCATGGTTCAGTGCTAACTTCATGAAGGCAAATCCAACAAAATTTCAAACAATTTGTTTAAGCAGGGATAACTCAGATATTACACTTGTAATACAGAATAATACTATAAAATCTGAGGAATTGGTGAAATTATTAGGCATCCATATTGACAATAAGCTTACATTTAATCATCAAGTATCACTTGTCACCAAAAAGGCAGCAAGACAAATAAATGCACTGCAACGAATATGCAAGTATATAGACTATGAAGGGCGAATGAGAGTCTATGAGGCATTCGTGGCGTCAAACTTTGTGTATTGCTCTATTGCATATAACAATTTCTCTCTCGGCCAAGATAGAAAATTTGAAAAACTGAATGAAAGAGCTTTAAGACTAGTCTGTAATGATTATGAAAGCACATATAATGATATTCTCCTGAAAACGGGAAAGAAAATGCTACATGTGAACCGTAAAAATAACTTAGCAGAATTTGTTTTCAAAGTCATCAATAGCCTAGCGCCACCTATTGAAAGTTCATTTTTTGACAAACAAATATCTCAATACAACATGAGAGATAATAACAAGCTTGTTCAACCACGGTTTAACACTATTCAGTATGGCAAAAGGTCAATTCGATACCAAGGTCGACATGAAATACTGTCAGGACATATCAACTTTTAAGTTAAATTTAAGAAAACTTGCAATCCTAAATCAATGCCAATGTGGCACATGCATGCTCTGTCTCAGAAATTCATTGTAGTATGAAATATTGCCGAAGGTCATGTAATTTAAAATGAACTTATGCAACCAGTATCACCTTTGTACATAGTCTTCATCTAACATTTGTATATATATTTCATTCTTTCACCTTGTTCTGTTATTTTACTAGTCGGTTAAAAGCTGAACAGCTTATGTTATCTGTTTTTATTGTCATCACCGAAGTTAAATAAAATTTTACTTTACTTTACTTTACTTTACTTTAGGATAACGGACTGCCAACGGGGGCTTGCTTAGTTTGCTTGAGAATAGGTTGCAAGAAAATTTGTCATATCCAATGGCTTTATAGTAATATAATGATATAATAAAACAATAGTAATAATATAATGTAGTATAATTCAGCAATGTACCCAATGTTGTCCATTCCAGATAGATCTGCTCAGCGGTGCAGACCACATTGAACGGCAATCATGTAAATCTCTATAATTAGTGATAACCTCTGCACAGGGCTGGGGCAGGGTTTGAACTCATGTCCTCATGTGTTGATATTCTGACGAGTGACCACTGTGTATCATAGAGCCACAATTAACTGTGTGTCACTCAATTTGATATTCATATTAACATGCCAAAAAGAACCATTCTGCAGATACTAAGATACCGTACACTGTAAGCCTAGCTACCGGCAGTTACCGTTAAAACAACAGTGCATGCGTTCTTTGTTATAAAAGACTTCTTAAATTCCTCATTTGAAATTTTATAATCAAATTATGAAAAGAAATTGTAAAGACAATAATGAATCGTTACTGACAACGAAATATCAAGGTTACGACCATGATAGATATCACCAGGTGCAACAGATTTGATTTGTGGTGTTGATTTGATTACAAAGCATGGGCGTTGCGAAGGTCAGCTTGGAGAATGTTTTTCTTTCTGAAAACTTTTTAGAGCTTCTTCTTTTTCTTCGAAAATGGTTCAAGGATAATGGCTTCCTGACATTTTGAAACAGAGATAATGAGAGATGGGAAACGCAAGGTTTAGCTTCCACACATGTCTAATACCCTACTGCAAGATTTCATTTTTGGAGTTGTCGCGGTATCAGTATTACCGAGGTATCTTCTAAAATTTGTAATCCTTTATTGGTTTATTACATAGTATTAACATTTTATCTCTCATGGCAAATCAGGACTGTGTCCTGTTGGGTTCAATCAGATTCATTGTGTGACATCAGTATGTGCAGTTCAAATATTGAGGTTTTTTTTGTTGAAAATTAACATTGAATTTTCTTGCAATTTTGGCAATTTGAAGCTGGGCATAGGAAGGAGTTTTAAAGTGATGGCCATCCATGTATATCATTAAGCATTTTCAGTTCTGACATCATTTTTGTAACATACATTTAAAAGTTCATACCACCCACACTCTTTTGCTATATCTTAAACATCTCTCCACTTACATCTCTCCAGATTCGGCTATCATAATGAAATATCGATAACTCCATTGCCTTATTTTAGGAGTCAAATCAAAGTATTCCCACTTCAAATTAACGCTTTGCATGACGCTTTTCCTTAATGCAGTTTGAAGAGGAGGCAGACAGGCTGGAAATGTTTCTCTGAAACAGTGGGTAGATGCAAAAATAGAGATAACTCTCAGTCTCAGATATTTAGTGATAGGTTATCTTGTCTCTTATCTTAAAAGGAATAGTGTGACTTCATGCATAAGTGAGTGAGTGTAATTATATCACTATAAAAGTCAGCAACAAGAAGTAATGGTAAATTATAATCACATTTCTGAGAATGTTCATTTCTTACTGCTCCACCTTTTGTCTGTCTTTTATTTTTGTCTGTATTAGTTATCCTTCTGTTACAGTAAATGTCGGTGAACTTTAGCAAAAACAGAGAATCTAGATATTTAAGACTAATTTTAATTGAAATTTAATTCTGCATCTGTTGGTCTTGTGAATTTTCAGCAAGTCTTGTGAAATGTGAAAATATCATGTCTGAGCATAACAATTTCTGGGGAATGTTGATTTTTAAAATTTTCATTTTGTCTATCTTGTAACAAGTATCTTCTAAATTATTTAAATTATTCATCTCTTCTTAAAGTGTAGCTTTGTCAAAATACTGTCAAGACATTGTGGCAATAGGAAAATTTATTAATGCCAGACCATCTTGAAAATATTGCATATCTTTGCATGTTAATTCTGAGATCTTGTCTCCTTTGCTTATTGAATCATGCTTAAATGTCAAGCAATTGTGAGACACTTTCTTCACAATGGAAAGAAAATCCATGTCTGGGCTTCTGTTCCATCAATCACGAGATAATTATTATATACATGTACAATTGCATATAGGGATATCATTCTGAGTTCTGTTTTACTCAGACTTCTTTTGCACATTTACAACAGTCAGGCAAATAAGAAAATATCCTCTTAGATGCTTGAGTACTTTGAATTAAAGATGATTTGAAGAGACTCCAGCTGGGTAATCTTCTATGTGTGTGGAACCATGCAGCTTTCCAAAAGGGATCTTGGTGTTTTCACTGTTAGTGATTTAACCTAATAGGCAGATGAAGAGTGGCACCCTAGTGTGAATGAGATTCATTAAACCTTAATACTTGTCTTAGTGATGAAATGCACTCTTATCAACTACAGAATCTTGTTATAAACTCAACGGTCATAGACCTCAGCTTTACACAACAACAATTTAAAGCTAGTAAGTCCCCCAATTCTTGTAAAATTCAACTTTCAGTTTTAGGTAATAAACTGATGCAATTTAACTATAGTATACACTTTTCAATAAACAGAATTGTGTGTTTTCCATAATTAAGTGAGTTTAATAGATTTTCATGCCTTAAATTACTTTGGAGACTGGAGAGCCATACATTGCTTCATGTGTAAACAAAACAAGAATTTTCCTGGGCATGAAAAAGTATTTCTTACAGTTTTAAAGTAATTTGCCTTCTTGTATTATTATTAATCTTTATTCGTATATAAAATATACAGTTACAAAATAATTAGAAACAAACATAACAATAAAAGACAAATGAAAACAATTTAAAAACAAATAAAAATAATAAAACTAAAATAAAATAGATTACCCTGTAGCTAAAAACTCAATTATATCACAGATTTCTGAATAACTTAAATTAAACTCCTCACATAATGCATCTCTAATAAATACAAGTTCTTTAATCTGAATGCCAATATGTTTGTCATTTTCTAGCACCATTGAATAATATTTCTTTTTTATCGTTTGACTAATAACATTTGGACTAGACTTCATCACAAAATCTGGGCTAATTCCATATTTCCTACAAATAAATCTATAGTTTCCTGCCATAACAGACTGGTCAAGACCATTACATAGTGTAAACACATAGTTAACGACACTATTTTTATGATTAAACCCAGTAGACATATGCTTGAGAAATCTGATATCTATCATGACATCATTAGGTAAAAGATAAGTTATAACTGGCAAAAGGCCACAATGTGTTCTACAAGGTAGTTTATATAGGCGCCGCATAGCTTTGCGCCAGTTAACATTTAACTTGTTTGCATCCGGATGATACATTTGACTAAACACTACACCATAAAAACTCGTACAATACTGTTGAAATAACGACCCTTTAACTTCTGATGTTAGACAATCAAGATCTCCGATAAAAGCATTAACATTCCTATTAAAATCTGAAAGCACTGGCTTTACAAGTGAATCCATTCTATCACCCTTAATAGTATAACCAAGATAAACTATCCCTTTTACACTAACAACTTTCTGATCACTGACATTAAATTCAGGCTGACTTTTACAATCACCATTTTTGAACACAATAGATTGACATTTACTACCATTAAATTTGATCTTATAATCAGCAGCATATGATTCACAAATCCTAATCATTTTGCGCATTGCTGTTTGACTCGGTGACAATAAGAAAACGTCATCAGCGTAGCCTATAACTCCACAATATTTGTTTCCAACATTACAACCTATTTTACACTCTTCTAACAAACATAACATACCATCAATATACACAGTAAACAGAGTTGGACTTATTCCGACTTAACACACCTCCTTGTTTCACACCATTACTAGGACAAAACCATTCTGATTTGCTACTGCCATATCTAACACACATGTTCTGATTAACATACATTTCTAAAATTAATCTAATATACAATGGATTCATACCACGCTTTATCAGTAACTTAAATAGGCTAACATACTCAACTCTGTCGAAAGCTTTGGTTGCATCTAATGCTAACCCATACACTTGACCTCCATTATTTATATAATAATCAACTGTCTGCAACAGAACAGATGTCGCTTAAGCTGTAGAATGCTTGGGCTTAAAACCAAACTGCAATTCTGACGTAACCAAAATTTGCTCTTCTCTTTTCAGTACAACCAGATCTAATAATTTGCACAGTACACTTTGTAAACACACAGCTCTAAAGTTGTCAGATGAATTACTCAGTACCCTTTTACTCTTGACAATTGGTAACATAACACTATTTAACATGTCCTTAGGGGACATACCATGTACAATCATAGCATTAAACAAATCAGTTATACAGCTATACAGCTTCTCTGAACCATGTACAATATGAACGGAGAACAATCCAATTTGGCCATCTGATTTTCCACACAACAGATTCTTTACAGGGGACGTAAGTTCACTAACAGTAAATAAACTTGACTAGACATCATTAAATGACAAATCATCGACTCTATGATTAATTTTATCAACAAACTGAGCAATATCTTTCTTGTCACTGGACACACTGGTATAGAGATGTTTATATTTTGCAGCAAAAATACCAGCAATATTCTCATCACCTTTTATACCATCAACCATAACAGGCAGAGTTTTTCACCTACCCTTCAATTTGTTAACTTCTTCCATAGATTCTGATGGTCATTAGTCTTAACAGCATTTGCCATCTTTTCTGACCTCAAACGATCTTCATTTCTCTTAACCTTCTTTACAATATAATGATATTCAGCCCTGGCCTTCTTTCTACATTCAAACAGATACCCACTACTGGGCATACCAGCTTGCTTCCATAAGCAGTGACAATTCAGGGCAAATTCCTTCTTATGAGCCACCATCTCACTCCATCCAGGCACCTTTCTGACATTACTAGATATATTGTGTTTTAAACCAGAGGGCAGCACCTGCTGACCAGCCATAAGGCACACTTCATTTATAAAGCATTGTGAAATATCTCAAGTTCTGTCTGATGCAGCTTACAGTTAATATCTTTACATTGAGCAGGTAAATAAATCTGAAAGGTATACCAGATTTAACATGCTTCTAATCTTCCTTTTAGGCAGTATTTTAATCAGGAGACATACTAGAATTGATTGGATCCTATCTGTAGACATTGTGTGATTATGATAAGGATATATACATGTAAATCTTTTAATGATAAAGCATACCTTTAATGCATTTTGATTTTAAAAAAACCAAAATGACGAATAAGTTGATAGGGACGTATCTACAGAATTTGCTTTAACAAAATGCATTGCCAGGTGTTTATCTGCAGAGTTTGCTTTAGGCACATGTGACAATTTTTTGTAACCTTTTCCCCCAGAACATTTGCCACATCATATATTCACAAATTGGTTGGACCTTTACTGACCTAATGGCAGTTGGCACTTGTGCTATAAGAATTGTTGTGGCAACAGCTAAAACTTGAGTAAGCGAGATAGGTGATGGAACTTGTTGCATCAGAGCCACATAGATAGATATGATAAGTACTCAGTACAGCCCTCTAAGCTCAGTTCTGGCTGCTCACAAGGGTTGATTGATGAGATGTAAGAGAGAACAGGAGTTCTAAACATAATTTATAACACAATATATTGTTTCATGTGATAGCTTTCCCTGCAGAGACTCTGATACAAGTGGCCACCAATTTAATCTCAACAACATCCAGCCGGGATTTTAATCTTGAAGGTCTGCTGAAATCATTTTGGATTCACAACCATGGTCTGGTCCCATGCAGTATTGCAGGTAAAAACTTCCGATGCTGCAAGCCTGGACTCAGCCACCAAGCTGTAATACCATGGATCTATGCAATTACAGCTCTGCTGTTATTTCTTCAGGCCACACAGTGAGATGAGCATCAATTATTTACAAAATGCACTTCTTACAACGCAGTGCCTTATAGCAGGTGTCTCAGTGTCATGTGAAATCTCTGCGTAGGCGGCAAGTTGGCACCAGTGTATGAATGTAAATGTACTGCTACAGGCAGTGAATGCATACAAAAGAAGACGCTCCATTTTACCAGGCATATCAACCAAGAATACAGTACATATTAGATACCATATATATGATAAATATTTGTAAAGTTGAATGTTTTGAGACCTGGCCAACAACAGAAACAGACATACTTTACCCTAGCCCTGGGACCCATGCGTAGCATGGGTCATGGGTCGTCCCATTCAAAATCTTGAGATTTCGACCTGGCATCAGGAGAATTGGTCTATATTAAACAATTCTTATCCAAATTTCATGAAATTTTGGATTTGGGTAGCCCACATGTTTAGCTGCTGACGGCACTACTTTTGAAAGCAATTCCTGCAGGTTAAAGGGACTAAAAATCACTTTAACAAACAAAATCTCTATGAAAAAATGAGCAAAATCTCCCTGCTCCATTGACAGCACAATGGTGACGTCATCAGTCTATCCTATGACGTCAAGAGCAGTTTATTGTGACATCATCAGCACTACCAGAAATCAACCAATCAAATTACGCCATTTTTTCAATGTATAAAGAAAAAAATCACTTCTTCAGGTTCACAGGATGAATTTTCATTCATTTCAGCATGTGGAAAAATAAGAAACAGGTGCCGTCAGTAGCAAATTCTTCACTCTTTCAGATAGCATAATTGAAATAAACCTGCTGCAAATACTTAAAAAGATATCTTGATTCTCCCTAACCCTCTCTTTCAATTCTCATGATTTTCCAATGGGAGGATTCATGACCCCTGTCCCAGGGGTCCAGGGCTAACTTTACCCATGTCATAACCAGCTACGAAAACAGCCAAGACAATACAAACTGTAGTTGTGTGCACATGTCCATGCTTTGTACATTTTCTTTAAATATTTCTTAGTAGTTGAGCTGTCAACTAAGTAGAGTAAACACAATTGCAAAACACAGTGGCATTATTACTGCACCCATGCTAATTCCTTGCACCGAATACCTCAGGGAAAAATACCTCTATAATCAAACCCACTAAACTATAGATATCATGCTTGAAATGACACACTTGCTGAAGACCAGGCACAGATGTTGAGGCTATAAGATTTGATAATATACTTGAGGCAATAAAGATTGCCATCACCAGTGGAGTTCAAGGACAAACTGACATATGAAATGTGTTATCTAAGTAAAAAGAAAATGCACCGACTGGAGGAGACAACATTGATCTTCTACATTTGATAAAGATGTGACAGAACAAGACTTGATCTTCTACATTTGATAAAGATATGACAGAACAAGACTTGATCTTCTACATTTGATAAAGATATGACAGAACAAGACTTGATCTTCTACATTTGATAAAGATATGACAGAACAAGATTTGATCTTCTACATTTGATAAAGATATGACAGAACAAGACTTGATTCATCTAATTTTTTACTGCATATTTTTGCTTATGTTGACACCTAACATTTAACTTGGAGAGCCTTTTAATACCAAGGACAAATGTCATCTCATGTGATTATTTTTTACAGGCTTCACTTGATTTCTTTCTCAATCTGAACCTGTGTATAGTTTTGATCAGCTTTGCTTTTGGTTTTGTTTGTGATATAGCGGAGAGAAGACCCGCTTGGGCATATGCTAGTTTGACCAATACTTGATTTTGATGAACTCATCTAAACTCACAGTACAACGTAGACCCTGAGCACAGAGATAGATTGTACTAGATACAGGGTGAAGTATGGAAATTGTTGGTTCTTCGTGAAACTGGAAACCTTACTCATATTCAAAATACTGCTACAATAATACAATGTAAAGAATGGCCAAGATGAGTCATGTAAAGAGTTATAATAAGGCCTTTATAATGGACTTTACTGGAAAGCAAATACCAAAATTTACAAATATATGCCATCTACTGTAACAATGTCATTCAATAATGTATGTGTATAGCCGTATACTAGTTAAAGCCCTCTCAGGCTTATGATTCACAAAATGTGAAGATAAGACAGATATGTCAAATTATCACGTAGTAGATTATGATCAGGAAGGCTTTTCTTCCTAACTTCCTTACTGCATGGAGTTATGAAGTTCTTCCTTAATGATGTCATTTATCATGGTAGCCTATGTGGACGTACACTTTCCCAGAAGTGAATATTGCAAGCAGTACATTCTCTGAGATCAGGCATTGTATTCTTGGAAACCTCAAGCACAAAGAGGAGCATGGTCAGACTCTTTTATTTCTTCAGTGGCATCAGTTTATAATATTCTTCCTGACTGGAAGAATAATTATGGCCATAGATACTCCTAATTATTTTATTTTGTAACACTGCCTTTTGGCTTTTTACCACTGTCTTATTAGTCAAACCATTCTTCAAACCGTTCTTCACACCATTCTCAAAACATGTAGCACTGCAAGATACCTAACTTGGGAGAACTGTTCTCAAATAAAAAAAAATCTCATTGGCTACACATGAGGATAACGGACTGTAAACAGGGGTTGAGAAAAGTTTGCATGAGAATGGGTTGCAAGGAAATCTCTCGTATGCAATGGTTTAACAGTAATATATTGATATATAATAATAATAGTAGCACTAAATAATATAATATAGTATGATTCAGCAATGTACCCAATGTCGCCCATTCCAGATAAATCTGCTCTGCAGCGCTCACCACATTGAACGGCAATCATGCAAATTTATAATTAGTGATTTATAACCTCTGCACATTGGCTGGTGCAGGGCTTGAACTCACCTCCTCGTGTGCAGATATGCTAACCAGGTACTACTGTACCACAGAGCCACAATTAACAGTCCGTCACTCAATTTGGCTGGACACTTCTCAGGAAGTTCAGATATGCTCATGTTTGAAGGCCTGCCAGGCTGCATTGTGAAGAAAGAACCATTCTCCAGGGACTAAGATACAATGCCAACCCACCTGCCGGCAGTTACCATTAAAACAATAGAACATGCCTTAAAAACAAGTTTTCTTTCGTAAAGTGGCACTTTTTTGTAACGAATCGTTATTGATAATGAAAATATCAATGTTAAGATCATGTTAGATATCACCAGGTGCTATAAATTTGATTTGTGGTGTTAATTTGAATACAAAGCATGGGCGTCGCGAAGGTCAGCTTGGAGAAAGTTTTCTTTTTGAAAACTTTTTAGTACTTCTTCTTTTTCTTTGAAAATGGTTCAAGGATAATGGCTTCCTGACATTTTGAAACAGAGATAATGAGAGACGGGAAATGCAAGGTTTAGCTCCCACACCTAATACCTACCCTGCTGCAAGATTTCATTTTTGGAGTTGTCGCGGTATCAGTATTACCAAGGTATTATCGTCTAAAATCTTTAATCCTTTATTGATTTATAACATAATATTGACAGTTTATGCTCCATGGCAAGCAAGCAATCTGTCCTGTTCAGTTTAAGAGTCATAAAGACCATAGTATATAGGTTAAATATTGAAGGGTTTTTTTTCCATGAAATTAACTTTGATATTTCTTACACAATTTTGGCCATTTGAGGTTGAGCATGGGAAGGAGTTTTTAAGTGGTGGCCATCCCTAGCATCCAAAGGGAAAACCTAGTAAGTCACATTTAGGACATTCTGAGAAAATTGAATTTTAAAATCCAGAACTTGGAGTAGGTGATGGACTTACTGGGATTTGCCAGTGTCATTCTGGGGTAACGGGCCACTTCATGAAAATCTAAACTTAATAAATATATAGAAACATGTCTCAGGAGTCCTATTTTGACCTTAACTCAATTTGGCCCAAAATGTGACATACTAGGTTTACCCTTTGGACGCTAGATCCATGTATATCATTAAGCATTTTCAGTTCTGATATCATATTTATAAGATCCTTTTAAAAATCCATACCACCCACACTCCTTTCGTATCTTTAACATCTCCCCACTTTCGGCTATCATTGCGAAATATCAATAACTCTATTACCTTATTTTGGGAGTCAAATCAAAGTATTCCTACTTCAAATTAATGGCGCAGCATCCAATTTCACTTCAGCAAGGACATCAAAGAAATGAGTATGAATCTTTTGCATGATGCTTTTCCTTAATGCAGTTTGCAGAGGAGGCAGACAGGCTGGAAATGTTTCTCTGAAACAGTAGATGCAAAAGTACAGATGACTATCAGTCTCAGATATTTAGTAATATATATATTTATTTCACACACATTTCTGGTGTACATTTGAAAATTTAAACAGGATAATAATCAGATAATAAATATATTAAATTAGTTTATAGATAAATATTTCAAGAGTTCTTCTTTATCATTTGGTAAAAATCCAGGCAGTACAGCATTGCGGAGGTCCCTTATGGCCTGTATGGTTGCCATATCGGCGGCAGAACAGTCATATCTCAGAGGCCTGAAGTTTGAGAGGGTCAGCACATCTTCCACTTGCTTTCCTGTTTCTACAGCAATGGACGCGATATTTTTTGCGATTATGCTGTTTCCGGATTTATGTTATCATGTCTCTACATTGGCTTATCTTAGAAGGAATAGTATAACTTCATGCATTCAAGTAAGTATGATTCTGCGATTATGCCGAATTATGTCTCCAACAACAGAATATATCTGAAGACATTTCCTACCCTTAGAAGATAAATTGGTTGATAGATTGATCGATCTTTATTTCATAGTTATACAGGTATAGCGCATTACGTTCTTACTGATAAAAGGGTGACAAAAGATATTTTACGGTGCAATTCAAGTCAGCAACCATCTGGAAATTGAACTGCAGTCCTGGCCATTCTTGGGCTACCTCATGTTTCCTTAGATTAGAGCAGACATCTATAGACCAACGAAAGTTCATTTATAAAATTGTAGATTTAGGGAAAAAGGGAGAATTTTTTCCTTTCTAGACTGATGTCCGACTTGATGATACTATACAATGAAATGATAATAGCTCTTGTTGATTGAAATAACAAACACTTAGAAAAAAAAAAAATTTAAGATTTATGCAGAATATGCAAAATCTCTGTACACAGTACTACATAGTATAAACTGGTGTCAGAGGTTATCAAGTAAGGTAAAGTCCAAATAACTATTGTCATATTCGGCATACATCTGAACAATTTTTTTACCATGACACTGCAACGTCATTGCGCCACTATGGCGACGGTCCCTTTTATGTTGATATGGCGACCGAAAGGATCACGTAATACGTGCTGTCAGGAATTCTCCTTTGCTTGATGAATGTGGGGTCGCTATTTTCTTGCCACTAATAAATGCATCTTAGCCCGGCGAGCTGACAGGTCTGCGTATGAATACGGAAACAGGATAGACTTGCCGGTCAAAAATGGCCGCGGGACGTCACTTAACTCTCTATCAATCTCTCGGTCTGACACAAGAAATCAGGAACTAAATCTACGACTATTTTCTGCCTGTCACCACGGCCCATTCAGACAAGTGACTCTGATGTATCGATATGATTGGTCGGTTCATGTCACATGACCCATAGTTTTTATGATGTAACTTTATGTAATGTGTAATATTGGTATTCGCCTCGCTTTCATTCTGTCGTGATTGCTGAGGCTACGCTGGAATTGTAGCCGGAATTGTAGTCATTACTTCAGAGTTGTAGCTGCCTTGTTATCAATTGGAAGAGTTAAGGAAGTGGTTTAGTTGATCATGAAACCTGCAGCTATTGAATAAGGTGAGTTGCAGAAACTTTCTATTGTAAGGTGTATATTTTTCAAAAGGAATAGGGCCTACCAGTTATACAAATATATGCAAAAAGTTTTCGTAACATCACCTACGAAAAGTGGAGTTTCGTTATAAGAGCTCCTGTAATAAGACCGATTAGCCATCTTTCTCCTGTTCTAGGTATTTTTAGTGTTTTGCACCTTGAGGAGAAACCACACCCTGATGAGAGACCCCTTCATAGCAAAGTTGTTTGACCTCCACTTCTGAAGCATAGATTTCATTAGGATTTCAGAATTTTTTATTATGTAAGAGCAAGTGTGTAAAGTGGAAAGGTATATGAATCTGAATCTGATATTTTGTCGGCCTAATCTCATGGTTGAAGACTAATAATGCGGTGCAAGACAGGAACTGTTCAGGTCCTTCCATTTGTTGAGGAGGCAGCAACATTTCAGCTGTACGTCTCAAAATTACTGGTTTCCTGCATAGAACCATGAAATTTTGGTGCCACTCGAAGAGAATACATTACCATTACACTGGTCAATCTTATGTATATCACTATGCATACAGTTTGATGTTCTTGATTAATCAATAAATATTAATTCATATACGTGTCATATGTTGAAACTTAATGCAAATATTTTTGTCATGTTCATTACTCATTGCTTGACTTACATCTGAGTGCCATGAGATGGCACAAAGATCCTGCCAGTATTCATATATGCATCAAGCAACAGAGTGAAAGTAACTTCGCCGGTGGATTAGCAAACATTCTCAGCTGGCAGGTGACATTAGCGGGGCAGGTATGTAAAAAAATAGTGCATTTATACATAGAAGCATGAGACTTGGCGCACACTTAAAAAACATCTATATGAATATATTTGGATAGGGAGCCACCTCAAATTTAGCTTAGGTGGCTACTGGCAGCCATTTTCCAAAATGGCGGCCAATTCTTCCATTTTGCTGCTTTCTGTGTAGTTCCTACAATTATAATACATGCAAATTGTGTTTTTTATTCCTTCTCTAGGTATTCAGTACATTACTATACAATTTTTTGGTAGCCTGGACTATTTTCAGGCTTTTTAGAATTGATTTTGGTAGAAATATTGATTCAAATGCTGGATTTCGCGGTTAGGCATGGTTACGCCAATTCTTTATAATTATAACAAAATTAGTTACATATTTGAATTCCTTGAAAAAAGAGCTTTCAAATGAGTACCCGCATCAATGGGTTTCGAAAATATGGTATGAAAATGGAAAAAATGAAAATAAAATATTTTTTGAAAATTTTGGTTTTAGTATAATTTTGACAAAAAATTCACGAAAATTAGTGATGTTACCATTCATTTGAAAGCTCTTTTTGCAAGGGATTCAAATATGTAGTCTGATTAAATATCAATTGAGATCCCACGAAAATATAGGAAACCGCGAAAATGCTGCATTTTCTTCAACAGTTCTGACAAAATGGACCCTGACCACCCTAAAATTCCTTAGTTCAATTCACAAATCAATTGAAAATGTTTTTTAGATCTGTAGAAGGAATAATTAGCACTGTTTTCATACAGTCAAACTATAGGCACTTCACAGAAAGCAGGAAAATGAGAAAATTAGCTGCCATTTTGGAAAATGGCTGCCATGAGTCAACCAGGTCAAATCTGAAGTGGCTCCCTATCTAAATATTTTCTTTAAGATGTGTTTTAACTGTGTGCCAAGTTTCATGCTTCTATGTATAAATGCAATATTTCTTCCCTATTCATGACAAATCTGCCCCGCTACATGTAATGAAACTGAGTTAAAGGTTGTTTGTATAACATTATGTGTTTGATTTTAAATTGTCATCTAATAGTGTCAAAACGCAGATGATTTACACATAGCATAGAACTGGATTTGCTCATGCATGCAATTGAGTCTATGAAATTCGTCCGTGCCTCCAGCTTTGCAAACTAAACTGTTTGGCAAGGATGACTGTATCAGTGTCAGCCAGACCACTTTTAGTTAATGGAAGGATTGAGCTAGAAAGATATATTAGGAACAGGAACAAATGTATATCATATACATATCAGATGTACATCAATAGGGAGACTGGACTGACTGACTGACTGACTGACTGACTGACTGACTGACTGACTGACTGACTGACTGGCTGACTGACTGACTGACTGACTGATATCAAGATATCCTGAGTTAGACATCTGACATTGTGCAGCCTCTTTCGTAAATTAAGTGAATGTACAGAGATAGAAATATAGAACTATTAATCACTCCCTGATAAACTTCAGAAAACTTTGATTCGTGTTCATAATAAAACAGAAATTGAAATCTAGTGTTCTCAGGTTTTAACTTTTAATGCAATTCGCTTTTTTGTTTTTCAGCAGATAGAATTATAGTCCTTAATGGGATTGCTATTTTAGCTTCATATGCTTAAAATGATAAACACATGCCCACGCAGAATTCCACCTGATATTACTTCATTATTGTTGGAAAAACTGATAAATGAAGTCCTATTTCTGGAAAGTGTCCTTATACTTTTGGATCTGTGACGTCTGTTTAAAACTTTTCAGCAAAACAGTTGAACCCATTTCTGTTAGTAATTTGAAGTGATTTTAAACAATATTGCTCTTATATGAAAAGATTGTGAGATGCTTATTAGTCAAAAAATGAGTTTACCATTTATAACAGACCTTCACTCATGTACTTTCAAAAGCGTTTTATATGACCATCTGTATCACAACACAAGCAGCTGCGTTCCAACAGAATTTACTAGGAATAAAACCGCACTGTACTGACACTGTCCCACAAGTTTATACTTATGATGTACAAGCTTTCACAAAACCTCGTTGTTAGTACTCCCTTTTATAGTCCACCAATCAGTTCACAGATTTACACATAGGCCCAGGCCTGAGATGCCATGATACAGACTCATTGCAAATATATGCATTGTACATTGAGATATGCATTGGATGTCATTGATAGTATACATAGTGGCGTCCCTATGGGGGGCACGTGCCTCCCCCATATTGGACCTGTCCCCCCCCCCAGATATCACCCCATATGAACTTCTTGACTTTAGCCAAAATAGTTAGAACAATGGGGTGCCCTCCCCCCGAGAATCGCGTGCCCCTCCCCCCCCCGCTCTAGACCCCCTAGTTAAGCCACTGCATAGACATAAAGGAAAAAAAAAATTGTATAGATTGTACTTTGTACTTCGTTTGAGACATATATAAGCTAAATGTGTAGGCCTATCTTATTTTCTGTGGCATCAAAATCTATTTTATCAAAATCTATCCCATTCGTTGCTTTAGCAATAAATTGTGCACTTCAGCACTCAGCCAGTGTTAGAGTGCTAAATAAGTTCAAACTTAACAACCCCATATGGACACTCTCTTCTCCATCCCCCTAATTGGTGACCTGAGGTTGTTATTTTTCAACCCCTTCAACTTCCCAGTGCATTCTTCAATTATTCACAGCCTTCAACCTAGGAGGTTTTACAAGGTTAAGGCAAACTTTCACTTCAAAGGTCTTGAGATATTGTGGAAAGAGGTTTCTTATAAATTTAGGATTGGATATCATTTTTAAAACCTGGATGACAAGCCTATGTTTATGTTATGGGCCACATGTATGATACCAAAATATACAATTACTAAATAATAAACACTTAGAAAAAATACCTCGAATGCAACTTTGAACGATGAAATGACAAGCATATAATTTATCTGCAAAATGTTGAATTCTTACAGCTAAAAAATAATTTTCACAACCTAATTAAGTTCTAATAACAAAGTTTTTAAGCTTCGAAAGTAATTACCAATTTTGCTTCGGATTTATCTTGCAAAATGAGGGAGAATGAGGGAAAACACGGCAATACATGTGTTGTGACACAGATTACATAGGCCCAAATGCCTACATTTTTAAGAAGCTTATAATGACAACTTGTGCCATGAAATCATTATGACATGCATATAATTGGTTTGCAATCCATACATTTTTATGTCTCAATCAAGTTGTTTTTAAAAGTTTTGAATAATTAACCCACTTTCTTACATTTCTCTACTGCAAAACAATACCAAGAAATACCGGAAAACACATTCCACAATATGAAACTCATCGGTAAACAAGGTAGCATCTCTTTGATTAATATGGGAAACACAGACACTCTAGCAGATAGAAACAGGTGGTCAAGACATAGGACGCTCAGCAAAATGACCAATGAGTTGTGAAGAGGGCCCTACAGAAATCTGGGCTGGACACCTAAGTGCTTGGGGTGAGACTGGACCGAAATGTGACAATGTTATGTGCTGCACTTTCGGTTCGGTTCAGATGGGAGAGTAGAATCTGATGGATGGAACATTGGGGCTTTACGTCCTGTATTGATGAACTTGGTAGGGTAATTAGGACAGGAGGAGGACACAGCAATCAGGTGGAGGATGATTGAAACGCCATCCAGCAACATTGGACCCAGCGATGGGCAACATTGGGCAGCCCAGCATGCTAGCACTGAGCTAACCCCCTCCCCCCTCGTGGATTGCAGGGGAGGGGACAGGAGATATACAGAAAGTTATTTTACAATTGTCCTCTGTATCAATGAACATCATTAAATGATTTCTTTATTATTATTAGTGATAGAATCATCATCATTAATGACATGTAATACCATTGAACACTGCCCTTCGCGTAAATTGGGGAACACATTTTTAATTACATAATATCGTTTAATGAGATATTGCATAATTTCTGAAATAAATCCACGCAAAGATATACATGAAAAAAATAAAGATTGATACAGAGTCGATTTTCTTTCCAGTAGTTTTTTTTTTATTAGGAAAACAAAAACAGAGAAGCCTTTCGTGTGACAGTGTGCCATCCCTGATGCGTAATTAGTCACAAAGGTTAAAGAGGGACTTAACTGAGCCTTAAGGGCAAGGCTATTATGCCAGGACAGTTAAGAATCTGAGCCTTAAGAGCTTCAATGTCATGGTTACACTGCCGCAACAATGGCAGTCACACAGTGTAAGAAGCTTGCCATTTTGTCAAAGCAGATTATGTTCCTACTTGTTTACACTTTTGTGGCTGTAAGAAAGAAAAATTATATGACAGTCGTATTGATGCATGTATAATTGAGATGGAATAGATAGATAGATAGATAGATAGATAGATAGATAGATAGATAGATAGATAGATAGATAGATAGATAGATAGATAGATAGATAGATAGATAGATAGATACTCTTAACTGATCAATCTTTAAACTAAACTAAGAATCGTGAAATTCTGGCCCTTTTCCAGGATGACAAATAGAACTCCAACTGTTCTGGTTGATTAGATTAATTGCTTTTAGTCATTATTTGATTAATACCAATCAAACTGGCTAATCTTAAGATCCCAACTAATCTGCAAGGGCCAACAATGCTCATGCAAAATCTGTGAAAGTATTATTGTACCCCGACCCTTCTTGGAACCCCGTGATTGCCCCTATAATGCTGAAAGGGGTGAACAATTGATGCACTGTAAAAACATCACTGTGAACTTACAATAGGACTACAAACACTATCAGGCAGCCATCTGTGCTGCCTAAAATAGCTCAAAATGATACAATGTTAAACTACACAATCTAGAGCTATTCAAAAGACGGCTGGACTTGCCTGCTAAACTGGTGGTCCTTTGGATTAGGGGCTATGCTGAGCAAGTAAAGACCCCACTGAGGCCCAACTCATTGGTGTGTAAAACGTTCTGGACTACTCTCTCAGTCATTTCTTTTACGGCCACCATCGGATAACCTTCTAACTGCAATGGGTTGGACATAACTATTCATCAAAGATGATGGGAATTTTTACATGATACAGACATGGCAGGTTTGTTAAATTTTCAGCAAATTTAGACAATTGTAGGCCTATTTATTGTTTACTGCACCCAGAGAATCTGCTTTGCTGAAGTGATTTATTGATAACGAAATTATATTTTAAAAAATACAACAACTAGCAAATTTAGATGTACAAGTTCAGATAATAGATAGATAGATAAATAGATAAATAGATAGATAGATAGATAGATAGATAGATAGATAGATAGATAGATTATGAGAATTGTGTAAGACTACCTCTCATGAAGTAACAAAATTATTTTTCATTAAAATCTTCTTTCTTTTTCTCAAAATACAGACTAACAAGCTCGCCTTCCAACGATACATATTGATGAACTGTTTGAGCCTACCAAGTGCATAATTACAGGACGTAAAGCCTCATTCATCCATCCATTCATGATGAACTGTTTGAAGTATGGTAAAGTTTTGCAAGGTGCACATTGGAGACATGCAGAATCACCTGGTTGGGTTGTCGCTGTAGAGAAGCACATTTTACATTAACAGCAAATTGTAAAAGTTCCACTACCCTTTTCACAGTGCTCCACGTGACCAGGAAGTAGGAAGTATTTGCTTGGCCCAGGGACCTAGGCCCTCCGAGGGCATTGATAGGCTAATTGTATTCCTGGCCATGGAGTTTAGCCCTAGAGAGTCTGGTGGACACCCTCACATCCGGGAACTATGCATTTCTCGTCACGCAAGAGACTGGCGAGAATTGGAAAAGAATTGGACGAGATTTTGTTTTGTCACACGACAACCACGTGATATGGTTTTGTTGTCACATAGGAGGGCCAAAAGAGCACAGGGGTTAAGAGAGAAAGAATGGTTTGCCTCTCTTTCTAACTCCTCCTATGACCTTGTGACCTTCCTGTCACCGGATGTCTACAGGCAAATAGATACAGATTAGTTTTGGGCAAAAGTTTGCACAGCAATGCAAAAGTTTTGTAGCCAAACAGATAGATGAATAGATTGACAGAGAGATCTGTTGATAGATAGATGGATAGATAGATAGATAGATAGATAGATAGATAGATAGATAGATAGATAGATAGATAGATAGATAGATAGATAGATAGATAGATAGATAGATAGGAAAAGAGATTGATTGATTGATATGTAGACAGATTCATGGCCTTCCTAACTTGGTTTTAATATATCAAAATCACATCTTTCAATAAGTATATGTGATGGAGGTAATCTGCCAATGACTACTTGATGCTTGGAGAAACAATTCTCACATGTTATTTCAATGTTGCTCATAAGAATATTCAGAAGAGTCTGTATTATGTTAAATTGAGTAATCTGTAGGCCTACTTTTATTTTTTCTTCTCATTAATGTGTATTTTATACGCTTATTGACTTGAATTTTTTAATTTTACATGTTGAAAAAAATACATTAAATTCAATCAGCAAAATTGTTAATCTATTGTTCTGTCAAACATGTTATCATTTTGATTCATCCTTGATTGGCATTGAAGCAGCCATCTAAAAAGCTCACACATCTCTTCTCCAATAGAAGACCACTGTCCCAAAATAGTGCAAATATGAATAACAGGACTAGACTCCAATTCCAAAGGCTCATGTTTGCTTATTTCTGTGCTTATTCCTGATACCAATTTTACATCCCAGAAGATGAAACATTTTTCATTCACAGAGAAAAAGTCATTTTCTTGCCAAACATTGAGGCTACAAGTTCAGAAGAAGTTTGTTGATTTATGATATTAACACTAGAGGGCTGGAAACGGCTTTGTTACTGAACTGAGCAGTCACACCATTCTAGTGGCGAGACTAGGGGAGAAGAGGAACAGGCCTGCTGTGACTGTCATATTCTGAGGAGCTTCTATCATGTCTATGACTATGAGTTGGCTGTGAAGTGATTTTCCTATATTTTGTGTTACTAAAAGTGTTTGTATTGGAAGGTAAAGAAGAGATAGAATTCAGTATAAACATCCTGCTGCAGTTTTTTTTTCAAGTTTGCCTGCAAGAACTTCGGTGAAGAGCTACAACTGCATTGAAACCACAAATGATTAATAACACCTTTGTAAATGATCTATCTATCTGTCTATCTATCTATCTCCAAGATCGATTTATCTCGCTCTATCTCTTTTGTTAACTTTTTCCCCCTTTCTTTGCATCTCTTTATCTATCTGTAGGCCTACATCAAACATTGACGTGATGCTGTCCATCTTATTCTTTAGACGAATTTGCATGGCTCAGTAACTAGCTGTTCAATTCAATTTATGGAAACCCATGGTAGACAGAATCTAATGTATGCAATGTACCCAATCATACTGTACATATTGCCTCTTTATCGCTCAACATAATGATTCTAATCATGATATTTCTTTTTTCAGGTGAGACCATTTTCTTCAATTTCACTGGAGTTGGAACGTAAAGCAAACTCTCTACTTATATAAGGGTAAGTTATTTTGATTTTATATTCATTGACACCTAAATTATCCATGGACGTGTTAACCAATTGTTTTGATATGAAACTGTTGGTAGGATAACTATTACACACATTTTAAAATTCGATATGCATTTTTGGAGTTAGATGAAAATTCCAGAATATACAAAGACATTTTAGAGCTAGCATGCTAACAAGGTCCATTACAAGGACCAATTAATTCTCCCTCATTCTTCTTTGTAAGCATACATCTAGAATCTATGACATTTTTAGTTGGTACCCCTCACTGTTATAGAGTGGGTCGGGGCAAGAAGCCCGGGTTAGGTGAGAAGCCCCCCAGGGTTATATCTAAACTTACATTTTTGGTGCTTTTTCTTATTGATAGGATTGAAGCTAGAGGCTTTTTAGGTGACGTCACAAATTTTCAAGGCATTCAGCACCAAACCATAGTCGTAATTAAAGAAACAAAAAAAGGTGCATGGTTTTTGTAACTTTGATTAATTCTTTGAAAGTGGTTGTCGGAAATAACTTTGGAAATTATTAAAAGTATAATCGATATCTGCATTGCTTCACTTTATGACCACCACATAAATATGATTTGGATCATGTTTTTTGCTTTTTAGCTCAAAATATAGAGGTCAAATTAAAATATGTGGGTTTGGGGCGAGAGGCCCCACATGGTATGGGGCATGGGGCCCCCTTCACTGAGGCCTCGAAGCTGCTTCCGGAACCATTTAATAATGTTTACTTTACCTCAAATCTTGATAGAATAGCTAATTGAAATAGAAAAAATTTTGGCCAAAATTGAAAAAGGGCAAAAAATATTAAAAAATAAATGCACGAACAGAAAAATTCTAAAATTCAAAAAAAGTGAATAGCATGCCTTAAAATATGATAGAACAACCCCAAGAAATAACTTTCAAGCTAAATGCGCTCGCAAAAAAAATTGCCATAGGATTATAATAGGGGGGCTTCTTGCCCGATGGGTGGGGTAAGAAGGCCATTTTAATTTTTTTACGAAAAGGGCCGTAACTCCTTTATTAAAATTGGTAGACATTCGTTTCACTAGTTCTAAGTAGAGTCAAGTGATCCCTTCCTGACAGCATAAGCATTCAAATAATCAACCACAAAAAGTAGGTCAAATCGCATCTCGAAGTTAAGGGGGGCTGCATGCCCCGCGCTACTCTATTATTAAGCACCCCACAATTTCCATATTTTACCCAGCTGTTATTGAGTTATGACTGATATGATTGCGGATAAGCTTGAAGTTAGTCACCAACAAGATGATACCTTGACGGGTGCTATGGATTTTGGTGAAAGAAAAAGTGTTCAACCCATGTCACTGCAAAAGGAGTTTGATTAGCATATGAAAAAAAAGAGTACTAAAAGAGTACTATGATGTTGAAATTGAAATAAATACATTTGTCTTGGTATAAAGTCCATCGTTTCTTCTCCCCATGCAAGTATAATTTTTAGGCCCTGTAGTAGAATCGCATACTTTTGATATGGGAGGGAGAGTCAGTCACCTTAATTTAATAATAATACAATGTAGGCTCATGATGATTAGTTTGAAATAGCCCTACATAAGCATTTTCTTGACAACTTTCTGCTGTAGAGCTGGTTCTGACGACTACACTGCTTCGAGGACCATACTGCTATGCGGTTATGGCACATTGCTGACATTACTCTCATATGTAACATCCTCCCGCCAATATCATGAGTGACATTTGGTGACAATGACATTACTGTGTCAGCCTATATGCCCATAGACTATGTCTATGTTATATTTAGCTGCTAATGGCTATCTATATCTGGCTATCTTATTTTTGACCTTGCGTTGCTCAAACAAAGAACCGTGACGTCATGTGACGTCATAGGTTACTTAGCCTTGCGTCACAAGCAAAGACACATGACGTCAGTCACGTTGCCATAATTTGAGACAGCTGTAGATAGATAGATAGGCAGACAGATAGATAGATAGATAGATAGATAGATAGATAGATAGATAGGCAGACAGATAGGCAGACAGATAGGCAGACAGATAGGCAGACAGATAGATAGATAGATAGATAGATAGATAGATAGATAGATAGATAGATAGATAGATGCAATATCAAGTAGACTCTATTGATTCATTTTAAAATAGATAAAGAATCGTGAATTTCAGACTTCTTCTAGGGTGACAAATTGAGCTTCAATTGTTTTGGTTGATTCAATTTGTAGCTGTGGGTCATAATTTGATTAGCACCAATCAACCAAGCTAATCTGAAGATTCCAGCTAATCTGTACAGACCAACAATGCTCATGTGACATCTGTGACAGTATTGTACTACCCTGATCTTTCTTGCAATGCAACACCATGGCTCTGTGAGTGATATTTGTAAGCATGGACCAACTCATTTTCAGCTGCTAATGGCTGTCTATATCTGGCTATCTTATTTTTGACCTCATGTTGCAGCAGTAAGAGCCGTGACATCATGTGACGTCATAGATTACTTAGCCTGGCGTCTCATGCAAAATCACATGACGTCAGTGACGTTGCCATAATTTCAGAAAGCTGTTGATGGCTAATAATTTTGTGACGCTGTTGTCGTTTTACCTTGTTCAAGTTTAATAATTTCTATTTGAGATGCAACAAGCTAGAATCCTCTAGGTGGAGTAGGCTCATATTTTATTGCATTTTGTTTCAAGAATTCAGGGTGGAGTTTCAAGAGTTCAGGGAGGAGTTGCAATTTTTTGCAATATTGAGCACAGACTCGGCCAGTTTCATTATACTGAGCGTCCGGATTTTGTGGTTTTTTTAAAATAAATTGTATGTTCTAATAGGTGGAGTTAGACAGATCGATATATCGATAGACAGATTGATGGATAGATAGATAAATAGATTAATAAATAGGTAAATAGATTAGATCTATTGATTAGTCAATTGATTGCATCAGATAGATAAAGATCAATAGAAAGATGAACCTAGAAATATACCAAAGTTATAGAAATTGACAACCAAGTAGGGGAGACCGGGGCTATTTGAAGCGCCAATATTTTGTCGCGTTCTGCTGAGCTTGTGGTAGTAGATACAGATACGAAATTTTGCCAAGTTCTAGCTACAGTATTCACCTCAACATTCCAAGGAACAACTTTGTCTAAAATACTGACAAGTTCTTACCATGAGCTGGAAAGTACCGCGAGACCAAGGCCGGGGTTAGTTGAAACGCTACGTGGGGTTATTTGAATCATCGGGAATAAACTTGCAAATATTGTATTTACTGATGAAACTTTGTTCAATAAACATTTATGATACAACAGCTGATTCCTTACAAACAATTAGGTTTCACATTAGGAATGATGTGTTCAAGAATCGAAAACAAAAAATATGAAAAGAAGCAATTCAAAATTGAAAGAAAATTTGGAAATTTTTAGAAATAATTAGTATAATTGTACAGTATGAAAAGTAATAAAACTATTCAAACAGTGATGCTAACTAAGAAGAACAAGCTTTTGTAGGAGACACGCAATGGGGAAATGGCTTTGTGGATGATATCCCTTTCCTGCATTGTATGAAATTGTGACAGCTTCATTACCATGTCATAGCAAATGGCTTCCAAAATGACTCCATCATATAAATGACCTGTGCAAAGATTTTCCTCTTTTTCTATTTAAGGCAATAATAATTTAGAGTGGCCCGAGGAATATGACACTCATGGACTACTGTTCACCATTGTCACGTGCAATTAAGACTTCTTCAAGAGCAGCTTGGGATTTTTAGCAGGCCCTCATTCCATTTCCTTTTTTCTGATGTACACTATTTAGAAAGAAAAACCAATAGGATCAAACTATATAATTTAGCAGCGATTATCTACTTGGCTGTTGATAATGAGACTATGTGTTGCATTGCTTCAGTGTTTCAAATAGCCCCACAGAGAATGCTTCAAATAGCCCCAACCCACCGTGTGGTTAACGTCAACCATTTTATCACCTTAACCAAAGGCTTACCAAAAAATGTCTTTGCCTGTTGATTTGTAATACAAAAGGTTTCCAACTTGTAGTCAAATAACTTGCATTACATGTTTCAAACAGCATACAGGTCAAAATTATTTAAACTAAAAAAAAGTACTTTACGAGCACAAAAATCAACTTTACAGCCTCATGAAGAATAGTATTCGAAATATGACTCATATAGTTGGTTATTTCATGCCTTAATGAATGAACAATCTACCAGAAGTGAAACTTTGGTAAAAAAATGTAACCCCACGGAATGAGGGCGAAAATTCAAATAACCCCGCGCTTCAAATAGCCCCGGTCTCCCCTACATGAATATCAAGGTACAATGTATGGCTCTATTTCTAAACCTATCCTTCAATTGATTTTGTATTTAGTATCAAGATATATGGAAAGTGATAAGAGTATGGCACATGACTCTCGTTTTCTTTTCTCTTTTGCAAAGAAATATTTTAAGTAGCCTGAGGCTTCCCGGAAGTAAGGCAGGTGTGAAAAACATCCTTTGGGGGGTCCCCCACAGCTCTTCCTGTTTTTGCTAATAGAAAAGGTCGCCTCAAAGTGAAAATGTCAGAATTAAAGAAGCTGTGAAGGGACTTTGTAAGAAAATGCCGTATGGGTCTGAAATAATCAGCTTCATCAATTTGTTCATTCATCTATTCATCATGCTATCGTACGATTTAAGTGTTGTGCCAAAATTAAAACAGCCACTGACCTCTGATGCCTCTTCAGTTTAGTGCCACATTGGGTTTATACTTATAGCACAATATGGTGCTAATCTTTTCTGCAATTATACCAATAATACGATTATATAGTATGATTTTATTTATTTATAAATCTGCACACCAACACTCACCACACCAAACAGCAATCATACCAATCATTTTGTAACATAATCATTAAATGAATCGGAAGTATTGCGAAGATTAGTGAAGTGCAAAGTGTTTTTTTTAGAATGACATGGTCTTTATTTTTCCCAAATAACATTTAGATAATACAAAAAAATATGATATTGGAGGCCATCGAACCCACAAAGAGTTATGTGAGGGCTCAGCTGGTAAAAAAACTGGACATCATATCGGAGGTAACTCAGGGCAGAGTGTTCTTTAGTTAGTTGTGTTGTGAGATAGTTTGGAATAGATTAGTATTACACTTGTTTCCCCTTGTTCAAGCGGTCAAGAAGTTGCAGTACCAGTGGAACATCAGCTTTTCCTTCCTTGAATACAATCACTTCTTGGCATCGCTCCACACTGTAAGTGCCAGCTGCATAGAATACTGGTCTTTCCAAATAGTGCAGTTCTCCTACTCGAGAAGTTGCCCCTTCAATTTCCCTTCCAGAATATCTAACTTCACTCATTTTTCCATAGTTTCACATTTTGTAAATCACAGCTTAGTTTTACCATGTGGTGTTGCAATGCTAGTCCACAGAAGGGCTGCAATCTGTGAAAGTGACATCTGTATTCATTGACTGGTCCTCACTGGGTTGGCAGGTCACGCATGTCACTTCTTGCACAGGACATTGACACCAACTGACAACAGATTCAAGGTTTTTTTGCTTAGCAAATATTTATGGAAGTTGATAACTGTGACTCCTGGATATCTTTTTTGCGCAGTTTTACGGCTGCAGTGATTTACCCACTTTGAGAATATTATGATTTGAGGGTACTTATATAATTATTTACGTAGATTTAATTGAAGATTTCACAGTGTGTTTGATAGCGTTTATGTCAGGATCTTGAAAGTGTTTGGGCTCATTTACAGAAACTCTGATCATTATGCTAAATGTAGCTAATTGTAGTATTACTACAATTTGTGTCTGTTTTCAAATTACTCCTACTTCCTCTTATTTTTCTTCCTCCTCCTCTTATTCTTCATCTTCATCTTCATCTTCCTCTGCTCTTCTCCTGAAACTGCATAGATTCTGCTGTTTGCTTGATTTCTCGCATAATTCTTTCCGCTCATATTCCTTCCTCGCTTTTTATCCTGCCTTCCTCACTTCCTTCTATGCCAGCCTGCTTACCTGCTTGCTTTCTTGCTTCTTTCCCTCCTTTGGTTACTTCCTTCCTTCTTTCCTTTCCCTTCCCCTTTTTCTTTTCCTTCTCCTTATTCTGCTAATCCATCTGCTTTGGCTGTGAATATCGAAATTATGAAGTAGATACTCAATGCTATTTTCAGAATTTCATTAAATTTTCAAACTTTCTTCAAACAACCTGAGGCTGTGACAAATTACTAGAGTGGTATTATCTAACTTGATTATTTAATAACACAGCCTCATGCCTAATTCAGCCAGCTGGGCATCACTGGTTTTAAGGGAGTTTCAGAAATTCTGTTTCGTTTGATGATTTCAAGATTCTGTCAATATTATTTCGATCAGTGGTGTGTTTGATTTCTAATATCAGTTTTAAACAAAATGGGCAAAGCTAATAATTATTCGTGAGATTTCCATATTGAGTTAATTCATTATTTGTGAGTGACATGAAATGAGTATTTGTTCATGGAAATGTCAACTATTTTCACTCTTTGATTTCAATCTGAGAAGTTACAATTTCATTTTTTATTGCACTGAGATTATGACATCTGAGTTCAGACAAGCTGGTGTTATTCATGGTTTTGATTAAGGGTTTCCTCAGGTTTTTTCTTTTAAAATGGGAAATCTCTCAAATTTCTAAGAATCTCGAGCAAATGTATTCTCTTCTTGATGTACTAGGTTCAATTGGGAACAACTCTGTTGCATTATCTTCATGATCAAATTTTTTTACATTGCATAATTATGCTTTTGGAAGTATTATTTCTGAAACAGATAAGTAAATGATCCAAAATCAGATGAGTCGAATTATATTAACAAGATAAATAATCTAGTCTCCTCCCTCTCATCTCATAATCAGGTAGGGGTTTAGCTTGGTTAGTGGTGCTCTGGACTTTCAATCCTTAAGTCCCAGGTTTCGAATCCAGCTCTGGAAAGGGTCGGCTAAATCCAAGATGGACAGCAGTTTCAATCATCCATTGCCTCTGTATCCCCCTGTCCTGATTACTTACTGAGTCCTGGGCCAAATATGTTGGATGGCATTAATACGGAATATAATACTCAGAATGTAAATCATCCATCCATCATCTTGTAATCGAACAATGTAGTAGTGAATGGCAATGTTGACTTGTAACTGACAAAACAGAACAATGATAGGCCTCAATGAGTGTGCAACTGTGCATAGCTTTTGTTTATCACCACCAACCAATGTTCTGTCAACTTCGTTATATATTTATGTTACACGTAATAACTAGTTTTCTTTTAAAATGAAATAACCTCCATTGCACAAAGGTAGATTATTTGACATTGTGTGGTTATTAATAATTATCATAGCTATTTCTATTCACACATAGGGGTCATAGGCACATACTAAATAAATCATAAAACAACACAATAATTAATTTAGTTTAATATATCTTAGGCCTATTAGTTCCTACTTTGTGGTGCAGTCTTACAACACATGTGTCATGAAGGTGGCCTGGATACACTTCAAAGAAAAGCATCTAATAATCAATGCCAATTGATGCCCTTTGCCAAAAAGATGCCTCATTCATGGCACAGAATACACCACTGCAACAGTTTCTTACTCAGTGTTGTGTGCAGGTGAATCTTTGCAGATTTCTTGTTGAATGTAAGCCTGAGTATTGTGTTCTTGTTGTTAATGTAACTCATGCACTAAAGAAAAGCAAAGGTTTAAACAATCAGAGCTTGGCAAAGAATCATGGTACTCAGGCTATCATATGGGCCAGTCAAAAAATTCTTAATTGTATTTGTTGGCTGGTGTCTCTATGTTTTGAGATTGCGTGAACAAACATCCATCAAATATGGGCAGCATGACGGCTGACACCCGTGCCTGGACACCAATCGGGGACATTCTGGGTGTCAATCTGGGTGCCAGACTTCAGAGATTACAGCACACTCATGGGTGGTATAACACTCTTTACAAAAAGGTTTTTTATGGAACCTTTAAGGGTTCTATAAGCTGGTATAGATAAAGAACCCTAAAAGGTTCATTATCAACTTTTAAAGGGTGAAATTAGCAAACAAAAACAACTTTTAGATAATCCAGTTGCTCTGAACTCCCACAATGGAACCCCTTTCTATCAAGTTGGTAACGTAGGGCCCTACAATAGGGGCTTCCCACAAGTATTGAACCTTTTCAATTCAGTTGAGCCCTAAAAAAATTCGAACCTTTTTTCGACTCTGGGTTCTATAAAGAACCTCTTGCGTTAAGAGTACATTACATGAAGTGGTATGCCTACAGTAAATAATATTGTAGGAGATGTATATAGCTTGTTGGAGTGGCACCCAGGGAAACCGTTTTTGGGCACCCCGTATGAGACGAGATGAGATGAGACAAGAGGAGATGAGCTGATGAGTGTTAACAGATCAAATTCGATCACTCTAAAATATTTAAAATAGCCCTATGAAATAATCTTACTATTTATATAATCATGTGATTTAAAATGATTAATAAAGTAATGACAATTTCAAAGAGTACAAAAAGTAATCAACCATTGTCATATAACAATAATGTAGTCTTCCCATTTAAGAAACTTAAGTGCATGTCATTTAGTTGATTTCTGACAATGCTTCAGCCTTCACAAATCACAGCTCAGTTTTACCATGTGGTGTTACAATGCCAGTCTACAGAAGGAGTGCAATCTGGGAAAGTGACATCTGTATTCATTGACTGGTCCTCACTGGGTTGACAGGTCACGAATGTCACTTCTTGCACAGGACATTGACACCAACAGACTCCAGGTATTTTTTTGCCAAGCAAATATTCCATGGAACTGGATAACTTTGATTCCTGCCTTACTGTCTTTGCTCGGTCATATGGGGTGCGATGCGTGAGCTACTTTGAAAATGTTTATGATTTGATTACATAATTATTTAGGCGGATTTCGGAGAAGATATCCTGGTGTGTGTGACAGCTTTTATGTTAAGTTTTCTTTAATACCTGCAAGTGGAACGGTTCATTTACAACAAAATGAGATTATCAGGCTTAATGTAGCATAACTACAATTTATGTTTGTTTTCAAATTACTGTTTTTTGTGGCTTACAAGAACCTTTTTGTCTTCACCTTCTTCTCCTCTTCTCTTCTTGTTCTTCTTCCTTTTCTTCTGCACCTTCTTCTTCATCTTATTCTTTTTCTTCCTCTTCTTCTGCTAATCTATGCAGATATACAATGCTAATGCACAAGTATTGTACTACCCTGTCCCTGAGTCCCCGATCTGTCTTGCAATTCGATATCATGAGAGATATTTGGTGTCTGTGATATAACTGTGTTGCCCGATGCAGTGTTGCATAGTTTGTAGCTGCTAATGCCTATTTATATCGGACTATCATATTTTTGACCTCATGTTGCACCAACAAATCTATGACATCATGTGACATCATAGATTATTTAGCCTGGAGACACAAGCAGACACACATGACGTCAGTGACGTTGCCATAATTTCAGAGAGTTGTTTATGGCAAAATCATGTTGCAACACCGTTGCTTGTTTTGGCTTGTTCAAATTTAAGAATTTGTATTTGAGACTCAGCGAGCTAGAATCCTCTTGGTGGTAGATAGATAAATAAATAAATAGATAGATAGGCAGATAGATAGATAGATAGATAGATAGATAGATAGATAGATAGATAGATAGATAGATAGATAGATAGATAGATAGATAGATAGATAGATGGATAGATAGATAGATAGATACTAGATACTAGATTGATAGAAAGATAAATCAGTATAATTGTCTGATTGATTGATTGCTCTGATTGATAGAATCTGTTAGATTTAGATAGATAAAAAGGTCAACCTATAAACTATACCCAATATCCAGAAACTGAAAACCAAGAATATTGTTGTCAAGACAATTTAGTGCTGGACATCGTTCCATTTGTAATGATACAATAATATCACAATAAATTTGTAATAATACACAATATTTATCGCGATAATTGAGCAGCATCAATTACGCAAAATGCGAAGTTTGTGACATAAATGCTGTCAAAGAGAAATGTTTTTGCTACAAAAATGGTAATTTGGCCCAAAAATTGACCAAATTTCATGAAAAACAACAACTTCAGTCATATACAATTACCATGATGTCACGATAATATATTGTGATATATCGTTCAATTTAATCATATGCAATTATCGTGATGTCACAATAATATATCGCAACATATCGATTAATCGATACAGTTGTCCAAGATATGGTACTATTTCTAAACCTATCCTTCAATTGATTTTGTATTTATAATATCAGGATATATGGAGAGTGATAAGAGTATGGTTCATGACTCTCTTTTTTTCTTTTTTACAAAGAAAGATTTTAAGTAGCCTTAGGCTTTCCGGAAGAAAGGCAGGTGTGAAAAACATCCTATTGGGGGCTCCCCCACAGCTCTTCCTGTTTTCGCTAATAGAAAAGGTCGCCTGAGAGCGAAAATGCCAGAATTAAAGAAGCTATGAAGGGACTTTCTAAAAAAATGCCTTATGTGTCTGAAATAATCAGCTTCATCAATTTGTTCATTCATCTATTCATCATGCAATCGTGCGACGTACATGTTTTGTGCCAAAATGAAAACAGCCACTGATTTCTGAGAACTCATCAGTTTGGTGCCACTTTTGGTTTATAGCACAATATGGTGCTCATCCTTCCTGTCATTGAGTTAATAATATAATAATATATTATGATTTTATATATCACCCATTCCAGACAGATCTGCTCATCGGCACTCACCATACTGAACGGCAATCATACCAATAATAGTAACATAACTCAATACAGAATTGGAAGTATTGCGAAGACATGTTCCTTCGTGGCCTAATGGTTACAGCAGTTATTTTGAATCCGCTGGCCTGAGAGGACGTGCTTTTGAATCCCGGTCCTGGAACTAAATTGGAGTGAGTTGTGGCCAGGGGAGGGTGCCATTGTGTAGGCAGGGGTCCACCCTCCTGTCTGGTGTCTGCAGCGAATATGTCCCAACCAGACTCACCTGGAATGACTAGATGCCTGGATCCAAGGAAATGTGAGCTACAGGAGTACCACCTGGAGCAAATACAGATGAAAAATTGTCCAGGACACCATTGTACGATCACTGAATAGGTACAAATTGTACTACCATTGTAAAATGCCTTAGAATAGAATACATGATAGGAGCGCTATATAAATGAATAAATTCAATACAGTTCAATTCAATGTTTTTAAATAAGAGTGCAAATTGTTTGGAAGAGATGATACAAGTAAATCACCTTTCAACGCCGCACCTGGAGATGTCGCCAGTTTAAAGGGGCTAGAAGCCCAAATAGTCATACCAGGATATTTTTCTTAAAATGTTCCTCTGTGCCAAAACAGAAGGATCTCAGATGGTATACTTGATTTTTTACTAATTTGCCCTGGTATTTCAAGGTTACAGAATTTGTTTTGGTGAGAAAACATAGGAAAACCCGAAGAACTACACATTTTGACGTGATGGACTGTAGCTTCTCAGTTCTAACTTCCAGTGATGCTTTACCCTCAGAAACCACAAGCAGATATTGTCAGGATGAATTTCTGGCAATTTTGTGCCATTCCTTTAACTATGTGTACTAAGCCATAACACCTTTAAATCCTTAAAAACATGCAATTTAAATAACTTGGCCACGGCCTAGTTATATTTAAAGGCTAATTAGTCACAAATTAAGACATACAAAAAAATTTATAAAAATACCATGTTAGAGAAAAAAGTAAATTGAGGGCTTATAGCACCTTTTAATTTTTTTATGTACATTGATAATTTTATCACACCTCCCAAACAGTCACGCGACAAGTCTACGTAACACTCCTTATTCATTCAACGGATATGACAGGAGAGATAATCATTATACATGCAACAGTCACAACCTATGTGGTCAAAACAAATTGACAGTTTAACAACATGATTACAGGTTCTTTTACATCAAGGAGTAATCGCAGTCACACATGCCACATAGGTACACATAAGGAAGCAAGAAGTAATTATCTTAGTTATTGCTGCATGTACGAACATTAAATAAATCATAGCACATCCCAATAATTCATTCTGGTTACTATATCTTATGCCTATTAGTTCCCACTTTGTGGTACAGTCTTGCAACATGTGTGTCATCAATCTGGCCTGGAAACACTTCAAAGAGCAGCCTAAGATAATCCATACCAATTGATGCCTGTGCCAAAAAGATGCCTCATTCTAGGCACAGAATACATGTGCGCAGTAAACATTTGCAGGCATATTGCTTATAGAGTATCAGCCTGAGTCTTGTATTCTTGTTTGTAAATGCCAATTTGCAAGCAAATTTAAACCTGGGCTGATTTAAAAGTTACTTAAAACTATTCAATCCTATTTGGTTGGACAATGTGTTTCTTTGTTCAGCGGTGGCTCGGAATAGTGCCCATAAACAATCATCCTACTAGCATGTTTGGTCCAAACCTGGAATCTGACCCAATGTCCACACTTTTTACTCAGTTGTTTCTGTTAATGGATACTGCCTTTATCAATATTAGTTATGTCATTTTCTTGAAACTTTTTTAAGGCTGGAATTGTGAATTGACAGCAGTGGATTTGAGCGAAAGTCCTTTCTTCCATGACTACCTACTTCATGATAACACTTTACACAGTAGAATCTTTCATTCTGACATAACTTTCACAAATCATAGTTTAGTCTTACCATGTTATGTTACAATGTCAATGTACAGAACACACTATGAAATATAGGTTAATATATTGTAGGCCTATTAGTTCCTACTTTGTGGTGCAGTCTTACAACACATGTGTCATGAAGGTTTCCTACATACACTTCAAAGAAACGCATCTAATAATCAATGCCAATTGATGCCCTGTGCCAAAAAGATGCCTCATTCATGACACAGAATACACCATTGCAACAGTTTCTTACTCAGTGTTGTGTGCAGGTGAATCTTTGCAGATTTCTTGTTGAATGTCAGCCTGAGTATCGTAATTTTGGTGACTGGCAATTCGCTAAAAACAACCTTAATTTAACCAATCGGAATTTATCCAGTTAGAGATTAATCTGTGTAGTATTAGAGGTAGTCAGACAGTTTAAAAGTTTTGTTCTTACGATATATATTGACGGCGACTGGTTTTATAATGCAGAAATTACAGTTCCCTTGAAGCATCAGGTTTTCCTTATTGAGTACAATCACTTCATGCTATCTCTCTACCCTTTAGAACCCCAACTACCTGTAAAACAGGTCCTTCAAAATAGTGCAATCCATCCTTCCACTCAAAAATATGCTAATCGCGACTGCAGACATTGTTTCAGCTTTCACAATTCACAGCTCAGTTTTACCATGTGGTGTTAAAATGCCAGTCTACAGAAGGGTTGCAATCTGGGAAAGTGACATCTGTATTCATTGACTGGTCCTCACTGGGTTGGCAGGTCACGAATGTCACTTCTTGCACAGGACATTGACACCAACATATTCAAGGGGATTTTTTGGCTAGCAAATATCTATGGTAGTTGATTGCTGTGATTCCCGGCCTTTTTTTCCTGTAGAATAGGTATAGGAAACTTTGATTAACCTGCCTTCAAAATCATTTTGGTGTGTTCTCAATAATGAGACAGAAGGAAATATGATTTATTATACACTGGTCAACAAAAAAAAACCCTGTGCCTGCAAGCTGAGGAAAAGGATGTCTATAAACCTGATGCGAGCATGCTGATTCCAAATCTGTAATCAGAATTTCTCTGGAACTTCAGGATTTTGAGTCATGCCATGTGTGGTTGGAAGATGTCAAAGTAAGAAAATTGGCCATATTTTGATTCAGGATATCAAAATGACCTATACCCAGTCTGAGACCAGACTGCTTCCTTCCCCCGCCCCCTTTCTTGAACAAAAAGCACCACATCATAAGGTTCCATCATTTGGGGTGCTCCTAACACAGAACGGAAGTCCAATTAGAAGAAGAAGAATTTCCCTCAGAATATTGTGCGAGCTGTGCGATGGTGGAGGCTCGATATGCAGAGGGACAGGTACAGTCTGAATCTGACCTATACTAATAATTTTTAAGCTAAATTTTAATAATCAGAAGGCATTTGTTTTACACACGAAATGCTCTTGCGCTTAATTTTTTGCCAAGTATTGACATCCTGATGTTCTAGAGAATTTATGGGGGGAGGGTTGGTCTAGTGTTAGCATGCTGGGCTGCCAATCGCTGGGTCCCAGGTTTCGAATCCAGCTCTTGCCGGATCACCTGGGCCCATGTTGGACGGCTGTTACAATCATCCCTCGCCTCATTGTCGTGTCCTCCTCCTGTTCTAATAGCCTACCCTGTGCATCAATACAGGACGTAGCAAAATCATTGTTGACCATAAGACCATCTCTTTTTCTTCTTTCTATTCTGCTCTCCCCATCATCTGTACCCCTTCCTATTGTCCACCTTCAAACCTCCTTCCTTCATCCTCCTTCCTTTTTCCTTCCTCCTCCCTTTTTTCCCTTCTTCCTTCCTTCCTTCCTTCCTCCTTTCTTTCATCCTTGCCTCCCCTTCTACTTTTACTTTTTCGTCTCTCTATTCTTCTAATTCATCTGTTTTTGGCTTTGATATCGGAATTTTTATGTGGGTACTCAATAATATTTTCGAAGTTTCATTAAATTTGCAAAGTTTCTGCAAACATCCTGAGGCTACCACATATTACTAGAGTGGTATTATCTAACTTGTTTATTAAATAACAGAACCACATGCCTAATTCTGCCTTCTGAGAATTACTGGTTTTAAGGGAGTTTCAGAAATTCTGTTTCGTTTGATAATTTCAAGATTCTGTCAATATTCTTTCGATCAGCAGTGTGTTTGATTTGGAATATCAGTTTTAAACGAAATGGGTAAAACCAATAAATATTGGGTCTGCCATATTGAGTTAATTCATTATTTTATGAGTGACATGAAATTAGTATTGGTTTATGGAGATGACAAGTATTTTCACTGTTTGATTTCTCCCAGAGGAGTTAGAATTTCAGTTTTGATGGCACTGAGATTATGACATCTGTGTTCAGACTTTCCCATGTTAATCATAGTTTTGATTAAGGGTTTCTTCAGCCTTTGTCTGCTAAATTTTCATAACAAGAAATCTCTCAAATTTCGTAGACTTTCAAGCATCAAACATTGGTAGAGAATCATGGTAATCAGGCTTCCAATCTCTGGACAGCAGCTTCAATCAGCTTCCACTTCATTGTTATGTCCTTCTCCTGTCCTAATTAGACTATCAATTGAATTGGTTTAGAAGTAAAGAACCATCCATCCATTCTCGACTTCTGTTATAATGCCCCATAATTCTGAGTGGCAATATTGACCTACCACTTGTGTGCATAGATCGTTCAATTCCCCACTGACCAATATTCCTTCAGAAATTCCTCGTATTTAGCTTAAACGCAATAACTTCTTTTCTCCAAGAGACATCTACTTTGCTGTGGTATGGCCTGACCGCACTTATGGCGGTATAATTAACCGAAGTTATTAAGTTATCAGCTGACTCAGCTGAGGCAGATTACTTGGCCAGAAGCATGGAGTTTTTCCGCCTTAAAATGACACTGTCAATTATTCAAGTTATGCTGAGCCTTTCACCGGGTAAACTGAATTATCAATCGGTTAACATGTGTTAAGAAAAAATTCAGATTGATGAAGACACTTGTTTCTGGACACCCAGACATGGACCAGTGTTACTTCCTGGTCTTTCTTGTACAATGTAATAATTTTTACTTGGCCCTCAAACAAAGAATAAATTACAATTCCATGTGTTGCACATGCCTGATTTTGCAGACACTGATCTTCCCAGACAGGTCAGTTACCAGAGCATCAGCGATATGGAATATTATGGAATCTTGACACCATCTCAGTTACCATTGTGACAGGAAATATCAATATTACTTTACGATGCCTCAATTTGAATAACCATGGCAGACTGATGTAAAAAGTATTTGGTGGTAGGAAATATTAGATAGGTGGGATGGACTCTGGAGAGCACTGTCTATAAATATTGAAGACAAATTTTTGTCAATCTCAAGGGTTGGCTTCAGGAATGAGAGGAGGTAGATAGGGCAGAGGGAGAGGGAGCGAGGACATTCCGCATAACCATATTTCACCAAGATATTTCATGGCAGGAGACACCAGAACTACTCAATCAAGTCAGGCAACACGTTCTGTCTACAGCTTTTTTGTGGAATGCTGAAAGCAAAAATAACAGTTCCAAAAATATTTGAACGAACAATTTCCCGATGACAGAGACACATAAATTTTGGCCATGCTGTTCCACATGCACAAGGAGCTACAAAGAATACGTCAACACCTTTATATCTATTTCTATAGCCAAATACCATATCCGAGCTTCTGCAACTAGTTTCTCTTAAACCAACTATTTTGCTACGCTATGCTCTACCGATATTTGCAGTATAATTAAGCAGAGTTATCAAGTTATGAGCCGAGGCAGATTACCAGGCCTGAAGCCTGGAGCATTTCCACCTAAAAGCGACACTGTCAATTATTTAAGGTGCACTGGGCCTTTCACCAGGTAACCTGAATTATTAAACATGAGTTAAGGCAAAATTCAGATTGATGAATGGAACTGGTTTCTGGATACATTGGAAAATGAAGGTGTTTCTTTGTGTCTTATGGTTTTGTGTTGCATGAGCACATCTAGCATCCAAAGGGAAAACCTAGTAAGTCACATTTTGGGCCAAATTGAGTTAAGGTCAAAATAGGACTTCTGAGATATGTTTCTATATATTTATTAAGTTTAGATTTTCGAGAAGTGGCCCATTACCCCAGAATGACACTGGCAAATCTCAGTAAGTCTATCTCTTACTGCACGGACTGAAATTTAAAAGTCAATTTTCTCAGAATGTCCTAAATGTGACTTACTAGGTTTTCCCTTTGGACGCTAGACATGGAGTTACAACTTTAGTATTGTCATTTATCCTTGGTAGATACTTTGCATTCATAGTCTAAATTGCTAGTTGGTATTTCAGCATTCAAATTTTCTTGTGGTTTACTTGTTTGAATTGTATCATAACCGCACATACATTCTAAAGTGGGAATAAATACCACAGGCTATTAGTATGGAAACTGTGATTTCTATTTATGATAATATAGGAATTTTTGTTTAAATGTCTTGGAATGGTGATTTACTCTGTTTCTAAAGAGCTGAATTTGATATTGAAATCGTTGGTTTTGGTTTGAAATGCTGGAACTCTCACAACATAATTCAGCAAACTGTCTGTGGTCACCCAGACTGTCTGGTTTTGTGAAATAAATACTCTGCCATCAATTCTAAATTTCAATTCTAAATTTATATGGCATGTTCTACGTACATGGTGCACCAATGTGGCAGCACTGTACAACTTCCTGTTTGATTGAAACATTGGCTATGAGAAAACAAATGTTTCAGAAAAATTCAATTCATATCAACAGAAACTTTGAAAATAATGGTACATTAGTAGGAAAATTTAAAACACTTGATTTTGTCATGTCAGGTCCAGTTACCGGGAAATACCATTGATTTGGCATGGGTTGCTGGACATGGCGCCAAAAAAATTTCTAATAAATGACTTTTTGTTCCGAATGCTGTGGTTCTAAATAGAAATATGAATAACATATGTAGAGGGATGCTTCAGATATTAGTTGCATCACATTAATGTCAGGGCACTGGAGTGACGCAAATTTGAGAATGACCCATAAAACGACACGATAATTCATTTAGGTTAACGTATCTCATCCTTATTAGTACCCACTTTGTGGTACAGTATTAGTAAAGGTTATTCACCATGGGAGAGGGAATATGTGATTTATCACCCGAGGCCTTTAGGCCGAGGTGTGATAAACACATATTCCTGATCCCATGGTGAATAACCAGCTTATACCATAAGACAAAACTGAAACTTGTCATTTCTTGCTGTGGTTTTTTCACAGCTTCACTTATTATTCTCCCATGGGAGGATAACTGGACAACAAAGAATATGGGTTTTATTTCAGTGAAATACTGGCTCATGATTGGCTGACAGAGGTGTCGAATGGTATAACTACACATGTGTCATAAAGGTGGCCTGGATGAACTTCAAAGGGAAGCACAAAATAATCGATATCAATTGATACCCTGTGCCAAAAAGATGCCTCATTCATGGCACAGAATACACACTGCCAGAGTTTTTTACTCAATTTTAGGCAGGTGATTATTGTAGGATGATTGGTTGATGAGTGTCAGCCTCAGTTTTGTGTTATTGTATGTTGGAGTTACCTTATTTAAAACAACCAGAATTTACCCCATCAGAGATTGGTTGAGAACCATGGTAATCAAGCTGTCATTGGGCTATTAAAAACTCCCTCTTTCTAAACCACATCCAGTCGGGCGTTAATGCATAGATTCCTCCTTTCTCCTTCCTCCCTTCCTTCCTCCCTTCCTTCCTTCTTTCCATCTTTTCTTGCCACCCCTGCTACTATTACTTTGCCCTCACTATTTTCGAAGTTTCATTAAATTCTGAAAGCTGCTACAAACATCCTGAGACTTTCACAAATTACTAGAGTGGTATCATCTAACTTGATTATTTAATAACGGAACCACATGGCAAATTCTGCTGGCTGAGCATCACTGGTTTTAAGAGAGCTTCAGAAATTCTGTTTCGTTTGAAATTACCAAGATTCTGTCAATATTTTTTCGATCTTTTGATTTGGAACATCAGTTTTTAACAAAATGGGTAAAACCAATAATATCATATTGAGTTAATTCATTATTTTTTGAGTGGCATAAATTGAGTGTTTGTTTATGGAGAAACCAACTATTTTCAATGTTTGATTTCCCCCGAGGAGTTACAATTTCAGTTTTGATGGCACCGAGATTATGATATCTGTGTTCAGACTCTCCCATGTTAATCATAGTTTTGATTAAATGTGTCTTTTCATTTAAATTTTATAGTGTAAATCTCTCAAATTTCTCAAAATTTGAAGCAAGTGCATGCTCCTTCAATGTACTGGTTTCAATTGGGAAAACCTCTGTTGCATTATCTTCATGTCAATGAGTTATTTTCATGCTGGATATTGTTTGATAGGTATATTTTGTTATTTTTGAAATACATGAAATTGAAGTGAAAATGGAATTATATGCGCATGTGAAATCTTGTGTACTCTTCTATCTTATCTCATTACCAGGAACAGGGGTTACGCTGGTGGCTCTGGAGACTTCCAATCCCTGGATCCCATCGGGTTCAAACCAGGCTTCACTTCATTGTGATGTGTTCCTCCTGTCCTAATTAGTAATTAGACTTAGAAATTAGCACTGGTTCGGACATAAGAACCATCCGACAATTCTTTATTTTCATACCCTGCAATGCTAGGTGGCATTCTTAACCTACAACTTTTGGGCATTGCTCTTTAAATTCACAACTGACTAATATTCCATCAGCTTTCTTCTGAAATTCTCTCTTTTTTGAATTCAGCTTGAGCACAATATCTATCTTTCTCCTAGGCAAAAATAATATCTATGCTCTGCTTTGGCCTACCAGCACTAATAGCAGTATAATTAAGCAAAGTTATTTAGTTATGATCAGACTTAGCCGAGGCAAAATAATTACTAACCAGAAGCATAAGCATAAGCATAAGCAATACTGGACGCAGGATGACTCCTCTATGTCCAGATCTCCGTAGTTTTGTTGAGGTGAGAAGTTTGAAGCATTTCCACCTTAAAATGACACTGTTAAATATTCAAAGTGTGCTGAGCCTTAGCATGAGTTTAGGCAAAACTCATCCAGAAGTGTTGCTTCCTGGCCAATCTTGTTCAAAGTAACGAGTTTTACTATGCCCTCACACAAAAAATAAATCACAATTCCATGCATTGCCGATGCCTGATTTTGCAGTAAGTGATCTTCTCAGACAAGTCAGTTACCAGAGCATCAGAGATATGGAATATATATGGTGGAATATTGACACCATCTCTGTTACTGTTGTGACAGGAAATATCACTATTACTTTACGATGCCTCAAGTTGAATAACTATGGCAGACTGATGTAAAAAGTATTTGGTGGTGTGAAATATTAGATAGGTGGGATGGACTCTGGAGAGAACAGCCTGTAAATATTGAAGACAATTTTTGTCACTCTCGAGGGTTTGCTTCATGAATGAGAGGAGGTAGACTGGGCAGAGGTAGAGGGAGAGAGGGCAGTCCACGTAACCATATTTCACCAAGATATTTCATGGCAGGAGACACCAGAACTACTCAATCAAGTCAGGCAACACATTCTGTCTACAGCTTTTTTGTGGAATGCTGAAAGCAGAAAGAACAGTTCCAAAAATATTTGAACGAACAATTTCCCGATGACAGAGACACATAAATTTTGGCCATGCTGTTCCACATGCACAAGGAATGCGTCAACACCTTTATATCTATTTCTATAGCCAAATACCATATCCGAGCTTCTGCAACTAGTTTCTCTTAAACCAACTATTTTGCTACGCTATGCTCTACCGATATTTGCAGTATAATTAAGCAGAGTTATCAAGTTATGAGCCGAGGCAGATTACCAGGCCTGAAGCCTGGAGCATTTCCACCTAAAAGCGACACTGTCAATTATTCAAGGTGCACTGGGCCTTTCACCAGGTAACCTGAATTATTAAACATGAGTTAAGGCAAAATTCAGATTGATGAAGGAAACTGGTTTCTGGATACATTGGAAAATGCAGGTGTTTCTTTGTGCCTTCTTGTTTTGTGTTGCAGGAGCACATGGAGTTACAACTTTAGTGGGAATAAATACCACAGGCTATTAGTATGGAAACTGTGATTTCTATTTATGATAATATAGGAATTTTTGTTTAAATGTCTTGGAATGGTGATTTACTCTGTTTCTAAAGAGCTGAATTTGATATTGAAATCGTTGGTTTTGGTTTGAAATGCTGGAACTCTCACAACATAATTCAGCAAACTGTCTGTGGTCACCCAGACTGTCTGTTTTTGTGAAATAAATACTCTGCTATCAATTCTAAATTGATATGGCATGTTCTACGTACATGGTGCACCAATGTCAGGACAAAATTGGTTTTTTAGATTAAAAATGGTTTTTTGAAAAACCAAATTTCAATGCAAAAAACCATCATGGATTTTTTTACACAGTGCAAAAAACCATCATGGATTTTTTTTAAAATCCATGTTGGTTTTGCATTGAAATTTGGTTTTTCAAATAACCATTTTTAATCTAAAAAACCAATTTTGTCCTGACATTTTTTAGAGTGTACAGATAGGCTCTTCAGTCCCACGTTTTGGTTTCTGAATGAGAGCATTATAAATTAGCATGCCTCACTGGTGTTACCCAAGCGCTCTCTACTATTTATTGAAATCAAGATTTTGTAAAGACATGTTTGTTGGTTACACACAGAATTTTAAAACTGAAGCCTTTTACCTTTAAATGTGTCTGTTCATCTATTCATCCTAGTATGACCATCCTTTAATATCGTCGTTAATGTCTTCTCTAAAAAAATCATTAACATAACTAAGGCCAAATCCGAACTTCAGAAACAACTAGTTTTCTCGTAAACCAACTATTTCGCAATGCTATGCCTTACCAGCAATAGTTAAGGCATAATTAAGCAGAGTTATTAAGTTATGAGCTGAGGCAGATTACCAGGCCAGAAGCCTGGAGCATTTCCACCTGAAAATGACACTGTCAATTATTCAAGGCAAACTGGGCCTTTCACCAGGTAACCTGAATTATTAAACATGAGTTAAGGCAAAATTCAGATTGATGAAGGGAACTGGTTTCTGGATACATTGGAAAATGCAGGTGTTTCTTTCCTTACTGTTTTGAGTCGAATGATTGTTGGATTTCAAGTAGCAAGAGTGTGAGACAGACAGGGACACAGAAATAGACACAGTCTCACACAGACCAACAAGCAAATAGGTCACAGGCCTATTTTATAGCACATACTATGCACTAACTGTGCGCTAATGGAATAGAGATATTATATAGATAATTTCAAATTCCTGGATCCAATGTGCAGAAGTACAACTGAAATGTTGTAGTCTTTAATGGCACCTGCCACACCCAGTGGTCCAGTTTCATATTAATATATTCTGATATTCTATACTTTATGTCAATATAAAATTTTGATCTTCTTTTTTTTACCAGACTCAATAGTCTTATATCCTTTTTTCGCTGGTGAATAAAGATAGAGAAACAAAAATATGGAAAAACATGCTGCATGCTCATTATGACACAATATTAGTTAAATTTAACATCAGTAGCACAAAAAAAAACAAGCGAAAAGCATCAATTACCATTGGTAAACAATCAACAAAATATACATTGTCGAATATGTTTGTTCTTTAGCCCTAGGGCAGGTCACCTCATTAGGACAGAGTAAGTCAAGATTCCACCTCCTCAAAAAAGGATTAATTGGAATAAAAGATGGTCTCAAAACAACAAATTCTGATGTTTCCCAAAATATACATATTGGGATGACATACTGAATTTGTTTGTTTTTTGATGTTCCTGTAGAGTGGTCCCTGCCATGCAGTGGTCTCTTATATGAGAGTGAAGTCTCTCCTCTTGGTGACACAGGTAATTTTTAAGAGAAAAAAATAGAGGTGATTTCTAGAGCAAATTCACACCGTTCTGCAAACTCGTCACCATTCGCATTTTATTACCGCCGATCCTGCGACCGTGCTTCTGTTCCGCAACATTTCTCAGATCCGCATTTTACCATGTCATCAGCCCCCGTTCTGCTGACATATTTCAACGGTATTTTTGTCTGTTGAGGACTCTTTTGTTCAGTAAGGGTGAAGAGCTAAGCATTGCCTCAAAAATACCACTATCCTCTTTGCGAAAAATGCACTGAAAAAACTAGTTAGTGTGGGAGGAAGATGGTCACATTTGACAAGTTGGTATCACAACATTAAGGGGTCTTGTGATGCAGAGACAACTGTATTGATTTGATGTACAATATGTACTTTGTAAACTTAATGTTTATTTTTGGATAGCTCTCTTTTTTGTGCGAACACTTGGTGTAGCACTTCTTCGTTGTTTATATTGCATTTGTGCAAAATAAGTAAGTTTCTAAAGTTATAACTCAAGGGGCCCACAACTTACGCACAACATCAAGAGGTCTTGTGAGGCAGAGAGCCCCTACTGCTCAGTCAGTACTCAGTAGAGTGCTCGCTTCACAAGCGAGGGACCCCGGTTCAATTCCCAGGCTGGCCATTATGGTACAGTACAACACAAAATAAAGTAAGAAAATTTTCTGTCAGATGTCCTCTGTTCACCTATTTTGCCCTCTTTTCTCCTCTCCAACCCAAATCTCCTTACTACTCCCTTTGACTCCTTACAACAACCTTGGCCCACATTGAGAACTCTATTTAGACAGCTACCAATGTAACTGCAATTAGTAGATGTGCAAAATATCAAGTAAATCAAAAACAATGGGGGAGATTGAGTTTAATTTGGTGTAATTTAAATATGATTTAAATATCATTTTAAAAGGTAGTTTCAAGTAGGTAAAAGTAGGAAGTGATTCATAGGTAGTCAAAAGGTGTGAAAGGGTAAAGTAGTGGCTGCTTCTTCCTTCCTGCTGGGGTAATCGTACTTTATTTCGGGTTGTACAGTACGTGTATTCCACGACATCTTCATTCGCTTCAGATGTAAATAGGAGATGCTTTGTGCCCAACTGGAAACTTGTCACTGACTTAGCTTGGCTACCCATGTTAAATAAAAGTACCTTCACCTTTATTGCCAATTGATGGAGGGATTGGCTATTGTGACATAGAAATGTATGGCAGAAATTGTGTTGCCAAAACATTAGTAAGATGTTCAAATTGTTTCACAACATTGTGACAATGTTGTCACAAAATTGCATGCTAAAGTCATATTTTTATATTGTTCCGAAACATTGTGACAACTTCATTTCTGCCATACAATTAAGCGTAAGTCAGTTTCACCAAAATTGTGACGTTGTCACAACGTTGCTGCAATGTAAATGTGTCCATAAGAAAAGGTGCCTCTTAAAATGTATTTTCATAGAAAAAAACAGAAATCCATGTTTATTGAAACTGCTGTAAAGCAACAAATGTATTGCTTACTGCTGGTCTGGTCGGATGGTTATGAAAAAGCAGTATGAACATTTACAATTATTTATAGCATCCTTTTATACGTGGAGTTTTAGCCTTCAGGGAAAATAGCACTGTTGGGAATGTTGATCCCTCAGGTACAAAATACCAGAACTTCATGAAGGTATTTGTAAGTTTGAAGAATACTGTCTGTGAAACGTGTGTCCATTGTTAGGGCCCAAGAATTTTTCAAATGATGCAACTGGAGTTGTGCTTTGTAAAAGTATCTCTCAAGTTTTCTTTGATTGAGAATTGTAAAGCAACTCAGAATCCTGAATTTGCTGCTTCTATCAAAGCTAAGCGAGTTTATTTATCACACCACATATTAGCCATAAAGAACCTCCATGGTTGGAATTTTGGCTATAAATGAAATTTAGTAAAGCTACAAGTGATGAATACAAACGATATAATTATTCCTCTTGATGCCTTCTCATCTTCTGCTTGGAGGAAGAGTAAGCTCGGTGATGATGGGCTGCCAATGGCTGGTCCAAGGTTCAAATCCGGCTCTTGCCTGGTCAGCCAGATCCGCGCCGGATGGCAGTTTCAATCATCCTTTGCCTCATTGCCATATCCTGCTTCTGTCCTAATTGGCTTACCAAGTGCATAAATACAGGATGAAAGCCCCATTCATCCATCCATAATCAGTTTCATCTTCTTTTTCTTTTAAGAGTTACATTAATAGTGCTCTACATTCTCTGGCATCTTTGTGTATCTTCCGTGTAAAGAAGTGATTGAAAAAATCACAAAGAGGAGAAAGAATATATAGAGGAATCTTTTTGGCTGTACTGTATGCCTCAGATGGCCTTGTGGAGATGGGCCATTCATGCTGTTTTAGTGTTTAAAGAAATTTCCTCAAGGCAAGGTAACACACACTCACACGCTGAGTCTGGCTGCTGGAGCAGTGTGCCACCGAGCACCGAGCAGCTGATCATTGCAGCTTCTGCAGGCCCTGCACTCACTTGCTGACAAGCTTGTTGCAGGTACAGGCTCAGTGGCAGAACAAGTCTGCCTGGAGTGTCCCAGAGGCTAGCTTGTTGTAGGCGGATTGGTAGAAAGGAGCTCGGTGGTGGAACAATTGGGAGCTCAGCTCGGTGACAGTGAAAGAGGGATACCAGTTTCTAGTGTGGCTCATTGACAAATAGTTGCTGATACCAAGCAAGAGTTTAAAAATATTAACTACAGGATAATTAGCTGGATGGTTAAGCAGTATCACAGCAATGTGTGATAAGAAGGCTTCAATGGCACAACAAAACCATTGTGTCACAAAAGTGCGGACTGTAATAATGATGGGGATTTCTTTGATTATTATGCAACTTTCTATGCAAATGATCACGTCAATGGATTACACTAACAGGGAACTTGGTTAGGTAGCTCAAACAATGGATTACCTAAAGATGGAGACTTGGACGGATGTGACTCTACCTTTGACGACAGTTCTTGTATAACACTTTGATTGACTCAGCATCATGTTTTCCAGGGACCTGGACCACTATGCATCATTTCCTGAGGTTTGTGTTATCAAGATATATTTTCTTCTTAAAATAAACCTGAATACAAACTGGTTGAGAATTTTTATCAGTTTTCGAATGAGGCTTTCGAGTATCCTAAATTTTGCATCGAAGTTGACATTGTGTTTTCTCACCACACTCTTTAGTGGTTTACTTTAATGTATCTTTAGACACTCAAGTGTTGTAGGATAAAAGAAAATCAAAGGTGAAGACAAAGGAAACTTCGTCTGAGTGTACATTATCGTCACTGCAGGGCTCTCAATAGAAGTTAGTGATTAATTTAATTGCACTTATAGACACAGGGGCTTTTGCACCAATATTTTTGTTGTTTATATTAATAATATAGTTTTATATATTCAAGATTACACAAAGATAACAGATGCAAAAACCCCTATGCTTATAGAGACTAATGGAGGTCGTTGTCTGATTGGAATAATGGATATAATTTTATTGTGAATATCTCCATTAACTCAGCAAGTACATGTATGCCTGTGGTAAACTAATAAAAGTAAACAAAAGTACTTTTGAAGTCATCCAGTAGTTTTACTCACTGGTGTTCTGAATGAAGTTGTGCTGAAAGATACTTCAGAGAGCAGTCCCTTATTAAGACTCTCTCAGGGAGCAATCATTGTTCTGTTGTCAAATGACATTATTTTAATATTGCTGCTCAACAAAGTAGCTTTTTCAAAGTCTGATGAAACCTTCTATTTAGTAATGAGTATATTGAATTTCGATATCTATACCATTAATGGCAAATAATAGAGTTAGAATCTGAATCGTAATTTGGAAGACAGCAGACGGCTTATGATATATGTATTGATACACCGTAATAATGGGCCTGTACAAGCATGCATATAAATATGCAGGTGCAAGATCACCTGACACTACATTGATATAATTATGATGCATAATTTCATGATCATTTACACTATAGATGCCAAAATATATGTCACAATCTCTGCATGGTGTGTCTCAAAGATGTGACTTATTGCAACCAAGGTCTCTCTGTTGAGAAGTTGCCCTGGTAGAAGCATGTGCTTTCAATAATTTGGTCGAGGGTTCAATTTCAGCTGTTGCCAGGTTACTCGCAGTCCTAGCTTCAAGCATCCTTCACCTTATTGCAGTGTTCCTTTTCCTCTCCTTTAGTGGAATTAGACAATTAAGTGTTCAAATGCAGGAAACAAAACTGCAATAGTCCACCCATCCATTGCTTTAACCGTTTTGAACCGTTTTCTTGGGAAGTCACCTGGTCTCTGGTTGAACTTGCACCATTCATTGAAAATGATAGAAAATATTAAGTCATTTAGTAAGTCATTCACAAGTCAAAAAATCCAAAATTATGACTAACAATTACCAAAAATGCTTTAAACCTCCGGGTTGCCATGTAAATTTTTTTGGTAGCAAAGGAGTCTTAAGACGTTTTTTGTAATTTCAACCATTTGCGATCCTTTGATTTTAATACATTTTTCATACGGTTTTATGTGATAACTGTTGCCCAAACTTGCTTTGACGGTGTTGACTACATTAAAGTGTTATTAAAATGTCATGGATAAGGTCCAATAGCGCTTAAACTGCCAATATGCAAGATTTCAAGGTGTTTTCTATGTTCACTGTTTAATTATTTCTTCTCGAGAACTGAGTTTGTCTTGTAGAGAGCTAAGGGTAATATATAAATTGTAAATTTTGATAATTTAATAGAATCTCTCTTGTCAAAGACAGATATGTAAAAATACAGGCCAATAAATCTGGAACTGTTATATATACAAAAATATATATATATATAGTTTTGGCAAGTAAATTCTACACATCGAGCAAATGTGGATCAACTATCTCTCTTTATCATTTCACCATTCAACCACCTAAATTTTTTATGATAATCTTAGATTCAACCAAATCAATTGGCACAGCTTGCTTCAAAGGCTCTACTATAATTCATACCAACCTAGCTCCAGACTGAGCACAGTCTGCTACATACAAGCAGGCGAGCGAGCGAGGCTGCCGACTGATGAAATTCAAATTGGGTATCAAATTGGCTTCTAGGTCAGTGGAACTGCTGCCCCTAAGGTCCGCGCTGTTGCCTGTCAGGTCCACGCTCAATAGAACACAGCAGGATTGAGCTGGGCTGCTTCTAAAATGCATGTGTGCGAAGACGTGAAATTGAACACCAATTCTGAAGTGTTGTAGCCTGCTCGCTGACGCTCTCAATACAGTAGGCTACTGTAGCATGATCTAGCTCTTCATGTTAATGTCCCCTATATTTATTGCCATTTGCCATATTCTTTCATTTATATTCCGCCTTTGGATATCAGAAAGGCATAGTGGATTTTTTCTGTCACTCCAGTTACAGTCATGGTGTCAATATTCCATATCACTAGTGCTCCAGTGACTGACCTGTCTGGAAAAATCAGTGTCTACAAAATCAGTGATGCCTATATGATGGCGGTGTTATTCAATCTATTGTGGGTGATGTAAGTCAGGGCATTGCACATTGTATCCCGTGGACCTGGAGTTTATAGTTTAAACAAGCTTCATATTTTGGCAATGGTATCAGAGTTGGTAAGAATTTAAGGGATAAGAGGTTTACATGGTTCATTTTCTTCCAAAAAAAAAAAAGTTTAATTTTATTTTTGTCACAAGAGAAATGACTGTCTATTGCAAAACTGAAACCGGATAGAGTGTGTGTCTTAAATTGCACAATTTCCTTTATAAAATGGATGGAAGAGGATACTTCTTTGCTTCCAGTTGCTTGGTATACTGCTCAATTCCATGGGACTTTAAATGGAGGCGGGTTGTATCCAGTATTCTATGCTGGGGCAACTGAAAGACCCTGGGCATCCCTGAATTAATAGGGTATGTGCCAGACTGTCAGTCTTCTCATCTCATCATCATACAGCGGTCACCTGCCTCGTTATAGTCCACTAAGGTGCTGCAGACAAACAAATACTGCTCAATTCCAGGTCAGGTCAGCTCAACTTGTTTGTCTGACAGTCTTTTCAATGTTAACCGTCCTGACAATAAGCGTCCATCCACCGAAAAGAGGTTCCTGGACTGAAAATGTTCTTAAAATGATACAGTGGCGCTGTGTTGTAAGACCCCTGTTGTAGGACCGACTTGCCTTATGTGTTGCCTTCCTTTGCACTAAGTAGTACTTTCAATGCATTTTGCACCTCAATGAGAAACGACGCCTCACAAGAGACCGCTTCATAAATGCAGAAGGGCGGTCTTATGATGCGGGGACCACTGTATTTGAAGTAGAACTTGTGTTTACCACCAGAATCAACTTTCAGGGCAAATTTAGCTTTTAACATGAGACAAACTACATGCCAACATACACCTCCATGCAGTGGTAGCTATCTGGGAAAGAGACATCTGTCTTCATTGACTGCTTTACAATGGCCTGGTTGGCATGTCACGAATGCCACTTTTTGCACAGGACACTGACCTCATGAAAAAAATTTGTATAGTGCACACAATTTTGTTAGTTCGATTCCTTTGATTTCAAAGCTTTGGAGAGTCATTTGTTTAGATATTTTAGCCGCTATAAGGTCTTAAAATGTGCCTTGAGTGGGTCAGGATTATTAGATTTATTAATGACTGCCAGTTATTAGATGTGTTGCTTCATCAATCTGAATTTAGCTTTAATTATTGTTTGATTATCCAGTTTACCCGGTGAAAGCTCAATGTGCCTTGAATAATTTACAGTATCATTTGAGCCTAGTAATTTGCCTCAATTTGCAACTTGATAAAATTTCTGACCTGTTTTGAAAAATCGCATCGGTGGTTATCCCTGATTGCTGGTACAAAATAAGTACACAGCATGAAGGCTTTGTTATTTTAATTGAGCAACACTTAAACAATTCAGATTTATATTTGTGATTGAGATAATTTTTCAATGTCTTATTATCATGGGTAATAGGATTAGAATGTGTGCAGGCAAAAGTTTCAGTTGTTACACTTTGGAAAACACACTATAAGCTAATTCAATATAATAATATTATTATGGCACTATATCGCAATCTGGAGTTAGCAGCAAATAATTTGGCATATTTTAAAGCAATTTGTGGATTTGAAATACGTTTTAGTCTGATAAGCATGGTGAAAAAATAGTCATGCATTACTTTGAAAGGTGTGACTCACAATTTCTTAACCTTGTCCTTATTTGAATACATTGAAATTCCTATACAATGGTGTTTTGGTATATTGCATGTACTATTGTATCATCTTGTTTCTTGAGCGTTTTGTTGAATTTCTTATCGTATTTGAAAAACAAATGTTGTACGATGATAATGTTTCTTGAGATATCTGATTCTTCGTGGCTGAGCTATACGTTTCATATGTAATCATTGCACAATATTTTGCAAAGGAGCTGAAGAAAGAATGTCTTTAAATGGCAGACTATTTTATGTGCCTGCGTGTTATATCCTGATTATATATGGTTATGTGGACTGCCCTCTCTTCCTCTCACTCTGCCCTCTCTGCATCCTCTCATTCCTGTAGCCAACTCTTGTGAGCGACAAGAATCCGTCTTCAAGTTTTGCTGTTGGTGTTGTCAAGAGGCCACACACAGTTACTATCTTGGTGAATTAGGGTAGGGTTATCTCAGTTGGTAAAACACTGCCAATCGCTGGGTCCCAGGTTTAATTCCTACTCTTGCTAGGGGACCTGGACCGATGTTGGACAGCAGTTTCAATCATCCTTCACCTTATTGTTGTGTTCTCCTCTTGTCCTAATAAGCCTGTCAATGAATAAATAGAGGATGTAAAGCTCAAATCATCTATCCATCTACCCTGTAATACCACTGTCTTTGATATTCCCCTTTGGTGTTTTAAAGTCATAGTGATATTTCCTGTCACATGTAGCAGAAACATAGATGGTGCCAGTATTCCATAATACTCCATATCTCTGATGCCTTGTGACTGACCTGTCTGGAAAGATCAGTGTCTACAAAATCAGGCATGTGCACGGGATGGTGCAGACTATTTTACTTAACATCCCCTTTTCATCAATGGAAAATATATGTTCTGTTTATTCATGGCGCTTGCTTTCCTTCACAAAGGGCCCTTTTAAACTATGATGACACTGAAATTAAAAACATCTAAGTTGTCATTTCAGATAAGCCCACAATAAATCAGGTGTCTCATTTGCATGTCCGCTCCCGGCTCTTTCTGTAAATTATGATGCATGAATTTTTGGTAAAATAAATAACAATTTTGTGAAATCAAAAATTGAAATATCATAAGGGGTAGCCTTGCTATGGTGAGCGGAATATCTAATGATATGCCAGTTTTATGAACTGTTTCATATCACTCGAATTTAGTCGTTCAAGAAACAAAACCCGCAGTATCAACAGATGAATTAGACAACTGTGGAATGGGGATGCTGAGGGTAACAAACAAAAATATGCTTCAAAAATGGGAATTTCATTATTTATTTAACTTCGAATTAAGTACCACTTATTCAACTTTTAGCCTACCTTCAAACTAATCTGACTCTGGTAATCTACCTCAGCTCATAGCATTTATGATAAATAACTGCTTAATTATACCACAATTAGTACATCCAGGTAATAGCCAAAAGAAGTAATTGAATGGACATCTCTTTTTTTTTTTTTCACGTGGACACTTATTGTTGATGTAGAAATACACGTAAGAATTTTCACAGAACAAAATTCAGCTCTTTCAGAATACGTTTTGATAAATTGGACAATTTGGACATGTTTCAGTCGTTCTATGATTACCATGGGAACTGCCCCTACAGTTGTGCTGGGCAGGTATTTTTTGGATCTAAGAATTTATCAAAATGTATTACAGAAATGCTAAATCTCATACTGTGAAAAAAAAAGTATTTTGAGATCAAAATTAAGTGTACATGTACATGTATAATTATAAAAAAGGCCTTGAATCTTCTGAACCCCCTTTGTACTTCGGTAAAATAGAAAAGTTGTCCTCTCTGAATTTTGAGATGTCTCTTGTTACTATAAGGTGCTCAAAAAACCTTTTTAAAGTGTGTTGTTCATTTGCATTGCAGAAAAGATGAAGAAACGTATACACAAAATTGCTAGATAGATACAGGTCAAACATTAAAAGATTTGCAGTACAATGTATTACAGATGATTTTATAATTTTAGAGACTGATAGCGGACTTTTTTCTCAGACATGTTATTCTACAAGCCAAACTGTTGTCTTAAGTTTTATTATGTCACTTTTCCCTATTGAATGCATGTCCTAGAAAAAAATACACATTCCTTCTCTGCGTCTGTAGGGGAGAGCGGGGCACAGTGAGACGGCGGGCACAGTGAGACAAAGCCCATAGCGTCTAGCTGGTACTATTTACAGATCAACCCTCTTTTTTATAATACAAAAAGTAAGTAAGTGAGAGTCTGACCTCTATCCGGAATGCCTACACAGCATATCGAGGGTGGAATTTCAATATTTTGGTTTTTTGCCAGTAAAAGTAAATAATTTTGCTAAATGGCTTTTTGTTATAATTCCCAAGAAAAATGGTATAATGCATCCAGTCCACAGGATTCAAAAAATTTTTTAAGAGAGCTGCGTGGGGCACAGTGAGACAGTTGAAGGCGGGGCACAGTGAGACATCACAAAATACACTCGAAACAACCTGAATGTAAGGCATAATTTACAATTCACCATTAAAAACAAAATGCCTGCTGTAAACTACCAATTTTAGTGAGTTATATCTAAAGAGAAGCATCAGGAAGAATTTTGATTGGTTTGTGACGGGTGCGGCAGGTTAAATAAGTCGTGCATGTGTCCTGTGCGATGAACTTTCGAAAAATGCTGAAAAAAGGACATAAAAATCACCTAGCCAGCTACTTTTATAAGAGTATAGTAGTTTCTGTAGCAATAATTAATAGAACAATTCCGCAGGTCCTGAGAATCGATGGTTATGGCAGCAGGTGCCATGTCTCACTGTGCCCCGCCTGCTGTCTCACTGTGCCCCGCCCACGGGGCACAGTGAGACACTTAACGAGCATGGACGTAACTCAAAATTTCTCCAAACCTGTAAAAGGTAGGAACCTGAAACTACTGGACAATATACCCAACATCATTATCTATAATGTGGACCTGATCCCTTTTTACTCGTTATTGCCAACATTTTGGAACACTTGAAAATAAAAAAAGTGTCTCACTGTGCCCCGCTCTCCCCTAATTATGAAATCATAGACCTGTAAAAATGAACGATACAATTTACACTTGTAAACATGATCGATTTCATAATATATACCAAGTGCCCTTGGATTACTCTAATGATGCAGGCTATATGAAAATACAAAACAAGAAACAACCATCGTTATTCTACAATCTACATACAATCAAAGTCCTCACATTCAATCCAGTGTCCTCTGGTAGCTCTGGTAGCTCCTACAGAACATCTGTGCACTGCAGAAATGGAGACGTAAATGGTTTTCTCAAGGTCAGGTCAAGATCCATTTGAAATGTTCTAGCTATAAATGTCATCTGCCACAAGCAAAATGGTCTTATTTTAGACAAACGCTCAGTATTTTTGATCTTATATCATTTATACAAGATCTTATATTTCTTCAGTCTCAGTTTTTTTGAGATCTTTGTAAATGTACAGTGGCGGATACAGGGGGGGCCTAGGGGTCCCAGGCCCCTCCCCCCCCCCTAGACCACTGAGATGGAAATAACATTTTGAAGAAAATATGGGGCAACGCGGGCCTGCGAATGCCAAAACGACATCCACGTGGGCCCGCGAATGCCGAAACGATGCCCGGGCTCCCCTAAATTACTGTGTCTGGATCCGCCACTGATGTATCATACATTAATGTCAGATTCGTTTCTCAAAGTTCTGGTACTGTATCTGTAGATTAAAAATAAACCTATTTCCCTCTTTTCTTTGCCCTGTCTACATCCTTTCTTTCCTGGCCTCAACCCCTGAGAGTGCCAAGAATCCATCTACGAAGTTACAGGATGTGCTCCCAGAGTCTTACAAACTTCAAAGTAGTTCCTACCACCAAGTACATTTTACATCACTCTGCCATTTATATTCCCCTTTCGGTATTATTGAGTCTTGGGAATATTTCCTGTCACACCAGTAACTGAGATGGTGTCAATATTCCATAATATTCCATATCTCTGATGCTCTTGTGACTGACCTGTCTGAGAGGATCAGTGTCTACAAAATCAGGCATGTGTAAAGGGTGGTGATTCTGCATTTGATAGAATTCAGTGCATAGAAAGACAAAACATTGTAAAGGATAGACCAAGAGTCAATACTTAATAAAATATATTGTTTGATCAGGAATTAGTCAAACAAAGCTTTTTTTTATCATCAGTAAAATCACTGTTTATGCCCAACCGAACCTGATTATTGAGATTCAAAGTGAATGCAGTTTCAGTTTTACAAAAATATGCCTTTATCTATATAATTGTATTTATTGGTTATTTCTGTATGTCAAAGTGTTGCTATAATTTTTTTCTGTCCGGTTAAAAGATATTTATCCATTAACTACCAGGAATTGCATGTGGTAATTCTTTTCTTAATTAAGACAGTTTTCTCATATGTTGACTTAACTTCTTACTACCATATTGTTTGTAGCCTATTAACTCAAACTCTTTGCTGCAACCAATAGTAAGAAAATCTTGATAAATTAAATTTCTTGCCTTTTTGGCCATTATACCAACTCCTTTTCTCCCCAAAAAAAGTATGACATTTATGAAAAAACACCTGCTTTTTCCAGTGTATCAAGCAGTTTTTCATCAATCTGAATTTTGCCTTAACTCATGTTTAATAATTCAGGTTACCTGGTGGAAGGCCCAGTGTGCCTTGAATAATTGACAGTGTCATTTTGAGGCAGAAATGCCCCAGGCCTCTGGCCTAGTAATCTGCTTCAGCTCATAACTTAATAACTCTGCTTAATTATACTGCAATTAGTGCTGGTAGGTCATAGCAGAACCAAGTAGTTATGTTGGTTTAAGAGAGATGTACTTCTAACTAACGCTTGCAAGTGCCATGATCGGTTGTGTTTGAAGAAAGATGTTTTCAAGATTTGATATCAAGAGTCATTTGGTTGTATAGAAAGATCGTTTGAGAGAATAGTGGAAAGAAGCAAATATATTTCAAGATAGATTAACATGTCAACTCTCATCTTAAATATGGAATATATATACAATGTATCAGGCTGCATGACATGTAATTGTAAGTTAGGATGCTTGTGCAGTCCATTATAACATAATCAATCGAATCAATTAGATACAATTGAACAAATTAGATGCAATTGAATAAATTAGACGCAGAAATTTAGGGTGTGAGTTTGGTTCGCTCAATGGCGAAGAAACAAGAGTATTCTTGCTGTCAATAAGTTTTTATTGCAGTCTTAAAAAGCTGTCAATTGCAAATGCAATACATTGACCACATTGTATTTCATATTTAATAGATTTGCAATCCCATTTAACTACCAACAAAATCTAGATTTATATGATTTATTTCATAAAACAGTATAGTGCCATTGGAGAAATCCAAAGATGCTGTCCAGGAAGAATAAACAGCATTGCAGTCACTAATGTTCAACATACATACAAGATAGAAAAAAAGCCATCACCTGTGGTCCTCTTTAATAGCATGTCATAAATCTATCGTTTACAGCTTCTGTTTGCTCGACCTGTAGAGATATAGCAATTTTCTCAAGGCCAGGTCTGGATCTACATATTGTATTGCGTACAGAAGAAAATGCTCTGGCCATAAATGGCATCTGCCACACCCAACCGTCCTATTTCAAGTAATTGCATTGCTTTTCCATCAATATATGATATGAAATAGAGACTATGATGTTATAATTTTTTTACCATGAGTAGTCTACTCGTCTAGCATTGTAATCTTAGCTCTATGCAAATTCTGACATTGGAATCTTGGCTCTGTACCAATGTGACAATGTGACATGCATTTATTTTCCAGTAAAATAGTAATGTTGTAGTCATTCCAAATTATTGTCATTTTGTTTTTTGTTTTTTCATTCTAGCAGGCATGCATATAGATTTCTGCTCTGCATTAAAAGGAAAACTTGTTCAAAAGGCAATGTTTTATCCTTCATCAGCTCACACAGCTGTCCAGCCTGACAGTGTATTTATTTTGGATAATCGATGATCAGCAAAACATTATAGGAAACTAAACATGTTTCCTACACCCAGAGAAGCTTTGTTAAAGTGGTTCCCTAATGTTGTAGGAGGCCAATTAGAATTCATTTTTAAGGTAGGAGATGCATTATTACATGACGAAGTGGCTTACTGCTTTTTAAAAAGTTTTAATAGAAATTACAGAGCATTCTCTTGTGTTTATGGCATCCATTGATACCCTGTATGTAGAGTTTTAGCCTGCTGGGAAATAGCAATGGAAGAAATGTTGTCCCTCAAGAAATTGGCTCCACTAACACTGAATTGAAGGCATGTACTTATAAACCTTTCAGATGAGAGAGTGACTATAAAGATAGTGAAACATATCGCTATTGTTTGTGTAGAATACTCTGGCAGCTGTCATGATTTCATTCCAGGGCATGCAATTTGAAGAAAACAAGAACATAGTTTGATGACATTGCATAAAACAGTTTGATCAAGATTGTGAAACGATTGATCAGTGTTCGTTAACAATACTGTGAAACTGTAATTATTTATATCTCAGAATGTACATGGTTTACAGAAAAGAAAAATTGTTTAATGACCCAGTAGAAAATGAATGGTAATAAATCCTATAACCCTATAGAAGTCCACCTATATGTGTTAGCCAGTCTGCATCATTTTTAGTAGCTGAAAGAGTAAAATTTCATCACATCACAGTGAAAATGATTCTATTCTGCTTGAAATGGCTAAGTGATTGTTGGCACTCTTCCATATAATGAGTAATTACTGTATGCTTGTTGCAATAGTCAGGGACCATCCCTAGCTTCAACTCACATTTCAGTTTTTAATGTTTTACAACAGGGAAACGTAAAGCAAGCATTGAGAAAACTTGTCAGCTGCACTGTATGCCTCAGATGGCCTTGTGGAGATGGGCCATTCATGCTGTTTTAGTGTGTAAAGAAATTTCCTCAAGGCAAGTAACACACACTAACACGCTGGGTTTGGCTGCTGGAGCAGTGTGCCACCGAGCAGCTGATCATTGCGTTTGTGCAGGCTAGTTGCTCTCAGGTGCTGACAAGCTCAGTCTCAGACATTGAACAAGGGAGTAAAGTTGCAGAAGCAAGCCAGTTGTTGGTGGAATAGAAGGGAGCTCAGTGGCCCACCATTTGTTGCTGGAGTCAGTGGCGGAGGCTAAGCTTACATTGGTGGCAGAGTTAAGCCAGAGTCTGAGACAAGCCAGATTTGGGTTCTGTGGCAGGCAAATCATTTCCCGGCTTGGCCCAGCAGCTCAGTTTCAGGTTGGAGATCCAGCTTGTTTATATTCATTAGCTATCAAACAATGCTTGCTAAATAGAGAAACAAGATGATAATTAGCTGCACCAAAAAGGAGTGTCACCGCTATGTGTGACCAAGAGCCTTTGATGGCACAACAAAACTATTGTGTTGTTGGAAATGTGCTGACAGTCAAGATAATGAAGGTTTCTTTGAAAATTACATCAATGGACTACACTCAGAGGGAACTTGGTTAGGTAGAAAAATCAATTAATTACCTAAAGATGGAGATTTTTACCTGGATGGATGTGACTCTACCTTTGACGACTGTTCTCGTATAACACTTTGATCGACTCAGCATCATGTTTTCCAGGGACCTGGACCACTATGCATCATTTCCTGAGGTTTGTGTCATTGCTTTCCTTGAAAACGTGAATGGTAGATGGTTTTTAGAAGTAGTGTGTACAGTGCATGTAGTAATCAAACACACTTGTGCTGTGTACTACAGTAGAAGCATTTGTCATTCTCCGAAGGGAACTGACAATTGATGAATACATATGTACTAGATCTTCCTTCATTTTTCACAACATTTTGACAACATTGCCACAACGTCACTTGCTAAAATCATATCTTGATGTTACTTCACGTTGCCCTGACAAAGTTATTACAACATTTCAGCAAAGTACGAGTTCCTATTAGCAGCCAGGCTCACCACCTAGTTTAGCAACTACATGCATATCACAACTTACAAGATGTTGCCGGGAAGACCTTGATGCATGATATATATGTCGTGCCATTAAGATGTCCTCGTCAGAACATATATTCTGGCATTTAAATGTCATAATTCTGTCATATTGTGACACAGAAAATAACTTGCTGATTCTGCATATTTTGGGTGTAAAATGATGAGATGATCTCATAATGCCTATGTAATTTCCATTTCATGCAGTCTACACTCGACAATCCTTTATTTTCTTACTCAAATTTTGAAATGTGTAGTGTGTACCATAGTGCGTACCATTTTAAAACTATATATTAATGATTATCCACTAATCACATATTTTGCCAGTGAAATATGCCCTTAATTAAATATTTATTTGCACTAGTTTTATTTCAGTCAGTATAATCTGAATAATCACTTTAATTGTGTTTCTCCTGCATCACACAGTAAATTTATTCTCTGGTGCTTCCAATTCATGAAAAACACAAAATTTAAATCAAATTACCTGAGAAGACAGTACGTGACAGAAATAAACAAGGCAGAATTTTTGTCAAACAAAATCTGCATAAATTGATTTCAATTGCTATTCAAATCTGGCAAATCAAAGTCGATTAAATCAGTTTTTCCTTCAAAAATAAGTTTTCATTTGCTAAACGCTTGCATCATTATCTCAACATCCTTTAAACGCCAATTAAGCATTATTAAAAATTCAAATTGGATTTCCAAAAATCTCATTCAAATTAAAGAAATCCAATTCATTAGCCTTGCGATAATTAAGGGGAGCGGGAGGCAAAATTACGACCAATGTGCAACTGACGTCACTCTTATTTCTCAAAATTTCAAGCAATGTCAAGTCTTTTCCACTCCTAGTTTGCGATGCATAGATAGATAGATGAACAGATAGATGAACTGATGGATAGATAGAAAGATAGATAGATAGATAGATGAAGAAAAAGATGATTGACAGATTGACAGATAAATAGTTAAATAGATAGTTAGATAGATAGGTAGTTAGATAGATAGATAGATAGATAGTTAGACAGATAGATAGATGCAATGATTTATTTTTATTCAGACTAATGTTGTGACAAGTTTGACAAGTTTGACAAGTTTTATTGGGAAAACCAAGTCAGCGATACATGCAGTTTTGAGTTTGGTGCCCGCATTAACATATGTAAACAATGACAAGAAATAGATAAAATTAATAGTAAAATAGTACAATCAATAGTTCAATCATTAACCCTACTTAACTATTGCTTTGGGAAGGGATCTGACAAACAAATTAACACCCTTGTAAAAATTAACACCATTTACCAATTAGAATATCACACAGTCAACTCTCTTTGACTCACCGGTTTATTGCAAAGCATCTACCTGTTTGCTCTCGCCTGAACTTTTTCACCTGATGATTTTTTCTTCTCAAGTACTATTCAGATATTGATTGCTGTATCTAACTAATTGTATAGAGACAGGGTGGTAGTTGCATTTACTCCCACCAGATTTGATTTATTTTAAGACTTATTTCAAGACTGCCCATAAAGAATTTATTTCACCAAAACTTTTTCAAGAATTTATTTTAAATGAGCCTCCCCCCCCCCCTGCGATCTAATTGTTGCCTCCTAAGTACTGCTCCCAATACATACTCCTGACAGTACTGTAAAATGTGAGAATAATTGTTATCCCCCAACTAATGCGAGCTCTGATTTAATTATACAAATTGTTGAGTTTTGGAGTAGTTCAAATTAGGCTTTTATAAAGATTTATTCTTCACTAAACTTTTCACGGACAATCAATAATTCAATAACAAACATTTTTCAATTTCAAGGATCATATTTGATTTATTGTGCAATTGTGTGTATCAACTTTTTAGTATAGCTTTCTGATAATGTGGAAAAAGTGGACAGATTGGTGCACATGTAATGATCTTAAACCAACTGAAAACCGATGAAAGTTTTGAAGAAGATTTTGTGGAGCACAATAATATCATGTCACTGCTTTTTCAACAATTCTCATTAATTACCAGATTCTTGAGGAAGAAAATTGCATGTAACTTTCAATTTTGTTTGGGCAGCAGCTTGGCTGACTGGTACAGTTGATGCCTGGTCCGCTGAAGGTCTTCAGCTGCATGGGTTCAAACCCTGGTTGGGGAATGCTAAGCATTTTCAACAGACCTTTGCGAGCAAAGTACCTGCTTGTTGTCATTCAGAGGAGATGTTAAATTGGCGGTAGCTTGTATCAGTGTCTCTGCTACACAAGTAAAAGGTCCCTCACTTGGGGTAACTGTGACATTTTGTTACATCTGACACAAAAATCACTGACGCAGAGCATTATCATCACATCACAATGGCTTTTCATGAACAGGAGACTGATGGTGCTTCAAATGTAAGAATTTGATGTGTTCAACAAAATAAGCTTACTGCAACTACAAGAGCAGGATGACATTATGAAAATACACTAATAATTAATGCTCTTGGGGTCATCTTAAATTACTTGGCAGTGATTTTCATCACACAGAAAATGAATTCTATCTAATGGAACATTTGGCTTTCCTCCATGATAATTAGGTAAATAATGTATCACTAATTCCAACATATTTGTTATATATATGACTCGTTTTTGGACAACATGTCAAAGGTAGTAGTTATTATAATGTGTATGAGGTGTAGCCAGGAAATACACACAATAATTATTTATTACATCAAATAATGACATTTTCTTCTAAAGAAAATGACAAATGTAAATATTGATTTGCCAAATGTTTTATCATAAAATTATGAATCTGAATCTCTGATCAGGGTAGCTGGGTGGCTGAGTGGTAAAGGCTCCCACCTGCTCCACTGAAGGTCTTTGCCTGCATGGGTTCAAACTCCAGATACTGGAGAACCCTAAATTTTTTTGGACCTTCATGAGCAAATTCCCACCTCGATGTTGTTCAGATGAGAGGTTAAATTGACAGCCCCTTGTGTAAGTGTCTGTGTTCAGGAAGTAGAAGATCCCTCACATGGGGTTAATATGTAACATTTTGAGAACTCTTGATCATTCTCTCCCATCTGATCAATCAACTCTTGTGAGTGCACTTACCATCTATCTATCTGTCTGTCTATCCATCAGATCTTCTATGCCCTAAAATAGTGACAAAACAATTTTTGATCAGATTTATATGAGAGGAGTGTGTCAGAGGAAAAGTACAACTAAGCTAAAATCCAGACATTTTATTTTGGCAGTAAGTTTTTAGCCAATAAAACAATCCATGATTAGGTCTGAGGTTTATATGTGACAAAATAATCTTACTACAAGAGCATTCTGACATTATAATAACTAGCATAATACCCGTAAAACGGGAATAAGAAAAGGATGATGGATAAATGGTGATTGAAGAAATAATACATTTTGTGATGAGGTGAGAAGGAGAGCATTGAGGTGCGAGACCTTGAGATAAAACAGTGAAATGGAATAGGAAACATTGAATATCAAGGGTCAGTGATCGACAGTGGCCCATCCCTCCCTCTTCGGAGTCCAGGGAGAATCATCAATAAACCACCACCATTGGAGAATAGCCTATTGATAGTCGTGCATAAATGAGTAATAAGTGCACTGGTATAGGCCTAATATGAACAGTTTGAGAAACCAGACGCACTTATGGTTGTTCTATGGTGTGAAATAATGTTGCTTGCAAATTTTTAGTCGTGGGCAATAAGTAGTTTGGGAGGAGTAGCGTAAAGCATCCATGAATTAAGGGTATGATGCACTGATAATTAATGCACTAGGAGTCAGGTGAACTTACTTGGCAGTGATTTTCATCCACCAAAAAACAGAAGTCCATGGCAAAATTACGACCAATGTGCAACTGACGTCACTCTTATTTCTCAAAATTTCAAGCAATGTCAAGTCTTTTCCACTCCTAGTTTGCGATGCATAGATAGATAGATGAACAGATAGATGAACTGATGGATAGATAGAAAAATAGATAGATAGATAGATAGATAGATAGATGAAGAAAAAGATGATTGACAGATTGACAGATAAATAGTTAGATAGATAGTTAGATAGATAGGTAGTTAGATAGATACAGTGCCGCCTGAAAGTAAGTGAAACGCATGACATTGTGCCATTGCATCAATGCTAAACATCCACAGCCAAACTGCTTGTGGAGGCATGAATTCTCATCGGATGAAAGGGAAACAAAGTGGGTCATAAAGGCCGATGTTTGAGGCAAGTGGGATAAAAATAGCAGCCCATTTTCTTCCCTGTAGTCGGAGTTAGGTATGGGTCAAAGTCTTTGATAAGTAAGTGAACCACCCTTCCCTATGTTTTAACATTGGGCCTGCGTTTCACTTACTTATCAAAGACTTTGACCCATACCTTACTCCAACTACAGCAAAGAAAATTGGCTGCTATTTTTATCCCACATGCCTCACATATCGGCCTTTATGACCCAAAATGTTTTCCTCTCATTGGACGAGAATTCGTCCTTCCAGAAGCATTTTGGTTAAGAATATTTAACATTGATGCAATGGCACAATGTCATGCGTTTCACTTAGTACAGGCGGCACTGTAGATAGATAGATAGTTAGACAGATAGATAGATGCAATGATTTATTTTTATTCAGACTTCGGATAACTGTAATTATCGCATTTTTTAAATTAATGTTGTGACAAGTTTGACAAGTTTTATTGGGAAAACCAAGTCAGCGACACATGCTGTTTTGAGTTTGGTTCCCGCACTAACATATGTAAACAATGACAAGAAATAGATAAAATTAATAGTAAAATAGTACAATCAATAGTTAAATCATTAGCCCTACTTAACTATTGCTTTGGGTAGGGATCTGATAAACAAATTAACACCATTGGTACAAATTAGCTCCATTTGCCAATTAGAACATCATACAGTCAGCAGTCTTTGACTCATCTGTTTATTACACAGCATCTACTTGTTTGCTCTCGCCTGAACTTTTTCACCTGACGATTTTTCCTTCTCAAGTACTATTCAGATATTGATTGCTGTATCTAGCTCATTGTATACAGACAGGGTGGTAGTTGCATATACTCCCACCAGATTTGATTTATTTCAAGACTTACTTCAAGACTGCTCACAAAGAATTTATTTCACCAAAACTTTTTCAAGAATTTATTGTAAATCAGCCTCCACCCCCCCGCGATCTAATTGTTGCCTCCTAAGTACTGCTCCCAATACATACTCCTGTCAGTAATGTAACAGGTGAGAATAATTTTGGAATTCCCAGGCTAATGCAAACTCTGATGTAATTATACAAATTGTTCAATTTTGGAGTAGTTCAAATTAGGCTTTTATAAAGATTTATTCTTCACTAAACTTTTCAAGGACAATCAATAATTCAATAACAAACATTTTTCAATTTCAAGGATCATATTTGATTAATTGTGCAACCTTGTGTATCAACTTTTTCAGTATCGCTTTCTGATAATGTGGAAAAAGTGGACAGATTGGTGCACATGTAATGATCTTAAACCAACTGAAAACCGATGCAAGTTTTGAAGAAGATTTTGTGGAGCACAATAATATCATGTCACTGCTTTTTCAACAATTCTCATTAATTACCAGATTCTTGAGGAAGAAAATTGCATGTAACTTTCAATTTTGTTTGGGCAGCAGCTTGGCTGACTGGTACAGTTGATGCCTGGTCCGCTGAAGGTCTTCTGCATGGGTTCAAACCCTGGTTGGGGAATGCTAAGCATTTTCAATAGACCTTCGAGAGCAAAGTACGTTCTTGTTGTCATTCAGAGGAGATGTTAAATTGGCGGTAGCTTGTATCAGTGTCTCTGCTACACAAGTAAAAGGTCCCTCACTTGGGGTAACTGTGACATTTTGTTACATCTGACACAAAAATCACTGACAAAAAGCATTATCATCATATGACAATGGCTTTTCATGACCAGAAGACTGATGGTGCTTCAAATGTAAGAATTTGATGTGTTAAACAGAATAAGCTTAATGCAACTACAAGAGCATGATGACATTATGAAAATACACTAATAATTAATGCTCTTGGGGTCATCTTAAATTACTTGGGAGTGATTTTCATCACACAGAAAATGAATGCTATCTAATGAAACATTTGGCTTTCCTCCATGATAATTAGGTAAATAATTTATCACTAATTCCAACATATTTGTTATATATATGACTCGTTTTTGGACAACATGTCAAAGGTAGTAGTCATTATAATGTGTTTGAGGTGTAGCCAGGAAATACACACAATAATTATTTATTACCTCAAATTATGACATTTTCTTCTAAAGAAAATGACAAATGTAAATATTGACTTGCCAACTGTTTTATCATAATATTATGAATCTGAATCTCTGATCAGGGTAGCGCGGAGTTCCCCCGTGGCCTAATGGTCAAGACTGCTTGTCCACTGGCTTTGAGGGCGTGGGTTCAAATCTCACCCCGGGAACTCACTTTAGTCCGAGCCCATGGGACATTAAATGGAGGTGGGTTGTATCCAGTGTTCTATGCTGGGGCAACTGAAAGACCCTGGGCATCCCTGAATTAATAGGGTATGTGCCAGACTCACAGTCTTCTCATCCACTGAAGGTCTTTGCCTGCATGGGTTCAAACTCCAGATACTGGGGAACCCTAAATTTTTTTGGACCTTCATGAGCAAATTCCCACCTCGATGTTGTTCAGATGAGAGGTTAAATTGACAGCCCCTTGTGTAAGTGTCTGTGTTCAGGAAGTAGAAGATCCCTCACATGGGGTTAATATGTAACATTTTGAGAACTCTTGATCATTCTCTCCCATCTGATCAATCAACTCTTGTGAGTGCACTTACCATCTATCTATCTGTCTGTCTATCCATCAGATCTTCTATGCCCTTAGTGTCAAAACAATTTTTGATCAGATTTATATGAGAGGAGTGTGTCAGAGGAAAAATGCAACTAATAAGCTTAAGTTCAGACTTTTTATTTTTGCAGTAAGTTTGTAGCTAATAAAACAATCCATGATTAAGTCTGAGGTTTATATGTGACAAAATAATCTTACTACAAGAGCATTCTGACATTATAATAATGCACTGATAATTAATGCACTACGAGTCAGGTGAACTTACTTGGCAGTGATTTTCATCCAACAAAAAACAGAAGTCCATGACTTCCATCTAATGGAACATTTGGCTGTCCTCCGTTATAATTAGGTAAATGATGCATTTCAATGGTGAAGACTGGAGCAACACCTTCAATGACATCATTGATCACTGACACTCTGAAAACAGCCAGATGTAAGCACTTGAAGTTCGTCTACTGTAAGGAAAAACAAGAAAATACACATAGTTTGGTGACCTAGAAGAAAATAGTTTGCAGGAGAATGGAGATAGTGAAATATGGTTTGTTTTCAACACTTGAAAGATGTTCTAGTTTTCAGTTCAGTACATATGATTTAAAGAAAAATAAAATAAAATAGTTTGATGGCCTTGCTGAAACTAGTTTGATGGAGATAGTAATAATTGTTTTGGTTTACTTCCTCTCCCCTTTTCCAGTGCAGGTTCTGGGATCTCAACACTATGTAATTCACCAGACAATTTGATATATTTTTCTCTTGTAATTTTATGTACATTAGTGAAACTTGTGGCCATTGTTTTTTTGCAAGACTGTGAGAACTGTTCTAATTTTCATTCCAGCATAAACGGTTTACACAAAGTAAGAATTTTTTGATGACCCAGTGGAAAATTTCCAGTGCAAAATCATATATAAACACCCCACATGTAGGCTTTAACCAGTATGCATCGTTTTCAGTAGCTGAAACAGGAATGTGTCATAACATTGCAGTGAACATAATTCCATTTTGCCTGAAAAGACTCAGTGATTTATGGCACTCTTCTTCATGTAATAAGCAATAATTTCATTAGCTACTGTAATTCCACAGGTAAGAGAGAATCTCTTCAACTCACAGTTCAGTTATTATTGTTTGACAATGAAGAAAAGTAAAGCAAGCATTGAGAAAACTTGTCAGCTGTACTGTATGCCTCAGATGGCCTTGTAGAGATGGGCCATTCATGCTGGTTTAGTGTTTAAAGAAATTTTGTCAAGGCAAGTAACACACACTAACACGCTGAGTCTGGCTGCTGGAGCAGTGTGCCACCGAGCAGCTGATCATTGCATTTGTGCAGGCTAGCTGCTCTCAGGTGCTGACAAGCTCAGTCTCAGACATTGAACAAGGGAGTAAAGTTGCGGAGGCAAGCCAGTTGTTGGTGGAATAGAAGGGAGCTCAGTGGCCCACCATTTGTTGCTGGAGTCAGTGGCGGAGGCTGAGCTTACATTGGTGGCAGAGTTAAGCCAGAGTCTGAGACAAGCCAGATTTGGGTTCTGTGGCAGGCAAAGCATTAACTGGCTTGGCTCTGTAGCTCAGTTTCAGGTTTGAGAGCCAGCATGTCTATGCTCTGTAGTTATCAAACAATACATGCTAAATAGACAAACAAGGTGATAATTAGCTGCACAAAAAAGGACTGTCACCGCTATGTGTGACCAAGAGCCTTTGATGGCACAACAAAACTATTGTGTTGTTGGAAATGAGCTGACAGTCAAGATAATGAGGGTTTCTTTGAAAATTACGTCAATGGATTACACTCACAGGGAACTTGGTTAGGTAGCTCAAACAATGGATTACCTAAAGATGGAGACATTTTACCTGGATGGATGTGACTCTACCTTTGATGACTGTTCTCGTATAACACTTTGATCGACTCGGCATCATGTTTTCCAGGGACCTGGACCACTATGCATCATTTCCTGAGGTTTGTGTCATTGCTTTCCTTGAAAACGTGAATGGTAGATGGTTTTTAGAAGTAGTGTGTACAGTGCATGTAGTAATCAAACACACTTGTGCTGTGTACTACAGTAGAAGCATTTGTCATTCTCCGAAGGGAACTGACAATTGATGAATACATATGTACTAGATCTTCCTTCATTTTTCACAACATTTTGACAACATTGCCACAACGTCACTTGCTAAAATCATATCTTGATGTTACTTCACGTTGCCCTGACAAAGTTATTACAACATTGCAGCAAAGTACGAGTTCCTATTAGCAGCCAGGCTCACCACCTAGTTTAGCAACTACATGCATATCACAACCTACAAGATGTTGCCGAGAAGACCTTGATGCATGATATATATGTCGTGCCATTAAGATGTCCTCGTCAGAACATACATTCTGGCATTTAAATGTCATAATTCTGTCATATTGTGACACAGAAAATAACTTGCTGATTCTGCATATTTTGGGTGTAAAATGATGAGATGATCTCATAATGCCTATGTAATTTCCATTTCATGCAGTCTACACTCGACAATCCTTTATTTTCTTACTCAAATTTTGAAATGTGTAGTGTGTACCATAGTGCGTACCATTTTAAAACTATATATTAATGATTATCCACTAATCACATATTTTGCCAGTGAAATATGCCCTTATTTTAATATTTATTTGCACTGGTTTTAGTTCAGTCAGTAGGCCTATAATCTGAATAACCGCTTTAATTTTGTTTCTCCTGCATCACATAGTAAATTTATTCTCTGGTGCTACAGATTCATGATAAAACACAAAATTTAAATCAAATTACCTGAGAAGACAGTACGTGACAGAAATAAACAAGGCAGAATTTTTGTCAAACAAAATCTGTGTAAATTGATTTCAATTGCTATTCAAATCTGGCAAATCAAAGTCGATTAAATCAGTTTTTCCTTCAAAAATAAGTTTTCATTTGCTAAACGCTTGCATCATTATCTCAACATCCTTTAAACGCCAATTAAACATTATTAAAAATTCAAATTGGATTTCCAAAAATAATTTAATAAAAATCTCATTCAAATTAAACAAATCCAATTCATTAGCCTTGCGATAATTAAGGGGAGCGGGAGGCAAAATTACGACCAATGTGCAACTGACGTCACTCTTATTTCTCAAAATTTCAAGCAATGTCAAGTCTTTTCCACTCCTAGTTTGCGATGCATAGATAGATAGATGAACAGATTGACAGATAAATAGTTAAATAGATAGTTAGATAGATAGGTAGTTAGATAGATAGATAGATAGATAGATAGTTAGACAGATAGATAGATGCAATGATTTATTTTTATTCAGACTTCGGATAACTGTAATTATCGCATTTTTTAAATTAATGTTGTGACAAGTTTGACCCATTTTGACAAGTTTTATTGGGTAAACCAAGTCAGCGACACATGCTGTTTTGAGTTTGGTTCCCGCACTAACATATGTAAACAATGACAAGAAATAGATAAAATTAATAGTAAAATAGTACAATCAATAGTTAAATCATTAGCCCTACTTAACTATTGCTTTGGGTAGGGATCTGATAAACAAATTAACACCATTGGTACAAATTAGCACCATTTGCCAATTAGAACATCATACAGTCAGCAGTCTTTGACTCATCTGTTTATTACACAGCATCTACTTGTTTGCTCTCGCCTGAACTTTTTCACCTGACGATTTTTCCTTCTCAAGTTTTTTTCAGATATTGATCGCTGTATCTAGCTCATTGTATACAGACAGGGTGGTAGTTGCATATACTCCCACCAGATTTGATTTATTTCAAGACTTACTTCAAGACTGCCCACAAAGAATTTATTTCAAACTTCTTTTAGAATTTTTAGAATTTATTTTAAATGAACTCCCCCCCCCCCGATCTAACTGTTGCCCCCTAAGTACTGCTCCCAATACATACTCCTGTCAGTAATGTAACAGGTGAGAATAATTTTGGAATTCCCAGGCTAATGCAAACTCTGATGTAATTATACAAATTGTTCAATTTTGGAGTAGTTCAAATTAGGCTTTTATAAAGATTTATTCTTCACTGAACTTTTCACGGACAATCAATAATTCAATAACAAACATTTTCGATTTCAAATATCATATTTGATTAATTGTGCAACGTTGTGTATCAACTTTTTCAGTATCACTTTCTGATATGTGGAAAAAGTGGACAGATTGGTGCACATGTAATGATCTACCTACTGACGGCTGATGCAAGTTTTGAAGAAGATTTTATGGAGCTGCATTGGAGCACAATAATATCATGTCACTGCTTTTGCCCAATTCTAATTAATCAATAGATTCTTGAGGAAGAAAATTGCATGTAACTTTCAATTTTGTTTGGGCAGCAGCTTGGCTGACTGGTACAGTTGATGCTTGGTCTTCTGAAGGTCTTCACCTGCATGGGTTCAAACCCTGGTTGGGGAATGCTAAACATTTTCAATAGACCTTCGAGAGCAAAGTACCTGCTTGTTGTCAGAGGAGATGTTAAATTGGTGGTCACTTGTATCAGTGTCTCTGCTACGCATGTAAAAGATCCCTCACATGGGGTAGATGTAACATTTTGTTACATCTAATGCAAAAATCACTTTCACAGAGCATTTATCATCACATCACAATGGCTTTTCATGACCAGAAGACTGATGGTGCTTCAAATGTAAGAATTTGATGTGTCAAACAAAATAAGCTGACTGCAACTACAAGAGCACGATGACATTATGATAACACACTCACAATTAATGCTCTTGGGGTCAGCTGAAATTACTTGGCAGTGATTTTCATCAGACAGAAAACAAAGTCTATCTAATGGAACATTTGGCTGTCCTCCATGCATGACAATTAGTTAAATAATTTATTACTATTTCCAATATATTTGCAACATATATATGACTCGTTTTTGGACAATATGTCAAATGTAGTAGTAAATATAATATGTTTGAGATATAGCCAGGAAATACACACAATAATTATTTATTACTTCAAAATATGATATTTTCTTCGAAAGAACATGACAACTGTATTGATTTGTCAAAATTATACAATGTTTTGTAATATTATTATGAATCTGAATCTTTGATCAGGGGAGTTGGGTGGCTGAGTGGTTAAGGCTCCCACTTTCTCTGCTGAAGGTCTTGTTGTATTGTTTGCTGTGAACCATTTAAAAGTTGAGGTATGAACTTTTTAGGGTTCATTGTCTATACCAGCTTATAAGACCCTTAAAGGTTGCATATAAAATCGTTTTGTCAAGAGTGTAGTGAGAAAACAAGTAACAAACACCAATCATGTAAATTTAAGCTCATCCAGGAAGACAACCAGTTTGCTCCACAAGTATCTCCATGACAACTTGACAAAATCACATAAACATTTTATAGCCAATTACCCAAGCAGTCAATGTTAATTACCAGGTAATTTCTCACAAATCACAAAAATGTAATTATGTCTTAATTTGCCTAGTGTCGTTGATACCTTTAATTACTTCAGAGAAACAATTAGCTGCACTCTAGCTATTCTCCCTAAGATATGGACTAAGATATGTCAAGGAGCATTTTGAAAGTTTTTAGACTGGTGATTACTGGAATGTTGATTTGTTCCTAAAAGCTTTGTCTACTTCTTTCCCTTTTGAAAGCATCTCGAAACTTTTAATTTTGCAGCGTGTCAAGTTCAATTTAAGGCAGTTAAAAAACGAGCAGGTAAATGGGATATCTAAAGGATATACAGTAGTCCTCTTGCAGGAATTTTTTCCAATCTGCTAAGACGGAGGTTTGCTCAGTTTGTAATGCTCTGAGCAAATCGCTGGATCACGGGTTCGAATCCAGGTTAAGCTGTGTTACCTGGACGGAACCATGTTGCTCTGTTAGATGGCAGTTTCAGTCTTCCTTTGTCTCATTGCTCTATCCTCCTAGTCCATAAAGGGCATAAATTTTTAAAGTAAAGCCCTAGTAGAGATGAGCCCTTAACACTTTTCACTTTTTCCCGTACATGTGCGCTTATTGTGCTGGATCTTCACCATGGCGTAAAGAATGACACTCAGGAACTCATGGCCTAGTTACCATTTGGCCACTTCTGTATTTATGCACGTAGTAGGCCAACTAGTACAAGAGGATATGGCAATGAACAAAGAATGATTGAATCTGCTGTCAAACATAGTATTACATAGATCCAGATGACCCGAAACTGGAAAATTCAAACTGACTCTCGGAGTAGCTACTCAACAAGCTTTCACGACATTATGCCCCATTCCTAGTAAATTTAAACTAATTGTATATCATTAACAAAGATAGCCAGGTAGCCTACTAGGTAGAGATAAAGTGCTGAAAGTGTCCAAAGCGGCTTCCTGCTTTTCCTTTATTCTATCTCTGTGATAATCTGAGCCGAGCAGCTGAATGTGGTCAATCTCTGAGCGATGAAAACCATTCTTCATCGTATGCCAGAAGGGTATCCGTTACACTAGCAATGCGGGTCAGTGGGTCATCACAAGGTCTGGTTTGTACATATGTATTTAACTAGGTCACCATTTCAGATAGTGTGGATCCATGGCTGAGTTGGTCAGATCCCATTCCTAAGGCTGTGGATCAAAATCCAGGCTCTGGCAGACAACACAGAGCAGATACTTTAGTCAACGCATTGCTCCTTTGCTGTCCGCTGCCCATGACAGTTTTTCCTACAATTATTCAAGCAAACCATGTCAGTAGTAATGTGCTAGAATACATGCTCATTCTTCAATGTTTTACGTTTAAACCTGGCCAGGGACACAGAGCAGATCCTTGAATCTCTGCAATGCTTCACCGCTACAGTGCTACTCCATGGTAGTTTTCCCTACAAAAAGCAAGCTGACCGTATCATCAGCAGTGTGCTAGATTACATGCTCAATGTTAGGGATTCAAACCCAGACAGCACCGGAAAGCAACCAATAGTGCAGATTCCTTGAATCACTGCAGCACATTGCTTTGCTGCTTTACCCTGTCACAGTTTGCCCTACTGGCACCAAACCTACTCAAAGTTCTCATTAGCATCGTGCATGTTTTCTCATTTCCTTTCTTTATTTTCTAACTTTCAACTTTTCTTTGATGTCTTGATGAACTATTTTGCCTTTCTGTTTTTTTTAACATCCTTTGATTCTGCAATGCTGTTCCACTATGCCTAATTCCATCAATTGTTATGTCAATATCAATTATTAGATCTAAGAGTGCAGTTTTTTGCCAGTTCTTGCTTCTAGATTGATCTACGGGGCTGAGATTCATCAATAGGTGTGGTTAAATTTCCAACCTTGTGGTACACCTTTCCTCCTGGCTATTGCATTGGATTCCTTAAAGCAGATTAGGTTACCAGTAGGAATACTTCAAAAACAAATTGGTTGTGATAACCACAGTTAGGTAGCTGGGTGGCAGAGTGGTAGAAGTTCTCGCCTGCTCCACTGAAGGTCTTTGCTTGCAAATTCAATCAACCAACCTGTTTAGCCAAGATAGATCTGTTGTCTGTTTTAAAACCAATCAGCAGAGTTTTAAGTGCAGGGATACGTGTATAGGCCTTTAGATAGCAGCGACGTAGATCATGGGGGGATGGGGGGATGGGGGGATGGGGGGATAGTGGGAAGCGTCCCTCCCTAGGATGAGCCAGGGGGCATGATCATATAAATATCCCCCCCCCTTGAATTTCGAGATATAATCACCTTTTTAGAGAGTTATTGTTTTTTGCCTGTCATTGCCATTACATCAATAGGATGTTCTGTAAAAAGAAACAAGGCTCTAGGTTGCTCAAAATTCACCTCACATAAAGTAAAATCCTTTGGCTCCTAGCCATTTAGTGACCTGTAAAATCCTTTTGTGTAGCCGTTGGGCGCAAACTTGCTCTGAAGTCTTCACCTCCCCCCTTAAAAAAATAAAATCTACGCCCCTGGCCTAGTCTACATGGGAATTTCTAAGACAAGCTCTAAGGCAAGTTCTTCCTGAGACAAGGGTTGATTGATGAGATGGAGGAGAGGGAGTTGGTTTAAGATTTGATTTCATTGTACACTGTACAGTAAAACTTTCTGAAAGTAGTTCTTCCATTGTGATTGATGACTTCTCTCTGTCAATTTGAAGCTCAGGAGCTATCTCAAAATGGAATAAGGGATGACAGGTACCATACTTCCTGGGCTAGAAGCCTGAGCATCTATTATTTCCATTCTTTGCCATATATAAGAGTATAGTGTCCCAAAATCACATTATAAATAGATTCTAAATAATTTTTTCTTGTGATCTACATTTACTACATTGTACATATATACACAAGAATCGATAAATAGACTGTGAAATCTAAGAATATTTTACCTATCAAGTACATGACATAGATAAAATATTTTACCTATCAAGCCACAACACTACATGTTGAAACGACAGAGTAAGATGTCCACATTCCCCGCAATATAATATTTCTCTGGTTAATGTATTCACTATAAGTATGAATATGATGACAATTTACTTGAAAATGAGTACTGCACCTACTCATGATTTGACACAAGTGCTGAGAATTTATGAATGAGACTCAGACTCCGACTCCGATACAGTTTATTATGCCAATTCGATGTTACATAATTAGTACAAATTAATATGTTACGTTAATAAAGGCAAAGGAGACCCCTCCAAGGACATTAGTCCGCTATCGAGGGGCCACCTTGTTATATAATAAAACAACTTATCATTAATTTTTATCTTATACTACTAATTGAATGGACACACAGAATTATTCTATAAGTAAATAAATCAGTGGATATTAGGTTGAGTAAGTTTAACATTATATTAATAATAATTATAACTACGAGTTCTTCGACAAATGTACTCAAGTACACGGCTGCATGCCGAACCCTGGTGATTTTCCCCTTGTCTCTTCCATCCGAACCATTCTCTGGATGCTCTGAGATGTACACTGTATCATGTGGATGCTCATCACAAATTTCATGGCCAGATTGTGGTGCATGAGATGAATTATCTACACCATGCTGAATGTTGGATCTTTTACTTGCCAGACACAGGTGGTGCTGCAAGACAGCACCAAGTTAGTGTCTACTCTTAACAAGACACAAATATATGAGACAGAAACCTCCACAGACTAATCAAATGTTCAAGTTTATTATCTGAAGCAATAAGAAAAAATATTGCCTGAATGCCATAAAGTCTGGGTTTGATATCATTTTATTGCCCTGCAGTTACTTTGATATTTCCAATAACATTACACAGTGCTGCTTTTGCCAATAAAATAAAGCATCTCATTCAGAAGGACTGCTTTTGTACAGAAGGCAGTTCTATACATTTTGGCCTCTTATATTCTCAGGCATACAATACAATACAACTTTGAGTCCCCAAGGGTTAATTTTCCATTTCTTCGATAGCGCCTTACGGCGTCCAGACTCAAAAACCTCTATTGATCAAATTAAAGAGAGCCATTCAGAGTATAGACTCAATATATTTGGCTTATGACAGACTATGTCATACTTCAAAAGCAATTTTCTGCCTCTCGAACTAAATAGAACTGTCACTTAAAAAAAACAATGAGATTGAGTGGATCGGTGATATGCTTCATGTCATGTATTTAAAGATTCAGATTCATTTATTTTCCTTTCAGTTTTGCAGTACAAAACCATGCATAAACAAATTCAACTTTGTCAGGTCGGAGACCCCAAAAAGGCCTAAATGGCCGCTGGCTAAGGGCCACCATAAAGAAGAAAAAAAGATGAGTGGGAGACAGCAAAGGAAATTTTGAACACTGCCTGTCTCTGTTCCTGACTTGAAAGCTGCTGTAGTCCCGGGAAAATTGAATTGGGTCAACATTTACATATTATATAAGACAGGTCACAAGGTCAGGTCGCACAACAGCTGACTGCATTACTGTCCCAGACTACTTTCATAACGCATGGCTGTTAGTGAAGATCCAGTACTCTGCTCTGAATGGAAATGCTTGGAAATCAGCAGACAAAAAGAAACAGCTTTGTTACGCAAGTTTGACTTTTGTTGAAGAGATTGATGATTTTACTCATCAGAGTTTGATGATAATTAATCAATCTACTTCAAACCGGTCAATTATGCATGTTGAAGTGTTGTCCAAAAAGTGTCGAAACCGAATGCTCTGTCAATTATCCATAAGGCTATACAAAGCAGCCGTTTTTGATATTCTTTTACACCAAAATACCCATTTGTACTGCTTAACTTACTTTGGGGAGATAGATTCACCAGACAAAGTTGTGTGAGCTCCTCACACTGAGTTTCCTTTGACCGCTCGCAGGAGCTCGGGATTTGGTCCCTAAGTGGCGGCAAAATGCAGTCAACTTGTAAACAGGAACCCTGCAATAATTCCTTGTGAGGCACTCACCAAGGTCAACATAGCTGGATTTTGATCCAGGTTGTCATAGCTCGGTTTTGATCCGGGTTGTCATGGATAGCAATCAAGTGTGTTACCGCTACATCTGTGTATGTAAAACATACAATCTCCAATATATCTAAGTAAAATTCAATGCAATTGCTTCAAATGCTTTGTCCGTCTGGTTTACATGTGTTATTCAAACCTTGATGCATCGACATCATGTTGATATTTTTTGATTTAAATAATTTCATGAAAGCATCCTTTATAATGTGACAGCAACTTATGGCCTACTCAATATTCAAAACAATTACAGGAATATCAAGAATGCTATTACCATTGCAAATTATTCCTTTAATATCTCATTCAATATGACCTTATTGATATTAAATGTCATTACGTGGCCATATGCCCTTTTGATATACATTGGCTTTGACCTTCAAATGCTATGACCTTTTGGGTTTAAGGGCCTGAGGGACACATTTTGGGATTATGAGATGATCATAAGATACCACTTTGGGCACAGCCTGAATTCAAAATGTCTCTCTCCAGTTTTGGGGCTAAGTATGTGGATGGATATTAATATTTGAGGATATTTGACCTTTTTCCCTGTAGCAACATACACTGTTGACTTTGCAAAAAAAAAAGGAAACTATTAAAAGTTATTTTTCACTTACCCAAGGCATTGACCTCAAACAATGTAGAAATGTTGATTTTTGGCCAATCCAGGTGACTACATCATACTTTTTTTCAGGCATATTAAAGTGTAGGAATAACAAGTAATTACAATAAGTTGTTTTTTGGTGTCAATGACATCACAACAGGCCCTATCCCTCCCATTGAAATGAACTGTCAATTTGTCGTAGGGTAATTTGTGACCTCGGTAATGGGTGGTGTCACTGTGGTGTGACTTATTCAGTGACTTGTCCTTATAGCATTGCAAGTATGAGATATAACCTCAATAGTACTTATAATGAGTCACAGAGAATAACATGGCAGGGGTAGGGATATGACCAAACGGAGAACATCCCAGTGCATTTCTGTAAACACTTTTAATTCTTCTGCTGTAAATCAGATATTATATACCAAATTAAGTGGTACAATTGTAGTTTTGCAGTCATGATTGGCTATTGAAAAAACGATGAACAATCAACCAGAGAAAGAGATGATTTTCAAAAAGGTTCAATCAAGCATGCAGGCCAGCGAGTTTTAACATTGTCATCCAGAGGTATTTTTAGTGCCCCCCCTCGACATACAAAGCAATACACACATATATATACACTGTTATACACGAGCACGCGTACAGATTCGCGTCATTTCGAGGACTTTTGCGTGTAAAAAAGTCCAAATAAAATGAGTTTATGCATATTTTTAACATTTTTCCTTTGTTAAAATTTCTTACCTTCCCCATTGGAAGTGTTGTCAAAAATGAATACCCCCCCTCCCCCTTGAAACACGTGAGAAAAGTTGGTACCCCTCGGCCAAAACTCCCACCCCCCAGTCATAAATTCTGAATGGTCCGTTAGTTGGTCCCTAGTCTTGTTGACACGACTATTTGTCCAGGGATATTCATGACAGGGGTAATTATTATGCTAATGGTTTTGGTGTGCAGTGTCATGCTGAAGGATGTCAGATTTTTTTGTTGCATTGGTGTTAGATAATATTGAATCTAAAAGAAAAGGCATCAATCGACATGACAGAACTTGGTATAATCATGACTACATTTTTAGCTGAAAGCCATGGGCCACGCTTCCTCTCTTCTACCAGATTATCTATTTTTCTTGAATATGCTAAGTGATTTATGGCACTCTTCTACACTGTGCACTAACGAGGGGGGTACCCTCGCCATCAGGGCAGCCATTACAACACTCGATTCAAAGTAATTTTCTGTCATCCTGAGATTATTTCGTCAAATCCAAATCCTATATTTATCAAACAGGTAGTTTTAATGTTAAACTAACCATTGGGCAAGCAATCCACGTGCTATAGATCACAGAATTATCAGATTTTGCTTTTGAAATACATCGTAAGGGCGAGGGTAACCACTAAAGCCTCTCGAGGGTACCACCATTTGCAATAATTGTCATGGTGAGGGTACCACCTGAAATGACGGCGGGCCATTATATTTCGTTTTTGTTGTTACAGCAATTCAATTAGTATGAGTTTCTGTAATATGGCACAAAATCGTAGCAAATGCAGTTCATCTGATTGGTTGAGGGACTGAATTACATAGCATAAAACTAATTTTAATACCATAAAACCATATATGGACTTTATGGAGTCCTGTGACATGTTTGGTGGTGTTAGTTTTTTCCTGCTAATCTTACAACTTACTAAACTCAGCTGTTCACTGAAGCCAAATTGTTCATTTTTCATGGTTGCCTACGTTCAACATAGTGATTTAGAGGACATTTTATTGTACATGGACCAATCAGACAGGCTCAAAATGCTAGACAGTGATAAAACTATCCATAGCAACTCATATTATGTACTAAGTGAATCTGCTGTGCTGTAAGCCATTGTTTAATTGTGATAAGACTGGTAAGAAAGACATACAAGAAAAACATAGATAGATGGATAGATAGATAGATAGATAGATAGATAGATAGATAGATAGATAGATAGATAGATAGATAGATATCACAGTTACATACATACATACATACCATACATACATACAGAGGCATACGGATGGCCATTTCGGGGGGGGGGGGTCCTGTCACTATTTTGCTCTGATTTTTTAACATGTTATGAATGTGACCGGGGTAGTGATCTGCCCTGATTTTGGTTAGAATTTGCTCTGACTTGCTATTTGCTGCACCCCCCTGGCCCCCACGGATTGCACCTATGGATAGACAGATAGAGCAATATAGATAGATAGATAGATAGATAGATAGATAGATAGATAGATAGATAGATAGATAGATAGATAGATAGATAGATGATTACTTAATCTGACTGTTTAATTTTCATTCAGTTTATCAGTCATGTTTCTCTCAATTTACTTTCATTAATAATATTGAGGCAGATCCCATTTTGATTTTACAATAGGCCTACCACGCATCAGCTCATCTGTGTTTGGTCATCACAATTTTATAGGCCACAGTGGCGTAACTAGGGGGTCTCAAGTGGGGAGGCACCTGGGGGGCACATGTTCAATATGGGGAGGGGCACGTGCTCGGGGGAGCACGTGCCCCTCCCCATAAAAAACATGCAAAATAGACCCAAATACAGGAAGAAGCCATAATCACTTTTAGAAAGTTTCACTGTGGATGGTATAACTTTGAAGAAGGGCACTTTGAACTCTCTTGGATTTGAAAACTGTAGCATGACTCATGTCCTCTCTGTCTGTGAGCAACTCCTCCACCATCTAAGCAAACATACATACAGAAACATAAACTGTGATACTAAATTGTGATTATGTGCCATGCTAATTAAGGCTGATAAGAAAAAGTTTGACTCTCAGTTTAATGAATGTGCCAGTCAGATTTTAGAGTTGGGAGGTTTAATAACAGTTTTAGCAATGGTGAACTTTTTACTTTTTCAAAGCTTTATGTGGGTCTCACTGTGTATATAGTCATCTAACTAACTTGTTTTTATATATATATACAAATCCATATAGTTAAAGCAACAATTTGAGACTTCCACAGTGGGGCAATACAGTGCAGTGGGCCATTTTTACCTTACCTGTGAGTGAGAGTTAGTCAATTAATTTGAATATTTTCCTATATTGATAGGGCATGCGATCATGTTCTTGATTGGAATCCCTGATTGCTAACTTCTGAATTGCGATCATGTGTCAGCACATGCTGTATCTTCCACAACAAAGAGCAAATTAATTAGCTGATTCATTGGCTTTTTCTTACTCTGTACCCATTTGTTTTTATTTGTAGATATATTCCAAAATATGTTAAATACACATTGTACTAACTTCCACAGTTGGGTAGAATGGGTAAGCCTATTATTGTGTAACTTTTTTCTTGTTAGGGGTTAATTAATTTTAAGATTCTCCTTTATTGACAGGGTATTGCAATTGTGTTCTTGATTGGAGTTCCTGATTGGTATAATTACTTCAGAAGTGCAATCATGTGTCAGTACATGATGTTATCTATTGATAAGCTGATTCATTGCTTTTTCTTCAAGGCTGTTTGCTCAGATTGCTCAGTCAATATCTTGCATTACCCTCGCCAATCCCTTTTTTGGTGGTTACCCTCGCCAACCGGAAATGACCCTCGCCCAAAAACTGCAGTACCCTCGCCACTTCCGGGTTGGTACCCTCGCCATTTAGGTTGGTACCCTCGCCATTTTTAGGTTGGTACCCTCGCCATTTAGGTTGGTACCCTCGCCAAATTGCTGGTACCCTCGCCCAGCCATTTTTCGTTTTTTGTGGTACCCTCACCTCGAGTGAATTCGAATTTCATAAATATCTTATTTCATCTTGCATGTTTGGGTCTGGCACTTGGCACTGATTCATTCCACAAGCCATTTAACCTATCTTAACAATTTGAAGACCTCCACACCACTCAAATTTTTTGTAATATCACTTTGAAATCACGAAGTGAGATATGTAATGGCTGCCCTGATGGCGAGGGTACCTCCCTCGTTAGTGCACAGTGTTCTATATAATGAGTAATTACAGTTTGCTAAATGCACAGGTCATAGACATCTCTTTGCTCACATTTCAGTTATTAATGTGGACAATCGGGAAAAGTAAAGCCAGCATCGAGAAAAGTTGTCAGCTGTACTGTACCTCAGGTGGCCTTGTGGAGATGGGCCATTCATGCTGTTTTGGTGTTTAAAGAAATTTCCTCAAGGCAAGTAACACACACTAACACGCTGAGTCTGGCTGCTGGAGCAGTGTGCCACCGAGCAGCTGATCATTGCATTTGTGCAGGCTAGGTGCTCTCAGGTGCTGACAAGCTCAGTCCTAGGCATTGAACAAGCAAGTTCAGTTGCAGAAGCAAGTTGCTTGTTGGTGGAATAGAAGTAAGCTCAGTAGCACACCATTTGTTGCTCGAGTCAGTGGTGGAGGCTCAGCTTAGATTGGTGGCAGAGTCAAGCCAGAGTCTGAGAAAAGCCAGATCTGGGTTCTGTGGCAGGCAAAGCATTTCCCGGCATGGCTCAGCAGCTCAGTTTTCAGGTTGGAGAGCGAGCTTGTCTATACTCAGAAGCTGTCAAACAATACATGCCAAAAAGAGAAACAAGGTGATAATTCGCTGCACGAAAAAGGAGTGTCACCGCTATGTGTGACCAAGAGCCTTTGATGGCACAACAAAACTATTGTGTTGTTGGAAATGTGCTGACAGTCAAGATAATGAAGGTTTCTTTGAAAATTACATCAATGGATTACACTCACAGGGAACTTGGTTAGGTAGCTCATACAATGGATTACTTAAAGATGGAGACTTTTTACCTGGACGGATGTAACTCTAACTTTGACGACTGTTATCCTATAACACTTTGATAGACTCAGAATCATGTTTTCCAGGGACCTGGACCACTATGCATCATTTCCTGAGGTTTGTGTCATAGTTTTCCTTGAAATCTTGAAGTTTAAATGGTTTTTAAAAGTAGTACGTACTGTATATATAGTAATCATACAAAATTTAGTGCTGTGTACTACAGTAGAAGCATTTGTCATTCTCCGAAGGCAACTACAATTGATGATTAAATATGTACCAGATTTTCCTTACCCGAAAATAGATATGCAAATGTAATATATTAAAGTACTTTGAAACTGTGAGACATCAATTAGTCATTTTGAGACTTTTTCACAACATTGTGACAACATTGCCACAATGTCACTTACTAAAATCATATCTTGATGTTACTTCACGTTGACAAAGTTATTACAACATTGCTGCAACATACGAGTTCCTATTGGCAGCCAGGCTCAGTGGCCCACCACCACTAAGCTAGTTTTGCAAGTACATGCATATCACAACTTACAAGATGTTCCCGAGAAGACCTTGATGAATGATATATATGTCGTGCTGTTGAGACATCCTCATCAGAACTTTGTGACATATATTCTGGCATTTAAATGTCATAATTCTGTCATATTGTGATACAGCAAATAACTTGCTTATTCTGCATATTTTGTGTGTAAAATGAGATGATCTCATAATAACTATGTAATTTCCATTTCATGCAGTCTATACTTGACAATCTGTTATTTTCTTACACAAATTTTGAAATATGGAATCCGACCACCTTATAGACATGTCTGAGCATCAGAGGTATGGAATATTATTGAATATTGACACCATCTCCTTTGTAAACTAGAGTGACACTGATCTTCCTGGATATAAAAATAGATCGATAGATAGATAGATAGGCCAATTATTTAATTTCTATATCCATATGACATCCAGCTGGAATTTCGGATACATCAACCGGGGTTTGAACCCAAGCAGGCAAAGACCTTCAGCGGAGCAGGTGGGAACCTTCTAACTACTCTGCCACCAACAGCCAGACAAGTCAGTTACAAGAGCAAAGCCCCCCCCCCTCATGCTACCGAGTTTGGTTGCCAATCGCTGGGTCAAGGTTTTGAATCCAGCTATTCTAGGTTTATGTTGGACGGCTGTTTCAATCATCCTTTGCCTCATTTGCCATGTCCTCCTGCTGTACTAAATACAGGATGTAAGCCCCAATCATCCATTCTTTTCCCCCCCCCTCATAAGGATGTCGCTGATTTTAGTTTCTGCTGAATTGGTGCATGATACTTGCATTCAATTACACTGTGAACACGTAACGTGTATTACCCATGTGTAATGTGTACTGTTTTGAAACTATATATTAATGATTATCCACTATTCACATATTTTGCCAGTGAAATATGCTCTTATTTTAATATAAATTATCTCTCATTTGCATTGGTTTAAGTTGAGTCAATATAATCTGAATAATCACTTTAATTGTGTTTCTCCTGCATCACATTGTAAATTCGTTCTCTGGTTCTACAGATTTGACAAAACACAAAATTTAAATCAAATTACCTGAGAAGACAGTACGTGACAGAAATAAACAACAATTTTTGTCAAACAAAACCTGCTCAAATTGGTTTCAATTGCTATTCAAATCTGACAAATCAAAGTAGTTTAAATCAGTTTTTCCTTCAAAAATCAGTTTTCATTTGCTAAACGCTTGCATCATTATCTCAACATCCTCTAAACGCCAATTTGAGCATTATTAAAAATTTAAATTGGATTTCCAAAAATACTTTAATAAGAATCTCATTCAAATTAACCAAATCCAATTCATTAGCCTTGCGATAATTAAGGGGAGCGGGCGACAAAATCACGACCAATGTGCAAATGACGTCACTCTTATTTCTCAAACTTTCAAAGCAATGTCAATTCTTTGCCACTCCTCATACAATGTATGCGATGCATAGATCTATAGATGAACAGATGGATACATAGATAGATAGATAGATAGATAGATAGATAGATAGATAGATAGATGATTGACAAGATAGATAGTTAGACAGATAGATATTTGGACAGATACATAGTAAGACAGATAAATAGTTAGATAGATAGATAAATGGATGGGCAAATGTTGAAACAAATAATTTATTTGCATTTACACTTCAATTACTGTCATTATCGCATTGACATGAAATGCACATTTTTTTAATGATGTTGTTATGCATGATGTGTGTTCAATCAACAGTTAAATCAACAGCCCCACTTAACTATTGCTTTGGGTAGGGATATAACAAACGCATTAACACAACAGCACCATTTACATATTAGAATATCGTACAGTCAACAGTCTTTGACTCACCTGTTTATTACACAGGATTTACCTGTTTGCTCTCGTCTGAACTTTTTCACCTGATGATTTTTCCTTCTCAAGTACTATTCAGATATTGATTGCTGAATCTAGCTCTTTGCCTACAGACAGGGTGGTAGTTGCAAATACTCCCACCAGATTTGTTTTATTCACTTACTTCAAGACTGCATGCCCACAAAGAATTTATTTCAAACTTCTTTAAGAATTTATTTTAAATGAACTCCCCCCCCCCTCCCAGATCTAATTGTTGCCCCCCCCCCCTCAGTACTGCGCCCAAGGCATACTGGTATCAGTGATGTATCAGGTGAGAATACTTTTGGAATTCTCAAGCTAATGCAAACTCTGATTTAATTTTACAAACTGTTGAATTTTGGAGTAGTTCAAAACAGACTTTTATAAGACAGAACTGAACTTTTCAAGAACAATCAATAATTCAATATCCAAAATTTTTCAATTCCAAGGATCATATTTGATTAATTATGCAACCTTGTGTATCAACTTTTTCAGTATCGCTTTCTGATAATGTGGAAAAAGTGGACAGGTTGGTGCACATGTAATGATCTTAAACCAACTGAAAACCGATGCAAGTTTTGAAGAAGAATTTGTGGAGCACAATAATATCATGTCACTGCTTTTGCAACTATTGCCTTTAATTACCAGATTCTTGAGGAAAAAAATTGCATGTAACTTTGAATTTTGTTTGCGCAGCGGATTGGCTGACTGGCACAGTCGATGCCTGGTCCGCCAAATGTCTTCACCTGCATGGGTTCAAATTCTGGTTGGGGAATGCTTAACATTTTCAATAGGCCTTCGAGAGCATAGTACCTGCTTGTTGTCATTCAGAGGAGATATTAAATTGGTGGCCGCTTGTATCAGTGTCTCTGCTACGCATGTAAAAGATCCCTCACGTGGGGTAACTGTGACATTTTGTTACATCTGACACAAAAATCACTCATCATATCACAATGGCTTTTCATGACCAGAAGACTGATGGTGCTTCAAATGTAAGAATTTGATGTGTTAAACAAAATAAGCTTACTGCAACTACAAGAGCATGATGACATTATGAAAATACACTAATAATTAATGCTCTTGGGGTCATCTTGAATTACTTGGCAGTGAATTTCATCACACAGAAATGAATTCTATCTAACGGAACATTTGGCTGTCCTCCATGATAATTAGGTAAATAATGTATTACTAATTCCAATATATTGTATTAATCATACTTAATATGACTCTTTTGGACAATTTGTCAAAGGTAGTAGTCATTATAATATGTTTTAGATGCAGCCAAGAAATACACACAATAATTATTTATTACATCAAATTATGACATTTTCTTCAAAAGAAAATGACAAATGTAAATATTGATTTGCCAAATGTTTTATCATAATATTATGAATCTGAATCTCTGATCAGGGTAGCTGGGTGGCTGAGTGGTAAAGGCTCCCACCTGCTCCACTGAAGGTCTTTGCCTGCATTGGTTCAAACTCCAGATACTGGAGAACCCTAAATTTTTTGGGACCTTCATGAGCAAATTCCCAGCTTGATGTTGTTCAGATGAGAGGTTAAATTGGTGGCCCCTTGTGTCATGCAGTGTCTGTGCTCAGGAAGTAGAAGATCCCTCACATGGGGTTAATGTGTAACATGTTGAGAACTCTTGCTCATTCTCTCCCATCTGATCAATCAACTCTTGTGAGTGCACTTACCATCTATCTATCTGTCTGTCTATCCATCAGATCTTCTATGCCCTAAAATAGTGTCAAAACAATTTTTGATCAGATTTATATGAGAGGAGTGTGTCAGAGGAAAAATGCAACTAATAAGCTTAAGTTCAGACTTTTTATTTTTGCAGTAAGTTTGTAGCTAATAAAACAATCCATGATAAAGTCTGAGTTTTATATGTGACAAAATAATCTTACTAGAAGAGCATTCTGACATTATAATAATGCACTGATAATTAATGCACTACGAGTCAGGTGAACTTACTTGGCAGTGATTTTCATCCAACAAAAAACAGAAGTCCATGACTTCCATCTAATGGAACATTTGGCTGTCCTCCGTTATAATTAGGTAAATGATGCATTTCAATGGTGAAGACTAGAGCAACACCTTCAATGACATCATTGATCATTGACACTCTGAAAACAGCCAGATGTAAGCACTTGAAGTTCATCTACTGTAAGGAAAAACAAGAAAATACACATAGTTTGGTGACCTAGAAGAAAATAGTTTGCAGGAGAATGGAGATAGTGAAATATGGTTTGTTTTCAACACTTGAAAGATGTTCTAGTTTTCAGTTCAGTACATAGATCTATGATTTAAAGAAAAAAATAATAAAATAGTTTGATGGCCTTGCTGAAACTATAGTTTGATGGAGATAGTAATAATTGTTTTGGTTTACTTCCTCTCCCCTTTTCCAGTGCAGGTTTTGGGATCTCAACACTACCTAATTCACCAGACAATTTGATATATTTTTCTCTTGTAATTTTATGTACATTAGTGAAACTTGTGGCCATTGTTTTTTTGCAAGACTGTGAGAACTGTTCTAATTTTCATTCCAGCATAAACGGTTTACACAAAGTAAGAATTTTTTGATGACCCAGTGGAAAATTTCCAGTGCAAAATCATATATAAACACCCCACATGTAGGCTTTAACCAGTATGCATCGTTTTCAGTAGCTGAAACAGGAATGTGTCATAACATTGCAGTGAACATAATTCCATTTTGCCTGAAAAGACTCAGTGATTTATGGCACTCTTCTTCATGTAATAAGCAATAATTTCATTAGCTACTGTAATTCCACAGGTAAGAGAGAATCTCTTCAACTCACATTCAGTTATTAATGTTCGACAACAGGGAAAAGTAAAGCAAGCATTGAGAAAACTTGTCAGCTGTACTGTATGCCTCAGATGGCCTTGTGGAGATGGGCCATTCATGCTGGTTTAGTGTTTAAAGAAATTTTGTCAAGGCAAGTAACACACACTAACACGCTGAGTCTGGCTGCTGGAGCAGTGTGCCACCGAGCAGCTGATCATTGCATTTGTGCAGGCTAGGTGCTCTCAGGTGCTGACAAGCTCAGTCCTAGGTATTGAACAAGAGAGTTCAGCTGCAGAGGCAAGTTGCTTGTTGGTGGAATAGAAGGAAGCTCAGTAGCACACCGTTTGTTGCTCGAGTCAGTGGTGGAGGCTGGGCTTAGATTGGTGGCAGAGTCAAGCCAGAGTCTGAGACAAGCCAGATCTGGGTTCTGTGGCAGGCAAAGCATACCCCGGCTTGGCTCAGCAGCTCAGTTTCAGGTTGGAGAGCCAGCTTGTCTATACTCAGTAGCTATCAAACAATACATGCTAAATAGAGAAACAAAGTTATAATTATTTGCACGAAAAGTGTCACCGCTATGTGTGACCAAGAGCCTTTCATGGCACAACAATGCCATTGTGTTGCAAAAGTGATAATGAGGATTTCTTTTTTGGTTACACAACTCACTACGCATGTGATTACATCAATGGAATACACACACAGGGAACTTGGTTAGGTAGCACAAACAATGGATTACCTAAAGATGGAGACCTTCTACCTGGATCGATATGACTCTACCTGTGATGACAGTTCTCATATAAGACTTTGATTGACTTATCGTCATGTTTTCCAGGGACCTAGACCACTATGCATCATTTCCTGAGGTTTGTGTCATAGTTTTCCTTGAAATCTAGAAGTTTAAATGGTTTTTAAGAGTCATTGTCAGAGAAAACTGCAGATTTGGTGGCGCGGGGGGGTCAGCGGATCTTGATGAAATTTGGCTGACTGAATACTTATATTGAAAAACTAAATTACCCCAAACAATTTTTTTCTAGATGCATTTCCCTTTGAGCTGGAGCTATTAGAATAAATTGAGCAAATGACGGCCAAGTGACAAAATTCAACTTTTCGGGATCCTGAAATTTAGACATTTCCGCTCTTCAATTTTTCGCAAACTATCTAAGTTATGGCATTAATGTTTTACCCGGGGCAAGACTAATACTTGGAGATACTTCAGTATAAATTTCACCTCATTTGGGTTTTTTACTGAAGTTGCAGTGGACGCTGAAACAGGGTCCTTTTCTCAAAATTGCCAATTTGCTGCATGCTCGGAAATTGGCAAAATATAACTGGATATGGCTAACTTGAGCATCCGTCCCTGGGTAACCTGGTATAACTGTGGTGAAATATAGGCACTGTCGACCATTTTGCAAAAATAAAACCGTGGTGCACTCTGTAAACTTTTTTTTTACACCATCTTGAAAATGGGGTGTTTCCGAATTTTCCAAAAAACATGAAATTTCAACATTTTGTCCATTTCCGCTGTCCATTTTTTCTCAAAGTACATAATCTACATCATTCTTTTTTTGCACATGGCATAATGTATGCTTTGGGATACCCTAACAAACAATTAAGCTTATTTGATATTTTAGTTAAAGCTGCAGCAGCCACTGAGCAGTGTTATTTTTCTCAAAATTTCCAAATTGTCAAATGTCCGCAAATTGGCAAAATATAGCTGCATATAGCTAACTTGAGCATCCTTTCATGGATAATCTAGAATGACTGTGTTGATATAAAGGACGTATCAACCAATTTCCAAAAATAAAACTGTGGTGCACTGTGTAAACTTTTTATTCACATCATCTTGAATATTGGGTGTTTCCGCATTTTTAAAAAAATATTAAATTTTAACATTTGGCCATTTCAGCGAAATATAACTGCATATAGCTGACTTGAGCATCCCTTCATGGGTAATCTAGTTTAACAATGTTGAAATATAGGATATATCAACTAATTTCCAAAAATAAAACAGTAGTGCACTGTTTAAACCTTTTATTCATACCATCTTGAATATTGGGTGTTTCCGCATTTTTCAAAAAAACATTAAATTTCAATATTTGACCATTTCAGTGAAAATAACCGCTTACAGCTAACTTGAGCATCCATTCATGGGTTATCTAGTGTAACTGAGTTGAAATATAGGATGTATCAACTAATTTCCAAAAATAAAACAGTGGTGCACTGTGTAAACTTTTTAATCAAACCATCTCGAATATTGGGCGTTTCCGCATTTTCAAAAAAACATTAAATTTCAATATCGGCCATTTCAGTGAAATATAACTGCGTATAGCTGACTTGAGCATCCCTTCATGGGTATTCTAGTATAACTATGTTGAAATATAGGATGTATCAACTAATTTCCAAAAATAAAACAGTGGTGCACTGCGTAAACTTTTTATTCATACCATCTTGAATATTGGGTGTTTCCGCATTAAAAAAAAAAAACATTAAATTTCAATATTTGGCCATTTCAGTGAAATATAACTGCATATAGCTGACTTGAGCATCCCTTCATTGGTAATCTAGTATAAATATGTTGAAATATAGGATGTATCAACTAATTTCCAAAAATAAAACAGTGGTGCACTGTGTGAACTTGTTATTCGTACCAAATTGAATATTGGGTGTTTCCACATTTTCAAAAAAACATTAAATTTCAATATTTGGTCATTTCAGTGAAATATAACTGCATACAGCTAACTTGAGCATTCATTAATAGGTCATCTTGCAACTGTGTTGAAATAAAAGATGCATCACCCAATTACCTAAAATGAATCAATGGTGCACTCTGTAAATTTTGTATGCACAACCCCTTGAAAACAGTGTTTTTCCGCATTTAAAAAAAAAAAAGCACAATATGTTGCCAAAATTCTTTCTATACGTTTTTGTTGTTCATTTTTTTCAAAGGAACTAGACCATTGGTTGTGTGTTTTCAAAATTTCAAGACTTACATTTATTGTGATATCCTTGTATAAATTTCAATTCATGCATGTTCTTTATCTGTAGCACGTACTGAATATAGACAGCTGAAGTGCCAGTTATGTCATGGCTAAGTGTAACCACATTAAAGCAGAATTGAACACATTCACTGGGTAATCGAGGGAATCTGTGTTGAATTATAGATATAGATAAAGACATATATTATAAATATATGAAGACACTAGATTTACCCATGATTTGGGACAGGACTATAATGGGGAATAATTAACCCCCCCTCCTCTACCGGCATGGGCATCTGGCCCCGTGTTGCATGCTGACCATTTGAAATAGCGTTTGAGTAATAATTGTAAGATAAGTAAAGAGTGGTGGTAGAGGAAGTGAAGTTACAAATGCATCTTTTTGGCGGGAAGGCAGACGGTGGCGCCTGTCCTAAACGTGAGCAATAGCGGAACTACGATGGAGATGCATGCGCCCCTGGTGGGGAAAAACAGTAGAGGCAGAAAATGTAAATAAGGGAGCTGTTTCACTGTTATTTGCTGTTATCAGAAGGAGAGGACAGAGCAATAAGGATAGGTGGACAGTTTAGGTGAGTGGCATTGCTCGGGAAGGAGTTTTTAGCTGTTGCAGGAGTGAGCATGTCACCTATGATTTTTGCATCTTATACCTGGCAGGGATATCATCTATTTTGAAATTGGATACTGTAGTGCACTCACTACACAGAATTTTTAAAAGGGGTTGGTCACAGATTTTTTAACATCACATAAAATGTTTTTGCCCTTTTTAATTTTCTGGCATTCCTCAGTTTCAGTTCAAAAACGTTTTATTGCCAATTAACTTGGAGACACCTTTGAACATAACCAAGTACAAAATCAGGGAATGCTGAATAGAGAAAGAGAAATATGTTTTGATAAATTGCTGTGTATTTACCAAAACCGACTGAAAATCATCATTTGTTAATATATATGATTGTGTGTGTATGACCAATATTTACTGCAATTTCAACAAGAATGAGTTGCTTGTAGCACTTGCTACGTAGTTGCTAAGCTTCCTGTAATGGGCTGATGGTCAGTTAAGGACCAATCAGATTAAGCTATAATGCTACGTAGCAAGTGGTCTTGCAACTCATACTAATGGAAATTGCAGTAAGATCCATTATTGTGCTGGCACTGGAAAATTTCCAGTTGCAAGATTCATTGTTGAGGATGCAAAAATATAAATTTCACAAATTAATTTGTATATATATATATATATATGTATATATGTTTATGATCTATATTTAAAATTCATCCTTGTGCTGGCACTGGGAAATTTCCACACGGTGGCACGAGTGACCTCAACCAAACTGACAGTGAGGCTCTGTAGCATCGCCATAGCAACCCTTTTTTTCTCCACCCATCTCCTTCAGTAACCTTTTTAAGAAAAGGTGAATGCTAACAATAGGGTACCTAAGTAAAACGTGTTCAGTTCTTATAGAGTCAAGTATGGTAAATCCTCACAGGACAGGTTTACCAGCAGGGTTGACAGATTTCGGTGCCTTAACCTTCAATTTTTGTTGTCATGTTTTCCGTCAAACTGTACGTATGATTGGTTTCCTTTTTGGCATGAAATGATGGAAGGAATGTGCCCTTTCCAATGGACTAAATAATATTTTTGTACCTATTCCAATTTTCCAGGAAATACAGCTTTAACCAAAATTGAACGGATTTACCCTCCTTGACTCTAGTATTGTCAGGCCAATTTATGCGGAAAACATTGACTTGACATGCGTCAGATGCTGTTTTCCGTGGAAATAGTTCTCCTACAGGGCCGAAACCTATATCAAAATGTAGGAAATTGAATTTACAACATTATTGCACTAGACCTAATTAAAAGTTGCTGCACCCTAAATTTATGGTGCTGCTATGGTAGTACTACATGCATTATATCTTTTTTCACAGACGTTTCAGTAGAAATAGGATTGAATGGAAATTCAACACTACTCCGCTGATACCTTGCCACCAATGCCTCAGAATGGCATTTCATTTACTTGTAAATAGTTAGGCATTGTCTTATTTTCACACCTGAGTGCTTTCATGTAGAGCTTTGTATATATAGAGCTTGTCTTGGATTCAGAAATTCAGCTTTAACCAAAACATGATAAATGATGCATTTATGTATTTTCACTCATTTTTCCGACTTTTGCTCACAAAAATCTCTCTCAAATTGGATTTATTACTCAAAAAATTATGCCATGTTAAGATAAAATATCCAGAATATTGTTTTCAACAACTTCTGAAACTTTGAAAATGGTCAGATAATTGAGAGCTGAATTATTAACCTAAAATCATACACCATTTTGCAATAGTTACCGTAACCAAAGATAATATACAGCAGGATGACGTCACGTTTCAGCAGCATTTGAAAAATGTGATGCAGGGCCAACTTTGAGGGTTCTTTAAGACCATTTATATTCCAAAAATTGGCTCCCATATACCCTCATTGTAAAGGCCATGCTTTCTAGTATTTTCTAGGACTATAGACTTTCATTTCTAATCATGTTCCTTGTATTGGTATTTTGTTAAAGTTATGGTATTTTTGCATTTCATGAAAACAAGGTTTACTAATTCACATCTCACACCTTAGTTTATGAATTGCACCACAATTTTATTTTTGCTATTTGATGTAGGCCTACTAAAGTAGCACTATTCACCAGTATATCCACTTTTTTATGAGAGGGATGCTCAAGCCAGTAATATTGAATCAAAAGTGAGTTATTTTCGTTTTTTATCACAAAATTAAAAAAACGGGATTTTAGCATATTTCAAAGTGGAATAAAATGAAACTCACAACAGATATAGCAAAAATAAAAAGCTATATGTAAAGTACAACTCCTAAATGTAATTTATCCAAAAGGTCAAACTTCTATGTTTTATAGCTTGACTGCTGGGAATTTTCAAACATTACCTCAAATTCAAAGCTGAAAATTGCAAATCGGCCAGAATCGGTCCAAATCGTCAATCTGGGTTGCCATGGCAACCAGGCGATATATTAAGAAAATGACCGTACCATGGAATTTAGTTACCCATGGGGGTAAAATGAGCCAAGTATCGCGGAATTTGGTCGACCACCCCGTGCCACTTTTTTCTCAAAATCTGCAGTTTTCTCTGACAATGACTCTTAAAAGTAGTACGTACTGTATATATAGTAATCATACAAAATTTAGTGCTGTGTACTACAGTAGAAGCATTTGTCATTCTCCGAAGGCAACTGACAATTGATGAGTATATATGCACTAGATCTTCCTTACCAGAAAATTGATATACAAATGTAATATAATAAAGTACTTTGAAATTATGAGACTTCAATTAGTCTCTTTTAGACTTCTTCACAACATTAAGAAAAACATTGCCACAACGTCACTTGCAAAAATCATATCTTAATGTTGATTCGCGTTGCCCTGACAAAGTTAAACAACATTGGTGCTACATACGAGTTCTTATTAGCAGCCAGGCTCGGTGGCTCACCATCAATAAGCTAGTTTTGCAAGTACATGCATATCACAACTTCCAAGATGTTGCCGAGAAGACCTTGATGCATGATATATATGTCGTGCCGTTAAGATGTCCTCGTCAGAACATATATTCTGGCATTTAAATGTCATAATTCTGTCATATTGTGATACAGCAAATAACTTGCTTATTCTGCATATTTTGGGTGTAAAATGAGATGATCTCATAATGCCTATGTAATTTCCATTTCATGCAGTCTACACTTGACAATCTTTTATTTTCTTACTCAAATTTTGAAATGTGTAGTGTGTACCGTAGTGTGTACCGTTTTAAAACTATATATTAATGATTATCCACTACTCACATATTTTGCCAGTGAAATAAGCCCTTATTTTAATATTTATTTGCACTGGTTTTAGTTCAGTCAGTATAATCTGAATAACCACTTTAATTGTGTTTCTCCTGCATCACATAGTAAATTTATTCTCTGGTGCTACAGATTTGTGAAAAACACAAAATTTAAATCAAATTACCTGAGAAGACAGTACATGACAGGAATAAACAAGGCAGAATTTTTGTCAAACAAAATCTGCGTAAATTGGTTTCAATTGCTATTCAAATCTGACAAATCAAAGTCGCTTCAATCAGTTTTCCCTTCAAAAATCCGTTTTAATTTGCTAAACGCTTGCATCATTATCTCAACATCCTTTAAATGCCAATTTGAGCATTATTAAAAATTCAAATTGGATTTCCAAAAATAATTTAATAAAAATCTCATTCAAATTAAACAAATCCAATTCATTAGCCTTGCGATAATTAAGGGGAGCGGGAGACAAAATCACGACCAATGTGCAAATGACGTCACTCTTATTTCTCAAACTTTCAAAGCAATGTCAATTCTTTTCCACTCCTCGTATGCGATGCATAGATAGATAGATGAACAGATAGATGAACACAGATGGATAGATATAAAGATAGATAGATAGATAGATAGATGGAGAAAAAGATGATTGACAGATTGACAGATAGATAGTTAGATAGATAGTTAGACAGACAGATGGATAGATAGATAGATAGAAGCAAATTATTTATTTTTATTTAGACTTCGGATAACTGTCATTATCGCATTTATTAAATTAATGTTGTGATAAGTTTTATTGGGAAAACCAAGTCAGCGATACATGCTGTTTTGAGTTTGGTGCCCGCACTAACATATGTAAACAATGACAAGAAATAGATAAAATCAATAGTAAAATAGTACAATTAATAGTTAAATCATTAACCTTACTTATCTATTGTTTTGGGTAGGGATCTGACAAACAAATTAACACCATAACACCATTTACCAATTAGAATATCAGACAGTCAACAGTCTTTGACTCACCTGTTTATTACACAGCATCTACCTGTTTGCTCTCGCCTGAACTTTTTCACCTGATGATTTTTCCTTCTCAAGTACTATTCAGATATTGATTGCTGTATCTAGCTCATTGCCTACAGACAGGGTGGTAGTTGCATTTGCTTCCACCAGATTTGATTTATTTTAAGACTTTATTTTAAGACTTATTTCAAGACTGCCCATAAAGAATTTATTTCACCAAAACTTTTTCAAGAATTTATTTTAAATGAGCCTCCCCCCCTGCGATCTAATTGTTGCCTCCTGAGTACTGCTCCCAATACATACTCCTCTCAGTAATGTAACAGGTGAGAATAATTGTTATCCCCCAGCTAATGCAAACTCTGATTTAATTATACAAATTGTTGAGTTTTGGAGTAGTTCAAATTAGGCTTTTATAAAGATTTATTCTTCACTAAACTTTTCAAGGACAATCAATAATTCAATAACAAACATTTTTCAATTTCAAGGATCATATTTGATTAATTGTGCAATTGTGTGTATCAACTTTTTCAGTATCGCTTTCTGATAATGTGGAAAAAGTGGACAGATTGGTTCACATGTAATGAACTTAAACCCATTGAAAACCTGTGCAAGTTTTGAAGAATATTTTGTGAAGCACATGTCACCGTTTTTACAACCATTCTCATTACCAGATTCTTGAGGAAGAAAATTGCAAGCAACTTTTAATTTAGTTTGGGCAGCAGCTTGGCTGCATGAATGGTACAGTTGATGCCTGGTCCGCTGAAGGTCTTCTGCATGGGTTCAAACCCTGGTTGAGGAATGCTAAGCATTTTCAACAGACCTTTGCGAGCAAAGTACCTGCTTGTTGTCATTCAGAGGAGATGTTAAATTGACCGCCGCTTGTATCAGTGTCTCTGCTACGCATGTAAAAGATCCCTCACATGGGGTTAACATTTTGTTACATCTAATGCAAAAATCGCACTATTATCACATCACAATGGCTTTTCATGGCCAGAAGAATGGTGGTGCTTCAAATGTAAGAATTTGAAGTGTCAAACAAAATAAGCTGACTGCAACTACAAGAGCATGATGACATTATGATAATACACTCATAATTAATGCTCTTGAGGTCAGCTGAAATTACTTGGCAGTGAATTTCATCACACAGAAAATGAATTCTATGTAATGGAACATTTGGCTATCTTCCATGATAATTAGGTATACAATGTATCGCTTATTCCAAAATGTTTGTAATAAATATGACTCGTTTTTGGACAATATGTCAAAGGTAGTAGTCATTATAATATGTTTGAGATGTAGCCAGGGAATACACACAATAATTATTTATTACATCAAATTATGAAATTTTCTTCAAAAGAAAATGACAACTGTATTGATTTGTCAAAATGTTTTATCATAATATTATGAATCTGAATCTCTGATCAGGGCAGCTGGGTGGCTGAGTGGTTAAGGCTTCCAACCTGCTCTGCTGAGGTCTTTGCCTGCATGGGTTCGAACTACAGATACTGGGGAAACCAAAATTTTCAGTGGACCTTCATGAGAAAATTCCAAGCTGGATGTTGTTCAGATGAGAGGTTAAATTGGCAGGCCCTTGTATAAGTGTCTGTGCTCAGGAAGTAGAAGATCCCTCACATGGGGTAGATGTGCAACATGTTGATAACTCCCGCTCAATCTCTCCCGCCTGATTTATCAACTCTTGTGATATCATACAGCCACTTAAAATTGTAAATTGCCGCTGTTCTTCAGAACATTTAGAGGTATTTTAGCCTTCTGTTGTGATGTCATAAGCATTGTTGGCTCTATGACATCACTGAAAGAATGGTCACTTCACAACAGCAGCAATAGAAGCAGAAGAAAATGGCTTCTTGAGCTGTGTTGACAGCATTGCCAGCAATGTTATTTCAATGGGACTACCTCAAAACCAGGCCACACAGTTGTATGCAGTACTTCCAAATATTTATGAACCTGTTTGGTCAAGGTGTCAGGAACAGGAGGAGACAAATATTTTTGACAAGTATCAGGTGGGTTTTAACTATCATCCAAAAACTTACTGTCAAAATAGAATGTCTGGGCTTTAGTGAGAATACAAGCAACAAACATCAATTCCTTGTAAATTTAAGCTCATCCTGGAAGACAACCAGTTTGCTCCACAAGTATCTCCATGACAACTTGACAAAATCATATAAACATTTTATAGCCAATTACCCAAGCAGTCAATGTTAATTACCAGGTAATTTCTCACAAATCACAAAAATGTGATTATGTCTTAATTTGCCTAGTGTCGTTGATACCTTTAATTACTTCAGAGAAACAATTAGCTGCACTCTAGCTATTCTCCCTAAGATATGAACTAAGATATATGTCATGGAGAATTTTGAAACTTTCTAGACAGGTAATTACTAAAATGTTGATTTGTTCCTAAAAGCTTTGTCTACTTTTTTTCCTTTTGAAAGCATCTCAAAACTTTTAGTTAGTGCAGTTTGTCAAGTTCAATATAAGGCTGTTAAAAAAGAAGGATATTTCAGGGATATAGTGCAGTCCTCTTGCAGGAATGTTTTCCAATCTGATGGAAGGGCGGTTTGCTCAGTTGGTAGTGCTCTGAGCTTCAAATTGTGGGATCGCGGGTTCGAATCCAGGTTTAGCTGGGTTACCTGGACCTTCGTAATCTTGAAGGAAAAAATGGATTTAAATGGAAAGGAAGACTATTTGGTTAAATGAATGTGGTAAAGGAGGGTATGTTTCATGGTCAGAGTTGCGGTTTTATTTGTGTACGTATGACACATAATAACGGAACAAATGGATGGTTGAAGGAGCTTTGCATCTAGTATTTATGCTCTTAGCAGGTCAACTAGTACAAAAGGACATAGCAATGAACAAAGAATGATTGAAGGCTTCATTTACCATGTTTGGCAGCAGCTTCAATTTGAAGCTGCTGTCAAACGTAGTCTTACATAGATCCAGATGATCCAGGATTGGAAAATTCAAACTGACTCTCGGAGTAGCTACCCAACTAGCTTTCACGACATTATGCCCCGTTCCTAGTAAATTTAAGTAAATTGTATATCATTAACAAAGATAACCAGGTAGCCTACTAGGTAGAGAGAAAGTGCTGAATGTGTTCAAAGCGGCTTCCTACTTTTCCTTTATTCTATCTCTGCGATAATCCGAGCCGAGCAGCTGACTGTGGTCAATCCCTGAGTGATGAAAACCATTCTTCATCCAATGCCAGAAGGGTATCCGTTACACAAGCAATGCAGGTCAGTGGGTCATCACAAGGTCTGGTTTGCATATATATATTAAACTAGGTCACCATGTCAGATAAAGTGGATCCATGGCTGAGTTGGTCAGATCCCATGCCTGAGGCTGTGGATCAAAATCCAGGCTCTGGCAGACAACACAGAGCAGATAATTGAGTCAACGCATTGCTCCTTTGCTGTCCGCTGCCCATGACAGTTTTTCCTAAATTATGCAAGCATACCGTGTCAGTAATGATCTCGATGTGCTAGAATACATGCTAATTGTTCAATGTTATGTGTTTAAACCTGGTCAGGAATACAGCGCAGATCCTTGAATCCCTGTTTTGCTTCACTGCTACAATTCTACCACATGGTAGTTTTCCTACAAGAGGCAAGCAAAGCTGATCAGTAGTAATCTGTTAGATTACATGCTCAATGTTCTGGATTCGAACCCAGGCAGCACAGGAGAGCGACAGATTGTGCAGATTCCTTGAATCACTGCAGCGAATTTCTTCGCTGCTCTACCATGTCACAGTTTGCCCTACAGGCACCAAACCTACTCAATTTTCTGATTAGCACTGTGCATCTTATCTCTTTTTTTTTTTCTTACTTTCAACTTCTCTTTGATGTTGTCATCAAATTTTTTTTCTGTTTTTTTTTTTAAACATTCCTTTGATTCTGCAATGCTGTTCCACTATGCCTAATTCCATCAATTGTTATGTCAATATCAATTATTAGATCTAAGAGTGCAGTCTTTTTTGGCCAGTTCTTGTCTAGTTTGATCTACGGGGCTGAGATTCATCAATAGGTGTGGTTGAATTTCCAACCTTCTGGTACACCTTTCTTCCTGGCTGTTGGGGACCCGAAGCAGTGCTCAGTGAAAGTAGATTAGTTTACCAGTTGGAACACTTAAAAAACAAATAGGTTGTGATAACCACAGTTAGGTAGCTGGGTGGCAGAGTGGTAGAGGGTCTCATCTGCTCCACTTGCAAATTCGTTGAAACTCCAGGCAGGTAACCCAAAAGTGCTGTAGATCTTTTTGAGCAAAATCAAAGCTGGATGTCATTCTCCTTTTAAAAACCATTATACTTCCTTGTCCTGACAACCTACTTCTTTAACCAATCAAAGATCTGTTGTCTGTTAACCAATCTTTGTTTAGCAGTGTTTAGAGTGTAGGTATACTGGTATAGGCCTATAGCAGGAGCATACATCCTGGGGGGATGGGCCGATGCGTACCTCCATTGGATGAGCCAGGGAGGGGTGATCATAAACAATCCCACCCCTTTGAATTTCAAGTTATATTTACTTTTTTAGAGAATTATTATTTTTGGCTGTTATTGCCATAATACAAATAGAGTGTTTTGCAAAAAAAAAAAGCCCTAAGTTGTTCAGAATTCACCTCAGATTAAATCAAATCCATCGGCTTCTAGCCATTTAGTGACCTGCGAAACCCTCTTGTGTGGCCTTCGACCCTTTGGGCCGCAAACGCACTCTGAAGTTATTCCTCCCCCCCCCCAAAATAAAATCTACGCCCCTGGCCCATAGTCTACATGGGAGCTTCTAAGACAAGTTCTAAGGCAAGTTCTTCCTGAGACAAGGGTTGATTGATGAGATGGAGGAGAGGGAGTTGGTTTAAGATTTGGTTTCATTGTACACTGTACAGCAAAACTTTCTGAAAGTAGTTCTTCCATTGTGATTGATGACTTCTCTCTGTCAATTTGAAGCTCAGGAGCTATCTCAAAATGAAGTAGGAGATGACAGGTACCATACTTCCTAGGCTAGAAGCCTGGGTGTCTATATTTCCATTTCTTCACATATAAGTATATACTATTTATGTATTATATAGTGTTTCAAACACTACTCTATTTATCACATTAATCAATATTTCATTATGTTTTCTTATGATCTTGCACTTGCTATGTTATTATGAGAATATATGCGTTTACCAAAATCCACGTTAACCACTGACGAATTTCACGTACACAACATTGTATGATTGAAAATTCAATTAAATAATGAAACTTTCATTATATGGAGTTATTTTCATCATCATGTACATGCGTTTAGATTTGCTTAAGCAGGTTGTCATAGTGCTGTTCTCAGAAGCAAATTCTTGCCATTCACAAGGATTTATACGTGGAATGAAAAACTGGAGAAGAGCCTGCAAACCCAGCTCTGGAAGGCTCGCCACAAATCTCATGGCCATCTTGTGGTGCATGACATAAAGCATTTCCTGTTTGAACACTGGATCATTTACTTGCCAAGCACAGGTGCTGTTACAAGGCACCATCAAGTTGCTGTCTTTCTCCTGAACAAGACACAGATACAAGAGACAGAAACCTCCACAGTCTAATCAAGTATTGAAGTTTATTATCTGAAGCAATAAGAAAAATATTGCCTGGATGCCATACAGTCTGGGTTTAATATCATTTTATTGCCCTGCAGTTACTTTTATATTTCCAATAACATTACACAGTGCTGCTTTTGCCAATAAAAGAAAGCATCTCATTCAGAAAGACTGCTTTTGTACATCTCTATACATTTTGGACTCTTTTATTCTAAGGCATACAATACAACTTTGAGTCCCCAAGGGTTAATTTTCCATTTCTTCGGAAGAGTCTTACGGCGTCTAGACTCAAAAACTTCTCTATCGATCAAATTAAAGAGATCTCTATAGAGTATAGACTCAATATATTTGGCTTATGACAGACTATGTCATACTTCAAAACCAATTTCCTGGCTCTCCAACAAAATAGAACTGTCACTATCACAAAAAGAGAACAATGAGTTTGGGTGGGTCGGTGATATGCTGTATGTCATGTATTTATACACAGGTAGCACCGCAATAATTCCATGTACGGCTGTCACCAAGGTCGCCCAAACTGGGTTTTGATCAGAGTTGTCTTGGATAGCAACCAAGTGTGTTACCGCTGAGCTACATCTGGGTTTCCTAGCTCATATGGCAAGAAGACTCCCTGTATCTGGTTAGTCTCAAATGTGGATCTTTATGGCTTCTGTGAAGCATAAAAAATACCTGACTTCTATTGTAAATTGTATATTATGACATTGCAGGCTTTTTATTAAATGAGCTTATCTGTTCTTCATTTTTAAATCTTGTCTTCTTAAAACAGATTTGCATAGATAATTTCTCATTCTCACTGATTATGTAAGACATATATAGTCATGCAATCATCAATATATCTAAATAAAAATCAATGAAATTGTGTGAGATTCAGTGTCCATCTGGCTACTTATATGTGTAATTCAGACTTCGGTGCTTTAAAATCGGGTTGATATTTCCAATTCAAACAGTTTTGTGAAAACATCCTATATAATGTGATAGCAACTTATGGCCTACTCAATATTCAAGAACAATTATATGAATATCAAGAATGCTATCACCATTGCAAATTATTCCTTTAATATCTCATTCAATATGACCTTATTGGTATTAAATGTCATTACGTGGCCATATGCCCTTTTGATATACATTGGCTTTGACCTTCAAATGCTATGACCTTTTGGGTTTAAGGGCCTGAGGGACACATTTTGGGATTATGAGATGATCATAAGATACCACTTTGGGCACAGCCTGAATTCAAAATGTCTCTCTCCAGTTTTGGGGCTCAGTATGTGGATGAATATTACTATTTGAGGCTATATGATCATTTTCCCTGCAGCGACATGCATTATTGACTTTGCGAAAATAATCAAACATCAAACTATCAGGAGTAATATTCTTTTACTTACATTTATGTGTAGAATTGAAGAAATTTTGCCAATCCCGGTGACAAGAACGATATATTTTCCAACCTTGAAAATATAGACTACATCAAATTGTTTTTCAGGTAGATTACAGTAGAAGAATTACCAATAACTACAATAAGCTGTTTGTGGGTGTCGATGACATCATAACAGGCCCTATCCCTCCCATTGAAATGAACTGTCAATTTGTCATTGGGTAACTTGTGATCTCAGTAATGAGTGCTGTGACTCATTCACCGACTTGTCCTGATAGCATTACAAGTATAGGATATGTCCTCACTATAACTATTTTTAAGTTGTCCCGAAGCATATGGCAATGATTGGTATATGACCTCACAAGGAACATCCAAGTGCTTTTGTAAGCACTTGTAATTCTCCCATTCTCCACTTTTAATCAGATATTATGCCAATTCAAGTGATACAAATTGTATAGTTTAGCATTCATGAAATGATATATTGTACATCAGAGAACTCCAAAGTAGTAATTTTAAAATGGGCTCAATCATGAAGAGCAATGAGTTTTATCATTGTAGTCCATATATTACTTATAAACCATCCGCTTTTGTCGCCAACAAACCAAGCTAAATACTGCTGCAGTACTTAACTACAAGAATGGTATCGATAAAACAAATTTCCGACGTGATGCAATGATATCTTTGACAAACAGAGAGATTTTTTGTTCTTCCATTAGCTGGTCCCTAGTCTTGTTGACACGACTATTTGTCCAGGGATATTCATGACAGGGCGTGATTATTATGCTAATGGTTTTGGTGTGCAGTGTCATGCTGAAGGATGTCTGATTTTTTTGTTGCATTGGTGTTAGATAATATTGAAGCTAGAAGAAAAGGCATCAACGATTGTATGACTACATTTCTAACAAAGTGCGGTGACATGGGAATGCATGCCCCCATCTCTTTGTACACTGAAGCCAATGTCTCAATTATACTGGCTCTGATGTGTCTCCTTCTTCGTTTGGCTAGTGCCTGATTTTTTTCTTGGTGCAGTGGTTTGATGAAAATATTGAAGCTAAAAGAGAAGGCATCAATCGACATATCGATATGACAGAACTTGGTAGAATAGTTACTACATTTTCAGGGCGTTGGGCCATGCAAGAGCTAAGGCAGATTTCACGAAAAGTGCTCTGAAAAGGTACCTTCAACTTTGCAACCCTTTTGTTATCTCTCTGTTGCTTCCTGAAGCAAGTAAACCTTATACTAAGTATATCTGTGAGGTAATGAATAAATATCAATAAAATATTCCTCAAATATGTAGCTTTTTCCTCTTAAAAAGATATTTTTTTATGCCTCATGAGGACAATTTTGGACGACCAAACTTACTGGTGATCAGACATGCTTACTTTGGCACTCTGTGGAATCTTCTAAAACCAATTCAGGAAAATGTAATGATATGTGATTGATAAAAAACATCTTGAAAATTATTTTGGAACCATTTTTAATTGTCTTGGTCATTATAAAACTTGAAAAAAATGAAAAATAAAAAAAGACTGCTAATGTAACTCGATTCCGTCTCAGGACACTGAGGTTACATTAGCAACTTTTACATGGAAATTTTTCTGTGTTCTCGCTACTTATGCCAATTTCAAACATGAAATTATAATATTTCATTGAAAAACGTGTCTTATTTACCTATTTACATCACCAAAAACATAAACGACTGGGTGTGGTACCTGTTTCTTTATTGCTAATGTAACTGCAATTTTGCATCCGTCCATTTCATAGTGTTACATTAGCAAAATGTGTACATAAAAATTACCTTAAAAAACACATGATTAGATCTCAAATTTTTTCTGAACTGAAAGCCAGGTCTCCCAAGAGCAGGCCAGGGGCGGTACCATGCTGGTGACTTCATTCCTATTGCAGTAGGATCAGCATAAAAAATTCCGTCCTACATCATTCATCGTTGTTACATTAGCACAAGGCCATATTTTTAGCTACTCTGACCTACCAATCCAACAGCAAAGATTGTTTACCCATGATTTTATTTAATGGATTGACACAATAAAAGATTTAGATTTCAGCTTTTTTTTTGTCCTGCCAGCTATCCTCAGAAGAAGCACCCTGAGAAAATCTGGAAACTACGAATTGATTATGTCTGGCCTTATCAGTATTGTGCTAATGTAACTTGTGGACAAGTTGTGGTAAGTCATTTCGCTGCTTTTTCGTGAAATCTGCCCCAAGTCTTTTCAATGTCTCAATCAAAGTGCATATACACTGGATGTAGAGTCCCAGCTGTCCGTCTTTATATCAGAGGAAGACGATTGGGCCATGCCTCACCCTTCTGCCCAGTTACATGAATATGCCGATGTCTCAATGTGACTGGCTCTGATGTGTTTTCCTCTTGTTCTAGTTAGCCTTCCCTAAAAAATTACATAAATGCTGGACAAAATGCCTCAATCATCCATCCATTGATTCTGAAGTTATCTCAGCCTATGCCAATAGCTGCAAAGGCAGACTTACATTGTAATGATGAGTTGATAAGGCTGTGAGTGATGCATGAAGATCTTTTCTCCTAATGCCTATTCTAAAGGGAGTGGCAGTTTACTTGTCTGTGCAAGGAACACTAACTTTGTGACGAATGTCATGTTGCAGAGTGGAAAAAGTTTCTCTTGTTAAACACACAGTGAGATGTGTAACGACGGTAATAGAACAATTAGAACATTTTCAATTGCCATTATGCTCTAAAACTACCCCAGCATAAACGTTTTTTGCAAAGACATTCAGTCAGCCTTTCTTGACTCTTGCTTTGTGTAACATACTTTCGGCAGTCGAGTTTTACCTTGAAATATGTTCCGATAAGACACTGTGTATGACAACAATAGTCTTGAGTTGTAAAGCTTTCAGAATAAAAAGCAAAGGTGAATGCCAGTAATCTTAGTAGATGGGATATATTAGGAACACAAAGGCTGTTTAAAGTCAGCTTTTATCTCCAAAAGAGGATGGTATATCTATATTTGTCTAAGCATCAAAAGTACGATTTGGTCCTCTTTTAGAGAACAACGTTAAAAATTCAAGATACATTAAGCAGACATCCACAGAGCCGGAGCTCTGTCTGGTAGAACAGTCTCACTGACAAATATCCAATCCTATTGTTTTAGAAACATTCTTTTGGATTCTGAAGTGTCAAGAATCTGTCACGAGATCCACAATAAATGATGAATTTTACCTTGAAGGGATTTGATGATTTTAGTCCATGATTTTGGAACTATTTCGCAAATCCATCGACAATGACGAAGACAAATTTTTGAAAAATTCTGGACTAAAATCATCAAAACCACTGAAGGTGAAATTCATCTCTCATTATTTTAGTTTGTTGAGTCCTTGTATCTTAATGTTGATATAGTACAGGGTGGTCAAAAAAAAACTTTACAGTTGATATGTCATTTTCCAGGCTGCCATGATTGAGTCAGTGCCTTGGTACTTATTGTTTATACAAGCCAATTATGTTAGATCTTTGTAAAATTGGTTAATGATTAAAATGGGTCATTGTTTTTTTGACAGTAGACAAAGAATGCTCCTGTATTTTTACTACTCTTGGTTGGTCAATGGTCATGGCCCATCAGCAATTTTGAAGCAACTGAGCTTCACAAGACAAAATAAAAACAACATAAAATGAAATTGAGAAAACAGAGCCAGAAGGTGCTAGACCAATTCAGCCTGCACTATGGCCACTATAAGATTTAAAAACAAAGCCCTCTGAAGGTTGATTACAGGAAAAGTATATATTAACATCATAAAAGAGCGTCTGAAGCCCTGGATAGGTAGGACAGTGCTACAGATAATTTGATCTTCAAACAAGATGGGACATCAACCACACTCCCATGGAAAGCCCAGAACTGGATCAAGGTTCGCTCTGCCAAGTTTCTTGGCTGAACAATATGGCCCGTATTAACACAAGAACACAATCAATGTGATTATTCTGGGTGGGCAAATTTAGAGGCAGATCCCTGCAAGACATCACAGACCTTAGTTGCCAAATGAAGGCTTCCATTTAAAAGTTTGTATGGGAAAAACGAACACAAAGTTATATTTTTGACACCTCTGCATCATTTAGGCCCACTGTAGACAAGTCATCAGTCCAACAGGACCTCTGAAAGAATAAATTATCTCTAGAAAGGTTGTTCTTTGCTATACAAGTTGTTTTTGTACTGAAAAATAAGTAATTGTTACAATGAGCATCATCCAACAAAAAATCATAAGTGTGAAGTTTTTTTTTGACAACCCTGTATGACCATTGACCAACGCAGCCAGGTGAATTCACTTCTACAGACCAGATAATAATGGAGAATTGGAGAATTATATTTATGAAAGGTTACCGTTTCCAAATCTTTGAATGTTAATTCGAAATGCCAGACTGGCATAGTAAAAAAGCAGCATGGTCAACAAAGGAATGCCACTCAGGGAAATAGACTCAAGTGGAAATGTAACGAATAATATTTTTTTCATAATCCATGTGAAGATTTGAAATCAACTTGGGTGGCGTGTAATCATTCACTTTTGAGAAATTCCCATGGGAGGAGTTATCTCTGAACAAAAGAACTTACTGGCTTAGGGAAAACAACCGGGCAGTAATAAAGTCGCCAACTTACTTGCATCTGATTGGTCTAGGACTTGGCCATTCTCAACAAATGTGATAAGGTCTTTTTTTACAAGGCTAGGAATGCCGGTTTTTGCGATATTTTCCCAAATATTCTGGCTAGAATTGCAATTATCTTGCCAATATGCCTGACAGCATTCCACAGCCATGCCTGTATAACTGATTTTACATGAGAATAAATATGCATAGAAACCTTTGACTTGATTTTCAGTCGTGTTCCTGTGGAAATCAATGGCTTTAGAGGTTGTTTCATAACAGGGAAAACAGGGTGAGCAAAGACGTGTGTAGATGGACTTGTCACTGAATTCTATAACCTGAATAATGCCGTGATTGGATGATATAATTAATTCCACGCTGAGGTTATTAGAAGTTTTATATTGAAGCAATCGAAAATGCTGACGGCATCCTCCTACGCCTATTGTCGTATACAAATGACATCCCATCATATTAAGATAAGCTATATCTAAATTAAACTGTTTCTATAGCAACCCTAATTGTGTGTCAAGAAAACTTTCTCAATCATGACTTTAAATTGTATATGTCATTGTAAATGAGCTTCTGAGAGATTTCAATTATATTTAGATAGGTAGATAATGAGTTTTCTGCTATACCTTTTCGAAACTGCATGCGTACAAAACAACTTTTCTCCGGATGTATTTAATACGGAAAGTATTCTTTTAGAAAAGATAATTATATGACAGTAAATTTGGGAATTTATACATCAGGAGTATCTTGTCTGAGAGGCCAATCTGTCTTCTCTATTCCCAACATATATCCTCCCTGGTCTCTTCTCCAGCTTGAATACAATCTTTTAAATGGACGGTATTGTTAATTATTTTATATGTATACATACTAAAGAAAACCATAAACACAATTACAAACATAGGCTGCGCAGCAGCAAACCTTCAGCGAATAACACCTTTAGAAGATTACAATAATATCAAAAAATTGGTGCGTTAACGAAATTGCTTATAGATATGCAATAGCGGCCGAGTAGTGGCCTTCAATTATCTCTGTTTGCCGGCTGCCCTGCCATCTTCCCATCTGCTTCCCAGGATTTGTAAAATCAGGGAAAGGCCTTATTAGACTAATTTATGCATATTATGGTATAGTTTCATGCATGTACAAAGTACAGGTTATGAGGTGCCGGTTGAAAACCAAAAAATATAACGCTGTTATAATTTTCTGAAGTTGTTGCAATGATTGATAAAGTGTTATATGCATCAAAAAGCACTGCTATGTTGCATAGGGGATTTGTTTAGAAAATTGCATTACTGTATATGCAAAAGTTTTGGCTCCGATATAAAAAAATATTTTAAATATTTTTTCTCAATATTACAAAAACTATAGAATAGCCATCTGTCTGACCATGAAAAGGCACAACTAGACCATATAAGCCATATGTGTACCAAACTTCATCCATGTATATGGAATTGTGATCGGATGTTGGGCCAGAAACAAAACATTTATTTTTAATTGTTTTTCTATATTTCAAAAAGTATATAATATTTTCCATTAGACCTTTCAAAAGGCATAACTAGACCATATTGACCATATGTGTAACAAACTTTATCCATGTACATGCAATAGTGACCGAGTCTTAGCCCAAAAATACAAAAAAATATGTTTTTATATTTTTTCTCATTTTTTCAAAAAGTATAGAATATCTGTCAATGAGACCATCAAAAGGCACAACTAGACCATATAGGCCACATCTGTACCAAATTTCATCCATGCACATGCAATAATGACCGAGCCTTGGCCCGGAAACGAAAAAAAATAATTTGTATATTTTGTTAATTATTTCAAAAAGTATTTAAGATTTATTCATCAGACCATCAAAAGGCACAACTAGACCATACAGGCTAGATGTGTGCCGAATTTAATCCACGTACATTCAATAGAGGCCGAGTGCTGGGCCGGAAACGATCTATCCGCCCGCCGCCCGCCCGCCCGCCCGGCGGACGGAGAGCATTTTTACCCAAGTGATTACAATACCTTCGAACTTCGTTCGCTGAAGGTAAAAACAGACAAAAGTGAAACGCTCCGACATCCGTGCATTTCTGTGGGTGACCTCAAACCATCAATTGCATTTTACATGATATGATTTGGGAACCTTTACGAGTTAAATTCACTCTTGAAAAATGTACGACAAAATTGGTTTTCTAAATACCAAGTGGTTTTTTGCATAGAAGTCTGGTTTTCCCAAAAACCACACCATTGATAATAATACACAAATCCGAATCGTAATAATACAGAAGACAAGCACAAAAACCAATAAGGGTTTTTGTTTGGATTTTATTTTTTAGAATGTTCATGGATATAATGAATGGTTTCCAAACTGCTCAAGAGTGATGTCAAAAAAGAGCAGACGAGTTTGTCGATTTACATCTTTTCATGGAAATTCAAAATGGCCCAGTGCCTAAAATTTTAAATAAGTCAGTTCTCAAAGTTAAGATATGTCTATTCATTGCTTGGTGAAATTTCGATGAAAGTTTTGAAAGCTGATATATATCAATTCAGACTTCAATATGTTTCTTCTATTTCCTGCGAGTACAAAGTATAATGTTTAAAAAATTTGTAAAATATGAAAGGCAATGTTTTTTCAAGGATCTCCCACTGAAGCTCCTGGGCTTGGGGCTTACATGCATTGTAATTTTATGAAGCTTAGTGTTTTGCTGCTAACCTCTTAAATCCGAGTGTAGAGTAGTGCAGGGCATGCAACCCCCTTAAGTTCGAGGTGCGATTTGACCTACATTTAATGGTCGATTATTTGAATGCTTATGCTGTCAGGAAGTGATTACTTGACTCTACTTATAACTAGTGAAACAGATGTCTACCAATTTCAATATAGGAGTTACGGCCATTTTTGTAACAAAAATGCAAATGGCCTTCTTACACCACCCATCGGACAAGAAGCCCCCCTATTAAAATCCTGTGGCAATTTTTTTTGCGAGCACATTCAGCTTGAAAGTTATTTCTTATAAATATTAAATAAATAATAATAAATAAATAAAGCTTTATTACATTGTAACCACACAGGTTAAATTGGTACAATAAAATATACGTTGTAGCAATACACAATAAATATAATAGGCCTATGTGAAATGATTTTAAAAAATTACAAGAGTAAAAATATGATTAAAAGTAAATTACAATTACATGTATGAAATTTTAAAAATATGATAAAAACATTGTAACATCAGGAATTTAAATATTCGTTAATAGAAAAAAGGTATAGAACTGTTTTTTAATCTATTTGTGCGACAGATTGGTAATTTAAAATCCTTTGACACTCTGGTTTGTCTGTCAACATTCATAAATGGCACCAATAATTTATTTAATTTATGACTGTCACACTGTATCTGGGATTCCTCTATTCTTTTAAGGCATTCTCTTGACTATTTCTGAATTTCAGAATTTTTCTGTTCTTACTTTACTTTTTTTCTATTCTTTTGCCCTGTTTCAAATTCGGGGCAAATATATTCTATTTTAATGACCTATTCTATCATGATATAAGGTAAAGTGCACAAGATTAAATGGTTCCTGAAGCAGCCTCGAGGCCCCAGTGAAGGGGGCCTCATGCCCTATGTCATGTGGGGCCTCTCGCCCCACACACACATATTTTAATTTGACCTCTTTAGTTTGATCAAAAATGCAAAAGATATAATCCAAATCATATTTATATGATGGTCATAAAGTGAAGCAATGCAGATATCCATCATACTTTTGAAAATTACCAAAGTTATTTCTGACAACTCCTTTCAAATAATTAAAATCAAAGTTACAAAAACCATGCACATTTTTTTTTTCTTTAATTTCTACTATGGTTTGGTGCTGTTTGCCCTGAAAATTTGTGACGTCACCTAAAAAGCCTCTTGCTTCAATCCTATCAATAAGAAACGCACCAAATGTAAGTTTAGATATAACCTTTGGGGGGGGCCTCTCACTTAACCCGGGCTTCTTGCCCTACCCTGCTCTACTGTTTTATTATAAATTCAAAAGAGTTACTACCCTTATTCTTCCGACTAACAAAACTTTCTGGGAAGAAATCGAACACCTCCATTTAAAAAACTGTAGAAAGAAAATTGACAAAGCCAATGTTTTTTTAAAATTTGCCTGCAGATTGCATACTTACATGTATGGGGAATTGAGTGAAAGAGGCAGGAAGGGACAGAGATATGGAATGGAGTGGGCCATAAGTTGGCAGATGAGCTGGTATACAAGGCTGCATTTATGCAGGAAGCCCAGAAACAACAAGTCATTTGAATGTGTGAATACGTTCCGCAAAGCAATTGATTTCTTAATGCATATGTATGTAATACAAACCAAAGTTTGTGAGAGAACTGTTTATTCAAATGAAATGAATACAATGTCAACATTGTAATCCGTGATTGTTGATCTGGTTGTCAACTTCCGCGTGTGAGCTGGAAAAAAAAGAGTTCTTTTGGCTATACACATTTCTGATGTATTTGAGGTATTGCAGGACTTCTCAAAATAATCTGATGGTTTGTTAACATGTACATGAACAAGAATAACACTAACCCTTTCAGAGCAAGCTGAGATGCTTTTGAATAGTATGTCATTAGCAGCTGAGCCACCAAGGTAGCCGGACTGGGTTCCATGTAAGCACACTGTAAGTACTGCCAACCTCTGGAACTTAGGTTTGACTCGCGGTCCAGGACTGAAATCCAGGTATTGTTGAAGTAGTATGATTCATACTGCACTAAGAGTATATAAATACAGGACATAAAGCTCTGTCACCAACTAACCCATCAAGCCCAAAACTTCAAAAAATGATCTCAATGTTGCTGGTTGGTTTTACAACAAGCACAATGTCATGATATTTGAAATAAATCTAGTGACTTTGACCGGTTTAATTTATTATACGAGAGAAAATTTGCTTCATTTAGCTCATATATGAAATTTTACATGCATTGCATATCGAAAAAAAAAAAGTGTCTGAAGGATACTGATATCACGAATTTTGATATTTCAGCATTCACTGTCATTTATTTTGACGCTGAAAGAAAAAAAAATGGCCATGAAATGTCAGATTGTATTCTCTCTGAATGGAATTAGTTCACCGAATTAGGACAATTTATCCAATGTCTTTGACATTTGCTTTTTGACCATTGTTTCTATATACAATTTTGCCAGAAATATTTCCGCATCACATATATATAACCGAGCAACTTTATATTCTATTTCTATATGAGTCACAGCTCTATATACAAATAATTGTTTTTATTGCGAGGATAAAGTAAATGCTGTATGTACTACATATATTCTATTTCATACAATTTCATTTCATTGAATTTCCTACAAATTTCACAAAAAATAGACATGAATATCATTTTATATATGTAAATGTATAAAGACATAATAGAAGAGAATGAAACAGTATTGGATACAAGGTGTCGTCAAAATGATGGTATGATGACTGAAGGAGCACTTGCGTCCTGTTGACTACTAGCCACTCTTGACCCCCTAAACTACTTGCATGTTTACTCGTCTTCCATAATTTACTCTGACTCCTTAAAAACAGCTCACTTTACTGCGCAATACCAATGTCTTTGCCTGAATGATAATTTCATTCTTACCTGAACTGCAACTTTTACTAATGCCCTCTACTTTCTTCAGTCCTTAATAGAAGCTCTCTTTCCTGATTGCTCAATAATCCTACCGGATTCTTACCAAGTGTAATAAATGTTCAATATTCTTTAGTCTTTACTACCCTGCAAGATTCCCTCCTCCTCATTACTTGTTCATCCAGTGTTCCACAACTCGTTGACTCTTTCCTCCCTTTAAATACCTCATCGCTTTGTAGCAGGAAGCCAAGCATGTTGAGCTGCTGGAATGCTGAGGCTCGTGTCTGTATGGCTATACCGTGGTCCCTGCGTTATAAGACCGCCCCTTCTGCGGTCATGAAGCAGTCTCTCTTCTAAAAATACCACTTAGTGCGGAAGGAAGGCGGTCACATAAGGCAAGGCGGTCTTACAACAGGGGGTCTTATAACGCAGGGATCACTGTACTTGCCAGTGTGGGTTTGTCTTCATGTATGATCTTATACACATCAGTGTGCATAAGTTTTACAGAGTTTTTCTTGCATACAATTCTGTTTTAAATTCATAGCAGTAAGCTTCTTTTTTTCTTCCGAATCTCAGACTACCACAATCTTCCGGGAAGAAATCTAACACCTTAATTTAAAAACACTTGGCAGATTGTCTCGAAAGAACATAAACGAAGCCGATGCATTGTTAACACTTCATCTTTCTGCGTCGTATAACTATGAGATGGTACTATACTTGTGTTAAGGGTTTGACGTTTGGTGATAGAGATAGAGCGCAATGAAAAATGTGATAGAGGGAGGGAGTTGTGGATGGAAAGATTGAGAAACAGAATGGTTGGCGGGTCCTTGATAAAAAAGGTATGTACAGAGCTGCATCTATGCAGGAAGCTCAGTAACAACAAGTCATTTTAATTTTGTGAATATGTTCCTCAAAGCAATTGATTTCTTAATGCATATGTATGAAATACAAACAAAAGTTTCTGAGAGAACTGTTTATTCAAATGCATTGAATACAATGTTAACATTGCAATCGTGATTGTCATTGGCCTGCTACATGTAGTTGTGAGCTTCTTCATCATGCAAGCCAGATAAACAGTTGTCTTCTGTGCTACATATTTCTCAGTCATTTGGTGTGTCATATGTCTGTTCAAAATGATCTCCCAGCTCAGTGATAATGCACTAGACTGTTGACCACTGGGTGTTGACCACTGGGACCCAGGTTCGACCTCCTGTCCGGGAAGCCCATGTTAAACTGTTGTTTCATCCTGCACCTCATCCCATAACCATGGTCCCAGCCCATCCCTTTTAGCCTTCTCTGTGCATAAATACAGGACATAAAGTCCCAACATCCATCCATGTGCCACCCAGGTACATCAAAAGACTTGTACCGCAGAAAGATATTCCCATATTGCAGGTTATTTTAAAATAGATACATTGTGTAATAAAGGGATAACTGACAAAATGAACAGCTGTGAACTATTTAATTTTGTGGGATTATGAAATAAATGTTATGTTCTTCAGTGCGGGAATAATGATATCATTAATTTTGACATTTAAGCCTTCACAGCCGTATTTTACCTGTCGCAAGAGCAAAACACAACCATGAAATGTCAAATTACGGTCTCTCCGAATTAGATTACTTTGTGGAATAAAGGAAATATATCTATGTCTTTGACATATGTGGTTTGTTTTGCAAATTTTTTTCTGAAATATGTGTATAATACATAGATATCATGGTTAGACTGCTCAAGTGGTTACAAAATTGTGAGTCGCAATTGCTATACATTAGATTTTTATTGCCTATATACAAAAAATGCAAAGTGTATTACCTTTACTCCATTTCATTACATTTCACTTAAAATTCACAAAGAAAAATATAATTCATTGATGCAAATTGATATAGAATAGAATAAACTAGTACTATTGAATTGAATTGAATAGGACGTCATTCTGGCCAAGGAACTGTCACACTTGAACACTGCTGATTACAGGGCTTTGGAGTCGGTGGTTTGTGAACCGACTCCAATTCACGACTCCGTTTCCATCTTGGAAAAGACTCAGACTCCTTAGGTCGCCTGAATTTCGACTCAGACTCCCGTGCCCACTGATCAGCGTTTTCTCACACAAGTTTCATTTGGTTAACGAAAAAAGAAGTCTGTTCCACAATGTTTTCACTCATTTTTAAGCATCTAATGCTGTTGTAAAAGTTTTGTGTGATTGGTTTTTTAAGTTTGATACGGTACGTGTTGTTTTATATTCTTTTTGTCTATTTTTAATGAATTTAAAGGAGTCAGAAGTCACCAGATTAATTTTCGACTCCGACTCCACCTGAAAACCAAAGTACGACTCCCGACTCCACCTGAAAACCTCCGACTCCATGGCTCCGACTCCCGACTCTGACTCTGACTCCGACTCCAAAGCCCTTTTTGATTACCTAGTCCTCTTGGATATTCATCACTGTCCAAAGCTCTTCTTCCTTGCTTTCTAATCACTGTACAGCAGACAAACATGCTGAGCTGCTAAAGTTCTTTTCTCCATGATATGACTTAAGTAGTTTAGGTTCGTCTTGATATATAATCTAAATGTATTCCACATCAGTATGTACAAGTTATACAAAGTTTTTCCTGCATACAAATCTGTTTTAAATTCAGAACAGCAAGCTTCTTTTTTTCTTCCTAATCTCAGACACCACAACTTTCCAGTAGAAATCCAACAGCTTAATTTAAAAACACTTGGAAGGTTGTCTCGAAAGAACATAAACAAAGCCTCTGCATATTTTACATTTCATCTTACTGCGAAGCATAACTACGTGTCGGTACTTCTGTGAAGTGTTGACTTTTGGCGATCGAGTGAAAGCAATGAAAAACGAGATAGAGGAAGGCAGTTGGGCATAGAATGATTGAGAGACTGATGGATGGACTGCATGATTGATAAGTAAGTTGCTGAAAAGGACTTGTACATATACATTCTTCATTTATGCATGAAGCCTGGAAAAATCAAGTCATTTGTCAATGATTTGTGTGAATATGTTTCACAAAGCAATTGTTCCTCACAACATACATTATATTAGTAATACAAACAGAAGTTTGTATGAATTGTTTATTAAAATGAAATGACTATAATGTCTGCATTGGAATCAGAGTTGTCTTATGAGCTTTTGGTCCTTGAACTACACACAGTTCTGTGGCGTTTTGCATCCAAACAACTCATGCTAGATGGATGTTTCATCCTGTGCCAAGAGTGAACATCACCTCATTACCCTAGTCGCTGACTCTCCTATTAAGCCTAGTAAGTGCATAAATACAAGATATAAAGCCCCATCATATTCCGACTCATCTGCCAGGTAGGCCTTTATACTGAAGAAAGACAGAAGATACATTTTATAATACAGGGACACTTACTGAATGCAAAATGAACTGCTGTGAACTTTTAATTATATGGGATTATGAAACACGTTCCTCAGTGCAGGAATAATGAGATCATTAATTTCGACATTTTAGCTTTGACAGCCATTTTTTGTCAGAAGAGCAAGCATGGCCATGAAATGTCTAATTACAGTGTCTCTGAATCAGATTACTTGGTGAAATAAAGGAAAGATATATCTATTGCCTTCAACATTATGTTTTTTGTGTGTGCAAATTTCTGTTTTGAATATTTTTGTGTTATGGATAGATACATTTAACCCAATTTAAATCATATTTCTTTACATATGCGTCACATTCGTTATAATTAGGGTTTGTATTACTGATACATATAGAGAATGACAGTTGCATTGTATTACCTCCATTTCACAGAATTTCATGAAAAATTCACAGACAAAAGTAGAATTTCTTAGATGTAAGTTTATACCAGTATAGAATAGAATAGAGTAGAATAGAGTAGAATAGACTAAAGTAGAATAGAGTGGAATAGATTAGAATAGAAGAGGACATCATTCTGGAAAAGTCGCTGACACACTCGAAACCTGTTATTTCGCTAGGCACTGTGCCGCTGATACATGTTCGCTTTTGTTTAAGCTTATTTACATCTTGTGCTGTTAATCATGCCAATCTTATACCTAAGCAGCACCAAACTAAAGCGATTTTCTGTATGGGCCTGTTGCCAGTGTAGGTTCGTCTTGACGTTAAACTTAAAATGCATTCCACGTCAGTATATACAAGTTTTGCAAAGTTTGCTTACTGCATGCAAATCTGTTTGAAATTCTGAAGTAAGCCTCTTATTTTCTTCTTAATCTAAGACAACCATGATCTTCCGGGAAGAAATCTAACACCCTAATTTAAAAACACTCGGTAGATTGTCTCGAAAGAAAATAAACAAAGCCTCTGCATTTTGAGATGGAGAAACAGAACAACTGACAGGATAGTGGAGAAGTTTTTTAAAAAGTCATGTACACCTGCATTTATGCGGGAAGCCCAGTAACAACAAGTCATTTGAATTTTGTGAATATGTTCCTCAAAGCAATTGATTTCTTAATGCATATGTATGAAATACAAACCTTAGTTTGTAGGAGAATGGTTTATTCTAGCGAAATGAATACAATGTCAACATTAGAATCTGCGATTTGTTGTTCTTGTAAGCTAGAAAAACGTTGTCTTTATTGCTGCCACTCTAACTCATACTGCAACTCTCACATCTTTTTGACGATACTCTATAACTATCCACCCTGCAACGCCCCTGCATAAACAACCCCTCATCATTCTTTGTCCTGTCAGTCTTATTGTTCTTAATTGTTTGACTCCTTCCCCCTTTTCTAATTCCTTATCATTTTATAGCAGGCAAACATCCTGAGATGCTAAAGCTCTTTTCTGTATAATGTGGCTTACGTAGTGTAGGTTCATCTTGATATATAATCTAAATGTATTCTAAATCAGTATGTACAAGTTTTACAAAGTTTTCCTGAATACAAATCTGTTTTAAATTCAGACAGTAAGCTTATTTTTTATTCTTCTCGATCTCAGACTACCACAACTTTCCAGGAAAGAATCTAACGCCTCAATTTAAAAACACTTGGAAAGGTTGTCTCGAAAGAACATAAACAAAGCTTCTGCATTTTTAACACTTCATCTCCTATGTGAAATAACTACGTGTAGGTTCTTGACTTGAGTGAAATGTTGACTTTCCGGTGATCGAGAGAAATGATGAAAAGCGTGATAAGCGAGCAAGAGAGCCCGGGGATTGAGAAACAGAATAACTGAAAAGTTAGTAGAGAAATTGATGAAAAAGGAATGTACAGGTAGAGCTGAATTTATGCAGGAAGAAAGAAACCACAAGGTATTTGAATTGTGAGTAATGATGATTTAATGAATACGCTTGTATTATATACCAAAGTTTATGAGATATCTGCTTATTCAAGTAAAATAAATACAATGTCAACATTATAATCTGTGATTGTTGTTCTTGTTGTCAACTCATGCTGGCAAGCTGGAAATTTTTTTTGCAGTACTTACACATCTTTGTGAGACTGTCAAAATGATGCAGATATGTCATTGCTAGGAGTTAGAGCTCTTTGCAGATTAGCAACACACTGTTTTGACTTCCAAATTTGCTTCAACATTATTAACACCTGTGGTGATAGGTTTGACACGTGCTGACACACTGAAAAACAATAATGTAAGTGACAAAAGCAAACCATTAAAAATGTTCTCCATCAGTTACATCATTAAGCCAAGTTGAATGCTGATTGAGAAACAGTTATAGGCTTACCTTCAAAGAGCTATAATGAAATGTCCATAAAAGTTTCGACCATGCAGTCTTGTCCCTTCAGTTATCAGAAATTGAGTGAAACAGATCCAGGTTGAAATCAAGACCAAGAAATGTTCCTTCCCATGCAAATACAGCCTCCTTGTGGGATCACCCACGATTACTAGTTTTTAGCATATCAGGTTGGATAATGCATAATGGGTATAACTAAAATTCATCCATTTTGTATGTTCGGTGTTCAATAACAGTTTTTGGCTTCACATACTGTTTTTTACACTTACTTGGAGACAAACATAGGTTTGTGGCACAGGAGGAATCATCTGTTTAACAAAAATTGTGAGGACCGAGAATTTGACCTGCATCATAGAAGAAAGGTCATTGTGCTTCTGAGCATAGCGCCATTAAGAACTATTACTGTATAAGTTGACTTTCCACCAGTCTAATTAAGTTCTGGAGAAAATTTGTTGCATCACTGCGGTAGGGTTTATAACATAATACACTGAGTTTAAATTACAGTATTAACCACACATAACTGGTAAAAGGTTAAATTTTTCCATATGGATTATGGATCAATTCCTACAATTGACATGGAAATTGTGACATATCATAACATTGGTTTTGAAATGTTGCCATTTCTTAGGTCTATTCAAGTTAACCATAAATTGTTATTTCTACTTTATTTTAGATCGTGGTAGACCGCAGGATGCAGTATCATTATGTATTCATGGTTATAATACATGTACGTGTATGTCCAATTTAGAGATCATTCCATTTCAAACTTCTTCATGCATTGCGCTGTTGAACACTGATATATATTACAATTTCATTCCATGGGAATAGAATAGAGTAGAATATAATAGAATAAAATATAATAGAATGGAATAGAATGGGAACCTTTGGCAATGTTCCTGTATCCTCTGCCCATGGGTGTTGCACTGCAGCTGCCCTGAGCTGTATCATAAGTGGAAGGCTCACCACAAATTTCATGTGTTGGTTCATGACCAAGAAATTAGAATCAAATCAATCAAATCAAATAGAATGGAATAGAATATAGATATAAATCACTTCCACTTAAAAAGTAAGTGCAATTTATTGGCCAATCAAGCAATGAAAGGGCCGTTTTGATTGCTGACAACCCAGAGGGAGCAAAATTCTGGCCAGGAGCTTCCTCACATAATGGTGGTTTTGTGATACCTTTGTGATCTTGTCTTTGTTTGGCTTCTCTTTCCTGTTACTGTGATTAGTTTTTCAAAGTAAGTTTTCATCATGTACTTGCTAAGTGCAATGGCCAATCAAACAATGTATGAGTAAGGGTATCCTGCAACCTTGAGTGACCTAATTTCTGGCCTGCAGCCATCTCGAATAATAGTGACCAGTATGTGATACCTTGCGATCTTGCCTGTGTTTGGTTGAAAGGCTTCTTTTTCTTTTACTGTGATTTGTTTTTCCAACTCAGTTCCCATAGTGCACTTGCTAAGTACAATTGCCTATCGAACAATGTAATGGCCAGTTTGATTACTCGCAACCTGGAGTGACCTAATTTCTGGCCAACAGCTGGCTGAAGGGCTTCTCTTTCCAGTTTTTGGGATTCCCCCTAACAAGTCATAATCATGTGATAGTCATGTGATGAACTGGTTTAAGATACTGCATGCTAAATGCTGATATACACCAGAAAACCATTAGATAATCTCCTGTTTTCATGTGATTTCAGATAGATAGATAGATAAATAGATAGATATGGTAAGTGCAGCCCTCTAAGCCCAGTTCTGGGCGCTCACGAGAGTTGATTGATGAGATGAGAGAGAGAGCAGGAGTCCTCAACATGTTACACATTTACCCCATGTGAGGGATCTTTTACTTGCCCAGCACAGACACTGATACAAGGGGCCGCCAATTTAACGTCTCATCCGAACGACATCCAGCTGGGATTTTGCTCATAAAGGTACCCTAAAAATAGATGAAAAGGGAAAAAATTATGTAAGTCTTATTTTCAGAAGTACTTCATCTCAGATCAATCGTCTTTTAGATTAAATATCGATTTTGTTTTGCTAATTTAGTGGTAAAGGAGAGGACAGGAACGGTTTGGTTTTCTCCTAATAATGCGTTCAATTTGGGAGGTACGAAGATATCATTGCAGTCTATTGAATCCTGTCACCCTCAGCAATGTATACATTAATAAAAAGTATCATTGGTAAGCTCGGAAATGAAGGGAACGGAGCGGATATTTTGATGGGACCAAAAAATGTTCCAATGAAAACTATGGCTTAATTTGTTGAATACATGTTTACTGCAGATTCAATTAGTATGAGTTTCTCTGGCAAGTTTTCTTAGTATCCACGTAGCATTTTCAGCTTTCCTGATTGGTCTATGACCAATGAAACGTCCTCCAAATCTGTGAGTTGGATGCAATGAAGCAATGGAAAACGTAGTATTCTGCTTCAGTGAGCAGCTGATTTTGACAAGTGAATAGGATTATCAGGTAAGCAATCACAGTTACTGTGACCACCAGACACGTCAATAGCATTAAAACACGTTTTTATGCTATTCAAATTAGATTTATGCTATGTAATTCAGTGCCTCAACCAATGACATGAACTGTATTTGCTACGTTTCACTCTCCTATTAGAGAAACTCATACTTATTGAAATTGCAGTAATGAAATCTGCAAAGCAGTGGAAGTGTGGCGCATCTAAATTTCACAAATTTTAGTGGAAATTGCTCATTCAGAACAATAGCGAACCGAGCTATGGTAAGGAACGTAGTGGACAAAAAAATAGACATAAACTAGTGACATGTCTATTACATCAATTAATTCAATGAAATGAAACAAGAAGGAAGTTAAATATGATCTACATATTAATTCAAGTCTATATTCTCATGAATAGTGCAAAGTAACTTTGAAAATGATGGTACTTTAGGAGGAAAATTAATACTTGATGTTGTCAGATCCAGTGACAGGGAAAACACCATTAATTTGGCACGAATTACTGGACAGCATGCACCAAAAAAAAGGTCTAATAAATGTTTTTTTGTTACAAATGCAGTGGTTCTAATATGAATAACAGATGTAGAGCGATGCTTCAGATATTAATTGCAATCAAATTAATGCCAGGGAACTGCTGTGACGCAAATTGTCCAGAAATTTGAGAATGACCCAGTTATCTTCCGTGAAATTGGGACTAACTGAAAAAATCATCTCAATATCATTCTGAGGTGGAAAATATTGATACCATAAAACGGGGTTACTTTGGCCGTTTCAGAGCACCAAATTTGTGTTTTGAGAAAAACTATTCATTGAATATCAACAGTTTTGTGCCATAACATAGCCAGTACATTGAGCTTTGATACGTCAAAAAGCTTTCCAAAATCTATGATGGTTCTATATTTTATTACATAATTTAAGGGTCGGCCAAAGTAACCCAGTAGTTTTTCGTTTGTAATACCATGCGCCGCAGTAGAATTTAATTATTTATGTTATTTTGGCCACCCGACAAGCCGAGGAATGTATTTTTGTTATCTAGAATGAGTTGTGACTCATTAGCAGATTTCTGAACAAAAATTAAGTATGATATGTGTACCACACTCCATGTACTGCTGCCTCCTAATTCCGAATGGCTTTGCCTGAAAATACCCCAGTTACTAGGTCGCAAGAATGCAAGATAGGCCTCGAGTCATAAAAGGTGTCATTTTAAAGCAATTTTTACCAATCAAATGACATTTTATATTTCTATTATAATTTTGATTTTTTAGGTAATTTACCAATGTAACATTATGTTGACAAACACCATAAAAAATAATCCAAGATGAAATAACTTTGTCTAATGCTATTTTGGATGAAATCGTATGTCTACGGTGGTTCACAGCTTCCCTAGAAGCTAGGATATCATCGCTATATTATGCTTGTTAAAAGACATAAATTACAATTATTGCATTGGACCATTTGTGGTATTCCTTTAGCATCCATGTCAGTCAACATAATTTTCAGGGTCATACACCTGTTTGTCAAATCAAGGTTTATACCTACTTGACTGCCATTAACTACAAACTGTTCCAACTCTTGCCAATTGCCATTTCCAGGGGTGGCCAAAGTAACCCTGAAACCCTGACACTGACTTGGAGATTTGGGGTAATATTGGCCATAGTCCTAAACTCACTAAATTGCATAACATATAAACAAATCCTGTGTAGTTTGAAACTGTGATATATCATCTTTAAAAATCTTCCACAATTTTTACCGCATAAGCTTGCACTTGACCCACCCAGAACAAAGTAGACACTTCCCTGCAAAATCACACTTTTTTGCAAATCTGTTTTTTCCCAGAATGGCCTTCACAAGAAGCACTGGTATTATGATATTGAAACAAAATTAATGTACATAAAAAGTAGACAAGTAACTCTAGCAGATGCAAAAATAAATTTCCTGGAATCTATATTGGTTTGAGAGATACAGGATACTGAATCTTTTTCTCATCTGGCAGCCTAAGTAGTACAGAATGGCCAAAGTAACCCCGTTTTACGATAATTAACTTGTGGAAAAAATATTGTGATTCTCTATTTTAAATCTGCCCTGGTGTATCGGAAGAAAATCACCTTTCAGCCATGTTTATCTACTCTAGTTTATTACCAGTTTGGCTTGGTGGTTTGGTTTTTAAAAACTTTTAAAAGTTCAACTTCTCAGTTGTCTCATTCAGTCACCCTACTTTCAAATCAAAGCACTCACAACAGTCACAAGTAACAAAGCTCACTCACAGAACTGAATGTTGGCCATAAGTACATTTTGAAATTCTAATTTGCAGGACTACTGACAAATTGAGAAGTCTTGTTGCTTTCGGTCGGACATGGTCAAACTCATTAAGCAGCGAGAAGAAGAGTCAGTGCTAATTCTTTGGCCTTGTTCGAAACTTTGGCCAATATGTTTGCTAAATGGTGCTTTTTGGCTTTTGAAATTGCTTTTGTCTGAAACTAACTTGTTGAAATATAATTTTGAAATTTTGTGCTGATAAGAAGCATTTTGTCATCAACACAGTAGTTGGTATTAAGAGTGACTAAGTCTATTCAGCTCAAGTATACTGTATAGTGCATCCACTGATGATATGTTAAGTGGCACGTGCTTTAAAAGATACCTTGTTGTATGACCGACTTGCCCGTATGTGACCACCTGCACTTAGTAGTATTATTTGTGCATTTTGCATGCCTATGGGAGATCACACCCCCGTCAGAGACTGCTTCATGACCACAGTAGGGGTGGTCATATAATTAAGGGACCACTTTATTTATATGAAACACAATGCAGAATTTTATTCTGGCTGAATCTGTTTGATTGACCTCAATTGGAGCAAGAGCTGCACTTTCCGGAACCTTCACATACTTTTCCCAATATTACACAAAAATGCCATTACTATAAGTATTACTCTAAATATAAGACACACCAACACAGGACTATTGTAGATGGTATGAAGTAGGGAATATATAACATATACAAATATCAGGAATTCAAAAGAGTGCTTTAGTGTACTATGGGAATGCTAAGAATTCTCTCAAACCAGGAAACCATATATTCTAGGCAAACCTTTGTTTTACTATTATTTCATATCTTCTTTTTTTTAAAGAAGTCTTTTTTGTTTGAGAAGCTTGCCAAAATTTCCCTGCATAATCTCACACATCAGTTCATAACCTAACACAAAGTATCTAGTGTGTGTTACAGTAGTAAATTTAAGATTTGGTTAACTTCAACACTTCAGTATCGGATTGTTTCAACGCTTAACACCTTTTTTTCTGAATTGGTAAAGTCATTTTACTGATACTGTGTTAGTGCTGAACATGAAGTTAGATAGCTAATTTTAATTAACTGAACTCATGTTACAACATGACAAAATCTTTTGCCTGCAACCCAGTGAGAAGATAGGTTATAGGAGTTAACCACTTTAGAATAATCCGTTCATACAATCGGGTACAGAAATCAGAAGTTAAAGCACATTTTTTACGAGTAATTCATGTTGGTAAAAGAAATTGATAATACAGACTGAAGTGTGGTGTGGTTGCACTTTGCATGAAGGGCCAGCTGAATTTCAATGATTCTGAAAAGTTCAAAGCCTTTTTCTTCAAGCAGTACTGTAGAGTGTACCCTAAAGCTACCTGACTACACATTGACTGCAGGTGCTACAACTTTGTGTTTTTGAAAGAAAAAACCCTTAAACTTTCTCTTTCTTCTCATTTTTAAGACCCTAAGACAGTTAAAATTTACTTCACTAAAACTACTTGTTCAATGGCTGGCACACTGCAAGGTTTTCATCCCATCATTGTTTAGATGGTATTTATAGTTCTGGAAACTGTAGAATTGCAGAACTTTCAAGAGTAAAGCCAACAAACATGATTTTGTAATCAGTGCTGCTTGTTCTAAGCTATATTAAAAAGAAGAAATGTGTATACCTGTATCAGTGTATGTCAAGTACAGGTAGGATGCTGCAGATGTGTTCAGTTGGCTAAGATTTCAGTCTGAAGAATTAGGCGCATGGGCAGTGTGGCCAGAAAATACACTTTATTCAGGCCTGTTTTGGTACCTCTTCGGATTGCTAGCTTTATTTCCACATTTCCAAAGAAGATCTTTCTGAAGTTGACGTCTGAATATATTAAAAAGAATCTAAGTTAGTGAAATATTGAAACTCAATCACATTATTTTGACTGAAATTAATGTGGTTTATCTGTTTTATTTAACATGAAGCAAACGATTGATTTCCAATTGAAGAAAACGAGGAAACCATTGACATATGCATCATGTCTACATTTTCTGTATTTTTCATGGGTCTTTTTTCAAACACTGTACATGTTATGTAATATAAATCATCTGAATCTGAAATAAGATCGAAAATCAATTCACATAGTTCAGACTAAATTCAGTTACATTATTTTAGTCAACATGAAACAACAGTTTGACTTGCAACTAATTGAACTAAATAAATAGATCAGCACAAAACCATCAGAAAACATTACATCTGCATTTTATGTATTTTTTATGTGTCTTTTTCCAAACACTGCACATCTTATATGTCTAATGCGTCCTTGCTCTTAATTTGTTCTCAAGGTGATACACAACCTTGGAGTAATCTTCCTTGTATTGTGTCATTAGTTCCTGTAAATGGAGGTCACCTGTTGTGTTGTAATCATTTTGCCTCCTCCAAATACTCCTGAACAATGCCCCCAATGTCATATGCATTCTTATCAGAATTGTTGTATTTCACACAAATTATTCTCTTCTCCTCAAAATCCATTATTCAACAGTTGGAAATGTTTTGCAATTGCCTGGGAGCAGTAATCCTCAAAGATGAGGCATAATGCTGATTAATAAATTTGTATTGTTGAAAGTGGCGTCAAAATAAATTGTCAATTTCTAAGTGTGTGATTAATTTTCTAACACATATCATATACCAAATTTAAATTTGTAAATGATATGGTATCTGAGAAAAGTGTTGAGGTAGAATTATGATGGCATTAACAGCTACTTATCAGGTAGAATTATGATGGAATTAACAGCTGCTTTGGCCTGTTTCCTGTTTCTCCAACTCTGCTGAAACATCTTGCATAACTTGTTATTGTACATTTTAGTTAAGTGTTCTATGTAATTTTGTGGATATTACAATACCATATACATTGCCATAAGCTATTGACATTATAAATACAAGCAATAAAATTATGATCATTTCATGGCAGAAGGTCATCTCTTTCATGGTAACAATGACAATTTTTTGAAGTTTAACAGCATGGTAATTGTTGTCAAGGTGAAACAGTTGGATTTACAGTGTTTCTTCTTGTGTCCCGGTCCTAAATAGTGCCACCAATGTTGATATATATTATATATTTTTTTATGTATATAAAATAGATGAAATGTATTGCGGACCTTTCCATGCGGATCCCTTAGATTGACCCCAAGCATTTGCAAGAGCTGCCCTTTCATGGACTTTCGCATACTCTGCTTATTACACACAAATACCATCAAGTAGTCTAAGTATTACTCAAAGTATAGAACACCAACACAGGAATATTGTAGATGTTATGAGATAGGGAATTTATAACGTATACACTGTACAGATATCAGGAATTCAAGAGAGTGCATTAGTGTACTATGGGAATGTTAAGAATTTTCTGAAACAAGGAAAGGTTTTTCATGGCACACCTTAGTCTTACAATTATTTTATTTCTTCTTTTTCTAAAGATTTTTTTTTTGCAACCTTGTCAAAATTCCCCTGTGTAATCAGACACATTAGTTCGTAACCTAACACAATGTAGCTAGTTTGAGGTACAGTAGTAAAGTCTAGATTTGGTTTACTTAATCTTTCAATGTCATACATCAAAATACTTTGATGTTCCAGGAATTTATAACATAAAAAGTAAATAATAATCATTTGGCTCTCTTGGAGTCAGTACAAATTTCCCGGGACTGAAAAAAAGAATTATTGATTTTGTAGTAGGCAATACAAGTATATCAATCTGAATTGTCAGGGTCTGAACCACACTCTGTACAGTATGTTTCATGTCATGCCAAAGGTGCACTTTACCTGAAGAGCTTCAATAATGTTAATGTTTCAGAGCCTTTTTTTCAGAGGCTGTCGTGACAGTGTAGTGTGTACCCTGAAGCTACCTGACTACACATTGACGGCAGGTGCTACAACTTCTTGGTTTGAAAGAAAACCTTAAACTTTCTATTTCTTCTAATTCTTACGAACCCAAGACTGTTTAAATTTTCTTCATTAAAACTACTTGTTCATAAATTTTCTTCATTAAAACTACTTGTTCAATGGCAGGTATGTATGCAGGGTTTCAACTAGTCATTGTTCAGATAGTATTTATAGTTCTGGAAACAGTAGGCTGTCAGAATTGTCAAGAGTAAAGCTAACAAACATGATTTCTTAATCAGTGTCGGCTGTTCTATATAAAAAAAGAAGAAATGTATATACCTGTTTGTGAAATACAGTTAGGATCCTGCAGGAACATTGCCAGATGTGTTCAGATGGCTAATATTTGAGTGTGAAGAATTAGGCGTATTGGCAGTATGTCCGGAATATAAATTTTATTCAGGCCAGTTGTGTTTTCTAATGGGAATGCCAGCATTATTTCCACATCACCCAGGAAAATGTTCCTATAAAAAATCCTTAATTTGCTGTAACATTGAAAATCAATTACACTATTAAAATAAATGTGGATTGTCCGTGTTACTCAACGTGAAACAGCAGTTTGATTTGCAACTGAAGAAACCTGCAAGATAACAAAGAGACCGTTAAAATAGGCATTATGTCAACTCTTTATGTATTTTTCATGTGTATTTTTCCAAACACTGCACATATCATATATCTGATGCGTCCTAATCTTCCTTGTATTGTGTCATTAGTTCCTGTATATCGAGGTCACCTGTTGTGTTGTAATCATTTTGCCTCCTCCAAATGCTCCTGAACAATGCCTCCAATGTAATATGCATTCTTATCAGAATTGGTGCATCTCACAAAATTATTCTCTCTTCAAAATCACCTATTTACAGTTGGAAATGTTTGCATTCACCGGAGAGCAATAATCCTTGAACACAAATGACATAATGCTGATTAATAAATTTTACTTGTTGAAAGTGGTGTCAAAATAAATTGTGAATTTGTTAGTGTGTGATTAATTTTCTAACACATATCATACCAAATTTGAATTTGTAAATGATACAATATCTGAGAAAAAGGTTGAGGTAGAGTATTGATGGAACTAACAGCTACTTATCTGGTAGAATTATGATGGCATTAACAGCTACTTATCAGGTAGAATTATGATGGAATTAACAGCTGATTTGGCCTACTTCCTGTTTCTCCAACTCAGCTGAAACATGTTGCATAACATATTATTGTACGCTTTAGTTAAGTGTTCTATGCAATGTCATGCATATTGCAATACCAGATACATTACTATAAGCTATTGTCATTACAAATACAAGCAATAAAATTATGATCATTTCATGGCAGAAGATAATCTCTTTCATGGGAAGAATGACAATGTTTTTGAAGTTTAAATGGTATGGTTATTGCCGTCAAGGTGAAACAGTTGGTTTTACAGTGTTTCTTCCTGTGTAAATTCAGGTCCTAAATAGTGCCAACAATGTTGATATATTATATATTTCTTAAGAGATGAAATTTATTGTGGTGCCTTCCACGTGAATCCCTTCACAGGTATTGCAACTTTGTGGTTTGGAAAGAAAAACCTAAAACTTTACTTTTCTTCACATTTTAAGACCCACAGACTGTTAAAATTGACTTCACTAAAACTACTTTTTCAATGGCATGTACATTGCAAGGTTTCATCCAGTCATTGTTCAGATGGTATTTATAGTTCTAGAAACTGTAGGCTGTCAGAATTGTCAAGAGTAAAACTAACAAACACGATTTGGTAATCCGTTTTAGTTGTTCTGAGCTATATTAAAAAGAAGTTATATACATGCCCTGAAGTCCTGGATGTGTATATATTTGAGTCTAAGGAATAATGTGTATGGCCAGAATATACACTTTATTCAAGCACCTTGTGGTCGTAATTTTACTTCACTAAAACTTCTTTTTCAACGTCATGTATATCGCAACGTTTCATCCAGTCATTGTTAAGATGATATTTATAGTTCTAGAAACTTCAGGCTGTCAGAATTGTCAAGAGTAAAGTTAACAAACATGATTTCGTAATCAGTGTCAGCTGTTCTATATAAAAAAAGAAGAAATGTATATACCTGTATGTGAAGTACAGTTAGGATCCTGCAGGAACATTGCCAGATGTGTTCAGGTGGCTAATATTTTGAGTGTGAAGAATTAGGCGTATTGGCAGTATGTCCAGAAAATAAATTTCATTCAAGTTAGTTGTGTTTTCTAATAAGAATGCCAGCATTATTTCGACATCACCCAGGAAAATGTTCCTTAAGTTGACATCTCAACATATAAAAAATTCTTAATTTGCTGTTACATTGAAAATCAATTACATTATTTAAAATAAATGTGGATTCTCCATGTTACTCATCATGAAACAGCATGCCGTTTTATTTGCGACAGAAGAGACCTGCAAGACAACAAAGAGACCATTAAAAAAGGCAATGTGGCCACTTTTTATGTATTTTTCATGTGTCTTTTTCCGAATACTGCACATCTTATATATCTAATGCATCCTTGCTCTTGATGCTTTTACAAGGTGATGCATAACTTTGGAGTAATCTTCCTTGTATTGTGTCATTAGTTCTTTTATATCGAGGTCACCTGTTTTGTTGTAATCATTTTGCCTGCTTCAAATACTCCAGAACAATGCCTCCAATGTCACATGCATTCTTATCAGAATTGATGCAACTCACAAAAAGTATTCTCGCTCCTCAAACTCCATTATTCAACAATTGGAAGTGTTTGCATTCACCTGAGAGCAATAATCCTTGAACATATGCGACACAAATGTTGATTGATTAATTTGTATTGTTGAAATTGGTTTCAAAACAAATTGACAATTGGTTCGTTTGTAATTAATTTTCTAACACATGGTAAATTTGAATTTGTACATACATGATATGATATAGGGGTGAAACTTTGTGGTAGAATTATGATGGAAGCTACATTTGCTTGGGCCCTCTTTCTAACTGAGCTTAAACAGCAACTTCTGGCATAATGTATTATTTTGCACTTTATCAAGTTAAGCATTCTATACAAGGTCATGTTATTGCAATACCAGATACATCAATTTAAGCTAATGCCATTTTCAATACGAGCGAAAATTATGAGGTTTTAACAGAAGTTGATATAATTTTTATGGTAAAATGACACTATTTTGGAGTTTCAATGGTAAGGTTGTCTAGGTGAAACAGTAGATTTTACAGTACTTCTACCTGTTTCAATTCTGTTCAATAATAGTGCTACGAATGTTGATATTTATGTGAAACGTTCATATCGTGGACTTCTTCCTCACTGATGTCTTTGATGGACCTCAATGGATTGCATTGCTAGAACTACAGTTTCATGAACCTTCACATGCTTTTCCCAATTAACATACAAATGTCATAACCCTATGTATTAATCTGAATGTAAGATACACTAACACAGGACTATTCTGGATGGTACGAAGCAGGAAATATACAGATATCAGGAATTCAAAAGATTGCTTCAGTGTACTATGGGAATGTTAAGAATTTTCTCCAACCAGGAAACCGTTTTCTTTGTCTTACCATTATTTCATATCTTCTTTTTTAAAGATTTCTGTTTGGGAACCTTGCCAATATTTCCCTTCATATTCTCACACATCAGTTCATAACCTAACACAATGTAGCTAGTCTTAGGTATAGTAGAAAAGTTTGGATTTGGTTTACTTCATCCGCCAGAAGTTAGAAATCAAAGCACACTTTTTTACGGGTAATTTTCAATTATGCTAGTAAATTCAAAGCCTTTTTCTTCAGGCACTACTGTAGAGTGTACCCTAAAGCTACCTGACTACATATTGATTGCAGGTGCTACAACTTTATGTTCTTGATAAAACAAAAATTAAAAAAAACTTTAAACTTTCTCTTTCTTCTCATTTTTAAGACTCTAAGGCAGTTAAAATTTACTTCACTAAAACTTGTTGTTCAATGGCTGGCACACTGCAAGGTTTTTGTCCTGTCATTGTCTTGATGGTATTTGTAGTTATGGAAACTGTAGAATTATAGGATTTTCAAGAGTAAAGCCTACAAACATGATTTTGTAATCAGTGCTGCTTGTTCTAAGCTATACTAAAAAGAAGAAATGTGTATACCTGTATTTGAAGTACAGGTAGGATCCTGCAGATGTGTTCAGTTGGCTAATGTTTGAGGCTGAAGAATTAGTTGTATGGGCAGCATGGCCAGAAAATAGACTTTATCCAGGCCCGTTTTGGTTTCTCTTTGGATTGCTAGCCTTTTTTCCACATTGGCCGTCTGCTAGTGTGAGACTTCCATAAAAAATAACTATAACTTCTATAAGAAGTTTCAGAACGAACGATGAGGAATAAATCAATAAAATCTTTGTAGTCATTTCCTGTGAAAGTATGCTTGGAAGATTAGCAGAAAATAGAGGCCAGTCTGCATAAGTTGCAAATGATTGTAGATGTGGTAGCTATTCTATTCACTGATCACCTTAAATGCTGGTTTTCGGTGGCTTTAATACATTTTTATCCTAGCATTGCATAAAATAGCACAACAACAGTTTAAACACAACTTTAAGCTGAAATAAACATAACTTAAGTAATAGATAATGCCCTCGTTTGTGACGATATGCAATATATCCGAGGGCTTTAGCCCGAGGATTATTGCATATTGTCACAAACAAGGGTGTTATATAACTTCAACCACTAAGTAGAAAACTAATTAATTTAAATCCCTTTGTTTGCCTTCAATCCTTCTTGTTTGACAACATTTCATTGTATTTGTTGCACATTCATGTTCCTCAGTTCATTTGAAGGTTGGCAGCCCTGAAGGCAACAGATCAGAATTCTTTGTTCTCAGGAAATAATACAATACATAAATTTGGTAGATCTATAGAAAGATAGATGGAAAGATCGATAGATAGATAGAAATAACACAATACATTAATATATTAGATTAATTTTATAGATGGATTTATAGATGGATTTATAGATAGATAGATTGATAGATGGATAGATAGGTGGGTCGATAGCACAGCCCTCTCAGCAAAGGTCTCTTTCGTATGGCTGATTATTACAGTCACTTAGTAAATTTTATTTTGAAGTTACGAAATACATTTGAAAAATAATAGAAAGCAAGGGGTTCGGGGGCGGCAGCCCCGAAATAAGAAGAAGCAGGGGTTAGGGAGCGGCAGCCCCCGAATTAAGAAGAAAAAATAATTCTTTGAGCTTGCCAAATGGGGCCAAAATTGTTGGTCTGCTGCTCCGCTATATTTTTTGCAGCTTGCCTATCCAAAATTAACTATTTTATCAGGTGACCTTAAATTAGATCATTATGTCAGATATTGGTATAAAAAAGGGTGAATACAGCCTTTTTATTTAGACCAGTTACACTTGATCTTCCTCTTTTTTTACTGTCTGTGTTGTTCAGTTTTAATCCTTTGTTGGGCAGTTTTGTTTCAGTGTTTCTTCAATTTTGACAACTTGTAGTCAGCCAAGCATGCAATATCATGGTCAGGTGTATGAGCTGTGATATGCATTATATCAGAGCGAGATCCTGCCTTCTGATTGGCCAGAAAAAGCAAACAGTGGTATAAATACACAAAGTATTTGAGATAACTGTTGTTAATGATGATGGGTTAATGTACTTATAATCCTAAATGGTTTGCTAATCAATGTCAACTTGGTTGATAGTTTTTTTTATGTTACTTAATTTTTTCTTCACTGAATAAGTAAAGCACTTTAAGTTACAAATTTTATATATACCAATAGAACCTCCCAGGAGTTCATGTCAAAGCCGATGATTATTTATACATCCATAGCTTTGTGGGCATGTAATGATATAAAGACATACATCTGCAAGAAACAAGAGACCACCAAAAGGCATTGTGCCTACATTTTATGTAATTTTCTTGTGTCTTTTCGGAACTCTGCACATATCATGTATCTAATGCGTCCTTGGTCTTAATACTTTCTCAAGGTGATACACATCTTTGGAGTAATCTTCCTTGTATTGTGTCATTAGTTCCTGTATATCGAGGTCACCTGTTGTGTTGTAATCACTTTGCCTCCTCCAAGTACTCTTGAACAATTCCCCCAATGTCATATGCATACTTATCAGAAATGGTGTATCTTGCACAAATTATTCTCCTGTCTTCAAAATCTATTATTCAACACTTGGAAATGTTTGCATTCACTCGAGAGCAATAATCCTTGAACATAACCCTATGTATTAATCTGTATTGTTGCAGGTGTTGTAAAACTATTTGTAAATTATATTTTATGTGAATACTTTTAAACATGTAATACTTATTCAAAAGTTTTGAAGGACGGATAAACTGGTGTAAATCAACTAATTCCACCTTCAGTGAATTTTTTTTTCCATAACCCAACCAAATCAAGATTAAACAAGGTTATGCTATTCAGTCGAACATGGCACAACGGTTCAACAATAGTGTCACCAATTTTTTTATTCACATGAAACACAGACTTTTATTGTGGACTTTTCCCATCTAATTCTTCGATTGACCCCAGTCAGCGCAAGAGTGCACTTTCATGAACCTTCAGATACCTTTCCCAATATTACATACAAATGCCATTACCCCTGGTATTCCTGTAAATATAAGAGTCGACACTAACACAGGTCTACTGTAGATGGTATGAAATTGAGAATATATAACATATACAAATATCAGGAATTGGAAAAGAGCGCTTTAGTGTACTATGGGAATGTGAAGAATTTTCTCAAACCAGGAAGCAGCAAACCTTTGTTTCACTGTTATTTTATATCTTCTTTTTCTAAAGGATTTTTTGGGAACCTTGCCAAAATTCCCCTGCATAATCTCACACATCAGTTCATAACCTAACACAATGTAGCTAGTGTGAGGTAGAGTAGAAAAGTTTTGATTTGGTTTACTTCATCCACCAGAAGTCAGAAATCAAAATACTTTTATTTACCGATGGCATTCATAAAGTTAAAAGAAAATGATAGTAGGGGCCTATAGTTTACAGAGATTTCCTGAGATATAAATATTATTATTAATGGGAATGATTTATTTAGTTGATAGTATGTATGCATATCAACCTATAGAGTCGGAGTTTCAACCACAGTTTAAAACAATTGTTTCACCTGTTTTTAAATTTTCTGTATGTGCAGGTTGTACGTTTCTTGCTTTTCGTATGAGCTTTTTCCTTTCTGAAGAATACCGGACAAAACCTCACTTGTCATTGAAATGGCACTATATCATTTTTTGCACATTTCATAAATGAACTTCTGAAATTTAGCCATTCATTTATTTTATCAGTTATAATGGATAAGTATTGATTAATTGTTTTTCTGCATGTAGGACCCGCTGAACTTGAAATTATGTTGATAAGTTCAATGCCTTTTTCCGGAGGCAATACTGAAGACAAGTGTGCACTTTGTACCCTAAAGCTGCCTGACTACACCTTGACTGCAGGTGCTACAACTTTGTGCTTTGAAAAGAAAAACCTAAATCTTTATTTTTCTTCACATTTTAAGACCCACAGACTGTTAAAATTGACTTCACTAAAACTACTTTTTCAATGGCATGTACATTGCAAGGTTTTATCCAGTCATTGTTCAGATAGTATTTATAGTTCTGGAAACTTTAGGCTGTCAGAATTGTCAAGAGTAAAGCTAACAAACACAATTTGGTAATCCGTTTTAGTTGTTGAGCTATATTAAAAATAAGTAAGGTAGCTAAGACACTGAAGGAAGATCCTGGATTTGTTTATATTTGAGTCTCAAGAATTAGGTGTATGGCCAGAAAATACACTTTATTCAAGCACCTTGTGGTCATCTGCAGTAGTCTATGTGAAATGCCTGCGTTGTTTCCACATTTCCAAGGAAAATTCTGCTGAAGTTGATATCTCAAATTTAAAGCAAAAAGGTCTTAGCATTGAAAATATATCTCATCATTCAGACTAAATGTGGTTTCTATGTTTTATTCAACATGAAGCAACAGTTTGATTTTCAACTGACAATATCTGCAAGAAAACAAAGAAACCATCAAAATGCCATTATGTCTACATTTTATGTATTTTTCATGTGTCATTTTCCAAACACTGCACATCTTATATATCTGATGCATCCTTGGTCTTGATACATTCTCAAGGTGATACACAACTTTGGAGTAATCTTCCTTGTATTGTGTCATTAGTTCCTGTATATCGAGGTCACCTGTTGTGTTGTAATCATTTTGCCTCTTCCAAATACTTCGGAACAATGCCTCCAATGTCACATGCATTCTTATCAGAATTGGTGCATCTCACACAAATTATTCTCCTCTCTTCAAAATCCATTATTCAACAGTTGGAAATGTTTGCATTCACCTGAGAGCAATAATCCTTGAACATGAATGACACTAATGCTGTTTAATTAATTTGTTTTGTTGAAAGTGGTCTCAAAACAAATTGTGAATTGGTTCGTGTATGATTAATTTTTCAACACAAATCATACTAAATTTAAATTTGTAAATCCTGTGCTATTGGGGAAAATCTTTGAGGTGCAATTGCATGCTGTGAAATGAACAGCTTCCTTGGCCTATTTTTTGCTTCTCCAACTCAGCTGAAACATCTGGTATAATATATTATTGTACACTTTAATAATGGGTCCTAGACTCCTAGGCAATGTCATGTACATTTGAATACCAGATATTGCTTCTATAAATAAAAGTAGCAAAACTATGATCATTTCATGGAAGCAGACAATCATTTTTATTCTAACAATGACAATATTTTGATGTTTCAACAGCAAGGTAACTGTTGTCAAGGTGAAGCAGTTGGCTTAGTGGCAATTCAACCACTGTCCTTTCAGTTAAATGATAGTGGCACAAATGTTGATATTCACAGGAAACACAGACCGTTATTGTGGACTTTCCTATCTCATTTCTTCGATTGATTGAGAACAAGAGTACATTTTCATGGACCATCACATAATTTACCCAGTATTATACATACATGCCATTACCTTAAGTGCTGCTCTCTATAAGAGACACTAACACACAGGACTATTGTAGATGGTATAAAGTAGGGAATAACCCGGAATATATAACATATACAAATATCAGGAATTCAAGGAAGACGCTTAATTGTACCATGGGTATGTTAAGAATTTTCTCAGACCAGGAAACAGTATTCTTGGCACACCTTTGTCTTACTATTATTTTATATCTTCTTTTTTAAATGTTTAAAAGTTTTTTGTTTGAGTACCTAGCAGAAGTTCCCCTGCCTAATCTCACACATCAGTTCATAACCTAACACAATGCAGCTAGTGTCAGGCACAGTAGCAAAGTTTACGTTTTGTTTACTTCCCAGATAATATTTGAGTCTCACAAATTGGATGTATAGCCAGAAAATACATTTTATACAGGCTCCTTGAGTCCTTGTTTTGATAGATCCACAGTAGTCTATTTGAAATGTCAGCATTATTTCCATATTTCCAAGGAAAATGTTTCTGGAGTTGACGTCTCAATAGCAAAAAGTATTGGCATTGATAATCAATCACATAATTCAGACTAAATGTAGTAACTATGTTTTATTCAACATGAAGCAACAGTTTTGATTTCCAACTGACAATATCTGCAATAAAACTAAGAAACCGTCAAAATTCCATTATGTCCACATTTTATGTATTTTTCATCTAATGCATCCTTGCCCTTAATACTTTTCCAAGGTGATACACAACTTTGGAGTAATCTTCCTTGTATTGTGTCATTAGTTCCTGTAGATCGAGGTCACCTGTTGTGTTGTAATCATTTTGCCTCCTCCAAATGCTCCTGAACAATGCCTCCAATGTAATAAGCATTCTTATCAGAATCGGTGTATCTCACACAAATTATTCTCCCCTCTTCAAATCCAATATGCAATAATACTTGAACACAACTGACACAAATGATGATTAATTAATTTGCATTGTTGCAAGTTGTGTCAAAAGAAATTGTGAATTTTTCACCAATGACATCACACAACATATGAAAAGACTGATTGGTATTTGTAGATGGATATATGGACAGCTAAATTGATAGATCATATCTAGATCTATAGATAGATAGATAGATAGATAGATAGATAGATAGATAGATCAATAGAAAGATCGATTGATTGATTAATATTCTGTATTGCATTTTATTTGTTTGATCCTATTGTTGTTCATATATTCAATCGAACATATCTAACCATTGATTTTAGTTAAATAGACTGCACCTTCTCAGAAACCATCAAAATGCCATTATTTCATGGTATATAAATTTATGATGTCTTCCTTTCATTGATTCAAAATCTTATTGATTTCTAAATTGCTTGAACATTTCACATTTTTGTATACTCTATTCTACTTTCTATTTTACAAAGTGTCCAATTGTTGAAAATAAGTATATTTGAGTTAATTCATACCATTTTGTTTTTCAGGTAAGCATTCAAGTTGGATTACTTTTGGGATGACCATTTACGAATTCAGAATCCAGGCTGTAGGGTGAGTCTGTTGTTGTTTGTGAAATAAAATTGAAATGCAAAAGGGGAAATGTCCATAGATTTTACGAAATTTTAAAAAACTCTATCGTCAGGAAAGCCTTGCTCAACCTCTATCTTTGTGGAGGGAACTGCACTTTCATTTTTGGTGAAGGCCGTATGATGATGAGATGAGAAGACTTGGAGTCTGGCACATGTATGCCCTATTGATTCAGGGATGTCAAGGGTCTTTCAGTTGCCCCATAATAGAATGCTTGATGCAACCCATTTCCATCTGATATTCCTTGCATTCGGACTAGAGTGAGTTCCGTGGGTGAGATTTGAACTCGCGGCCTCTGAGCTTGCTTGACCGTTTAGCCATGGGGGAGCATTCTCTGGAGGTGTTTCTGAAAAGAAAAAATAAAGAATAATTTATTATGTTTTTTGAAAATATGGCAGGAATGATTTCATAGCATCTGAACTTGCATCCTTGTTAAATCGTAGATTGGAAACTGGAGAATCAGTTTAATTTCTGTCACTGTACAAATTATAAGTCCAACATCGATCTCTGAAATTGAGATCTTGCTATCCTGTCTGGGCATATCAACTTGAATTATGATAAAATCAAATGTTTGCTGCAGTGATTCCCTGTCAATACGACTGCCAATACATCAGCCAGTCATGCATTAATCATAAATTTTAAAGCCTCTTTCAGTCTGGCTCAAGATAAATATCGATTTGAATATCTTTCCAGACTATCAAATTGATTTAATCTGCCTTAATATCGAGTTTGAATAGACAAGTAAAAACCATGATCACACTGTCTGCACTGGATTTTAAGTGCTGACATTATATTGGCGAACCAGAAAATGTACTGAAGGATTATGATTGCAAAAGTATCCAACCGTACAAAAATGGTATTAAGATCCATCCAATTGCAGTTTTGATAATTCTTCTTTTTTTTTCTTTCTGGTCAGTGGTGAAGTTGGGTCGCAAGCTTTGTCACTTTGACTACTTGCTCAATCTAGCTCTTTTATTCACTACTATTCAGTGTATGTATATTTTCATATTCAATGGACAGTTTCTCAGTTTCTCTGGCAATTAGTGTGGTCGTGGTGCTCTTTAAAATCGAGGGCTAGTATGAGTGGCACTCATTAAAAATAAGCTGCAACTTGTCGTCAGTCTTTCAACATGTTTTTGACATTCACTGATTCCACAATGCTACAGTGTATTGTTGTTTTAATATGTAAAGTAAGGGTTGGATTGTTTCAATTTCTTTTTAACGATAGGTTGAATCTACAGGGTGTTCATGAATGAATGATATCACAAGGCAAAAAGTAAAACTTGCTGATTCTATCACTGCGAGGGATGTTCTTTCGCCGAAACATAGGCAAGTGAATTGAAGTGATCACAATATATTGTTATGGAGTACAATGCAAAGTAGTCCAGCCTGCGGCTAGCCATTCCAGAAGCTCCAAGAATGATGTATTCGTGCTTACATTGCCTCGAGTACTTCCCATCTTTGTTTAACAGTTTATGTAAAGAGGATCAGGTCTTGAGACTTAAGATTTTAAACAGAGGGACTATTTAGCTGTTTGTTTACAAACCCTGTCATTATGGCTGTTCTGAGATCTATTGCGCATGCGTGGTGGCCTTAAGATCACTTCCTGGTTGTTAACCTTGGTCCTCCCAGTGAGAATTTGATGGTACAATGTAAAACTTGAACTGTGAAATTCACTTCAACCTGGCAAAACATATGAACATTTAGACTTTCTAGTGTTTTTGTTGTAATACTGACTTTTTGAGATCTTGCAAAGAAATATAGTGTTCAATATTTGATATAGGGAATTATAGCCTATATGGACTGCAAACAATAGCTTTGTTTGCCACACGTTTTTGGCTTTGGTCAAATTTGCAAGTGTTGAGTCAAAAAGCCTATAAGATTTACAGAATCAATCTGGATTCAACAACATATATAAACAACATTTTAGACATTTTTCCTTTGGCCTTCACTTTGTGAATAGAACTCAAATGATTTATATATGCAATCAGAAAAATCAGCTTCAATGATTTTACTGTACCTTCAACAAGTGCATAGATGTCATTCCATCAGCCCCAATACCACCAACTCTCTAACAGTGTGAGATCTAAATCCTATGATAAAGTCATATACACAGGGGCCAAGCACCTGCAGCTCAGGGGTTTTTACCCCTATGAAAATATTGGGGGCTTCACATAGTTCAGTGGAGGCTGTCACCTGATGACAGCAATTTTATTCAGGAGTAAAATTGCTTGGCAAAAAATGCTAGAAATGCAAGATTTAGTTTCTCAATGATCTTCCTAGAAAGTCTGTTTGTTTTTATTACCTCTTTTTATCTTACTTTTTTCAGTTTTCCCACTATTTTATCTTTGCTTTTTCCCATTTTATCTTTCTTTTTCCACTCACTTCTCCCAAGGCTTCCAAGGTAAAGTGCTCACACTAAATCACCACACTGAGAAGTAGTCAGAAAAATGTTAAGGAAGCCATGGAAAAGAGTTGAAGTACAATGCAATCTGAATCTCACATTAAGAGCACTGAAGCAAGAATGGAAGGAAGAATAGAAAACAATAAAAAGAAGCACTATAATGAAAAAATGTAGATAGATAGATAGATAGATAGATAGATAGATAGATAGATAGATAGATAGATAGATAGATAGATAGATAGATAGATAGTCGAAATGCTGAAGGCTTGTTTGAAGGCTTGTTTGAAGGCTTGTTTGAAGGCTTGTTTGGAGGCTTGTTTGGAGGCTTATTTGAAGGCTTGCTTGAAGGCTTGCTTGAAGGCTTGTTTGAAGGCTTGGTTGAAGGCTTGTTTGAAGGCTTGTTTGAAGGCTTGTTTGAAGGCTTGTTTGAAGGCTTGTTTGAAGGCTTTGCTGGACAATGCAGGTTGAATTGATAAACTGATTGGTTAAGTTTGTGAATAGTTTCAAGCAATCAGACAGAGCTCTGTATTCAGGGTGTAGAGAGGTATTTTTCATTAATTTTTTTATGTCTGATATTTATCACAAAAAAGTTTGCACATACAGGCTATACATGTATCATATCAAATATACCACTGTTTCAATAATTATTCTGAATACCAAGAAGTATTAAATCTTTATTCTTGATCTGCAAATACTGCATGGTATGGTGATAAACTACAATGTATCTGAATAGTTTCGTTATTCTTGACTCAATCAGTCATTCTAGTCACGTTTATAGCATATATCTAATCATATTGTCTGATTAACAATTTGTATCTTTATCCTAAATGTGATAAATGGTAATTATGTCTAGTAACTTGATCAAGACATTATCGTTATATGTCTAGTCATGAAACTGATATAATTAAATTACTCCCTGTAAGCCTACCATATTTTAATGATTATAGTCAATGCTGAAGCAAAGTTGCCAGGTATTTTTGATGTTGGGGGAATTGCACATTTCGTCAGATGAGATGAGATCAGATAAGATCAGGTAAGATCAGTTCAGTTTAGATCAGACAAGATGTTCAAGATGATGAAGAATTAAACAACTGTATAATAACTTATCAGGTAAATAATTATAGGCCTATGGAAGATTTCCTTATTTTTTGCAGCTCTAAATCACTAAAGAAAATGTTCTTATTGCAGATCTAAATCACTCTTGAAAATTTGTAAATCAACAGATTTTGATTGGATAGCCTGTAACTTGTCACTTTTGAGATATTCCAATTGGAGGAGTTATCACAAGAAAACAGATAATTGATTTTAGTTCATCTGCCTAACCATTCTCAATAAGTGACGTCATCATACATATTTCTGATGAAACACCAAGTGCAAATCATTGGCAAGGCTCTGAGAGATCTACTTCCTCTCTCTGGCTTGCAATCGGGCAGATACCTCATGATACCTGCACTGCAACAGTTGCAATGTGAAGCATGAGGAACAACCACCAGGTTACGAGGCTTTTCAGAATGGTCTGCATTCCTGGCCAAGGTACAGGTGCACCTGGAGGCATGAACAGTAAATCAGAGAGAATAGAACTCTTAAAATGAAGATTTTAGTTTCACCAAAGAACTTATTTATTTCATTGATTTTTTTTTTTGGTATCTGTCTGACTGTGTAGCCGTCCATCTGTATTTGTCATACAGCCCATATACAAATTTATACTGCCTTAGGCTATCATTTCACATAAAACATTGATGCTTGCTCTTCCACTCCCTTCAGTTTTTACCCTCACCCCTCCATACCCTCACTTCCTAGGTCAATATAAATGTAAATCACTTTAAATTTGCTAAAATGTGGAAAATTAATCCCAGAGCCTGCTTTATTATTGAAAGGTCTTTAAGCACCATGTTCATGTTGAAAGCAATTTTGAGTAAGATTGTTTATTAAGAATAAATTGTACTCTAGCAATAAGCTGTAACCTGGTGCTCAAAGGATTGGAGCAACTGGTAGAGACGTTGCAGTTGCTGCCGTCTTGGGTGCTGTTGATTGATTGATTGATCGATTGACTGATCGATTGATTGATTGATTAACTGATTGATTGGTATAGAGATCAATGATCAATGATCTTACTGATTAACCAATAGATGATTGATATAATTTATGAGATTTTAAGATTGGCTGATAGATGGATTGGTTAGCAGAATTATGTGATTATTGATTGATTGACTGACATATATATATAATTCTTTGAAATTAATATGTTATAAGACGTATCTTCCCAAAGTTCCCATAATTGCTTTGAATTTATAATCACCGTTATATTAATTGAATAACTAGTTCATCACACCTTGGGAACCAGTCTTACCTGTATTTCACCCTCTGTAAGTTCAAGTAAGTGCACACAGGGGCTGCTAGCTCTATTAATAAGCTAATTAGCATGGTAGATAGTAAGTGTGCATGTGCAGTCTGTGGGGTGATTTTGTAAACACAGTGCATGCTGCCTGCTTGGAGGGTATATGCAAGTTATATGCATTTTGCACCCTGCTGGTAAGCATATGGAAAGTCATGGATGTACAGGATAGCCTTGCTTCAACCCTTCTGTGTGTTTAACTGGATTATAGCTGCATTTTCGATAAGCTGGACTACAGGGAAGTTTTTCAAAGTATGGAACTTTTAGAATGTGAGTTTTAAAAGGATTATTAAGGATTATGGAGGTACTGCAAGCTTTGCAAACAATGTGATTACCTGATTGTGTGATTACCATGGAAACCATATGAGGTAAGTAGTTTTAAGCTGTTGTGTAGTGGATTGTTTAGAACTTTTGGATGTGCAGCAAACTTTTAATGTTACTATTGTGTTACTATAGTGTGTTGCAATAAACAGTGTCAGTGGTAACCTAACATGAGGCCCAATACTATTATATGAGTATCATGGCTGAAATAATAACTATGTTTTACATTTTTTATTTTAAGCATATATTGCGTGACACCATTCTCCTACCACAGAGCTTGACTTCACTTGCTTAGGAAGCCCTGAGTTATGAGGATGCGTTACACAAGCATTCAGAGTTGTACTGAAGAAAGTGTAACATGCACAACTTAAATTAGAGAGCTGTATTTCCACTTGATAAACTTGGTTATTTTGGTTTTACAAAGTACTAAAGCACCTCATGCAAAAAGCTAGATGCTCCTTGCAAATTGCCAGACTACATGTATTAAGCTATTTGGTCATCCAAGTTAATGCAATTACCACCAAGGGAATGGGGAACTAGTTTCAATGTGGTTGGAGGAGAGGCTTAGTGTTCAATTGAATATGTATACAAACATTTTCACATGGCTTTTTAAGTTTGCATATATATACAACTATACTAATTTTTCAAAATATTTTCTTTGGTTTATATTTCTACTGTAGGTCTACTTACCTTAGTGCGGAGCATGTGGTATTGAAACAATTATCCCAAATATTTACTGAAACAGTATAACACTCAAGGTTGAGCAGGAAAAAAGTATATCTCTCAAAAAATGCGGCAAAAATGTGTAAATAGACCAAAATGTAATAAATATATCTCATTATCAGGTAAGTCGTCCACATACACTAAGTGTAAAATTTCTAGGAACTCACACCCATCAGGCAAGGTGCATGTACACTGTACAGTGAACATCCTTCGCAAATACCTGTGCCACAGTGACTGGTTCATTTGATTTCTCTGAAGAACACAGTCTTGAAATATAATTGACATTTCTGACACCCATCTCAATCAAAACAATGCAGTGCAATTCTGTGTTGGTCTAGGACAAGTGGATAGCTGGAAAGCAGGGTGGCTAGATAGATAGATAGATAGATAGATAGATAGATAGATAGATAGATAGATAGATAGATAGATAGATATATATATATATAGATAGATAGATAGATAGATAGATAGATAGATAGATAGATAGATAGATAGATAGATAGATAGATAGATAGATAGATAGAGAGATACAGAGATAGATAGATAGATAATGTGATTGATTGATTGATTGATTGATTGATTGATTGATTGATTGATTGATTGATTGATTGATTGAATGACTCATTGACTGTATGATATGGTAATCGGTGATATGGGACAGAGAGAAGTGGGAGTCCCCAACATGTTACACATTTACGCTCATGTAAGGGAATTCTCTCTCCCCTTCCCTCCCCCATTCGCACGACTTCCAGCTTGGATTTTGCTCATGAAGATTCACTGAACAGTTTGGTTGCCCTGCCGGGTCCAGTCTTTGGAGAGAGCCAATATATCGAAAAAGAAAAAGAACTAGTGCAACAAGATTTAGAAGATAGTGAAATTTGGAGGTGACAGAAACTCAGCTTTATGGTGCAAAAGTTCTTTCCATAATTATTCTGGATAATAACAAACCATCCATCACTAATGCAATGCTCTCCAACAGAAGGATTTCAAGATTAACATAACTAACCAAAATCCATAATACTTCAATCATTAGAATATGTGCACTGATAGGCTGTTTCATTAATATGAATAATTTATGCAGTTATCTTTGACAATCTTTTATCATGGAAGCTATGGATTATTATCTTTACTCTGATAAAATGTGACTGTCCTGGATTCTATAGTTGTTACATTTGTGGCTGAATTGAGCTGATGAATGGATTAAACCTAGTTCTATGAAATGCAGCAATGGGTTTTATTTAATTCAGCCTCAATATCAATTTGGTAATGGCATGGTCACTACTGTATGTCAAAATCTCTTGTCAATGCCTTCTCAATTATGTATATAGTATTTTTAAAATCAGATACTTCTATTTATTTTGCTAATGTAAAAAATTTGGAGAAAGCCTGAGTGGGTTGGGTTACACAATGTCATGTGCAAAATCTATTGTATTTATACTAACTGTAAATAAACACAATGCATAGTTACATACATAATAGTGTCACATACAAAATGGATTCCTGAACTTTTTCAAATAGTACATTGTAAGCACTTGTAATTATTTGGCTGTAAAACTGTGTAGATAGATAGGTAGATCTCTAGATCTCTAGATCTCTAGATAGATAGATAGATAGATAGATAGATAGATAGATAGATAGATAGATAGATAGATATATAGATAGATAGATATTGGGAATGGCAGGGATTTGGACATGCAATCATTCACTTTGCAGGTGAGCACCTTAACCTCGAGCATCCTGGGCACTAAAACACATCTTTCATAAAGATGAAGGATTCGAGGACTATTCTTAGCTTCAGAAAACTTTTGCAATTTGTAGATCCTGTTCTTAGCTGCAGGTATAATTGATGGATCCTCTTCCTTTTTCTAGCAGTCACAGTTGGTCAGGGCCAGTCTCAAGTTATGTAATTCCCCAAATCCTGTTAAAAGAGTGATTTTCCCATGGTACTAGACAAAGTACTTGAGAAATCAACAACATTCCCAAAATAAAACAAAAGTCGCTTATTGGTTGGACACTTGGTTTTTCAAAAAAATTATAATTATTTGTGGTATTTTTTTTCCAATTCGTTCTATGAGTTGATGTAGTGGATTATCAATATCAGACTTGATCAATATAGGACACTCAAACCAATTTACATTATTAGGTTAAAAATTCAGCTGCCGGAGAGATAATATCACAAGAGATGAAGTTGATATGACAAAATTAATTTACGTGCAAAAAGGTTGGAATAAAAAGTTGCATTACACAGGCACTGTGTATTTGAAGTTGCGTTGGCCTTGGATTCACTAACTTATCGAAGACTTTGAGCCATATGTTACTCTGAGTGCAGTAAAGAAAACTGGCAGCCACATAGTTGCTTCAAATATCATCCTTTAAGACCCAATGTCTTAAAATTCATCTCATCAGATTAGAATTTATCCTTCCACAAGCAGTTTGGTTGAGGATCTTTAGCATTGACCCAATGACAAAACATCAACCGTTTCATTTTCGGGGCAACCATGGAATTTTCTTCTAAAGATTTTCTTGGCCAGTTTTAGTTAAATGAACAAATAATGTCTGGGCTGCTTTGAAATACATAATTACTGGTGTGGGAAAAACATAATTTCTGGGATGGGTATATCTTAACATGGTGTTGTCTGACTTAGAAAACAATATTTGAGCAGGACGCAAACTCGAAATAAATAATTGCTGCAAAGTTAAATAATTTGGTCAGTGCCCAACTTTCAAGCAGCACATGACGTGTGGCTGCACTTACTATCTAAAGTCAAGACATTTTATTTTGGCAGTAAGTTCTTAGCCAATGAAACGATCCATGATTAAGTCTGATTTTTAATTTTTGGTCTATTAGACTGAGTACACCATGACCAAGCATGATTTGTATTAAATACATGTCTGCTAATCCCCCAGCTTCATCATACAGGCACTAACAATGTTAAATTTCTGCTGCTCTTCAACACATTTTGAGCTATTTTTAGGCTTCTGTTGTGACGTCATCAGCATTGTTGGCTCTATGATATCATTGAAACAATGGTGATGTCACAACAGCAGCAATAGAAGAAAATGGCTGCTTGAGCTGTGTTGACAGCAATGTTATTCCAATGGGATTACCTCAATACTATAGCTACAACATGCCAATACTTCCTAATGATTATGAAATTGTTTGGTCAAGATGTCAGGAACAGGAGGACACAAGTATTTTTGTCAAGAGTAAGGTATGTTCTCAATTATTATCATTTTAGAGGGCATTGTCTGGCCATTTACGCCCGGTTCTCGGGCGTTAATGGCCGTTAACGCCCTCGAAAACGCCACCTGGTGTATTGTGACGTCATCAGAAGTGACGTCATGGTGATGTTGTTGATTATTTTGGGCTAAAACGGTCAAAAATGGTCAGAATTGAAAAATTTAAAAGCCTAAAATTATCTCCACGAAGAGGAGAACACTGATATGTGATCGATTTTGGCCTAGACTTAATAACAAAAGCGTGAAAACGCGAGAACGGAGCGGGTGTTAATGAATAAAAAAAAAGGATAACTTTCTTCTTTTATATGGATTGTGTTCAAAATGATAATAACATTTTGTTGTCGGGCATTATGGGGTATTTATCAGTTATGGCCCTCGGGCAGAAATCATTTAAAGCCCTCGCCTGGCGGCTCGGGCATTAAGTTAATGATTTCTGCCCTCAGGCCATAACTGATTAATACCCCATAATGCCCTCCAAAAAAACGTTATTGACCAATTATCAGCCAAAAACTTACTGCCACAAAAAAATGGCTTGACTATAGGCGATTCAGAGTAGCCAATATCTGAAAAGTAAAAACTCAGACCAAAAACATTTATTGATAGGATTTTTACATTGGATGGATTATCTGATCCTTATCAGAACGAGGCACTTCAGCCAATTGACATTTTTAGGTTAAATATTTAAAGCACTTCAGCGATATTATTACAAAGATAACGGCATTATGATTGACTAGTCATGGCAAATTACAGTTACATTAATCCCAATAAGCCATAAAAGGGATCAGCTGGGTGGATTAGGTTGTGAAATTGCTACAGTTTTAAAGCGTTAGCCATCCTGCCCAAACTAATCAGAGAAAAGATGTAAAGCGGTTCATATATACACAATTCAATTTTCATGCAAACATTTGAGTGAATTAAATGGCATTAATGGCGTTTTAATATTATTTATTGCAAACAACTAAGTTGTAGGTTTTTATTATGTACATGATGAGGCAAAATCATTCTCAACCACAGTGACAAAAACATAAATGCATAATTTGCTTTTGACTGCTGAATTCGCTATAATTCTATGTTTTTAATCTTTATGCTTCTCCTCTGTTGCTTATTTCTGTTCAGCCAATATAATCTGGTCTTGGAACAAATCATTGTTCAAAGATTGTTGTATAATTCTTCCTCTGAACAAAATGCTCATGAGGGTTTCAACTTGGATTAGAGTAATTTGTCTCCATCTTTTCTCCATATCATTTTCAATTCATTGAAAAATTAATCCGACTGCAGAGGATGGAGGGGGGATCAGCTAAATTAATTGAATTTGAAAGACTAAACAAAAATAGAGTCTAGTCAGTATTATTACAGCCATCAGTCATTGAGTTATTAATTGAGAAAACTAATTCAAAATTCCTCAAAACTGCATTATTTTTGTAGCTGTTATAATGAATGTTTTGGCATAAGCAGATTCAAGTCAATTGGCGGTCTGTGTCATGATCAACCCTCCTAAGCCAGCAAGATTTCGGATTCTCAAACATTATTTTGTGCAGACTATTGTCTGTTAATAAGAATCCAATAGTGATTTAATTGTTTTTATTTTGTTATTCTTTGCAACATTAGAAAGATACTTACAAGTGGACAAATTTGACTGAATGTGATTGGTTGACTGCGCAATGCCATTTTGATGTATCATTTGATTTCGATAACTTATGCACGATAGCAATCCAAATTGACTTTTTTCAGCTTGATATGGATCTAGTTTTGCTAAATAAGTGACTGTGTCTCACAAACCTATCAATATTCTGACATGATCATTTTGGGTGTTGACCAGCTTGACCTTAATGTCAGATTCTTCCAGCATTAGAATTCAACCTACATTACACATGGGCACAGCACATATCCCTAGGGTACAATTTTCAGCCTGTATGCTACAGTCTGCTCTTAAGGGTTATCCATGTGACTTAAGGACTCTTAAGTCCTCTTAAGGTCCATCCAGTACCCTTAAGGTCCACAAGTACAGGCTGTTACTGAAAGCTAGGTTGTCAGTGGAAAGGTCTCAAGCTTTCAGGTAAATTTTTCATTTATAATTAAATCTTTCTATGCTTGAGGTTTCCTGTTACTGCTGGAAATGTGCTCAAAAAGAAACCTTTTGATATTTATTTTTAATAATAAGATAGGATTACAATTTTGATACGTTAACAGTTCGATGCAGTGAAGCAAAATGTGGACACGAACAGCAGAAATATCGGTACAGCATATAGAGACACATGGAAAGGTTTGTTTGACAAAGAAAGATGGATAGAATGAATATTGATAGTGATATGTCGATAGAATGAATATTGATAGTGATATGTCGATGCATTATTAATAAGTCCATGTGGTTGAAATAAATCATGTATATATTTCAATTGTAATAGATCAAAATAAATGACATGGTGAGGGTTGCATGCTTTCCTGCCCCAACATATAGATAAAGCTAAATCTACCAGTGATTTGCAACAGAGCTATCATGGATATAGTAAACCGATGTAAATAGTTACTTGGGAAAGGTGATAATATTTTATTATGATACTGCATGGCCATTCAATTTATATTCAATTTTCATTCATGCTGAGAGATAAGTTGTTGTCATGGCAACAGGAAAATCTCACAGGGAAATTCTAGATTACACATTTTGAGAAAAGGTTAAAGATGCATTGATAGGCCACATGGCAGCTATAAAAACAAACAGATGATAAATGGTTTCTGTGAACCTTTTCTGAGACTCTGTGAATATGTATGTTGAAATTAGATAGGCCTATTCTCTACTTTCACTGTGTTGTAACTTGTAACACTTCTATGCCATACTAATGAAAATTTTATATATACTTAATATATCAGATTGCTCTTGGATTAATCTGAGAGGTTTGGTTTGAGTATGAAAATTACAACAAAAAGTTAATTAGAATTGTTAAGTGATTGTAAGATCGTGTTTCTGGTGTGCTTTCATTGTAAAGGTGTGATAATATGGTGACTTTCAGAGTACAATAATGTCAAATAATTTAAGAATGGATGACAAGTAGTAGTATAGCGTACGAAAGGTCAAATTAAAAATTTCAAGAATATTGGAATCCTGCATCATTAGTGTAACTATTTTTCAGCGATTGTGCTTTATATAGTATAGTGTTTAAAAAATTGCCCGTAAATGGAAAAGTGTAGCCCATGGTAATAATAATCAAAGGTCTTTGACATTTTGCATAAGATCAAGCCAGTCACATTATACTGTCATTAGCAGCGGAATTTCTATGGCTGTCAAGTGAAGGTTGCTAAAACACCATCAAGCTTTCAGCTAATTATGACTGTGTTTTGTTGTGATTAACATTTTCCCTGTGGCTAAGTTTTCCTGAAGTCTGGCTTCATATATTGCCATGAAAAAGGATGGCTTTGAAAGTAGGTAATATAGATAGATAGATAGATAGATAGATAGATAGATAGATAGATAGATAGATAGATAGATAGATTGCTAGTTAGTTCTTGCAAAAAAATAAACAACATCAAACAAGCATTTTACTTTTGAAAGTCACTACAATCGCAGTAGGGGTCATAGTGTCTAGATAATGTCATGATGGCGACTCTGTGACAAATGGGTTCTCGAACACGCCTTGTTGCATTAGCTTGGTTGATCACTGGTTTCCGCCTTTGTGGAATCCTCTTTATGATGTCATCAATATGTGTGTAGGAAGATTGCCATGTTCACTTTAGAGTGATAGGGGAATCCCTTCAGAGTTCAGAGGTGTTGATAGCATTTGCGAATATTAATGGTTGAGCACAGGGGCTGATTACCCTGCAAATTTGGAAATTATTTTTTGAGGCATGCGCTCAAGCCATCTGCCATCTTTGTAGACAGACAGACAGACTAATTCTTTATTGACCTGTGTAAAAAATATACTCCCAGCCCTATATGGGCTTACAATTCATCAAAGCAATTCAAAAGTAACTTTAACAACAAATTTTCTCGAAACTGCAATATTGAAACATTTATAATCACACATTTACATTATTTAAACTGCAAACTTCTTCTTCTATGAAAAACTTAAAACAACTATTCTGCGGTAAATTTAACTTAATCATTAGGCCTATAGTTTCTTTTTGGGTTTCTTGGGATGTACATAATAGGGGCCACAATTAAAGGATGACGCTTGAGACATGTGGAATACAAACGGTTGCCAATTTGCATTGCTCTATGAAGAGTTACATATTATCGTTAAAGTCTTTGATAAGTAAGTGAACCCCCTCCCTCGACATTTAGTAACTTACAACTTTTAAAACACTTCGATAATTTCTTGATCCTGTTCTCTACAACAGCCTACGGAGAGTTGATGGACAGCCTTCCTCTTTCCAGCAATTACAGTTGGTTACTGACAGTCTTAAATTTTGTAATAGCCCAAATCCTGTTAAAGAGATAATTTTCCCATGGTACTAAACAAAGTACTTGAGAAATCAACAACATTCTCAACAGATAAAAAAAATCACTTGTTGGTCGGACACTTGGTTTTTCAAAAAATTATTATTATTACTTATATTTTTTCCTTATAATTATTCATTCCAAGAGCTGATGTAGTGGATTATCAATATCAGACTTGATCAATATAGGACACTTCAACCATTTTACATTATTAGGTTAAAAATTCAGCAACTGTAGAGATAATATCACAAGAGATGAAGTTGATATGACAAAATCAATTTACATTAAGAAAGGTGAAAATAAAAGGTTGCATTAAAGAAGACTGCATATTGAAATTGCATTGCATTGAGTTTTATTAATTTATGAAAGACTATGAGCCATAACTCTGACTGCAATAAAGAAAATTGGCCGCCATTTGTATGACACATAGTTGTCACAAATTTGTAATTTATGACCCAACATATTGTCATCTCATTTGATGAGAATTCATGCTTCCACAAGCAGTTTGGTTGGGGATATTTAACCTTTACCCAATGTCAAAACATCATTTGAGTCACTTACTTTCAGAAGGCACTGTATTTGACTCCCCTCCTCCTTCATTTATAAGATATTGGTTAATTTCTCACTACAAGGAGAGACGAAAACACTTGCATACTATCCAGTCGATTTAGTTAATATCTGGAAAGTAAAAACTCAGACAAAAATCATTTACTGACATGAATGCTACATTGGATGGATTATATGATTCTTATCAGAATGAGAACCTTCAGCCAATTGACATTTTTAGGTTAAATATTTAAAGCACTTCAGCGATATTATTACAAAGATAACGGCATTATGATTGACTAGTCATTGCGAATTACAGTTACATTGATTCTAATTAGCCATAAAAGGGATCAGACCAGTGGATCAGGTTGTGAATTTATTACATTTGTTAAGAATTCAAACTCCAGTCCACACTCATAACAGAAATTTTGAAAGAAAAAAAAGGAATTGTCCATTCAATTTTCAGTTCAACATTCCGATTGATTCAAACTGCTATTCAACATGATTTTTGTGTGAACAACTAATCTTCCAGGTTGCATTATGCATGATGAGACAAGATCATTCTCTTATCATGAGGTTAAATTAATGCATTAATTCAACATTTGCTTTGAATCCTGAATTCTCCATAGATCTTAGAAGTCCTATGTTTTTCATCTTTATCAATCATAGTTCTTCTATATTCGTTGCTTATTTCTGTTGACCAATATAATCTGGAACAAAGCAACTCATTGTTCAAAGATTATTGTGTCATTCTCCCTCTTAACACAATGTTCTGAGGAATTTCCACTTTGATTTGAGTTATTTAGTCCTCAAATTTTGGGCAGATCATTTTGTATTTGTTGAAAAGAAGTGATAAAATTACAAAGTGCAAAGTCAAATCATTTTCTATTTGTTACAAAGAATTCACAAATTTCGAAGGACATGGGGCAGCGGTGGTAGAAACAGCTAAATTAATGAATTTCATAAACTGAGCAAAATTTGTCAAGTCAGTATTATTACAATGATCAATCATTTTAGTTATTAACTAAAACAGACTCCTTCAAAATCCTTCAAAATTAAATTATTTTTGTCACTATTGTTATGAATCTTCTGGCATAAGCTGTTGTCAGGATGAAACTAATTCAAATAGATAGACCATCTGCATCATGATGAACCCTCATTAGCCGGCAAGCTGTCAGATTCTCAATCATCGTTTTGTAAAGAGTTTTGACATTTGCAGTGGATTTCGTGATTGTACACACTGAGCCTGAATGTGAACTTATTTCTGGGACATGTTATTTTAGGGGGTCAGTCAAAATCTCCTTTTTCCTAAATATACTTTTCCAAAATCTACTTCTGACAAAATAAACTTTTGACAAAATCTCCTTTTTTATGTCAAAACCTACTTAATTTTTACAAAAATCACCTTTTGACAAAATCTCCTTCAAAATTTTATTTTTATTTTTGTTTAATTATTTTGAAAAAATAATGTTTAGTGACATAATAATCCATTAAAAACTTAAAAGAATGGACCAGCGCAGTCAGTAGAGTGACTGTATCTCATAAAACTATCAATATTTATAGTCATCATTGGTGTTGATCAGCTTGACCTACATGTAAATACCTGATTCCGCCGGTATAAAGAATTCAAGCTACACTACATGTGGGGGCAGCATATATCCCTCGGGTACACTTTTCAGCCTTTATGCTGCAGTCTGCTCTTAAGGATTCTCCATGTGAGTTAAGGACTCTTAAGGTCCATCCAGTACCCTCAAGGTCCACAAGAACAGGCCGTTACTGAAGGCAAGGCTGTCAGTGGAAAGGTCTTAACCATTGAAGGAACATTTTTTGGTTGTAATTGAATCTTTCTATGCTTGGGGCTTTTATGTGCCTGCAAGGAATGTGTCCAGAGAAATATCTAGTAAAACCCCAGGAATAAACCATACTCAATGTCTATGCAATGTTGTGATCATGGATACTTTTGTAGAGCAGTTTGTTGCAATGAAGCAAAATGCAGACATGAACAGCAGAGAGATAGCTAGAATGTTTGGAGATAGATAGGTGGAAAGGCAAATAAGTGGTAAGACAGAGATAGATATACATTATGGAAAGGCAGAAAGATGGATAGATAAATGTTCTACCAATTTTCAAGACTTTTAGATTAATTTATAGGTTGATTGATCAATCAATTTTCAATGATTGATTGATTTGGTTTATGGATTGATTGATCGACCAATCCGTGTGGTTGAAATCAATTATGTATAAAGTGCAATTGTAATTGATCAGACAAGATGTATTGCATGCCCCAATATATACACTTCAACCTCACCTTATGAGATACCACTAAATCTAAGTCCAGTGGTTTGTAGCAGAGTTATCATGGATATAGTAAATCTATGTAAATGGTTACTTTGGAAAGGTGATGATATTTTACTATGATACTGCTTGGCCATTAAATTCATATTCAATTTTCATTCATGCTGAGAAATTTGTTGTTGTCATGGCAACAGGAAAATCTCAAATGGAAATTCGAGATTACACGTTTTGAGAAAAGGTTAAAGATGCAGTTGATAGGCCACAAGACAGCTATAAAAACAAACGGTTGATAAATGGTTTCCATGAACCTTTTCTGAGACTCTGTGAATATGTGTTGAAATTAGATAGGCTCAGTTTCCAAAATTATTTTCATGATTATAATTTAAACTGATTCTTGACCTGAATCGATACTTTCACTGTGGTGTGACACTGCTATGTCGTTAATGCTTTCTGATGAAAATTTTTTCATATATGTAATATCTCAAATTGCTCTAGGTTTAATCTGAGTTATTTGATTTGTGCATTGGAAATTAGTTGGAAGTTACAAAAAATATTTATAAGAATTTTAAAGTGACCAGGTTTCTAATTTGCTTTCATTTGCAAGGGATGTGACATTTATAAATGGTGGTTTGCAGAGAATAGAAATGTCAAATAATTGAACGTATGGAAAGCTTCAACAAAAAAAGTGGAAGAATATTGAAATCATACATTATTTGGTTTACCAAATTCCTCAGCTTTCTCACTTTGTATATTATTATGATGTTCACTGTTCAACAATTGTTCGTAGAAGGAAAAGTTTAGCCAATGGAAATAGTTTTCAGACTTCATTGACATTTCGAATAAGGTAACATCAGTCACATAATACTCGTATTAGCTGAAAAATTTCTATGGCTGTCAAGTGAAGGTCGCTAAAACACCATCAAGCTTTCAGCTAATTGTGACTGTGTTCGGTTGTTATCATTTTCTCAGTTGCAAACTTTTTAGCAAGCCTCCCTGGCTTCATATTATGCCGTCCGCCAAATGGCTGGGAAAGAATGGACATATAGATAGATAGATAGATAGATATATAGATAGATAGATAGATAGATAGATAGATAGATGGATAGATATATATATATATATATATATATATAGATAGATAGTTAGATAGATAGATAGATAGATAGATAGATAGATAGATAGATAGATAGATAGATAGATAGATAGATAGATAGATGGATAGATAGTTAGATAGATAAATAGATCCTTTCTAAAGACAAGGAGAGGTTACTCAGTTGGATACATGCATAGTGATACAGTAGGGGAGAGCGGGGCACAGTGAGACACTTTTTTTAATTTCAAGTGTTCCAAAATGTTGGCAGTAACAAGTTAAATGAGAACGGTCCACATTACAGATAATGATGTTGGGTATCTGTCTAGTAGTTTCAGGTTCCCACCTCTTACAGGTTTGGAGAAATTTTGAGTTACGTACATGCTCGTTAAGTGTCTCACTGTGCCCCGTGGGCGGGGCACAGTGAGACAGCAGACGGGGCACAGTGAGACATGGCATCTGCTGCCATAATTGCCGATCCTCAGGGCCAATGGAATTTTTCTATCAATTGTCGCTACAGAGACTACTGTACTCTTATAAAAGCAGCTGGCTAGGTGATTTTTTAGGTCCTTCTTTGAGCAGGTTTCGAAACTTCATCGCACAGGACACATGCATGACTTATTTAACCTGCCGCACCTGTAACATACTAATCAAAATTCTTTCTGATGCTTCTCTTTGGATATGACTCACTAAAATCTGTAGTTTATAGCTGGCATGTTGTTTTTAATAGTGAATTGTAAGCTATGCCTTACATTCAGGTCGTTTCGAGTGTATTTTGTGATGTCTCACTGTGCCCCGCCTTCAACTGTCTCACTGTGCCCCACGCAGCTCTCTTCATAAAATTTTTGAATCCTGCGGACCGGATGCCTGTATTGTGGTTCATCTTCTCACGAAACTTAGTAAAATAATCAAGGTTTGAATCCCTGGCAATTTATTTGCATTATACCTTTTTTCTTGGGAATTATAACAAAAAATAGTTTAGCAAAATTATTTACTTTTGCTGGCTAAAACCAAAATATTGAAATTCCACTCTCAATATGCTGTGTAGGCATTCTTGATATAAGTCAGACTCTCACTTACTTACTTTTTGTACTATACAAAAGAGGGTTGATCTGTAAACAGCACCAGCTAGACGCTATGGGCTTTGTCTCACTGTGCCTGCCGTCTCACTGTGCCCCGCTCTCCCCTACAACCAAAAATAAAGTATGATTACCACAGCCGGAAGGAAGAATCAGCCACTACTTCACCCTTTCACACCTTTTGACTACCTCTGAATCACTTCCTACTTTTACCTACTTGAGAGGAGAAAAGAGGGCAAAAAAAGGTGAACGGAGGACTTCAGACAGAAAATGTTCTTACTTTATTTTCGGTTGTACTGTAGATATAACTTAGTGCAGAGTGTTAATGGGTGATGAGGTTTTATGTAGTCTACAAATGTATTTATGCTCAGGTTTGGTTTAAACAGGGATCATGGCAATGAGGTGATTTGTACTCTTGGCACATGATAAAAAATGCATTTATTGTCATCTTACAATGGTTTGCCCAGACCAGAAATCAAACCTGGGTCTTCTCATGTCACTACTACTCAACTTTGTGTCGAAGAGAAAGATTGCATATTGCGCGGAAGTTGCTTGTGGACCACTGTGCATTGATACTTGTATAAGAAATGGTCATAAATTTGTGTTTGACAACGAAAACTTGCATCAAATGATATTATTGTCCTTGGTCTTTCAGCCTTGCACATTGCAAAAAACCAAACCTTTTTGGATGAAATAATGACTTTGTTAAAAATAAACAATGCCAAAGAAGCGATATTACTTGCAAATGTCACAACAATCTCAGTGGAGGTTATAGTGTCTGGAAAGTGTCATGGCCACTCTGTGACAAATAGGTTGTCGAAAACGCCTTGTTGCATTCGCTTGGTTAATCACTGATTTCCGCCTTTGTGGAATCCTCTTTATGAGGTCATCAATATTGTGTAGGAACAGTCTAACCATATGGAACATGATTATAAGAAGTTTTGCTCTAAAAGAGGGATGGACACTCTGACCCCCCCCCCCCCCCCAGAGCCAGGAGTAACATGTTCAAAATATCTACACTAATTACAGAAATTTTGAAAGGGCATCCAAGCATTTATTACCATACACTACTCCTTCAAACTCTCGGTATTTTTGGACATTTTCCCTCTGTTTTATAGCAATTTTCCATGAAAAACTGACATCTTTCATGGCTCATCTGACTCAGCCCAACTGATTTGACCTAGTGTTCCGTGATACAATGAAAGAGGACAATCAGTCATGTCAACATACAAATTGATTTAACCTTTTATGCTTATGCATCACTCAAAAAAATAGAAAGGTTAGTCTTTAGTAAAACTAGGTTTCAGTGGTTTGACTGAGTCTTCCATAACAGAATCTGAGTTGCACAATGGGAACTTTTGAGGTAAAAAACAGTTAAACCTGCTTTGACTGAGTCTTCCATTGACTTTTTCCATCCAAAAAGTTGTTGGTTGTGCAAGCTAAAAAGGTCAAAGTGGTTTGACTGAAGCCGACTCTATGAATCTGCCCAAGTCTAGTGGAAGACTCAGTCAAAGCTGTGTTTTGGCTGGTTCATCCTCCATTTTCTAGTGGAAGACTCAGTCAAAGCTATGTTATGACTGAGTCTTCCACTAGAAAATGGAGGATGATTCAGCCAAAACGTAGCTTTGACTGAGTCTTCCACTCGATTAATGGCAGATCACAGAGTCGGCTTCAGTCAAACCACTTTGACCTACAATGGAAATTAAAATAATGAAGCCACTGCCTTGCAGCTTCCTGGAATAATCAGTCAAAATTACTTTATTAAATAAATTCTACATTTTTTAAACATCATTTATGTTTCTGCACGATCACAACGCCAAGCTGAACACAATGATATAACTCTCAATGCATTCAGTGACGGGAAACAGAAGTTATCTGCTGATTTGTTTAGTTTTCGGAATTTCAGGTCTGCTGAAAATTGCAAAATTTGCTGTATCTGAGTCTTCCATGAGATAGACGATATATACATACATTATAGTTTAATTGGGAAGAAATTAATTTATTGTTCTAAATATAAGATTCTATTTCTTATTATTTCTGACCATTTCAGAGGTGCTGACTAATGGAGACCTTGAGTGATTTGCCACTCTTGTAAACTCGGGCTCAAACACATTTTTTCAATGCTATAGGCGCATTATAATGCCTGGTTCTCACGACGGCGATTTGAGAGCGACGCATCAAGAGAAGTCATTTCTTGGAAAGTTGTGGCGTAGAACGTTGGTTTTGGCACATTACGTAATCAATTAGTGTCATGTGCGTCGCTTAAAGTTAGTAGCCGCGGTGAGTCTTGAGGTGTCCGCGGCGCTGCTTAAGCTTTCTTCGCCGCGTTCCGCCTCTCTTTCCTCAGCGCAGTTCCAAACAGACGCGTCGCACTTTGTTTTGGAATGCGGCGAGGCTGCTTTTACTTCGCCCAATGTTGTTTCCTCTTACGCTGCTGATGGTTGTGAGGCAGCTACGTCTGAAATTGGCGACCTGCGACGCATCAGGAAACCTTCGGCGTACACCCGAGGTAAGATGCGTCGCTGAAAATGACAGCCTCGCCGAAGACTGTAAGGATGCAACGCCGCATTTAGGGACTTGTTACTGCGTAACTTGATGGTTCATCGTCGCACATGCATTCATAAAGCGCCGAGGACATTACAGGCGCGTCGATGCTGACCTTCTTCGTCGTCCTTGCCTTAAGCAGCGACGAAGGTCTCTTAAGCATCGACGAACGTCTGTTGTTGCAGCGCTGCGGCAAAGTGTGTTTGGCTGCTGCAGGAGTCACTTTTGGTCATTATAAAAAGGGACACAGAGGACCTCCTTGCTTCATTTGCTGATTGCCCTTCAATGAGAACACAACGACTGCCTACTGAACATATGCATGATGAATGAAGAAGAAATTATTGTTGTGGCTGGTGCTGCTGCTGTTGCTATCGGAGCTGTCTATTTGAGACACAGGAGGAGGAGGGCCAGGAGACAGAAAAGGTGGTGGATTCGCAACTGGTTGCTGCAGAGGGAACAACATGGTCACTTCCATCAACTGCTGCCTGAACTGCAAGTGCGTGACGTGTCCGGCTACTACAACTACACTAGAATGCCCCCTGCCATCTTTGCTGAAATCCTGGAAGCTGTTGGACCACTCATCGCTAAGCAAGACACCAACATGAGGAGGGCTTTGGAACCTGGTCTGAAGTTGGCTATCACCCTGCGGTACATGGCAACAGGAAACAGCTACAAGTCCCTAGCTTATGCTTTCCGTGTGGCACCCAACACCATCTGCAACTTCATCCCTGAGGTCTGCCTTGCCATCGTTCATAGGGATGCACGGATATCCGGCACAGTATCCGGTATCCGGCCGGATAGTGGAATTTGCAGGATATCCGGTATCCGGCTAAATGAGGGTATGAGAACCGGATATCAGAACCGGATATCTGGCATGTTCAAGACTTAATGAAAGGCAAAAATTTTGATAATAACCAAAGGAACGTTACCACTACAGAGTCAACTACATTATTTCACCATCTTCAAAATCAGAATTCAGTTACCGAACAAAACAAAAAACATTCCATCAGAGGAATAGTCCTCCTGCCGGACCGATATGTCTGACAGCTCTCATAAAAAATATTCATAATCAACCACAAATGCCGAAAAATTTCCTTTTTCGCATGTTTACTATCCGGTTCCAACTATCCGGTTGCTATCCGGTATCCGGCAGTTGGTGTTGCCGGATTATCCGGTATCCGGTATCCGGCTATTTTCACTATCCGTGCATCACTAATCGTTCATGCCTTCGAAAGACAGCTGGCACTACCCACACAGCCTGAAAGATGGAAGGAGATAGCCAAGGCTTTTGAGACGAAATGGAACTTGCCCAACTGCATTGGAGCTCTGGATGGCAAGCACGTCGCAATCCGATGTCCCAAGGCTGCAGGCTCCTTGTTCTACAACTACAAGGGATTTCACTCCATTGTCCTGATGGCCCTCGTTGATGCCGACTACAAGTTCATCTATGTGCAGGCTGGCTGTCAAGGAAGTGCATCTGATGGCGGCGTCTTTAGGGACACAGTACTTCGACAACTCCTGGACGAGGAAGATCTAGGCCTACCACCTCCAGAACCTCTACCTGGCACAGAAGACAATCCTTTCCCATATTACATCGTGGGTGACGAGGCATTTCCCCTGAAGACATGGCTGCTCAAACCAGTGCCAAGAAGGAAACTTGACATTGCTTCCAGAGTCTACAATTACAGGATTTCAAGAGCCAGGAGAGTGGTGGAGAATGCCTTCGGTCTGCTGTCACACAGGTTCAGATGCTTCCTGACCACCATGCCCCAACGACCTACAAGAGTGACATACATCACAATGGCTGCTTGTGTTCTACACAACATTCTGCGAGACAGAGTAGGCGTCCACCATGCCCGTGACAATGAAGTGATGGACAGAGAAGATCCACAGACACATGACGTCGCTGAAGGAGTTTGGAGGGGAGACCGTCAATTGCATGACCTAGGAGAACCACTTAGACACGGAAATGCCTCCAGAGATGCCAAGGCTGCTCGAGACTACCTACGTGACTGGGTCAACAGTCCGGCAGGAAGTGTCCCTTGGCAGTTGGAGAAAATCTGAAGAAGATGCAGACTATCTATTCAAAACAACAAACCCCAGGCCCTTTTAAGGGCCACCAAATCCTCCCAATTGAGCTGGCCATGTACACATCCTATGTTGACAAAACAAGCCCAAAAATCAATCAATCAATCAATCCCTCCATCCATCTATCTATCTATCTATCTATCTATCTATCTATCTATCTATCTATCCAAGTCCAATTCCTGCAAAGTGACGACAACTGCTTTTCTTTTGCTGCAGTGTATATATGTAACGAGCATTGTGTTCCATCTATCTATCTATCTATCTAGCTATCTATCTAGCTATCTATCAAGGTATCTATCTATCTATCCAAGTCCAATTCCTGCAAAGTGACGACAACTGCTTTTCTTTTGCTGCAGTGTATATATGTAACGAGCATTGTGTTCCATCTATCTATCTATCTATCTAGCTATCTATCTAGCTATCTATCAAGGTATCTATCTATCTATCCAAGTCCAATTCCTGCAAAGTGACGACAACTGCTTTTCTTTTGCTGCAGTGTATATATGTAACGAGCATTGTGTTCCATCTATCAAGCTATCTATCTAGCTATCTATCTAGCTATCTATCAAGCTATCTATCTATCTATCTATCTAGCTAGCTATCTACCTGCCACTTGCCCTAGACAAGTGAAATTACAAAGTGATGCACTTGTACTAGTGCAACCAACCAACACAAGTTTTAAAACCAAAGCACTTGTACTAGTGCATTACATTTTAATTAAGAAATTCATGCACTTGTACTAGTGCAATAAAAATATGTTTATACCAAAGAATGCAGCACTTGTACTAGTGCTGCACTTGGTATGTTTTGGGGCAAAGAAAGGGGGAACTAGCACCTTGCTTTTATGAAGGTGATTACTTTTAATGAAGGCCAGGACCGGACTTTTGTTTTGGGGGACTTTTTTTTTGGGGGACTTTTTTTTTGGGGATTATCAACGTTTTTTTTGCTCTTTTTTGGCTCTTTTCGGTCAACACAAGCTCTTTTTTTTTGTCAACATAAGATGTGTACGTGGCCTGCCCTTTTGGGAGGATTTGGTGGCCCTTAAAAGGGCCAAGGTTTTTTGTTGTCTTTGCTGCATCTGGTCTTCTACTTTCGTGGAGAAAGGAGACTTGCAGTCCAACTGGCCGAAGGGGAAGGCTGGTGCTGGTGATGGACGGCCGGTTGACCAAAGCTGGGTCCAGGGGGGTAGCCGTACTTCTCGGGGCTCTCCTGAGCATCCATCATCAGTGTCATGGAGGATGGGCTGGGCTGCATCACGGTGTAGCTGGGAGTCTGCCTGGAGGATCCTCCTTCCCTGGGCTGGTGGTGCTGGTAGTGATGGCTGCTGCTGGAAGCGTGGTGATGCTGGTGGTGGTGGGATGGCACATACGTCGAAGAAGGAGGAGGAGGAGGTGGCATCTGCAGGCGCTGAGGAGGATGAGGAGGCTGGAAGGTCTGCTCCTGATGATGACTTGACTGGCGGCTGGCATGATCCATCTCACTCTCCTTGTCCCAGTAGAGGGCGGCCTCTGCAATGGTCCTGACCATTTTCCTTCGGATTTCAGGGCTGGCGTGACATCCCACGTGGTAGAGGTCCTGGCACTTCATCCTCCAGTACTCCTGATCGGGTGTCAACTCCTGGTGGTCGGGGCACATGTTGCAGCCAGAGCCTTTCAGGATCTTCTTGGCGGAGGACATGGCTTGCATGCTGCCTGCGATGACGTGCATGGCGGAGTGCATGGCTTCATCTCCTGGGGCCTTCCTCTTGGTTCCCTTGGCAGCGGCCCCAGGCTTTGGTGCTCCAGGGAAGACTTGGGACTGCTGGCTGTCAGGTCTGTCCTGTGCTGGCTGTTCAGGTGGCAGGTCCGGCATGTCATAGGAAGCTGGCAGGGAATCCTCAGGGTTGTAGCTGTCCCCGGAGTCTGAGGCTGGTCGGTTGGCAGACAGTTGAGAGATGGCGGACAGCTCCTTGCCTGGCTTGTGGACGATGGAGTCCTTCAGGAACCGACAGTTGGTTAGGATGTACTGGTCCCTGTCTGTCAGAGTCTCCTTCCTGCCGGATCCTGAAGCTTCAGGCCTGACGAGTCTGGAGTAGTGGGTGCGGACTGTCTTCCTCCAGTTGAAGATGTCCTGGGAGGTGTACTGGGGTCCCAGCTCCTTGGCTTTTTCTGTGTCCAGCAGCAGCTTCTCGTTGCCCTTGTAGCCTCTGGAGCCCTTCATGTAGAGGACAGGATGCTCTCTGAACCAGTTGATGAGGTCGTCTTCTTGTTCAGCTGTGATGCCCAGGTTGTTCCTGATGTTTTTCTTGGGGGCCTTCCCTTTGCCCTTCTTGCCCTTGGACTTGGCTTCAGCAGCAGCTGCAGGGGTCTCATCAGCAGAGTCTTCTTCTTCCTCCTCGAAGGTGTCCTCATGGATGGCCACTCTGTCTAGAGCAAGAACAGGCTGGCTCTCTTGTGTTTTCTTGGGAGTCTGCTTCGGAGTCTGAGTCTTCTTCGGAGTCTGAGTCTTCTTTGGAGTCTTCTTTGGAGTCTTCTTTGGAGTAGACTTGGCAGTAGGCTCTGGAAGACCCGTGGAAGACTTGGCAGCAGGCTTGTCAGCAGGCTTGGCAGCAGGCTTGTCAGCAGACTTGGCAGCAGGCTTGTCTCCTTCATCAGTTTCAAACAATTCAACTGATGAATCTTCGTCTGTGCTGTCTTCTGGCCGGCCCTCGAAGATGGTCTCGCTGACGACAGTGGCTTTGGTGGTTGAAGTGGTGGTCTTCGTCTGGCTGCCAGCTGTAGTGGAGGTGTAGAGCCCAGGTAGAGAGATGTCTGCCATGGCTGTAGTGAAGAATGTAGTCACTGCAGCATCTGAAGGTTCATGGAGAGGAGTTGCAGCTGGAGTTGTAGCTGGAGTTGTCACTGGAGTGCTCCCAGGAGTGTGAAGTGTTGACCTGGTGCTGAGCTTGGTTGGTGCCCTGGTGACGACGGTGCCCTTTCTCCTCTTTGGTCCCATGTTGTAGCAGCAAAAGTACAATTGTAGCAACAAAAGTAGCAGCAAATGTAGCAGTTGATAATAGTGTCGTGGATTCTAGGTGTGTTCTGGTCGAAGGTCTGAGTGGGTATGGTGCTCTAAACTGGCCTCCTCTATATATATGCAGGGTGCGGACCGCCTCTTTCCCCCTCCTTCGCCCCCCCTGCTTCGCTGCTGCTGCCCCAGCCGCTGCGCAAAAAGAGGGTGACACGCAGACAAAGGGTTGATGCTAAAAATAGAACAACGCATGCACTCAGGCGCCACTCTGTCTGCTGCATTGGGGGTCCAAAAGACGCGGCGCGCACCCTCTCACGTGCGTCGAACATGTGACTTTCCGCGACGCGTGTCTGAAACATGTGACATGAAGCAAGAGCTTTCTGCTACACTGCTGTTTCTGCGTCGAAGCTCTTCTTTGTGCGTCGCAACTTTAAAAATCTGTGGCGCGCACTGATTTCTTTTTACGCTTCTTCTTGCTTCACCACTTCTTTCCTCGCAAAGATTCAACCGGTTGAATCTTTTTTTCCTGCATCGTCAAATTTCTAGGAATTGCGTAGAAAGACCTCTTAAAACGACGCATGCTGTTCCTGTTGCGCCGTAAAGCCAAAATTGACGGCGAACATGCTCAAATCTTTGCCCTTTCCTGGAAATATAAGAAACGCCGTCGCTTAAACCCTCTGTTACGTCTCCGTGAGAACTAGCCATTAGCATTTAAAATAGAATGTACTTCAAAATACTGAAAAGTAACATTCTCTGCATCACTTACCGTATTGGCACCTTTGTCATCTTTGTCATGGGCTCCCCTTAGGCCATGGGGCTGGGTGAATGCCCCATTTTGCCCCATGGTTAACAAGGCCCTGAATAAGACTGATCCATACACTATGACATGGCAGAAGACCTACATCCAGGCTATGATTCAATTCCTTGATGAGCAGGGCTCCCATTCTAAATAAATGCCACAGCCCTAAAAAATTTTGACAAAGAACAACATGCTTGTGAGGGCAGATTGTGCAGCCAATTTCCTTTATGAGTTTATTAAAATGTTTAATTTTTTCGCTATTTAGAGCCTTCAAGTATCTTTCTGCATTGTAACATTTTTTAAAACTGTTCAATACCATTTTGCCAACTATTGGCGAGTAGTATAGTAGAGCAGTACAACAGTCGCGTTGTATTGTATCAGACTTATACCCATGCATGAAATGTGGCTATGAAATTTATGGTGGACCTTCTCATTATTGTCATTTAAGACAACCACACGTGCTTTAGTGACCTGATTTTACTGTTTCTGCTCATGGAGTGGCATGCAAAGATGACTTCTTCGTATGAAGATTTTAGGTGAGGCATTGCATTCACTATGCCATTAATAAACGTAGGCCTAGAAGTAGTCTGAAATATCACCCTGAGACACTTCAGTAACTATAGTTCACTGCTATTGTTCAATGAATGTTCATATTGTTCATGTTGGCAATAATAGTCAGTACTTTTCCCTAAAAACCAACTTGTTAGATAGCCAGAATGTGTTCGTTCATCTTTTATGACAATATCCAGGAGTCCTTGTAATTGCACAACAGGCGGACCTCTCATGTACTCGTGTTACTGCGAATCAAACATTCAAACTGCCTAACACCATCAAAAGTAGTATTATTGTTATACTGTTTACTGGTGCCTCTGATCTCTTCATGGTCCTTCACTGAAGGACATTCAGCATACATGCCAAAGAAATAATCCCACCTGCACTGATGATTTTCGCTTAAGCATAATATCCATGAAGAAAAGAGGGGCTCCAGGGGAAAATAAGAGTTGTTTTCTATAGACGCAGTTAGATGTTAAGAGAACATCAGTTCTTTTTCTGTGACTGTAATTAGGGACCTGAAACCCGTCTAAGGACCTTGTAGAGAGTGTAGAAAATGTGCTTGCAAGACAATGGAAGTTTTCATAAAAGGGCAATCAGTAGTTTAGTTGGAGTAAGGTAAGGGGTCCATGAATTAATAGTATGATGAGAGAAGATAACGCATACACCATGTTTTGGACTGATGCGAAACCTGCAGCACTATTCTTGAATACACTAGCCATGAGTTCCATAAAAAGGAAGAATCTCTCTGATGGTGTCATATGATTCGAGTTTGAGGTCCTACAATGCAATTTATATTATATTGAAATGCCATCACAACACACACTCTGGAAGCACTAAGGGACCATTCAGAATTTATGACTTGGGGGGGGGAGTGGGAGTTTTACTGGAACTTCCCGTCAAAAATTGATACCCCCCTTAAGTTTCATGCAGATTTTTAGTACCCCACCCTTAGGTTTCATGCAGATTTTTAGTACCCCCGCTCGACATACAAAGCAAAACACATTATATATACTGTTATTCCATGACCAGCCATGTATTGTCTCCTCCGATCATAAATTCTGAATGGTCCCTAAAGCCAGAGGATCTTGAATATGATCAAAATCTACTGGGACCTACAATTTCATGGATGACCTTCTAGACTTTATATGTATCAGTGTTATATCCTCCGAAATAAATGTCTCTATTTATGGTTGATGAATGAAAGTAATTAAGAACAGGAATATACAAGTATGTAATAATCCACAATAGGCCCAGCCATCTTCACAAATCGTTTGGTTGACAATGTCAAAGTTGAGATTTCTGTAGGTTAAAAATAAATCGCACCGTTCAATGATTTTATAAATTTCGTGTCACCATTCACCAACAATATCATTATTAGTAAAAAATGTGCTACAATTGCCACAAAAATTATTAATGTGTTTTATTTTCCACTGTTGATATATTTATTGAGTCAGTTAAGTAATTTACAGAAACTGATCCATTATGTGAATATGATGCACTCTCTCCCACACTGGATCGTTCACCCCTTTCCAAACTCCAGCTCTCAAGAAATGACTAGCGGGTCAGCACCCCTTCAATGGGGCATTAAGCCCATTCCCCAAAATACTGCAAAAAAAAGTATATTTTACTGTTGAATGAATGGTAAAAACAGTAAATTGCCAATTGCCATATAACTTTGGTCGCTTCAACATAATTCTGGCAATGGGTGTACCTGATGATGAAATCCAGATTTCAGATGTTATGTAAATGCCCAGCCAGGCTTTGAATCTGCGGATTCTTGTTCATTTTGTGATACTAATAATAATATCATTGATGCAAATTGTACTTACATTGTCACATCCATTATTTTTTTCGCTTCTGTTGTTTTTTTGATGGAGTCAGTTATGAGGTTCGCTGCAATTGATCCATACCGAAATTTCACTATGTCTCATGTCCAGGAAATGACGAACCTCATAATTTAGATCTAATACTGATAATAAACATGTTTTTGCATTAAAAAATAGGTTTAAATGTGAATCTAAATCATATTTGATATAAATACAACATGACTATAAAAGCAGATTATCCTTTTGTGGCTATTACTTTGGAAAATGTTGATTCATGAGAAATTGCGGAATTTATCCGAACTTTGGGGTAGGGCAGATTTTGAAACATAGATCAGTCCAGGAGCAGTGTATAATGTGTACAAACTGTAAATGGAAGTAATTGCTGCCAAGAACACCTCATAAGGAAATTTTGGGTAAAATTTGATAGCTCTACCCATAATACTTTTTGACTGAGAGAGTATCGAAATTTTGCACAAGTTCAAATTGAAAGGAATTTATTGACGATATTCTGGTGAATTTGGCATTTTTTTCACAAAGTGCTACTGCTATAGAACCAAAATTGTTTTAAAACTTGTCAGCTACGCCCTTGTAATTGAAATAAATCACTATCATTGAATTACTAATTCTTTATCTTGATTTATTCAATGAAACTCATATTTTGTTAAATCAGTAATTTTGACGTCCACGGCAATTACTAAAAAGGCTATACAGAAAAAATGCGCACCGACCTGAAGTGTTACCCAAACTTTTTTTGAAGGTCTAACCATAGGGAACATGATTATAAGAAGTTTTGCTCTAAAAGAGAGATGGACACTCTGACCCCCCCCAGAGCCTACAGTATGTCACAAATTCACAACCTAATCCACTTGTCTGATCCCTTTTATGGCTAATTAGAATTAATGTAACTGTAATTCACAATGACTAGTCAATCATAATGCCGTCATCTTTGTTATAATATCACTGAAGTGTTTCGAATATTTAACCTAAAAATGTCAATTGGCTGAAGTGCCTCATTCTGATAAGGATCAGATAATCCACCAATGTAGCAATCCTATCAGTGAATGTTTTTCTTTTGAGTTTTTACATTCAAGATATTAACTAAATCGACAAAAAGTATGCCGGAGTTTCGTCTCTCCTTGTGGTATGGTGCGAATTTCACCAAAAATTGACTTTGTGTCAGTAAATGAAACAAGTTATGTTTTGACATTGAGTCAATGCTAAACATCCTCAACCAAACTGCTTGTGAAGGCATGAACTCTCATTGGATGAGATGAAAATATATTGTAATTAACTAAATTGTATTAAGTTTACGCTGTTAACATGATTTTTTGTAAATATAAACAACTTATCTTTCAAGTTAAATATAGGCAACTTATCTTTCAGGTTTTTATTATAAATACGTAATAAAGCAAGATCTTTATCCATAAAAAAAACAATATTACTTCAAAATTAATTCAATAATTGATTGGGCTTCTGAATTGTCCATTGATCGATGTTTTTCGTCTTATACTTCTCCTCTGTATGTTGTTTATTTCTGTTGACCATTATAATCTGGACTTCGAACAAAGCAAGTCATTGTTCAAAGATTTTTGTGTCATTCTTCCTCTTAACAAAATGTACTGAGGAGTTTCCATTTTGATTTCAGTCATTTAGTCCTCAACTTTTGGCCAAATCATTTTCTATTTGTTAAAAAGAACTGACAAAATTGCAAAGGACAGGGAGAAGCAGAAGTAGAAGCAGCTAAATTAATGAATTTCATAAACTGAGCAGAAGTAGTCAAGTCAGTATTATTGCCATGATCAATCATTTTAGTTATTAACTGAAACAGACTCCTTCAAAATCCTTCAAAATTAAGTTATTTTTGTCACTATTGTTATGAAAGTTGTGCATTAAGCTGTTGTCAGGATGAAACTAATTCAAATCAATAGATCATCTGCATCATGATGAACCCTCATTAGCCGGCAAGCTGTCAGATTCTCAAACGTCATTTCGGGCCAAGTCTTGTCACTTGCAGTTGATTTCATAATTGTTGATGCCGAGTCTGAATGTGAACTTTTTTCTAAGACATGTCTTTGTATACATTGTAGGGCAGAATGATATTTTGTGTAAATTCAGGCTGATTGTCTACAATTATGTAAATTTATGTGTACTTGTAGATCAGCCAACAATATCATTTTGTTTCACTACAACTTCCCTGACTAGGCTGATGTATTAATTTTGTCTTTCAATCCCAATTCACTTTTTGATGCTCAACATGTAACAAGTTTATCTAAGTGTAGTCAGTGAAGTGAATGTATCTCATAAAACTGACAATATTCTAGCATAATCATCATTGGGTGTTGATCAGTTTGACCTAAATACCAGATTTTTCCAGCATTCAGAATTCAACCAACACTACACATGGGCTCAGCGCATATCCCTAGGGTACAATTTTCAGCCTGTATGCTACAGTCTGCTCTTAAGGGCTCGCCGTGTGACTCAAGGACTCTTAAGTCCTCTTAAGGTCCATCCAGTACCCTTAAGGTCCACAAGTACAGGCTGTTACTGAAGGCAAGGTTGTCAGTGGAAAGGTCTTAAGGCTTCTGGCAACTTTTTTGGTTGTAATTGAATCTTTCTATGCTTGGGGCTTTTATGTGCCTGCAAGGAATGTGTCCAGAGAAATATCTAGTAAAACCCCAGGAATAAACCGTACTCAATGTCTATGCAATGTTGTGATCATGGATACTTTTGTAAAGCAGTTCTACCAATCTTCAAGACTTTTAGATTAATTTATTAGTTGATTGATCAATCAATTTTCAATGATTGATAGATTTGGTTTATGGATTGATTGATCGACCAATCCATGTGGTTGAAATCAATTATGTACAAAGTGCAATTGCAGTGGATCATACAAGATGTATTGCATGCCCCAGTATACAGATACCACTAAATCTACCAGTGATTTGTAGCAGAGTTATCATGGATTTTGTAGACGTGCTGTAAATAGTACTAAGAAAAGGTGATAATATTTCATTAGGATACTGCATGGCCATTCAATTTATACTCAATTTTCATGCATGCTGAGAGATTTTTTGTTGTCATGGCAACAGGAACATCTCACAGGGAAATTTGAGATTACACATTTTGAGAAAAGGTTAAAGATGCGTTGATAGGCCACATGGCAGCTATAAAAACATACAGTTGATGAATGGTTTCCATGAACCTTTTCTGAGACTCTGTGAATATGTGTTGAAATTAGACAGGCTTAGTTTCCAAAATTATTTGCATGATTATAATTTAAACTGATTCTCGACCTGAATCGATACTTTCGCTGTGGTGTGACACTCCTATGTCATTAATGCATTCTGATGAAAATTTCTCATATACGGCATTGAACGTAATATCTCAAATTGCTCTAGGTTTAATCTGAGTTATTTGGTTTGTGCATTGGAAATTAGTTTGAAGTTACAAAAAATATTGATAAGAATTTTAAAGTGACCAGGTTTCTAATTTGCTTTCATTTGCAAGGGTGTGACATTTATGGTGGTTTGCAGAGTATAAAAATGTCACATAATTGAACATATGAAAAGCTCAAATAAAAGAAATGGAACAACATTGGAATCATACATTATTTTGTTGCTTATTTTTTTAGCTATCTTACTTTGCATAGTATGGTGTTCACTGTTCAACAATTGTTTGTAGAAGGAAAAGTTTAGCCCGTGGTAATAATTATCAGACTTCATTGACATTTCGAATAAGGTCACACTAGTCACATAATACTGTCATTAGCGGCAAAATTTCTATGGCTGTCAAGTGAAGGTCGCTAAAACACCATCAAGCTTTCAGCTAATTATGCCTATGACTTTGTTTGGTTGTTATAAACATTTTCTTGGTTGCAAGCTTTTAGCAAGCCTCCCCGGCTTCATATATTTCTGTCAACCAAACGGCTAGGAAAGTATAGATAGACAGATAGATATATAGTCATCTTCTAAAGAAAAGGAGAGGTTCCTCAATGTAGTACGTGTCTAGTACAGATAGATATAATTCAATGTAGAGTGTAGATGGGTGATAGTGTTTTTATCCTCTATTTATGCCCAGGTTTGGTTTAAAGGGACAGGCAGGCATCATGGCAATGAGGTGATATGCACTCTTGCCCATGCTGCAAAATGCATTTATTGCCATCTTACATGGGTTGCCCAGACCAGAAATTGAACCTGGGTCTGCTCATTACACTACCTCTGAGATAGACAGAGTTCCTAACTTAGTGTCGAAGAGAAAGATTGCATATTGCGCGGAAGTTGCTTGTGGACCACTGTATATTTGTTCTTGTACATGTATAAGAAATTGTTATAAATTTATGTTTGACAAAGAAAACTTGATGATATTATCGTCCTTGGGCTGCTGGCCTTGTACATTCCAAAAAAAAAAAAAACCTCATTGGATGAAATTATGACTTTAAAAAAAAATAAACAATTCAAAACAAGCGATATTACTTGTGAATGTCACAACAATCGCAGCGAAAGCTATAGTGTCTAGAAAGTGTCATGGCCACTCTGTGACAAATGGGTTGTCGAAAACGCCTTGTTGCATTCGCTTGGTTGATCACTGATTTCCACCTTTGTGGAATCCTCTTTATGACGTCATCAATATGTGTAGGAAGATTGCCATGTGCTCTTCAGAGTGATAGGGGAATCCCTTCAGAGGTGTTGATAGCATTTGCAAATATCAATGGTTGAGCAGCGTGGCTGATTTAGCCTGATTACCCTGCAAATTGGAAAATTGTGTTCTGAGGCATGCGCCCAGCCCGTCTGGGGTCTTTATAGTTTCTGTTTGAGTTTCTTGGGAATTATCATAGATGTCTAGAGATATAGCAAATGGCAAGTGTTCATATACACTGATGTAGGTCACATTACATAACAGTGGGAAGTTTTTTGTAAAGCATCTCTTGTTCAGTCAAGAAGCGGTCTCACGTTGGGGTATCGTCTCTCCCTGGATGAAAAAAGCTCCAAAAATTCTACAAGTCAAAGATGGTCTAGTTAGTTGATCTCAAAACAATGACTTTTTTTAAAAAGGGATCATTATGCATTGCATTCAATGTAGTTGGCTTCACAACTATATGCAATATATGGGCACTGCCTCGTTCAATATCAGTTTTTATTGGCTGCGCTTTAGTGCACTACTAATGTCATCTCAGTGCCATAAAGCTGATATCTCTCGAAGTGCTGTGCGTCTACTGTACAATGTCCAATGAATCTTATAGCACATCACTTGCTTTTTACATTCTCACAAAAAAAGGATAAAATTGTCTTAAATGGTGTGATTGTGGAGATGATAGATAGATGATTCAATAAGTAAACCACAAACTTCCATTACCGCAGTGAAATTGACATTATGGGCCCAGAACACTTCTTATGCCTTGTAATCTCCTGCGACGACTTTGACCTTTTTGCACTAAACAGACATGCCATCTCCCCATCCTTCTCTTTTCTCCTTCTTTTGTCTTTTACTCCTATTTTAAGTTCTTTGTAGTTTTTGCGTTTTCTCCTTTTCTTCCTCTTTCTACCGTTTTGCTCCAGCAGTTCCTGTGTTGCATCTTGGTTGCTCCTATAATGGACAATAGAACTGAAATGGAGGGATGATTTGAGACTTACATCCTGTATTTATTAATTGTGGCAGAGTAACTGGAAGGTAAGTATTGCACGACAGTGAAACAAGGGATTAGGAAAACTGCTGTCCAACATAGGTCCAGGTACCCCTTGAGACAAGGGCTGATAACTCTACCTGTCAGAATTGGTTCGCAGATATTCTTCTTCTATTGGTACAATACTTTGACACCCTTGGATTCGGAAAAGTACAAATCTATGAAGCTCCTCTGGAGTCTAAATCATAAATATCTTTCTCAAAAATTCCTTCTGGGATAACAGGAAAAGGAAAATAATCTTATGCCTGGGTCTCACGGCGCTTTACGGAGCACTTTTTGCGTCGGCAGGATGGTATTTCCTGGAAATTTGGGTGATTTTGTGACATCCCACCGACGATTTTTCACATCCCACAGAGGCACTTTTTGTATCCCACGGAGTTCCTCCCGCCGACAGTTAGATGTTGCCCCACAGGGATTGAGATCTTTCCCACAGGGATATGTTCTTGCCCCCGCCGATTTATGACCTTATCCCGCCAATTTACATTCTTATTCCGCCGATTTAACATCTTATTCTGTCGTGATGTGCTTTTAATTAATTATATAATCGTTTTTCCACAGAATTTTCTGCTAATATGTAAATAAATTCATATATGATCATCCTTTTTGACATTCTCTTTCAAATTTCTGAGTCTCTTAACAAAACAGAGAGATTTTCTTTGATGCTGTCACAAATATTAACCATTCTCTCAGAAAAAATTTTTCAGTATAATTTTACCATTTTGGCCCCAGAAGAGCTTCATACAAACCACCCTTCCTGAACCTTAGCAGCTTCCTCTCATCTCTTCTCAGACATCTGCCAATCTCTTTGTCTTAATTTTAGCTGCCATTCTTCTATCTAAATGTAATAAGCTGATGGAAATCCCCTCCCACCGTTTTGTGTTATCAGCACATTCGATATTTTTCTCATTGTCTTCATCAGAGTAGATTCACTTTAGTCTGACTAAGTGAGGTGAACGCTCTCATGAGTTAATAACCATGTCTGGACGACACCAAGCCAATCCTCAAAGTAAGAATTCTATCAGGCTCCATTCTCAAGGTTTGTTGATGCTGAAAGGCTCTCAGATCACAATGGTTTTTTTATTTTTTATTTTTTATTTAGAACATATTTTATATGGGTAACACTGTCAGTCAAAAGACAAGTGGCCCATTTACAAAGTAAACAGTAAAATCAACAAGCATAAATTAAAAGTGGTAAAATCAGGTAAAATAAAGTTTGACTTTACATTTAAAATCAATTACATTATTACACTCTTTAATACTCTCTGGCAGTGTGTTCCAAATTATTGATGCCCTATAAATAAAAGATCTCTTATACATTTGTGATTGACACTCACTATATGGTTACTCTTGTGAGACTTCAAAGTGATTTGTGTCAGATTTTGACTGATTATTGTTTTGCTAAATTGGTTGTTGTATTGGTTAGTATTGTTGAGTCAGGAGATAGTTTATTTGCCATATATACACAAACTGCACAATAACAACACACAAATAGTCTAGTCATGGCCAGTATGTTAGTATTGCTCTGTTGGCTGGTTGTTTGATTGGTGTTATGGGTTGGTGAGAGTATCAATTCAATTCAATTCAATTCAATTTCAATCATTTATTTGCTCATTAGTATATACAAATCCATATTCAGAGAAATAAGTAAGAAACAAGAATACTAATGAGCTAGGTGACCCCTTTATGATACCTACAAGTATCGCTATCAAGGGGCCACCTAGGCTTCGTAAAATTTGTAGGTCTTGCACTGCTGGTGAAGAGGGCCCTAACACTGTCGACAAGGTTTATAAAATAAGAACAATAACATTATATTAAGTAGAGGGGTTTTTTCTTTTTCACTGACCAACCAAATGCCTATGGCAAATGTAGCAATTCTGTATACTACAAGTTGAATTATATTTATTGATAAAAATATTTTTTATTTATTTTTTGTAACCATCTATACTATGTGTATAAATATTTTGCCTAACAGGTAATTCAATGTTATTAAAAACCTTAGGATATCTAAAAGATATGCTATGTCTTGCAAATTCATGGCTCACGGAAGGCAGGCGAAAGGTATTAAATTGCCGGGTGGCATTACTGGTAATTCTAGAGGTGCTGGACAACATATGCTTTAAGAAATAGTCAGGTAACAATTCATTTTCAAATTTGTAACAAAACTTCAGCTCATGCAGTGCACATAGGTCACTCATTTTAAGAATATTTAATTTTTTGAAAAGTGGGTCAGTGTGAGAATTATATCTACTGTTGGTAATTGTCCTAACTGCACTTTTTTTAAGCTTCCATAAGTTACTTTGTTGCCTTCCCCAAATGATATTCCCGTAATTTAAGTGTGGTGATATGAGAGCATTATATATCTAGCAAGGCTTTTTTAAAGGTATGGTCCTTTTCAGTTTTTTCATAACGCCAAGTGTTTTTGAAATTTTTTTACCAATCATGTCTGTATGAGCTTTCCACTTTAGATTATTTTGTAAAATTATGCCAAGGAATTTAAATTTGTTGACAAATTCAATTTTGGTGTTGTTAATAAATAGTTCTGGGGAAGCTATTGTTCTGTTACTAGCCGAAAAAAGCATTGCTTTAGTTTTGGAAACATTTAACGAGAGCTTATTTGATTTCCGCCAATTGCTTATTGCAGATAGTTCATTGTTTATTATTTCATTATCGCTCCTATTCCAGGAAACATTAAGAGCAGCACATAAGGTGGTGTCATCAGCATAGAGAATGGGGTAGAAATAATTACTAGCTTTGACGATATCATTCATATAGATAATAAAAAGCAATGGTCCCAATATAGACCCTTGGGGTACTCCACATTTTAAAGTTAATGGATCAGATACAGTGTCATTATATTCAACTTGCTGTGTTCTATTGGTTAAATAGTCCTTTAATAAATCGAGGGCTGATCCTTTGATGCCATAATAACTGAGTTTAAAAAGAAGTGTTTGATGATCTAAAGTATCAAAGGCCTTTAAAGTTTCATGATTGAATGACTGGATATTTCCTGAACCATTCTATGATGCTGCTCTCTCCGTTGTCTATCTATATCTAGTATTACCCTCTGTGCTTAACAAATATTTACATATTGCAAACATGGAGTATATGACATTTTGAACATGTCCAATGATCTATCTACAGTACAATCCAAAATAAAGTACGATTACCCCAGCAGGAAGGAAGTAGCAGCCACTACTTTACCCTTTCATACCTTTTGACTACTTCTGAATCACTTCCTACTTTTACCTACTTGAAACTATCTTTCAAAATTACATTAAAGTCATTTTTAAACAACACCAATTTAAACTCAACACCCCCATTGTGTTTGATTTACTTGATATTTTGCATCTCTGCTAATTGCAGTTACATTGGTAGCTGTGTAAATAGAGTTCTTAATGTGGGCTAAGGTTATTGTAAGGAGTCAAAGGGAGTTGTAAGGAGATTTGGGGTGGGGAGGAGAAAAGAGGGCAAAATAGGTAAACAGAGGACTTCTGACAGAAAATTGTCTTACTTTATTTTGGGTTGTACTGTATCTATCTATCTAACTAACTAACTACATTAAACCTATCTTTCTCTTCTATAGGTCACAACTGAATTTGTGGAATGGCATCAGTTTGCCTCGGGGGCTACACATTGTACATTCTCCAAAAAATATCCTTTCCTCTTTCAAACTCACTTTCCCATCTAACAACATGTGTTTGCTTCAAATTCAACAACACTCCACACTCCACACTGGCATGCAGTTATGCAATGATGGAAGATGGAGTGTTAAAAACAGTGGCTTTGTTTATTTTCTTTCCAGATAATCTAAGAAGTGGTTTTTTAATGAGGCGATCAGGTTTCTTCCTAGAAAGTTGTGCTAGCTGTGTGAAATTCTGTCGGAGATTAAAAAACCATTATCTGGATTTAAAACAACATGGTATGCAAGGTGGAACTATGAGGTACTTCAGTAATGTTTACACATACAGTGTACTGTGGCTAGGTGTTGCTATGGTTAGAGTGGTTTGTTCCTCTGCTGAAGCTCCCAGGTCCCAGGTTCAATTCCTGGTTAGGAATCAGATTGATCAGACATTCATCAACCAATGCACACTATTCCAATATTCCAACTCAATGTGAGTTGATTGATATGGACAGATTACTGAGACTTTACCTCCTGCATTTATACAGCTAGACAGACAGACAGACAGATGTAGTTTATTTGTCCAATATGATTGTTTACAATAATAACATAATTATGATATTCATAGACTATTTTACACTTTGGTATTTGGAACAAGAGGAGGTCACACAATGAAGCAAAGGATGAATAAAACCACTGTCCAACACTGTCCAGGTTTCCCAGTCAGAACTGCAATTGAACCAGGGGCCCACCTATTGAAAGCTTAGAGTGCTGCCAGTTGAGCTGACCCCTGTCCAACTGGATATATTAATAGAACATTTATGTTGTATCTAATGGACAATATAATTATTAAAAGAGGCATGACATGGAGTAAATTGTACATTGTTATGGATTCCTTGATTTCTTTCACATCTAATAAGCCATTAAAATCAGCTGGAACTTACCTAAGATGATTCACCATTCATTCCCATCTGTGTCAGATGCATTTGGGAAGTTAGGTAGGTCACTTGACATAAGGTCAATTGACCATCATCTTGAATGTCACAACCTATGTTATAAAGTTTGACCTTCAAACCTTGTGGGACAATTTCTTTCTTGAATGACCGCAAGCAAAATGCCAGTTGTACATCAGCTGAATTCAACTATTTCTCATTATTTCTAATAGGATCCTATGACCTTGAATTTTGCATTGGATATGGCTTTATCATTAGACAGTTAGTAAAAGATGAAATAACCGCACATACACACACTGCAAGCCTTGACCAAGAATCAAATGTGGGTCCTGAGGTTAGCCTGGCATATAGCTTAATGTGTATACGTTTGGATGATCTCTTGTCAATTGCAAGACAGTTTCAAATCGAAGAAATGATATCTTGGCCAACCAGACAACCAGTGAGGTCCTCTGTTTCCATTAGTAGGGTCTATCTTGTTGACACCACTATTTGTCTAAGGATATTCATTACAGAGGGTGACTATTATCAATATTTCACTAATGGATTGGCTGCTGCAGTGTCACAAGAGCAGACTGGCTTTTGTAGCTGTCTATTTTATCAGGATAGATATCTTTTCTCAGGTGTCTAGAAGGCTCTATTTCTAAAATGTCTGTTGTCTGGTGAAGTGGATTGCATCACTTGACCAGGCATCATCGTCAGTCTGAGGGACCTTACAGGACGTTGAAAGATAATCCAGTTTTGGCTCAGGTTTGAGTGAGGGGCCTGGTATCATACTCTGGAATTATCAATAACGGTCAATCAGTAGGTCTTAATTAATGATTGATTCAGCCGCTATTGACAAGTTGTGGAGTTTTCTGTCAAACACTTGTGGAAGGGAGCTTCTCTCAACTGTGTAAAGGGAAGCAACTGACCACAGCTATTTTCGATTTGTCAGGTTATGCACTTTTCATCACTTTCATAAATCCGCACATAAGTTTCTACACTCCTATGGTGTCTCACCTGTAAAAAGAAATAATAATAAAATAACATACTTTTTATTCACAGGGAAGATTCAGGCCTTGTGTCTAACCGAGCATTTTAAGAGTAATTGACTTACTCAGGGCGTATTTAGAAATGGCCTGAAGGGGGGGGGGGTACATAACAATAAATATGCGGCACTCCAAGGCATTTCCTATAACTTCAATGTTGTTAAGTTTGGGTCTGAGAGAGGTCATTATTCAGTGGCGCCCAAACATTTGCCACTGTACAAACAGCTTGCAATGTTATATGCTCCTTGGGATATCTTTAGTAGATAATTCACTTGGACTTAACAGAATACAATTAGTAGCATTTAGTTGAAGTGGTCTTTAGTTTAACTGCTTAGTCAATGCCATGGAAATTCCTACTGAAAGTGACATGTACACTTCCAGGATTCTAAGAATGCAATTGTTTCAGATGGTTACTTGTAAAAGTGGCATTCAATACTTTAAATGTGTGGTTGTGTTATTTTTTGGGTTTGGGGCTGGGTAACCCGTTTTCATCCTATCCTGTTGCCTGACTGCAACTTTCGCCACATTATTCTCCCATGTGCATGCATGTCTGTTTATCATAATGTCACCATCAAAAACAACCAGTACACTCATAGCCTGCTGGGTAACCCTTTTGCTGGGTCTCAGCTGGTAGATGTGATTTTTTCCCTTTTATTTAATGTCCTGTTGTTTTCCTTTTTTCTGTCCATACATGTGACAGTAATCTGCACCATCCTTGACATCTAACATATATATCAATGAAGAAGGTTGATGTTGTCAGACTGCTTTCCTGGGACTTCTTTCGTGAGCAGCTGTGCCCAGGAAAATTGGTGTACAGTAGAACCTGCTTTTTAAGAATGCTCCTTTTGTGGACATGAAGTGGTCTCTTGTGGAGAGTGCAATCTTCTCTGGATGCAAAAGTGCACAGATATTATTTGGTGCAAGAGATATATCGTATACATTATCAGACAAATCGCTCTCCTTATCAAACTGGGACCACATTAGAGAGAAATGATGATGAGATAGTGACCATTAAATATCCAGGGATAAAGCCTTGGAGTGTTTATGATTTATGTTTTTTACTCAGTTTAATTGAGTTCACCAAAATCTCTGTAATATGTAGGTCTGTTGGATGCCGTGATGGTTCAGTTTAGTTAATTTGGTTACAGACAAAGAAACCTCGCATTTTCTTGAAAATGTCTTCATCAGCATAATACATATTAATATGTTTTTTGATACTATCCAAAACAAATCGATTGAGTTCTCCTGAGTCTTTGTAATGTACATATTGATTATCATAGAAAGTTGCAACCTGTATAAAAGACCAAAATGATGTTTTGCTATTCAAGTGACATTCATCAAGTCCAGGCATAATGGTTACCTGACTTTTTAAGAAGTATTCGTGAAGGCTGATTGCCAAATGACATTTAGCTGAAGGCAAACATGGCAGGCAAAAGGTTTTGACTCTCTTTTACACAAATATTAAGCTGTTTCCATGGCAACAGAAAAGCGTGGGAGTGAATGTCTTCTGAAGAGAACTAATATTGAGAAAGAATAATACTTGACATCTGCAGTAAGGAAGTATCCAGTTGTGCTTTTTGATTAAAAGAAGTGCAATAAAGACGATTGTTTAATTAAACCTTTAAATTTCCAGATTTTATTCTTTGAGTATTTGCGATTGCTTTGTATTATAATCTTAAAATTGGAAAGGTATGCATTACAGTTATGGTAGACACCATCAGATAATCCTTGATCAATCAAACTGATCAAACAGGTGGACGTTGAACAATTTGTTTAAAAACATTTGTTTGTACATTACCGTTGTCAGTGGTGGAGCAATTAGAAATGTTCCATGCAAAGTAAGGGATTTCGGACACTTCCTAAACCTAGATTTTTTATATTTTTCTCATTTTCTTTATCACTGTTAATTCATTTACCAGTGAGGTGAAGGTTTTCTCGAGATAATAAACTTGTCTGCATGACATGGAGTCAGTCCTCACAGTTACAGGTCAATCAAGGTTCGTTGAAGGAAAACATTCCCAAGGGTCGCTCTAGTGAGACTTCAAAGTGATTTGTGTGAGATTCTCACTGATGATTGGTTGCTTAGTTGGTTGTTGTGTTTGTTAGTATTGTTGTATCTTTTTATTATTATGTCGAGAGGCCAAATTTGATTTTTATACTTTTGTATTATCTCACTGCCTACCTTCGATGTCATTCAACTTGGTAAATAGATCTGATGCTACTGTCCAGTGTTATCTATCTATCTATCTATCTATCTATCTATCTATCTATCTATCTATCTATCTATCTATCTATATATCCATCAGTGTATCTAATCATCTTTTGATCAAAAGAATAATAATATTATCTGTCTGTCTCTTTCCGTACATCACAACTGAATTTGTGGAATGGCATCAGTTTGCCTTGCGGGCTGCACTTTGTATTTTCACCAAAAAGAATCTCTTTGCCTCTTCCAAACTCACTTTCCCATCGAACAACATGTGTTTGCTTCAAATTCAACAACACTCCTCACTCCACGCAGGCATGCAGTTATGCAATGATGGAAGATGGAGTGTTAAAAACCATGGCTGGATTAACATGTACTGAAAGTGATATGTACACTTCCAGGATTCTAATAATGCAATTGTTTCAGATTGTTACTTGTAAAATTGGCATTCAATACTTCCAGGATTCTAAGAATGCAATTGTTTCAGATGGTTACTTGTAAAAGTGGCATTCAATATTTAAATGTGTGGTTGTGTTCTTTTTATCTTCAGCAAACGAAGTTCGAAGAAGGTATTGTTATCACTTTGGTCAAAAGTTGTCCGTCCGCCGGGCGGGCAGTCGGGCGGTCGGGCAGTCGGGCGGCGGGCGGGTAGACAGTTTCCGGGCCAGAACTCAGCCCCTATTACATGTACATGGATGAAATTTGGTACACATGTAGCCTGTATGGTCTAGTTGTGCCTTTTGATGGTCTAATTAATGGAACTTTTGTACTTTTTGAAATATTGAATTATTTTTTTGGTTTCCGGGCTGGGACTCAGCCCCTATTACACGTACATGGATGAAATCTTTTACAGATGTAGCCTCTATGGTCTGGTTGTGCCTTTTGATGGTCTGACTGATGGATATTCTATACCTTTTGAAATATATTATTAAGAAAAATGTAAAAAAAAAGAAAATTTTTCATTTATGGCCCAAAACATGGCCATTATTGCATGCACATGGATGAAATTTGTTACACATGTCACCTATGTGATAAAGTCGTGCCTTCTGTGGGTGTGAATCATGGATAGTCTATACCTTTTGAAATATTGACAAAAAAACATCAAAACTATTATTTCTGTTTCCAGGCCAAATCTTGGCCATTATTGTATATCCACAGATGAAATTTGATACACATCACCTAAAAATGTTATAATGCTTTTTGATACTCTGATTGATAGTTATTTTTATTTCTTTTTGAAATATTGACAAACATTTAAACAAATGCAAATAAATATCTTTTGGTTTCCAACCCTCAGCTCACAACCTATTTCTTGTTTCTGCATGCAACTGGTCCATAATACGTTTCAATTAGTCTAGTTAGGCCTTTGCATGGTTCAACATACCCTGGCAGGCAGACGGGCTTATGAAAGGACAGAGAGCATAGATAACTTCAGGCCAAGACCGGACCAATACTGCATATACTTACACTTGCTTCACATCACTTTTATGGCGTAATTGTGTCCATATGCGTACGGGACGCGCGATTTTTGGGGGGGCGAGCGGCATTTGCCCGAATTTCGAGATCTAAATTTAGTACCATTTCAAATGAAATAGCCTGGAAATCACTAATTTAAAATAGTTTTTACCTAATCATCTGCCCAAATTTTTTAGCCTTTTTGCCCGAATCTTACTGTTTCCCAAACTTTTGGGGGGGCGACCGCCCCCCCTGCCCCCCCCTCCCATACGCCTATGATTGTGTCCCTTTCTAATGGTGCTTTTTCGCTGAAGGTTTGCTGCTGCGCAGCCTATGTTTTGGGTTTGTGGCTGGACAGCCCATTTTAATCCTATCCTTGCCTGACTGCAACTTTCGCCACATTATTCTGCAGTATGTATGCATGTCTATATGTCATTATACCACCAACAAAAATCAGGAGCACACTCATAGCCTGCTGGGTCTCAGCTGGTAGATGTGATTTTTTCCCTTTTATTTAATGTCCTGTTGTTTTCCTTTTTTCTGTCCATACATGTGACAGTAATCTGCACCATCCTTGACATCTAACATGTGTATCAATGAAGAAGGTTGATGTTGTCAGACTGCTTTCCTGAGACTTCTTTCATGAGCAGCTGTGCCCCGGGAAATTCGTGTACAGTAGAACCTGCATTTTATGAACGCTCCTTTTGTGGACATGAAGTGGTCTCTTGTGGAGGGTGCAGTCTCCTCTGGATGCAAAATTGCACATACATTGGTATCTGCATTGTAAGGCCTCCTGTTGTAAGACCAACTTGCCTTATGCAACCGCTGTCCTCCCGCACTAAGTATTTTTTTTGTGCCCCCACAAGAGACCACATCCCCACGACAGACCGATTCATGACCACAGAAGGGGCAGTCTTATAACGCAGGGACCACTGTATATTAATCGGTGCAAGAGAGAGATGATCACATACCTTATCAGGCAATACGCTCTCCTAACAAGGGGTCTTATCAAACTGGGACCACATTAGAGAGAAATAATGATGAGGAGATAGTGACCATTAGATATCTAGGGATAAAGCCTTGGAATGTTTATGATTTATGATTTTTACTCAGTTTAATTGAGTTCACCAAAATCTATATATTGATTATCATAGAAAGTTGCAACCTGTATAAAAGACCAAAATGATGTTTTGCTATTCAAGTGACATTCATCAAGTCCAGGCATAATGGTTACCTGATTTTTTAGGAAGTATTCATGAAGGCTGATTGCCAAATGACATTTAGCTGAAGGCAAACATGGCAGGCAAAAGGTTTTGACTCTCTTTTACACAAATATTAAGCGGTTTCCATGGCAACAGAAAAGGCGTGGGAGTGAATGACTTGTGAAGAGAACTAATATTGAGAAAGAATAATACTTCACATCAGCAGTAATGAAGTATCCAGTTGTGCTTTTTGATTAAAAGTAGTGCAAGAGACAAAAGACGTGGCTTGTTTCATACTGCGCTCATTCAAGAATTAATCTACATGTTGTAGTAGTAATTATGTCCTTTCTTCAAATTTCTCTGGTTGGTTAATGCACTTTTGAGCTTTTAGAGGGCTACACTGCTATTTCGTTAAATGCTGCTCTATTAAAAGCCATTCTGTGTATTTCATCCTATTTTTTTCAGGGGGGTCACTGTATCTTTTATAGGACAAAATGCTATTTTTAGCATAAAATCTGATAAAAACACTAAAAAAGAGGCCGAGGGCTGAATTTTAATAGTAAAAATGCAAATAAGGTGTCAAATGAAAGCTGGGAAATAGCCCTATGAGATGCTGCAGGCACTTTTTTAAATTTTGGTCTGTGTACCTATTAAAGATGAAAAATTGCTCAGTTTAAGCTAAAACTCCATGAAACAGGCATTAAAATTATAAATTCAAAAAAGCGCCTGCATCATCTTACGAGGGGCGTTCAGAAAGTTCGAGGCTTTTTTTCATATGGATACTTATTTTCAGTCTAGAACTATGAATTTTTCACAGGATAAAATTCAGCATATTTGGAATGGATTTCCAAAAATTTTGGACACTTTGGACAATTTTAAGTCATTCTGTGGTTAACATGGAAACTGAAAGTTCAGCTTCTTGGGGATGGTAACACTGAAACCAAGAATGCCAAAAAATGTTGACTATGAAAGACTTCTCTGTCACTTGCATTAGTGATATTGACAATATTTGACACAAGAAATATGGCATTAGCTTCTACATATGCTTTCAAGCACATCAAATGTGTGTATTTTTACACTGAACCCATGTAAGAAAGCACTGTTGCATGTCAGAATTGGCGAGCGAAAGGTGTGTTTCCCTGACTACATAAGGACTTGTGAAGGCATGGATTCACTAGACTGAACAAAGGACCAAAATGGAAAGCATTATCCATCCTAGCTATTCCTGTGACATGTTGCTTTACGTAAGTCCTGGTTTTCCCTTACGTTAGTCCATGGGGGCTAGTTTAAGGCACTGGAGGAGAAAAGGCTTTGGATGACCGAAATTCTTTCACAGAACTTTGTTTGGAGGACTTCAAGGAACATTTACTTCAATGGGTCAGGTGTATGAATCAATGCTTTTGGTGAGCTTGGGAGTATTTTTTAAGGCTAATATTATCTGTCTTGTGTCAAATATTGTCAATCTCACAAATGCAAGTGATAGAGAGATGTCTCTCACAGCTAAAATTCATTGGCTTTAGTGGTTCCAGTATTATCTGCCCCTAGAAGCTGAACTTTCAGTTACCATGGCAACCACTGAATAACTTAAAAACATCCAAATTGTCCAAAATTTTGTAAATCCATTCCAAATATGCTGAATTTTATCCTGTCAAATATTCATAGTTCTAGATTGAAAATAAGTGTCAATATAAAAAAAAGCCTCGAACTTTCTGAAAGCCCCTCATTTGACAACTTATTTGCATTGCTACCATTAAAGTTCATCCCTCGGCCTTTTTTAAAAGTTTTTAGCATTTTTCACAATTAGAAAATATAGTGACCCCCCCCCCCCGAAAAAGAAAACATTTTTCCTTGACCTAATAGATGATTGATGCCGAAAATTTGAATGAAATGTGTGAAACTGCTTTAATGCAGCAGCATTTAAAGAAATGGCAGCGTAGCCTTCAAATAGCTGAAAATTGCATTAACCAACCAGAGTTTCAGTGACTATCATTGTATCATGTATACTGTAACTGTAACAATGGTAACAGTCACATGTCGCCTGCATGAGATTTCAACCTTGGTCTTCATCTTTTAAACAAGGAAAATAACCATTGTGCTGGGGGATACTTGTGTAGATTATAATCTGCAGAGATTTTTTTTTATTTGATAAGCATCTGGAATTGTAAACCATTGTCTTTGGGTGTTTGCTACTGCTTTGTAATATAGTGTCTTAAAGTTAAAAAGATATAAACTTCAGTTATGGTAGACACCATCAGATAATCCTTGATCAATCAAACTGATCAAACAGGTGGACGTTGAACAATTTGTTTAAAAACATTTGTTTCAACCTCATTAGCCAGAAAGGAGGTTTCCACGACTATTATGACGGTAGGGGGAACGGGGGCACATTGGGACGCTTTTAACGTCTACTAATTTTGCTCAATGCTGAAAGCACTGAAGAACTCAGAAGTTTGCATGAATATCACCAATACTATTGAGCTTAAATGCAATGTATAATAAAGTAGACTGCACCTACCCGTTTGCAGCCAGAGAGTCGTAAAAATGACTGTCCCAATATGCCCCGGCTTACAAAGCCGGGGCACATTGGGACATCAATTACAAAATCATTTTATCACTCCATTTGCAATAGATATCACATATGAGTAGTGCGTAAGACAATATACAGTGCATTAACCCCTCGTTGTGCCAATAGTTGATGACTTTAAACAGTTTTAATCATTTAGCATAAACTGTCCTGGGTGAGGACAACTATGTAAGTAACACACAGTGCTTTGCGACAAATTTGTTCACTGAGCATGGTGATCCACTATACCTCTATTCACTGCGGCCTGAAAACCTGTTGTGTGCTGTTCCAGGTCATTCAGTTGCCTTGGACACTAAAATTCTGCCATATTAAGCGCGTCCCAATATGCCCCGAATTCACTGTCCCAATGAGCCCCGATATGACTTTCACACCAAAATGCTAATTTCTCGGACACCAGTGAGTGTGTTTATCACGATAGCTATTCATTTGTTTGTTACGATATATAAAATTCATACAAGCACTGAGAAAGCCTCATTGTTCATGGTTTGGTCACAGAATTGTTCGAATTGAACCCGTCCATATTTACTTTAGTGGTAGGAAAACAAACTTTTGATCGGCATACTTCTGCATGTGGCTGTAATTTGTCTGTAAAACCATGGAAACATCAGGATGTGAAATAACAAGATATGATAGCACTACCATATCACATGCCTTGCCAGGATCCAAGAAAACCCCACCGTCCCACAGTGCCCCGCGTCCAAATGTGCCCCCGTTTACCCTAACGTACATTACCGTTGTCAGTGGTGGAGCAATTAGAAATGTTCCATGCAAAGTAAGGGATTTCGGACACTTCCTAAACCTAGATTTTTTATCAAAGTAATTGCATGTGTTGAACCACTGTATGTAACATGAAATGGGATTTTTTTTACCCATGAAAAAATCGTTGACGAATATGAAAACATGATAATCGAACTTAATTATTTGAATAGCATTTTTTTACATGTCACAACATGGCCAGAAATGAGAATAGCTTACAGGTTTGAAAAGTTTTAAGAGCTGAACATGGGTTGTTGCTGGTTGGTTGGTAACCATTGCTTACCAGTTAGGTTGGTTACCACTTCGCATAGTTACTACTTGATTTGATACCATAATGTACACCCTTCCTGTACACCCTTCCTGAACCTTATCAACTTCCTCTCATCTCAGACTTCTGCTGATCTCTCTGTCTTAATCTTGCCTGCCATTCTTCAATCTAGATGTAATCTCCTCCCACCCTAAGTCATCAGCACATTCGATATTTTTCTCATTTTCTTTATCACAGTTAATTCATTTAAGTCTGACCCAGTGAGGTGAAGGTTTTCACGAGATAATAACCCTGTCTGCATGACATCAAGTCAATCCTCAGAGTTACAGGTCTATCAGGCTCTATTTTCAAGGTTCGTTGAAAGAAAATATTCCTAAGGGTCGCTCTAGTGAGACTTCAAAGTGATTTGTGTGAGATTCTCACTGATGATTGGTTGCTTAGTTGGTTGTTGTGTTTGTTAGTATTGTTGTATATCTTTTTATGTTTGTTGGATCTTATTATGTCATGATGGAGAGGGGAATTTGATTTTTATATTTTTGTATTTAAATATATATAAATTGAACCATTCTATCTCAGTGCCTCTCTTTCTTGTCAATCAACTTGGTAAATAGATCCATACTACTGTCTAGTGTTATCTATCCATGTATCCATCTATCTGTACAGCCATCAGTATATCTAATCATCTATTATTATATCAAACGACTAATTGTTTTAGCTATCTTTCCGTATATCACAACTGAATTTGTGGAATGGCATCAGTTTGCCTTGGGGGCTGCACTTTCCTGCCCTTTTTGAAACTCGCTTACCCATCTAACAACATGTGTTTGCTTCAAATTCAACAACACTCCCAACTCCATACAGGCATGCAGTTATGCAATGATGGAAGGTGGAGTGTTAAAAACAATGGCTTTGTTTATTTTCTTTCCAAATAATCTAAGAAGTGGTTTTTTAATGAGTCGATCAGGTTTCTTCCTGGAAAGTTGTGCTAGCTGTGTGAAATTCTGTCTGAGATTTTTAAAAAAATTATACGAATTTAAAACAACACAGTATGCCAGATGGAACTGTGATGTTCTTCAGTATTGTTAACAATGTACTCATACAGTCTGCTGTGGCTGCGTTGCAGGTAAGAGGATTTGGCTACTCTGCTGTAAGAACATCATGTGCAACCTTACAACTGCAGTCAATTGTGAGATTGAAGGATGATTGCAATTGCTTTATGCTCTGCATTTATGCACTGTAGTATGCTAATCAGGACAGAAAGAGCGCATAGTATAAAAAGTAGAATGGAAGTACGGCTGAATATACATTAGGTCTAGGAGACCAGGCCATGTATATTTATATCCGAGTACAATATCCTGGATATGGGTAAGAACCTGTCAATTCAACCAGGAACATTTAAAATGTAGGAGACCATGGATAGTGAATAGGTCAATGGCTATAACATTGCCCTTAAACTTGAATGTCATGACCTATGTTAAGAGTACAGCTGTAGGACCTTCAAACCTTGTGTAACAAACTCTGGCTTCTTGAATGACCACAGGCATAGAGATTGAGAAAGAAAAGACCAGAATTAAGGACAGCTGGTTGGTTATGTGACATAGTACTGTCAAATTGACTCCAGTTGGTAAGCAGCAGTTGGGGAACCCAAAATCTTCATGTCCAAAGTCCCAGCTGGATGTCTTTCGGATGAGACGTTTAATTGTGACCTCCTCTCTCTACTATGTCATTAATTTACCCTCGTGAGTACCAAGAACTGGGCAATAGAGGGCTGCACTATCAATATCTTTCATTAATGATAGGGCTTTTGTACACAGCAACCACATCAATGATGTGAGTAGCACTATTAAAAGTCAGCACAAGATGTCATAACTGTCAAACACAGGCTACATGTCTGGACCGAGAATCCAATGTGGGTCATGAGGTTGGAAGCACGGTCATACTACCAATAATAAGGTGGGCCGCTGGACTGGCTCATATATAAGCTTAATGTGTGAATGCTGTGGACAATCTCATGTCAATTGCGAGACAGTTTCAAAATGATGGAATGATATCTTGGACAACCCAGACAACCCCAGAGGTCCTTTGTTTCCATTAGTAGGTTTCTATCTTTTTGACACCACTATTTGTCTAAGGATATTCATTACAGAGGGTGACTATTATCAATATTTCACTAATGGATTGGGTGCTCCAATGTCATGACAGCAGTCTGGCTTTTCTGCCTGTCTATTTTATCAGGATGGATATCTTTGTAGATGTCTAGCTGGCTCTATTTCAGACTAGAATGTCTGTTGTCTGGTAAAGTGGACAGAATCATTTGACCAGGGACCATCAGTCTGAGGTGAGGAACCATCCACACCAGGAGCCTGAAGGATAACCCTGTTCTGGGCTGCATTTGGGTCAGCAGACTGGTTTATCATCCTGAATTATACAAAACGGTCAATCAATGGTCTTTTAATGATTGATTCAACCACTATTGACAGGTTGTGTAATTTTTAAAAACTAGAATCCTTGCTGAATGCTGAAATGATTGTTTTTTTGTTTTTTTTCCTTCATTGACATCTTTACGGACACTTTTACACCCAAAGTCTCCCATCGTTGACATTTTTTGTCTGAATGAGAAGTTGACAAATATTGCCAAAACATGAGGGGTAATGCTCACTTCACTATCGATATCCTATTGAAAATCCACCAAATTTCCAGTTTTCTCTATTGTTTAAAATATCCTCAACTCACAGCCCAAGCATGAATAGAGAATTGTCTCACCTGTCCATAGCATTAGTGGCAAGTAACAGCTTTCCAGGCATGGACCTGTGCTATATTGATACACTTTTTTTAACTTTTTGCAAATAATTCATTTGGTTAAAAGCACAGACATCAATACCAATTAGTATCTGCTACTACACAACGTTGGGGAGATGTGGTGGTTGAAGGATAATCGACTGACCAACTGTAATTACTAGCACAAATCAAACAAACAACCCTCCTGTCAATTATCTACACCTTTAAACCATCAAGTTAATAACCTGAGGCTGTTAGATAGTACACTAATGATATTATAGGCCAAGGTTATTACCAGATCCTCTTTCCTCTCCCTGGAGCTGGTGGAAGAAGGCCTTAGAAGTTTCTTCAACCTTGTTTAGGGAAGCCACACACTAGCAACAGTTATTTATTAAGTTGTTGCGCATTTGAATCACTTTCACAGGTGCACACTTCAGTATCTTCACTCCTATGGTGTTTTTCCTGAAAAAAGGAATAATAATTAAAAAAAAGCTTTATACAAACACACAGGCAACACTCAGGCCTTGTGCCTAAACATGTACAAAACACCTTTTTAGTCCACTAACACTGGGGCATATCTACGAATGGCCTAAAGTGGAGCACAGCAAGTGGCAATTATACGGCACTAAGTGGTGTTTTGTATATCTTCCATGTTAATGCAGCGGCTAAATATGCCACTGCACAAACAGCTGGGAATGCCACATGTACAAATACGTTATGTGCTACTTGAGATATCTTTAGCTGATAATTCACCTGGACTTAACAGCATACAATTAGTAACATTTAGTTGAAGTGGTCCTTAGTTTAACTGCGTACCCAATGCCATGGACTTCTTTTATAGTAAACAGTTTACACTCAAAACACCTTTGCGCTCAATGCATTCCTACTGAAAGTGATATGTATAGTGACAGTCTACTTCTAAGAATGCAGTTGTTTCAGATAGTTGTTTGTGATAGTGGCATTCAAAGTGTGGTTCTGTTGTTTCTTTTGGGTTTGCAGCAGGACAACCCATCTTCATCCACTCTGTAGCCTTACTGTAACTTCTGCCATATTATTGTGCAATATTTGTGAATGTCTATCTGTTGTTATATTACCAGCAAAACCAGGAGCACACTCATGGCCTGCTGGTCTCAGCTGGTAGATGTGAACGCACTCAGATTTCCTTTCAATTAATGACTTGTTGTTGTCCTTTTTTCTGTTCATACATCTGACAATAATCTGCACCAGCCTTGACATCAAAGAGGTATATCAACGGGGAAGGTTGATGTTGTCAGACTGCTTTCCTGGGACTTCTTTCGTGAGCAGCTGTGTCCAGGGAAATTGACATTCAGTGGAACCTGAATTTTAAGAACCTTCTTCGATGGACATGAAGTGGTCTCTTGTGGGGGGAGGGATGAAGTGCCATCTAGATGTTGAATTGTGCTGATATTACTTGGTGCAGGAGAAAGGTGGTCACACACAAACCGTTCTCCTAACAAGGGATCTTATCAAATGCGACCTCATTAGACAGAAATTATGGTGAGATAGTGACTATTTGATGTCCAGGGAGAGAGCCTTGGAGTGCTTATGATTTATGTTTTTCACTCAGTTTTGGTGTAAAAGTCTTTGATAAGTAATTGAAACACAACCCCAATGGTATTTCAATGGGAAGGGTGGCTCACTTACTTATCAACAATTTTTATTTTACCCATACTTTACTCTGACTACAGCAAAGAAAATTGGCAGCCACTGTTATCCCACATGCAACAAATATCGGCCTGTATGACCCGAAATGTTTTCCTCTCCTCACATGAGAATTCATGATCCCAAAAGCAGTTTGGTTGAGTATGTTAAGCATTGATGCAATGGCACAATATCAGGTGTTTCACTTACTTACAGGCAGCACTGTATTCAGGTGACATTCAGCCCAGGCATAATGGTTACCTGACTTTTTTAGAAGAACTCATGAAGTCTGATTACCAGATGACATTTAGCTGAAGGCAAACATGGCAGACAAAAGGTTCTGACTCTCTTTTACACAAATATTAAGCGGATTCCATGGCAACCGAAAAGGCGTGGGAGTGAATAATTTGTGAGAAGAAGTGATATTGAGAAAGAATAATGCCTCACATCAGTAGCAATAAAGTATCCAGTTGTGGTTTTTGATTAAAAGTCAGAGAGACAAAAGACGTAGCTTGTTCCATACTGTGCTCATTCAAGATTCATCTTTTAGCAATCATCTACAAACTTCAAATCCTCAGTGACAATAATTGTTGTCTGATACAATGGTGACAGTCAGTCTGGAATGAGGTTTCGATGTTGGTCCTCATGTGAACAAGGAAAGTAAATGCTTAACCTGGGAATCCTCACGCTAGACATATAAGAAATTTAAGAAGCTGCCGGAATTTTAAGTATATGCTGAATCATTTCATGACACTTGATATATTTTTTAACACAAAAAAAATTGTATCATTATCAACCAAATTTGAGAACTTGAAACAATAATCTTAACTAAACTTACTGAACATTAAAGTTACCCCGAATGATAGGTCAGGTTTCAAAAATAAGTTTGGCTAATTTTGATATTTTATTGTGTAACGTGGCCATACTGGCTAGTATACAAATTTTCTTTACTTTTGGAATCGTTTTTCTGGCTGAAATGATCATACAGATGTCCTAAATGACCCCTGGATTTATTTCGGGTACGCACGGAAAAAAATCCTGTCTTCAGCGCTTTCAACATTGTGACGTCATCAGCATTGTAAGAAATTGTTAACTTGTAGCTATATATTTACAACAATGGTCATTGTGACGTCATCAAGAATGACGTGCCTGGCATTGGCAGGATTTTGTCAAGCAATGAAAAATTGTGAACTGGACAATTATATCTTTTCCTGTAATCACAAAAATAACTTCAGAAAACAGTTTTAAAATGTCTAAATTGCCCATCTGTGTTATACTGTACATGAAAACACAGGTAATTAGAAAAGAATTGTATCATGCTGGGTAACTTTAACTGTTGCAAAAGCCTATCACTCTTATGGTACAACTATCTGTCCCGTCTCTTTCTGTACATCACAACTGAATTTGTGGAATGGCATCAGTTTGCCTTGGGGGCTGCACTTTGTATTTTCTTCAAAAAGAATCTCCTTGCCTCTTCCAAACTCGCTTTCCCATCTGACAACATGTGTTTGCTTCAAATTCAACAAAACTCCTCACTCCACGCAGGCATGCAGTTATGCAATGATGGAAGATGGAGTGTTAAAAACAGTGGCTTTCTTATTTTCTTCCCTGATAATCTAAGAAGTGGTTTTTTAATGAGGTGATCAGGTTTCTTCCCAGAAAGTTGTGCTAGCTGTGTGAAATTCTGTCGGATATTAAAAAACCATTATCTGAATTTAAAACAACATGGTATGCCAGATGGAACTATGTGGTTAACAACATGGTATGCCAGATGGAACTATGTGGTTCTTTGGTATTGTTTACAATGTAGGGGAGACCGGGGTTAGTTGAATCGCGGGGTTAGTTGAAACTTGGCCTAAAATCAGCTTTATTTTAAAATTTTGGCCAAACTGGTACTTTTGGTAGATACCCTGTTTATTGGCACATGTCATAATACCGTTATTCATTCAAAATTTCAAAATGCTAATTCTGTAGGCAGGAAAGTTTTTTGGGTGCTCTAGTAAATTATTTGCTCAGTCTTCGAGGGGGGTTATTGTATAGCTATGATTTTAATCCAGGTGAACTAACCTTATTTCTAAATACGCAAATCCATGACTAACCCACACCCAAAAGCTTTTTGTTATGTGACTTTGATAAGACTGAAAAATAAGACAACATTGTGTTCCAGGTGTGATGGGGTTAGTTGAATCATGCATGGTGGAGTTGGCCGTAACATAGATTTCAAGTGTTCAAATTGCCATGCAAGTCATTGTTAGTTGGAGTTACTGCAGTTTAGAACTACTACAGTGCATGTTTGCATTCCTGAAAGGGAAATACGGAAAAACCAGCTTTTTTTGCAAAAATAGACAAAAAATTTGGTAAATTACAGTATACAATTTCTTTTCAAATGAGTGTTGTACTGAAGCTGGTGGTCATCATAGGGATATCAGTTATGCAAAGGAAACCCCTTTTATAAGAAGTTGTCTCCAAATTTTTATGGCTCTTCAACTAACCCCGGGTTGTGGATGATCTGAGTTAATTGTCAATGAAATGATATTTTGGACAACCAGACAACTGGTGAGGTCCTCCGTTTCCATTCGTAGGTTTCTATCTTGTTGACACCACTATTTGTCTAAGGATATTCATTACAGAGGGTGACTATTATCAATATTTCACTAATGGATTGGGTGCTACAGTGTCACAAGAGCAGACTGGCTTTTGTAGCTGTCTATTTTATCAGGATAGATATCTTTTCTTGCGTGTCTAGATGCCTCTATTTCAGACTACAGTGTCTGTTGTCTGGTTAAGTGGACTGAATCACTTCTCCAGAGACTGTCAGTCTGAGGGACCATCCAGGAAGCTGAAAGATAATCCTGTTCTGGTTCACATTTTATTGAGCAACCTGTTTCATACTCCAGAATTATCAGTGCCAGTCAATTGACAGTCTTGATTAAAGATTGATTTGATGACTCTTGGCAGGTTGTGTCATTTTCCATCAAATACTTGCTTCTTTAATGAATTGACAATTAATCGGCCTGAAACACATGTTCACACGAAGTCACCTAGACTCTTAAGTCTAAAGATATTACCAAACACTTCCATGTGTTAATAAACTTCTGCCATCCAGCACATGTCCAGCATACTGGCATGCATGTTGTTGGATGGCAGCTTCAATCATTCTTCCACCTATTTCTAAGTGTTTTCTAAATTAGCCTGTCAGAGTGAATAAATCCTGAGCATAAAACCCGAATCATCCATCTATCAATTGAAGTTGGACACCTATCAGTATAGCCCATTATAAAATGTCTGGTGTTGATGTATGGACAACAGACCAGAGATCATAAGCGGAACATCTATAAAACATCTGCTGAACATCAACCTTCAAATAGATTTTTTGCAGTAGGTAAAACATTTTGATGTCATACTGACAAAGTGACAAATATTGCCAAAACATGAGGTGCCATGCTTACATCACTATTGATATCTTGCTGGAACACCAACAAAATTTCCATTTTCTTTGTTGTTTTATACAAAATTTAATGTCTGTTATTCACAGGCCCAAACCTAAATAGAGAATTGTCTTTCTTTGTCCAGTGCATTAGTATCAATTAACACATTTCCGGACTTGGACCTGTGCTATATTGATAAAATATTTTAAACATTTTTGAATTAGACTTAATTCTTCCTACAAAATTTATAATTCATTTGGTGAAAGGCTCAGACATGAATATTTACCAATTGGTATCTGCTACTACAAACGTTTGGGGTGATGTGGTGGTTGAAGGATAATCGACCGACCAACTGTAATCACTTGCACAAATCAAACAAGCAACCCTCCTGTCAATAAGCAACACCTGTAAACCATCAAGGTAATTGCCTGAGGTGGTTAGATAGTACACTAATGATATTATAGGCCAAGGTTATTACCAGATCTTCTTTCCTCTCCCTGGAGCTGGTGGAAGAAGGCCTTAGAAGTTTCTTCAACCTTGTTTAGGGAAGCCACACATTAGCAACAGTTATTTATTAAGTTGTCTGTAAATTTGAATCACTTTCACAGATACAATGTGGTACATACATCAGTTTCTTCACAGTGTTATGTAAAATGCTAAGAATGCTGTTGTTTTCAGATAGTTACTAGCAATAGCGGAATTCTAAATTTCAAAAGTGTGGTTCACTTATTGGGTTTGCTGCTGGACAACCAATTTTCATCCTCTCCTTGCCTGACTGCAATGTTTGCCACACTATTCTGCAATATCCATGCATGTCTCTCTGTCATAATACCACCAACAAAAACCAACAGCTCACTCATAGCCTGCAGGTCTCAGCTGGTGCATGTGAATACACTCCGATTTCCTTTTAATAGATGTCTTGTTGTTGTCCTTTTTTTTTGTCCATACATATGACAGTAATCTAAACCAGCCTTGACATCAAACGTTTATGTCAATGAGGAAGGTTGATGTTTTCAGACTGCTTTCCTAAGACTTCTTTTGTGAGCACCTGCGTCCTGGGAAATTGAGGTACAGAGTGTTAGTTTGACTCACATCGTAACAATGACTCTTCAGCAGGGATGTAAGTCTCTTGAGGGAGTCGAAACTGTTTGGGATACAAATTTGTGCAGATCTGTAATTCTTGTTGTTGGAATGTCGTTACATATGTTGTGAACAAATAAGTCTCCTAACGATTGGTTTTATTATGCAGGACCACTTCAAAGAGAAATGATTAATCATCATCATTGGTAATCACACACTGCTAGTGATCATAAGACATCCTGAAGGAACCTTGAAGTGTTTTACAATTTATGTTTTTACTCAGTTTTGGTGCACTAAATAGATACTTCACAGGTATTCAATTTTCTTATTCTTGACCTTGTTCATGGATATCTAAAGATAAATGTTTATTGTTTAGGGATAGAAGTGCATATGTATATTTGTATGCGATTTCATGAAGTTCGATATATCGTACTATAGAAAATGTTTAAAGTTCATTCAGTTGCAAGAAAAGAAATCTTGCTTTTTCTTCATCAGGAACATAATTATGTTCTTTTAATACCATTCAAAATAGTAAATTCAGTTCACAAAAATCACTGAGATATATGTATAATTATCAAAAAAAGTTGCAAATGGTACAACATACCAAAATGGTGTTTTGCTATATATTCAGGTGACATTCATCAAGTCCAGGCATAATGGTTACCTGCCTTTTCTAAGATGAACTCATGAAGGCTGATAACCAGATGACATTTAGCTGAAGGCAAACATGGCAGGCAAAAGGTTTTGACTCTCTTTTGCACAAATATTAAACTTTTTCCATGGGAACAGAAAAGGCGTGGGAGTAAATAATTTGTGAGAAGAACTGATATTGAAAAAAGAATAATACTTCACATAAATTATAATAAAGTATCCAGTTGTGCTTTTGATTAAAAGTAGTGAGACAAAAGACATAGCTTGATTTATACTGTGCTCATTCAGAATTCATCTTTCGTCTTCAATCCTCTGTGAGAATAATTGTTGTCTGATGATGCCTACCATTACAATTACATTACTGGTATGGCCAGAATGAAATTTCAATGGGTCTTCATGTGAACAACACTCTAAAAAATTTCAGACAAAATTGGTTTTTTAGATTCAAAATGGTTTTTTGAAAAACCAAATTTCAATGCAAAAAACCAACATGGATTTTTTTAAAAATCCATGTTGGTTTTGCATTGAAATTTGGTTTTTCAAAAAACCATTTTGAATCTAAAAAACCAATTTTGTCCCGACTTTTTTTAGAGTGCAGTGTTAGCTATGGAATCATTGTGTAGGGCTGGTCTGATGTACAGAGGCATAAGGAATTTGAAAAGATTAATGATAATATATCCATTTGTTAGGATTTTATTAATCAAAAATGTCTTCACTTCGGTATTCTACCATAAAGCGTGCTGCAAGCCCTGTTCTATGCGAAGTAATGACATGTAATATGACACGCAGATACACCAAGATAGCAAAATATGGAAATGCCAATTTTACCAATTTTGGCAACCCTGGGAGTTTGGACACTCCCTAAACCTAGATTTTTTATTGAATTAATTCCATATATGTTGAATCATTGTATGTAACATGATATTAACATTTTTAACCCAAGAAATTGTTTTGAGGCTTACTTGAGCACATGACACATTAATCTCAACCGCAGTATTACAGTAAAACTCAAAATAAAGTACGACTGACCCAGCAGGAAGGAAGAATCAGCCAGACAGACAGACAATATATTTATTTGACCATGGAGAGATACAACATGAAATAGTTCCAAAATAATTACATATATACGGTCTTTGGAGACCCACATTAAGGCTACTGCCGCTATCATGTGGGCCACCAAGAAGCAAGCATATAACAATAAATTAGACATCTGCAAAGGCTGTCGATTATCATATGAATCAGCCAAGTGCTACTTTACCCTTTCACACCTCTTGGCTTCCTCCAAATCACTTCCTACCTTTACCTACTTTACACGTAAACTACCTTTTAAAATTCCATCAAATTTGCATTAGGTCAATACCAATTCAAACTCCATCAAAACTCCATTGTGTTTGTATTTTTTTGTATTGTATTTATTTTATTTATAGTGACAGGTGCATGCATGTCTGATATCTTTGACATTGTGCCTTTTTTCACAGAAGATAACAACAAAAGCGTGTTAGTGGTGTAAATGATGATCAGGACTTCATGTCTGTGTCAGGAAGTTACTGCTTTCCTCTTTTGAGGATGTCGTTTAGTCATAAAATCAGTGTTTTTTATACAAAATTAAACAGTCAAGCCATTCTTTTTGTTGCTCTGTTTCTAACAAGGTCATCATGTTGTTATCTCTCCATTGCTATTCTTCTTTCTGCTGTTCTGAGAACACAGGTGTGTAGCCGTCAATTCCTGAACCCTGTTCAATGGCCGGCATCTGCATTGTTATTGTTCTTCTACTTCTTAGTCTACTTCTTCCCAGCTGCTCTCTCTCCGCTGAACACAGGTGCTAACCAAATACCTTTGTCCCATGAGAATGGTCTATGTGAATTCCATCTTTCTCATTGAATATGTTTTACGTCAAGACTGATTCAGATTACTGTCACATCCATGAATGGCAGTATAGAAGAGACATAACGAAACATCGACTGAAATCACATCAGATGTTATTCTCACATGCCAGCTTGGAACCGAAGGCTTTCGGTCTGTGTGCTTTCCAGTTTCATATATGTCGTATATATAAACAAAAACATTTGGATTTGTGTATGAAAGTAGTAATTAAATACACAATAACCTCCAGATGATATTTCATTTGTACCTCTACAGAACATTATGTTTGCTTATGGAAACCTAGTTCTGAAACTGTCAAGTCATTCTAACTAATGCTGTTATCAAAGCCCATTGCTGTTTTACTAGGTTATATCTATCCCATTTTTCAAGTATGACTTTTATAAGAAGTTTCCCGAAGGCTGATTATCAAATAACATCTAGCAGGAGTCAAACATGCATGGCAGGAAAAAAAAGATTATTTTCTTTTTTGTAAAACCTTAATCTTTTTCAATCTAATAACAAGTTTAATTTGGGAATCCAGGGCAACTGAATTATTTCACCAGATGATATATACAACCCACAGTGAAAAAAGAAATATAGTATTGAAAAAAATTTAAAAATCAAAAATTTCTCGTCAAATTTGGACAAGAGATACTTCAGGGAAAGCTCTCTAATCAGTCTAATGTTCCAATAGGTTTTGTTACTTTGAAAGAATGCAAGCTTCTCACTGTTGACTTTTGAAGTATTGAATATACAACTGAAATTTGACAATTTTATTTCTTTGTGAACAATAAGATTTTAAAACCTGTGTGTATTATAATATTCTGAGCTTAAATGAGAATGAGACAGTTGTGAAAGACCTTCAGGAAATACCTAACTGAATCAGATTTTTTGCTTTTTCAAACCATCTTAACACCAACATTACATCAAGATTTGGCTTTTATAAGAATTTTATTGAAGGCTGACAAAAAAAATTTACATGATTTTCTTTTGTCAAATGGTCAATCCATTTCTATGATATGTAAAATACAAGGGCAATATACAAATACTGCATGAAAAGTACTTCGGCGTTACCAACTTTCTTTTTTCATCTGCAGTCATAAAGTTCAATCGCATCCTGGACTGAACATCATTCTTTTCAATGATAAATCCAATTGTGATTCTTGCCTTTTCTATTGGCAAAAATTCCAAATATCCCTCTCCTTGTGTCTTCTGATGGGTAGGATTAAATGAAATGAGATATTGAAATTTATTCTGAATTATTGAATTTCACTTGTGGTACCCTGTTTGAACTCTTGAAAATGCAATGCAGCATTAATAAGGAGTTTGTTTACAAAGAAAAATTCTGGTATGAATTCCATCTGATTATTCACTCACTTTGAAAATATTCATTGGCAATTTTGAGTGTCAGAAATAAGCTGTTCATTGTTTGTCTATCAGACTTGTGCAAATAGTATTTCAGTGAAAGTTTCCAGAGAGTAATATGCCAAAAAGATTTGTTGCAAAACTAGGGAGCAAGACTAGTTCTGGTTTTGAAAAAAAAAGGATCATGAAAGTCTCTGCAAAGCCTGCTTCTAAGAGGTCCACCAAGTCTTTATGGCGTTCCATTTTTAATTGCCTATGAACAGTAGATTTTGTCTCCTATGAATAATATGAAAAAAGCGCAAGTTCAAAATTAATATAATTTCCTATTAGTCTACACAATCAAGAGATTCTCTTAGACTAAAGTCCTGACTTACAAGGCTTCCCATCATGCTCCAGTTCTCCCTATTTCTGATTGTGCATCTTTCTGAGAACGCAGACGCATGGTGGCCAATTTGTGAGTCCTGTGCAACCAAAGTAGCCTTCTTGAACATTAAAGTTGAGTTCTCATTTGGTTTCTTTCTTCTTCAGCTTCTTTCTTTCTCTTTACTATTTCCCCTGAACACAGGTGCTAAGAGATATTCCTGAGTCTTACTTTGTCCCATGAGTGCCATCTTTCTCACTGAATATGTTTGATGTCAAGGTTTGTTCAGATTACTGTCACATCCATGAATGGCAGTATAGAAGAGACATAACGAAACATCGACTGAAATCACATCAGAAGTTATTCTCACATGCCAGCTGAGACCAAAATGCTTTTAGTCTGTGTGCATTTGGGCCTTTTATTGGCCTCTGGTGTTGTTTTATATAAATTCAAATAAACAAAAATATCTGGATAAGGGTATAAAACTAGTAGGCCTTATTAAATGGTAAGTATGATGATATTTCATTTTTACGTCTACTGAGTACTGATTAAAACCTGTTTCAGAAATGTTCACGTCATTCGTACTAATTCTGTTATCAAAGCCAACTGTTATTCTCTAAGAACATATCTATCCCAGCATTACGATGACATAAATTTGTCAAGTCAAGGCTATTATAAGAAATTTTCTTGAAGGCTGATTACCAAATAACATTTAGCTGGAGCCAAACATGAAGGAAAAAAAAATCTTTTTTGTAAAACCTTAATCTTTTTCCAGCCAATAACCTGTTAAATATGGGAATCCATGGCAACTGAATCCTGCCACCAGATAATGTATACAGCCCACAGTGAAAAAAATCCAGTATTGAAAGAATCAATCATGAATAAATTGTTTTATAGAAAACTCGATACAAATTGTATGCATTGCATGCATGACATCAACTATATACAATGCCTACCATAAATGTGATTTTCTCAGTATTGTACATTTTATTGGCAAGTATTTCTCCCTCTTTTAATGTCTTTTGATCGGCAGGTTTACATGAAAATGAGATATTGAAATTAATTCAGAATTATCGAATTTCACTTTTTGTACCTTCTCTCACTCTTGAAAATGAATTGCAGCTTTTCTAAGGAATTTGTTAACTAAAAAAGCATTTTATAAATTCCATATGGTCATTCATACTCCATCAGGTACAATGTGTCATGCATATTCATTGGCTGTGTTTGGTGTTGTTCATTAATTTGACCAAGCGATATTTCAATAAAAGCTCTCCAATGTTTTAATAGGTTTTGTTACATCAAAAGAATGCAAGTGTTACTGCTGCTGTCTGGCCATGTTGGTTTGGGAAGTATTGGATCCACTGCTAAAATGTGATAACTGAATCTGTTTTTGAACAAAGCCGAGATTAAAATCTGAGTGAACATGTACGCTTGCAGACTCTTTCATGTTTAAAATGAGAAGGAGGGAATTATGAATGACCTTCTGGAAATACCAAACTCTGTTTTCCTATTTCAAAAACATTTCAACAGCAAAACTTCAATGTCATTTGTCAAGATGTGGCTTTTTTTTAAATAATTTTCCTGAAGGCTGACAATAAAACTTGACATGTTTTTCTATTGTCAGAGTGTCTATATCTCCTCAACAACCAATATACAAAGACAATGACAGCTTGAAAGCTGCTTTTGGGGTAAAAACTTTTTTTCTTCATCTGCTGTCAAGTGCTATCAGATTCACATCAGGGATTAAACACCATACTTTGTTTGAAAAATACAATTTTATGAGTATTGCCTGTTCTATTGACAAACATTCCATTTCTCCAGTTCTCCCTCTGCTGATGACCTGTGATTGGGCAGGGTTTAATGAAAATGAGATATTGAAATTTATTCTGAATTATTGAATTTCACTTGTAGTACCTTGTTTGAACTCTTGAAAATGCATTGCAGCATTAACAAGGAGTTTGTTTATGCAGAAAAATTCTGGTATGAATTCCATCTGATTATTCACTCACTTTTAAAATAATTATTCATTGGCAATTTTGAGTGTCAGAAATAAGCTGTTCATTGTTTGTCTACCAAATTAATGTAAATCATATTTTGGTGAAAGCTTCCTAACAGTAACATGCAAACAATTTCTGTTGCAGAAAAGATAGTAAAACAAAAGTTAGTTTTTGGATATTGAAACCAAGAACTAAATTTTTTAAATGATTATTATTTCACAGAAGTAATAATAAAAATTGTACCAAGCAATGCATACTTCAAAGCCATCTACCAAGTCTAAAATAAGAATATAGTTTTAATCACTGTACAGTGTACACCATCTTATAAATGAATATTATGAAAAAATGTGTGAGATCAATTATAATTTCAGATTGGGTCCCTCTTGCCAAAGAATCTATAACACCACTGTCTTATCTTAGAAGGCCACCAATCATCCTTCCATTTCTCCCTATTTCCACTCAAGCATCTTTCTGAGAACACAGGCGCTCTGGCGCATGGTGGCCAATCCGTGAGTCCAGTCCAACAAAGTAGCCTTCTATGCTGAGTTCTCCTTTGGCTTCTTTGTTTCTCTGTACCATTTCCCCTGAACACAGGTGCTAACCAGATAACTCTGAGTCTTACATTGTCCCATGAGAGTGGTCTTTATGAATGCCATCATTCTTTCTTATTGAATATGTTTGATTTCGAGGCTTGTTCGGGTTACTGTCACATCCATGGGTGGTTTAGAAAGAGACAAAGCAACACATCAACTGAAATCACATCACAGGTTATGCTCACATGCCAGCTGAGACAAAATAAAAAGGCTTTTTGTCTGTGTGCATTCAGGTTTTGTATTAGTCTGTGATGTTGTTGTATATAAAAACTGATAAACAAAATTATTTTGGTAAGGGTTTGAAACTAGTAATTAAATGCTCAGTAACCTAAATGATATTTTATTTGTTTGTCTACAGAGTACTGATATGTTTACCTCATGAAACCTGTTTCAGAAATGTTCAAGTCATTCTGACTAATGTTATTATCAAAGTCCATTGTTGATGTTGTTCTGCTAGAACATATCTATCCCAGCATTCCAATGATATTTACCAAGTCAAGACATGTCTTTTATGAGACATTTCCCTGATTAGAAAATGGCATTTAGCTGGAATCAAACATGGCAGAAAAAGAAAGATTTATTTTCTTTTCATGTCGGCAGATAAAATATACAACTCCAAAGTGATAAGAATCCAGTACTTGAAAAAATTAAGTCAAGGACTTCATGTTTTATGGTTGCCAGGAGCTGTATCATTGTTGAAGGCTTACAAAGAAGTTAAAGCATTGCATGGAATTTAAAGGAGTATATATGTAATGCAATAAATGAAACTTTCTGTGTCTGGATTATTTTATTGACAAACAATTCGATCACAGGATCTGTCCTGTGGTTAGCTGGGTTGAATTAAATGAGATTTTTAAATTTATTCTGAATTATTGAATTTCACTTGTGGCACTCTTGAAAATGCATCATGGCATTAAGAAGGAGTTTGTTTACACGAAAAAACATTGTATGAATTCCATCTGATTATTCACTCACTTTCAAATTATTCTCCATCAAAAGTAATATGTGCCATTCATGTGCATTTGCGATTCTAATGTGTTGAAAGTAAGCGGCTGTTCATTGTGTGCTTGTCAAATTTGGCAAATGCTGTTTCAGTGAAAGCTCTCTGTTTCAATAGGTTCTGTTGCATTGAAGGAATGCAAGGGCTGCTGCTGTTGGCTTTTGAAGTATTGCATCCAAAGCTAAAATGTGATAATTGCATCTGATATTAAATGATGTATAAGTTTAAATTTGAGTTTACTATGACAGAGTCTTCCGGGTTTAGAATAAGAAAGAAAGGAGTGCATTGTGAAAAACCTTCAGACCTACATAATGTTTTGCTATTTCAACTGCAAAGTTTCAATGACATTTGTCAAGTCAAGGTGTCACCTTTTTAACAGTTTTTTGTGAAAGCTGATAAAAAATTGGCATGATTTTCTTATGTGAAATTTTCAATCTGTCCCAACTACCAAAATACAAGGGCAACGTCTGCATAAAACCTACTTGTGGGTCAAAAACTTCCTTTTTTCGTCTGCGGTCATAAATTTCTATGACTTCATGGAGTTCCCCATGGCCTAATGGATAAAAGCGCTTGTGTGTCCCACCACTGGCTGTGAGGTCGTGGGTTCGACTCCCACTCCCAGAACTCAATTTGGTCCAATCCCATGGGGCATTAAATGGATGTGGGTTGTATCCAGTGTCCTGTGCTGGGAAAACTGAAAGACCCTGGAAATCCCTGGATTAATAGAGTATTCAGGACTCACAGTCTTCTCATCACTCATCATCATAAGGTGGTCGCCAACACTGGAGAATGCTAAGGCATGGAAACCTTGGGCAATGTTCCCCTTGTCTCTGCCCATGGGTGCCATACTATGGCTGCCCTGAGCTGTATCATTGTGGAAGGCTCACCACGAATTCCGTGCCTGCATTGCAGTGCATGACTGATAGTATATACAATATACAATACAATACGATAAATGCCATACTTTGTTTTGATAAATCCAATTGTGATTCTTGCCTATTCTTTGGGTAAATATTCCAATTCTCCCTCCTCTGATGTCCTGTGATGAAGGAAATTATTCTGAATTATTGAATTTCACTTGTGGTACCTTGTTTGAACTCTTGAAAATGCAATGCAGCATTAACAAGGAGTTTGTTTACACAGAAAAATTCTGGTATGAATTCCATCTGATTATTCACTCAACTTAAAATTATTCATTGGCAATTTTAAGTGTCAGAAATAAGCTGTTCATTGATTTTCTATCAAATTTGTGCAAACGATAATGCTCCTGAACAAGCAAAATGGTTTTACTGCAAGAAAAGACTGCAAAACCCCAAAACCAATGTAAGTTTCTTAAATTGAAACCAGGAAACAAGATGTTTTAAATGATGCTCATGCAAAAGGAGAAGTGCAAATAGCTGGCTAACTTTAGAGAAGTTTGCTTCAACCTAGTGTAAAATGAACGCAAATTCTAATCATAGTGAACATCTGTCCTTAAGTGATATGGGTACCATGAGCAAGTTCAAAATTTCCTAAACACTTCTGGCTTTCACCCCCCCCCCCCCCCCCCAAAGTTATATTGTGATCCATTGTAGCTTTTTTTCTCTTTTCTCTGTACTATTTTCCCTGAACACAGATGCTAACCAGATATTCTTGAGTCTTACTTTGTCCCGTGAGAGTGGTCTACATGAATGCTTTCTTTCTCATATTGAATATGTTTGATATCAAGGCTGATTCAGGTTACTGTCACATCCATGGATGACAGTATAGAAAGAGACTAAGCAAAATGTCATGCCAGCTGAGACCTGAAGGCTTTCAGTCTGTGAGAATTCGGGTCTGAAATTGGTCTGTGATGTTGTTGTATTAGTAAATACATAAACAAAATATTTGGTTATGGGTATAAGGCTAGTAATTAAATGCTCTGTAACATTATGATATGCCATTGGTAAATCTACAGAATACTGATTAAAACCTGTTTCAGAAATGTTCAAGTCATTTCTAATTAATGCTATTATATAATTATCAAAGCCCACTGTTGTTCTGCTGGAACATATCTATCCCAGCATTCCAATGACATTTACCAAGTCAAAACATGACTTTTATGAGATATTTCCCTGATTAGAAAATGGCATTTAGCTGGAGTCAAACATGGCAGAAAAAAAGGTTTTATTTTCTTTCCATGTCGCAAGATAAGCATACAACACCCAGTGATAGGAATCCAGTATTGAGCAAAATTAAGTCAAGGACTTCACTTTTTTATGGTTGCTTTGTCATTGTGGGAGGCTCACAAAGAATTTAAAGCATTGCATAACATTTAAAGAAACATAGCAAGCAATAAATGCGAATTTCTGTGTCTGGATTATTTTATTGATAAACATTTCAATTAAATTAATTCTGAATTATCGAATTTCGCTTCAGGTGCCTTGTTTGAACTCTTGAAAATGCATCACATCATTAAAAAAGAGTTTGTTTACACAAAAAACATTGTATGAATTCCAAATTATTCTTCCGTCAAAAATGCATTGTGCCATTCATATGCATTTGCAATTCTAATGTGTTGAAAGTAAGCGGTTGTTCATTGGCTGCTTTTCAAATTTGTCAAATGATGTTTCAGTGAGAGCTCTCTGTTCAGTAGGTTCTGTTGCATTGAAGGAATGCAAGGGCTGCTGCTGTTGGCTTTTGAAGTATTGCATCCAAAGCTTGAATGTGATAATTGATTCTGATATTAAATTATATATAAGTTTAAATTTGAGTCGACTATGACACAGTCTACCGAGTTTAGAATAAGAAGGAAGGGAATGAGTTGTTTCAACAGCAACATTTCAATGACAATTGTCAAGTCAAGGTGTGACCTTTTTAACAGTTTTTTGTGAAGGCTTATAAAAAATTGGCATGATTTTCGTATGTCAAATTGTCAGTCTGTCCCAACTACAACCAAAATACAAGGACAAAGAGTCATGTTGTGTCACCAGATGAAATATACAACACGCAGTGATAAGAACCCAGTATTGAACAAACTTAAGTCAAGACTTCACTTTTTTATGGTTGCTTTGAGCTGTATCATAGTTGAAGGCTCTCAAAGCATTTCTAGGATTGCGTGGCATTCAGTATATACAATGCAACAAATGCGACTCTCTGTGTCTGGATTATTTTGTTCTTTCCATCTTCTGTCCTGTGGTGAACAGGGTTGAATTAAATGTGCTATTAAAAATTTATTCTAAATTATTTAATTTCACTTGTGGTACCTTATTTTAACTCTTGAAAATGCATCACATCATTAAAAAAGAGTTTGTTTACACAAAAAACATTGTATGAATTCCATCTGATTATTCACTCACTTTCAAATTATTCTCCATCAAAAGTACAATGCAACGTGCCATGCATATTCATTGACAATTTTGGGTGTTGAAATCAAACAGCTGTTTAATGTTTGCTCGTCAAATTTGAGCAAATGATATTTCAGTGAAAGCTCAGCACTGTATCAATAGGTTTTGATGCATTGAAAGAATTCAAGGGCTGCTGCTGTTGGCTTTTGAAATATTGAATCCAAAGCTTTAAATGTGACAGCTGAATATGATAATATTAAATGATGTATTAGTTTAAATTTTATTCTACTGTGACAGAGTCTTCAGGGAAGGAATGAGTTGTGAAAGACCTTCAGCAAATACCGAACTAATGTTTTGCTATTTCAACTGCAAAGTTTCAATGACATTTGTCAAGTCAAGATGTCACCTTCTGGACAGTTTTTTTTGTGAAGGCTAATAAAAGATTGACATGATTTTATTATGTCATATTGTCAATCTGTCCCAACTAGCACAACCAAAACACAAGGGCAATGACTGCATAAAAACTGCTTGCGGGTTAAAAACTTTCTTTTTCGTCAGTGGTCATAAAGTTCTGTCACATCATGAATTAAATGCCATACTTTGTTTTGACAAAGCCAATTGTGATTCATGCCTATTCTATGGGTTAACATTCCAGTTCTCACTCTTCTGATGTCCTGTGATGTAGGATTAAATGAAATGAGGTATTGAAATCATTCTGAATTATTGAATTTCACTTGTGGTACCTTGTTTGAACTCTTGAAAATTCAATGCAGCATTAATGAGGAGTTTGTTTACACAGAAAAATTCTGGTATGAATTCCATCTGATTTTTCACTCAACTTAAAATTATTCATTGGCAATTTTAAGTGTCAGAAATAAGCTGTTCATTGTTTGTCTATCAGATTTGTGCAAACGATAATTTACTGGATACTCTAGAACAAGCAAAACAGTTTTACTGCAAGAAAAGAGAGCAAAACGAATGTAAGTTTTTTTTAAATATTGAAACCAGGAAGCAAGATTTGATAAACGATACTCATTTCAAAATGGAGTAAGGCAAATCTGAGCTGAGCTTTCTTCAAAGAAGCCCACTTCTAGCTGGCTTTTCTAAGATGAGTACCAGGTACAAATTCTAAACATTGTGAACATTTTTCCTTAATAAGTAAATATGGAAACAATGAGCAAGTTCAAAATTTTACTTAAGCACTTCTGACTTTCACCCCCAAAGTAGTATTGTGATCCGCTGTAGCTTTTTTCTTTTTCTGCTTCTTTTTTCTCTGTACTACGTGTATGTCCCCTGAACACAAGTGCTAACCAGATATTCTTATTCTTACCTTGTCCCGTGAGAGTGGTCTGCATGAATGCTTTCTTTCTCATTGAGTATGGTTGACGTCAAGGCTGGTTCAGATTACTGTCACATCCTTGGATAGCAGTATGGAAAGAGACAACAAATAAACATCAATTAAAAGAAAGTCTGAGTGTATTTCTATCCGCCAGCTGAGATCCAAAAGTCTGTGTGCATTCCATTCTGGTAATAGTATTGGTCTATGATGTTGCTACTGTGTCTGGATATAAATATTTTGAATACAGGATAAGTGCGAATTTTCTAATAATTCTATGTTCGGTTATCTCAACTATATTTCATTTTGACGTATATACAATATATGTGTATATACTATATGCAGAATACACTATATGTAGAGATAGTTTTAAAGTTAACCACACAAGAGTCACCACAGCTGATGAGGTCACAGCAGCCAAGCTCCCATTGTGACGTCATGTCCCTGGTGGATTAGAGACAGAACAGCTAAATTTGCCTGTTGTGTGTAGCTTTGACTGACCACAGTTCAAAAACGGATGCTGATGACCACTTAATTTCTTTACCAATTTATGGTTAATAAAGCAAGGATCATCTGGTAATACTCAAGCTATTTTATAATCAATAAAACTCATAATTTAAGTATTTTTATTAATATTTTAATGTAACTTCAATTGGCTCGATTTGTAGCATTTATGCGCAGTAACATCATACTGAAATTTCAGAAATATGGTAATAATTTAGGACTTCAGGGTGATTAACTTTAAATAACTATGCCTTTTGAAACTATTTTTGTGGCACTGTCATCAAAGTCAGTTCTGAAAGGCCTTCAGGAAAGACCGAACTAATGCTTTGCTATTTCGAGAACATTTCCATCGCAACATTTCAATGACATTCTTCAAGTGACGATGTGACTTTTTCAAGAAGTGAAGGCTGATTACCAAATGACATTTAGCTGGGGGCAAACATGGCCGGCAAAAGGTTCTGAATTTACTTTTCAAATCATCAATCTGTTTCCACCGTTAATCTGTTTAATTCAGGATTTCATGGCAACAGAAACGCGTAGGCCGATAGCGTATTTTAAAAAACCATTCTCGGGAGTAAAGACCATATTTTGCTTCAGTCATGATATTCTGTTTCTGAAGGAATTAGTTCATGGTCATACAGTTGCAATCAAGATAAATACTGACATGTTTATAGAGCCCCTCATTTAGGGAAATAGAAAAACAATTTAACTTAATAAATAATGTTATTCAATTGATATAATAAAAAACTTGAGTTCACAAAAAAGGGCCTCAAGAAGATCCGAGAAGTTGGAGATCAGTCAAATGTGAGCTAACCCTATCCTATGGAGAGAGAAAATTGGCTTTATTTAGCACATTTGTATGACGTTTTACATGTATTTCATATAATAGATAGATCATAATAAATAGTGTTCATGTCTTCTAAACTTTTTAAAAATTATGTGCAAGGAGACCCACTGAAGCAATGCTTTTGGTTGTGGGCCACCTACATATAGGCTTTGTATCTCACAGCTTTTCATTGTCAATAACCACCTGTATTTTATTGTCAATTGCAACTGTTATTAAACTCCAGAATCATGACGTTAAGTAACTGATGTATTTATCACAGTTCTATAGTTGCTTGTGTCTCAAACTGATAGAACTTTGTTGTAAGGTGTTGTTTGCCAGTTGGTCTAAGATGAAACAATCCCTGTATATTATCACCTAACATCTAGCTGATACTGAACTTGCATTGTCAACGTGACTTTGAGAGCAGATGTCCAGCCTGAAACCAAATAAGGTCAGTGAAATATGAATGCATTTTATATAGTTTTGCCAAAAGTAATCATGTTCAGTTTTGGTTCATGTTCAAGTTCAGATAGTAAAATGCATGCCCCAATTAAATCCATTGAGGTCCGAGGAGAGTGCACACGGCCAGAAACGTCGTAGCTTCATTGCCGCATTTTGGTCATTTGTGGTCGTTTCTTGGTCGCATATGGGGATGAAATCAACCAATTCTTTACGATTTAGCGGTCGCTGGTCGCGTTAGACAAGTTGGTCGCTTATTGGGGTGATATTTATGAAGAAAAACGTTGATGCAGAGGGTCCATGGTCGTATATGGGGGTATGGTCGCTTACTAGGAGGTCGTTCCTGGCAGGGCCACTATAGTCAAGCTCATTCCATTTTCTGTTTGGTTGTCTGATGTTTTGAGGGGGGAGGGTTTGTCTAGTGGTAGTGTATCGGGCTGTGAATTACTGGGTCCAGGGTTCGAATCCAGCTCTTGCTGGGTCACCTCGGCCTATGTTGAACGGCTGTTTCAATCATCCTTTGCCATTGCTGTGTCCTCCTCCTGTCCTAATTAGCCTACCAAGTGCATGAATAGGCTACAGGACATAAAGCCCCACTCATCCATCCATCCGTCCTCAGAATGTTTTGAATTGGCAAATACTGTGATTTGCAGATTGTACACCGTAATGTATATTATATTCACCCTTGTAAATGGCACTTATTACCTGAATTGATCATACCGATAAACCAAAGGGGGTTTAATTGCATATCTCTGTGTTTATGACTGTCTGTGTAGACTGTTTATCAAAGTTCTTGTTACAATTTTTATATGTGATTTCTGCATTAAGAACATTTAGTGTCCCATGTATGGGCTCGGACTAAAGTGAGTTCCCGGGGTGAGATTTGAACCCATGCCCTCAAAGCCTAGTAGACAAGCATACTTGACCGTTGGGAACATCATGTTTTTTACCTTGGATGTTCCTTTTAATGAAACACAGCATGCTCCCTCTGATGAGTTGCGAATACAGTGAGCAGTCTGGAAGAAATGTGAACTTTTTGCCAATTTGGAATGAGGACCCCAGACTAGTGAGCATAAATTAAAATCATAGAGGGGAGATATAAAGTGAGTCCACTGAAACACCACATGGAGGCTTTTGATGTAGGGGGACAGACATGTATGGTCTGGGATCGCAGGGGCACCCCATGATCTGTTATACCAATTATCTGTTATGCAGCAGGTGCCCGGCTGGCTGGCAGACTGTCAGCTGGGATTTTTCCAGCTGGCAATTTTGTCAGCTGGGAGTAAATTTTTGGCGTTCAACCAATTAAATTTGCAGTCAAGTAATTAGAAAGTAGTCGAGCCGGCTGGCTGGGAAAAAATTATGCATATCAGCTGGCTAGGAGGCGCAGAACGACGCTTGGGCTGGCTGGCAACCCAGCTGGCAGCATAACAGATATTTTCTCCCAGTTGCATAAAAAAAATGAATAAAAGTGTCACAAAAGATGTGCAACCAACACCTTACACTGATATGGGCATTATGATAACACGCTGTCATGAGGTGCCCCTGGGATCGTGCGGTAATTATCCACTGGTTATACCAGGTAGAAAATTGCTACTGTAATACTGTAATACTATATACTCAAGTATTTCCAAGACCTGGATGTAACAATTGTCCTCATCCTATTGTTCCATTGTTTAGCCCAAGGTTCCAAGAAGGTCAGAGCTGATTACTCTCCAGGGAACACGCAGGAAATCTTCTCGTTCTGAAGGTATTAGGCAGCCAAAGGGCAATGTTGTGGTTTAAATTGTTACAAAGAAGTCAAGAACAATTGTCTTTGAATAAATATGTAGTCAATGGTCTGAAGGGATCTACAATGGTGTCACTTTTACTATGATATGGGCAGGAGGGTTGGTCTAATGGTAGTGTGCTATGCCAATCGCTGGGTCCAGGGTTCAAATTCAGCTCTTGCTGATTCACCTGGACCTATGTTCAGTATGTTGGATGGCTGTTTCAATCATTATTCTCCTCATTGCAATGTCCTCCTCCTGTCATATATATTAGTGTTGATTTTTCCTACAAGTGTATAAATACAGGACATAAAACCCCAATCATCCATCCATCTTTACCCATGTTCACCCAGCCCTGATGAGCTTGCAATGACAATTTTTGAAAAAGGCATTACAACACAATTCAGCTGACAAAATCATCAAAAATGAAATGGTCTTTTGCTGTGCTGGGTTCCCAGAGACCCAGCAGTACTGCTCACTGCTGTCAGGTTTCAGTCTTGTGAGAAAGATCCCCATAGTGGCCCATACTAACCTCCCTTCTTTCTGCAAATGATTATTCTGTACAAAATCAATAGTACTTTAAAAATTTTATTTGTACTGAATCAGCGAGAGACATTGGCCACAATCCTTACATGTAATAGCATGGCTTCCATTAGGCGGCTCCAACCTATTACATGTATCCACAGCTACATTTACTGCTGTTGTGTATCCACGCCTAGTATCTGTCCATCTCACTTGAGCTTATCTATCCAACTGGCCCAATTCTGCCCATGCTATCTGTGTTTATTGATCTGTCAGTAGGGGGAGTGCTTGGTGGCTCTTCAGGCTGCAAGGACCTCTTGCGTTTGCACAAAACCATTGCTTCCAGAATGTTACAGTAACTGCTGTGGTATGAAGAGTGTTGTGCTCATTGTTTTACACTGAAATCACAGAATGCATTAAAGATATATTCAGAAAGGAACACAAGCATCACACATCATAATCTGAATATAAACTCGCAAATAAATGTGATCAGATGGCCAATCTTAAGTGGTGTTTTAAGTATCTCACCACATAGTCTAGATAATGTAATGTAATGTTAGTAGCCACTTCCACATCACTGAAAGAATTCTCAACCATGTTGGCTTTTATTGTTTGTCAGTATTTCTAATTTCAACAAATGTTATATTGCAAGTAGAATCTGTGTGCATTTCTGGGGTCACTGGTCACTAAAAATTTCAAAATGCTATTAAACACTTCTCATTTGAGTGATTGGACTGAGCAGTATGACATAATTAGTGAAGGATCAAGAAAAAAACTGTTCTTCTGGCAAAGTATCTTTTGGACAAGAAGTATCTAAGGACAAAACATTTATAATTGTTTTTAAATCAGAAGACTAACCCAAGAGGTGTTATGGCCATTTGGATAAAGTGCACTGCTCAACTTCTAACTGATGAGACGGTGCAGGTTCAAGTCCAAAAACATGCACAAATACAGGACGTAAAGCCCCACTCATCAATCCATCAAGTCCAACCATGGAAATAAGGAACCGAGCAGATCCTCCGTAACTGTTTGCTCCACTCTAATCACCTCATGTAAATGGAACTTCACTTCAGGCCAGTCTGCTCACAGACTCTAAACGAACAGCACAGCTGGAGAGTCTGCCAGAAATCGGATGACCTCCAGGTGACACAGATATTAATATTCAAATAGGTCAGGTCATTCAACCAGGCAGAGGGACCTCATCACTTGTGCTCATACGCACAGCTGAGCTGCAAGCAAGATATAAACAAATTGTAATCAACAATGTTAAACAATCAATGAGTGCACATGTACTTACTGTCAGCCTTTCACTATGGCCAAACTGCAGTGACACAGACAGCACTAATTGATTGTTTATGGTTTTCTACATAGAAACTAATTGAAACAACAAGCAGACAACAATGAAACACTCAAGCAATAGCTTAATTGCTTTAAGAGATCTGAAACTGTTATCTATAACCTGTCACACAGGAGGAGAGTTAATCTTTCTGTTACAACTGGCTGGCTGCCAAACAGAGACTACTCACAATTCCCTGGCCAGGAAAAGCATGATTCCGCCAAAAAAAAAGTTCCTCAACAAGTACCACTTTGCAGCAATAACACAATTCTAAGCATACACTGGCCGATTAAAAGTTATTTAATATTCAATTCTAGACATAATTCAACAGACAAAATAGTTACTCCACAACACTGTAGAAAAGTAACAGTTGCTGAATCTGAAATCTGTTAGAGCCTCACACAGAAAGCTGTGTTCGATTGTAGTTTCTGTTATGGATTCCAGGGGCACAAAGATAGCCAATTTTGTGAACCTATTGAGCTCTAAGTTTAGAGTGACTTCAGGCAGTGATGGTAGTGGTAGTTGCAGAGTGACTCACCAATGTAGCCATAAAAATGCCCTGCTGTACTACATGGTGTCTTGTGTGTACTCCCTTTGAAAGGCTCATTTTGATATAGGTCTATGTCAGGTAAAGGTCTGATTGTAAAATATGTTGAGATTGTCTTTGTTTTGATAATGGGCAGGCCTTAGACTTTTAATTAATTTCTATATTTTCTGTAAGCTTCGATTTCAATCTTACAAACTCACCATAACTTACATCATTTAGCTGAGAAAGAAGGCCAAATAGGCAGATAGACAGTTGTATAGATAGAAAGTTAGTTAGATAGAAAGTGAGATAGACAGTTAGATAGACAGAAAGTTAGAAGGACAGTTAGATGGATAGATAGAGAGATAGAGAGACAGACAGTTAGATGGATATATAGATATATAGATATATAGATAGATAGATAGATAGATAGATAGATAGATAGATAGATAGATAGATAGATAGATAGATAGATAGATAGATCTTTTTCAGCAGAGGTTATTGCACTCATTGTTGACCTCCAACACTCTATAGAACTTCAACATGTTTGAAATTGGGGCAAGTTTTTGTTATGTTAACACAATCATGATTTCCCAGCATGCTCTACAACAATAGCTTGGCTGCATTGTGGCTAAGGAACCAGAAAAATGGCGTGTGCTTCCCTCTTTTGGTGAACAATAACTCAATTGGTGATTTTGCATGAAGTCACGTGACATCACGTGACATAACACGATGTGCAAAATGTCTCTCCAAAAATTCAAATACAATGTGAGTGACAGTGAGTCAATGTACTGTTTTGCTGTTGGGTGTTCTTCTTCTTTAGCACCAATTGATATTGAATAAGGTCAGTAGCATCATATCTTCTAAATATTTGTTTTTTTATTCAAACATCTGGCAATCTTTCAAATTGGTGAGATCAAATTGAATGAAAATCGGTGCATTTTGATGCATCATTTGTGATGACATACAATGTCTGGATTGACAACACTGTTGAAATGGCGGTAGCCTAGTGCAGGTAATGGCATGCGATTAAAAACAGTATATCAGAAATATTCCACCATGATTGTCATCTCATCATTAAATCTGCCTCTGGCTATTGTTATATCTACACGTAGACTAAGAGCTGGCTGTTAACTGAGGTAAGCAGCTAATATAGGTTATTCACCACAGGAGAAGGAATATCTGATTTATCAACTGAGGGCTTTAGCTCGAGGTGTCATAAACACATATTCCAGATCAGATGGTGAATACTGAATAACCGGCTTATACCATGAGATAAACACTCAGTCAGGTAAACATCGGACAATAAGTGGACAACGAAGAATATGGGAATTATCGCAATGAAATAATAGCATGTGATTGAATAAGTCTGTCTCCATTTGTAGTTCTGAATTTATGTACAGATGGTGTCTCCAAGCAATAGGAGCTCTGATGGAATCCCCTTTGCCTTTAAGCAAGGTGATTGGTGTTGTTGACCAAGCCAAGGAGTCTGACTTAATGAGTGTGTTTTGTTGAATGTTTGATTGTTTGGGTCAGCTACACTGTATTGATTATGTTCCCAAAACATCAGTTCAACAGAACAGAGTGTTGTTATCGTACAGATTGGGGGATTATAACATGTTAACAACCAGATTATTATTAACTGTTGGTCACAGGATTTAACTCACTTTGCAAACAAACCAGATAACATGTCATCAGGTGGGCTTCCCCAAGACAAAAAGAGCACTCCCCCCTTATTATTGCACCACCTACCGATAATACCTGTCGTAATCCCCATATGGAGACAGACCTATTTGACTGGCAGAGTTTTGAAATGGTATGAGAAGCATTACAATGCAATTTGATGAAGAGTAACATCAGGTTAACCAGATATTCTGTACTAATAGTATCTTAACTGCCATCCTTTAGCAATAATTAGGATTGGCTCTCTTTGATAATTACTAATTATGTACCTGTCATACTGTCAGAACCATCACTGCCTTCAGCTAGCCACTTTTCTATGAAAATGCCCATATTCTGCCTCCCTTTAATTATATGGTGTTCAATAACATGCACACCTATTCATTGTAAAAATATATAATTATCTGCATGCCGATCCCTCGAGTAATAATAGGTAAGTACTACGTCACCAGGTAAAATTACGTCATGGTTCTGAGAATTTTAGTAGTATGTAAGGAATAATATAACCCCTGGGGACAATGAGTAAGTACTTCATCATATTTATGCCATGTTGCTGTAGCTATCTATAGACAAGCCTTGACAAGGCCTCTGTTTGTGGATTGAATAAAGCATCAACAGCCGATCACTGTAAAATTTGTGTATGTAAAAGCTTAGAGCACATTTTGTTAAATTGTTTATGATAAAAATGTCCAGTGAAATAACTAAGGGGTCTCGAGCAGCGGGGGGCACCTGGGGCACATAATTCCCTCGATGGGCGCCCACTGTACCAATTGAATACATTTTAAGCAAGTCAAAGAATTTTAAGGGGCGGCATCAAAGGAAGTGATCAATTTAATTAAATCCCAATAAAAAAATGTTTAAATTTAAAAAAAATAATAATTTAATCCCATGTAAAGTAAGTTTATGTGAAGAAATTTACCCTTGTTTTAATGTGTTTTAGTCATGATGTAAGCGACAAACCCTGATGTAGAGGTGAATATTTGCAAGATGTGTCCCACATGTTCATGTTGATCCACATCACATCACGATTCTTCTCTCCCACCGGTGTTATGGTTTTTGGACATTCCTAAGTAGGCTGGTTATCTCCTATTTGCATTATCCATGATCTGCCTGTTGCCTGAACATTAAGCCTGAAGGTTTAAAAGCGGTTGCCGGTATTGAAGCCTCAAAATGTTGTTGACTTTCTATGTCATCCATTCCATCAACATCTGATGGACACAATAACAAATTTTTAATAGATAAATAGATGTAGATACACAGAGAGATAGACATGGTAGGTAGTAAATGTACCCGTCTTAGACCAGTTCTGGGCACTCATGAGGGTTAGTTGATGATATATGAGAGAGAGAGTGGGAGTCCTCAACATGTTCCACATTTATCCCAAGAAAGTGATCTTTTTTTTTGCCCAACACAGACCCGTATACAAGAGGTGGTCAATTTAATATCTAATCCGAATGACATCCAGTCGGGAGTTTGCTCATGAAGGTCCACTGAAAATTTTGAGTTGCCCACGACCCCACCTGGAGTTTTAACTTCTAACCCATGCAGGCAAAGACCTTCAGTGGCACAGGCCTTGCATATAACCACTCTTCCTGAAAATTATGCATTTACCTTATTTGCCTGGCTTTGAGGGCGTGGGTTCAAATCTCAACCCGGGAACTCACTTTAGTCCGAGCCCATGGGACTTTAAATGGAGGCGGGTTGTATCCAGTATTCTATGCTGGGGCAACTGAAAGACCCTGGGCATCCCTGAATTAATAGGGTATGTGCCAGACTCTCAGTCTTCTCATCTCATCATCATACGGCGGTCGCCTGCCTTGATATAGCCCACTAAGGTGCTGCAGAGGCGTAAAACACAAACAAACAAACAAAACCTTATTTGCCTGCTCTCTGCTACTCGCTACTTTCCATCAAGTCTATGCTCCTCAACAGTAGACTTTAACAGTGTGGTCTCATGTGTGGTAAAAAACATTATCAGCCGGTTATTGGAGAGGACGAGTGTTTATGAGGTACTCAGGGGTGCTTGACACTGTTCTTTTTGGTGCACAGGGCCATAAGTCAATGGCTTTGTACCTGTCATGTCATCTATAATGAACAAGTACCATCACCTGTTACGCCAGGTTTTGGCAATTTGTGCCATAAAATTGGATGAAGCGTTGTCCACTCTGATAAATTGGTTTAGTAGTAAAATACCGTCCCGCTGCACGTTAATGGTTTTGTGTTGGTCCGTTATGAGCTTTTAACATTTTTTATGTGAAGCTTTGTGGTGAAAGTTGTTGTTGTCTTGAAATAGAGTGTGTTTGTCTTGCAACTTCAGTATTCTCATTTTTTAATTCATGATAGAGAATACCGTCACTGCTCATACCTAGTTTTTGCATTTGGTAAGCAGTTGTTGGAAAGGTAACATACAGTAGCGGACGAAAGTTTAGGCCGTGCCATTTTTTTGGGCAATATAAGGGAAAATAGGTGCTCAGCTTTAAAAATTCAGCATGTATTTTCTTGCCTATGTGTCAGGGAAGTTCTACAATAGAGAAAAATTGATCTATTTTTAACACTTACTTGAATATGTGTGATAAACAAAAATTTCAGGTGGTCTAAACTTACGGTCTGATGCTGCTTACATCCACAAAGGCCCTTAATGGCATTGTGCATCAGAAGAAAGGTGGCTAAATTATTCAATGTTATTTTAGACAAGTTATTCAAACATGTTTCATGTGATTTAAAAGCAATCAGTCACAAAACAGGAAAAAACACATTTTTAAATATTTTTTTTTTAATTTCAACTTAGGGGGTTATAATGGTGATTCAATGAGCCAAAAATGTTAATAAATAAAAGGTCAACTAAAAGGAACCAACAAAACATGTGTCTGACACATTTTCATTCTTCTAACGGAGTGTGAATACACTTGACACCCAGTCATACTGCAAAAATGGTGTTTTTGACTGGTTTTTGTCTAAGAGACACCTATTTGAAGCATCAGAAAACAATGACCGGAGTGTTTACATTGACCTGAGCATGTGTCCTGATGAAATCAAACAACTTTTGTTTGTTCGCTTTACTTATGATAAAACTACAGCCACTTTTATGAAAGGCGTAAAACTGGTCCATTCATTAACATTACATTTCAGTACACTTTCCAGAGTGGCGTCTGTAATTTTGTCTGTACTGTGGGAAAAGAACAAAAGTTTGTTGATTTTATCAGGACACATACTCAGGTGAATGAAAACTCTCCTTTCACTGTTTTATGATGCTTCAAATAGGAGTCTCTTAGCTAAAACCCAGGCAAAAACACCATTGACTGGATGTCAAGAGTATTCATACTCCATTAGATGGATGAAAATCTGTCAGACACATATTTCTAAGTTGTTTTTGTTGACCTTTTATTTATTAACGATTTTGACTCATTGAATCACCATTATTACCTCCTAAGTTGAAATTGTAAAAAAAATATTTAAAAATATGTTTTTTCCTGTTTCATGACTGATTGCCTTTAAATCACATGAAACATGATTGAATAACTTGTCTAAAATAACATTGAATAATTTAGCCAACTTTCTGCTAAAGCAAAATGCAATGCCATTACGGGCCTTTGTGGATGCAAGCAGCATCAGGACGTAAGTTTAGACCACCTGAAATTTTTGTTTATCACACATATTCAAGTTAGTGATAAAAATAGATCAAGTTTTCTCTATTGTAGAACTTCCCTGACACATAGGCAAGAAAATCCATGCAGAAATTTTTCAGCTGAGCACCTATTTTCCCTTATATTGCCAAAAAATTAACGCGGCCTAAACTTTCGTCCGCTACTGTACCTAAATCTACTTTGAAAATAGTGCTTGAGACAAAAGGCTGCAAGACAAGATGGTGCTGTACAATGTATAATTTGGTGCCTCAGTGAATTGAAAGTTCTGTATTTCAAGCTTGTAATTCACATGCCATATTAGTGAGTTATTATCTACAAGTTAATGAAATCAGATTAAATCACATCTTAGCAGTCAGGGAAATTATCACCAGCTGATGACAATCAATGTCCTCAGCCCCACATGACAATCACCCTAGCACTGTCATCACCCTCCCATGACACTCTCACAGTGTCATGGCCTAGCCATGACTTTGGAAGTGCTCAAAATCATCTTTGACTGGCTATTTAAAAAGAACTACTGCAACTATCACTTCCAAACTTGGTATAAAGTTGTATCACAGTGTCAACTAACTCTATGAATTTTGGCAGACCTATCCATTACATAATCAGGAAAAGAACCCGAAGGCTCCAGAGAAATTAGCAAATTGTCATCAGCTGCTGATGACTTTGCAGTATTTTGTGAAATTGGATAGAATTAAGTCCCGCAACTGACATGCTGCTGTGTGGTGAGGATGGCGGCAAAGAGATCAGACTTTCTTCTGATACCCAACTGATCAACCCCACACACTCAATCATCCTGTCAGGGCCAGGACTTGGCTGGAATTGCAATTGTCATCATATGCTGGTAATTTCCCTGACTGCTTAGTGTTCCCAGAAGTTGTTTTATATGACTTCTCATTTCACAAAAGCAAGTCTTGTTTTTTTTAAACTTCTGACTTAACTGGCAGTGCACTAAATATGAACAACATGCTGAAATTACTGTGTCGATCATGTGATGACGTTATACACACAGAACTGAATTGGTGACCGTTAATTTGCTTTATTTGTAAATCACTCGAAACCTCACAAAAAACTATATTAGTTGCTTACATTGTTGAGGTGGTGACCATTGAACTCAATTGAACCTAAACAAGAAATATCATTCTCTCTTACTCTGAATGATAGGGTAACTCCATAATAAGAAAAGTGCGAAACCTCACAAAGCGCTGGTTCGCCTCAACTTCATTTAGTGACAGTCTCACTTCTTCACCTTGACAATTTGATGTCTTGGCATAACAGAAGATTTTGTAGCCAAAGTTCGTACTGAATCACTATGATTTCAAGTGGACCCTTCCTATTTATGACTTTCGGTGACTTGCCCTTCGACCCATGGTCAAGGCTGTGATAAACGCAATTCGCGACAGAATTATTTTTGGATGCGGCGACCCAAAAATACCACGGCTAACATAATCCTGAGGTTATCTTATGACATTGCACTGAATGAACCACAATTTTCGATAACATTACCTAATATTACACAATCCATAGATCTCCCCTCAGTGAAAATTGTAGTTTGTTGTTGTTGGGTTTCAGTTTATTAAATTTCCAGCCGGAGGAGGTCAAGTTACTCAGCTTTTCAGTGCATTTGGATCTTTTTTGTATCATTTTTTTTATTCCATGTTATATCACTATAGTCTGCAGATGAAAGTTCTAAAGTTTCCTTCCATCAATCAAAGTATGAAAATGTGCTGTTGTTGATATGGAAAAGTTGCTCTAAGTTCCAGAGGCATGCAATTTAATGGACGGAGGAGTTCTCAATGTGCACACATTCACCATGCAAAGTGTGGATAATTTTACTCTTCAAACCCAGGCACAGATACAAGGACCACAAATCTATATCTAACTGTCCCTGATGTGTTGGTTCAAATCTCACCCCGGGAACTCACTTTAGTCCGAGCCCATGGGACATTAAATGGAGGCGGGTTGTATCCAGTGTTCTATGCTGGGGCAACTGAAAGACCCTGGGCATCCCTGAATTAATAGGGTATGTGCCAGACTCACATTCTTCTCATCTCATCATCATACAGCGATCGTCTGCCTCGATATAGCCCACTAAGGTGCTGCAGAGGCGTAAAACACAAACAAACAAACAAACAATCCCTGATGTAAACATCGGAGAAAGGTGAGCTCAGTTAGTACCACTGAGACTTCCAATAGCTGGGTCACAGGCTCGAGTGTGGACCTGTGTTGGAATGCATTTTAAAGTTTTTAATCATCCTTTGTTCCATTGCTTTGTCCTCCTGCTGTTCTATTTTGCCTATCTAGTGCATGCATACATGACATACAGCCAATTGTCTATTCATCTCTGATATAAATGGATATTCCTGGCTATTTGGTTTTCTCTCTGGCTTCTCTTCTATCCAGGTATGTTTTCTGACAGTCTTGTCTCTGTTGCGACAAAACAATTTTTTTTGCCCCGTTTTAGCTTTTCATTAAACAACATATCATTTGTCTTATGGAGGCCAAGTTTCAGATTCATTTATTTTCATTTTTTATTTTGATACAGATAGTTTTGTTCTGCATATTTTCCGTCACAGGAATTTGATGCAATTGTTTAAAAAGGAAAATCTGGCTTTCATATAAATGTAGCTGTAGCACATTGTATATGCTTTGTTAAAAAGTAAATTAGTCCGAAGATTACGTTTCATTTATATTTGAATAGCCTACTTCCAAATATTAGTAAATTTTTATATTAGTCATTTTAGAAAAGGCACATTTTCGTAATATCAAATAACTGATTACAAAAAACTGAATATGCTGGAAAACAAAAGTTCATTTGAATTGTACTTTTTTTAACTGTCAACGATGCCTGCTTCCTAGAAGGAATACATAGCCATGAGACTAAGGATGATTGAAACTGCTATCTGAGAGACCCTCCAAAGCTAAAATTGAGCTCGAGGCCCAGCCATTGACATGGGCTAACCCCGCTCAAACTCCCCTAGCCGCCGACATGTGCCTCCTGTCCTGGAATCAAACCCACGACAACGTTATAGGCATACCAAATGCAAACTTTTCTGGGGGGAACGGGTGACATTTATATGAATTCCAAGATCTAGATTTCAAAACCATTGACTTTCAATAAAATTTTTGGGATAATTTGCCTGAATCTTGAGCCTTCTTGCCCGAATTTGTTGTGTTTTCAAATTTTGTTCGGGGCGGGCGACTGCCGCTCCTATATCCCTCTTATCTCCTTGTTTCCCCATAAAAATTTTCATGGTGTACTTCTCAAGTCCATGATGAGAAACTACTTGCTACTTTTGTTGGCTTTTGTGGTGACTTAAAAGCTATTGAGGAGCAGGAACTCAAGTCTCAGCTGGTAAAGTGTTCACACCTTTTGTAAAATGCCTTGTTGCCACCAGGGGGTGCTTTTCCTATTAATCTTATATGAGGCAGTTTTAGTCCTTTGTCTAGTTGAAGTTGAGTTGTAGTTTCTCAAAGATGCTTTTAATATGGTTGGGAATGCAAAATTTTGTCTACAGTATTTTAATTTTCTTGCATTTCTGATGTCTGGTCCAGAGGTGGATTAGCACAGGTGGCAGCATCCGGCTTCCAAACGCTGGGTCCCGGGTTCGATTCAGCCATGGTCTGGGTCACCTAGATGTTCAGTCATCCGTCATCTCATCTCTATGACCTCCTGTCCTAATTAGCCTTCGACCTTCGTATGTGCATAAATACTAGATTAAAGCCTCAATCATTGCAATCATCCTTCAAATGGCAGAGCTCTCCACCAAAACATAATATCGCTTGTAGTCCGATACTCTTATATAAATAACTCTTGCTTTCCCAATAAGTTCTTATATACTGGTACATGAATTAGAATTGCAAAGCTCTGAAAATTGAGAATATAGCTACTCACCAAGATATGGAGTGTCAGAAAATAGCTGGGATGACATTGGGGACAAGATCACTTCAGTTTTAAGAGGATCAAGGTGGAATTACATCACTAAGAGGATTATGGGATTGCAGATATCACGTGGCATAATTAAAAACTTCCCATAATTCCTCCAGGTGTCAGCACGTGTTTAAACTCATTAGGTCTATCCACTCAGGGAGAAGTGGTTTCGCGAAAAAAGATTTGATGAGTGGATAAGCACATGGCTGCCGACTCGTAGATAAACTAAGTTGTAGACACTTTTGCAGCTTGTCAATTGTAACTCATAGACCAGGCAACTAGTTGATATAGAATGGTGGGTTGGGTATAATAGTTTGCTGCTAAGCGCTTGGCTTGGGGGCTGGCCCTTTAGCTCGACTGGTTAGACACTGGACTTTTAAGGGGAAAGTATTATATGGTGCATCGGCCTCAGGCTGACTCCGAGGTAGCCGGTTCGAATCCCGCTCGTGGTGGCAGGTGGCATTTAGGTGAGATTGTTGAATGGAGTGTGTCAAAATCTCAGGGAAGTTGGGGGATATAGAAAAGTGGGTTGGGTATGATAGGTTGCTCCTAAGCACTTGGTATTGGGGCTGGCCGTTTAGCTCAACTGGTTGGACACCGGACTTTACAGGGGAAAGTATAATATTGACATGGGATAAAGTGTCTTGGTTGTTGTATTTTAGAAACACCAGTATAGGCCTAGATGCAGATAAACGTAAATGTAAGCTTTACGGTCCATATCAAAGTTTGTCTGAACAGACTTTACGATACCATAAATATGATTTACATACATCCTTAACAGGCCTCCCACAGGGGCATACCAGGCACCCATATTCAGTGCAATGTTCAGTACTTAGTCTAAGTCACTGCAATCACATCACTGCCTGCAGCCAAGTACCCATTTACACCTGGGTAGAGTGGAGCAAAGAGTTATGGAGGATCTGCTCAGTTCCCCCATGCCATGGCTGGGACTCGAACCTGCAATGCCTCGTTTAGCGGGTGAGCACTTTATCCTATATCCACTTGGCTATCGCATCTCTTAATATGGACGAAGGGTTGGAGGCTGTGGATAGTACAGTGGGGTGCGAAAGTTTGGGCACCCTTGGAGTGGGGTCACATTTTTTCAAATTTCAGACAAACCATTTGCAGAATCTTTCCAATGTGAATTGTGTGAGTGAAGGGTACCAATGCACTCAATTTTAGCTAGAAAGAACAATGGATATATAAGAATATAAAAAAATATTGGGCTTTTTGTCGGATTTTACATGTGCAAAAGTTTGGGCACCCCTACAGATTCGGATCTTAATTTTTCTCTAACTCTACATTAAGACAATATAAAAGCTCCAAAATGCTTTGGATGATAATGCAAGCATCCCAGGACTTCATTTTGTGTGAATTTTTTATTGTTCTTCCAAACAGAATACCTCAAATCTTCGCATATTGGAAGTACCCGAGGTATGTCAGATTATTCAACAAAATTTCAATTATTTTGAGGCCAGGAGCTGAAAAAGTTGATTTATCACATTTATTTTTCATCACCTAAACATGACAGATTATTTTTTGATGAAAGTTTGGAACAGCTCAGACCTATATCCAACTGAAATACGTAAAATGCCACAAAAATCCAACTTTTTGGGCATCCATGTCAGAGTACTTTGGCTTTTCTGGTTAAAATATTTCTGAAACCTGCTGTTTTTGAGTTGTGTCATGTAGAAATGACAATTTCGGAATTTATACAGTTGTCATTCATAATTTTTGGGCTGCCTATTCTTGCCCCTAGGGAGTCAAACTTGTTTATCACATTTTGGTGTATTGGAGAGATTCCATTTTCATTGCATTTTTTAATCCCTTGGCTCAAAAACCACTATGATTGATCCAGATTGTGACTAAATAGTTAGATAGGTCCTTTGGCATGACTCGGGCAGTCAGAATAAGTTATGTTATTGCAATACCTTGTATTGTTTGGCTTTTCATCATCTGCATGCTGACGGTGGAATGACGCACCTGTCGACCACATTCGATGTCATAACTGTGGTAGTCGCTGAGGTTGATATAAGAGATTTAATTGTTACAAATTAGCAAAATTGACTAAATAGAAGCAATATTAACTCCAAATTGTAATTGTTTCAGCATAAATTGTCCCGTGTTGTCAACACAAAGTTGAGATTGCACTCTAATATTATAATTTTGCTGGATATTAACCTGAATGTATACTGTCACTCTTAAATATTCTTGGTAATTTTTGATAAAATATTAATTTTAGGTAAAGGAGAGGCTAACCAGGGCTCCTGGCCCTGAAATGTTCAAAACTTTAAGTATAACTTGACATGTGCAATTGATGCTATGGGGACCACAAAGCTGCGACATTTGGAGTCACTCTGTCAGGGAGAACAATCAAACATGTGCACAAAATGAAGTCCTGGGAATCTGACATTATTATCCTAATCATTTTAGAGCCTTTGTATTGCTTTAATGTAGAGTTATAGAGAAATCAAAACCCAAATCTGTAGGGGTGCCCAAACTTTCGCACATGTAAAATCCAACAAAAAGACCCATATTTTTTTATATTATTATATTTCCATAGTTCTTTGTGGCTAAAATTGAGTGCACTGGTATCCTCCACTCACACAATTCACGTTGGAAAGATTCCGCAAATGGTTCGTCTGAAATTAAAAAAAATGTTACCTCACTCCTAGGGTGCCCAAACTTTCGCACCCCACTGTACATTCCCACAAGTGAAGTTTTTGTCTTGCAACTTGATTGAGGAGATCAGGAAGTTTTCAAGAAAAAGACAACTTCACGAAGTGCCAGATCTTTTCCAACTATACTGTCTCAAGACCATTTACCGGCTCTAGACAAACCGTGCCGTAGATGCCTTTTTGTAGCTTTTCAACACTTACTAATTCTTTCTCCCACCCTATCCCATACCTAGCACCTTTACTGGCTGTGGCACCATATACTGCATTTAGAGCTGTTTGCAGATTAGCGGTCCAGTTTCAAAATTAACTTTCAACTTGGTCGTGTGATGTCACTGGCTTAAAACTGTTTTGTATTTGTCAGTTATGGTTAATCAGTTGATTCAGTGCTTATCACATCTAGCAGCACAGGTGACAATATAATTAAATGACTAATGGTACTTCATCAAATAAGAAGATAGGGAGACCAACAGAAAACTGTCAATGATGTGGCAAAGCCAGTTTGCAAATTGAAAATAAGAAAATTAATTTTTTCAGTGGACCGCCAATTCGCAAAGAGCTATGAGGAGAATGATACATTAATCCAATCACAGCTCCAGTGAAAAATGTATGGTTTTTACTGAGTATTTTAAATTGATAATCGAAATTTAATTTGAACTTGACATTTTCATTGTCAGTTAGATATAACCATATATTTCCAAAATGAGAAAAGTGACCTTGAATATACCATTTTTAACACATTTTATGTCCTGTTTTTATCAACTTGATAAATGACAAGAGTTAATTTAATCAATGTGCATACTGAAACACCATACATCAACTCTCGTGATACAAATGACTCCAAAAATATGTTAAAATGACCTTGATTTCAAAACCTGTTTCCCTTTGAGGGACATTTGCATAAATAAAACCAAGGTTATGTGATTTTAGATGCAATTCCATTGCCCTGGTGCCCATATTGTCAATTTTTGTTGAATTAATTGCAGCACCGTGGCCTTGTGTACAGAATTGTGTATGCCATATGTCAGAGGAACTTTTTGCTGCCTGTTCTGATTTTCAGATGAGGGATATGTAAATCTGAAGTAACTGTTATCAAATGTAGCTGAGCAAGAAAGATATTTCATTTTGAGATAATGAGACTATTCTATATCTTGCATTGGCGATGAGACCACAATATATTTCGACAGAAATGTACATATTTATAGCAGTCGTTTAAAAGGCCTCATGACAGGATACATCCACCCTATGGGTAACTAGGGGGAATTGGGGGCAAAGGAGGAGGTTATGCGGGGAAAGTGGGGGCAAGTGGGGAGAAGTGGGGTGCAAAGATGGGGTAAGTTGGGGTAACCGGGGGCTAGCGGGAGGCAACTTGGGGGAAGTGGGGGGGAAAGCGGGGGCTAATGGGGGGAAGTGGGGGGTAAGCGGGGGAAGCAGGGGCAAGTGGGAGGTAAGCGGGGGAAGCGGGGTGTTAGCGGGGGCAAGTGGGGGGTAAGCGGGGGTTAGTGGGGGGAAGAGGGGGGAAGCAGGGGGCAAAACGGGGGTAAAATGGGGGGAAGCCGATATTACGGGAATAACAAAAGGGAGCGGGGGGTGTATCCTGTCATGAGGCCTTTTAAATCCAATCAACAATAGGACTGGTAATGAGTTTCTGAAATATCATAAACATGTCATTTTACAATTCTATGAGTCAGGTTGTAGATTGATTGATTGATTGATTGATTAATTGATTAATTGATTGATTGATTGATTGATGGATTGATGGATTCATTGATGGATTGATTGATTACTTGATTGATTACTTGATTGATTACTTGATTGATTACTTGATTGATTAATTGACTGATTACTTGATTGGATTATGGATTGATTGATCGAATTGTATTTGTACAGTGTATACATTATATACTTGGTCCCCCTGGTTTGGGGAATTTGTGGAGTCCTTCACATCACAATCAGGGCATCCAGTGTCACCATGCAAGCCCACTACAAGACTTGACTAAACTGTGACCGGATATTGACCCTTGCTGCAGCCCCTTTGATAACCTCTTTGTGACTTCATGTGACATCAGCTGCGTGACGCTGTCACACGATGATGTCATGGATAACGTTGACCCTGTGATGTTCCGTGCTTGGTCACTTGGAACTGTCCTTCCATGGAGAACAACACGCCAAATGGCGATCTCAGGCTGGTAGCAAACAACCAGAACTTATACCTCACAGTAAAATATTCATTTAGAACTGCTTATATTTTCACTGTTAACCATTAATCAAGCTCGGTGACTGGGTTGTTACCGTTCAGGCCTGCTGCACTGAAGATATTTGCCTGCATAGGTTCGAACGCCATGTAATGTGGGAAACCCAGAACTTTCAGTGGACCTTCCTGAGCACAATCCAAGCAGAATGTTGTTCAGATGAGACATCATATTGGTGGTCCTAGTATCAGTGTCTTTGCTGGGCAGCTAAAAGATCTCTCACATGGGGTAAATTTGTAAATTTCTCTCATCTCATCAATCAACCCTCGTTAGAACCTGGAACTGCTTGGTATAAAAGAGCTGCACTTAGCATATCTATCTATCTATCTTTCTACTAAGCAATCTGATCGCTTCTTATTGCATCTTTTTTTGCGTAATTCACAATTGTAAGATGACCTACATTCAAAATTTCGAGTTCATTTCCATAACGAATTTGGAATGTAAATTGATCATGAAACTTCTTCTGACAATTGAAAGTCGTGCTGTCTCTTCAAAATTCCCCTTAAAATGACTAAATTGACATTTGCAAAATAAGCACTCTTTTCTAATGAAGCTTGTGAGCTGCTTGTTTAAGAACAATTGAGCACAGTTCCTCCGCCCACCATTTCTTTTTTAGATTTGAGTTTATGGCAGCATCGATTTGCAATTGATTATACTGCCTTTATAATGATTTACTTACCCATGTTATTTTCTTGTTTATTTTATAATGATTTACTTACCCATGTTATTTTCTTGTTTAATTTATAATGATTTACTTACCTATGTTATTTTCTTGTTTATTTTATAATGATTAACTTACCCATGTTATTTTCTTGTTTAATTTATAATGATTTACTTATCCATGTTATTTTCTTGTTTATTTTATAATGATTTACTTACCCATGTTATTTTCTTGTTTAATTTATAATGATTTACTTACCTATGTTATTTTCTTGTTTATTTTATAATGATTTACTTACCCATGTTATTTTCTTGTTTATTTTATAATGATTTACTTACCCATGTTATTTTCTTGTTTAATTTATAATGATTTACTTACCTATGTTATTTTCTTGTTTATTTTATAATGATTTACTTACCCATGTTATTTTCTTGTTTATTTTATAATGATTTACTTACCCATGTTATTTTCTTGTTTATTTTATAATGATTTACTTACCCATGTTATTTTCTTGTTTATTTTATAATGATTTACTTACCCATGCTATTTTCTTGTTTATTTTATAATGATTTACTTACCCATGTTATTTTCTTGTTTATTTTATGATGACTTACTTACCCATGTTATTTTCTTGTTTATTTTCAGGTAAGCAACTTTGCTGATGTTCTTTGATTGGAATTACCAATTCACAACATATTTTGACTGGTGAGTTAATTTCTAATTGTGTGTTTTTATAATAGCTAATTTGTCTTCGAATTTTTTAATCAGATTTAGAATGATTATGTACTTGCAAGTTGAATGTCCATCTTTTAAGATACATCATAGCCCAAATTGAATATATGTGTAGATGCAAACGATTCTGTGAGCTCTGTTGTATAAGCGATGGATTCTCAAGCAGTGTGGTTGAAGTTAACAGTTTCAAGATAGGAAAATCGAATGATATGAAATAATTGAAAGATGCCTGTACCTGCTGGTCTATGTTCAGATGTTCACAGATACTTCAGACAGAAGTGCACAGCACCCAGTGGCATAGATTCGAATAACATCTTAGAACTCTCTATCTATCTACCTATCTTTCTGTCCATCTATCTATCTTTCTTTTTTTTCTATCAATCTATCAATCTATCTATCTATCTATCTATCTATCTATCTATCTATCTACCTATCTATATATCTATCTATCTATCCATTTCTATATTCTGCTTCTTTCTATATCTCTATATCTCAATCACACTACCCTTCTTCTCACTGTTTCACTGCCTATCTATCCATCGATATATCGGATCTCTCTCTATCTCTTCTATCCTCTCTACTCCATCTGTTCCATGCTGGCCTGTCCGATTCTGTCAACAAATACCTTGCAGTATCTCCCGGCCCCAAGCTATGGTTGCCTTATTTGCCACTTAACCTAACAGACTCAAGGAGTGGATCTTGTCCAAATAGGTTCTGCTTAAATAGGTCACTAGGTCAAGTAGGGGGTCAAGAGTCCTTCCGGGGTCTATGACCTTGACTTCCGGTTTTATGCAAGGTGTATCTCAAGGTGGATGGTTGTGTCCCACAGAAGAGATGGAATTTCTTTGTGGATTTTAAAAGATTTACTTCTTATTTCTTAATATTTGATTGTTGTTATAGAGGATGTTACAGTGGATAATCTACTGATTTAATACATTATTTAAACATGACTTTTATTCAAGTTATCGCAGAAGTCGCATTGTACAGATGGTGTGTAGATTATGCTACAGTCTAAAGTCAGCATTTACTAGGCCTGTAAGTTTAGCTAAAACAGGCCATAGGCCTAGCACAGATGTTTGGCTTTCTTTAATATTCTCTGTCAAAGAGAAAGATGACATCATTCATATTGAGAAATATTACTGGCTTTTGCTCTTCCCACTTGGAATTTCGCTTGTAAAATGTAAATATTTTTAAAAGAAGTGGAATATCAGTCTAAAGTCAGCATTAACTGGGCCTAAAAGTTGAGCTAAAACAGGCTATACCACAGAGCCACGGACGTTTTTCTTTCCTTGATATTCTGCTTACAAAGAGAAAGAGATTACATTATTTATATTGGCAAATAATATTTAGTGGTTTTCATTCTTGACATTAAATTTTAGGTTTTCTCTTATAAATATTATATGAGAACCCAAGTATCAGTCTAAAGTCAGCACTAACCTGGCCTAATGGTTGGGTTAAAACATGATACTGCACAGACTTTTGGCTTCATCAATATTCTCTCAGTGAGCTAGAGATGACATCATTCATATTGAGAAATAACAGTGGTTTTCACTCTCCCCACTTAGTATTTCTCTTGCAAATAGTATTTAAGAACCAAAATATCAGTCTATAGTCAGCAAGAACTAGGCCTAAAAGTTGAGCAAAAATAGGCCATGGCACAGAGCCACAGACGTTTTGCTTTCTCTGATATTCCCCTTAGAAGGAGATGACAGAATTTATATTGACAAATAATATTTAGTGATTTTCACCCTTCCCACTTAGTATTTCTCTTGTAAATAGTATTTGAGAACCCAAGCATCAGTCTAAAGTCAGCACTAACCTGGCCTAATGGTTGGGTTAAAACATGCCACTGCACAGATTTTAAGCCTCATCAATATTCTCTCAGTGAGCTAGAGATGACATCATTCATATCATTCATATTGAGAAGTAGCAGTGGTTTTCAGCCTTTCACTTTTCCCACTTAGTATTTCTCTTGTAAATAGTATTTAAGAGCCCAAATATCAGTCTATAGTCAGCACTAACTAGGCCTAAAAGTTAAGCTTAAACAGGCCAGAGCGCAGACTTTTGGCTTTCTTTGATATCCTCCTTACAAAGAGTCATCAAAGGCCAACCCAGCATGCTCTTCCACTTTGAAAACCCATAAGCCACCTGCAGTCAAAATGACCATGTGACCCACATGAGCCAATCAGAGCGAAGGTCAATGGTCACGTGCTCTTGCTTGACCAACTCCCAAAAGATTGCAGCTGTGCTCTCAATATGGTTATGAAAAGATGGTTCTGTGACTTGAGGTTAGGTTAGTTGAATAGTTCTGGTTACTGGTTATAGGAGACTTTTATAACTTGGTTGGTTTGGTTATAGTATTGGTTTTACTTATAACTATAAAGTTCACATATTTAATAGCCTCTATGGACAGATTACAGTCATATTTAACACTTTTCAGGTGAAAAATTGACCTAGTTGGGTGGTAATTGCTATTCTAAGGGAAATATGAATTTTGTGTCCTTGAAATATGTAAACAAAATTTGATAGTTTTTATTCCATAAAAACTAAACTTTTTGTTTACTAATCAAGCGATGCAGGGCTCCCCTGCAGAACAAAATGAACTTAGTTACTCATCAATTGCTTCGAGAATAAACATAATTCAACTTTTCTGATAAGAATTATGCTAGGTACAAATAATATATACAGGTCGATAGATTGATAGATAGCACTTGTTGTTATGGGCTATCCGTACAATTTTTCCATATATATTTATCTATTCATATAAACATGGCCAAACATGTGCCAGACTTCTGTAGGTCACACTAATATGCACTGAACATACACTGACTATTGGCAATCCTGATAACCTATTGACCTAATTTCCCTTGACGGAATTTGATCTTATTAATGTAATCATATTGGATCCGATCAATTGATCAGCACACCCTCAGGCATCTGTTACAACTGGGATCCTGCAGAGATCCAATATGATCCAGTGGAGATATTATCAAACATTGAGTAACACTAGTTTAGCAGAGGTAATCAGTCTAATTAAAATTGTGATAATCGCAGTTTTGGTCTTTGCCAGAATACATAAAGTTCATAACTTAACATTTGACTATAGTGCTTTATCAAAACATTAAAATGCAACTATCTAGGCCTTGGCTTCCCAATGGGCAGATCTGCGTAACAGCGATGTTGTGACGATGTCGCAATGTTCGTGAAATGATGTAGAATTGTGTGGTTTGTTTGTTTGTGTTTTACGCCTCAGCAGCACCTTAGTGGGCTATATCGAGGCAGGCGATCGCCGTATGATGATGAGATGAGAAGACTGTGAGTCTGGTACATACCCTATTAATTCAGGGATGCCCAGGGTCTTTCAGTTGCCACAGCATAGAACACTGGATACAACCCGCCTCCATTTAATGTCCCATGGGCTCGGACTAAATTGAGTTCCGGGGTGGGATTCGAACCCACGCCCTCAGAGCCAGTGGTTGTGCAAACAAGCACTCTTAACCATTAGGCCACGGAGGAACTCGAAAGAATTGTGTGGTAGAAATGACGTTGTCACAATGCGACGTTGTGGAAAAATTTCACAATGCGGTAAAGAAAACAGAACATTGTGTGTACATTATGGCAACATAATTTCTACCATACATTTCTACGTGACTGGCAGACGATTTCCCACCAATTGGCAACGTTGTGTTTACTTTGTGTTCCCCTTGGGAATTGCATCATATCGAATGACATAATAATATGAAACTTAATATCGAAATTAAATGCAGCAAAGAACCCATCTTTTTTCTCAACGAGGAAAATTAGCTCAATTGTTATTCAAAACAAGTTTGAATTGTTCTGTAGCGAAATGCTGAAGGGAAAGGATAGCTTATATTAGTGGTTCCATGTCCAGATGGTTAGAGCAGTTGGCTGCAAATCCACTGGCACTTCAGGTTTGAACTCCGGTCAATTAGAGTGAGTTGGTTTTGGCTGTGGCCGGGGATTGTGGCCACCGTTGCCGGGCCACGTATGCCTATGTTGGATGGCAGTTTCAATCACCCATCCCCTCATTGCCATAGCCCCCTCCTGTCATAATTAGCCCACCGAGTGAGTAGATGCAGGGCGAAAAGCTCCTATCATCTATCAAATTCTTTATATATGTGCAAACTTTTGAAAAATATGACACTGACATACTGTATTTACGTATACATATGTTCTGGCTTGCACAAAAAAGAGTACACAAGCATGGGTCAAGGTACTCAACATTGTATATATTCTAAATGTATATTCCCTTTTGGTTGTATTCAGATTTGTGTCAGGGACTCCATTACCATTTCTGTTTCATCTCTGTAAGGAAGAATCAAATGCGGTTAACTGTGAGGATATGCATAATTCAATACCGTAAATTTGACCACAAACAAAATATATTACTCATATATTTGCTATATTGTAATTTACTCTGAATACTCTCAGTCATTTCCTAAGATCCCTTTCATATTATGCACCTAAAAAATATTGACAATTGATTGATACAACACAGTGTCCTTGAACGAAATATAGGGTTAAAAAAAATGTACAAAGAATCAGTCAACACAGCATTGGAGAGTGTGGTCTCAACTTTGATTTGATGTAAAGATAAAAAAATCTGTTGGGAAAATTTTGAGAAAATTGAAATTCAATATTTTTAGTTTTTCACACCCTTGTTGCATGCAAAATATCCATTATAGAATGTTTAAAATGAAAATCTTAACATAGAAATGCTTTCTTTTCCCACCCTGGTGCTTATATATACAGTGGACCAAATTCAGAATTATGATTAAGTGGTTTTTAAAGGAATATCACATTCTGAAGGTGTTACAAACTTGCTAGACTATAATCTGCATTCTCCGAACCCATTTAGAGTCCAATCAACTGAACCTGCATAGTGTCCCTAATTCATTGACTGCATTAGTTAAGCAGCAGAACACTGTAGCAATATAGCCAATAATAAGACATATTTAGAGCTTTTACAGCATTTCTATATCAATATTTTGAGATGTATGTCGCAACATTTTCGAAGTATATCTCTTCATGTCATTATCAAAACCACTATTCACAATCTGAAGAAACATGATTGCCTGAATTGTCAATTCCTTAAATTTAAAATTTTTGTTTAGGGTCTTAGTTTCTGATGGTGTTTTATCGATTTTCATCAATTGTGCAAAAGTCTCAATTTAGTACTTTCTATTCAGATTTTACATTGCTAATGCAATGAATTGGCTAGAAAAATATGTACAGGATACATTTTTGAGTGTTGTCATTCATATGATGAAAGAAAAATAATATCACCAATAAATATTTATTTCAGAGCTTCTGGTTTGAAGTTAACTTTTTAAAATCATAATATCTCCTAATTCCATCTGGAAAGTTCACATATAACCAATATTAACTGTGTGACCATGGAAGAAAATCTCTTGAATGATAGTTTGATACTCTGTTGGTTGCACAAAGCATGCTACAACTGAATTTTGGTAGTCAGCAACCATTAAATTCCATGAAATAATCTTAACAATTGGCAAAAATGGATAAAGAAAGCCCTTAAAATTCTCCAGAAGACCATAAATTGCAAGCAATATTTCAATATGAACAGAGACATTGTAATAAAACTTGGAATTGGCCATCTCTGCCATTAGGCCACTTGCATATGTATTTTTTATTGATTTAAACAAATACTTCTCTCAAAAAATATTATTTCCTTAGATATCAAATACAACTCACATGGAATGCTGTGGTGAAGATATACCCTTGTCAGATGCTGGCAGTAGGTATTTCTACATGTGTCTACTGTTTATTTTCCAATAACTTTACAGATATTTTTGTGAATCCCACTTGAAAACATTGACTGGTGAAATGCTAAAACTCTCAATTTCCATCATTAATGAAGTTAACAAGGCATTTTCTCACACCCTGGTGGTTCATTTGCCACTTTTCTTTTGTTCAAGACATAATAAAGCCAAAATGGCCATGTTTATATTTTATTTTGACACATTATAAGATTCAGTGAGTTTGCAACACCCCTAAATGTTTGAAATGATGTGAAAATTGGAAAAAAATGCTTTTTCTGGTATTTCTTTAACCTGATTGAGTAACTGAATGTATAACTAGATAAATTATGATGTTTCAATGACACTGCAATGCCATTTGATATATCTATAACTGATATTTTGCATGCAACAAGGGTGTGAAAAACTGAAAATTTTAAATTTCAATTTTCTCAAAATTTTCCCAACAGATTTTTTTGATCTTTACATCAAATCGAAGCTGAGACCACATACTACAATGCTGTGTTGACGGATTCTTTGTACATTTTTTTTAACCCTAAACTTGGTTCAAGGACACTGTGACAAGTTTGATTTCATTTGAAGAAGTAACAAGTTTTATGAAAAGAGAAGAGTTAGTTCTAACCAGAGGAACTGAAACCAAAGACTGGGTTTGTTAAGATGTCAATGAGACTTCGAATTATCCTATAGTTATAATCATTAATCTTTACATTTTTTTTCCTGCAAAGTCTTTATCTTTCCTTTGAGTTTTTTCTATATTTGAAATGCGCCCTTTTTTGGCCAGAAGATAAATTCCTTATCATTGGTGTTTCTTTGTGTATTCCTGTTGATTCTACCAAAAGCAACATAATTATATACAAATAGGATACCAGAGAGATAGAGTTAATGCCTGATATAACTAAACACCGAGATACAAGCAGAAACTGATATAAATAGCATTTAAGAGATAACCACTGCAATACAAAATCGTCATGTGTGACATGTGTTCTGCAGCTCTTACAAATATCAAGTTGCTCAGGCACATGTGTGCTCTATTGAAGCAACCGCACCCAGGCAAAACTCAACAAATTTGGAAAACAAAAGTTCTTAATCCTTACATTTCAACCACAGTAACCCCCCTGCGGTCTACACACTGTGCTTCTTCATAGGCCTAAGAAACCACACATTAATAGGAGCTACAATTTATGGTAGTGCCTCCCCCATGCAAGCCTTTCACAGCAAGCAATCCCAGAGAGTGCCTCCCTGTTTCCCGCCCACCTGCAATCTTCGAAAGGAGTCAGCCAACGCAGAACTCAGTTTTGTGGAATGAACCATCGCGTGCACATCTACCATTCTCTATGGATATTCTCTATGGATATTAGAAAATGCCATAATTAACACGTTACTATGTGGTTGAAGTAGCATGTTTATCTAATGCTACCAGTTATGTCTGCTAGTCATGCTGACATGGTTTGGATTATATAACTAGCAGTACTTTTAAAAGGAGTTCAAATATTACTTTGTTATATTGTTAACGTCTAAAGAAGCTTGGAATATTTTCTTCTGACATCCATGGTTCATTCTTATTGAATAATCAAATATAGGTGATTTTTTTTTTCATGGAGGAGTGATAAGCCTATTTATGGTATATAACATGTCTGCCTGAAAACAAGGGATGGGCCTTGATCTATTAGATGTGCTCTAGCTGGCGATACATTTCTTATACACATTTTAATTTCTTATACAAATTTGAATTTGGATACATGTATTCAAATTCGGACTTACTCAGTCAAATCTGGATGCATGGTTAATAAATGCTCATTTGGATTATATTGAATTGTGGGCAGTGATTTTGAATATAGCCTCACCACAGAAAATCCATCAATGATATCAGTTTTTTTATGTGAATTACCCCCACGATCACACGTGCTACTGGTGACATCACACAGCTGCTGACAACCGGTGAATAGCTGGTGACAACCGGTGAAAGGCTGGTGACAGTTTGGTGAAAAGCTTGGGATATCACATGTGGCTAATTTAATGTGCTTCATCTCACGTGCTAATATCTTGTGTCAGATTGATGTGCTGAGTTCAGTGTGATATATTGTGCTCTCCTGGATGTAACTCACTCATGGATGTATAATTGCATGTGATTGGGATATTACACACATTTGAGATTGTGATATTACTGCAATGTTGAGATACATGTAAATGACATAAATATCAGTTTTTTTCTTCATCAAAAACTGATAACAGGTCTACTTCATTTGAGATCTCCTATGCTGCACTGTTGTACATATACCTTTGACATACTGGTACCAAATCAAATTGTGTAGTTTTATCCATTCAAAATATATCAGTGGAAAAACTACATCAACCATGGACCATGTTGGAATTTAATCATTGATTGCTATAACCTCCACTCCCACAGTAAAAAGGGCTTATAGATTTTCTTCTCAATCTATGGATTTTTTCACCCTACCTGAATACCAAGGAGCCTAGGCTGTTTTAAACAATGCCAACAGAACAATGGCCCTTCCAATCTAGACCCAGAACAATATACTCTCTAAACAATGGAGATGTTCCCTCATCCACTGCCATGAGAAGAAAGCTATTGTTTCCATTTTATCGTCTTGATTGTATCTACAGAGAATATCTCATATAGATTCATTGAAACTAGTGAGATTGGCTTTGAAATACACTGTCTCTGGCTTTGGGGATACCAGGACACTGTCTAGTCAATATAATATGTCAATAACTACTACACTGACATCACTATTGACAACGTATGAATTACAGTACCCAAATTGAAATTCTACACTGTTCAAACTCAAGCCTGCTGTGGCTGTTGTGTCATATCATATGATCCTATGATGACAAATGGTGATTGATGAGTCATGACCACACCGTTTTGGATCTCAAGTGTCAAGTGATATCAATAATCGTACTGATGTTGCACCAGAAGCGGGCTCTTCGGTTCTGTCAACACTCGTAATCTATACCCTGACAAATCAACTTGCTAAAAACATATACCAGAAGGAATAAACCTCTTTGCTTGTGTTTTTACACAGTACAGCCCTGTGAGGAAGAGTCTGTTTAGAACTGTGGTGTGATCTTGGCGAGACAATAAGCCATGACATCATCAATAATCTTCTGATATTCCAAAATAATCCTGACACAACTATGGCAGAACATTGAAAACCATAGTCACTGAAAACACTACTATGGCAATGTGACACCAAGCTATTGTCATTAATGTTATTAATGTAACAAAAATATCATGATTTAACTGTTCTTATCAGTGATGAGAAAACATAATTTAGAACACAAATGACAGAGGAGAATAGGATGCTTCACTGAGGGACTCCTAATGAACCCACTTGATATTTCAGAAAAGAACAAGAAGATGCACTGGGGATTAAATATTGAGATAATGACATTGTTGAAGAACGTTACCATGGCATTATAAAATCTGCAGATTCAGTGACCCAGTAAGCTTGATTATGGGATTTACAAGGCTTCTGAGATTGTCCTGAGGATTCAAGATTGCTGTCACAATCTTGAATTGTTGTGAGGATTCTTAAGGGCAACCATAACAGTGCTCGATCTCTGATTGATTACAAGATTGGTTCAGATTTTTGTTTTGATTGAATAAAAGTCAGCCAGGCTGCATCTATGCTTAATAAGCATTGTCGTACTGCAATGAAAAAGGATTATCATAATCTTACTGTACTCCAGATGTATAACTGGATGTTTATATAACTATGAAATCATTGCTTGGTGTTTTAAGTGGAATATAGACAATACAAGGATACCTTCACTACAATGTTTTGTGAATAGTCAGAATAAGTTTCAAAATGGCCCTATTACATGCTGGTGCTCTCATGAGGGGCAATGACTAACCCAAGAGGCAAGCACAGTCAGTAAATGTTTGGTTTTAAATGGAATTTACCAAAACTTTGATAAGGAAAATGAATCTCTGTAATGGAATAACATGAAGCTGTGGAAATCAGAATTTCACATTTTTGACAAAATGAAATCACAGGCTTGCAATGCACTGTGAAGAAGAGGCAGAATTGTTCGAATTTTTGTCAGTTGCTGTTGTGAAGTCATGACGCTCTAACATGCAAAACCAAACTTGATGTTCATCACTCTAAACAAGGCTTAAAATGCCACCGACATTTCGCATCACTCTCTGGGTGCGCTTTAATTTTACCCCGTTCTACAGCGCCGTAATGACGCGCGACTTGGATTACATCATCGACGTTATCTGTGACGTCACAGCCTCACGACGGACCCCTTGAGGTCCCAACACACACGCTCCTGGATGGAGCACCAATACCGTTTCGTAGACAAGGTCAAGAGGCTCCTGCCCAGACGGTCGCTACCATGCGAAATGAGACAGGTAGGTCAAAAGAAATGCAGCATCAGTTTTCCTTAACATTCTTCTTATGCATTGTAGGCGTAAAGATTAGATAAGTGGTGGCATGCATGACTGCCAGTTGCTGGGTTCTGAGTTCTAATCCAGCTCTTGCCAGATCACCTATGTTGGACGGCTATATCAATCATCCTTTACCTCACTTTCTTGTCCTCCTCCAGTCCAATTTAGCATACCAAGTTCTTAAATAGAGGATATAATGTCCCAATCATCCATCAATACATCCATCCTTCCAACCAATTAAGGTTATTTAGCAGCTGAACTATTGTAGAAACCTACAGAAATAGTCTTTATCCTTGAAAGTATGACAGTTTAGATACCAAGAAACAGAATGCAAATCTCTACAAGATTACCTTTAATTGCTTCTAAAAGGCAATGAAGTTATAAATGTTTGAAGTCAATTAATAGACAGCTTATCTGCTGACATATCATAGGCTCCAAGAAATCTTCGAAACCATAGTGAAGGCAACAAGTGGAAAAAGTGTGTTAATAGCCAATTAATCCTGACTTTATTCTGTTCTATTATATCGAAAATAATAGAAAGATGCTTACATTGTTCTTGTCCTTCATCGCCTTATGTAGCTTTGAATCAATTGCATGTATTTCATCATTGTTTTCGCATATTTTTTCTTTCACTAACAGTTCTATTAAAAAGTCCTGAGTATCAATCATCATTCAGACATTCACTCAGTGTAAAAGTTCTCAGTATCAATCATCAGTCAGACATTCACTCAGTGCAAAAGTCCTCAGTATCAATCATCAAATGTTCAAACATTCACTCAGTGCAAAAGTCCTCAGTATCAATCATTATTCAGACACTCACTCAGTGCAAAATTCCTTAGTATCAATCATCATTCAGACATTCACTCAGTGCAAAAGTCCGCAGTATCAATCATCATTCAGACATTCACTCAGTGCAAAAATTCTCAGTATCAATCATCATTCAGACATTCACTCAGTGCAAAAGTCCTCAGTATAAATCATCATTCAGACTTTCACTCATTGCTGTGTCCTTCTTTTGTCCTTAATGGCCTGCAATATTGAATGGATATCAGAAACAAAGTCCCAATCGCCGATTCAAGCACTAAAGTTTCCTTAATTTAGTCAAAGATATGCTGCATTTTCTTCCCATGTCTGCTATGGAGCATAATTTGGCCCTTCCTTCAAAGGCTAAAACCATTTGCCAACATCAATACTTTCAATCAAATATTGATTCTGTAATGACACTTAAATTAGTGCTCTTCCAGCACCAGCCTGAAGTGTTTTGTAACTTATACTTAATGAACCTTAGAATAACTTCAAAATTCGATATTCATATACTTGGATTTTTAGTGTCACTGATTTATTCTGTTCTCATAACTGCTATATCATTATCCTGCATAAATAATTTTTGATACTTAGAACTCAGAAAATTGTTTGAAGTGATACATATTCATCATTCTACAAAAACTCTTTGAAAAATCACAGGCAGTTGTGGGGACAACAATTGGTACCAAATTCATAGAATTTGTTTGATGCCCACTCTGTTATTATGTCAAAAGAGACACAACAATTCAATTGCAGACGTCAACATCTTGTTATTGACAAGTTTTTGCAAGGACATTGTGGGAGGAGTTTGGACGTCCTTAAAGGACTTAACCTCACATGTGAGCCGTAAGTCTCACACCTCCTTACACCTGACTCTGGTTTGGTTTGGTTTACTTCCTCTGCCCTTTGCCAGGTCAGGTTCTGGAAACTCAACACTTTGTTATGCACCAGACAATTGGTTTTCTTTTTCCTTTCGTAATTTTATGTAATATAATTGAGCTACTAAATGCTTGTGTGAATCCCGACAAATATGATTAATTGGTTTATTTCTGACAAAAGAATAACCAACAGGATGAGTCCGTATTGTGTATAAACAATATATGTATCAGAGGAAGGACAGACATTATAACTATTTATGAAATTGCATTAACAAATTGAAAAGTAATCAAATCATTTCTTTTTGTCAGTTTTGTTTATCTAGTGCATGCTGATTCCAGAAATAGGCCTAGTTTTTAATGTACACATTTTTTGAAGGTATGCACCTGATAAGAAGACCAATTAAACTAACAGGTAGGCCTAACTATCAATGATGTAGCCTGTTATTAAGATTAAAGTGATTTCCAATGGATCCCTGATTGGTTAAGAGCTGTGTTACTTTTAGGGTGCTGAATTATGGATAGCAACCTGTTTTAAGTGCAGATCAAAATTAAATTTGCACCAACAGAATGTAAACTATAGAGTTCAGCTTTCTGAACTCTGTTGGAGTACACACTGTACACCAGCCGGTAGCCATGATGGCGCCTATCTAAACATTTTGCAATAAAGCCATCACGGACGGCAGCCCAATATAGCTGTTTGCTATAAGTGAAGAGACATAGTGACTTTCTCAAAGAAAACTTGACAGTCAGTGTATATAAAGGCAAAGTTTTGGCCAATCAGGCCCGATATCCACCCTAATTTTGACAGTAAAACTGTCCTCACTCTCTCCTTGAATTGTGGAAATGGTGTAATGGAAAACATATTTTTCCAGCCTTCATATTATTTATGTACTTGAGTCCTTGCAATGGCATTTGTCATGCTTTGTATCAAACATTTAATAATTATTACATACCCTGGGTACCAATTTCCACTACGGCCAATGGATCATGTTGTGGGCACTTTTTGATCATAACATGCATTTTATGAGTACTTAACTGCAATATCTGCCCTTTGGTTCTCATATAAATCTGATCAGCCTCACAAAATCTGCCACAGGACCAACAATAGCTGTGTTCTGCTAAGTGGTCCGAATGATCTATTGCAAGTTTACAATGCTACCCAACTACGACGTATCAGTATGTGAGCTGCTGCCCAGATATTGCATTATCAGTTTGCAGCTACTCCAGTGGAAAAATGTGATACAAAGGAAGTCTTGGAAGTTGGAAAGAGACAATCTTCATTCCTGATAAATGTGTGTCAGAAGTTGACCCCTGTTAAAAAACATGATATTGTACTATCCTATGGATCTAGATTGTATGTATTAATGGTATTCACAATCTCTTGCTTTTTGGCGCTTCAGTCTTTTTCTTTTTCTCTATATTTATGATTTGCATTTATATTAGTGGGAATGTCAGCACAGTATCTCTTTCATATGCTCTGGCGTGCATGCCTTTTTGTGTCTCATGTTTCAATATCCTGATAGCTTATATCTTGCGGTGACCGAGTTGATAGAACTTTTCTTCTTTCGCACATATGTCATGTTTTTTTTTTGTGTCATGTGTTCTTTACTTTCCTGTATGAAATTCTGAATACCGTGTCTGCTGTACAAGATATTCTTCCCTGAGAATAGTTTGGAATTTTATTTTTACTATCAATTCAGTGATATATGCATTTTGTGAGTCATGATAGCTGGTGATGTTTCATGATATGATCATACTTTCGCATAAAAACTACACATTTACATGCTGTTGATTATTCTTGGTCAAGGAGATGCTTTTTTATGTATCTTTTAAAGAATAATATACATGTATAATCCTTCCTCTGTGTCAGTTGCCAACAAGCTGTAACTGATCTTGTTAAATGAAAGTGCTATTAAGAGACTCAAAGGTTTCATCATGACACGTCATCGTCATCATGATTTATTAAGCGCAATTTTAATGGGGAAATAGTCCCCTTAAATGATGAAATTGCTTGATTTCTCTATCAGAACGAATTGACGTGCCTTATCACTGCTATAATGCTGTAGTGTTTGTACTGAGAAGAGAAGATGCCACTCGGCTGTCATGTGTGGGCATTAGAGCGTAAAGTGACATAATTTTGTTAGTGGTGTTTGAGTACTTCTAGAGGATGAAAGGATTTGTGTTGCACCAAAAATACAAGAGCTTTTAGATCCAGTGAAGTACCTGTAGGCAGCCCAGGACCTGCAGGCATTGAGTACTTTGTCTTTTACTTTACCATCACAGTTTTGTAGCAGGAGTATCTCAATCAGTCAAGTAAGAATGTCAACCAAGATTTTCATATCATTATTGGTCATAAAATCCACTCAAAACATAAGGATCAGGAGATAAATCACTTGAAGGCTGCCTGTCACACGATGATGCTAAATGGGCCAATTTAAGACCTTGCACCTCAGCCTCACTTTCATCAAAAAGGTGTACATGTAGTGACATCTCAGCTCCTTGCTTGATAGATTATATCTGCTATGCAGGTAGCAGCAGCTGTAAAAACCATGTTGTTGTAGTTCTGAGGTGAAAAACCTAGGCAGTCTGATACTCAAGAGTACCAGTGAAACAACTTCAATGAAATGATTTCTTGCTCAGTATTACGAAACGGTATGCCTTGAAACGTTACGAAAATGCGGAAAGATAGTAATTGGAAGTGTAGGACTCTCTTGAATACAATCATTGGAAGCAGCTTATCATTTCAAGCAGACATGGCAACAGTCAGGCATTGGAAATTGATGATATGAGGGATAAGAACCACTTAGTCAATATTTGTGATAAATCCAAGTTACTCAACAGATCCTTTTTTGTTGAGATATCTGGGTGTGTCTGGTCTTCCTGAACTGATTTCTCTATCAAACATAAGCAATATTCTAGTTTCAGTTGCCTTTTGTATCTCGAAGCCATTAACACATCTCAAGATATTTTATTTATTCAATATTTTGTCCTATCTCTTGGAAGGATCAGCAAAGTTGGTAAATCACTCAGCAACCAGTCGCTGGGTCCATTGTCTGATTCTCGCTCTTGTCGGGTCACATGGCCTTTTGTCTGAGAGCAGTTTCAATTATTCTTCACTTCATTGCATCAACCTTCTCCTGTCCTTATTTACCGTACTGCTTTGAATACACACAGGAAGGTGAAGTCCCTATCATCCATCTGTCTACTAAAGATTCCTTAAGTTAGCCAAATGCTTTAAAAGATATGCAGAATTTTCTTCACATTAAGCATAATATAAATAGTATCCCTGCCTTCGAAGGCTGAAGCCACTTGCCACTATCTATACTTTTAATCAAATATCTATTCTGTACTTAAATTGGTATTATTCCTGTACCATTCTGTTTTTTTTAATAATCTATCCTCAACGAATATAACCTCAAAATTTGATATTTGCATTCAGTGGTTTTGAGTGTGAAGTATTGGGCACTGTACTGGGTACTTTAGGTCTTTGAAAGTACTGTACTGATACCAAAGTACTTGGAAAAGTACTTACTAATAACACTGGTGACTGATTTAACCTGTTACATAACAGCTATGTCATAGAACTTAGTAGTTTTAACACATTGTCTGTATAATTCAAGAGGCGGTTTGTTTTGAAGCTGTAAATAGATATTCATTATTCTACAAAGAACCTGTGACAACAATGGTACTCATTCAGAGAATTCATTTGATGCCCACTCTGTTATTATATCAAAGCGACATAACAATTCAGTTGCAAACGTCAACATCTTGTTATTGCCAAATTTTTGCAAGGACATGAAGCAATAATCTGTTTGTATGAAACCAGACAATTTTATACCGAATTGGTATATCTAACAACATTATAACCAGCAAGTTGAGTCTATATTGTTATGTCGGATCTACGAAAAGATCAAGAGTTAAGACAGATGTTGTAACTCTTTGTAGAATGGACAAATTAACTTTCAAATTTACCCTATGAAAATCTGAAAATGATCAATTCATTTCTTTGTGTTCATTTTAATTATGTAGTGCATGTCAATTCCAAAAATAGGCCTTGGTGTCCATGGAGAAACTGTTGAAGGTATGCACCTAATAAGAAGATTAGTAAACTGACAGGTGTCAGTACGCATATGTGGCCTGTTTATAAATTCAGTATTATTTCCAAAGGACTCCTGATTGGTGAAGGTCAGTGATACTTTTAGGGTATTATTATATAGCAACCAGTTTCGGTGCAGATCAAAATTAAATTTGCACTTAAACTATAGAGTTCAGCCTTCCGAACTCCACTGGAGTACACGATGGACACCAGCCGGTAGACATTATGGCACCACTCTAGACATTTTTCAATAAGGCCAACTCAACACGGGAAGGCCCAACTCTTGACTTGGAAATGTGTCAAATTTTCTCTCCAGACCGAAAAGGCAAACTGACGGTCTTGAAATTGATAATTATCAGATTTTGAGTTTTGACAATGAGGAAAAACATACTGTTTCAACCTCCTTATGGCACATTGGATGATTTTTAGTCGTTGCTTTTTTTTTTTTTTGGAAACCATTCAGGCTGTTTGATTAGTCATGATCAAGTGATGTGTCATAACTGATTTAATGTATGAATCTGATTCATAATCCTTCATTTGTCAACAAGCAGCAAAAGTCTCCTTAAATTAAATTGAAGCTAATTTTTTATGATGACACATCTCAGCAAGGTGATTCACAGATTACACTCATCACTGCAGTATTCATAGTAAAACTGTCCTTGCTTAACCTGTTGATAATAGAAGTAGTGTAGCCTGATGGAAAAACATAATTCTTCAACCTTCTTATTATTTATTTATTCAAATCTTTATAGTATTTTGGTTCATATTGTGCTCTGGCAGCTTTGCACACTACATACCCAGGCTACTGATTTCTACTTAGACCAATACATCATGTTGTTGGCATTTTTGCCCATATAATGCAGATTATAAGCACTGAATAGCGGTATCTGCACTTTAGTTCTCATATAAATCTGACCAGCCAAGCAAAAGTCGCCGTCAGACCAACAAAAACAGCATTCTGCTAAGTGGTCCGAATGATCCATTGCAAGTATACAATGCTACCCAGCTATGCTGTATCAGTATGTGTGAGTGAGCTAGCTACTGCCCAGCCAGGCTTTATCTGTATATGAGCTACTCAAGAGGAAAAATGAGATAAATAAAAGGACTGAAGGCAACTTGGGAGTTGGAAAGAGACAATATTTATACATAAAAAGTGTATGGTAACAGTCAGCCCATATAACAGTAAGCCCATATAACAGTAAGCCCATATAACAGTAAGCCCATATAACAGTAAGCCCATATAACAGTAAGCCCATATAACAGTAAGCCCATATAACAGTAAGCCCATATTAGATAAAACACACCACATTGTACAATCTCACAGGTGTACAAAATGTACATTTTGTATCATGTCTTCCTGCCATCCAAATATTACAAAGGCATAGTGTCTAGTTTTGGGCTGTTGTATCCTAGTGGAGAATGTCAGCACAGTGTCACTTTCATATGGTGTTGTGTGCATACCTTTTTGTGTCTCATGTTTCAATATTCTGATATCTTATATTCTGGCAGTCCTTCTGTGACAAAGTTGATTGAACTTCTCTTCTTGTGCACATGTGTCAGGTGTTTTTTTTCTTCCTTGTATGATATTCTGAACTGTCTTTCTGGTGTACTTTTCATTCTTCCCTTTCCTCACCCTGGGAGTAGTATATACCACCTTCTTCAATTCAATGATAGCTTCTTCAGCAATATTGTGTCCAGCTAATTTGGAAGTATTTGCATTCGTATTTAGATACTTTAACTGTATTTGAACCCAATGCTTGTCATGGTCATTGATCATACTTTTCTATGTGAATCATAGAGGCTGTTAGTCATGTTCAAGAGGAGGCCTACATATATGATTCATAATTTATTTTATTGTCGGAATCTGTGCATAATTATTACATTACTCACCAAAGAGCAGTATTAGTCTCTCATACAAAATTGCCATGCAAACTATAATTATGGTATGATCATGACACATCATGAGCATCATGACTAAGAAAGTGCAATTTTAACAGTGAAATTGTTCTCTCATCTCTCGTACATAAGCATATTGTGATTGTTAAAGGACACTGATGTAAACTGCTGTCAACCGCAAACAGTAATTTTCTGTTACATTTATGTTGAAAACAGTTAAGGAAGTGATGTGCCTTGTTACCTCTATAAGGGGGAGGGTTTGCCTAGTGGTAGTATTCTGGGTTGCCAATCGGTGGGTCCAAGGTTCGAATCCAACTCTGGCTGGATCACCTAGGCCTTTGTTTGATGGCTGTTTCAATCGTCATTCACCCATGTCATCCTCCTGTATTATTAGCCTACCAAGTGCATAAATACAGGATGATACAGGACATAATGCTCCAATCATCCATCCATCCATGTTGCCTCTATAATGCCGTTATGTTTGTACTGAGAAGAGAAGATGCCACTCGGCTGTCATGTGTAGGCATTAGAGTGTAAAGTGACATAATTTTGTTAGTGGTGTTCGAGTACTTTTAGAGGATGAAAGGATTTGTGTTGCACTGAAAGTACAAGAGCTTTTAGATCCAGTGAAGTACCTGCAGGCAATGAGTACTTCAGTCTTCTGCTTTGCTATCATGGTTTTTAAAAAGAGTATCTCAATCAATCAAGCAAGAATGTCAACCAAGATTTCACGTCATTATTGGTCATATAAGCCAACATAACATAAGGATCAGGCCATAACTCACTTGAAGGCTGCCTGTCACACGATGATGTTAAATGTGCCGACTTAAGACCTTGCGCCTCAGCCTCAGTTTCATCAAAGAGGTGTAGTGACATCTTAGCTCCTTGCTTGATAGAATCATCCTACTATGCAGGCGATGGCTGCTGCAAACACCCATATTGTTACAGTTCTGAGGTGAAAGACCTACACGTAGGCTGGCTGATACTAAAGAATACCAATGAATGGATTCAATGATATAATTTTTCTTGCTCAATATTTAGTAATGGTATGTCATGAAATATTTTCAAAATGGGGAAAAGCGAAAAATTAGAGATATGTAGGGCATTGTAGGCTCCCAAAACACACAGATCGTAGAAAGCAGCTTATATCAGCAAGCAGACAGACATAGCAACAGTCAGACATTGAACATTGATAATATAAGGAATAAGAAGTTGGCAGACTCTTTGTATCAATGTGATACATACAAGTTATTAAACAGATACCTTTTTTGTCTAGGTATCCGAATGTATCTGGTCTTCCTCAACCGATTGCCCTACCAAATAAATGCAATACTCAAGTTTCTGTTGCCTTATGTGTGACTATATTATTGAAACTTGTACAATAGTACATCTCCAGACATTTCATCTGTTAAATATTGTCATATCCCTCCTCATATCATGCTGCTTATCCCCTTGTTTAAAATTTCTTAGCTTTTGATGGAATTAATGCAACCCACCAATATTTTTATCAAAAATTCCATAATATCTGCAGGAACCATATCCACTGAAAGGGCACATGCATCAATGTCTGGGTCTTCAGACTTTGTTGCAGTAACCAAGCCACATCATTTTGGCTCTTGTATACCCTGTATGGCATATGAATGACTATTTTCATACTCTATTCACTTGGATCTGACCAGCCTCACCGTCTGACCAACAAAAACTGTTTTCCTAAGTGATCAGGGTGATCCATTACAAGTACATAATGGAGAATAGCCTTCCTAGCAACCCTGTATCAGTATGCAAGGTACCAGACAATATTGCTCTGAAGGAAAACTGGCATACATAAGAGCACTCTGGGAAAGAGGCAATCTTCTTTTATGAGAGTGGTACTCCTGATGTCAAACCTTTTTAAGATATGGTATATTTATGATTGGTTAGATTGAATGTCTCATAATTCAGCCATTTGTGCAGCTTAAAACTATAATTTATGTTTTTCCTATTTTCAGCATGTATTTCAGGTTTTTTTTTAATCAGAAAACGTTAGGCCAATAGAGCTTCATATCATGAAGTGTACTTTTTACAATAGATAATTTTTCCTCAAGTTTGGCAAGAAACCTAATAAGTTCTTTCTAGACAGTTTCAAAATATTTCATTTGTGATAGGCTGGATTTCTTTATTTTGGATACTTGAAAGAAATAAGTTATATCCGGCGTTCCCCTGAATATCTACTTGAAATTCTATTTTTCACAGTAAATGTGTGTTTTTTCCGTTGACATATCTGCACCATTGTATCCTCTTAGTGCAAAATAACACTCAATATTACTATGCCCAGTGCAGTGTCATATGCTGATATGATTTTGTTTTGCTACTAATCTTGCTATTTTAATATCAGAAAAATCACACTTTTTTCACACGAGTGCTTTTCAGTGCAAAGTGACATAATTTTGTTAGTGGCTTTCTTTTACTTTTTGAAAGATGAAAGGATGTGTTGCACTGGCCGGACGCAAGCCATTAGATGAAGTACTCAACTATACCTGTGGGCATTGCTCTGCATTTCTATTTTCTGTGACATTTTGTGTCAGTTCCAACACTCAATCAGACGAGGCTTTTCGTACTTTTATATTTTTAAGTCACACTATTCTTCAATTTATTTGTTTATCATCACCCATTGTGACTTTAAGTTGTATTTTACCAATCTTACAACAAAGTACCTGTCAGGTGACTTCTTGCACTTTTAATCGCTTTTTGTATACTTTGAAAGAACAAACCACTTTGTCAAGCCATTGATTGAAGAAATCAACTACCCTGTAGACGATGCTCTACATTTCTAATTTCTGTCTACTTTCTGTTACATTATGAGTAAGCCTTCACACTCAATCAGACTAGACACTCAGGCAAAATCAGCCAGGCTAGGATCGGCCTTTTGTATACTTGGAAACTGTGCAACACTTTGTCAAGCCGTTCGTTGATGTGCTCAACTACCCTGAGGGCGATGCTCCACATTTCTAATTTCTGCTACATTTTGTGTCAGCCTTCACACTCCATCAGACTAGAAAGTTGGACAAAATCAATCTGGCTTTGATCTGATTTTTGCTTATAAATGTTGGATGAAAAGACAGAGAGAAAGAAAAACATAAGGAGTAAGAGACTAAATCTCTCCAAGGCTGTCTGTCATCAGATGATATAAATTTATCAAAAATGATGATTTAAGACCTTGTGCTCTAGCCTGACTTTCATCAAAAAGGTGTAGTGACAGCTTGGCTCCTTGCTTGACAAAATCATCTTTCTATCAAAGAGTGGAGGCCGAAGTGCCAGCAGCTGATGCCTGCAATGTACTTTGGTGTCTCATATTTCACAATATTGCTAAAAGAGGGTAAAAGATACTTGCATTACTGTTATACTGAGGCGCATTATCTCACTAATGCAAGTTCAGATTCCTGGTATCAGATGATATCAAATGTGACTATTGAAGACCTCACACTCTAGCCTTACTTTTATTAAAAATGTGTAGGAACATTTTGGCTTCTCACGGGGCGGTATCATCCATCAACCCTTTTAGGTTAAGCTCTTTGTTTTTATTGTTTTTATTGTTTTTCTACATTTTAGTATGAGATGAGTATAATTATCTTTTTGGAAATGTCATTCTGCTTACAACATATGTATGCGTTGGTGTCCACAGCTTCTTGTATCTCTTTATTCAAATTCTGTTATCTTATACGTTCATGTACCTTTTAAAAACAAGTTCATAAGACCGAGTGGCATAACTATTATGGGATGGCACTCAAAAGTAATATTAGGTCAGACTGTTGACCTTTTTGTACTTTGATATCCCTCAATATAAGATTGAAGTGATATTTACTTCAGTCAAGCACCTCCACATGTTTTCTTGAGTCACTCAATTCTTCTATTAATTTGTTAATCATCCATAATAAGTTTAAGTTGTCTCTTTTGTAATCTTACAACTAGTTTCCTATCAGGGGGTTTCTTGAACTTTTTAATGGCTTTTTGTATACATTGAAGGTACATAACACTTTGTCAAGCTATTGGTTGAAGTACTGAACTACTATGTGGGTGACGTTATCTACGTTTCTAATTTCTGGCTACTTTCTGTTACATTATGAATCAGCCTTCACACTCAATCAGACTAGACACTCAGGCAAAATCAGCCAGGCTAGGATCGGCCTTTTGTATACTTGGAAACTGAACAACACTTTGTCAAGCCGTTTGTTGATGTGCTCAACTACCCTGAGGGTGATGCTCTACATATCTATTTTCTGCTGCATTTTGTGTCAGTCTCCACACTCGATCAGACTAAAAAGTCGGACAAAATTAGTCTGGCTTTGATCTGATTTCTGCTCAAAAATGTTGGTTGAAAAGAAAGAGTGAAAGAAAAACATAAGGAGTAAGAGACTAAATCTCTCCAAGGCTGTCTGTCATCAGATGATATCAGTTTATCAAAAGTGATGATTTTAGACCTTGCTCTCCAGCCAGACTTTCATCAAAAAGGTGTAGTGACATTTTGGCTCCTTGCTTGACAAAATCATCCTGCTGTCATAGGCTTGAGGGTGAAACACCAGCTGCTGATGCCTGCAATGTACTTTGGTGTCTCATATTTCACAATATTGCTAAAAGCAGGTAAGACATACTTGCATTACTGTTACTCTGCAGTACAGTGTCCAGCTTTCGCCAGTGTTATAGCACTATAGGCTAAACCAATGTCTGCCTGCACATCTACACCTACTATCCACAATATGAGAGATCTCGAAAAACACTATGACTGTGACCAGCATTACCATAATTAGGATACCACCTGCGGAAAGCTAAATTAGACCAATTCTGCAATTTGAAATTAATTTAAATCTGCTCTTGGATTGCATAACTTTGTGATGTCGTCTAAAAAAAAGGCTTTTCCTTATAGCAGTTTATGTTTTATTGCTTTTCTCTGGATTGTTTATCTTCCACCTAAAAATGGTTATTTTGGTTAGAATTGTGAGTGTGTTGTTCACAATCGAATCAGTAGGAATCTTCATCAGCACAATTGTTTCAGGTTGCATAGATTGTCACACTCAAAGAAATACTAGTACTTACATTAATTTAGATGTTTGTGGACGTCAGTTACATAGCAACACATTGATATGAACGGTCAATTTGCCATTGGTTAACTTGTAATCTCAGAAATGATTGGTGTGACTTAATCAGTGACTTGTCCTGATAGCATTGCAAATAAGGCTATGGCCTCATTAACTACATATGAGTCATGAAGAATAACACGACAAGAATCGAGATATGACCTCACAAGGAATATGCCAGTGTATTTCTGTATGCACTTGCAATGTCACAACTGCAAGAAAGATTAATTTTGGTCCAGATTAGTGTAAGGAGGAGGTTCACTTCAGTCTTTTCAGGTAAACTTCAGTCTAGTCGAATAACATCACGGGGTCTATGAGGTTGTTAAAAGTAGTGCTTATACTTTTGTGCACTGGCTACAGCTATACATAAACATCTAACTGAGTAAATATTGAAACTGCAATTCACTTCTGACAGACATGAGATTGATACCATGCACTTTGGTGGCATCAATGATAAATGCACTTAACTTGGGAGCTTCCAAATAGTCTGTATGCAATTACACGTGGATTTTATGGCATTTAGCAATGAGTTTTATTGGATCCATATTAAGGCTGGCAGGATTGCCAATATTCATTTATAGTCATTGAACAGTTAGTACAATATTTGGTATCATTGAAAAAGTTGACCTAGCATGCAAATAGCAAAGTGAAAAAGAGATACGATCCAGGTCGATCCCTTATTTTGTGATATTATTATCTCAAATTATAAACATCCACTGCATTTATTGTTGAAGAGGGCAAGGATTTCGCTTAATGAGAATTAGACTTTAGACCACCAACACAAAAAGGCATTTAAATTGATGAAAGCGTTGATCACACATTTTTCTCAATTATTGTGAATTCCATGCTGATAAAATTAATGTTGTTTATGTCACAATTCATTTGAATTTGTTGCTGTCCCAAAAGATTTTCAAATTAATTTAAATGAATAATTAGAATTAATCATCACTTATCGAAAGATCTGCCACAAGACATCAGGATTTTCGAAATTCAAATTGGCTTTTACAATATCTCTGCTCTGAAAGAAAAGAGAAGTATGATTTATGCCCACAATTAGTGATGTGCTGCCTCTTATTCTTCTGTAGTGCTCTTCCGTCCTTAGGCGCAATTTATATGAACCATGAATTTAAGTGATTCCCTGAGAATAAAATTCTCTCTGCAAATAGCGAGCAGTCGCTCCACCCTGCCAGCTTCAATAGTTTTCAGCGGTTTTGTCTACCAATAGGCTGCTTGAAAGTAGAAGTCTTATGCAAATATTAGTTTGAGATTTAAAATTTCCAAATGTCATTGTTTGCTTAGGGTCAGAAAAACGAGAGACAGCCTATGATGCCTGCGTCAAAGAAAGTTGAAGATGTTGCCAAACCAAAGGGCTATGATATTTTACTCCTTCTTGCATGCTTTGATGCAGTGCACACAGCCCCCTTTACCTTTTATGACTTTATCAAAAGTATTATGAAATTTTCTTTTTGAACATTGTTTCCATATATATACTGGTGGCAATTTTAACGTTTTGTTAACTTTCCTTTGTCATGGATTTGACATGCCAAATGGTGGCATTTACTTTCTTCCGACTGCTTTAAAATGTCTTTTACAACTATGACAGTCAGAGATCAACCTTCTCAATGCCACATCATAACATTTAACCACTGAAGACAACGCTTTGAACTTTTACTTGATTTCCCTACTCAATCACGAAAGCCTAACTGAAAAACTCTTGGCTAAAAACATTCAATCATTTCAAGGACGCCTGGCATCAGGTGATGTTAAATATGGCAATTAAATGCCTCACGGCTCCTGTCTCTGCCATTAAAAAAGTAGAAGTGAAATAATTGCCCCTTGTTTGACAAAAGTTTATAATGCTTCTATTTTTTTTATAATGTATAATGTATCATGTTCGACAAAATTTAAGACCAAAGGCGATAAGTGAAATCTGTTCGACACATTTTGACTTTCTCACATACTCTGGTACAGGTGTTCATCTACCAAAAACTTGTGTCCCAGAACCTGATTTGATCTGCATTTCCTTAAACGTGACATGTTCCGTTGCTGCATATGGTAGTGGCAGTTCAATTATCTGACTGTATTGTCATTTAAATGTATTAATGAGGTTTTATCATATGCACGTCATTGAGGATATCAATCATATTACTTCCATTTTCCAGTGTTGTTTCTGTGAGAAGAGATTTTGTAAAAGGCAATTTGAATTTTGAGAATAAGGGCATTTTATGGCTGATCTTCTGATAAGTGATGATTAATTCTGATTAAAATATTCATTTAATTCCATTTGAATATCTCCATGGGACTGCTGCAAAAATGTGAGAAAGAATGAGGACATAAACAACATTTATCACAATGAAAATTCACAGTAATTGTGAAAAATTTGTGATCAATGCTCTTATCAATTCGACAGCCGGTTTGCGTTTGTTGTCGACCAAAATCCTACATGAATTGATTTTACTGATTTATGACAATTAAGTAATATGTCAATTTTATGTGCCCTCATTACTTTGCTTGTTACATATTAGGTCTAATTTTGCAGAGAGACCAAAGATTGTGCTAACTGTTCTATAACTGGCATCAATAGATAGGCCAATTTACAATCATGCTAGTCTTAATATGGATACAATAAAACTCTTTGCCAAATGACTTACAATCCAGGTATAATTACATAGAGGCTATTAGGAAGCCCTTAAGTTAAGTGCATTTATCATTGATGCCACCAGAGTGCATGGTATCAATCTCATGTCTGTCAGAAGTGAATTGCTGTTTCAATATTTACTTGCCTTGGTGTTTGTGTATAGTTGTAGGCTGTGCACAAAAGTTATTGCATCACTTTCAACACCCTCAAAATGTTTGCAATGTTGCTTGACTAGACTGAAGTTTACTCAACAAATATTTCATTACACACACAATGTTAGATTGTTGGATCGAGAAAATTGCCAAAACAAATTTAGATCGTTTACAGGAAAAGGGAAAAGGACAGATTCACTCAAGATGAGGATGTCATATTTTTGAGATCTTTCATGGAATTATAATATCCTGAAAGACCTTTCAATTAGCATAGAATCTAATTTTGTCATGCTCTTGTTTGATAATGAAGTCAAAATAAATTTTTCATGATGGCAAAAAACCTGATTGATGATGAGTTCACGTATTCATCAGGCTCAGATAAATAATAATCCCTTCCAAAGCAAAACATTCGCAATGGTTTACATCTGCAAAGAGGCATGCTAATTCCTCATTTTGGCTTTTGCCTAGTGCAGAGTAGAAAAGAAATCATAATTCAGTTTATCTTCTATGGAATCACGACATCCAATTTTAAAAGCCAAATGTGGTTTCTTCTGCTTATTTCTTTTTTTGTCTCTCAATCAGACGATGTTATTTTTTAGCCTTGCAGGATATGCCTTAGGAAAAGAATAAAATAGTGTGATGTAAGAAATATATTCTGCAAATCAGTATTTCACAAGTTATTGCCAGTCCAGAGGATTGAGTAACATACAAATTTTACCTTTTTACAAGTAGTATGAAATTCACTTCAGCACTGGTATTGGATGCAAGATGCCATTGATTTAGCACTTAATCCGCTACCATCAAGCCAAGAACTGCTTTATCATTGCTTACATAGTGTCCAAACTGGAAAATTCACCTTGAACCTTAAGAGGGCAGGTGGTAATCGAATCACTCTGCAACTCAGATTTTGATACTTTCAGAGTTGACTTGTGTAATTTATATACTGTATTCACACTAAGAAGAGCAACTGTTATCGTAACCAAATCTATTTTTCAGTGTACATAAGGTTCAATCAGTAGAAGTGTTTGGTACTGCTTCAATGCCGAACCAGCCTACCAACCTTTCCTTTAGAAAAGCAGTTTTTTTGTTTTTCTTTTTTCTATAGTTGTTTTGATCTACAAGGTGAACCAAGATCACAGAGCACTCTATATTGGCAGATGTTTTTCCTAACCTCGTCAACCAGAAGTATCCCATTTTTAAAAGTCCAATGTACCTTGAAAGGGATAGAGTTAAATTCATCTGGAAATGAAAGCAAATGATCAATTGCTGAAGATTACTTCTAGCATGGTTAGTGGCATTAATTGTACTTTCAAGAGTATTTGGTTACAGGCATAAAGTGTTAAGGAAGATAACCTTGTGTGACTAGTAAACCACAGGTAGAATTTGTTTTTTGATGTTGCTCTATGCATAGCAACAGAAAGGTGTTATTTTTGGTCATACTGCATTTTTTTATTAGTAGCATATATTGATGAAGTTCTTTGTCAAGTTATTACACACAACATATTAGGGTGGAAAATAACCGTGGGAGCTTACTGTCAAAATATTACTACTGAACTGCTAGTGTGCTAATTAACACAGACAAGCTCTTATTTTGTAACACTCGAAAAAGGGGAATATCCACAGATTTTACCTGATTTAAAAACTTTCTATAAATCCATAACTTTCTGACATATTCTGGGCAGAAAGTTAAGTTTATCGCTGATTCAGACGTAATTAACACATTATCAACTTGCCAGGATGGATGTTGAAAACGCATAATAAAAGTAGTCCTAATGAATTTTATGTGTTCTTTAAGTACTCTAATTAAAAGGTTCCCATATTCCTCATCCTTCAATTTTCATTTTAGAGTGAATATTCATGATGGTTTACATAACAAAAAGAACACGCCAATTCCTCATTTCTATAGCTTTTTGCTAAGTGCGGAGTCTGAATGAAATGATATTTTGGGTCGTCTATCTTCCATGGAATCAAACCATTTGATTTTAAAAGCCAAAAATTATTATTCTTGTTGATACTGTTGCAACTTTTTTTCATTTAGATTGTTATGTTTTATAATTTATCCTTGTAGCAGAGAGGGAAATGAGGAGAGAGCAAAGTAAATAATAAATTCATTCAGCAAAAGAAGTATCTGCGAATCATGTGAACTTCAAGAGTATTATGCAAGTAGGGCTTACAGATGGTGTGACTTTTAAAGATGGTGTGACTTTTACCTCAGCTCAGATGTTGGATATAACATACCACTGGTTTTGATAAGACATAAAGTCATATCAGAAAATAAAGAATAAACCAAAACCTTTAGCCAGCAGTTTTAATCTAACCACTCAGTCCTGAGATTTTGATATTGTAAGAACTGATTTGCGTAAGATGTGTAATTTGAAAGTAAAGTACATATTTTTGCTACCCTGTGGCATTAAATCTATTCACTATTTAAATGTTGTATTTTCACGAAGAAGATCAACTGTTATCGTAACCATATCTATTTTTCAGTGCAAGGTTCAATCAGTAGAAGTGATTGGTACCGCTTCAATGCCAAATCAGCCTAGCAACCTTTCCTTTAGAAAGCTGTTTTTCTTTTTTCTATAGTTGTTTTGATCTGCAAGGTGAACCGAGATCACACAGTGCTCTATATTGGCAGATGTTTTTCCTAACCTCGTCAACCAGAAGTATCCCATTTTAGTCCAATTTACCTTGAAAGGGACAGAGTTAAATTCATCTGGAAATGAAAGCAACTGATCAATTGCCGAAGATGTACTTCTAGCGTGGTTAGTGGCATTAATTGTACTTTCAAGAGTATTTGGTTACAGGCAGAAAGTGTTAAAGAAGAATAACCTTGTGTGACTAGTAAACCACAGGTAGAATTTGCTCTTGACTATATATGAGTCATAGTCAGCCATAGCGTTCATTCTTCTGCGTTTTAAGTCAAATGTATCAAGAATGCAACAGTCTGAATAAAGGTAAATTAATGTGGGAATAACAAATAACAATCAGTTAGCTACGAATTGGCTTCTGGTTTTGTTGGTGGCATACTGCAAAAAGTATTTTAGTGTAATTACTGGCCGAAAGTTTTAAGGAGATAGCCTCATATGACCAACAACCACCGGTAGAATTTGCTTTATAATTTGGATCATTTGATATATTTGAACTTTCAAAACATTAAGGCTGACTATTTTTAAACTGGTGCAAACACCAAAAAGATATTAAAGGTTCAATATTCATGTACTATCCCTTCAGTAAATAACAAGCCATATTTGATTGATTATATCACACATTTATGGCCTCTTTTGGCTTTGTAATCATCAAAAGCTACCTATTTTCGATTCTGAAGCAGTGTATCAATCTCGTACTTTGTTGTTGGTCTTGTTTTTTCTGCGGACCGGAGATAGTTTGATCTTTTTTGGTGAACAAAGATCATAGAACACTTTACTGGCTGATGTTTTTCCTAACCTCATCGAACAAAAGCATCCCTTTTGGGTCCATCTGCCTTGAAAGAGACACTGGTAAATGTACGCGTGAATGACAAAGAAATTTGCTTCTCGTATGGCTGGTTGCTTTAATAATTATATTGTCAGAAGTATATGTAGTTTATACACCGTAATTACTGGCAGAAAGCGTGAAGGAGGACTACCTTGTGTGATGAATAATTACAGATGACACCGGTTACAGCCTTCCACTTTGATATAGTCACAATGAGGATCAGTTCACTGTGAAAAATGCATTTCTTGACTAATGATAGCTGGTGAAGTGTCATCTTCTCTACTTCAATATGGGAAACATAGAGGCTGTTTGATTAGTCATGATCAATAGAAGTCCATTTGACTTGTCAAAACTGATTTCTGAGTGATCAGATACATAATCCTTTCGTTTGGCTGTCACCAACAAGCCGGATTAGTCTCCTTAAATCAAATTAACATTGAAAGTATTGGGTATGATCATGACCAATCATCAGCATGATGACACACCAAGTGCCATTTTCACAGTGAAACAGTCCACTCTTTTTCTTTATCAAAGTGGAAGGCTGTAATGTTTGCGACCTCCGATAAACTATATTATTAGTGGTAACAAGCTGTTATTTTTGTCATATTTTTGTGGCTATTAGTCATGAATTAGTTGTTCTTTGTCACCACTGTTAGCTTTATTCTGTACATTGAGTTTGTGAAGTTCTTAAAAAATGTTAAAATGTGCAGTCCTCGGCGAGTCCTGAAAAAATACGGAATCATGATACAACTAGAAAAAGCCCTTGGAAGCACTGGAATTCATTGTTGCAAGGGCATTGATTGTGATGTCGATCAGGTTTCAGAAGTACCACTCATGCATGATTTATTTTTACATTTCTAGAGACTTGTACAGTGTGTCAGTATTGTAGCCATCCAGTTTTGAAAATAAAAGCAGTTCTATGTCTATCAAGAAAATCGTTTCTGAAAAGCCACTCTAAGTCCCAGAAAACAGATAATTTTTATTCCGGAATATCCTGCAAAAGTCCTTCGATTTGATTCAATTAGTTTAGAAAGTAAGCACCCAGAGTAACTAAGGTCAGATTGAGGTGTAAAAATAACTGTCGCACAGATGGTCGGTGTATACTGCCCATACATCACCAAATTGCAGCAAGCAACCATGGCAACTTATAATTGCAGTGCCATATCCGATTTAATGGTGACTGAACAGAACCTAATAATTGCAAAAAGGTACAATATTGCAGAAAAGCTAAACTAAGCAAAGGTGACAACAAAACAATACCTGAATTTAGAACCTCCTTTGACATCATGTGGGTTTTCAAACCTGGAAAACTCTAGTGGTTAGTTAGTCAATGGATGACAATTTATGCAAACACAAAACCGACATATCCTTACTGGTGGACAACTTGAAAATGTTCTCATCACTTGACATTTTTGGTTCTGTTATCCAGAAATACACACACCAAACCACAATCACGCTTTTAGAAATAGCTTGTTCACACGCGTAAACAAACATCAAGCCAATTTAGCACAACAGAAAAAGTAAATGGGCTTTTGCAATGAGTGAGTGGGTGGACAAAGCTATCCCATGAATAGCAAATTCAACACAACCGGTTTATCTTAATGTGGTATTGACTAAATCTCATTCCTGAGATAAAATATCTGTCTGACAAAAATGGAATATATAATGTCCTTGTGAGATAAATCTTTCAGTCCTTTTTGTGAGACACTCGAAAATGACGTTTTGATATACAAATATTACACATTTTTAAAAATCAAATAAGAATTGTTCTGCCCTAACGCAAAGAAATACAAAACAACCTCAAATGAATTATTCACACAGATATCGAGTTTCATGATTTTCTCCATATTCATGTATGTGAAAACTTTTCAAGTCATAAAATATAGCTTCCCCTTGTCTGGTTTCCGTATAGATCCCTTGGGCATGACCGGGCAAAGAACTATTTTGTACAGAAAAGATCTAGCTTGAGCTATACTGAAAGGACCGAAAATGCTTAGTGTGAAGACAAAGACCCTTTTGAAAACATGCAAACTGCAGCTTTATTGCTATGCACATTTATATACTGAAAATATTCTTCTTTTGATATTTTAATGAAGTAGCTTTCGAAAAATATTGTTGCATTGTTTAGATGATCATACTATACTACACTGTAAAATTTTAATTTTGAATAAGCTTAAATGATTGCGTGAGATGGTTGCATAATATCTTTGAGCTAACATAGGTTGTTGTTTGAAGTTATGACAATGGAGAGATTATCATAACTTTTAAAACAATAAGCCATGTTGGCTCAAAAATATTGAACAACCATCTCACTCAATTATTTAAGCTTAATCAAAATTTCAAATTTTACAGTGTAAAGGTCATCTGTGTACTTTTTCTTAATTGAAATTCTATCATCAGATTCATCACAGTAAATGAAGTATACCGATACAATCAAGGATTTGAAGTATCATTTTACTTGGATAGTTCAAACAAGGGCAAGCTTATTTTGCTCTTGCTCTGAGCAACGTTATACTTTATACTCTGGAAAGTATGATACAAACTAATATTTAATGTCACTAACCACGCTAAAAGTTCATCCTCATCAGCTGATCAGTTGCTCTCCTTTCCAGGTGAATTTAGGCCACACTTAATTGATCTTTAGCTTCTCGGATCCTCTCAAGGCACTTTTTCTAGGGTCGGTCGGTAGGACAAAAAAAAAAAAGGTAAAAAAAAATTTTTTTATAATGTCAAAAAAAATTGTTTTTTTTTTTTTCAATTTTTTTTTTCCATCGGCAGGAAATCTATTGTGTCGAAGCTAAGAATCAATTATGTGTGGCCTTAAGTGTTTTATTTTTAAATGTAAATTTTAAGTTATATCAAAAGTCTAAATCATTGATTCAAGGTGAGCTGAAGTTTGTATGAACTTCATATTTTATGACCGTTTTGATATCTGCATGCCTATAATGAAATAAATTAATTTGTCTGTCTATCTGGGATTATAGTATCCAAATACATATACCTTTGAAATTTAATTGCTGTTGAAAAGCTTTGAAATGTAATTGGCTGTGGAAGAGCCATATGTCATGATAATATTTATAAAGCGTATAGCTGCATACACAGGCTCTCTCAGCCAATGGCAGTCTATCATTGAAGAACGTATCACTGTTCAAAAGAAACAATGCTTTGTCTTTTGCTGTAAAATAGTTTTTTATGATACTTGAGGCTAGGACTGGGTCTTGTCAATGAAGGTAAGCACATTCATTTCTGCAACTGAAAACCTTGGACTATTCAGTAAGGCTTTCACATAGCTGCAGAAAAATCCTGTCAGTAGTGCGTACAATGGTGTATCTGAGCAACAGAACATTCCTATCTACATGTCTATAAATGATTGACATCTGAACAGGCTATCGATGTATTTCATGTTACATGAGCAATGAGTCGGGGTCCAATGACATGCAATGAAACTTTCTCCATGAAAGTTCCAGTTTTCATGATCACCATCCAGTATCCAGTATCAGTTACAGAGAGCACATTTTTTGCTTAGCAAACTTGTAGTCAAATCGACCATATGTGCAGTTGACTGCTTCGAAGCTATCGATTGATGGCAATTTGATGGCTAGACACATTGACTGGAAGATTAGTGACTGTATGAGACCTTAAGAGCTCAAGAGGGCTTGAAGAGGCCAAAAGCCACCCGCTATCTGACCTAGAGCAAGAATTTGCTATAAAGCTTTGGCTTCTGATCGGAAAAGTCGTTCGCCCAAAGAAGAAGTGTCTTAAATTTTCTTTAAATGTTGTTATATGATAATTTTAAGCAGTGAAGGGCTGGGCGCTAACAGACAAGTTTGAATGTTAATGCCTGACTGAAAAAAATACATTTATAAGCAATTCTCTGGTACATTTTTCCGTCTCAAAGGTGTAGTCTAACACCTTTTTTTGGCTTTGAACTGACATGTGTGACTATTTTTTCTCACTGAATTGATGATAACCTGTACACTATTCAGGACATATTGGAACCATGTTGGTATATAGCCATGACAAATTAATTTCACAGCCTGGAGCCAATTTGATTTGAGAAAAGTGGACAATCAACATTTTGATCTCTGACTTGTCAGCCCAATTCACTTTGACTTGTCAGCCCAATTCACTTTGATCTCTGACTTATCAGCCCAGTTCAACTGACTTGTAAGCCCAATTCGCTTTGACTTGTTGGCCCAATTCACTTTGATCTCTGACTTGTCAGCCCAATTCACTTTGATCTCTAACTTATCAGCCCAGTTCAATTTGATCTCTGACTTGTAAGCCCAATTCGCTTTGACTTGTTGGCCAAATTCACTTTGATCTCTGACTTGTCAGCCCAATTCACTTTGACTTTTCTGCCCAATTCACTTTGATCTCTTGACTTCTTAGCCCAATTAATTTCGATCTCTGACTTGTCAGCCCAATCCACTGTCAATCTCTGAACAGACTCAACAAAGGAATTTCAGATTTTCATAAAACAAAGGGAGAAATGATTTGATTTTGATGGCATATTTCTTTATTATCTTTTCATATGAGGAGTTATTAAATATGGAAGATTTATACTAAAAAAATGAAGTTTGACAGGCTTCGGATCTCCTTGTAAATTTCCTACAGTTTATCATTTGAAGTTTCTGTGTCAAGTTTTAAAGCTCATTGAAAAGCAAAAATTCACATGTTCATTATTGTTCAATTCCCATTCCACTGATTCAATTGAAACTTGAATGCCTCTCACGTTTTAGATTAATTAGTCAAACCAGACAGACGAATAATGCTTACGAAGATTGTATCGCAAAATTTAATTATCTGTATAGTCAAATTGTTTGGAACTGCTGACTTGGAATCGCAGGATACATTTGTGTAGGTCAGAAGTATTATGGCCGCTGGTCGATACCACCATTCAGAAAAAAGTCAGCTGCATTGGATATCTAATTCATGGGAAGTTTTAGGCAGCTGAAGTGCGTGAGGTTATAGTCTGTATGTGCACTAAATGAGCTTCTGGTTACCTACCTATGTTTCCGTTGATTAGATTTCTCAGTGTTAGTATTTAATAGGTCATTTTATTCTTACAGGTTGAATGGGTAACTATTTGGATGTCTTTCTATCCCTTATCTCATCTGTCAATGCTTGAGTCTCTAAGATCTCAGCATGAGAGCAGCGCTATTAATACATAGGCCTGCTTGTACATCGGTCCTTTCACTCTGAATGTGCAATTACGGCTCAGCAACCCTGGTAATTATTTTCTCTGTTGTCATCAGTGTGTGAGGATGAGTAGTCAGGCATGAAACCAATCAGTCATTTTTTCAATTCCAATCTATCATTCTTTCGGAGTGTATAACCAACCGGTCATTCAACCTGCGGGTAACGTTTTTTCATTAGATTTCTTTCACATATAATATTTAGTGCATAATGGTATTGTGAATCACACTTGCCTGTTAACTTTGTGAACCTACTTGCAATGATTAATACCATGAGATGAGTGCACAAAGTCTCATTACTAGCACCAACCTCTCCTGAACAGCATGATCACTAAATTGCCTTGTTCAGTGGGGGGCAGATTTACCATAAAAGTATATATATTTCATAGGAATTGAATATGAACCTCGCAATAATACAATATTCTCTTTTACCTGTACCGTGATATATGAGACTAAAGTACTTCACAAGCATAAGCAGGTGCACCGTCGTCATAACGGGGTGATTTTCTCAAGCAAGGAGCCAAGATGTCACTTAGCCTTTTTGATGAAAGTGAGGCTTGCCCTTTTTGACCTGTTGGTGGCAAGGTGGTGTGGGTAGACATCTGTCTTGAACTGACTTTTCCACCTTACTGAGGTATTAGGTAGCAGACATTTCTGGGCAACAGCCATCAGGTATGGAAAGTGCAAAGAGTGCAAAATCAGATTTTGTCAACTCCTTTAATTCTACAAACCAGCAATCTTGTTTTGGTCACTTGACATTCAAAAACGGACTACCTGGTGGTTAAACAGGCAGGTAGGTAGGCAAGTAGTAGATAGATCAGTAGGCAGGAAGCAGGAAGATGTCACTGGACAACGACTCATTGCCCACATAACATAGGATGAAACTACATTCTCCAGTCCCAAGTTCCAGTCTAAAAAGTTTCATGAACAATGTCCACTGGCATCAGTACCTGTTACAGAGAGCAAATTTTTGCCTTACAAACCTGTAGTCAAATCGACCATATGTGCAGTTGACTGCCTCGCGGCTATTGATTGATGGGGAATTGATGGTTAGACACATTGACTGGAGATTAGTGACTGCACGAGACCTTAAGAGGCCAAAAGCCATCCGCTATCTGACCTAAAGCAAGAATTTGCTCAAAAGCTTTGGCTTCTGATCGGAAAAGTCATTCGCCCAATGAAGAAGTGTCATAAATAGTCTCTAAATGCTGTTTAACCTAAATATGATAATTCAAGCTGTGAAAAGCTGTTGCCTAACCACTAGTTTTTCGTGTTAATGACCGGCTGCAAACAGACATAACAATTCCCTGGTATGTATTGATTTATTTCTAAATATATTTAACAAGGGTGACCACTCGGTATAAAAACACTGTTCTTCAGCATTGCCCATATATTTTTGAGGTAATTACTATTTTAAGGTACATGTAGTCAGACGCCTCCTTTTTATTGTGGAATGACCATTATTTGTTACTGTTTTTCTTCTGATTTTTCAGAATAATTATTAGTTATGATATGTTCAATATTCAGGACAAATTCATTTCAAGGCCTGGAGCCAATTTAATAGTGGAAAAGTTTACAGGATTGGGAATTGATCTCTGACCTGTTATCCCCATGCACTGATCATAATTAAGTACTTCATATTCATAATAAGAAGACAGAAATCAACTGATTCAGATTAGGTATACCTGTCACTTGTACTTATTATCTTTCCATTAGAAGAGTTTTTAAAATATGGAAGATACAGAGGACCAATTTCAACAATTAGATTTGAATAGCTTCTCTAAGTTCTGCTGCTACAATTTATGCTCCAAAGTTTTTGAGTTTTAAAGCAAATTGGAAAGCAAAATTTCAGATAGTAATTATCGTTCAATTCAATTCCACGAATTCATTTGAAACTTGAATGCTTGTCACGTTTAAGTTTAATCGAACCAGACAGAAGTAATGCTTCCTTGCAGTGGAAGATTGTATATCAAATTAGCTGTATAGTCTACCACTGACATGATGAAAATGTGAGAGACTCTGCTTAATATTGAACATCATATACAGAGAACTGCAATTTTCAGTATGATCACATAAATATCTAACATAACATATTTTATTGGTCACATATGTGACATTTGGTTGCGAATTTCACATATGTGACCAATAAATGTTTGTTATGTTATGTTAGATATGTGATCATACTGAATGTTGTACAGTGCCGCCTGTAAGTAAGTGAAACGCATGACATTGTGCCATTGCATCAATGCTAAACATCCTCAGCCAAACTGCTTGTGAAGGCATGAATTCTCATCGGATGAAAGGGAAACAAAGTTGGTCATTAATTCCGATGTGTGAGGCAAGTGGGATAAAAATAGCAGCCCATTTTCTTCGCTGTAGTCGGAGTTAGGTATGGGTCAAAGTCTTTGATAAGTAAGTGAACCACCCTTCCCTATGTTTTAACATTGGACCTGCGTTTCACTTACTTACCAAAGACTTTGACCCTTACCTAACTCCAACTACAGCAAAGAAAATTGGCTGCTATTTTTATCCCACATGCCTCACATATCGGCCTTTATGACCCAAAATGTTTTCCTCTCATCGGACGAGAATTCGTCCTTCCAGAAGCATTTTGGTTAAGGATGTTTAACATTGATGCAATGGCACAATAGCATGCGTTTCACTTACTCACATGCAGCCCTGTAGTTCTCTGTATATGATGTCCAATATTTTCAATCTTCATCATATTTGAGTTATGCTGTGTGATCAATACCGTAATTGAGCAGTTGATTTGACACCTTTGATTGAAATAAATAGCAAAATGGTATCCTGATAGGTCTATGAATACAGAACAGATCGTATACCTGTGGTAAATATCAAATGATTTTGTCAGCTGTCCAGGACTTTTCCTTTCTCATCTTGGACAGACAGTCAAACACTGAGAAAGAACTTATATGGGTTGCCATAAAAGAGTTATGGAGGATCTACTAAGTTGTTTCATATGCATCACCAGGTTTCAAAATTTCAAATCTGTAACATCTTGCTTGGTAGACACCTTACCCACTGAGCCACCTCTGTATTGCAAACTTATTTTAAGTTTTATCGCAACCCACAACGTAAATGCATATGTTTTGCTTCTTGTTTGTACCCAAAGTTTCTGTCTCTGTAGATATACTGCCAATCTATTGGATACATTTGTTGTGGTCTGCAGTACTATGGCTGCTGGTCGATACCACATTTAGATAAGTCAGCTGCGTTAAATTTCTTATTCATGAGATGGTTTAGGCAGCTGAAGTGTGTGAAGCCATAGTCTGTATGTGCACTTCATGAGCTTCTGGCAATAAATCTTGCTACCCACCTATGTGTCTGCTACTGTGTCTAGTTAGTGTCATTTTGAAAATAGGCCCATGAACTCATGTGTATGCTGGAACCATAGTACATATTCAGATATTTCCCATGGATGAATCTGTAAGCTGCCAATTGCTTGGTCCAGGGTTCGAATCCAGTTCATGATGGGTCATCTCAGCCTATATGGACAGCTGTTTCAATTATCCTTCGCTTCATTGCCGTGTCGCCATGTTCTAATTAGCCTACCAAGTGCATAAATATGGGATATTGAGCCCCAATCATCCATGCCATAGATTTAATAGATAACTCAATAAATATTTTCTACCCCTTATCTCATAAGTCAAAACTTGCATAACGTGACAGTACATTGGTCCTTTGACTCACAATGTTCGATTTCAGCTTGGCAACCTTGGTAATTATTTCTTTATTATCATCAGTGTGTAAGGGTGCGCCGTCAGTCTTGACAGATGTGATTGGTTAAACTTATTTCACATGTTGTGTTACGAGCATATAGACAGGGCGAAGTGCTCTTGCCTGTTGACTTCATAAAATTTACTACCATTGGAATGGAGTGTTTGGGTCAGATTGGTCCAGTGGTCATCTTGGCCTATGTTGGATGGCTGTTTCAATCTGACTTTGCCTGATTGCCGTGTCCTCCGTCTGTCATAATTATCCTACCTAGTGCATAAATACCGAAATAAAGCCCCATTCATCCTTCCATTTATCTTCGGAATGGAATGTGGAAATTTTAGTGACGCAATATTCTCTTCAACTTGTACAGTGATAAATGAGACTGAAGTACTTCACAGGCATAAGCAGCTGTGTCAGCCTTCATAGCAGGATGATTTTGTCAAGCAAGGAGCCAAGATGTCACTGTGCCTTTTTGATGAAAGTGAGGCTGGAGCACAAGGTCTTAAATTGCAACAGCAACATCATCTGATGACAGGGAGCCTTGGAGTGATTTATTCCTGTGCTCCTTATGTTTTTACTTGCCTTTTTCAACCCTTTGGTGACCAGGTAGTGTGAGAAGACATCAGCCTTTGAACTGACTTTCCACCTTACAGAGGTATTACGTAGCAGACATTTCTGGGTATAGCCTATTAGCCCGAGGGATAAGGAAAGTATGAACGGAATAAAAAAAGAGCAAAATTGGATTGTATCACCTCTGTGAACTTACTGCAAACTGGCTATCCAGTATCTATCACTTGACATCCAATATCAGGCTCTATCATGGTTAGGCAGGTTGGTAGTCAGGTAAATTGGCATGACAGCAAGGATAATGCAACTCTTAAATGGAAGTTCTTACGACTCAGCATGAGTCGACAGGCGGAAAGAAAGATGTACTGTACAATGTAATGTATCCTGTGTGTGTTCAAACTGTACTATCCTATTCTGCTATGAAGCTATGTGTTCCCCTCTTTAACTCCAATTATTTGTTATCAGGTGTTTTATGATGCTAGGGTATTGAGTAATTCATCACATTGTACATTTACGTATGCAGAAAATCTTTATCTTATTGTTGTTTCTTTTGGCAATCCATGTTTTGATCTTTTGATCTTCTAAGGCGAACCAAAATCACAGAGCGCACTTCATTTGCTGGTGTTTTTCTCCTTTTTTTCCTAACCGTCTGACAAACAAGAATTTATCACATCATTCATTTACAAATGCAGAAAATCTTTATCTTTTTGTTCCGTCTTTTAGCAATCTTTGTTTTGATCTTTTGATCTTCTAAGGCGAACTAAGATCATAGAGCACACTTCATTTGCTGGTGTTTTCTCTTTTTTCCTAACCGTCTGCAAGACAGACAATAATTCCGTTCAAATCAGACTTGATTTACTTTCAAAGCATAGAGATACTTATTCTTAGGAGAACAAAATTACTAATCGATCACTGATGACGTACTACCACCATGGTAACTGGAATTAAATATAGCTTCAAGAATGTGTGAAAATAATGTAGTTACTGCCAGAAGGTGTAAAGACAGATAAACCTGATATGACTTCAGCAGTTACACATACAAATGGCACTGGGTTAAACTCTGTGACCTAATCAGATTCTGATGTAAAAATAACTACTGGAGCATGCTTTTCATGCATCACCAAATTGCAACAGGCTGATAAACACTGGCAACTTGTAATTGTAGTGCCTCATCTGGTTTTATGAGTGACTGAACAAAAAAAAGGTTTGCTGCAATATAGTACGTCCTCATGAGGGTTGATTGATGAGATGAGAGAGAGAGTGGGAGTCCTCAACATGTTACATATTTACCCGATGTGAGGGATCTTTAACTTGCCCAGCGCAGACACTGATACAAGGGGCTGCCAATTTAATGTATCATCCAAATAACCTCCAGTTTGAATTTTGCTAATGAAGGCTCATTGAAACTTTGATTTTGGGTTCCCCACCCGGGGTTCGAACCCATGCAGGTAAGACCTTCACCAGAGCAGGCAAGCACCTTAAGCACTCAGCCACCACTATAAAGTATATAAGCTTAGTTTGCAGTGCCTTTTATTATACCTGTGGTGTACTTGGGGAAACAAGGTTAAGCTTCTTTCACACTTACTGCCAGTAACCAAATACTCTTGAAAGTACAATTAATGCCACCAACCACGCTAGAAGTACATCTTTGGCAATTGATCAGTTGCTTTCATTTCCAGATGAATTTAACTCTGTCCCTTTCAAGGTAAATTGGACTTAAATGGGATACTTCTGGTTGACGAGGTTAGGAAAAACATCTGCCAATATAGAGTGCTCTGTGATCTTGGTTCACCTTGTAGATCAAAACAACGCTTGAAAAACAGGAACACAAAAATAGCAGCAGTACTCAGTTCTGAAGGAAAGGTTGGTAGACAGGTTTGGCATTGAGGCAGTACCATTCACTTCTGCTGATTGAAACTAGCACTAGTAAAACATATGTGTGGTACTGTTTAGCTTATTAATAAGCATCTCGGAAATTAATATTTTATTAATTTCATGAATCAGAACTTCAGGCTATTCTTTCTTCAAAGTTTCGTGGGGGGAGGGTTGGTCTTGTGGAAGCGTGCTAGGCTGCCAAATCGCTGGGTCCAGGGTTGAAATCCAGCTCTTGCTGAGTCCCTGCATGGGTTGATCTTGGATGGCTGTTTCTATCATCCTTCACCTCATTGCCGTGTGCTCATCCTGTCTTAATTAGCCTACCAAGTGCATAAACACAGGACGTAAAGCCTCAATCATCCATCCGAGAGTCCTATTATTTTTTAAAGTTTCATACGTTGTGATCATGATCAAGTGACTGTTTCAAAGGTCACATTTTGGTGTGGCAAAATTATAGTCTATTCACTCTTTGTGCCGTTGACTGCATATAGCAGCAAGCAAATGATGGCGTTTTAATGATTTGATGTTGAGACATATTGATGAGAAGATTAGTGACAGCGTGAGACTTCAAGGGGCCAAAAGCCACCTGCTATCATACTGCTTGAAAGCTTCTATTGCACAAAAAGTTATTTGCCATGAATAAGTATCATAAACAGTTGTTCATAGTATTATCGGAAGTATCCTATTTTTTGTTACTGTCTGGTGTTGAAGATGTATTCGGCTATTCGACGTTTCTATGGAATCACACCGTCGCATAGATTTTATAACCTGGAACTGAAATAAAATTTTGTTTCAGATGGTAATTGTTTTGAATTCCTGCATTTCAATTTGAAATTAGAATATCTAGCACAATTTAGATCGCTCACAGTTGACAGACAAAAGTTAATCATGTAAAGTAACACGATCGAGATTGTTATTGTAGAATAAATTAGTATCCTTATTGTCCGGCACTGAAATGATGAACATATGTGTGACTAGACTTAATACTGACTTTGTATACAGTACATATCTTAAAATCTGCTGCTTTAAGCGAAAGTTTTTTGTTTTTTTTTTGTAATAGAGAAAAGCATTATTATTATACACTGGTGTTGCATATTAAAATGCTGCTATTGATGGTTTTTGGCATTTAAGTTGATATATCGAATTGTGTTTTGTATCACCATTCCAAAAATGGGTAAATTAATATTATCTGCATGCATGCGGTAGATATCTTAAAGATTTTTGGAACACATAATAATTATCTTATTCATCTGCCAGCTCTCATGAACAACATTATTGATGGGTGGATGACTGGAGCTTTATCTCCTGTATTGTATTCATCTATCAATGATATCGTTTTGTGAAGACTCACATCGCCAAGCCTGCCTTAGAGTCAGGTAGAAGGCTATACTTATAATAAAGACCTTTGTATGTATGTTTACTATTTCACAACAAATTGCGTGCTATTTTATGCTTACGGTTCATACACAAACTTTCTGTTTCTGTAGATATACTGCCAATCTAGTTGAAACAGCTGAGTCGGAATCGGAGGATATATTTGTTGGTCTATAGTATTATGGCTGCTGGTCGATACCACATTTAGATAAGTCAGCTGCGTTAAATTTCTTATTCATGAGATGGTTTAGGCAGCTGAAGTGTGTGAGGCTATGGTAGTTTCTACCAACTATTTGAGCTTATGTTTACCTGCCTGTCTGTTAGTTAGATGCTACACAGTGTAAATGTACTAGATTTGGCTGTCAATAGTATATTCACAACCTATTCTATCAATATCTGTCCACAATTTCCCCTTCCTTTATTGGAATACAATTAAATCTCTTTTGTGGTATCTAACAAATTATAAATTAACTCAGCAGTACTGAGGTTGTGTTGCAGGATTGATGAAAAATTATCTTTTTTATTTATTTACAAATATATATATTTTATGAGGGTAAAATCAGTCAGCTGTAGCTGTTTTGCACTGATGCCTTAACATATATGTATATATATCGAATACAATAAGATAAAGTTAAAACAATAGTGTAAACAATGTATAAACAATAATCAAAAATAAAACTTAGTTTAAAAACTAATAAAAAAATATATATATATATAAATACATAAATTAGCTTTAAATAAGTCTTTTTAGGTTACATTTAAAAACATCAATACTTGTGAGATCTTTAGGATGACTAGGCAGTGAGTTCCATAACTTAGCACCAGTGTACATTAGGGTTTTCATGGTAGTTACATTGTCAACATATTTCTTGGTTGTTTCACTCTTCTACTTTACATTCAAAGTTACTTCATACATTATGTTGAACCGTTCATGAATACATAATACATATCAAGTTCTTTTGAGTAGCTTATATGGAAAAGAGCCATTGTTCCCAACATCACGACAGAGGGGCTTTTGATAGCCATACTTTGAAAAGAAATATAAAGGACTTTGTTTCTCCTTCTTAAAAGACATGTAGACATTCAGCTGACTGCTTTGTTGCTTTGATACTAAACTGATGTAAAGGTTCTGGCATAGGTACTGTACTTATACAGACATGGTTCAGGGTAGGCTCATGTGTTGTATAGGTACGTTTCCAATCACAGGGTCACAGGTTCCATTCCAGCTCTGGTCAGGTCATGTGCACCCATATGTTGAATAATCTTTCATCTCATTGCTGTGTCCTCCTTCAGTCCTAATCAGCTTTCCAAGCATAAATACCGGACATAAAGCTCCAATCATCCATCACTCCTACCAACCTTTTCATTCATGGTACTACTTATACAGCCATCTCAGAAATCCGCAGGAGTACATTTTGTTGGAGTGAGTGAGTGAGTGAGTTTGTGTTTTACGCCCCGTCAGCACCGGTGTGGGCTATTTAGAGGCAAACATTTTGTTGGAATGTACTGCTTAATAATAAAAGAGTATTCTCTTACTTTCAGCAGTATTGTGATATATGAGACTCTACAGTACTTTGCAGGCATAAGCAGCTGTGCCAGCCTTCATAGCGGGATGATTTTGTCAAGCAGGGAGCCGAGATGTCACGGCACCTTTTTGATGAAAGTGAGGCTGGAGCGTAAGGTCTTAAATTGCCACATTTAACATCATCTGATGACAGGGAGCCTTGGAGTGATTTAGTCTCGTGCTCCTATGTTTTTCTTGCCTTTTTCGCCCAAAGGCACTTTCAGGCAGTGTGGTAGTGTGAGTAGTCACTGACTTTTCCACTTCATCGATGTATTAAGTTACAGTTTTGCACCTTGGCAGCCTGGAGCAATGCAATAGCAGTGTAAATAGGTTAAGATCAAATTCAACCGGATCACAAAACTTTCATTAAGCCAATTTCACATAACATCCAGAGTTAGTGATTTTTTCCTGTGGGTATGTGCCTTTTAACTGCCTTGTTTTTGTTTGTATCAGGTGCCTGTTTGCAGTAGCTCTGATGCCTTTGGCCACTAGGTCAATAGAAATTTAGGTTCATTGCCACCAACACAATGATATTTTCATGATCTATTTCACTTAGCACTGCATCCCTAGGACAGGACCCTTCGATCCTCCCATTGGAAAATCATGATATTTAAAACCCAGGGTTTGGGAGAATTGCATATCTCCCTTTCTGTCAGTACGCATGGCTAAATCAAGAACACCCACTTAAAGTACACAACATTTGCTGCAGACTGCAATAAATAATATTCTCCCAAGACCTTGTGGTTCACTTTAATGCTAACACATGCGTCCCACGGCTATATTTTACTGTAGTCTGTATACTATATAATATAAGCCTACCTTTCTCTTTTTAATGCTATCATGGGAAATTTCTAGTACGTCATAATGTCGTCATATTGAAACAAACTGTCAATTTTTCATTGGGTAAACTCTGTGGAGAGTGTTGTGTCTCATTCATTGACTTGTCCTCATACGTAACAAGTATAGGCTATGACATCACCAGCTACATATATATGAGTCATAGAGAATAGCATGGCAAGGTTAGGGATGTGACCTCACAAGGAACATTCCAGCGCATTTCTTTAAGCACTTCTTGTAATTCTTCGACTATAACACTTGGGCAGGTCCGTAAAGTCTCATTTACAGATTTGACACTTTAGCAGCTTGTGTAGCCCGATTACCATGCCTTAACCATTTCATTGTTAATGAGCATGAGGCCAGGTAATAGGGGTATCAGACAAGCCATCAACTAAAGCTTGAACTACAAGGCAAAATGTCACCATGTTGGACATACTCACTCGATGTACGTCCGACAAGATGATATTGTGACGTAGCTCAGCTCCTGTTTCAAGCGGAGCTTTAGTTGGTGGCTTGTCTGATACCCCTGTTACCTGGCCTCATCCCTATTTAACAATGAAATAGCTGAGATATAATGGTAGGACTACACAAGCTAGAGTGTCAAATCTGTAAATCAAACTTTATGGAATTGCCCAGTTATTTACTACCAAAATTGCAATCTTCGGGGGCAATTTCTGATCAATTATATCAGTAGAGTAAAAGCATAGTGGGGGCATTGAAACGTGCCGTGTGGGCAAGGCGATAACGGAAGGGTGTGGCATTTTTAAGACTTGATGGGGCTGCGCAGTACGGTAGTCAAGAACAGACAGTGGATGTTACTTACATATAATTTTGCTTGATATGGTACCTGGTTATTACAGGCTAATTACCGGCATTGTCATTTGCAGAAGATGTTTTACAAACGTCATTGTCAAACTCAGTTTGTATAATGGTTGTATCTTAGACTAATTTATACAAATTGAATCTGCCAAATGGCAACTTTTAAGATGGGTCAATTACGGTATTTCCTTTCAAGAGAAGTTGATAAATGGATTGGATATAATTATGATTTTCAGTATCAGTAAATTGAACATAAGCCAGATATAACATTAATATAGATGTATGTTTCAGATGTGAAAGATTATTGGGAGTCTTTTTAGATAAATTACATGTCCAGCTTATTCTTGAAAATCTCGAAATCCAAGATCTCTGATGACAGGATTCGTAGCTCTGCATTATTCAACAAATAAATTGACCATACTTGTGATCAAAAGAAATTATTACAGCCGATGATTCAAGAAAGTAAGTAAATTCCAGAAAAACTGCACAATTATCTTATGATCACACCTGCTTAAAAAGATTTTGTAGTCCACTTCACCTGGAGTTCTCTTCTGAGTGACTGTCATGTTTATTATGATTTCGGCTGAACTGGATTAGATTTTGACGATCAGGCTATTTTATGGATGTTTTTATCTCGACATTAGCAATTAGCATTGATTTGTTCGTGAGTAGTCATTAGAAAATTAGCAACATTTATCACAATAGTATTCGTAGCAATTGAGAAAAATTTGTAATAAATTCATTATTCTTGGTTGTAATATGGGTTTTGCCCAGCCGCGTAACCAGTAGTCGGTGATGAAGACTACCATTGTTCGTGCTACAATGCAGTTAACACACAATTAATGACAATTTACCATCAGCCATAATTAATTGTGTTTCTAATAAAACCCTAGCCACACAATATGAAGCAAGAATTATTGGTGGCTGAATAGTTGCCCAGGTTAAGTGTTTTTATCAGTGATGACACTTACAGTGAGTAGTGAGAGGGGAATCCATAAATACAGTGAGTAGTGTCTCTCAGTTGAAGATTATTTCTTCATAGCAATATTAAAGGCATTCAATTTTTTTATTTTGAAAAATATAGTGTCGCCTTTGTTGACCACCAGATCACCATGACTGTCATTAACTTACAGCCATTACTAGTAAAATACTTGAAGGTCTGAACCTACTTTTGAAGTCTTTTACGCTCTATTCTATATGAGCTTGATGCCTCGATGGTTATCATGTACATGTATATGAGGGCATGCATATATAAGACAGGACATTTAGGGCTTCTCAGAGTAGATTACAGATGAGAGGCATTGTTTGCAACATGGTACATTGGCGGAGTGATTTAAGGCTGTAGGAGCCTGTTAAGGGTATTTTGTGGCTGCTTATGGGAAGAGATCCACTAATTGGGATACTTGGGGGTAAATCCCAATGGATAAAGATAAGTATCGGGACAAGTACCATAGTATTAATGCTATGCATGATATACAATTTTGATGTTAGTATCAAAGTTATGCAATGTTGTTTATAACAGTCTTGATAAAAAGTGACAAGCAAAAAGTACAGTAATTTAGCTGTCAATTTGTGCTGTTCTGGAATACGATTTGGAAAAGTGTCAGCAAATTTCAAATGCATTTCTCATGTTCATTCTGCAATGAGTGCTGTGAAGAATTTTTTTCATTATTTGTATACGTTTTTTAACAATGCCTCTAGGGAGTGGTGGTTGTAATCGTGGTACATGTCGGTTTTGCATTGAAATTTGGTTTTTCAAAAAACCATTTTGAATCTAAAAAACCAATTTTGTTCCGAAATTTTTTAGAGTGTAGTACTATCTCTTCAGACACAGGCATGTCGAAGAAAACATGGTCATTTCCCCTTTGCTGCGTTTTAGGAGAGCCAAAACGATCCCTTTCATGGATCTGGTGTCTCATTGTGTCGTGAATGTGGAGCAGACAGGCAATCTGATCTGTTATTGAGTTTTGGAAGATGCATAGACATAGACAAAATTTATTTGAAATTCGGTATTTACAACATATGATAACATTAATTTTAAAACAAACTGTCACAGCCTTCATGCAAGAATGACGTTTGTCACCCAGGGAGCCAAGATGTCACTGCACCTTTTTAATGAAAGTGTGGCTCTAACTAGGAGGTCTTAAATTGCCATATTTAAACTCATAAGATTACAGCCAGTCTTTTGAATGATTTTCCTCGTGTTTTTTTTTTAAATTTTATAATACCTGTTGGATAAGAGTCTACATCATCTTTGAGCTGACTTTTGTGATCTATCAGTGCAAAAAGATATATGTCAGTCATCTTAGAAGATCAAAGCTGTCGTCAGGTACAACTACATCTGAGAGATCTGGTACTTTTGGTGCATACTGGGAATCCTCTGAACCTTTATGATGATGGACTTTTGCTCTGATAACCCGTTTTTTGCTTTAGACTCAAGACTGTACACAAAGCATTTCTCTTCAAGATAATCGATGTGAACTCTTACAGTTGACTAATTACAAGTACTTTAAAAGAAATGCACTGGAATATTAAAACCTTGAATAACGTCCTGGAAAATGCCCCTTAAAGCAGGGAAAAATCAGGGAAAATAAAGGAAATTTGCTTGCTAAATTTCAGTGGGTACCCTGAATTTAGCTATCAATTTGTGCTGTTCTGGAATACGATTCAATTGCATTTCTCATGTTCATTCTGCAATGAGTGCTGTGAAGAATTGTTTTCATTATTTGTATACATTTTTAACAACGCCTCTAGGGAGTGGTGGTTGTAATCGTGGTACACTCTAAAAAATTTCAAACAAAATTGGTTTTTTAGATTCAAAATGGTTTTTTGAAAAACCAAATTTCAATGCAAAACCAACATGGATTTTTAAAAAACCAAATTTGTTCCGAAATTCTTTAGAGTGTAGTACTATCTCTTCAGACACAGACATGTCGAAGAAAACAAGGTCGTTTCCCCTTTGCTGCATTTTAGGAGAGCCAAAATCATCTCTTTTTTGGATCTAGTGTCTCATTGTGTCTCAAATGTGGAGCAGACAGGCAATCTGATCTGTTATTGAGTTTTGGAAGATGCAGCGCCGAACATGACAATTTTGCAGCACCTCCAAGGAATGCCACTGATCATGTGTTGCCATACAGACCCCCAGCACCTTTTCGTACATCTTTTTGCTGCTCCCTTGACATACTTTCTTGTATTTTGAAAATCGTCAGAACTATGACGACATTGCCAGTGTTTTCTGTTGCTGTCACAGCCTTCATGCAAGAATGACGTTTGTCACCCAGGGAGCCAAGATGTCACTGCACCTTTTTTATGAAAGCACAGCTCGAACTACTGTAGGAGGTCTTAAACTGCCATATTTAACATCATAAGATAACAGCCAGCCTTTGAGTTATTTGCTTGTGTTTTTGTTGTCCATATACCTGTTGGCTAAGAGTCTACATCATCTTTGAGCTGACTTTTATGATCAATCAGTGCACAAAGATATATGCAAGTCATCTTAGAAGATCAAAGCCTGTCGTTAGGTACTACTACGTCTGTGTGATCTGGTACTTTTGGTGCATACAGGGACTGCTAGGCTGCCAATCGTTGGGTGCAGGGTATTTGCATTATTAGAAAAGACGGTATCGCAAATCCCTATAAGTCAGACGAGCTGCTTGTTAAAAACAGTGCATGTGACATCCAATAATAATTAGTTCGCCATATTCTAATGACAGTATCTGCTAATAACACCTTTTATGCTCATTAGTAGAAATAGTCACATTTCCTGGGAATGAAAATTGCTCTGTATCATTTTACACAAACAATTTGCTTATACAAACAGAGTTACACAATTTTACACGCAGTTCCTAAGCTGTCAATCAATATATCCGCTGTGAAACAAACACCTTGCATGTATTCAGAACCTGTTAGAAATAATAAAGATTGTCGTATATAACCATTTGTTTCAAATCAGTCTGTGTTTCTGGTAATTCTGTACAACGCTGATTAAACAATATAACATGGTGCAAAGGCAGCTTCATATCTACGCTCTTAGAAATTCCAGTTGATTTCACGGTCAAAGGCTGGTAGATCAGCGGCATTGGTTGCCGAAGAAATACCATAAATAGAACAGTCGGTTTGTTTCTAATAAAGTTATTGGACAAAAACACCTCAGTTTTGGTTTTCACACTTTAATTTGTGAAGAATATAATTTAAACAGTTTAATAGCTACAATTTATCGAATGAAACTGTTAATGCCATTAGAATTTTAGTAGTGATATATGTACCATGAATGCACTCTACAGTGTGCTCCAGGGATGAGTAAATTGTTGTTTTTTTCTTCTGCAGACACTGTTGAGTGTCTCATCATCACTCTCTCGGGGCTCCTCCTATCTGGAAGAGTTGATAGAGCTGTTAACTCCAGTGAAAAAAAATCAAAACAAGAAGGGAAAACCAGCTAAAAAGTTGCTCATCTCAGAATTTGAAACACAGAAAAACTTAGCTGAAATACCATATTGACTAACAGAAAGTAACATTCTGCCAGACTGAGTTACATTTCAAATACAAGAGCGAGAAAATGATCTTCTATTCCAAATAATAATACAGTGATATTAACTTGTTTTTGTGTAACGCTTTCAAAAGATTTATCATAATGACTCTAATGGACGCAACGCACACAATCTTGTTGTGTATGCAACAATTGTATGTCTACTATTATTAAATATCAACCTTCATGATTTGCCTATAGATTTTACATGTAGATGTTGAAACAGTGGCATCCATGAACCATGGTAAAAATGATCGCTTGATTTCCATTTTTCTTTCAGCAATGTGCCCCTGTAGTAACATAAAGAATATTGGTCAGCTTATTCTCCATTGTGTAGCTTATTCTCCATTGTGTACTCATAATGGATCACTCTGATCACTTAGTGGAAAACAGTTTTTGTTGGGGTGGATAGCAGTTTTTGTGTCGGCTGTCAGATTCATACGAGTAAAGTGCACATATCGCCACTTGTATGCTGGAAATCATAGCAGCAAGGTGTCCGCGATATGACGTATTGGCCCCAATGGACATTGCTGCAGAATGTTATGGCCAATAACCATGAAGCCTCAGCTAAGCATATAATATGACTGTGTTTGCCTCCAGATGATTGGCCACTGTTTGGGGTGACATTTCATTTGCCTGACCTGATCAACAAGAGAATAATTATTTGATATGCATGAAGATTTATAACTGGATTTAATCATAAGTTGCCTGTATTAAGATTGCAATGGATTTTTAGTGTTTCTTAGAGTGTTTGTTCAGCAACTTTAAGAAAGCGGAATGACCCCTAAATTTAAAGGAGTGCTTCTTCTTGTAGAGAATTTCAGATTATTAATAGAAATTATGATTCAATCGTTTTGAGACAGTCACAGACACTTGTTTTTATTTCATGTTATAAGACGAGGAAGAGTTACCTTAACATGTTGGCGAGTCTTTTCTCAATATTTTCAACACTTTGCTGGTGTTGTGCTCTATTGTACATGAGCTAGATACCATACATGTGAGATGGAACATATCAGGTTTCATACAAGGCATTGTTTCCAAAATTGGCTCTGTGACTGGAGATATCAATCCAGTAAGTGGTTGTTATGAGCTTGTTGTTGGCCTTTTTTGGCTGCCTGCAAGAAGAGATTATGTGCTTGGAGGTCCCTACTTGTGTTTCGTCTCGTATTTGACGAGGTGAATAGCGAGAAGATTGTGTGCCAGTCCCTATTTGATACATTAAAACTGTCTCTATTTTGTGAGATGGAGAGGGTGAGCCCAGTTGGTAGCAGCATTCTGCCTATGGTCTTCAAATTTCAATCCAGCTGTTTCCAGGTCACTTGGGCCTACATTGGATGGCCGTTTCAATCATCCTGTGCCTCCTTGCCGTGTCCTCCTCCCATCCCAATTAGCCTACCAAGTGCATAAATGCAGGACATAAAACCCCAATCATCCATCCATCGATTGATTCCAGTTCCGGTCTAGGCATATGAACATGAACTGGGCAGCAGTTGCAATCATCCTTCAGAAGACTCATTGGCTTATCCTCCTGTCCTTATTAGCCTACAGAGTGCATAAATGTGGGATATAAACCTTTAATCATCCCCATTTCATGAGACCACCATTCGAGTATAGTTCTGGTGAAACTTGGTAAGGTCTATTACTGTGTAATTAGGGAGTAATCACTCACTACAACCCTTTTCCCTTGTGATAATTTGGGACCATAATTATTTTTGGTGGTCTGAAGTCTCTTAATGGGCTAATAATAGTGTTACTCATCATCAAGACCATGTTTCCATAATTTATAAATTGACGAAATGCCTGTCGTGTTGACCTTATAGATCTTGCTGCCTATAGTTGCCTTTCAAGCTATATCTTTCTATTTGTCTAGCTGTCTATCAGACTGTCTTTCTATCTGTCTAAATATTCTTCTTTTGTTGGTATCATATTCTGGTTTTGTTGGTATCATATTCTGGTTATCTCTTCATAAACTGTATTTCTATCTTTCTGTCTCTGTCAGACTGCCTGCCTATATTTCTGGCTATCAGACATTCAAAACTCGGCAACAATCACTACTTTACTACGGATCAAATCAGAATGTCAGAAAGTCAGACAGATTCCATGATCAATCATTGATCATGAAAGTCCCTGTTCATCATCTGCACCACACCATAGAAGCCTTGTTGTCATGCTGAGTTATTCCAGGTGCTGATGCTGAAGCCAGAAGGACAGCGTTGATGCCTGGCTGTCATTAATGGCACTCAAACGACACTCAACTGACACTCCATCCACACTTAGATGACACTGGAGTGATACTAGAGCATTCCAAATAAGCTAAGATAATCTGAGTTGTCATTCATTGTTAGGTAACACCAAGACAATCTTAGCATGCTCAATGACAGTTTATTAGCACCATTAATGATGGAAGTTATGTGTCAATTAACTCTGTGTCATCCAAACATTGAAATTTTTCAACAGACCTTTCATTGAATTTGATGATTTTCCTGATTTAAGTAATGAAATCATCATAATCTCATTCTCAGATACCTGTATGAGATTGCTTCACAGTGTTAGAATAAATAATCCAGAGGACTTTCAGAATATCACGATTTTCTGTTGTCTTTCTCAGACATGTAATCTCAAAAAATGAAGTTAAATATGAAAGTCATGGGAATACATTTTACAATTACATATTTGCACATAAATCTGGAATATAATAAACTTTTACATGCTCCTTTCTATATTTCGGGATGATGGTTATCCCATAAATGTATCTCAGGCCATATATATATTACAGATGAGAGGCATTTTATGCAAAATACCAGAGCAATGGTAAATGAGAGCCTGTTAAGTGTCTTTTGTTGCTGCCAAGATACGAAAAAAGATCCACTAATCAGGGTACTTGGAAACAAATACTAGCAGAAGATATAAACAGAAGATTTAGTACCATCATAACAGTACTTAGTATGATATAAAATGATCATATAATTATTTATGGTAAATATCATACTTATTGTATTACAATTTACATGGTATATGTAATTGAATAGAAAATGTTAGCATCTCCTCCTTTTGTTTCAGTTTGAGGGATTGTGAGAGTGGATGAGTTTGTAATAGGGCTTTATGTTCTTTATTTATACATTGGCCAGGCTTAGCAGGTGCCATGATTATGAGGCGACGTGTGGAGATAGGGGTGTGGATAGTAAAAGACTGCTACGGATACGGATGGCTAGCTTTTGATATCTACGGCTACTGATTACTCAGGCTAGCTAAAGACAGCTAAGTTGAGCCACATTTAGAAATTTGTTCTGTATCTTTCATGTTTTGCCAGGACTAGGCATCGAACTTGAGTCCAAGTTGCAGCAGCTCAGCAGATTATCACTCAGTTGGGCCCCAGGGCTGGCCCTGGACATATTATGAAGCAGTGCTGCTTTCTGTTATGGATTTGTCAATTTGGTGTCTTATTGTGAATGAAAGTGTCTTGAATGTGGAGCAGACAGGCAATCTGATCTGTTATTCAGTTTGCAATATGCAATCCGGAACATGACAATTTTCCAGCACCTCAAATGAATGCCACTGATCAAATGTCCCCATGTAGAACTCAGCGACTTTGTATTATCCTTTTTGCCACCATTGATATATGAGACTACTTTTTTGTAATTTTGATATATTCAGAACTAAGACAATATCTTGTGCATTTTTTTGCCAAAGCCAGATGCCTTCATGCGGGGATGATTTTGAATATAACATGGAGCCATGATGTTTCCCCATCGTATAAATGAAATTGCAGCTCAAACTAAAAGCTCCTTAATTGTATGAAGGTCCTCAGGGGCAAAAAACGTAAAATCTTAATCACAAATATTAATGTTAAAAATGGCGAAAAATTATGAGAAATTCCCAAATATTTCTCAAACAAAAGCAGAAAAGAAATTTCGATATTATTTTTTTAAACTCTCGATATGAAATGCCTGAAAGCAGAAAATTTGTCAGTTGCATCTGTCATTAGTAAGGGTTTAGTAGGTGTAGGCCTTGTAGATTTTGCACCATGTGGCTTATAGTGCTATAACTATTCTCATGAAAAATGTTCACTTGCCCAGACTGATATGTTTACGTCTTTTATCCGCTTGGACAGTGGCAACAAACTGAAAGCTGGGTGGCCAATTCTCCATTTTGTTCTCGTAATGAATCATTTGGATCACTTAGTAGAAAACAGTTTTTGTTGGGGTGGACAGCAGTTTTTGCGTGTAGGCGGTCAGATTCATATAGTGCACAAATCATTCTTGATATATTTTATTGATATATATGAAATGCCTGAGCACACAAAAGTGTCCTATTTGACAGTAAAATTAATAAAGCATTTTTAGACCGTTGATTGCACTTGATGATGACTGAATTCTTACTAACCATGATATTTTTTCTGTTTTCAGGTAAGACAAATTTCTACAATAGTACCGGTGTTTGAAAGAAAAATATTCTCAAATTGCAGGTGAGGTAATTTGATTTTATGATTTCCTGTGAATTTTTGGTTATATTCTAATGACAGCTTCGGCTGATTGCACCTTGTAGAACTTTGTAAAATGTACAATGCTGCTTTCCAGAAGTACTCACATTTACCACTGTAATGACTTCCATTGTACTCTGTGTCCTTTCTAACAATATCTTTTTGTTGCAATGCTTGAAATGTTTTGCTTATCACTGGTGAAATTGAAAATGCCACTACACTTGTGTGGCAAATATACAGAAAGGTGAAATACCACATGATAAAGTTATTATGAACTCTGCAGCACGCTTAATCAAAGGAGTTCGACTGCGACAACACCTACACATCACGCCCATCCTACGTGAATTGCATTGGTTGCCTATCTCCGCTCGCGTCATCTTTAAAATTGTGTGCCTTGTTTTCAAATGCATTCACTGGGATACTGCACCTTTCTACCTCAAGGAACTCATCACCATCAAAACATCAAGCCGCAGCCTGCGTAGCAATTCTGCCATAATCCTTCATCATCCGACCATCAAAACGTTAAAAAATTATGGCGACAGGGCATTTACTATCCAGGCTCCTACCCTGTGGAACAATTTGCCTTCAGACCTTCGGTCTATAACAGAATTTAATTCTTTTAAACAAAGACTCAAAACTCATTTATTTAAATTGTCTTATCTCCAGTAATCTATTTTTAATTGTATGGTTTTATATTTACATGGTGCTTTTATTTATAGTCAAATTTATACATATTGTAAAGTGCATTGAGATGTTTTAATGTAATGCGCTTAGAAGAAATAAAATTATTATTATTATTATTATAAAAACATGACTGAAAATTGAAGCCAATCTGAATGTATGGTATAAGAAGCTATAAGAGGAATTATAGATGAACCCATGATAGATCTATCTATCTATCTGTCTATCTCTCACCCTATCTCTTCATCCCAAGGGGGAATGCGATACTCCGGAGACACCAACTATACTTTTTCTATATCTCTCACTAACTAGGTCTGGAACACACATATACATGGGTTCATCTATAAATCCTCTTATAGCTTCTAATACCTGCTCTGCTGATCTACACTAACTTGTGTATTGTATTGACTGTTATTTTTATTCCTATGACAGTTTAGCTGGAGTTGGCAAGTTCATAAGGGGGAGCATAGGTTCAATATGACTCACTATTAATTAGTAAGTCACTATATATGACTGTCAATCCCTAACTGTTAATCAGGCATCCCTTACTGTTGTTCATCAGTTAGTCACTACCTGTTAGTCATTAAGTCCATTGTTTTGGTAGTTACTATTTGTTAGTCACTAAATATGTTATTTAGTCAAAAACTGTTAGTTAGTCAAAACTGTTAGTCAAAAACTGTTAGTTAGTCAAAAACTGTTAGTTAGTGAGAAAGTGTTATTTAGTCAAAACTGTTAGTAGTCAAAACTGTTAATTAATCAAAAACTGTTAGTCAGTCAAAAACTGTTAGTTAGTCTAAACTGTCAGTAGTCAAAAACTGTTAGTAGTCAAAAACTGTTTGTAAGTCAAAATGGTTAGTTAGTCAAAACTGTTAGCAGTCAAAAACTCTTATTTAGTCAAAAACTCTAAGTTAGTCGAAAACTATTTGTAGTCAAAACTGTTGGTAGTCAAAAACTAAGTCAAAAATGGTTAGTTAGTCAAAAACTGTTAGTTAGTCAAAAACTGTTAGTTAGTTTAAAAACTGTTAGTCAAAAACTGTTAGTTAGTCAAAAACTGTTAGTTAGTCAAAAACTGTTAATTAGTCACTATTTGTCACTAACTGTCATCAACTGTTAGTCACTAACTGTTGTTAGTCACTATCTGTTAGTCAGTCACCAACTGTTAGTCAGTCACCAACTATTGGTCAGTCACCAACTGTTAGTCAGTCACCAATCACTAACTGTTAGTTGGTCACTAACTGTTAGTCAGTCACTAACTGTTAGTCAGTCACTAACTGTTAGTCATGTAAGTCAGCTAGTCCTTAACTGTTAGCAAGTAACTGTTAGTAAGTTACTAACTGCTAGTCCCTGACTGTTAGTCATTTTGTCCCTAACTGATGTTCATCAGTTGGTCACTACTGTTAGTAAGTCACTGTTGTTAGTCACTTCCTGTTAGTAAGCACTAACTGTTGTTGATTCACTAACTGTTTGTTAGTCTTTAACTGCCAGATAGTCACTAACTGTAAGTCACTAACAGTCTCTTAATCACCCCAAGGATGTGCCACCCAGGAATTGGACCTATAAATAGAACAAACTGCTCTCATTACTACTCACCCCCAATTGTTACAACTCACCCCCAATTATTTCAGGTCCTGCAACAATTGTATCTGCACCAATTGGTCGATTAATGAGTGGCAGGTGTACTTCTACATCAATGCAACAATATTAAGTATTTGTGATCATAAGATATTTTGTAATGCTATAGCTGATATTACTAAATGGTGGGGACCAAACCGGTTGACACTTTTCCGTATGGGGCAACCAGTATAGTATGCTGGCTGCAGAGCCAATACTGTACTATAACAAATCTTGTCCTAAAGTTCAAGAAGCCAGCATAAAAATTGACAGAATTGTGTTGAGTATGACATTCAGAAAAGACAAGTTGTGATCATCAGCAGTGTCAGTCTTTAGTTTTGTATTTCTTTAGTATATGACCCTGCAGATTTTGCACTATATAGTTAACTGAAATAACCATTCTCATGAAAAATTGTAACTTGGCCAGACTGCAATATACCGCTTTTCCTTTGGCAATATGCGACAGTGGCCGCAAACTGAAAGCTGGGCAGCCAATTCTCCATTGTGTACTCGTAATGGATCACTCTGATCACTTAGTGGAAAACAGTTTTTGTTGGGGTGGACAGCAGTTTTTGTGTAGGCGGTCAGATTCATATGAGTAAAGTGCACAAATCGCCATTTGTATGCTGGAAATTATAGCAGCAAGGTGTCCACGATATGACGTATTGGCCCCAGTGGACATTGCTACAGCATATTATGGCCCATAACCATGAAGCCTCAGCTAAGCATATAATATGACTATGTTGGCTACTCGATTCGACAATGTTTGGGGTAATGTTTCAGTTAATGGCATATGCAAGCTATCTCCTGATTGAATAAGGTAATATGATGGCTGGATTGGCAAAAGTCTTAATCATAAATTTACATTCACATTGTGTGAAACAATTCTTGAGGTCCTGTTGCTGGCATCACTTATTTAACCATTTGGACTATCAAGGAGATTTTTTCCAGATAAGGCTATGCTTATAGAAGGTTTATTTTATTTATAATTATTTGAGAAGATGAGCATTTTTGTAACACATAATTATAAAAATGGTCATTTTTTATTAGTTTCACATAAAGATGTTCATTTTCTATACACTTTTGTTGCATCTTACTTTGTAGCGCTGGATACTAGAGCTCTTTGAAGATTGGTGGTCTACCAGAAAAATTAATTTCTTATTTTCAATTTGCAAACTGGCTTTGCACATCATTTTCAGTTTTCTGTTGGTCTCCTCAGGTCATTTAATTAGTTTGTTTATTTTCACCTGTACTGCTAGATGACAAGCATTGAATCAACTGATTCAACTGATTAGCCATAACTGACACAAACAAAACATTTTTAAGCCAGTGACATCACACAACCAAGTTGAAAGTTAATTTTGAAACTGTTCGGACCGCTAATCCGCAAATAGCTCTAGTATCATGCATGTGGTTTTATCCAAATTGGCAGCGTGACGTGAGGTATAAATTCAGTGAGCAGTTGTTAAGAGCTTGTTTGTAGCCTGTTATGGTTGCCACAGAGGAGAGAATGCCTTCCCACAGATCGTTTTGTCTTATCTATCATATTTATCTGTAAATTACTGGCTGATTCTGTGCTAGTCACCATTTTATATAATACAATCACCCCCACATATCTGTGTGTTGCTGTGTGTCTGCCAGTTCCGTAGTACTCGAGACGTCTAAAAGAGAAGATTGAGAGATGTAAATGAGGTGCAATCTATGATAACGGGTGATTGCTTATTACAGCCCGTAAGTTAGAGGTGTGCCGATACCAGAATCGGGTATCGGAATCGGCGGTATCGGCAGGCAAGTATCGGAATCGGAGCATCGGTTTCTAATCCTGCAGATACCAAAGCATGCCACGCCCACCTAATGGCAGAGCCCCAACTCGTCTGGAGCCATCAATTAGACACGCTTGGCTGACCACAGCTTGCCTGAGACGCACAGCGTGTGGAGTCAATTTAACGCATCATCAGCCTCATTGCATTAATTGGAGGACAATTCAATCTTAAAACATACTTTAAGCAAACATTAACTGGATTCAAAAACAGTATATACTGGACATGTGCTGTTATAAATTTAACATTCATAAATATTGGCAAATTAATAGTTCATTCCACAAACGTCTAATGACATGTAATTTAGCTCAATATCCTTATAATAACTGCAGTTTCCACGGCACTATAGAACACAGTCATTCACAAATTTCAAAGTCTGACTAGGAAAATTTAAGGCAGTTAACCTATTCTCTGGAATTTTTTCACTTAATTTGCTGCATTTTCTATTGTAACCAGTATACATAGGCCAAATTATATGTATATACTATAGGCCTATATAATGTGGATTGCCTCAAAGTATTACTTATCCATTTAAATGAACAAATTTATGAAAGGCCTGAACTGCTGTAGTGTACCAGAAGCGGTATACACATCTATTATTCACATTTCATTAATTACTACATGATATGTAAGCCCACTAAATCAACCATTTAGAACCCACAAGTCGGGACATTTAGACCGGTTATTTACCTGTGTGAGGGCCGAGGGGGGCACGCTGGCCATCTGCATGCACCGGAGCATTTATACGAGATATCACTGCAAGCTCAGACAGTTCATGTGTATTGTGGTAATCTGTCAAGCATTCATAGACTTGTTTTTATCATACCTACAAACATGATTAAATGCAACATGGTTGAAACAAATTTTGTGTTGAAAATAGACTATTCATGGAACTCTGAGCAGCTTATCTAAGCGTGGCCTTGTAAATACACACATTTTCAACTAAAATGTAGCTCCCGTGTGTTAATAATACATGTATTGGCCTACAGAATGATTGATGCGTGTAGGCCTGTTCATAAAACATGTCAATGGTAATTACCGGCCATGCTATGCATAGGACGGTTATGCAGTGATATCCATCACATGTGAATCACGAGCCTCCTGGCCCAACCAGACCATTCCAAGGGCTTATTTTATATGTATTTCTTAGTTATAACACATAGATTCCACCAATTGTGTCTTTTTACAATTAAATGTAATATTGTTAGATTTATGAACATCCCTCTCATGCCTAGCGCTAGGTGATTTTGCGCCGCCATTTTTTTGTGTATTCACGCTGTCAAGTGCTGCAGGCCTATTTGGACTATGTACATTGTACAGCCATCAAATTGAAACAGGAAATTGAGGTGTGCATGTTTGACACTCATATAATTACAGGGTGTTGATTGGACACTCTATCTTTATTGTATTTGCTCCATTCCACTCAATTAGGGCCTAAAGTGCAATTCACTTTCACACCTCCCTGTCATCTGTCATTAGACTGTCAACTCACTTGAACCTTAGGTTTTCAATCAGCTTCATACTTATTTCATTCCAAGTAAACTTCATGCATAAAATAATATTAGTGGAAATATGAAAGTTATCAGGCCTAAAGTAAAAACAACACTAAATATTCAGGCCTAGAATATTAAAAATCCTAAAATGCATTGCAACGGCAGACCTTAATACATAATTTTCCCATCCACCATATATATATGTATATTAATTATGTCAATTCTACTGAAAAAAATATGAGCAGCATGGCCGGTGCTGCAGCTCAAAGAGTGCTTGTTGGTTAAATTGTTATCAGAAGATAAATATTTTGAAACTTTTAGTTGGTTTTAGAAATCTAATAAGATACTGTTCTTGTTATACACATAGCAGATTCAGAGCCTAAATTATTTTCATTGCGAGCACACTTATGAATATCCCAGTATACATTGCTTTTCACAATTAGTGTAAAACGGCTAGATCTATATGATAGACTCATCTAAATAGTGTGATATTATACATAGGCCTATCTATTACAGGCATAATCTTTGTATAATTGTATAGAGTTTCAATTCGGATTGACAGACAATTGAGTGAATTAACTGAGCATTGATGCATAGAAAATCATTACAAAACATGCGGGTAGTAGGGAATCGATAGGGGTGGCCCTCAGAGGGCTGAGCGGACGGGTGGGGGTGGGCCAGTCAGAGGACGGGTGGGGGGGGGGGAGCAGAGTCGGCCTGCCTCACAGTGCTCCCGGAGGCTTTGACAGGTATAGTAATTAAGAGTCAGGTTGTATCGGTATCGGTATCGGAATCGGCCGGTACTAAGGCCAGGTATCGGAATCGGCAAGGAATCGGAAAATTCTGGAATCGGTACACCTCTACCGTAAGTATGGCAATAAGTAGTGATAATTTCATTGCTGATTGACGTGGTCTGATGTCTTTTGGTACTATCTTCAGAGTTACTTGTTAATTGGAAAACTGTACTATAAGCATCATATTTATCAGTAAATAACTGGCTGTTTCTGTGTCAGTCACCATTTAATACTATACAATCACCCCCACACAATACGTGTTTTTGCTGTGTGCCTACCAGTTTTGTAGAACTCGAGACATTTAAAAGAGAAGATTGAGGGGTGTAAATGAAGTGCCATCTATGATAATGGTTAATTGCTCATTACAGCACATAAGCATGGCGATAAGTAGTGATAATTTCATTTTTGATTGAAAACTGTACTATGATTCAATGCATGATGTGCACATGACGTAGATAGTCTTTCAAGCTGTCTAGTCACATAGCCATCTTGGGATATGTTTCAAGTCTTCCGTTAAACTGTCGGTTATTGTACTATAGATTTGTTTCATAAGAGGAAATCATATTGCTTCGGTCAATTACTTGATATACATAGAATAAGTCACAATATTACTTTGATCAAATCCGTAGACTGACTACCTTTTTTAGGCACGGAGCAGGGCAAAACATTTAATGATACAAATGCTTGACAAAATGGCAAGAAAAGCTATGAAATATGTTATGAAACCAAAAGCAATGTTTTTCATTAATTTTCTGTGAATCGTACATCAGTACCCACCAAGTACCAAATGTAACTGACAGGTCTACCTTATTTAGCAGATGTGATTTTTCTGACAATCAATTTCACGCTGCTAGTTTCAAGAGCAGTTTTTATTGAGGTCATAAATTGAGATGGCTCCACCTATGTGATGGAATTGAGAGGAAGCAGATGAATAGAGGAGAAGGGAATGAATGGAGGGAGGAAGGATTGAATGGGGTTATGGATTACAAAATGTGTGAAGGTGTGAAGAGTAATTGTGAAAAGGTTGTAGCTAGATCCCCGGTTTATGTGAAGTCATCTTGACGAAGTATTGAGGCAATATCAAGGTTGATGTTGGCTTTCTTATGTTTATTTTTAATAGTTTCTCAACATAATGTAGAATAGATTCCCACTACATGCATAGCATATAGAACCATTCACCATTTGAAGTCAAATACTTGCAAATGAGGCCATACATGTATATATAAGACAGAACATTTAGGGTAAGGTGAGGGAAATCCGGCCCCTTTTTGAAATATATTCATCTTTGTAGCTCTCATATTTGTGAAAATCATACATTTCCATTTTCGGGATGATGGATTACAGACGTCTAAACATATCGGGAAACTTACTTATTTTAATTTGACACCCTTGAACCAGTTTTTACAAAATCGATGTTCCAATTCAGGGGCCGGATTTGCCCCGCAAGTGAGGGGCAAATCCGGCCCCTTTCAAGCTCAATGAGATAAACCAAGAAAAGATTGCTTCAGAAGCATATTCTATTCGTCAGTGAAACACCGATTCTGAAGGATATATTGAACCATTTTGTTAGAATCATTTGATCACTTTATTTGAGAGACTAGAAAATTTGATCTGTGATATGCACAATATTCCATGAAACCTGACGAAATTCCCAAATTCAACTCATTTGAATCATAATCACCATCAACTGATGTTTCAATGGCATGAAATAGCACCTTACAACAAATATTTTATGTTCACATGCTTTTAACATCAGAATCAGAGGGGCCGGATTTGCCCCATCAACAAGGGCCGGAATTGCCCCGACCATCAGCAAAACACGAGTATGTCATTTTGTACATATGTGCTGTATTAATAGCTGAAATCTCTTGCACATGCTAAGCTATTGACTAAACATTGCTTTTCATGACACTAAGTAATGTGTTCCAAAAAAACTTCATTTTGAAACTCCTCAGGTTTGAAAGTTTCAATTTCACATTGAAATTGCTCATTCATGAGATGCCTGTCTTCTTTCCCAGTTGTAGTCCAAACAAAAGTATTTTGCAGCATGATCTCTGTTATTCTGTAAGCTCCAAGTACAGTAACAATGAATTGTTAGCAAAATATTCATTGTCAATCAAATTTAGGGCCATGAGAAAACATTCTATCCTCTCTGTGCCCACAACTGCAAGTATTATCTCATTTGGAGATTTTTATCTGATTGTAAATGAAAGTGGATTTAAACCAGGGCAGTCAGTTACAAGCGCTTTGATTGAAGTCTCTTTTCCGTCTTTCTACATAGCATTGTGGCCTGATCTGACTGGTTCATGATCACTTGTGAACTCAAATCAAATCAAATCAAATCAAATCATTTTATTTATAGTCGTTGAGAAACGGTTAAAAACAAACATTAGCCACAGAGGCTATTTACACGACTATCTAGAAAACTCAACAGTGGGAAATAAGGCATAAAAACACAATAATACAATTTTTGACATGTAGAATCTAAGGTAAAATTATATACAGTCTCACTGGGTCTCAAATTTACATTTATTACATTTACAGTGTGGCTCTTGCCAATTTTCCAAGTACTTGGAGAAAGTTTTAAAGTCAAAGTCCTTCACTTCATTTGGAAGGTTATTCCAAAGTACTGACCCATAGTCACATACGCTATTTTTTCCGTAAGTTTTTGTCTTACAATGAGTAACAACTAGATTTCGTTTACTCCTTAAGTTATATCTTGGAGCACTAATTTTAAACAAGTCCCATAAAAGGGGCGGTGAAATCTTATTTACACTGCAGTGCATATGATTTCTGAATGATCAGAATAAACATGTATGCCTATCAAAACTCCAGTAGCACACCATGATAACAAAATGCTATGTTTTTGCAATGCAACAGAGGCCACACATAATTGATTCTTAGCTTCGCGGACCCGCCGACACAATAGATTTCCTGCCGATGGAAAAAAAAAATTGAAAAAAAATTAAAAAAATTTTTTTTGACATTATAAAGAAATTTTTTTTCACCTTTTTTTTTTTTGCCCTACCGACCGACCCTAGAAAAAGTGCCTTGAGACGAATCCGAGAAGCTAAAGATCAATTATGTGTGGCCAGAGTAACGTCCTACATTGAAGTTTGAATGAATGAATTTGAGTCTACACCTCCAAAAACGCACATCACACCATCACTGATCATGTATCACCATGAAGAATTCTGCAATTTTGCATTTCCTTTTCTGGGTTTTTGCCCTCTTTTGATGTATGAGACCTTACTGATATATGAGATGGTCTTGTGTTTTTGACATCTTAGAACTATGACAACATCGTGGGTGTTTTCAGTCTCAACTTTCTAGCAGGAATGATTTTTTCCCCCAAGCAAGGAGTCAAGATGTCACTGCCCCTTTTTAATGAAAGTGCAGCTTGAGCTATGAGGTCTTAAATTGCCATATTTAGCATCCATAGATGACAGGCAGCCTTTGAACGATTTATTCGTTTGGCTTATATTTTTTACCCTCCTTGCCGGTGGCTGTGAGTCCACATCGGTCTTTGAACTAACTTTCTTGAACGATTGGTGAATCAATATAAGAAAAAAAAGTCATCTTGGAAGATCAAAGCACTGTCTATGAGTAGTTGTAGTACTGAATCTGATAGACCCAGTATCTTAAGTGTGTTTAGAGTCTCTCACTATGATGACTATTACATTTAAGCAGATTGCTCATGGAAAGGATCGCATATAATGGTTTTTTTGTGGATACACCTGAGCATCTGATGACCCTTATGGAGCAGCACTGTGCAATCACAAAAACCTCTTACTGAGGACAATTAACATTACTCCATGTAATAATTAGTTTGTCTTATTCTAATGACATGCCTGGTAATAGCTCCTGGTATGCACATTAGCAGAAGTACCCACATTTACCTGAGAGGAAAATGGCTGTGTCATTTTACAAAACACTGTACTAGATCTATGCGCAACATTCCTGTGTGCATTGGCCACTGTCATGATTCATTTTGTCTTTTATCTCAAAACACTATTATGATGCAGGAAATCTTATAAATAAGCACTGGTCAGAGTTGTTCCATGCTGCTTCTGGAGCCTTTTGTTTTGAATTAATTTCATACTTGCACAATGCCAATCAAAGCGGCAAAAAAGACCACTTTTACGAGTAATTGCCTTTTTTTTTACTGGAAATTATAACAGAAAATTGTCCACGATATGACATATTGGACCCATTGAACATTTCCATAGCATATTACCATGATAATAGCCCATATCCATAAAACATCCACTAAGCAAATAATATGACTGCGTGACCATTGTTACTTGTGTAATGTTTCAGTTAATGACATCTGCTAACCATACCTGCCAATGTAATAAATTGGCAGGTTTACTACTGTTCAAGTTCAAGTTCAAGTTCTTTATTGGAAAATAACTACTTAGCAAAGTACATAAATAATGTACGATTATAAACAATCAAATTTTCCTTAGTCAAGATACAAACAAATTTATATATTGACGTATAATTAATAATACAAATATATTTTATGTTGCATTGCCAAGAACTTCTAGCAAACTAAACTAACACATGTACAGAAAATAATTATAACATATACTGAAAACAAAACAATAATAATCTTTATATACGTATATATAAATATTTAAAAATAAAAATAATAAAATTATAAAATGAAAAAGTTACAAAATCACTGTTGGTTATTACAAAAATCTAAATCATTAACAAGGAGTTGCCCTGGCTTATATGTAGTGATTCAGAGGATTCTGTTGCCGGATTGTCAAAACGACAAGGCCGAATAATATATTTTTCTTTAAATCTCTTGCCCCTCCTGCCCTTCCTGGACAAGGGCAGGAGGGGCAATTTCCCCCAACCCCCAGTCCCCTTCCCCTGTTTCGGCACCCCTGCAGATATTAATACCACACATGATGATTGTGGTTTTATCCACAATTGGCGGATGACGTGAGGTATTAATTCAGTACTAAAGTAGTTTTAAGAGCTGGTTTGTAGCCTGTTATGGTTGCCAAAGAGGAGAGAATGTCTTCCCACAGATCGTTTTGTCTCATCTATCATATTTATCTGTAAATTACTGGCTGATTCTGTGCTAGTCACCACTTTATACAATACAATCACCGCATACAACTCTGTGTTGCTGTGTGCCTGCCGCTTCTGTAGTACTCGAGACGTCTAAAAGAGAAGATTGAGGGGTGTATATGAGGTGCAATCTGTGACAATGCGTAATTGCTTATTACAGCCCATAAGCATGGCGATAAGTAGCGATAATTTTATTGCTGATTGACGTGGACCGAAGTCTTTTGGTACAATCTTCAGAGTCACTCATTAAATGGAAAGCTGTATCAAAATATAGTGCGTGATTTCAAATATACTGATTATGTAGCTAGATGTGTCTCTCTGTCGTACAGCCATTTTAGAATAAGTTTCATGCCTTCTGTTAAACGGTGTTTCATTGTACTATAAATTTGTTACAGAAACGGAAATTACATTGTTTCAGTCAATTACTTGATACCGAATAAATCACCATATACTTTGATCAAATCTGTAGACTGACTTCCTTTTCTTAGGCACAGAGCAGGGCAAATAATTTAATGAAAGACGTGATGCATTGATATAAGTGCTTGAAAAAATGCCTAGAAGAACTATGAAATATGTTATGAAATCAAAAGCAATGTTTTTCATTAATTTAGCTTCAGAGAGTCATACATCAGTACCCACCAAGTACCAAATGTAACTGACAGGTCTAGATTATTTAGCAGATGTGATTTTTCTGACAATCAATTTCACGCTGCTGGTTTCAAGAGCAGTTTTTATTGAGGTCATAAATTGGGATGGCTCCACCTATGTGATGGAATTGAGAGGAAGCCTATGAATAGAGGGGAAAGGAATGAATGGAGGGAGGATGGATTGAATGAGGTTATGGATTACGAAATGTGTGAAGGTGTGAAGAGTTATTATGAAAAGGTTGTAGCTAGATCCCTGGTTTATGTGAAGTCATCTTGACATAGTATTGAGGCAATATCAAGGCAGATGTTGGCTTTCTTAGGGTTATTTTTAATAGTTTCTCAGCAAAATTTACAAAATAGAATAGATTCCCACTACATATGTGTAGCATATAGAACCATTCACCATTTGAAGTCTATTCACACTCTATTCTGTTGGCTAGATGGTTATCAAATACTTGCATATGAGGCCATACATATATAAGACAGGACATTTAAGGCTTCGCAGATTAGATTACAGAAGAGAGGCATTGTTTGCAATGTGGCAGAGTGATTTAAGGCAATACGAGCCTGTTAAGGGTATTTTGTTGCTGCCTATGGGAAGAGATCCACTAATTGGGATACTTGGAGATAATTCCCAAAGAATGAGGGATAGAAGAAGTAGCATAATCAGTACCATACCATTGATATGATAATATTGAATATTATAGAATAATATCATTTTTATGAAGTTGAAAAGAAGTGAGGGAGAAATCTAAGTTGTTTTCAGTAAGTAATGTACACCTCAGTGAAAAATGTATTTGTGTAAGAGAACATTGTATTTGTTTTTGGAAATATTATATTCCACTCGCCATTTTGTGGATGAATCCAACAAGGTTTAATGCCATCTTAATAATTCTAAATATTATATACATGACATCTTTGTTAAAATCCACTGTAACGAGGTTTTGATACACATTGTCTTTCTGTCCACAAATGCAGGTATTATCTCGGATTAAATCTCTGACCGTCAGTAACTGGCATTTTAATTAGAACGTGTTTCTTGACTCTCTTTTCCAGCTTTCCACATAGCATTTTAGCCTAATCTGGTCAGTTCATTATCACTCAGAACATCATGCAGTTGGAGATCATATGTAGTTAACAGGTGGATTGCATTGTATACTTGCAGTAATTGTTGAATGATCAGAATTGTGTGCTTATCAAAACTCCTGTAACACAGTGTATGTCCTACGTTGAAGTTTGAACATGAATTTGAGTCTGAACCTCCAAAAACGCACATCGCTCCATCACTGATCATTTATCACCATAAAGAATTCTGCAATTATGCATTTCCTTTTCTGGGTTTTAGCCATCTTTTGATATATGAGACCCTGCTGATATATGAGATGTTCTCGTATTTTTGACATCTTAGAACTATGACAAAATCGTGGGTGTTTTCAGTCTCAGCTTCCAAGCTGGAATGCCTTTTTTTTCTTGCAGAGAGACAAGTTGTCATTGCATCTTTTTACTGAAAGTGCAGCTTGTGCAGTGTTGAGCTCCATGGTTTTCAATTGCCATATTTAACATCATAAGATGACAGGCAGCCTTTGAACGACTTATTCTTTTTGGTAAAATTTTTTGCCTTCTTTAGTAGTGGCTGTGAGTCCACATCAGTTCTTTGAACTAACTTTCTTGAACGATTGGTGGATCAATACAAGAAAAAAAGTCATCTTGGAAGATGAAAGCACTGTCTATGAGTAGTTGTAGTGCTGCATCTGATAGATCTAGTATCTTAAGTGCATTTAGAGAGTCTTTGACCATGATGACTGAATTCCAATAACCTTGTGGCTATTTTGGTTCTCCTGAGGCTTTGAATGTAAAATATGATCGCCAAGCCATGACTCATTGTTCATGTAAAGGATGTGATATTTTTTGTGGATACAACTTGAGCATCTAATGACCCTTATATGACAGCACTGTGCAATCAGAAAAACCTTTTACCGAGAACATTTTACACTGCATCGCATAATAATAATTATTAGTTTGACATTTTCTAATTACATCTCTGCTAATTGCTCCGGGTATGCACATTAGCAGAAGTACCCTCATTACCTTACAGGAAAATTGCTTGGTCATTTTACACAAACCCTGTGTTTGATCTATAAAAGGGATCCCTGGGTGTACCAGCTACCGTCATTTGGTCTTTTATCTAAATACATTGATATTATGTATTATGTATATTATTCCATGTTGCTTTTGCTTTTGTCAGTTTTCATTTTGTTATATTTTCTTGCACAATGCCAATGAAAACAGTGAAAATGACAACTTTTTATAAGTAATCATTTGGTCTTCACAAATTATAACAGAACGTTGTGGTAAAAGTGACATATTGGCCACAGTGGACATTACTGAAGCATTTTACCATGATTATGGCCCATAACCATAAAACCTCCACTGAGCAAATAATATGACTGCATGGGTCACCAGATGATTGGCCTGTTTCTTGTGTAATGTTTCAGTTAATGACATCTGCTAGTCATACTTGCCAATGGACGACAGTAACAAGTTGTTCGGTTAACTATAATGCTAAATTAAAAGCTACTGAAGTTTACATGCTGTGATTCAGAGTTTTGGTTTGAAAATATTCATAGAGCTTTGCCAATGAGCTATACAGCTCAATTACAGGTTCAGTGTGTTAGTATCGAGATAAAAGGACCTTGCAGTTTGTGTAGAAGCTATTAGTGTCCCTAATATATTCCAAATTACACATAATTATTTCTTTATTTTCATGACTATTTGGTTCACTAATACCATACAGCAACACTTCGGTGCAGATAAAATTCTTATGTAGCATGTTACTGAATTTATTCATGAGAGGATTTAGGGTTTTCTGTTGCTAGATAGTAAAGATACTTAGTCCTCTGAAAATATTTGGGCAGAGAATATTTATATTTACTGATAAAAATTGAAAGACAGAAATGACTTAAGGTATCAAAGAAGTAAATGGTTATTATAATCTTGCTGTCCTTCTGTGACTGGAAACAATTGATGTGCTAAAGGAATAAGGATCCCCTCTCTTTGTTTTTGCCTCTATTACTGAGTATTTCTGGAAGATTATTTGCCTTCATAATTTGATGATATACAATACAATGAATTGTCTTAAATCTTTGGAATTAGAGGCATCTATATGAGAAAATGGTGAGTGTAAAATAAGGGTGTAATCTCACTTGAAGAGACAATCAGTAATTATCCACTTCCCATGTGATGACTTGATGATCATTATTGCTGATGGAACAGGCCTTATACGCATTTTTGGGGCTACCATTGGAAGTTGCATACTCAAAGGATCCATACCAAAATGATAATAATGGTAAAAACAATATATATACGAGATCTATCTGGCTATCACTTGCTGTCACTCTGGTTATCTCCATTCCAATTCCAGTACTTCTCGAGTCCTTTCCAGGTCTGTTCCCGAGTCTTGTCTGTGGGTATTATTATTGCAATATGTTCATTGTTCTATGAATGCCCTTCATTGTATCAAGTGGGAAGCTCACCGCATTGCTCTATAATTTAGGTACACAGGTAACCAGTTCTATTTAATCACACCTTTATATTGTCCTAAGGATTTAATGGCCCCAGTTGCCATCGAAACAAAGGTTATAAAAGTCAGGAATAAAGTAATTGCCACTCGATTCCACTTGATTAGTCGAATGTATGGTACTTTTGGCCTTAGGGGAAATATTCCGGCAATAAATAGTATTTTTATTGGTTAGCCGTGGTGTTTATAAGGAGCTCCCTGCTTGATCCTCCTTGATGATAAACCCTTTGAGACAGTTTTGGATATTCTGATCATGTTGCTTATTTAAATTGATGAAATGCAATTTGAATAGAGATTTTGTTTATCATTTAATATTTGTGCAAATGCCAAAAAATGGCTGGTGGCAGAAGAAAAACTGTTATAGTTAAAGAATGACGAGTACTTATGTTCAATTGCTAGTGGCTATCAGTGACCTCAAAACAAGCCCTATCAAATACATTGAAATGAAGTGTGAATTTTGTCATTCAGTAACTTGTGACCTCATTGATGAGACCTGGAGATCAGTTGGTGACTCGTTTTAATAGCATTGAAAGTATAGGGTATGATGTCATTAACTGCATATGAGAAATGAAGAATAGCATGGAATAGATAGGGATATGACCTCACCAGGAAAATCTCAGTCCAATTCTGAAAGCACTTGAAGTTTGTCTACTGTAAAAGCACCAGAACGTTTAACCTGTAGAGTGTAGGCAACCAGGCAAACAGGTTCTATTGGATTTGACTAATCACAATTGTCATTTGTCTGAATAGGATTGAAAATTGCTGAAGTCTACTGAAAGAGAACTTTGGAATAACTGAAATGTTGCTTTTAAGATTATCTCGAACACTCTATGGTTGGATTCAGAAGGTTCAACAGATTCTATCAACGACCTCATTTCACAACCTAGTTCAGCATTCACACCAACAAAGCCTTTGTTGTCAGTGTAATTATTTCAGGTGTGGTTACCAAAGCCAGGACTCAGGAGGACAGTGCTGATGACGAGCTGTGGCAGCTGTCATTAAATGACACTCAAACGAAACTCAACTGACACTCTGACCACACTTAGATGACACTCGAGTGATACTAGAGCATTCCAAACAAGCCAAGATAATCTGAGCTGCAATTCCTTACTAGGAACACCAAGACAATGTCAGCATGCTCAATGACAGTTTCATCATGTTTCACAGTAGATAATTCTGCAATTATGCATTTCCTGTTCTGAGCTTTTGCCCTCTTTTGATGTATTATACCTTACTGATATATGAGATGTTCTTGTTTTTTTGACATCTTAAAACTATGAGGGTGTTTTCAGTCTCAGTTTTCAAGCAGGAATGATTTTTTTTTTTCAAGCGGAGATTTATTTGTTTTGCTTAATTTTTGCCATCTTTGCCATTGGCTGTTAGTCCGCATTGGTCTTTGAGCTAACTTTCTTGAACGATTGATGAATCAATATAAGAAAAATGTCATCGTGGAAGATCAACGCACTGTCTGTGAGTAGTTGTAGTATTGCATCTGATAGATCCAGTATCTTAAGTGCATTTAGAGAGTCTTACACTATGATCACTCTGAATTCCAATAGCCTCGTGGCCATTTTGGTTCTCTTGAGGCTTTGAATGTAAAATATTATCGCAAAGCGATGATTCTGTAGTATAAATTTAAGCAGATTGCTCATGGAAAGTAAATGGAACAACAGCATCTTCCACCTTTTGGGAGGTCTGATGTGGTAGAGCCTTTTCTCAACCCTTAGAAGGATGGATTCCAACATGTGAGATGGGAGAGAAAATATCTGATTTCAGGCAAAATTGGCAGTGACTTAAGGTATCAATACAGTTATGGTTATTATGAGCTTTTTATTGTCCTTCTGTGACTGGAAATAGATAGTGTGCTTAAGGAATCCCTCTCTTTGTTTTTTCCTCTATCATAGTGTATTACTGGCAGTTTATTTGCCATCATGATTTGATGATATACAATGCAATGAATGGCCCTTATTCCGTGGTATTGGAGGCATTTATCTGAGAAAATGCTGGGTGTAAGATGAGGGCGTAATCTCCATTGAAGAGGCAATCAGTAATTATCCACTTCCCATGTGGTGATTTGAGTTGATAATCATAATGATAATGACTATCTTCAATTGATGGGTAGTGGTCTGAGTGTCTTGGAGGCTACCATTCCAAGTTACTATCCAAGGGATCCATTCCAACATGATATAGAATGTTATGCTAAATGGAAAAGACAGAATATAAAATATCTTTCTGGCTATCACTTGCTGGCACTCGGGTTATCTCCAGTCTGATTCCTTGTCTGTTCCCGAGTCTTGTCTGCGGGTATTATTATAGAAATATGAATAAACTGTATTTACTTGTATTTACCATCAAATTGAATTTGATCACACCAATGTTTCTGATATATATCATAGTATTGTTAGCCTAATATCTGAATAGCCCAAATTTTGTTGATTTAATATATCTGAAAAACAACATTTAAAATTCCATTGAGCGAATCAGAAGGGTGGTTATGTTTAGTTATTTTATTTCAAGAATTGGCCAAAAAGGAAAAAACAAAAAGATGAGAAATTCTGTAGTTGCAAAATGAAAAGCAATATTTGTTCATTACTTCAGCTGAAACAAACTGTGCATCATTGCTAATATCAAATGTAACCAACAAGTCCAGCTTGTTTACCAGAAGTAATTTTTCTGACAATCAATTTCACGGTGCTAGTTTCAAGAGCAGTTTTTATTGAGGTCATGAATCGGGATCGCCCTAGCATGTTACAGTGGAAGGGGTGGGCTGAATGGATTGGAGGGGGGGGGGGTTTAAAGGGAGGGGAAAGGATTGAATGAGAGGGCACTGGATTGAATGGAGTTACAGATTATACAGGCTTATGTGAATGTGTAAAGTGTGAAAAGGTGTTAATGAATCCATGCCTTTCATTATGCAATGTCAAAAAGAATTAAGAGGCCAGTCAGGAATTAGCATCTTTTTAAAATTCTCAACAACAGGTAAGAGACTCATACTTGTGCAGCCCTTTCAGTCAAATATTTTTTTGTGCTTGTGTAGGTTTTTACCCTCGGCCATGTTCACATGGCCTGGGTATTGCAGAGTGCAGCGGCGTCTGTCTGTCTGTCTGTCTAGCTGTCCACCATCCTTGTCTGCAAGATAACTCAATTTGTATTGATCCTAGGATCACCAAAATAACAGGGATTATGTATCACTGTAAGACCTTGAAGGAGTTCTGACATGAGTGACCTTGACCTATTGCTGTGACCTTGGCGGCCATATTTGTGAAATCCTTGTCTGCAAGATAATTTGTATTGATCCTAGGATCACCAAACTAACAGGGATTATGTATCACTGTAAGACCTTGAAGGAGTTCTGACATGAGTGACCTTGACCTACTTCTGTGACCTTGGCAGCCAGATTTGTGAAAAGCTTGTGTACACGATAACTCCAGTTGTATTGCTCCTAGGATCACCAAACTAACAGGGATTGTGTATTACCATAACACCTTGTAGGAATTCTGACATGAGCGACCTTGACCTATTTCTGTGACCTTGGTGGCCATATTTGTGAAAAGCTTGTGTACACGATGACTCCAGTTATATTGATCCCATGATCACCAAACTAACAGGGATTGTGTATTACCATAACACCTTCAAGGACTTCTGACGTGAGTGACCTTGACCTTTTTCTTTGACCTCGGCAGCCATATTTGTGAGAGACTATAGTGCACATGATAACTTCATGATAATTAAATTCGTGTTGAAAAACAGCAGCATCTACGGCCGAGGGTAGCACTTGCGGTAGCGGGTATTTTTTTGTTTGAAAGACTTAGAGATAGGGGTTCACATGGCATTTAGAACCTTATAGTAGGACACAGAGAACTTAAAACAAATCTTCTTATCAGAAAGATATTACTCATGTTACACTTCACATGTCTATCCTGTGTTTCTGCCACAACAGGGCATGCAGAAACAATTCAATAAACAGCCAATAATTGGCATCTGTGTGTGATTGCATATACATAAGCACGGATTGAGGACCCAAAATCGAGCCTTACCCCTACTCTATTCCACTGAGGCAGAAGGGTTAACTCAGTGGTAGCATCATCGTTTGCCATTCGCTAGGTCCCAGTTTCAAATCAAACCTCTGCCGGGTTCACCTGGACCTCTGTCAGATAGCAGTTTCAATCATCCTTCATCTCATTGCCATGTCCTCCTCCTGACCTAATTAGCCTACCAACTTTCCAAGTGCAAAAATCAAAGACGTTGGATCCAAGTTATCCATCCACCACTTAACCTCTGGCCATTGGCATTGTTCTATGAATGCCCTTCTTTGTATCAAGTGGGAAGCTCACCAGATTGCTCTATAATTTAGGTACACACTTCAGGTAACCAGTTCTATTTAATCACACCTTTATATTGTCCTGGGAGTTTAATGGCCCCAGTTGCCATGGAAGCTAAGGTTATAAAAGTCAGGAATAAAGAAATTGCCACTTGATTCCACTTGATTAGCCAAATGTATGGTACTTGTAGCCTTGGGAGAATTATTCCAGCAATAAATAGTATTTTTATTGGTTAGCCGTATTGTCTATGAGGAGCTCTCTGCTTGATCCCCCTTGACGATAAAGCCTTTCTGAGGGTTTTGATATTCTATTCATGTCACTTATTTTCATTGATCTAATCAATTGCTAAAATGCAAGTTGAAAGAAAATTGTATTAATCATTTAATGATTGTGCAAATGAAAATATCACTGGTGAGAGAAGAAATACAGTTTTGAGCATGAAACTTTTTAACCTGTGGTAAACCAGGAATACAAGTTCTGTTGGATTTGACTTATCATGAATTGTAAAATCTGTTTATCCAGAGCTCTACCTAACACATTAATTGCACACATTATTCATAATATCAGTGTAATATTTGCTTGATTAGAATAGGATTGAAAATCACTGAAATGCACAAATCAATATATAAAATACTTTATTCCACACAATTTACAACTGGTGTACTCATGTAAATAAATAAAACTACAATAAAAACAGCAGCAATAACAGCGATGCTACTCAGTACATAAAAAAGATAAAAATGCATTGTAGTTCAGTCGCATTGAAACACGCAATGTCAGCTTTCCCTTCAAGGCAATCTTTAGCCTCAACAATATTGTTAACAACTTGAGCAGAACTGTCATACCTCGCAATAAACATATTCTTGAACTCACTCTCGCTCATCTCTAGCATATATAAAGCTTTGGAATATCAAAATATGTGGTCTTCAGGATGATCTTGAACATTCTGTGGATGGAATCAGTGGAACCAACAGATTCATTGAACAACCTCATTCATAACCTAGTTCAGCAATCCCAGCAACAAAGCCTTGTTGTCATGCTGAGTTATTCCAGGTGCTGTTGCCAAAGCCAGAAGGACAGCGTTGATGCCTGGCTGTCATTAATGACACTCAAACGACACTCAACTGACACTCAAACCACACTTAGATGACACTCGAGTGATACTAGAGCATTCCAAATAAGCCAAGATAATCTGAGTTGTCATTCATTGTTAGGGAACACCAAGACAATCTTAGCATGCTCAATGACAGTTGGTTAGCATCATGGATGCTGTTATACATGTGTCTTGTGATTGTTTCTACAGCAAAATATTGCATCTTAACCTACTTTTTTGTCATAGGTATTAGTTAGAACCTGACAAAGAGGTGTCTAACTGACTTAGACACCATTCGCTTCCTCTATTATACACTTTAACTTATTATTTTTGCACAATAAACATAATCTGATTGTTTGTTTCTAGCCGGGCACTAACATGCAAAATTGTCAGTTAGATGCCAGCTTTTCCAATGGTATAAGTATCTTGGTGATGTCTAACTATAGTTAATACCAAAGTAGTTAATTATCTTCACACGTTCAATGTAAATATTATCAATCAATGATTTTCAGAATGATTTGCTCTCTTATTACACAGGAACATCTGAATTAGTAGATATTCAAGTAATCTTTATTCCAAAATTCTTATCAGAAGTAAGATGCCAATGTTGAAAAAATGTAATGCTTTGTTTTATACTTTTGAACTAAAGGGACATCTTCAAAAACAATAACATACACTTCGACCTAGGTGTCAACTGAGGAAATTTGTAGAATCTATAATATATAATTCAAAAATCTTTTTAGAGAGCTTTGTCAGTCTAGAATGTTTTTAATGCATTTCCCAAGATTTTTTTGGTACATACATTCAAAAAACGCAGTTGTTTTTTTCCATTCTGAAATTGTCTTTGAATGGTAGAAAAAAGAATCGATAAAAGAACTAGTCACCATAAATCCTGTAGTATCTTATAAACAATTCATTCTATTTTATCACACAATTTTACAACCCAATAGGTGGAGTTGGGCCAAGTTACCATGGCAACAAAGGACATGAATGTCAGGAATAAAGAAGTGGCTACTTATTCCAGAGGAGAAAGAAGTAGCTACTTAATTCCACTTCATTAGACAGATGTATTGTCCCAATGGCCTTGCAAAGCAATTAGGACGAGGAATTGTATTTATATTGGTCAGGCAGGATCTAAAGGCACTTATACCTGTTTGCAGATTAGCGGTCCAAACAGTTTCAAAATTAACTTTCAACTTGGTCGTGTGATGTCACTGGCTTCAAAATGTTCTGTTTCTGTCAGTTATGGTTAATCAGTTGATTCAGTGCATATATCATGTCTAAAAGTATAGGTCACAATAAACAAACTTATTAAATGACTTATAAAAGGTACTTCATCAAATAAGAAGATTAGGAGACCAACAGAAAACCGTCAATGACACGGCAAAGCCAGTTCGCAAATTGAAAATAAGAAAATATATTTTTCCAGTGGACCACCAATCTACAAAGAGCTCTAAGGCCAAATTATACTTTTGTTTGGAGTTGTTGAAAATAGGAATCATATCTACGTTTGTTCTGTTGCTTATTTTTCGGCAACAAGGTGTGGTTAGCACACCAGCGGTGTGTGCATTGGACTTGGATTTGGACCTGTCACAGCCAGTTCTGACCTTATTACAGAGATAATGATTCAAATGATCATAAACACCAATGACGTCTAAGGTGTAAACAGCTCCAGTGAGCAGCTTTATATGGAATGGACATTGTGTAGTCTCTAATCACAGGTATCATATTTTAGCTGTTTTTGTACACATATAAAGGATTCATTAGTTTGCACTAATTCTGCTAACAAACTCCAAGAAGTCTTGACAATATACTCTATAGAAATACAGTATGGGAAATTTGCTCTGACCCCTTTAGCACTGAGCATGCCCAGAGGTGACCCCGTTTTCACTGGGCATGCTCAGACCTACTGAGCATGTATAGAAGGCAATAACAAATGGTGGCCATTTTGAAATTTCCCTGCTTCAAATTTTCAAAGCTAGTTTTCACAATGAGCTATGTCGGGTTCACTGATCAGACATGGTTTATATGAATCCCCAATTGATCAGTGAACGTTATGTAACTCACTTTTGAATCAAATTTTACCAAGAATGATAAGGAAAGTTCTATAGTGAAATACGCTTACTGATTCACATTTTGAAATCACTGACGAAAATTACAAAACGAAAACAAAATGCTTTTAATTTAAAAGCCGATGAAATCCAAGGTCAACCCTAATGCCTAGGTCACCCTGGACTTCTTGTTCCAATCCAAAAATTTTGTAGTGTTTGCATTTAGGTGTCTTATGTTTAGAAAATAAAATATTAAAATGTGTTCTTTGTAAATTGTATCCTATTTTGAGAAGGAGAGCTCTTTCAGGTCCACACATAATAAATATTATATATCATATTCATTTTGTAGGCCTAAATGACATCGTTGTCTGTCGGAAGTTCACTCTGCAATTCTGCACAATAATTTAATATCATTGTCATGTGACATTTAGGAAATCCTCATCAATTTTTTGAAAACAGATATATATTCCAGATTGCATTTAAAATTGATTTCAGTGCAGAATTTCGGTATTAATCCTACGCAAATATCGAATAATGAAAAGAGAATCTTTGAAATAAATCATTTCTTTGTTATGTGACATTTACTCAGCATGACATATTAAAATGGCAGATATGTAAAATAGAAGTATAACTTGGCATGTGATAAGTTTCGAAATTGTGCTTAGTGCAAAAAAAAATTGTGCTTAGTGCAAATAATATTGTCTTGATCATTCATGTTACAATCGCTCAGTAAGACATGATGAAACCCAATGAATTATGAAATGAACATGTGCATGAGCCTTGGCTTCTCAGTAGTCTGGGGAATTACCATCACATGAGGACAATGCAATTCCAGCTAAGTCCTGGCCCTGACAGGATGATTGAGTGTGTGGGGCTGATCAGTTGGGTATCAGAAGAAAGTCTGATCATGACAGTAGCAGGAGTTACATATATTCTATCCATTTCGCGAAATACAACGAAATCATCAGCACCTGATGACTATCCCCTTATTTCTCGGCCTGCCAAAATTTATTGAGTTAGTAGATACTGCAATACATCTCCATGCAAAGTTTGGTGGAGATAGTATAGTAGCAGCAGTTATTTTTAGATACCGTGTTAAAGATGATTTTGGGTGCTGCCAAAGTCGTAACTGCCTAAGCCATCATTCACATGTAATATTCAACAATTTAATTCTATTGCTTTTCCGACAGTAATATTCTTTATTCTAATAATCATGCTGTGTCCTCCTCCTGGCCAAATCGGCTGACCAAGTGCATAAATACAAGATGTAAAGTCCCAAGCATCCAAATAATCTATGGTTTTCTAACATTATATATGGTTTTCTAACATATTGTATAAGTTATCTGTTGTCTATAGATTGAGTACAGAGTACACGCATACGTGGTTATACACAGGGGCGTAGATCCTGGGGGGATGATCATATGATTATCCCCCCCTAGAATTTCAACTTATTACCCCAATTATCAGTTATATTTAGCAATTTTTAACATGATACCAGTTGCCTCTTTAATGTGTGGAAAATATACATCTCAGAACTAATCTTGGAGAATCCAAAATATATCAACTTTTGGGCCCTAAAGTGGTCATCGAAATCGATTAGGGCGCAACTTTCGGCTCATTAGGCCTTGCGAAAAGTTTGCGTTCGCCGAAATCATTCCCCCCTATAAATATGAAAAGTCTATGCTCCTGGTTATACATGTACAAGGCAAAATTCTCATTTTTTTTTTTCATTTGACAGACTAAATGTACAGAAAATGGAATGCATCCTGATAAGTTTTAACCACTTCAGCTTCAATATAAAATCAGAGTGACATATGTATTTCACATTTAAACGTTAATCATATTGTGCAGGAAATATTTTTGAATGTCAAAAGAACAATGGAATAGATGATTGGTGTTTTAAGATTTTCTGATATCACGAAATGTCATACATATTTTAAATGTCAAACTGGCAATGAATTATGTGATGTATTAAAGTCCATTGTTTTTTTATTCATCCAGATGATTTTTCCTGTCTTATAGATATGTTTGTTTGTTTGTGTTTTACGACTCTGCAGCACCTTAGTGGGCTATATCGAGGCAGGCGACCGCCGTATGATGATGAGATGAGAAGACTGAGAGTCTGGCACATACCCTATTAATTCAGGGATGCCCAGGGTCTTTCAGTTGCCCCAGCATAGAATACTGGATACAACCTGCCTCCATTTAAAGTCCCATGGGCTCGGATATGTTGTTAGGTAGGCTGTAGATCGAATAGGCTATGGAAACTATGGCTAGTGCAGTCCTCTATGGCAAGTTATGGTCACTCACCAGGGTGGAAATCTTTTTTTTTTGTGTGTCTGATGACATATTTGTAGTGACGGATACAGTGGGGCCTAGGGGGCCCAACTCTGCGGAGCCCCCCCCCCCCACTTGACCGCTGAGATGGAAATAACATTTTGAAGAAAATATCTGGCCATGAATGCCGATATGATATCCACGCGACCCGCGAATGCCAAAACGAGGCTATTGATTTTTTTATTAAGAAAAATGAGGCAGGCGACTGGTTTAAATTTTTTTACAGTCGAAGAATTACAATTGGACTACTTGCATTCAGCTATTTGTGGCCATCAATGACATCACAAAAGGCCCTATCCATCGCATTGAAATGTAGCGTCAATTTGTCATTGAGTAACTTGTGACCTCAGTGGCGAGTGCTGTGACTCAGTAGATGTCAATTTGTCATTGAGTAACTTGTGACCTCAGTGGCGAGTGCTGTGACTCAGTAGATGTCAATTTGTCATTGAGTAACTTGTGACCAGAGTGGGGAGTGCTGTGACTCAGTAGATGTCAATTTGTCATTGAGTAACTTGTGACCAGAGTGGGGAGTGCTGTGACTCAGTAGATGTCAATTTGTCATTGAGTAACTTGTGACCTCAGTGGCGAGTGCTGTGACTCAGTAGATAACTTGTTTTGATAGCATTGAGAGTATACGATATGACCTCACTAATTGCTGATAAATCATAGAGAATAACATGGCAAGGATAGGGATACCACCTTATGGGAACATTTCGGTCCAATTCTACAAGCACTTGACATACGTCGGCTGTAATATGGCTGTCGAGAGGATTCCAAAATTTCTCCTCGACAAACTGCCAGCAGTTCACAAAATTAAAGTGCAAATGCAGAAAGACCCACACGTGTTGAGACCACCTCCATACTCTTATTTTTTATATAAGATATATATAAAAAATTATATATGCCTTTGTCAGAACATGAATCGTGCCAATCTCTTCGATTTTATTACAGCTTACATATTCATGTTTGCAAGAGTAATGTTAAACTCCAGACAATTTGTTTGAGAAGTAATTGGAATTGTAAACTTGGCATATTTGCTATGAATCGTGTTACAGATCATTACAATGAATAAGTAATCTGAATCATTTTTCAATGATGTTGAATGGTTCTTATATATCTATATATATGCAGGAATTATTTTTATTCACATGTTTTTATAATATCTTTTGTGAAAGGTAATGTGCACCTGAATTATTGAGAAAATTCTAACATCTATTTGGCAAAAAAAACACAGCTTTTTGATAATGTTATTTGTATTTTAGACTCATGACAAAGGATGAAACTTCCATCTAAAATGGGTAACGTCGATTGAGAATCGAACCCGGATCTGCAGTTTGAAAACGCAACATGATACATATGATGGGGGGAGGGTTGGTCTAGTGGTAGCGTGCTGGACTGCCAATCGCTGGGTCGAGGATTCGAATCCAGCTCTTGTCGGGTCACCTGGGTCTATGTTGGACAGCTGTTTAAATTATCCTTTGCCTCATTGCCGTGTCCTCCTCCTGTCCTAATTAGCCTACCAAGTGCATAAATACAGGACATAAAGCCCCAATCATCCATCCATCAATGATACATATGATAACCACAGTCCCTGTTACCATCAAGAAAGTGTGCTGTGTCTGCACCATACATGCTTCCTCGATACAGACAGTTTACCTACTTATAATGTTATGTAGAGAAAATCCCTAACTATTGGGCTTTCAACTATCCATAATTCACTATTTCACACACAACACTCAATTATTGTTTGTCACATTAATTTTAGTTACGCTGAAACCTCAATTAATGCTAACCGGCCTTAATGGAATCGCATTATTAAAGGTTGTATTTAGCTTACGTGGGCTGAATATCCCTTTGCGCATCCCTATTGATTAATAATTCACTTTAATAAGGCGCTGTCAGGCAAATGGAGGTATTAAATTTAGGTTAGCATGGAACGTGCTTTGTATGCTCTGCATTGCTTGTGAAATATTAGGTTTTCATCACGAAATATGCACTGCGTAGGCGCCTTCCATTAAGTTAGATACAATAGATGGCACCCGGGTGTTGTCATTGTGTAGGTGCAGATAGGGTAGCATTCTTGAGCACTCCTGTTTCTCAAGAGCGTAGATTAATGAGATGATAAAGAGATTTGTTTGTTTGTTTGTTTGTGTTTTACGCCTCTGCAGCAACTTAGTGGGCTATATCGAGGCAGGCGATCGCCGTATGATGATGAGATGAGAAGACTGTGAGTCTGGCACATACCCTATTAATTCAAGGATGCCCAGGGTCTTTCAGTTGCCCAAGCATAGAACACTGGATACAACCCGCCTCCATTTAATGTCCCATGGGCTCGGACTAAAGTGAGTTCCCGGGGTGAGATTTGAACCCACGCCCTTAAAGCCAGTTGACAAGCGCACTTACCAATTAGGCCACAGGGGACTCAGATGATAAAGAGAGAGGATTCCTTAACACAACTTATTTACCGGTGCATGATGCATTACATCCAAAATTAGACTGTTAATTTTAAGCCTCCTCCGATGAACAATCAGCAGGATATTGAGGTTCTGACGAATCGTACCACTTCTTCAGTGGGTATCAAACCTGTGCCCTCAGCATTACAGGCAGTCACTCAACCACCCTGCGAAATGTTAAAATCTGTAGATCAGTAGACACTGGTTTGGATCATACATAGAAAGATTAAACACTGTAGTGTCTAAGTACATGATGTAAAACTCAAATCATCCTTCCAACCATCTCTCTATTATATATTCTAATAGCAACCCTAGTGAGTGGAAATAACTGACCTGTGAAAGATGCACTATCCATTCATACCAAATACCACCCAACCTAAGCCACTGCTCTTTGAATCCTTATCCATCCCATTCAGATACACCTCTTGCATGATACTTGTCCCCCACCCACTGACTCATATTTATGACACTATATATATAATTTCACACACATTCTGAGCTACTGTTATTTCTACCAAGCAAACATTCAAGCATCTTTTATTCCTCATATAGTACCAAGAGGTTCCGAAAAGAGCGATGTGAAATCTCGCACCTGCTGTTTCTTTCACACTATTTCTCTTAAACTTGAAAGAACTGCTGTGTCAGCAGATATTAAGTAGTATAAAGACCTTAAAGTGAATGTAAAGACTTCATAAAGACATCAGAGAATTCCTTTGATATCTGCCTAGCCCTGCCTAAGGGGTATTTATCAGCCTTAATATGGTAGATGAAGGAGAAAAAGAGATGTTACAAGTAAGCAAAAGGTTATTAAAGAGTACTGCAGAATATAAAAGTATCTAGTAAGCTTTATGAAATGAAACTGTTGATTCAATTTGATTTAATCAATCATGTGTGATGTCAATGAGCATACGAAATTAAATGGTTGATTCAATTTGATTTTACATAATCATCTGATTATCAAAAAGCTATGTGGAAGGACATAGTTGATTCAATTCGATGTATTATCAGCATCTATCAATTAGCTTTATAAATTGACATAGTTGATTCAAGTTTATTTAATCTTAGCATCTGACTACCAATCACCTTTATGATATCACATAGTAGATTTAAGTTGATATAATCTTAGAATCTGACTATCAATAAGCTTTATGAAATGACATAGGTAATCCAACTTTATGATCTCAGCAGCAACTGACTGTCAATTAGCTTCATGAAATGATATAGTTGATTCAATTTGATGCAATCTAAGTGTCCTGACTATCAATTAGCTTTGTGAAATGACAAAGCTGATTCAATTTTATTCAATCATAGAATTTGACCATCAAATAGCTTTATTAAAAGTTAATCTTGATTCAATTTGATTTAATCTAAGCATCGGACTTTCAATGAGTTTTATGAAATGACATTGCTGATTTCGTCCAACTCATCTGATTTTAAGACTTAACATTACATAGATAGATATATTGCACAGTTATATGTAGAAAGTAGATTTATCAATAGATTGACTGATAGAGAGATGGAGGGTGTCCTCAGCATGATGTTATATTAGGCTGGTTAACCAATAGTGACAGCAACTTGTTTTTCTCATAAATAACATCTCATATTACTACTGGCAGACATGTTTCTCTCAAGTTGCATTGTTGTTGCATGTGTTGGAAATTGTTTTATTTACTGCTTGTCTGACAAATAAACACTCTGTTTACAGCTCCAAATCATTTTTAAATTGTGGCATTAATTTTGTTGCAAACCGTTTTCAGTTATTGGTATATAATCATCATGCATACAATTTTATCTCCTCTTATTGAAAGGTTCATATATAATGATGCAGATTGCCTTATAAAGGGACCATCGTGGCTTTCGACTATTCGATAACTAAATATTATTGGTCTCGTGTTTTCATCATCCTCTGGAGAAGTGTAGTAAACTCATAGACCTTTTATAACTGTGCGCTGCTTGGAGAAAACGATCTTCATTTCATCTGGCTCCACTGTTCTCGTATTAAAGATAATAAATATGCATATTTTGTCTAAAAACTCTTGTCAGGGGAGGGTTGTTCTAGTGGTAGAGTGCTAGGCTACAAATTGTTGAGTCCAGGGTTCGAATCCAGCTCTTGCCAGTTCACCTGGGCTTATGTTGGATGGCTGTTTCAATCATCCTTCACCTCATTGCCATCTCCTCCTCGTGTCCTTTTTAGCCTACCAAACGTGTGCGTAAATACAGGACATAAAGCCCCAATCATCTATCCAATCAAAAAAACTCATAATAATCAATTTTTGCCAATGCGAAAATCGACTGAAAGAAACTGTCTTGTTATCAATTGAGAAAATACTTTTTTTTCTGTATCTTCCTTTTGTATCTAATATATTTTATATGCATCTCTTGAAGAAGATCCTCTTCCAATACTTAGTTTGCTTATGCAAGTTTTCCAATTCATATATCTATCATATATCATATATATTGTGCTATTCATCAGTCTCTTTATGGTCTGGGAGCTGGGGAACATATGATATACAGAAACAACAGGAAACTGGATATTCCCTGGTGTTTTGTTATCTCCCAATTGTTTTGTATGGTTTCTGTTTTTCCTACTTTCTTTACTTTGTTTTGTTTTTCCCCTGTTATTGATTGCCTGGATGATGAAATGTGGAAAAGATGTAGACTGTAGTTTTTGATAAAGTAATTGATAGAAGATAATGAAAAGGGAAATTGTGTTCATTTAGCAAGTGATGAATACTCATTTCATAAAGGTTTGCAATTGCATTTGCAATGTAGATACTGAAAAGATCCAGACCATAGTACATGTGATAAAAGTCTGTTAAGAAAGAGATAGAGAAAATAGTGATTACACACACTTTATAATTACTAATGAATGATGCAATCCTGGAAAGTTGTTGGCCATACCTTTTAAAGAGAAAGGGTTCATTTAGCACCTCATAACTATAAAGAATGATGAAACTGAATGTAAGTTATGGAAATATAATTGGTTTTAGTTGTCCACTGGACTAGTCTCTATAGCCTTAATTTAGCTATATTTTATTCTGTATGATGTCGTTTGGATGTTTAAAAACAATTTATTGGTCGAAAAATATTGGTCATTGTACATGTTCCTTATTTGCAAAAAAGGAAAGAAAGAGAAAAAGCTGAAATATCACCTCATAAATTTGGAAATCACACCTTGGACATTTGAAATCATCCCAGTTGCTCTCACCTGTAGTTTTAGTGAATTAGGGACCAATAAATGATAGTGCCTTGTGTTGCATTGTAAACATAGCGAAAAGTAATCTGATGATTTTCTAGACTGATAACGAGACACCGTTTCCATCAGCCTTTTTAGCATTTGCTTTGGTGATTATTATGACAGGATTGTTAATGACATTACTGACATTTTCAAACAGCCAAAACCAATCACTCTCATTTCCCTGGCTGAAACAAAACTGCTGACACAGCATTTCATATATCATTTCCGCACAATATCTACACGAAGTCCACAATTTGCCCAAAATAGTTACGCTGACATTTCTGCTGTACACCATATGGTATCTGCGGCCTTAAGAAGATTAATGAAAGCCATCCATCAAGCTTTGTTAATCCCTTATCCTAGTTGACCTCTGCTTAAGGTCAATGTTAAATATAGATCAGGTTTCACAGGGTCTAATTTAGGTGTCTAATTTGCACCTTTGTACAGCTTGCAATTAGTGTTCGGCGTAATGAGAGAAGCGGTCGATCAGTGAGAGGGGGCGGCATGAAAATGTGGATGCACTAGCGGTAGTTGCATACGCATTTGGAGGGTTGATTTCAACATCTATGTTAGAACCTGAAAATGAAGTGACTAACTGGGTTAAGCCAGAAATGCTTGTTTTACTAGATATGTTTGATAAATGTAAACTATGATGTAATTATTGCAAAATGTATCATGAAAGGAACATGCGAAGCTGTCAGTTAGGATCTTGGTATATGCATAGGTTAGATAGTTATCTTTCACCATTAGATATCTATGGGCGCAGAGCTTGAATTTTTCTTTGAAATTGTCTATTTTCCCCGTTTTGGTGAGTAAGAAAATTATCTCGGCAGACTTGAAATGAATAATTTCTGGTTGCTGGATTTCTTTCTTCTGTACTGTTTGATTTAGAAATAAATATTTTAGAAAAATTACAAGTGGTACAGTGTATTTCCGTGAAATGAAGAAAAACATCGAGCCCTAACCCCACACCCCAAATAACGCTTGCGCTCTTAGGTCAGTAGTAGTGTTTCCAACAAGTCTCGCTCGTGACTCTCGAGAATGGTCATGGTCTAGTAAATGAGACTCGAGAATTTCTCGAGAAATCTAGGACACTGTCCTTCCGTAGGCACAACGATATCACAAGAGAGATTTAATCATGCAATGGATCATGTTTTTTGGCTTTTATGATATCTTTTGTTGTTTTATTATTAATCTGTGTGTTTTGTTCATAAATCACAGCTAAACATCCGGATATTATACTATTTTAAAACACTTGTATAAGTTCAACTTCATCATTTATCTGATATACAACGGGAATTATCAGGAACAGATATTTAAACTAAACAATGGTGCAATTCCAGAAAAAAATAATAATATCAATCAAACCAAACAACAACCCAGTGCTCTGTGGTGGCCAGAAAGCCATATCGATCCAATTATGAGAAAAAGTGGGGGGCAATATATAAGTCCAAGACTGACTGCCCTAATAACCAGACCTACTGAAGACCATTAATCTTCAGTGGAGTCAAGGTAAATCAAGGTAAATCAAGGTAAATCAAGGTAAATAGAGATAAATCAAGTGGAGACATTTCCATTCATTTCTGATGTGTTATATGCCAGCTGACTTTAACATGTCATTGTTTTCACCACAACTCATTAAATCATCTACAAGCATCATGTCATGCACAAATCCATTTTCAAATTACAAAAAAGACTTAGATAGAAAAAAACATATTGGGAAATATTAAAAACACATTTCATGTTATCCAGGGTCCTGTAAAAACATATCTGTGGCATAAATAAAGTGCTTGACTCTTTTCTTTTAACATTTTGATTTTCCAGTGAGCATTTTGTTGTTGGAAAACTAAATTTAACTGGATACCGTGACTCATAGCACCAGAGACTACAATTCCAAAAGAAACTCATTAGCAAAAAGCATACCATCAAACTGTAGAGAAGAAAGGGAATATATGTAACCAGAAGAAAATTATGTGGACCTAAAAGGCTCATAAAAGGAAAGGAGAATTATGAAAAGAAACAAAACCTTTTAACATTTGCTATGGGGAGGAGTCAAATGTTTCCTTAAGATTCAAGTAAAAAGATCCTCTTTGTTTTATGTCTGAAGTCATATAGGCTATGTCAAGTCAGTTGTCAGAGCCAATTCCTATAGTCTTTTGAAAGAGCCATATCCCTGAAGTGTTTTGCCTTTTGTAGACTCAGTAGTCAGTATATATTGTGTTTTTCCCAAATCTATGCAAAATTTCTGATTTGCATGCTCGTGCTAAACCAACAGAAGTATTTTTTTAATTTATTGTGTTTTTTTTTCTCAGACAGAAGCTTTTGGATATCAAGGATGTAACTCGAATGACCAAAACTATAATGTCCTATGTTTGTGTAATTGTTTTAAAGCCTATTATTACTGCAAAAAGATCAAGTTATGCCCGGCTTATTTTTTATATCTAAAAAATCTTTTATCCAGTTTTATGTATCACGTTATTAAAATCTTAACAAATCAGTCAGGTCTTCATCTCAATAAGAAATTGAAATGGTTAATCCGGTCAAGTCTTTATTAAGTTTAAGGGTCTCGTTTCAAAGCACATTTCATTGATATGTTTAGTTTTAGACATGAATCATTTATAAGGAAATGTTTTAAAACTAATCACCTGTATTTCCTCTTCTGTTATGGCCTAACAAAGCTGATACCAAAAGGCAGTTAAAAAATATCAGAATTTTTTTTTTACAGAGCCACCTGCTTTTGGCGTGGCAAAAATACTTCTGTCACAGACTGTTTGTTATGTAACTGTAGACAACAAGTCTTAACAAAACTCACTTTTACAAGTCCAAGTACAAAGTAGTTAACAAAACTCACTTTTACAAGTCCAAGTACAAAGTAGTTAGTTGTAGAATGAGTCAGAGAAGTCCACCAAAGGTCTAGAAAAATAGATACTTAGCCAGAATACAAGCAAAATGTTGCATGTAAGAGCTGACTTTGCCTAGGTGGTCTCATGTGGTGTACAGTAAACATGCATGTCAAAAATGGAGAAAGGAAAAGAAGAAAGGAAAAGGGGAAAAAAAGGACTTGGAATCCAGTCAGGCATTGTCGTATAGAAAATGTATTGGAGGAGCAATTTGATCGCTTTGGATGAGATAGATTGGTATGACCAATTTATGGTCTATTTAGGGGCCCCCTCACCCTCAGGCCATTTGTAGATACGCCACTGTCACCGATATCCATATGTAAACACCGGAGGAGGTTTTGGAAATTTTGAAATGGGTTTCCCCCTACAGATCAGTAGACGATGGGTAAATGAATACATTTCCCTTCTTTTTCAATTCACGTTCATGATATTCTGGCCGACTGTGACATGTCAATGTTTTCATCAAATCCATGGAATTCTCTACAAGCATCATGAAATGCACAGATCCATTTAGAAATTTAAAAAAAAGACAATGTTTTATCAAATATATCGGGAAGCATTAAAAACACATTTCATGTAATTCCAATCCTGCAAAAACATATCCATGGCGAAATAAAATAGTGCTCGACTCTTTCCTTTAGCATTCTGATATTCCAGTAGGCATGTTGTTTCTGGAATGCTAAGTAACCAGATACCATGACACTTAATACCACAGACTTCTGCTCTGAAAGAAACTCATTTACGAAAAGCATACCATCAAACTGTAGAGTATAAAGGGAATTTATGTAAGCAGAAGAAAATTATGTATACCTAAAAGGCTCATAAAAAGAAAGGAGAATGATGAAAAGAAACAAAAACCTTTTAACATTTGCTTTTGGGAGCAGTCAAATGTTTCCTTAAGATTCAAGTAAAAGGATCCTCTTCCGTTTTATGTCAGAAGTCTTATATGTCAAGTCAGTTGTCAGAGCCACTTCGTATAGTCTCGTAGAAGAATCATATCCCTGAAGTGCTTTGTCTTTTACAAAAAACTGTATATTGTTTTTCACCAAATCAGTGCAAAATTCCTCATTTCCTTGGTCATGCTAAACCAATAGATGTATTCTTCAAATTCATTGTGTTATTTTTTTCACAGACGGAAATTTTTAGATATCAATGGTATACCTTGAGTGACTAAAACTATAATGTCCTGTGTTTGTGTTATTTTTTAAAAGCCTTACTGCAAAAAGATCAAGTTATGCCCGGCTTACTTTAAATATCTAAAAAGTATTTTAACCAGTTTTATGCGACACATTATTAAAATCTTGACAAATCAGTCAGGTCTGCCTCTCAACTAGAAATTGTCAAGTCCTTATTTATCCAAACTTGCGTCAAACGTTTAAGAGTCTCATTACAAAACAAATTTCATCAATATGTTAGCTTTAGATATGAATCATTTTGTAAGGAAATGTTTCAAAACTAATCACCTATATTTCCTCTTCTGTTATGGCCTAGCAAAGCTAATACAGCAGTTAAAAAATATCCGAAATTTTTTTAAAAAGCCACCTGCTGTTGGTGCGGGAAAAAATACTTCTGTCTCAAACTGTTAGTTATGCAACTGGAGACAAAAAGTCTTAACAAAACTGACTTATACTAGTCCAAGTACAAAGTAGTTAGTTGTCGAATGAGTCAGAGAAGTCCACCAAAGGTCTAGAAAAAATCCACCAAAGGTCTAGAAAAATAGATACTTTGCCAGAATACAAGCAAAATGTTGCATGTAAGAGCTGACTTTGCCTAGGTGGTCTCTAGATAGGAAGACCCACCTTGACAATGCAGTTGTCAAGGATGGGAGACAAAACATAGGTTGAGAACTACACTTGCGACACAGAACCGTGTCGCGGCCGTTTTGGTAATGTTTTAAGCTTTAATAAAGGCATGACTAGATAGCTGATGCTTTAAAACATATGGTGTTAAAATTTCAAAGCATTCCTGTACTTTAAAGCATCAAAATCGGCCAATTTTCGCCGATTTACCAGCTAAAATGACACACATTCTGTGTATGATATTTGCATAATTTGATAACTGTTGATTTGTTTGTTGTTCATGTGTAATACATTTGCAAACCTCATCTGAAACAGTGAAGTTTTGTACTTCACACTTCCTGTGCAAGTCGTTTTTACCTTCAGCGAACGAAGTTCGAAGAAGGTATTGTAATCACTTGGGTAAAAATGCTGTCCGTCCGCCGGGCGGGCGGGGCGGGCGGTCGGGCGGCGGGCGGATAGATCGTTTCCGGCCCGGCACTCGGCCTCTATTGAATGTATGTGGATGAAATTTGGTACACATCTAGCCTGTATGGTCTAGTTGTGCCTTTTGATGGTCTGATGAATAGATCTTAAATACTTTTTGAAATAATTAACAAAATATAAAAAAATTTTTTTTTTTGTTTCCGGGCCAAGGCTCGGTCACTATTGCATGTGCATGGATGAAATTTGGTACACACGTGGCCTATATGGTCTAGTTGTGCCTTTTGATGGTCTCATTGACAGATATTCTATACTTTCTGAAAAAAATTAGAAAAAATATAAAAACATATTTTTTTTGTTTTTTGGGCTAAGGCTCGCTCACTATTGCATGTACATGGATAAACTTTGGTACACATATGGTCAATATGGTCTAGTTGTGCCTTTTGAAAGGTCTGATGGAAATATTATATACTTTTTCAAATATTGAAAAAAACATAAAAATTATTATTTTTGTTTCTGGCCCAACATCCGGTCACTATTCCATACACATGGATGAAGTTTAGTACACATATGGCTTGTATGGTCTAGTTGTGCCTTTTCATGGTCTGACAGAGGGCTATTCTATAGTTTTTGTAATATTGAGAAAAAATATTTAAAATATTTTTTTTTATATCGGAGCCAAAACTTCCCCACTATATACAGTAATGCATTTTTCTAAACAAATCACCTATGTAATTTAGCAGTGCTTTTTGATGCGTATAACACTTTATGAATCATTGGAATAATAGAGATAATGGAAGGCCACTACTCCACTGCTATTGCATACCTATAAGCAATTTCGTAAACGCAGCAATTTTATGATATTATTGTAATCTTCTAAAGGTGTTTCGCTGAAGGTTTGCTGCAGCGCAGCCTATGTTTATAATCCCTATTGCTCACACACAACAAGAGCTCACTGGTAGGCATTCATGCAGTTCATATCTCCAAAGAATAGTGATTGATTGAAACCACACTTTTAACTATCTATCTTTCTATCTTTCTATCTTTTTATCTTTCTATCTATCTATCTATCTATCTATCTATCTATCTATCTATCTATCTATCTATCTATCTATCTATCTATCTATCCAGCAAACCGTGAGTGCATGTACCCCCTCTTTTAAAAAAATTCAAGTTTCGGCTTGTCCAAAAAAATATAAATTTGCCAAAAGGTGCTCAAACTCCACTCAAATAATTTCTAATGTCATGATTGTCATCAAATGAACCTAAACGGTGACAATGAAACAAAAGGATTCCTCTGGTGTCAATATGATTGAGAAACAAAGTTTCTCCAGATCTGATAAAGTATGTCCCAGGAGGTGGCTCCTCCTCATGGTGAAATTGGTCATATCCATTGAAAAAGTCACAAATTTTTATATCAAGGGTAGGCTCACTCGAAGGCTGATGGCTCAGTCAGGAATTATGCCACTAAGCTAAAATTACACACTTTTGGGGACTTATTTTTGTTAAACCGTTTAGATAGATATATAGATAGATAGATAGATAGATAGATAGATACACTACCCTCCAAAAGTTTGAATACACCTGGATAGGTGAGGTTTCTTTTAAAAATACTTGATTTTGAATGGAATTTTTGCTTAATATTTACATCAAACAATAAAGGAAGTCACATTGAAATCAGAAGTTGTCTTTATTTTGTCATTTTATGTCATTTTGGTTGAAATTTATGGCCTTTCTCGATATCCCAAATTTTGGTATTTTATAAAAAATTGTCACAGCCGAGTTATCTTCTAGGTTTATGAAATTTAATCATATTTAAGTGTTTCCAGAGTTGTAACATGATCATAACAGTTATTTTAAACCTCAAAAAGACGGTTTAAAAATTGGACATTGACCACTCAAAAATACAAAATTTAGATAATTTCGAGTCACCATGAAGTATAATCATGGAATGTATCTTCTCTAGTGAAAATTATTTTATTTGAGCTGTTTCAGCATTGTTTTGACCCAAAAATAGCCAAAATCAATATTTTTGTCCGATTTTCAAAGGCCATTTTCCGGTCTGAAACTTATTGTAAAATCATCACAAACAAGCGGAAATGTGTTAAAATGATTTTAAAAATGTCATAAATATGGAAGATAACGGTACTTTTGCAGCTTTTTATAAAAAATTAAAAAATTTGGTATCAAGAAATTTATATAAATTTATACCAAAATGATCTAAAAACATGAAATATGGACACCTTATGGTCTGAATACAATCTCCATATTTGTTTAATGCAAGTATAAAGCAAAAGTTGTGTTGAAGATGAGGTATTTTTGAAAGAAATCTAACCTTTTCTGGTGTATTCAAACTTTTGGAGGGTAGTGTAGATAGATAGATAGATAGATAGATAGGTAGGCAGGTAGGCAGGTATAGGCAGGTAGGTAGGTCTGCAGGTAGGTAGGGTGGCAGGTGGGAAGGTAGGTAGGTAGGTAGATAGGTAGGTAGATAAGGTAGGCAGGTAGATAGTTTAGATAGGTAGATGGTGATAACCACACCAAAAGTATTTTTTAAATTTCTGTATATTCACTTTACTAGTGATGCTAACTAACCAAACGTCAGATTATTTTGAGTGTCATCCATAAGTTAAAAGGTTCTCCAACTTTCTAAAATCTTGGTTGCCCATTGAGTTAAAAACACCTCAGGTTTAACCAGATCACCTCCTATGTTGCTTTCAGTTTGCAGTTTGCTGTTTTATGTTTGCAGTTTGTTGTTTTCTGTTTGTAATCTTATTTGATTGTTTGTTATCATCACCTATTTCTTGCCATGAATTGAAGAGTGCTCAGCAATAGGAATGTCCTCAGTCTACGTTGCCTACAGCAACGTGAAGACTGTGACCTCGGTCTAGGTGGTCTCATGTGGTGTACAGTAAACATGCATGTCAAAAATGGAGAAAGGAAAAGAAGAAAGGAAAAGGGGAAAAAAAGGATTTGGAATAGAGTTAGGCAGTGTTGTGTGGAACATTTGTGGGAGGATCAATTTTGATCAATTTGGAAGAGACATAGAAGTATAACCAATGTCTAACTGAGGAGGAGATTTTGGAAATTTTTTAATGGTTTCTCCCCTCTGGTCAGTGGGTGATGAGCAAAGGTATAGATTTCTGTTTATTTCCAATAAATGATAACGACTTAAACATGTCATTGTTTTCTTCAAGAAGTATGGGCGAAGGGTTGGTCTAGTGGTAGCATGCTGGGCTGCCAATCGCTGGGTCCAGAGTTAGAATCCAGCTCTTGCCGGGTTCCCTGGGCATTTGTTGGACGGCTGTTTTGATCATCCTTTTATTCACCTCATTGCCGAGTGCTCCTCCTGTCCTAATTAGCCTGCCAAGTGTATAAATACAGGACGTAAAGTGCCAATCATCCATCCATCAATCCTTAAAGTACAGTAGTATAAGGCATCCAGTGCTCAAACGTCACCAATTCAAAATGGCAAATAATACGTTTTCAAATACGCTCAATTGATTTGTTTATCACATTGACAGAAACACATTCTGGTAAACAACTTGGCAGTCTCTGAGTTCAGAGTGGGAAGGCTTATTAAATACAGGCTACAGTAGCCTGCTAAATCAGTTGCGAGCGTCAGCGAGCAGGCTACAACATTTCACTAGAGGTGCTGCCTATCAGGTCCTCGCTTACATGAAATTCTGAAGCAGCCAGCACAGTTCTGCTGAGTTCTGCAGGGCGCGGACCTGACAGGCAGCAGCACGGACTTTAGAGGCAGCAGTTCCACTGACCTAGAAGCCAATTCGATACCCAATTCGACTTGAATTTCATCAGTCTGCAGCCTCGCTCGCTCGTCTGCTTGTACAGCAGACTGACTTGTCAGTCAGTATTAAATAGATATAAAATACTATCAGATAAAATATTTGGAAATGGTATGACATAAAATCTTCAAATGATGATGATGAATCATCTGAAAGAGATGAATGCTGCCAGATTAAATACAAACAGAATACAGTATAACAATGGACCATCAAACGTGTCTCTAAATCATTGTGTTTATAGCTAAATCTGTCTTTTGATACAAGCGATATACATTTGTCGGCTTTGTATATTGTCTCATCGCACCATTGGCCTGGAATTGGAATACCTATTTATCATTTATTTTTTTGATGAATGTTGTGTTTTTTAAAAACATACGATGCAATCGTGTGAGATATATGCCGCATCATTCATTTAAAATGGCCATAAGGAGATGATATATGATGTAATTCTGTTAATAAAATCAAATTTATTTTAATTTGACGAATGTAATGCCATATAAAAGAGATTGATGAGGTGAAATTGGAGTCTATATTTGTATTAGTTAGAGACCGATTCGAGCGTTTTAACATGCATTTTTGTCGGTTTCATCCCGAAAATGAGGTGTTTAACTGAGTAAGACGTCACGCACTTCTTAAACCAATCATTTTAAGAATTGGTTTTTTGCCAAATAGATACTAATCTGATTGTTTGTTTGCTGCTACGCCTTAGCAGCACATTAACATGATAAACTGTCAGTAAAGATATCGGCTTTTCCAATAATAAATTAATCATTGTGAGGTAAATTTATGTTTTTTTTGCTTTTTGTTTTTGCTTTTTCTTCTCAAGCATGTGCAAGAATTAATGCTGTTTGATTAGGCTTAATAGAATGCAAGTACCACAATAATTGTGTGAAGGGCAGTTTTGCCCCCCCCCCCCCAAGTGTGCAGACAAGACTAAGGCTCTATAGTTCTGCAGGAGGATGATTTTATGAGATTTTCCGAATCCCATTCTAATCTTACAGTTTCTTTGAAACACTTTAAAGTGACAAATTATAGATTGAAATTCCCAAAGCACTAAAACAAGTACAGAATAGCAGACAAAAAACACAATAGACTCCCACAGACAGCTTCTCAGACAGCAGGTAACAGACAGATAGCCAGTTGCAGACAGATTGCAGACTCTTTGGCTTTAGCAATTATCAATTTTACATGAGGTTTACCCAGGCTGCTACTTAAAGGAGACCATTTGGCTCTCCTCTAAGGGCTACTGCTTGTCTGAGTAGTTTGAGTTAATCTAGTTTGGCTTTAGCGTTTGTTGGCTTATGCTGAAGTGTTCAGGTGGTAATATTGGTGAAACGCAGGCAGTGCTTCGACAAACCCTCGGCTTATTCGTATAATCAAATTTCCCAATTAAAAAAGGGATGTCGTAACAAAAGCTGTGTGCGCATCTTTTAAAAGTTAATACCCTGTTTTGTTTGTAAATCGAGTTATGGCTGTGATGCGACTGAAATATACACTGTACTGTAAACCATCATGTAAATTATTTATAATTGGAATTAACCGATTTTTTAAAATAAATATTTCAAACTCAGAAATAGCTTTTGCCTCTTTTAAGCAAAAATAAATCTTTTAAGTGAATATCCTGTTTTGCGCAGAAATTGAGTTGGCTTATGGAAGCCATATGGATGAAACATGGATGAAACATGTGCAAGATGCCATACTGTAGTAAATTGTCAGGTAAATTAGTTATTATACATGTAATCTGATTTACTGATTTTGTATGAGTAAATTCAGTTCTTTCATGTTTAAACTCCCAACTTTGGGCCTCAGTTTCTGGTATTACTAATTATATTCTAAAACGAATTATACTGTGCGACAATTGAGGTTTTAATAAGTCAGTCTCAACTTTCACGGCAGTTGTTTCAACGGTCAGTTGCTGCATGTGCATTCTGGCAGAGTCAAACAGAATTGCTGACTCAGCAATGGCCTACAACCAAATGCCTTTTTCAACTGAAATATGTGTGTTTCACTTGCAAATATACATGTAGGCAGCTTATTGAAGTATTATAAAGTTATGATTGTAAACTAGTCTGCACTTCACTGAACCCTTAGCTTACTCACAATTAAATTTTAAAAAGTTTCAAAGGAGGAGTTTCTTGCTCAGAAGAACCTGCACAAGCTTAAGCCTGTAAAAGTAAAAGCAAACTGTTTTGATTTTAAATCTAGTTATTTTATGGTGGCAAAATCAATGAAACATAGGCCATGCTGCACCGAACCCTCTCTTTACACACAAATCTAATGTTCTGCTGAAGTATACAACCTACAGGTATAGCCAAGTGCCAAGAAGTGGCATCCTCCCCACGCAAGCCCTGCTAAAATGGACAGGGCTTTCTGCTATTTCCAACTTCTTCTGTGATTGGCTGCTTATTTAGGTCATAAGCATTTTGCATGCAGATTTAGTCCGATTATGGAAACTTAGAGGATTACTGGCAACTGAGAAAAACAGTGTAAAACAAGCAAACTTTCAAACAGTTTCATTTCAGAACTGTGAAAATACATAATTCAATGGAATTTTCGGAACTGTGATAGCACCTTTCAACAATACACAATTTCTCCATTTGTAACAGTGTGAAACAGAAGCAACAATTTCAAACTGTGATGTAGCTGAGCCAAAACTGGGTCAGTTAATTAAGTATTCATGAATTAGCAAAGGTTATGGGCCATTTTGTCATGGTATGACTTGGGATGATGAGAAGTTGGGGTGCTTCACACAGCTGGGATCAGAGAGGGAGCTGCAGGGTAGTGAGCCATTTATAGACAAACAAGTATACAGCATTACTGCAGTGCCACACTATAAAAGAGGTTTACTTTTTTGAAGTCTTTTTTCATTTGCATATTTAAAAAAAGGCTAAATATTTGAATAATTAACTATTAATGGGTGAAATACATGAAACTGAAATGATCATCACTCTAAGATAAAAGTGTCTTAATCCTTTCAATGCGTTGTTGCTTCATTGCTTGCTTTTTTTTGGTGTCATTTATATTTCTAAATGTCTCTTTTACTTTTTATTTCAGGTAAGCTGATGTTTTGGTACAAATTTCATACATTGTGGTTGGTGACAGTTCAGAACAGGTCAGTTCCTTCCTAATTGGACTTCCAAACTTCCAATGGTGTGTTCAAGGTATCAAGAATGCTGCTGGCATTTAGCAAGTGGATTTCCCAAGCTCAAATTGCAGAGTAAGGGTGTTTTGTTTGGAAAGGCTGTGCTATACCAGGGATGATATATAGTGGTGTTTTTCCTTTGGTTGGATAGGTTGCTCAAATGACTTTGTGTTTCATGAAAATAATGGGAAGAGGAGATACACTGTATAGTGTATGGGGTATAATCATGTTTACTGGTGAATTTGCCTGAAAAATTATTTGCTAACATGAGGGCAACCGTTTTAAAAGCAATTACTCAACAATGTTGATAAAACTATTGACGCTTATGTGTTGTGGATGGATTAAAACCTATGGTGGATAGAATAGAATAGATCGAATAGAAAAAATAGAAAGAATAGAAAAGTACAGAATAGAATAGAATTGAATCGAATAGAGACACCCACAATCAGTACACCTTCTCTCTCTTGTCCCAAACTTTCAGAAGTGTCATACTAGTATGTAAATATTATTAAAATATATTATGATTATATATTTCATCTATCTTATAATGGTGACCAACACTTTCTGCACAACCTATTTTATCAAACCTTCACACAAGTATGGGGCCTGCAGGCCTACTCAAACACTTATTATGTTGAAGAAAAAATCCATCCTCTTCCATTCACCTTCCAAAGTAATCTTATGCATTAACCCGGAGGCAAAATCATTATGAGAAATCTGTTGGTTCAGCCAACCTAATTCCTTCCTGTCACATGATTAGAGCTTGTCATGTGACCTGCTGAGGTTTCGTGAACGGATCGCATCTTATATATGATGTGCTATTTGCATGTCCTGAGCGGAGTCATGCTACATACTAATATGTCTTCCATAACATGCTGTTCATATTGCAAAGAAAAAGGGAAATCATATCTTTAGGAGAGGGAATTATCTATAGGTTTCATGCGAAATTATAACAAAAGAACAAAAAAGGACGCAACATAATGCCTGGGAGCGAAAATGTCCTTGCTCCACACGGTGCTACCTGTACTTTCTACTTTTGAAGACGGTCTGAATTTCAGAAGTGTGCATGGACGGTGCATGGGTAATACGGCTTTACGTCCTGTGTATTTAACAGGTATGGCTTAATTACTCAGACAGAGGATACGGTGATGAGTAAAGGTGCATTCTTAATATTTTGGCACAGAAGAAATGTCCGTCTGACAAGGGTTACTCAGTTCTAGAGGTTCGCGAGCGCCGAGCAGGCAGGTAGCATGCAATTTTCTAGAAGGATACCCACTTTATTTTGCATTTTAACCAAGTAGCCAAGGGGAAAATAATTTTATTATTTTCATATGGGGGCACAGGCCCAATATGTGCTTCCCCCTTATGGACGCCGCTGTCGGGCTGAGAATGAAACTCAGGTCCCAGAGGCTAGAAGCTCAGCGTGCTACAACTGAGCTTCACTGCAATATTTGAATTTTGAATTAGCTTAATTAATTGAGTGAAATGGTAGCACAATTCCTTTGAGCCAACATAGCTTATTGTTTGTAAGTTATAACAACAGAAAGATTATCATAACTCAAAACAACAAGCTATGTTGGCTCAAAGTTAAACAAATTGTGCTACCATCTCACTCAATCATTTAAGCTGACTCAAAATTTCATATTTAGCTACAGTGATTAAAAATAAAGGCCATAAAGAAGCCTTATCAGCCAACCTCCATACTTAGTATGCCGACTATGTTGTGATACTACCTGTTTATCCACCATAGTCCATAATATATAACTAGGCCCTACCTGCGTTTCGCTACTTACTGCTAATAGTACGATAGGTGGTGAACCCGCACTGAACCGCAATTACCTCGGCCAAGAAATATTTCGGGGCAATATCTGATCTATATTGGGTTATAGCATAATACATCCTCATTGGGAAGTTGGCCGACACCTTTCTCCCAGGACGTCAAGACATCACGTAATATGCAGCGTCACGGCGTCTTTCACTGAACGTCATGAGGCACGTGCCGATGCTAATTAGGCCGCTACACCTGGTGCCTATGACGTCACAAATTGCTTTTAAGATTGAGGTCCTATAGGTCTATGCTGTATGTTGATAGTTAGGTAGTTAACTATAGGGGAAGCAAATATTGTGTCAAATTTTATGTTAAGACTTTTTCAAAAGCGAGAGTCAGAGAATATCTTAACTTTCAATGGATTAAGGGGATGACATTGTTATAAGCTTTCGTGTCCATTAATCTTATGGATTCCAGAAGGGAATTGGTATGACAAAATGTTTAAAGTATCTAAAGTCCTACTTCATGCCCTTTAGACACAGTACAGTGTGTGATTAAGACAATTTTTATGAAACATGCAAAAAAATTTACGCCGACCACTGGCGACCAATGACAAGAATTGCACTGACATGTTCCTTGTGAGGTCATATCTCCATCCAAGCCATGTTCTTCTCTGTGACTCATAAGCTATTTATGAGGTCATATCCTATCCTTTTGAAATGTTTGAAATGTTCGAAGCACTGATTAGTTAAGTCACAAATTACTCAATGACAAATTGACAGTTCATTTCAATGCAATGGATAGGGCCAGTTGTGAGGTCATTGATAGGGTTTGGCAGATGCAGTTTTTACTTCAAGCTATGTACAACAGTCCTGACTTGCTCAGCTGAAAGTCTTTGCCTTCACAGGTTCAAACTCTGGACAGTAAATCTTACATATTTTCTGACCTTCAAGAGCAAAATCCAAGCTACACGTCATTCGGATGAAACATTATATTGGGCAAGTAAAACTGTGTTAATAGTTTCCATCTCCTCAATCAACCCTTATGAGCCTGCTGAACTAGTCTTGGTGGGCTGAACTAAATTTGTGATGATGATTGAGTAAAGTGAAAATGTAATTTAAAGTTTAATGTAGGAGTTTAGTTTTTTTTTGTCTGCCAATGCCATATATATAAAATCAATCAGATATTTACTGCAATTTCTTTGCTATAAAGTAGTTGCAATATCTGAGCTACGTTGTATATCATAGTTTCATATTGAAGTTTTAAAAACAAATTTTGCAGGTGTCGGTTAACCTTGTCGGATTACATTACAGATTTTTTTGTAAGGAGTGGCTCCCAAAAGTCCTGAAAGTTCTTCAATTTTATCGATTTTATGTCTGACATGAAGTTGGAGATTTCTTGACATATACCGATATATATGAGTAATATTTATGGAATCACAACATTGTACTTACTCAGGTCCAGCGTTCTTAGGGGCCAACCAGATGATATTGGGGGGCGGCTATGGCTTTTTGGTGAGAAAAAAGTTTGTTTCCCTTTTGACACTGAAAAAAAAGTTTGTTCAGCTCGTAATGAATAAAAGTTTGTTTCCACCTGTAGCTAGAGTACCGTAATGTTAAAATAGCAATAAAAAGTTTGTCGCGCGTCCACTTGTGAAAAAAATTGTTCGTCGACGCTTCGCGAGTAAAAAAAAAGTTTGTCTCGGGGGTAAAAGCCGTAGCCAACCCCAAGTATCGTCGGGTCGGCCCCTCAGCCAGTCGGGTCGGCCCCTCAGCCAGTCTAAAGGGGCGCACAACGCATTGTGATTTACACCAACATTGCATCGACGTGTAAATGTTGCTGCAACATAGAGTTGCCTTTGTGAGTACACAGCCCATGTATCCCAATGACCTATGTCATCTTGCCAGTGATCATCTACACTGTTAGAAAAATTAATTTAGTCTTCGAAATAGAACATTATAAAAATCCATCCTTGTGAGTGCATATGCCGATATTGGCAATGTTTTACATAACTCTTACTGATAAATTGAGGTTACATAGCCTACACTGCTAAACTTGCAGTGCCATCAGCACAAGTCATTGAATGAGTCACATCAATCACTAGTTGGGTCACAGACCTCACAAATTACAAATGTTTTTCTCATTTCAGTGTGAAATAGATCTATTTATAGGACTTGTATAGTGATATCATTGATGTCCTGCAACACAGCATTTAATCACTTTTCCTTCTGCTTCTGTAAAGAATTAATTAAATTTTAATAATATTACCTTCGGTTCGAATAGTTGTTTCAACTTACGCTGGAAATACGTTGACAAATCATTTGATACTATGTGGTAATAGTAGCTATAGGCTATGCTAGGAATTGGCAAATTTGACCTCTATGCAGAAATAACTTATCCTCAATTGTATTGTTGCATGTTTCTATGGCCACGCCTGGTGATTCAGCAATCTGATAAAAGCTTATCAACATGATATATATAAGGATTGGCTGGGATAGAAGTAATTTACCGTGATTCAGCTTTTTAGACATTTGTGTTACTGGTAAATTTGTCTACATATTGTTATTTTCCATATAATGATCGTATAAAGAGTATTTTCTATTGAGCGTCTCTCATTTTCTATTGAGTTTTTCCTAAATCATTCCAGGGTCATTACGGCCATTGTTCTTCGAGATAACTTCTTTCCGAGCAATTTCCCTGCAAGCAAATCTACGTCGCAATGTGAGAACATTGCATTTTTGGTGAAAATCACATTGAATTGAATTGTAGAAATGATGTTATCACAACGTTGTGAAGTAATGTCAAAATATGACATGTGTATGCAACGTTGGGATGACATTGTCACACAACATTGCGAAAAAATCTCAATATTGTGTTCATGTTGTGGCAACAAAATTTTTATGTCACAGTTGATAGATGAGCCCTCCGTCAATTGGCAATGTTGTTTTTACATTGTATGTCCCTTGAATTATATATTTCTATATATTAAACAACAACAAAATTTTTCAAAAGTGAATTACAGCTTGTGTTGGCCCTGTGCAAAGTGTGTATATGTTATATAATTATAACAGAGCCCATATTTGTAAATGCTGACGGTAGCAAACAAAACAAATTATATTTTTTTAAATTTCAAAGATGGAGGTCGGTATAGATAATGGGCGAAACCCTGGTTAGTGAAGCAAAATATTTTTAGTAAAACGTCCCTTACATTGGGTAAATGTTATGGACTCCGGCTTTCTTTCCCGTCTCACACTCTAAAAAATGTCGGGACAAAATTGGTTTTTTAGATTCAAAATGTTTTTTTGAAAAAGCAAATTTCATAGGCGTATCGGAGGGGGGGCAGGGGGGGCGATCGCCCCCCCAAAAGTTTGGGAAACAGTAAGATTCGGGCAAAAAGGCTAAAAAATTTGGGAAGATGATTAAATAATCACTATTGAAAATTAATGATTTCCAGGCAATTTCATTTGAAATGTTATTAAATCTAGATCTTGAAATTTGGGCAAATGTCGCCCCCCCCCAAAAATTGCACGCGCCGTATGCCTATGGTTTTTTTCATTGAAATTTGGTTTTTCAAAAAAACATTTTGAATCTAAAAAACCAATTTTGTCTGAAATTTTTTAGAGTGCATCAATCAACTGCCATGAGTGCCAAGAACCACCTTAGAGGGCTGCACTTTTTCACACTTGCTTGCCAATGCAACCCTGTTGAATAGGCTCTGGCTTCAAGGAAACTACCTGTTGCCAAAAATAATTTCTCATGATCAAGAAAAACAGGAAAGATATTATTTAGATAGATAAATAGATCTGGCATTGGATCGAAGTCGCTATATAGCAAAGTTTTCGATCATATTGACAGAGAAGGTCTTCATGAACCGATGAAGGCAGCAAATAAGGTTGAATTGCAGGGTTATCCCAGTTAATAATCAGAATTTCTCCTTGGAAATTGCCTTGAGCTTTTCAAACTGGATTCAAAGAGACCTCCCTAACTCTGTTATAGATCGCATTTCACGAAAGTAATTAACCAATAAATTGAGGAAACTGCCCCTTCATCAGCTAGATAGGCCTTGGTGGGGAGGTGGGGAAAATAGCCCACAAGGTTTGTTAATGGAATTCACAATCATAAAAGAGCTATTTATCCTTCTTTGCAAGTATTTGATGAGAGAATTGGAGGAAAGTGCCTCCACATTGCTTTAGAATATGTTAGGGTCACCAATTTGTGAATCTGTTTTTAAGTGCATGGTTTTGTAATATCAATTTTTAATCTGATCAACCTTCAATCTGTCTATCTATTTATCATTCCATCTGTATTTTTTCTTAGTCTATTTATATATAGGCCTATGGGTGGGTGTTGTGGCCTAGCGGATAAGGTGTTTGACAACTAAGCTCATGGTAGCTGGGTTTGAACCCGAGTCACAGCTTGGAAGCACTAAATAAGATCCTCCTGATACTATTGCTTCACTCACCCAGGTGCAAATCGGTACTTGGCAACACGCAGTGATGGCAATTGCGGAATGCTTGACAAAGGAGTGTGTCAAATCGTTGCATTCCGGTGTATGTTCCCTGGAGAGCTGAGAAAGATTCAAGCTTGATCAGGCCTACCAAAGATGTAAATTTTAAAGTACGACAAGACAGTAGACAAAATTAATACATTTACATTTTATAACCATTTGTTTATCTGACTCTATCTATCTGCGTGATCCATGTATCTTTCCATTTATCTTCTGTCTACCTATATATTATCTATCATTTTTTGTCTATAGTTTTATCTGTCTGGAATCTAGATATCCAGATTATATCTCTCTTTCTCTCTAACTACGTATCTTTCTATCTATTCTCTCTTGCAACTAAGATCCTACTATCACTCCTTTATATCCACATTCTCCTCTAATGTAATGATATGGTCGTAAATGGCTGTCCCTTTACATAAAAGGCTAAAGCAACAGTCTGGAGTTGGGTCTGAGGCATATTATTGGCAGAAAGTCATCAGCTCAGAATATGGCCTCGTAAGCAGAAGCTATGACACTAATAGTTGCAGAGTCTTAAGAATGATATATGGCCCTGCCGCAACAAGATCATATGGGCACAGACATGGGCAGTAAGATTGCCAAGAGAGCATAATTTCATCTTGGTTCTATGCTGAGCATTTTCTCAAGCAGAGAAACCCACCCAGGGGATGTAGTGGGTCCACAAGTGGCATTTCCTTATGTGGAATTGGTAAATGAAGTAGATATTGCTGTCCACTGACCAGAGAAAGATATTTACTTATTACAGTTCAATGGTTGATTGGTAGGTGCATCTATGTGCATGTCTGCATTTGTGTGTATAGGTAGATATAGGTAGACATATATAGGCCTGGGTAGATAGAGATAAATACAGATACATAGATAGAAGGATACATTGTAGATATAGATAGATAGATAGATAGATAGATAGATAGATAGATAGATAGATAGATAGATAGATAGATAGATAGATAGATAGATAGATAGATAGATAGATAGATATTATATACCCCATTTACAGACCTTGTATTAGAAAAAAAAATGTGTAAATGCCAAATACTTAGATGCAAATACCAAATACAAATAGCTACAAATACTTTTGAAATCTGCCAAAAGGTATTTTAATACAAATACAAATACTTTCAAATTTCCAAAAAAAGTATTTAAATACAAATACAGTATTAACAAAATCAAATATATTTGTATTTGAACCCAACCCTGTTTGGAGCATTTTGAGATACCTGATGGGACACTTGGTTTTGTGACAGGCGCCTGCAAGCACTGCAAATCCATGATTTCTGGTCATGTTAAAACAACTTTAAACTTAAATCGTGTGATTTAATTTAACATAGTGTTACATGTACTCTCGAGACACTGTTGCATATATTTATATTGTATTTAATAAATTTTTGACATTAGTTTGGATGATTTTTGATTATATTTTTGTTGGATCTGGTTTTAAAAAGTACTCGGTACTCGTACTTGTACTCGTAGAATGTACTTGTACTTGTACTCGAGTACATTCGCAATATGCTGTACTTGTACTCGTTACTTGCGAAGTACTTGTACTCGTACTCGAGTACATTGGCATGTACTCGTGCTCATCCCTGATAGATAGATAGATAGATAGATAGATAGATAGATAGATAGATAGATAGATAGATAGATAGATACATACATACATACATACATACATACATACATACATACATACATACATACATACATACATACATACATACATACATACATACATACATACATACATGCATACATACATACATAAGGGTTGTTTGATGAGATAGATAGATGCTTTTGATGACATAACGATAAAAAAAGAGTTTTAAAAATACACCATTACACCACTAAGTGAAATATACTTTATATAAGCCTATGAATCAAAGTCTGAAATGGGAGATGCCACAACTTCACATATTAAGCCAAAATGTATCTGAAAAAAAAAGTTGTTTTCCCATATTTCACAAGGCTTAGTGCTCGAACTATCTGCCAACAGCTTAGAACTAAGCCTGTCATTAATACCAAACAGCCATGAATTACCCAGACACCTAAAACAGTTTTGTATTTCAAGAGTGCCCAAAAAAGTTTGGAAGGAAAAAAAACTGAGAAATCTTCCTATATTTCACAAGCGCTCCAAAGTGCCCTCAAACTGCTTAGCAGTAAGTGGGCCATTAATTACGTAATAGACAGTTTAGAGTTGGGACAGCTGGTGACCTCTAGAACTCCTTAAGCTGCATCAGGCAACTCATTGGAGCTATGGTGTTGCTTCCGAAATCTGCCCAATTATAGGCTCTGCAAAGTTTTATACCACTTGTGATTGAAGTGATGGTAGATGGGTACAATGTAGATGCCACTAGATGGATAGGTAGTACGTGGTGCACAGGAAAACATTTTCTCGATTTACCTAATTTTAATGCTGTAGAGTAGCGTGGGGCATGCAGCCCCCCCTTAACTTCGAGGTGCGATTTGACCTACTTTTTGTGGTTGATTTTTTAAAAGCTTATGTTGTCAGGAAGGGATCACTTGACTCTACTTATAACTAGTGAAACAAATGTCAACCGATTTTAATAAAGGAGGTACGGCCCTTTTTGTAAAAAATATTAAATGACATTCTTACCCCACCCATCGGGCAAGAAGCCCCCCTAATATAATCCTATGGCAATTTTTTTTTGCGAGCGCATTCAGCTTGGAAGTTATTTCTTGGGGTTCTTCTATCATTTTTAAGGCATTCTATTCACTTTTTCTGAATTTCAGAATTTTTCTGTTCATACATTTATTTTTTTATTTTTTTTGCCCTGTTTTAATTTCGGCCAAATTTTTTCGATTTCAATTAGCTATTCTATCAAGATTTAAGGTAAAGTACACATCATGAAATGGTTCCTGAAGCAGCTTCGAGGCCTCAGTGAAGGGGACCTCATGCTGCACACCATGTTGGGCCTCTCGCCCCAAACTCACATATTTTGATTTGACCTCTATATTTTGAGCTAAAATGCAAAAAGTATGATCCAAATCATATTTTTGTAATGGTCATAAAGTGAAGCAATGCAGATATCCATTATACTTTTAAAAATTTCCAAAGTTATTTCTGACAACCACTTTCAAAGAATTAATCAAAGTTACAAAAACCATGCACATTTTTTTGTTTCTTTAATTACTTCTATGGTTTGGTGCTGTTTGCCCTGAAAATTTGTGACCTCACCTAAAAAGCCTCTAGCTTCAATCCTATCATTAAGAAAAAGCACCAAAAATGTAAGTTTAGATATAACCCTGGGGGGGGCCTCTCACCTAACCTGGGCTTCTTGCCCCGACCCACTCTATGCATATTTTAGATTTTAAGTAGCTAGAAAGTAATACATCAAATTTCAGATAAACTTACGAATATTAAGAGGTTGCACAAGATCACTGCTGCTTAGCCATGACCTTTGTTACAAAGAACAAAAATTACTTTTCTTTATCAAAGAGAAGAAATTTCAGATTTTTAGCAGCAGAATTATGTCTAATTGTGCATTAATACTTCAGTCATTGCGTTTACATATATAAATAGATAAGTATGGTGAGATGGATAAATAGATTGATTGATAGATAATTAATAAGGGTTGGTTGATTGAGGCTGACTTTTAATGAGAAAGATACACACTTTTAATGAGAAAACGCTTGACAAATATAATGTAAAAATACTGCATTACACCAAGTGAAATATACCTTATGTAAGCCTATGAATCGAAGTCTGAAATGTGAGATACCATAACTTCACAAGCCAAAATGTATATGACAAAAAGTTGTGTCATATATTTCACAGGATTTACTGCTCGAACTATCAGCCAACAGCTTAGAACTAAGCTTGTCATTAATACAGAACAGCCATGAATTATCCAGACATCAAAAAAAGTTGTGTATTTCAAGAGTGCCCAAAAAAGTTTGAAAAGAAAAAACGGGGGAAATCTTCCTATATTTCACAGGCGCTCCAAAGTGCCCTCAAACTGCTAAGGACTAAGCGGGCCATTAATTACGTAATAGACAGTTTAGAGTTGGGACAGCTGGCGACCTCTAGAACTTCCTAAGCTGCATCAGACAACTAATTGAGTATGTGGTGTTGCTTTGGATATTTACCCAATTACAGGCTTCTGCCAAGTTTCACACTGCAAAGCGTTGGCAGGTGGGTAGATAGGCAGGTAGTAGCATGGTCTAACAAAGAGTTGATTTCAATTTACCTTATTTTAATGTTGCACTGTTGCTGTAGGCTATTTTAAATCTTGCAAACCTGCATAGCATGAAAGTAATATGTTTAGCTAAATTGATCAATATGCTACTTAAAGGTTCCAGAAGGCCAATGAAGTTTAACACTCTGATAAAGAGTAGTTATTACCCCTGGGGCACACAACATAAACACACCCATTTGGTGGAACGCTAATCTGTAAAAATGTAGAAATTTAGAAATGTAAGGTAGAATTATGTTGCCGCAATGTGAATGTGACATTGAGATTTTTTTCCCAGTGTTGCACTGTAAAAAATTTCAGACAAAATTGGTTTTTTGCATTGAAATTTGGTTTTTCAAAAAACCATTTTGAATCTAAAAAACCAATTTTGTCCCGACATTTTTTAGAGTGTGTGACAATGTTGTCACAACGCCTCATGATATTGCTTCACAACGCTCTAACAACGTCATTTCCGCATAAAATTCTATGTAATTTTCAGCGAAATGGCGATGTTGTCATGAAGTTGTCACAACATTGCTGCAATGTAGATTTGCCCATTGAATCTTCCCAGAGAGACATGAGGTTGCCCATTGGCAAACTGTAAAATCATTGGTATTTAGTTATGAACATTTTTTAGCATAAAATAATGTCCTTACCATATTACAATGTATATGGATGTTGGTTGATACGATTTTTATTACATTATTTTCTAGCGAAGCATATATTGATATCAATGATATGATTGTTAAAATTAAGTATGGGATGGATAGAGATTTTGAATTGTACGAAATGGTTTTCAAGAATGCTATTGCATTTTCCTGTATCGCTTTGATGCATATTTGCTGATATAATGTTCAACTTTAAAACAAGACAGGAAAAAAGTGTGATAATGCTGAGCATGAATAATTTTGCAAATCAGCGGATTTCCAAGGACTAGTCCTAAATGTAGGATCACATTGATTTTACTAGTTACCAGGAGGTCACCAGTGACCCCAGAGAGTAACTCCATCCATCCAGAGTATTTCTGAGTCATTCTATCCTATCTGAGTTGCGTGAATATCTCCGGGCGGTGAACTGGCCAAATAGGTTATCAGAAGACATGTTGCCAAAATAGCATTTTGCCCTGGATCAGGTTAAGTCTGGTTTGCGTAAAAGCCACTTTGCATAAAAGCATGCAATAAGCATAGCTAGAATTCTGTCTGGAAGGTAGAAGACCTATTTGACCAATATTCTGTTTTTAGGAGGCCAAAATTTTATCTGAAGGGGGAGGGGCTTAGAGTTTTACCTTCAGCGAACTTGTCGCAGAAGGTATTTTAATCACTTGGGTAAAATGTTGTCCGTCGTGGGAGCGCGGGTGGAGGGCGTTGGGCGGATAGATCGTTTCCGGGTCGGTACTCGGCCTCTATTGAATGTACATAGATGAAATTTGGTACAGATATAGCCTGTATGGTCTGGTTGTGCCATTTGATGACCAGTCTGATGGATAGATATTCCATCCCTTTTGAAATAATTTAAAAAATATAAGAATTTTTTTTTTTTTTCCATGTCAAGACTCCACAAATTATTAAAGTGTAGCCCCTCAAAGTGCATTTCTAAGTTACAATGTCTTCAGCTTTGATCAAAATCTTGATACATTTCAGATGAAATGTAATTATATAGCATATTCCAACCAGCAACTTTAATTTATTGCTATTCTATATGTAATTGACTTATTTCAGACTTTCAGGGAGTGCCACGTCGTAAACATATATTTTCTCAGGATGCCTTAGGATGTAACATAGTTTGGTGGATCAAAATTTTAATTTAGTGCTTCTTTCATAACCTTTTTATAAGATAGGTCTACTATAATTATTTAGTCCACCAAAGAAACTTTCTTTTGCACATATATTATGTAGCAGGCTCATCACATGAATATTAGTGTAGACAGTACATTATACATGTAGACATGAGCTTAAATATTACAAAAATAACATAATTGCAAAACCATTTCATTCTGTATCATTGTATTTTTACAATAATGACCAATAAAGAAGTCTTAGTCTTAGTCTTAGTCTTAAATAAATATTTTTGGGATGTGCTGCTGGATTAGATATGCTTGCAAAATAATATAAAAAGAGTACTTCTTCCAAAAACCTCTATCTTTGGAAGCTTGCTTACCTATAAGTGATTAGCAATGGGAATATCCAGTTTCTGAGGGCCTCATTCTGCTGTCATAGGCTGAGGTTGGCCCTCAGGGATAGGCTGACTCTATCCTATTACCCTTATCAGGTCTCTGTACCCAGAAGGACTCCTATTCCATTGGGGTACCTTGACCTACTCACTACTCAGAAAGTAGTATGTTCTATGATAGTGCAAGTTTATTTGCAGTTACTTTCTCTGTTTACTATACCTTTGCTGAATTGTGCAGCACTTGCTGAACGTAAGTGAAAAAGGTGATGTTTTGCCATTGGGTCAATGCTAAATTGTGCAGTACTTGCTGAAAGTAAGTGAAAAAGGTGATGCTTTGCCATTGGGTCAATGCTAAATGGTGCAGTATATACTTGCTGAACGTAAGTGAAAAAGGTGATGTTTTGCCATTGGGTCAATGCTAAATGGTGCAGTATATACTTGCTGAACGTAAGTGAAAAAGGTGATGTTTTGCCATTGGGTCAATGCTGAATTGTGCAGTACTTGCTGAACGTAAGTGAAAAAGGTGATGTTTTGCCATTGGGTCAATGCTAAATTGTGCAGTACTTGCTGAAAGTAAGTGAAAAAGGTGATGCTTTGCCATTGGGTCAATGCTAAATTGTGCAGTACTTGCTGAAAGTAAGTGAAAAAGGTGATGCTTTGCCATTGGGTCAATGCTAAACATCCTCAACTGAACTGCTTCCGGTAACTCAGGCCCGTTTTCACCAACATGGTATTAAGAGTTAAGCCTGGTGTTAACTGCTTTAAACCTGGTATAACTAAGTCCATTTCACCAAGAATGTGCTAAGCATGTAAACCTGTCAAGGTTCAGTGAATCATACACATTGTCATCAAACTCAAGGATCAGCCATCTCAAACTGATTTGGTGTCAAAAAGTGATTAGGCCAATGAAAACAGAACATATGTTTCTTATGAGATGGCATGACAAATCAGTATTATAGGCCTTTGTCTGTTATATTCGCATGTTTCTCTAATTTAACAGTTACCAAAGATTTTTTCAAGAAAGATATGTCACATCATGAGATATAAAGTTTGCAAACCAAGAACGAACACTTACCTAGAAAATATATTTGTTGAAGTAACTTTTGCAAATATACTAGCTGTACAGCATTAAGCACACGATTTAAAAGTATTTCATGTATGAAACTATGTTTTTATAGCATTTGCCTATGATAGTCATGACACCAAATAGAGGCAATTCTTCTGTGCTGAGTTGTACAAAACCTCTGCACTTGTTGTTGGTCTTAGCACAGGGGTACTTTTGAAGGGCAGGAAATTCGGACGTGGGTGCAATCTATGCATCCTATAACCCCCCCGGAAATCGGGCGATTTCGGAAAATTCCAATTGAGCCTCCCGTGTGACTGGTCCACTGGGCATACGTACATATATGGGTTTTAATGAAGCGATTGCACGACTAACACGCTTCACAATCCTTGAAACTGAGGCGACACTAATACCACTCAAGTCACCAACGACTTGTTGGTAACTGCCGGTAGCAAAAAAACGCAGGCACGTCAGCCATTCCGAATACATCAGATTTTGAGGACCCTTATCATTAGATCTTCAAAGGGATTCAACCATAATTGTAGTTTCATTGTGCAAAAAATGCATGACCAGCTGATTTGTATTAATTTATTTTTTGAGGGGAGGGGGCTAAAGAAAAATGCATTTCTGTCACCAACACTGGACAGACAACTAATTAATTCTCTTTTTTATAAATTTCCAAGCCCACCCCTCTTTTTCTCTTACCTTGTCATGTGGCTATGTTTGGGAACTTTAGAGATTAATTGTGTTTGTAGCAGTTGAGTTGTTAAAATACTATGTGCAGACTTTCACTCAGTAAATGTTCCTTGATCCTGCTCCGCTTGAGTGATTGGCTTAGCCAGACCAGGTCTTAGCTAAGACCTGGCATAACTCTTAATACCATGTTGGTGAAAACGGGCCATTGTGTTCTCAACGGATGACATGAAAATGTATTTTAACATGAATGCAGATATTTAGGTACATATGTCTAAAACAATGGCTGCCATGATGCTACATTTCTTTGCAGCACTCACATGTGTCTAGGTCTTTGACTTAATTATAAGGGAAACGCACACCAATGTGATTTCAATTGGACGGTGGGGTTTACTTTCATTTAAAGATTTTGACCCACACATAACTGCGTCAAATTTATATATCTTCCTTCATGTTATATTTTCATCCCACTAGCTGAGAATCCATGCTGCCACAAATAGTTTGATTGAGGATCTTTAGCATTGACCCAATAGCAGAACATCATCGGTTTCACTTACTATCCGGCAGGACTGTAACTATATTTTTGCTTTATAGTACGAGTCCTTGTGGATGATTTTTCTGTCAATTTCTTAACTCTCTCATTTCTATTTCGATTTCAGAAGGTTTTTCTCATATTCTACTTTCTGATTACTGCAGTTCAACAGCCGAAATTAACTTAGAGTTGCAATTTAAGATATATTTTCATGGCTTACTTCTTAGATTATGGTTATTCTTTTTTTTTTTAGTTTTAGAATATTCAAATTTTCAGTATTATTTTTAAGCTATCTGAGCATGTGGGCTTAGAAACTGTTACTGTGTCAATTGAGCATTAATCCCTCTTCTGAAAATCTTATTTCACCAGATTAAAGTTAATTGAAATTCTTGGAATCATAACGTAATCTCTTTTGTCTGTGGCCAGGATTCACTATGGTTATAAAAGCTGTCGGAGCTTAGAATGCTTCTAAGATTTTGGACTGAAAACTCTGCAAAAATGCACTTTAATGAAATGGCTGGGGCTTGCTTTAAGTGCTTTTAATGGTCGCAGAAAGGGAGGAAATGCTATAATGTGAGATGGCTAGGAATGCCTACTTTCACTTAATTTGGATGCTGTTCAACTCTGGATAAAGTGAGAATTATTGATGGCCATTACTTGAAGAACTCCAGTCATGCAAGGTAGTTCAGTGGTTTAAAGAGTGGTTTTAAAAGAAGTTTTTAAAGCGCTTCGATTCTCACCCAAATTGTTTCTTATTTAAATTGGTTTAAAGCAGGCGACCATTACATATTCAGAGGGCGGTGCTTGGAAATTTTCTCTTGGTGGGAATTTATTCGCATCACGAAAAGACATTATATATTTATTTCTATCCGGCACATGACATCCAACAACATTTTTTTCTAAATCAAATCAGTGTTTTAAAAGTACTCAGATACTGTTTATTTCAAAATAATTTATTTTCTCACCAAAACTGTGTAGAAAAATGGTTATTTCCAAAAAAATTTGGGTAAAAAAGGTAGGCTACATGTTGAGGTCTAACGTATTATCTGTCTGTAATCCCAACAATCAACCCTGTTAGCAGTCATAACTGCCATAAGAGGGCTGCACTATACCATATGTGGTATGTAAATATATGCATATTACACAAACCTACAGACATTTTGCCAATGATGCAAGAAAGAATACTGTTATAGCCATTACTGCAAAGCTACATGTAGTTTAGCCAGGTGTCCAATAAAATTACTGAGGTTTTTCCTTACTTTCAAGAGGAACTGTAACAGCACCATGTAGTGTAATATTATTGGATGTTCAAACAAGATAGACAAAAGCTACCTATATTTTCCCTTTTCTACGTCGTTTCAGTCTAGTACATGTAATTTATTTATTTTGTAAGAACAAAACAAACAACATCAAACATCAGATGGAAGATTTTATGGGAGTTCTTCTGGCAACATCTTTCACCGCACAATAATAAGCTGGTTTTTGGTTAACCAAATTACCACAGCCGAATTCAAAAACCTCAAAAAAGCCACATCAAAGAAAATTTTTATTTCAAAGAAAGACACGTGGCTGTCATGTCTAAAAAGTGTTTACGTAATCTATTTATTAATGCTATGAATGTGCTACCCAAATAATCAACTTTTGCAAGCATGCAGAACTGGGCTTAGAGGACTGCACTTAACTGGTTGTCTGTGTGCCCAACTACAGAAGGGTTTTGCCTAACTACCATGGTTCCCTGCCTGTCCTGGTTAGCTGGGTGAAAATACAGGACATGTGGGCTGAACTTACCATATTTATCTATGTGCCCATTAAAGAAAGTTATCGCTTCTCTGTTGCGGCCGCACAAGTCGGTTCCATTTAGCAAAGGCAGTGAAAATGACAGGAACATGAAGGGCTGAACTTACCATATTTGTCTTTGTGTTCATTAAATAAAGTTTTGGCCTCTCTGTCATGGCCACATAGGTCCTTCTATTTAGCAAAGTCAGTGAAAAATACGGGACATGAGGGCTGAACTTACCATATTTATCGATGTGCCCATTAAGGAAAGTTATGGCCTCTCTGTCTTGACCCCACAGGACTGTCCTATTCAGCAAAGTCAGTGAAAAAATACAGGACATGAGGGCTGAACTTACATTATTTAGCTACATGTATGACTTTGTATGTGCCCATTAAAGAAAGTTATAATGGCCTCTCTGTTGCAGCCGCACAAGGCCATTCTATGTAGCAAAGTCAGTGACAAATACAGGACATGAAGGGCTGAACTTAACTATTTACATTTATGTTCCCTCTAAAGAACAATATCGCCACACTGCCATGTTAGCACAAAAATACAGGACGTAGAGACCTTACAAGTTTTGCCCAATTCACCCCAACTAAAGAAAGGTTTTCATAATCAGTGGTGTCATTGCTCTGAGACCAGTGTATCACAATGAACCCTTTCTAATTAATTACACCAATGCATAACATAACTGAGACCCAAAACAAATAATATGAGATATCATGACAATCAGAAGGATACCCAGAGATAAGAATGTAAAAAACTGTGACAATATCAAAGGTTATCATCACATCTGACTTCATTTTTCATATGATTCCCCTCATGTGGCTAATTCGGTTTGACAGTCAGATTTTTCCGAAATCTGATGCGTTTTATATGAAGGTATTTTAGTATCATCGGAAAATCTTGGAAATTTTCGCGAAGATCGGAAAATTTTCGCGATCTTCGCGAAAATTTTCCGATTCTCGGAAAAAAAAAATCCGATTTTCGCGAAAATTTTCCGATTTTTCTGAAAAAAAAAATCCGATTTTCCGATTTTCGTTTTTCAAAAAATCTGATTATTGCCGAAATTTGCGCGATTATCTTTTTTTTAGCGCCACGTGACCTGGATGACGTCGCATTGAAAACAAAAATGGCAGCGGTCTAGCATGTCTAGACATGCTGAGCACTGAGCTGCTGAGTGGATACATAAGTTCATTGCTTGATTATGGTGGTTAATAGAGGTGCATACACTTTCAAATCGACTGGAATTTCACGGTTTCCACATGGATTATCAATTGGCTACTTCACAGAAACTGGCATGTTGTATTTGTTGTACTATTTCACTTCAAAGATGGACGAAAATCGGCGATCTCAAGTTTGACAGAAATGTCGAAATGCATGAATTGCTCTGGACATGCTTGGTATCTCGTGGAAAATGAAGATTAAAGTGGATTTATGAAGCAGGTAGGTGCATAGAACACTGAGGTATCAATTAAAGACGTATCACCAAGGGTAAGGGGTAATTTCAGTGTCATTCTGATTTATTTTTATGATGTGCAGTCAAAACGGCAATAAACCAGAATGGCTATTCTGTTTACCATAACGGCGATGATAAATTTGACTAGAAAACAAGATTACAAGAACGGCTACTTCACTAATTTTTGGTAGAAATAGCTTGAAAGCTTAGTAATTTTACTTTAACACAATACATTTTGTTATCCAGCATTGTTTCGGTTATCAAAAAGATCATTTTAGTTAAGTTTTTTGCTACATTTTATCAAGTTTTACACATTTACTAAGTTTTAGCTACATTATAACATGTCAAATTAGACAACAAAAATGTTACGTTATTTTGCTACCAAGTAAGAAATATCATGGATGTGAACTTAAGTAACAAATATCAGACATTGTTGAAAGATACTTTGTAAGTTGATTTTTTGGTAGCAAGACGTTTCACCGCTGGGATGTTTCACCGCCAGCAGTGGTGGGACGTTTCACCGCCGATTCATTACTGTTCCTGTTTAAAACATAGGCCTAATACACTTGCATCTGCTCAGCTGCCACCATCATTCATGTGTGGTTGATTACACTTGTCTTGGATTGTTGATTGGACTGACAAGATTTCTCTAATCACTTGATTACCGCAATTGAAACACCAAACTAATTGCAATCCAAGAGAATTAATTGCTACTGTGTTGGGGTTCAAAGAATGCCAGAGACGATTACAATTTGCTGCAACATCAACCTTCAAGTGACTGATACTTAATATCTGCATGTTTCTGCTAATTCTGGGCTTCACAAAGCTTGCACAAGGCAATGATTACTTGATGAACACTGTTTTAGATCGGCGGTGAAACGTCCAACTTCTGCTGGCGGTGAAACGTCCCAGCGGTGAAACGTCCTATAATCGATTTTTTAACTAAAATTGTCATCGCTGTTTTGGACTTTGAGCATCGCTGTTTAGGTAATGTCTGTAAATATATGAATAGCCGTTCTGGTTTATCACCGTTTTGACTGGCAGTCATTTTTTTCTACATCTTGCTCTATTCTTAAATCTTGACCTTGTAAATGTTCCCAATCAATTTAAAAGGGGCCGACCCGACGATAGTTTGGGGAGCTATGGATTTTGGTGATCAGTCAAACGCCTACAAACAAGAACAGCAACAGGCAATAACGCCTACAGTTTTTTTTTTGCGTTGTCAAAAACGCCTACAGCTAATTTTCTTTTTGCATGACAGTGTCAAAACAGCTATTGGCCATTACAAAAACGGCAATTGCACTCTACAAAAACGGCTATTTCTGATTGACCAAAACGGCTACAAAATCAGGTGTTGTTCTGTCATCATTTCACTTCTGAAAAAGTATCTTTGTAACTACAGAATTATAATTGCAATACTCAAAGGCTGTCAGATGTTGAAGCTAATTGGTTTTTCATTCACACCTAGTGAACTGCTTAATTTTTGACACTTGACCTGAATATTTTTACAAATCTCACAAGAAATTGATGGTAAGTGACAACACCATTGCCATTGATAGTTGTTCCTGTATAAACAGTAGGCGTTTTTGTAAAGTGGTATAGCCGTTTTGGTATAGACTTACAAGTAGCCGTTTTTGACATCTATAACTAGGCCTTTTTGCATTGCCGTTCTTGCATTGTCTGAAATCACAGTAGGTGTTTTTGTCTGTAGGCGTTTTGACTGCTGATCATGGATTTTACCCCTGGGACGAACAATTTTTTTGCATGTGACCTGGGTCTCCAGGGAGACTCAGGCTGGGCAGACTCACTGCTACACCGAATCGCGAGATGCGACCAGGCGATACACTTCTGTATCGGAATTTTAACATGATGGAACATTACGGAAACAAACTTTTTTTCATATGCTGAGCAAACTTTTTTTTACACGTACAGTCAAATGAGAAAAGAATTGCCCCCCCCCCTCCCCCAAGTTCATATGGTCGGTCCTAATGGTCCATTGGTGCATGATTTTTGAAATAAATAAATTCGTGCTTAGTTTTTGTGAAATAAAAAAATAATTGTTTGGACTATGGAAATAAATAATTTTTGGGGAAGTTTTTCTAAAGGTGCTTGATTTAGCCTTTAGGAATAAATATTTGGGAATTTGCGCACTTGAAATAAATAATTACTGCCGTGTTACCATGAAATAAATAATTTCCCCCAAAAAAGTCAAAGCGGATTGCCAATCGCTGGGTCCAGGGTTCGAATCCAGCTCTTGCCGGGTCACCTGGGTCTCTGTTGGACGGCTGTTTCATTCATCCTTCACCTCATTGCCGTGTTCTCCTCCTGTCCTAACTAGCCTACCAAGTGCATAAATACTGGACGTAAAGCCCCAAATCATCCATCCATCCATTCTAGCCCCCGATTAATAATCGGCGATTATTAAATGCTACCCCCTCCCGTTAGGGGCCGTCCGGATTATCTTTGTCGGGGGGCTATGGAATTCTGGTTTTAAAAAAAGTTTTGTTTCTTACACTTGACACTGAAAAAAATAGGGGTTTCCACCTGTAGGTATACAGGGTACTGTGATGTTAAAATTGCAATAAGAAAGTTTGTCGCTTATCTGCACGTGAAAAAATTGTTCGTCAGCGCTTCGCAAAGGAATAAAAAATCTTCCCGGGGGCTAAATCAATATAGGCCCCGACCATCGTCTGTTGGGCCCTGTAAAAATAAGCTGATTATCATTCAGAATTTCATATCAAATCACTGATCAGGTATTAGGCCTATATATGTCGTTTGATACAAGCTGCATAAATTTACATTTTGCAATTGTGAATTGAACTGAAATTGTTTCCGGAGTGTTGCTAGCGATTGCAGCTATATGGATGACGGATTTTTGAGAGAGAAAAATGGAACCTGAATAATGCACATATCCAGGCATTTCGCTCATGAAGGTTCACCGAAATTTTTTATTCCCCACCCATCAAGAAGACAAGAATGAGAAACTGAAGAATTATATGAAAATATTATTAGATCTAGCCCTATGTAGGCCTAAAGAAATTCTTTTAACCATAGTTCATCAGGGAATATGACACTTAAAAACAATATTTCTTCGGAAAAACACTGAAAAACATTATAATACTGCTAATTTAAATACCAATTGTAAGAACAAGTATACAGATACGAATCATACGATACATAGTAATCTTCATAATTTTGTTTGAAGATCAATTGTTTATTTTCTTGAATTAATTAATAACAATTCATTAAAACAATTTTCAAATCATTTTGGAAGCTTGCAGGCCTAAATCTCAAATATATCAACAAGCTAGACAGGTCAACCAGAAGGTCATAATGACATTAGAATAACTGGTCTGATTGGAGAACTGGTAAACCACAGACACTCACTTTTAAAAACTGTCATTCGCTTTTAAGTTTTCAAGCTGGGAAGCATTGAGCTTCATGAAGGCCTTTTAAATTTTTTCGCTAGCTCGAAATTTGCGTCTTTCGCAAAGTAAATTTTAAAAAAGAAAAAAAAAAAATTATTGGCTCGCTTGCATTTGAAAATGTGTCAAAAATTAATTTAAAAAACAAATTCGCTGGCTCGCTCCATTTTTTTCTCTCAAAAATCCGTCATCCATAAAATTTATTTGGTGTGGCCTAATCAAATAATCAAAAAAGTTATGGTTCTCCAGAGCCTCGCTATGTCCTAATGGACGGAAGAGCGTTACAGAAGAAGAAGAAGAAGATACTGAGTTTTTTTCAAAAATGGTGCTCATCTTTACTGAAAGTTAACAACACTTGAATTAATAGATGAGCACCATTTTAAAAATTGTCTTAATTTTTTATGAAAAATTTTGCATGTCTCTCACTTATCTCTTTTAATCTAATAAAAAGCAACATGAAGGTGCCCGTAGATTTTTGAATTGGAATTTATTTTCTGGAAAGACCTATTCTTTTTAGACAATATTTAAATATCACGTGCCTGTTAATTTGTTCAGTTTAGTTCAAAAGTGAATTACAGTGTACCATCCAAGACATGGCCTAGAGTAATTATGACATGTATGAGAATAATAATATTCCAAATTAATTACAATTTAATTTCAAAATTAATAACAATTTACATTTTGCATGTGTCATAGTCTTATTGCAGTTTGATATGATATAATTTGATATTTCGTTGTGAATAAAATAATATATATATATATAAAAGGACTCCTTGATAATGTTTGAATATAATATAATTTATAAAAATGTAAAAGATTTGGTCAATATTATCATGCCAGCATGTCAGCACACTTCTTTTTCTTTTCAGATGATTACATCTTCAATCATTCACTAAGGACGGACAATAGTGCTCTTCTACCTGTGTGCCCCTTGACGTCCTTGTTATTCAAGCTTCATTGTGAACAAGGAATTATAGCGAACTACTCGTAAACCAGAACTAGAATTATGAATAGTGAGTGAGAATTTATAGTATGTAAATTCAGATAAATTCAATGACGCTTATGAATGGAAATTAAAAACAAGAAACTAGTATTTCAACAAATCTCAGTTTGACCCAAAAAGGATTTGGCAATACTGAAATTTGGGATAATTCGGCCTCAGGAAGTCTTTTTTAAACAGTCTTTAGTTAATAGGTGTCAGATTACAAAAACTATAGTTCAACTTAAACTGAATCTCATAGTATTGATTAGGCTTTGTAGCAGTTACCAGTATATAAAATTGATTCAAGTTAATCCTGTTAATACAATTTCTTTTGTCTCAGGTTTTGCTTCTTCTATGTCAAGTCAAAGTTTATGCTCAACATATGTAAATTTAAGCCTTGTATCTAAATTACGTGTCATGCCTTCTTCTTTGCAGGTTGATTGTTGCTGCGTCCTACCAATTGAAACCTCCCAACAAGTTTGGATAAGCATACTGGTAAAGTTTGTCACTGTTTTTGGAAATATATTTGGCAGGACCATCTTCAGACTTTGTGACTGCGGAGTTATTCGGCTTTGGTAAGTTTCTGTCCAGGAACATTTTAATTTTTGGACTAAAAATCATAAAAGTTGTTCTTAATTGGCTCAGATATATTGTTAAAAGCTCCGCTACCTAAGTTCTATGTGTATCCTATTTTGTAGGTTGCAGAAAATTGCATTATTTTACGTTCCCTCGTGATGATCACAAGAGGATGCAATCATTGGATTCCGTGGCGATCTTTCACATTCTCTTGTGATCTTTTGCATTCTGTCTCGATCATCACATTCTCTTGCGATCGTTGGATTTCCTTGCTGTTATCAGATACCCTTGCGATCAATAAATCCTTGCAGGGGTGCTGGAAGGAATCGCAGGCAGTCATACGAAAAAGGGCAAATCATACTTGCACCAATTTCACGTGACAAAATTTAAATAGAGAGTCAATGATAATTTGAATATATGGTAACTAATTTGTTGCTAAGATTAACAAAATAAGGCCTAATAATGTTTTTTTTCTTTAAGATCTAAAGGGCAGCATGCCCCCCCCCCCGCCCCCCTTGGACAAGGGCAGGAGGGACGCTTCCCCCTCCCCTTGCCACCCCTGTTCTGGCACCCCTGAATCCTTGCATTTAGCAGAAAATCCTTACATTGGCATGTATTTTTTGCTAATCAAAATTTCTATGACCTAAACAATTCATTAATCTCAATGAAAATTATATAAGACCAAAATACTTTTTAATTCACACAGGTGGAAACTTTGTGCCAAACCGGAACCTTGACAGTAGGGCCTGAAGGCTAGCCAAAGAAAAGATCAAGCAGCAGTTATCAAAATAAATCATCCAGTTTCAACAGGACCTCGAGTCTGGGATGGAGGATCAATTTTTTCCGAATGTAAGTATCATAAGACATTGTATCGAGAGATTACCAGGGCGTCAGAGTCATGGCTTCGGAGGTTTTTGGGTGGAGTCTGAGTCAAACTTAATATAATTTTCAACAAAAGCACAGATAAAAAATGTGTTACTCAAATTTTCCTAAAGATGTATTCCGGTACAGAATCCGATGAAAACTTTGTAGAACAAATTTTTCTCCCCTGTTAACCATGTAATATTTGTGTGCAATAATGCTGATAAGCGGAGTCGGGAGTCGTAATTCAGGAGACCTAAGGAGTCAGAAAGCCAAAGGAGTCGGGAGTCGGTTCACTTAAAACCCGACTCCAAAACCCTTGAGATTACAATATCTATTTATTTATGAATATGTTAACTTAGTTTATAGTTAAATTTGTTATTGATTAGTGGATTAACGATTAACAAGTTAATGCCCGCCACTGTTGTTCATAAATTGGAATCAATTAGAAATGCAATATTCTTTTCAGAAGGAAACGGATGAACTCTTGTTGGGTGTTCATGCAAGAAGCACCATGGAGAATGTGTTACAGTTAAGGTATGAATGCTATAAGATTAGGTCTTCTGTTTATAGTACATCTCAAAATGAATGTTTTAGAATTGGCCCAAAAAATCAATCTGTCGGAAGGTTTTATGTTGACAAGGAAACACTGCAGTGAAATTCAGAAGAGTCAGTCTATAACCAACCTAAGCAAAAAAATTAACAGCACAGAAGCAAAGTCATCAACTCATCCAATTTAATACTGTTGCTGAAGCAGGGTTGCAAAAAAATCCGATTTAAATAAAAAAAATTGGATTTATTTGATTTAAATCGGATGTTTAATGGAGGTGTTTACACACCGCCGTTTTTGTTATTTGTGAGAAATTGTATGAGGGTGAGAGAATGTAAACTTCAGGCGGGAAATTCGTAATTGGAGTAGAAAATCTTGAATAACTCTTCGCATATTTCAAATAATCTCCTAATTGTTAAATTTCCCACAACTAGAAATGCAGGGCTGTTATTGCAGCCTACTAGTATTGATCTCAAATAATTCTAAGTACTCCTTTCATCAGTTCTTCGTTTGGATTTTTTATTTTTTGGTGTTACAGTCCACCATTTTGAAAAAAATGTGTATTGTGTTTTGTGTATGCAAATGAGCTGTCCACCATTTTGAAAATTATGTGTATTGTGCTTTGAAAATTATGTGTATTGTGCTTTGAAAATTATGTGTATTCTGCTTTGTGTATACAAATGAGCTGACCTGGAACTATGTCATTGGGACATTTGGATGTGTATTGGTCAGTTTGCTGACTTAGAAATTTATGTCATGATTATACTAGGTCATAGGACATGAGATTTTAACAGTTATATAAGTACATTTCCAACTATTTCAATGCAATTTCATTCTCCGGGTGTGCACTGCGCAGTTTAGGGATGGGTGTATTTATGGAAAGGCCTAAATTAATATAGTATTACTTGGATTGCTGGCTAAATAAATGAATAGTTAAATACCGGTAGATAGATAGATACTCTATTATTAGATAGGAAAATAGAAATGTAGATCTATAGAAGAATAGATAGATAGATAGATAGATAGTTACCTAGATAAAGAAGGATGGATTCCATGTATGAATTTTATGGATTGCATGAGTTACATGGATAGATTAGAGATGAAATAAATAGCTTTTTCTGATTAGTGAGATGAGACAAAGACAAAAAGTTCTTCTTTATTGGCCATTCGTGAAAAGTTGATACTGAATGAAATTGTTGGTGCACAGATAATAGATTATACAGATTTATCAAAAGGATTTGGTAAACATGAGCAATAGATTGCAATTTGGTGCTTGTGTTGCAATTTTTGACATGGTCCAAAACGATGGAGTTAGCTCAGATGGCGATGCACTGGGCTGCCAATCACTTAGTCCTGGATTTGAATCCCACATTGGCGAGGTCACATTTACGTGTTGGGCAGTAGTTTCAATCATCCTTTGCTTCATTGCCTCCTGTCCTAATTGGCCTGCATAAATAAAGGACTTAAAGCCCAATCGGCCGGGGGGGAGGGTTGGTCCAGTGGTAGTGTGCTGGGCTGCCAATCGCTGGGTCCAGGGTTCGAATCCAGCTCTTGCCAGGTTGGGCCTATGTAATTGGATGGCTGTTTCAATCATCCTTTTCCTCATTGGCGTGTCCTCCTCCTGTCCTAATTAGCCTACCAAGTGCATAAATACAGGACGTAAAGCCCCAACATCCATCCATCCCAATCGGCCGTCCATCTGTCAAAAAAATCTGTGCAAATCTGACATGGGATTTCACATCATTTCAGCTCTTTATAAAGTCTAGATTGATAGATTGAGTTAATTAGTAATTTTGGCAGTCTGCAAGTTATCTGGTTGTGGTATGTAGATTGACAGGTGTGTAGACCAGCATATAAGTGCAGCTCTGGACACTCATGAGGGTTGATTTATGACATGGGATAGAGAGAGGGGGTCCTCAACATGCCACATATTTACCCCATTTAAGAAATCCTTCACTTGCCCAGCACAGATACTGAAACATGGGATCCGCCAATTAACATGGCATTAATAAAAAACATCCAGCTGGCATTTAACTCATGAAGGTCGACTGAATTTTTCGGGTTCCCCACGCCATCCTCCATGCTGTCAGGGATGGTAAGACCCACTATCCCTTAAGACTGAAGGATGCCCAACACAGGGTTTCGAACTGATGCAAGTTAAGACCGTCAGCAAAGGTGGTAGCATCTTTAACCACTGGGTGGCCACATGTTTTCAGTCCAAACTCCTGAGGGTCCTTCTTTGCAGGTTTTCCGGGTTCGAACCTGGGTCAGTCAATTTGGAATATTTTCAGTTTACTCTCAATATTGTTATGTCTCGCAGAGTTGCTCAATGTCAATTGGTTGACTATAAACCTATATAAATGTTAAATATTACATTCAAAGTTCAACGTGGGTGTCATTCATAGGAGATGTTAAATCATTGTCTCTTTCGATCATTTTCAAAAAGGGTAAACGTGCAATGTGTAGAAGACTCCTGCTGTATCTACCATCTCATCAATCAACCTGTGATCACCTACTCCTCTTAAATGGCTGCACTGGTGCATACCATATTTATCTATTTATCTATCTATCTATTTATCTATATATTTATCTATATGTCTATCTATCTGTCTATCTATCTATCTATTTATCCATCGATATATATCTGTCCATCTATCTATATATGTAGCCCTGTCTGAAAATACATGTCTGAATAGTTAGGGCAGTGCAGGGTAAACGATCTGCTGGAATCAGGGGATGTGAACTTAGACACCACACCACCTCCATTTTGAACCCCTGGGTTCTTGTTTTTATTTGAATCAGATTTAAATCAAGCAGTCGTATTTTTTTGACTATATAGTTTTTCGAAGAAATTGAAGTCATAATAAATGATAAACTGTTCTTAATTAGGTCTTCTGTAATGGGAAAAATTTCTTTCACTCCCCAAAAGTCATGTAATCAAGTTGAAGTTCGAAGTTGCAGATCGTTAATATTTTTTTGCTTTTCCGAGCTGCAACAAATTCCCTCAGAATATGAGGGGGGAGGGTTGGGCTAGTGGTAGCGTGCGCCAATCGCTGGGTCCAGGGTTCGAATCCAGCTCTTGCCGGGTCACCTAGGCCTATGTTGGATGGCTGTTTCAATCATACTTCGCCTCATTGAGGTGTCCTCCCGCTGTCCTAATTAGCCTACCAAGTGCATAAATACAGGACGTAAAGCCCCAATCATCCATCCATCCCTCAGAATATGAATTTAACGTCAATTCAAGTGCGGAATTTTGTCAACTTTTTGGAGCTACTATTGCTAGGAATGACAGATGAAATAGGAAAAGTTTTAATTGGCTTCCAAGAGAGACTTAACAGGGTTTAATCCTATTCCGAAGTCACAATTTTTGAATACTTGGAAGCCACTGTCCATAGAATATCATACTTTGGAGCAAAGGAATGATTGAAATGACTAACGGTGACCACAGAATCAGTATTTTATAATTACTATTGTTTGTTATTGTTGTTTTCTTGTTTAAAGTTGAATGCCACAGAGTACAGCTGCTCCACCTATTGTACTCCACAGTTCAACAAAAATACACCAGCTGGTGGCTCCCTCGCTTGGTCAAATTGTTCATATGCATTGGAAAAGCCACAGAGTTTTGAAAACAGGGGTAGGCTCACTCGAAGGCTGCTGGCTCAGCCAGGAATAATGCCACAAGCCTATAAATGCACGCATTTTGGGTCGATATACAGGCCTATAATCCAATCCAACTTTCATAAAAATCGAAGGAGTCTTTGAGATATTCAAGTTTATCTTAAGGGGGACTTATTTTTGTTGAACTGTTTTTCATAATTTTCTCATATTGTACACCAAGTAACTCTCAAAAAACATCGGTAACCCCCCTTAAAAGACATGTTTTTCAATAAAGTGTATTTTCAGCTATATTCCTTTAATTTTTCATAAATATCTCATGGATATTGTTCGAGTGACGCTGTTTTTCGTTATAAATCCCACACTTTTTTAGTATTTCAATGTAAAGATATAAGATTTTGAAAAGATCATAGTTCGAAAATTATGTTGGATAGCCTGCCAAATTTTTTTCGCGTTGGAAAGCTATCTTTTTTAATAACTTTTCGGCAAAGTTTCATGAATATCTCATGGATTTTAGATTTCTTGCCAAGTGTGGGATTCAACTTTAATGAGTGCTACTTTTGGCATGAGATTAGGAATTTGTCGCATGAAAGAGGATTGCTGTTTAAACGTGTTATAAAGTAAGCCAAAAACCCACCCTGATATCTCCATCATAGCAGTGATCCTTTACCAATTCAAGTGTGAAGGTGTCAAGTGATCCATTGTAGTATTTATATGCAAACTATTTGCAGTTTTCTAACATAATTTTATAGTGATTTTCAATAAAAATCATTGATTAAAATCATTGATTTAAATCATGATTTAAATCAAGCATCCCTGTGCTGAAGTACAGCTATTATGATTCTTTATTACAATTCATTTCTCTTTCCATTTTAGGTGGCAAAAGATATAAGTGAAGAAGTTGTCCTTGAATTAGTGAGCGGGACCCGACCAAGAGAGAAACAGGGGCTTGTTGGAAATGATCTGTGATAGACAATTAGGTAAGTTACTTACAGTGGCATGATATTTGTCTCTATATATTTTTTTGCATACATTTTAGGATAAATAGGTTATTTGTATCTCAGTTGTTTCTTTTGTGTGTAAGATCAGTTACGCGATATATTATTGTAAGATGAACTTTGGGAACTAGCTCCTGAAGCTGCATAATAGTGTCTCTTTTGAAATTGAAAATATTTCAGCCATTCATGAGATTCTAGCATGCCAAAAATATTAATTATCTAATAATATTATTACAATTTAAAACTTTTTGATGAGCAGAAGTATGTTATGTGTGTCTGTCATGAACTACGGAAGGATACATTCTCCCTGCATATAATATTATTTTAAAATTTTCTGATTAACTTTTTCAGGATTGTACAGAGTTATTTTTTGTTCCCGTGTGCATTGGCTGCTGGGTATAAATGGACTGACAATCTGAAGACAAAACACAGGTAAATATTCAGAAATATACATGCAAATTCTTTGCCTTATTGACTAAAAATTGTCATCATTAGTGAAACTATCAACATTTATGCTCTTGCAATTTGCCAGATTTGTGAGCTTGTAAAACTTTGAGTAATTAAAGACAAAATGGCTCTCTTTGGAACAAATTATAGGGAAACTATCTTATTAAAGCCAAGGACTTCTTACGGTACTTGATTAAAATCACAGAGAACAAGATGGTTTGAATGAGTAATTGACTAATCATTTTCCAGACACAGGTTTTCTGAAAGCACTATTCTCATGAACTGTTCAGTATTTGACCCATGAATTGGACAGAACAAATAAAAAAAAATTTTGTGATTAATTTTCATCCCCGGCTCTGACTCTACCTGAAAACCTCCAACTCTGAGTTGTGGATAAGAAATATTTATATCTTTGCACCTTATAGAAATTCATTACACATTCCTTATTATATTTCTAGGTTGATGCTGCACATGCGTTTCTGACTCCCTGTTATGGTCAGCTGGAACTCCTAGAAAATGACAGAGAAGAAACTTATATATGAAAGGTTTGACTTCATTTACAGCAATTTGATGCTCTGATGAACATTTTAGTAGCTCCTGACAATGAAGCTAATTTCATAGGATTAAATGTTTTAGCAAGATATTTGATCCTTAAAATAACTTCAGAAATTGTGAAGGGCAGATCAGTTAAAGCCGGGATAAGTCCAGAAAATTTTTATGATTGTTTGATATGCTCTAAAATTTACCGGGCCAGGGCTTTGGAGACGGGAGTCGGAGGTTTTTGGGTGGAGCCGGAGGTTTTTGGGTGGAGTCAGAGTCGAACTTTGACTTTCAGGTAGAGTCAGAGTTGGAGTCAAAACTAGTGGTGACTCCTGGCTTCTAAAAAGAAGTAATTTTCAAAACCACAGTTAAAAAATTCAGGAGACCTAAGGAGTCCGAGTCGCTTTGAAGAAAGCCTCAGGAATCGGTTCACGTAATACCCGTAATCCGACTCCATAGCCCTGATTTCCCAAATGAATTGTGCATATGGTTACGAATAAATTAATCGACCAGCCACAGATACATTCTGTGAGAAATCATAATTTTATTTCATCCCAAAATAATGTGAATTTTCTTTTTCTGTTCTTTGAAATTTAGGTCTGCGATTTATCTTTCATTTGACCAGTATCTATATATATACATAGTATTAGTCATATTCTGCTTGTAATTTCATTTGCGTATTTTCACAGAGTACTGGGGAATTGACAATGCAAGGAATTTCTCATTTAAAAATGAAAGTATTTTATTATAATTTACAATCGCTTTTTAAATTTCGTTTTAGTATTAAGTCATAGCAGCTGGTATTACATGATGCCTTCGACGATGCTGGCCCACAGATGTCGCGTCTCCTCGGAACGGTTGCAAAGATCGTTTGGCCGCCAGAAGATCTACGTTTTTGACTGACCTGCTGGAAGGTGTGTATTTTTCAAAAAAGGTATTGCATTAGTACTTTGTGTGTTATGGAATTGCGATCACAAACAATTCAGTAAAAATCTTGTGCAATATACACTACCCTCCAAAAGTTTGAATACACCAGAAAAGGTGCGATTTCTTTCAAAAATACCTCATCTTCAACACACCTTTTGTTTTATACTTACGTCAAACAATATGGAAATTCACATTCAGGCCATAAGGTGTCCATATTTCATGGTTTTAGATCGTTTTCGAATAAATTTATTGAAATTTCTCTATATCCCATTTTTTCATTTTTTATAAACAGCTATAAAAGCACTGTTATCTTCCATATTTATGACATTTTATCATTTTTTACACATTTCCACTGGTTTGTGATGATTTTACAAGTAGTTTCAGACCAGAAAATGGCTATTGAAAATCGTACAAAAATACTGATTTGGGCTATTTTTGGGTCAAAACAATGCTGAAACAGCTTAAATAAAATAATTTTCATTAGAGAAGACACATTTTGTGATTATACTTCATGGTGACCCGAAATTATTTAAATTTTGTATTTTTGAGTGGTCAATGTAAAATTTTCAAACGGTCTTTTTGGGGTCTAAAATAACTGTTACGATCATGTTACAACTCTGGAAATGCTTAAATATGATTAAATTTCATAAACCTAGAAGATAACTTGGCTGTGACAATTTTCTAAAAATTTCCAAAATTTGGGATAGCGAGAGAGGCCATAAATTTCAACCAAAATGACCTAAAATGACAAAATAAAAACTATTTCTGTCTTCAAGTGACTTGCTTTGTTGTTTGGTGTAAATATTAAACAAAAAATTCCATTCAAAATCAAGTATTTTCAGAAGAAACTGCACTGATCCAGGTGTATTCAAACTTTTGGAGGGTAGTATATTTCAATATTTTCATGTTAATTGGCAAACAAAGGTGTTTTAAATATGATTTCCATGGTAATATAACTTTTATTTATGTAGAATTAGTAGTATTCAAAACTCCCTGTGAAAAGCAGATAGCAGCAATGAGTTGATACCATAAAACTCAAGATATGTTTCAATGTTGAAATCTTCAGTAAAACTGACAATTGTTTGTTTTCTTTGCAGGTGAGGCCCGACTCCAGGCAGCGACAGTAACATGATGGAATTCTCAGCTCATATCGATAATCTCTCTTGAAGTGTGATAAAGAGAAGCTTGATCAGTTGGAATGCAGTCATCTGCAACCGTTTCAGAGGGCAACCCTGCATGTTCAGCAAGAGAATACCCCAAGTAAGTAATATTTATTTAGAGTCGGATTTACAAAAGAAACCTAAATCCGCAAGGGATTTTTTTTACCGACATAAAATAACAATGTAGACTGAATGAATTAAGAGAACATGAGAACAAAAATGTACAAAATAGGCAGTAAAAAACACAGTATAAAGCACAAAGTAAAAACTACATTGACATTAAAATCATTTGATATAAGAGTTAATGTAAGTTTTAAAAGCAGCAGTATTTTTGGCATTTGGCAGTGTGGTGGTGAGTTGTTCCACAGTCTGACTCCCTCTTGCCTCAATGAATTAAAACCATGAGTTTGTGTGTAAAAGCGCGGCGGATCAATTTTGATGGATCTAAAATTATAAGAAGTGTTCTTCAACTGGAATATATCACAGACATATGGGGGTGCCAAACCGTGGACAGCTTTATAGACTTCCTCTGCTAATTGTCTCTTCCATTTTACTTCAATGCTGCAAGATTTTGCTTTGTTTAAAAGTTCATCATATGTGAAATTTTTGCCATAGACAAGCCGCAACGCCCTCTTGTTACAGTAAATGAATGACGAGTACTTACATGCAGCTGTCAGTGGCAATCAGTGACCTCACAACACACCCTATCTGATACATTGAAATGAAGTGTCAATTTCGTCATTGGGCAGTTTGTGACCTCACTAATGAGTGCTGTTGATTAGCAGGTGACTCCTTTCGATAGCCTTGAAATTATAGGCTATGATGTCATTAATTGCATATGAGTAATGAAGAATAACATAGGATAGATAGGCTGTGACCTCACAGGGAACATTTCAGTCCTATTCTGTAAGCACTTGACGTTCGTCTATTGTAACATTTTCGAAACTGATCATGTCTGTTTTGTTGCGGTTAACCCATACTAATGGACAGTAGCTAAAATTTGCTAAAATGAATGCATGATAGACCAATAGTTTGGTTTTAATATTCATTAGTTTTGATTGTCTTTTCGAGGCATTCAATTGTCTGGCACATTTACGCATAACAGAATTTACATGTAATTGTTTATCTAGATTGACACCAAGGTGTTTGACATTATCTTCAGAGTCTAATTTGACCTCTCCACAGGTGAAAGAAACATCCTTTTCCTTGCTTGTGTGCGTGAACCCCCATCATCTGCGTATGTCATCCCCACCCTTCGAGGTATCAGGAACAAGCTTCAAGCCATGAAATCACGGATGATCAACGGACTGGTGCAAGCCCTGCTTTCTTCAATCGAGAAGCGTTTCATTGATATCGAAGATGACAACATTTACATCGCTGCTGCAATATAGGACCCCAAATTTTGGTATATATATATATTGTTTTGAATAAAGTAGAATTTCATGTCATGTAACTTAAATTGTCTGTTTTGGAATAGTTAAATTGGATGACTTAAAATCGAGATACAGCTTGCTTCACTTAATGATCTCAAATGAGTAAAATTGACTTCTTATCTGAAGGATTGTTATAATGCAATTAGTGTCAAATTCAGCAATGAAAGCTTGTTTAATTTTTTGCCGTTGTTTTACACACATTTTCTTTGTTCTGATTCCCTTGATCTGTCAGAAGATGATGACATCCCTGCTGAACCCCCAACAAAGCATCGTTGTGTTCATGAAGACTTCTTCGACTTCATGGAGGCTGCTGCTGTTCTGTCTGTTGCTATGCACAAGCCGGGGGACTACCTGGATAAACCTGACACCAACGAAAGTGCTGTGTCTTTCTTTTCTGGAGACTACAAGAAGTTCGCTACTCACGCTTGGCAAGCCTTGCCGCTAAGTTCCTCAGCATCCCTGCATCGCCCGTCCCTGTTGAGCGACTCAGCTCTGTGGCATTGAGGGGATTGGTCTAGTGGTAGCGTGCTGGGCTGCCAATCGCTGGGTTCCTGGTTTCGAATACAGATCTTGCCGGGTCACCTGAGCCTATGTTGGACGGCTGTTTTCAATCATCCTTCGCCTCATTGCCGTGTCCTCCCCCTGTCCTAATTAGCCTCCCAAGTGCATAAATACAGGACGTAAAGCCCCAATCATCCATCTCAGTGGCGGGGAAAGTAGATGTCGACTCACCGACTATCGTTTTTCTTAACTGATGTTTATTCTTTGCAACAAGGAGAACAACACAAAAGAAGACTTCAATTTGCGTATACAAAGAACAGATGTGTATTGGATCCAACAATTTCAATTGTACATGATATTCTTAAATTCCTTGATACTCCACGTAAGAAAGGGGTCAGCCGATTTGCTAAAATACTCTTCATAGATTTCAGTTCAGCATTCAACACTATTCAAGTTCATGTGTTAATGGAAAAGCTGATTAGTATGAATGTAAATTCTAACATCATTATGCGGATGCACAGCTTTTTAAATCAAAGATTTCAGTATGTTGAATTTAAAGGTGTTTTTTCAGACTTAGTTAAATTGTGTACGTGTGCCCCACAAGGTTGTGTTTTGTCCCCGCTTTCGTTCACCTTGTATACCAGCAATTGTAGGTCTGAATCAGAAAATTGTAAACTGTATAAATATGCAGACTACACAGCATTGATTTCTCTTTGTAGAAATGATTACATCTCGTATAACATTGAAGTTAAAAGGTTTCTCCACTGGTGCGAACGTAATTTCTTGAATTTATATGTACAAAAAACTAAAGAACTTTTGATCGATTTTAAAAGATCTGAAAATGTACATGACAATCTTGTGATCAATGATGAGGTGGTTGAGCGAGTAAACCAGTACAAGTATCTTGGTACGGTAATTGACAACAAGCTCTCCTTCGAAGAAAATGTTAACGTCATTTATAAAAAGGCAAATTCCAGACTATATTTCCTGAGGAAACTTTACCATCAAAAAATCAATACAACAATAATGAACTTATTTTATACATCTGTAATTGAATCTGTGATTAGCTTTGGTATTGCCGTTTGGTTTGACAATTGTACTGTTGCCTCAAAAAAGAAATTGTATATGAATATTAAACATGCTAACATACTTGGTGTCAATGTAAGCAAAACTCTGTAATATTTGTATAGATTTTATGTAACTCAAAGAACTAACGTTATAAGATCACATGTGAACCATCCTTTACACCATATGTATTGCCTCTTAAGATCCGGCATAAGATTAAGAGCAAATCCAACCAGAACTGTCAGATATAAAATGTCTTTTGTTCCTGCTAGCATCCAATTGTTCAATAACCAGTAACTTGTCTGATTATTATTACTACTATTATTGTTTCATGTACTTATTTGATATTTTGTTTTGTTTGTATCGTTTGTGTAATTGTCAAAACAAATTTCATGTATTACATGACAATAAATTCTTATAGTATCATATTGTATCGTATCGTATCGTATTCTTTTGATTCTATTTGTGTTGGATCTGGTTGCAAAAAGTACTCGGTACTTGTATAATGTACTTGTACTTTGCTGGACTTGTACCACTTGTACTCATTACTTACAAAGTTCTTGCACTCGTACTCGAGTACATTGGCATGTAGTCTATTTGCGCCCATCCCTGGTCAAAGGGTTGGTTTTAAATCAGTAATTCTATGAAAAAGTTTAATTGGTGCACAGTGGTTAGTGCGTCAGTGCATTCTGCCTATGCTTTGGTGTCTTTGTCAGGTGCTGTACTAGATTACAGGTTAGGTTATTGGCAAATTGTTTTTACAGTCTGAGATGTTGCAGGTTCGAGTCCTCGGTCATAGGTAGATACGGAATGAGATTCATCACCACTGTTTGCTATACTCCACCTAGGTGTAATTTTGGTAGTCGGCTATAGGTATTGGTATAGTAATTTAACGTGATGCTGAATGCTACCGTCTGGCTGCATTCTCTAAAGGCAGCCAAGAAAGGCTCATGCTTGAACAGGCCATTGTCTTTACACCTCGCTCATATTGATAGAACAGTTGATCCTGTCAGCTCCTATCGTACATTTACAGCTCATCGGCACTTAAAATCGGGGGCGGACTGGCCTTTGTGGCTGAGAGGCAGCTGCCTCAGACCCAATCACCCAGGGAGATCCCTGCGAGGTTCCAAAAGATAAGAAAAGAATTTTACATCCGAAAGATAACTGATACAATGAAACTTAGGTTGGGGCCCCAATGAGAGAAGCCCATGCAGAGGAAGGGCCCTTACACCTTGGCGTACATGGAGAAATTATGAAAATGGGCATCGACTTATTTTGCCACGGGCCAAAAATATATCCAGTCCGTCCCTGCAAGTTGAAGTTATGCTAAACACTGCAAAGGAGCCAGTTTCCTTGAGTTTTAACAAATAAACATCCATGCCATTTGCCACTATGACATTCAACTGCTGGAAAATTACTAAACCATTTTTATGATAAGATAGAAATTTATCTTGTAATGAATTTTTTTAACAGGACATTCAGTGGAAAATATTTTTTTCATTAATTAATTTATTATTATACAAAAACAAAGTCATACTTTTCAATCGTAGAAATATATTCAGCATTTACAGTGCCGCCTGTAAGTAAGTGAAACGCATGACATTGTGCCATTGCATCAATGCTAAACATCCTCAGCCAAACTGCTTGTGGAGGCATGAATTCTTATCGAATGAAAGTGAAACAAAGTGGGTCATAAAGGCCGATGTGTGAGGCAAGTGGGATAAAAGTAGCAGCCCATTTTCTTTGCTGCAGTTGGAGTTAGGTATGGGTCAAAGTCTTTGATAAGTAAGTGAACCACCCTTTCCTATGTTTTAACATTGGGCCTGCGTTTCACTTATGTATCAAAGACTTTGACCCATACCTAACTCCAACTGCAGCAAAGAAAATTGGCTGCTATTTTTATCCCACATGCCTCACATATCGGCCTTTATGACCCAAAATGTTTTCCTCTCATCGGATGAGAATTTGTCCTTCCAGAAGCATTTTGGTTAAGGATGTTTAACATTGATGCAATGGCACAATATCATGCGTTTCACTTACTTACAGGCGGCACTGTATACACAATACACAGTGGATATAGAATTATTACCATAAAATATCGGAGGATTTTTTACCTACTTCAATAGCACAATATAATATATAGCAGGGAAATTATCGACAAATCGTGGAATAGCTTCTATCCCAAACGAAAAACTTTGTATTGTGGAAAAAAATGTGCCTAAAACTTCATATGATATATGAGCGGAAAAAACATGTTTTAAAAGCTTTGTATCGCAGACCAAAACGTGCTTATGCGGTTTAAAAATCTTGAAAACAATCGGAATTAATAAGATTTTTTTCCGAAATGTAGGAAATTATTTGAGGCCAATAAAAAAAAATATATATAGGAGTAGGCACCCTGTTAAAAACTATTCAAAGGGTAACAATGTGAAAAAAACGTTTTTATATATGGCAAGGTCTCTGGAGGTACTCAGATTTGACCAAAAAAATGTCTTTTTGCTTGAGCACGAATCACAGATTATTATGAGGCCATTCACACCTCAATGCTTAGGAAATGGCACTAGCAGGACCTAGGCCTCAGTTTGCACTCCAAGACATGACTGAAATTTGCATTGTAGCAGTTCACCAGCATCTTGAATAGGCCAAAGTCCTATAAAAATGACAGTGCACACAATCTGACAACCCCAACTTTGAAGCATTGTCTCACTTAGGAAAATCAGTTTGAAGCTTGCAAGACACATCTGCAACATTGCAAATTACCTGCAGTTATTTACTTTGTGAGTGTGCACTCAAGCCTCAGCACCTCCCACAAGGTGTAATAGAAAATGTAGACAATTGAGGATAGTAACAACTAAATAGTCCCCGTTACCATCTACATCCACCCACCAACTAAGCTGGTGGCGCATCCGGAATGTTTAGCGCTCAAATTTCTATCCAAAATATAGTTGGGTATAAATTTAAAGTTGAAAAGTTTGGAAGAAATTTATGGTGTTTTTCTGAATAGACATTCAATAAATGTCCAACTTTTTTATGTGATACCATTCTCAAAATTCCACCATGTCTTTTAGGATGAAAAAATTAAATGCAGGGAGTGACTTTGACCTTGATGTAAAATTTCAATGTTACCAGAGTGCCGATTGGCCTGCAATGCTAAGTTGAATTTTTATTTGTCCTTTGCGTCCTCAAGAAATTTGTGTTACTATGTTACCATTTTCATACCAATAAAGTGGTAGTAGGTAATATGGCCAATTTTTTAACTAAGAAAATGCACACTACTTTGTGTTGTATGTGTTGGAATTTAATGAAATACTTTGGTTGAATAGCTCAAAGGATGTAACAGGACATACATTGGATAACTGGAAAATCTTCAATATTATTGACAGATTTTTTCTCGGCATTGTTTTGTTAATTTGGTGTCCTTTTGTACACCCACATGCACATTTTCACATGTCATGACAATCTGGTGAGATGATATTCTCTTCGAAGATGTCCTTAATGTATGTCAAAAGTAACAGGACATTTAATCATTGCCTTTTACTTATCCAACAAAAAAGCATAAATGTACAGTAACACGGTCATGTCATGGTTACTTTCAATATTTTTTGTTTGGATCTGTGCAATTGAATTTAAAAGTTGAAGGAAATTTATTAACGTTTTTGATATTGGCCTGACCAACAGTGGTTGTTTAGTAGTGAGATAATTTTGGTATGGTAACAGGACATTGCTATTTTGTCCGACTTATAATATTGCATAGTATTAGTAGTCAGGTTCCCGCTGTCTAACGGATCAATTGTATTTTTTCAACTTTGGACAATACGGAAAAATTCCTTTACCCAAATCACTCAAAACAACAACTAAATAAATGCTGGTCAGGGAAATTGAAAAAAGATCAAATGGTAACTAGGACATGTCTCAAATGTATAAATGCAGTTTAGTCATTTTTGGACGTATGACCAGGCGGTGAAATTATTTAAAAATGAACTGTCTGATCAATATACTTAAATATTTATTGAGCCTTTTATGTTTAAATGCAAGAGTATTAATTTATTTTTTATTTTGAGACATTTAATAGCATCATAGTAAGAGGACATTGCTAGATAGCGACAGAGCAATTATGTGAATCCACAGTGGAGAAAAGCCATACGAGAGAGCAATATGTGAATCCACAGTGGAGAAAAGCCATACGAGAGAGCAATATGTGAATCCACAGTGGAGAAAAGCCATACGAGAGAGCAATATGTGAATCCACAGTGGAGAAAAGCCATGCAAGAGAGCAATATGTGAATCCACAGTGGAGAAAAGCCATACAAGAGAGCAATATGTGAATCCACAGTGGAGAAAAGCCATACGAGAGAGCAATATGTGAATCCACAGTGGAGAAAAGCCATACGAGAGAGCAATATGTGAATCCACAGTGGAGAAAAGCCATACGAGAGAGCAATATGTGAATCCACAGTGGAGAAAAGCCATACGAGAGAGCAATATGTGAATCCACAGTGGAGAAAAGCCATACGAGAGAGCAATATGTGAATCCACAGTGGAGAAAAGCCATACGAGAGAGCAATATGTGAATCCACAGTGGAGAAAAGCCATACGAGAGAGCAATATGTGAATCCACAGTGGAGAAAAGCCATACGAGAGAGCAATATGTGAATCCACAGTGGAGAAAAGCCATACGAGAGAGCAATATGTGAATCCACAGTGGAGAAAAGCCATACAAGAGAGCAATATGTGAATCCACAGTGGAGAAAAGCCATACAAGAGAGCAATATGTGAATCCACAGTGGAGAAAAGCCATGCAAGAGAGCAATATGTGAATCCACAGTGGAGAAAAGCCATGCAAGAGAGCAATATGTGAATCCACAGTGGAGAAAAGCCATACAAGAGAGCAATATGTGAATCCACAGTGGAGAAAAGCCATACGAGAGAGCAATATGTGAATCCACAGTGGAGAAAAGCCATACAAGAGAGCAATATGTGAATCCACAGTGGAGAAAAGCCATACGAGAGAGCAATATGTGAATCCACAGTGGAGAAAAGCCATACGAGAGAGCAATATGTGAATCCACAGTGGAGAAAAGCCATGCAAGAGAGCAATATGTGAATCCACAGTGGAGAAAAGCCATACAAGAGAGCAATATGTGAATCCACAGTGGAGAAAAGCCATATGAGAGAGCAATATGTGAATCCACAGTGGAGAAAAGCCATACGAGAGAGCAATATGTGAATCCACAGTGTAGAAAAGCCATACGAGAGAGCAATATGTGAATCCACAGTGGAGAAAAGCCATGCAAGAGAGCAATATGTGAATCCACAGTGGAGAAAAGCCATACAAGAGAGCAATATGTGAATCCACAGTGGAGAAAAGCCATACGAGAGAGCAATATGTGAATCCACAGTGGAGAAAAGCCATACGAGAGAGCAATATGTGAATCCACAGTGGAGAAAAGCCATGCAAGAGAGCAATATGTGAATCCACAGTGGAGAAAAGCCATACGAGAGAGCAATATGTGAATCCACAGTGGAGAAAAGCCATGCAAGAGAGCAATATGTGAATCCACAGTGGAGAAAAGCCATACAAGAGAGCAATATGTGAATCCACAGTGGAGAAAAGCCATACGAGAGAGCAATATGTGAATCCACAGTGGAGAAAAGCCATACGAGAGAGCAATATGTGAATCCACAGTGGAGAAAAGCCATACGAGAGAGCAATATGTGAATCCACAGTGGAGAAAAGCCATACAAGAGAGCAATATGTGAATCCACAGTGGAGAAAAGCTACATGAGAGAGCAATATGTGAATCCACAGTGGAGAAAAGCCATACAAGAGAGCAATATGTGAATCCACAGTGGAGAAAAGCTACATGAGAGAGCAATATGTGAATCCACAGTGGAGAAAAGCCATACAAGAGAGCAATATGTGAATCCACAGTGGAGAAAAGCCATACGAGAGAGCAATATGTGAATCCACAGTGGAGAAAAGCCATACGAGAGAGCAATATGTGAATCCACAGTGGAGAAAAGCCATACAAGAGAGCAATATGTGAATCCACAGTGGAGAAAAGCCATACGAGAGAGCAATATGTGAATCCACAGTGGAGAAAAGCCATACGAGAGAGCAATATGTGAATCCACAGTGGAGAAAAGCCATATGTGAAAGTTGGTAAAATGTTCAACTGTTTGTTAATTCATGGAAACTTTACTAATAAATAGTTAAGAAAACAGTCTTGTGTTTGTTCTCAGTCATTGACACATGACATGCACAGAGATAGTCACACTTCAATACGGAAGTGTGACTAATGTTACTCTATTTCTCAGATCAATTTGAAACATGCTGTGACTATCGTTACTTCGCTACTATGGTTTGAGCTTCGCCAATGCTTGGATCAGTGAGAGGAGAATATGAGAACATTCTTTTCTAAATATTCAAAAACACTTCATATCTGAAGTAGCCCTGGGAATCTTTTTGGCCTCACTTTTTAGAAATTTGGAATGAAAGTCACCATAGTAACATTTGGTTTCATCATTCTCAGTATTGCCCATACAGGCAAATTTCTGAAAAATTGGGCCAACATGAACCCGTGTTTTTAGACATGGAGCATTGGAGCTGTCATGGTATATTCACACCAGGGATGTTTTTGGTATTTTTTCTGTTGCAGAACAATATAACATAGCATTTCAAAAAGTAATTTTCTCAAAATAAAGTTTTAAACAACTTTTATAGCCTATGAGTAAAAAATAGCTGTTTTCGCATGTTAAAAGTGTCCAAAATTGAACTCCCTAAGTATGGCCTTCTACTGCGACAAGACTAACACGGCATTGGAAACATACAAACCATGGTTAATGTTTGAGAGAAACACTTGCACAATAAATAAAAAATTACGGTGTATGTCTGAAAATTATATAAAGTTGAAATATCCCTGCCCAAACTTGGGCCACTTTCAAAATTGGACAAATGTTGCTCTCTTGGGCAGTGTTTAAATGCCCACAGAAGCCTGAGAATAGTACGGCAAAAAAAGTTTTTTTGCTTGGGTAGGCGTAGACTGGGGCTAAAATTTGGTTGTCCTAGGTCAATTAGTTTGGCCTCCATAAATTAAATAAGGCATGTAACATACATGTAACACACAAAAACAGTCACACTTCCAGTACAAAGTGTGACTTATGTTCCTTTATTGCTCAGATTAATAAATTTCAAACATCATATGACTACCGCTATTTGAAATTACACTTTAAACTTCTGATATATGCTTGGCCCTGTGGGAGGAAATGGCAAAACATTCCAATGTGAACATTCATTGAAAACACATGAAATATTGTGGATACATGAAAATAATTGTCACCAAAAGAATAATTAGGGTCAATATGAGTTAATAAAATAGTTTAAATATTGGAAATAATACCGTCTAGGGGTAGGGGAGAGCGGGGCACCATGAGCCACGGGGCACCATGAACCATGGCCCCTACAAAAAAAACGGCGAGATAGAACTGCTCGATAGGAAGACCATATATTCCTTTATTAACGTAGAACTGGCTAGGGTAGCAATCATAATCTTTCTTTTCAATGTAGGTCCAAGATTTGAAAAAATACTTTTGACCAGTGAATTTGAGTGAAAAGTAAACATATTGGGCAGTGGAACTTTTACTTCTGGTACTTAAACTATTTCCGGCATTGTCATAAAACTTAGTGTTCTTAGAGAAGGTAAGGCATGTGCTAGGATGATGTCATAACATTGATACTAGATAAACTGGAAAATGGTGATATGCACTAATAAATGAAATTTACAAATGGTGCACCATGAGCCACTTGGAGATAGGGCACCATGAGCCATTTTCTATAAAGTTTTAATGTACAATTAAAGCTGAATTGTAACAACAACTCTACTGTTGTAGAACTATAGTGCAAGACATCAGCAGCTGTTTAGGACACATTTGTGCTATTTCATAGAAAAATATGTAAAATCCATCTGATCCATATTGTGGTGTATGCCGAGGGAAAATTTCAAGTAATACATCTGGTTTATGAGGTATCAGTTCTTTACGGTTGAATGAGAAGGATAATACATGTATGTAAACAGCCCCCCATGCCATGGCTCATGGTGCCCCAAGGTCGGGGCACGATGAGCCGCTAGTCTACATTTTTTAAAGACAATGTTTTGACTATTTAAGAATTAAGAATATAATGTAACAACACTGGATATTGTAGCCAAGAGGTCTTGCTATGATTATATAAAGCAACCAGCTATTTACCATTGAAACTTTAGGATCAGGAGCTTAATTTCGGAAAAGCGGCTCATGGTGCCCCGCTCTCCCCTAATCAGGACTATGATCTCTACGGCACACCCCATCCTGTCGTGATTTGAGAATTTCTTTCTTTCTAAAGGGACTTAAGTTCCGAAATTTAAGGGTTAGAAGGTATAGGATGCATGTGTTGGATGTAAAATTTCATTTGACGCCAATGATGCTTGATTTTGATGCAATCGGGAAAAATTATGATCCAAGAATTTTGACAATTTCTTGAAATTAGAAAATTTTCGAACTACGTAAACACCAGAACCACTTTTACGTACTGAAAAGTACATCTATGAAGAGTTCTTCCAAATGGTACCATGGCTTCCACTGAAAAAATTTCGATCGCTCGCTATTGACTGTTTGTCACATCACAACAGTGTCAATTTAGTACTCCAATTGATGGCAGCCAAAAAACAATAAATCACTGAATGGATTCATAGAAAATATTGCAAAAGGTCATCCTTACAAGTGTATCACACATAGGCCTCACTAAAAGAGACTATATAATATATGTAAGGTGTACGATCCTCTATCATGGTAAACAAAACATTGTTGTGTTGTGATAAACAGTTGATAGCGAACGATGTAATCGATTTCCAGCCAGAACGTTGGTGCCATTTGAATATTATCTTCTTCGATGTACTTTTCAGTTCATTGAAAGTGGTTTCTAATAATCACACAGTCCAGAAATTTCCAAATTTCAAGAAATTGTCAGAATTACCAGATATTGATATCTCCTGACTGCGTCCAAATCAAGCATAGTTGAGACAAATGAAATTGTGCATCCAACATATGTATCCTCTGCCTTCTACCCCTTAAAATTTCAGAGCTAAAGCTCTTTTAGAAAGAAAAATATTCACAAATCAAGAAAAAATAGGTGTCTCATTCAAATTGAAGTCTAGATTACCCCTAGAGGGTATTTTCCCAACAGGGACTATGTTACTAACTCATTTTGACCCCAATTATTCTTTGGCTGTCATTTATTTTCATGTATCAGTAGTATTTCATGTGATATCAATCCTTAAAAAATCTGGAATATTAGTTGTTTTTTCACTATTTCCATTATTGACCCCAGTTGAAAAGATTTTCTTCAAATTCACAAAATTTTAATTTTGAGGTGTTGAATGAATGGGCCCACATTTATCTAGAAAAATGGTTGGAAGTCTGTTTTGCAACTCCCATAACGAAATGGTGTTACCAAATTTCTGGTCACTTTTTGACAAATTACAGCCACATGCAGAAGTATGGCGAGGAAAAGTTTGTTTTCCTGCTACTAAAGTAAACATGGACGGGTTAAATTCAAACCCTTCCGTGGACAAACCACGAACAATGAGGCTTTCTCGGTGCTTATATGAATTTTATATATCGTAACGAACAGTTATGAATTGGTATTGTGATAAACACACTCACTGGTGCCTGAGAAATTAGCATTTTGGTGTAAAAGTCATATCGGGGCTCATTGGGACAGTGAATTCGGGGCACATTGGGACGCACTTAGTATGGCAGAATTTAAGTGTCCAAGTCTGAATCACCTGGGACAGCACACAACAGGTATTCAGGCCATAGTGAATAGAGGCATAGTGGATTACCATGCTTTTATCTTTCGATCAAAATTTCAATTTATCGCAAAGCACTGTGTGTTATTACATAGATGTCTGCACCCAGGACAGTTTATGTTAAATGTTTAAAACTGTTTAAAGTTATTAACTATTGGCACTACAAGGTGTTTAAAATGCACTGTATATTAAGTAAGTTCTTCGTGGCCTAATGGTTAGAGCAGTTGACTCTATTGGAGTGAGTTGGAGGTAGTTGTGGCCAGGGGAGGCTGGCCACTGTGGAGGCAGGAGCCATCCTCCTGTCTGGTGTATGCAACGATAATACCCCAGCCTGACTTCACCTGGATTGCTGGACAATGGATAAGCCAAGTTTCAAAGGACCCAGACCATGTCAAAGGATGCATGAAGACACCAGCACAGAAGAAGACATTGTCCATTTGATTGTACACACATTGTAATGTGCACCAGAATGTATTCAGTTATAATGTGTAGCGCTATATAAATGTAATAATGATGAATGAATGATGATGATATTGTCTTACGCACTACTTATATGTAGTGTTAAAATGATTTTTTAATTGATGTCCCAATGTGCCCCGCCGGGGCACATCCAGACAATCATTTTTACGACTCAGATTTTGCTCTCTGGTTGCAAAATGGTAGGTGCAGTCTAGTTTATTATGCCTTGCATTTAAGCTCAATAGTATTGGTGATATTCATGCTAACTTCTGAGTTCTTCAGTGCTTTCAGCATTGAGAAAAATTTGTAGATGTTAAAAGCGTCCCAATGTGCCCCGGTTCCCCCTACATTTGTATTAATTTCTACCATTGTAGGTTGATTGTTGCTTGTATAAATTGGACATGATATAGTGCTGTTCTCAATTAAAAATTCACACATTAAATTTTAGGTAGATCTAAGTATTTTTTAACCTCTTTCAGATAAATGGCTGTTTATCATATGGTAAAGGTCCAATATCACACTGCTCAATATAGCCTACTGCTGATGGTACATTGCACATAATGTTAAATATATACCTGCAGACTGCTCTCCACATGTTTCAATTCTTAAAAGGGACTCAGTATGAAACAAATCAGTTGATCGCAGACCTACTGATTTTATAAATTTTCAGTTTTTGCCACGCAACATTCAACTTGGCATACTGGTGTGCTTCTGTGTGTTGCCTTTTAGCTTAATTTTTTATCCGAAGACCTTTACAAGACCAGCAATTCCAGAAGGTTTGAACTTCATAAGTTAAAAAGCAGAGGAGCCATTCTATGTATTCGGAGTAAACTGTCTGGACTTAGGACCACTAAATTCATATAAATCTGCCTTGACGAAATTCAAAATCGAGAGCCCAGACTCAGAACTAGAGGGAACCTTTACTATTCCAGGGCGGATCCAGAAAATATGGGGCGGGGTTGGACACCCCATTCTTGATCCACTGCCGCTTTTTTCCGTATCTTGGGTCGCTAAAATCTTTTGTTGAGGCCAACTTTTCCCCAGACAGAATTAAATTAAGATCATTACTGGCATAATTATTAGCTCATAGCCTGCAGTCCACATATATATATGTTGCCTAGTTATTCAGACAAATCTTAGTGATAGAACTTTCCAGTATTGAACTGGTGCAGAACTCGCTGGAAACAAGACTCCTAGCAATGGCAGATCGAAGGGTGGGGGTTGCAGATTCCAGACTTCAAATTTCTATAAAATAACAGCCATTACCATTTGGCATCTTCTGTAAACTACACCTTTAACATTAAACCATCAAGCCAGCTAAAGCACAACTAGTCCAACTTGAATTCAACACATGAATGTTACTTGTATAAAGTGAATAATTACCAAAGCGTTGGCAGATTTGCTGTGAAAATGCTAATAATTTGGTTTACACATTTATTGGAAAATTCTGCCAATATTAACTTTCCAGTGTGACAAAGGATATGATGTCAACAGTTTGGCCTACAAAGTGTGTTTCAAACCAATGAAGACATAAACAATTTATTCATTTATTAGCATGTATACACTGCATAAAGTCACATTCACATTATTGATAACAACAGAACTTATATCATTTTATTTCGCATCAGAAAAGATACATCAAACATAAAAAAGAGTAATAAAAACAATGGAGAATTGACAAATAAAAATTTAAAAAAAAACAAGTAGCACAAACAGTACCAGTACATAAAAATAGAATACACAAAATAAGGTTAACTAACTGCAAGATCATTAATCATAGTCTGACATTCATCAGGTTTGAGTGGCCCACAATGGCCATCTCTATATTCTATTAATTCTTTAAGTTGACAAACAATTCTCGCCGGAAATACTCTTTAACCAATAACATCTGGCATTAGAGAGCACCCTCTCAGTATCAAAATTAACAATAATGTTGCGATTAATACTACTATCACACGCCAACAAGAACTTCAGATTCCTCCCTATTCTAGAGTAACAATAATTATGCAGCATTCTGAAAAATGAAGGCTACGACAGGATTTTTGCTCAGCAAGCCAGCCCAACTAGTAACAAGAATCCGAGGATTCAAACCCTGGGTTCTTTTGGGAATTAGCAATTAAGCATAAGATCCGTGGATACAAGATCAAGGTAGCACTGTACTGCGAAGTGCAGTCAGCTTTGACACCTGTCAGATTGACTTCAAGTGCAGTTTCTCAATGGCAATTTGGTAAACTGAGGGTGAAAAAACGCTTTAGAACTTGCAGAATTGCAATTAGCATTGTTAGACTGCTTCTGAGAATATATGCACTGCAAAAAGCAATTGCCAAATGCATTATAAGCCTTCCTTGAATCGCATGGGCGATCGTCACATGGGCGACATTATAATGCGAAGTCAGCTTGAAAACAGTCCCTCAAGACTCAAACGATCTATTACACAACAAACTACTAAAAAAAAAATAATAAAATAAATTTTTTTTTTTTTTTCAATTAAAAAAAAAACCACAACAAACCATCCCCAATTCCACAACGCATTTTAGTTCACCTCTATATGAACACAAAATGGCCCACTAGACCCCGTCCACACCAGTATTAAGGCTGGGAAGACTTTTTTCCAAAAATCTCTCAGACTGGTTTTTAGATAAAATTACCCTGGGGGAACCCAGGGTAAAAATTAAGAAATCTTTTCATAATAACTAATTCGAGCGGTAAACCATCATATATAAAAGGCAGATATCTACTCTGTGCCCGAGGCTGTAAACCCCATTATACGCCGTACTAATTTACGCCATTGCTTATATACCAATTCCATTTTGTCAAAATTAGAAAAGTCACAGAAATTAATACCATATAGTTACAAACAATATTTCTCTACTAAACTATGCTTAACATAGGATGATATATTGGAAAAATCTGCTAATACACCATTAATTTTACAAGCAAAGTCTTGTCTAACATGACCAGTTAATGAATCATTTCTATCACATACAATATGATGTCCCTAATAAACCAAATTATCAACTACCTTAATTTGTTCACCACGACCTGGACATTAATATTAATACGGTCATTACAGTTTTTACCAAAACAGATAATTTGACTCGTCTTGCCATTGAAATTTATACAATGTTCCACAGCAAACTGCTCAGCCATACCAATCTGACACTCTAAAGCAGAAATAGTAGGAGCAAGCAAGACAATAGCATCTGCGTAACCTATGCAACCTGTATAACAATCTCCAACTTGAAAACAAAAATTCTGTTCACTCAATGTGCTAAGTAACTTATCGATGTAACAACTGAATAAGACTGGGGACAAAATCCCACCTTGCTTAAGCCCATTTGTGACACCAAAAGATGCAGAAAAATTATTATTGAAATTGACTTGCATATTCTGCTTAACATAGGCCTACATGTTCATTAAACGTCTAACATATAGTGGATCACAGTCTCTTTCGATCAAAATTTCAAAAAGTTTACAAAATTCTACCCTATCAAAGGCCTTACTGGCATCTAATGCTAAGAGCATAAATGTGAATAATTCTATAATTTTACACACAATACCCCTGAAATGATTCGAAGTATTACAATTAATACGTTTATTCTTAGGTATTGGAATCAAAGTTCCAGTAAGCATATCTGAAGTACTAACACCATGTATAATAATCATATTAATCAGATTTGGTAACAGTAAATATCAACCATGTGCCATGAGAAAAATGGTCAGAGAACACATCTGTCAAACCATCAGATTTACCACTTTTTAACCTCTTAACACAGATATTAGCAACTTCCTGCTCAGTAATTAAGCATCCTTCAACATTGCTATCACATTTCTTATTTATCTTATCAGAACATACCTTGTACAATTCGTCAAGTCGAGAAGCATTATAATTAACACTGTTCAAAACACCCTTAAATTTACCAGCAAACAGCTCGGCAATTACTTTATCGCCATGAGCATCATCTACATATTGAGGTAGCCTATTAACATTTTTGCCAAGTATACGTTTAACCTCCTTCCAAAAATTCCTTACATTACTAGAACACATATTTTTAGCAAGAGATTCGGATCTTAACCTATTTTCATTATTACATACAAATTTTACAGATCTATGATACTCTAGACAACTCTTTTGTCTCATATCAGCAACAAAACCACCATGAGGCCTGCCTTCATATTTCCACACATGATGCCAGTATAGGCCAGTTTACGCTTACCTTCACAATAGTCATTCCAACCAGGAGTAACATTATTTCTATTATTAACCTGGCTCCCTGTATGAGGGATACATTCGCTAGCCTTTACCATAGCCTTTATGATTGAATTATACAATTCATCGATATATTTACAGCGCACTTCACAAAGCGTACCTTTACAATACAAAACATCAAATGGAAAGTGCTTGCTTGCACAACCACTGGCTCTGAGGGCGTGGGTTCGAATCCCACCGCGGAACTCAATTTAGTCCGAGCCCATGGGACATTAAATGGAGGCGGGTTGTATCCAGTGTTCTATGCTGGGGCAACTGAAAGACCCTGGGTATCCCTGAATTAATAGGGTATGTACCAGACTCACAGTCTTCTCATCTCATCATCATACGGCGATCGCCTGCCTCGATATAGCCCACTAAGGTGCTGCAGAGGCGTAAAACACAAACAAACAACAAACATCAAATGGAATCTCTACCTTTGTTAACTCCTCAAAGATTTTCTAAAATTCACTTCAACCAAATTATCATTGCCCTCTGCTGAGACAAAGCTACATAACATTCACACTTGGTACGATTGTGTGTTTGTGCTTTACGTCTCTGCAGCACCTTAATGGGCTATATCGATCACACTTGGTACGAAAGCCCCTGCTAAGTTGAAATTATATATATATGCTATTTGCAATCTTTCTAAAAATGTAATAACAGTCCTTAAGTTGAGAGAGTAGCCAAAGAATTACACTTGGCGTAAAACACTAGTTTACCAAAGGGCATAAATACATGTATACAGTTTGGCATCGCCTTGCCAACTCACTGGCCTTTAAATTTAATTGTTTTGACATAATTGTTACGCACGATATGTCCACGCTTTTTGACATTATTCAGTTTAACAAGGTGGTGAATGCTAAGATTGGTGTACGTCTTGATGAGCTCCCTGCACAGGCAGATGTAGTGATTGTCAAGACCTTCTCTTGTCTCTTTTTCATGTCTTCCCTTGAAAAGACATTCGTGCCGCCAATGCTGGCCAGAACGCTGCACTGCACCTTCAAAATGGATACATTTGTTATGTCGTTTGTGGCAGGCAACAGTCAAATTTTCTTCTCCGCAGACGTCAAGATTGTCACCACGCTACTTGAGGGGCACACAAGGCCCGTCTGACGGAATCTCAACAGATGAGTCGACAGCTCCGTGTCGCTTTCACACAAAGCATTACTAACGAGAATCAACCTTCACTCGTCGCACTTGATCTTTCCTAGGGCTCTGGGAACCACCCACCCTGAAATTGGAATTCGAAAATAAGGATAGAGTATTGATAAACATGATAAGATGTACAATGCATCATGCTTGGTGTACACTATTCAACATCCAAAGTTACAAATTGTGAATAGGTCTCTCCATGTCATTGAACGTAAATGAAATTGCAATTTATTCAGGCCCAAACTAGAGCAAAAAGAAATACTAGGCCTATGTAATGTAATAGTCATATAATATAAAACAAATTGGTTGAGGATTAATGGACAAACACAATTAATATCATTCAGATTATCACACAATCATAGTGCAATTAACAATACTGTACCTACCACATACACCACAAAGTTTTCAACCACCGGCTCCAGCCGCATTGCGGCATACACATGATCGTCATCCATGTTCGGGCCCAACCACTCTTCGGAGGTGGATTCCACATCATCACCAAACACATCATTTTTTTCAGCTGTTTCCACTACAGGGCCAATGTAAGTGGCCAACGATGCACATACTAGCTCCGTTCAATCCACGACAACACAATTTCCATGGCGGGAAACCTGAAATGTTATCATATGTACATACATTTACAGTGCGATGAAGTGCAATTATGGATTATTTCACATCAACCAGAGTCCGCGAAAAGTGCTTTTAACACACAGGACATTCGGGCAGGTGGATTCTGAATTTTACCTGCCCGAATGAAATCTTACCAGCCCGAAATTCCATTTTCAATATTTTCTACCGGTTTCTGGTCAAGGAGTTAATGGCGCCTTTAAACATGTTAAAATATTAAGTTACTCCAAAGCCCCTCCCCTGTATTTGTGGTGTGATTTTAAAAATTAACAAATATATATTTATGCACATTTTGCAATATGTAAATGGTGTAATGATGTAAAAATTCGATACATTGCTGTTCAGTGGCTTTATAACTGATAAGAAATATCAATTTCCTACAAGTGAACTGTTCACCTCATTAATTTGATGCACCACTGAAGCACAGCCACTGAATCATGTGACAGATGTATTTTTTAGCTGACTCTTGCTTGTTTCTGTCAGGTGTAGTTTGAAAATTCAGAATGAGACATATAATTACATGTAAATGAACACCAATAACGGAATTTTCATCATTGACAATTTCACAGGCATTACAGGAATTCCATCGTAACCTCTGCTAACATGGTCAACTATTGCAGCTTTGCATGGCCTCAAATCGATTGAGTTCAATGGAATCATACCAGCAATTTAATAGATGAACATTGCTAATTGCAATAAGCTAAGTATTGAAACTAGATGTGTTAAATTGCAATTCATTTGACACTTCTGAGTTCAGTTTGCATCATTGAAGTTTGTTAATTGCCATTGAGTTTTCAATGGCCTGTATAACTGCATTGACTGCCCAGTCAACCCTGTGGCTCTCCAGCACACCTGTCGGACATTTGGGCAGGTAACCACTGTAATTTTACCGGACAAACGCTAATTTTTGGCTGGCAAACTTTGGCATCATCGACATTGCAAAATTATTTGGCAGGACAGTGGCGGATCCAGACACTGCATCCTTGGGGGGGGGGGGGGGGGGGCAGGGAACCGCCACTGCATGAATTAATACACTAGGACAAGAAGTCAGCTTCTAGTTGATGTTGAAAACTCGAATGCAGGTACAGAAGAAGTGAAAATTGAGTTTGTTCTCCAAGCATGACACATTGAGATTAAATTTTGGTAATTTCAGAATTAAGAAACATTATCGCTTGGACTCCTGGTCTTGTATTTTATAAATGTGAAATCATTACGATGTTTACAATTCGTCAATGATTCACAGCAAGATCATTTCTCTAAATTTGAGTGAATCCGTGGCCCATAGGCTGAAGCCTTTTCAAAGCCCAAACTAAATTAAAATTACAAACTGCTCTGAAGTTTTTCTCAATGGTTGTACATACTAACCTTCATGGCACCACAGTGTGTCAGAATTTTTCTGAATGACGCAATGAATACTCTGGCTGTTGGGTTGTTGTTCCAACCACCTGAAGAGAAAACATAATTAATAATTATACATTAACTAAATTGCATTAAAAAATTGTCATATCCAGATAACATTGAACAGATGAAAAAAAAAAGTTATTAAACTTCAAGACTAGACACATACTCGTTCGATGCACAGAGTTGAAGAACAACTCAAGGTGATCTTGAGAGCACTTATACGTCAGGAACCCCTCCTGTGTCTCCAATATTGCATTTGCGAGGCCTAGGGTCGAATCAATGGCCACCACAAGACCCTTTCTACAAGTACCTCTGGAAATATAATAAGTTATATATATATATATATATTAGGGTGGTCCAAAAACACTTTCTTCCAAATTTCTCTGATTTGAATCCTGCATTGTGATCTTATATCGATAGAAGGTATTATGTAAAAATTTCAGCAAAATCAATTAATATTTAGAGGTGGCACAAAGCCATTGACGTTTAACATGTGATTGCCCTGCAGCAGACCTCAAAATCATGGGTATTTGCAAATCTTGCAATAATGGCCAATTATTTTGATTAAATAACCTTTTTTTTAGTATGTCAAGGATGCCCAATCTAGTCCTGATATTCTTTCCGACTTAAAAAGTTTTATGGAAGGTCAGCATAGATATTATATAGGTCAATTTTCAAGAATTTTTTCATAAAAACAGGCAAATATTTCACTTACTATGAATAATAAATCAAAAATAACCCCCAGATATTACTTTCCCATGCCAACTTTATCATATACTAAAAAACTGCTAAAAAGTATTTACTTCGGAGAAAGATCTGGGAAGTTGACCATTTTTTCAGTTCCGCGAATGGGGAATTACATGATAAACTTCAGGGGCTTTGTGCCACCTCTAAATATTAACCGATTTGGCTGAAATTTTGCGTGTGTTTGTTTTACTTATGTGGTCATCAATTTCTACTTTCAAATTGGGGGTTTTTGGAGATTTGATTTTTCCCATAGGAATGTGGACCACCCTAATATATATTATATGTAATACATAGCCATTTTGAGATGCTACTTGTCAATTAAATCTTTTATTATTATTATAAAACCCCTGAATGCAACAATTCATAATTGCCCTAGGTAACAATTTTTTGTGGAATTTTTCGTTTTGAGTGACAATCCATCTTCCCTGAAAAATTTATGAGGTTACGTGTGCCGTAACTCTACTTATATTGACATTATTATTAATATAATTATATTACTGGTAAGGTATTTCCATTTAAAAGTCTGGGGGGGGGGCGGTCGGGCGACGATTTTGACCCCCCCATGCATCTAAAACGGTTTTTTTTACCGCCCCAAGCATTAACTTCGATTTTTTCATCCCCCGTACATACATCAAATAAAAATTTTCATTATTACATTGCGTAGGCCTGAACAGAGTGTAAAATGAATTCTGCGAGTGCATCATACGAAAAATAATCGTAGCCCGACCGCCCCCCCCCCCCAGAGTTTTAAATGGAATAGCCCTTATCAAATTAAGGAGATTACACACAAGTTTGGCCTAAAATCTATGTATTTTTGTCCAGTTTTTTCCCAGATGTCATGTGAGAAACCAGAAGATCGGATTAGTAAGAAAAGCAAACACCATCACCAAAGACTTAAACCTAAAATTTAAGAAGAGTTATGTTAGTAACAATAAGCAAGCAGTATTTGCTATGGAGATATAAGTTGCCAAGGAGATGGTTGCCATTGAGACAGCTGCCACGACAGTTGCAATGGCAGCCATTTTGCAAAGTTGTCGAGGTTAATAATGACCGTTGCCAAGGAGCCAAAAATAGCAATGTTTTTACAGTTGCCCAGGTGGTTGCCATAGTTACCTCCTAAAAGAGCTTGTTCGCCCTGATCCAGTCCCTTCTCCCGTCCGATATAAGTTGAGACGGTTGCATTGGGGTCGGGGGTGGGTGTCGGATGGTACTCCGCAGGTTCTGGGCGTAGGTAACTTCTTCAAATCCACACATGTCCTCCCTGATGGATTCGTTAAATGCTTTAGAGGAAAACGAATAAATAATTGTTAAAAACATTCACATACAACAATGCAAATGTGTACATTATAGTTACTCTTGTAAAATTTCACAGTTAGCCGAACGGCCTTAAGGCCTGATGGCTGACTGGGATCTTATAGATCGACACAAGCCCTGATCCCCCCCAGAGTACTAACATGAGATAGGCCACCGCTGTCACGTGCTTCACACTTCAAAGCTGGAAATTTTGCGATTTGTCCACCAGAGTACTCAAGGGTCGTGGTGGGTGGGCATGTTAGTACTCTGGGGGGAATCAGGGCTTGTGTCGATCTATAAGATCCCAGTCAGCCATCAGGCCTTAAGGCCGTTCGGCTAACTGTGAAATCTTATTTCACTCCACAAGCTACCTGATCCCCCCATCGTCCTAACATGAGACTTGAAAGCCAAATCACAGAATTTCAAATTTTCAGACATACCACCAAAAGACCATCATAAACCATCAAAAGATAACCATAAACCGTTTTCAAGTATCAAATTTTTTATTAACAAAAAAGATTTAACAGTTGTAAAGGTCATAATTTGTATGTCATCATGTAAAAACATTCGGATCGATTATCCTTAAATAAATGTCCATCGATAGGATTAATTATCCTTGAATAAAAATTCATCAAAAAAGGATTGATTATCCTTGAGTAAATGTTCATCATGAGTAAAAGTTCATCAATAGGACTGATTATCCTAAGTATGGAGTCATACAATTGCTCCTTAAATTGTTTACATTGTATCAAATTCAATAACAATGGCACAAATCACAAATAAAATAAATTAGGCAATAATAAGTAGATTTCATAACAATCAGTGTTAATTATAGCAACCATCTATGAGGGAACAAACATCTCAGTAACCCACCTATCTGTGGTCATATCCATAATAGTCTACCCCCCCCTTTTTTGTGACCGACAAAACCAATTTATACTATGTCTAACAGTTGATCTACTCCAAAACATTCTGAGCGTAGGAGGCAGTTTTGGTTAAAGGTCTATTGTAGTACTTACTGAAAGTTGATTGTCTAACCCAACCAGCATTCTTCATGATCTCCTCTATTGGAGTGCCTTGCCGAAGGGCTTTACTATTGGCCGCAGCCCTAGTACTTCCCGGCTTAAAACTTTGGGTGTCCACCCCAGCATGATTCAAAACTGTTTTGATCCATCTTGAAACAGAATCAGCCGACGGCCGGGCTTAACATAAGGTTTCACCGTGGTAATAAACAGAGACTTCTCTGGTCCTCGTAATTCTAACGTTCTAGCTAAATAAGCAGTTAAATATCTATAAATACACAAGCGTTTGTCTGCTGGGTATTTTCTCAATTTTAATGGGTCAGGCTTGTAATTAAGTCTGCCTTCCTTTAGATCAGTTTGTTCGAAAAAGAAAGTGATATGATTTGCACTAATTTTCATATTATCCACCGAAAGGTTTCTAATAATTTGCGGCCGATGGCCTGTGACTAGTAAAAGTAGCACTACTGTCTTGAAGGTTAATAAGTCTAAAGATAATCTAGTCGCTGGAGCCCAAGTGCGGAATAAATCCAACACCAAATCTGGATTCCAGGTGTCAAGATATCTAGGCAAACTTGGCTTCATTTGATTAATTCCTTTCATAAACTGAATAACTTCCTTATGATCACCAAAAGATCCCTCACTAGTTGTAACTAACAAAGACAACGCTGACCTAGCTGTATTGATGGCGGAGTACCGCCTGGTACCTTCAGTAAACAGAAATTCTACTTGAAGAATTCTGGTCCTTGAGGAATAGTGGGAGTAAGAAAATCATAACCGTGTTCAACAGCGAACATGTTCCACTTTTTAATGTAAGAAGCGTAAAGTTTAAGTGTAGATGGCCGTTGGGCCTTGAGCATTATATTAATGACCACATCTTTGAAACCTCGTTTTCGTAACGCTTTTCGGAGAAGCTCCACCGAATCTGTAATATCTGGTCCTAAGAGACGTACAGGAACAGGTTGGTCTTCTAGCGGCCCCTCAGAATGGCCCCGACTAGGGTCAGTCGGCCCACCAAGGGATGGTGTCGGTCTGGTCTGGAAGGCAAATATAAAATGCCATTAGTAACATGAAAGAACATTGGTTATCCGACCACAAGTTTCATAAATTTACTATACCAAGGTTTCGTAGGCCATTTTGGTACAATCATCAAGACCTTCGCCTTCTCCAAATGGATTTTCTGTAAGACAGCTGGAATCAAAGCAAAGGGAGGAAAAGCATATCCAAAGAAGGGCGTCCAATCAATATTAAAACTATCAATGTATGCCGCATCTGGATCAGGCTTCCAAGAACAGAAAGGCTGCAATTGACAATTTAAACGCGAGGCAAACAGGTCAATGTCTGGATAGCCTAAGTTTCCACAAATCTCTAGAAATTTGTCTTTCGAGAGCGACCACTCTGTCTCATCAGCAAACTTACGAGAAGCATCGTCTGCCTCAACATTCAATACTCCTGCAATGTGGGCCGTGGATAGCCAAATGTTACGGTCAATGGCCCACAACCAAATCTTTCTAGTAATGTCATTGCATGGCTTGGAGCGAACAGAGCCTTGGTTTTCAATCAACAATTTAGCTGTAGTGTTGTCTGTCATAATACGAATGTGTAGATCCTTCATGTCTCTACAAACTGCTTGCAAGCTGTAAAGAATAGCAAGTAATTCAAGAGCATTAATATGCTTATGAGATTCCTCAACAGTCCATCTTCCACCAAATTTCTGACCTAAAGCTGGGAAATTGCAGCCCCAACCTGTAAACAGAACATAATCAGGTTGGCCAACGAACACAGGAGCATAAACTGTAGGTAAATTGACAGGCCACCACCTCAAATCTGTTCGCACCTCAGCATCTAAAGTCATGTTAGCATCAAAATTGTATTTGGCTTCAGAAAGAGCTTCATTCTTAGCCATTGCCAGATTCTTAGTAAACAGAAGGCCATATCTGTTTGCCGGCTTGGTGGCCTCCAATGTTCCCAATACCTGTGAAACAAATCTAATAGACATCTCATGTTTACTCAAACAGTCATTAACCAATTGAATAATAGCTGTAATCTTAGCAGTAGGTAAAGATACTTTCATATTCACTGAGTTAATAACAAAGCCAACATGTTCAATGCATTGTGTGGGAGTCAGAACACTCTTTGGGCTTATAAGAAATCCCAAGCTTTCAAACAACCGCGCGGCCTGAGGCCATAGTCCAAGCATTGGTTGAATGTAGGATCAATCAAGAAAATTTCATCAATATAGGCTGCAATGTCTACCCCTGTACTCTCTCGCAAATGTGCAAGCGGCACTTTAAGTATCTTTGTGAAGAGCCTTGGGCCTGAACTCAAGCCATTGGGCAAACAGGTAAACTGATATAATTGCCCTGCATACTCAAATCTAAGAAATTTCCTGTGGCCAGGACGAATGCGTAACGAGTAATAAGCGTCCTGAAGATCCAAACTGAGCATGTAAGCATCTTTAGTGACAAGTTTCAAAATTGTCTCTAAAGTATCCATTTTGAAATGATGGTATTGAACATCATCATTCAAAGATTTCAAATCTAAAATCAATCGAAATTTCCCCTTTTGTTTTTTAGGTCTCAGAAAAATACGGGAGATGAATTCTCCCGGAGCGTGTTTCGCAGTCTCAATCACCCCCATGTTCAAAAGCCTCTGAATCTCATCATTTAAAAATTTTCGCTCCTCAGAGGAGAAGTGCAAAGGTTTGGGCGCACGGATCTGTTCAGGAATGTCAGTAAATTCAATGTCCAGGCCACGGATATGTTTCAGAATAATCGGATCAGAAGTAATTTCAGCCCATGCCTGTACATGACCAGCAACAGAGCCTGCTTTAAAAGATAGACAAGGTGTAACAGACACCTGAGTACCCACCTGTAAAGGGGGGGGGGGAGGGGACAGCATCATCGGCTTCTAATTCTGAGTTTTCTTGGTGGTGTTGGCATTCGCCTTTCTCACTTTCCGGAACCTCCCTCGGGGAGCTGTAATGAGAAGAAATTTCACAATGAATAACAGAATTCACAGAATCAGTTTCTGGAAGTTGAGGCAATGATGCTGGCATAGGCTCTACAAAATCTAAACAATTTTAATCAAATTTCTTGTCTGATATTAAAGAAAGTGTCTTAACTTGACCATAGGAGCCATAGGAACCATAGAAGTTACGCGGACGATGTGTGTAAGGCATGTACCGGGAGTGGGCTGCTCCTCGTCCAAACGAACGTCCACCTCGCCGAAAGGCATGGCCGGTCCGGGCCACCCTCACCGCTTGCCCAATCACTTTAAGTCTGTCATTCAAATCGGACCCAAAGACCAAAATAGGAAAGGTGAGGGCAAGGTTGACAAATCCTTGCCGAGGCTGTGGCACTTGGGATTAACAATAGTCTTAAGGTTAGCTTTCCTGAAATTGTTCATCTGGAGATTCGCATAGCTCAAGAAGCGAAGCGATGCCACCGACGATTCGACGATCTCCGGCATAAGCTTTTTCATGTCTTGAGGCCGTTCATCAGCTTCCAACTTCGTTAACGAGTTTAACGTAGACATAGTGGCCCACGCAGCCCCGGCCACAGCATTTTGTCCGGCCCTCAACTTCATGTCGCGTGTACGCACAGCTTTATTAGCATCCTCCCCCATGGGAATCAGGAATTCATCGTTCACATCGGTTTTGTAAATATCGGCATTTGCCGGCCTTCCAAATTTCTCATAGACATCGCCCAACTTCTGCTGAGTACACCAAATAGAATTAGCCAACGACGCAACGTCCTCCCTAACAGCAGGATGACATTGTTCGTCTTGTCTGTAGGTCGCCAAGAGGCCATGCAAACCGTCCGCCGGCCCGGGGAGGGACCCCTGCGCGATCTCCGGGGCAGGATTTCTCACCAACATAGGGTCATCCTCCATCATGGGAATATCATCCTCGTCATATACAAACTCGTATTCGTATTCGTCATCATCTTCGTCGTCATCCACGTAAGGCCGACTCAAGATTAAATCATTGGGGAGTGCCAAAACATTGCGCCTAGTCCCCGGCGGGGGCACCGATGGAGCGGCCGCCAGCAAAAGTCCTGCTACATCAACGGTTTTGTCACTTTTGTCCGACTTAGGCACTTGCAAACGCGAATCTGGATCCATGGTTATTCCCAGTCCAGGGGAGGCTTTCCCCGTAGCAGCCGAAGGAGTCGTGGGGTTAGATTTGCCCCCGATGGAGTCCTTTTTTGGCATTTTGCGCTTCGTCCGTTGATGCCTGTTTCGTCTCTTTTTCCCCATGCTTCGATCAGGGAAAAAAGCGGGAAGCCCGCAGGGGCCGCAGCCGCGTCAAATGACGTCACTCCGGAATCTCGAAATCAACCAATCAGAGCGCAGCGTGAAATGACGTCACTGTGGAATCCCGTAGTGGACCAATGAGAGCGCCGTATCGGATGACGTCACCCGACTAAGCAACAAGAGCCTCAACCAATGAGAAAGCCGCGTACAAGTCACATGGTGACGCGCTACCAAATAAGGGCAGGAATATTGTTTCGCATACTAATGAAGGCGCCAAGAGCGCGCGAAGGCCTGTAGCCAATGAAAAGCGTCGAAACGCAGGGATCGACTTGTTGTCAAGCAAGCCGAAAGAAAATGATCGACGGATCACTTCAGAAAAAGGAGAAAACCATCGAGTAATCGAGGTCTAATAGAGTAAAATAGTGACCAGCAAGGTCACGGAACCAAGGGCATCTAATTATGCACAAATTGATTCACAAAACAGGTTCTAGTCGCTTCTAATAAAGCGAATAATACAGAACCAACTGGTCTCGTCAACAGCGGAGAACCAAGTGAAGCACATGACAGCGGTGGCCTATCTCATGTTAGGACGATGGGGGGATCAGGTAGCTTGTGGAGTGAAATAAGATTGCACGAAAGATGACAACATCACAGAATTAATGGAAAATATTAGAAACAACAAAAAAATGTATAGGTCACAAATCAAGAGAGTTTTTTTAAAGTTTTTCAAGTTTCACCAAGTCCATGATACTGAGGAATCAACTATGGTTTTACAAACAATAGTCAAATAGTTACAAACCAGTTTGATAAAATATTTACAAACACATGATAACATCGATCAGAAAATATGCGTCATAACTTTTTTTTTTCGGCATACTTTTAAAAAAATTTGTAAACAAACGTTTAATATTAATCATTTATGAATTATTAGCAACAAATAAGATCATAAAAATACTTCATAAATATTATATTGACAAAATACCAATCAATTTAGGAATGTCAACACCTGAAGTTTTCCAAGTTCATCAGCAACATATTTCTAATTCCACATCACAAATTTGAAATGATGACAAAGAAAAAATTGTTGTCTTGGCGACAAGACTCACTTGAAGGCTGGAATGTAATGTAGCTGGGGCGAGGATCTTGGAATACTCTTCTCAGGGGGAAGAGATTATCAAACTGCGCCCAGTAGAGACAGCATTTGAACCCTTGACCGGCTGGGGTAGTCTCGTTCCTTCCGAAATATATGTATTTTGGATTGTCTAACTTGGTGTCGGTACTTGGGTCCAGATTAGGGAAGTCCAAGATCTCCGGAGGATAGTCATCAATCTGGAAGAAGAGAATCAATTTAGTTACGGTTCAAGTGAGTCTGAGTCGAACTTTGACTTTCAGGTGGAGTCGGAGTCGAAAATTAAATTGGTGATTCCTGACTCCTAAAATAATCAATAGAATTTACAAAAAAAACGATTTTCAAAATGTGAAATGTATCTCAAATTTTACACAAAACTTCCTAAACAAGTCTTCTTGTACAGAATCCTATGAAAACTTCGTAGAATTAATTTGAATGTGCTGTTAGTCATGTAATATCTAGGTACAATAATGTTGATAAGCGGATTCAGGAGTCTGAGTTAAGGAGTAGGAGTCTGAGGCGTTTCTCAGAAAGCCAAAAAAGTCGGGAGACAGGAGTCGGTTCACTTACTACCCGACTCCAAAGCCCTGGCACAAATCTATTTCAAAGACTTCTTTGGAGAGGAAGGCCTTCATTTCTCTGAGAAGGCAGATGTCCAATTCCCATGGCTTCTATCCCTTGTATCAGTGTCTATGCTGGACAAATAAAAGATTCCTTACATGGGGTAAAAGTGTGCCATCATGTTTAGGACTCCTGCTCTCGCTCCCATCTCATCAATCAACCCTCGTGAGCACTCAGAACTGGGCTTAGAGGGCTGCAATAACCACATCCATCTGTCAATAAGCATCGGTGAGCAAATTCATTTTGGAACTGGCGCTATATAAACCATATTTGGAGTAAATATCTTATAAACGTGCTTGGGAATAATTTACTTGCATCTTAAGATATTTCTGAGTCTTGAAAACTGATTATTTACTTACACTCTGTCAGGTCTGTCAGGTGACTTATTAGAGTCATTGATCTTTATTGTCTTATAGACCCTACATAGTTTTTCTAAACTCACAACTTTCAAATAAACTTCAGAATATTCATTTTCTCCATAAAATTTTCTCTCAAACAAAGAACACACTAGAATTAATGTAACTTACGGCCAAAGATATAGATCTTCCTCTGTTGAATCTCTTTACAGTGACGACATGCTGTTGTCCATTGGCAAGATCCAAGTTATCAACGTCGTTATTCACTTCTTGGGGTCCGATCTCCCAGCCAACATCAATACGAGTTTTTACTCCACCTAAGAAAGGAAAAGATAACTAAATCAGGGCGAAACTACAGCAGCTCTAAGCTAAGTCTAGCAGCCCAGCATGCTACCACTGAGCTAATCCCCACTCCCACCGTAAGGCCACACATAATTGATCTTTAGCTTCTCGGATCCTCTCAAGGCACTTTTTCTAGGGTCGGTCGGTAGGAAAAAAAAAAAAGGTGAACATTTGTTTTTTTATAATGTCAAAAAAAATTTATTGTGTCGGCGCGTCCGCGAAGCTAAGAATCAATTATGTGTGGCCTAATTCATGGTGAACCTAAATTAGCTCTAAGCTTAGTCTAGGGTTTTATATCTTGGATAGATGTATGATTGTGGTTTATGTCCTGTAATTATGCACTTGGTAGGCTAATTAGGACAGGAGGACACAGCAATGAGGAGGACGATGATTGAAACAGCCATCCAACATAGGCCCAGGTGACCCGGCAAGAGTTGGATTTGAACCCTGGCCCTGGTGATTGTGGCTTTACGACCTAAATTTATGCACTTGGTTAGCTTATTAGGACAGGAGGAACCTCGGAGGACACAGTAATGAGATGTAGGATGACTGAAACTGCTGTCCAACATATATATGGGTGATAGGGCCTTACATCCTGTATTTTTGCACTGGCTACAGTGGCCACAGCAATGAGGCGCAGTGCACTCCTGGCACAGGATGAAACATTAATCTAACATGGGTTCCCTGGACCAGGAATCGAACCCTGATCCAAGAGATTAGCACCCAGCAAACAAACTCAGATAGTATGGCAGATTTTCAAAACAATTCTGCACTTTTTGATAAAGTAATGAAATTTGGCACAGTGGTTCCCAAGGTGTTGAAGTTTAATTTAAATGTTGGGGGCATTCTGGAGAATACTTTTGGTTGCCATGGTAACCATTTTTGCTTCCTGCTCCCTGGTAACCATACTTTTCCAACTAAATTGCACTTTGCATATGCTGCAAAGCTTATTGCTTTGTGCTACCTTATGTTTAATGCACAAATTTTTTTATTTTTGCATCTTTATCAATTTTTCTGAGAAAATTATCAGTTTCCATAGCAACCTTACCACAGAAAATTGGCCAGAAGGAGGAAATAACTGAAATATGCCACTTTAATTGCTTATAAAAGGATAATGTTTGTCCTGATATGCCTCATATCATTCTCAAATTTGAATATTGCTTAATATTATGAATTTTGATAATTTTTATTTGAAGCAGGTTGCCATAGAAACCAAATTTTAATATCACCAAATCATCAAAAGTTTGAGGTGACAAGATCCTGCGTGTGATAAAGAAACAAAGTGGTAGGGATTTTGTACCTTACATTATTGAACTGCTCTTCCAGTGCAAAAAGTGTTTTCACTCCAAGGAATTATTATATAATTATTATATAATGAGAAACTGTTGTCATGGATACTGGTCAAACATTTAAGTTGGATCATCACCATTTATAAACTAGAATAAACAACATGTTGAACGTAATAACACCTCAAACAAAAGTAAGATTCATTTTAAAATTGGCAAATTCATGGATTTCTTGCATCATCTATGATGTATTAAATTGTGTTGCCATGGCAACAAGGAAAATGAGATAATTTCAAAATATCATAGAAATCTGGTTTTACCAAAACAATAAAATGATATGCATCCCAGTTTTAAATAATTGCTAAATTTGTCGTAGGTACTTTATTTTTTATAGACCTAGCCAAAACTTATGTTCAACACAAGAACCAAAATTTTTCATCAAATTCGCATTTCAAACAATGGAGTCCTTTCTCAGGCCAGATTCACGAAATCTCACACTTCACACTTCAAGATTCATGAATATCCACATTTCACAAATGACTAGAACTCTGTTTTTGTAATAGGCCTGTAATGTAACATTTTAGTGATTTTACATGGAGTAGGATGGCCAGTTGGTTACATGGGTTTTATAATTTCACCCAAATACTTTATTTGATATGCTAGAATCACATGTTGACAGTTGATGGGAACATATTAATTTCTACATTGCTTTCATACTAGCTGTCGACCCGTTAGGGTTTGATGGTTTACAAAAAATCACCAGTACCATCTTCTTCCCAGCTTCATAATGTAAAGCCTGGTCCCATTTCCGGTGTCAGTTCAGCTTCCAGTCGGCATCCAGTTAGGCAAACTCGAATCTGGATTAAACAGAACTGCTGTAGTGACTTGGCCCACCCAGTGTACAGAGACAGGACACAGTCTACAGTGATGGAGATTGGTATAAGGGACTAAAAATGCCAAGCACTCTGATTTCTGTGGCAAAATGTGATTTTTTTCGAAATGCAGCAACTGAACATCTAGAAATCTGGTAGTTATATTGGTCACAGAAGTCCAATGAGCATACCAAAAGATGCAGAGTTTAATGGCCTTCAATGTGCCACTCTTGATGGCCCAGATAAATATAGCTCCCAGATTTGTATGTGGAAAATGTGTGTTGTTTTTGCCAAATTCCCAAGAATTTAATGGAACTTGGTGGTGAAAATTATTGGCCATAGAGGGTCAATCAGTATACCAAAAAGATGGGGAATTCAATGGCCTTCAGTCTGAAATGCATTACTGACCCTGCTGCAGCAGATTAACTTACAGATCCAATATTTTAATGTGGACTAATTTGTTGTTGTTCTTTTAAGCCAAAATCCAGAAATACATTTCTGGAACTGTGGAAATAGGCCTAATGAATTTTGATGAGTAAAAGTTTCCCAGTGGGAAACCTCAGGTGAGTAGATGGCCTTATGCCTAGATCTCACGGCACGTTACGGAGCACTTTAGGCGTCGGCGGGATGGTATATCCTGGAAATTTGGATGAATTTGTGATTTTTTTACATCCCACAGAGGTACTTTTTGTTTCCCAAAGGGTTCCCACAGGGTTTCTAGAAATATCGAGAACTCTGCCATGGATGTCAAAAAAGATTCAACATGCTGAAACTTTTTTTCCAACACTCCAGCATAGAGGCCACATTTTTCTCATTTTTTGGATATCCGGCGGGCATTTTTTCAGTGAGAATGAGTAAAAAAACATCTCCAGCGGGATACAAGGGCATCCCCTGCCCCTGTGGGATATTTGTACTGCCCCTGTGGGACTTCTGACATCCCGCCAGCAGTTTTTGACATCCCGCCGGCAGTTTTTGACATCCCACCGACCGTTTTTGACATCCCACCAACGGTTTTTGACATCCCACAGGCATTTAGATCTTGCCCCACAGGCATTTAGATCTTTCCCACAGGGATATGATCTTGTCCCCGATTTACGAATATGAGTCTTCGGCCATTTTTGGAGTTCAAAAGCAAATTGTACATTAGAGGTACCTCAAATTGGACACCCGCAATAGGAAATACCAACCCGAATTGTCATTACAAATAATCTCAAAGTGTGCCTTATCAATTGATCAAAACTTTTGATGCAGTACACCCCGTAGTAGCCACTTGCTAGTAAGACAAGGCTTCCATGTTTCTGGTTCCTCTTCAATCTGAGCCATCCTCGAAAAACAATCCTGTATTTGAGGTTCCCATAGATTCAAGATTCCATGCATTTTTTTGTTATTTTATAATAATCTTAATTATGCTATTGGTATAATAGACTTTTTTTTGAAAATATGTTTTTGCTTAATTTTTTTAAACAGTGTAGTGACTAGAGGTCACATTACACAATTAGAAGTCGGATATATTTGTTAAAATGACAATAACTTTTGCCTGTATTTTTGGCCACTTCTTGGTCTATAAATACTTATCCCATAAAAAACATATTACTAGAATCCCATACGGTCACCAGGGATGGTCGAATCAAAAAAAGAATGCAAAATATGAATTTCTTGCCTATTAAAACCCCAAAAATGAGGTATCATATGAGAATATGTGACTCTTGGTAAAGAAGTTACACCAGTACGCTAATTATTAGGGCGGCCATCTTGAATATGAACAATATGGCCACCGGGATAGCTAAAATCAGTAAAGTGATGCCAAAAATGAATTCCTCAGTCGGAAAAACCTCAAACTAGAGGTATCACTAAAGTATTTACGATGCCGGCTTGAAAAGTTACAAAATCGCCCATATCCGATGGTGGTCATATTGGACTTGGATACTGCCACCAGGGGGCGAAATCAGCTTGGCAGTAGGTCGATTTTGAAAGGTCTTAGTAATGTCTGCCCACAACCAAAATCTCATAAAATTGTAATAAAGTGAACAATTTCTTTGCTAAGCTTCATTCTGTGAATAAAGCATTTAATTACCTTCTTGGGAAACCAAAATTATTCAAAAAATGCTGATATTTCCACTTTGACCCCACTTATCACCATAGCAACAACCTTTGCTTTAAATGTCAAATCGCAAAAATGAAGTTATATCTCATTGCTAACTTTTTGGTGCAATACTTAAGGTTCCGAGTGATTTCCTTGGCTTAACCTGATAAAAGAATATTTTTCCGAAACAGTATTTTGCGAGGACTTTTAAATTGTTATGTCTCTGTTTGTATGGTTACCATGGTTACTTACATCTGTATTTCACATCATGTTAAAGTAGAAAAGTAAGACTTTCACATGATAGCATCTGCCTATGAATTCCATCATTTAATGCCCTTCTGGTTGAAAATTAAAGTCCAAAATTATTTTTAAAAAGCAAATGTTTTCGCTTTGACACCTCTTATCACTATGACAACAACCTTAGTCCTAAAAGGTCAAATCGCAAAAATGAAATTTGGTCTCATAGAACTGTTTTTGGTGCACAACTTGAAGTCCTAACTTATTTCCTGGGCTTAGCCTGATAAATGATTGTTTATTCAAAACAATATCTTTAGATGACTTTAATATTGTGATGCCTCTGTTTGTACGGTTACCATGGTTACTTATGTTTGTATTTCACATCAGTAAAAGTAGAGAAGTTGAGCTCTCATATGATAGCTAATTTGTACGAATAGCTAAATTTGTTGCCCTATAGGGTTAAAATGAACATCAAGATACACCAAAAATGTTAGAAAAATTCACTTTGACCCCTCTTATTACCATGACAACAACCGTTGACCTGGAAGGCCAAATGATAAAAATGAAGTTTGTGCAAATGAAAATGTTTTTGGTAGCTCAGTTGAAATCAGCATATAAATCTGGTTAAGATATATCATAAAATGTGAAATTCATGAAATTCTGATATTCTTTACCAAAAATGGTTGCCATGGCAACCAGAAGTATTCTCCAGAATGCCCCCAATGCTAAAATTAAGCTTCATGACCCTGAGTATCTACGTGCCAAATTTCATAGCTTTATCAAAATGTGCAGGGTTTTTCTGTTTTTGAGGGAAAATCTGCCGCACTAAGATTGAAACTCTTCTGGATAACTCCTGTGGATAACACTCACCAATAACCAAAGGACTGCTCAACTCCAGTGTCCTAAATCCTTGATCAACAGGCTCGTCAAGTACAACGTCAGCTTGCAGATCGATTTGCAGAATAGCTTGCCGTCTGTTTTTCTTTTTATGTGGACAGTGTGCCACATTTTGTCGTTCAAAGGATAGGAAGTCACTTTCTCCAAAGTTTGGATTCCGTTACCCACATCGAAACGGAAATGTATAGTGTTGCCAACTGAAATTAAAAGCATTCAAATGCATGAATATTTTTCAGTCATTACTTCAGGAAGAAACTCATTCACGAGAAAACTGACCATATGGTTCCTTACAAGAAATCTATGATTACTTCTTGTGAAAAGTTAAGCATAATAAAGAGATATTAATGAACAAGCAATTAAGGATAAGCACTTCTAAAGTATGCTCTCTGTTTTTAATACAAAAAAGTTCCTGGTGGTGCCATAGAGTGGAATCATAAATGAATGGTATGACACACAGGCTCTGCCAGCATAACATGTCTATGTGTGCATATTAAAGACTATAACAAAATTTTTACCAATTTTTTCACCTTTTGATACGCAACCTAGGCTTCGCTACTCTACTTAATTATCTGGCTGCAATAGGCAGATAATGCCATAATTTACATGGCCATGAAACACAAAATCTGCTCAAATACTCCCGTCAATTACACAATACTTACAAACTAGTTTCAGTTCAATGAAGTTGTATTTTACAATACTCTGCAATATGATTAGCTTCTGAGGGGTGGTCTTGAACTGCAGTCTGATGTCTGCTGAGGTCGCGGCATCAAAGGATTCAAACTCAATGGTGGCGTCGGTCTTGCGGAAGGTCACTAAGTCAAAGAAGTCTGGAAAATAAATTGTAGTTGATAAGATACAAGCTAGAGGAATGAGGTACGCTCAATTGAAGGTACTACTTTGTAACAGTTGATCACAGAATGTAGGAATATGACTTGTGAAGGAAAATCTGAATCTCATTCTAAAATGATTTAATATTGAAAATCTTCGGAAGTCTTATTACAGTTTGTCATGTCACATAAGTTATGCAAAATCAGAATCGCTTGGCACTAAGTTGTTGTGTATTAGATTGGTTGCGTCACATAGTCTACAAACTTGAAACAAGCTGTCAAAGTTGTCAAACTCAAAAACGGGCATAAAATAGCGCGAAAAATGTGGCAAACACATTACTCTTTCTACGCTGTGAGTTCTAGATGCAGAGCAATCAAGACAACCATTAGTTCGCATGTGGGACAGGACAAAATGTAGATGCAGTCAGAATTCTCATACATTTTCTTAGATTCCTAGGATTTGAAAAATTTACTCTGAGACAGTGTCTTCAATATTTTTGTGAAAAACTGATCGCGTAAAAATTGAGAAGAACTTGTAAAACACTGAAAAGACCTTCTAAAGTTTACTGCATCATTAACTGTTACAACACACTTAGGGCTATTCCATTTAAAACTCTGGGGGGGGGGGGGGGTGGTCGGGTTGATTTATTTTTCGTATGATGTATGTACGGGTGAGCGATAATACGTTATAGATGCAAGGGGGGCACTCGCGGAATTCGATGTAGTTGTATGGGGGGGGACTATCGTTCTATTCAGGCCTACGCATTGTAATAACGAAAATTTTTTGTGATGTATGTACGGGGGGTGAAAAAATCGAAGTTAATGCATGGGGGGGGGGGGGGTAAAAAAAAATCGTTTTAGATGCATGGGGGGGGGGTCAAAATCGTAGCCCGACCACCCCCTCCCCCCAGATTTTTAAATGGAATAGCCCTTACTGTCTCCAGAGGTCCGAGGGTATGTTTACCCCACTTGTTGGTCTCTGCGAATGTTCCCGTGCCTCCGAACCTCAACTCCATGACTGGAAGATGCTCCTTCAGAGTAATGAACCCATCATCGGAGATATCGTCGGCAACCAGGCCAGCGTCACAGTTGTAGAAGGGGTTGTTCTCTCGGCATTCGTTCTTCAATGCACAGGCGCACTTGCCTGACCGTGGAGAGCTGCCGCCCCAGTAGCGCATGTTCAAGTTGGTTCAGCCCCATGAAGGCTTATTTGGGTCCGAGTCTCCTGTTTGCAAAGATATGAAGAGATTGTGAAGGATATTACAGAATCGACACAATAGTATTACTTTCATTACAAAAGGAGTCAAAGTTTGGGTCGTACAGTGGAATTTACATACTTCTTGGTCTGTATTCTTGGAGAATCATCCTTTTTCGCAGGATTGAATTTCAATTCAGCTGTGAAGTAGTATTTAAGAATATAATGCAAATTTCTTTGCAACAGTGGTAGCAACAGGTCCTTAAATATCTTCAAATACCGTAGTATTCAATTCAGGGCTGTGGTACGTATTTAAGTAGTGCATGTTCAACCAACAGCCATGATTTGAGGCAATAGTTTGATTTTTAAATTGCTTTTTTTCAACATCACTTCAGAGAGTGCACGTGTCTTTTGTGATCAGGTAGGCCCTCACTTTAATTTTAACCAAAGAAATATGGTAATAAGCAAACACAAACCTGCGTCAGACAGAAGCCTCGCACTCATACACTCCCATTTAATCCTCTGTTCGCAGGTCATCGCTCGCATAATGAGTTCATCAAACTGTTCTCTGTTAGCAGGATAAGCAATTGGTCAGACATATGAACCAGGCTCCTGGTATCCTTTAACCAGGGTTGGTTCTTCGTTGGCGTGATGGACTCGAGTAATAGAAAGACCAATGTCGTCTGAAAGCAAAAATCATGAATCAAATATAATGTTTGAAAGTATTTTTTGAAATAGTCGGAAAGATAGATAGAAATCATTCCTTTCCACCCAAGTATAATTCTCCTGTCTATCCAGTCATTCTATTTTCTACACCTTTCTTTCTAGCTATCCATTTCTCTGGCCATTCATATCTACCCTATTCAATCCATTTCTATCCTATAATTAAATATAATTTCTACCCATCCATTTCGATCCATTCATTATTTTATTTTCTATCCTTTTCTAGCACTGTAACCAGCCACTTCTATCCATCCTTTTCTATCGATTAATTTCTATCTACTAAATTCTATCTACTCATTTCTATCCCTTTTCCGGTCACCAAGTTCTATCTATCTAAATTCCCATTGCTAACAATAGATAATGTTCAAGTAGCATTTGTAGAAAATTTCAATTTTTTAGGGATACATTTAAATCAAAATTTAAAATGGAACACTCACATTCATTTGATTACAAAGAAAGTATCAAAAACAATAGGAATTATGGCAAGACTTCAAAATTATTTACCTTCACAGGCTTTGCTAAACATTTACAAGGTGCGGCAAAAAAAATTGCACCGGCAAATGGCGGCAATAGCTATTCAGTGGAGGATCCAGATACAATGGTCTAGGGGGGGCCCGGACATGTTTCGGCATTCACAGGCAGGGGCGTAGATTTTCCATTTTTGTAGGGGGGGGATGATTTCGGGGATCGCAAACTTCGCGCATGGCTCAACGCTCTAAAATTCGCGCAGCGGTAGATTTCGAGGGTCACTCTAGGGCCCAAAATCCAATATATTTCAGATTATCGAAGGTTGGTTTTGAGACTTTTTTTTTTCACACAACATGCGACTAGCATCATGGAAAATTGCTAAATATGACAGATAATTGTCAACACCAAGTATTAATAATTTGAAATTCTAGGGGGGGATAATCATATGATCATCCCCCCAGGTTCATCCTAGGGGGGATGCATCCCCCCCATGATCTACGCCCCTGTTCACGGGCCAGCGTTATCGCAATTTTTCTTCAAAATGCTACCATTAATCTTGGTGGTCTAGGGGGGGCCCGGGCCCCCTAGGCCCCCCCCTGTATCCGCCACTGGTATGAATTATAATTGCTGTAATTTCCTAACCAGTGCTTTGATTAGTATGAAATTCTGACACAACCAAGCCATGTATATCTAAATTTACTTACTCAAAGCATTTTTCATTTTTATGAATTACTTTTCACGTTCTACGTCTAAAGGCAGTGCACGTTAGTTTTATTCAGGTTTTTTCAACTATACCCAAATTGCAGCATTCAATCATTGAAACGTTGGGGATGCTTCAGACACCCCTCTCTACTTTTGCCCATGTAAAAACATTTGAAATTTTGAGATCTGATGAATAGAGGGGTCTCTGATTTTGGACTGGAGGATAAACTCGAATACCAATGACCTCTCTAGGCTTCTCTTGGCAGAACATACTATACCTAATTTTGTTAAAATATCACATTGCAGTTGATCAATACATGGACAGACATATTTGGTAATTGCAGCCCTCCAAGGGAATTTGTTGGTACTCCAAGGCTTGATTGATGAGCTGGGAAAGTGGGGGTCCTATACATACATATTCACCCCATCATGTCAAGATATTTTACTTACTTGGCATAGAAACTGAGGCTGGAGACCAAAAATTCATTATCTCATCTAATTTACATCCATCAGGCATTTTGTTCATGAAGATCCACTTGAAATATTTTGTGTTAATCTCCAAAGTTTTGAACCCATGCAATCAAAAACCGTCAGCAAAGCAGGCCTGAAATGATATTGTTCAGCCACCAAATTGCTTTATACTGTAGGCTTCTCTGGTTGGTTAATGCACTTTCGAGCTTTTTGAGGGCAACACTGCTGTTCCTTCAAATGCTGCTGTATTAAAGGCAGTTGTATATTTCATCCAAATTTTCGGCATAAGGCGTCCAAGAAAATATGTCAAGGAGAAAAAAAAAATTTTTCAGGGGGGTCACTGTATTTTTTAATAGAAAAAATGCTATTTTTAGCTCAAAATATGAAGAAAAACTTAAACAAAAGGCCGAGGGATGAATTTTAATGGTAGAAATGCAAATAAGGTGTCAAATGAAAGAAGAGAAGCAGCACTAGAAGATGCTGCAGGAGCTTTTTTGAATTTTGAATTTTAATCCCTGTTCCATGGGGTTTTAGTTAAAACTGAGCCATTTTTACCAACTTTATGGGGCAAAAAAAAGTACACAGACCAAAATTCAAAAAAGCGCCTCCAGGATCATATAGTGCTATTTCTCTGCTTTCATTTGACACCTTATTTGCATTTCTACTATTAAAATTCATCCCTCGGCCTCTATTTAAGTGTTTTTATCAGATTTTATGCTACAAATAGCATTTTTTCCTATTAAAAAATGCAGTGACCCCCCAAAAAAATTTTTTTTTCCCCCCTTGACATGTTTTATTAGACTCCTAATGCCGAAAATTTGGAGTAAAACTGCACAAATGCCTTTGATTGGGCATCATTTAAGGGCTTTTCAGTTCCCTCCAACAAAGCTGAAAAGTGCATTAACCAACCAGAGTTATACAGTGGGTTTGTCTTGGTCAGAATAGAACGCAATTAAAACACCCCAGTGTTAATTTTTTGCCTTAATATGGAAATGATGATGAATCCTTCTGTTATCAGTTGCAAACAATGCACAAATGATTACCCGACCACAGAAACTGGTCTTATTATGCCAAATATTCCCTGGAGTTATTCTCTTTCTTAAAGCCACCTTATGATTTAAAATTCATGTCATTCAGGAATGATCAGTAGGCCAGCAGTCACGAAAGTACTGCAGCCTCTTTCAGTTTGGGCAAGCAAGATTTTGCAGAGGCTGTATGTTATTGAGAATAGCCAGAATTCTAACTTTAATTTTACACTAATTTAACTGCTAGGCAACTGCTAATATGTTTGGCTAGATATCCCATTACTCAAAACTTTATTTTGCAATTTTCTGTTTGATCTGCTAGAGATGTTCAAGTGGTGCAATTTTTTTTGCCGCACCCTGTATCATGCGCTAATTGGGCCCCATCTAAATTATGGAATAACTATCTAGGGTGGGAATGTCAACAAAATTTTCAAACTTCAAAAAAAGGCAATTCGGATAATTACGAAAAGCAGATATAACGCTCATACTGGTAAACTATTTGGACAACTTGGAATACTGAAAATACATGACCTATGTGCACTGCATGATTTGAAATTTTGCTATCATTATGAAAACAATAACTTGCCTGAATATTTTCTCTCTGAAATGTTACAAAGAAATACTCGTATTCACAATATAAGTGCAAGAAACCAACAATATCGCCTGCCTGCTGTGAGCCATGAATATGCAAGAAATAGCATTTCATATAAATTTCCAAAAACTTTTAATGAAATGAGTGAGAATGTTAGGAGTAAAATATATAGTAATAGTTTGAATGGTTTTAAAAATTACATTTAGCAAATTTTCCTGAATTCTTATAATGTTGAATGTGAAGTCGAAAATTGTTACATTCAGCAGCCATGAGCTGCGCTCATATTTCCAAAAGAAAATGACATATAAGTGAAAGTTCTCATTGTCTTTTTTGAAACTACCAGTCATGTGTTCAAACATCCTATATGGGTAACTTTGTTTATAAAGAAAGTATGGTAAGCTAGCCAAGATAATCTAGAAATGAAATCTCTTGAGAAAGAAAAATTTTCTGAAGACGAACACGAACCCATGTGTTGCCAACAGAGGTGGAATAGTGTCTTGATTCACGCCTCTCAGGTCCACAAATTGGGTCTTATACTTACACTGATTGTAGTATACAATAGATAAACAAATAGTAATAGACACATGACTTACAATTAGTCAATATACTGGCAACTTCGGGCTGATTGTTAGCCTTGACGCTGTACTCCAACTTACCATTTGCGTCAACTTTGATCGAGACATATCCGTCAGGAGACAGCGAAGAATAGAACAACATAGCGTCTTTGTTGTACAATCGGAAATCGAAAGAGACACGCAGTCTGTTGCTCGACGCTATATCGACCTTCAGATGAGCGCCTGTAGTCGGGAAGGTGAAAGGGATGACTTGTCGTAACTACAAAATAAGAGAGACATGTTTTCATACTAATGTGATAACATACTGACCTGTTGAAAGAAGAGATGGATGATTGGGGCTTTATGTCTTGTATTCATGCACTTCAGATGTTTTAGGGGTGAAATTACAAGACATACACCCCATTTTGACCCCCCCCCATGCATCTAAAACGATTTTTTTTAACCCCCCATGCATTAACTTCGATTTTTCACCCCCCATACATACATCAAATAAAAATTTTCATTATTACACTGCGCAGGCCTGAACAGAGCCATACATCTAAAGTGAATTCCGCGAGTGCCCCCCTAGCATCTACATTGTATTAACGCTCACCCGTACATAAATCACACGAAAAATAAACAGGCCCGACCGCCACCCCCCCCCCCCCCCCCAGAGTTTTAAATGGAATAGCAAGTTTCTCGTTTTTTATTAACTGAGACCGCTATATGCGGTATTGAGCAATAGGTGTATAAAGCATTGACGATGAAAGAATTTTGCGAAACAAAGCCAGAAAATGCAGAACATGAAAAACAAATGTTCAATTTTAACAACGTAATACTATAAACTCACAAAGGATATTTAGATCAAAATTGAGAAATGTAATATTTTAGTAAATATGCTTCCAGTTATCATTAGGTGCAAAATCCCAGACAGTCACGTCTACCCATAAACAAACAACTAAAGCCCCATGTGAGTTTAAGACTGAACAAAATGAACAGATAAACAATCGTTTTTGTAATCAGGTAATGGCAAATAGCTGTTTTTACACTGTCATGCAAACGGAAATTAACAGTAGGCCTTTTTGATGATGCAAAAAAAAAACTGTACAATGCTAGTACTTGTAACAGTGCTACGCTGTTAACTTATAATGGGAACTTTTTTTTTTCAAATAAATAGCAATAGTAATAGTATAGTCCTTGAACTGGGGGACGGTCAAGACGGCCAAAATCAAGACGGCCAATTACCCATGACGGCCACTTTCAATGACGGCCACCAGGGGGGACGGCCACTTGCTAGGACGGCCATCCCCCAAAACGGCCAAAACAATGATTTCAGTCATTTTAGTTATGTTTTTTGGCCTAATAAAGCTATTTTGCATGATTAGATTTTTGATGGAAAAACGGTGGTTGTTGATTGATAATGTTACATTTCTCTAACCTATCAGGCTTGCTTTTTATTGTTAATGAAATGTCCTCCTTTAATTATCATTAAATAGTTATTTTATTGATCATTTAACTACGGTACTGGATACTTTTTTGCTACATTGTTACTTTAAACTGATAGGCCTATGATTTCCGATCGACGCTGCTTTAGAAGTTTATTATGTGAATTGAAATAAAGTAAATTTGACTACCCTTTGTTGTTTTGGACTTCTTTAACGTACATTGCAGGCCTACCATTATTAAAATAAGACAGGTTCTTGGCCTTTTAATGTAGCGCAAAAAATTTTAGCAGTTTATTGCGTGATTTCCAGATATCACATCAAACCAAAATTACAGACATGCAAGCTGATTTTCAAATATCCAGCTGTTGAATTAAAGAAAAGCGTCGACAGTTGTAGACATGTTTTCAATAATTGTACAATTAAATTGTTCAATTAGACAAACAAACTAGGCCTGTCTATCTGTCTATAGCTGTTTGTCTATCTGGCTATCGTTTAAATTTGACTTTCTGTTCATATATGTTTATATAACTTTCTGTCCTATGATGTTGACAAATCCTTCTTTCTCTAAAATAAATGTTTTAATTGTACACCCAACGACTTATTGATTAATTTGTTTTCCGAACATGAATTCTTGATTGTGCAATAACTCAAAATACTTTATTAAAGCAGGTGAAATTATAATCACTTGCTTGAAATTAATTGGTTGGACAACTTACAAGCCTATTGTTTTAAGGTGTGAACGCGTTGCCTTTGTTGTTCCAATTGAGTAAATCATTACAGCAAAATGAAATTAACAGAATAAATTCACCAAATTAAAGGGACAACGACTTCATTATTCTGAAAATAAAAATAAAATTGTTTTCCTGCCTGGCTGGGTTAACATTAAAGCACAAAAAAAAAACTGGCAATAAAAGTTGTTTGCAAATTGTTATTGTTTATAATTTTGTGCTAAGATATTTTTACTATTAGGACTGATGCTGTCAACTTTAAAACAGTTCAACAAAAAGACGCAGCATTGTTGGGGGGGGGGGGTTTCTCTTGTTGTTGTCTTTTTTTTTTTTTTAAAGTTAAACGTTTTATAGAAGTTTATGAAACTTTTTGCATATAGTTTGCATTTGGTTCACAAAAAAAATTTCTAACACAACGATTTAAAAGTCAAGAAAAGATCCTCAAAAATGTCATTACAGATGATTTCATATTTGTAGACAAAAGGACTGAATGCGATTTTTTTTTCTAGGATATGTGTTCTATACAGGAAAGTGACATAAAAAAAAAATCCCTTTTCCCCATAGGATTAACTTTTCCAAGAAGAAATTCACTGTATATCAGTAAATTGTTTTACAAATACTTGATTACCGTAATTAATTGGAACACATCGCTAATTACAATTCAAGAGATTTAATTGCTAATGTGTAGGAGCTTGTAGGGGTCCCAAGAATGCCAAAGACGATTCCAATTTATGGCAATATCAATTTTCAAATGCTATCTGTGACTGATACTTAATCTTTGCATGTTTCTGGCCTATAAATGATATAGAATATTTATTGGCCGTTTTGGGGGTTGGCCGTCCTAAATTTGGCCGTTCTGGGCATTGGCCGTCCTAAATTTGGCCGTTCTGGTTAGTGGCCGTCGTAAAATGGGCCGTTTTGGGTGTTGGCCGTTATGACTGTACTCCCTTGAACTGCACTGCAATAAGTAGCCTATGTCCAATCAAATTATGATAACAGAGCAGTTGAGCTAATTAATTGTCAACCAGCAGTGACCAGGTGACACTTGACCAGGTGCACTTGGCAGTTGTCAATTTGAATTAGTAGTTTAGTACCACAAGTTTCCTCCCGATTGCAATCCAACTGTCACACATTGTGAATGATTGTATAATGTGTATTGTTCAATTTGAATATAGACCAAATTCCAATTCACACAGATATCCTTCTGGGGTCTTCATACAACAGTAATTTAGCTTTATTACGTTGATTTGACAGATTCTGATTGCTTCAGAACCCTCAGATCAACAATACACAAGTTGTCAAAACTTTTCAAGCCACTGCAGCGCAACATAAATTGAACATTATTAGGGTAACTCACGACGTGAGAGTGACGCAAATGGCTTCAAATCAACCCACTAAACAGTAAAATGTCGTTCTCAACCTGCATTTCGAATCCACAACACTTGCACAGTCATCTACATACCTTTTGCAGTCAATTTGATGGCACGGAGCGAACATTTTTGCTGATTTTTTTATGTGTCCTCTCAATGAGCTGCCTGCAATCAACATGGCGGCGATGTTTGCTACGGCCGCTAGGGGCGCCTCTGTGGTGTGACAATCGTCGGTAGGGGGACAATACGATTATAACTAAAATAATCCGATTTCCTTAAAAATTTCTGAGACAATTTCAGCGATCGTCGCGAAAATTTTAAGAAGATCGTGAAAATTTTTTCACGATCTTCGTAAAATTTCAGGATGATACGATGATACCAGGAGAGCTTCATAGTTTTAATCTCAATATTATCTTTCTTCAAAATTCGCCTAATCCTCAGAGTTTGATTTTTGCATTTGAAACAGAATTTTTAAATAACTGTTTAAAAAGTAATTAACTGTAGATTATATGTATTATGAGAGGTATCTAAATTGATATTTGTTCTGCAGCTGACTCATAGAAGGGGATCAGCGCAGTTGGTAAGGGTTCTGCCTTCCAGTTGCTCCTGGGTTTGATCCTAGCATTAGCTGGGTAAGCGGGTTGTACAGTATGTTGAATAGCAGTGTCAACCACCCTTTGCCTAATTTCTGAGTCGTCCACCTGTCCTGGTTAGCGTATACCAAGTGCATGAACAGTTATTAAATACACGACTTAAAGCCCCAATTATCCATACATTCCCAGGTGAAGGGTAATCACCATTCCCATGACTAGAAGTACTTATGTACACCACTTGCTTTGGCAGCTTTTCGCATAAATCTAGACTTATCAACATGTCTCTCGGGCTTGGGTCAGAAGCATAACTAGGCAACCAATAATTAATTCAGTACTGCAGGGATTTGTTTGCACGCAAGGGTTTGAGCGTGCATGCTTAAGGTCAGGGCAGTTCTATTTTGCCTCCGGTCAATGGCATTATGTTACATGCCAGGATACAGTACCATTCGTGTAATTTCATTCACCGCCTGTTCGGATAAAGGTTCGGATTTGATTCTGAGCTGAAGAACGGTTCGTTGATAAACCTTCGAGAGCTTGCTGTAGATATCGGCGGGAGTTGAGGGAGTTAGCTCAGTTTGGTGGTGTGTTCAATCGCTCGGTTCCAAGTTAGCTCATGTTTGATTCCAGCGTTGGCTTTTTACCTATATGTTCGATAGCCGCTTCATTCATCCTTTAGATATATATATTTTGTCTTGTTGATTATGTACAAACATTTTACATGATATTAATAGCAAACATTGAACAAAGTACACAAGACAACAAGACGGGACACAACAGAGTTGAAATAACTATTCCAAGTTGCACCCAGCTTACAGATACAAACAACAACATACATACAGACAAACATATATTTACAAACAAGATGATGAGTTGAATAAATGTAATTAATAAGATGATTGATTAATGAGGGGGGGGGGTATAATAAGTTATCATTAGTTTTCTCTATCAATATAGTGACTCTGTCATAATTAGCCTACTGGATTGAATAACAAAAAACATGACGTAAAGCCTCAGTCGTCCATCAATCCATCCATCTTCTTGCGCATTGAAAATATTTTGGTTTGCACTGTAAAGCCATCTGTATACTGATTGTCCTGTGACCTTGTCCTGTGACCTTGGCCTGTGACCTTGTCCTGTGACCTTGTCCTGTGACCTTGTCCTGTGACCTTGTCCTGTGGCCTTGTCCTGTGACCTTGGCCTGTGACCTTGACCTTTTCCCCTGGTATGTTGCCCAGTATGGCAGTGGCATTGTGAATTGCTTGTGGCGCTGGCATTTGCATTCTCTGTGGTCTTGGCATTGCCAATTGAACTTTTGGCCTGAACCTTGACCCAATACAAATAAGGGGTTGGACTTCGTTGAGTGGTGAATCTGGTGGTGAAATAACATGTTAGCAGTTTGGACAAGTGGTATGGAAATGGTCGATTTGTTGAAGTCATCTGTAAATACAGTTGTGAGTGTTTTCGAAGGGATTTCTGAGAGGTTTAGAAGTTTAGCCTTGCTTTAGAATATAGTGAGAAATGGAGTCATTGCTTTGGTATTAGATATAGCTGAAATCAATCTCAATTGGGAGATGTTTCAATACCTTAAAAATGTATCATTTCTAAATTCAATTGGCTTTGAGTGTCACTTCAAGGTTCTAACCTCTATTGAACATTCCTTCAATTTATATGTAAGTAATTTAATATGTGTGGTTCAAGACATCAGCATAGTCATCTTTACTATTATAAATACAGAATATGCCTTGTATCCCTGCAATGGCTCTCAGCCAGACTTGGTTGTAAATAAAGTGGCGAACAAAGTCAGGACATGAAATCTCAGTCTTCAAAACAAGAATATCAAAGCAGGGGAAATGGCTGTGTTTGCAATTCCTTCCTCCATCAAATCTATCTGAACAAGCATGAATATTTTATTGGTCCTACAGTTTGTGAATTTAGTTGTGTTTTATGTTCTATGCTTCCATTTACACCTACTTGACTAAGGAGGAAATGTCCAACCACAGTGTTTAGCTCACTTGTAAAGATTATTGAAACAGCTGCATGTTTTTTTAATTTTACCCGGAAGCTGGAAAAAGCAAGCATTCAAGAAAGAGGTGATTGGTCATCTTATAAATGTTTGACATTACGACTGCATAGTTTAAACTGACATAGTTGAAGATTTTTAGTAGTCCGACAAAATATGACTCAAAACAAAACATTGTGACCGACTTGAGATGTACCAGCAGTTTTTTGGTCTAATTTTCCATATGATTAAAATTTGGTTCTGTTTTCTGGTAGATTTGTATGATTTCCAACCATACTCATTTCAGGGCTTAAATTAGAATGTCAAACTCCAGATGTCACAACAGTGCCTCCTCGGTGTTTTGCTGGGCAAGTAAAATATCTCTCATATGGGGTATATATGTGACATGTTGAGGACTCTTGGTCCTATGTATGTATGTATGTATGTATGTATGTATGTATCTATCTATCTATCCCTGACCTCTCCTCAAGGTTGTTTGAAAGTATTACAATGGTGTCATTTAATAATGTCTGTGTGTTCCAAGACATCAGCATGCAGTCCACTCTAATTGCAGAATCTGCTTTCTTTCCAGTAGCTCCAAGCCGCACTCTGTTGTCAAATAAAGTAGTGAACTAAGTCAGGACATAAAATCTGGGTCTTGCACAACAAGAATGTCAAAGCATGGGGCAATGGCTGTGTTTGCAATTCCTCCCTCAATCAAGTCGATCTGAGCAAACATGAATATTTTATTGGTCCTACAGTTGGTGAATTTAGTTGTGTTTTATGTTCTGTGCTTCCATTTACGCATGTACTTGACTAAGGAGGAAATGTGAAACTATAGTATATAGCTCACTTCAGAACATTATTGAGGCAGCTGCCTGTCTTTCCAGAAGTTGGAAAAACCAAGCATCCCAGAAAAGGGTGATTGCTCATCTTATATAAATGTTTGACATTACAACTGTACTTTAAAAAACAGGTCATTACATAATTTGACTTGATTCTCATGTATGGTTTGAGAGGGATGCACTATTCACCTCTTTGAATTAATTTAATATGGAGGTGAAATGTGTAGATCTACTGCACAAAGCTAAAAACAACAGAATGAGCCCATACATGTGATGTGCCAGGCACACAAGCATGGCAGCGCTCTCCGTTATCGACAAAAGTATAATAGCAGTTTTATATTGTGTTTATTATATTTATGCACAGTACGATATCTCATACTGGGAATTATTTTCTGTGAAATAGCAAAAGCACTTTATGATCATAAAGGTATGAATAGATATTGTGCCTCACAGATTTATAACACTACATTGTGTATGAAATAAATGGTAGACATGAATAGAAATGGTCCCTCAACGCATGGTATGAGCTTTTCGTAAGAGAAAATTAGTGATATTTGATTGCCGTTAGCGATAAATTCTCTTTTCTCGACGTCCTCCCTTGGAAAAATAACTAAATAAATTAATGATCTAATAAAGGCTGGAGAGATAAGTCCTCCTGCTGACACATTATTGTCCTGAACTAAATGTACCAGGGTAAAATGCTGTCCAGGATTTTGAAACTGCTATAATGGTTTTGGTGGCCTTTTCCGAGTTTCAGTCTGTTGCCAAAGTTAGATTCCAACTGGTATATTTGTTATGGTGAATGCTAGAACAGTTTCATCATGAAAATCGAATTTGTCATTCATAGTACAGAGATATGCTATGATTATAACGCTAATTTCAATAGTGATTTAATTAAAAGAGTCTAATACTGTTTGTTGGTTACTGAAAACAAAATTATGAAACTGATTCCTCAACTAAAATCAGTCTACGAATGAATTGTTCTCAGTGCGAGAATCGAACCATGGACTGTCAGGTGAACAATCCGTGACACATGATTGTAGTCTCCGTGTCCATCTGTGATCCCTGTTAGTGTAAATATGAGCTTTATTTCTCAAACTAGCACACAGGTCAGTGGCCTGTTTTGGGTGTCCACATTTGCCTTTAATGGGGTGAATTCCCTGTGCTGAGTGGGGGCAAAAGCCATTACCCTCTTAAAGGGATTAGGGCCACCCTTTAGTCTTAATGCTCCCTTCCTGCCCACTGCACTAACAGTCTCTGGGAGTCTTTTTGCCCCATCAAGAAAATCTCCTACAACTCGTAATGGTATATGGACCATCAGGACCTGGACTCCTAGAGCACTGCGCTCTGCTACTGTTTTAGCGGAGTGCTCCGAGTTGAGTCGGTGTAAAAAGAATCGAATACCATTTGCCTCAGTGCAGAAGGTTAAGTAACGAGTAAGATGTTATGTAACCTATTTTAGACGTTTGTCTTAGATGACCATATTCTACATTATTACATGTTATATTTTCATTGTGTCTGTCTGAGGAAACAAAATAATTGAACACCCTCCAAATAAAGTTAGGTGCCCATGAGCTTATGTGACATTGGCTGTGCTACTGTAGAAATAAAATAACTATACCTTCGAATAAAGTTAGCAGTTCATTGAGTTACTTGACATTATCAGTGTTACTGCACAGAAAAAACTGAGAGTTTTTTCTTTTTTTTGATGAATTGGTCTTTATTTCGAAACAACGAATCATTCTACGTTCAGCAATATAAATTGGTGGCCATCGAACTCTAGGGAGTTATTTGAAGACTCACGAAGATGGAGTGGGATGAAAACAAGATGAATGAAAATGAGAAACGAGAAACATTTTCAAGTAAAGCAAGCTCTCCTGTGTCACATTATGTTACAATAGAAAATCAGGTAAGGAAAAAAGAGGCAGGTCCTATTGCACTTTCCTTTATATATCATCTTTATTTTATTTATAGCTGGTGCAGAAGCCCATTCATCCCCACACCTGCTTTGTAGTTTACTGACATCCTATGCAGAACAATTCTTTCTTACATGTTCCTGACCTTCCTGTATTTTTAAAAGATGTCATCTACACTCTACTGTATATAAATCACGACAGCTTCTGTGTGAAGTCACATGCTGGCCTGATAAGAAATTAATTTCAATGTTCTGTATTTCTCAGTTTTCTGTTGTTTCCTTACCATACCTATTTTTTTAACTTGTTGGTATATCAGATAAGATTATCGCCGAAGTGGGAATTACGCAGGACTCAATTTTTCTTATTCTTAATTACCCCTGAAGTGGGAATTCACGCACGACTCTATTCTTGTTATTCTTGTTTTTTTGCTTTTTGTTCCGAAACAATATGTATATCGTCAAGGTGTGCGACTGTATTTAGCACCCACATGTAACCCTGCTGCACTGCTGCTGAGGTGCAAAATTTAATTTCCATGGTCTATAATTACCATATAGCTCATCAAGTCATTTTGTTGTGGCACGGTTGCCTTTTTGTCCTCATATTTTGCAATATCCGGCTTTCTTGTTTCATCAAACTGTCCTATCTGCACTAACGTGGGTAATTGCCAACAAGGTGACCCATTATTAGAGGCGCATTGTGGTCTTGCATTTCAGTATCAATTATCATATATTCATTCATACACTTGAAAAATGCATACTTCTTTTCTAAAAGCGTCTGAATTTGTCGCATAATTTAAGCATGAGTAAAATCACTCAGCTTCAGCAAACAAAAAATATCGGTGAATGAAATCGATACACAAAATTATTTATGTAATTCCGTATTAAATTTTAAATCTTTCCTACAGCATTGAGGATTCTGAATTTATTTCCAAGTAAACTGTACAGCACTGGTTTTTATTTTATGGTTATTATTCAAGACTATAATATGTCCCTTTATTAAGTCTCTCACCTGCTGCGCTGAAGTTGTTTTATGGTTCATTTTGGGCGTTTTTCTCACGAACAAGAAAAAAAACAAAGCTACCATATTTTGTAATTGATGTGTTCCACATTCCCACGGATGGATGTCACCTACTGCATTCAGACTTCTGTGAAGAGGTGTGTTGTCCTTCGAAGAAGCATAACCTTCGCCTTTGAAGTAGTATGTGGTGATAAATGTCCTTGAGCACCCAACTATATTTCTGCACTGAATAATATAAGTGCATTTTTTATTTCCAGCAGTGCCAGAATTCATATCATAAAGTCAAGTACAATCCTGCATAACCTTTTCATAGTATCAGTAAAATTGATTATAATCTGCTTGAGCTAAAATTATCATAGAGCTCTGTTTGATTTTGGTTCTCACCAAAATAATTTGTTGATACCTTTCAAAGTCAAATTAATTGCCTTAAGGTTGCTTTCCACGTTCAATATCCTGCAGTGTCTAGAAATGTCCATTCTGTGTAGGCCTACATACCATTGGTTTTTCCGAGGACGTTTTATGAAACACAATCCAGGACCATTTGCCCTTTAATAAAGTCCCTCCTGGCTTGGTGCACTGAAGTTGTTTTATGGTTCAAATTGGGCGTTTTTTCCGCAAATAAGAAAAAAATGAAGCTACTATTTTGTCATTGATGTGTTGCACATCCCATGTTGCTGGTTGCCACCTTCTGAATCTAGCTGCTGTGCATCCTCCCCACACAAGCCCTGCTAAAATGGACAGGGTTTTCTGCTATTTCCAGCCTCTTCTGTGATTGGTGGCTTATTTAGGTCATAAGCATTTTGCAGGCAGATTTAGTCCGATTATGGACACTTAGAGGATTACTGGCAACTGAGAAAAACAGTGTAAAACAAGCTAACTTTCAAACAGTTTCATTTCAGAACTGTGAAAATACATAATTCAATGGAATTTTCGGAACTGTGATAGCACCTTTCAACAATACACAATTTCTCCATTTGTAACAGTGTGAAACAGAAGCAACAATTTCAAACTGTGAGCCAAAACTGGGTCAGTTAATTAAGTATTCATGAATTAGCAAAGGTTATGGGCCATTTTGTCATGGTATGACTTGGGATGATGGCTGCTGTGAAGAGTCTCCTCAACCTGCAAATAGATATAAACTCCGCCTTTGAAGTGGTATGGGGCGATAAGTTTCTTCACCAAAATATATTCCTACAATGAATTATGCATGTTTTATTCCAGTTATATAAATGTCCAAATTTATATAATAACATCCACTACAATATTCTACAGTACTGCAATTCCCTTGTCATAGTCGCAGTGCAATTGACTATAATCTGCTTGAGCTAACAATAGCATGGCTGCATTATTTTGGCGCCCAACAACATCATTTGTTGTCATTTTTAAAAGTCAAATTAAGTGCCTTTAGCTTGCTGTCCTCATTGATATTTCCTGCATTATCAAGGAATGCCCAATTATTGTCCATGCTACCTAAATAACGCCAGTTTTTCAAAGAATTTTTTACAAAACACTATCCATGACCATATGCCGCAGTTGTTTCATGGTTGGATTTGGGCGTGCTCTCACAAACAAAACAAAAATGAAGCTCCTATTTTTTCATTGATGTGTGCCAATTCCCCTGTTGCTGGTTGTCACCTTCCAAAGTCAGGCCACCGTGAAGAGTTGTGTCGATGGTTCGATTTGGAAGTGTTGCAGCAAAAAAAGAAACAAAATGAAGCTGCTATTTTGTCATTGATGTGTTGCACATCCCATGTTGGTGGTTGTCACCTTCTGAAGTCTAGCTGCTGTGAAGAGTCGCTTCGACCTGCGAAGAGGCGTAACCTCCGCCCTTAATGCCTCCAATCTCCCCTTAATTGGCTGTTGGTTCAGTCTCAGAGGGGGAAATGCTGTGGTATATGGCAGTCTTATTTCACTCTCACACATCGTATATATCCCAAATACTAACAGTGTGGGAGTTTGGTATGTGTTTTTGACAAACAGCAGTTTCCTGAGGTCTGGCGATACATTCAATGATATGTTTGTGCTGTGATGATGATATTTTGGAACAAGGAACATGTATAGTGTTGTTAAGAATAGCTTAATTTTCCTGTGACTAGCTGGTCATGCTTGCCAAAGGGGTAATATGATATTTACATCAAAACAACTCATGATGTCCTTGACCCAATGATGAAAAACAACATGTCTCCTTTTTCTGTTGAGATTGCATGATTCTGGAAGAAACATGCATGAAAGTTTGAAATACTGAACTTGAAAACTCGAACAGAATTTGAAAGTTTTAAAAGAAAGTTTACAGTTATTCTTTGCAATTGACGTGATTCTGGGTCATTAAACCTCACTTCGAACATGACAGGTGCCTGTAGAAAAGTGGTGAAACATTATCTTCTACATTCTTATCTTTTCCTGATTTTCATTTCTTTTGATACTATGCACATACGTTGCAAGTTGCAAATCACGTACAGTACAATCCAAAATAAAGTACGATTACCCCAGCAGGAAGGAAGACTCAGCCACTACTTTACCCTTTCACACCTTTTGGCTACCTCCGAATCACTTCCTACCTTTACCTACTTGAAACTACCTTTAAAATTACATTAAAATCACATTTAAACAACACCATTTCAAACTCCATCACCCCCTTCGTGTTTGATTTCTTTGATATTGTGCTAATTTGCTAATTGCAATTGCTTTGATAGATTTCTTGATGGAGTTTTTAATATGAGCTAAGGTTGTTGTAAGTAGTCAAAGGTTGTTGAGATTTGGGGTGGAGAGGAGAAAGGAGGGCAAAATACGTTAACAGAGGACTTGTGACGGAAAATGTTCTTACTTTATTTTAGGTTGTACTGTAAGCATGCAGCCTGCCCACTGCCCACCCTGTCAGCAGCATAATGCCTTTTTGCCGCTTTTATATATATTTATGGAAAAAGAGAGGACCTTCTCACTGTGAAAAGTGCACTTTGTGACTCATGATAGCTCATGGTGTGTCATGATTATAGGCCTACTTTTAACATAGGAAAAAAAGCTGTTTGATTTGTCATGTTTCAGAGTAGCCTTAGAGAAAGCCTTTTGATTTCAGGTGTCTGCCTGATTTCGGTATTAGAATAGGATGCATAGAATCATTTGGTTTGTTGTTTGTTTGTTTATTTATTAATAGGCTCAACAATGAGCGGTATCCATCTCTTTAATCAAATTATACTTTTGGAAATATCGGTATAATCATAACACATCATCAACATCATGAATCACCAAGTGCTAATTTCATAGTGAAATGTTTATATCATTCCCCAAAAAATTTCAAACAACGGCCCACGACTTTATGGGGCTTGACTAATTCAATGGTTGCTCTACTTTTCTGAGTATGTGCATGAACTCCCCAAATAAAAAGATGAAATCATGCTTCATTACACATGTATATACTATGTATTGTGTGCTTTAATGTCCTGTGACATTAATAACAAAGCTTTGATTTTGTTCACTTGGATTTTGGCTTAGTCTTTTGACTTTGACCAAAGAGCCTGTTTGACTATTAGCCTATTTGATATTAGGCTTAATTTTCATTGGCTGTTGGATATTAGATTGGAATCTCATTGAATTCTCAGTGTGCCCATACTGCACAATGAGAATGCAGCTTAATATCTACTGGCCAATCATGGCTCTGTGGATATTAGGCTTGACTGTCATTGGCTAGGATATTTGGTCGGATTCTCATTGGACAGGATATTAGGTGGCATTCTCATTGGACAAACTATTAACTACAGTGCCCCCTACTGTGGATATTAGGGTGGATTCTCATTGGTCAAGATATTAGGTCTTATTTTCATTGGTCAGTTCATTATTATCCAACGTTGGATATTTGTCAAAATCCACAATACTTTAAGAGAATTATTGCTAGTGAGTTGGGCATGTATCCAAACTTTGGATTCCAAAGTATAAGATCTTTGCCAAAATCCACTAGAGTTGGGAGTGAGCGATAATGAGTGATTTAGGCATGCGCCCAAAGGACCAATATTATGCCCAAAGGCCTAACAGATATTTAGAAGAATGCGATGACTTTGGAAAGTCATGCCAAAAGGAGTTGCAATGCCCAATGGCCCTATATTTTGCCCAAAGGCCTAATACCATGCCTAATAGGCCTATTAGGCACAATAGTGGATATTGGCGGTAACAACTGTTACCTATTTATTTTACTGATCCTCAGTCTTCTCAGGTCTTCAACATAGACAGTTTTTAAATTTTAACCAAAGTTACTGAATATGAAATGTACCAAATATATAACATTTTAGTGACACAAAGGTCACATTTGAGGAAAGGTAAATCAAATTGGATAAAAATAATAAATGAAAATTCTTGCTTTTATCTCCCTGTATGAACTATCATCAATGTTATGATCTTGACCCCTTTAGGTCATGAAGATTTACATAATTTAAACTGCAAAATATAACACTCATTTTAACATACAAATGGCAAAAACTCCTGTAAACTAAGCAAGAGCTCTTCACTCAGTAAGAGGACCTGGCAAATGACACTAAAGGGCCATCATCTGCCCTGGGCTATAATTCCATCACCTTGGAGCACCTCTTTAATGAGGTGTTGCAAGACTGTATTACGTCCAAAATAGAAGATAGTTCTAAGGTATACATATGTACCTGCTTTTAAATTATAAGGTGTGCGATTACACTCGAGATAATATCCGAAGCACTGTCAGTTGTTCAGGCAGTTAAAGTGATACTGGCTAGTGTTGCTGCTATAGCAACTTTTGGCACATTCAAGATGGTAAACTCTGCAATTATTTCTATCTTATACAGTTTTACAGAACATTGGTCATTACGGCTTTGGGTTCAATCAAAAATTTCTTTCGATTTCTTACATTTCAAGTTAAGCCAAAAATGCATTTTTTATGTCCCACCTATCCTTCACGCCATTGCCATGTCCCCCTTCTCTCCTAAATACCTGACCAAGTTCATAAATAGAGGATATAAAGCCCCAATTATCCATCCACCAGTCTCCCACCTAAACAAAAAGATTACTATGGCTAACACCAGTACCCCATAAGCATGCTAACACCAACCCATCCTCCACACGCAAGCCCTGCTAAAATGGACAGGGCTTTCTGCTATTTCCAATCTCTTCTGTGATTGGTTGCTTATTTAGGTCATAAGCATTTGGCATTCAGATTTAGTCAGATTATGGACACTTAGAGGATTACTGGCAACTAAGAAAAACGGTGTAAAACAAGCAAACTTTCAAACAGTTTCATTTCAGAACTGTGAAAATACATAATTCAATGGAATTTTCGGAACTGTGATAGCACCTTTCAACAATAAACAATTTCTCCATTTGTAACTGTGTGAAACAGAAGCAACAATGTCAAGCTGTGATTAAGTTAATTAAGTATTCATGAATTAGCAAAGGTTATGGGCCATTTTGTCATGGTATGACTTGGGATGATGACACCAATCGTTTCGTGATTCAAGGTAACAATTGCGACAAGGCTGTTCGTCCCCAGCATTGGAACTGACACATGGTGTCACCTGGGATTTTTCAACATGAGAATGTCATGAGATACCACAACATCTGTTAAATTTCCGACCCATTTGCATTGTCTGCCTCCCTCATTTTATTTTTATTTTTTTGCTCTACATCTAGGTACATTGAGATCAGTGCGAGCAAGAAAATGTCAAAGGTTTAAAAGAATTTCAACCCAAGTGTTTCACAAGCAACTAAAATATGTGGATATAGATGCAAATTTACAGTATTGTCAAGACAGCAAGATATACAAGTATCTGCATTGAGACTACAGTTGGCACCAACAGACTTTTGTATTTATGATTAATTATTCTTTTAGCAGCTAAATGGTTGAACGTTGAAACTCAATGCCGGCAGCTCCGCCGAAAGTTTTTGCCTATTTTAGTTGAATTTATAGTTCATACGGTTCAAAACCTTTGTGGTGAATACGAATTGTTCTTGTGGTCATTTCTATTTTTTCTCTAGAGCTCGTTACGGTAAATTTTCTAAAATGAATTTAATAGATAGTTGATCGGCTCACCGTTTGACCTTCTGTGATACTATTCCAGCTACTGCTTTTTAAGTTTTTTTTTTGGCCATGGCTTGGAGCTATGGTTTGGAAAAATTAGAGCACACAATTTTGATATCTTCCAGAAGTGTTATCTGGTTGTGTACTGTGTAGTGTGTAGTGTGGAACATGACCTTTTTCTAAAACTGTATCATATCAGTATATGCATCCTGTATAGGATTTTCACATTGTGTAGTGACACTTGCCTCCAGTGTGTTTGTTCAGTATCACAAATACATAGCAAAAGCAGAATTATTGATAAGGCATCCCATTGAGTTATGAGAAAATAGACACGTTCTACACAATGTCACTACATTTGTGATGTAGGGCAGTGCACTCATGATCTTCAGCTCTTATATCATGTACACAAGATGTAAATTATCAATGTTTTCATTGTGTGAGGAATGCCCTGAGGCTGCTATGGGAGATGCTATGGAAGCTTGGCATTCTCTTGGTGCCATTTGTAAAATATATATTATATGAACATATGTCATGGGTTCTTTGGCATGGGAAAGTGAACTATGCACACAGCCTGCTTCATTTAAATGTTTTGCTGAGAGAAACCTTGAGCTGTGATAAGTTCATTGACATGGGAATATAAACTCATGTGCACCCTAATACTCTAAGGTCTTGCAAAAAAGAAAAATCCTGCTTGACAATTTTTTTTTCTATTTTGGTATATTCTTCATGACTTCAATGTCCTTTCACTGAATTTATGATTATAATGCTATGAACATGGGATAATCACCATGGGGTGACAAGTTGACTTCTTATATATCACCGGTTCCTCAACACTTTGTACCAACCTAATTAAGGATTTTTACCTTCAGCGAACGAAGTTCGAAGAAGGTATTGTAATCACTTGGGTAAAAATGCTGTCCGTCCGCCGGGCGGGCGGTCGGGCGGCGGGCGGATAGATCGTTTCCGGCCCGGCACTCGGCCTCTATTGAATGTATGGGGATGAAATTTGGTACTTATCTAGCCTGTAGGGTCTAGTTGTGCCTTTTGATGGTCTGATGAATAGATCTTAAATACTTTTTGAAATAATTAACAAAATATAAAAAAATTTTTTTTTCGTTTCCGGGCCAAGGCTCGGTCACTATTGCATGTGCATGGATGAAATTTGGTACACACGTGGCCTATATGGTCTAGTTGTGCCTTTTGATGGGCTCATTGACAGATATTCTATACTTTCTGAAAAAATGAGAAAAGACATAAAAACTTTTTTTTTTGTTTTTTGGCCTAAGACTCGCTCACTATTGCATGTACATGGATAAACTTTGGTACACATATGGTCAATATGGTCTAGTTGTGCCTTTTGAAAGGTTTGATGGAAAATATTATATACTTTTTCAAATATTGAAAAAAACATAAAAATTATTATTTTTGTTTCTGGCCCAACATCCGGTCACTATTCCATATACATGGATGAAGTTTGGTACACATATGGCTTGTATGGTCTAGTTGTGCCTTTTCATGGCCTGACAGATGGCTATTCTATAGTTTTTGTAATATTGAGAAAAAATATTTAAAAGAATTTTTTTATATCGGAGCCAAAACTTCCCCACTATTGCATATACAGTAATGCATTTTTCTAAACAAATCACCTGTGCAATTAATTTAGCAGTGCTTTTTGATGCGTATAACACTTTATGAATCATTGGAAAAATAGAGATAATGGAAGGCCACTACTCGACCGCTATTGCATACCTATAAGCAATTTCGGGAACGCACCAATTTTATGATATTATTGTGACCATCTAAAGGTGTTATTCGCTGAAGGTTTGCTGCTGCGCAGCCTATGTTTTTGTTTACAGTTTGCTAGTTTTCATACATATATATATAGAGCAAACCACAAGCTTTGCATTATAGCCAGTATGCTGACTTAATAGTACAAGTAATACAAATTTGGAATCAATCAGTTAAGTTTTCTGGGAGGTTAGGCAGTTTTAGTAAATTGAAATGCATTTTTACAAGAATTGCCAAATCTCGTGATTGTTGAATATTTAATGCTTGTAATTTCACATCAAGGTGTCTAGTACATAATTACAGCATACTGGCTAAGTTATGTTATTATTGAATTGGTTTCTTGTCTAAAATTTAAGATTTTATGATTAACTAGGTCGCTTCGCGTAGAGCAAACAGTACACAGTGTCAAGGTTTTGCTAAGACAAAGCTTGAGCAGAAAAAAATAGTATAATTCCCATTTCAGAATATTTTTCATGACTTCTTGTTCTCTGCCTTAATTGATGGTGATGTTCTTCAGTTGTGACATATCCTTAAAACAGGATTTGCATGTCTTGTCCTGGACTGCCTGCTCATCCAACTTTGCTAAGAGAACTTTTAAGTTGCCTGGAAACTTTAAAACTGACCCTACGCTATTATCTCCAGTTTTGTCCAACTGAAAGTACCTTATGGATTATTCAGTTGAAGCCCATTGCATGATCGAAACCATCTATTTAGATTTAGCACAAATCTACACTGGTCTTCCTATTCTGTGCCAATGGAAGCCCCTTCAATGAGTTCATCCAACTGCAAATCAGTTAGTGTTATTTTTTCACCTTATTTGATGATCATCACAGCCTGCAAATTTGTTTTGAACCATCTAGAATTTCTAGTGATGGACCTGAGAATATATACATGGCTAATAAATAGCCTTAAGTAGCTAGCAACCATTTTTATGATTTGATTGGTCGAGAAAACAATGAAATCAACATCCGCCCATTCACAATTGCTTTTCGACATCACTACTCGTACTACCTCCTATAGTCCACTGAAATGTGGCAGGAATGAGTCTGCCCTGCCACTGACTTTGATATTTTGCTATGAGAAAATGTAGTTCCTCTGGCGGCAGAGTTAATCCTGAGTGAAGAGTTACTATAAACTGCGATTACCACAGACTAGTACTGTTCCATAGTGTTATTTTGTCAACTGGCCCATCCTTGTTGTGATTCTTATACTTTGCCTTGATTGATGACCATGTACCTCTTGGTGATATCTCTTTAATGGCCCTTTGCATGTCATCCTGTAGGAGAAGTAAGCCGAGAGTACAGACTACTATAGTATGATATTTTTTGACTGGGCCTGGCCCACTCGTTGTGGTTCTTGTACTTGGCCTTAATTGATGACCATGTACCTCTTGGAGATATCTCTTTCATGGTCCTCTGCATGTCATCCAGTTGGAGAAGTAAGCCGAGAGTACTGACTACTATAGTATCGTATTTTGTTGATGGTCCATCCTTATTGTGGTTCTTGTACTTGGCCTTAATTGATGACCATGTACCTCTTGGAGATATCTCTTTAATGGACCTTTGCATGTCATCCTGGTGGACAAGAAGCGGACCTTGCATGTCTTGTCTCGGACTGTCCACTCATTCGACCTCCAGTTCACGTCTCTGTAGTCCTATTCTACTTGGTTGGGTCGGAGGTTTGCTCCCAAAGGATATCTGACTGAATGAAGCCACAAGAAAGTGACTTTGGCTTTGGTTGGATTGAATGGTTTTGTGGACTAACGAGGCACTTTGTAGAACATGCTGGCCATATTGAACTGTGTGGTAAATGGAAACTCATGTATGGTGTGCCATTCGGAATAACGCCTACCCAGAGAAAATGCCATTTCAGCTTCAGGTCAATTCAACACTGTAAAATTTGAATCTTTATTCATATTTTGTTAGATGGTTGCCCAATTCCTTTGAGGTAACATAGTTTGTTAACTTAAAACAACAAGTTATGTTAGCTCAAAGGAATTTTGCAACCATCTCACTCAAAAATTTTTAATTTTACAGTGTGTGGAGGTCATATAAAATTGAACTACTTAATCTGCAGAGAAGTGTGTCTCTACTTGCAGTCAGATACATCTACACCAAGCTATTTTTAATCAATTGTCGATGTCCAGAGGATATTCTTTGTGTAGTTTTAGGTCAAGTCTGAAAATGAGTATCCCTTATAAGATACATAAATGAACAATTCCATCGCCGATTTGAATATCATTGAACCATTTCATTCTCAAAATGTGTTCTATTCAGAGAATACAGATATATATCAATTATGCATAATATATTTTGAAAGGCTTTTCATCCAACCCACAATCCAATGATAAATCTGGGTAGATTCCAATCCAATTGTATTCAATTGTATTACATAAGAGAATTGTCAATACAACTGATATGTAGGCCTAAATATTAAATTTGCATGATTTAAAATCTTCTTTAACTTAAGTGTTTACTGTGCATTTCACAGAAGGATTTGTGACAATCATTTAATTTTAATTCGATAAACTACAGTGTCGAATGTTGTGTCCATCTTAACTTGAAGTAATCTCCATTTTCCCTCTATGATTATATTTATAGATCCATATCTCATCTTTTTCTCTTAATTTCTTGGTAAGATTTTCTGAATCATGTAAATGCCCTTTTTTCTCTAATCACAATTCAACTTTATTGAGTTCTCCACTGTTTTATACCCTCGTTCTGAATCTTTCTCAATATTAGCTTTTCAGAACTTTAAGCAGCTGTCCTGACCATCTAGAAGTGATCGAAATATAATATAGGGCTATATGAAATAGCTAAGGTTCTGATTGTGATGGTGACAGTGATGGTATTGTAATAGTACTAGTGGTATTGATAGTCATAGTGATAGAAGTAATAGTGATAGTAATAGTAATGTTATAGTAATGGTAGTAATGATAGTGAATGCGACAGTAATAGAAGTAGTGATAGTGAGAGAAATAGTAATGTGATAGTGATATATATATAGCTATACTGCTTGTGATAGTTGTGACAGTGACATTAGTAGAAGTATAGATCTATAGTTTTGTTATAGTGCAGTGCTGAAAGTGATGTAGGTATATTAAATAGTGATAGTGATATTGATAATGATATTAGTAGTGATATTGACAGATATGGTAATACTAATAGTGCTGGTGATAGCTAGTAGTGATCATGATAGTGATTGCTACATTGCGCTACTTTTGCCGACAGAACTTTTAGTGTATATGGGCCAAAACTATGGAATGGACTGTCACCTGAGATTCGTGCCATAGACAAATATTTAACTTTCAAAAAGACTGTCAAGACAATTTTATTCAAGGAAGCTTTTAATTGTTAATTTTATCATATTTTTGTATTTTTACTGACTTTTAAATTTTATCTACATTTATATTTACATGATTTATTCCTTTGTGAAGCCCACTTAATTGTTTTCTAAATATATGTAGCGCTATACAAGAACAATAAATAATAAATAATAATAATAATAATAATCATAGTGATAGTGATAAAAGTAATGATAGTGATTTCAGCAGTGATAGTGATAGTGATAGTGATCATGAAAATGATAGTGATTGCTACATTGCGCTACATTTCCACAGTCTATTTTAACTTCAAATGGAAGTAACTTTATACCACTCCTCCCACAGATGACAGTAGTCTTAAGAAATTTGACTTTCAGAGAGAAGGTAATGGGCCAATTTTAAGGCAGACTATATATGTTTCTTTGTCTCTCTTTTAGACAAAAAGAAGCTCCACAGAAAGTGAAAGGTAACTGATATCTTTACATGTTTTAGGAAAGGCTTGATCTCATGTTCGTAAAAGATGTAAAATGACTGAAAAAAGGCAAGATATGTTGCAGTTTTAGCTTTTAGTTCAATCTTCTCAACTGATTTTCTGCCCACGCAGAAAAAACATTGCTTACCCTTCATTTTTATTAAATTATTATTATAAAAAAGTTAGATAAAAGCTTTTTTCTTCAACCTACCGAGTCCCGACCGACCCCGGAAAAGGTGCCTGGAGAAGATCCGAGAAGCTAACGATCAATTATGATTGGCAATAGAGGATAAACTTATACATTTACGTCCTCTGTTGCTTTGATTGCAGAGGAGGAAGGTAAGCTCATTTGTAGTGTGCTGGGTCCCGGGTTCCAACCAACTTTTGTCGAATCACCTGGGCCCATGTTGGATGGCTGTTTCATTTGCCTCCTCGCAGTGAGCTCCGCTGTTCTAATTAGCCTACCAAGTGCATAAGTAGGACGTAAAGCCCCAATCATCCATCCATCCATGCTTTAATTGATGCCCAACAGTTTGATTTCCTAAATTATTGAGAAGAGAAGAATGTAGCATATACATCAATCACACAATCATAATTATTATACGATTATGCCATCTGCTAAGAGATAAATTTGGCTGGAGACAACTGCAAGGGAATCACCTTATTCCTTGGAGATGGGGGTGATCCAGGTTTTTGCTGATTGCATTTCATAAACTGGTAGGGAAAGCACTCCTCTGGCTGAACACAAGTCTTGATGAATTCACAGGCATTTCTGCTTCAGAGAATACGTGAGTGGAATTAATGGGCCAAAGTATCGCAGAATTGAGGTGTCACAAGAATAAGAAGAAAGCTTGCAAGATCTGTGTTATTGTATTGTGCATGTTCTACATTTGACCATCATGTCAAATTTTCAGTTGCTGTTGTGGAAAAGATTTGCAATAATATGTGCCTTAAATACATTCTTTTGTGGTTTTCTTGAAGTTGTATAGCTTCATTCTCGTCATCATTGAGGGTTGATGGGGTGTAAAAAACAAAGTAACGTTCCCATCATATTGAAAAAATGGATTATTAAATGTGGCTTCATGTCCTGCTTACAATGTAAGCCTTACATGCCTGCATTTCCAGGACTAAAATAGGGCTATAGGATGCAGCAGTAAGTTGAAGGATGAATTAAACTGCTGGCCAAAGAGGATAAGGTGCCCAGCAACATCTGGAATCAAACATCGTACAAGGGACCCAGCAATCCGAAACCTGGAGTGCTAGCTACTGAACTAACCCCAACACGGACCTCCTCTCAGCAACATCTGGAATCAAACATCGTACAAGGGACCCAGCAATCCGAAACCTGGAGTGCTAGCTACTGAACTAACCCCAACACGGACCTCCCCTGCAGGCCTCTCTTTAACATGAAGACCAAAAGTCACTGAATGAGATAATTTGTTGTCAAGAGGTTTTCCCCAAATGCTTTTATAGTGGTCCCAATTGAGCACATGTAATGGGATAAGTAAATGGACCATTTTCCATTTGAGTTAGCTGCATCCTTAAGCCATTTATGAGATCTGAAGATACAAGAAACACAACAGGCCTCCCTTGGGGTTAGAGACTGACGTGATTCACATAATCATTGTAATGGAGGAATGTGATCTTACTGTTTGCTCTTGTGGCCACTGCTCTTTCATTTATCTTATTAGTTTGGAAGATATCCGGCTATTTTTAGCAGATATCATAGAGTTGTTTAGTTCTTCTTTCGCTGATTATCCTATGTAATGAAATAATTAAGCGACCTCATTAAACTTAACTTGCTTTTTCAATCGCAACATGTCCAATGATTAGGCCCATGTCTTATGGAAAACAAAGCTGTGACTCCATTTTACTTGTTTCATTTTCATACGATAGTGCTGTTTTTCTTACCTTCCAACAGAGATTGTTTACATTTGACCTTTCCAGTGTGACAGTGGCCTCACCAATGATAGATGGCCACCATATCCTGTGATTGTTTTGGGACAGGTGGTGGCTTACAAGGTGGCAAAGCTATGGAAAATGTCTTTCAGTTGCAAATTATAGGGACAGTTTCTTAAACACTTTTTTGTGTCAATATTGATATGTGTAATATACGCTATGAAAGACATATTGGCTATGGGATGTATCTATTTGCAACTACAGGGAGTAGTAGGCCACCACAATTTAGTGGAAACAGTCGATCTAAAGTCTAGGTATACATGCACTGCCATTCATGTAAGTTTCTGAACACCAACTTAAGCCTACCAATTTAATTTACCTGAAGTCCAATTTAACTTTAATTTTTCCAGCATTCCAAACTTGTCAGGGAGTGATCTTTAGCTTTTCATAACAATACAGCGACAGCCTATTGCTCACTGCTTTGATAATATAGTCTAACCGCATTCCTGACCGGTGATATTGAGATGACAGACCCTAAGAGCCATGTTCCTCATCAGTGATATTACACTAATGGACCCTCGCATGTCAGCCTGACAACCTTAATGTAAACCCTGTTCCATGTGTTTTGTCCGGAGGTCTGTCCTCATTGCGGATGTTCTTCTTGGCCATAATTGATGGCCACGTTCTTCAGTTGTGATATATCTTCCAAGAGACCTTTGCGTGTGTGAAGTTCTGTTGTTGGTCTGCGGTTGGATGGATGTTTGCCTCATGACAAGGATTTGGGTTTCAGTCAGAATTGAGGCACTCAGGATGATCAGGCATGACAGACTGTTCTTGGGATAAAGTCTTAGTTCAATTACAGCAGTATTAATAAGCATGCAGCTCTTATACAAATTGATAATGTTTAGCATTTTAACTTAATATGATTGGCTCAACTTGGTTTGTGAACAAATCATATTAAGAAAATGTGTGCATACAATTGACCCTTAAAATGCGCCCTTGTCGAAACTGCTGTGAAGTATTCACATTCGGTGCACTGAGGGTAAGATATGATGTGAAACATTTCGTCCACTTCATGATCCATTTCTTGCCCCAAATTTATGGCCATGTTCTTCAGTTCAGATATCGTCTTTATGAGACCTTTGCGTGTGAACTTTTCGGTTCAAAACAAGACATTGCATGTCTTGTCTTTCACTGTCCACTCATCCAAACTTTAGTTCATGTCTCTCTCTCCAGTCTCCTGTCAAGCTAATATTTTTGCTTGGACCAAAGTATGCTCCCAAAGGGTAACTGATGGATGAAAAAGAACTGAGAATTTAGACACTCCACACCAATATGCAGATCTAGATAAAAAACTTATTCCTACTTAAACTGCCATATTCAATGCTCTAAGGAGTAAGGACCAGACTTGAGTCTTGTGTATTAATTTTTATTCCTCTACATCCATTTTCTTGACTACAAGTGATGTAAAAGTTTTTCAGTTGTGATACACTGTATCTCATTCATGAGACCTTTGCATGTGAAAAATATAATCAGGGACGGCAGGGTTGGGAGATGCATCCTCTCCTTCAGCCCCCCCACAGGATGAAATTTTTTATATATTTCTACATGCTGATTATATCAGCGTGAAATGGCATACAGTACGATAAAATAAAGTATGATCAACCCAGCAGGAAGAAAGTATCAGCCACTACTTTACCCTTTCATGCCATTTGTCTACCCCTGAAACACTTTCAACCTTTACCTACTCGAAACTACCTTTTAAAATTACATTAATGTCACATTTACAAAAACACCAATTTAAGCTCAATCACCCCCATTGTGTTTGATTTACTTGATACCTTGCACCTCTGCTAATTGCAGTTACATTGGTAGCTGTCTAAATAGAGTTCTTAATGTGGTAGGGTGGGTCAATTTTTAATTTTTATGCAAATTCAAAAAGCACTAGTGTTTAAAATGTGCATTTTGACTGGATAATCTAAATCTGTTCTCGAAAATGTGATACGACAATTCTTACCTACTTCAATTTTGGTCCAAAGTTTCAATTTTTTTTTCGTTTTCGACCATTTTCACCAATTCGCGGTTCTCTATCACTTTGTCAATATATGACATACAGCTTTCTAACGCTATGGTTGGAAAGCTCTCAAAAAGACCTTGATTTTGCATACCAACATTAATGGTCTAGGACCATATCTTGACTCCCATTGGCCCTTCAGCCTGCACTTTTTAGAATGAAAATGACACGGTTTGTCTAATCCTGTTTAAAAAAAGGCTTGGGAATTTTTTTTTCAATGATAATTGCAGTGATTTGCATTCTCTAAGTTCCAGAATGACCAAATACAAAAAACTTCTTGATTTTTACCGTGGGAGTTCCTGGCTTGTGAGTGATGAAGTTCTAATGTTAACATTAGTTGAAAACTCTAAAATGTGAGATTGGGTCTATTGCATTTCATATCATATCTTCGTAAGAATTTATTGCAGGGCAACATGATTGGTACCGCATGAAAAAAAATTGTCTTAGCATTCTCATGGTACCAATGATGTTGTACTATATTTAATTTTTATGAAGTTAAAATATGAAATATTACAGCCCCTCTGTGATTTTTTTTCAATAATTCCGACAAAATTTTGCATTAAAACTTCCAAGCTCATAAAACAGGATTTTCTATTAACAAAAATTTTTAAAATATTAATTAGCTTATTCTTGTACTTAGAGAATGTGAATGACAGTAATTATCAATGAAAAAAATTCATAAGCCCTTTTTTAATAGTATTAGACAGTCAGCAACATTTTCATTTCCAAAAAATGCAGGCTGAAGAGTAATGGAAGTCAACATATCTTTCAAGACCATTGATGTTGGTATTCAAAATGTATTTCTTTTAGAGAGCGTTCCAACCATGGCAATTAGAATGCTGTATGACAAAAGCGAAAATGGTCGAAAACAAAAAAAAACATTGAAATTTTGAACCGAAATTGAAGTAGGTAAGAATTGTCGTATCGCCGTTTCGAGAACAGATTTGGATTCCCCATGTGGAAATGCACATTTTAGGCACTAGTGCTTTTTGAATTTGCATAAAAATTAAAAATTGACACACCTATTAATGTGGGCTAAGGTTGTTGTAAGGAGTCAAAGGGAGTTGTAAAGAGATTTGGGGTGCAGAGGAGAAAAGAGGGCAAAATAGGTAAACTTAAAATAGGACTTCTGACAGAAAATGTTCTTACTTCAATTTTGGTTGTACTGCAAGCAAATGGATCCCGCCACTGGGATTTTCTGCTTATTAAATTCACTGAGTACAAGATTTGATATATCTATATTTAGTTTAATCATTCTCTTGGCTTTTCCTTGACTACAATTTTTGTTCAAGTATGTCATTCAAGAGACTTTTTCAGCTTGGAAAAGGACCTAGCCTGGCTTATGGTGGGCCATCCAGTTGTCTTAGTGGTCCTGTTATTTCTTGAGGTTGGATGGAGAGCCTTCTTACAAAAGAAATTTGGATGAATGAAGTCAAAAGTTAGTAACCGGGGGGAACGAATGGTTTTGCAGACTAACAAGGCACATTATCTGAAATACTGGCCAGGATTCAGCTGTTGCCAATGGTATGTGTCTGGATCAAAGCTCCACTTGTAAAAGTGACAAAAGCCGTAGATGCCAATATTGATATTCCATCTGTAAAATGACACACCTGATTTATCAAGGTAGACAATTTTATTTTCTTGTCAGTTTTGAACACTGATATTTACTGCGGAACTAACACACAATTGATATCTTTGCTTTGCCCAAACCACAATCAGTTTGTCACATATCTGGAGATATAAATTTCAAGCATTGATTCGCATATTCAGCTTTATACTACTCAAGCTGACAGTTTTACTTGTGTTAGAATTCAATCAGTTCTGATTTGACATTTCCTTGACATCATTCAATCTGATATGATCATTTTAAGTGCATTCTGCCTGTTTGTACTGTGATAATCTATTGACATTTCTCAAGAATGCCTAATTAAAATTTCATATGTTCATCAACATAAGAAATGACAACGCGACGTGCACAATGCACATTGTGAAATTTTTTGTTGCGCTAAAAAAGTTTGTGCACATTAGACAAATTAAAGCTGGTTATCATACAATGCTGTAAATCAGATCTAATCAGAGATTAAATTGATCAATACTGACAATCTCCTCTGCTGTTTCACTCCAGAGTTTGCATCATGTTCTGGACTGTCAGACAGAATTTGAACGGACACCAGCTGATTTTTATTTTGGCTGCTCACACACCCTTTTTATAGTGCATTGGATTTTAACAGTCAAGTGACGACAAGGTTTTTTTTTATTGATGAAGACATAAATGGATGATGGGAGCTTTATTTCCTGTATTTATGCACTCTTGTGAACTGATAAGGACAGGAGGTTGACTTAGTGATGATGCAAAGTATGATCAAAACTGCTGTAGAACACAAGTCCGCATGACCCAGCCCTGGAGGCGAACCCGGTATCCTGCAAGTTGAAGACAAGAGCATTGCCAATTTACCTGTCCTCCCTCACTCAGAGATAGAGTAAAAGTCACTGTTTGAGCTATCTGGTCCTTAAGGCTATTCATGAGATCAGATAATACAAGAAACACAACAGGCTACCCTTGGGGTTAGAGACTTACGTGATTCACATAATCATTGTAACAGAGGACTGTCATCTTACTGTTGGCTATTATGGCCATTGCTCCGTGAATCTATTAGTGTTGAAGATAGCAGGCTATTTTTAGCTGATTTCGGAATGATTCTAAAAAACTAACTGAATATTTCTTTTTTGTACAATATGGCTGTTCCTCTTGGTTTTTCAACACAGATTGTTTGCATTTGACCTTTCCAATGTGACAACGGCCTCACCAATGATTGATGGCCACAACATCCTGTAGCTGTTTTGGGACAGGTGGTGGCTCACAAGGTGGCAAAGCAATAGAATAATTGTTTCAGTAGTAAATTTCATTGTCCAAATGAAAACTGACTGAGTACATTGTGCATGCCCTTTTTGACAAATGGGAGCAGTGAAATCAAACTTGTTCTAAATGAGTCCTCAGTCTAAAGCTATTTCTTGTTTTGTATATATGATATTATGTATTGTATGAGACACATGGGCTACAGTATGTATGCAACTGAAGGGTGCAGGCCATAATATTTCACTTTCAAGTGTTCTTACTTGCACATTGCACAGCTCATGGTGCAGCGCCATTGCTGTATAGTCTGTCTGAGCCCCAACTTTAGATAAAGCACTTACTAGTGGTCTGGATTCCAATTCAATTAACTCAAAGTCTACTTGGACTTCAATGCCAGCATGTAGCCTCCCTACTCATGTCTGCAGTAACAACAAAGTGGTCAGACAGTGATCTTTAACTTTTCATGACAATGCCGCAACAGCCAGTGGCTCACTGTTTTGATAATCTTACAGCACTCCTGACCAGTGATATTGAGATGACAGACCCTAAGAGCCTTGTTCCTCATCAGTGATATTACACTAATGGACCCTTGCATGTCAGCCTGATAACCTTAATGTAAACCCTGTTCCTGTTCCATGTGTTTTGTCCGGTGGTCCATCCTTATTGCGGTTCTTGTTCTTGGCCTTAATTGATGGCCACGTTCTTCAGTTGTGATATATCTTCCAAGAGACCTTTGCGTGTGTGAAGTTCTGTTGTTGGTCTGTGGTTGGACGGATGGTTTACAACCAAGGATAACTGATGGAAGAAGCCACATGACAGTGATTTACTCGGAATTGAAGCACATTGTTAAAATAGTCATATGTAGCATACCAGACTGGGCTTGCCCCAAATTTATGGCCATGTTCTTCAGTTCAGATATCGTCTTTATGAGACCTTTGCGTGTGAACTTTTATGGTTCAAAACAGACATTGCATGTCTTGTCTTGGACTGTCCACTCATCCAAACTTAAGATTCTCTCCAGTCTCTTGTCAAGCTCATGTTTTTGCCTGGACCAAATATGCTCCCTAGGGATGACTGATGGATGAAGAAGACCTGGGAAATTTGACACTCTACACAACTCTACACAATATGCAGATCCCGATTAAAAACTTAGTCCAACTCAAACTGCGATATTCAATCAGGGACGGCAGGGTTGGGAGATGCATCCCCTCCCTCTGCTCCCCTGCAGGATGAAATATTTTTATATAATTATTACTACGTGCTGATTATATCAGATGAAATCGCATGAGCAAATGGGCCCCTCCGCTGGTATTTTCTGCATCCCCCCTTGTATACATATTAAATTCAGTGAGGGCCAGACTTGATACAGTGTATATCCATATGAATTTTTATCAGTCTCGTGCCTTTTCCTTGACTACAATTTGTGTTCAAGTTCTTCAGTCTTGATGCACTGTATGTCATTCAAGAGACTTTTTCAGCTTTAAAATGGACCTAGCCTGGCTTATGGTGGGCCATCCAGTTGTCTTAACGGCCCTGTTCTTTCTTGAGGTTGGACTGAGAGCTCTCTTACAAAAGAAATTTGGATGAATGAAGTCAAAAGTCAGTAACCATGAGGAACGAATGGTTTTGCAGACTAACAAGGCACATTATCTGAAATACTGGCCAGGATTCAGCTGTTGCCAATGGTATGTGTCTGGATCAAAGCTCCACTTGTAAAAGTGACAAAAGCCGTAGATGCCAATATTGATATTCCATCTGTAAAATGACACACCTGATTTATCAAGGTAGACAATTTTATTTTCTTGGCTGTTTGGCACACTGATATTTACTGCAGCACTAGCACACAATTGATATCTCTGCTTTGCCCAAACCACAATCAGTTTGTCACATATCTGGAGATATTTCAGCATTGATTCGCATATTCAGCTTTACGCTCACACTGACAGTTTTACTTGTGTTAGAATTCAATCAGTTCTGATTTGACATTTCCTTCAATCTGATATGATCATTTTGAGTGCATTCTGCCTGTTTGTTCTGTGATTATCTATAGACACTTCTCAAGAATGGCTGATTAAAATTTCATATGTTCATCAACATAAGAACTGACTACGAAACTTGCACATTGTGCAGATTTTTTGTATGCTCTAAAAAAGTGTGTGCACAACGGACAAATTAAAGGCAGTTTTCGAACAATGCTGTAAATCAGATTCAATCAGAGATTAAATTAATCAGTGCTGACAATTTCCTCTGCTGTTTCATACCAGATTTTGCATGATGTACAGGACTGCCAAGAGGATTTTGAATGGACACCAGCTGATGTTTATTTTGTCTGCTCACACACTCTTTTTATAGTGTATCAGATTTTTAACAGTCAAGTGATGACAAGCATTTTTTTTGTCATTAGTGAAGAGATAGAAGGATGACTTGAGCTTTATGTCCTGTATTTATGCACTCTGATGAACTAATTAGGACAGGAGGTGGATGTAGTGATGATGCAAAGGAGGATTGAAACTGCTGTCCAACACAGGTCCACATGACCTAACACTAGAATCGAACCAGGGACCCTGCAAGTTGAAGACAAGAGCATTACCAACTTAATCCCTCCCTAAGAGATGAAGAGAAAGAGTCACTGAGATTATTAGTTTTCAAGAGGATTTCCCCAAATGCCCTGATAGTGGTCCCCATTGAGCGCAAGTAATGGGATAAGTAAATGGACAATTTCTGTTTGAGCTATCTGGTCCTTAAGGCTATTCATGAGATCAGATAATACAAGAAACACAACAGGCTGCCCTTGGGGTTAGAGACTTACGTGATTCACATAATCATTGTAACAGAGGACTGTCATCTTGCTATTGCTATTACGGCCATTGCTCTGTGATCTCAGTAGTGTTGAAGATAGCAGGCTATTTTTAGCCGATTTCGGAATGATTCTAAAAAACTAACTGAATATTTCTTATTTGTACAATATGGCTGTTCCTCTTAGTTTTTCTACAGAGATTGTCTGTATTTGACCTTTCCAATGTGACAACGGCCTCACCAATGATTGATGGCCACAACATCCTGTAGCTGTTATGGGACAGGTGGAGAATAATTCTTTCAGTAGTAAATTTCATTGTCCAAATGAAAACTGACTGAATGCATGGTTCATGCACTTTTTAATAAATGGGAGCAGTGAAATCAATTTTTTTCTGAAGGAGTGATCAACTTAAAGTAATTTCTAGTTAGGTATATGATAGTATTATATGATAGTATTATTGTATGGGACACATGTGCTACAGTATGTATGCAACTGAAGGGTGCAGGCCATAATATTCACTTTCAAGTGTTCCATTTAAAGTTTGAACATACATGCACATTGCTCAGCTGATGGTGCAGCGCCATTCCTGTAAAGTCTGTCTGAGCCCCAACTTTAAATAAAGCACTTACAAGTGGTCTGGAGTCAAATTCAATTGACCCAAAGTCCACTTTGACTTAAATGCCAGAATCTAGCTTCCCTATACTCATGTCTGCAGTAACAACAAAGTGCTCAGACAGTGATCTTTAACTTTTCATGACAATGCTGCAACAGGCTGTGGCTCAATATTTTGATAATCTAACAGCACTGCTGAGGCCTGACCAGTGATATTGAGATGACAGACCCTAAGAGCCATGTTCCTCATCAGTGATATTACACTAATGGACCCTCGCATGTCAGCCTGACAACCTTAATGTAAGCCCTGTTCCATGTGTTTTGTCCGGTGGTCCATCCTTATTGTGGTTCTTGTTCTTGGCCTTAATTGATGGCCACGTTCTTCAGTTGTGATATATCTTCCAAGAGACCTGCATGTGCGAAGTTCTGTTGTTGATATGTGGTTTGATTGGTGGTTTACAACCAAGGATAACTGATGGAAGAAGCCACATGACAATGATTTACTCGGAATTGAAGTATTCCGTTGAAATAGCATATGTAGCATACCAGACTGGGCTTGTATTCAACTCTTAGTGCCACTGAAACATCCATGATTTTGTGAAGTGAAAAACAGTTTTTCCACCTCTCCATACATTTTCTAGGACAGAATTTATGGCCATGTTCTTCTTTTGCGATGTCTCCTTTATGAGACCTTTGCGTGTGACTTTTGAAGGCTCAAAACATACCTTGCATGTCTTGTCTTGGACTGTCCACTCATCCAAACTTCTGTCCATGTCTCTCTCCAATCCTGTTCTTGCTCTTTGCTTGGGGTGGAGAGCTTGCTTCAAAGCGATAAGTGACAGATGAAGTCAAACAAAAGCGAAAAGAGACACTCTGGAATAACATCTAGAATTCTAGATCTAGTTTAAAGTCTTTGTCGAATTGTAACTTCTATGTGTTCAGTGCACTGAGGACAATATGTGGTACATTGGTCACTGTGTTATAAGACCTTCTGCTTTCATGAAGCGGTCTCTCATGGGGGTGCGGTCTGTCATTGTGGTGCAAACTGCTCATAAAATAGCACTTAGTGCAGAAGGAAGGTGGTCACATAAGGCAAGTCAGATTAAAAAGGGGTCTTATAACACCAGTACTACTGTATGTCTATATCACTTTTTAGTCTACTTCTCCAACCTTTTCCTTGACTAAAATTGATGGACAAGCTCTTCAGTTTTGATACACTGTATCTCCCTCATGAGACCTTTGCATGTGAACCTTTCAGCTACGAAACAGACCTTGCATGTCTTGTCTTGGACTGTCCAGTTCCTTGACCTTCAGTTCACATCTTAGCAATCCTGTTCTTCCCCTATGGCAGGACCCAGAGCTCACTTCAAAGGCAAACTCACTAAATGAAGCCAAAAGAGGGTGTAAGACAGTTTTGTGAGATTTGACCTTATATAAAAGGGACTAAAACTTTTTTCTGCTCAAATCCATTCAAATCACTTATTTTTTATATATTGTTTACCATTTTTCTGTGATTTGAGCATATCACAAGTTTTGACCCTGTAAGAAAAGGTCTAAATCCACACAATAATATTGTGTTGTAACTAGAAGGATTCAAGGATTGAATGAATTTGTGGATGAACAAGAACATTATAGGCGTACCATTCTACACCTCTGTCAGCCAATCATATGTCATTATTTCAGTAGAATAATTCTCATATTCTTTGTTGTCCAGTTATCGTCTCATATTTGACTGTTTGAGTGTTTGTCTAATGGTATAAGCCGGTTATTCACCGTGGGATCAGGAATATGTGTTTATCACACCTCGGGCTAAAGCCCTCGGGTGATAAATCACATATTCCCTTTCTCGTGGTGAATAACCTATACTTATTTGACGTGTGGTACAACAATATGGGCTAGGAAAATAAGCATGATTTCAGCTTTCAAACTGGTTTGTATTTTGAAATAGAACTGATTTTGTCTCAATTTTTAGATTGTATGTAAAGGTGACAAAGCTATGCTGATATTGAGATACCTTCTGTCAAATTGTAGTTTCAATTCATAAGAACTGTCAATTATTTATTGGCTGTTTCATACGAACTATTCATCATATGTATACAGAGATTTTATCCAAGCACTAGTAAACGATTAATTCTTCTGCTATACACACCACCATGACATATGTCTTGTGATATGCCTTGAGACATTGATTGGCATACAATGTATTCACCTTTATGGTTTGATACTGATAGTTTTTCTTTGTGTTAAAATTCCATAAGTTCTAATATGTCATTTTCTTGACATCATTCAATCTGATATGATCATTTTAGGTGCATTCTGCCTTTTTGTGTTCATACTTTGACAATCTATTGACATTGCTAAAGTAGCTCATTAATTATTAGTATATATGCGTCAACATAAGAACTGCTTATAGTAGCCTACTTACACATTTTTATTGTGAAGATTTTTCATACACATTAAAAAATTCTGTACAAAATGGACAAATTAAAGCCGGTTTCGTACAATTCTATAAACCAGATCAAGGTTAAGATTGAATTTACCATTGCTGACAATTTCTTCTGCTGTTTCACACAAGATTTGACAAAATATATAGGAGTGCCAGACGGATTTTGAATGGACACCTATAGCGGGGCAGGTATGTAAAAAAATAGTGCATTTATACATAGAAGCACGAAACTTGGCGCACACTTAAAAAACATCTATACACACATATTTGGATAGGGAGCCACTTCAGATTTAGCTTAGGTGGCTACTGGCAGCCATTTTCCAAAATGGCGGTCAATTCTTCCATTTTCCTGCTTTCTGTGTAGTTCCTACAAATAGAATACACGTAAATATTGTTTTTTATTGCTTCTCTAAGTATTCAGTACATTACTAAAACATTTTTTGGTAGACTTGTTCTATTTTCAGGCTTGTTGGAATCCTTTTTGTTAGAAATATTGATTCAAACACTGGATTTCGCGGTTACGCATGGTTACGCCAATTCTCTATAAATCTCAAAATAAATTACATATTTGAATTCCTTGTAAAAAGAGCTTTCAAATGAGTACCCGCATCAATGGGTTTCGTAAACTTGGTACGAAAATGGAAAAAATGAAAATAAAATGATTTTTGAAGATTTTGATTTTTCTTTAATTTTGACAAAAAAATCACGGAAACTATTGATGCGACCATTCATTTGAAAGCTCTTTTTACAAAGAATTCAAATATGTAGTCAGATTTAAAATCAATTGAGATTCCATGAAACTATAGGAAACCGCGAAAATGATGCATTTTCCTCTGCTGTTCTAACAAAAAGGACCCTTACCTCCCTAAAATTCCTCAGTTCAATCTAGAAATCAATTGATAATGTTTTTTAGATCATCAGAAGGAATAATGAGCACTGTTTTCATACTTTCAAAATATAGGCACTTCACAGAAAGCAGGAAAATGAGATAATTAGCCGCCATTTTGGAAAATGGCTGCCATGGGTCAACCAGGTCAAATATGAAGTGGCTCCCTATCTAAATATTTTCTTCAATACGTTTTTGAAATGTGTGCCAAGTTTCATGCTTCTATGTATAAATGCACTATTAGTCCCCTATTCATGACAAATCTGCCCCGCTACTACTGATGTTTATTTGTTTGTTTGTGTTTTACGCCTCTGCAGCACCCTAGTGGGCTATATCGAGGCAGGCGATCGCCGTATGATGATGAGATGAGAAGACTGTGAGTCTGGTACATACCCTATTAATTCAGGGATGCCCAGGGTCTTTCAGTTGCCCCAGCTTAGAACACTGGATACAACACGACTCCATTTAATGTCCCATGGCCTCGGACTAAATTGAGTTCCGGGATGGGATTCGAACCCACGCCCTAAGAGCCAGTGGTTGTGCAAACCTACTGATATTGATCTTGCCTGTTTACATCTATATTTTTTTATGGTGTATTTGTTTTTTTACAGACAAGCGTTGACAAGTGATTACATTAGGTCATCTTGTTCATTGATCCAGTTGGTTGTAATATATTTGATGATTTATGCATAATATACTGTATAATAACTTACAATCTATATGATGGTACATATAGAACAGCGCCATAGAAAGGATCAGAGAGGGCGCTATATAAATTTATAATACTTCCCTTAACTAAAAGGTAACATAATCATGTATTTAACTTCATGAGGCGTCAATTGAAATAATTTGGTTTTTTTAATTTAAGCTATCAATGTTGAATTCTCTGACACCAATCTACTATTTCTCTTCTGTGAGTGTAGCCATTATCTTTTCATTTTTACAGCCAACTTTCCACAGAAACTTAACACCATCTGTAACAGAAAATGATAAGCAATGTCTGACATTTAAAAAGATGGATTATATTCCTCAAATATTTCCTTCTTTGTGGATAACCTTATGCTTTTCTAACTTACTTTAATGTATAAAATATATGAAACTGTTTCTTTTTATATTTGGAAGACAGGTCAACAACCTGTATGTTACCATTTATAAGGAAGGCAGATAGATAGATAGATGTGGTAAGTACAGCCCCGTAGGCCCAGTTCTTGGTGCTCACGAGGATTGATTGATTAGATGGGAGATAGAGAGCTGGAGTCCTCAATATGTTACTCATTTAACCCATGTGAGGGATCTTTTACTTGCCCAGCATAGACACTGATACAAGGAGCATTTGTGTAATGAGGCCAGTGACACTGAAAAGCTGTGATGACATTACAACAGTTTCATAGGTAATTGGAGGGGGACGGTTGGCCAATCACTTGGTCCAGGGTTCGAATCCAGCTCTTGCCAGATCACCTGGGCCTATGCTAGATGGCAGTTTCAACTATCCTTCGCCTCATTACCGTGTCCTCCCATCCTAATTAGCCTACCAAAAAGTTCATAAATAAAGGATGTAAAGCCCCAATGATCCATCCATTGAGAAGTAGAGGACCTTTTATTACGCTTTGCTAGCGCACCAGTCATTTTGTGTCAACGAATCACGCTATAGTTGCCAGGAAGTGAAATTAAAGTGATTTAAGCCAGTTAGTAAAATAAACAAGAGTTAATTGAAGTCATAAAGATGCTGAATATGAGTAGGGATGCCAAGCTCACAAGAGGGCTCTGATTGCAGTGTTCCATCTTGTGGAGAAATTTTGACACCAAAATGTTCAGTCCATAGTGGTCTCACTTTACAGGCTTTTGTGCATTGAAAACAACACAGAATCTTTTGAATTTTTTTGGAATTGATATCTAAAATAAATGTCCTTACTCTTTTTCACTATTCTACACACGTGTTTACCTTCCTTCAGTGAACAAAAATGAAATCAAAACTTTTGAGGTGGGCATAGATATGAAATGTTTGAAAAAGATGTATAATTTGGGTGCCTCAAGTGAGCCAATATTGTCAAGAAAAAGTTTGTTGCCTATGCAGACGTTTCAGACCCCGTAGGGCGCCAGCAGAGCCTGTTATTTGACTGAATCTTAGGACTTCTTACTACACTGTAGGCACCAGGTGGCGCTCAGGGCACATGAAAATGTACTAAAAGTATCCAGTTTTTGTTTTTATTTTACATTAAACTATACAGACTCAAGGAGGGGGAGGTTTGAATCCCCTAAACCCGCTTCTGGATCCATTACTGGCGCTAATTGTAGTTTTACTGTCGAGAATTCTTGACACCTGAAACCTCAGTCTGTGGTACTAGTGGTCTCACTTTACAGGCCTTTTTTGCATTGAAAACAAGTAAGAATTTTTCAAATTTGATGGAATCTGTTTCTAATTTAAATGAGTAGGCTCTTTTTCACTATTTGGTTTGCAACTGTACAATTGTTGCATGAAAAAAGAAAGAAAGAAAGAATTTAAGACTTTTGAGATTAGAAAGGAAATTAAATATTTAAAAAGATGCATCATATTGGTATCTGAATTCAACCAGTATTCTCAAGAAACATTCTGTAGCCTTCACAATTTTTTTTTAGAGACCGTATAGAGAGCCAGTCCAGCCAAGCATGAACCAAGCATTGCCTAACTGCTGAAAATGTCATATCAATAATCATTTACCCCTGTAGAACTTGATATTGAGGCTAAATATCCTCCATGTCATCCGAATCGCACTTGTATTATGAACCCAAGCAAACAAACTTAACCAAGTAAGGTTAATAACCTAAAAACAGTTCTTTTTTTTATCCAGTAAAATCCACAGTGCAAAGACGGACTGAGACATGCTCAAAATACATATTCACCCCCATTAAATCTTGATTATGAGGGTAAATTACCCTAACATATCAACATTTTACTTACACTATGTATCCAAGGCCACACACTAAATATCCGCAAAATTATTAGAAAATTGTGTCTCTAAATCAAAGTAATCGCTATTTACCCTGTTTTTGGGTAATAACCCCAAAAATGTTATTTTTGTTAATTAATATGATTCCAATTCATGAATGCCATATACACATCAAGTTTCATCAAGATCCCTCCATTCAAACCAATTTTAAGTGTATAAGCAGTGGTCATAATTTTTCTTCTCAAACAAATATGTACTTTTGCACAGATATTGTATACTTTGTGCTATTGTAGATAATTGTACTTCGATACTGTGATTACTTTTCTTCTGGAATTTGTTAGTATATCACTTCAGCTATCAAATAACAAACAGAAGTAATTCTTAAGTGATTTTGTGGGCATTTATGGTCATGGTGTCATTTTTTTCTGGTTAAGCATTTTATTTGCTTCCAAGCACCCAAATGTCATGTGCTTAAACTTACTACAGTAAAGTAAATTTTAATGTTAGGAATAATTTTTTCAGCTGATTTTTAATGAACACATTATACAGCTTCCCTCTGTATCAAGAATGATTTTTTTTGTTCACGATTTAGAAATGGTCTGTCATCCCTAATATGAGACAGTACAGTGGTCCTGCATTATAAGACCACCCCTTCTGCGGTCGTGCAGCGGTCTCTAGTGGTAGTGCGGCCTCTCATCCTGGTGCAAAATGTACTAACAAAACTTTGTGCAGGAGGAAGCTGGTCACATGAGGCAAGTTGGTCTTACAGCAGGAGGTCTTATAACACAGGTACCCCACTTTACCACAAATGCATCTCCCAAATAAATGCTGCTTATAAAAGTGTGAAATAGAAAGTTGTAGAAATGGTGGGAAAGACAGTATCCACATCTACTGTAGGCATGTATCACCAGCATATGCGTCGGTATGCAGTCAGACCTTCATAACGATGCATATTTATAAGGAGGGACCCATAACGCACTGACTGAGCCTGACTGGGTAATCTGTGACTCCCCAGAGACAGCTCTGATTGGGTAATAACTTCCACAATGAGACTGAATGAGGGCAGCTAAAGTACTCCACTGTCGTGTGCATTGTGAATGAGGTGCCAGAAAAATTCATTGTTCGTCAGTGCGTTCCTTATGCGCTGTGTTGAAGTTGCATATATATATATATATATGTATATGTAGAAAGTGTGAGACTGTGAGTGGCAATGTGTCTGACAATACTGACAAAGTGACATTAAAGCTCAAAGATGTCTTCCTAAAGATTGAGCTAGATCCTAGATTTATGCTTTGTTCTCTTCTATTGTGCCAAAAGGTTGATTGACCACCAGATTGTAAATAACATTATCAATGGTTGTTTGCCAAACAGGCGTTGATACAATGCTTTTGATTGTTAGTGCATTCACATAACCATTTTGGAATAATGAAGTGTAGGCCTATGTATCTTTCATGGAATCCTTTCGTACTGTTTGCTAAACTTTGCCCTTCTTGTAGTTGGGTGCTTTGATAACTACACAAATTTGCTTTCAGTGTGCTTTCGTATTCTCGTAAACATTTACAAATTAGTAAACCCGTCTTACATCGTTTTGAATATATATGCTTAAACATTCAAGGAAAATAATACTTATTTAGTCTCTTGTCTTGCTTCATCCACTTGACCTTTTGATAAATCAATGTAGACACCTTGTTTTAACTTTGGATCAATATTTCAATTGTTGTGTATAATTTAATTATTTCATTCATAATTGAAGCAACATGCGTCTCCATGGGAGATTTTGTGACCAGAAGCCCGGATTGTGAAAGACCTTTCAACTTGAGGTCACTATTTGACATACCATCATGTATACTTCATTGAATTACCATCCTTTACATGTTTAATATCTGCCCTCTGAGAGTTGTGTATGCCCGAGGTTGTCCTATGGGGCTGTCCACCATTTTGGAAGTCTTAGGCCCCTCGCAACATGTCTGTGGTGATTGCTACTTCATCTATCACAGCCGAATAAAAGACACTGTGATTCTTCTTGTGGCTTCAGACATCTGCATGTAGTGACAGGCGATTCAATGTCCTCAGTGCGCAAAGTTGAACAAGAAAACAAAAGGGTCATCTTCAATTCTTTTATAGACATTTGAAGACAACACAGCCACTGTATAAAGTGTATATAACCAACTGCATCATATTAACTGAAATGATGGTTGAAATTGCAAAGTACAGTTATTTTTACAAATAGTCTTCAACAACAAAATAACTTCTTATAGTTACATGTATAATGATCAGCACTGTGAAGGGGGACCATTTTTTTCACAGTCCATTTGCAGTATCATATACTTATACCATGCATGGCTTCTACTGCCAAAAAATATTTCTAAACAAAGCAGATGTTTATAGATAAACTGTTCAGTTTGTTCACCCATTTTGAGTATACAATGGTGTCATGTTTTCGTCTGGTCAAAAAGTTCTTATAACTTCGTTTTTCTGAGCAAATCACAGTATTCCTCCGGGACGGTGTGATCCTGCCTTTTTTGCCTACAGCATTCAATAAACCGGAGGGAACAGCACTCCCCTGGCTAAACACAAGTCTTGATGAATTCACAGGCATTTCTGCTGCAGAGAATACGTGAGAGGAATTGATGGGCCAAAGTATTGCACAGAGCTTTTGTTTTGGCACAATATGTAGAACATTTCATGATTTCCAATATTGTGGTGCAGTCTGCAAGGGCTTCATTGTTCAAGAGGCAAAAATTACCCCTTGGTTCATCCCACAGCTTTTCATGTTTTAGCTAAAAATGCACTCTTTCCCCTTCCATGACTGCTTATAATGATAAGCTATCATCATGGCTAAAATATCTGTTGCCCTTGCAAATTGTGATCATACATGATATTTTCATATATTTATTTAATCAGCCCTAAGAACATTCAGCTCAGCAGAAAACTCATTTTCTTACTTTTTCGCTTTGTGTTGTGGGGGACCCTTACAATTTTTAATAATTTTGCCCAAAATATTAATGTTCCATTCTGCTCTAAAAAGATTTGGTTAATGTAAATACTTTCAACTTGCTCACAAAGAAGCTTCCAGCATTCGATGAAGCATTCAGAGCAACCAGTCAGGTTTGGTAAATATCACCGAGTGTTTGCTGAGACAGATCCAGAGGCCATAAAATAAGCAAAGACAAGAAATTCCCAAGAAAGAGTTGCCCAAACATCATGGTCAGTTCAACTGGAAAAGCTAGTGTGAAGGAAATCTTTTTAAAAGTGAGAAAGGGTGAAATGATAGAATGCAGAAAGACATGTCATTAGATAGATAGATAGATAGATAGATAGATAGATAGATAGATAGATAGATAGATAGATAGATAGATAGATAGATAGATAGATAGATAGATAGATAGATAGATAGATAGATAGATAGATAGATAGTCAAATAATCACAGCACACATGCACATACATCACAAACCAATGAATTATTGCTTGTTTCAATCACTTTATCATTTTAATTACTCAATATAAAACCCCTTGTGACAGACAAAGGCACCCAACAGGAAGATTTCATCTGAAAATTACCACAAGGTTAAATTTCGCTTTCTGTGCAGTCAATCAAATATCCAAGGAAACAATTGGTTGTGACGAATTGCTGATTTAATGAAGGCCAAGCATGTGTCTTCGCACATCAGAGAAGAATTAAATATTTTGGTAGAAATTGATTAATTTATTTGTGCCATGAATTTCTGTTTATATCTTTATCCTTTACTTTCTGTTACAAACCAGACAGGAAAAAAACAGATTTTTCTGAAAATGTATGTTTCACATATACATTTTATGTGTGATATATTGTATATCCTTTTATGCTTAAAATACGACAAAAGGAGCATAAATACGGCTAAAGGTTTGTTTCAGACAAATATTGACATTTCTCTCTTCTTTCTGCTGCAATAAAAACATCACTTCATTCACTACGAGACAAGAATATTTTCTTGATTCTTTTATAAGCCCCGGCAAACAGAGATATGAGAGAATTTGTGTCGACCGACTGATATTCTGTGCATTGTTGCTGTGGCACAAGACGTAGAACACTTGCATGATTTCTGATATTGGTTCAGAACAGAAAACTGATCAGATTGAGGCAAAAATGAAAGCCCTTTTGGATCTTGCCACATTTTATATTTTCTGTTAAAACTTAGGTCAGCAGGAAGTGATTAATTTATTTTATACCATACATTTCTATTTCTATCTTCATTCTTTACTTTCTGGTACTTACAAGACAAGAGAAAAAAGGATTTTCCTGAAAAGTATATCAGTCTGATGTATATTTTATTTCTGATATATTGTATATCCCTTTATGCTTAAAATACCCCAAAAGTGGCATGGTAAATACGGTCAAAGGTTTGTTTCAGAGAAATATTGAAATTTCTTTGTTCTTTCTGCTACAATAAAATTATCATTTCATTCACTGAGAGACAAGAATATCTTCTTGATTCTACTATAAGCCCCTGCAAACAGAGATGTGAGAGAACTTTTGTCGAATAACTGATATTCTGCACTCAAAAGGTGATGTGGATATCGTATAAAGCCAATTATGTCAAATCTTGTTTTTGCTGATCTAGTTTGTTGGGGAAATCTTCGGGTTATGTGACGCAACACAAGCTTAGCTGCTCCAATGTGATAAGAACCATAGATGGAGTTTTCTCAAATGAAATCTGTAAGGCAGAAATTGACTGGGCTGTAATGTGATGAACTGAATAGGCTGAAAAAATAGTGAATGGAGTGACTTATTAAACTTTGATTGACTTACATTGATTAATGAAGTTATTTTTCAAGTCTGATAAAATCAATTCGACCTTCATTAATTCATGAAGATGAATAGTTAATCACAATATGAATCCACTATAGTCTTTAAAAGACTAATTTCATTGCAGTGCCCTTCCAAAGAGAGTGGCATTGAAATTACAGCCACGTGTAATATAAGTGGATGGTACAGTCCACCTTCTTCGTTTTTACTGGAATGATTTTTTAAAAACTTCCGTACAACTTTTTGCTGCAATAACAATTGAATCATTATGGGTGTTCCAGCTGGTTCTGCCTTGTACATTTTATTTACTATGTTAGTATATATTTATCATTTGTGGTATGTATTTACCATGCTATGTTGTACATCCAAAAGATATCTCTAAGTAAAGGCATATGCTTAGTTGGTTCACCATGTTAAATATACAACGGTGTCATCATTTCCTCTGGTCAAAAAGTTCTGAGAACTTTCTTTTTCTGAACAAATCACAGTATTCTTGTGGGATAGTGTGATCCTGCTTTTTTGCCTATTGCATTAAATAACTAAACACAAGTCCTGATGAATTCACAGGCATTTCAGCTGCAGAGAATATGTGAGTGGAATAAATGAACCAGATTATTGCAGGAGTTCTCATTGTGGCACAAGAAGTAGAACACCTTCATGATTTCTGAAATTAGTTCAAATTTTGCAGAAAACTGATCAGAATGAGGCAAAAATGAAAGCCCTTTTCAATCCCACCCAATGATGGAAATGGGGGGAGCTTGGGGAGCCGAGCCCCCTTGGCCAGAAAACTGATTTTCCTCCAGGTACTATTAACAAAATTATAGACAAATCAATAGACAGATGTATCGATATATAGATAGATAATAATCAGATAGATACATAGATAAATAGATAGACAGATAGATAGATTCATTCATTCATTCATTCATTCATTCATTCATACATTCATTCATTCATACATTCATTCATTCATTCATTGAAACATAAATAGATAGACCTAGCTAGATAACAATGCATACATTAAATTTCATACGTATTCACAGACCAATTGCTTATATCAATCAATTTACTGTTTTAAATGTTCAATGTGTGACTCTTTGTATGGGATAAAGGCAACCAACAGCAAGATTGCAGCTGAAAATTGCTGCAAGGATAAATGTCGCTTCCTGGGCAGTCAATCAAATGTCCAAGGAAACAATTGGTCATGATGAATTGCCAAATCAATGAAGGCCAAACATGTGTCTTGTCATATCAGAGAAGACTGATGTGAAATACATTTTAAGAAAATAATAAAATACTACTCATTTCTCAAAACTCAAGATCCTCCAAATCAAAATATTTCAGCCAAGAGTATTTAATCTACTTTGAATCGTATATTTCTATTTTATACCTTCTTTTACTTTCTGGTACATACCTGACCAGCAAAAAAAGGATTTTCCTGAAAAGTATGTTTCAGTCATATATTGTTTGTCTCATATATCATTTATCCTTTTGTGCGAAGCAAAATCTCCCAAAATAGCATGGTGATTATACCTGAAGGTTCGTTTCAGAGAAATATTGACATTCTTTTGGTTCTTTTTGCTGCAATAAAAAATCATTGCATTCACTATGAGACAAGAATACCTGCCTCATATTTTTATAAGCCCATGCAAACAGAGAATTTGTGTCGTGCGACTGATATTTTGCGCTCCCATCTAACCAAGACATACATTTTTCAGGAAAATCCTTTTTTCTGTTGTTTGGCAAGTACCAGTAGTAAAGGATGAAGATCCAAATAGAAATTTACAGCATAAAATAAGTTAATATATGTTTCAGATATATATTTTATGTCTGATGTATCCTGTATCCTTTTATGTGCAGCAAAATCTGCCAATAATAGCATGGTAAAATAGCTGAAGGTTTGTTTCAAAGAAATATTGACATTTCTTTATTTTTTCTGCTGCGATAAAAACATCATTTCTTTCATTATGAGACAAGAATATCTGCCTGATTTTTATATAAGCCCATGCAAACTGAGATGTGAGAGTATTTGTGTCGAATGACTGACATTCTGCACTCCAGTCTACCCAAAGGTGACGTGGATATCGTATAAAGCAGATTATGTCAAATCTTGTTTTTGCAGGTCTAGTTTGTTGGGGAAATCTTTGGGTTATGTGAAGTGACACCAGCTTAGCTGCTCCAATGTGATAAGAAACAGAGACAGTGTTTCCTCCAATGGAATTTATATAGTAAGAACGAATTGACTAAGAAGGGAAGATGTAATGTGATGGCTGAAAAATAGAAGACTTATACCTATACTTACACAAACTAATTTTTCAAATCTGTTGTATTGTTGAAAAAAAGGCTTTACGGCAGTATTTATCTGCCAGATGATTAATTTCCCTGAAATGTCATGTGCCCCTATAGTAAAAAGAAAAATGTCGTACTTGCAGTCCAAAAAATGTAGTGTTTTGCCATTTTATTTTTGTTTTTATGCTGTTGATAAATTGTTTTTATTTGTATTCCTTATCTAATTATGATTTCAAAATGATGTGTGTGATGGTGATATCTGTTGTTTTTTTAATTTGACTTTATAGTTTCTGTGTTTGAACAATGAATTGTTTATCTTTATATTTACAAGTATTTTATCCTTTGTTTTTTATCATTTCAGGTGAGTTTCTGGTATTTTGGACTAGTACTGGGTGAATTGGAAATGAGTGGTAACAATCAGGTCAGTTCTTCTGTTTACCAATTCTGACATGAGATGTATCATGTCTCATAATAACAGTAAATAGTGCAAATGAATCTTGTTGAAAGTAAGATGAGTTAGTCGATTTGCGACATAACTTGCGAGTGGTATGGCTCATTCACCAAGTAGAACATACTTGTAATATAACATAGTGAGTATAGGATCGCTGTGAATCGCTTTTATATAAGTCATGGTATGTGTGTGTTTGACACAGAAATTATATTAATAATATGACATCAAAATCATGTAGAATATTGACAATCATTCATATTGCTTCAGCTGTAACAATATTGGCACACTTGCATGGATATTTTTCATCATTTTATATGTTACGTAATATATCCTCATTACGTATGAAGAGATTCTAAACATTATCTGTCACTGCGCAGTATGTGTAATATTGCGTATCTATCATCAAAGAGCTCTTTTGCTAATTGATGTTGCATAAACAACCTTAGCTAAGTATCTTCACTGAGTAGTTGCTTATTAAGCTAACTTGTATCTGCCTTGTTGTCATGGCGATGACCATGGAGAAACGGAAACAGGAAGCACTGTAACAAGCTGTACATTGAACTTCTTGTCAGATATATTACGTTATATCCTGGATTAATGATAGTAACGGAGATGACTTGTATGATACTTGTGTCATCAAGAAGGTAGACATTTTATGCATGTATAAAAATGCTGATGCGCAGCAATAAATTGAATCGAGGATTCAATCTAAATAGTATTATATGTCACATTTTAAGATAATTTAACAATTATATTTGAATATCTTTATGTTCATACCTGGTTGTTGAAGCTGTTTTTGGTAATAATGTCTGGTTTACATAGACATTTTTTACAAAGTGGAAATCACAGCAAATTTGTGACAGAAAGATAAACTGTCAGATAGCAATGAAAATGGTGATTCCACCATTTTTGCTGAGGCCATCACTACAAAAATGGATTTTTAAGCTTATGGCATATATATTAGTGTGGGAAGAATTTGTTACAATTGCCATTTTGTCACTTTCGGTGACAAAATTGCTCTCTCTAACCTCTGTGTAAAATCCAATGATGACCAATTTTCTTCGCCAGAATTTTTCAGAAACTCATTTATGACATCTTACTAGATAACTTACCATATAAACACACGTACGGCATTATTTGATTTTATTCTTCGACAGTTCTGTAATCCATTAAACAATTTAGCGGGCTTTAGTTTAGCCAATTTTTAAAATTCTTGGACTTTGATGAACTGTGAAGTGATGTCATTGAGCTGTAAAGCGAAGGGTGTTGAACTCTTTCTGACACTGGGGAGCATTGAAATTATCTAAAACTGTAGTAGAACGTGTTTAGTTTTATATCAGCCTACGTGTCCAAAGATCAAACAAAATCTAGTGCAAAAAGCATCTGCAGCAAACATGCCGAATAAGTTATTAGGTGGCCCTAATTTACTGCTTTCTTTGATGCTCAGATTATTTACAGTAATGCTTCAGCGTCACCTGTGAGGGAAACTGAGTGTACAGTTACTTAGGCTAACAACAACAAAATGTTTGTAAGGCTAGACTACAGTGAAGTAACTATAAATCATATATCATAGAATAATTTATCATAAAAATAAATATACATGGTGCGTAAAACACAAACTCACTCACTCACTTGAAAGTTTATCTTGTAGAAATGAATATGCTTGAAAATGTGTCCTGTTATGAGGCAATTCAGTCTAGCTGCACCTTTCCTTGATACAGTTGTGAAAGTATATAAGATGCACTCTTAACAAAAGGTTTTATATGGCTAAATACGAATGGCAGGCTCCATTTTACATATGGGAAGGGGTTGAATAATTCCGCAAATGTTTGACCCCTATCGGAAATGCAAACTGCCTATCAAATCTAGGTCTCCTTCACAGAAGATTGGCATTATGTTGTCTAATACGTGATGTTATCTTCTTTTTCAATGATTTGATACATGCTCATGTCACTGTCCTCATTTAGCAAGACTTGTCAAAGTTGAATTCAATGGGAAAATACAAAGGGGTTGAATAAATTTTCTCCAACTGTAGTTTAAAGAGATGGCAAACCATTGACATTATTTTTTCGCAGTTGAATTATGCAATAAGGACCAGTTCTGTTTTTTTTCGTATTATAACATTTTTTTCAAAAACCGTTAATACAAGTAAATGACGCAATGTGTGCATTCAACACTGCAGATTGAAACTCTTGGCAACTTTCTATTTTTTGACTCATTTAGATGATCTAAATTCTAGTTCCAATTTGGAATTACCATAAAGCTGTATTGTCATGAATAGTTCGTTTTGTGAAATTCGACATTTCAAAATGTCTGCAGTCAGCCTTGGCTTTACAATTCTTGGCTGGGAAACTTTTAGAAAGCTGTGCTTGTTGCTTAAGGTGGTCTTCTGGCGAAATGAGTACCATCTCAACTTACTCAGGCACCCCTGCTTGATTTTGTTCAGATGTGATAAATAAGTAAAATGTTTTAGACTCCTATCTTTCTTGTTATCAATCAATCCTCTTCATTTGTTATCATTAAGAACTTCCCTGGAATTGTAAACAATCTACACATGACCTACTTTTATCAGATATGTGATGGTTGGTACCTTGGTGCTGTAAGTTGGTACAGCCAGGTATGTATGATCTCCACTGATTCTCCAGTCGTGTTTTGATTATATTGTGGTTCAGTTATATCAGCCCTGGCCAAGCAGAAATCGAAGACAAATTCAGCCAGAATACATCCATCAATTTTTGTACCATTATCTGTACAGGAACTAGGTACATACTGTTGCTTTATCCAAGGGGCGTGTAGTCAAAGATTAAATGTTGTTCATGTTGCTTCGTTTATGGAATATTTCACTCATGATAATATCATGTTGTAGTGAGGTCTCAAAGTAAGGAACCTGTAAAATTTGAGAATAGCTGTTTTTACCTCGGAGAAGAAACTTTGATGAAGGTCTTATAATCACTTGTCCTGCAAACATCTTCTGTACTGTGAAATGAAGTCTTCTCTCGGCGCGAGGGAATGCCACATTCAGCATTGCAGAGTGGTTCACAGAGGGTTTCCTGTTACGTAGCCTATGTTTTTATATGCCTAGTAAACACAACATAAAGAATACAGTGAAGAACAATGAATATCTATGGCGCCTCATTCACAATTCACAAGGCAGTTGAGTGCAGTCCAAGTGCTTGGCCTACAGACCAGCATGGCTGTTATTACCCAATTACAACTGTCTCTGGGGAGCCTCAGATTACCCAGTCAGTGCATGGGTGTCTACTAAGAAATATGCAGCTTGAGAATGGCCACATGACCTCTCTGTTCTCCATTTGGTTCCAGTAGCACAATGTCTACCATTCTTTTGGATTCGATTCTTCTTCTATAAAATAGGAGCTATTTAGTCAGTGCATTATAATATTATGTATCTACTTTCAATGGTCAGATGGATGATTTGGGCGTCACATCCTGAATTTATGCACACAACTGTGCACACGGTAGGCTGATAAGAAGATGAAGGACACAGCAATGAGGCGAAGGATAATTACTGGAATTGGCGCTATATAAATGTCTATTATTATTATTATAAGTCCAATTGACCCTGCCAGAGCAGGAAAAGAACCTACCAGGACCCAGTCCAGTATGCTGCCAACTGAACTTACTCTATCCCCCCCCCCCTGCATTACCTGTTGAATATTCATCTCTACGAATATCTGACTTCATCATGGACATTAATATGGTGAATGAATCAGTGGATATGGTGGACCTATATGTGAATAAGAAATGTGTTTTACAGAAGTGAACTTGATATTAAATGTGTGTACTTGCAAACGCGTGTTCATAATACAACTACAAATCAGTTTTTTTCAGCTTTGATGATCATCATATAGTCTGCAGTTTTTTTTTCGGACCGTTCAAAATGTCTAGGAAGAGAACTGAGAATATAACTGTAAGCCATATTCTTTACTGTATGGTGCACTATATGAGTTTCCATTAACCACACAGTTCAATATGGCCAGCATGTTCTACAAAGTGCCTCGTTAGTCCGCAAAACCATTCAATCCAACCAAAGCCAAAGTCACTTTCTTGTGGCTTCATTCAGTCAGATATCCTTTGGGAGCAAACCTCCGACCCAACCAAGTAGAATAGGACTACAGAGACGTGAACTGGAGGTCGAATGAGTGGACAGTCCGAGACAAGACATGCAAGGTCTGCTTCTTGTCCACCAGGATGACATGCAGAGTTCCATTAAAGAGATATCTCCAAGAGGTACATGGTCATCAATTAAGGCCAAGTACAAGAACCTCGATAAGGATGGACCATCAACAAAATACAATACTATTGTGGTCAGTGCTCTTGACTTATTTCTCCAAGAGGATGAAATGCTGAGGGCCGTTTAAGAGAAGAACATCATCATCAATTAAGGCCAAGTACAAGAACCACAGTAAGGATGGGCAAGTTAACAAAATACGTACTATAGTAGTCTGTACTCTCGGCTTACTTCTCCTACAGGATGACATGCAAAGGGCCATTAAAGAGATATCTCCAAGAGCACAAGAACCACAATAAGGATGGCCAGAAGACAAAATACATGCTACATATAGTAGTCTTTACCGAGGTCAGTGGGAGGGCAATCAGGTTTCCATGATAGTGTTATATACATGACCTTCGGCATGAGAGTAAAGTCACAATACTTTTTCAATCAGTCGCATCATTTTGATGGTATTCTCAGCCAACCAGATCGCAGAGAGCGGCACTCCCTACTTATCTTTTGAAGTCCCATCTTCTTGAACTAGTTACATGTGAGGGTAGCTATCTTATAACTTGAATGGTTCAATCTGCTTATTAAAAATAATTCTTAGCTGAGCAATACAAAATCACACTGACAAGCATAGATCTACAAGCAGCTTTCCCTTCATGTTGGCAGAATGAGGGTGATTGAGTCTTGCAAAGACCACTCTGTGGCATACCGAGTAACACGTCCTTCCACTTTATCTTCTGTTGCGCAACCGGCCATTGTTCTCCGTGTCCTGTACACCACACCTGCGCCTAATGATGATCTGCATCTCTTGCAAAGTAGCAATAACTGATTTCTTTCCAACAAAAACTATTGGAACTTCTTTCTACGTGAGCCAGCCACCTGTCCTAATGTAATGGCAGGAAGTTGTTGTCGTCAATCTTGGATGGCAGACATTTTTGTTACAACAGAAAGGCCATATTGAACATTATTCAGGTATGGATTATAGGGACGCCTTGAGAAATTAACTCCTGATGTTCGCACACATGAAGAGTGACCTGATTGCAATTATGTGTATTTGGTCGACACAAAGATTTGTACATGTTTCAACTCTAAAACTGAATTTTGACATTGCTAAAACTGTAACTACCACTATAGGCCCCGTTACTATTGGTTACTATTTGTTACCATTGGTAACTGCTATTGGTAACTATTTGTTACCATTGGCAACTGCTTACTTTTCCCCACTATTATTGCTTACTATTGCTTACTATTGCTTACTATTGCTTACTATACTGCTTACTATTGCTTACTATTGCTTACTACTGCTTACTATTGCTTACTATTGCTTAATGCATAATTCCCCACATAAGCCAGACACCTGCCTTGACACAAGGAGAGGAAGTTGTCATCATCAATCACAGTTGAGGCCACTGTCAGAACAGAGAAGGTCACGTTGATGATATTTTTCACACTCTTTTAAAAGGGTAAAATGCGTCATTCATTAGTTTTGTATGCAGTGGTCCTCATTACAACCAACCTCCCGATGAACAGCCATTCTCTGATTATGCTACCCGGGGTAACACTTCCGAGTGAAATAATTCGGAAATATTACCATGTGAAGTTTGTGGAGGGAGAGTTAGCACAATGTGAACTGCAAATGCAGAAGATGCCATCTGCTTTGACTTCAACTAAGGTGTTCCCTTTATTTCTGATAATGATCTCTCTCTACCAGGATCTCAAACAAACAAAAAAGAAAAGATGAAGGTGGGAGACAATGGCAAATTAGCTTAAACTCATGCAGGAGCAGGTGTTAAAAATTCTCACACCGGTGTCATGCTGACATTCCTCGCTGAGTCATTGCTGACATCGCGACATTGTGCGATTTGTAAATGTCAGGGATGAACCACCTTCAATGCTAGGCGTTCTCGCATGAAAAGAGTTTGCTCAATCGTGACACTCCTACCATAGAAAATGCAATTAATGTTGCGCTTTACGGAAGCATTGTCTAACACAGTTTATGTTTTACCTGTAGCTTTTACCAAAATTCCTTGACCAAATAATTCTTAACATCATTTATCACTGTGCAGTTTTTATGGATGCCATTTGAAAATGCAAAATCAAACACTTATACTGTTTTATAGAAAGTTGACTTGCACATGATAAATCTGTAAAAAGTGCTGAATCACCTGTAGAATAATTTGCCAGACATTTCCCTTTACATAGATTGCCAACAAAATCAATGCAAGTGACCACTCCCACATTACACTCGAATCAAAACATTATGGCCTGGATGAGGCATTTGATCTTCTGTGAGTTGTAACCATTTGACTCTTGTGTTAACAGGCACAACCTGGCATATATTTGATAAATTTAAATATGGTTACTCACTGATTAATTGAAACTCACCAAATCACTGGAAATAGAGATTTTCAAAGTTTATTTTATTTTATATTATTATAATTATTAATATACCTGCTATAACAGTATGACATGATTGGCGTGAAGTTGTATCAATTCAGTAGTTTGAAACCAGTTTTGTCCCTTTGGTCTTGCCTAGGCACCTGGGCCTATGTTGGCAGGCTGTTTCAATCATCCTTCACCTTGTTGCCATGTCCTCCCCCTGTAATTAGCCTGCAATGTGCATAAATTCAGGGCGTAAAGCCCCAATCACCCATCCACCCCTTCTGATGAGATGCAGTACGTCCCAGGCACCAACACTGTTTGTAAATAAAGTAGACTCATCCTTCTCATGTATGTTTTAGGAACTTCAAAAATCACAAAACTTAATTGTGTTTGAGACCTAACCAGTAACCAGTCACCGTGTCAGTTTCATCCCAGGAACAGCAAGCGATGTAAAACTTCTGCAGTGGTGCCTCGTGATGTAATTAGGCACCTTAGGTTTGACCTATCTGCTATTTTTGGAGCAATCAGTCTTATAACATCACTTTAAAGCTGCTCCAAGGTGACAGAATTGTAGCCCAGGGCTGACGCGACCCTTTAGTGTCATTTGCCAAGTCCTCTTGCTGAGTGAAGAGGCCTTGACACATTTGCACCAACGTTCTAATGTGGTGTCACATGACATTAGGATCTCCCGGTATATTGCCATGACTCCCATGAGTGAGTGCCTCCCTCGGTTTTGGATCTGAGATGTGCCCTTGACAAATCTTACCAGAAGATATCTGTGTACTTTATGGTTATTATTCCAAAATGCTAACACTATTATTGTTTTTTTATGAAGTATACTATAGGTCAAAGTTTTCTGAATGACATTTCCTTCAACTTTATCTTGACTACTAAAACTTGGTAATTGTCCTGTACACCTCCCTCTTATAAAGTTCTTAATTTCTGGCAAAACAGCAAAAATTGCCTTCTTTTGTACTAAAACTTGTTTTCTCTACATGAGGTATAACCACCTGTCCTGATGCAATGGCAGGAAGTTGTTGTGGTCAATCTTGGATAGCAGACATTTCCAGCGCTCTAATGCCACATTGAGCGATGAAGCAGGGATTATGCATGGCGACACAAGCTTGATTAATTAAAACTGCTGACCTTGGCCACAATATAAAACAGCAATATCTACCACCTGCATGCATTACTACCCTTGTAAATTAAAGATCTCTGACTTTCGTCACACAAAGAATGACTTCCAACTACATGGACATGTATTTTTGGAAGTACAGATTTCATAAATGGATGCTTTCATTGTTGAAGCTACATTGTAATACTACCATTAGGTCCAGTTACTATTGGAGTATTCTCCATAAAGTGCACCAGTGACAGCCACCTGTCCTGAAACTACTGTCAGCTATCAAAATTGAGTCCTTTTGCAGGGTTGGGAAGGTCACTTCCAAGCCAATTTTCATGTCTTGGCGTGACAGTCATGGCGAATTCAATGGCTATGGAACAATTAGTGCATATGCATTTACATACAGGATAAAAATATTAATAACGCATATTTCTACATGTTCAAGTCAGACTGCATTTCCTTGAGCTTGTGACACTGATTATCGTAGGATAAATAGGAAGTACAATTTCAATTAATTACGATCCCTCTGAGTCTCATTATTTAGATGTTTAGCTGAAAAAAAGGTTTGTGTAATACAGATAATATGAACGGCAGCTGGTGTCCATCCAAAATTTTGTGTATATCAGGCAAAGGTTTTTTATGTGAAATAGATAAGGAAATGGTCAGTCCTGCTAATTTTTTTGTGTGATGTGATCAATGAAATGTCAAAAAGGCATACATTTTGTCTGAATTTACACAAAATATTCGCCAGGTACAATCTAAGATTCTTTTTTTTCTGTTTCACACAAACTTTATTTTAGTGCTGGTATTTTGCATCAATTTTCTATTCTAAATCTGTTTTGACTTAATAAAACACTTTGCAATACTATTCTTGTTGCGACCCCTGTGTACCAAGATCTGAAATCAAATCAACAAAAGGAAAGACGAGGAATGGCTGCAATTGGGTGGTAGAGAAAGGAAAATGAGCTCCAACTCTTGGCAGGTGTTGAAAATTCTCACAACACCAACATGTTGACATTTCACACTGACACCATGTGCCATTTCTAAAATGTCAAGGATGAATGGCCTTGATTGCCAGGCTTGATCACGTGAAAAGATCAGCATGATTTTGGGTGTTCTTTCATGACAAAAGAAAATCTTATTATGTTGAAAATTGTGGCACAAAGGTCCAACTTTTGACTCACCAGGAGCTTTCTCCCATTTCCCATGGGCTTCATCGGCTTTCTGTTGCTTACATAGTTGGAAAAGAAAATCTGTTCAGTTGATTGAAAAAAATGTTTTTATTTTTTAAATTGTGAAAGTGATATTTAAGTATTGTAATACACAATTTGTTATGTATGGATCTAGGATATTAGATAGTTTATAACTGTTTGCAGATTGCGGTCCAGTTTCCAATTTAAATTTCAACCTGATCGTGTGATGTCACTGGCTTGAAGATCCGTCATGAGATCTCAATTTCACTGGTTGTTATGTGACGCATAGATATATAGATATGGTAAGCGCAGCCCTCTAAGCCCAGTTCCGGGTGCTCACGAGGGTTGATTGATGAGATAGGACATGAGAGAGAGCAGGGGTCCTCAACATGTTAAACATTTTCCCCGCGTTAGGGATCTAATACCAGCGAAGCCAAAGCACTCGTACAAGGGGCTGTCAATTTAACGTCTCATCTCAGGCATGGTATAAAATAAGAAAATGTGATCACTGCGCGTATTGTCTCGCGCAAACTATTGTGATATCAAACTTTGAAAATTTCCAAAAGATGACCATTTGACAATCATCAGGCAGACGAAATTATCAAAATGGTCGAAATTACAAAGTACATGGTGGGGACTCTACAGTCCACCATAATTTAGCACAAAAAGTTTCGATTTGATCATTGCACAAATTCAGATTGATGACTGCATATGTCAGGTTGATCACAGCACATTTTGGGATCGTTTCACGCTTATTTTATACCCTGCTCATCCTAATGACATCCAGCTGGGATTTTGCTCATGAAGGTCCACTGAAAATTTTGGGTTCCCCGGCTGGGTTCAAACCCATGCAGGCAAAGACCTTCAGCAGAATAGGCTGAAACCTTAACCACTCTGCCACCTAACTGCCTTTTGTATCACATTTTTTAATACTATTTCTGACAGATCTTTGATTAATAATTATTAATCATTTCTAACTACTTTTGACCTGTCCTTCTAACATGGTGCACATGCAGCAAGGGCAGGTTAGATATTTGATAAGTTGTTGCCTTTTTTAATTAAAAATCAATATCAAATCTCAGATCTTTGTAATGCGTCAAATTTCAAATTACCAACAGCCAAATGAATTACCTGTTAAAGCTTTTGCCGAATACTTCCCTTTTATAGTTTGCCAACAAAGTCAATGCAAGTGACCACTCCCACATTGCACTGAAGTCAAAACATTATAGCCTGGATGTGAAGTGTTGACATTTGATCTCCTTGTAACTATTTTACTTTTGAGTTGACATGTTACCATGGTTTTAAAATAGCTCACCACAGAAATGCCCTAGATGTACAACTCTACACATCTGATTAGATGGTGTTTCCGATGTAATAAGACGCCTGGGCAGAATGTTGTCTGCTATTTTAGGAGCAATTCAGTCTTGTAACATCTCTTTAAAAGGTTGTTCACAGGTGACAGAATTATAGCCCAGGGCTAACATGGCCCTTTAGTGTCATTTGCCAGGTCCTCTTGCTGAGTGAAGAGTCTTATCAATTTCACACACTTGTCAGAATTGATACTTGCTGTGTTTTACTGAAAAGAATTATTGATGAATCTGGCAAGCTGAAACTTTCAGATAATTTTCTTGATTTCTAGAGTCCTATAAATAGTTTTGATACTGTGAAGATCACATTCTTCAATAGAAATGTGTGAACAACTTTTATTGAGAGATTTTGAAATCAAGCTCATTTTGGTTTTCCATATTTCCCTCTCTTTCTTAATTCCCTACACTCTTAACAAAAAGGTTTTATATGGAACCTTAAGGGTTGTATGAGCTGGCATAGACAAGGAACCCCAAAGGTCACTATTCAACTTTAAAAGGGTTCCAACAGCCAACAAAAACAACATTTAGATAATCCAGCTGCACTGAACCCCCACAAAGGAACCCCTTTCTCTCAAGTTGGGAGCATAGGGTCCTATCATAGGGTCTTCCCACCAAGTATTGAACCTTTTCAATTCTATTGAACCCTTAAAAATGTAGAGCCTTTTTTCAGCTGTGGGTTCTTTATGTATACCTTCAAGAACCTTTTGCGTTAAGAGTGTATGGCAATATTAGCCAGAAAAAAGTTTTGCTTGACATGGGATAAAAAATATCTCTATAGCTTCTAATATATGGCGAGATTGAAAGCATTTTTATTGGATACAACTTATAACCAGTCAGAATCACAACAAGTGAAACACAAATCACAAACTAGATCTGCAAAACAGGATTCGGTTAAATCTGCTTTATACATTATACAATTGTACATAGTAAGAGGATGCTTAGAAACAGTAAGAGGATGCTTAGAAACCCTATTTTGATGCTGACAAGAAATAGCATGACACAGTCTCCCTTTGCTAACAACTAAGTTTTCCTGGCCAATTGAATTAGTTCTGTCTACAGAATTCTTATAGATGAATACAAATGAAAAGAAATATCTAGGACAGTGTGTGCAGAGAAGGCAAGACAGTTGTTTCCATCTGTCAGTAATTGCCTTTTTTTATTAAAATTCTAAAACTACAGTAACTGTATCTTTATATATATTGTATCATTTGAATCTCATTGTTACCTTATCTGGTATTGAACTGCTCACTTCAATAATAGAATGAAAGAATGGACAAAAACATAAACTGATTTGAGTATGTGCAAGTGATATTGTGTTCTCTTAGATATTGCTCTCTTAAGAAACAGAAATTTTGTTGCACTCAACAAAAACTTTACTTTCAATGTTGTTTCTTAAATGTACATCCATTGATATGACTTTGTGATTAATGGTGCATTATCATTCTTAAAATAGTGACTAAAGGCTTGGAAATGGCCAATACTCTTTCAAACCCTTTCCGTTTGTACCATTTATATCTTTCTGTATCCAAAGACCTGTCTATCTATCTTTTTCTAACTTGTATTTCTGTCTTTTTTCCGACCATTTGCAATTTCCTCAACAACCACCTTTTCTTTGAACTGATCATTATGCCTTTGGCCACTTTTTCTGTTGGGAAGTTTCCTTTGGTCACATTGGGAACTTTTGCTTTGGTCAGTCCCAGCCGTTTGCCTGAACAACTGTCTCTTCAAATTCTTGCAGGAAATTTGGTGATCTGACCAGATCTGACAAGTTGCATGACTCAGTCAAAGGCCTGCTAACTGCTGGGAACTGTGAAGGATTCAAATGTTTTTGTTGTATTGATACATTTAGCTTTACACACTGCTGCAGTGCCACAGGTGTCTGTCCACTTCACTTCCGCAGCAGACAAAAACTGAAGTCTTAGTTGGAGTCTGGAAACTTCGAAAGGAATTGTCTGCTGTTGGTATTATATATTGATACAGACAGATATGGTAAGTGCAGCCCTGCAAGCCCAGTTCTGGGCACTCACGAGCGTTGATTGATGAGATGAGAGAGAGAGTGGGAGTCCTCAACATGTTACACATTTACCCCATGTGAGGGATATTTTACTTGCCTGGCACAGACACTGATGCAAGGGGCCGCCAATTTAACCTCTCATCCGTACGACATCCAGCTGGGATTTTGCTGTTGAAGGCTCACTGAAAATTTCTGGTTCCCATATTGTGGTTTGAACGCATGCGGGCAAAGACCTTCACTGCAGTAGGCATGCACCTAATGCACTCGGCCACCCAGCCGCCAACATGGAATGCTGAGTTCCAATGCAGGTAGTCTAGGCATTTGCATTATTGTTGTACTTTGGTCAGTATTACACCCGTGGGATTCCAGACATGGACCAAAATATGTTCCTTATGAGGTGATATTTTATACCAGCTATGTTATTCTTATAATGACTCACAAGTAGTAAATGAGGTCATATCCTATACTTGTCATGCTACCAACAAAAGCCACTGAAAGAAAGATTCATGCCACTCACCAGTGAGGTCACAAGATACCCAATACATGTAGCAACTTGACAATTAGAAATAGAATTATTTTTTTCACACATGGTACATTTGTTTTACAAATATAGCAATAATTTCAGTAATATAGAGTTAATACAACACACTGTGAAATGGGAAAGATGGTACCTGTAATTCCATCATTAATGCCTTCAAACAGTTGAATGTAAGCACTGGTAATTCTTTGGCTGTAACAAGCCCAGATTTTACTTTGGCAAGCCTTCTCAGAGTCAGAAATGACCCATCTTAACTTAAATGAAATGTCAGTTCAATCTTTAAACTTCATCCGAAGTCTCCATTTACTAACTTTCCAAGTGGGGCATTGTGACTGCTAGATTGACAGTCAGCCTAATTCTTGCCAGCCCCAGACAGAAACTACTTTAAGTTCCCAACAGCAGATTGAGGCCATCATTTGTACAGTCTTAGCTGGTGGAGTCTGCGAGAGGGAATTGCAGATGTTGGTATTGATTGGAATGCCAATACTTGGAGAAGTCTTTAGTGGGAACATAGCAACAGTTAAAAGGTACTCGGTTGAAGTTAGAAGTTAGAACATGTCAGTAGATTGTACACTGAAAAAAAGGTTTGTGTAAAACAGACAAAATGAACATTAGCTGGTCTCCGCTCAAAATTTTGTGTATATCAGACAAGATTTTATTTGAAATCTAAACAAGGAAATTATTAATTCTTTTTCAATTTTTTGTGTGATTTGATCAAAGAAATGCCTTAAATAAGCATACATTTGTCTCAATTTATACTAAATTTTCGATGGGCACCAGCTAAAGTTCATTTTTGTCTCTTTCACACCAACTTTTTTTTAGTGCAGGTATTTTGCATCTATTTTCTATTCTAAATCTGTTTTGACTGAATAAAACAATTTGTATTACTATTTTTGTCGTGACCTCTGAGTACCTAGATCCAAAATCAACAAAAGGAAAGACGAGGGATGGGTGGTAGAGAAAAGAAAATGAGCTCCAACTATTCGCAGGTGTTGAAAATTCTCACAACACGAACATGTTGACATTTCACACTGACACCATGTGCCATTTGTAAAATGTCAAGGATGAATGGCCTTGATTGCAGGGCATGATCACGCGAAAAGATCAGCATGATTTTGGGTGTTCTTTCATGACAAAAGAAAATCTGTTCAGTTGATTGAAAAAATAGTGTTATTTAAATTGGGAAGGCGATATTTAAGTATTGTAAATAAAATTCTATGTATATAGTTTCGAAATTAACTTTCAACCTGGTCGTGTGATGTCACTGGATTAAAGCTCCGTCATGAGACCTCAATTTCACTGGTTGTTATGTGACGGATAGATAGATAGATATGGTAAGTGCAGCCCTCTTAACCCAGCTCTGGGTGCTACCGAAGGTTGATTGATGAGACGGGGCATGAGAGAGAGCAGGAGTCCGCAACATGTTAAACATTTTCTCCATGTGAGGGATCTATTATTAGCGAAGCACAAATACTAGTACAAGGGGCTGAAAATTTAACGTCTCATCTGAATGACATCCAGCTGAGATTCTCCTCTTGAATGTCCACTGAAAATTTTAGGTTCCCAAACCGGGGTTCGAACCCATGCAGGCAAAGACCTTCAGCAGATCAGGCAGAAACCTGAACCACTCTGCCACCCAACTGCCTTTTGTATCACATTTCTAGTTTTATTTCTGATGCATCTTTGATTAATGATTATTAATAATTTTTAACTACTGTTGACATATCCTTCTAACATAGCGTACATGCAGCGAAGGCAGGTTAGATCATAGGGAGTTTTAAGTCAATGATCTAACTCATATACATATACTTAATAATAGATATAAATGTTTTGACATATGCTTAAGTGCCCCTATGGGTTAGATATCTAATAAGTTATGGAGAATAAGTTGTTCTTGGTCCCAGTGAACAATAATTCAACATATCATCTAATAAGTTGTCGCCTGTTTTTAACAAAAATTAATTTAAAATCTCAAACCTTTGCAATGCATCAATTTCAAGTTACGAACAGCCAAGTGAATTACCTGTTAAAGCTTTTGCCGAATGTTACCCTTTTGTAGTTTTCCAACAAGTCAATGCAAGTGACCACTCCCACGTTGCACTGAAGTCAAAACATTATAGCCTGGATGTGAAAAGTTAATGTGTGATCTCCTTGTAACTATTTTACTTTTGAGTTAACATGTTAGCAAGTTTTTAAAATAGCTCACCACGGACATGCCCTAGATGTAGAACTCTAAACATCTGATGGTGTTTCCCATGTAATAAGACGCCTGGGCAGAATGTTGCCTGCTATTTTAGGAGCAATTCAGTCTTGTAACATCTCTTTAAAAGGTTGTTCACAGGTGACAGAATTATAGCCCAGGGCTAGCATGACCTTTTAGTGTGATTTGCCAGGTTCTCTTGCTGAGTGAAGAGTCTTATCAATTTCACATACTTGTCAGAATTGACTTGCTTTTTTTTACTGAAAAATAATTATTGATGAATCTGGCTAGCTGAAACTCTCAGAGAATTTTCTTGATTTCTAGAGTCCTATAGATAGTTTTGATTCGGTGAAGATCACATAGAAACGTGTGAAGAACTTTTATTGAGAGATTTTGAAATCAAGCTCAGGAAAGAAATGTTGCTTGACATGGGATAGAAATTATCTCTATAACTTCCAACATGATTGCTGAGATTGAAAGCATTTTTATTGGATCACAAAATAGGTCTGCAAAACAGGTTTCGGTTAAATCTGCTTTATACATTATAAATGTACAAAGTAAGAGGATGCTTAGAAACAGTAAAAGGATGCTTAGAAACCCTATTTTAATGCTGACAAGAAATAACATGACACAGTCCCCCTTTGCGAACAAGTAAGTTTTCCTGGCCAATTGAATTAGTTCTGTCTACAGAATTCTTATAGATGAATACAAATGAAAGGAAATATCTTGGACTGTGTGTGTCGAGAAGGCAATACCGTAGATTGCATCTGTCAGTAATTGCCTTTTTTATTAAATTCTAAAACTACAGTAACTGTATCTTTATATATATTGTATCATTTGAATCTCATTGTTACCTTATCTGGTATTGAACTGCTCACTTCAATAATAGAATGAAAGAATGGACAAAAACATAAACTGATTTGAGTATGTGCAAGTGATATTGTGTTCTCTTAGAAATTGCTCTCGCATGAAACAGAAATTGTGTTGCATTCAACTAAAAATGTACTTTAAATGTTGTTTCTTAAATGTATATCCATTGATACGACTTTGTGATTAATGGTGCATTATCATTCTTAAAATAGTGACCAAAGGCTTGGAAATGACCAATACTCTTTCAAACCCTTTCCGTTTGTACCATTTATATCTTTCTGTATCCAAAGACCTGTCTATCTATCTTTTTCTAACTTGTATTTCTGTCTTTTTCCCTTCCATTTGCAATTTCCTCAACAACCACCTTTTCTTTGAACTGATCATTATGCCTTTGGCCACTTTTTCTGTTGGGAAGTTTCCTTTGGTCACATTGGGAACTTTTGCTTTGGTCAGTCCAAGCCCTTTGCCTGAAGAACTGTCCCTTCAAATTCTTGCAGGAAATTTGGTGATCTGACCAGATCTGACAAGTTGCATGACTCAGTCAAAGGCCTGCAAACTGTTGGGAACTGTGAAGGATTCCAAATGTCTTTGTTGTAATAGTTGTATTGATACATTTAGCTTTACACACTGCCGCAGTGCCACAGGTGTCTGTCCACTTCACTTCCGCAACAGACAGAAACTGAAGTCTTAGTGGAGTCTGGAAAGGGAATTGTCTGCTGTTGGAATTATAGATAGATATAGATAGATATGGTAAGTGCAGCCCTGTAAGCCCAGTTCTGGGCACTCACGAGCGTTGATTGATGAGATGAGAGAGAGAGTGGGAGTCCTCAACATGTTACACATTTACCCCATGTGAGGGATATTTTACTTGCCTGGCACAGACACTGATGCAAGGGGCCGCCAATTTAACCTCTCATCCGAACGACATCCAGCTGGGATTTTGCTGATGAAGGCTCACTGAAAATTTCTGGTTCCCATATTGTGGTTTGAACTAATGAGGCAAAGCCCTTCAGTGCAGCCGGCATGCACCTTATGCACTCGGCCACTCAGCTGCCAATACGGAATGCTGAGTTCCAACGCAGATGGTTTAGCAGTTTGCATTATTGTTGTACTTTGGTCTGTATTACACCCGTGGGATTACAGACATGGACCAAAATATGTTCCTTATGAGGTGATATTTTATTTGTGCTATGTAATTCTTATAATGACTCACTAGTAGTAAATGAGGTCATATCCTATACTTGTCATGCTACCAACAAAAGCCACTGAAAGAAAGATTCATACCACTCACCGGTGAGGTCACAAGATACCCAATAATAACTTGACGATTAGAATTATTGTATTTTTTCACAGGTGGTAGGCCTACATTTGTTTTACAAATATAGCAATAATTTCAGTAATATAGAGTTAATAAATGTGAAAGTTGGTACCTGTAATTCCATCATTAATGCCTTCAAACTGTTTAATGTAAGCACTGGTAATTCTTTGGCTGTAACAAGCCCAGATTTTACTTTGGCAAGCCTTCTCAGAGTCAGAAATGACCGATCCAAACTTAAATGAAATGTCAGTTCAATCTTTAAACTTCATCCCAAGTCTCCATTTACCTCCAACTTTCCAAGTGGGGCATTGTGACTGCTAGATTGACAGTCAGCCTAATTCTTGCCAGCCCCAGACAGAAACTACTTTAAGTTCCCAACAGCAGATTGAGGCCATCATTTGTACAGTCTTAGCTGGTGGAGTCTGCGAGAGGGAATTGCAGATGTTGGTATTGATTTGGAATACCAATGCTTGGAGAAGTCTTTAGTAGGAACATAGCAACAGTTAAAAGGTACTAGGTCGATATAGAAGTTAGAACATGTCAGTAGATTGTACACTGAAAAAACGGTTTGTGAAAAACAGACAAAATAAACATTAGCTGGTCTCCGTCCAAAATTTTGTGTATATCAGACAAGATTTTTATGTTAAATAGACAAGGAAATTGTCAATCTTTATCAATTTTTTATGTGATTCGATCGAAGAAATGTCTGAAATAAGCTTACCTTTTGTCTGAATTTACACAAAATTTTGGATGGACACCAGTTAACGTTCGCTTTGTCTGTTTCACACACTTTTTTTTAGATGAATAGAAAATTCAGCATAATTCGATAGCCTCAAATAATTTGTGCATGAACACTGAATAGCATAGATGTATAGGAGAGGTGATCTTTTTTCCGGGGGAGACGGTCCATCATTGGGTCAATGGTGCTTTCTGCCCAAATTTTTCGTATCTTTGCCCAAAGTCAATGCCAATTTTGAGGCTGCCATTTTTAAGCTATAATAACCTGTGTCCAGTGTCATAACTTCAAACAACAAGCTATGTAAGCTCAAAGGATTTTTGCAACCATCTCAGTCAATCATTTGAGTTGACTCAAATTTATTGTGACATCATGGATTTCTGCTCTGCATTGGTCCATTTTATGACCATTAGGCCTAATCTGTAAACAAACTGATTAATATTTACATTTTGTCGTGAATATCAAATAGGATGGAACCATGACATCACTTTCATGAGTTGCAACTCTTGTAAGCCTTCCACATTCTGTGCCACATAATCTCTGCAGTACGTTTTGCCCATTAATTCCGCTCACATATTCGCTGCTGCAGAAATTCTTGTCAATGCATCAAGACTTGTGTTTTGCTTGAAAAGTGCTCCTCCTTCACTTTATGGAATGCAATAATCGAAAGGTTGGATCATGCCATCGTTCAAGATGTCTCTGATTCTCCATGCAGAGAATTTGAAATGCGCTGCATAGACAAGCCATTTTGAAACTACATATATTTAAAGACATACAATACCTTGGTCTATGCTAGTATGTACATAGTTCTGCAAAATCAATTGAATACTTTAATTTGATTGAAGGTCACTTTATAGAGATTATTGTATTATGTATTTTTTTCTAACAAAAATTCAACACACACATATTTAAGTGATTAATTTTGATTGGGACTTGAACTGTATTTGCCAGAGAAGTACACTAGGGTCACATTAAGATTGTTTGAACAGGCAAACAAATAATTTGACTTAGATTTTATTTTATGCAGATATAATTTTATCCCCGACTAAAGCTTATCGCAGAAATTACTTTTACCATAGATGAGCCGCATTCTTCTTGCGTTAACTTCCCACTGTCGCCAAATGAATGCATTGATATTGTTTGCAGGCTGTACAGTTTTGAAACTTTTTACGTATAAACATTTTTGATTCACTTGCAGATAATTATGAATTACCTTTTGCCAAACTTAAATGAATTCACTTCATGCTAATTAATTATTTTTCTTGTTTGTTTCAGGTGAGTTACTGGTCTTTGGGATAACTGGGTGAAGAGCAAAGATTGGTAGCAATCAGGTCAGTCAATTGGGTGAAGTGTAAATAATAGGTAACAATCAGGTCGATGATCAGTTTATCTAATGTATACAAGGCATCCCACTTGGACACCAAGTCTAATCTTTTGCAATTACTTTATGGAAACTTGAGATAATTTGGTCAGAAAGTTTTCGGAAAATGACTCGATAATCATTTTGTTGTATAATGTGATAATTAAACTCAAATTTTGAGAGTTCTAGTAGGTGTTTTGGTAAGTGAAATTCCGACTAAAGGTGTCTATCTAGCTGAGACCCCACAGACTCATGAACTTACCTTTCAAGTAGTTATTATAGCAAAATATATTTTGAAATATCTGTTTTATTTGCAATGCTGTGTAAGTGTGTATAGTTTATAGCACAGATTTAAAATACAAACTTGTTAGTCACTACTTGATTTTTTTACAGCTTGATGTTATCAAGGTGTGATCTAATAGAATTTATGCCAAACCAAAATTTCACTTTCTCAGTAAATAAGATAACAAAATCAATAATTAAGCTTTCCAATTTCAAAATATCGTCTGCAGTAAAAATTAACACCTTTTCCTCTTTTGTATTTTTGACATTGGCAAGTCATTTTGTTGTCTTTTTTCATGATGCAAAAGCATACTGGCAATTGGGCTGCCTTAATCTGAAGTACTGTAATTACTGCTAAATAATTATGTGCCTGTCATCAAAGAGTTTCTCTCCTCATATTGATGTTGCATAAATAACCTCAGCTAAGTATCTCTTCTGAGTAGCTGCTTATCATCTGCTTATTAAGCTAACTTGTAGCCCTCTTGTTGTCATGGCGATGACCATGGAGAAACGGAAACAGGAAGCACTGTAACAAGCAATACAAAGAAGTATTAGTGGCTCATAGATGAATTACTTAATATCCCAAATGGATCATTGACTGTCTGGAAGAAGAGTTCTTTGAAATTATCGAAAAATTACCATTTAAAAAATCATGATGCCATTGATGCATGTTATCTCTTAGAACAATGTAATTGTAGATCAGAAATGTCAGTGTTAATTCTGTCTGATTTTGTATTTTAATACTACCATACCTGTGATATGTAAGAGGAAGCTATAACACTGGCATAAAAATTTTATCTCTTGCCAATTTAGTCAGGTCAGACTGATCAAATTTCAACCAAAATTATCCTACATGTATTGTAGGCAGACCAAATGCCATTTTGTATTATTCCAAAATTGCAGCAATTTGAATGTTATTCGCAATTACATTTTACCTTTTAGAACACCATGAGACTGCTTCGGAATTCTTTGGAGTAACATTTACCCTGACATATATATAGAATTGCCAAAATATAAATATGAACAATAAAAATGAAGCATATAAATGTATCTGAGCTTGCTAAAATTATATGCTATAGAAGACAGTGAAACCCTGCCACTCATTGTTGCCACAGGTAAAACAATTGAAGCCCCAGAGGCATAATAGTGTCTTTTGCTCGGCTGTGACAGATGAAGTCGCAATCACCACAGACATATTGTGAGGGGCCAGAGGCTTCCAAAATGGTGGACAGCAGCTCAGACCCTTAGGTCATTGACAGCCCCAAGCAAGATGCAATTCCCAGAGGGCAATTACTGAGGGCTGAAATTCACGTGTTACACAAGTGGAGCCTGGAAATGACCTTGGGTTGAAAGGGTGGCTCATGCAGGGCAGTGTGCCTTCTAAATCTCCCAGGAACATGATCAGCCATACATGTTGCTTCAATTATGGATGATAATTTTCATGGATGATGGATTGATGAATGGGGGCAATGTTGCGACATGGCGACCAGGCTCTCTATGATTTATCAAGAGGTCAAGGGAATAGATAGACGAATCATGGTGCAATATTTTTAAAAACTGATAAGCAAAATAAGGATGACCAAAAGGGACAAAGATTTTTAAAATAGTATAGTGCTATAGGAGTAAGTAAATATGTTGAAAACTAGTAATAAATAGCTTCTACAATTAATCTAGATAGAATTATTTATTGGATAATTCAGGTTTGACAGTAGAATCTTGACAAAGATGACGCAAAATTTTAATACAATGATTTATTCTGAATTTCGATAATGAAGAGATTTAACTTTTAGCATAATATCAGTATGGCTGTTTTTATAGCAGAGTGGTTGGAGGCCCAAATTAGGGCTGTGACTGCCCCCGCTCTGCAACCTAACAAATTGTATATCAAATCGATCCTTATGACCTGAAGTTTTTAAAAAACCCGTCTGACGTTGAAAAATTAACGTGGCACTTTGCCGTCTCAGGGGTCAAAGGTCATGACCTCCATAGAAAAATGCCAAGTTTCAAGCACGGACATGAAATTCACTTTACAGGCTCTCCTGTGTGATCTGATTCAGATACAGAGGCGTATGATACATCAAATGAAAGGTCACATTGAGCTCAATAATTTGATTACAGCCACTTGACCTTTGACCTCATTTGCATATTGCAGGAGTCATAAATACGTCAAAAATCAGTAAAAAATTACCTAATTTTTTCAAATGGAAAGAAAGAAAGTTTCCCTACAATGTTATTTTGACAGGTCCAACACCTAAATTTCATGTGCACACATCACAGGACACTGTGATGCAAATTTAAGCAAATTTATTCACCATAGGTCACAACAAGGTCAAAGGTCACATAACTCAAACATAGTTCCGGTATTTCTCAAAATTTCAGCAGAAATGCATTATTTCAGGCCCATTGTGTCATAGGTAGTTTGTACATGGTCTTATTATACACCATGTGAAAGGTCTCAATGAGTACAATAATTTAGTCATACTCAATTGACCTTTGACCTCATTTGCATATCGCAGAAGTTGTAAATAGGTCAAAAATCAGTATAAAATTACCTACTTTTTTCAAATGGAAAAAAAGAAAGTTTCCCTACTATGTTCTTTTCATAGATGCATTCCCTAAATTTCATGTGCATGCATCACAGGACATTGTCATGAAAATTATGCAAATTTATTCATATTTCCATAGGTCACAATAAGGTCAAAGGTCACATAACCCAAACATAGCTCCCATATTTCTCAAAATTTCCGCAGGAATGCTTCTTTTCAGGCCGATTGTGTCATAGGCACTTTGTACTTGGTCATATTGTACACCATATGAAGGGTCTAAATAAGCACAATAATTTGGTGATACTCCATTGACCTTTGACCTCATTTTAATATTACAGGTGTCATAAATGGGTAGAAAATCACTAATCATTGACCAATTTTTTTCAACTTGTAAGAAAAAAAGTTTCCCTTCTGTGTTTTTTTCATAGATTGTACCCCTAAATTCCAATTGCATTCTTTACAGGACATTCTGATACAAATTTATGCTAATTTATTCAACATAGGTCACAACAAGGTCAAAGGTCACATAACCCAAACATAGCTCCCATCTTTCTCAAAATTTCAGCAGAATCGTATTATTTCAGGCCCATGGTGTCATATGCATTTCCTGTACGGACTTGTACACCAAATGAAAGGAATCAGTGGGTACTATAATTTGGTGATGCTCAATTGACCCGTCCTGTGACACTAATCTTTGTTGAATGACAGTATGGTATGAAACCACTACCGTCCTGGCATACTTAGCTTTGTTGAATGACAGTATTTTCTGAAATGGCAAAGTTTGTATTAATCAAGTGCCAACATTTTGGGTTGTCTATAGTTGACATGACTTTGTGATGCATCTTAATCGATTTGACGTCAAATAGAACTGTTTGTTTATTATTCAAGTGCTAGCATATCTAGCACATCTGGTTGCTTATTACTGAGATGTTTTTGTTGTACAAATACTATGAAATGGCACTGTTGTATTATCAAAGTACCAGCATATCTGGTCGTTCATTTTTGATATAATTTTGTCATACTACTTATAGTTGATGTGAATAGCACTGTTTATTGTGTTATCCAAGTGATAGTATCTGGTTGTTTATTGTTCTGATGATTCGTTGGTAAAACTTAATGGCACTGTTTGTTGTATTATCCAATTGCAAGCTTATCCTGCATATCTGATTGTTTGTTATTGATATATTTTTGTGATACAACGAGATGTAACACAAAATAGCACTGTTGGTTGTTTTATCCAAGTGCCAAAATATCTTGGATATCTAGTTGTTTGTTATTAATATATTTTCGCGATACAACTTAATGTAACATGAAATGGCACTATTATCCAAGTGCTAGATTTGTTGGTTGTCTGTTGCTGAGATGATTTTGTGATGCAACTTGCAGTATTATGATAACTGCAACATATCTGGTCTTTTGTTATTGATATATTTTTGTGATACAACTTAATTTAACATGAAATGGCACTGTTTGTTGTATTATGGTTGACTATTGCTGAGATGTTTTTGTGATACAACTTAATGTAGTATCGAATGGCACTGTCTGTTGTATTATCCAAGTGCCAGCATATCTAGCGTATCTGGTTGTTTGGTATCGAAATATTTTTGTGACACAACTTAATGTCACATGAAATGGCACTGTTTGTTGTATTTTCCAAGTGCCAGCATGGTTGCCTATTGCTGAGATGTTTTTGTTAAATACAACTTAATGTAACATCATGTTACTAACATGAAATGGCACTGTTTGTGGTAGTTCCCCCGTTGCCTAATCGGTAAGTGCGCTTGTCAACTGGCTTTGAGGGCGTGGGTTTAAATATCACCCCGGGAACTCACTTTTGAAATTTTTATCACTCTTGTAATATGCAAATAATGTCAATTGTCAAATGAGTATATCAAGTAATTATAGAATTTATCTAAACCTTCCTTTTGGTGTACAACAGGTTCGTTCAGAAAATTGATATGGCACAATGGGCCTGAAATATTGCATTCCTGGTCAGTTTAAAGAAATCCGGGAATTATGGTAACACAGGAAAGTTATTCTAAACAAAGTAGGCATGGTAGATACATTTGGGTCATGTGACCTCTAACCGTTGTGTGACCAATATCAAATAAATTTGCATAAATATAAGTCACAGCATTCCGTGTAGAATGTACATCAATTTAGCAGGTATGGTTTATGAAAATGATATGGTCGGAGAAACTTCCCTTCTTCAAATTGGAAAAAATAATTTTTTGTGACTTTTTACCTATTTCTAACTTCTGTAATATGCAAACGAGGTCAAAGGTTAAATGAGCATCATTCAATTATAGTACTCATTGACACCATTCATTTGGTGTTTAACAAGTCCATACAGGAAATGCATAATTGTGACATCATGGGCCTGAAATAATGCACTTCAGCTGAAATTTAGAGAAATGTAGGAGCTATGGTTGTGTTATGTGACCTTTGACCTTTGACCTCCTTGCTGTGACCTATGTTGAATAAATTTGCATAGATTTGTATCACAATGACCTGTGATGCATGCACATGAAATTTAGGGCTAAAATCTATCAAAACAACATTTAAAAAGGGACACTGTGTTCCTTACAAATTGAAAAAAATTGGTAAATAATAAGTGATTTTCGACCAATTTATGACTCCTGTAATATGCAAATGAGGTCAAATGTCAATTAGGTATCACCAAATTATTGTGCTAATTGAGACCCTTCATATGGTGCATAATATGACCAAGTATGAAATGCCTATGACCCAATGGGCCTGAAATAATGTGTTTCTGTTGAAATTTTGAGAAATATGGGAGCTATGTTTGGGTTATGTGACCTTTGACCTTGTTGTGACCTATGTTGAATAAATTGGCATAAATTTGTATCACAATGTCCTGTAAAGATTGCACATGGAATTTAGGGGTACAATCTATGAAAACAACATAGAAGGGAAACATTGCTTCTTACAAGTTGAAAAAAAATTGGTAAATATTATAATTAGTGATTTTGACCTATTTATGACTCCTGTAACATGCAAATGAGGTCAAAGGTCAATTGAATATCACCAAATTATTGTGCTAATTGAGACCCTTCATAAGGTGTACAATATGACCCAGTACGAAATGCCTATGACACAATCGGCCTGAAATAATGCATTTCTGCTGAAATTTTGAGAAATATGGGAGCTATGTTTGGGTTATGTGACCTTTGACCTTATTATGACCTATGGAAATATATGAATGAATTTGCATAATTTTCATGACAATGTCCTTTGATGCATGCACATGAAATTTAGGGGCTGCTTCTATGAAAATAACATAATAGGGAAACTTTCTTTCTTTCCATTTCAAAAAAGTGGCTAATTTTTTTGTGATTTTGACCTATTTATGACTCCTGTAACATGCAAATGAGGTCAAAGGTCAATTGAGTATCACCAAATTATTGTGCTAATTGAGACCCTTCATATGGTGTACAATATGACCCAGTACAAAATGCCTATGACACAATCAGCCTGAAATAATGCATTTCTGTTGAAATTTTGATAAATATGGGAGCTATGTTTGGGTTATGTGACCTTTGACCTTGTTGTGACCAGGGGCGGACTGGCCTATGTGGCAAAGTGGCAACTGCCACGGGCCCATCACCTGAGGGGGGCCTACAAGATGTCAAAAAATAAAAAATTTAAGAAAAGAGCAAAATTTTGCTGTCAAGTTCATGATTATGTGTCAAAAATACACAAACTGAAAAGGACAGCTTCCTCTCATGTGGAGACCCTCAACCAAATATTAACAATTTGCCAAATTTCTTTTTTGATTGGAAATAGTGCCAACGGTACAGACGTAAGGGCCCGTTGACTTATTTTGCCACGGGCCCGAAATGCCGCCAGTCCGCCCCTGGTTGTGACCTTTGGAAATATATAAATAAATTTGCATAATTTTCATGGCATTGTCCTGTGATGCATGCACATGAAATTTAGGGGCTGCATCTATGAAAATAACATAGGGAAACTTATTTTCTTTCCATTTCAAACAAGTGGCTAATTTTTTTGTGATTTTGACCTCTTTATGACTCCTGCAATATGCAAATGAGGTCAAAGGTCAATTGAGTATCACAAAATTATTGTTCTTATTGAGACCCTTCATATGTTGTACAATATGACCAAGTGCAAAATGCCTATGACACCATGGGCCTGAAATAATGCATTTCTGCTGAAAGTTTGAGCAATATGGGAGCTTTCTTTGAGTTATGTGACCTTTGACCTTGTTGTGACCTATGTTGAATAAATTTGCATAAATTTGATGCATGCACATGAAATTTAGGGGTTGGACCTATGAAAATAACATAGTAGCGAAACTTTCTTTCTTTCCATTTGAAAAAATTAGGTAATTTTTTGCTGATTTTTGACATATTTATGACTCCTGCAATATGCAAATGAGGTCAAAGGTCAAGTGGCTGTAATCAAATTATTGAACTCAATGTGACCTTTCATTTGATGTATCATACGCCTCTGTATCTGAAATAGATCACGCAGGAGAGCCTGTAAAGTGAATTTCCTGACTGTGCTTGAAAATCGGCATTTTTCTATGGAGGTCATGACCTTTGACCCCTGAGACGGCAAAGTGCCACGTTAATTTTTCAACGTCAGACGGGTTTTTTTAAAACTTCAGGTCATAAGGATCGATTTGATATACAATTTGTGAGGTTGCAGAGCGGGGGCAGTAACGACGAAAACTAAGCCACTTTTTGGCCTCCTGCCACTCTGCTATTAGTACTTGTAGTGTACTCTCAATAATTTTTTGTCAAACATGAAAAGTAATAATAGCATATAAAACTCTAGAAGGTTTGGATAAATAAACAAAATTATCTGGCAAGTGCACAAAGTCTAAGTGCAAAAATCAGACAAATTTTATATTTACATTTCTTTGGTCAAATTATACATAAACTTGATCTGGCTTGACAGTTTCCGCGGGTGCGTCATATCAAATGCTGCTTGATATTTCAGACATTTGGAGCTCATAAACAAATCTTTTATAGAGCATTTTATAGAATCCAGCGAGTGCACTGCTAAACAATGAAAATCTTTGGCGCCACTTTTACAATGCGCAGAACTTTTGAGTACTTGGCCTACAGATAAGTGTGGCGGTTATTACCTAATCAGACCCGTGTCTTGGGAGCCACAGATTACTTTGTCAGTGCATTTGGCCTGTTCATTTCTAAATACGTATTCTTTGAAAAGGGCTGGCTGCATGACTTGCATTCGCTGTCCCAGTTGCAGTTTAATGAGTCGTAATGACAGTCTTCCCTTCTTTTAGATTTCGTAATCAGTTTGCTAATATAGATGACTGAATTGAAAAAGAATACCGCATGTTTTGTCTCCTGCCAATCCTGATCATGTTTCTTGTATGTGAACAGAATGAATGACTATATTCTTTGGATGGCTAGATGGATGGATAGACAAAGCAGTCAGTTCCTGGTACTCGACGGTTTATTGACGAGATGGGAGAGAGTGCAGTTCTGAGTCCTCAACATGTTCTACATTCTCCATATGCCAAGGTTCTTTTTTACTTGCTAAACATATTAACACTGATATAAGGGGCCAGTAAGTTTCATAATGTCACATCCATATGACATCCAGCTGCTCTTGAAGGTCCATTTAAAATATCTTGGATTCATCGCTTGCATTGTGATATCTCTTCTAAAAGCAGATAAGGGACCTATGTAAGTGAACCTTTCTTCTACAAGACAGATCTCACATATCTGTCCACTCATCTGACCTTCAGTTCACATCTCTGCTGTCCTGTTCTTACTCTGTGGTCTGATGTGGAGTTTGTTCCCAAAGGACTGCTAACTGTATGAAGCCGCAATAAATGATCAGGCAAAGGTTACGCTTTGACTAAAAATGTTTCGTACCTATACGGGAATGGCAGACTCAAAATGTTTTGTAACCATGGGCCCACCGAGCACCACATCAGAACCAATTCAAGCCTTTGTCGTATTGAGACTAAGTGCAAAGATTACTTATCATCATTAACTGATCAAAACAATATTTTACCGCTCTCTTCTGAAACTGCAGATTAGATATTAGTGTGGCAGATTCATAAATATAGATAGAATATAGTCATGCAGATGAGATTGCATGAGTTCCAAGATCATGTTAGGTTTAAGGTTCTTTTAGACCAGCTAAGAAAGGGCCATTGAAGGATCTCTTTGAGAAAAGAAAGATGTCCGTTATTTAAAGCTGCTAATGAGTGGAGTGTGGGACAGTGTAAATGACTTACTAAATGTGTGTGGGCGAACATAGCTTTTCTGGCCTACTTTAATTAACAGACCTGAAAAGAGAAGGTCAAATGTTGAACTCCACTTCTTTATTCTCTTCTGCTTCTGTTTTTCTTCTTTCTTTAATTCTTCTCCTCCTGGGAGGAGGTTGGCTCTGTTTGAAGTACCTTCGGCTTCCAATCATTTGGTCTCGGGTTTGATTCCTGCTCCGGCTGGGTCACCTGGATTTGTGTTCGCAGTAAAATGTGAAATTTTTGTGTCAGCTCAAGTTATTGAGTGAGATGCTTGCACTATTCCCTTGAGCTAACATAGCTTGTTGATTTAAGTTGCGATAATCTGTCCATTGTCATGACTTAAAACAACAAGCTATGTCAGCTCAAAGGAATTGTGCAACCATCTCACTCAATCATTTATGCGGACTCAAAATTCAAATATTACATTGTTGAACAGCAGTGCAATTAATTTTCCACTCAATGCTGTGTTCACCTACCAATGTGCAGAAATATGGGATGTGACGCCCAAATCGTCCATGCATCTAATCCATGGGCATAGCACAAAAGGAATGTATTTTGGTTGTATTGATTTTACATTGTGGTACTAAACATGTTGGATTTGGGCCAAGTATGGAAACGCTGAGAAGTATACAATTGAGAAAACTTCATAAGAACTCTATGTGGTTAGCAACATGTCCAACCACTCTGTCTTGTCTGCAACTACTTGCTAATTGGCATGTACACCTGCTCCTAATGATGATCTACATTTCTGGCTGAGTGACTGTAACTGCTGGCAAAAGCCATTTGAGTTTCTCTACATGGTTCTGCCACCTGGCCCAGAGCAATGAAAGAAGTAGTGTTCTATTATCAGAACTGGAATGCTGAAACATTCCAGACACACTTTGTTTGAAAAATATATCCATTCCGATGACAATTATCTCATGGTTATTGTTGGCACGTCTCATGTTCTTGATATGCCTGTTCTAGTTTCTTAAATAGCCATCAGTGAAAGGTGATCTATGTGCATTGCCAGACGGCTATGATGATAATTAACTATATACTGAAGTCTCCTGAATATCAGCCACTGAATTTAGTTCCATGTATCAAGACGCAGAGGCTCAGTAATTTGTTGTCTTCACTGGTAATCGAGACCATTTTTTGGAAAGTGAAGGTAATGTCTATATAACCTTTTTTTCTAATATTATTAATGCACAACATTTTGTGGAAAAACACAATTTAAAATTTGATGAAATGCGTCAGCTTAAATGATTTAGTGAGATGGTTGCACAATATCTTTGGGAAAACATAGCTTGTTGTTTTCAGCTAAGATGATCTGTCTGTCATATTGAGTAATGCCATTATTTTCTTGACATGAAATTTATTATGGTTGACACCTGTATCTTTCTCTAAACCAGTTCCCCAAGAAACTTTCATTGAAACTCCTTGAGAAATGACAGAAATTAACTTTTCAGATTCACTATGCCCCTGGACCCCCTTTGCCCCTTTTTCCCCTACAATCCATGTATCTTTTTTGAAATAAATGTGATATATATATTATAGGCATATTGAATAATCAACTTGGAAACCAGAAAGAAAGAAACTTTCAAGTTGCTATCTCCAAGGACCTGTGAAATATACAGGAAATTGAAAGTGGAAGAAAAAGTAGAAAGCAAATTGCATGTCTGTGAAACATGACATTTAAAGTCTTGAACTGAACTGCTCTACTTCAGATAAAAACAATTTTTCTTATTTAAATGTTGAGGTTTGGGGAAGAAAAGTGTAACATTTCATTAATGATTTTCTACTTGTGGTGTCATTTTGACATTAATCAAGGAAGTGCCTCGTGCATTTTAAAAAAACATTGTGCTATGTTATCTGTTTTTCTGGAATATGGTTTGCCTGGGAAAGTGGACTTGCCATGTATATTCTTTTTACATTATAAGTGAGTCAATAGGCCCAAACCTCACTTTTATGTTGACAAATTGCAGCCTTCGATGTAAAACTGTTCAGAAACTAAGTCTTCAACACTTGTCAGCTTAAATGTGAATTTCTTGTGTCCAATGATATTGAATTCTAGAGCAAAAGCAAAGGCATAATCCATAAAAATGTGTGTAATACTATTATACTCCACAATGTATCATTCTTTGCCTAAAGGCACAGGTCTCACCAAAAGAAAAAAAAAATCTATAATCAGTAATTTATATATCTGTATCAGATACTATTGGTGACCTGAAAGTTACCATTTAAATCGTATTCAATGGCCCTTCTTCTGCAAAAGCATCCTGTGTCATTTCGGTCTGACACATTTTTTGTTTTTAAATGTCATGAGATGGATCACTGAAAGGCGCTAAAAATACTTCTGTGGAGGAAACAGCCGGTGAGTTATTGTCGTTTCACTGATTGTAGAAAACATTAATCAATGCAATTGACAACTCCTATACTATGTATGTACTACTTTACAAGCTGCATGCCTCAAGCATTGTCATCAAATCTCCTAGTATTTTTGCTGAAGTGTATTAATGTGCCTGATTGAAGCTCACTGATTCACTAAAGAATTTTAAAGAAGATTGGCTATTCAGCCTGTATATCATAAAAGATATTTGTCTTTCTCATAAAAATAAACAATGTAATATTTTTATGGTGTGCGGCATTCAATGTAGAGTTCTGTGTGGTGCAGAATTTTTAACCATGTCAGCAACTATCCACACATCACAAAGAATTGAAACTGCATTGCTAAGCACCACAGTCAATGGTATCGCTTTTCACAATTTATTTTTTGTTGAACGTCATTAGTCATTACCCCGTTGAAAAGATGAATTTCTCAGACATCTTATCAATATCTAAAGAAGCCCTTTTGGGTGCAACCACAAAAACTGAAAACTGTTGCTATCACTGTGGAAGATACCCATCTAATTGCCTAAATAACTGGAGGTGCTGAAATGCTCTGATGCAGTACTCTACACAATCTTATGTTTCCCCAGGTGTACTAAGAATTACAGGATACCTTGATGGACAGCGTGTGTCCTCTATTTTGGACGTAATTCAGTCTTGTAAGACCTCATTAAAGAGCAGCTCTGAGGTGACAGAATTATAGCCCAGGGCTGACATGACCCTTTAGTGTCATTTGCCAGGTCCTCTTACTGAGCGAAGAGCCTGTTTTGAAGATATCAAACACTCTGGCTATGCTTAAGAGTCTGGATAACGATTTAGGCTGGCTATGGACTAGTACCGTACTGACATATTTTATTGAGCTTGGTGCAGGCATGATAATGCATGATTAATTAAGGTTTGCCGACAGTTTTGGCATATTCATTGATAGATATTCGAACTTTAGTTTAATATTGTGATTTGCAGGAAAATGACTTCGGCTGATTATGTTTATTTTTATTTTTCAGTTCAACAGAAGATACCTTTTACCAAAATAATGCTGATATAGAGAATTTCTTCTTCTCATCCAATACATAGCTTCTTGATTATTTGCTTGACAAACAATTGGATGGAAAGAAGTCTTTCATGTAGTATCCCTGTCTAAAACCCAAAATCCGTCTGAGTTAAGAAAAGAGCTTTGGAATCTTTGCAGTGATCTTATTTTGTGAGAGATTTTTATGTTGTTTGCAGACAAGCATAAGGTTGATAATTCGACCAGTGAATGCAGTTTGGTGCTTTAGTGTGAACAATGACAGAAGAAGGTTTTTCCATTAACTGCAATTGCTGGTTGTGTTGGATCGCAGTCTAGTGAATCTCATTAAAGAAAAATCATCACTTCCTGGTCTGTCAGTCTAAGCGTCAAGGGAAACAATCATGCAAGATGAATCAGCAAATCTGCAACATCTGAGCTGACAGGGCAAGAAGCGCAAAAGGAATTTAAAATGTTCAATTTGTCAAGTAAATATAACAACAATTTTGAGAGTTCTAGTAGGAGTTTTGTAAGAAATGCCGACCAAAGGTGTCTATCTTGCTTAGACCTCACAGACTCTTTCACTTGTTTTTATATATCTTTCAAGCAGTTGTTATAGTAAAATATATTTTTTGAAATATATGTTTTATTGACAATGCTCTGTAAGTGTGTATAGTTTATAGCACAGATTTGAATACAAACTTGTTAGTGAGGACTTGACTTTTTTACAGCTTGATAAATCAAGGTGTGGTCTAATAGAATTTATACCAAACCAAAATTTCTCTGTAAGTAAGATAGCAAAATCAATAATTAAGCATTCAAATTTCAAAATATTGTTATGGAGTTAAAATTAACACCTTTTCCTTTTTTGTATTTTTTAACATTGGCAAGTCATTGTGTTGTCTTTTTTGAGGATACAAAAGCATTGTGGCAATTAGGTTACCTCAATCTGAAGTACCGTAATTACTGCACAATTATTATGTGCCTGTCATCAAAGAGCTCTATGCCAAATAAACAACCTCAGCTAAGTATCTCTTCTGAGTAGCTGCTTATTAAGCTAACTTGTATCTGTCTTGTTGTCATGGCGATGACCATGAAGAGACGGAAACAGGAAGCAATGTAACAAGCAGTACATAGAAGTATTAGTGGTTCATAGATAAATTACATAATATCCCAAATGGATTATTGACTGTCTGGAAGAAGAGTTCTTTAAAATTATTTGAAAATGACCATTTAAAAAATCATGCAATTATTAATGCATGTACTCTTTTAAAACGTTATTGAGAGATCAGAAATGTCAGTGTGAATGCTGTCTGATTTTGTTTTTTTATTATTACTAAACCTTAACGATACTGTAAGATGAACCTCTTCACATAAAAATTTTACCTCTTGCCAATTTATTCAGCTCAGACAGAGATGATCAAATTTCAACCACAACGCTACTACATATAGGCGCACCAAATGTCATTTGAATTGTTAAAATTGCAGCAATTTCTCTGAACACTATTCGCCCTTTAACCTTTAGAATACCAACAGACTGCTTCACAGTTCTTTTGAGTTAAATTTAACCTGACATGCATAGAATCGCCAAAACATAAATGTAAAGCACAAAAATTAAGAATGTAAATGTATCTGAGCTTGCTAATATTATGTACTATAGAACACAGTGAAACCACTTATGCCACAGGTAAAACAATTGAAGCTCTAGTAGCAAAATAGCATCTTTTGCTCGGCTGTGACAGATGAAGTCCCAATCACCACAGACATGTTGGGAGGGGCCAGGGGCTTCCAAAATGGTGGACAGCAGCTCAGCCCCTCCAGTCATTGACAACTCCAAGCAAGATGCAATTCCCAGAGGGCAGAACTTTACTAAGGGCTGCAATTCATGTGTTACAAGTTGAGGCCGGAAATGACCTGGATTGAAAGGGTGGCTCATGCAGGGCAGTGTGCCTTCTAAATCTCCCAGGAACATGATCAGCCATACATGTTGCTTCCTCAATTATGGATGATAATTTTCATGGATGATGGATTGATGAATGGGGGTTATGTTGCGACATGGCAACCAGGCTTTCTATGATTTATCTGGGTTCAAGCGAATGACTAAAATAATCATAGTGCAAAATTTATAAAAACTGATTTAAGCAACATAACGATGACCGAAAAGGACAAAGATTTTTAGAATGATATTTTGTGTTATTCTACAAAGAAGTATTTTTGGAACTGATGTTAAACATCTTATACAATGAATCTGTATAGATAAATTATTTATTGCATACAATTTTTGGTTTTAAAGGAGAATACTTTCCCAAAATGATCCAACATTTTTAACAAATACTATGAGACTTCTAAATTTACAATAACAAATAGATTTACCTTATAGCAGAATAACAATATGCCTCTTTTCAGTACTTGTAGTGCACTATGAAATATTTTTTGTCAAACATGCAAAGTAACAATAGCATATTACACTCCAGAAGGTTTGTGTAAATAAACGAAATTATCTGGCAACTGTGCAAAGTCTTAGGTGCAAAATCAGACAAATTTTATATATATATTTCTTTTGTCAAATAATCCATAGACTTGATCTGGCTTGACAACTTCCATGGGTGTGTCATATCAAATGAGCTTGATATTTGAGACGTTTGGAGCTAATAAACACATCTTTTATAGAGTGTTTTATAGAATCCAGCGAGTGCAATGCTAAACAATGAATATCACTGGCGCCTCTTTTACAATGTGCAGCCTCTTTTATAATGTGCAGAAGTTTTGAGTACTTGGCTTATAGATCAGTGTGGCAGTTATTACCTAATCAGACCCGTCTTTTGGGAGCCACAGACTACTCCGTCAGTGCATTTGTCTGTTCATTTCTAAATATGTATTCTTACAAAAGAGCTGGCTGCATGAATTGCACTCACCGTCCCAGTTGCAATAGATAGATAGATAGACAAGCATTTTTTTCTTATTATTGAGGTTTTTTTCTTAGCTCTAAGTGTGTCAATTTGCTGATACACAAAGCAAATGCTATTTCATTTGTTTTTTAAATAACTAGCATTATCTCTGTTGGTAGCTTTCCCAAGTTTCAATAATTAAGTCCTTTTTTACTTGCCTGCCATAATTTTGATACCAGGGACCGCCAAGTTAATGTCTCATCTTGACGACTTCCAAATGCCCTTGAAGGTCCATTGAAAATATCTCCGATTCACTGCTTGGGTTGTGATATCTCTTCTAAAAGCAGATAAGGGACCTTTGTATGTGAACCTTTCTTCTTCAAGACAGATCTTACATGTCTGTTCACTCATCTGACCTTCAGTTCACGTCTCTGCTGTCCTGTTCTTACTCTGTGGTCGGACCGAGAGTTTGCTCCCAAAGGACTGCTAACTGTATGAAGCCGTAATAAATGATCAGGCAAAGGTTAGGCTTTGACTCAAAAAGTTTTGCACCTATATAAGAATGGCGGACTCAAGATGTTTTGTAACAATAGGCCTACCAAGCACCACATCGGAACCAATTCAAGCTGTTGTCGCATTGAGACACGATCTCTGCAAAGAATTCCAAATCTCTTTTCCTCACTCAGACAAATTCTGTGTTTTAGACAGGGATACTACATGAAAGATAACTTCTTTCAATTCCTGCCATGTGTGTCAAGCAAATTATCAAGAAGTTATGTATTGGATGGAAAGAAGATATTCTCTATATGAGCAACAGTAACAAGTCTGCAAAAAGCTTAATCAAATGTATCAACACTGTACTAGTCCATGGCCAGCCTTAATCATTACACAGACTCTTAAAGATCGCCAGAGTGTTTGATATCTTCAAAACAGGCTCTTCACTCAGTAAGGGGACCTGGCAAATGACACTAAAGGGTCATGTCAGCCCTGGGCTATAATTCTGTCACCTCAGACCTTCTCTTTAATGAGGTCTTACAAGACTGAAATTCGTCCAAATTAGAGGACACACGGTGTCTGTCAAGGTATCTTGTAATTCTTAGTACACCTGGGGGAAACATAAGATTGTGTAGAGTACTGCGTCAGAGCATCTGAGCGCCTCCAGTTATAAAAGACCCATGTCTATTATGATACACAGGTTAAATAGCCAATCTTCTTCAAAATTCTTTAGTGAATAAGTGAGCTTCAATCAAGCACATTAACACACTCCAGCGCAAAAACATTAGGAAATCAGATTATAAGGCCTGAGGCATAAGTTTGTAAAGGAGTACATACATAGTATAGGAGTTGTCAATTGCATTGATTAATGTTTTCTACAATCAGTGAAACGACAATAACTCACCGGCTGTTTCCTCCACTGAAGTATTTTTAGCACCTTTCAGTGATCCATCTCATGTAAGCTATCTGGCGCCATTCAACCCTGACATTTAGAAAACAAAAATGATGTCAGCTCGAAATGACATAGCTTTCGCAGAAGAAGGGCCATTGAATACAATGTAAATGGTAAATTTCAGGTTAACCAATAGTATCTATACAGATAAATTATTGATTATAGAATTGTTCTTCTTTTGGTGAGACATGTGCCTTTAGGCAAAGAATGATACATTGTGGAGTATAAAAGTATTACACACAATTCTATGGATTATGCCTTTGGTTTTGCTGTAGAATTCAATATCACAGGACACAAGACATTGACATTTAAGCTGACAAGTATACAAGACTTAGTTTCTGAACAATTTTACATTGAAGGCTGCAGTTTGTCAACATAAAACTGACGTTTTGGCCAATTGACTCAGTTATAATGTAAGAAGAATATACATGGCAAGCCCACTTTGCCTGGCAAATCATATTCCAGAAAAACCGATAACATAACACAATGTTTTTTAAAATGAAGCAGGCCTGCTTCTTAGATTAATGTCAAAGGGACACCACAACTGGAAAATAATTGAGAAAATGTTATGCTCTTCTTCCCCAAATATCCTTATATAAATGAGACAAATTGTTTTCATCTAAAGTAGAGCATTTCAGTTCAAGACTTTAAATGTCATGTTTCACAGACATGCAATTTTCTTTTTAATTTTTACTTCCACATGCAATTTCCTGTATATTTCACAGGGCCTATGGGGATAGCAACTCAAAAGTTTCTTTCCTTCTGGGTTCCAAGTAGATTATTCAATATAATGTAGATGGATTGTAGGGGAAACAGGGGCAATGGGGGTCCAGGGGCATAGTGAATCTGAAAAGTTAATCTCTGCAACATCTCAAAGAGTTGCCATGAAATTTGCTCCGGGAACTGTTTTGGATAAAGATGAAGGTGTATACATTCATGCCAAGAAAATAATGGCATTACTCAAGATAACAGGCAGATTGTCTTAGCTGAAAACAACAAGCTATGTTTTCCCAGAGATATTGTGCAACCATCTCGCTCAATCATATAAGCTAGTGCATTTCATGAAATTTTACAGTGTAATTCATACATAGTACATTCACCAGAGTGTTTTCCACAATGAATGTTGTGCATTAATATACTTTTGGAAAAAATGGTTAGACATTACCTTCGCTGTTCTGAAAATGGTCTTGACTACCAGTGAAGACAACTAATTACTGGGCCTATGTGTCTTGAGACATGGCACGGGCCCAAATTCAGTGGGTAATATTCAGGAGACTCCAATATATAGTTAATTATCATCATCTATATCTGTCTGGCAATACGCATCTATGGATCACCTTTCACCAATGGCTATTTAAGAAACTAGAACAGGCATATCAACCACGCGACATGTGCCAATAATAACCAATTGTCATCGGAATGGATATATGTTTCAACCAGAGTGTGTCTGGAAAGACTGTTTCAGCATTCCAGTTCTGATAATAGAACACTACTTCTTTCATTGCTCTGGGTCAGGTGGAAGAACCATGTAGAGAAACTCAAATAGCTTTTGTCGGCAGTTATAGCCACTCAGCCAGAAATGTAGATCATCATTAGGCACAGGTGTACATGCCAATTAGCAAGTAGTTGCAGTCAAGACAAAGTGCTTGGACATGTTGCTAACCACATAGTTTTCTCATAAAGTTTTCTCAATTGTATACTTCTCAGCGTTTCCATACTTGGCCCAATTCAGACATGTTCAGTACCACAATGTAAAATCAATACAACCAAAATACATTTGTGTCATGATCAAGGATTAGATCCATGGACTATTTGGGCCTTACATCCCGTAATATTTCTGCACTTTGGTAGGCTAAGGAGGACAGGAGGAGGACACTGCATCCATGGGAAAGTTTATAACACTGCTGTTCAACAAAGTAAAATTTGAATTTTGGGTCAGCTTAAATGATTGAGTGAGATGGTTGCGTAACCATCTCAATCCATCATTTGAGCTGACTTAAATTTCAAATTTTATAGTGAACATTAATTCAGGCGTCCCAGCAAGAGCAGGAATCAAAACAGAAACCAAGGTATTCTACCAACTGAGCCGACCTCCTCCCAGGAGGAGAAGAAAGAAAGGAGAAAAACAGAAGCAGAAGCGAATAAAGAAGCGGAGTTCAACATTTGACCTTCTCTTTTAATTAAAGTAGGCCTGAAAAGCTATGTTCGCCCACACACATTTATGCTGTCCCACACAGCAGTCATTAGCGGCCTTAATTAACGGCCATCTTCCTTTTCTCAAAGAGATCCTTCAATGGCACTTTCTTAGATGGATTAAGAGGACCTTAAACCTAACATGATCTAGTAATTCATGGAATCTCATCAGCACGACTATATTCTATATATATGTATGAAGCTGCCACACTAATATCTAATCCGCAGTTTCAGAAGTGAGCGGTAAAATAGGTTTCTGATCAGTTAATGATGCTTACTAATCAGTCCTTTGCACTTTTAGTTTTATGAGAGCTTTTATGTTCAAACATCAGGTTGGCAATTTAACCATTGAGTGTAGTTTGGTGCTTTAGTCTGAACAGTGACAGAAGAAGGTTTTTACCTTAACCGCAAATGCTGGTAGTTTTGGACTGCAGTCCATTGAATTTCATCTATGAAAAAATCATCACTTCCTGGTCTGTCAGTCTTAGCGTCAAATGAAACAATCATGCAAGATGCATGACCAACATCCAAGCTGAAAGGAGAGTGTGTCAGTATAAGAAGGGCAAAGGAATTTAAAGTGATTTTTGGTGTCATTTTCCTTTTTATTTTAACCTTTAAAAGGTCAATTCCTTGGAAAGGGGATTACCGATAATAAGGATTGTTGAATATGTGTACTGTCTTGTTTTAGGACTCATTGAAACTATGAAATGTCTAAGACATTCTTATCATTCTTTGCCAAGAACAACTATACAAACAGCTAAACTATCCGTATTAGAACTCTGTTTTGAACCGCATTCCATTGGGTCTCTATTAAGAAAAAAACATTACTTCCTGGTCTGTCAGTCTTAGCGTCAAAGGAAACAATCATGCAAGGTGAAGTGGCAAATCTTAAATGATTTTTGCTGTTGCCTTGCTTTTTATTCTTACCTTCAAAAGGGTCAATACAATTCAACAGAGAGATAAAATTGATTGTTGAAAATATGTAGTGTCTTATTTAATGACTTATTGAAGCTATGATGATGTAATAATTAATAGTGCATTGAATTACACATAGAAGTTACAAAATTACTAAAAATACTATCACTGTTTTGAAGGAATAATTGAAAACAAAACATTTCTGAAATGCTGTCTTCTTTGTTATGAGACAGCAGAGTGTGTCAGTACATGAAGGGCAAAGGAATTTAAAGTGATTTTTGATGTTGTCTTGCTTTTTATTTTAGCCTTTAAAAGTTCAATTCTACAGAAAGGGGTTTACAGAAAAAAAGTGATTGTTGAAAATGTGTCATGTCTGGTTTTAGGACTCATTGAAACCATGAAATGTCTGAGACATTGTTACAGCACTTTACAAAGAGCAACCAAGAAAACTTTTAAACTATGTGTGTTGGAACTCAGCGTTCCAAATCAATACCAACCTCAGACAATCCTCCTTCCCGACCCCAACTAATACTGTAGTTTTTGTATGTGGCTTACTAAAAGTATGTGGACACCTGTGCCAGTGTGTAAACTAAACGTGTCAATACAACAAAGATCTTTGGAATCCTTCACAGTTCACACCAGTTTGCAGACCTTTGACTGAGTCGTGAAAGTATTTGAATAGACAGCTCTTTAGGCGAATGACTTAGACTGACCAAAGCAAAAGTTCCCAATGTAACCAAAGGAAAGTTCACAATGGCAAATGTGGCCCAAGGCATAATGGTGATTTCAAATAAAAGGCAGTTGTAGAGGAAATTGAGACTAAAATACAAGATAGAAATAGATGGACAGGTCTGCAGAAAGATAGATAAAAGTGGGAAAAGCTAAATAAAAAATTTTGAAGGATAACTTAGTTGATTGTTTTAGTGAATTTTGTTATCCTTCGTTATTCTGGTAATCAAATTGTCCATTTAGTTACGTTTTTCTTTTTATTGTGCTACATTGTAACATGTGAAATGAAACATAACAAAATGTTAGTTCATTTGCTACAAAGTAACAAAAAAATTAGATAATAATAGAGCATGTAGATAGAGTCACAACAAAGACAATATGTTGCAGGATAAATGTCACTTCCTTGGCTGTCAGTCAAGAGTTAAAGAAAGTAATCATTTATTATCAATCCACCAACTAACGTCAATTGACAAGCAATTTTTTCTTATTATTGAGGTTTTTTCTTAGCTCTAAGTGTGTCAATTTGGTGATACACATAGCAAATGCTATTTCATTTGTTTTTTAAATACCTAGCATTATCTCTGTTGGTAGCTTTCCCAAGTTTCAATCAATCAGTCCTGGATTCAATTCCAGCTCTGGGTTAAGTAACCTGGACCTATGCTTGATAGCAGTTTAAATCATCCTTTGCTTCATTCAGGTGTCCCATATCCTGAGTGACCACAATGTGGATGAATCTACTTTGAACCCAGAAGGAAAGAAACTTTTAAGTTGCTATCCCCATGGGCCTGTGAAATATACAGGAAATTGCATGTGAAAGTAAAAAGTCAAAAGCAAATTGCATGTCTGTGAAAACATGACATTAAAATCTTGAACTGAAATGCTCTACTTCGGATTAAGACAATTTTTCTCATCTAAATGTTGAGGTTTGGGGAAGAAAAGATTTTGTAATTCATTTTCCACTTGTGGTGTCATTTTGACATTAATTTAAGAAGCAGGTATACTTCATTTTAAAAAACACTGTGTTATGTTATCTGTTTTTCTGTAATATGATTTGCCCGGGAATGTGGGCTTGCCATGTGTATTCCTCTTACATAATAACTGAGTCAATTGGCCAAAACCTCAGTTTTATGTTGACAAACTGCAGCCTTCAATGTAAAACTGTTCAGAAACTAAGTCTTCAATACTTGTCAGCTTAAATGTTAATGTCTTGTGTCCTATGATATTGAATTCTACAGCAAAACCAAAGGCATAATCCAGAAAATGTGTGTAACACTATTATACTCCACAAGGTATCATTCTTTGCCTCAAGGCACATGTATCACCAAAAGAAAGAAAAAATCTATAATCAATAATTTATATATCTGTATAGATACTATTGGTTAACCTGAAATTTACCATTTACATCGCATTCAATGGCCCTTCTTCTGCGAAAGCATCCTATGTCATTTCGAGCTGACACCATTTTTGTTTTCCAAATGTCAGCGATGAATGGCCTCAGATAGCTTACATAAGATTGATCACTGAAAGGCGCTAAAAATACTTCAGTGGAGGAAACAGCCGGTGAGTTATTGTCGTTTCACTGATTGTAGAAAACAATTAATCAATGCAATTGACAACTCCTATACTATGTATGCAATTGCAGTCCTTTACGATAAGGTATATGCCTCAGGCACTTTCATCGAATCTCCTAGTATTTTTGCAGGAGTGTGTTAATGTGCTTGATTGAAGCTCACTGATTCACTAAAGAATTTTGAAGAAGATCTGCCATTAAGCCTGTGTGTCATAATAGACATGAGCCTTTTATAACTGGAGGTGCTGAGATGCTCTGATGCAGTACTCTGCACAATCTTATGTTTCCCCCAGGTGTACTAAGAATTACAAGATACCTTGACAGACACCATATATATCCTCTATTTTGGAATGTAATTCAGTCTTGTAAGACCTCATTAAAGAGCAGCTCTGAGGTGACAGAATTACAGCCCAGGGCTGACATGACCCTTTAGTGTCATTTTTCAGGTCCTCTTGCTGAGTGAAGAGCCTGTTTTGAAGATATCAAACACTCTGGCCGTGCTTAAGAGTCTGGATAATGATTAAGGCTGGCTATGGATTAGTACAGTGTTGATACATTTGATTAAGCTTGAACAGACTTGTTACTGCTAATATAGAGAATTTATTGTTTCCTTCCAATACATAACTTCTTGATAATTTGCTTGACACACAATTGCAGGGATTGAAAGAAGTTATCTTTTCATGCATTACCCCTGTCTAAAACACAGAATCTGTCTTGAGTGAGGAAAAGAGCTTTGAAATTCTTTGCAGAGATCTTCTTTTACGAGAGATTTTTATGTTGTTTGCAAGCATTAAGGTTGGCAATTTTACCAGTGAATGCAGCTTGGTGCTTTAGTGTGAACAATGACAGAAGAAGGTCTGTCAGTCTAAGCGTCAAAGGAAACAATCATGCAAGAAGAATCGGCAAATCTGCTACATCTGAGCTGACAGGACAAGAAGGGCAAAAGGAATTTAAAATGATTTTTGATGTTGCCACACAGAGATAAAATGGATTGTTGAAAATATGTAGTCTTAAAATGATTCATTGAAACTATGATGTTGTTGTAATAGTGCCTTGAATTACTCATAGAAGTTACAAAATTACTAGAAGTACTGGCTATTGCTGCCTTGAAGGAAGAATTGAAAATGAAAATTGCTAAAATGCTGTCTTCTTTGATATGAGATTGGTGAAATACTGGCTAAGCTGACAGGAGAGTGTGTTAGTACATGAAGGGCAAAGGTATTTTAAGTGATTTTTGATGTGGTCTTGTTTTTTATTTTAACCTTTAAAAGGTCAATTCCACAGAAAGGGGATTACAGATAAGAGATTGTTGAAGATGTGTCCTGTCTTGTTTTATGACTCATTGCAACCGTGAAATGTCTGAGACATTCTTATCGTTCTTTGCAAAGAACAACCATTCAAACAGCTAAACTATCTGTGTTGGAACTCAGCAAATCAGTACCAACCTCACACAATCCCCTTTCCAGACCCAAACTAAAACTGTAGTTTTGTGTCTGTGGCTTACGGGAAGTAGGTGGACACCTGTGCCAGTGTGTAAACTAAATGTATCAATACAACTGAGATCTTTGGAATCCTTCACAGTTCACACCAGTTTAAAGCCCTTTTGGTTGAGTCATGCAACTTGGCAGATGTGGTCAGATCACCAAATTTCCTGCATGTATTTGAAGAGACAGCTCTTCAGGCAAATGACTTGGACACACCAAAGCAAAAGTGCCCAATGTGACCAAAGGCAAGTTCCCAATGGCAAATGTGGCTCAATGTATAATGGTCAGTTCAAAGAAAGAGCAGTTGTAGAGGAAATTGCAGATGGAGAAAAAAGACTGAAATGCAAGATAGAAATAGATGGACAAGTCTGCAGAAAGATAGAGAAAAGTGGGAAAAGTTAAATAAAAAAACTTTGATAAATGCCACTTCCTGGGATGTTGTGTGAAAGTGATCATGGTGACACCAAGCTTGTTGTATTGTTGATGTCATGACTTTTATTAGTGTTAAATATAGGCCCAGTCGAAAAAAGGCAAAAGGATAAATATCACTTCCTTGGCTGTCAGTCAAAAGTTAAAGAAAGTAACCAATCATTATCAATCCACCAAATAACCATTCATTATCAATCCACCAACTAAAGTCCATTGCGAGCATGTGGTTTGCACTGATATTGTCTTATTATTGAGGTTTTTTTTTGTAGTTCCAAGTGTGTCACAAAGCACATGCTATTTCATTTGTTTTTTAAATAACTAGTATTATTTCTGTGGGTAGCTTTCCCAAGTTTCAATCAATCAGTCCTGGATTCAATTCCAGCTCTGGGTTAAGTAACCTGGACCTATGCTTGATAGCAGTTTAAATCATCCTTTGCTTCATTGAGATGTCTCATATCCTGAGTGACCACAATGTGGATGAATACATGTTTTAAATCCTGAACAATTCATCTATCTTACAAAATAGCATAGAGGAGTTATACAAATCCTTTTTCAGAGAGGAAGATGGAAGTAAGACTCATGCCATGCTCAGTGTGCTCCCAGTGCCCCAAAGGTGACAAGAGTATTGTGTAAAGAAGATTATGCCAAATCCTATTTTTGCCAACCTTGTTTGTGGAAATCTGTGTTGTAGTGATGCTAGCTGCTTATTACCTTATGGAAAATACGCTGACACTGTTGTCTCTAAAATACAATATGTGCAAAGAAGTTTGATTTTGGTACATTATCATTCTGCAATCTGTATCGACACTGTTGGTGAAATATAGTTGTGAAATCTTTGTATATTTTCTTAATTTACATGTATATTTTCTTAATTTACATGCCACATACAAGTCATTCTCACAATGTGGAATGAGACATACAAGTAGGCCTACATGATTACATGTATACACAAACCACTGGCTCTGAGGGCGTGGGTTCGGATCCCACCCCGGAACTCAATTTAGTCCGAGCCCATGGGACATTAAATGGAGGCAGGTTGTATCCAGTGTTCTATGCTGGGGCAACTGAAAGACCCTGGGCATCCCTGAATTAATAGGGTATGTACCAGACTCACAGTCTTCTCATCTCATCATCGTACGGCGGTCGCCTGTGCCTCGATATAGCCCACTAAGGTGCTGCAGAGGCGTAAAACACAAACAAACAAACATGTATACATAACCCTAAATTATGAAATAATTTCCATCAGCTGTTACCCTATGGAGATGGCATACAAAATACTCTAATTCAGCTAAACTTTGTCTTTCTCAATGCGCAAAATTATTTGACAATGTAGGATGATATTTGGCTTCTACAAATCATCCCAGCAAAACATACTTGAACATAACATCAACTGTGTATTTTGGTACCAGCTTGCTGAATACCTGAATTTGGCTTGCTACCAAATTAAAAAGAACAGATCAGCCAGGATTGGATAGGAACATATATATTCCTAAACATGCAATCTACAAGCTTCATATTTATAAGCAACAATAAAATCTATAGTTTGGAGTTTTCAAAAAGCTCAATCTATACAATTGGAAACTTCTATTTAAATTCTATAACATAACTTCAGCAAAGATACACTGGGTGTAAAAAATAAATTCATAATCTATTTATCATACAAATTTACTGAATATATTTCCCAGCTTTTCTTGCTAATTTGTTGCATTGGATTTTTTAGATATCTTTTGTTAGGTTCGTGTAAAGATTGGCCCTATTGAAAAAGGGGTTTTTGCAATTGAAGCTTTGAGAAGGAAACCAACTCTCTTTTGTGGGGAAGCTTTTCCTGAACACTGCTGAAAGATTCCATCAAATGTATTGCCACAGTTGATTTGCCGATTCGTCTTGTGAGAATTTCCTTTGACACTTTGATCGACGGACCAGGAAGTGACGTTTTCTTTTTCCATTCAAACTCAATGGACTGCACTCTGCAACAAACAGCAATTGTGGTTGAAGGAAATAGTTTTCATTCAAGACCTAAAAGATTAATAGGTCAAACTGTGTGTTGTGATAAAACTTGATGAGAGTTGAGTTCACAGCAATAAACCTCATGACCATTTGTTGAAAAATACAAGTTATACAACATGAGTCCGATAGAATAGGTTTATTCTATAGCACACCTGATATGAATGAGGTTCATTGTAGTTAAAGTGTCAAATTCAATTTAGTATATTTTCATTTTGATCCCTGATTGACAACAATTTGTTGTTATCAAAACTGGACTGGTGAAAACCAATTGTAGTACAACACTGGCTGTTTTGCATTACTAAAAAGCTTTTCATTTGATAAACACTCTTCAATAACTTTTGGCATCTTACTAAACTTGTAAAAGCAATGACAAAAGGACCATGGGTAGAAATGTCTTGCTTTCTACAGTGGATGGCAACCTTGCTTTGTGCTGTGTGGTAGCTTCTCTTCAGTTCTCTGGCCCATTAATTCCTCTCACGTATTCTCTGCGGCAGAAATGCCTGTGAAATCATCAAGACTTGTGTTCAGCCAGAGAAGTGCTTCTTCCCTCAACTTTATTGAATGCAATAAGCAAAAGGTTGGATCACACCATCACTCATGAATGCTGTGATTCCTTCAGAATTGAGTTTTGAGGAGTTAAAGCAAAGTTTTGATACCAAAATTTTCAAACCAGAGAAAATGTATCAGAAGTCTTTCAGGCTATGTGGTGATGCCCCATTCAAAGAAGAAAAAAATAAAAACAAAATGTGCAATAAAATTTGAAAGCCAGTGTTGACTCATGTTACTAGGGGAATTGATAAATCAACCTTGGCAATGCAGTGGATGGAATCTTTCATATTGGCTCCTGAGTCATGACTCATTTATTGACTGTACCCTAGTTGAACTTATCTTATTGATTTCAAAATATGCATTGTTGTTTTGAAACCAGCATTTTCAATGTACCTTCTCAGATATGATATCGATGTCATCAGATACATAGTGCGTTGCAACCAACAAGACAAAAAACAGTTGCTACCGCTGTATAAGGTGTCCATCTAACTGTCTAAATAACTAAAGGTGCTGTGATGCTCTGATGCAGTACTCTACACAATCTTATGTTTCCCCAGGTGTACTAAGAATTACAAGATGCCTTGACAGACACCATATATCCTCTATTTTGGATGTAATTCAGTCTTGTAAGACCTCATTAAAGAGCAGCTCTGAGGTGACAGAATTATAGCCCAGGGCTGACATGACCCTTTAGTGTCATTTGCCAGGTCGTCTTACTGAGTGAAGAGACTGTGTTGAAGATATCTAACGCTCTGGCTATGTTTCACAGGCTGGATAACGATTTTGGCTGGCACAGAATTGACATCATTTTGATAAAGCTTGTTTTTTTTCATATTTCATATTCACAAGTACTAATTTTACCAATCCACAACAGATAAATATATTGTTGTTTGATAATTATAAAAGGTGATTTTTGTGGTTTCCTAGTTTTTTATTGTGACCTTTATAAAGTTCCATTCTACATAAAAGGGAATTTGTACTGTCTTGTTTAATGACGTGTTGAAACCACATAATGTCTGAGATGTTCTTTACAAAGAACAATAATACACACTGCCAAACTATCTGTATTGGAATCCAGAATCTATATATACCAAGCAGACAATCCCCTTTCCAGACCACAACTAAAACTGTAGTTTTTATGTGTGGCTAATGGGAAGTGGGTGGACACCTGTGCCAAAGTGTAAACTAAATGTATCAATGCAACAAGGATCTTTGGAAAACTTTCACAGTTCACACCAGTTTGCAGGTTTTTGATTGAGTAGTGCAACATGTCAGATGTGGTCAGATCAGTCCATTTCCGTGCAAGTATTTGAAGAGACAGTTCTTCAGGCAAATGGATTGGACTGACCAAAGCAAAAGTTCCAATGAGACCAAAGGAAAGTTCTGAATGGCAAATGTGGCTCAAGGCATAATGGTCAGTTCAAAGAAGATGCAGATATAGAGGAAACTGCAGATTGAAAAAATAGTTGGAAAAGCCCAACTAAAAAACTTAAAGGATAAATGTAATTTGCTGGCCTGTCATTCAAGTGTTATGAAGGCAATTTTCATGATTAATATACTATCTAAAGTCAATTGATACCAACTATGTGGTTAGCCATGACATATTCCTTTTTGAAGTGTATTTAAAATCTAGTTTTTCAGAATTCAGTATTTGGAAAAATTCCAACCTTGGTATCAATAACTGTCAATTTACTGAAAGACTAAACAAATGCCATTGTTTATGTGTCGTTAATATGACAGAGAACACTGTAATGTCTGTTGGTAGCTCTCCGAGGTTTCAATAACAGGGTCATTATACTTTATCGCAGTTTCAACCATCATTTACTTCAATATTGTGCTGTGAACTCACTTTAGTCCGAGCCCATGGGACATTGAATGGAGGCGGGTTGTATCCAGTATTCTATGTTGGGGCAACTGAAAGACCCTGGGCATCCCTGAATTAATAGGGTATGTGCCAGACTCACAGTCTTCTCATCTCATCATCATACGGCAATCACCTGCCTCGATATAGCCCACTAAGGTGCTGCAGAGGCATAAAACACAAACAAACAAAACAACTTCAATATTGTGTCTTCTTCTATCCTAATTGGTATTCAATGTGTATGAATACACATAATAAATCCCCAATCTTCTATCCGTCTCACAACTAGCCTAGAGGAAATAACGATTCTTTTTTCTGATGTGATAGGAGGATATAAATAAGACTGACAAGGCACTGTGCTGAGTACGCTCCCAGTAGCCCAAAGGTGACTAGAGTATTGTAGAAAGCAGATTATGCCAAATCCTATTTTTCTGACCTTGTTTGTGGAAATCTGTGTTAGTTGTAGTGATTCCGGCTGCTTATACCATATGAAAAAAATGCTGACGTTGTTATCTTTGGAAAATGATGTGTACAGAAGTTTGATTTGATATGTTATCATTCTTCATGAGAATTGTTTGTGAAATATAGTTCGGAATTGTTTGTAGATATTCTTCACTAACAGTGTACATGCCACATGCAATCCATTCTCTTGATGTGGCGTGCAAATAGGCCTGCAGTGACCTGCATGATTACATGTGTACCCAACCCTAAATTAAGAAATATTGCCATCAGCGGTGACCCAATGGCTTTCGCAAACTGCAGTCATTAATTCAGATTTTTCCCTTCTCAATGGCTGAAATTATTTTTGCAATTTAGGATGATATTTGGCTACATATCATTCAAGTGGCTTCCACATATCATTCTGGCATGACGAACTTGAACACAGCGCCAACTGTGTATTTTGGCACAAGCTTGTTAAATGCTTGAATTTGGCTTGCTACCAAATTAAAAAGAACAGATCAGCCAGGATTTGAGTACCAGTTGTATTCTGTAACATGCAATCTGCAAGCCTGATGTAAGCAGCAACAAAATAGATATAGAGTTTACACCTTGCTAAATTTGCACAATGAGCAATTTAAGTGAAGTTCTTACAAGTTTTTATTTTTTAGTTAAATTCAAAAATGTATTATTTGACTATTCATAAAGAAAACATGCCTAACATTTTGAGCAAATTTGATGCATTGGATATTTTCAATGACTCTTCAGTTGAGTTATTGTGAAGATAGGCCCTATTTAGAATGGTGGTTTTGCGACTGAAAACCAAATCTTTTTTTTCTTTGTTCTGTGACAATGCTAAACGATTGAATCAAATGCTTGCAAAAGTTGATTTGTCGATTCATCTTGGGGGAATTTCCTTTGACACTTTGATTGACGGACCAGGAAGTGACATTTTCTTTTTTAATTCCAACTCAACATGCTCAATAGACTGCACTCTGCCATATTCAGCAATTGTGCAAAAGAGAAAATGTTAGTACATGTACTGAAGACCAACCAAATACAAAATCAAACTATGTGTTCTGATAAAACTTGTTAAGAGTAGAATTAAACCTCATTTAATGTCTTTGTGCCAAAGAATACAACTTGAGGTACATAACAGTTAAAAGGTAAAACTCAACATAATATTATATATATATTTAGCCTTGATGCAAAACTGACAACAATTCATTGCTCTCAAACCTTTACTGGTGACAACATACCAAGTTTGAATCTTTTCATCTGACAAACACAATTTGATGACTTTTAACAACTTACTAAACTCGTACCAGCAGTGGCCAAAGCACAATGGGTAGAAGTGTTGTGTTATAGCTAGCTACATCTTGTGGCAACTGTCCTGTGTGGTTGCTTCTCTTCAATACTTTGGCCCATTAATTCCGCTCACGTATTCTCTGCTGCAGAAATGCCTGTGAATTCATCAAGACTTGTGTTCAGCCAGAGAAGTGCTTCTTCCCTCAACTTTATTGAATGCAATAAGCAAAAGGTCAGATCGCACCATCACTCAGGAATTCTCTGATTCCTTCAGAATCGAGTTTTGAGGAGTTGACGCTAAGTTTTGAAGCCAACATTTTTTCAGGCCAGAAAAGTTACTTGTTTGTCATCGTTCGTTTGTCCTACAAATAAATAATGGCATGATTAACAAATGTATAACCACTTTTTTCCAATTCTGCAGATATAACTCTAGGGTGAAAATAGTCCAGCTTTGGTTATATTTTGCAACAATTCATTAATTTATATTTAGAATGGTTTTTCTACTGATGCAGGCAATTAAGAAAATTAAATTGCCTATTCCAAAATAAAGCTTTATATAGTAGAGATAAATATGGACTATGACAGCTGAGATAGCTTTATGTAAATTGTCACTCTCAATAATTGTTTTCTTATTCTAAAAGCAGATTTTTCAAGGCTTTTATGTGAAGCGATTAGTCATTTTTGAGGATTCTTTTCATCAGCAAACCTTGAAGTGACATAGCAATTGCTATTAATATAAATATTCTTTTTGGAAATTAATCTCTTTTCAAAGACTGACAAAATCATTATGATATACTAAATATAGATATCAATTCAAAATAGAGTTTAAATTGGATATATTCTGGGGTAAATATGAAGTGTTGTGGAGCAAGCAAATGAACTGTTAGTTCAAAGCAACTGACATTATGGGCAACCCTCATTAGTGTTAAGAATATTCCATAGATGGCTGTACTGTCCATACCTAATTATCTATCCTGCCAGGGGGAGGGTCGGTTTTGTGGTAGCGTGCTAGACTGCTAATCGCTGGGTCCAGGGTTTGAATCCATCTCTTATCACCTGGGCCTAAGTTGGGAGGCTGTTTCAAAATCCTTTGCCTTATTGTGGTGTCTTCCATCTGTCCAAATTAGCCCATGGCGGTGCATAAATGCAGATATAAAGCCCCAACCATTCATTCATCTAGCCCTGCTGGGCAAGTAACAGATCCACGTATGGTGAAAATATGAGGTAGAATAATTTTTGCTTCTTGTTTAATGGATAAATAAACAACCAAATAACTATGTTGTGAGTTCCCTTTTTTCTTTCATCTCATAAATCAACCCTCAATAGTGTCAAGAATTTTCCATAGGTGGTTGTACTATCTTCAGTCCAAAGTTAATTGTCTATCCTACCAATCAACAGCACGTGCCAAATTGTTACTGGAGTTGGTTTTTTTATGAAATCTCAAAAACAACTAAACACATTTTAAAATCCTTCTCACATAATAATGTATGTTCCATGAAGCCAATATCCTCTAAGTTTTGTCCATTTCTGGTGGTGCAGTGAGGAGTTAGGCCACAGAGCAGCCATCTATGTACATATACCCAGTTTTTCGATGTCCCAAATTGTTATGCAAATGTAAGAAAAATGATCTAAAAGTACCAATATGATATTTTAATCTTCTAAACACCTCTTAACGTTTAATAAACAATAGAATTGGACAAAACTTACAGGATATTGCCTTCATGGAACACAAATTGTTGTGTGGGAAGGATTTTAAAATGTGATTAGTTGTTTTAGAGATATCATAAAAAAACAACTTGCGTAATAATTTGGCACCCACTGTACAATCCCACCATCCTGATAGTAGATCTAGATGCCAAGAACCCATTATTGGCACCAGACTGGCAAATGCCTGAATTGGCCTTGATCCAAATTAAAAGCAACAGCCCAGCCAAGATTTCATTGAGCAGCAACTAAGTGGCTTCCAAGTCACGCTCCAAATCTGGCCTGGATAAAGTGCAATTGCTTTTTTTAAGGAAGTACAAGTTTGTGTAACATGTTGTTGGTGATCTTTACTCTCTCTGTCTACTAGGCTATGTTTCTATACTTGTCAGAATAAGTATGATATATATTAACTAACAGGGCCCACACTTGAAACCCGTATGGCGCCCTGAGGGGTTCTTTGTTACTTTTACGCCGGTAACCGTAATTAATGCAAAAAATTGAGATTATGCGGTAGAAAACTGTTGTTTTATGGCATGTGTTGTTGTTTTAATTGTGCCCGCTGTAGTTAAAAGTATTGATATGTTATGGCAAGTTAATTGGTGATACCGAAGAGTGAGCAGGAGTCCTTAACATGTTAAACTTTTACCCCATGTGAGGGATCATTTACAGCACAGACACTGATACAAGTGGCCGCCAATTTAACATCTCATCGAATGACATCCAGGTGGGATTTTTGCTCATGAAGTTCCTCTGAAAATTTTGAGTTCGAACCCATTCAGGCAAAGACCTTCAATGAAGCAGGTGTTGAACTGTAACCCCTCAGCTGAATAACCACCACTGCTCCACCAAAATATATATGTTTACAAATCTTCTTCTTAATTTAACATGAACAACAGTAACTTTTCATGTTTGGCTGTTAGCGAAATGAAAATATTTCCATATGGTTAAACCAATGTTAATGGTTATACAAACTCCTAGTGGTCTCAAGGAAAATGTGAGTCAAGGATACTCTGTGCATAGAAAATAATTAACAGCTGATTAATAGAAAGATAGCATTGTCTGTAACCAGATGGTGCGGCTCAGTGGCATCATCCAAAAAATAATATTCTCAACCTTGAACCGATACTCGATTCGTAATTTGGGCAATTATCGTAATTGATAAGGTTAGTTTTTCATCATTTTTCATTGATACCAATGACATTGTTTGATTTCTAATGAAATTGCTGTTTTATAATTAGCCACATTGAACTGTATAAAAAAACAAGAGAGAAATCATTAATTTTGTAGAAAATTCATTTTATTATTATGTGGAACTCTCGAAAGATCATCTGCATGTATTCAAGAAATGATGATAAAAAACCAATGTCCTTCAAAAGGTATTTGCTAAATCTCTGAGAATTAGATTTTTTTTAGACACTTTAAGCCTTCTTACCACTGATCCCATCTTAAATCTGTTTTGGCCCTTCACATCTACATTTTATCAATTGCGATGGCCAAGAAGCTCAAATCGTTTTGTTCATCTATTCCGTTTGATTCGGCCAAAGACTCCCAAAAAGCTCTGAGCTGAAGTCAGCTGTCATTGATTTGGCGATTCATCTTGTATGATCATTTCCTTTTGGCATTTTGACTGACAGAACAGGAACTGACATTTTCCCTTGATTTCATTCTAATCGATAGCTGAAGCTTTTTTCTTTCCTACATTTTGTGGCATTTATTCTAGCCTTTTTTGGTGAAATGTTATCTGTATCTATTTTAAAGCAATTTTAGGTATAATATCTTTATCTATTATTCCACTCTTCGTTGCCTTCTCCTTCCTTTTCGTATCTCCCCTCCATTTCTTCAAATATCCTTTCATTCTTCATTCCTTTCTTTCCTCCTGTCGCCTCCTTGCTCTCCTTCCTTTCCCTTTTCCATCTTCCTTATACTTCCTGCCCCTGCTTTTCATCTTTTGCCTCCTCCTCCTCTGAGCCTCTTTTCTCCTCCTGCTTCTTTGCCTCTAAATGGCCCACACCGGTGCTGATGGGGCGTAAAACACAAACTCACTCACTCACTCACTCTCCTCCTGCTTCTTCCCCATGTTTCTCCTTTCTCTTCCTTCTTTCTCCCCTTATTCTCTTCTTTGGCATCCTTGTTGCTCTTCTTGCACCTCCTCTTCCCCATCTATCTCTCTCTTCTCACTTTCCTCCTTCTTCTCCTCGTCTTTCCCTGTCTCTCCATATCCCCTATAGTTTCCCTTGTTTCCTGCATTCTGAGACACTGCATCCAAGAATTAGCAGTAGTGTTTATCCAAATTGACTTTAATTGCTAAACTGAGATGTCTCTTAAGTAAGATGTCTTTTACAGCCTTTCACTTCGATAAAGAAAAAATGAGGACCAGTTCACTGTGAAAATGCACTTTGTGACTCATGATAGCTGATGAAGTGTCATCTTCTCTACTTTCAGCATGGGAAACAAAGAGGCAGTTTGATTAGTCATGATCAAGAGAAGGCCATTTGACTTGTCATAACTGATTTTGGATAGAAAATCAATTGCATTATCCTTTCGTTTGGCTGTCACAACAAGAGGGATAAGTCTCCTTAAATCAAATTAGCATTGAAAGTATTGGGTATGATCATGACAAATCATCAGTATGATGACACACGAAGTGCCATTTTCAAAGTGCAACAGTACACTCTTTTTTGGTATCAAAGTGACAGGCAATAATTTGAGCCATTTTCATCAAACCAAATGACGTCATCAGCAAATTTACCAAAAGGCAAATCTTTCTTCTGATTTTAGTTTCTTTGTTGTAACATTATATCTCTCACTTATCTAAAAGACTTAAATAATTTCAATATTGCTGATTTGTTAGTCAAGGACACTTTTTATTGAGCCTTTTTTCTGGTCTTCTGTTCAACGTACATTGTCATTGCCTGGTTGTTCTCCATCCAACGCTGCTTATTGCTGCAATGACAGAACATGAGGCCTGATGATGTGCAGCATAATACATTTGCACCTGGAACGTGATCAGACACAAATGCATTTGCATAACGTCCATCGCTCATTATCACTGTGTCACTGCGTTTGTTATAAATCAGGTTATTTGAAACTTATACAAACAATTTGAAGTAGATTTTTGATTGAAGGTCAGTGGACGAAAAGAAAGAAAAAAATTGCACCAAAATCACATATGTGGAACATGGATTCTGGGCAACGTATTGGTCAGATGTGTGGTTCACTGAAATGAAAGAGAGAGCTTGTAATACACATACATCACACATCTATCAAATATACATATTTTTTGTGTTGGTACGCATGGATACAATTGCCTCCTGTCAACTGAGCAGTTTCTTAATGATATGTCCGACAATTTCAGAAATTGGCGTCAGCACTACAAAATTTGAATTTTGCAGCAAATCCTGTAAAATGATAGGGAAACATGGAAAATTTAGTTCATGTGATTGGTTGAGGCACTGAATTACATGGCATGAAACTCATTTGAATGGCATAAAAATATGTTAAAGGCAGGTCACATGTTTAGAAATTTCAATTTCATTAATTTATATTTAGAATGGTTTTTCTACTGATGGAGGCAATTAACAAAATTAAATTGACAATTCCAAAATGAAGCTTTATATAGTAGAGATAAATATGGACTATGACAGCTGAGATGGCTTTATGTAAATTGTCAATCTCAATAATTGTTTTCTTATTCTAAAAGCAGATCTTCAAGGCTTTTATGTGAAGTGATTAGTCATTTTTGGGGTTTCTTTACATCAGCAAACCTTGAAGTGACATAGCAATTGTTATTAGTATAAATATTGATTTCGAAAATTAATATCTATTCAAAGACTGACAAAAGTCATTATGATATATGTAAAAAATATATTCAGAATAGAGTTTAAATTGGATACATTTTGTGGTAAAGATGAAGTGTTGTTGAGCAACCACATGAACTGTCAATGCAACATCAGTTTTCATTGATATGAACGACATCGCTTGATTTTTAATGAAATTGCTGTGTTATAGTTAGCCACTTCAAACTTTTGTAAAGGACTGTTATATAAATGTAAAAAAAGTAATCAATGATTCTGTAGAAACTTCATTTAATTGTGTTGAACTCTTGTAAGATCATCTGCATGTATTCAAGAAATGATGATATATAACCAATGTCCTTTAAAAGGTATTTGCTAAATCTCTGAGAATTAGATTTTTTTAGACTCTTTAAGCCTTCTTACCAGTGATCGCATCTGAATTCAGTTTTTGGCCTTAGCATCTACATTTTATCAATCGCGTTGGCCGAGAAGCTCAAATCATTTTGTTCATCTATTCCGTTTGATTCGGCCAAAGACTCCCAAAAAGCTCTGAGCTGAAGTCAGCTGTCATTGATTTGGCGATTCATCTTGTATGATCATTTCCTTTTGGCATTTTGACTGACAGAACAGGAACTGACATTTTCCCTTGATTTCATTCTAATCGATCGCTGAAGCCTTTTTCTTTCCTCCATTTCATGGTATTTATTCTGGCCTTTTTTGGTGAAATTTTTCGTCATCTGTGTCTATTTGATAGATGTTTCGAATATTTGATTACTTATTTCTCATTCTAGAGGTGTCTCCTTCTCCTGTCCTAAATAGCCTACCAAGTGCTCACATGTATGTAAAGCCCCAGTCATCCAATCTGAGATGCCTCCTTCTTCCTTATTGATTTCCTCATCTTTTTTGCACTTCTCCTTCCTTTTTGTATCTCCCCTTCATCTTCAAAAATCGTTTCTTTCTGCATTCATTTCTTCCCTTCTCCATGCCCTTCTTTCCTCTCTTCAATCTTCCTTCCACTTCCTGTCCCCAAAGTAAGAGGAGGAAAAGCAGGCAGGTGGAGAAAAAAAGAGAATAATAAGGGGAGGAAGAAGCAAGAGAGAGAGGTAGAAAGAGTAAGAATGAGGAATAAGGAGGAGGAGAAAGGAGAAGAGGAGAAGCAGGAGAAGGAGGAAAAGAAGAGAACCACCTCCTCCTTTTTAGACTGGCGGGATTTTAAGAAAAAGGCTTTATTTAGAGAGGTACGAGCATTTTGGGGTAAAAGTCGGGAACCCATCTTTTTAGCATATTTCAGGTATGCTGAATCCGAAAAAACCGGTTCCCAAGCGATATTCCGGGTCCTTCACCTCCTAATTTGCATATCAAAATGGCCGCCAAATTAGCAATTTTTGATAGTTTCAAAACCATAACCTTCAATATCTTTCTGTTTAGGAAAGCAAAAAAGGCAAACCAAGTGGATCAATCCATGTTATGAAGACCAGGGTATAACACACACCGTTTTTAAATCAATTATACAAGTTTGATGGTCATTAATATGCTAATTAGTAGCCGCCATTATACAAGAATACATTTTCTTCAATAACTTCCTTACTAATCAAGCAAATTAAACAAACTAAAGTTCTATACCCATGTTTTAAGGGTCAATGAAGATGATGAACTCATCCAAAAAGTTATAGCACTCATCTAATACTAATTATGCAAGCATAATGGTCATTAGCCTGCTAATTAGCGATGAAATATTACAGAAAATAACAATCTTCTTAGTATCTTCTCTGTTTATCCAGCAAACTTTACAAATTCAAGTTTTATAGCAATGTTTTAAGAGTCAATGAAGATAATTAACTCATTTATAAAGCCATGACAATCATCAAATATTAATTATGGAAAAATAACAGTCATTATCATTTAGGCTAATTAGCGATGACATATATTTCCAAAAAGAATAGTTTTCGTTATAATGAAGCTGTTATTCCTGCAAACATTACAAAAAAGGGTATATATTTTTAGGGCCAATGAAGAAGTCAATGATAAAGTCATTACACTCATCTGATAATAATAGTTATGCAAGAGCTGTAGTCAGTAGTATATTAGCAGTGTCATATTACAGAAAAAAAGCTTATTCTTATAAATATATTTCCTATGCATCAAGCAAACTTTGGCAAATTAACTCTAATAATATTTAGTTCTTTCAAAGTCATGCTGCAATACTTTAAGGGTGCATGTGTATCGTGAACTCATTCAAAACATAATAATATCAGTGCTATCTGACCTAAATTTGTTCAAGTTTGCTGGATTAGCAGGGAAGATCAGGGCTGTAGCTGGAATTCTGTTTTGGGGATGCAAAATTAGGCAGGATCTCCCAGAATTCAGCTGTGTCTCGGGATTACCCAAGATGCCTTCTAAGCAATATGAAGCACTAATTCCCCATAAAAGACAAGGAGTCACTGTATATATGTCGTATTATCATTTTATATAGTGTCCAATTCAGTGAAATTTGCAACCATTCACACAATAAATGGAAATGCCGGCTGAAACATCATCCAATGTTCCTGTGCAGGGTAGGCATGCTAAGAAATGTCCTATAGAGCTACACAAAACATGATCATGAAACAGCCACTCAAATGCCTTAAAACAGTAAGGCCTACCATGAAAGTTTATGAGCAAACTAAAGAATGGCATCATAATTCAAATTGTTATTATTTAGTATTCTGTGTAGGATCAGATGCAGCAAACAAATTTGAAACTTTCTGGTTTTTCTCGCTGCCTCACCAAAGCATATTTTCTATAATATGCCTTCTTCATAACATTTCCCTATCAATAGCTCTTGTCTCTTCTCAAAAGCTCTTGCCTCATCTCTAGCTCTTGACTGCTTCATCGCATTCTCAATTCTTTCCAGTGAACCCATTCTCCATATTTCACTCCTTCCCAGTTCTCCCCTCCGACCTGATAGCTCCTGTCTCCAACCTGACTGCCTCCTCGTAGCTCTTGCCTGTGCAACAACTCTTTTCTCCTTTCTCTGACCTATGTCTTCTTCCATGCAGCCCCCTCCCAATCTATTGTCCCATTCCAACAGCTCTTGCCTCATCAGATTGTGTTTCCTACCTCTCTGCTCATCTTTCTTTGCCTCCACCATATCTGCATTCTCCTCTGTTACCTGCCTAACTCCTGCCTCCCTACTTAATTGCTCATCTATCCCCCCTTCACTGTCTACTTCTTAACTTCTTGCATAAATTGGTTTCCTCCTCCCTGCTTTTCCTCTTACCCATCTGCTCTCCCCTCTTTTGTCTACTTCCCCTAGCTCTTGCCTCCTCCTCCGGAGTGGTTCTTCCATCACCCTCTGCCTACTCCTAGATATAAACGCATCCTCCTACCCTGCTTGGCAGGGCTTTCTCCCAGTTTCTCTTGTTCCTTCCTTTCCCTAGTTGCTCAATTGTCTCCATCAACTGGCTCTTTAAGAATATCTCAAGACCATCCCTACCTTTCTCTCTCACTACCGGTGTTCCATGCACGCATTTTTTAAATTAAAAGAATGAATACTCTATCTGCTCTTGAGGTAAGCCTTACTGGGCTTAAGGGGAAAGTAGCAGTTTATTATAATAGGAGTGACACAATTGCCGCAGAATATTTTTTGAGTATTGGAAGCATCAAGTTGACTTCATTTCTGAGTAGTTGTATCTTCCAATAATGCATATGATGTCATCTTGACGCACCCAGTCAGGATGATACGGTGTAATCTTTGCTGGATTTCAAGGGTGGCATGTGCCACCATGCATTGAGTCCTTGAAAATTCAGAAGAAACGCTTGTTCCTACAAATATAGCATCACTAATAATCATACAACTATAACTATTATTCTTGCATTATAAATATATTATTTATGACTTGATGAATGAGATCATTGACCCTTAAACCAGTGGTATGGAAGTTTTATTTTCAAAATTTGTTGGATAATTGAAGAAGATATTAAGAAAAACATGTGTTTCGGTAATAAGGCATTGCTAATTAGTTATTTTTTAAAGACAATTATGATTGTAGAATTAATATTTGATGAATGCAGTAACTTTATAAATGATTCATCATCCTTTGACTCTTTAAAGCTTGCGTATTGAACTTTTATTTGCAAAGTATGCTGGATTAGCAGAGAGGATATGAAAAAACTTTTTTTTTCTGTAATATTTCATTGTTAATTAGCATACTATAATGACTATTAATCTTTCCATGATCGATATTTTATGAGTGTTATTATATTATGAATTAGTTCAACATCTTCATTGACCCTTAAAAAATTGGTGTAAAAGATCTTTAGTTGGTAAACTTAGCAGAATAAGTTTGGAAGATACAAAGAAGACTGTTCCTTTATGAAATATGGCCTCGCCAATTAGCATACTAATGAATATTATTTTCTATAATTAATATTTGATGAGTGTTATGACATAAATAAGTTCATCATCTTCTTCGACTCTTAAAACATTTGTATAGAACTTTGATTTGTAAAGTTTTCTGAATCAGCAGAGAAGATACTAAGTTCTAAGATTGTTCTTTTCTGTGATATATTATTGCTGATTGGCATACTAATGACCATTATGATTGCATAATTAGTATTAGATGAGTGCTATAACTTTTTAGATGAGTTCATCATCTTCATTGACCCTTAAAACATGGGTATAGAACTTTAAATTGTTTAATTTGCTTGATTAGTAAGGAAGTTATTGAAGAAAATGCATTCTTGTATAATGGCGGCTACTAATTAGCATATTAATGACCATCAAACTTGTATAATTGATTTAAAAATGGTGTGTGTTATACCCTGGTCTTCATAACATGGATTGATCCACTTGGTTTGCCTTTTTTGCTTTCCTAAACAGAAAGATATTGAAGGTTATAGTTTTGAAACGATCAAAAATTGCTAATTTGGCGGCCATTCTGATATGCAAATTAGGAGGTGAAGGACCCGGAATATCGCTTGGGAACCGGTTTTTTCGGATTCAGCATACCTGAAATATGCTAAAAAGATGGGTTCCCGACTTTTACCCCAAAATGCTCGTACCATTCACATATTTCAGAAATCCCGCCAGTCTATTTCCTCCTTTTCCTCCTTTTCTCCTTTTCTTCCTTTTCTCTCTTTTCCTTCTTTTCTTCCATTTCCTCCTTCCTTTTCTTTCTTTTCCCATTTTCCCAATTTTCCTCCTTTTCATCATTGTCCTCATTCTCTTCCTTTTCCTCCCTTCCCTCCTCCTACTCCTCCTCCTCCTCCTCTGCCTTCTCTTTTTCCCTTGCTTTCATTGCACCCAAAATGTGGCAGAAGTGTTAATCCCATTTGACTTTCATTGCTTCAGCTAAGATGTCTCTGATAATGTGTAATTCTCTTTGAGTAATTTTCATCAAACCAAATAAAATGTCTTCAGGTGCAAAATTACTATGTGTGATGTATTTGTATCGCTAGCTCTCTCTTTCATTTCATTGAACAGTTTGAACCACACACCTGACCAATATGTTGCCTGAAATCCATATTCCGCACTCAGACCACAAACCTAGTTTTGGTGCACATTTTTTATCTTTCCTCTTCTGACCACAAATCAAATTTATATTGCATAAGGTTCGATGAACCTAATACCAGAATGCAGTGATAATGAGCGATGGATGTTATGTAAATGCGTTTGTGTCTGATCACGTTCCAGGTGCAAATGTATTATGCTGCGGATCATCAGGCCTCATGTTTTGTCATTTGAACAATTGGCGTTGTTGGATGGGGAACAAACAGGCAATGACAAGGTTAAACGAAATAGCCTGAAAAAAGGCTTTTCAAGGAGTGTTCTTGACTAAGAAATTGGCGTAATTGACATTTTTTTAGTCTTTTAGATTAGTGATGGATGAAATGTTACAATTAAAAAACTAAATTGAAAATTAAGATTTGCAGTGAAGTAATGTTGCACCTGAAGACATTTGGTTTGATGAAAATTACTTAATTGAGAGGCACCTTACTTCCTATTGTTCCGTTGACGTAATGTAAGACCTTATTTTTACAGATGTCATGAAGTAGCTTTTTGAATATAATGTGCTTTAATCTGGCAAATTTTGAAACCTTCTCGGAAAAAGTTGTTTACAATAATGCATTTTTTTATATTGTACTTTATTATAGGCTATATATTGAAAGGCAGTTTTATTTCAATTGAGAAAGTCAGAACATGTCTTGAATATTAAAGAAATCAAGAAGTAATATACATTTCAAACATGTTTCTCCTGTCACCATGTATATACATGTCACAAGACAGATTGATGGCAATCAATCAACATGCAAACATGCCTGACTGGAATGTACTGTATTAGATCAGAGGATTTATATAAAAGAAAGTTTTCAGTGTCAAATATTGTTGATGTTTGAGATTTTTAAAGGTCCTCAATTTACAAAATTTATTTCTGGTGACTAATTCTACCACCCTACAAAAACTTTCTGACTCTAGTGAGTAGTGTTATGATTTTGAAATGATTGAAAACTTTTATCGCTCATTCTTGTTTGAAATTAAATGTAGAGAGGTGTAAAGGATAGGGGCTCTGGTCATTAAATCCACGAACATCACCTGCAGCTTCAGGTGCCACTCATGGTCCTTCCTTAAGGCCACATTCTATAAATTCAAAAAATCTGATTCGAGGGCACCAACCAAAATTTTTGAAGCTGTTAAAACTGCTTTCAGTGACAACAAATGGATTGTGACATTTTTGTGCAGATCATCCTTTACATTATCTTGCCAAAAATTAATTATTTTTGCTCTTACATGGTTGTAGAGTCCACTCACATTCTCACTCGTACCATTGAGAACTAGGCTTCTGGCACAGTGTTGGAGGTCTCGAGGCAAGCCTCGCCCTTCAGGTCAGTCATATTTTGTATTCTCGGGTTTGGCTCAGTCTCGGATGCCATATTCTTGGCCTTGCCTCTGTCTCGTGTTTCTTTGGGCAATTGTTGGAGGTCAAGGGACCGGCCTTGTCCCTGAGGGGCCACATTTTGATTTCCTCAGCCTCGGTCTTTCAGGCTCATTCTTCGGCCTAAATGTTGCATGTCCCGGCCTCGACTACATCACTACCACTAGCATACCATTCGTCTCATATGTCTATTATGAATTTATCATGTATCTCTACATGATTTCATTAGCCCATATATTAACTCTTTCAACAAAACATCAGCTAGGCTATGAGGCAAGGGAACTAAGAAGAGTTTTTTTTTTCAGGAAAAAAGAAAAATAATGTGTTTAAAGAGAAGCTAATTTGGGACAAAGACTTCAAAAGCCTTTGGTGGGAAAGACATGGCCTTTCGCCTACACAGCAACACCTTTTTGGTCTGAGAAGTTTCTTTTTATGCTTGTCTTTGTCTTTGCCATGCAGCTGTTGGTGCTTTGATAGGAAGAAAACCGTTGGCGGGATGTCAAAAACAGTCGGCGGTGTGTCAAAAACTGCCGGTGAGGCTGCCGGTGAGGCTGCGGATGTCCCACAGGGGCAGTGTAAATGTCCCACAGGGGCAGGGGATGTCCCTATATCCCGCTGGTCATGTTTTTCACTCGTTCTCACTTAAAAAATGCCCGCCGAACATTCAAAAAATTAGAAAAATTTTGGCTCTTTCCTGGCAACTTGGAAAAAAAGTTTCAGCTTGTTGAATCCTTTTTGACATCCACAGCGGAGTTCTCCCAATTTCTAGGAACCCACCGCGATACAAAAAATATGTCGGCGAGATGTGAAAAATCGTCGGCGGGATGTCGCAAAATCACCCATATTTCCAGGAAATACCATCCCGCCGACGCCAAAAGACCTCCGTAACGTGCCGTGAGAACTAAGCAAAAGATTAGAATTCAAATTACAACACCTTATTTTCCGGCACATGCCCTTTTCATAACATCTTATCATTGGAATAATCTAATAGGCAAAAATTATCAAAATGGTGCTAATTGCTAATTTGCTGCGCAAGGACACTTATTGAAAAGAATTGTTGTCTGTTTCTACTGTTCATTATTTCGCTTCTTCTCCCCCTCGGTACTGCCACCTATTGCTGCATAATACACTTGCACCTGGTGTGTGATCGGCCACAAACGCATTTGCATAACATCCATTGCTCATTATCACTGGATTCTGGTGTTAGAAGCTGAAATTTGGAAATTAAATTTGCAACCTGAAGGTTACATCATGGTTTCCAATGGGAATAGAGAAAATGTGAAAAGTAAATTTGTTCTACAGTTGAACTGTAGACAGTAAAACTTTTGATAAAATAATTGCATTGGTATTATCGCGAAAACCTTCAATGACCTTTTTCGTTGTTTACTTTCATTTTTTACTTTTTGGACTCAAAACAATCAAGCGCATAACTTGTCATGATGGAGGGCCACTGTTTGCTCTTATGTCAAGGCAAAAATTGGCTAAGGAAAGTCAGCTTAATATAACTGATATTGTTTTAATTTAATAGAACTTAATGATTTCCAGGTATCTCATCATGGAACAAAGAACTGAATGTTTTGCCAGAAGACTGCCGACTTTGAAAAAGGTGGCTGTAGTGTTTATCCCATTGTGCAAATTGCCTCATGTCAACTAAGGAGCTTCTTAAGTAAGATGTCACTCAATTTGATCCATTGGCGTCAATTCAAGTGCAAAAATTACATCTCAGTAAGCCTCACACTTAAGAATGGACTAAATGAACTCCGTAACACAAAAGATAAACCGAAGAAGCTTTAGTTTGAACGATGTGTCAGAGCCACTTTGATTGATACCTTAATATCCTTCACAATTCCTTGAAGATTTATGGTGTATAATGAATACTTCAACTTTGTGATTTTATTTCTGAAATTAAGTTTCCTTACTGTTTGGCTCAATTTGTTTTTATTGTTGTTAAAAGTTAGTTTCTTTGTTGTAACATTTTATCTCCTGCTAATCTCTGGATGTTTTGAAAAATCCAAAGCTAATTTGCTACTCAAGGCCATTTTATTAAAATCCTTGTTGTCTTTTTGATTTTTTCTATTTTACCCTCTGTCCTTTACAACCTATTGTTCCAATGATGTAACACAAGGCGCAGTTGTGTGCAGCTGTGTGGTGCAATGCTTTTGCACCAGGAACATGATCTAAACAAAAACTAATTAGCATAAAACCTGGTACTCGTTGTACATAACTAACCTAAAAGTTATTATCAGTTTCAAGCGTGATGGGACATTGGAGAAATTTTTTATTAAAACAATTACTGAATTGCCTATTGAAAAACTACTACATCTCCTTTTGAATGTATATCTGGTTTAATTTTATAATCAAATCTCTAAATTTCAATTAGTTAAACTCAGATATCTTTTTGTGTTAATTCAAATTTTATTAGTTTCTTTCTTGTATTATTTTTCCTGACAAATTCCAATTAAACTGAGGAGATCTTCAAGCCAATTTACTGGTCAAGGACACCCTCTCAAAACTTTTAAAAGCCTTGCTGTTTATTTTGCACAACTGTGTTTTTGCTTCTTCTTTCCCGCTATCTGTACTGCCTATTGTTACAATGACACAACGTTAGACATGATCGCAATTTCCTTAGCACCTGGATCGTGATGGAACACAAACTAATTTGCATATTGTGTAAAGCCTATGCCCATTATTGTGCTGTGCTATAGCTGTTCTCTCAAGCTGATAGTTGAAAAAATGCAATGCTCAAAAGGTGATCTGGGTTGAACAGCAGTTGCTGTCTTGGAGGTGCATGTCTGTCCTTTACGTATTTATTTATATGTGACCTTAAGAGGAACTTGATTTACTAAACCTTTTCCCCGCACAATCTCCATTCCCTTTTCATACCATCCTATCACCAAGACAAGTCTGAAACGCAAAATGACCCCAATGGTGCTAATTGCTAATTATCTGGTCAAGGACACTTTGAAAAGCCTTGTTATCTGTTTATGCTGTTCAACGTTGTCATCACTACTTTTTCATCCACATGCTGGTGCCTATTGGTCCAAAAGAAAACACAAGGTCTGATGATGTGCAGCATAATACACTTGCACCTGGATCGTGATCAAACACAAATTTATGCATTTGCATAATTTGCGTCACATCCATTTCTCATTGTCACTGCATTCTGTTTGAAGCTGAAATTCGGAGAAAAAGTTGCAAACTCAAGGTTTGGTCAAGGTTTTCTGTCTGCTGTGGGAAAGAGAAAATGGGTACCAAAATTTGTTTTATGGTTGAACTGTGCACAGTAAAAACTGTTGAAAAGATAATTATATTGGTATGATAGAGAAAACCTACTTTTAAGCCAAATACAAAGACCTCTTTCATTGTTTACTTTTCATTCTCAAAACAATCAAACACATAACTTGTCATAAGGTAGGGCCATTCTTTGTTCTTATGGTAAGACTACAATAGGCTGGGCAAACTGCAACTGATATCATTTGAATTCAGTTTGTTTTGTGTTTTTTTAAACTTAATTTTAAGCCATCTTATCAAGAAATCTTGTATTAATCCACACGGAGACAGGCACAAAGAACTGACATTTTTTACAAAAATAACTTTCAGCTCTGATATCATAAAGATGGCTAGTGTTTATCCCATTGTGCAAATTGCCTCATGTCAACAGAGGAGCTCCTTAAGTAAGGTGTCACTCAATTTGATTCATTGGCGTCAATTTGAGTGCAAAAATTACATCTCAGTAAGCCTCACACTTAAGAATGTACTGAACGAACTCCATAACACAAAAGATAAACTGAAGAAGCTTAGTTTGAGTGATGTTTTAGAGCCACTTTGATTGATACCTTAATATTCTTCACAATACCTTGAAGATTTATAGCAATCAATGAATCTTTTAATTTTTTGATTTTTATTCGAAAGTTGAGCCTGTCAATTTTTCTTGCTGTTAGGTTCAATTTCTTTTTATTGTTTGTTAAAGTTTTAGTTTCTTTGTTGTAACATTTTATCTCCCACTAATCTCCAAATGTTCAGAAAAACTCAATGCAAATTTGCTACCCAAGGCCATTTTATTAAAAACCTTGATGCCATTTTGTTCTTTTTAATTTTGTCTATTTTACCCTCTGTCCTTTATGACCTATTGTTCCAGTGACATAACACAAGGCGCCATTGTGTGCAGACTGCATTGCAATGCATTCGTACCCGGAACGTGATCTAATCTGACACTAATTTGAATATTAAGGCCTGTTGCTGATGAACCTTAGTTTTTTTCTCGCAAGCTGAAAATTGGATAATGATTGGAAAATTTTATCAGCTAGTAAAACAGTACCTCGTGGTAATGAGCAACAGGCGTTATGCAAGTGAGCAACATGCATTATGCAAATGAGCTTGTGTTTTGATCACGTTTCAGTATTGTTCAAGTGCAAGGGCACTACTCTGCATGTCTTACAATACAATATTGGAACAATAGGCTGTCCTGGCTATGATTGTTGGTGTAAAAATAATCAGTGATAATTTTTAACGGAATAAATAAACAAAAAGGTGTCCTTGACAAGCAAATTGGATTTAAAATTGATAGAGAATGTTCAGCGATAAAATGTAATGACAAAGAAATTAAAATTTGAATGATCCCAAGAAAACATGAGCTAAAAGAAATTGAGACTTAATTTTTGTAATTAATCAAGATTGTTATAGGATCTATGATACATTCATAAAATTTTAAGCCATGAATTAAAGTAGCTCTAAAAACGCCAACATTTTAGTAGTAACAGAGCAGGGTTTTTGTAACAGGTTTAGGGGTACGGTTGATCTCGCGTTAGCTTACTGGCCTGTGAATCGTGGTCACCTGGACCTATGTTTGATGGCGGTTTCATCTTTGCCTCATTGCCGTGTCTTCCTTTTCTCCTAATTAGCATACATACTACTTAGTGCATAAGTACAGGACGTAAAGCCAATTCATCCATTTGACACGGGTTCATTTCAGTACGTTGATAGGTGTTAGGCTCTTCCTTGATGTAATTTTGCACTTGAGAAGACATGACGCGATATCAATTGCTCCGTTTGAGCGACAGCCCACTGAAGAATCTTCTCAATTAAGGCAATTCGAGCCAAATGGGATAAAGACAGTCTGGCAGCTGATATGTTACAATGCTTTGAGGACCAAGACCGCACTGAGTCAAGCGTAGTGGTAGCACACTGGGCTTCTGACTATATTGGACCAGGGCTCAATTCCTGGCCTGCACTGTAAAATTTGAAATTTTGAGTCCGCTCAAATGATTGAGTGAGAAGGTTGCACAATTTGTTTGAGCTGACATAGCTTGTTGTGTATTAGTTAGACACCGATTTGGAGGGTTCTAACATGCATTTTTGTCAGTTAACTGACAAAAATGCATGTTAGGACCCGACAAAGAGGTGTCTAACTGACTTAGACATCATACGCTTCTTCTATTATACATTTTAACTTCTAATCTTTGCAAAATAAACAATAATCTGATTGTTTGTTTGCTGTTGTAAACAGAGTTAATCCCTAGCCGGGCGCTAACCAGGGCCGGATTTAGATAAGGATGGGCCCTAGGCCAAGGCACTTGGGGGGGCCCTGACTATGCGAGGCCCAACGGGCCGAAGCCCAGTAGGCCGGGGGTCTGGGGGCCGCTCTAGGCCCCCTGAAGCTGAAGGTTTTTAGGTGGCTGGAAATGAATTCTGAGCAGTTTTAAGGGTCATCTTATCTATAATAATGTCAGTGCCAAAAAAGATATTATCCTGATGATAATTATTTATTACTTCACAGACCAAATAACTTAATAGTTAAAATTGCTTGAAATTACACAGCCGGAATTTGAAGATGTTAACCAACAAGTGATTTTTTGGGTTGAAACTTGCAAGGTCAAATATTGTATCTGTGACATTATGAATATTAAAGATAGATTTGCCATTGTTGAGTCAAAAGTAACTAGTTGATTAATGTCTGACACAAACAATGTTCTCAGTATGAAGCACAAGGTAAATTACTTGGTTAAATGTTAAAACTATTTGTCTCCGTATGATTATCTAATTATAAAAGTTTAAGTTAGAACAATGCATTCCAGAGCATAATAAGTCAAATTTCACATCAATGTTCTTAGTATGAAGCAAAAAAATAAATCAATAGGTCAAATGTCAGAAGACTCAGAACAATTTTCTCAGTATGATTATAGAAGTCTAATTAGATAGAATAAAGCATTGCACCATGTATTGCAGAGCAGAAAAAAAAACACATGGAGAACTTGACATAGAAGCCTGTGGCATGTGTTGGGAAAGTAACATTTACCTGAATACCATTGATTAAAAGAAGTTTCTTTCTGTTTCTTTCCATTGAAAATTTGTCAATTATATATTGAGTGTCGATGTCAAGCAACAGGGCAGATTTAATTGCCAGCAAAGATAGTGAATATAATTTTTCCTGGCGAATTGTCGATCTCAAGCGACTTTTCACTCTTGTGAAAGTAGAAAATGATCTCTCACCCTCACAATTTGCCACAGGGATGTAAATCCTACTTAGTAGGGCCCTCTGTTTATTTGCCGCTCACTGATTTGGAGGGCCCCCTCCATCTAGCGTCTACAAGGGCCTGCTGGCCCACTGACTCAAGAGGGACCCTCCATTTTGCACAAGTTTATTTGATGTTAAAAACCTTTGTCTACAAGGGCCCACTAGTTTTGCCTCTTTGGGCGGCCCGATGACTTTGGATGGCCCACTGGCTCAAGAAGGACCCTCCATTTTGCACATTTTTGTTTGACTTTCAAGCCTTTCTCTACAAGGGCCTACTAGTTTTGCCTCTTTTGGGGGCCGATGACTTTGGAGGGCCCACTGACTCAGGAGGGACCCGGCCTCCATTTTGCACAAGTTTATTTGATGTTGAAAGCCTTTGTCTACGAGGGCCCACTAGTTTTGCCACTTTGGAGGGCCCGATGACTTTGGAGGGCCCACTGACTCAGGAGGGGCCCCTCCGTCTTGCATTTATTTGACGCGCAAAACATGTGTCTACAAGGGTCAACTAGTTTTTCCGCTTTGGGAGGGGGGGCCTGATGACTTTGGAGAGCCCACTGACTCAGGAGGAGCCCCCTTCATCTAGCTTTCCATCTCTGGAGGGGCCCTCTTCATCTAGCTTACTAACTCTGGAGGGGCCCCCTTCGTCTCTCATTTCTTGTACGCACTAAGTGTGAATCCACAAGGGCCCACTGTTTTGCCACATTGTGAGGCCCAATGACTTTGAGGGTCGCAGTGACTCAGGAGGGGCCCCCTCCATCTTGTACGCACTTAGCTTGTGCCTGCAAGGGCTCACTGGTTTTGCTGCTTTGGAGGGCCCACTAACTCAGGAGGGGCCTCGTTTATCTAGCGTTTCTTTTGCACACCAAGTATCATTTAAAAGGGCCCACTGGTTTTGCCGCTTAGGGGCCCAATGACTTTTGGGGCCCACCGACTTTCGGGGCCCAATGACTTTTGGGGCCCACCGACTTTTGGGCCCACCGACTTTGGGGGCCCACCGAATTTGGGGGCCCCTTTGACTTTGGAGGGTCCTCTCCATGTGTTTCTACTGGAGGCCACTGACTGCAACTATGCAATGTTGTTCAATTTCTGTGCAAGTGCAATGCATACGCGACATATGTGCACCACGCGTACGCGTGAATTTGAATGCAGTGGGCCCCCCAAAGGCAGTGGGCCCTAGGCCGATGGCCTACTCGGCCTATTGGGAAATCCGGCCCTGGCGCTAACACGCTAAATTGTCAGTTAGATACCAGCTTTTCCAATGGTATAAGTATCTTGGTGATGTCTAACTTGAGTTATGATCATCTTTCCGTTGTCGTAACTTAAAACAACAAGCTATGTTAGCTGAAAGCAGGGGCGTATCTAGAAATGGCCTGAGAGGGGGGGGGGCATAACATGGAGCAAATAGGCAGCGCTCCTCGGCACTTCCTATCTTTTCCAAGTTTATTTTGGGTCTGATGGGGGGCCATGGCACCATGCCCCCCTAAATACACCACTAGCTCAAAGGAATTGTGCAACCATCTCACTCACGCATTTAGGCTGACTCAAAATTTCAAATTTTCCACTGTGGGCAACCCAGAGGGACGTCCCATCCTGCAAGAGTGCATGTCATTTCCTTTGTCCCTGTCTGTCTAATAAAGCCAAGTCCAAGTCAGCGCATAAATAGAGGATGTAAAGCCCTTTACACCAACCTAAAGAATGAGACCCAACAGGTGAATAAAAACAAAAATAACAAATTAATGCAGGGAAGAAATTTTAAGGTATTGACAAGCTTTGGTACAAGTTCATGTAAACCTGTATAGTTTTTATTATGTATATACAGTACAACCCAAAATAAAGTATGATTACCCCAGCAGGAAGGAAGAAACAGCCACTACTTTACCCTTTCACACCTTTTGACTACCTCTGAATCACTTCCTACTTTTACCTACTTGAAACTACCTTTTAAAATTACATTAAAATCACATTTAAACAACACCAATTTGAACTCAATCACCTCCATTTTGTTTGATTTACTAGATATTTTGCACCTCTGCCAATTGAAGTTGCATTGGTAGCTGTCTTAATTAATGTAGGCTAAGGTTGTTGTAAGGAGCCGAAGAGAGTTATAAGGAGATTTGGGTTGGAGAGGAGAAAAGAGTGCAAAATAGGTAAACAGAGGACTTCTGACTGAAAATTTTCTTACTTTATTTTGGATTGTACTGTACATGCCATCATTTCGCATTTTTGATGCCTTCCAAAGGTTTCTTTCCCGTAAGTAGTACTAAGTTTTTTTTTAAAGTGTTTCTCTTTTAAAGGATGTGTAGGCGAAAGGCCACACTTTTCCCACCGAAGGCTTTGAAGTCTTTTTCCTTTAATGTAATTCCTCTTTAAATGCATTGTTAAACTTCACCTACACATAGGTGAAGTTTCTTGTAATCGGTATTATTAAACTTCACCTACACATAGGTGAAGTTTCTTGTAATCGGTATTATTTATTATTATTATTCCGCCGGGAAAACCTCTTCGGAAAATTTTCAAAAAATTCATATACATGGTCTACAATGACCTTATTACAAATTCTGAATATGAGTGACCTTGACCTATTTTTCAAGGTCACAGAGCCTTTCAAGGTCAAATTTCGCAAAACTTCATATGCATGTAGGTCATCCGGTATTACCGGATTTCACTTTCCTGTACATGAAAGTGTCCTAGACACTTTCTACACAGTTTGACCTTCTTTCATGAAATTGGTCAAGGTTAGATTGTAAAAAGTCCGTTTTCATGGTTTGAGGTCTATCGCGGGATCTCAGAATCCGTAAGTCGTAGAGTCATACCGATGGTGTCAAAACGTGCCCGAACTCACGGGACATTTGCCCGGACTCTTTATTTTCCATCGGCTGTACTGGTTCTTGAGTTACGTAACTTTAAAGTCATACCGCGTCACCAAAATCGGTGACCTTGAGAATTTGACCTTGAAATATCGATGTTAGGTCATAACATGTCATAGTAAACCCCCCCAAACATACACCTAATAAGCCCATAATGACCTTTAAATTTGACCTTGACCTAATTTTTCAAGGTCATTTGACCCAAAAAAGTTTGAAAAAGTGCCATTTTCAGCAATTTTTTTCACCATGTTCTTTTCAAGATATCATCGTGATTTACTGGTGACAGATGAACATTGGCCTGCTTATTCATAATATCTAATCATATTTTGTGTACCTCCTTTGCCGGATTTATGAAATTTTTTTTAATATTGCTAACCGACAAAGGTTAAAAAATGACACATTTCCGCGTTTTGGACAAGGAAATATTGCTTGTACAGGGTTACAATGCATGGCTGACCCCCCCTTTTTCATACAATGCCATTATGAAAATCATATTTATTTTGACCTACAAAATGTATGTCAAGGTCAAACTCAAGGTCAAACATGTCAAAAAATTTTACATTTTTGACATTTCATATTTTTTAACAAAGAAGGAATCAAGATATTGTTACACAAATGATAGACATACTTGCTACAATACTTTAGAGGCTTCCCGTAAATTTACAAGGTCCTCGTATTGACCTACGTTGCACTGTAAAGGTCAAAAGGTCAAAAAACGAGCGAAAAATTTATGATTTTTTTTTCACATTTCTCAAAGATAGCGTCATTTCAAACGGCCGTAGCTCCGGTCCTAATTAAGATAGAGAAAATCTGAAAACAGATTTGGAAAGGCCATATTCTCTTCTAGTTTTCATTTTCTGAATGTTTTGTCGTAGCTCCGGTGGTTAAAAAGATCGCCGGACCCTGAAAATTTCATGTTTTTTTCCGAATTTTCATAATATATCATTATTTTGACAAGGAAGGAATCATCCTTTTTTGATCAACCTGCCTGGACCTCTTTGTTACATCTGTTTACATAATCCTGGCTAATTATATATGTTTTTATCGAAACGTTTTGGTTATACAGTGATTTTAAGTTAAAAACTGCAGTTTTTCAGGTATTTCTCAAGTTCATATTCCTGAATTGTACCATAATTTCAATCTGCGATAACTTCGGTTCTAATTAAGATACAGAGAATCTGTAAACAGATTTGAAAAGGCCAAATTCTCCCCTAGTTTTAATCTTTGAACATTTTTTCGTAGCTATGACGGTTTAAAAGATCGCCGGACACTGAAAATTTCATGTATTTCTGTTGGTCAAAGAGATTACATGACCCTGAAAAATCTATGTTCTCAGAAAGAGCAGAAGATGTACTGGTGGATGTACTGGTGGATGTATTGGTTCATGTACTGGTTCATGTACTGGTTCATGTACTGGTTCATGTAGTGGTTCATGCACTGGTTCATGTACTGGTTTAATTACTCGTTTTTCTGTGCATACTTGCATGTACTCAATGTACAGGAAACATTCTTGTATTCTTGTGTATGCATGTTACATAATTATGTATGATTCCTGTGTACTTTTCCATGTACCTTTTATTTGCTCATCTACATGTGTCTGTTTCGAGTTACTGGTACCACAGTAGGTGAAGTTTTGTTACCACTTGCGGTTACGTCTACTAGTATTTATTATTATTATTCCGCCGCACAAACCTCTTCGGAAAATGTTCAAAAAATTCATATACATGGTCTACAATGACTTTATTACAAATTCTGAATATGAATGACCTTGACCTATTTTTCAAGGTCACAGAGCCTTTCAAAGTCGAATTTCACAAAACTTCAAATGCATGTAGGTCATCTGGTTATTACTGGATTTCACTTTCCTGTACATAGAAATGTCCTAGACACTTTCTACACAGCTTGACCTACTTTCATGAAAGTGGGTCAAGGTCACTGTGTACAAAGTCCAATTTCATGGTTTGAGGTCTATCGCGGGATCTCAGAATCCGTAAGTTGTAGAGTCATACCGATGGTGCCAAAATGTACCTGAACTCACTGGACATTTGCCCGGACTTTTTATTTTCCATCGGCAGTACCGGTTCTTGAGCTACGTAACTTTAAAGTCTTACCATGTCACCAAATCCGTTGACCTTGAAAATTTTACCTTGAAATATCGATGTTAGCTCATAACATGTCATAGTAAACCCCCCCAAACATACACCTAATAAGCCCTAACTGACCTTTAAATTTGACCTTGACCTCATTTTTCAAGGTCATTTGACCCGAAAAAGTTTCAAAAAGTGCCATTTTCACCAAATATTTTTACCATGTTATTTTTAAGATATCAGCGTGATTCACAGGTGACAGATGAACATTGGCCTGTTTATTCATAATATCTAATCATATTTTAACTACCTCCGTCCCCGGATTTATGAAAATTTTTTAAATATTGCTAACCGACAAATGTTAAAAATGACACATTTCCACGTTTTTGACTAGGAAATATTGATTGTACAGGGTTACAATGCATGGCTGACCCCCCCCTTCTCATACAATGCCAGTATGAAAATCATATTTATTTTGACCTACAAAATGTTTTTCAAGGTCAAACTCAAGGTCAAACATGTCAAAAAATTTTACATTTTTGAGATTTCATATTTTTTAGCAAAGAAGGAATCAAGATATTGTTACAAAAATGGTAGACATACTTGCTACAATACCCTAGAGGCTTCCTGTAAATTTACAAGGTCCTCAGATTGACCTACGTCGCACTGTAAAGGTCAAAAGGTCAAAAAACGAGCAAAAAATTAATGATTTTTTTTTCACATTTCTCAAAGATAGCGTCATTTCAAATGGCCGTAGCTCCAGTCCTAATTAAGATAGAGAGAATCTGAAAACAGATTCGGAAAGCCCATATTCTCCTCTAGTTTTCATTTCTAAGCATTTTGTCGTAGCTCCGACGGTTAAAAAGATCGCCATACCTGAAAATTTCATGTTTTTTGCCGAATTTTCACAATTTATCATTATTTTGACATGGAAGAAATCATCCTTTTTTTATCAACCTGCCTGGACCTATTTATAACATCTGTTTACATAATACTGGCAAATTATGTATGTTTCATTTTAAGTAAAAAACTACATTTTTTTCAAGTTCATATTCCTGAATTGTACCATAGTTTCAATCTGCGATAACTCCGGTCCTAATTAAGTTACAGAGAATCTGAAAACAGATTTGGAAAGGCCAAATTCTCCACTAGTTTTCATCTTCCGAATATTTTGTCATAGCTATGACGGTTTAAAAGATCGCCGGACCCTGAAAATTTCATGTATTTCTGATGGTCAAAGAGATCACATGACCCTGAAAAATCGATGTTCTCAGAAATCGCAGTAGATGTACTGGTGGATGTACTGGTGGATGTACTGGTGGATGTACTGGTGGATGTACTGGTTCATGTACTGGTTCATGTACTGGTTCATGTATTGGTTCATGTACTGGTTCATGTACTGGTTCATGTACTGGTTCATGTACTGGTTCATACACTGGTTCATACACTGGTTTATGTACTCGTTTTTCTGTGCATACTTGCATGTACTCAATGTACAGGAAACATTCTTGTATTCTTGTCTGTATGCATGTTGCATAATTATGTATGATTCCTGTGTACTTTTCCATGTACCTTTTACTTGCTCATCTACTTGTGTCTGTTCGAGTTACTGTTACCACAGTAGGTGAAGTTTTGTTACCGCTCGCGGTTACGTCTACTAGTTTTTCTTGTGTCTTAAAATAACCCTTTTGAGAATTTGTGTTTGTCTGCAGCTGTTGGTTTGTTGGGATTCCTGTATAGGGTCCCTGCGTTATGAAACCGCCCCTTATTTCAATCAATCTTCCTATGTGGCATTTTAGGGGCGGACCAGATAATAGTTGGGGGGGGGTCTATCGACGAACAAATTTTTTCGAATGTGGATTGAGTGACGAACAGTTTTATTGCATTTTAACATTATGGTACCATAGCTACAGATGAAAACAAACCTTTTTTTTTCATGTGCTGAACAAACCTTTTTTTATCATTGTCAAGTGGGAAACACCCAGTGACAAAAAATTCAACCAAGATTACTTTTTTGTTGCACTGTAAAACAAAGATATTAGCGTTTTTCAATTAATATCAGCTAGAGAGAAGAGCACCGTATGGCAATGAGCAATGGGCTTCACGCAATATGCAAATAAGTTTGTGTTCCATCACGATCCAGGTGCAAAGGAAATTACTCTGCATGTGATCATGTCTAACGTTATGTTATTGTAACAATAGGCAGTGAAGATGGACAAAAAAGAAGCAAAGACACTGTTGAGCAATATAAATAAACAACAAGGCTTTTTACATGGTGTCCTTGACTAGCAAATTGGCTTGAAGATCTTCTTGGTTTTATTGGAATTTGTCAGAGATATATAACCATAAAATTACACAACAAAGAAACTAATAAAATTTGAATAAACATAAAGGATATCTGAGTTTAACCAATAGAAATTAAGAGACTTGATTATCAAATTAAACCAGATACATTTGAAGAGGAGAAGGAGTACAGCACAGTTTTTAATGGGCAGTACAGTAATTGTTTTAATAACAACTTTCTCCTCTATCCCATCAAGCTTGAAACTGATAATAACTTTAAGGTTAATCATATACAATGAGTAACACGCTTTATGCAAATTAGTATCGTTTAGATCATGTTCTGGGTGCAAACGCATTGCACCAGTCTGCACACAAATTCCCCTTGTGTTATGTCATTGGAACAATAGGTCATAAAGGACAGAGGGTAAAATCAACAAAACTGGAAAGAACGAAAAGACTAATTTTTTTAATAAAACGACCTTGGGAAGCAATTTAGCTTCAAGTTTTTCTAAGCATTCAGGCATTAGTCGGGAGATAAAATTTTCCAACAAAAAAACTGAAACTTTAACAACAATAAAAACAAATTGAACCAAACAATAATGAAAGTTTTTTTCCAAATAATATCGCGAAGTTGAAGGATTCATAGTACATAAATCTTCAAGGTATTGTGCAAGTTATTAGGGTATCAATCAAAGAGGTTCTGAGACATCGCTCAAACTAAAGCTATTTCGGTTTATCTTTTGTGTTATGGAGTTCGTTCAGTACATTCTTAAGTGTGAGGCTTACTGAGATGTAATTTTTGCACTCAAATTGACGCCAATGGATCAAATTGAGTGACATCTTACTTAAGAAGCTCCTTAGTTGACATGAGGCAATTTGCACAATGGGATAAACAGCACAGCCATTTTTATCACAGCTGAAAGTTCTTTTTGCAAAAGATTTCAGTTCTTTTTTCCAGTGTCCAAGTAGATTAGCAATGTTCAGATTTCATGTGATGAGATGGCTGGAAATAAATATTTTTCTAATTGAATTCAAACCATATCAGTTGCAGTATTTCCAAACCTGTGGTCTTGACATAGGAATAAACAGTAGCACTCCGTATGACAAGTTATGCGTCTAAGTTTCTTAGTCGAAAAAGAAAACAATGAGAAGGGTCTTCATTGCAAAAGTTGATTTTTCCTATCATACCAACATAAACATTGTTTTCAATTGCACCATACACAGTGAAACCATAAAACTAATTTTGGTATTCACATTTCCTCTATTCTCTTTGGAAACCTGATCTTACTCGTGAGTTTGAAGCTTATTTTCCACACTTCAGCTTCGGTTTGGAAATACTGCAACTGATATGGTTTGAATTCAATTAGAAAAATATTTATTTCCAGCCATCTCATCACATGAAATCTGAAATGATAATGAGCGAAGGACATTACGAATGCCTTTGTGCCAAATAACGTTCCATGCAGGTGCAAATGTATTACGCTGCACATCATTAGACCTCATGTTTTATTAGAGTAAAAGGCAACAGTACATGGAGGGAATGGAAGCAATGATAATGTTGAACAAAATAAACAGACAACAAGGCTTTCAAAGGATGTCCTTGACCAACAAATTTGCGTCATTAAGATCACTTTGCCTCTTTACATTGTCAGTCTAGGAGACAAAGATGCTTCGAGAAGAGGATGGATGGATGGATGATTGGGGCTTTGCGTCCTGTATTTATGCATTTGATAGGCTAATTAGGACAGGATGAGGACACGGCAATGAGGTGAAAGATGATTGCAATGGCTGTCCAACATAGGCCCTGGTGACCAGGCAAAAGCTGCATTCGAACCCTGGACCCAGCGATTGGCAGCTTAGCACGCTACCACTAACTCTCCCCCCCTCCTCCCGGCTAGAGGATGGAAATTAAGTAGTTGTAGATAAAATTCCTCTTTTAGCCAAAAAAAAAGTATGTAAAGGATAGACACCTCCAGGATAGACACCTCAAGGATGGACATCTCCAAGACAGCTGCTGAAGTGTCCCTCAGTGATAAAAAATTCAACCCAGATCACCTTCTTTTGTGTTGCGTTTTTCAATTATCAGTTTGAGAGAACTGCACTGTACTATAATGAGCATAGGCTTTACGCAATATGTAAATTAGTTTTGTTTTTCATCACGTTCTTCCAGGTGCAAAGGAAATCACTCTGCATTTCATCATGTGTAACATTGCGTCATTGGAACAATAGGTAGTTCAGATGGAGGGAAAAAATAAGCAAAAACACTCTTAAGCAAAATAAATAAACAACAAGGCTTTTTACAGGGTGTCCTTGACTAGCAAATTGGCTTGAAGATCTTCTTGTTTTTATTGGAATTTGTCAGAGATAAAATTACACAACAAAGAAACTAATAAAATTTGTATTTACATAAAAGGATATATCAGTTTTACACAATAGAAATTAAGACTTGAGTATCAAATTAACCAAGTTCAATCAGGCTGAGAAGGAGGTGTAGTAACCAATGGGCAATTTCATGTTAGACTTCAATAGACTCGAGCAAGGTCTGAATTTGGTGATTTAGCTAAAATTATCACACATTAAATCTCAACTATGTAAGCCCAGAAATCAGAGGAGATGGACGGTGTAACAGACAAAATTAAAAGGAACAAACATGATGATGATTGGGGCTTGATGTCCTGTATTTGTTGCACTTAGCAGGCTAATTAGGACAGGAGAGGACATAGCAATGAGACGAAGGATGATTGAAACGCAGTCCAACATGGATCATCAAACCCCTGACCCAGCGATTGGCAGCCTAGCAAGCTACCAGTGAACTAACCCCATGCAGACGAAGACCTTCAGCAGAGCAGACAGTCACATTAAGCACTCGGGGGGGAGGGTTGGCCTTGTGGTAGCATGCTGGGCTGCCAATCGCTGTTTCCAGGGTTCGAATCCAGCTCTTGCCCGATCGCCTGAGCCTATGTTGAACATCAGTTTCAATCATCCTTCGCCTCATTGCTATGTCCTCCTCCTGTCCTAATTAGCTTACCAAATGCATAAGTATAGGTTACACAACGAATTTGAGGTGTGTATACACCGAAAATGAGTTGTATAAGCGACTTTTACTCCATATATGACTCCTGAAAGATTTTCAACTGAATTTTGTGGCTTTGTTGTCATTTTTAGGTGCGTTGTTTGCAGAAAAAACAGTACAACAGGCTAACTTAATCCCTAACAGTGGTATAACTAACAAATCCGTTGGTACTACCACGGCAAAAGACATTTGAAAACTGTCTTGGTGGAGTATAAACACAGGACGTAAAGCCATAATCATCCATCCATCCATCCTTAAAGCACTCAGTCATCCAGGTGGACATGTCTGTAGAATCATTGTGTGATGCCTTCATTTTATATTTTCCAGAGTATCTTGCTGTGTATATTTATGCTCATATCTGTATACATCTACTTAAATAAACGTTTAAGCTTTGTAGCAGATTCTGGAGGGGGGGTCCCAACTCCGCCACCCAAAATTACCCCATTTCACACCCATACATGTGCTTCACAAACCCCAATTACTGTCAAAACATTATTTCTTGCACTGCATTTCACCAACTCGCCCAAAAACACCAAAATTCCCCCATTTCAACCATGCCAATTTTGCCCCCCTCCCCAAAACATAACATAAATCAGCCCCTGCATCATAGGCTCCTTTCTTTGCACACAATGCACACCAGCCTACCAACTCATTTTGCCAACTACCACACATTCTCCATCCTTTTCCCTGCATACCTTTCAAATACATTATTTCACAGGTCATTTCTTATCCTTAATGTGTCCTCGATTCAGCTTTATTTTGCAATTTTCCTTGCTGCTGACTACATTCCTTCGTCAGTCTACTTCCGCTCTGGCTGTCCATGTTTATGATCATAGTTACTCTACTGCTCACATTTTTTGGTGGCGCCACCCTCGCTTCCCGCCAAAATGATCCAGACAGTGCAAAGGATCACAGGCAATGCTTGCACTTCATTCCAATTCACTTCCCGAATTGCTATCACTCCTACAGTGTAATTACATCTTTTCAAAGGCACTGCATTGCTCCTCACTATCTGAAGTCCTTCAAGTGCAATTTGCGCTTAGGCCTAAATGCTAAGTGCAATGATGTGTGTGTGTCTCCTTTCATTAGCCTAAACATGTTTCCATTGCCCCATTCTTATATATGTATATTTTCTGCTTCCTTCATTAGAACCTTAATAAAATACAATACAATATACTGCCCAGGGCATATTACCCTAATATGGTACTTTGTTTTTAATGCTATCTGTGATAAGCACTGTTTTTCATCTTATTAATGTTTTTATGTTAATGTACTTTTGTACTGTGTAAATAGTAAGTAGATGTTCTTCACTCATTGGGGTTGAAATAAATAAATACCTCATAACACGCGAGTTACCAAAATACAAGCATCATTTTAAACGTGGGTCCCTTCATAACCAAGAAATCCATAGAGTACAACTGCATTGGAAAACCATTGAAATTGCCTTTTTCCCCAAAATACAAGCCTCCCGTGTTCTTAAACAAGTAATATCAATGGAATTTCCACTTACAAAGCACACTGGGGTCATATTTTGCAATGGGTATTTCTAGTTTATACATATTTTTAAAACAGGATTAACATTAAAATTATAATGCAAAAACCACACTTGAAGTAATTGGTTTCAGGAAAATTTAATCAGAGGCTAGTTGACATTTTTACTGTGCAAGCTTCGTCAAATTGAACATATTATTCATGGGAAGTTGTCAAATTAGGTTTTTCAATTATATTTATAGACTCTGGAGAGGAAATTAGATTTAGCTTTTTAAAGGCAGTGTTGAGTAAAATTGTCAAGAGACTAAATATATTTTACAGCAGATTGAAAAAGTCAATTACATTAAAATGGAATTCTGCAGTCTCAGCAAGTATGATATAAGTCATAATTAAATCAACGGAAACATTATTATAGAATTTAAAAGAGCGAAATTATTTTTCCCTATAGACCTTTGAAGGAAGATGATTGCAGTTAGTCCTGACAATAATAGAATATAATAGAATAGAATAGAATATAATATAATATAATAGAATAGAATAGAATAGAATAGAATAGTATAGAATAGAATAGATGCCACACAGCTATGGTTTTACTTGTGATTATAATTTTGTAAACAAGCTTAAACATTTCGACCTTTGAAGGTTTATTTTAACATATTCTTCAGATATTGGGGGAGTGTTAGCTCAGTTTTTCAGTGCTCGAAGCTGCAAATTGCTTGGCCCGAGTTTGATTCCCCTCCGGCGAGTCAGGCCTGGTCACCCAGACTTCTGTTGAACAGCACTTTCATTCATTTATCTCAGAGTCTGTGACTTTAAATTGATTAAGCATCTCAATTCTCTAGTGTTTAACTCATGTGTCTTTTTTGGTTCTTCCAGATTTAGTTTCTTTGTTTAACATTTTACTGGCAAACCACAATTTCTTTTTTTGTTTAATCAAGTTTTAGTTTCTTTACCTCAATATTGTGTCTCCAACCAATCTCGAACAATCTTAAAGCCAATTTCGTAGTCAAGGACACTCCTTAAAAAGTCTCGTTGTTTATTTATTCTGCTTGACATTGTCTTTGTTTCTTTTTTCGTCCATCTTTGTTGCCTATTGTTCCAATTACGTAACGTAAGACATGGTTGCATGCAGAGTAATTCCATTGCACCTCAAAATTGATCCAAACACAACACATTTGCATTTTGCATAAAGCCTGTTGCTCATTACCATAAATGTGCTTCAAATCTCACCCGGGAACTCACTTTAGTCCGAGCCCATGGGACATTAAATGGAGGCGGGTTGTATCCAGTATTCTATACTGGGCAACTGAAAGACCCTGGGCATCCCTGAATTAATTGGGTATGTGCCAGACTCACAGTCTTCTCATCTCATCATCATATGGCGATCGCCTGCCTCGATATAGCCCACTAAGGTGCTGCAGAGGCCTAAAACACAAACAAACAAACAAACCATAAATGTGCTTTAAGTGCTTGCACGTTATTTTTTGTTCTGTGGTTGGAGGTTGTAAGTCCTCATTGACATGAAAAACATCACTTATTGTTTTTAAAATTGAGTAACATTGGAACATGGAGAGATGAACTGGGCTTAGAGGGCTGCACTTACCATATCTATCTATCTATCCATAGAAAGATAGATAGATAGGTAGGTAGATAGATAGATAGATAGATAGATAGATAGATAGATAGATAGATAGATAGATAGATAGATAGATAGATAGATAGATAGATAGATAGATAGATAGATAGATAGATAGATCCATTCATTCATTCATTCATTCATTCATTTCTTTACATATTTTGCAGTCATTCATTGTTGAGATTTGAAGCGATCCCATTCAATCTAGAAATGGCTTGATATATTTGCATTCATTGCTGTGTATGTTTGCTCTTATAATAAAAATTATGATACAAAGAAAAGTTGAAGTAACTGGTTAGTCATAGGCTTTAGACATTTCTATGGATAGGGAGTTATCAAAGTATGTCTACATCATATAGTCACTGAGTCAAGAAATTAAATATTTTACAAAATTGTGAGAGAGCAAATATTTTGTGTGGAATATGAAAGTCAGATAGATTTTTTAAATGAAATTCTGCAGTCTCAGCAAATATGATTTTAAATCATGATTAAATCTACAAAACATGATTGTAGAATCAAACATATTGAAATTCTATGTTACAGTGAAATTTTAAAAGAAGGATAATTTGCAAATATATATTCCTATTTCGGGTATATTTTCTTGATGCATGTGGCTTACAAGCTACTTCAGCTTATAAATAATGAGCAGATTTTGAGGAAGATGTAATGATGAGGTGATATAAAGGCTGTGTTCCACCTCAAGTTACTAGCTCTCCGTATCCTATAGCGTTATCAGGTATTTTCACTCTTTTACTTGCCCCAGCATAGAACACTAAGGAAGGCACCCTCTAGGTAACGTAAAGGGGGATTGACAGATTGATGTTCCAGGGGAGGATTCAAACTCAGACCCTTACACTAAACGATAAAGGTAAAGGTGGGGGTTTACAGTTGCTTCCACGATGATAATAGCTAAGTAATCCATGCTCTGCAGACTTTACACAGTATCTTCGATTGGCAAGGTCACTGATCATCATAGGCGTATCGGAGGGGGGGCAGGGGGAGGGGGCGGTCGCCCCCCCCCCCCCAGAAGTTTGGGAAACACTAAGATTCAGGCAAAAAGGCTGAAAAATTTGGGCAGATGATTTTAAAAATAAACACAATAAAAAATTAATGATTTCTATCCAATTTCACTTGAAATGGTACTAAAACTAGATCTTGAACTTCGGGCAAATGTCGCTCGCCTCCCCAAAAATCACGCGTGCCGTAAGCCTATGCTGATCATTCTTAAACAGTCTCACTCGCATAGCGCCATCACTGATCAGTCTTGTACCTGCTCTGCCTGTAGCCAACCTCCCCATTTACTCCTGGGTGAAGTGAAGCAGGATCTGCTCATTTTCTCCACACCCCCAGCCATGTTTGAACCCACAATCTTGAGCATGTGAGTCCGGCATTATACCCGCTGGCCACAGGCAGTGGGGCACTCACTAGAATAGTCAGAATAAGTTACAGACTAGAATACAATACAATACAATGAAATTATGTCTTATGTTATCATTATCTCTAGCATCCTCTATCTCTAGCATCTTCTATAATCTACAAATTTATCTTTTAATATATATCGCTAATTGACTAAGAATGTTGCTGGTTAATGCAGATTCCATAAGGCATATACTTGTCAATTTGCTTACAATTCATCCCCTATCAGCTGCTCAACAGTTTCAACCAGGCATCAGTAACAAAGCAAGGCTAATTTCAAAGGAGTTATTTTAAGGAGAAAGAAAGATGATGTGTTACAAAGAAAAAAGTATTTACAAAACACTTGGTTGTAAAGAATGACCTTTCGCCCACACTCTAAAAAATGTCGGGACAAAGTAGGTTTTTTAGATTCAAAATGGTTTTTTTTGAAAAACCCAATTTCAATGCAAAACCAACATGGATTTTTACAGAAATCCATGTTGGTTTTTTGCATCGAAATTTGGTTTTTCAAAAAAACGTTTTGAATCTAAAAAACCAATTTTGTCTGAATTATTTTTAGAGTGCACTTAGCAAGGGAAGAGAGAACTTGGGGATTGAAAGTAAGCTCCATAAGACAATTAAAGAACTGGCACAACTGCTGAACTGGAGGACTGCATTAAGTGTAATAGATACATACATGCACACATATATCTAGAGAGATGTAGAGATAGATAGATTCATGAACGGGGATGCATACATCATTACTTCATAAACGTATTCTCAATCATTGAACATTTCGTTAATTTGAATATTGTTCCAGTCATCATTCGCTTCATTGCTGTGTCATCTTCCTGTCCTAATTGGCCTATCAAGTGTCAAAAATATAGGACATAAAACCCCAATTATTCACCCATCCATCTCTTAATAACATAGAGGAAATGTATTGCATCAAATCTCTTTTTCTGAAAGGAAGATGGAATAAACCACAGGCAGTGTTCACATGCTTTGCCCTTATTCTGTTATATTATACCAAGGTGTATTGCTCAAGCTCCCCCTTTGGGAAAATGACAGTCGTCGTGTGCGGTCATATTTGCGGAAGTTGCCATAAATAGTATTCTTGGGATATCCCATGGCCACCAGGCCTGTTTTGTGGTGGCTGGGAAACAGGCTATAGTATGCTCACCAAAGGCTGTAGTATGCTCACCAAACACACTGCCAGAGAGTATTAAAGAGTGTAATAATGTAATTGATTTTAAATGTAAAGTCAAACTTTATTTTACTTGATTTTACCACTTTTAATTTATGCTTGTTGATTTTACTGTTCACTTTGTAAATGGGCCACTTGAAAAACAGTCTTTTGACTGACAGTGTTACCCATATAAAATATGTTCTAAATAAAAAAATAAAATAAAAAAAAGGGCAGACTGAGGTTCCAATTTAATCAAGAGATGGCTCTGTGGTCTCCTAAATTCTGATTGGCTGTCAAAGGGAATTCCCTTGTGATGTATGCTGATATGGGTGCACACATAGGTAAGATTGGCCAAACAAGGTTTAATGCGAGTCTAAATGCAGTGTAGTGGGTGAAAATCATCTCTAAGTGTAGCTGAGAGACTATTATCTCACAGAACCAACAAGAATGTTGTGAAAGGCTGCTCCTTGAGAAATTTTAATCAATTTTCTATATTTGCACTCCACCAGGTGACACTTGAGCCATACACCTTCCTCTCTATCTCTAGAACTGCCAAGCCATTGTGATCATTCCGCCTGTGAATAAACCCTATACTTAGAAGGTACTGTGCTCAGTGTGCTCCCAGTTGCCCAAAGGTGACTAGAGTATTGTGTAAAGCAGATTATGCCAAATCCTATTTTTGCCGACCTTGTTTGTGGAAATCTGTGTTCGTTGTAGTGATTCTAGCAGCTTATACCTCATGGAAAAATGCTGACACCGGAGTCTTAGAAAAAATAATTGGAAAAATGAGGTAGACAGAGAAGTGCGATTTGATACATTGTACATGTACTAATTCCACATGGACACTTTTGGTGGATATAGAGATCAAAAATGTTAGTATATTTTCTTCATTTTTGGGCAACAAACAATCTATTCTCATGATGCGGTTCTGGTAGATAGATAAATATATATTCAGTATGAATCATTCCTCTCACTCTTTCATTCATTTTGAGATCTGAACCGAACCTTCGGAATGATGACTTTTCTGCTAAATTGTTTTACTTTATATTTTCTTTTCTTATAAAAGTTATGATTCAAAGTGCAGTAGAAGTAATTGGTTCAATAAATTTAATCATAGGCTTCAGACATTTTCATTGAATCTTGGTCTTTGTCTGGCATTGTCAAATTGAACATATTATATTTATACTGGAATAAGCAGAAGGAGTCATCAAATTAGGTTTTTGCCAATATGTATACAATATAAAGTAATAGTATAGATTGTGTCACAGACAAAAGAAAGGAAATTGTTTCTCAATTGTCAACGATTTTTGTTTCCTAAGCAGAATGAAAATGTCAATTAGATTTAAAATGAAATTCTGCAGTCTCAGCAAAATTGATATTCAATCATGATTAAATCTACAAAAACATGAATGTATAGTTTTTTATGGTAGAATTATTATGTTTTAGTAGGATGATCACAAATATCCCTTTGCCTTTGTCTCAGGGTTTTTACCACTGTACCTATTATAGCTCACATGAGCAGCTGTCAGAAGCTTGCATAATGATGAGATGATAATATTGTAGGCCTACATCAAGGTACTAGCTCCTTCATATCCCCAAGACTGCTCCGCTGAAAGTCTTTGCCTGTTTTTAGAATTTAGTTGTCCTTTACGAGCAAAATTCCAGCTGCATTTCGTTTGGATAGGGTACGGAATTGGCAGGTGCTTGTATCTGTGGCAGTGCTGGGCAAAATCCTTCATGAATATTGGGTAAAAGCGTGAAATGTTAAGGACTCCTATACCTGTCTCCCATCTCATCAATCAACCCTTGTAAATGTCCAGATCGGGGCCTAAAGGGCGGCATTTCCTATTTCTATCTATCTTTCCATATATCCATATATCTATCTATCTATCCATCTATCCATCTATCCATCTATCTATCTATCTATCTATCTATCTATCTATCTATCTATCTATCTATCTGTATCTGTATATATCCTTCGATCTATCTATTTAGCTATTTATCTATCTAACTGTCTATCTGTCTATCTAGTATCTATCTGTCAATCTATCTATCTGTCTATCTGTCTGTCCATCTATCTATCTAATCTCTAGTCTCCTGTATGATGTGCAATGTATCCCCATGGACTAAGACTCTTGTGACTTGAAAGCTGAAGACAGATTCCATCAGACGAACCAATTTGCTTACAATTCATTCCCTATCAGGCTATCAGCCACTCTTAAACAGTTTCAGCGAGGCATCAGTAACAAAGAAAGGCTAATTTCAAAGGAGTAAAGAAAGATGTGTTACAAAGAAAAAGCGTCTTCACACAGCGCTAGCGCGCTTGGTGGTAAAGAATGGCCTTTCGCCCACACACCTATAGAAATAGGGGCACTTAGGAGTACTTAGAAGAAATTGGAAGAAAGCTTCGAAAGACAATTAAAGAGCCGGCACTACTGCAACTGGATGACTGCAGGAACTGCAGTAACAGATACATTTATGCATAGAAAGACATAGAAATAGATCAGTAGATGGCTAGATTGATGGATGGATATCACTTGTGTCTTATAAGCCCATTTCTGCGCATTCATACGGATCAGCAGGAGCGCTCAACATGTTTTACACATTTGCCTCACGTGAGGATCTTTTACTTGCTCAGCATAGAGACTGTCGCAAGGGGCTGCCAATTTAGTGTCTCATCTGAACAATATCTATGTGAGATTCTTCTTAGGAGGGTCCACTGAAAATAAATAACACTTTGAATTTGTATAGCTAGAAAATAAGCCAAAACGTTTTGAAATATTGTTTGTCTGTTTATTATTGTACCTAGACAACAAGAAATTTGGCAGGAAGATTACAAAGATATTGGCAAATCTGTACAGCTAGAAAATATGCCTAAATGTTTAAGAATATATATCTATTTTTGGGATTATTGCTTCAAGACCATAAGTGATGTTGCTATAAGATGACAAAGACGCTGGCATAATGGCATAAAATCAGAAAACAAGTGAAACTCAATAAGAAGAGTCATCCTCTTAACACAAGCCCAGCCACAAAGTGCATGTATCCACCTCAAAAGAACTTTCAGTCTGCTAGCAACACTGCCAACAGGTAATGCGTGCATTGAGGGCTCAGGTTTCCATGGTAACATATTTGGTAATCTGTGTGTAATCAGGAAAGATAACACGTCCAGCTCACGGTGTGCTCATATAGCCATCCCTGGAATATATGCACTGTAGAAATATTGAAGAAAAATAGACGTTTGATTTATGATTCATGATATGCCTATTTTATGTGCCAAGGGCCCACGGCAGGAGGGAGCAGCAAACATTTTGTTCACAGATTATCAACACTGTTGAAATGGATTTTCTATATCATTTCTCAAACTGAAGTCAGAATAATAACCGCATTCACCCATCGACTTTAGTTTGCTCATGAAATTCCGATTTGAATTTCATGATCGAGCATGTGCAAAGCGCACTGATGATATCCATTAGGCGGTGCTGCAGTTTCTTTAAGCCCTCTGTTCCTTTTTTTGAAGAGGCCACATATTATTTGTTTGGAGGTATTTTTCCTCAGGTAGTAGATGAAAAGATGTTTTTTTTTGTTGACCAGTGTTACCTATACAATCGTGTAGTTGGTAGTTACCCACCAAATAGGCTGGTGGAGCTGTAGTGGCAGTCATACAAGTATGTCTGTGTGTCTAAAAATAGCTCACACTCACCCTGCATGCACCCCAGTAAGATCCCGGCTGTCCAAGCATTACTCCAGCTCTAACTCTCTGGCCAGGGAGACCTGTCTCTTTGGTATAGGGGATTTAATGTTGGGAAGTAAGCTTGAGAAGGCAACACTGCAAAAAGAGCCATATTTACAGTCTGTCACTTTGATAAAGAAGAAATGAGGACCAGTACACTGTGAATGAGCTTTGTGACTCATGATAGCTGATGAAGTATCATCTTCTCTACTTTCAACATGGGAAACATAGAGGCTGTTTGCTTAGTTATGATCAAGAGAAGGCCATTTGTCTTGTCATAACTGATTTTAGTGAAAATCAGATGCGTAATCCTTTCATTTGGTTGTCACCAACAAGCAGGATAAGTCTCCTTAAATCACAGTAACATTGAAAGTATTGGGTATGATCATGACAAATCATCAGCATGATGACACACGAAGTGCCCTTTTTACAGTGTAACAGTCATCTCTTGTTCTATATCAAAGTGACAGACTGTGAAGCAACATTGTGTGGGTCTAAAGAGATTGCTTTTTGATCAGTTAACTTATAAAACTATTTATGGTGCACAAAGCATTTCTTCAAGTTATCACAGTTTTGTTCGCAAAAAATCATTGCAAATGTTACAGCGAAGTTTCGCATTGTATAGAGGAGATGTATGTGGGCGGAATGTATAAGGCTTATATGCCAGCAGCATATTTATATAGTCTGGATCGATGGATGGATGACTCCGGGATGAGCACATATATTTATTTGTTCAGTCGTTTCGACAATTAATGGAATATATACCAGACTTGTTTACAAAGTGCAGTTGAAGCAGCTGTTTGCTTTTGGCACTCTGGCCTCTGCATTGTAGAACCATCTTTCTGTCAAGTTCTGTGTTCAATGCGTTGTTTTTCAATGGGTGCATTCGCTGGTCAGTGCACATACCATGCATGTATTGGCCTATTGCTTCTTATTTTTGGTATGGATACAAAGGATGTTTCCAGCTTTCTCGTCCATTAACTCAAGAATTTTGGAGGAACTTATTTTTGCTATATGCTGCAGAGTAATTTTGCACACCGCACACCAAATTTTGAAAGTTTCTTAAGTGACACTTGCATATTTAGACAAAGCATAGAGTCAGCAGGTTTGCCGTTTGTGCAACACGAAAAAGGCACTTAAACCCTCAAAATGTTGACACTAAAATGTATAAACTTGGGCCCACATATGTTGAAATCAGTGTGAAAAAAAAGGATGTAAAACCAAAAGCAATTACCAGTTTTACAAGAAAAGTCATGTGCAGTGGGCCATTGGCCTGAGCAATTATATGAGACTATGGCAACACTGCCACAGACCAGAAGAAAAATGCAATGATTTGACCAAAAAAACTGGATCATTTATAACATCTGATCTGAAGATATCTGACTCTCGCCAAGGCATAATAACAGCCTATAGGAAAAATTATTTTATGGGAATATCAAAGCAGGCCATAAACAAGCTCCCCAAACAAGACCTGTGTTGTTTTCCTCCATAGTCGTATACTGTCTTCATGGAGGACTGACTCAAAACATGAGATGACTTCTTTTAGAAGCACTTCCAAGTTTTGGTGGACATGTTGCTTTTATGATTGGAAAAAAGTCAAACTGCACAAAACATTCCGTAATGTCTCGTTTCTTAGCCATGTCCATACATTTTTGTGTAAATAAAGTTTGAATTAAATTTGCTAGAGTTTTAAAACTACTTCAACTAAAGTTTAGATTGTGGCACAAAAAATTTGAATAATGTTACTTCTTATTTAAACTGTATCTAACCTACAGACACATAGCAGTTAATTATATTTAAAGAAAACAGCTGGAGTTAGATAGGAAATCATTTTAAAAGACAAATTTTTAAAAGTTCTAAGATGGAATGATTGAAAGTATTTCAAATACATTTGCAAATATATTTGTATTTGTATTTAAATACTTTCAAAATCTGAGTATTTCAACTGTATTTGTATTTGTATTTGAAAGAATTGGAAGTATTTGTATTCAAATACTTTTGAATTCAACTGCATGTATTTGAATTTAGAAAGATAGAAAGAATTGCATTTGTATTTGAATACTTTCATCTGTATTTGAGCCCAACCCTGGATTGTGTCAGATTTTGAAAGTTTTGCTTCCTCGCCCTGTTTTTACAAGTAGGCCTCATAATGCCCAATTGCCCATTGGATACTTTCATCTAGTTCCTGGAGAATCAGCTTATTGACAGAGCTGTATTCCTAATTCGGCTGTTATTGTTAATTTTTCGCTTTTAGTTTTTATTTTCTGGTTTTATTTTTCTTTTATTCATGCATGGCCATGGAAGGCTTTAATAAAAACTTTCAGAAGTAAATGATATCGAAATATGCTGTCACAAAGGATACATGGATAGTCAATTTGCAACATTTCCACAAAAAAAAGACAGCTAATAAAAACATTTCTTTCTAACAATCATACAATACCACAAAACCTTTCCAAATCAGGAACAAAAAGCATTCAAACTCTCTCTCTAAACCAGTCCATTAAATTGTACCATTTGCTGTGAGCTATGCCATTGAAGCATTTAAGTCTCTGGAAAAAGCACTAAACTTTGTGAATGGCCAACTTTGCTTATCGGGCTTCACCACATTGCATTCAGGAGTCCAGGATATTTATTTCCACTAGGGGGACTTAAAGCTGATGTATCGTGCCTATGGGACCTCTAGTGGTAGTCTGGTGCATTAAAAACTTGGCATGATCAGACTGTGTGGAAAAGCAGGTGCTGTACAGTGCAGCCCTGTGGCTTCCTCACTTTAAAGGACAATAGCTCAATAGGTATACGTAACAAAGGTTTTATAGATAATAGACATGTTGGCTTGATGTTGCATTTGGGTACTCAATCAAACATTCAATCAAACACTGAATTTCTGAAAGTTATCTTAAATTTGAACTTTATTTGTCTCACCTGATATGAGGAGGGATAACCGGATAAGCTTTTAATTGACACTTTCCTTATACAACTTGATTTAAACTCAAAGAGCATATGGTAAGAATTGTTGCCTAACGAATCTACATTTTCCTTATAAATTTGAATTAAGCATCAAACATGCTTGCAGGTCACTTTGTAAGTCTTTGTTTTCAAAAACCATAACAAAAATTGTCATAATTTTAAATTCGCCAGAAGGTCAATTTGCTTTTCAGATAATCATTGAAGTCCATGTCCTCTATAGATAGATGTTATTGAAAAATATATAATGAGCATCCCAAAAAGCAGAGGTCTACATGAGATCATAAGAGTCAGGTAGCCACTTCCAATTAAGCTAATTGGGACAGGTGTTTACTAGTAGTCACATGCTGGCCTAGTAAGCCTCTTGTATGACCAGGTAAAACTTGTTATTATTGTCTGTTCATGTTCCTTGTTGACCGACAGTGACTCACTATTACCAGGATGGACTCAGTAAGTAAGAAATGTGAATAACATGATGTTATTATTTTTAGATAAACAAACCGTGATAGGTGGCTCGTTTACTTGATTGTATTTGTATTATCTTTATTCATAGTACATTTGTGATTGTGAATATATCTAGGAATTAACAGGATTTATACCTAAAAAAAGGATTATTTCGAAATTAATGACAGGTCTTCATACATTTTCATTGAATTGACCCCACACTCTAAAAAATTTCAGACAAAATTGGTTTTTTAGATTCAAAATGGTTTTTTGAAAAACCAAATTTCAATGCAAAAAACCAACATGGATTTTTTTTTTAATCAATGTTGGTTTTGCATTGAAATTTGGTTTTTCAAAAAAACATTTTGAATCTAAAAAACCAATTTTGTCCCGGCATTTTTTAGAGTGCACTGGACCAAAGAGACAATTGTAAGTCTTTCTGGCAAGAGAATTAGAGCTGGAGTAATGCTTGAACACTGGTATCATACTGGGGTGCATGCAGGGTGAGAGTGAGCTATTTTTAGACACATATGTCATTCCAACTTGGGTGGAAATACTGTTTCATGCAATTCGTTTTTGGGGGAAAAAATTCTATGCAAAACCACTATGGTTGTTTCACAAAGCCATTTGGTATTTGAAAAACCAATTTTGTCATAGCACTGCATCTCCATCTGCCTATGTATGTATGTATGTAAATATTTATTTAATGTCGTTTTCGGTCAATAAGTACAAGTACTTCTGTACGACAAAATTGCCTATGGATAACTACACTGTATATGATATAGTACAGGCCCAAACCAGATTGAGTATTTTGACCCTGTCATTATTGTACTACACTCTAAAGAATTTCAGACAAAATTGGTTTTTTAGAATTCAAAATGGTTTTTTGAAAAACCAAATTTCAATGCAAAACCAAAATGGATTTTTAAAAAAATCCATTTTGTTTTTTTGCATTGAAATTTGGTTTTTCAAAAAACCCTTTTGAATTCTAAAAAACCAATTTTGTATGAAATTTTTTAGAGTGTATTCAAATGTGCAATGCTCTGACAAAGCTTGCTTACTTCATCTGTAAAAAAAATAGGTAAAAAAATAGGTCAACTTTTAGAATCAACCAATCAGAGAAGTTATTACAGAGATGAACCCTGTAATAAGAACTTCTGTTATTGGCCAAGTTTAAAAGTGACCTATTTTGTGTCCAGACGAGTTAGCAGGCTCTGTCAGCAGTTGTGCCATTTATTAAGACTAGACTACACTTGTATCAGGTTCGGGCCTGTGGATATAGTCACTGATTTCCATTCACATTATCACAGGCTTACGGCGAGCGGATTTTTTGGGAGGGCGAGCGACGTTTGCCCGAATTTCATAATCCAAATTCCGTGGCATTTTATCACAAAATGCCTTGGAAACCATTGATTTTCCATAATGTTAATTTGATCATCTGCCCGAAATTTTAGCTGGCTTGCCCAAATTTCTACTGTTTTCCAAACTTTTGGGGGGCTGCAACCCCTGTCGGATACGCCCATGCATATTATTACAATATCCTTTCCCCTCTTCTCGTTTCAGAGTCTGTCCTCGGACTTCTACCTGGCGGAAGTGATGGCCAACAAGTCGCCCACCTTCTGCACCCCGACAGGTTCGACATCCGGGCAAGGGACCTCCACGGAGAGATGCGACCTCCTTCTGGTTCCGGAGACGACCTCCGTGCCCTCTACGTCCCCCAGTTGTCTCAGCGTGCCCTCCTCTTTCGGAGGACCTTGTGGGCTATCTCCTACAGGTATGGGTGATGTTTTGGACATTTTGATTTTGTCACTTTTAGTGGTCTTTTTGTTCTGGTTTTCTGAGGGAGGATTGTTATTGCTAAGTCGTCATCGTTAGGCCTCATGACAGGATGCACAAAATGGCTCCCTCTCCATCGAAAAACTAACTTTACATCACTTACAAAAACGGTTCCACAGAGTGTGTTTACCCATGTAAAATAAATTCTAAATAGAAATAAAAAATACAGACTCAAATTGTAGGCCACATGACAGGATACACCACCCGCTCTATTTTCTTATTCCTGTAAAATACATTACCCCGTTTGCCCCTAGATTTCCCCAATGTCTCCCCACTTTCTCCCAATGCTCCCCTTTGTCCCCCCCCCCCCACTTCCCCCAATAACATTTTCCTACATTGTTGTAACTTGTAACCCGATATCTTTATAAATGTGAAGTCACATGTCCATAATTATGACCATGAATCCTCTCTTCTATATGCAATGAAATCTATGTGTTCCTTTCGCCGTTTCACCACATAACTACAATGTATATAGCCTGTTTCCTCTGAGTTGATAGCGGCGCTTCAAAAGATCCTAAATAAAAACTGCAGTTATCAACAGTGTTGCCATTGATAAATAAACAATGAACTGTTCATCATTCTGGAAACCACACAGGTCCTGCTGCCACTGAGGGTTCTGCTTGTCGTGTATATTCAATAAAGGGTGCATATCAATTATCAAAGATCTTTACTTTTGTTGAACTCCCTCAAAAGTTTTACCAGATATGCCCCTGGACACTGATGGATGAGGACTAGGGTTGATGCTTTATGAGAAACAGATGTATCAGCACAAGATAGATCAATTTTTGGTGTTGAAGGTGTCACCAGATATGAAATTGGATATGAAAATGGATACCCTTGTGGATATTTTGCCACTCTCAACTCAGGGGAAACAGGCTATAACATCTGAATACAGTTGACAGTAAACCTGTAGAACCCTTACCCTGACAGGTAGGGGGGCTTAGTTCAGTGGTAGGGTGGTGGGCTGCCAATCGCAGGGTCCCGGGTTCGAATCCAGTTCTTGCTGGATGACGCCTATAGATGTTGGATGGTAGTTTGAACTACTAGTTTCAATCATCCTTTGCCTCATTGCCGTGTCCTCCTCCTGTCCTAATTAGCCTACTAAGTGCATAAATACATGACATAAGGCCCAAATCATCCATCCATCCTTTTCCCTGACTATAAATGTTGTTTTTGGGCTCTCGAGTGAGGTTTACAATTTTTCTGTTAAATAAAAGACAAACAGTTGCCTGTCAGTGACTCACTAAGAAAGCTCAATAAATCACAATTATGTTATCTCAGTTTTTGTCAAATATTCAAACGCCTACTGATGTATGTTTTAGCCATTCATCACCTTTAATTGGTCTCAGTTTGACCTCTTTGAGCTGAAGATACAGTTTGAAAATTTATCATCAGTTGTCAAGGAGGTCTGCAACTTTTTGGAAATGTTATAAATTTAGTCCAGGCTTATATAAGTTGTCAGAATAATCTATCATCTCTATTCAATTATTTATTTCTTAGTTTTTTTTTAAGAACAGGGATGAGTCATCAGTCTAATAACCAATTCAATATGAGCCTATCCTTCATGTCGATTATCCAAACATTTCACTCTTCTCACTGTTGTCTCTTTAGCCTATTCTATTCTATCATATCCTGTTCTATTTCATTATATCATGTTATATCCTGCCCTATCCTACATGGTACTATCCTATTCTTTTCTATCCTATTCTGTCGCACCCTCTAATCCTATTCTATCCTATCCTATCCTATTTTATCCTATCCTATTCTATCCTATGCCATCCTATTTTATCCTATCCCATTCTATCCTATTTTATCCTATCCCATTCTATCTTATTATATCCTATCCTATTTTATCCTATCCCATTCTATCCTTTCCTATTTTGTCCTATCACATTCTATCCTATTTTATCCTGTCCCATTCTATCCTTTCCTATTTATCCTATCATATTCTATCCTTTCCTATTTATCCTATCATGTTCTATCCTATCCCATTCTATTCTATCCAATTCTACCCTAACCCATATTCTATCCTTTCCTATTTTATCCTATCACATTCTATCCTATTTTATCCTATCCCATTCTATCCTATCATACCATATTTCATCATATCCTGTTCTATTCTATTTTATCCTATCTGGTTCTGACCCAACCTATCTCTTCCTATTCTATTTTATTCTGTCTTATCCTATCCCATCCTGTTGTCTTATTGTTTTCTGTATCTTTTTAGCCTATTCCTATTATATTTGTTTTGATTATATTCTGTCCTATACATTTTTTTTTATTCTATACCACATATATGTAGCCTACTGTATTCTGATTATTGTTCCTTGTTCTGACTTGATATTATGACATGATATTATATATATTAGATATACCTCTGATTGGCATTATATCAATTTACATGCTTGGCATTATATCAATTTACATGCTTGGCATTATATCAATTTTCATGCTTGGCATTATATCAATTTACATGCTTGGCATTATATCAATTTACATGCTTGGCATTATATCAATTTACATTGGCATTATATCAATTTACATTGGCATTATATCAATTTACATGCTTTTATATTCATGTGACTTTCGTGACAAGTTTTTAGCCCTCCTAATCTTATTCAGCTTAAACTTTCGTTTTTGATATTTTTGAAATATCATTTCATGACTGCTGTTTGCCTGAGATAATTTTATCAAACAACATGTCACGATTTCTGTGGAGGATGAACAGCCTTGTGCAAAGCCAACACGTCACATTTTAAGTTTCCTCCAAGTTTGATGAATCAATTCTGAGAAATGCAAAACAAATAGCAGTTTCTTGGTTACCAAACGACATCCATTGTCAATCTGAGGTGAATCCAATTTCATGTGTTGAACCGTTGACACTTAGTGCGGGTAGTTTCATACGTTATTGTAGAACTCGTGCTAGCTACATGTTTGTGGTGTGGGAATCTAGGTCATACAGTGAAAATTTGAATGAGTGTAATAATGCTTTCCCATGCCCAGCATAGCCAGATACCATGCAAAAATGAGTTTCAAAATCTCGATAATGGCAACTTTTGTCACATAAGTTGTGTCATCAGATTTGAAAGAAACTCTACAGGTAGATTTCATCCATATAAGTCTAAGACTAAGACTTCTTTATTGGTCATTCTTGTAAAATACAATACAGAATGAAATTGTTGGTGCAAATATTTGACATGATGAAAGAAACAAATTAAACAAAGCATTAGTTTACTTGCACAGCTGACCATGGTTTCATGACATTTAAAACGTTAATTGCTTTAGGAATGAAAGAAAAAATATCTGACTTATTCCGTGTCTGAAAACTATCTGTTTTGCCTTGCCATAACTGATATACCTATATATATATAACTGTTTTGTTTACCAATCGAGGAATGCAGGGCTCTCCTTAAGTAATTCTAAGGTTTACTATCAATTAAACTCACTTAATTTCGGAAAACACGCAATTCTGTTGATTAGAAGTTTTTATGATTTATAAGTCCTAATTCAGTCAAGTGCATAAATAACGGATGTCAAGCCCCAATCATTCATGCATGCCATGAGAAAAAGCAATGTATTTGAGATGGTTTATGCTTTAATCATGTTTTTCGTCTCTTATTTTCAGGTCAGGGTAACTTTGACTTCACTCGCAGGGCAAGTAGTACGGCATCGTCGATTTTCGATCTGAGTTACGAGGCGGACCAACTGGACCGAGCGATCAGAGACAATGACGTGTCTTTGGTACGGAAGATCTTGGAGGTCCATCTGTATCGCTTCAATGTCAGCAGTAGCGTGCAGTCAAATGTGTCGACCCACGACATCAAATCGGTCAGTATGGCCGATTCGAACTCTCGGTGCCCGAGCAGACTCAGTCACGACCCAGGACCCCCGAACGAAGTTGATTTGACTTTACGCCGGTGCTACATGACGGATAGGTTTGACAGGAGAGAAAGCGGTACAACGGATAATACCGATACCCCACCTATATTCAAATCAGCCTTACACGTTGCAGTGCAGAGTAAATCAGTAGAGGTGTTAAATTTGTTGTTGAAGTATGGAGTTGATCCTAATGAGCCTGGCCCCCTATGTCCAGACTCCAGTAGAAGGTGTGGTAGCATTTCGGAGATTACTCACAACCGCAAAGATGTTAGGTTCATGTTGTACGGAAGCACAGGAAAGGTGGACCACTCACAAGAGATGCAGTCGGATAATAACAACAAGTCCAAAAGTCATTCATCATCACTTCATAGACTTAGTTCGCCCAATCATCTCTCACCCATGTTACACCCTTCGTCAGCAGCTATGCCCCACTGGTGCGCCAAAGACCGCCGAGGGTCGGAGGGCGTCACTAAGCCCCTGTTACACGGCAGCCGGAGTCTAGAGACTCGGTCCACGGATTTCTTGAACGTGGATGCCCCTAATTTCGCTCGCCATTACACTGCAGATATCCTGCAGACACTACCTCCCTTGTTCCTGGCTGCCGCTGAGAGGCACCCTGCCACAGTGCGGCTGCTGCTGTCACACGGAGCCAAGGCGAACGTGCAGGACTCCCTGGGATGTACTCCTCTCCATCTGAGCGCATCGGTCGACTTCCAGAGTTGGGAATGCGCAGTGGCGTTGATCGAGCATGGGGCTAAGGTGCACATACCTAACAAGTACGGCCAGAAGCCATCGGACTTATCACCGGATTTAGTCAAGGAGCAACTCAAACTGTTAAGCGACACTTTGCAATACTCTCTACCGAACAGCCTGCAGGCGGCGTGCAGCAGCACTCAAGACCGACGCAACTCCGAACACCAAGGATTAGGTGCAAAGATCTTGAAACGCTGGCACCACAATGCGGTGTCGAACGGCACGGACAACAAAAGTGCCGCCGCCTCCTCCTCTATCCCTGTCGTGCATTGCGAGGTGAACGTCACCTCGGCTGCTCAGCCCTCGACGTCGCGGGGAAGCAGTTCGAAGTCTCGCAGTCGCACGCGCGAACGGACGCGGGATAGGGAGAACTCCTCTGGATGCTGGGAGAGGGAGGAACCATCGTTTACAGAGAGGGACAGAGCCTCCTCTCTGAGCTCGTGCAAAAGTAGATTCAGTTGGAATATTCGGTTATCCTCCAGCCCCCAGGCTTCTCACTGTGAGGAAATAGAAATGGATAGTAAAGTCATGGATTCCGAAAAGGTGAGTGAACAATTACTTTCTCATTAGCCTTGCAAATTGCCTTGATTATTGTGATTATTGCTATTAGAGACAGGAATTTCTTTCTCTCTTTATATAAGCTAGTGTTATGAAAGCAGTTATAGGTTTGTGGAATGGCAGGTGAACTCCTAGATTCTGGGTTATCTTCTTCGTCGTTCTGATTACAAAATATCTGGAGCCATTAATTGAATGATGGAAATGTATTTGGTAATATATTTGGTAATATAGGTGGTGATATAGATGGTGTTATAGGTGGTAATATAGGTGAATGTTTGCATGCTTGTGTAACTTATTCATTGGACCACTTCTCTTAAATTGCCTGAATCTCTTATCGAAGTCACCAGGAAGAAAGAAGACCAGATGACAATTTCGGATTTAGAAACAACGTTGCCAATTTAAGGAAAGGGAGACCACATCTATGGAGTTTGTTTTTTTTTGTCCATGAAAAATCGGAATTTTTGTGTTGATGTTGTTCCGCAAATATGCGTTTTGTCTGGTTTAACAATCACGTTGCATGTCATAATGTTTGTTTATCATGTTGTCGTACTTTTTAACAGTGTTTATTTTTTCCTCACACATTGTGTGCACCTTTCCCAGTTTTGAAAAGTTTTGAGAAAGTTACAGTTACAAACTATATAATGTCCTCCTAATGGAACTGTTATGTAGTTCTTGACTCTCAAGTAGCCTCAATCCATAGATATAGAATTGTTTCCAAGTCAATGTTTATACATTATATGATACAATCTTTTTATTTCCTGTTTGGTAATGTTCTTTTAGCAGACCTAGTCAGGTAATGGTCGTGTTAAGAAAATACTTCGGAATACTTATGTGCCTGACACTGCGAACATTGAAACACTATCCAACAGTATTAATGGCCCATCTTCAATCTCTACACATGACTTCATAAATTTTGTAGACACTGCATAATGCTGAATGTTTTTTTTTTGTTGGACATGTATTGTATTTGTAAAAGTGACTTTAAAAAACCTAGTGACTTCATTTTTCCCTATAGAGTATTGAGGTACATGATAATTGTCCTAGAAAAAAGGCACATTCATGATCAGGCTCAGTGTCTACAATTACGAAATCGTCTGTAAAAGTGAGATTGTTTCAAAGTTGTAAATTCATGTATAACCTCTTTTCATTAATTTATGAGCATATTTCCTGTTTCCGCAACTAATGACACTCATGGTTATATAACTTTTAAGTCAATCACTGAGTGCTTAGGAAGTTATAACTACAAAGTATATGATATAGTTCCTTTTCCATTACGAACTGATGAATTAATTCCATGCTAGGGCACAGCATTTTGCACCTAAGATTTAATGTGGTGCTGAACATCCAATTATAAGATGACCAAGTTTGATTAATGTTGGAGAAAAAGTAATATCAGTGGAAAGAGGACACGAGCGCCACTGAAAAAAGTTGATGGTTTTGGCTGTGTTTCAAGAAACTAATTATTCTTTAATCGAAACACATAGCATACTTGCAAACACATAACGTACTTTGCAAAGAGCTTTAAAAATGTAAGATTTGACTGAGGCTCACTACATTATATATGGGTCTAATTATTCTATGCATATCTATCCCATCTTTCCTATCTATCCTATCTATCTGTTCCTCCGTGGCCTAATGGTTAAGAGTGCTTGTTTGCACAACCACTGGCTCTGAGGGCGTGGGTTCGAATCCCACCCCGGAACTCAATTTAGTCCGAGCCCATGGGACATTAGATGGAGGCGGGTTATATCCAGTGTTCATGCTGGGGCAACTGAAAGATCCTGGACATCCCTGAATTAATAGGATATGTACCAGACTCACAGTCTTCTCATCTCATCGTCATACGGCGATCGCCTGCCTCGATATAGCCCACTAAGGTGCTGCAGAGGCTTAAAACACAAACAAACAAACAAACTATCCTATCTATCCTATCTAATAGTATCTATCATATCTATCCCATCTTTCTGTCTCTGTCCATCGGTCTGGGACTCAGGGGGTAAGGGTTGATCTGGTGGTGGCATGCTAGGCTGCCAATCGCTGGGCCCAGGGTGCGAATCCAGCCCTATGTTGGACAGCTATTTCAATCATCCTTCGCCTCATTGCGGTGTCCTCCTCCTGTCCTAGTAAGCCTACCAAATGCATAAATACAGGACATAAAGCCCCAATCATCCATCCATCCTGTCTATAGAACTATATCTATCTATCTATCTGTCTATCTAAATCGCCAATATCTCCCGGGAAATATCTATCCGTCTATCCGTCTATCTATCCATCTATCTATGTATCTATCCATCTATCTATCTATCTATCCATCTATCTATCTATCTATCCCTCTATCTATCTATCTATCCATCTATCTAATCGCCAATATTTTCAGTGAAATTGATTTTTTTCCCCTTCATCATTTTAAAAGTCCAAATATTGGAACAGACTGGCCTTTTTCCTGTTCCATGAGGATACAAGAGCTCTGCTGGTTACATGATATCAGTGAATTCCTTTTTCCTAAAAGGTAATTCTATGTTTTATTTAAAGGGAAATAGCTGTAATTGAAACTTAACGGAATAGAAAGAACAGGAAATGATGTGCCATTTAAGGAAGGCTGTTTGGTTTTTTTTGGTACATCAGCTGTTTTTAGTGATGTTTTAATTTAAAGTAAGCAGATAAGCTTGGTTTACAAATGCGTTTCCCGTGGTTTGTAGCAAGATGCAGTCATCTACGTAGACATTATAATAGAAAGATAGATAGATAGATAGATAGATAGATAGATAGATAGATAGATAGATAGATAGATAGATAGATAGATAGATAGATAGATAGATAGATAGATAAACAGATAGATAAATAGACAGATAGATAGATAGATAGATAGATAGATAGATAGATAGATAGATAGATAGATAGATAGATAGATAGTCATTGTTTCACAACCTTCCTTCTTTCCTTGTTAGGTAAAAGAGATAATGCAGCATTAAAAACTACACTGAAAATTAAAAAAAAATATTTCAAATCGTTTCCATGGCAATTTTGGAAATCCTTCATTAGAAGATTGAATTGCTCAATTAATCTTGTTATAATTGAAGTGTCAAGGAGACTAGTTAAATGAGTCATTAATTTTGATTTATTAAGATGCTGTCTTGGATATAACTTCTCCGGAAACACCTGTTCTTGGAAATATATGAGTCATGGCTATAGATTAAAAATTGAGGTACTGAGATATATGTTATGTAAAGTGGCTGAAAAAGAAAGAAAGAAAGAATTGGTATTTTTTCATTTTATGGTGTCTATGCACTGGAAAGTTGTTGGTTGGTAGATAATCTCTGCTGAAGGTCATTGCATGTTCGATTGTAGCACGCTTTCAATGAATGTCTTCTGAAGCTAGAAATACAAGAATCGTGGTATGCAAAGTGACTGAAAAAGAATTATATTATTTCATTTTTTGGTATCTATGGAGTTGAAAGTGGTTGGCTGGCAGATAAGGGTTGTTTTTCAATCGGGGTACATAGTTTTGTCTCAAGGGGGTCAAAAATAAAGGTCTTTTTTTCTGGCCAAATTGATTTTTTTCTGTTGCTATAGACTGTGCCGCGGATTTCGCAAAAGTTTAGGGCTACAAGTATTCTGAATTTTTTTTTTATTTGACTTTTTGACAATTTGACCAAAATCAATATTCTGCTCATCCCTCTATTACTGGATGTATAGAACACCCAGTTGTATGGGCTTGTGCTGAGTGGATAGATATATGTCTGGCAATGCAAAATCATCTTACTTGCTTAATTTTGGCCAAGAACTTTTGTGCATGTCAAGGAAAATAGATATTCTCGGAGAGGACGGAGAGGACAGTTTATTTGACGAAGCTGTTTTTGGTGTTTTCCGCTATGCAGGATTCTGAAGAGACTAAACATAGTTGTTGCATGAAATTTTAATGTTGAACTCTTGGGACCATGTTGAAAGCATATGTACATTGGTTAAAACTTACTGTTAGGTCAGGACTGAAAAATCTGAAGCGATATTTGCCTAATTTGCAAATGAGACAGTCAATTTTGGTAACCAGAACCGCAAGCGGTTTCAACGCTCATCTGTTAATGTGAAATCTATCAATGTGTGCCAGATTATCACCCACAGGCTAATACCTAATTTCATAACCCCAAGCGATATTTTAAGGTTAAAATGGGCAGTTCAAGAATGAAGAAAGATGGCTGCAAAATGGCCGCCATCTTGGATTTCTCAACATGTTCCCAATCGATACCCACAGGCCCATACCTGTATCAGATTTCTTTACTCTAAGCGAAATATTGAGGTCACTATGGGCAGTTCAAAAAATGAAGAAAGATGGCTTTCAAAATGGCCGCCATCTTGGATTTCTCAACCTGTTCCTGATCCATACCCACAGGCCAATACCTGTACCAAATTTCATAACTGTAAGTGAAATACTAAGGTCACAATGGGCAGATCAAGAATGAAGAAACATGGCTGCCAAAATGGCTGCCCCAAAATGGCCGCCATCTAGGATTTCTCAACATGTTCCCAGTTAATACCCACAGGCCCATACTTGTACCAAATTTCATAGCTCTAAGCGAAATATTGAGGTCACTATGGGCAGTTCAAGAGATGAAGAAAGATGGCTGCCAAAATGGCCGCCACAAAATGACCGCCATCTTGGATTTCTCAACATGTGCCCAATCGATGCCCACAGACCCATACCTGTACCAAATTTCATAACTCTAAGCGAAATATTGAGGTCACTATGGGCAGTTCAAGAAATGAAGAAAGATGGCTGCCAAAATGGCCGCCATCTTGGATTTCTCTACATATTCCTGATCCATACACACAGGCCAGTACCTGCACCAAATTTCATAACTGTAAGTGAAATATTAAGGTCACAATGGGCAGTTCAAGAAATGAAGAAAGATGGCTGCCAAAATGGCCGCCACAAAATGGCAGCCATCTTGGATTTCTCGACATGTTCCCAATCAATACCCATAACCCCATACCTGTACCAAATTTCATAACTCTAAGTGGAAAACTAAGGTCACAAATGGACACTTACAAAAACCTTAACCGGGACAACGAGGACGAGGACGACGCCGACGACGCCGATCGAGTGACGACAATAGCTCTTCGTTTTCAAAGAAAACAGACGAGCTAAAAATGACACAAATGAATTTTTTTCGGGCAGTTATCAACCGATTTGAATAATTTTTTCGCTACTGTAGATCCGTCTCAGTGTGTAAAATCATTCTGTGTAACGTTTTTTTCCACATATATGCATGGTATTTCTGACATTTTTGATATCGTGTGACTTTCCAGAGCGTACCCCGATTGAAAAACAACCCATAATCTCTGCTGAAGGTCATTGTTCGATTGAGGCACGCTTTCAATGCATGTCATCTGAAGCTAGAAATAGAAGAATCATGGTTAGATGCAAAAAATATGTAAAGTGAATGAAAAAATTATATTATTTCATTTTTTGGTATCTATGGATTTGAAAGTGGTTGGCTGGCAGATAATCTCCGCTGAAGGTCATTGTTCGATTGTGGCACGCTTTCAATGAATGTCATCTGCAGCTGGTTTGGGGGCGGGGTGGCCCAGTTAGTAGGCGATGGGCTGCTAATCCCCAGGTCCAGGGTTCTCTTGCCAGGTCAATCGGGCTAATTTTGGATAGTTGTTCCAATTGTTCACCTAATTTCTGTGCCCTAACCAGGTCTGGTGCAGAACAAAGGTGTTTGAATTGTCGAGCTGATTGTTACAGAGTAACTTAGAAGTAATATCTAAGATACTGAGGGCCAAAGAACTTTGACTTGATTGTCAGAAAGAAGTTATTTCAAATGTAACCAAGAACTTCATTTTGTTTTATGACAACCAAGTACGCTGTTAAATCTTGGTAAAATTGTCTCCACATGACAGCAACTTAGACTGGGAACTAAATCTGACGAATGGGAGACCATTAAATATTTCTTTTGCCGTTACAATATTTTTTATGTTAAAAAACATGGTCAGCCAGCCTGTGAAGGTGTATAGTATGAGAAAAAGTTAACCAAGGCAATGTACCAATCATTGCATTTATTGTTTGTGATAAAATACAGACATGAGTTTTCAATGATTATTGAAGCTAGAAACCAGCAGAGGTGATTCTCAATCCTTCAGAGCCAATTCCTCAAATTGAGGTTGTTGAAGTCATTATTTTTGCTAATGCTGTCTATCCTCTAAAATTGACTCCACCTTTTCCCTGGTCTATTCCAATCTTCATATATGTGGCCCATTGCCACCAATTATTGGCCTTCTTATTTTGTAAATAAGCACTTACGACAACAAAAATTCAGAGTCACCATCGTTTATAAATATAGATACTGGTTACAAGCATAGCAGCTTTGACATTGTAATAAATCAGCATATAGGGCATAAATTTTGTTAAAAGCTACACTGATACAACATTGTAAGAATGTAATAAGTTGTAGGGGAGGAGTATAGAGGATGTGGGTTCGTGGGCTTGACTTGACGACTGCTTGATCAATGTCATATTTTCACAATGTCACAGCCCGAAACGAAGTACTTTTTTCGGGTTAGTGTGCACATAAGTATATGCTTCCACAGCTGGGCACTATTTGGGAATGTTAATAGATTTTTTGTGAAGTACCATTCAAAGAAGCAATGTCTTGAGTTTTTGTATCCATGATCAAATCAGCTACAGTAGCTCATCCTGAATTTATGATTGAATGTCATCCTTATGAACAATTATGAGAGAGTGTTAACGGGTTTTAGACATTACCTGCTTTTCTTTACATATTTGTAGTGTAATACATTTTTACTAATAATGTGTAATATGTTTTAGATGTAAATACTGACACATATGAACAGAGTCTTGCTTGTGCTACGAGGCCTTTTCAGATGACATTTTCCAATCAAGTGAGCTTCAAGTCAACGGTCTCAGCACACTTAGCAGTTAGTTAGCACAGAATAAATAAGCCCAATAACAGGTCAGCTATTACATAATGACTCAAGAATGTATCAGTTGATAAGGCCAATAAGTGAAAGTCTGTCCAGCAAGGTTCAAACCGGGAAGTTGGAACAGATCTGAGAGAAGTACAAGTCAATTCTAGATGATGGAAAGTTTTTGCAAAGGAAGTTAAAGGCGGCAACAAAAGCATATTTTTGATTTCATAGTAAGAAAAGATGTTTGTGTTTAGATAAAAACTAATTTGTGTCTACACACCAAGTGCTAATATTGAATTAGTCTTATGAATAAAACCAAAACAATGTTTTTATATGTTTTTTGAATGTTAATGATGCTTGCTGGGTATATTCATGTATTGTTTTTATTAATGTCTAATTCTTTGTATTCATGATTTGTAGTCTCCCAGTAAACTAAAGAATCCACTGATATCATCTTTCAGGTTTTTTAACTCCAAAAATATAATGAAAAATATTTTTGAAATAGTAGTGAAATGGAGCAACTAAGGGGGAGAAATTAAAATACTGTATGAAAGCGACCTCTACTGGCATGAGGTAAAATAAACATTTCTTTGAGAAAATTTTCAAATCTGATACCTTGATTTTTAAAAGGTATCTATAACAAGAGTTGTAAATCTTTTTGCTGCTGGTGTAAGTGACTGACACTCAGAAAATGATGAAATAGTACAGTGAAATGGTCTTTTTGCTTTTTAACTCCAAAATATAGTGAGAAATGGGTCACCTTGGTAATCGTAATCATAATATTCAATATGGATGCAACTCAGTCTCCTTTGAAATAAGTGCATCTGACTCCTTGACCCTAAAAATGGGGAAATAGCCACTGAAACGAAGTCTCGAACTCAATTAGTTTCCGAGATACAGTAGAAAATAGGTTTTTAATGGCGGCCATCTTGAAAAACAATATGGCTGCCATCAAAATAGTTCCAAAGTACTCTTGGTGAATTGGGAAGATGATATAAAGGGCATAGCCACTGAAATCAACTCTCTATCTATCATAGTTCCTGAGATATTGATTAAAATAGGTTCAGAATGGCGGCCATTTTGAAATCCAAGATGGCGGAGGGAACAACAATAATCTCAAGATGGCTCCCGGCCTAAAATGGTAGAGTAGGTCCTTCTGAACACTTGTGCCAAGTTTCACGCTTTTATCACCCTGCGAGCGATTCTTACACCCATCACCCTGACTAAGACAGATAGACAGATAGACAGATAGACAGATAGACAGATAGACAGATAGACAGATAGACAGATAGACAGATAGATTGCCAAATATAGATAGATATATAGCCTAGACACTGAAAGGCCTGTAACGAACTACGGCGTATTCTTCGATACCAACTTTGTTTGTTTGGCCAAAATATGCATGATTCGAAAATTCAAGTAAAAATCCAAGATACATTGATAGATTGTGCGACTAAAATGCAATTATGAACTTGTCGTAATTATGGTCTCCTAATTATCTTCAAGGCGAAACTCTTATTCCTAGATTATGGCAATGACAGGTGTAATTGGATGGCAGTTGAAAATTAGAAATTGAGATAAATATCCTTAAAAGGTCTGTCTCCATATGGGGATTACGACAGGTATTTTGGGTAAGTGGAACTATATCATGTATACTGTCGGGGGGGTTGGGAGTTTTATTTTTGTGTTGGGAGAGCCCTCCAAATGACATTTCATCTAGTTTGTTTGCAAAGTAAGTGAAATCCTGTGACCAACAGTTAATAATAATCTGGTTATTAACATGTTATAATCCCCCCAATCTGTATGACAACAACACTCTTTTCTGTTGAACTGCTGTTTTGAGAACATAATCAATACAGTGTAGCTGACCCAAACAATAAAACATTTATAAGTGAGACTCCTTGGCTTGGTCAACAACACCAATCACCTTGTTGAAAGGCAAGGGGGATTCCATCAGAGCTCCTATTGCTTGGAGACACCACCTGTACATAAAATTCAGAACTACAAATGGAGACAGACCTATCAATCTATCTCTATCTATCTATCTATCTATCTATCTATCTATCTATCTATCTATCTATCTATCTGTCTATCTAGCTCTCTGTCTATCTGCCAAGATATATCTATCTTATCCATTCATATTATTTGTCCGTCTTTCTAACGCATCTTGAAAACCAATATGATTCTGAATAAGAAACATAGGCCTATCAATGCAAAAATAAGTGAAATCTGTTCTACGACAAATCCTTGAAAATTGTTCCGTTTTTAGCCATCATCCATAGTGTCGCGGACCAGTGCAGGAGTGATGTGCATGGTCCGGTATACCAGTTTCCCATTAATGCCCAACTTTTGCCAAAAATTGTCAGAAAGTCTGAAAGTATAGGTGTGAAATAGTGAAGACTTCTTTTTCTTCTTTTTGTTTTCTTTTTTTTACAAATTTTCACTATACTGGTCCGTACAAGTACAGACGACCTCGATCTGGAGCATTTTTTGTTTCGGAAATGAGTGCTGTCCAGTACTAAAGATGTGGTGGTACTGGACCAACCCAGTCCAAGCAGTCTGGTCCGATAGAACCGATACGCTATTAAAAATTTGTAAAATCTTTCGAAAATGGCGATATCTGGTATAAAATAAGTTACTGTCATGTGAACATGCTTCATGGATTGACCTCATGTATGAAATCCTGTGAGATTAAAAAGCCTAGGCCTGTAGCACAAGGCCTATACGTGGAGCTGAGGACCTGTTCCGGTTGAGAACGTGACTCTCCAGTCAGGGAGGAAGCGTCATGAGGCACGTGCTACGACGCCATTTCCTTATTAGGCAAGTGAATTAGCCAATTAGAGCAGTCGACAGAAATCACACGTGCATGTAGAATAGTTACAAGGCAGTATTTTACTGGATGAAGAACCCCCTTGCTTTTCTTTTAGTTAATTTGTTTATCCATGTCTAAAGCCTCTCAAATGATTCCGTTAAGTCCATTTGAACTCAAACAGAGATGAAGCTAATCAATTCCCTCTGTCCTGTAAAGTGAGGTGAACAAGTAGGACTATTCGGTGTTTGTATTTGGTATTTCTATTTTAGACACATGCTTTTGAACCTCCATGTTTGGCATGCAGGCAAGCCTTAATTGATCTGTCCGGGAATCTTTCTTTCTACCCATCTACAATGTACACGTAGATAGCCTATCCATCTATCCGTTCATCTGTTCATTAATTTGCATCTGCAATTCTGCATGTTGTCCCTTCCTTCCTTCCTTCCTTCCTTCCGTCCTTCCTTCCTTCCTTCCTTCCTTCCTTCCTTCCTTCCTTCCTTCCTTCCTTCCTTCCTTCCTTCCCTCCTTCCTTCCTTCCTTCCTTCATTCCTTCATTCCTTCCAGACCTATGTAAATTGTTGTTTGTTTGTTTGTGTTTTACGCCTCTACAGCACCTTGGTGGGCTATATCGAGGCAGGCAACCGCCGTATGATGATGAGATGAGAAGACTGTGAGTCTGGCACATACCCTATTAATTCAGGGATGCCCAGGGTCTTTCAGTTGCCCCAGCATAGAACACTGGATACAACCCGCCTCCATTTAATGTCCCATGGGCTCGGACTAAAGTGAGTGTCCGGGGTGAGGGCCTATGTAAATAGATAGACTATTATATAAGATGAATTTACCCAAATAAGTCTCTTTGTAGTGATCACCTTTTTCCACTCAGCAGTTAGTAATATCTCAGTTTCCAGGGTCAAATCACAGACAGATATATATTGCATACAATATTGCATAACATCCCTTGACAGCACAGGGTTGTTTTGGAGTGGGTTTGCTAATATCTGTGTGATTCTGTGACAGTCTGTCCTTCTGACTTCTTTCCCTGAAGCCAGCGAAGGTGCAGAAATGTACATACAATTGACGACATCAGTTTGGTGATGACAAGAACTTGGATGATTTCCCTAAAAAGGAAAATCATTCAGGAAACTTACACTATGATGTCTTTGACTTGCCTCAACACAAAACAAAAGAGTACAAGGCTTTTTCCAGATTATGACACAATTGACAGATGCATGCCTCATAGCTGCATAGCTGTTTGCAGATTAGTGGTCCAAACTGTTTCAAAATTAACTTTCAACTTGGTCGTGTGATGTCACTAGCTGGCTTAAAAATGTTTTGTTTGTGTCACTTATGGTTAATCAGTTGATTCAGTGCTTATCATATCTGGCAGCACAAGTGACAATAAACAAACTAATTAAACTACTAAAGGTAGCTACTTCATCAAATAAGAAGATTAGGAGATAAAGAGAAAACTGTCAATGACGTGGCAAAGCGAGTTTGCAAATTGAAAATAAGAAAATTAATTTTTCCCGTGGACCGCCAATATATATGCAAAGAGCTTTTAAAAGTGTTTGTTTGTATTTTGTAGTCCTACTTCTGGATCCCCTGGTTTGGGGAAATTCGTGGCCTTCCTTCCACCAACATGCGACATGCGGGATTAGTCTCAGGACTTGAATCCAATTAACTTTGAAAGTATTGGTATTACCATGGCAAATCGTCAGCATTATGACACACGAAGTGTCATTTTCACAGTGCAACAGAAGTCAGAAGTCAATAAACTTTTATTTGCCACAAAAAAAATGCAACACTCTTTTTGCATATCAAATTTCCTGACTGTAAGGTGCCATTGAAAATAATAGTTTTGATAATGACACATCATCGACATTATCATGACTCACAATGTCATGTCATGTGATTTCTTCAGCCTTTAAGCCTTTGGCACCTAAACAAGCATATGCATGTATGCAGACCTGAAGAAATTGTGACAAACAGCCTGAAGGGTCCAGGAGGGAGACAGATTAGCTGGTCCTTGGTTCCCAAAGGGAATAGATAGAGAATGAATATTTTAGCAGATTTTCTGCCAAAGAACAAACCTTTAAAAATTGAGCTGACAGCAGATTGAGCCTGAGGACTATCATTAGTGACACAGTGCTATTTTATAATTTACAATATAGAATATTATATAACATACTTTTCTGAAGCACTTGTTGGACATTGGTCTTAAGAAGGAAAAATTAGTCACATTTGTCACAAACGACCTGTTTTCACACTTACCAACACCAACAGCCCCTTTTCACATTTTTTATTTTTTATTGCTTACAAAAGTTTTTGATATCTAAATGCTAAGACTGGCAGTCTGGCATTGTGATTTGATTCACGATTACAAACATGAATGTCAAAAAATAACGAAACTACTGTAATACAGAAACACTGAGAAACAACCACTTCTACAACCTGTAAATAAGTCATATCATATTTGATATTTGCAAACCACAATACAATAGCAGCCAGATAGGGGCTGTAAATGAAACTGGCAATATTCTGCCATGTGTTCAGATAAGGAGTTTATAGGAAGCAATATGGCGCCATTGCAATCTATGGTGATAAATAATTAGTGTTTCCATAGCAACCAATTGCAGAAGTGTTTACCAGCTATAAGCAAGTGCTGCTGGTCATTTACACTAATTTTCCCTTATGACTCATATGGCATGATGACAATACATCATGCTGTAATGATGCAATATCAGTGTACAATGAGTCATTATATCATGTATTGTATACTGTATCATCATTATGTAAACATGCATGAAATTATATCATCCGTATAATTAAGGTATACCATATTATAATTATGTACAGGTGGATGCTAAAGTTAACTCCCCTTTTTGTTTTCCATGCATTTGTAGATATACAGATACACAGCTATTCTCCCTGTGTCTTTTACAGTAGATGAAAAACGAGTGCTTACAGAAAAGCTGTTGGTGGCCATCAATGACCTCACAACAAACACATTGAATCAAGCAGTCAACTTGTCATTAAGCAACTCCCCCTGTCCTAATTAGCCTACCAAGTGCATAAATACAGGACGTAAAGCCCTAATCATCCATCCTTGTCATTAAGCAACTTGTGATCTCATTGATACTCAGTTGGTCACACGTGTTGATAGCATTGCAAGTATTGGCTATGACCTCATAAATTGCTTATGACTCATAGAGAATAACATGGCATGGATCGGGCTATGACCTCACAAGGAACATTTAAGTCCAATTCTGTAAGCACTCGTTTTTCGTCTACTGTAACATGTCTTCTGGGATTGGCAGGGGACTGCTCCATTTGTTTGGCACCTGTGTGTAACTGGGGCCTCTATTCGAGGGGGTCTCTATTTGAGTGGGGTCTGTTAATCGAGCATATACAGTGACTGCGGTACTTCGAAAATGATTTATTTTATGCTTACACTAACATCATTTATTACACTTCATATGGCCAAGGATTAAGGCCCACTTTGAGTCTGTCATGCTACGTGTAGGTTTTAAAATTGACAGCCATGTCAGATTTACACAATATAAGACTTTTTTCTTGTATCATGAAAACAATAGAGGCCCACCTCAAAATAGAGACCCTGCTGAGTTTTTAATCAAATAAATACAGCGCACCTCACATGGGATATTGCTCGTGTAGGTGTACCAATAATTTTTCTGAACAATGTTAATTGTGCGCTAAATAATCCCTACTGTATATCATTGTATAGGCTATTGGCAACCACAGTCTATGGAATGAAGTGGTTTGTTATGCTATGGTGCAATACAAAGTACCCAATAACTTACCATTCTGCATTAAACAGTCATGTAACAAAACAATTAAGTGCTACAAATCGATGTATAATACATTCTCTAATAGGAATTAATGGCTGTGAAGCAACAATATAGTATTCTGTGAAAGTGATCCATCATGCGATTGACGCCAAACAGACTTTTGCATTAGTCTGCTGCAAGCCTGCCACTGTCAATTGTCGCTCATAGTAAAAAAAATTGTTTGTCACAGTTACGTAGCAGAATATTGTTTGTCAGAGTTACGTAGCAGAGTACTGTTCCTGGTTTTTGTCACTGATCTTGTGCTTTGTCATTGTAACAGAGCACAGTACCTGTCCAATACATTATATGGTCAGATGAAGGCTTGGCGATTGTGGTTATGCAATGAACAGTCAGAGCAGAAATTATTCACAACCCTTTATTTTGCATATTATAATTATATGATCTGGTAACTGCTTGGTGGATGGGATATATATAAGCTTGGAGGAAGGCCAGTAAACAGATAGGACCCTAAAAGGTGTGACTGTCATCACCAGCTATTTTTGACAGATGGATAGATGTATATATAGGTAGGTATACAGTTACTAACTAATCGAACCCTGGTCACAGCGATTGGCAGCGTAGGGGGCCAGATTAATATCAGTGAAAATTAGAATAAATTGGCTTCTACTAAAGGAGATATTGCAGGTCAAAGTATGGGATGACACTATTTGGGGAATAATGTGGAATTTTCAAGTTTTTGTTCTTTTTTTTTCTCGGCCATGAAAAACTTTCACCAACGCAAAAAGGAGCTTTGTGCTGTTATGCACCTTTTTTTCACTGATATTTACTACACAATGATAGTAAAAATATTAGCTTTATAATCTCCTTTTTGCTCAGAATAACTACGGAAACTAGTTGGCGCAAAAAGGAGCTTAGCGTATCTTTGCTCCTTTGTGCACCACTGAAAATGCTTTGTTTGATGCAATAAGGTGCATTGGTCTTATTTCATGAAAAGTAATCATATTAGTATCATTATTTTTACATATATTTGTAGAAAATATTCATGTGAATGTACAGACCAAAAATCATTCAAATCTGACCAGTATTGACCGAGCAAGAACTGAAGACAACTTTTTTTTTTAAGACCTTTTTCTCAAAATCCAATTTTTCCACTGAGCTCCTTTATGCACCAAGCGATCTAATTCTATAAATAGACAATCAGATGACAAAAAGCACTTGTTTTTCTGAGTCACAAATTGTTTGTCACCATAAATGGTCAGCATAAATATTGTCACTAACCTGTATTTAGTCATCACCTGACTGTCTGGTGCATCATGGCCACATGTATCATGGTTATGACCAAGGCTTTTCTTAAGTGCTTGTCTAAAAATGGAACAAAGTACCTATTTTGCGATTTATAAACACTGTTTGTATAGTGCTGACAGAAGGAAAGAGAATATAATTTAATATTTTATATAAAATGACAATCAGGACTGGAAAAAGTTTTCATCCAGATGGGTATGGAGCTAAAAATGGAACAGAATATCTGCTGTTGTTGTTGTTTCGTTTTTTTTCTGATTCATCCAGTGCTGACAGAGGGGAAAATGATAGAATTTAATATTTCATCTATGACGGTTCCCTGTGTCCAAGAAAAGGAAGGATACAACTGAATCAAACATTACCTCTGCAATTTTTTATTTGGAAGGGTAGAGAGGTGAAGGATCTTGGCTAAAAAAAGGAACAAAGTAGCTTTTTTTTGTGATGTATCCAATGCTGACAGAAGATAATAGAATATTATATAAATATTTGATGGTGAGGAGTCCAATATAGAGTATAATTGGACGAAGAAAAGCTATATTGGACGAGGCGCTTGCGCCGAGTCCAATATAGTTTTTCTGAGTCCAATTATACTCTATATTGGACGACTTACCATCTAATATTTGTTATATTCTCCATAAATGAACCCTCTTTTAAAGCAATAGGTCTAAACACTTTGACTGTGCTGGAAAGCCAATTTGTGTTTCTTTTTGTTTAACTGCAGAATTCTTTTCAAAATGTAACTCGTCCTATTTCAGCAATGGGTAGCCACAAAAATATAAAATTCACATATTCTGATTCTGTATTCTATAACCAAGAAGCTTCTTTATATTTGATATTTTTATTTCAATTTTATAGCACAATGATTTTCTTTAAACATTGGCATTTACACGAAAAAGGGGTGAAAAAGTGCATTTTTTGTCACTGAATGTCATACCATGGTCCCATAACCTATGTAGGCAATGTTACATTTGCTTAATCTTGTTGTCCTGATCAATACGCAACTTTTGACATCATTTGTGTTTTTCTGTGTCTTCCCATTGGCGTGCAATTAATTTTTTACTAAAATTTAAAAACACAAAATTTGTTCTTGCTGTTGTTGCAGCAGGGCACAGCAGAAGGTGTTTCCTCTCAGGTCCTCCCTCATGGACCTATAACATGGCAATAAAACTCCTCCCTGCACAATATAACTTCTCACTGTCCAATATAACTTCGCACTGTCCAATATAACTTTTTCTCTGCCTAATACAGCAAGGATATTATCCAAAGTACTCGCTTGTGATTGGCTGACACAATCCGAGTGGAGAATATAATAATATATTCACACTTCGTTCTCATATAAGGGGGTGACTGTTAGATACAAATGGGTGGCTTGGAGTTTTCCTCGATGGTTTTTTTTTCCAATAGTGGTGACAGTAATTATCTATTTTTAGCACCCGACATCCTCAAATATTTATTTCTAAATCAAGCTGCACCATATTGAAATAAACCAACCAGGACTTATTTATTTTAATACATGTACCTCCCAGAATAAATTTATTTATTTCAATAAAACTGGCAAGAAATTATTTATTTAGATCTCATGGTTGCCCTCTGATTCTGTGATCAGGCTTATTGTAAACCATGAATACGTTTTCATGAGTTGATATTGCCTCTAAATAGCCCTCGCCGGTGCTGATGGGGTGTAAAACACAAACTCACTCACTCACCCACTCATGAGTTGATAAAGTCCGTCAAATTTAAAGTTTAGAGGCAACAACGAATTTTCTTTGAAAACAAAATTAATTTATCTGTACAAACTTCCCTTTAGGCCGGTGGCAGGTGCATCATTCTTGCTTGTAATATATTATTCCTAATGTAATCCTTCAATGATTTTGTGCTATCCTTCAGAGACATGACACATTAGCAAATTGATGTAATTCCAAGTGTAATCCATTACTTAAATATGACTCATTTTCTTATTTGAGTCATGATTAATCTTTTTCTTTTAGTCTTGCCTTTTTTTTTCTTTGGCCCTATATTGGAATTATTTTAATCTTTCCACATGTATGGCTTATGACTTAGCAAAAAAATCAAGATGGCATGTTATGTCACTTATGTGAGTTGATATTTCTTTCAAATTACCATTCCTTTTAATTTTCACTCTTAATTTTTACACTTCTTTGACTTGAAAAATTCTGTATGATTATTTTGTTTAAAAAAACACACAAATATGTATGATTCAACACCATGCAGATATATTTCCTACATTTGGAAAGTTTCGAGAGTTGAAACAACATCAAAAATGCTTTGTATAAGATTAGTAGAAATTATTGTATGGCACTGTCTCTATTCTCGATGCAAGATATGCCTATCCGTGAATCCTACAAATTGATTTTCAATCCTCTAGGCCTAAATTATTAAAAATATTACTGCGTCACCGAGCTAATCCACCTTGCATTCTATACAAGGAATAAGATATAGCAATTTACGCTCTGGAGCATCACATCAGAAGGTCTCACAGGCCACTGCTTGGCCAGTTTCTTCAATTAATAGGTGCAACTGGGATTATGACATCAGGCTTACGTCAAGCTCGTAATTCCCAGACTGACCCTTTTTGGTGAACAGCGCTGGCTGTGAAGAGACTAGTAGAATTCATGGTCATGCATGAGTAAATTCAGTTCTTCCATGTTTAAACTCCTAACTTTTGGCCTCTGTTTCTGGCATTAATACTAATGATCTTCTAAAACAAATTATACCATGTGACAATATAGAACCTTTGATGTGTCAGTTTCAACTTCCAGGGCAGTTGTTCCACCACACGGGCAGTAACTGTTGTTCCACCACAGGGGCATTTGCTGTATGTGAATTTTGGCAGAGTTCACTGCCTATGGCAGCTCACTGCTTTTGCCTCTTATGCATGTATAGAGAATACAATCTCTTAATAAATGTTAAGTATGAACTCTGTGTGCAGTGTACATAATTCCTCAGCTGTGAGCATCCATTTGCTAAATCACCCATGCCTGCTTGCATTTATTGATGCAACTGTCGGAGCTTGAGTACTTTATGTTGTACTCCAAGACCTCCCAAGCTGTAATTGTTCTCTGAAAGCTGCCTTAAATAGATCTAATGCAGTTCTTCTTACCAACAAATTAAGTATGGAGAACAAATTCAGCCCCAACAGCTGCAACTACAGCCAAAACAGGTTAATTACTGAATATTTCAGGTTACATTGTTCGATTGTTTCAACAAACGAGCAGATGATAATGATTTTTAAAACTGCAATTTTTGTGTAGGTATGGTTTAATCCTTAAGCTGTATTGATTAGTGTGCAGGTACAATTGTAAATTATATTGTAAATTATATAAGCATTAACATGCACTTTTGCTCCTAAATTATAGAAGTGGGAAGCTTTTCCCTGCTTTGCTAAACAGTACTTGTGCATCTTGATTTATCGAGACAATCCAGCCATAATCACCAACTGCCATTTCATCATCCATGCTTCCCTGCATTTATCGATACAACTGCCAAAGCATGAGTACTTTATGTTGTACCGATGACCCCCCTCTCTGAAGGGTTCTATCAATTTTTTTGACCATTCTAAATATACCCAAAGACTGCCATTTATGTAAATGTTTCTAATTCTGAATATTAATTACACCATTTTCAATGCTTTTGATTCTTCTATTCATGCCAAATTGAACATTGTTAGCAACTCTCAACTCTGAATGTAATCTCCTTAATTGAGATCTTGTTAATTACCTCCCAGGAAATAATAGAAGTGCAGAATGAGAAAACAACATTCCAGCAGTTTCATGTTTCAAGAATTATCACATGAAATTGATTCGGTGCCGTCATGATAGCATGTAAAGGCACAATTGACAGATAGATGGATAGGTCCTGAGAGACAGACATAGACTTATAGATAGATAAATGGACAGATGTATAGGTGTAAAGCTCGCTTGATAGACAGAAGAAAAGATGGATAAATTTATTTATTTATTGATTCGTTAATTTATTCATTGATTGATTATTGATTCATTAATTTTTTGATAAATTGATTGATACAGAGATGAATTGACAGGTAGATAGATAGATAGATGGATGGATAGATAGATAGATAGATAGATAGATAGATAGATAGATAGATAGATAGATAGATAGATAGATAGATAGATAGATAGATAGATAGATAGATAGATAGATCCATTCGTTCATTGCATGGTTGATTGATTGATCAATTGATTGATAGGTTCAAATGCAAAGGCATGAGGACAGGAACTAAAGACACGGGGAAGGAAATTTGGCAAGGCTGAAATTAGAATGATGCATGCATGTTTCTGGATTTAGACTCAAACAGCGAAATAATAACCATGCACCCAACAGCATAATATCCACTTGGGTTGAGGATTAGAACCGCAAATTAGATTGCCGGTCTCTGGTGAAGAAAGATTTTAAATGGCAATTTAATTTTCTCCGGTGAGCGCCACCTTTCGGCAAATCCTGTTAATTAGGGGGCCAGCGAAGAGCCCTGTTTGACAGGTGCATTAACAGTTTTGTAACAAGCAGGCAATGCATGGCCATCAGGGTGCCAGTAGATTATTATGGAAGAAGCGTGTTATGGAATTAAGATGCCACAAATTTGTGAAATTGGCAAAAACAAAAAGGCTATTGTTGCGTAATGTCTAATCTCTTGGTTAATCTTGAATTCTGAAGCGTTGGTGCAGGTTTTGAATAAATCTTACTCTATTTCATTAAGTATGCTTTTATCTCAAGGCGATAGGGGGGAGGGTTGGTCTCGTGGTAGCGTGCTTGACTAAATTGCTGGGTCCAGGGTTTCGAATCCAGCTTTTGCTGGGTCAATTGGGCCTATGTAGGATGGCTAATCCAATCATCCTTCGCCTCATTGCCGTGTCCTTCCCCTCTCCTAATTAGCCTCCCAAGTGCATAAATACAGGACGTAAAGCCCCAATCATCCACCCATCTCAAGACGATAGTATTTGGATGCTGAAATTTGTTTGAGTAGAATCTTGTGTGCTTTCTATTGTAGGAAAAAAGAATGCTTACATTCGAACACAATGGTGTATTGATGAAGCGAAAACAACAGCTGCCAAGGTAATAAATGTTGCTTCCCCAAGTTTAGGGTCTAAAAAATTGGCTTCCACCCAGTTAATGGAGATAAAATTTGTCCTCTGCGAACTGAAAAAAAGGAAAGAAGTCGAATCAGCGACGTCAAAATCGTCAATATAGTTTTTGAGTTGAGAATGATGTTCCTTATATTTTACTCAGTGGTTGGAACAGTCTCTTGTCAAATTTTTATCATTTTAAAAAGGTCTTTATCATTTTAAGAGCTCTTTATCATTTTAAAAGCTCAGTTGGTAATGCACTGGGCTGTCAATCACTGGGTTCCGGGTTCTATTCCCACTCTGACCGGGTCACCTGAACTTATGTTGGACAGCAATTTCGATCATCCTTCATCTCATCTCTGTCCTGATTAGCCTAACAAGTGCATTAATGCAGGATGTTGAGCCTAAAGCATCCACTCATCCTTTGTCTTTTCTTTGATTCTTAAACCACCGAACAAGGCATAACTTAGACATTAATTTTTGTATTTTTCCAATTTAGTACACAAGTCAAGTCAAAGTCAAGTTAAATATTTTTTACTAAAGTGACCTGCAGTTAACACTGCCCGGCCTCTATGGCCTACAAGTCACCAGGTGGGCCAGAAAAAACACATGCAGAAACCAAGCAAAACATCAGTATGAACGATTAAGACAATGCACATTGCGCAATGCATTCGATTGGAGGCATTGCAGCATTGTATTGGCTTTTTCATCCTGTATATATATCTGTCTACATGTCTGGTTCACATGCATGTAGGCTATATACGCTTATCTACAAGCTGCAGGTTAAATTCACATGAAGCATGGCTGGTTGATGTGCAAAGTTGTTGTTGTTTAATGCATCATGCAACATAGACATTTTGACATGACAAGCCAAAATTTAAAATGACATCAAACCAGACCATTTATATTCCTTTTGATGTAAATGTCAAGAATTGTCATGAATTATACAAATTAGGTAATGAATTAAATTCAGAATGATTTAATTTATATGCAGGTGATTCATTATTAAATTTTCAAGACATAACCTTATTATATAAATTTCCTTAAACACTTTTATGAGATAAGCAAGAGATTTAAGAAATTATACAAATGCAGAAAGGCTTATATCTAGTACAATAAAAGACTATAGGCATAGACAGTTTTATCAATTCCTAAATACCCTCACAATTTCAATGTATGATACTATACTCAAATAACCATTCAGTTTGACAAACTCCATTCACATGATTCACAAAACTATGTTCAGAGAAATTCAAGGAAAGTTGGAATTTACAATTATGCTTTGTTTGAATAGCAGACATCAAATCTGTTGAAGTAGCAGCTCTTACTTTAAAAAAATACTCTTTTGTATAATGCATTAGACAGAGAATTACTTCTATGAATATCTATTTGGAATTTCAAATCTTCTGGGAATTTTGAGGAAATGAGATTTTTCAGAGAGTGTGAAAAATTGCACTAAACGGTGAAAATTTACTGCGTGCTAGAGGCAAATTTGTAACACAATTTAAAACGGGAACGACAAATCGCTCGGAATAGATCTCTTACATACACAATCCCGCTAGCTACAAAACGGTACAGGAAAGTGCAATTTTCCTCACCAAGTTTCAAAAAGGTCTGTTTGCATTTCTTTCCTCCTCCCTCTTCCTTTTCTTTTTCTTTCTTTTTTTCTTTTATTTTGGAAGGGGACCAAGTTGCTTAACGCATAGAAAAATAAAGCACCTCTGGTCTGGTCCACCGTCTTGTTCTATTGCCCAAGATTGCTTACACTTAGACCGATGATATGGCTTTGTTTTTGATAAGAATTTGGTGAGTATATGACATCTGCTCTTGGAGAGTGGAAAGTTAACTCTTGGCTGTCAATTGCTTGGTCGCGGGTTTGATTCCCACTCTGACTGAGTTGCCTAGACTATATGCCAGTAGTCAGTTTCAATCGTCCTGTGACTCATTGCTGGGTCCACTTTCATAATTAAGCCTCAATCATGCATCCATCCTGTGTGATTTAGGCCTGGTTAGGAGTATTTTGGCTTGATGTTCTGGGAGACTCGGGTTGGATTCCGGTTTGGGGAGAAATTTATTTGCAAATCAAAAAGACATTCAATTAGGTTGTAAGAGCCTGGTGTATAATGTAGATGGCAACTGAAAAATCCTGATCGGTTTGGCAACTGGGAACGAATGTTTGAAATGGACAATTTAGTATTTTTCATGCATTTTTCACCCAAAGCAGATATTGCTCTCTCATTAGAGACCACTTCATGACCGCAAAAAGGGCAGACTTATAACGCAGGAAAACGGTCACATTTAGCAAGCGGCTTTCGTATGAATCGAGGCATCTAGACAGTCGTTCGATCTAAGATTTCGGCCAGTTCAACTCTCTTACTTATGCAGGGCTTATGCGTCTCAACACAGTCTCAAGATTGCTTGCTTCTAAGCCCTGCTCTCCCAAGAATACTTATCAAGTGTTTTATGGTAACTTTCATCTAAAACATAGGTTGCACAGCAGCACACCTACGTGACGTTACAAGGATTATGAAGGGTGGCAGTATACAGTTACTGTAACTGTTATGTGTGGGGGAGTAATCATTATCATATTTGCCTTTTTTTGTTGTGGCAAATGTCTCCAACTTATTTTGGGGGGAGGGTTGGCCTAGTGGTAGCATGCTAGGCTGCCAATCGCTGGGTCCAGGGTTCGAATCCGGCTCTTGCCGGGTCACCTGGGCCTATGTTTGATAGTTGGTTCAATCATCCTTCTCCTCATTGTGTCGTCCTCCTCCTGTCCTTATTAGCCTATCAAGTGTATACAGGACTTAAAGCCCCATCATCCATCTAACATATTTTGAGTAAACTTTTAGACACTTGTAGGAAGTGTTTTGTCATAACAAGAAGGTTCGGATGAGAGAAAATGCTATGTATGCCTTACTAACCATCATGAAATAAAGTCATTATATCATAGTAATCTCTTTAAAAGTTACTCAGACAACCTTTTAGCTGAGGTACTAAAAGACAGATAAAACCGGATGGGTTCTGGGATCACAATCGTGTGGGCAGCGGCTGTAGCCCAGAGAATTGCCTTACCCATGTATGAGTGCGTAATAAAGACGCGGGTTCACAACCAGCCAGAGGCACGGCAGAAAATGGATGTTAGTGAACTTTGCGATTGAGTCAATGCTAGACTTCCTAACCTGCGGAACCATATATATTCTCATCCGATGCGATGAAAACTTATTGTATCATAGAGGAAAAATTTGACGCATTTCAATACAATCACTGCCAATTGTTTTGCACTCAAGATAAATTTGTACAAGTATGTGAACTACCATTCCAAATTTAAATTAAACTGGTTTTGGATTGCACTTCTTACTTTTTAACTTATTCAATGAATTCTACTCATGTGTGCAAAGAAAAGTGGCAGAGACACATGTCTCAGATTGTCAAAACAAGGTTCACACATGTGATTAATAAAGTATATCGCATCATGTCATATCGTATCGTACCTAAAATATCTGCCTTCTACACTTTCTTGTCCTCGATCAAGAATCCATGCTTCAACACGCAGTTTGGTTGGGGACGTTTACTGTCGTTTAGCATTGACCCAATGATAAAACATCAACTGTTTCACATACTTACAGGTGGCACTGCACTACATAAATCCGTGAAGACACCATGTGAAGCTCCAGCTGCAGTGTGTCCTCCCAGAGGTGCGAGACAGTTAAAAAAATATCAGTGAGCCTGACAATGAGAAGTGCATGCGTGTCTCACGTAAAATCGGCAGAGTCGAGCATTGCGATTCAAAACATACAATGTTTCTACATAAACACACCTTGTGCTCCGAATGCGGACAACCAGGTGCTGCTAACCTTCTCACCCTGGTTTGGTTCCATGCAGCCCCTACACATAGGGAATAACATATCATTTTGGATATTTCGAACAAATGTATTCTTTGGCCTGTTATTGAACAGAAGAAAAAAATGGCCAAGTAAGGGAGGCAAAGACCAGTCCCTTAGGTTTGTCTAACTACCATACTCCCCGACCGAATGTCTATGATTCAATCATTGGCCTTGAATTGGCTGTGCTCAACAAATATACTGTTGTAAAGTATTTTTTAATATGGTGCAGGACAACCATTGTAAGAGGGCTGTTCTCTCCCTGTCATATTTTGAATTCTTTTGGATTGATATCAATACAAAATACATGACATAAAGCTCAACCATCCATCCGCCATTGGGTCCATTGCCCATGAATCAAGAACCATGTTTTGTTAGGCCTCCATAGGACACCCACACCCACACTCATTATAGATAACAAAGATCAACAGTATTTATGAAGCACTTACGCCCTTATAGCTTTTACCCGTCGAGTTACTCTGTATTCCATCAAATTTCTTTAAACTAACTAGAATTTCTCAAATTCACATTCTATAAATATCAGATGTAAAAACATGCCATGCCATTATTCCTGTAAAATTCTAAAACATCTAGATTCATTTAGAAGATGCCTGTTGATTGGTATATTCTTTGATCTTACAATTACACACCAGACATGACAACATCAGAAGGTTTTCAACAAAGGAGAAATGTCTTCATCTAATTTGTTTTGAGAAAATAGAACTTTGCTATCCACTGATTAGGCTGATGGAATTCATGTAATCATTATAATGGGTGGTATGTTTTGATATTTTGTCACAACAAGCAATATACATATTATGTGAAGCAGTAGATAAAGTTTCCGATGGATTTGTTGTGACATATATGTACTTACATATAATGTCCTTTTAGAAAAATGAGGTAAAAACAACATTACCTCAACAAACTCTTGGAGGTGAACTTTGCGTACCTTCCTAAACACTGTAAGGCAGTATGATTGTAAGGTTAATGGAAAATGCTATATACTTGCTTGGTATAAAATTTGCCTCTAAATAGCCCAGAAAGCTGCTGATGGGACCTAACTCTCTCATTCACTCCTTGGTATAAAAGTCCCTGCTTTATTAGATATTATTGTAAGACTGACTTGCCATTTCTGATCGCCTATATTCTGCGATAATCAGTTGGTATTTTCGGTGCGTCTTTTACCCAGAGGAAAGGCCGCACCTCTACAAGAGACTGCTTCACTATACCAAGGTTTGACTAATTCATCAGAACAGACATAACAGACTCTCTGCACCTGATCTTAGTCTTTTCCTCTAACCATCTCCAAGCCACAGTTTACAGTGTATATACACAAAGACACTTGGTCCACCTATCCTCTTAACTTCAAAGACCAAAAGTGGTCCAAGTCTGGGAGCTAGATCAACTGGGCTCAACAGAGTGCGCTCTCCTGGAAGCACTCTACGTCAAGACGGAACGTGCTAGTGACGTCACGAGCCTCTTAAACGTCGCTGGAGGCGACTCGGTGATTCCTTAGATATGTAACCAGGGTGGAGCTCATCCAAGCTGTTCCTTGTTCTTGCGGTGGTCTGATTTCTTTGTGGTGCTCTTATTTCTGACTAATCACAGATCTGTGGCCTCCTTACTCCAGAGATGCATTTATTTGGTGGATAAAAGCCTTGATAGGCAGGTTCAATTGTTTTATGGTACAATAAAGATGGTAGGCCTTCTTTGTATGTGCAGATACGATAGATGGATAGATTGATATATTTGGTAAATAAAAAGCCTTGATAGGTCAGGTTGTTTAATGTTGCAATTTAGGTGGCAGGCCTGCTTTGTATGTGCGGATAAATATATATGGATCTACAGATACCAAGATACATGTTAATAAAGTAATTTTGTTATTATATTGAGTTGAATAGATATTTGAAACATACAAATACCATCTGAAATTAAAGTAGATAGAAGGACAGGTAAATGGGTGGGTACTGGACAGAAAAAAAACACTATACGTAAAAAGGCCTAAAGTTTTTTAAAACTATGTAACTTCATCATTTTGGGCCTTGCAAAAGCAAAATTATAACCAAGTGACAAGCAAAATAACTCCTTTGATTTAACCTTTCGAACTACAAATTAGAATTTAGGTTTCCCGTGTGGAGCTATTTTTTATGATGATTTGATTTTCTCATGTGAAAGCCACCTTTGCTAATTCTTGTTAATTAGGGGCCAATGAAGAGCCCTGTTTGACAGGTGCCAGTGGATTATTATGGAAGAAGCATGTTATGGAATTAAGATTCAGAAAATACGATTAATAGGCGGAAGCGAAAAAGGCTATTGTTACAGAAATTAGATTTTGTCTGATGGGACTCTCTTTATCAGTTCACAGACGCATTGGTGTGGATTTGATGGGCGACTTGAGAAATATTTCCAACCTACATGTCTATTCTGCGCATTGTCAAAAACAAGTCTTCATATTCACAAATTCATAATGATAAGGCCTATAGAAAGATAGATGGGCCATTCTCAAATTTAGGGACAAAGGGTATAGCAAAATGTCCTGTAACGGAGGGGACAATGTGGTAACGGAGTGGAATTTTGATGTAAAAAACCAACTGCAGGAACAACAACAAAAGGAAAAACAATAAAATACTGATGTAGTTATTATGTTCAGAAGTGCTTCATCTCATGTCAGTAGATTTTTTGGTCTAAATGTCGGATTTCTTGCTCATGATTTGGTATCGGAGTGGACAGTAACGGAGTGGAACGATTTTTTGCTTTTCTCTCAATACTGATTTTTATTTTGAATTTTTGCTAGAATAATTGTAGACTATTAAAAGCTGTCACCCTCAGCAATATATAAATGAAATCACTCTTTAAAACTATCATTGGTAAGCTTGGAAATGAAGGAAACGGAGGGGACATTTGTTGAGACCAAAAACATTTTCTTTGAATGTTATGTCATAATTTATTGAATACATGTTTTATGAAGTCTGCAAGGCAGAGTAACTATGGTGCACATGCGTCTGATGATATTCAGTGCAAACAGCTCATAAAAAACAATAACGAATCGAGCTATAGCAAGTTACGGAGTGGAAAAAAAAATTGTCATAAATTAGTGACACATTTATTGTATCAATTTAATCAATGAAATAAGACTAAAAAAAATTGAATGTGAACTAGATATATTCTCATGAATCGTGCAAAGAAAGTTTGCATATAATGGTGCATTAGGATAAAAATTAACACTTGATTTTGTCATGTCAGGTCCAGTGACAGGGAATAACCATTGATTTTGCACGGATTACTGGACATAATGCACAAAGAAAAGGTCTAATGAATGACTTTTTGTTCCAAATGCAGTGGTTCCAAATAGAAATATGAATAACAAATGTAGAGTGACGCTTCAGATATTAATCACATTCAAATTAATGTCAGGGAGCTAGAGTGATGCAAATTGTCCCGAAATTTGAGAATGACCCAGATACAGTCTGAAGATTGGCAGGAAAATAGTGACAAGGATAAACGAGCTCATCACAGCTCTCAGTTATTGGATATATCCTTCAGCCCAACTGCATAGCATAGCAATCTCTATTCGGTGGGATTGAAATGGAATTTTGCAAGTGGAGTCTGCAAATCTTTTTTGAACACACATCCCTATTATGTGCGTGTACCTCAGTTCTATCCTTGAGCTTCACATATGATTGTGAGTCTGATGCGTCATAATGCATGATAGATGGATAGATAGATAGACATACAACAGGTAATCGCCGTCATCTGAGCCCAGTTTTGGGCGGTCAGGAAGATTGATTGATGAAATGGAAGAGGGTGTAAGTCCTCAACAATCAAAATCACAAATGTACTTTTACTCGCCTAGCCACCAGTTTAATGTCTCATCCTAACGGCATTGAGTTTGGATTTTGTTCATGAGGTTCCACTGAAACTTTGGGCTCCCCATCCTGGGTTCAAACCAATGCATGCAAATACCTTCAGCAGAACTTTAACTACTCAGCCACCCAGCCACATGAATCCCCAGAATCCATCTGGCTTTCTCTGAGTCCTTCAGTACTTCAGCTAAAAAGTTGTCTTAAGTTACTTTTAAGGGATTACTATGATATAGTGACTTCTTTCCGTGATGGTTGGTAAGTCACACAATAATATCATCTGAGCCGTTACTTGTTAGAGGTTGGCCCTACGTAGTAGTATTTTATGCCTCAAAGCCACAGTTTACAGTGTACATACAAAGACACTTGGTCCACCTATCCTCTTAACTTCAAAGACCAAAAGTGGTCCAAGTCTGGGAGCTAGATCTACTGGGCTCAACAAAGTGCACTCTCTTGGAAGCACTCTACGTCAAGACGTAACGTGCTAGTGACGTCACGAGCCTCTTAAACATCGCTGGAGGCGACTCGGTGATTCCCTAGATGTGTAACAAGGTTGGAGCTCATCTAAGCTGTTCCTTGTTCTAGCGGTTGTCTGATCTCTTTGTGGTGCTCTTATTTCTGATTAATAACAGATCTGTGGCCTCCTTACTCCATAGATGCATATGTTTGGTGGATAAAAGCCTTGATTGGTAGGTTGAATTGTTTATGGTACAATAAAGGTGGCAGGCCTTCTTTGTATGTGCAGATACGATAGATAGATAGACTGATATATTTGTTAGGTAAAAAGGCTTAATAGGTAAGTCAGGTTGTTTAATGTTGCAATTTAGGTGGCAAGCCTACTTTCTATATGTTGATGAATACATGGATGGATAGATGCATACACAGTTGTTAATGTATGGATTGGTTTTATTAGATTGAGAGTAATAAACACATCTTAAAGAAACTAGGAACATACAAACAAAAGGTACAGAGATCTGACAAGAAAAGAGACTGAATGACAGATATATGTAGATGGATGGATACTGGACAGAAAAAACATTAATAATTTTATAACTTAAGGCTCAGCTTTCATAACAACAAAATTATTACCGCTCCATAAGCAAAATAACTCCTTTGATTCCGCTGTCGCTCAGGTTTCCCATGTGCAGCCATTTTGAATGATGATTTAATTTTCTTGCGTGAATGCCACCTTTGCTAAATCCAGTTAATTAGGGGGCCAGTGAAGAGCCCTGTCTGACAGGTGCATTAGCAGTTCTGTAACAAGCAGGCAATGCATGGTGCCAGTGGATTATTATTGAAAAAGCATGTTATGGAATTAAGAATTTAAGATGCATAAAATGGGACAAATAGGAAGAAACAAGAAAGGCTTTTGTTAGAGAAAATAGATTGTGTCTAATGGAAATCTCTTTATCGGTTCAGAAATGCATTGATGTGGGTTCGTCGGACGGTTTAAGATGTATAAGAAATATTTCCAACTTCCAAGTCTATTTTGAGTAATGCCCAATATCGTCAATATCACAAATTCATAATGAGTATAGACACAATGTATATAGATGGGAGGAAAGAGAGTAGGATAAATAGGGTCATCATGGTACTCGGGAATGAGAGATTTCCTTTGGCTCAACTAAACGGTTGCACAACTGAATGAACTGGAACATAGGCATTTTGAAAGAGTATAGTAATACATACCTTGCAACAAACAACCCTTCTCTGCACCAGGTCACCAAATGTATTTTTACACCTATCTGCATCTATGAAGAAGATTCTGCACTCAACAGAAACGGAAATAAATAATCAAGGCACTTCCAGTGTAGGAGACCCGGAACATCATGTGACACCAGTCACAAAGGGGTCATTGATTAGCATATCGCGCAGGGTCAATCTCCACTAAAGAAGCCAATATGATCTTTTGTGCAGGGCACATCCATCATTACTATCTCTTCCAGAAAAATAAATGATGTCACGAACATTACCAATCCAGTAATTTGGTTATTTCAGATATTATGGTGTGTATGCGGCATGAGGGGTGTGAGTTTTAAAGGTGAAACAACGTCAAGTTATCATTACACCCCATGTATGCATTTGGTAACGTAGTGCTCGTCAGGTAGGATGATCATGAGATACATGACTGATTACAGGCCATCCAATCTTTTTTTTAAACTTTTCTCAGGATTATCATAAAACATTATTCTTTACATTTCTATTTCCCTCAGTGTGCCAGTCTTTATGGAAATAAATGAGGTCGAGAAGGTTAGCAGCACCTGGTTGTCCGCATTCGGAGCACAAGGTGTGTTTATGTAGAAACATTGTATGTTTTGAATCGCAATGGTCTGTTCCGAGAGTTTACACGAGACACGTATCCCTCACTGACAGGCTCACTAATCATTTTTGAACTATCTTGCACCCCTGGGGGACAGACATGCAGCTAGCAGCTGGCAGCATCACACTGTGCCGTTACTGATTTGTGTTGTAACTTCTGTGCCTGTACTAACCTCGCCATTTACACCAAAGTGGAGTCTGCAAATCTTTTTTGAACACACATCATTATTAGGTATGTATACCTCAGTTCTAGCCCTGAGCTTCACATATGATTGTGAGTCTATTGCATCAAAATGCATGATAGATAGATAGATAAATAGACATACAATATTATGGTAAGTGAGGCCCTCTAAGTCTAATTGTTGGCGGTCAAGAAGATTGATTAATGAGATGGAAGATAGAGTGGAAGACCTCAACAATCAAACTGTTACAAACTTACAGACCTGAAGAGGTGACCATCTAAAATTTGGAGAAACTCTAAATGCAATTATTACACACATAACAATGAGGATTGGTACATGTGCTAGTATAACTTTCTAAAATTGTTTTCTTTATATATAACTTAAAACCTAGAAAACTATGTGTAAAAAATTTTTGTTTAAATAAATCAGGCATATTGTTGTAAAATTTAGGAAACCTGTACCTGATACCATTTCTCGCGATCCATGTCTCACGGCAGGCAGACACAACATGGGAAACATAGAGGCTGTTTGATTTGTCATGATCAAGAGAAAGCCATTTGACTTCTCATGACAGATTTTAGAGTGAAAATCAGGTGCATAATCCTTTCGTTTGGCTGTGACCAACAAGTGGGATAAGTCTCCTTCAATCAATTATCATTGAAAGTATTTGGTTAGATAATGACAAATCATCGGCATGATGACACACAAAGTGCCACAGTCCACTCTAATTCTATATAAAAGTGTTTCGCTGTAATGTCTCATCCTACACTCTAAAAAAATTCAGACAAAAAACCAACATAGATTTTTTTTAAAATCCATGTTGGTTTTGCATTGAAATTAGCTTTTTCTAAAAACCATTTTGAATCTAAAAAACCAATTTTGTAGCGAAATTTTTTTGAGTGTAATGGCATTGAGTTTGGATTTTGTTCATGAGGTTCCACTGAAACTTTTTGGACTCCCCATCCTGTGTTCGAACCCATGCAAGGAAAGACCTTCAGTAGAGCAGACTCGAACTCTTTTAAAACTATTCAGCCACCCAGCAACTTGAATCCCCAGAATCCATCTGGCTTAATCTGAGTCTTTTCGTACTTCAGCTTAAAGGTATTAAGTTACTCTTAAGAGATTGCTATGATATAGTGACTTTTTTCGTGATAGCTGGTAAGTCACACAATAATATCATCTGAGCCGTTACTTGTTGGATGTAGGCCCTATATAGTACTTCTACCTCTAAGCCACAGTTTACAGTATACATACAAAGACACTTGGCCCACCTATCCCCTTAACTTAAAGACCAAAAGTGGTCCAAGTCTGGGAGCTAGATCAACTGGGCTCAACAAAGTGCACTCTCTTGGAAGCACTCTACGTCAAGATGTAACGTGCTAGTGACGTCACGAGCCTCTTAAACGTCGCTGGAGGCGTCTCGGTGATTCCCTAGACGTGTAACAAGGTTGGAGCTCATCCAAGCTGTTCCTTGTTCTTGCGCTGGTCTGATTTCTTTGTGGTGCTCTTATTTCTGACTAATCACAGATCTGTGGCCTCCTTACTCCATAGGCGCATATATTTGGTGGATAAAAAGCCTTGATAGGCAGGTTAAATTGTTTTATTGTACAATAAAGGTGGCAGGCCTTCTTTGAATGTGCAGATTCAATAGATGGATTGATTGATATATTTGGTAGGTAAAAAACCTTGATATAGGTAGGTCAGGCTGTTTAATGATGCAATTTAGGTGACAAGCCTACTTTCTGTATGCAGAGGAATACATGGATGGATAGATGCATAGATAGATATTAATACATGGATTAAATTTAGAGTAATAAAAACATCTTAAAAGAAACTAGAAACATACTAACAAAAGGTACAGAGATCTGACACGAAAAGAGATAGAATGATAGGTATATGTAGATGGATTTATACTGGACAGAAAAAAAACACTAAAAGTAAGAAAGCCTACAGTCTAACTCTTTAATAATTATAATTATAATAATAATAGTAATTTATATAGCCTACAGTTTAACTCTTTAACTTTATATCTCAAGGCTCAGCTTTCATAACAACAAAATTATTATCACACCACGAGCTAAATAACTTCTTTGATTCCGCCATTACTGAGGTTTCCCATGTGGAGCATTTTTAACGATGATATAATTTTCCATGCGCGAATGCCTCCTTTGCTAAATCTGCCAGTGAAGAGCCCTGTTTGACAGGCACATTAACAGTTTTGTAACAAGCAGGCAATGCATAGCCATCAGGGTGCCAGTGGATTATTATGAAAGAAGCATGTTATGGAATTAAGAATTTAAGATACATCAAATGGGACAAATAGGCAGAAACAAAAAAAGGCTATAGTTGCAGAAATTAGATTGTGCATGATGGGAATCTCTTTATTAGTTCAGAAATGCATTGGTGTGGGTTAGTTGGGTGGTTTAAGATGTTTAAGAAATATTTCCAACTTCTGAGTCTATTTTGAGTAATGTCCAATATCGTCAAAATCACAAATTCATAAGGAGTATAGACACAATGTCATACAGATTGGTAGAAAGATAGTACGTAAACAGAGTCATCATGGTAGACGGGTATGAGAGATATCCTTTGACTCAACTGAAAGGTTGCAAACGGAATGAACTAGAACATAGGCATTTAGTATAGTATAGTAATATATGTCGTGCAACAAACAACCCTTCTCTGCACCAAGTCACCAAATGTATTTTTACACCTATCTGCATCTATGAAGAAGATTCTGCCCTCAACAGAAACGGAAATGAATAATCAAGGCACTTCCGGGGTAGGGTGACCTGGAACATCACGTGACACCAGTCACAAAGGGGTCACTGATTAGCATACTTAGCTGGTCAATCTCCACTTCCACTGAAGAAGCCAATACGATCCATTGTCCTGTGAAATAAAGAAGCCAATACTATCTTTCGCAAAGTATATATAAATGGTGACTAGAACATTACAAATTCAAGTAATTTGATTATTTCAGGTAGTCTTATAGACTGGATGTGTCAGTAGAGTTTTAAAGGTGACACAAACAGCAAATAATCATTACGCCTCTTACATTTGGTAACGTAGAACTCCTCAAGTGGGATGATCTTAAGAAAATATGAGTGATTAAAGACCATCCAATCTGTTTTACTTTTAATTTTTCTATTATGATAATATGTTATTCTTTACATTCCTGCCTTAGTTTATTTCCTGAGTATGCCCAGGCTGCATGGAACCAAACCAGGGTGAGTAGGTGAGCAGCACATGGTTGTCCGCATTCAGAGCACAAGGTGTGTTTCTGAAGAAACATTGTGTATTTTCTAAATCGCGATTGTCTTCTCAGCTGACTTTATACCAGACACGTACCTCTCTTTGACAGGCTCACTGACCATTTGTGAACTGCTTTGCTCCCCAAAGGGACACAGCTGGCATCATTGTAACTTCTGTGCCATAAGCTAACCTCCCAATTTGCACGCAGGTTGAGTCAGCTCATTTCCTCTGTATCTCAGCCTGGGTATGAACCCTCATTCTTGTTTTTCAATCATACGCAGTTATTCCCTTTTCTTGGCTACAGATATGATTGTTAGCTTGATTCACTTTAATGAATAAATCCCCTGAACCCATCTTCCTATCTATGAGTCGTTATTACTTCAGCTAAAAGGTTGTCCTAAGTTACTTTTAAGAGATAACTGTAATAATATAATGACTTTTTTTTTGATGGCTGGTAAGTCACACAATAGTATCATCTGAGCCATTAATTGATGTAGACCCTAGATAGGCCCTGTGTTGTATTTTCTCCCAGCCACAGTCTATAGGTGTATACAAAGACACTTGGTACACCTATCCTCTTAACTTCAAAGACCAAAAGTGGTCCAAGTCTGGGAGCTAGATCAACTGGGCTCAACAAAGTGCACTCTCTTGGAAGCACTCTACGTCAAGACGTAACGTGCTAGTGACGTCACGAGCCTCTTAAACGTCGCTGGAGGCTGCTCGGTGATTCCTTAGACGTGTAACAAGGTTGGAGCTCATCCAAGCTGTTCCTTGTTCTTGCGCTGGTCTTATTTCTTTGTGGTGCTTTTATTTCTGACTAATCACAGATCTGCAGCCTCCTGCTCCATAGATGCATATATTGGGTGGGTAAAAAGCCTTGATCCTTGATAGGTAGGTCAGGTTGTTTAATGTTACAATTTGGGTGACACGTCTTTTTTTATGTGCAGATAAGATAGTCAGACATATCGATAGATAGATGTTAATACATGGATTAGTGTTATTTTATTGAGTAGAATAAAAACATCTCACAAGATATTAGAAACAAACAAATTACAGATAGAGACCAACAGACAAGAAAACAGGTAGAAAAATAGATGTGTGGATACAGGAGAGAAAAAAAGATTCATTTATTTGGTGGCAGGCCTGTATAGGTGGGTTGCTACTAGTTAGGTACTTTAAAAGTACGATAAGGATAGCAGGCCTGCTTTGTATGTGCGGATAAATATATGGATGGTGGGATTTAATAGATTGAGAGGAATAAACAAATCTCAAAAGATGTTAGAAACAAACATATTGAAAACCAAACAGGTAGAGACAAACAGACAAGAGTATCTATAGAAAGATAGGTAGAAGTGTTGATACAGAACAGATAGGTAGGTCTGTTATACGGGAAGGGTAAAACCAACAAAAACTTTAAACACTGTAACTTCATAAGGTTTGGCTTAGCTTTTATAACATCAAATCATAACCACACCATGGGCAAAACAACTCCTTTGATTTACTCCATTAGAACTGCAAATTAGAATTCAGGTTTCCCATGTAGACTCATTGTGAAGCCATTTTGAACAATGATTTAATTTTCTCGCGTGAATGCCACCTTTGCTTAGTCTGGTTAATTAGGGGGTCAGTGAAGAGCCCTGTTTGACAGGCGAACTAACAGTTTTGTAACGAGCAGACAATGCATAGCCAGTAGATTATTAAGGAAAGAAGCATGCTATGGAATTAAGATGCATCAAATGGAACAAATAGAAAGAAAAAAGTGCTATTGTTGCAAAAAAATCTCTTGATGAGTTCAGAAACGCATTGATGTGGTTTGGTGGGCGATTTTAGAGAAATATTTCCCACTTCCAAATCATTTTTGCGTAATGTCCACTCAATACCTTCAAAATCAAAAACTCATTATGAGTATAGAGTATAGATGGATAGATGGGTAGATGATGGGTAGAAAGATAGTGAGCAGGTGCACGAGTAGGATAAACGAAGTCGTCGCATCACTCAGTTATGGGAGAAATCGTTTGACTCAACTGGAATGACAACCAGTATTCTTTGAAATGTATCATCAATTTGTGTTTTGCAATAGTACAGTAATCTGGTAATGTATACCAAACAACAAAACTACCCTTCACTGCAGCTGGTCATCCAGTGTATATTTACACTTATTTGTATCTGTGAAGAAAGATTCTGCACTCAACAGAACCGGAAATGAATAATCAAGGCACTTCCGGTGTAGGGTGACCTGGAACATCACGTGACACCTGTCACAAAGGGGTCAGTGATTAGCATACTGAGCTGGGTCAATCTCCACTAAAGAAGCCAATATGATCTTTTATGCAGGGAATATCCATGTATATATCTCTTCGAGAAAAATATATGGTGTCTTGAACATTACAAATTTTGGTAATTTGATAAAAGTAAGAAAACAGTTGCATTATGTGATGTGATATTTTTGAGAGTCAGGAGAGAGGAAGAGTTTTCTCCTTGTAGATGGGTGATGATGGGGGCCCCCACAATATTAGATAGCTGCTATACTCTTTTGGAAATACAAGTGTGTCGATCAGTCATTTGGAATAAAGAGTTTTTGCTTTTTTTAAATTTCCTGAGAAACTGCTGGCTTACAAAAATCATAGTAATGGTTTAGCAACGACGCAACATTGAAACAAGCCAAACAATGTTATTGCACCTGTATATTGTTAGCTGTTGGTTAGTCCGGAATGTTATTACCAAGAGGAAAAAAACCACTACAAAAACCAACCAGATTTTTGTCTGAAACTGCTGGCTTATATCAGAATCTGGGGAGATAATCAACAATGGTGGTATGTCTGCTGGACCTAATTGTCCTGTTGCATGATGGGAAGAATTCAATCTTATTTGTCATGTGTGGGAGCCACCTGTCGGAGGAATACAGAAATGGCCAAGAGTGATACTGACAATCATGCATGGTTTCTATGAGTCTAATGCTGAGTACTTGAATACAGACCATATTATTATCAAGGTGTATTTTTTTGCTCATATCAAATTTGCAGATTATACAACCAGATCTCACATAGATATATGTTGTTGCAGCTCTGCCATTTTTGGACGAGACCTTAAGTTTCATTCCAGAAGATTTTGTAGCTCTATTGTGATCTGTAGTGTTGTGCGCTTTGGATGTGGGCTCAAACCCCAGTCCGGCTATTTTATGGGTTGTTTCGCACTACTGCAAGTGAGCATTTTCCCTTTGGATCAGAATACCAGGCATATCATACAATAACCGGACGATTTAACGAAGCTACTCTTTGATGAATATGAGTAATTCCTAATGGGAATGCGCATATACGCAAAAAGCTAAAATGATATCTAATGCTATCCAAGCTGTCTGAAAAAGTATGGAAAATTCCATATGAGATACAGAATGGGACTCTATATTATTGTCCTACCTATACCATGAAATGTCATTCCTTTCAAATCTTTTTTAGATTTACTGGCCATAAAAGCTGACTCAGCTATGAAACTCATAACAATTTGATGGACATTTTAATTCGACACTTGCAGAGTAACTCCACTTTCATTTCAAGTTAATTTGACAACTAAATCTGATGAAGAAAGCATTTTGACGGCTAGAAGGTGTTTCGAATTTGTGCTGCCAGTACTGGCCTGCCCCTGGTGAGACAAGGACATTTAACTTGAAATAATGCATTTGAAGTGGTATTGCTTACTTGTAGTGTCTTTCCAAAGCCATCTGAAACTTAATATGATATTGGACTTAAACTGAAGATACAAATTTGAGAATTTGTTTCAGGTGGTCAACAATCCTATAATTGGATTCGACCATCAGAATGCCATTTGCCAGAACCTTTACTAGCATTTATTATTTAATAATCTATGTCATGCTGTGGAGTGTGGACTCCTATCTTTGTTATTGTATCAGACAACCCAGAGAAGGAGGTTAGGTCATGTCTAACTACAGTTGTTTGCCCCCCTGGGCTTCCAATCACTTGTTTCGGGTTCACTTCCAGCAATGGTTGGGTCACCTGGACTGCAGTTTCAATCATCCTTCAACTCATTGTCTACCTCCTCCTGCTTACCTGAGTGAATAAATACAGAACACAAAGTCTCAATCATCCTGCAATCCATCAATCCATTTTGCCAATCAGACAAATAACGTTACTTTGGAAACAGTTCTACTTCATCTATTTTACTGTTTACGCTGTCAGCTGTTTTAATTAAAATAACTTCAATTAAAAAAGCACACCTGCAGAAGACAGCCGCTTACTATTTTTAATGTGGTTATGAGTACTTCACTAATGTGCTTAGTATCTGCAACTTCTGTGTGTAATCCAAATTTGCAATTTTGGCTCTGAAACTTGCAAAACTGAGACCTCATTAATTAAGATTTGCTGTAATATCATATTCAGTGCAAATAGGTAATCAGCTTCTTCATGGGAGACCATTGCATGAAGTCTTCAACTCAGAATCTACCTTCCTTAAAGTTGGAGACACATGTATGCCAATAGACTAGCCTTGTAAGTATTTGAGTATATGGTTATGTGCTATCACATGTCTCTCTGGCAACTCTTCCCCCATATAAATGGGCGATAATGAGGGGCCCCCACATGAGCATGGTAATCTAGGAGATGGCATTTATTGCTCCGCCATGCCAACTCATAACGCTTGTGCTGTCTGAGCAGCGCTGAGCCTTATTACCATCAAGAATTCATACATTCTATTTACGGATTTTTAGGTGTCAGAAATGTCCTCCTGGCTGATTTGACTTCCAGAATATTGTATTTTGTGATAGTAATATGTATCATTGTAGTTTTACGTGTAGTTTAAGTTTTGCAGGTTTATTTGGACTACATATAGATTTGGCATGTATCAGGTTGTCATGTACGTGTAGTTGTGTCACTGGGGTGTGTTGCGATAAACATTGTACTCAAACAGTAGTTCGTTTCACAAGCCAGGCATGGACTCTTGAGTCTCTGACAAGAGAGACCACCTAGTGTTGAATTCATCCAAATAGCTAACGTTATATCAGTCAGATGAAGACTTTGTTGATGAAATTCTGGAAATAACCAGAAATTATAGGTCTGTGCATTCCAACTGAAAATTACTTTGGTTTTTCCAGACCAAAACAATCTGGCTTTTAATCAGACATTTTATATCTGAGGAACTATATTGTAAGTTTTAATTATTACAAATTATGCACTAAAATGCCATTTTATTTGCTGTGAAATGAACATCAGGGCATTAAAATGTCAAATTGAATTTTCAGCTAGTTAGCTGAGGTTTTTCCATCGGCAGAGATATTGTGGTGTGTCAAAACAATGTTAATATTTGTTATATATAAAATAGAATGTCTGATATATTAGAATCAATTTAATCATTGTCTGCTTCACAGTCTCTATCCTGCTCCAGATCACGTGAAATATCTTTGACAACTTCAAAATCTTATTTAAAAACAATTAACTCCTTCATATTCTGCCGCAACAATGCAACAATGTTCTTGAGACATCCCTATATGATATCTATGTGTTGTATCAAGTTTTTCAAGATTCTAAAAGTTTGTCATTGATATTATAGATGTGTAATTTAGTAATTGAATCATTATGTAAGATATCTCATGAATGGTAATTTGTTAATGTTTTTCTGTAATGAATGTGGTTAAGAAGATGTTGAAAATTGCTAAAAATAGACATGGAAGTTGGTAATATTTCTAAAACATGTTAAACCGCCCACTAAACCCACACCATTGATGCATTTCTGAACTGATAAAGAGATTTCCATCAGACACAATCTAATTTCTCTAACAATAGCCTTTTTTGTTTCTTCCTATTTGTCCCATTCCATGCATCTTAATTCCATAACATGCTTCTTCCATAATAATCCACTGGCACTCTGATGGCTATGCGTTGCCTGCTTGTTACAAAACTGTTAATGCGCCTGTCAAACAGGGCTCTTCACTGGCCCCCTAATTAACCGGATTTAGCAAAGGTGGCATTCATGCGAGAAAATTAAATCATTGTTCAAAATGCCTCCACAATGATTGGACACGGGAAACCTGAGTTCTAAATTGTAGTTCTAAGGGTGAATTCAAAGAGGTTATTTTGTTCATGCTGTGGTCATGGTTTTGTTGTTGTAAAAGCAAAGCTCAGAATAATAAAGTTACTGAATTTAATTGCAGGCTTTCTTGCTATTTTGGTTTCATCTGTCCAATATCCGTTATCCATCCATCTTTTGTTTTTCTCGATGTCTAGCTGTGTGTCAGTCTCTACCTATTATTTGTAGTGTCTAATATCTTTTTAGATTTGATCTATCCTACTCTTAAAACTCTATCTATTCAACTGTGATGTCACCTTTCTTCTCCATCCCTACTCCAGCCACATTCACAACATTTTGCATGACCACTCCTGCTGACATTGCCTTTGAGTGTGGGAAATAAAATCACTTGAAGTCCTCCCACATTCCTTACTAATCATCTTTTTCTACAGCCCTTTTCACGAAACTCCTTCATGCACCACTACGACGCCATTAATTTAGCCCTCACGTTACTTGCACCTACTCCCCCTGCTCTTCTTAGACACCCAATGTATTTCGGAGGGAGGCACAGCCACTAAAACAACAGCCGGGCCTGGCTCAGTTGCCCTCAACCATTTTCGCGGGTTTTGTCCTATGACAGTAAATACTGAGTAGAGGTCCCAAGACTCCCAACCTATCACATGTGCAGTCTATGACCTGAACTGCATTCTATTCTAAAGAGACACAGATTCATTTCAAATATCTTACACAAATAATTTTCTGAGTGTGATAGACTGTCAAATGCACTATAAAGTTCAACTATCCCAATACACAGGCCACAAGTATCAGTCAGCTCGGCCATCCAAACATCAATTATTCACTTATCTATGGCTTTGTTTTGCAGCCACTTTTGCTAATTATTTCTCAATCACTGTAAATCATAAGCCCATGCAGACCCAACATCTATAGTATAATCTTAGGGAATAAGAAATAGATCGGAAACTCACTTAAGTCATAAAACAGTTATCATTACATGGTCATTACCAAGGTTTCATATTAGCCCAGAGCTGGCCCAAAATCACTAATTAATTGTTAATCACAGATTTTGTTTGATGTACACACTGCGCTTCAGTGAGCACAGAGCATCTTCATCTCCAACCCTTTTAAAGATAGAGGATGGAAATTACTCTTTTTAATTTTTTGTCTTATGTACATAAAACCAACTCATATGCATCAAGCAGATTCTGACAATTCTGTACATGTGTTTATTTTAATCATAGGCCAGTAACAACTCAAGTTATGGACCAAAATGTTAATAAATTTGGCAAACATGAATTTTTAAAACTCAAAGAAACCCTCCAATCCAAGCAAAACCGTAGATGAGACTACATTCATTAGGAAGCCAAGAATCTTGTCCTAATGATGGTTATAATGGCTTAATCTACGAATTTCCTCGAATTGAGTTACATGAATTTAAAAGCACTACTTTTTAGAAGACAAGTTATAACTAGTTGGAGATCGAAAGCACTTTGATGGATCACTATTTCACTATATTTGGGCCAATAGAATAGGCAGACCCCATTTTGGAAAGTTCTAACAATTCTCTGTCGATCCCTGAAAGACACGTGGATGTATGATGATTCTCTAAAAGAACAAAAAATGACATTTAAAAAAACATATCATATAATTATTTAAAAAAATATGTATCCCTATAGTATTTCACCAGATTATAAGTACATAACTTAATGAGTCAGTCAATGAAACATATTTCCTTTTTTATATAAATTTATCTGAAATCATTCGAAAACATCTTTTTCATATCCAGTCCATTGTTTCTTTTGGTTCTTGATAATTGAATTGAGATAATTACAGCTCTTATTTCAAAGCAATTAAATGGTCATTAGGCCCCTACAGAAACGCAGTGTGTACCTTTGAAGTACAGGAGTGTCCGATCTATTTCTTATTACCTAAGGTATAATATTAAACCCACGTAGTGCACTGTCATGTACAGTCTACTGTACTCAATGGAATGATAGTCTAATTGCCTAAAAATTGATAAATATTCATGCATGAACAGACTGTCAATTTCTATCTCATCAGTACAATAACCTGAGCTGCTGAAGTAAAAGGATAGATCTTAAAATAGATAGATAAAAATAGATAGGATATATCGATAGATAGATATATATAGATCATAGATAGATAGATAGATAGATAGATAGATAGATAGATAGATAGATAGATAGATAGATAGATAGATAGATAGATAGAAACAATATGATTACTGCAACATTCTTCATTCTTTGTCTGTTCTGAATTTGTTTGATGCCAAATATAGAACCCACGGATTGCCAATGCATATGCGCATTTTACAAATCATATCACTGTCCTTGCCTCGCAAAACATGACTTCATTCCTAACAACAGTTCAACTTTCACGTAGGGCCAGCCCCTACTCTTTACTTCTTCTTATCTTTTAAGGTATTCAAATCACCCTAAACTAATTCTTCTTCCAACTAAAATGGTTATGCATTCCCTCAAGCGCACAAACCTGTCCTAATCCTAACATCCATTCAAACTATTTCATGTTGTCCAGTAACTTCAAGGCACCCTTCTCTCCAACGGGCATTCTAGTATAATATGAGCGCAGCTCATGGCTGCCAAAGGCAGCCATGAGCGAAGCTCACTTAGCACAAGGACAGCTCATTCTGTGTGGTGCTCCTGTCTACAGTGACTGCCTGAACAGGAAGTGCCTGTAGTTACCATAAAAGTGGAGCTAGTAGTTTAGTCAGAGTTTAGTTTGGTAAATAATTAAAATACCTCAAATATCTTCCAAAATAGTTTTAAAATGTCAGTCTTGTCATATAACAACCTCCAATGACATATTTCAGGGATTTAAATCAACATGTGTATCAACATTGGCAATAATTATTTCCGTACCCCTGATTGTAAGAAGTGACTGAGAATTAAAAGTCAACACAAAAGTTAATGACTTAAATGGCTCACCAAGTAAGAAATGATAACAACACTTAAGGTTACATAATCTTCATTAACTATCAACAAATTATGTAACAGTCTAATAGTAAACTGTCACCTCAGAATAGCTATGGTTTTATTGATCTCAGTTATGTAACATCAACAATTTAACATAATAGATCCAATTAAATTTATAGATCCAAATTTAACACAGATTTGAATTACACAGCTGTCAGTGCAATCTGTCTATCTATCTATCTATCTATCTATCTATCTATCTATCTATCTATCTATCTATCTATCTATCTATATATATATATATATATATATATATATATATATATATATATATATATATATATATATATATATATCTATAAATCTATCTATCTAATCTTATCTACAGATCTGATCTTGTCTATAGATCTATTCTATCTATCTGCCCATTTGCCCAGTCCTTTAAAAAGATAAATTGGCCTTCTGCATGGAAAGTTGAAGATAATGCAGTAGTTCTATGACTATGCTGCGTGAATTTCATGGCAGTGCCATTTACATATTATTATCTGCCCTAGACTATCTATATATAATTATTATTTCATATCAATCTATCTGTCTGTATATCCATCTTTCTCTAAAATTTACCTTACCCATGCTACATTAATTCCATGCAATAATTCTCGAAACATGAAACTTTTGAAATGTCTCTCATTTTCCTGGAGAATGCTTCTATTCTTTTTCGAGGAAGTAATTTACAAGATCTTAATTAGGGAGATTGCTTTCACAGTTGAGAGTTGCTAATAACTTCCAATTTGGCAATAACAAAAGAACAAATGCGTTTAAAAGTGCCGTCCTTGGCCAGTGATGGACTCATGGTAGAAACAGTTCTAATTGAGAGGTCCATTAAAACCAATCAACTCGGTCTTATCTCAAAGGGAGATTTGATATACAAAATGTGACTATATATACATGTACATGTTTTGTTTTTTTATGAAATTGTTATTTTCCAGTCAACAATTTTGAGTTTAGTTATCAGTACAACATGACACACAGTGCTTTAGTTTAAATATGTCAAATTTAAGGAGTCATATATGTTATAATGTTAAATCATGTGACTGGTCCGGTATATGTATGCCTGAAATATGCAGTCATTAAAAGGAAAATTTGTAATACCAAATTAAGTATTTTGAAGAAAAAGCTAATCCCTCAAGTTATTAGAACATTAAATTTGGCGGAATTTGTAGGCAATATCAATTATGAAATTATGTCATTTCTCTGTGACAAGACTGCATATATCAAAGAGAAAATTGGCCTCAAATTTGATTAATAGCTTTCTATATGGAAAAACCTTAATGTAGACATAATGAAAAGTTTCATTAAAATATAGCAACATAGAACAGATGGTGAAGCTGAACTTTCCAGTATTGTAAGAAGCAAAAAATCCCAACTGAACACTGAGCGCTATTCAGAGAACAAATGATCATCATTAAGATCTCAGAGATCTGTAGATTTAAGAATGTTCTTCTTTCAGGACATTCGGGGATCAAAGAAGATCTTTTGAATTCCTCCTCATGATCTGTCATTTAATCCGTTGCCTGGCAACTCAAACATTCTGTCTGACAGGAAGTGAGTGTTGGTAGACTGCCCTGTGCTCCCCTCAAACACGCCTGTCACCTTTGTAGGAAGAATAACGGGACACGATCCTGCTTAATTCTATCCAGACTTCATTAAATTTTTCCTAACCCTTATAAATGTATTTTCTATGTCGATTTTAACATTCTGGGTCATAACTGGTCAATGTTGGTTATCCATTTCTATTCACTATTATATAGATAGTGGATGGTGAGGAGACCAATATTGAGTTTTATTGGCCTCAGCAGATAATATTGGTCGACTCAACATCTACTATTTGTTATATTCTGCACCAAAATTTTCAGACTTATACATGTTTTTAAATAAAAGAGTTGCCTGTTTCAATTTTAGATTCTCAAAAAATTGTTAACTAAAAAATGTGCTATCTATCTATCTAGCTATCTATCTATCTATCTATCTAACTATATCTAGCTGTCTATCTAGCTATCTATCTAGCTATCTATCCTGCTATCTTTCTTTTATTTAGTTATTATCTATAGGCCTATGTTTATCTATCTGTCATTCACTTGAGTCGTTTATACCTTGTTGAAAGAAATATTTTGAAATTAATGTTTTCAACTACTTTAAAATAGTATTTTAATGAGAAGATTATTTTTCAGATTTATTTTTCAACATTTTTAAAGATTAACTGTGCATTTTGAAATCTATAACAGCAGCAAGTTTGTACCTAGTGTATAGCAATCAGGTCATATTATCATAATGCTTTAATTGCTGCTTGTTCAATTGGATTGATTTCTGAAAACTACAATTTATAGTTTGACTTTGGATGAGACACTTGGAATTGGTCAATTATCCTTGATCGCAATTAGCACCTTGATGAGTTATTGTGTATCCTTCAATGACAATAAAGATTATATTTGCCATAGTGCTGCAATAACTCAAGTGCATGTGCACTGAGGACGCCAATATAGCCTTCAAACGCCAATAACACTTTCCACACGCCAATATCGCTATTTATGGCGTGGCACGTGATTGATTTCGCAGCACTTGATTGGCTTACAAATTTTGATGCAGAATATAAATACTTATATATTCTTTCCTATGTGGAATGCGTGTCTTCCAATTGTCGCACCATGTTCTATTCCATGACAATTCTGTGCATAAGCAGTCATCCTTGTTGTATTCCAGGGTTTATACCTTAAGATCTGTCTCTATACTTTCTTTATTCTTTTTCACTATAGATACTTATAATATTCCTTCCTATGTGGAATGCGTGTCTTCCAATTCTCGCACCTGTCCTATTCCATGACAATTCTGTGCATCAGTGGTCTTTCCAGGGTTTATACCACTAGATCTGTCACAGTTCTTTCTTTTTCCTTTTCTTTTCTTTTATGTTAGAATTGTTGAATCTGTTGAATACTTTGCCAACTATTTTCTTTCTTCTGTGATTATATCAATGGATCACCAGCTAGTATTTTTGTTACTGAGCGCTAAAAAATACATCATACAGATTATACGCCTAAACTCTTTTCCTTTCACCTGAATACAAGTTTCTTGGAAGATTTTTACAATACACTGAATGTGATATACACATATATCTGTAGTCTAGCCCTGAATACCTTGTGCATATTTGAGTAAGGTTATGCATTATCACATACACTGTACTTGTCTCCTTGTCAGCTCTTCGTATAAATGGGTGATAATGAGGCACCCCCACATGAACATGGTAATATAGGAGATGGCATTTATTGCTCTGTCATGCCAACTCCTAATGCTTGTGTTGTCTGAGCCTTATTACCATGAAGAATTCACACATTCTACTTTCAATTTTGTAAGTGTCAGGAATATCCTCCTGGCTATTTGGACTTCAAAATAAATATTTTATTTTGTGACAGTATATTATGTTGCAAGTTGCCAAGGACTTTTCCAATTGAGTTTTGTACTTTAAAGGTTGGTACTAGGTACTACATGCAGGTAGTGAGGTGTGTCTGTATGAACATTGTATACTCAACCAGTATTGCCTTTCACAAGCCAAGTAAACTTGAAATTCATTATGGTAGTTCCAGGAAAAAACCTAGCTTAAAGCATTGTATATTTGTCAAACTAGATTTTAAGAGGTAGTTATTGCAAAATATGCAATAAAATGACTTTTTATACGGAGACCTCAGTTTTATTTTCAATGGCAAATGTATCATGATGAAGTTTAAACATGGTTAACATTTCTTTTATTCGTCTATATAATATATTCACTTACATGTAATTATAATCTGCTTGACAGACTCTTCCCTCCTCTAAATCACTTGAAATATCTTTGACAGTTTCAAAATCTTATTTCAAAAATAATAATTGACTCTTCTATATTCTCCCTCAACAATGCTTTGATATTCTTCAGACCTCCTTATGATATCTATAAATCCATAATTATAAAAGCTGTCACTGATATTATATATGTGTAATTTACCATTGAGTCATTATGTAAGATATCTAATGAATGGTACATGTACTAAGTTGATGCTTTTCATAAAGAGTGCCATTCAGAAGATATTGAATATTACTTAAAATAGACTGAACATTTAAATATTTCTTGAACATGTTAAACCGCCCACCAAACCCACAGAAGTGCATTTCTGAACTGAAAAAGAGATTTCCATCAGACACAATCTAATTTCTCTGACAATAGCCTTTTTTCTTTCTTCCTACTTGTCCCATTTGCTGCATCTTAATTCCGGAACATGCTTCTTCCATAATAATCTGGACACTGGCACACTGATGGCTATGCATTGCCTGCTTGTTACAAAACTGTTAATTTATTGCTTCTGTCTATTGCTTTTATCTATATAACTCTCTGGTTGCCTATCTACAACTATCTTTCTGTCTATCTGCATCTATCTATCTTTGATATAATTTTCAATCTATATCAATCTATCTATCTTCGAAATTTACCCAACACATGCTACATCAACTTCATGCAATAATTTTGAAACATGAAACTCTTGGAATGTTTCCCATTTTGCCGGAGAATTCTTCCATTATTTTTCGAGGAGGTAATTAACAAGATCTCAATTAGGAAGATTACATTCAGAGTTGAGAGTTGCTATTAACTTCCAATTTGGCAATGAGAGAAAAATAAATTCATTTGAAAGTACCATCCTTGGCCAGCGATGAAATGATGATAGGGATACTTTCATTTGGGTGGTCAAGTAAATGGAGCATTGGTGTGATGTGATGTAGAAAACATGACTATACCAGGTAGTAGCAGTAGTAGGCCTAGTAGTATCTTTTATTAGGGATAAGCATTATTAAAATAACATAAAATAAATTTTTATAAGAGGTTTACACAATATCACCGATATTCAGGAAGTTAATATTTAACAGAACCTCTGAGCATGGTTGTTAGGCCTAGACAGCCGACAGTTCCAATGCACGCTAGGCTACATGTTTTTGTTTTTTTTCTTAATGATTTTTATTTTCCATTTGACAATTTTGTGTTTACTTATCAGTGGGCCTACAATGCTTTAGTCTAGATACGTCAGATTTACTTAGTCAATTAGAATGAGTCAATTACTCGGCAGACGCAGAAGTCATACATGTTATAATGTGTCCCATCTGGTGTTTATATGCCGGAAATGTGTAGTTACAAAAACGAAATTTTTTATATCAAATTAAGTACTTTTTAAGAAAAAGCTAATCCTTCAAGTTATTGGGACATTTAATTTGGCTGGAATTGTAAAGAAATATCAATTATCAAATTATATCATTTTTCTGTGACAAGGAGCTGCAAATATCACAGAAAAAATTGGCCACAAATTTGATAATTTCTTTCTATATGGAAAAACCTAAATGTAGACATGATGAAAAGTTTCATTAGAATATAGCAACACTGAACAGATAGGTAGTGCGGCTGAACTATCCCGCTATGTAAGAAGCAAAAAATCGCAACTGAACACTGCTATTCAGAGAACAAATGATCATCATTAAGATCTCAGAGATCTGTAGATTTAAGAATGTTCTTCTTTCAGGACATTAGGAGATCAAAGAAGATCTTTTGAATTCCTCCTCATGATCTGTCATTTAATCCGTTGCCTAGCAACTCAAACATCCTGTCTGACAGGAAGTGGATGTTGGGAGACTGTCCTGTCCTCCCCCTCAAACACGCCTGTCACCTGTGTAGGACACATAATGGGACACGATCCTGCTTAATTCTATCCAGCCTTCATTATGTTTCCCAACCCTTGTATTTTCTTTGCCCATTTTAATATTCTGGGTCATAAGTGGTGATCCATTTCTACTATCTATATACATTGTATTATTTCCTCTCTGTTATCTGTGCCTTCGCATTCCATGTAGTTATATGTCTGTCTGTTCATCTCTAAAATTTACCCAACCCATGCTTCATCAACTTTATGCAGTCATTTTGAAACATAAAACGTTTGGAATGTTCCTCATTTTGCTGGAAAATCATTCTATTATTTTTTGAGGAGGTAATTAACAAGATCTCAATTAGGAAGATTACAATCAGAGTTGAGAGCTGCTAATAACTCTTCAATTTTGCAATAAAAAGAATGAATGCGTTTGATAGTGCTGTCCGTGGCCAGTGATGAACTGATGATAGAGAAACTTCTACTTGAGCGGTAAAGTACCTTTAAATGTATAGCGGAAATGTATAGTTATAAAAAGGAGATTTTTCATACCAATTTATGTATTTTTTAAGAAAAGGCTAATCCCTCCAGTTGTTAGGACATTAGATGTGGCTGAAATTTGTAGGGAATATCAATTATGAAATTATATCATTTTTCTGTGACAAGACAACTGTGTATATCACTGAGATACTTAATTGGCCTCAAATTTGATTAATAACTTTCTATGGAAAGGCCTTGATGAAGACATAATGAAATAGTTCCATTAGTATAGAGCTATAGAATGGTAGTGAGACTAAACTTTCCTTGAATATGAGGAGCAAAAATCACGACAGAACACTACTATGCAGAGAACAAATGATCATCATTAAGAACTCAGGGATCTGTAGATTCAAAAGTATGTTTTCTTTCCGGAAATTCGGGGACCAAAGAAGACCTTTTGAATTCCTCCTCATGATCTGTCATTTAATCCGTTGCCTAGCAACTCAAACATCCTGTCTGTCAGGAAGTGGATGTTGGGAGACTGCCCTGTCCTCCCCCTCAAACATGCCTGTCCCCTGAGAAGGACGCAAAACGGGACATGATCCAGGATCCTGCTTAATTCTATCGAAGACTTAAATGTTTTCTTTGTCCATTTTAATATTCTGGGTGATGACTGGTCATCCATTTCAATTCTGTCTAAAGGCTTACATATTCCTTCCTATCTAGAAGCTGTACCTCCCATTGCATTCTTTTTCATTACTATCAACTCCACGCATAAGAAGTCACCCTCATTCTATATTCCATTTCAACCTAATCTTCAAGACCGTGCCCTGTGCTCCCCTGTCCTTCACTGTCTTCCCTGTCCTCTAACGTCCTTTTATGTTCTTGTCTGTGGTTTCCTGGATCACCCTCTGTCCTTTTCTGCTGTTTCCAGATCTCTTTTGTCCTTTTTTGTTGAAGTGGTTGAATTGCTTTGAATACTTGTCAAGCTGGATCGGAAATATTTGGAGCTCCTGAGTCCTGAAACACCCGTATTCCATTATGCATTCCCTTAAATGAGTATCGGATAGGCCTATAAGTTTCTTGAAAGATTTGAAATATAATAAGTAGCAGAGATATAAACCAGTTTGTTTGTTTGATGGTGTCTTACGCCTCTGCAGAGATATAAACCAGTAGTCTAGCACTGAATGCCCTATGCATACTTGAGTAAGGTTATGCATTATCACATATACTGTACTAGTCTCCTTGGCAGCTCTTCCCCCATATAAATGGGTGATAATGAGGCACCCCCCACATGAGCATGGTAATCTAGGAGATGGCATTTATTGCTCTGTCATGCCAACTCATAATGCTTTTGCTGTCTGATCAGCACTGAGCCTTATTACCATGAAAAATTCATGCATTCTACTTCCAGTTATCCAGATTTCAGAAATATCCTTCTTGTACATAATTTACCTGGCAGAAAGACAATTAAACAAGTTAAATTATGTGATTCAGAGTGACTTAAGGGGTTACCTGGAAGTCATTCGCTTTGCTTTTGCCAATTTAGGATAGATAGATAGATAGATAGATAGATAGATAGATAGATAGATAGATAGATAGATAGATAGATAGATAGATAGATAGATAGATAGATAGATAGATAGATTGGTCTCCTTTATGTACCTTAATTGCCAAGAGCCCTTTAGTGCTTTTTCTTTTTTCCTCTGGTCTATTTAGATTGTACATAATATTGTGTGATTATAAACTATTTGATATCATTTAGGATATTTCCATTCCTCTCCCTGTTTCTACCAAATCTGCACTCAACATGCTACTTGGAATCAATTTCACGTGATAATTCTTGAAACATGAAACTGCTGGAATGTTGTTTTCTCATTCTGCACTTCTATTATTTCCTGGGAGGTAATTAACAAGATCTCAATTAAGGAGATTACATTCAGAGTTGAGAGTTGCTAACAATGTCCAATTTGGCATGAATGGCAGAATCGAAGCATTCAAAATGTCGTCTTTAATATTAAGCGTTGGAAATCAGTGTCTAATTGTTTGTTCTTGGCAAGTTAAAGATCCCCTACGTGGGACAAATTTATAACATGTTGAGGACTCTTATTCTCTCTTGCATCTCATCAACCAACCTTGAAGAAAATTATAAAAGTTGGTTGAAACATTGTATAGAATAGATATACCATTGAGAATTTTACAAGCCATATACATGTACATACAAATCAAGACCACAATTAAACGAAGCTGTATAAAGAACAAATGTTCATCATTAAAACCTCAGACCTCAGGGATCTGCAGATTCAAGAATGTGTTTCCTTGAAGAAATTTGGGGATCAAAGAAGATCTTTTGAATTCCTCCTCACGATCTGTCATTTAATCCGTTGCCTAGCAACTCAAACATCCTGTCTGACAGGAAGCCGATGTTTGGAGACTGCCCTGCCCACCCCTCCAAACATGCCTCTGTGGGTCGCATAACTGGACACGATCCTGTTTTATTTTATCCATTGACTATTTTCTCTGACATTCTATTTCATTATCTTTTGTAATGTTCTGGTTTATTCCACTGGTAAATAGATAGATATATATTTCACTGTTGGAATGATCGACCTTACAAAATAATTATTAAAAGCGTGTATTTATTTATTATTTTATTATTATTATTAAAACAGGGTACGCAGTACCATGCACATACTGTGTAAAGGACCATGGGATGTGAATGATTTTTGGTCTGACTGTTCATTACATAACCACAATCGCCAAGCCTTCATCTGACCATATAATGAATTGGACAGGTACTGTGCTCTGCTACAATGACAAAGCACAAGATCAGTGACAAGCAACCAGGAACAGTACTCGGCTACGTAACTCTGACAAACAATTTTTAACTATGACCAGCAATTGACGGTGGCAGGTTTGCAGCAGACTAATGCAAGTCTGTTTGGCGTCAATCACACAATGAATCAATTTGACAGAATGCTATATAGTTGCTTCACGGCAGAATCACAACCATTAATTCCTATTGGAGAATGTATTGTAGATTGATTTGTATTTTGTAGCTCTGAAAAGCCCTTACTTGTTTCGTTACATGACTGTTTAATGCAGATTGGAAGTTATTGGGTACTTCGTGTGTCATAACAGACCACTTTAGAGCATGCTTTGTGGTATACAACTGCCAATGAGTGATATACAATGGGGATTATTTAGTGCAATATAGAGGTTTACAAAACATGAATGTGAGCAAACAGTTCCGGTTGTTTATTAATAGGAACAGACCACATTTGGGTTAGTACTGCTGGTACATTACATTTCATATCAATTTGGTAATGACCATTCATAACTTTGATAATGTTATTATTAGTAAAATACACTAATAATTCTAATAACTATATGGTATCAAAATAATTTAATTTACCATCGTACTGCGCTGGAGCGATACACATCTGTGTAGTAATGTCACTTCATGATGAACTGATAATGTTACTATTAGTAAAATACACTAGTTACACTACACTATCAATAAAATATGATTTACCACCATACTGAGCATCCTCACCTTATGGCTTTGTACTTTAAAAATGACTTCAAAACTGGCCCCCTATTGACCATGACTCATTTAACAGCCACTATGAATTCTATGTTGAATGTATGGTACTGACACATCATGGCACAAAATGCTAATTTCACCGTGAAATGGCCTTTCTGTCCCATATAAATGCTGAAGTTAGCTAGGATACCCCACTAGCTTTAGTATACTGTAGAACATCATCCTTTTAGGAACCCAGGAGTTTTTACCAGCCTTGTTCCTGTGTCACTAGTAATTGACTGATCTGGGAGAGGTTAACCAGAGTCAGGGCTTGAAAGTAACAAGGTGATGGACTAAAAATTCCTTGACCACAGCAAAAAGTAGCAGAATGTTCTATTCTGGTCTTAGGATGTTGCTAAACTAGTTTAAGGTAAATATGTCTTGGATCATGTTTGAAATTGAGAATGCATTGTTCCTAATGAATATAACGTCATTCGATATTAAATTAAATAACTGAAATGTTCGTAGTATCCACTATCGCACAGAGCCACATAATATATTATGTTACGCAATGTCCAGCCGGCACCTGTGCAAGAAAGCTCTGTTAGACCTCGCTATAATTGTGAGCTGTGAAAACAGACAGTTTTGCATATTATCTTGAAGCCAAGCTGCAAACAGTGTATTAAACCATTTAAACCTAACATAAACAGTTCTATGGTATACTTTGCAATAATTACTACTTAAAGACACAGAGATCGGGACTGCTTAGACATCTCCTTTTCATGTTCTCTAGTTGGAATCTAACTGACAAAAATGTGTGTTAGAACTCAAAATTGGGTCTAACTGCTACTTAACCTGCATGGTTTATATCAAACTAGTATTTATGATAATATAAATACTGTATGAATCGTAGATACAACAACACTATCCATAGCACATTGAGAAGGACTGTATAAAAAGAGCATTTGTTGTTGACAGCTTGGGCCAGCACAAAACAAAGATTGATGTGGCTGTATTTGTGCTAAGGGGCTTACATATGGATGTTGACACACTCTTGGGAGGTATGTCACAGGAAAAAGGAAAATGTGAGAGAAAAATATATAGAGAGAAAAAGAAAGGGGGAATACAAAAAATAGCAATAATATTCTAGGTTTATACTGTTTTTAGTGTGGTTTGGCAAGTTGTTTGTTATTTGGTAAAATTAATAAGATAATCTGTTTGAAGAATCTGAATCAAAACAGGAATGAGCTGAGCATTTGGCTGCAAACATTATATTAAAGATATAGACATAAACAAACAGCTCTATGGTATGTGTTGCAATAGTTACTACTTAACAAAGTTTAAGAAGCGTGAGGTCTGAGCCAGTTAGACACCTGTTTTTGAAATTCTCTGGTTGTGATCTAACTGACAAAAATGTGTGTTGGAACTCAAAATTGGGGTCAAACTGCTGCTTAACCTGGTTCATGATAATATAATTGCTGTATAAATCATAGACATTGAAGAGGACTGTATAAAAAGAGCATTTGTTGTTGACTGCTTGGGCCAGCACAAAACAAAGATTGATGTGGCTGTATTGTGCTAAGGGGCTTACATATGGATGTTGACACGCTCTTGGGAGGTATGTCACGGGAAAAAGGAAAGTGTGAGAGAAGAAAATGAGAAAAAATGTACAGAGGAGGAGAAAGGGGAATCTAAAAAAGCAATAATATTTTGTGTGTGTTTGGTGGTCAACAGGCTACACTCTAAAAAATGTTGGGACAAAATTGGTTTTTTAGATTCAAAATGGTTTTTTGAAAATTTAGAGTGTAACCTGCTAATGGCAAGTTCTTCAATTGAAAAAAGAAAAGCAATGGAACTAGACAGCATAATGTATTTTCAATGTTACAGTGTGAAAGAAGAAAATTAGAAAAATATATAGAGAAAAAGAAAGGGTGAATACAAAAAAGAGCAATAATATTTTATATGCGTATATTCTATCAATACTCTCATGGCAACACTTGAGAAATAATTATTAGTTTATGATGAAATTTAAGGAAAAGTTATGTTTAAAGTAAAATTGAAACTTTTGTGAATTTTTGGCCTATTTGAGGAAAGGAACCAGACATGTTTATTGAGCCAAAAATACATAAGGAGTAAGATGGTCTAAGGTGTGTATGATTGTTGAATACTCCTGGAAAATATAAATATTTGATGGAAAAAGAGAGTAGATTTAATTTCTTCATTTTCATAATATAAGGAAGAAGAAATATGAAGTACAAAAAAGTGCAATGATGTTTGAAGTGTGCATATCGTCAGCAAATAGACTCAGCATGCTGATGGCAAGTCGTTTGTCATCTGGTGAGATTTAAGGAGAAAATGTTTTCAAAGAAAAAAGGGACACATGAGGAATGATATGTAATTTATGTGCAGTAAAGAAATGGAGAAATTGAAAAAAAAATCCTTTGAGCAAAAGCAGGAATGAAAGTTGAACAAGGAAATATCCGTTGGAATGCAATGTGATTTACAAAATTTATGGATATGGACACGCTCATGGAAGATATGTCATGGGGACATGGGAAGAAAGAAAAGTATGAGAGAAAAGAGAAACAATTTAAAGAGAGAAAAAACTGAGAAATATGGAAAAAGTAAAGGGAATACAAAAAGGCAGTAATATTTGAACAAGAAAATTCCTTTGAGCAAAAAATTTGAAATAATGATTGTTGACAAAATAAAACTCAAAAGCAAATACTATGCCAAATAAAAGGGTATGCGAATAATTTTTGGTCTGACTGTTCATTGCATAACCACAATAACCAAGCCTTCATCTGACCATATAATGTATTGGACAGGTACTGTGCTCTGCTACAATGACAAAGCACTAGATCAGTGACAAAGAACCAGGAACAGTACTCTGCTACATAACTCTGACGAACAATTTTTAACTATGACGGACAATTGACGGTGGCAGATTTACAGCAGACTAATGCAAAAGTCTGTTTGGCATCAATCACACAATGAATCAATTTGACAGAATACTATATTGTCGCTTCAATGCTGAATCATGACCATTAATTCCTATTAGAGAATGTGTTGTAGATTGATTTGTAGCTCTGAAAAGCCCTCACTTGTTTCGTTACATGGCTCTTTAATGCAGAATTGGAAGTTATTGGGTACTTTGTGTGTCATAATAGACCACTTTAGAGCATGATTTGTGGTATATAACTGCCAATGAGTGATGTACAATGTGGATTATTAAGTGCAATACAGAGGTTTGCAAAACACGAATGAGCTGCAAACATAATATCTGGCTATTTATAAATAGGAATATACCACATTTGCCTACAAACAATGTATTTTTAAAATACACAGACGTAAACAAACAGCCCTACGGTACACGTTGCAATAGTTACTGCTTAAAGATAAAGTTTAAGAAGTATGTGAGGTCTGAGCCAGTTAGACTCCTGCTTTTGAAATTCTCTGTGATCTAACTGACAAAAATGTGTGTTAGAACTCAAAATCAGGGTCTAACTGCTACTTAACCTGGTTTATGATATCAGACCAGTATTTATGATATAAATGCTGTATGAATCATAGATACAACGACACTACCCATAGGACATTGAGAAGGACTGTATAAAAAGAGCATTTGTTGTTGACAGCTGGGGCCAGCACAAAACAAAGATTGATGTGGCTATCTTTGTGCTAAGGGGCTTACATATGGATGTTGACATGCTCTTGGGAGGTATGTCAAGGGAAAAAGGAAATGTCAGGTGAAAATGAGAAAAAGTATACAGAAAAGAGAAAGGAGAATCTAAAAAACGCAATAATATTTTGTGTGTGTTTGGTGGTCAACAGGCTACACTCTAAAAAATGTCGGGCCAAAATTGGTTTTTTACATTCAAAATGGTTTTTTGAAAAACCAAATTTCAATGCAAAACCAACAAGGATTTTTAAAAAAGGAGAATAGATGAGAAATGGAAAAGAAATATGAAGAGCAAGAAAGAGCAATGATTTCAGGTGCGAATATGGTTGTCTGCATGCGGATGGCCTGTTGTTTGTCATTTGGTGAAATCTAAGGAGAAAATATGTTCAACGAAAAAAGGGGCACATAAGGAATGATATGGAATTTATGTACATTCAAGAAATTGAGAAATTGAAAAAAGAAAGGTGTTGAACAAAAGAATGAAAATGGAAAATGTAACTATAAATCTGTTGGACACAAGGTGATTTACAAAATGTATGGATGTGGACACGCTCATGGGCAGTATGTCATGAAGAAAAAGCTAAATGCAAGGGGGGGAATGCGCTAAATGTAGGAAGAAAACCGAGCAATTAAGATAAAAGTAAAGAAAATACAAAAAAAGGGCAGAAATTTTTGAAAAGCATATTGGTCTGAACAGGCTCATAGCAATTATGTCAATGGATGAAACTTTTTAGAATATATGAAAACATATTGGGCAAATAGGAAGAAAAAAAAGCATTTTGAAAATCTACTACTTCCTTTGAGCAAAACATTTGAAATGTTTGTGTAAATGCCTGGGCTGGTAAAAGATCCGACAAACGGGATAGATTTTTAAAAAATGATTATAAAGTAAAGGTTTAGGGTGTTGATAATATTATGTTTGTCCAAACCTTATTCAAAATTTCACAAGTAGATAACTCCCAACCATTTTAGACAACTCCTCACACATCATGACACTTTCGTTGCGGTTGTGTGCCTAGGTGATGTTAGTACAGATGTTCACATTGTGGGAGGGCAGGTCATACATTATGGTTTTGAAGATCTGGAAGAAAACTGCAAGATAGATAGATACATTCATTCATTCATTCATTTGTTCATTCATTGGTTCATTGGTCCATTGGTTCAATCATTGATGAAGTTTTATTGATTGACTGAAAAATCAGATTTAGGCAGGTATTTGATTGAAAATTTAAAAGTTAGACGAAAAGTATGAATTCCAAAATTATATGGAAAATCATACAGGAAAATGAATGGAAAAATAGGTAGACAAAGTTAATATATTTTTAACTCTCCTGCATTACTTTACTTGGAAATATCGTACGATATTTATGCGATATAATTTATCCTCGAAACCTCTACAGACACATAATTAATTTCTCCCACATCAGCAAATCTCCCTCCACTATCTGGCCATATGAGAGCGGTCTGATAAATAGAGATTACAGAAAATAATTTTTGCGGAAGTCGCATAAAATATGGCGTTAATATCTTCATGAGTGCTGTCCATGTGTGAATAAAGATAAGCCACGAAACAAAGTCTAAGGAGATTTATAATTAAATAGACTGTCTGGGAGTGAGAGAGAAATTTGGCAGGTCATGCGACCATGCAGGTGGTTGGTTGATTTATAAAAACAGTTGAAAGTAGGGTTGGTGTTGTGGTAGCGTGCTAGGCTGCCAATCACTGGGTCCAGGGTTCGAATCCGGCTCTTGCCGGGTCACCTGGGCTTATGTTGGACGGCTGTTTCAGTCATCCTTCCCTCATTGCCGTGTCCTCATCCTGTCCTGATTAGCCTACCAAATGTATAAATGGAGGAAGTAAAGCCCCAATCATCCGTCCATCCATCTTTATCCCCTACATACATATATGCCTTTCGGTAACTAGGTGGCTGAGTGGTTACAGTCCAAGTCTGCTGAAGGTCTGTGCCTGCATAGGTTCAAACTCCGGTTCGATCAAAAAAAAACATTTGCTGTACCTTCAATAGCAAAATCCAGCTTGATGTTGTTCAGATGAGACCTTTTCAATAGGTGGCCCCTTGTTTCGGTATACATATGTGCCAGGCAAGAATAAGATCCGTCACATGGGGTAAACGTGCGACATATTGAGGACTCCCGCTCTGTGTCCCATCTCATCAATCAACCTCTTGAGCAGACATAATTGGTCTTAGAGAGCTGCATTTACCATATATCATAGACTGTCTGTCTATCTATCTATCTATCTATCTATCTATCTATCTATCTATCTATCTATCTATCTATCTAGCTATCTAGCTATCTGTCTATCTATCTATCTATGCGTCAGTCTGAATGGTAGACAATAATTTGCATAGTATTATGGCTGGTAATATCTATATAATAATGCAATCCAGTGTGGCTAAACAAACGATTTTTTTTTAACCGAGTATTCCACTGGAATGGAACAATACATTAGGACTAATGCAGATATCTTGTCTAGGCCCATAGAACGATACTTCATTTCTTTACCCCTTATTTACACCAGGCAATATATATAGTTTGCAGAAAGTTATTTTCTTTGCTGATGTTCTAGTTTTGCATGACAAGCTATTGTGTCTCTGTGCCTGTAGTGTTTTATGGCTTTTTATGTGGCAATGTCATGTTTCACGTTCTTCCCAGTCCCCGCTTGCAGACATTCGTGCTGAAGAACTTTATGACAAGGTGAACCGAGGAAGAAGAGCAGAAAATAAAGAAAAAATTAAGAAGAATGTCAAAGGAAAGAAAGAAGAATGTCAAGGGAAAGAAAGAAGAAAATCATCGGAAAAGAAGAAGAATGTCAATAACAAATGAAGAAGAATTCAGGGGAAGGAAAGAAGAATGTCAAGGGAAGGAAGGAAATAATAATAATCAAAAGAAGGAAGAATAGACTCGTATTTGTGGATGAACAAAGAAGAATATCAAAATTGTGCCAAAGGAGAATATCAAATGCAAGAGAAGAATGTCAAAATAGAGTTTAGCAAAAGAAGAATGTCAAAGAAGAATATAAATGCTGAACAGCTGAAGGAGGAAGAGCAATATACAATGTAATCAAGGAAGTACGAGATGGAGGCCAATTTCAATTGATAAGAAGTAAAGCGAGAATTTAACAAGTAAACAATCACATAATAATTTCGTGACAGAGCAAAGAATGTAAAATTGGAATATCACAATTAAGGAAGGAAGAACATAAACTGATGAAATGGGAAGAAAAGGAATAAAGGTGAAGTATTTTATGTAGATGGCAGGGGAATATCATTTTGGAGAAAGAAGAATGTCAAAGTGAGGAAAGAAGAATTATACCAAATGGTAATAAAAAGTAATTTGGAAGAAAGGGTGAGGAAGATTGTCAAGCAGGATCCAGGGAATGAAGAGGATTTTTCGAAGAACATCAGAATGAAGAAAGGAGAATGAAGATTAAAGAATGTCATGATGGCCAAAGGTGTGATCGCTTAGTTTTTTATAACCAGTCGATAACTCTTTTGTCCATCTTGGTTTCTTTACAACTACAAGATGAAGAAAGTGAAGATTTTCATTACCTTTGTTGTGTCTGTATACAATCATGTGCAATGTGCAGAGCTGATAAGAGGACTCTTATTAGACCTAGAAATCACATCACCAAACAGGCCAGTTAAAGATGAGGCAACACTAATCGACATGTTTGTCTTTTGTCAGACTACATTTATCTTGCTAGCAAGAATTCCTTGAAGTTATAAAACATTCCTGAAAATCAGTTTGCACTTCTTCTCAGAATGCTTCCTGTTCCACCATTCTTTTACAGCAGGTGGCGTTATAGTAGACTACCAGCTACAAATGCTCCCTCTGGTGGTGTCTTGTGATGTCATGACAATGTCTTGCCTCTATGTTGTCTGCATGTCATATGGATATCTGATTATTGTGAACTTGTGTTGGTTCTTTCCTAGTCCGACAAAATCCTGGCGGCTGCTTGAATCACCGACAGCATTTCGCGGTCTAGTTCGTGGGAACTCCGTGCCTATATTCCCGGCCTACATGTATTTCCCATATAATAGGCTATGGTGTTTGTGAAAAACTTGGTATCAACGTGCTAGTTTATTTACTGGAGGCCGATTAAAGTTTTCATCAAACAAATTGTATGAAAAATATTTGCTTAGTAGGCATATGCACTGTTACACTGTACTTATGAAAAGATGTTTCGTCCCTGAATATATGTATAGGTTATTCACCACGGGAGAGGGAATATGTGATTTATCACCCGAGGTGTGATAAACACATATTCCTGATCTCATGGTGAATAACTGGCTTATACCGTGAGACAAACACTCAAACACTCAAACATGAGAGGATAACTGGACAACAAAGAATATAGGAATTATTTCCCTGTAGTACTTACTGGTACGTGATTGGCTAACAGAGGTGTCGAATGGTATGGATTACTAAATTGATGTATTATCTTTTCAGGAGCCCTTAACGAACGAAAAGCAAAGTTTGCTGAACAGAATGAGCACCAAAAGAAATTCCAAGCAAAAAGGAAAGAATTACACTGGACTGGAGATGCAAGGTAGGACAAACATCTTCCTTGTTATTTAATATTTGTGCAGGAAATTTACGACAAGAAGCGCCAAACATACACCTACAATCTGAGTCGCGGATGCGTCAACTTATAGAGCCTGGAGAAAAACTAGGTCAAACTGGGAGTTTATTCCTTATTTCATTCAGTAAAACATTTCGCTTACCTCTTGTAAATGTCACCAAACGAGTTTCTGTATTTCAAGATTATCCAATGATTCCCTCTTTTATAATATTTTGGTGAAACTGTTCATTATTATTGCCACAAAAAGCTGTAGGCCTATAGACTGCAGCATCATCGACAGGCATCAATTTCCACCAGGTGGAATGGATGTTCACTTGAAGCCACATGACTGTCACATGACTGTATACATGTAGGCCTGGTGGCAAGGAACTGCAAAGCAAGTGAATATCACTGTTCTGGAAATTCCTTGTTGTACCTAATGAATTATGGATTTTTCAGTGCTAATTCTTGTTTACTATTAATGCCATCGCCATTTCTTTTCCATTGTTGTCTTGAGGGTGAGGGGTGGTCTAGTGGTAGCGTGTTGGACTGCCAATCGCTGGGTCCACAGTTCGAATCCAGCTCTTGCAGGGTCACCTAGGCCTATGTTGGACGGCTGTTTCAATCATCCTTCGCCTCATTGCCGTGTCCTCCTCCTGTCCTAATTAGCCTCCCAAGTGCATAAATACAGGACGTAAAGCCCCAATCATCCATCCATCTGTCTTCTGTGGGATCAGCAATGGCAGTGTCTTAGCATTATTGTCAATTCAAGGTCAGAAATGATTATTTTATGGGGACTTGGTAGATTTCCTGGGTATTTTTTACTCTGGATATAAGCCCCTGAGAAACTTCATTGAGTAACCAATGTGTTTTTTTGTCATAAAAAGAAGTTATGTGGGCTCATATGATATGAATTGTGCAACTGTCATTTATGGTGACTCAAACATTTTATAGTGACAGTGTGTGTCGTTTGAGTAGAATTACCCAATGAAAATAATTGGAATCCAAGTTAGATGTTCAGTCATTTTCACAAAATAATAAACGAATGAAACGATTAGAGAATTCCATGGGATCTTCGCTATGTTCGATCAAACCATTCAAATCTTCAGACAGTCGGAATTTAAAGGCTATTGCTTTAACACAATGTAACTGGCAAACAAATGTTTTGAGATGATGAAACCCGTTGAGCTTCACAGAGCATTTTCATGTTTTTCCTCACAAGTTATACCCCGGGGATAATTTGGCTAAATGAGAATTTTACAACCCCATAATCATTAATGAAAGTCTGTGTTGAGAAAGTTTCACAAAATTTAAGAAAATAAAGCTTTTAAATGATAGGAAATTCGAAAACTGCAAAGAAAACTGCAAAGAAATTTCAAAGAAATTATTCAGAATCGAATAATGAAAAGAAAATGAATGGAATTTCAAGAAGGACAAACTGGAATTCAAAAAGATGAAATTCTCAAAGACGTGGTCATAAATTTTAACCACTCCTTTCAACAGAAACGGAGTTGAAAGAGAGATCATTTTTGACGAGAAATAAAAACATGCGAAAGCCAGACAAACACTCGTCTATGAGATTGATAAATGATTAGATAGATAGATAGATAGATAGATAGATAGATAGATAGATAGATAGATAGATAGATAGATAGATAGATAGACAGATAGACAGATAGATATAATAGATAGATATAATAGATATAATAGATATAATAGATAGATAGATAGATAGATAGATAGATAGATAGATAGATAGATAGATAGATAGATAGATAGATAGATAGACAGTGATGTAGATAGTGATGTAGCTCTATAGTGTTGTAGATAGTGATGTAGATAGTGATGTAGATAGTGACATTGTGAAACTGTAAGGTAATCAAAAAGAGGGATTGTGTGGAAATTCCAACCCACAGTATCACAGCATAGTTGCGGCACTCATAGTAGGTTGCACATGTTCAAGTGCTGCGTCACTGCTGACAATGTTGAACAGTGGGTCATATCGTATACTTTTGACGGAGAAGTGGTGGGCAGACACTCAGGATATATATGTTATTTCGTTGATTTGAGATTGATTATTGTTCAACCGATTGATATGATTAATTGACCTTTCACTAATTGACTAATTACCGGACTGACTGACTGACTGACTGACTGACTGACTGACTGACTGACTGACTGACTGACTGACTGACTGACTGACTGACTGACTGACTGAGTGACTGACTGACTGACTGACTGACTGATTCTTTCTGTCTCTAAAAAAAACTATAAGGTAATGATAGACAAATCACGTAGTTTTATTATAGTGTTTGGGAAATATATATATATACTTCCAATTGATTTTACAATAAGGGTTATTTGTTAACTTTTCTCCCCAGATAAGTTTGTTCTTCAATTTTACAGCTCAGTTACATGTAGCCTATAGCAAACTGATAACTGATAGTATGAATCCAGTATAATAAAATTTCTAAAAGGACAGAATTGATGGAAATCCGACATTTAAGGCACAATAAGGCTGACTAAGCCAGATGTAGAGGTGCAGCAAAATCTCTTCTAAACTCAACAGAGCTATCTAAAGCCCTATGCACCGAGACAGGGGAAGTCAATGACCCTTTGGGGGTATTAGTCAGGGCAAATAAGATTCTGCAGGATTCTGTCACTTGCAGGGATTCTGTGAGCCAAATCAGACTGGTAAAATCAATGAGAACACTTCCCTGAACATGTTACTGTCATATATGCAGAGAATAAGCATGTTATGGTTGGGAGAGCCTGTCTCACAGGGCGATATTTGGTCGCAGCCATGTGGCATTTTGTGATATCAGTTGTCTCATAATGTGATAATAATGTGATACTATTGGGTTATGATGACTTGGTAGTGGTTAAATGTGTCTATGATTGGTTTAGTGTATGGTTATTGTTTTGGGTCTAAGAATGGTTATATCAGTAGCAATGGCTGAGTGTAACCATGCCATGGCATAATGCTATGGTAGTAGGCTTAATAGGACAAGTAGGAGCCCTTATAATGAGAGAAAATCTTGGCAGTAAACACTAGTTGGCAACATTAAATTACCTCAATGACTCTACGAGGCCTGATATAGATTACTGGATTAGATTATGGTTAGTGCAGCCCTCTAAGCCCAGTTCTTGGCACCCATGATGGTTGATTAATGTTATGTGAGGGAGAGAGGGAGTCCTCAACATGTTACACATTTACCCCATGTGAGGGATGTTTTACTTGCCCAGCATAGACACTGATACAAGGGACTGCCAGTTAAACATCTCATTCAACGTCCAGCAGGGATTTTGCTCTTAAAGTTTTCTGGTTCATGGTCTTAGGGTTCTGTAGTCCTGTCTGGCGTGCCAGGCTTTAACAGTGCAAAAATAAGGGATGTAAAACCCATACATCAACATCCAACCTACGAGTACTGAGATTTGAGTTCACAACCCAAACTCAGTGCACTTGCTATATATTTGTTTTGAGTCTATTTCTTTACTAACTACAATGCTCTTCCTTTACTTATTCTTTCTTTTAGTATTTTTACTTTGGTCTTTGATTAAACTCATTAAGGCCCTTGAGACATTTCTTTGATGTAGGAGTTCACCAATTCTTCAAATCCATTCCTTTTAAGTCCTGCAATTAAGGTCGTCTGTTTGCTAATACTGTGTACTGTAGTTATAGTATCGAGTTTGCTGACAGAATTTTAGTGTAAGGTCAACTTAAGAAATTACGATTTGCTTGCAACTTTAATATTAGAGATTTTTGTCTGCCAAGTTAAAGTAATTTGTGTAAATTTATCATAATTTATGATTAGTTGATTTTTCCATGTGGTTGAGTGGGCGATAGGACTTTATGTACCTTTTTTTTTTAATAATGACACAGGTTCCCTTGTTGATGTGATAGAAAGAATATGTTCAGGTTGGTCTTTGATTAAGCTGGAGGTTACATCAGCTGGTATCGCACTGGCTGCCAAACAGCGGGTGCTGAGTTCGATGGATAGGTAGGTAGATAGATAGATAGATAGATAGATAGATAGATAGATAGATAGATAGATAGATAGATAGATAGATAGATAGATAGAGTAAGTGCAGCCCTATAAGCCCAGTTCTTGGTGCTCACGAAGGTTGCTTGATGAGACGGGAGAGAGCCAAAGTCCTCAACATTGTACAGATACACCCAACGTGAGGGATCTTTTACTCTCCTAGCACAGAGACTGATACATAAGCGACAGCCAATTCAACGTCTCATCCGAACGACATCCAGCTGGGATCTTTGCTCATGAATGTCCAATGAAAATGTTGGGTTCTCTACCCAAGGTTTGAACCCATGCAGGCAAAGACCTTCAGAAGAGCAGGCCTTTTCAAAGTTACTCAGCCACCCTGCTGTTGATTTCCACTCAGGACAGTAGTCTCAATTGTGCTTTGCAGTGTCTCCCATTTGTATTAGCCTACCAAGTGCGGAAACTCAGGACACAAAGCTTCAATAATCCATCTATCCATCTTATATGAATACATGTCCAAGGTGACTACAAGACTACAGGACCTCAATGTCACCTCATTGAAACTACATTAAATTTAATGTTATGGTATAAGGTCGATCGAAGAATACCACAGCCAGGCAGAAAGACTGTCTACTTTGGTGGTAATTAGGTTTAAAAGTAGCAGTAGTAAAATGTTATGTCCTTAATCAGGAGTCAGGAAAAAATGTGTCTACATAGAACTATTTTGAAAGAGAAAACAAGTACTAAGTTCTAATTTAATGAAAAACACCAAGAAAAACATTAATTTACACTAACTTGAAATCACTTATGGCAATTTCCAGCAATGACAGGCCTTTATAATATAGTTGACCTCACAAAAATCTAGTAAACATTATAGGCCTACAATCATGCTGATATGTAAGTGATCTAGAGAGCTCTGTCAGCTGGTCCCCTGTTAATTAGCTGCTTGAAGACCTCACATAGCACACCTGTATTATGCTGGCATGAGAAGGAAATGCTACTATCCAAAACATGCAATCAAATGAACACACCATCTGTGAGTCTATATACTTTCTAAGGTGTTAATTAGTGGAGAATATCTTTTTATAAAAACTGGCTTTATATGAAGGTGTAAATTGTGTAAGCCTGCACTGTTATTTTGCTGGAACATGCTTGTTAGATATATTGTAAAGATTTGATTTTATGAAAACAATTCGGAATCACGTATATCTATTTCGAATTAACAAAATTTACATTTTATATCCAATGGTACCTTGTAGACATAGAATACAATATTGTAGAATACAATATAATATGTACTAAAATATAATATTATAGACTAAAATTGAATAGAATAAAATAGACTAAAATATAGGCCTAATTCATTAGCTATTTGGCCTAGATAGATAGATAGATAGATATGGGCACTCACAAGGGTTGATTGATGAGATGGGAGAGAGAGCGGGAGTCCTCAACATGTTACACATTTACCCCATGTGAGGGATCTTTTACTTGCCCAGCATAGACACTGATACAAGGGGGCGCCAATTTAACATCTCATCCGAAAGACATCCAGCTGGGATTTCACTCATGAAGGTTCACTGAAAATTTTGGGTCCCCCCCTAGGGTTCGAACCCATGCAGGCAAAGACCTTCAGCGGAGCAGGCGGGCACCTAAGCCTCTCGGCCACCCAGCTGCATAAAGTCTCAGAATAGAATTTCAATTTTCATCCCATATTATATGCAGTCACAACTAAACTGACACCAAACCTTGTAAAATATATTCAATTTTTCCTCTTCGGTGTCCTAAATTTTCTATCATAAGGACAATATAAGACATAATTCCAAAAATGAAGGGAAGATATTGCTGGGCCATGCGCACCTAATTTTTGAAGTGCAGAAGGAAAAATTGTTGTACAATGTAGGAAAAGCATTGTCACGTCACAGTAGTTCTCCATAAATATTAATTCCATTAATTGATATATGAATTTGATGGAGATCAGAACACCGATAATTATACAATTTGTAGTCAATATAAATCATACCCATTAGTGGTGATTCTGTGTTAAATTAACCATTAAATGCTGTCTTTGTGTTATGAAATAATGTAATTATATAATAGCGATTCTATCAATAGTATTTAAAAAAGCTTACCAATAGAAATTCTTCAATACACAGTATTGTGACAATGACTTAGCTGTTTAGTAATTGACAAGTACTTCGGCCTCCCGCCAGGGCAATACTGGCGCTTTAGTGTAGATTCTCTCATTGAGAGAATCAAGCTATGATGCTGTTAGATGCCTTGCTTCAGAGCAGCAATGCAGACTGTGTAGTTTGTATTGCATTGAAGGCAATAGGAGATCGGTGCACTATGATGGATATATAGATCAATAATCGATATATCGATTAATTGATCAGTTGAATTATTGTACATTGAGCTGGATATTGTTATTTATATAGAGGCATCTTTTAAGGTGGTTACCTGTTATTTGCAACAATACTAGAAGTCTAAAATCTGAAGCAAAGTGATTTGGAGATCTTACTTTTTAAGAGTGTTGTTTTCGTGGATTTAAGTTGCCTGTTTTTCTGGTCAAATTGTGGAGTTTATGTAGTAGTGTAGTTTTATTTTTACAAATAAGGTTGACATAATCTCTATTTATCTATAACACACATACTCAATTGCCTTCTGTGAAATCACAACACGTGGAATTATATGAGATCACCAATATATATGTTGTGGACAACATGTGTGGTATGCATATAGACATCATGGATACGATCTAGGCACACATCTATAAGTTATACCAAATGTCAATAGCACATGGTATGGCCAGTGCTTTTACATTATGAGCAACTAGCTGCCAATACTATTTTCTGCTAACCGCACTTATGACAAGTATTACCACTAAGGAAAAACACTGTGCGCCAGGTGGAAAGATTACGTTCACATGTTTAGCTGACTAAACATGTAGTATGTCTATCACCTAAACATACATGCTAAACATGTGATTGCAAACATATAGACATGGACAATTACTTATAAATAGCACTACAACAGCATGCTTACTCACTGCACACAATTCTGAAATCCCAGAGGTGTTGTCATGAAATATGAAGCTTGTGTACAACTGGAGTCTACATGAATTATTACATGTGGATGATAATAAATTGATGTTTGGAGAGTGTGGAAATTGACACATTTAAATTCTCCTGTTACCATCAAACACACAGTGAAAGTGGTGCATTGTGAAAATAAAAATCTGTCACATCAAATCAATTAATTCTAATCTAAGTGATTGATGTAAATAGTGATCAAATCAGTGATTATTACAAAATGGATGTAAATATGATCACTTTAAGGATATAACATCTTAGTTTTCAATCAAAGTGTAACTTGAATGTTACACGATTTACACACTGATCAATGAAAAAACACACATGCATCAATCGATATATATATGACTTTGTGCTAACTGTGTCCCAATATGTGGTAACTTGATTGTGTTTTACTTGATTGATTGGCTTAGCACTTGATTGATTATTCGATGACTTGATTGATTATTTGCATGTTTGATTGATCTGCAGCAGTGTTATTGCAGACCAATATCCACAAGGATTTTGTGTGATTAGCAACTTATTGATTGGATGTGAGATACACGGTGATTACAGCCAATCAAACAATGGGATTGGATATTACATCAAAGAATGGATTTAGAGGCCAATCACAGGAAAGTGGCCAATCAGTAAATGGTTGTATTGGACCTATGTGATTATTACGTTAACATTTGCTGGTTTTAGTGTTTTATCGTGGCTAGAAACCCCAGAAAATGTGACTGAAACATATTTTGTGTTGAAGGTTTCAAATAAATCTTAAAGGTTTGACATGAAACTTAATAGGTGTAACCAAAAACATTGGTGCACGGTTATTCAATTTGAATTGTGGCAACAAGTTGATTGGTGCTTGTACATAACAGAAAACTAAGTCAGTCCAGAATCAGAGGATAAAGATATTGGGTTGAACCAAGAAATATTCTGGTAATGTCCATTGTTGCTTGGATTGGTGGCTAAACGTTGGATGAAATTCTGGGTTGATGACCCAGAAATTGGATTATCTGTGCATAGGTGATTGGTTAAGCTGAAATGCATCCAAAAATGTGGATTTTGTGTCTGAAATTTGGATAAAAATCATGAGTTGCTAAATCCAAAACTGATCCTATTCACTCTATCAGTGATTGAAGATTGGATAGTTCAAAAGCATCCAAACATTATGAGTTGGAGATTGGATATATACCTTATGGATAAAATGATTGGTTGCTGAGTGAAGAACTACACATAGTTATCCATTGATGATTGGATAGGTGCAGATGTATCCAAATATTTTGGATTGTTGATTGGATAACTACCTTTGGATAAAGGCCACTAAATCAAGAAGAACACATAATGACGTCATATTTCCTCAACTGATGATTGGATAGGAGGAGAATGATGCATCCAACCATGATCGATGATTGGATAAATACTTTGGATTAAAATGCTTGGTTGACAGCTCTGCAGAATGGCCGGCTCACACTGGCTAGCTGTTAATGAGTTATTAACATGGTTAGGTAGATTGGAGGAACCCCCTAACCAGCCTGTTACCATGGTTACCAGCACTCTCAACAGCACCAGTGGGGTGTCCAACCCCTCTTCCGGTCCTTCCTCTTCGCCCACAGGTGAGTTTCCATGGCAACCTGTTGTGATATTTTTTGGTAATTAGGACCCAGAGCTCCACATGTATGTAGCCAGTAATACCATCCTTATGTACAAGCTGATAAATTGGCTATATAATATAGCACAGTCTGTACTTCAGACACGATGCTAAACATGCTTTAGGTAGCTTGCAGTGCCTCATTTAAACCGTATGACCTATGTTATGAGTTCTTATATATCATACTGAAGAATTAATTTGATTTTCTAGTTGAATTGGTGAATGTTTAAGTTTGATGCCCAAAATGTGGTTGGTGTTTTTATTAGGTAAACTGACACTATATCTTGCATACCTGTTTTTATTCTTTGTTGATTTATTTATCGATTGGTAGATAGATTGATTTATTGATTGATTGAAAGATTCATTGATTGCTTGATTGATGGACTGATTTAGCAGAGATTGTTTTGATTGATTTGCGGATTGACAAAAATATAGTGAGATTTTTTGGCCAACAGAATAAGTGGCAGATTAGCATCTGACTGGCTGGTTGTTTTAACTTAATGATTGATAAGTAGCCTAATTACTTGCAGCATAATTTTATCAGGTCATGAAGGGAAGAAGGTCAGCTCAGTTGGTATAGTGCTTTAGGTCTCAATTCACTTCATCCAGGGTTCGATTCCGGCTCTCTCTGGGTCATCCGGAGTTCTGTTAGACAGCAGTTTCAATTCTTCGCCTCATTGCTGTGCTCCTATCCCCAATTAGCCTACAAAATGCATAAATACTTGATGTAAAGACCCAATCATCCATCCAAACATATTTAGCTATGGTAAGGTAGCTCTAATTTAATTAGGACCCATGTTACCTGCCTCAGACTTGCACCATATATATGAAACTCAAATCTACTAATCAAATTAGCAGGGGACTGTCATGAAATCTTGACATGCAGAAATATCAGTCCAACTGCTATAGCCACAGTGAGCTAATTGAATTAATCAAACTGGCAGTGGATTGCTAATTGCAATTTGAAGATTTTGGATAGAGACAAAAATGAGGATTTTCAAGTGAAGTCTGATTGAGATAGGACAGGGAGATTGATGAGATTTGAGATAAGGATTTGAGATATGGATTGGAGATAAGGATTTGAGATAAGGAATATGGGATATTTGCCCTTATCCCATGTCTAGCCAACTTTTGTCCCTCATACTGAGCTTTTCCCTGGTCAATACAGATTGAGAGAGGGAAATACAACAGAAAGAAACAGGGATATATTTAGTTCAACCAATCAAATTCCTTTGGCTAATTAGCCAGCAGGGATATACTGAAAGATAATGAGATCAGCAGGGATATACTGGAACTGACCAATCAAAAGACAACAGTGCCCCTATATATCATGCTTATTAGCATGTAGATACCAGAATATTTGCTGATTGTTGTGATTTAAGGCAATTAAGTGCTGCCAATTAAGAGTATTGATTTTTTTGTAGCACAGCTGCATTCACATTAAGTGCTTCAAACTGTTTTGCATTGATATAAAATAAAAATATTAAAAAAAAAAGACATGGGATAAAAAGGTTATACCATGGGTTGCGGCAGTATATCCCTGGTATAGTCACCCTCGACCCTGTATATCCCTCGACCCTTCGGGTCTCGGGATATACTGGATCTTGGGTGACTATACCAGGGATATACTGCCTCCACCCATGGTATAACCTCATAATATCCTTTCCCCCTGTTTGGAGTACGCTGAAAATGCTATGTTGGAAAATTGCAATGTTGCAAAGACCTATAGGGCTATATAGATCGTTCAGTTATCAGCGAATAACTGTTGTTTAAGCATGCTAAGTCAATACTTGATTTCTCTGGAATTACATGTTGTAGTTAGAGCACACAGGTTCTTCTTGATTTATTGTCACAAGGGCTTCATCGATTCTCTCTGTCAAGTGTCTATTATTGCCTCATTATCTAGCTGTCTAGATGTCTGGTCGTCTGTATAATGTGTATATAATATTCATTGTTTTCCCTGTCTAACTTATAAGTAGTACGGCTTCCTACATTTCTATCTGTTTATCTATCGACTTGTTGAACAGGACAGGAAATAAATCTAACGACATGTCTACAATAAGCCTAATGTTTTCTGGTAGGTCCATATGGCATATCTATCTAATATTTATTTATCTATCTGTCTATCTATTCTATATATCTATTTCATTCTCTTTGTCTACGTTTATCTATTTTCATCTATATTTGTATATCTATCTGCTTGTGTTTATCTATCTATCTTTCCATTTTAAACCTGGCCTTCAAAATCATGTTGTATGACCATCTCCTGTACATCGTGCACAATATCAACCATGCGACACATCCCAAATATCTGTAAAAACAGCCGCAACCAGACAGTTTCAAGTTGCCTCCAACAATGAATTTTATAAGCAGAAGCACAGCTTTTGTTTTAAAAGCTAATTAAGCCTAATTTACAATGTCAAAGTTCACATTATATAAGAAGTACCTCTAGATTTAATTTCTGTATTGATTTTCTACACCAAAATTGGACTCATTATTTGACATAATTATTATATATATAGAATTTTATTGACATTTATTATATATATGTCAAACAGTTCATGTTCTTATAAGTACATTTTCCTAGGTTCACCTGTCCAATATACAGGCTTCTATAATTACCGGCCACTGCAGCTGTGTACGCATTACGTAATGTGACGTAAAAGCATGAAAGGCTTAATTTGGCCTGTCTTATTAGTTGCTGCTACTCAATTTAGGTGAGTGGCCTAATTACAACTGTCTATTGTATTATTATGACATATATATATAGGTCCTATATTCAATTATCCATGACATGATATGACATATTATCCGACCACCAAGGCCAATGCTTGATTCTGATTGGTCGAAAATTGTGAGTATTATCAGTTACACCCTGCTCGTTTCGAGGGTACGGGAATATACACCACGAACGACTCCATACACCACGAAGCCGAAGGCTGAGTGGTGTATGGAGGCCTGAGTGGTGTATATTCCCGTACCCTCGAAAAACGAGCAGGGTGTAACGGTTTTATCCTCAGACTTCTTGTTTTATTGATGCCCATAGATTATCTTGCAAACTGAGTCTGAAATGTCTTTCAGTAACAAAGCAACAGCATTGTGACGTCATCACCAGAGCTGTTACCTTGATGATGTCACAATGACTCAAACAATGGCATTGTGACGTCATGACTATTGTTGCTACAAGGATGACATCATAACAATCCTATGGTTGCAATTGTGACATCATTGTTTATCTCATACACCCTGTCTGGTGAAGACAGACAGGGTGTACGGTGTCATACACCTCAGCTCTCAACCAATCAGAATCGAGGATTCACACTGGACTGAGGATAAATATCCTTTATCCGACCACCAAGGCCAATGCTTGATTCTGATTGGCTGAGAACTGTGGGTATATATCCTGTATCTGTCAGGCTGCTTGGCCTGCACAGATATTTTCTGTATCCTGCAGTGATGACATCACAATCACTCATAAATTATCTGACGTTGTCATGCAAACAATGGGCAGTGATTGTTTGTCATGACGTCACAATGGCATGGGCTGCTGGTGACGTCACAACAATCTGCTGCTCCTATCTTACAGAATTTGAAGTTATCAGAATAAAATTTTGTAAAGACCACTGATAAAATCAATGGTACATAAATAAATCCCAATAGCAGTGTAGTTAATTCATAGCTATGAACAACATTTGTGTCAGGTCTGCTTCTAAATCACTCATCATACCTGGCACTCATGATGTTCATAGTACCTCTGAACTACATTGTTATGGGGGGTTTATTATACCATGTGGTCGGATAAATTCGTAATTTGTTGTTTACTTTTGGCAGATACAGGATTTACCTTCCCTCAGATAGCTGTATCCGGGCTCAGCTTCGCTTCGCCCAGATACAGCTATCTTCGGGAAGGTAAATCCTGTATCCGCCAAGCAAACAACAAATAACTAATAGTATCTGTCAGGCTGCTTGGCCTGTACAGATATTTTCTGTATCCTGCAGTGATGACGTCACAATCACTCAGAAATTATCTGACGTTGTCAAGCAAACAATGGGCAGCGATTGTTTGTCATGACGTCACAATGGCATGGGCTGCTGGTGACGTCACAACAATCTGCTGCTCCTATCTTACAGAATTTGAAGTTATCAGACAAATTTAGTAAAGACCACTGATAAAATCATTGTGACACATAAATAAATCCCAATAGCAGTGTAGTTAATTCACAGCTGTGAACATCATTTGTGTTCTGCTTCTAAATCACTCATCATACCTGGCACTCATGATGTTCATAGTACCTCCGAACTACATTGTTATGGGGGGGTTTATTATACCATGTGGTCGGATAAATTCGTAATTTGTTGTTTGCTTTTGGCAGATACAGGATTTACCTTCCCTCAGATAGCTGTATCCGGGCTCAGCTTCGCTTCGCCCAGATACAGCTATCTTCGGGAAGGTAAATCCTGTATCCGCCAAGCAACAAATAACTAATAATATCGACATGTATGCATGTGATATTCCTGTCTTTGTCCAATAATTTTTATTTTTGCATTAACTGCTTCACAGCATAGATTCTAGACATTCTTGTAACTAAGGATTGATAGATATATAGATATATACTATATAGCTATATAGATAGATAGATAGATAGATAGATAGATAGATAGATAGATAGATAGATAGATAGATAGATAGATAGATAATTTCCGGTGTGTCACACTGCAGTTTCACTTCTAAATAGTCGTCTTCAATTCAATTCTAATAGTAATAGGCCTAGTCTTTAATTATATTCATGTTATTAATTAATTTGCAATTAACTTATTAGGGCCTAATTTGTTATTTCTCATAGTTTCTTAATGATTTCTCAATTTCACCCAGTCTGTCTGATGGATATTATATCCCAGTATTGTATTATCTTGAGATAGTCTGACATTTGCTTTAAGATGTCTCTTCATAGGAGGGCCCCTGACATTTAGACGTCCATGTTACTTGAGATGTTCTGACTTTCTCAGACTGAGTTTGACAAATCGGGGATTATAAATGGATCTGTAGATCTAGGTTCGTGTGCAGAATTTGTTTGTTGCATAATGTGAGTGATTTGCATTCTAGAAAGTTCGTGTTTCTTGGATTACTAGCAGGTCATATATTTGGCAATTAAAGCACAATGTCACCTATAGTTAATAATATTTAATATACTTATGTATTTATAGTTAGTATGATTTTATACAGCCCCAATGCAGATAAATCCGTTCACCGGTGCTCACCATACTGAACAGTAATCAGAGTTCCCCCGTGGCCTAATTGGTAAGTGCGCTTGTCAACTGGCTTTGAGGGCGTGGGTTCAAATCTCACCCCGGGAACTCACTTAAGTCCGAGCCCATGGGACATTAAATGGAGGCGGGTTGTATCCAGTATTATATGCTGGGGCAACTGAAAGACCCTGGGCATCCCTGAATTAATAGGGTATGTACCAGACTCGCAGTCTTCTCATCTCATCATCGTACGGCGATCACCTGCCTCGATATAGCCCACTAAGGTGCTGCAGAGGCATAAAACAAACAAACAAACTGAACAGTAATCATTCCAATCATTATAGTGATAACTTCAGGATAGCGCAGGAGCGGGCTGGTTTTGAACTCGCATCCACTGTCTAAAGGGTGGACATGCTAACCACTATAATGTAGCCTGTTGTCCCAGGTTTGAGTCTGCAGGCTATCTTGAGCAATATTCCAAAATTATACATACAGGATGTAAAGCCCCAATCATCCCCCAAAACTCAGCCAAATTATGAATGATTTCATTGAAACTGTTTTATTTACTGCATTTTCTTCTAAGAACACAGTTTTAAAAAGCTTTATTCCTTTCAAATGCTACATTTGTATAAAATGTAACCGTGTCACCTTGACAAGTGTAAAGTGGTAACTAATACTAATAACCGCTTTCCATTTTTAGCCTTCAACTGGTGATTTCTGTTATCGATATTGTCTTTACTACCTTGCCCTTCGGATTTTTTAGACATGGGCATCAAATTGGTGTTAAAACGAGGCTCCGGTGAATGTTGGGCCTCATTTAATGGACTTCTCCTGCCCCGAAAATGGCGTTGAATTTGTCCGAATTCCATGGGGACTACTCGAATTCGTCATTAAAGCTCTCAGTTGGCCACAAGAACTGCCAGTGCGGCTGTAATGGGGCAATGCAATCAGAATTTTGTGTTTTTTGTTTCTCGATCAAATATTATGGCTAAATTGGCTGCACTCACAGTGTCTCTGTGTTTTCCAAATGCATGGTGTTTAAATGCAGCCCACATTCACAGGCCTTTATCTTTCAAAATTACAAAATTAATCTGTTTGGTGTGTTAATATACACAAAACTGCCCCTGTTATGTAATGGAAAACTCTATAGGAGTGATATATTACAATATATTTATATTTGTAAATATTTACCTTTATACCCATAGAAATTATTGTTGGATCCATCACATACATTGTCTAATAAATTAATGTCCTAAGAGGGAGGCTCAGGGTGCAGGTGTATTGCTGAAACTAAATAATGTTATTGAATGTTGCAAACTAGCAATCCTAAATTACCTATTTGGAATACTTAATTACTCGAATTCCAAGTCCGCTGATTAAGTTCTGTTTAATAATTGTTACAGTAATTGGCAAAATTGTACAAGCACCTGCTTCACTCAAAAATTCCATGCTGACTTGAAGGCCAAAACAAGTGCACCAATGTATATCACCAAATAGGCTTATATAAAGTATATATATAAAGCATATGAATAGGCCTATATATATAGTGGATGGCGCCTATTATAACTCTTACCCTTAAAAGTCCGCTATCCAACCAGTTGAGCTAAAGGGCCGGCCCCCAAGTCAAGTGCTTAGGAGTTTGCTATTATACCTAACCCTGTATACTATATCCCCCAACTTCCCTGAGATTTTGACTCACTCCAGTCAACAATCTCACCTCAATGCCACCCGCCACCATGAGCGGGATTCGAACCGGCTATCTCTGAGTCAACCTTAGGCTGATGCACCATATAACACATTCCCCTTAAAAGTCCGCTATCTAACCAGTTGAGCTAAAGGGCCGGCCCCCAAGCCAAGTGCTTAGGAGCAGCCTGTTATACCCAACCCATTATACTACACTATCTTTGCATTCAAGTATCTCAAGCCACCAGAAAGCAAGGTTGTACGGTGTACACTCCAAGGTTCGATTCTAGGTCTAAATTGGTCATCTAGATTCTAGACCTTTACTTGTGTTTGACCGCAGTTTCAATTATCCTTTTTGCCTTATCGCGATTTCTTCCTTGTGTCCCAATAACCTACTGAGTGCATGAAATGAATGAAGGATGTAAAGCCTCCTATCATCCATTTATCCACATGGTGTGAACAGACAAGAAAATCTCTCTGTTTCCAAGTATGAGGTCTTTGACCTGTCTCAGCATTGAATACAAAACATAAACCACCATATAAAGGTTAGATTTGAATTTCATCTAGCTTCACGAATGCCTTGGCAGGACTAAGACTGGAGCCTTTTAAGAAACCAATAGCTTCCACCAAGCTGTTAAGTGAATATTTGTATACACTTGTTGTGATGGCCATATCGATTTTTTGCCATAAAAAACTTAAAGAATGATGTTGTTTTCATCTTAAAGGCTTGCGTTTTGTCCTTGCCACATTGGGGGCATAATCTTCCTGCTAGTTATTAAATTAGCAGGGAGGACAATATTTTTCCCAACAGCCTAGCTGTACCGGGCAATTTGGCGAGCCACACATCAATCAATTTGTCTCTAGCCTCCAGGCCCCACAGGCATTTTGGGCCTTTTCCTTGGCCTAGGGGGCCTGTGTTTGTGGCTGACTTGATGAATGGGCCACCTCGACCAATCACTGGCCTTGTTCAGGGCCACGTGACCTTCTGCCATGACCTTGACCCCTGACCTTGGTCACATGATCGCGTCTGCAACCAATCACTGAGCTTGACCCGCCATTAAGTTCACAAGGTTGGCTGTCCCCCATCTTTTCATTACGAAACGATAATGTCATGGTATCAGAATGTTATTATTATGATATAGAACTTATTATAGATATAATAGAAGGGGGTGTCATTACCCTGTGACGTCATGATTGCTCTGGGGGACCCGTTCAACCTGCCTCTTGGAACCCGCAATACATAATGCATACCCTGGTGTCACGCGCAGGGGGGAAATGTCATTCATACATTTTTATAACACCACGCGATCACGTGATAGTCTTCCGACAATCATCTGGTTGTAAAATGTAAAAACAAATCGGATGTTCAGTAGGCGGTCGTACGTTCCATATTATTAGGGGTTTGCTTAAATATTACACTCCGCGTATTGTATCCTCACTCTGTTTGATGAAGTTGGGAGTTGCACACTCACTTCACAATCATATCACCATTTGGGAAAATGGGAATATTAGACCTTGAAGTTGGTAAGTTTAATTTTGTTTTCTACATATCGATAGTGTCTTATTTTACTTATCAATAGATGAGTTCCCCCTTGGCCTAATTGGTTTGTGCGCTTGTCAACTGGCTTTAAGGGCGTGGGTTCAAATCTCACCCCGGGAACTCACTTTAGTCCGAGCACATGGGACATTAAATGGAGCCGGTTGTATCCAGTATTCTATGTTGGGGCAACTGAAAGACCCTGGCCATCCCTGAATGAATAGGGTATGTGCCAGACTCACAACCTTCTCATCTCATCATCATACGGCGATCGCCTGCCTCGATATAGCCCACTAAGGTGCTGCAGAGGCATAAAACACAAACAAAAAAACATATCAATAGATAAATATAAAGAACTTGTTTCAGACACTCTGAGACCTTGCATCCCTGAACAGCTGAGCTTGCAGGAAGCTGAAGTCAATAAATGAGTATAGATTATTAGATGATCCTTGACCCAAATAGACCTCATTTGGAGCTTATCCTTGACCTCAAATAACCCAGATTTGAGGTACGTGTACTTAAGAAGTTATTTTGGGACTAACCTGAGATGATCCGTTAGTTATTTTGGGATTGATCACAGATGATCTGGAGTTAGTTTTTAGCTAAACCTGGCGCTGGCGGGTGCCTGATGGTAATAATCCGGAGCCTTGTCTCTTAATCCTGATGCTTCATAAAATCAATGGGTCATGTGGCCTCCTAAATTCTTGATTCTAATTCATCAAGGGATTGTCTGTTGGAATCCTTGGCCTCTGATTGGTGCGAGGTTCAATCGAATCAATTCAGGACTGAACTCTGCGTTAGATTTTTCTTTCGGTGATCATTCTTTGATATGTTTGTCCTTTGGTCTAATTTGTCCTAACTTGACTCATTCTCTTCATTTTGTCCTGTCCCAAACCATATTGTCTCTGTAGTGTTCTGACCTACCCCATACTGTCCTTGAGTCAGCTGACTGTATCCTGTCTTACCTCAAACTATCTTTAGCTCAAAATATCCTGTGTCAAACCATACTGTTTTTGGTGTGTCCTGTCTTACCCCTTACTATACTGTCTTTATTGTGTCCTGTCTTACTCTATACTGTCTTTCATGTGTCTTGTCTAACCTCATACTGTCTTTACTATCTTACCCCATACGGTTTTTTGGATGACATTCTTCCACCATACTGATTTGGTGTGTTCTTTCTCCACCCACTCTGTTTTTGGTGTGTCCTGTGTTACCCCATAATGTCTTTAGTTTGTCCTATCTTATCCCATGCTGTTTTGGGATGACTATCTTACTATAGTATAATGGGTTGGGTATAATAGGTTGCTCCTAAGCACTTAGATTGGGGGCCAGCACTAAAGCTCAACTGGTTTGATAACGGACCTTCAAGGGGACAGTGTTACATTGTATACGGTGCATTGGCCTAAGGCTGACTCAGAGGTAGCTGGTTCGAATCCCGCTCGTGGTGGCAGGTGGCATGAGGTGAGATTGTTGACTGGAGTGTGTCAAAATCTCAGGGAAGTTGGGGGATATAGTATTGTGGGTTGGGTATAATAGGTTGCTCCTAAGCACTTGGCTTGGGGGCTGGCCCTTTAGCTCAACTTGTTTGGTAGCGGACCTTTAAGGGAACAGTGTTATATTGTGGCTATTATGGGGATCGAACCCGCGACATTCGCATTATCAGCCTGTCTTACACCATACTGTTTTTGGTGTGTCCTGTCTTATCCCATACTGTTTTAAGTGTGTCCTGTCTAACTCCATGCTATTTCTGGTGTGTCTTTACTTACCCCACACTGTTTTTAGTGTAGTCAAGTGAACTTCAGGAACAAAAAGCACCCCTGAGCTACGTATATGGAACTCCTATCCGTAAACCTTAAGCTCCTCCCGGAGCTAACTCCTACACTTACAGCCTAGTCATCCCTTATAGCAGTCTCCCTGAGCTACATCTTGAAAGCTCTGATAACTTTCTTAGGGGGCACCATTTAATCTCAAGGGGAGGCTTGGAGTTTTTTTAATAAATAATTTCTTGCTCAATTTTTGTGAAAGAAAGAAATTCTTTTTGGGCAGTCTTGAAATAAATAATTTCGTGTGGAGGTATTTCTTAACAGAGGTGTTGAAATAAATAATTTCCTGCCGGGGAAAATTCACCCCCCCCCCCCCCCCTGATTATTAAATGGTCACCCCCTTACTCTCCGGCTCTTTCCGGCTCCTTTCAGCTAACTCCACTGCACCCGGGAGCTAAACCTTGAGCTAACTCTGTGTCTATATTTGGCCGAGGTGTTTGTTGTTTTCCAGGCGTTAGATGAATGATGACCTGTGGCCAGCACCTGTTACCAGGCAGTGGCAGGCACAGTGCAGAACTGTGAAAAATAGACCAGGGCTGAGTGCACAACAATAAGATTGGTGTTTCACTTCAAAACTTTTACTGGATTTTGCTTTGGTTTAGATAAAATTGAGATAATTTAGTAGTTAGACAAAGATTTTCCGTTAGTCTATGGTGTTAAATTACACACATTTGTCTAATATATGAATGTTTGTGTACTGTTAACTCATACTGTTGTTTCATTTTCTTTATAAACCTTACTCAGATGATAGAAAATGAATCCGCATCATATTACACATTTGTCACATGAATCTTGGATGTAACATGTTCCTTACTAACTTTATATTACTCAGATGACAGAGAAAGGAATTTACATCATGTTACAAATTTGCCGCATGCAGCTCAGAGGTAACATGTTCTTTAAATACCTTGCTCAGATGATCAAGAAATTAATCCACTGTCACTTCCTGTCAGGGTGACGTCATGAGATGTTGTCATAATGCCAAGGTCATGTGACGGACGTAAACAACACCCTGTGAACCATGTTGTATGAATGAATGAAAGCCAGGGGCGGGGGGTTGTGAAGAAACATTTCCTGGAGAACCATGGAGATAGACAAAAGTTTTGTGTCACAACTGTAAAACCATTCCTGTAAAATCATAGCATATTCCAGTTTCCAGTTTCACATCAGGAGTTCAAGACCCTGAAGAACCGTGACAAAATCCCAGCTGGATTTCGTTCAGAAGTTACATGAGGTATATATGTGTGAAACATGACTGGTCTTCCTTGTTACCTCTAAGCTACATGTGGCAAATGTGTAACATGTAACCAAGATGTCATGTTCTTGACAAACCTTGTTCTGATGATAGAGATAATTAAGATTCCACATCATGTTACAAATTTTCATCATGTAACTTGGAGGTAACATGTTCATGATAAAGGTTGCTCAGATGATAGAGAAAGAAGTCCACATCATGTTACTTTTTTGCCACATGTAAACCTTGTTCAGATGATAGAAAAAGGAATCTGTATCATGTTACACATTTGCCACATGTAGCTTAGAGGTAACTCCTGTGCTATATCCAGCTGGGATTTTGTCACGGTTCTTCAGGGTCTTGAACTCCTGATGTGAAACTGGAAACTGGAATAAGCTATGATTTTACAGGAATGGTTTTACAGTTGTGACACGAACCTTGTTCTATCTCCATGGTTCTTCGGGAAATCTCCTTCACCCCGCCCCGATTCTTCAACCTCCCCCCCCCAGTTCATACCACATTCATACCACATGGTTCACAAGGTGTTGTTTACATCCGTCACATGACCTTGGCATTGTGACGACACCTCATGACGTCACCCTGACAGGAAGCTGCATAGAACACCAGAACTCTATTGACGTATTTCCTCAGACCCGAATGGCATTTCCTCAACTGGTCTAGCCCGTTCTCACTTGTATAGCGGCTTTCAAAGTGTGAATAGATAATAACGACCATGAGCACCTCTACACTAACCACAGAAGAGTAATGTACCAACAGCATTGGCTTTATTGTTATTGATAGAAGCATAGGAACCAGCTGGGGTGGGGTTAGCTCAGTGGTAGTGTGCTGGGCTATTAATTGCAGGATCCAGGGTTGGAATCCAGCTCTTGCCAGGTCGCCTAAGCCTATGTTTGACGGTAGTTTCAATCATCCTTCGTCTGATTGGAGTGTCCTCTTCCTGTCCTGATTGGCCTACCAAGTGCATAAATACAGGACCAAAGTCCTCGATGTCCCGGTCAGTGCTGGGCAAATATAGAGTAGGTCGGGGCAAGAAGCCCGGGTTAGGTGAGAGGCCCCCCCCAGGCTTATATCCAAACTTACATTTTTGGTGCGTTTATCTATTGATAGGATTGAAGCTAGAGGCGATTTAGGTGACGTCACAAATTTTCAGGGCAAACAGCACCAAACTATAGTAGAAATTAAAGAAAGAAAAAAATGTGTATGGTTTTTGTAACTTTTACTAATTCTTTGAAAGGGGTTGTCAGAAATAACTTTGGAAATTTTTTAAAGTATAATGGATATCTGCATTACTTCACTTTATGACTATCACATAAATATGATTAGGATCATGTTTTTTGCATTTTAGTTAAAAATATAGAGGTCAAATTAAAATATGTGGGTTTTGGGCGAGAGGCCCCACATGATATGGGGCATCAAGCCCCCTTCACTGGGGGGTCGAAGCCGCTTCAGGAACCATTAATAATGTGTACTTTACATTTAAACTTGATAGCATAGCTAATTAAAATAGAAATAAATTGGGTCCAAAATTGAAACAGGGCAAAAAATATTAAAAAATAAAAGTATGAACAGAAAAAATTCGAAATTCAGAAAAAGTGAATAGAATGCCTTAAAAAGGATAGAAGAACCCTAAGAAATAACTTTTAGGCTGAATGCGCTCGCAAAAAAAATTGCCATAGGATTATAATAGGGGGGCTTCTTGCCCGATGGGTGGGGTAAGAAGGCAATTTTAATTTTTTTACAAAAATGGCCGTTACTCCTTTATTAAAATTGGTAGACATTTGTTTCTCTAGTTATTGGTAGAGTCAAGTGATCCCTTCCTGACAGCATAAGCATTCAAATAATCGCCCATAAAAAGTAGGTCAAATCGCACCTCGAAGTTAAGGGGGGCCGCATGCCCCGACCTACTCTAAGCCCAAATGTGGAGCAAAGGTGTTGCACTGACTATTTAACATGACTTGTGGTGTACTGGACACCCCTGGCACTCAGTCAGGTAGCTTTACCTCCTTTTTGATGGAGGGAGCTGCACATTTGTTGTTGGTGGAATGGACTCCAATACACAGATAAGAGGATTAACTAGACATGCATAGTCATAGGCCTACCAGATCCTCCCTGCCAGGTGTGCTGGTGGGCAGTAAAACACAAACTCACTCACTCACTACCTTCTTGGTCCTGCCTATCAGTACAAGCCCCACCAACATGTTATGTACCATGTTCTCTATGCCTTGGTGCCTTCTACTGACTGTACTCACTGAAGCACTATTATTTCTTCATTCATTGTTGGTGGTATGGACTCCCATTTGTAGAGGCTTAACTTCACATGCCTACCAGGTCCCTCCCTGTGAGGTCCATCCAAGAAGATCATACCTGCCAAAGATTTGTCTTCTAGGTCTTACTTACCAGTACCAATCCCCACTTACCATGTTCTCCATGCCTCGGTGCCTTCTACTGACTGTACTCACTGAAGCACTATTATTTCTTCATTCATTGTTGGTGGTATGGACTCCCATTTGTAGAGGCTTAACTTCACATGCCTACCAGGTCCCTCCCTGTGAGGTCCATCCAAGAAGATCATACCTGACAAAGATTTGTCTTCTAGGTCTTACTTACCAGTACCAATCCCCACCTATTAGGCCTATGTTATCCATGCCTTGGTGTCTTTTACTGACTGCACTGACTGCAGCACTACTATTTCTGTAGTGCACCAGTATTGAATCCATGTGGAAAGCAGGGCACGATCCTGGTTGGTTTTTATCTTGCAATCTTGTCTGGCTGTCAGAGTCAGTGCACAATTTATAACCCACTGATTATTGCATAACCTTCCATAACAGCAATATTAAAGCCCAAAGAGAGCTCAAAGAGACCCTAAACAACTCTAAAACTAAGGATAAATGTTGTTATAGCATTTGACATAAAGAAGGTTTGACAGGTTTCAGGCACCATGGCGACCAACTCCCCAGTCATAAGTTAAAGGGCTGGCATGCCCCACCTAGATAAAATTATATTAAGGGCCCAGCACCCAGGTTGAATGACCTGCTCCGGCAAGGCTAAAAAGTCTGATTTAGACCTAATGTTTCCTGTTTGGTGTACAATGGCTTTTTGCCTTCAGCAAACAAAGTACGAAGAAGGTATTGTATTCACTTGGGTAAAAATGTTGTCCATCCGCCGGCGGATAGATCTGTCTCTCCTTTTGTTGATGGCTGAAACTGGTGACTAGCCCAAACATTAAATTTTCTTTTACTCCCCTGCCTGTGAATATCACCTAAAAAAACATTACCTTGACTGTCCTACTGGTAACAAATATCACCTAAACAATACCTTTACTCTCCTACTTACAAATATCACCTGAACATTACATTGACTCTCCTACTTACAAATATCACCCTCAATATTACCTTTACCCTGCCACCTACCAATACTATTTCAAACAATACCTTTACAAACCTACAAATGCCTGGTAAACAAGCTGTTCTGTAACATTTACATAAGGGCTTGGAGATAACCCAGACTATTCTTGATTAATAACCCAGCAAGCAAAGTTGTTGTCTAGGCTGGCAACTCACTTCCGTTTATTGCATTATGGGTAGCAGTCGGGCTGGAATGAGGTCCGTTGCAACGTCACTCACAACATTCATTATGCAGACCTCTCTTTTACCCTTTTCAATATGTGTGATTGGTGGCAGATAGGAACGTTTGGGATGTCACCCGGATGTAGAGGAATTAACTGACAAATAGTGGGAAAGTCTTCAGTAATAGATAGATAGATAGATAGATAGATAGATAGACAGACTGACTGACTGACTGACTGACTGACTGACTGACTGATTGACTGACTGACTGACTGACTGACTGACTGACTCTTAATTGTTCTCGGTCTAGGTCTAATATAATTCAATAAAACCAGCCTGATCCCTGAAGGCCCTGATCTCAAGCTGGTTTCTAATGAGAGTTTGTGATGTCTATGCTTGGCCTTTGAATGATCCCACATATGGGATAAGTGTGTAAATTGCTATGAACTCCACTTATATTCACAAAGGAATGAGAGTGTACTACCTCACCGTCTGACAAGAATTGTCTTTGAGGACTATACACTCTAAAAAATGTCAGGACAAAATTGGTTTTTTAGATTCAAAATGGTTTTTTGAAAAACCAAATTTCAATGCAAAAAACCAACATGGATTTTTTTAAATTGAATTTTTTTTTTTGCATTGAAATTTGGTTTTTCAAAAAACCATTTTGAATCTAAAAAACCAATTTTGTCTGAATTTTTTTAGAGTGTAGCAAGGGATGAAGTTGAATGAAACTGTGTATAACTGATGTCTTTTTATAGCACTGACTCCTTCAGCTGTTTCAGTTTAACTTGTTTTAGCTCAAGAACTTCCTTTAACCTTCCATTATTCTGTTTGAGCTTCCCCTTGCCCTTTTCTGCCTTTATTTTTAGTGAGAGAGAAAAATGGAGAGCTGAAGCAAAAAAGGAAAGCAGGATGAAAAACTTGCTCAGCAGACATTTGGAGCTCCATAAAACTAGAAAGAGCTGTTCATTATTCAGTAGTACTTGGACTTTGCTTTGCAACCAACTTAGCAGCTCAAATATACCCAAACGAAATGTACTCCATAAATAACGCTGACCCCAGACGCAGCAATTTGTCCTCATTTGGTCACGTGTTCAGCACTGAAGTTTTCTAATGTTGACAGAAGGCTGAAGGAATTCTGGTGTGAAGCGGTGTGAACAGTCTTCTCTGCCAAAAAAAAGGCGTCTTGTAGGAGAGCGAAGTCAAATGACTCGACAGTAAATATTCAACAACACTGTTTAATGGCACGCAATTGGTAGCGCTAAATACATTTGGTGTTTTTTCAAGTATTGAATCACAAATTCTTTTTTTTGAAAGTTGGTTCTGGTTGTTTATGTCAATCGCTGGGTCCCAGGTTTGATTCCCACTCTGGCTAGGTCTCCTTGACCTGGACTATGTTGGAGCAGTTAAAAATACGGGCACTTTATCTATTAATAGATAGTGACAGATTGATAGATAGATATGGTAAGTGCAGCCCTCTAAGCCCAGTTCTGGGCTCACGAGGGTTGATTGATGGAATGGGAGAGAGAGCGGGAGTCCTCAACATGTTACACATTTACACCATGTGAGGGATCTTTTACTTGCCCAGCACAGACACTGATACAAGGGGCCACCAATTTAATATCTCATTTGAACGACATCCAGCTGGGATTTTGCTCATGCAGGTCCACTGAAAATTTTGAGTTCCCCAACCAGGAATCGAACCCATGCAGGCAGAGACCTTCAGCGGAGCAGGCGGGCACCTAAGCCTCTTGGCCACCCAGCTGCCTAAAGAAGCTACCATACTATTCAGATTTAGATTCAGATTCAGTATGTAGAACATCAAACACATAAATACGTAGATTCAAGTGCTCATAATTTCAATCACCTTCACCTGCTGTGTCTTTCCCCTGTCCTAGTTTAACCACAAGTACATAAATGCAGGATTAAAAGCCCCAGTCATCCATTTATCCAGCGACTACCTTGAAATAGTTAGTTCTTCCCAAGACAAGCTGATGTATGGAAAGTAACCACCTTTCTTTATCTTGCTGTAACAGAATAAATGAAGTGGGTATTTTGTAAGAAATGAATAAACAAGAAAGTGTGCAAGGTTGTATCATAGATTTTGAGACTAAAGTGGATTACGTCTAATAACTACAAGACAGTGCTTCGACACGTGCCGCAGTATGAATTTCCGACTGAAGCGCGATCAATCCTGCTGAAAATATTAAATCAATCTTGGGCTTATCGGGGTGTTTCCACCTATCCAGTCTTGCCAATATTCCGTACCCAATTATTTTCTTCCTCTATTCCGATCTGGATTTTTCTTTTTTCGGAGCCTTCCGCTCTGCCACCGTCTCACGCTTCAACACAGAGCCGAGACAGAGATCGCGTCTGGCAACTCGCGCCAAGTGAGTGTGGCGAATTGCTGTCGAATTTGAAATTTTCATGGAATTAAAAGGCTTGTCAACTTCAGTCGGGATTGCATGATGGAAACAAGACACTGAACTGCGGCATTGAAAGACGAATTTCAGCCCAAAACTCATCACTTTCCAGGAAAATTACACCATATTTCATATGAAGCATGTTTGGCTGCAGGCAATTGGATGTTATGTCTGCAGACTTTCAAGCTCAAGGATTAAATGCAGTCTGTGATGATAGAGTGATAGGTAGACAGATAGACAGGCAGACAGATAGATAGACAGCTAGATAGATAAATAGATAAATAGATAGATAGAAATCCAAATTCAGATTGATTGACTGATTAATTGATGGGTAGACAGAATGACAGATAGGTAGATTGACCTAGGACTATCAAGATAGATCGATGGATAGATAGACAGATAGATTGACAGAAAGACAGACAGACAGATTGAGATGGATCGATCGAAAAAGATAGTGCAGATAGATGGATAGATGGATGGATGGTTAGATGGAAAGATAGATAGATAGATATACAGATAGATAGACAGATTGATTGATAGACCGATTGATAGATAGATAGCCATCTTCATATCTATCCTCTCTTCTAGCAGTGGCAACATTGAATGATACAACATAGCATAGCTTCTGATGTAAACAACCGTCCCCTGACTCCTCTCAAACAATGTAGTTTTTACTTAATAGTGTGCCAATATTGTGTTGATAATCTTTCCTTTTTCTTTCCTTTGGCAATTGCCTCGTAATTCTCTCTCAGTGTTTGCCGCAGACTGGCTTTAAGATTGATGGGATATAACAATGGCGCTGACACATGCCAGCTGAGTTTAGCTCATGTGTGTCGATCTCGTTGCCTGAAAATGTCCATAGCTCATGTGTGTCGATCTCGTTGCCTGAAAATGTCCATAGATCATTTGCAGATTGTGATCAATTATTCCAGCTTCGTTTTGCACAATACATGCCTCGTTCTGTTCTGTATTCTACCATTGGTTGGCCTCTTTCTTAACATGACAGCCTTTGACAGGTATAATACGGCCGAAGGGATTTTATGTTATACACTGCAGCATGCTTCTTTGAGACAAAACATACTGCGCAATAGGTACAACAGACAGACAAGACAGACAATATTCATTTATTTGACAATAGAGAAATACAATATGAAAGACTTCCCAAATAATTACATATGGTCTTTGGAGAACATATGAAGTAAACATTCAGTGATTGTATCATGCTTTTATGATAATTATTTAATTGTGATGAAAAGCGAACATTGGCATTTTAACCTCTTGGCCTGTTTTATAACTATAGCAAAGGAAGAGTTCAAGATGTAGTTGTTCTTGGTGCCAGAGATACAATTCAAGAGCTGGGGGGAATATATCTCATGCCAAAATACCTGATAACTTGGCACACCTAAAACCTTTAATACATGCCATAACTTCTGATTACATTTACCAAATAGGACAAAATTCACACAGAATAATCTTCCACCCTAACCCACTCTTTTGTGTTAAGGATATAGAAATATTCCAAATACCTTGGAAGATCTGTCAAAAAACCGTCATTGTCTTATAAAACTCGGGTGTATTAGCATTGAAGCTATACAATCCAAAATCTTAGTCACATAGATCTGTACCATATAGTGTAGAATGCAGTTGTCGGTGTCTAAATGCTGGTCATATAACCAATATTTGTGTGTCTTCGTCCAATTTGTCACAGACAGCAGATCCGTAATATGCCATGCTGTGAAATTACCCTGACATATGTAGACAGGTAGTGGCAGGCATAACCAAGGGTCCTCCAATCTCACGGCCTTTGATATGAATACCCCATTTGGCCTGGGAGAGATATATCACCAAGTATTGCCACACATATGGCTATCGTAGGCCTCGGCAAATTGAATCTCTATGTACTGCAAATGCCATACATCAAGAGAATGCAGCAAATGTATGAAATTGTTGCAAATGGTTTCTGTAAAAGATTGATGTCTTGTATCCCAGCTCTTAGTACAAGGCAATACAAGGCCAGTCTGACACAAATTGGGATCACTGACTCTCTCTAAGTGCTTTCAAGACTAGTACCCAGCTGATCAGTGGGAATATGGGACTCAACAGTCAGATATTCTATGAAACTTCTGGTCTATATGCTGATGGCTTTCTGTGCTTGCCTTACAGCTGAAGTCAATAGTATATAGATACTCAGAAGTGATTGAATATGTCACCATGCTATACCCAGTGGGATACAGGGAAAGCATGGCATGCTCAGATATTTCTAAGTCCAACGTTTAGACTTCAGCTGTAACAGATATGTCAACGCGCACAAACATTTCTTTGTCTGTATGTACTATGAACATCATTTCAGTTCTAAGATCATACAAATTAATTAGAATGCTTCAGTATTTTTTATTAAGTAGAAATTGACACATTTTTTTCTTGTCTTTGTATTGTACTGGAAACTGTCATGACATCATTTTATTCCAGTATTCACAAATTGTGATGCTATTGGAATTAAAATTGTGCATGTATAACATTCCTCAAGACCACCACTATTGAACCATGGCACAGTGTCAATAAAACAAATGAAACTGAAGAGTGCATTTCAGTGTGCTACTGCAGCTGTTCTGAAAGTCTTGTCAAGCTTAAAAATGCAGACTTCCAAGTGTCTCATTGGACAGTGAAGAATGTGCTGGTTTGGACAGCTGATAAAAAGACGATGGTAGACTCACAGAAAAAAGTCTTGAGAAATGTCTGCACGATCATGACATGCAGAGAAAACTATGGGACAGCTGGTGTCTGGACAGACTGAAAAAAAAAAGATACAGAACTAGCAAACAAGCAAGAAACAGAAATCTCGAAGGCCAAAAGGCGAGCAAGTTTGCAGGTGGCTGAGACACAGTTCACGATTCAACAATTCAAATCACTTATAAAAAGCATCACGGTTTTGACCCTGCTAAATGAATGAGTATTCATCAGAGGTCATTCAGTTATTTTCATTTTCTTGTAACTTTGCCTGAGTCTTGAATAAGCCAGTATCTCAGCATTCCACAATACCATTGCTGTCACCCATCCTGCTAGATCCAGATATAGCCTTGTGTATTGTGTGCCTCTGACTAAAAATGGCTTGGCAGCCAGTGCAGTCATCCACACTTGTCTATTGTATAGGGCTTCAGTAATGCAATCAATCCACACATGATACTATGTTGTTGGATACCATACAACAGCCTGACAAACATAAGAAATTGTTTGTACAACAAGTTGTGTCTGTTAGACTCTACTGCCCTTTGGATGGATTGGCATTTGCTGAAAAAGGATGCTCTGAATCAAACTATGCCAAACAATGGCAGCCATTTGTATTTCTGATTCAACAGTCAAAGCATTTGATACGCCATACTTCTTATACAGCATCTGGACTTAATGAACAAAAAAGGTTAGGTGAACACCAGACACTTTGCAACTGCTATATTCGACCATTGATTTGTCCAGAGTAGTCCAGACCCAACTCCATAACAACCCTCTAAGCTGATATCCAATTTGGCAGAGACTGAGGAGCTGTAATATGCCATGCTGTGAAATTACCCTGACATATGTAGACAGGCAGTGGCAGGCATAAGCAAGGGTCCTCCAATCTCACGGCCTTTGATATGAATACCCCATTTGGCCATGGAGCAATATATCACCAAGTTTCACACGCATACGGCTATCATAGGCCGCGACAAATTGAATCTGTTTATATGTGTACTACTTGCGTCATACACCAAGAGAATGGAACTAATTGCTGCAAATGGCTTCTGTAAATGATTGGCATCCCATGTCAACTCAGGCAAAAGCCAGATTCAGGCAACATATTAAACCGGCATCACTAATTCAAGCACTTAGTACAGTTTTTCTCTCTTATGAAAAAAAATCTTTTTGAGAGTGTACATCTTTACTGGTCAGAAACACAAAAATATTTTTAGACTAACAACAGAGTACTATCTAGTGAAAGTGCATAAATAATTGTGTCCCTATCTTGCACTTGGAGCTATTGTGATGGTATCGTAATGCCTTATTCTAATCGAGTGGTGTGAAATTGGAATCTTGTGTGCATGCCATTCCTCTAAGCTACCACACTGAAGTTACCCGGCATGGAGACACAGTGTTAATAAAAACAAATAAAATTGAAGACTGCATCTCCCAATGTCAACCGCAGATGTTCCAAGAGTCTGGTCACAATGAGAAGTGTGAATAAATGATGTGATAGTGCCTAAGATGACAGAAAAGAATGACTTGGCACGGACCGGTAAAAAGAAAGAAGCACTTTGGTGAAAAGCTACACGATCTTGTGATGTGAGGGAATTTGGAATTGAGGATTAGATAATGTCTGGACAGGTAAAAATGAGGCCAAGAAAAATGGCACAAAAACTGATCTGGAAGGCCAGAAAGGTTATCAAAAGTTTGCAGGTGACTGACAAAGTTTGTCTGAGACAGACTATAAAAAATTCCTACTTTTACATTTACATTTACTGACACAGTTCATAATCAGAATATCTAATGGAAGTTGTGGAAATATGTCAGGAAAAATAAAACAACCTTCAAGTAAAAACATGATTTAGAAGTACTGGCTTCTTCACAACTCAAAAATTATTTTTACAATATCTCATCACTTAACAATAGTTTTGCTAATAAAGGTTTCAAATATACAATCAGTCGGCACATGATACCATGCTGCTGGACAGCGAGCTTGCAAACACAGTAATGGTGTGTACTGGATTATGATAGTAAATCGCTCTTCACACAAGATGGTATGAAATGGAGTACTGGAAGTCTTGGTTGTAAGTAATGCCAGCTGAAGACGAGACATAAATATTCCTACATTCAAAAGTCGCCCTCTGATGTGCTACTTCTATCATGAAGTAATGGACCTTACATCAGGTGAAAGGATGATAGGGAGAGCACCAGACACTTTGCTATATTCGACCATTGATTTGTCCAGACCCACTCCAAAACGACTCTCTTCAAGCTGATATCCAATTTGGCAGAGAGAGAGGAGCTGTAATATGCCATGTTGTGAAATTACCCTGACATATGTAGACAGGCAGTGGCAGGCATAAGCAAGGGTCCTCCAATCTCACGGCCTTTGATATGAATACCCCATTTGGCCAGGGAGCAATATATCACCAAGTATCGCACATATTTGGCTATCATAGGCCTCAGCAAATTGAATCTGTATGTACTACAAATGCCGTACATCAAGAAAGTGCAGCAAATGTATAAATTTGTTGCAAATGGCCTCTGTAAATGATTGATGTCTCATATCCAGCCGTAGCTTAGAGCAATGCGAGGTTGGCTACTTGAAGTGCAACTGGGGATCATGGGCTATTACTCAGCATTCCAAGTTCATTAATTTTCTTAAACTTTCGAAATTGGAATTGCACTGTTATGAAAATGGCCTTGTTTATTCATAAAATGTTGTCAACACATTGACGTCATTGAGCAATCTTAGTACAATTTAAAGACCTGTAATTACGGATGAAAATTTTAATGTTACATAATATTATGGTTGTTTGTTTACACATGCACATTGCACAGTTAGCAATGTAAGTGCTTTCTTTGGACAACTTGTCAAAATTCTAAACAATGTTAGACATCTATCATTTAACATTCTGGCACATACGACTATGGCAACATCATTGTCTTGCTGCATTCACAACCGGTACCTCTAATTGGATTCCTATAAACTTAGCTACTATGTGTACTGCAATAAAATGACGTGGCATTGAGACGCTGCGTAACTAAAAGTAAAATAACGTCAGACTGCATCTCTCGTTGTCAGCTGCAGATGTTCTGGGAGTCTAGTCACACTGAGTAATGAGTATAAATGACGTCACTACCCCCAGTGGACAGTGAAGAATGTGCAGGCATGAACGGATAGAATGGGATAAGCCTTTTCGAAGAAAAAGGGTTGGATGAGTAGAAAAGATTTGGTGAGAGATAAAAAACGCGACATTCTAAAAGACTCATGGTTTGTTGGAATTTCTTTGGATGAAATATTGTTTTAAAGATTGGGGAAAACATGTATTTCTGGATGCACATGATTATATTGGTCTTTCCTTTTTTCCAGTTTTGTGTCTTTCCCCTGCCATATTTGTTAAAATGAACGCAAACCCAATATTCGGAATACCCGCTTTCAGATTTGATGTTAATATGTTTTATATTTGTATGAGCCAAAGCTCAAACTGTTTGAGCTATCAGGGAAAATGCTAATTTCAAATTGCTCAAAAATTGCAAAATGACCATTTAAAAAATTCATCACCAAAATCACAAATTGAAGTTTGGAAGGCAATTTTTGTCTGTTCCATCACTTATGACACAAGCGACTGAGAAATAACAATGCTACACCTCTATCTAGCACATACGACTATGGCAACATCATCATAGTGCTGCATTCACAACCGGTACCTCTAATTGGAATCTTGCGAGCATGCCATTCCTCTAAACTATGTGTACCGCAATAAAATGACGCGGCATTGAGACACAGCGTAAATAAAAGTAAATAACGTCAGACTGCATCTCTCGTTGTCAGCTGCAGATGTTCTGGGAGTCTAGTCACACTGAGTAATGAGTATAAATGACGTCACTACCTCTAAAATACATTGTACTCATGGTTTGTTTGTGATTTCTTGGCCTTGAAAATATTATTAGAACGATTGAAGAGAATATGTCTTTCTTGAAGATAATATAATGATATATCTGTCTTTCTTGCATGGATAGATAGATATATAGGCCAATAGATAGATAGGTAGGGTAAATGCAGCCCTCTTGAGTCCAGTTCTTGGCACTCATGATATGGTTTTAAGAGGACTTGTCCTCATTGTAAAAGTCCGCAAGGTCTCCTATATTTCTTGTTACCATTCTGGACTTTTTGAAATGCCATGTCCTGTAAATTTTATCAGATAGAACCTTACATTAATGTAACAAGGCAACCATACTTTCCATAGTGCCCCGAGTTCTCTTCGAATTGCGTCGCTGCCTTAAATGATGCTTCCACAGAATAATTGATCACGATCTATGAACACTTTCAGCTAAAGTGATCATCACACATAAACAAAATTCAGCTGGCATGTGTCGGAGCCATTGTTTTATCTCATCAATCTTGAAGCCAGTCCGCGGCAAACACTGAAAGGGAATTAAAAGCCAACTTGCTTCCAAGATAAACAACCTAAAGGAAGTGAAAATTGACATAATATGGGTAGACGATATAAAGGCAAAACAGTGACGCTGAAGAATTGCTGTTTGGCTGTTGTATTAAGTAAATAATTGGAGGTGTGAGCTAACACATTTAAAGTTTGAGTAATGACAGAATGAATAAGTGTGAAAATGAGTGATGACAATGAATGTTAGCATTTCTTCCTATTACTGAAGTATTTAACTGCACTCAATTTGCTGATTATCATTATACATTTTATAACAGAAAAATCAATTTTTGATAAACTTTTGTTGTGAACGACATGAAGCTGGCCATTCAACATAGCTTGAACTGTGGGGAATAAGGGGCTAAAGATGGGTGATAGGGGTTTTACGTCTGGTATGTATGCACATCAATTTTGAAGGTTAAGGGAGTGACCATTTAATATTAATAAGGGGGATGGAGTTTTTTTTTTTCAATAAATAATTCCTTGCTCAGTTTTGGTGAAATTAATAAATTCTTTTTTAGCAGTTTTGAAATAAATAATTTCTGCCAGGGGTATTTCATAACAAGGCGTTGCTTGATTTAGGAATGGATCTGCAGGGACTTCGCATGCTTGAAATATATAAATACTGCTGGATTACCATGAAATAAATAATTTTCTGCCGAGAAGAACTCCAAGCCCACCCTGGAAATTAAATGGTTGTCCCCTAACTAGGACAGGGGATGACACAGCAATAAGGTGAAGGATGATTGAAACAGCAGTCCAACATTGGTACAGGTGACTTGGCAAGGGATGAAATCTCATCTGATAGCCCAGGCCGCTGTCTACACAGTAAAATATGAATTTTGAGTCAGCGTAAATGATTGAGTGAGATAGTTGCACAATTCCTTACAGCCAACATAATTTGTTTTTAGCTCGTTTGTTTTCTTTGAAAACAAAGAGCTATTGTCGTCACTCGATTGGCGTCGTCGTCGGCGTTGTATTCGTTGTCCCGGTTAAGGTTTTTGTAAGTGTCCATTTGTGACCTTAGTTTTCCACTTAGAGTTATGAAATTTGGCACAGGTATGGTACTATGGGTATGGATCGGGGACATGTCGAGAAATCCAAGATGGCTGCCAAAATGGCTGCCACAAAATGGCCGCCATTCTTGAACTGCCCACTTTTACCTTAGTTTTACACTTTGAGTTATGAAATTTGGTACAGGTATGGTACTATGGGTATGGATCGGGGACATGTCGAGAAATCCAAGATGGCTGTCAAATGACCGCCACAAAATGGCCGCCATTCTTAAACTGCCTACTGCGACCTTAATATTTCGCTTACAGTTATGAAATTTGGTACAGGTATGGTACTATGGGTATGGATCGGGGACATGTTGAGAAATCCAAGATGGTGGCCATTTTGTGGCTTCCATTTTGTGGTTGCCATATTGGCAGCCATCTTTCTTCATTCTTGAACTGCCCATTGTGACCTTAATATTCCACCATGACGGAATGTAGTTTCTTCCTAATGTGCTTCTTCCGAAAAGAGGACTGCATAATGTTTTAATTAATACAAGTTAACTGAAATCAATTATTTAATAATCACTGATTACATAGTATATGTGATTATTAGTCCTAATAGTCAGTAATAAACCATACGAAGAGGTTTTATCGTGTAACTTAGCAACACCAGGGATGATGTTATAAGACAGTGTGGATTTACTAAGAAAAATGTAACCGTTTTGGATTTCTCTTTAGCCTTTTCCCGTTATGTAATTGGCCTATGTTAATATACTGATGACGTTGGTTGTATTATTAATAACAGTCGTTCAACCAATGTGTCCTATGTTGCCAACATGTTATTTCCGTTTTCGTCATCAGATGGCAACAAGTACAACAACACATTTATATAGATAGATAGATATATATATAGATTATAGTTTAGCACATACATTCATTACGGTAATCTAAGAGAAAATTGCGCCGTTGCGGCCAGGGTCGTAAGTAATTTTCTGGTGTTTACAAACAAGGCAAATGTCAATTGCTACACATGCAGAGAAGGGGAACATAAATGGCAAGTTTGTAACAGAAATAAAATTAGAATTATCTATATTCTATACATGTCTACTATCTATTCACTATCCATTTTTGTCTGTCTATCTGTCTGTCTAGCTATCCATCTGTCTATCTATCTAAATATGAGGGGAGGGTTGGTCTTGTGGTAGCACATGCTGGGCTGCCAATCGCTGGGTCCCGGGTTCGAATCCAGCTCTTGCCTGGTCACCTATGTTGGATGGTAGTTTCATTTGTCCTTTGGCTCATTGCCATGTCCTCTTCCTGTCCTAATTAGCCTACGAAGTGCATGAATGCAGGACATAAAGCCCCAATCATCCATTCATCCATATACCTGTCTATCTAGGCCTATCTAGAGTCCCCCGTGGCCTAATTGGTAAGTGCGCTTGTCAACTGGCTTTGAGGGCGTGGGTTCAAATCTCAACCCGGGAACTTACTTTAGTCCGAGCCCATGGGACGTAAAATGGTGGCGAGTTGTATCCAGTGTTCTATGCTGGGCAACTGAAAGACCCTGGGCATGCCTAAATTAAAATCTAAGCCTATTTATCTATCTATCTATCTATCTATCTATCTCTCTATTCAATACAGCTATAGGCCTATCAATGTTATTTTCTTCCTGATCTAGCACGACCTGATTCAATTCTATGGCTTAATTAGATGCAAGGAACGATTTGATAATAGGCAGTACTTGGGCTAGATACTATCGCCAGTCGGTGGCTATAATCTTGGAAATCTTGCTAGAGCTCTCAGGCATTACACTGATTAATTGATTACTGTTAACACTCGCATGTTATTGGGGAAATATCAATTTCGCTTATCCAAAGATGGGAGGTCAAGACCTAAGAAAACAGGCCTGTTATTATTGATTTTCTGCACTCTTAATGTGACACACTGACCGAAAGAGCTAACAGTATCAGGGCTAGTGACTTGCTGTGTTATCTGCTGTGTTAAGGGCCCTAAAATCATTAGGTGCATAGAGGGCTAACGTTCTCTATTGGCCATCTGTAGAAATATAGAAAGTGCTCTGACCTTCCCGTCCAATTTGCCACAGAAGATTTTATGATATCCTAAATGTTGAGATTTCGTAAGGCAATTTATAACATTGTGACTTTTTGTGTAAATGTCATGGCTAAGCCTCAGTGTTGTATATTTCTTCTTTTTTTGTGGATAGGATTGTTGATCATTAGATATATAACAATGCCTGCTTGACATTTTGTGTGTTTTAAACAAAAGCTGATATATATCCCTTTGAAAAATCTTTGAGATTGTATTGCGATAGCAAAAACCAGTAAGTAGGTCTATAATTTTTATAGGCCGACATATGCAGAATTTTAGATTGGCCTAAGCTATATATATATTAAGCTATAAAAATAAAATGCAATGCATGTGCCGTGCCCTCGGCCTTTGAATCAATTTGTTCCTCTGCCTGGTAGGTGGCAGGACAGTCTGGAGTTTGTTTATGTCCCTCCCCTCCCTCTTCGGAGTCCAGGGAGAACCAAACTACTATTATTATCCGGTTTTTGCAAAACAAAATTAATGTGTGTTGGATGTCAAATGCTGCATGCAATCTGAGATGATTTTGGCCAATTACAATCTTATATTCAAGAGGAGAGACATGAAATTCCAGGTAGGGTATCATTACGACTAGTGTAACCACTGGCAAGCATTACTTTGAGTTGTCATTTCGCCTGTGAAATGTTTTAGGGATCATAACAACTTTCATACTTTCATTGTTTACACTTGACGAAGCTGCATCATGACAAAAGGCACCCTCGGACACAAAAAGGCACTTTTCAGGTTTTGTATTAACAGAAGACTTCTAATTGACTGCGAGCCATCGTTGTGAATGCTCCTGCACCTCAAAAGGACTGATTGATGAGGTGATGGCATGGGAAAGGGCAAATTTGGTTTACAACATGTCACCTCACATGTAGAATTTCCCACGTTTTCTGTTTTGGCCTTTACAAGGAGATAGCAGCATACATACTTGTGACCTTTTTTCTGTCATATTGTTTTTAAAAAAAATAGACAAGTCAGTTCTGTTTCCCCTTGGCCTAGTCGTCTGGGCCCATGTTGAACTGAAGTTCTGTTCTCATTTGCCTTATTAAAATAATACTGTCTCTTAAAAGTCCGCTATCTAACCAGTTGAGCTAAAGGGCCAGCCTCAAGCCAAGTGCTTAGGAGCAACCTATTAAACCCAACCCACTGCACTATATCCCCCAACTTCCCTGAGATTTTGACACACTCCAGTCAACAATCTCACATAAATAAATAACCTGCCACCACAAGCGGGATTCGAACCGGCTACCTCTGAGTAGCCTTAGGCCGATGCACCATATAACACTTTCCCCTTAAAGGTCCGCTATCAAACCAGCTAAAGGGCCAGCCCCAAGCAAAGTGCACAGGAGCAACCTATTATACCCAACCCACTTTTCTATATTATGTATATATATTATTTTCTTTATAAGCCCACTAGGTGCATGAATACAGGACGTAAAGCCTCAACTCCCATCCATCTTACAGTTCTCTCCATCAATAAGACAGGCAACAACATTGTGGTAGAATATGGTGTTGTTGTTCTTTTGTTCTCAATATAATATAGTACAATTTGACGAATGATAATTAAAACTGCTGTGCAACATCGGTGTAGATGACCCGGCCAAAGCTGGAATCTAACAATTGCCCAGTGATTGGCAGCCCAGGGTGCTACAAACTGAGCTGAGCTCATCGCCGGCTCCACCCACCTAATTCCAAGCATGGTCATATGATTGTATTTGTATCACAGGAGACCACTACTACTTTTATATGGTCATTTAAGTGGTCAGTATAGTGTGCACTTGATAGGCAGTCAATACGAGCTTCACCTTCTATAAATAGTATAATTACCAGTGTCTGTAAACTTCAATGGCTTTGGGGAGACCGCAAACGACTGTTGACTCGGCTTGACGGGTGTCGACGGCTTGAATTGACGCTTGTTCAGTTCCATTGTGTACGATTCCGAGCTATTCCGTTCTATTCCCGTTCGATATCCATCGGGGAGTTTTATCTCTCCCCGAAGGCGATCGCCAGGATTCCGCGCCATCAAACTTTCTCCCTCGCCCCAAACTTGACGAAATCGACTTACGATTGTCGGCCATTCCCCAGCGGAAATTGAAATTGAATTTCTCGCTATTGGCCCCTTACAATGCATTGCCTATGTACTCCAAAGACTTTAAGGAGTAAACTGCTGGAAAAGTGTGGCTTGGATCAATATCTGCCATGGTGACCATCAAAGAAGGTTAGATGCCTGGGGTTTGTGGGGAGGTTGGTTAAATAGATAGATAGATAGATAGACAGATAGATAGATAGACAGATAGATAGACGGATAGATAGACAACCCGACAGAGATAGATAGATAGACAGATAGATAGACAACCCAACAGATAGATAGATAGATAGATAGATAGATATATAGATACATACATACATACATACATACATACATACATACATACATACATACATACATACATGCATGCATGCATACATACATACATACATACATACATACATACATACATATAGATACATAGATACATATGGTAAGTGCCGCCCTCTAAGCCCAGTTCTGGGTGTTCACGGGGGTTGATTGATGAGATGGAAGAGGGAGTGGGAGTCCTCAACATGTTACATATTCACCCCATGTGAGGTATCTTTTGCCCAGCACTAATACTGATACAAGGGGCTACCAATCTAATGTCTCATCCGAATGATATCAAGCTTGGATTTTGCTCAAGATTTAAAGTCCACTGAAATATTTTGGCCTCTCTACAGGTGGGGTTCGAACCCACGCAGGCAAAGACTTTCAGAGGAGCAGGCCTCACCTCTTACCATGAGGCCACTCAGCCTTGTCTGTACTGACTAGATCTCTTATCAGTATGAAATGTGTATACATTTGTGTTGTATTTACAAAATGCTTTTAACTAAATGTTATTTTTAATTTTCTTTCAGGTAAGAAAACTGATTCTGTGTTTATAAATTTCGATGGTACATCATCTGGTAGGTCAACGTTTCTTCACTAAAAACATCTCTATTTATACATTGCTATTTCTGTAGTCACAGTCAATGTAATACGAAGGATTACATGTATAGTTTCTACGTTCCATGTTATGCACTGGCCATGTAAATGACCACAAGCAGCATGCAAATGAGCAAAGTATGGCAGAATGGACTTGAAACAACTTTTTTTTGACTGTTGGAATCTTTAATTGTTATAGATTAACAACAATAGTATTGGCTAAAAAAAAGAATGTTTATACTTTTATATATATAAGTTATCAGTGCCTCTGCATGTTATACAGTGTCAATGGGAGACTCAAAACATGTGACATAACAACTTTTTGGACATAAATAAAAAACTAATGATTATTGGGCAATGTTCCTGTATCCTCTGCCCATGGACGCTGCACTGCAGCTGCCCTGAGCTGTATCATAGGTGGAAGGCTCACCACAAATTTCATGTGCCGCATATTGGTTCATGACCAAGAAATTAAAATCAAATCTTATCAAATCTACTTATGAAAAGTTACATAACCAATCAGTTAACATTTTTGGAGAAACCAAACAATCTGATTTAAGTAGTCCCTCTGACACTGCGAGTCAACAGCAACAAATGCAGGAGGGACTCATGGAGTCTGTTACAATGAATGCATGAATGCATGCAATGCATGCATTTATACATGTCTACAATTCACATCGCCTTCGGAAAAATTAATTCATTTCAATGTTAAAGATAGGATGTGCAGTGACGTCATCAACGTTATAAACAGTAGGAATCACTCGTGTTTCATATGCTGCAACGCTACAGGTTTAGTATGATAATGTTATAGGAATTAGAATGTATTTTCGTATTTTATAACATAATCTATTCTATTATATATATACCAGGACAAGTTTCACTGGTGCAAATGGATCATCTCCTCGAGATTAGATGTCATTTTGAGCATTTTCTTCTTTTAAGAGCTCTGCAGTTGAACTCAAAGCAGGGGAGGATCCAGAAAATTCCGGTGGGGGGGGGGGGTTTTTGGGCCATCGCGTCGCAGAACGCATAATTCGCGACATAACGCAATTGTGCGCGGATAAAATTAACATGTAAAAATATATAAATTTTGGTCTGGTGGGGGGGGATGCATCCCCCCCATCCCCCCCCCCCTGCGTCCGTCCCTGACTCAAAGCTCTTGAGTTGAGCTGCCTCCCAGTAACAGATCAACAGGTAACGACAAAACGTCTTGGTTATGCCTTATTGCTATGGCAACGAATTAGGTCTTTGTTGCCACCTGTAGTCCTAGTTACCTTGACGTCTGATGTCAAGTCTTCCACACGTTTTAGTATTTATTATCAGATTTTTGTTGCTGATAGCTGATGCTTTTGATTCTTGGTGAATAATTCGAAACTATAAAGAGTTTATTATTGGTGACTGGTGCCAAGTGGTATGGTAACGAGGGCAATAAAAGAAATAATGGCAACAGACATGGATTAACAAAAATTGTTAAAAGAGTGGGGCTGAAGAAGTAGATGTTAATGTACATTAGTCATTACTGTGAAGAAATAGACATGAATGTACATTAGTTATTAATATATCCAGTTTCTTCTGTAGGGGGGGGGGGGTTGGTCTGGTGGTAGCGTGCTGGGCTGCCAATTGATGGGTCCAGGGTTCTAATCCAACTCTTGAATACATTCCAGTACCTGGACCTATGTTGGATGTCTGTTTCAATCATCTTTTGCATCATTGCTATGTCCTTCTCCTGTCCTAATTAGCCTACCAGGTGCATAAATACAGGACGGAAATCCCAAATGATCCATCCATGCACCACATGCAAAGGAGCTCCTGTCTGTCAGAGTGTCTCATAGGCCTACCTGTTCTGTTTTGTCATTTAGACAGGTACACTCTAAAAAATTTCAGACAAAATTGGTTTTTTAGATTCAAAATGGTTTTTTGAAAAACAAGATTTCAATGCAAAAAGCCAACATGGATTTTTTTTTTAATCCATGTTGGTTTTTTTGCATTGAAATTTGGTTTTTCAAAAAACCATTTTGAATTCTAAAATACCAATTTTGTCCTGACATTTTTTTAGAGTGTAATGACAGGTAATTTCTTGTTGCTCCTAGTGTTAATTGCTAGAGATACAAAACTCTTAAGTTCCTGGAATTTTAATGTACAACTCTATGTCTACACTGTTCCTGTAAGTGAAGTGATGATGATGTTCTCTGTAATATAAGAAATGTATTTATTTCAATTACACAGAACTCTTTAACTTTGTAATGGGAGGGAAGATTCTAATTCACAAGGTTAAGTAGAAGACAAAAGCTTTTGTAACAATAAGCCAGATCCTAACTTGTCATGGGCATATGTTTGAAATTAAATTTACTGCTCCCGAAGTTTAGTGGAATAACACTGGAATTCCATGTTAAGATGCCAGAATATGAGCTCAGCTCAATAGTTCTTTTTAAAAGCACTTTTCATCTATAATACCCACTTGAAATGATGAAATAACTGTTTTCATACTTGGTTATAATTTACAATGACAAAGATAAAAGATATAAGTCATAAATTTGTAGTCATAAAAACAATACGTCTGTGTCTATTAATTTCAATTAAAAAATATAACAGTGGTTATTATATATCATTATAATTATCTAAGTTGTGTAGGTGAACACAGCTACAGGTCTTTCAGGTAGTCCACTGCTACTTCAAAACGTCATCCTGGCCTTTACTTTTCATTGATGAGATGGGAGAGCGGGAGTGCTCAATGTGTTACACATTTACCGCTTGTGTTGGATCTTTAAATGTAAATGTAAATGTAGACTTTTTTATAGTCCATTACACCGACGAAGTCAGTCTCAACAGACTTTACAATTACACCCTTGGAGGGCCTGTTCAAGCATGAGCCTTTCTCAACTCCCCGGGGAGTATACAGCCAGGCAGCCGTTTCCAGCGCACACAATGCTAAGTCACTCTACAATCGCCATCACTGCCTGTAGCCAAGTACCCATTTACACCTGGGTGAAGTGAAGCAAAGAGTTATGGAGGATCTGCTCAGTTCCTCCATGCCATGGGTGGGAGTCGAACCTGCAACGTCTCAGTTGCCAGGCAAACACCTTATAAGGTAAATGCACCTTATAAGGTAAATGCACCTTATATAAACACCTTATAAGGTAAATGCACCTTATATAAACACCTTATAAGGTAAATGCACCTTATAAGGTAAATGCACTAGGCCACGGCACCTCTAAAAACTAGAGCTTGTGCCCAGCACAGACACTGATACAATTTAATGTCTCATCCAATGACATCCAGCTGGGATTTTGCTCATGAAGGTCCACCCGGGGTTCGAACCCATGCAGGTTTTAAAAGACCTTCAGCAGAACAGGTGGTAACCTTAGGTAACCACTCCACCACCCAGCTGCATAGGTGTGTGTAATTTTTTCATACATTCCCGATGCTTGGCAATTAGGCTAATGAACCAACTAATTGGCAACTATGACACAATGCGTTATGTAACAGCTCATTATGATCATAAAAATGGCAAGGACAAAGCTGAACATATACAAATTGCATGGCATAGTGATTATCTGAAAGTGGCAAAGATGTTATGTTTGGCATAATATGCTGATTAGCAGGCATCACACAAGGTGTCTATCTAGTTAGTAGAACACCAATTTTGAGGGTTCTGATATGCATTTTAGACACTGAATTTGAGGGTTCATACATGCATGTGTGAACCCAAAAAGGAGATGCATGTCTGAAGTTCTTGCTTTGACCTCATATAAGCTTCTTTAACTGTGTCTTTGAATAATAATTATCACAAAATAAACCATAGAATTGTTTATGTCTGTTAACTCCCAGCTTTTCACAACTTATAAGTATCATGGCGAGGTTTAACAATATTCTGTAAGGCATAATGGCATAAATTACAATTATCCAGTATCAATAGCGTACTAGACTATTTTGTTCTCTCTACTTTTTTGCATGGATATATTCTTCTCTGAAGCCATGCCAGAAAAAAAACAAATGTTTGCAAACACAAGGGAAATCCTTTGAAAATGTTCGCATGTATGTACACTGTAAAATTTGAATTTTGAGTCAGCTTAAATGATTGAGTGAGATGGTCGCACAATTCCTTTGAGCTATCATAGCTTGTTGTTTTAAGTTATGACAACAGAAAGATTACTATTATTCAAAACATCAAGCTATGTTAGCTCAAACAAATTGTGCAACCATCTCACTCAATCATTTGAGCTGACTCAAAATTTCAAATTTTACAGTGTATACATACATCTGTTTGAGGTATGGGTGCTTTGCAATCAAGCAAACAATTGCCCGCCATTGACAAGATATAGACAACTCATCATGTTGACGAAGTTCTCTCGACGAACAACTACAATATAGTTGGCTGAGTGGTTGCATTCTAACTCTGCTGATGTCTGTGCCTGCATGGGTTTGAAGTTTTCAAACCCTGGGCAGTGAACCCAAAATACTTTCATTGGACCCTCAAGAGCAAAATCCCAGCTGCATATTGTTAGTATTTAAGACATTAAATTGGCTGTGTTGTGTCAGTGTCTGTGCCGAGCAAGTAAAAGATCCCTCACATGGGGTAAATGAGGAGGGGCAACTTTCGTTTTCCTGCTTCTCATGAATCTAACACCATAAACTAAATATTTTTTACCATAACGGTATGCCTATTTGCTTTTCGAAGATATATTATACAGACGACAATAATATATTTCCTTGTATGTGGATTTGACTTTTTCTCTGCTTTCTGATCACTCCTGAGCTATATTGTATTATTTGTCATGAAGATCTTTCAGAATTCTACTTGGTCGGCATGGTGATGCGTGATGTGTTGTAGCTAAGAATACTTAGTACTAAATATAGCGGCCAATCCAAAATGGCTGACGACGACTTGTGAGCCTGATTCCGTTCATGATTCTGTTCATTAAAGAGTCTGCTCAGGCTCTGCCAATCCACTTCAAGTATGAGATTAAGAAGAAACTGTCTAAAAAATGAAAAGAAAAAACTTGAGCCACTCAAAGATGTAAGCCTAAGGCTAAAGCTTACATGTGGCTCAGATTGGCAACAAAGTAGTAAGGCCTGCAAACATAGCAACAGAATTAGCTGCTCTGAGTGCCTTGGGTAGATAGATAGACAGATAGATAGACAGACTGAAAGATGAGTAGATTGTTATGGATTGATATATTTGTTTGTTAATTTGCTTGCTTGTTTACTTGCTTATTTGTGTGTTTGTTTACTTGCTTATTTGTTTGTTTGCTTGCTTGTTTGTTTGTGTAGTGGGTTGGCTAATTGTTTGATTGACTGATTGATTCATTGAGAGACCTGCATGCTGCTGAAAAAAAGAGTACTTTTTCTAAAAGACAGATCATTTCAAACGGTTCTTCGAGTCATGAATACTTATGAGACTCTATCTGCACTATATGTGGAATATTTTTATTCCATATTCCGAGTCTCTCAAAACCAAAACTTTCTTTTGGCCTCTTGGCCCTCTGTGGTCCTCTTTTCTAAAGTTTTCCTATTTCTTCTCTTTCCTATTCCTTCTCTTTTCGGAGTCTTGTCCAGACATCAGCTGTCCTTATTTCTTCATTCCCTGCATGTCAGGATCGTGCAACACTCGAGACTCTTTTTTTTAAGCTGGCGGTAGTCTCCTTTTTTATCTATCGGTCCATGAGCTCACTTTTATTCACTCAAGCCAAGACATTCTATATTGTCTCTGCACTGGAAGGCTCCCTGTGACGTCATACTGATGTTTTTAACGTGACTCTCATAAGAACTGCGATTGACGCTGACGGTTGGACTCATCAAGTACTTCTTTTATTTACACTGAGTCTCTATGCCACGTTCCTTCGGTGTGGTAGTTTAGAGGAATGGCATGCACGCGAGATTCCAATTTATAACCGCAGGTTTAGAATATGCCGCTACAATGGCATCACAATAGCTATCAGTGCAAGATGGAGGCACAAACCTTTTGTCAATATTTTTTGTGTGCTACAATTGCTCTTGTATGCATTATACCTCTATAGTACAGTGTTTAGCATGCCTGTGTGGATATCGTTAGACAGCAATTTTGAGGGTTCTAACATACACTTTTGCCAGTGAGATTCCGACCACATAACACCGAAATATAGTGAATGAACCCTATTTGCCTCGGGCAAACCAAGGTTTTGTTTTATGTCTGATCTTGGACATCAATAATTTAAAGTAGCCATTTGCAATAATTGAACGCATTTTCCACATTCTCTTGACATGCGGCATTTGCAGAACATACAGATTCAATTAGCTGAGGCCCTATGGTAGCCGTATGTGTGCGATATTTACTGATATATTGCTCCCTGGCCAAATGGGGTATTCATATCAAAGGCCATGAGATTGGAGGACCCTTGCTTATGCCTGCCACTGCCTGTCTACATATGTCAGGTTAATTTCACAGCATGGCATATTACAGCTCCTCAGTCTCTGCCAAATTGGATATCAGCTTAGAGGGTTGTTATGGAGTTGGGTCTGGAATACTCTGGACAAATCAATGGTCGAATATAGCAGTTGCAAAGTGTCTGGTGCTCATCCAACCATTTAGTCCTGTTGCTCCATAACAAACATGGCATATAAAATATTTTGACTGTTGAATCAGAAGTATGAATGTCTGGCGTAGATTGACTCAAAGCATGGTTTTAACGCAATCCATGTAATGGGAATAGGCTCAACGAGACACATCTTACAAACAACTGCTTAAATGTTTGTCAGGATATTGTATTGTATCCAACAACACAGTATCATGTTGGATTGATTGCATTACTCAAGCTCTGTACAATAAACAAGTGTGGATCATTGCACTTGCCAAGTCTTATTCAGACAAAGGCTCAAAATACACTAGGCTATATCTGGGTCTGGCAAGATTGGCAACAGCAGTGGTATTGATGAGATTTTTGGCTTTTTTCTGCAACTGGTTCTAGACTCCAGAAAAGTTACCAGAAAATTAAAATAACTGTATGACCTCTGATGAATACTCATTCCCCAGGGTCACAAGTGTGATGCTTTTTATAAGTGATTTGAATTGTTGAATGGTGAACTATGTCTCAGCCACCTGCAAACTTGCTCGCCTTTTGGCCTTCTATTTCTTGCTTGTTTGCTAGTTCTGTCTCTTTTTTCCAGTCTGTCCAGACACCAGCTGTCCCATAGTTTTCACTGCATGTCACGATCGTGCAGACATTTCTCAAGACATTTTTTTTCTGTGAGTCTACCATTGTCTTTTTATCATCTGTCCAAACCAGCATGCACATTCTTCACTGTCCAATGAAGCACTTGGAAGTCTGCCTTTTTAAGCTTGACAAGACTTTCGGAACAGCTGCACTAGCATCCAGAAATGTACTCTTCAGTTTCATTTGTTTTTTTTTGTAGATACTGTGCCCTGGTTCCATTGCAGTGGTCTTTAGGAATGCCACGCATGCAAGATTCTAATTTGACACCTCAGATTGTGAATACTGCTCCAAATACAATGTCACAATACTTTTGCACAAAAGAAGGAAAAGAAAAAAATTTCAATTTCCGCTCAATAAAATGACTTTTGGTATTCTGATTAACAAATTGGTAAAAATGTGATTGAAACTGTGTACACACTGACAAATAAATGGTTGTGTGTTGACATATCTATTAAAGCAAGCTTAGAAATCCATCAGTGTGTTGACCAGAATTATCAGAGAATATCTGGCTGTACACTTCAGTTGAGTATGGTGTATTATAAAAGCGCAATTTTTCCACTGATCAGCTGGGTACTAGTCGTGAAAGCACTTAGAGGGAGTCAGTGATCCGAATTTGTGTCGGACTGTCCTTGTATTGCCTCTTACCAAGAGCTAGGATACAGGACATCAATCATTTACAGAAACCATTTGCAACAATTTCATACATTTGCTGCATTCTCTTGATGTATAGCACTTGCAGTACATAGAGATTCAATTTGCTCAGGCCTATGATAGCCATATGTGTGCGATATTTGGTGATATATTGCTCCCTGGCCAAATGGGGTATTCATATCAAAGGCTGTGAGATTGGAGGACCCTTGCTTATGCCTGCCACTGCCTGTCTATATGTCAGGGTAATTTCACAGCATGGCATATTACAGCTCCTCAGTCTCTGCCAAATTGGATATCAACTTAGAGTCATTTTTAAGTTGGCTTGGACAAATCAATGGTCAAATATATAGCAAAGTGTCTGGTGCTCTTCCAATCATCCTTTCACCTGATCTAGGGTCCATTACTTCATGATAAAAGTAGCACATCAGAGAGACTTTTGAATGTAGGAGTAAGATGTCTAGTCTTCTGCTGGTATCATTTGCAACCAAGATTTCTGGTCTTCTACTTCATACCATCTTGTGCGAAAAGGGATTTACTAATCATTCTAAAAACTGGCGATAAAATCACTGCAGTACATATCCCAATGCATAGGGGAGAGCGGGGCACAGTGAGACACTTTTTTTATTTTCAAGTGTTTCAAAATGTTGGCAATAACGAGTTAAAGAGGTCGGGTCTACATTATAGGTAATGACGTTGGGTATATTGTCAAGTAGTTTCAGGTTCCTACCTTTTACAGGTTTGGAGAAATTTTGAGTTACGTCCATGCTCGTTAAGTGTCTCACTGTGCCCCGTGGGTGGGGCACAGTGAGACAGCAGGCGGGGCACAGTGAGACAGGGCATCTGCTGAAATAACCCCCAATCCTGGGACCTGCAGAATTGTTCCATCAATTGTTGCTACAGAAACTACTGTACTCTTATAAAAGCAGCTGGCTAGGTGATTTTTTAGGCCCGTTTTTGAGCATGTTTCGAAACTTCATCGCACAGGACACATGCACGACTTATTTAACCTGCCGCACCTGTTACATACTAATCAAAATTCATTCTGATGCTTCTCTTTGAATATGACTCACTAAAATCAGGAGTTTATTGCAGGCATTTTGTTTTTAATAGTGAATTGTAAGCTATGCCTTACATTCAGGTCGTTTCGAGTGTATTTTACCATGTCTCACTGTGCCCCGCCTCCAACTGTCTCACTGTGCCCCACGCAGCGCCCTTTATAAAATTTTTGAATCCTGCGGACCAGATGCCTGTATTGTGGATCGTTATCTCACTAAACTAAATCAAATAACCATGGTTTGAATTCCTGGCAATTGATTTGCATTATACCATTTTTCTTGGGAATTATAACAAAAAGTCGTTTAGCAAAATTATTTACTTTTATCGGCTAAAAACAAAAATATTGAAATTCCACTCTCGATATGCCGTGTAGGCATTCCGGATAAAGGTCAGACTCTCACTTACTTACTTTTTGTACTATACAAAAGAGGGTTGATCTGTAAACAGTACCAGCTAGATGCTACGGGCTTTGTCTCACTGTGCCTGCCGTCTCACTGTGCCCCGCTCTCCCCTACTATTACTGTATTTGTAAACTTGATATCCAATAACAAAATATCATGTGTTGAATGATGGCATTAGAGTAGATACATAACAGATATTGAAAGAGTAATTTATGAGCAGTAAACAGTAGTACTTCTAAGTGATTCTTAAAGGTTGTTCAACTCACTTACATCAGATGTTCTGCTTATGAAGTGTGTCAGTCTGTGTCAGAAAAACTTTTGTCTGTCACCTGCAAAGTTTTGATAACCTTCTTGGCCTTCCAGACCAGTTTTTTAGCAATTTTTCTTGGCCTTCTTTCTACCTGTCCAGACACTTATCTCCTCCATATTTCTGAATTCCCTCACATGTCAAGATCGTGCAGCTTTTCACCAAACCGCTTCTTTCTTATTTTCTTTAAATGCCGTGTCATTCTTCACAGTCATCTGAGGCACTATGACATCATTTTTTCACATTTCTCTTTGTCACCAGACTCTTGTAACATCTGCGGTTGACATTGGGAGATGCAGTCTTCAGTTTTATTTGTTTTCATTCACACTGTGTCTCAGGAGAAAGGTAATTTTAGTGTAGTGGCTCAGACAAATGACATGTACACAAGATTCCAATTTGAAACCACTGGTTTAGAATACGGTATTGCAATGGCTTTATGATGGCATCTTGATAGCTTGAAGTGCAACATAAAGGCACAATCAATTTATCCTTCTCTTGCTTGTTAGCACTCTGTGGTTAGTCTAAAAATATTTGTTTTGCTTTTCCTGATCAGTGCAGATGTGCACTCTCAAAATGACTTTAAAAAGAGAGAAAAACTGTACAAAGAACTTGGAATAGTGGTGCCAATTAATGTTGGCTGAATCTGGCTTTTGCCTGAGTTGACATATGGGACGCCAATCATTTACAGAAGCCATTTGCAACAATTTGCTCCATTCTCTTGGCGTATGACATTTGCAGTACATACAGATTCAATTTGCTGCGGCCTATGATAGCCGTATGTGTGCGATATTTACTGATATATTGCTCCCTGGCCAAACGGGGTATTCATATCAAAGGCCGTGAGATTGGAGGACCCTTGCTTATGCCTGCCACTACGGCCCACTGCCTGTCTACATATGTCAGGGTAATTTCACAGCATGGCATATTACAGCTCCTCAGTCTCTGCCAAATTGGATATCAGCTTAGAGGGTTGTTATGGAGTAGGGTCTGGACAAATCAATGGTCGAATATAGCAGTTGCAAAGTGTCTGGTGCTCTCGCAACTATCAAATCACCTAGTAAAAGTATGAACAGCCGTTCAATGAAGACATCTTGTCAGCTATTAGATCATGCTGTTGTACAGTTGCTTCTCTATTTTTGGTGATACTGTGGCAATTTATATGTGTTCAGTCAATATTTCTCCTTGTTCTTCAGTTCATAACTGGTTTCATGGTAAAATCTTTAGGTGGCTCTTTTATACAATTCCATGCAGCTAAGGCAAGGTCTATGTACTAGTTTTTTGATAACGTGATGAGGTCAGAGTTGGAAACTTTGTTTGCAACTTGCTACAAAAACCTCTTCTTAACAGCAATATAACATGTCAGATTGTTGCTACAAGCTCACTACAGCAGCCATTGCCAAAATATCTCAGCTTGTTTGAGAATAAGATATTGTATGGTATCCAACAACACACAGTATCATGTGTTGTATGATTACATTCGGGAAGCCCTACATGTACAAGCAAGATTAGCCTGAATAACTGCCGGAAATGTAACATTGTGGCTGAACGTACTCTGATACCCCTTCTCGCTTGAATAGGATAGTAAGATATACCCCTGCATGTTAAAGGGTGTGCCTGAAAAAAGAGCGTTATGAGGAATTGGATTATTTTTTAATAAATATCATTTGAGAATTTAGACAACCATTATACAAAATTTACACACTTATACTTATATTATACTTGTGGTTTCAACCCATGCACATGCAGGCAAATACCTTCAGTGGAACAGCTTGTATGTCACCACTCAGCCACCTGGCCAATATTGTATTGTGGGTTGGGTATAATGGGTGGCACCTAAGCACTTGGCTTGGGGGGGCTGGCCCTTTAGCTCAACTGGTTTGATAGCAGACCTTCAAGGGGAATGTGTTATTTTGTGCATCAGCCTGAGGCTACTCAGAGGTAGTTGGTTTGAATCCTGGTCGTGGTGGCAGGTGGCATTGAGGTGGATTGTTGACTGGAGTGTGTCAAATTCTAAGGAAAATTGGGGTATAGTATTGAGGGTTGGGAATAATAGGTTGCTCCTAAGCGCTTCGCTTGGGGGCCAGCCCTTCAGCTCAACTGGCTTGATAGCAGACCTTCCAAGGGGAATGTGGTTGCCTCTAAATAGCCCACATCGGTGCTGATGGGCCGTAAAACACAAACTCACTCATTCACTCAAAGGGAATGTGTTATACTATGTTCTTCCGTCAATGATGTGATGCAACTAATTACCGGTTCGACAGGAAATGTTCTCATTTTTCAACTTACAATAAGATAAAATGGTATCTAATTGTATCTCTACTGAAATACATAATTATCAAATATTCCTCATCATGCCTGGGTGACCTAATCTTGACAGTGCATCAGCATTATTGTTAAGCACAACACAGATAAAGAGATTTAATAAAGTATTACTTGTCTTGACTTAATTCTACTGGCTTGGAGTGCTTTGAATCAACAAAATCTGATACTGACGGATAACATTTAATTATTTATAGTATGGAAAAATTAGTGACTTCTCAAGGTCTCATTGAAAATACAGTTGAGGTCAGAAGCAAGCATGCACCTGTTTCCATAGGAATTACATGGGATATGGTGTATGTTTTCATTAACCTATTTTATCCCATAGGCCATTGGAGGAACAGACAATATGCAAACAACCTACTACAGATACTGAGTAAAGGTAATCTCAATTTTCTCTTGCATAATTATATATCTTGATTTTATGGTCAACATAATTTTGAATCCATTATAAGTGGAGTTGAAATATGTTTTCATGCATGGTTTGCTATATATGGGAAATCACCATGATGCAAGACAGTAACTTCATTTATTGTTAACTGTAACCTCAACAGTAACTTTTTTCCGTGTAATTTTTTTCTGGGACAACCGTTGCTGCGCAAAAAGCTATAATCTTGACATCGAACATTCGTAAAACCCCACATCAAATCATATTTATATTCGATGTTGTCAATTGGCGCTTTGGATTATTATGTTACTCGAAATGTTTCGCCATTATAACCAATGCCATATTTCCATATCTAGACCCATGGCTATTAGTTGGTATGCAAATTGAGCAAGTTAATACCTGGATTTGACTTTATGCAGATCAGGAGATTCAAGTAACATCTATGGCAGTGATTTAAATTGCCTATTAATAATGAATGCCTGGATGTAGGTAGAGTCATGTAAACATCATTAATTGAGAATTCATTGCCAAATTAATTCCCCCGGGCATTCAACATTAACATTGAGTTACAATGTTGGCATATTTGTACATTGTAGAGTTTTTCAAAACAACACTTGTCTAGTTTACAGCATGCAAAATATTTCATATTAAAAAGTCTTAAGTGAGGTACCACCTTGTTTTAAGTGTGAGGATTTCAAATGCCTATATTGGACGGCTGTTTCAATCATCCTTCATCTCATTGCCGTGTTCTCCTCATGTCCTAATTAACCTACCAATTGCATAAATACAGGATGTAAAGCCAAATCATCCATCCAATTTAAATGGCTCAGCGTCACCAAGTACAATTGATACCAATGTTTTTCCTCTCGATACCATAATGGGGGGAGGTTTGGTCTAGTGGTAGCGTGCTGGACTGCCAATCGCTGGGTCCAGGGTTCGAATCCAGCTCTTGCCGGGTCACCTGGGTTTATGTTGGATGGCTGTTTCAATCATTCTTTGCCTCATTGCCGTGTCCTCCTCCTCTCTTAATCTACTGCATGTTACCTCATGATTAAATGCATGCCTAATTATAAGTTTTATAAACACAGACAGCAAACCTAACAATGAGAAGCCCTTTTATATTTTTTGTCATGAACATGAAATTTCTACAACAATATACTAATTCTGGCTTGCTTGTTTGGATTATTACACTTTTTATGAGCTTGTGAACATCATAGCAGTAGTGAGAAGTTGAATATCTAATGTTTTCATAAAGTGTTTTTGTACACTTCTGTTATATGATCCCAAATCTTTATAAACTTAGGCTATATTTGACCAATTTCCTCAATCTCTATGGGATATGCTCCAGGAGTGCTTTGGAGATGGTCCCCAATCATTCAACCATGACCAGTGAACACCAAGGTCATGGTTGAGTGGCTGCTACCTCTCTGGTGTAGCTACTGTGTATCAAGAGGGGTCAATATATATACTTGATTTGTAAATTGTACTCACAGATACCTCCTGTTATGGAGGTCAATTAGGAGGGTACTCCTGCTACAGGGAAAGTATCTCTGCAAGTCCAACTTGCTTTTGCCCCCCCCCCAGAAACTTAGAAGCTACACCACTGCAGCACACAATAATTGATGAAAAATAGCACTTTGCTGGGCATTTTTGTCCCATTAGTTAGGGACCTTCAATGTAAAGTCTTTCATCATTTGGAGCTTGTAACACAGATCTGAGAACGTCCCTACAAAAAATGCAGGACATAAAGCCCCGATTACATGCAATTGTCCATCCATCCATTCATCCGCAAACTGTGATATTTTACATGGGACCTGCAAAGCACCATCTCGAACCAACAAAGCTTAAAACTATTGTAGACTTTTTAGTGCCATAAATATGATCCAGTCGGTTGTAGAGCTATTTCCTTAAACTACTTCCTTCTATGGCAGCTTGATGTAAATACATTTCTCTCAAGTATTATTTGAAATAAAATCATAATACGCAGAAACGTCAAATGTTGATACAGTGTGGCGTTTTGAAAGTCTGGAATATTCCAGTCCGGATTAAGACCCAAATCCTCGTTCGATCCATGCGTCGATCCTTAACCAAATCCCGCCTCCAACAATTGATAAATCCAGCTGAGCACACAGCGATTAGAATTTGGAGAAATATGAGATATGGCGAGATTAACTCGGGGTTAGAACGCTTGTCTTCTAATCGCTTTGTGCCAGGGTATGATAACTGCTTTCAGCCAAAGTCAGACTGTTGTTTCCTGTCTGTTAGTTCTACAGTCTGTTAAATCAGTTGAATTGGGGGTTAGTCCATTTTTAGTGCCTTTCGGCTTCAACTTTTGAGACATGTACCATTGCAAAGTGTTGATATGAAATCTCAAATTTTACTTAGAAAATATATAGATATATTGTAGGGGTCTATATCGTTACACAAAATCGATACAGTACTTCGCATTGATAAGCTTGATAGATGCACGATTCGTACCATCGGTCCGCAAACTTGGGACGATCCGCATTTTAGGGAATCCGCTTCCTGAAAAACAGAATTTTAGGCGCGAAAAGTTCATCTCGCACTAGAGCGCACGTCAAAATGAGTTCAGTTCATGATTTTGTGGATATTTTCTGTTAAATCTCGGAAATAAAACAACTTTTTTAGCTGGATATGGCATTATTACACTCAACTGAAAGTGCTGCTTTGAAAACCGGTTCAGGAACCGGCCAGACTGTACCGGTACGGTCGGTATTTATCGGACTTGGGTAGACCCCTAATATTTTCAGTACAAGCTATATGCACATAAAGATGGAGTTATAATTTGACACTATGTAGCTGAGTGAGGCCTGCTCAACAAATAATTATTTGCTAACATGGGTGAACCCAAAAATATTTTTAATGGCCCTTCTAAAGCAAAATCCTAACTGCATGTCTTTAGAATGAGATGTTAAATTGGTGCCACAAACGAGATGAATGTTTGACATGTTGAGGACTCCCAATCTCTCCCATTTCATTGATCAACCCTCATTAGGGCTTCATGATGTACCAAATCTATCTATGTATAAATGAACATATTGTAGCAGTACAAAGAAAATCCATAATATTCCTTCACCTTATAGAACACCTTGACCTGTGACTCCATACATAACTTATCAACATATATTGCATAAGATGGCATGACATGCTAAGTTATGCCTAAAAGCTGCAGATGTATTCTGCACTGGTTCTAAGCATGTCATAGCTATCTCATGCAAAGAAGATATTGCCAGGACAAGGCCAAGTGCTTATTGCATTGAAGAGGCAAGCACTGAACAAGTAGAAATATCAGAAAAGTTGGCAGGACTTCGCAGGTGTACAAAAGATATGGATAAATGGATGGTAGGGACTTTACGTCCTGTATTTATGCACTTGGTAAGCTGATTAGGACAGGAGGAGGACATGGCGATGAGCCTATGGATGATTGGAACAGCTGTCACTTTGTAGGCTAATTAGGACAGAAGGAGAACATGGCAATGAGCCAAAGGATGATTGAAACAGCCGTCCAACATAGCCCAGGTGACCCGGCAAGAGCTGGATTCGAGCCCAGGACCCAGTGATTGGCAGCCCCCTTATATAATTCTTTTAAAAAGTAGTAATTATTGCAAAATATGACATAGAATTGTTTGTTTTAGTCTGTTTATTGTAAACTCTGTTTGTAGCTGGGTGTAAACATGCAAAACTTTCAGTTAATGTGCAGCTTTTCACAAATTAAAATCACCATGGTTTAAGGTATTAATTTTATTCGTCAACTTCATATACACAGTATTCTTGGTGGTAAACATATTCATCTTCATATAGATGCATCCAATGCCGCCAAAAGCCTTTTCAGAAAAGTGCAAATTGATTATAACACATGACTTTGTAATTTGATCAATGGGGAGCTCTATCATTCGGCGGCACAGATACCGAATATTGCCCTCGGCTTAGTTTCGGAGCTTTTGGAGACGAGCCTTTGAAGTCATTTGCCCGAAGATATGGCCATTTGCCAGCTTTCGCTAAGGATACAGTGCATGTAGTATGGTTCTGTTTCATATTTGCTTTTAGAGTTGTCTATCTTGATTTAGACCTGACCATGATAACTTCAAGCTGTGACTAGTTGGTGCTAACTGACAGCTTTGCTTGTTGATACCCTGTTGCAAACAGGGCATTAAATAAACAAACGCAAACAAACAAATCTATGGTACATTTTGTAATAATTGATCCTTAAAAGATGTAGCATATGAGGACCAAGCTATTTTGACACCTCCTTTTCAGTTTCTAACATTTCATCTGACAAAAGTGTATGTTGAAAAACCCTCAAAATTGGTGTCTAAGTGTCAAATATCATACAATTGTGTACATTTTAGTAGTGATTTTGTGCCGGATTTTTTATCCAATTTTTACCCTCGGCAATGTATACATTGCCGACGGGTATTGTAGTTACTTTGGCAAAATTTGTCCGTCCGGCGGGCGGGCGGGCGGGCGTCCGGATAACTGGCGTCCCACTTGTGTATTGGGAGTAATGCCAAAACTATGGAATGTATACTTTTCATTTTTGGGACATTTTTACATCTTTTATCCTAGTTGTGCCTTTTAGGGGTTTAATCCACATGAGATTAATACTTTTCTCACAATTATTGAAAAATGTGAAAAAATATTTTTTTTTGTATTGGGTGTCAAGCCAAAACTATGGCATGCATATTTATCATTTTTGGGTAAATATGGTATCTTTTATCCCAGTTGAGCCTTTCATAGGTCTAATCCCCATGACATTAATACTTTTCTCACAATCATTGAAAAATGTAAAAAATTGTTTTTTTTTGTTTCTCGGACAGAACTAAAAAACTGCAGTACTTTTGACACTGAAATTTGCATATTGTATGTATTAAATACCCAAGATGTGTTTTTTGTGGGTCTAAATGCTCTGAGAAAGTTGAACGGACGACAATTTACCAAAAATATCAAAAAATACTATTATTTTAAACTAGTATGATTCAGTCAATTTTGAAGTTAAATCTATGAAATTTTCCAATTAGGTGTCTAACTTATGCCTCTTTAAACATCTCTAATCAGTTGGAATGTTGGTCCTATGAATTTTTATAAAAACCCAAAAATTCGAAAAAATCCCAATTTTCCAACATTTCTGCATGAAAAGCCAAATGGTAATGGGTAAGTTAGTTAACTTAAGGTCTTATTGTAGTTAGACACACTATTGACTAATATTCACAGCCATTGCATGAGTTGTTGCAATTTTTTTCGTTGAAATGTATGATTGAAAAAATGCAAAAAATCATTAAAATGTCTATTTACTCTCCATTTCCTTCTGATGTCATACCAGTCGTTGACCTTTTTTTGTCAAAATAAACCTGACATGTTTCACATCATCATGCTGATTTTGAACGATATGAACATTTTTATTCGCAGCAGAGGTCAATATTAACAAAATGAGATAAATATTAAGGATTTTCAGATAATCATATATCAGTAAATATTGGCCCTGGTCAATCAAATTTGCCACAATAATGTCAAAATTTGAATTTTTCTACCTCTCCTCATGAAATATCATCAATAGGAAATATATAAATTTTATATATAATTATGTGGACTTTCAAAGCATTAATTAAGTATATTCAAAAACATGCATTTATGTGTTAATATTTTAAAATGTTGACACTAAATCTTTAACTCCCAGTTATTATAACTTTACGGTTAATATCTGAACTCAGTGATGTAAATTTTAGAAGATAAATTAATGTCAGCCCCTTTTATTTAGTTGTTTGCATGAAAATTAAATGTGAATGAATCAGACAGATTGGCTTTTGTCGAATGGAGCACTGGAGAAGTCTTGATTATGTAATGTTATGTCACAGGGTAATTGTCTTCCCTGCTAATCCTTTGACAAGAAATCTTAAACTCTCAATTCTAACTTAATGGTTTAAATCTAACCTCAGTTATGTACATTTTAACATATGGAGTACTGTCAGCTTATTTTTATTTTGGTCTTTAATGAAAATTAAATATGAACATACAAGACAGACTGGCAATAAGACCACTATGTATATATAGAGGGTTATTAAAGAAAATTACTTGGCATGCAAACCCCATTTCTGCAAATTTCAGTGTGTAATTATACATTTTGAGACATTGTTGGATAAATCTGTCTTTTAATTCATTTTAAAACTCACACCAATTGTATTTTTAGCATTTTAAAGAAATATTGTTTATGGGGTAAAAGTGTCATCATTGGAAGGGGTCCAGTTTTTGTTGAATAGGCCTGGAGACATTGTGTCTGTGCTTCATTGTACCCCTCCCCTCCAGCCATTCATGTTATGTAACATTGTGTCACTAATCCTCTCCAGTGACCAAAGCTAGGAACAAAGGAGCACAAAAGCAGTGCACAGCACCCTCAACTTTTTAACAAATTTTCTTTTTTCTTAGAAATATGTTCAAACTGCATTGACATCAACTTTTTAGTTTTATATTGAACAAATAAAGAAATTTCCAATTTGAATAAAAAATGTAGGCCAAGTAGAAGCTGAGATATTACTTTTTGTAGCCCATGCAGACTGTACACAGAGTTGGGACATGTTTCTTTTGTTTTGTTTTTCTTTACAGCTATTGTTATTCTTCAAAGTTTGACCAGCATTTAAACTTTGTATTAACTAGCAACTTGCTTAGTCTTAAAAGAGAGATATATATATACTGGCATAAACCTTGTTTTAGTCTTACTATTTACAATGGTTTTGGTTGGAGACATCTTTTCTATAATTTATGTTTTTAGACCCATATTCCATATTTGTAATTTATGATAAGAATAGCTAAGACTAGATAGATAGATAGATAGATAGATAGATAGATAGATAGATAGATAGATAGATAGATAGATAGATAGATAAATAGTTAGATAGATAGATAGATAGATAGATAGATAGATAGATAGATAGATAGATAGATAGATAGATAGATAAATAGATAGATATATATATAGACAGATAGATAGATAGATGCATGTATACATAGATGGATAGATAGATGGATAGATAGATAGATAGATAGATAATTTAGTGCACAGTAAGCTTTGGAGCAAATTCTCTGTGTTTTTCCCTGATTGTTACTGCTTCACCAGACATATTTTCCCGACATCAATTGCATTTATTGCTGCGTTAATGGATTCCTTAAACTGACTTAAACAGATTTTTTAATAAAAAAAGGTCTCTTTCCATGTGTTATCACTCATCACAGATTCAACCAAATTTCTGGTTTTTATCCGAAGTTAAACGGTGGCAACCTGGTATAAAACCAGGGTGGTTTGATTGACTGATCTGCTAATTGAGTGATTGCTTAATTAATTGTTTGACTGACTGATCAACTAATTAATTTCCTTGTGCAACTGGATTTTAATATTGCATTAATGACATACAGTATTTGTAAATTACTAAACAGTTCAACAAAAATAAGTTCCCCTTTAAATAAACTTGCATATCTCAAAGATCCCTTCTCTGATTTTTATAAAAGTTGAACCGAATTATAGGTTTGTATATCGAAGCTAAATGTGTGTATTTGTAGTTTAGTGGCATTATTCCTGACTGACCCAGCAGCCTTCAAGTGAGCCTACCCCTGTTTTCAAAAATCTGTGGCTTTTCCAATGGATATGAACAATTTGACCAAGCAGGGGAGCCACCAGCTGGGGCATGCTTCATCCTGATGCTGGAGTAAATTTGTTTCTCAATCATATTTAGTGGACAAATGAGGACTTCTTTGTAAACTTTTCACAGTTTACGTTCCCTGAGTGACATTAGAAATAATTCAAGTGGAGTTTGAGCACATTTTGGAAAAAAAATTTTTGGACAAGTCAAAAATTCAAATTCTTGAAAAGAGGGGTATGTGCACTCAGGGTAGGCTGGCTCAGGCAAAAATGTAGCAATCGAGCTACAATTACACAGGCAGATTGTCAATATGCAGGCCTACAAATACGAGAACTTAATAAATCGGAAAAGAGGTCCTTGAGGTATTCAAGTTTTTGTAAAGGGGGACTTATTTTTGTTGAACCGTTTATTAGATCTGTAGATTTCATAGAATGGGTGTAGACAAATTTCAGTCATATCCAATAAATTTTAATCTTAAAGTTAATAAAATTTAAAAAATGAACTTTTGTATGCAATAAAAGAACAGTATTTCTTAAGATGGATGGATGTTTGGGGCTTTACATCCTGTATCTACGCACTTGGTAGGCTCATTAATTTGGACAGGAAGAGGACATGGCAATGAGGCAAAGGATGATTGAAACAGCCATCCAACATAGGCCCCGGTGACCCGGCAAGAGCTGGATTCGAACCCTGGACCCAGCGATTGGCAGTCCAGCACGTTATCTCTAGACCAACCCTCCCCCCTCAAAACCCTGTCTTTGTTTACAAATCAAGTATTGCTTAAGTTTTTTTGAACTGTATTTAAGTGTCTGCTCTGCAGTTACGGAAAGTCATGGAAACTCATGAAAAACATTGTGGTGATGGAAATTCAACAAATTGGCAAAACAAATTTTGGCCTTGATTCTCGCTTAAATTTTTACAAATTTTCATAATGGCACTTGCTGTGACCTGGTGGAAACGGACATCAATTTAAAGTTTTTAGGGACCTTGCCCCCTCAAAGCCCGCGCCTCCTGAGGGCCACTTGATTTCACAGCCTCCAGAATACCCACCGATTAGCCGAGGGTATGCTGCCGCGCAGCCTATGTTTAGTAGATACTGTGGGTGTGAAAGTGTAAACAAACAACGTCGATGTTGTTTTAAAATCACCCTTCACCTTGTTGCTGTATCCTCCCCCTGTCCTAATCAGCTTACCATGTGCATAAATATAGGACATAAAGCTCCAATCATCTATCTATCTATCTATCTATCTATCTATCTATCTATCTATCTATCTATCTATCTATCTATCTGTACATCTATCTATCTACCTATCTGCCAGTCCATTGTAAGCTTGTCTTCATCAATCTCTCATCACAAACTTTGTGATACAGAAAAAGATGCTCACTTTCGAGAAGTCGCGCTGTAACTCTGCGATGGTCTTTTTGCCTTTGCGCTGTCTATAAATCTATTTAAGCCATCATCTGGCAATCATCTGGTGCAATCCAAATCATTAGGACATAGTTTTCTGGCAGTAATTGATCCGACCATCAAATTGGCCGCTATTAGAGGCTAAAGTTTGTCGGTCAAGGTTTCGCACCACTCTCCGGCTGTTATTGGTTGACGCTGAAATCAATATCACGACGTCTGTGGAAAACAGTCTTATTAGGATGTCGACGCTATTGGCCTTGCTATTTTACGCTCTCCAGTCCCTTCTGACATGGAAGTTGAACAGGGAATTATAAATGACTTATCGATAACTTATTACGGAAAGAGCAGAGATCAGGCGAACAGCAGGCAATATATATACATATAAATGTGAAGGATATGTTGAAGGTTGTTTGGACAATAAATCTTATTTCTGCACTGTTCTGTGTTTAGATGGTACAGCAAGATGCAGTAGAAGATTTTAGTTCAGTTTTTAAAAAGTGTCAAGCTGCAAACCGCTCCTTGAGTGATTCAAGATTTTTGTGCGCTTTTGCAATTTACTTATTTCCAGTGCTTTTCAAGTTTTTTTTATTCTATGAATGTTTCTCTTTGCCTGTCATATCTGATTCCTATTTCAGCACATTTTTATAAGATCAAAATATATGAATTCACTGCTTGCTACGGAAGCAGTTTTGGGGTGAGGGCTAGCTCATTTGCGGCATGCTGGGCTGACAATTGCCGGGTCCCAGTTTCGAATCCAGATATCGCCTTGTCATCTGGGCATATGTTGGACAGGTGTTTCAATCATCCTTTGCCTCATTGCCATGTGCCCCGCCAGTCCCAATAAGCCGACCAAGTGCACAAATACAGGACGTAAAGCCCCAATCATCCATCCATCAATGAACCCATGCCCTCAGAAACTGGTGGCCAGTGGTGGCACCAACAAAGCTGTCTTAACCATCAGGCCATGTGGAAACTTATTCTGTTCTAGATATATATTCATATATTTTATTTTTTCTTATGAGTCCATGATGAGGTAATTGGCCAGTCACCAATATGGCTCAGTTAATCTTTTATCTTTTTTATTCTGTACAAAATACAAGAGTAAGCTAAGTTATGCTATATCTCAATGCCAATGGTGTCCACTTGCCAAGCTAAGGAACCAGATATTGATGAGTTTGCTGTTTCATAATATGCTTCATAATTTTCCTATTGGTTGTCCTGTGCCTGGAAACTGATACAATAAAATCATTAGTTGCCATTAAACATGCAGAAGGAATTTTATGCTTATCATCTGATCATTATGTCTGCCTCTGAAGGTTAAATACAGGACATAAAGACCAATCATCCATCCATCCATCTGCCTCCGAAGGTAGATATCGAGACAGCTGAGTGGCAAGTGGTTAATGTTCCTGCCTGCTCCGCTGAAGGTTTTTACCTGCGTGGGTTTGAAACTGGTCTGGAGAACCTAACATTTTCAGTGGACCTTCATGATCAGTGTCTATCTAGTGTCTATGCTTGACAAGTAAAAGATCCCTCACATGGGGTAAATGTGTAACATGTTGAGGACTCCCGCTCTCTCTCACATCTCATCAGTCAACCCTCGTGAGCGCCCAGAACTGGGCTTAGAGGGCTGCACTTACCATATCAATCTATCTAGCTATCAAAATGCCAGCTTGATGTCGGTAGGATAAGTATTTAAATTGGTGACCCCTTGTATCAGTGTCTATCAGGGTTGGAAAAAAACCGGGCTTTATTCATTTTGCCCGGCCCACCGGTCAAAAACCGGTTTAAACCAGGGTTTTTTCCCAAAATCCGGGTTAAATGCGGGTTTATTGATTTGAACACCAGTTACATCTTCTAAAATCCTCTTCTCACCTCTGAGCAAGGAAAGCAACATTGGTCCATCTCTCTACATTCAATATTAGGCCTATACACACAGCAGACAGATGACTATAGCTGTGTATTTCTTGCTTTTTACTCCAAAAAGTCTGAATTCTTAGTCTGCTGGCCAGCTCAGCATAGATTGAAAGAATATTCTCTAATTTCGGTTGGACATCAAGCTGACATCCAGAGATTTTAACCCAGATGAATTACTCTCTAATTGTTTATTATCATAAAGTTACCATTTGTTCCTCAGAGGCGTAACACCTATAATTTTAAAGCTCTTGAAGATATCCGTCCGTAAGAATCATGACTGTGCTGTATAATGGAATAGCTTAGGCCGGCTAAATCAACTTCATTTGCATAACATGTGTGGTACATGTATGAAAGGCCTGTCCATGGACCATGGGGCATGTTATTGCCTGGAAATCTCTAAATCTCACTGGAAATTTTTGAAGGAAGATCCAAATTTCAGACTTGGGAAATTTTGTCGTACATAATCTATTTGCCGAAATTAAAATTTTTTCTCGCCCTGATTTGGGTACATGCATCCATTGCATTGTTGGCCGATAGTTGACATAGTGGTAAAATTACAAGGACAATAGATTTGATTGATGTTTTTGAGATTTCAGTTTTTCTTTCTTTCCAATTTCTGCTATTCATCCTGCAAATTTCAAGACTATTTGCCATTTAACCCGGATTTTGACCACTTTTTGGGGAAAATACCGTTTTGCCCAGTCCGGGTTAAACCCGGGTTTAATCCGGGTTAAACCCGGGGGTGGGTTTTTTGTGCCAACCCTGGTGTCTATGCTTGTCAACTAAGAGATTCCTCACATTTTGCAGCTAAATGTGTGATATGTTGTTGATACAAGTAACTCCCGCTCCCTCTCTCCCATCTCATCAATCAACCCTTATGAGCCCCCAGAACTGGGCTTAGAGGCTGAACTTACCATATATATAGATGAATCTATCTATTTTCGCATTTAAAACTACCGGCCAATGGTGTCAGAATTTTAGAATTTGAAACTCAACTTTTTCATAATTATCCTCTCCCAAACTTAGTTTCCTCACTGTAGCCTATGCTAATCTCCCTAGTGGTCATTTCTTGGTGGATTATACATGATTGAAATTCTTCCCTTCTGTATGTAGTTTGTGACATATCACATTAGTTTGAACGCAATTTCTCTGCTAAGCTATAACAAATATAAAATATTTTGAGATTGTCTCGTGACAGGAATATGCCACATCATCATCTATAAATACGTAATAAATACCTGATATGAAATGTTATACATGCCATTTTCTTTTGGATCGTGACAGCCTGCTTCTGACAGATTTCTTGAGACGCTCCTAAGTGGGTCATTCCATGGAAAATAGGGAAATTATAAGACTGATTTTGGGGGATTATCGAACATTGCCTATCAGTTTTCTTGAAACGCAGAATTTTGGTATTAAAATTTTAGCTGAATATTTTTCAGGTTGAAATTCAGTTTGTTGACCCATAAGCGTCTGACGACAGCTGGAAAGTTCCAAAAACTTAAAATTTATCATTTCTGTTACGATACAATTTCTGTGTGATGTACCCTGTACATATGAACCTGCATGTTTCAATCATTTATTAAAGAAATAGTCAAGTGTCCCATATTCACTATATTTTGGTTCTCTATGCATGACTTCAGTTTTTGCTTATATTTGAGATAAATGAAAATTGAAAAGTAACAGAAATGATGCTAAGTCTAGCCCTTAAAGCACTAAATCCACATTGGTATCTTATAAAAATGAGACAAAACCATTTTTACTCCAAAGCACTGTTGGAACACTGTTAGATAAGCCAATTCATGTCCAGATCAGAGCAATACATAAAGCTACACGACGGTTTAACTAACTATAATCGTAACATGAATGATGTTTTGTAACAGAAATGATGATATTGTAACACAAATGTTGTTAACTTGGAAAAATAGCCTTATCTTTGACTGTGCACGATTAAATTCAAATCAAATTTCATCATAATCATTACAGCAAATGCATAAAATGGTTCAATGCCAATTGTGCATTTTCATACATCCTCTGTCTACATTTAAAGCACTCGACTCATTTCTTGAATATTCTGCTTTTGCCGTGTTGTGGCCTCACCAAAATGTTCTATAAAAAGCAATTGATTACTTTGTATGGAACTTATTTTTAATCCTTAATTGTTTTTAATCTCTGTCCAGTTATGTTATTTCTATGCATGGGTAATGTAGGCATGGCATCATTTCTGTTACGATATTGTCATTCCTGTTACATTTGAAGTGTAAAATGTAACAGAAATGATGCGTAACAGAAATGATATTTTTTCATTCAAACATCAATAGCAGCATTGAAACAAATGGCTTTTAAACCATCTACTCGCCAGTTGATCATGACCATATAGCCCACTCAGCACATGGTTGCCCATCTGCTCAGCATGTTTTATATATGCGAAACATGCGTAACAGCAATGATCCTTCAAAAACCTACTCAACAGCAATTATTTTGATGACAACTGTCAGACCATTTTTGGTGATACTGATCCAAATGAAAGTTTTCTTGTGGAAAGAGCTTGCAAGTGCTGACATTTTGGGGTTAATGCTTGAAGTGTAAGATCAACTGGGCTGTGCCAATTGCAACAGAAATGAAACGTAACAGAAATGATGCAAAATAAGAAGACACATTTTCGGTGAAAAATTTTAAAGCTAAATTTAGTGCTACAGCTAAATAATGCCATTGGGTGTTTCAGCCTAGCCAATGCAATAATTGAATGAACTGAGTGCCTTGTTACAGTCCTTTTTGAAGATATGTATGCCATTTAAACTTGGAAATGGAAAAAAAGACATTCATTTTGTGACAACTCAGCCAAACATGGGACAGTGCATATTTTCCACATGCAGCTTTATTGAGAATTTGGGTTTATCATTTCATCTTGTAGGTATAATTGAGGCTACAAGCTAATTTAATAGACCTCAATCCCTCCAGGAGCACAATGAGATTGGTTTATATAGAGAAGACACAAATTTCCCTGTTTTCCGTGGAATGGCCCAAGTATTTTAATGTCAACCAAAATGCAATTACTAAGGCAAGTAAGGACAGTGACCCCCTAAAATTGCATGGGATTTCTGTATTGAAACACTTTTGAAGGATTTGATTGTCAGGAACTATGATATTTATATATACTAAGATATTTTACTACTACATTTTGCTGCATTTTGCTACATTTTGCTGCATCAATTGTTGGGGCTATTGGTAGAATTGAATATACATGCCTGGAAAAAGTAGGGAATTAGGGCATGTCATTGCCTTGAAATTTGCAGATCCCACTGGAAATTTTGAAAGAAAGGTTACAATTTTTGACTTGAAATTAGTCGTTCAATTCGCGACATTCATGGAAAATTTTGTCGTATTTTGTGAAATTGCCTGGAAATTCACATTTTTTCTAGCCTTGTCAATATAACTCTTCTTATCATCATTCATTGACTCAATGGCAAAACATCATCTTTTTCACTTTCAGACAGCACTGTACACTCTAAAAAATGTCGGGACAAAATTGGTTTTTTAGATTCAAAATGGTTTTTTGAAAAACCAAATTTCAGTGCAAAACCAACATGGATTTTTAAAAAAAATCCATGTTGGTTTTTTGCATTGAAATTTGGTTTTTCAAAAAACCATTTTGAACCTAAAAAACCAATTTTGTCTTAATTTTTTTAGAGTGCACTTTCAGACAACACTGTACCTGTATCAATTTGAACTTGCCAGTGAAATGTTGCTTCCAAGAGACTCAGCTGCCCGGCTACTCAATATGGCCCGGACACTCACGTCAATTAACTCAGACATCTCTCTTGGAGCCACAAGCCAAAATGTCCAGCTTATTAGACTAGATTGCCAGGAACATCTCAGACATTAGCCAAATCAGTCTTTTGGGTTGCTGGCCACATGTATCATCTGGTTGACCTTGAATATCACTGTTTCAACCCAAAATAGCAGAGCCGGTAATGGATGTTGTTGGGATCATGAGATGTTAAATTTGTGGTCCCTTGTGTCAGTGTCTGTGCTGGGCAAGAGGATCCCTCACGTGGGGTAAATGTGTAAACTGACGTGGACATCTGTTTTACTCCTACCAACTGAGAACCTTGCAAATACTAATTGAGAATTATTTTACTGTTAACTATCTCCAAAGACAGAATATGTTACATTATTGAGTCAAATTAGCTCAGTTGATATAATATATCAGTGTTGGGGTCTAATCGCTGGCTTTAGAGTTTGATCCCTGCTTTGGCAAATTAGCATGTCACCTGAACCTACATGTTTTCATATTTTGTATGGCAGATCGAATCATCCCTTACATGTCTTGTCCTCCTATCCTATTCTGGCTCTAGGTCTAATTAGCTTACTAGAGCACATAAATACAGGATGTAAAGCCCCACTCACCCATGCATCCATCTGTTCCACTGCAGAAGCATGACCTGATGTTAGCTTGAAGTTGGAGCTTGATGCTACGCAGGTCACAGAATCACAGGCAAGCAAGCATGATGTCATGCTCTGAGCTTCATGTCACAGCTGGGGCAACTGACCTAATTGACCTATTAGAGCTATAATTAGACCTCATGATGTCATGCTTCAGAATGAGGCGCAGTTTCTTCTTCTTTGTCAATTACCAGCAATATTACATAATATGTAAATGGCACTGCCATGAAATTCGCGCAGCACTTTAAAAAGTTTTTGTAGGACTTATAGTGTTACCATAACTTTCATGTTTATTTCATATTCAATGTATGAAAGGCAGTTATGTAACTATTTCAGAAAATTTGAAAGACAGATACATGGAAAGACAGAGAAAAATGTAGAATAGCAAGATAAACTAAACAAAAGATATAATAGATAAATAAATAAATATATCTATAAATAGAGAGATAAATAGATAGACAGATACATAGAAAGATACATTGACAGACAGATAGATAGATAAATTGACATATAGATAAATATAGATAAATAAGATTGATAGATAATCAGCTAAATGGTCAAGTCTATGTTAGATTCTTGATATTACGTAATAGTATAAATATATAGTAATACAAAAACAATAACATTGCATGTAGATTAACTGTTCACTGTTACATAATCATCAGTTTATAAGATTATGTAACTTTAATTTTGTTATGTTTTCTTGTTGTCTGATTGAAATTAAATGAATCACATGTTGATAATTTGATTTAGCTTGTCAATGCTAAGAATTAACTATTCCATAAAAATTATTGCTACAGGATATATTGCTAGAGAAAATTGAATTTTTAAGACACTTTTGAAGATGAATATGTTATGTTTTGTCAAATACGAAACTAAATCATTGATAAGAAGCTGGACCCACTTGACCTAATTCCCAGCTGTGGACTGTTGATGTTGAGACCATCACTGCACAGATTTTTAAGTCTTCTCTTGCACTCAATTCGCTTCGCTCAACGGCCTTCGGCCGTTTCGCTGCGCGAATATAATAGCCTTTATGGAATTTGGAATGCAGAAACAATTAGTTTCAATGGATGTGTCATTTTAAATTTGATTTTCAGGTCCGAAATGCACCAAGATTGAAAACAAACTAATTGGCCTATACACCCCCACAAGGTCTGAGAATCTACTATAAGTCTCTAGCTGGCTGAATTCCCTTACCCAAATAAACTGCTTGGAGAATAATTATTATTTCTTGTGCGGTGTGTTTTCTTGCCTTAGAGAAGTTTCAAACTTATAAACAATGAACTGGGACGACAAAACATATCGAAATATAGTTGCAACCTTTGATGATTATTTATTTATTTATTTATACAATATATTTATACAAGGTAAAATATTCAGTGAAAAACATACTGTTTTACAATATTGTCCTGATTTAACACAAAAAAGAGAACTAAAAACAATAAAAGATGTATATACAAAGAATGTAAAGAGAAAGGAAGATAAAATAAAAAGTTAAAAATGATTATCTTAAACAAAAATTAATTTAGTGTGTGCAATGTTACTTAGAAGTGTACCAAGCCCCACAGTGAAAGACAAGCCAATATTTGAGTAAGGAGGTGAATTTAAGGGAAGATTTTGTATAAATTTGAGCCAGGAGTATGTGAGTGCAATCTACTTAGAGACTTCATTGTGAAGTTACTAAACATTACCGATAAGAAGCATAAGAATATAAAGTTGTAACCTTTGATGGTTGTCGGAGACCAAAATTAATTTAGTTAACTTTCATGTTTTATATGATTTACATGTGCAATCTTACTTAGAAGTGCACCAACCAATTCAGGGAGAGCATGAGAAAGACAAGCCAATATTTGAGTAAGGAGGTGAATTTAAGGGAAGATTTTGTATTTGAGCCAGAAGTCCTTTGATGTGACAAGTACAAGCTTATATCAAGGGAGAGGGCCAAGCCAAAGAGTAAGGGCTTGCATACTAATCCACTAGGGCTTCGTACTGGATCCCCACAGAATAAGATAAGTTAGTATACCCACCAGGGCCTTAGGGCATCTGTAGGGGAAAGTGCATTTGAGTACATGCACTTGGTGGAAGTGAGTGCAATCACTGAAATGTGTACGAGTATTGACCTGTGGTTGAGTCCTGTTAATATTTCTTCACCACATTTAAGCTGTTACAGATAAAGTCAAAGGCACTGATGATTGATTCAAGCTAAACTAAAGCTTCACTGAGCACTGAGCTATTAATATTTTCAGGCCATTTTATTGGACCACAACCGCTTACAGTAGACGAAAAAAGAGGTGCTTACAGAAAAGCACTGGAATGTTTCTTATGAGTCCACAAACTCCACATCCCTATCCCTGCCATGTTATTCTGTATGAGTAATAAGCAGTTTGTGAGGTCATATCCTATACTTGCACTGCTGGCAGGGAAAGCCATTTGATGTGGCCACCAAAAGCTTTTCTGTGAGCACTCGTTTTTGGTCTACTGCAACAATGGCCATGCAAATACAATTACCTTTATCATGTTAATGCATCTTTCTACAATCTACTTGTAAAGTCTTTCTCAACCATTGGAAGTCACTTATTTATGAACATATCAATCTGAAAAAGAATCATCGCTTCTGACTTTTGTTGTAAAGCGGCTTGAGCAAACTCTTGTCGAGAATCGTGGGAATAATTATGCATGCTCAAGTAGCCACTCAAGGAAATTTACTTTGGCAAAAATGTAAAACAGGACATATCATAATCTGTATGAAAAATAAATTTTAATGGACACTAGGAGATGTATAATACAATACATCATGACTTTCTATAGAAACAGTCAAACGAGCTAGTACTACATTGTATGCATTTCTTGGTTCATTGTTTATATACTGAAGAGAAGCTTTTGTGAAAATCCAAAGAGTTATACATGCATGTACTGCGCTTATTATTCTGACTTTTTGTGAAATTTACTTATAAAGAAACATGAATGAATCAGGGATGTTTGTCTTTTCATTCAAGCAAGCTACAGAAGCTTGTTTCAGAACTTTAGAGGTGCTTCAAAATGCTTATGGGAAAAATTGGATTTTCATGCATTCTGCGCACGTAGTGTAACAATGATTTTATTCATTGCTTTCCATATCGAGTCACTGAACATATATGGCCAGACAGAAAATGAAAAAAAGGTACAAGCATTCAACCTGCCTTGTCTTATCTAATGAAGGAAACGACAAAGAAGTCACAAAGGGCTTTTTTCTGTTTGTCTGGCTTTCTATCTGTGTCTTGGACTTGTAACCTCTCTCTCTTGTCTGTCCATTGCTGTATTGTTCTCTTTATAACTTCCATCTATGTATCTATCTATGTATCTATCTATCTATCTATCTATCTATCTATCTATCTATGTATCTATCTATGTATCTATCTATGTATCTATGTGTGCATGTATGTATGTAAGTATCTATTTATCTATCTAACTATCTATCGGTCTATCAATCTATCTATCAAAATATCTACAATTCAATTCAATTCAATTATTTTATTTAAGTGATTGCAATTTACATAAATTGCCCAGCCCTACTGGGCTTATAATCACTTTAACACATATGCAATGCAAGACAGGTGGCAATACAAAATTAAATACAAAATTAAATACAAAGGTAAGCAATAGAATACAAAATGTTATAGGTAGGCAGTATTATTTGAAAAACCAAGATTAAACATAAGTGGAGCTTTTCCGTACATTAAATACTACAACTGTATCCATCAAATTTTTAAAACCTCATATTCAAAACCATACTGCATGACCTGCTTGCATGCAGTATGAACATCTGAACCTGTATCATCTGCACTAACTGCCGCAACGGTTTCATGTTGACAAGGTAATACATTCACACAATCAATACAAATGTCGATCCTTCACCAGCTCAGCTTAGAATTAAATGAAACCAATGTTATTACTGGTTATGTGATTACTGTTCAAATACGTTCGCAAAGTTTCTTGTTGATTTTTTGTTGGTATTTGTCGTCGTGCCTTTCGAGGTATTTGTTCCTTCACACACTTTCTGTATCTCGGTTATTTTATTTTATTATAAAACAAAACAGAGTTGGGTTTATAAGAGGACAATGAATAACCAAACCAAATTATGTTTATATCCATCACTCTAACGTATAGCTTGAAAAAATCTCATTCGAGATTGCAATCGCATACTTGAGATAGAAGACAGTGCCTTCATCAGTCTGTGAGGCAGATCCTATAGAAGAACTCTAACAGTCTGACTCAGTATACGGTGAGGATAATGAATTAATGGATATGTCAACTCATGTTGTTTATATTAATACATTATATAACATATGAAGTTATCTCAAGTTTTGAAGAAGAAATGCAAGAAAGTAAATGAAAAAACTATCACAAACTCCATCACCCCATTAAACCACTGGAGCCTGGATGTGGAGAACACTCTAACATGGAAGTTAGATCAAGTTTCAATTATCTGCAGTTATTAGGGAAAGCCAAGAGAAATGTACTTGAAAAGTCTTGAGTAAATACTGGGGCCATTTGGGGCTGGAGTGTGGGTGGAGAGAAGAGGCTCGTTGACTGCGATCTGCTCTCCAGCTGAGATGGCGAAGACAATAGATTTAAAAGAGCTACACTGTAGGAAGTGAAAGCCGTAGAATGATGAAATTGTGATGCGTTACCCTGGTATCATTAAGGTTAAACTTAAAATAATGCTCTCAACCCTGTATAATACAGTTCCCCGTGGCCTAATTGGTAAGTGCGCTTGTCAACTGGCTTTGAGGGCGTGGGTTCAAATCTCACCCCGGGAACTCACTTTAGTCCGAGCCCATGGGACATTAAATGGAGGCGGGTTGTATCCAGTGTTCTATGCTGGGGCAACTGAAAGACCCTGGGCATCCCTGAATTAATAGGGTGTGTGCCAGACTCACAGTCTTCTCATCTCATCATCCTACGGCGATCGCCTGCCTCGATATAGCCCACTAAGGTGCTGCAGAGGCATAAAACACAAACAAACAAACAAACAAACCCTGTATAATATGAATTGTTGTGATGCATGCATACTTGCATAGACGACCTATTCATAATATTCTTTCATTGCGATTTATATTATGTGGAATAAGGAAACACAATTTATACTCTTGAGCATGAATTCATCAGGTCTGATAAGAAAGTGATTGGCCAGTTGGCCCAACTGACATAAAGCTGAGAGCATGACATCATGTTTGCCTACCTGGCATCAGGCTCCAAATTCAGACAATTATCAAATCATCATTCAATATTTTATCTCAACTACAATGAGTGTAAGATGCCAGACTGTGCCATTGTCCTTCACAAAGGGACTAAGCATAAGTCATAATTTCATATACAATGCTTTTGTTATGGGTATGTAACATACAGGTACAAACTTATGGTCCGGAAATGGAGCTTCTGAAAAGATTAAGTACAAAAAGATTAGAATAGAGCATTTTTGAATATAACCTGACCACCTACACATATATGTATGATATGGGAAAAAAACAGAGAAAGTTTTGACTGTGTTCCATGTTACAAGGAAGAAAAAGTATTTTTGCCACTTCCTTCTTGAGTCACTACAAATAAGGTTATCATAGAGCATTGAGATTAACCTAACTACAGAAACATCTATATGCATGAGAAAACAAAGAGGTTAGACTAAAAGTAACCTATAAGGAGTGTCTACAAGCAGAGGCCCATTTGAGATTTAGAGTAATAAGGAAGAAAGAATTTTTGTCTCTTCTTTCTTGACTCTCTCAAAATAAGGTTATAATAGAGCATTTAGAATAACCTACCTACAGACATAAATAAAAAAAGACATTCTGCAAATAAGGTTGTAATAGAGCATTTAGAATAACCTACCGACACTACAGACACATATATGGATAAGAAAACAAAGAGAGTTTGGACTAAAATTAACCTTTGGAAACAGAGTATATAAAAGCTGAGGGCCATTTGGGATCTAGGGCGTGGGAGTAGGGAAGTGTCTCTGTGACTGAGATCCTTTCTCATCAACTAAGACGTTGAAACCACAAGAGCTGGGAGATCTAGAGGAGACAGAATCGCAAAGGACATTAAGTGAAAAAACTACAAAATAAACAGATGAAGACTGTAAAAGAGGCGTCCATAAAAACTTTGTGCAAGCTCTTCGTTTGCCTGGTTTTAAGTATTCTGTGTGTTCAGTTGTGTTTATTGTTATTGATGGATACAGATTTACTGGGATTTTTTTTCCATAACATTTCTTAAGCCTGGTATTTTTGTGAAAAGTCTTGTATCGTTTTGTTTTTATGCCTGCCTGCTGAACAATGAACAAGTAGAAGTTATTGTCATAAATTTACTTAGAAGCAGGGCTTCGCAGTTTGAATCAGGAGTCAGATTTTGTTGAGTCAGAGGTATTTAATGAAAATGAATTTGTTGATCCTTACTCCCATAAAATAATTTGGATAATTGACAAAAACACTTTAAAAACAATGCGAACTGCATTTAACATTTTAGTGGCAAATGCACTAAACTTCCAACAAGTACTTCATGCGTAAAGTCCAATGGAAACATTGTCAAAGTTAAAATAATTTTTTTCTGGTCGACTCCAACAATGACATGAAACTTGATGTCCATGGTAATTTGGTAAACAATTGAATCTTTTGTAAGCATCGATTCGAAGAGTTTTTGCATGGATTTCTATGGGAATTCATTGAGGGGTCCATTTAGTGTTAATGCAAACTGTATAGTGTTAGTCAATTCTGCAACCAACACAAGAGAAAAGAATTCCAATGTAATGCTAATCTAAAACAGACTTGTTAATTTCTCTTGTGATTTATGTATAATTCAGTATGGAATACATTGACCAAGTTGGACACAAAAATATCACCTCTGGTGGCGTGATTAGTCATCATCTGTCTTACCAAATGGCATATCAATCTGACAACCTTGAGCTACAGTAATGCTTCAGTTATAACCATGGGTAGCCACATAAAACCTGAGTCCACAGTGACCAATAGTAACTGAAATAAGGTCTGACAAAGATATAACAGGAGATATACAGAAGGTTATGGCAACATATGTGTCATATGATATATCTTGAATTGCTGATTTAGAGGCTTCAAGACTTCAAGAAGTTTTATTCTCTCATAAAATAATAAAACAATGATATGTATATGCAGTTCGAAGTTTGGTGGTGGTTATGCAGTAAACATACTGAACGTACATCATTTTTTCTTCCGCCGATTAAATTTATATGGCTCAATATGATGATGAAGATCACTGTTCTTTTGCAAAATTTTTCGCTGTAGTTGAATTCATGAAATAATTATTGGACCTCAAAGGAAGACAGCCGAAGAACTTTGGCGTGTATTGTAATTACCTTATTCTTTGTATTTTTATTTTGATAACAAAAATAATGTGAGGTGACAATGGTATTTGATGCAACTTTAAGGTATATATATACAGCAAATAATTTTACTGAGAGACATAACGAGACAAGGAGAGATGTCGATAGCATCCTGTGAGTCTGTACTGAAGGAGCGCCATTTTGTCCATCGCATTGTCTTCTTGTTGGCAAGGTCCTAATGTACACAGTAGATTTTGTAACAATAGCTGGGGACGTAGAGTAGACTTGTAAGACAGTGGAGGAGTGTTTTAGTTGTGGTCTTTCTTAGTCACTCTTTTCTCCTATATGTTTGGCTGAATTGTTCCCAAGAGAAGCTCCCTGGAGAAGCTCCCTGGAGAAGCCCGAGGGCTCTTCGCACGGCTTCAATTTGGGACGGGGTCCAGCGGCTTGCGGCTAAATTGAATTGATGCCATTAAATGTGTATGGAGGGCGGGAGTGGATGACCGACGTCGGTGGCTGCCAGTGTGTGCCGGGTGATGAAGTACCGAAGCCTGTTGCAGCCGACACAGGTTATACGCCTCGCTCTTTCCTCCTCTATTATTTATGCCCTGTTCTGCTCGATGAAACCCGAAATCCAATCCATTGACTATAACAACACGATCACTCGCCTGTCTGTGCTCCGAGCTGCGAGCTGCTCACCCCAATACAGCCATTGCTCGCTCCTACGCTCGCCCCTGTGCTTGGCTTATGCCCACCGACGCTCGTTTTTCATGCTCGCTTTCGGTGCTACAAGCAACCAATCGCCAACCGATTACATTAAACCAACCGAAGCAAGCACACTAATCCGAATGCGCTTGGTTGACTTAATCCTACCAAGACCTCGTTGACTCGTGTTAGAATGAACATTGCATGTCTCTTTTCACCTATGCTCCCCCGGGTATAGGTGGAGGCTTAGTTCAGTTGTAGTGCTTAACTCTTCGGGTTGTGTACTCTCTGCACTGGCTCGTGGTTAGATGGTGCCAAGTTCTACTCCGCACGTGCCAAGTCAAACAATTGTAAAATTCACTCTCATTTCAAATTTACCATAGGTTCAATGTTCAAAGTATCTATACTATGACATATATTGTACCTTTCCAATATGTTTTTTTCTTGAAAAGCATGTTCTTTGATCGAATATCAGTAATAATGAAATAATTGCATGAATTTTCAAGGCGAGTAAAATATATAGAGGTCGAGTAACTTTTGAAAGGATACTCATCCGTCGACAAGTAATATTATTGACTTATATCTGGCCCTGGTACTGCCTCTGAAGCTGTTTCACCTTATATGATTAGCTGCCAGAGGGGCAGATATAATGATGAGATGATAAGGCTTTGAGGCCACAACAAGGTACCCGCTATTCCCAGGGGTGGGCCATTTTACGTGCCTGAGCATAGAACACTTGAGTGCGAGGCACCTCCAGCTTAACATCACTTGTGATCGACAGATCTGACTTCCCGGGGTATATTCAAACCCATACCCTCAAAAGCTACTTTGTAGTGGTTGCCTTAGTCATTTGTGCTGTTGTAATTCAGTGTGTTATTCAAATTGTTAGTGAAAACTTCTTATCCTTATGCTATTGGCATGATTGTTTCCATATATGCAATAGTGGTATAGTCCCTGTCTTATAAGACCACCTGTTATAAAATTATGTGACCGCCTTCCTTTCAAACTAAGTGGTAATTTTAGTTCATCCCTAGGAGACCGCACCCTCACGAAGGGGTGGTCTTATAACGAAGGGACCACTATCATAATTATAGTGGTTGATCACTGCATTGTAAAACCACCACTTTGCAGAATGGTCTTCGCATAAGAAACATGGTCACATAACAAGTACATTTAGGTCTTGTAATGTGGGTCACATAATGTATGGATCACTGTTTTGCCAAACACAAGTACCGTATCATAGTCTGACCAACTGATTTCCTATGGTGATAATGGTATGCTGTGAAGGAACTCTAGTGAGCGAACAATCACTCCTACGTATCCTGACAATACAGCGTAAATACCCAAGCTCTGACATCTGGTAATGAGCCTGCCGGAAAACTGGTGTAAAATTGGTTTCGCGAATTGTATTAGGCAGAACTGCTTTGTTAAGTAATATATAAGCATACATTCTATGGAACATGTTTTAAAATTGACTATATAATTGATGTCCATATGAGTGAAAGTTACCTAAAATTTGGAGTCTAAAATATTAGCTACAGGAGCTTTTCAGCTGAAGAAGTCTGTGTGGTGCAGACAAAAGCTCCTGTACTGTAGCTCAAATCTCCAATTCCAAAAAGGTAACTTTTACCCATATAGATTAATATATTATTTGCCCCATATGAATCAATATCAATAGAGTCAAGAAACAACATTTAACATCATATTATTGATGTCCATGTCAACAAATAGTGCTACACACCATCACTGGAATAGGGTGCCTGCTCATGTGCATAACATGAGCATTTGCTAGACCTGGTTTCATTGCCACGACCCCTTTGATTCCAGCACATATCTGGACTATTATCTGGTGCACCATGTTGACCGAGAAACCCTATATAGTCTGTCTACTCTCCCGAAAAGCACTGAATGGATTTTCAAGGCTGATTAAGACATACATGGTCAATGTGAATGTAATGAAAGGCATGTATTGTGTGTGCCTCATTCGACCGAGCGGAAGTGCGTAAACAGTTTTGAATCTATTGTATTGGAACGGCAGAACTTTACAGTATAATTGAATTTGAATTTATGTTTCTGTTTAAGAAATCTTTTTTCACTATTTATCGGTGTAGAGGCAAAACAACTGCTCTATGAAGCAGCTTGAGACGTCTTTGTGTCAGCTAGTCACTACACCTTTTCATGGAATGTTGGTTTAAACATATGTATTAATTACTTTACCAACGAGCCAAAGGCTCAATTACAGACTCAGTGGGGATGTTGGTTTATGACATGAGTCTTCGTCTGTGAGATACAGAATTCTCCTGGTTCTTCTATCTAGATAATTTCTTCTTATTTTTTTAATTTACAATTTAATTGCAACAGTTTTTTGCAATGAAAATGTCATTACAGTTGGATTCACTTCCACAATGAAATTCAAGCACAACATCCTAAAGAATAATTATTGTTGGATGATGGAGGCAGAATACAAAACAGAATAATATTCTTTGCGATGTAAAATGGAAAGGTTTCAGGAAAAGAGAGACGTAACTAATTTCTTTCATGTCCACCCGGAAGCATAAACTCGAGTGAACACACAGAATACTTAAAACCCTTCGAACAAAAAAGGCCTTAACACAGTTTTTATGGGATGTCTACTTTACAGTCTGCAGCGTTCATTTTGTGTTTCTTTCACTTGATGTCCTTTGCGATTCTGCCTCCTCTAGATCTCCCTGCTCTTGTGGTTTCAACGTCTTAGTTGATGAGAAAGGATCTCAGTCACAGAGACACTTCCCCACTCCCACGCCCTAGATCCCAAATGGCCCTCAGCTTTTATATACTCTGTTTCTAAAGGTTACTTTCAGTCTAAACTCTTTGTTTTCTTAAGCATATATGTGTCTGTAGTTAGGTTATTCTAAATGCTCTATTATAATCTTATTTTGAGAGAGTAGAGAAAGAAGAGACAAAAATTCTTTCTTCCTTATTACTCTACAATCTACATCCCATATGGTCTTGTGCTTTTATATGTTCTGTTTAGTTACATTTAATCCAAACTCTTTGTTTTCTTGTATCCATTTAGGCCTATATGTGCCAGTTAGATTATTCTAAATGCTCTATTATTACCTTATATGCTGAGAGTCGAGAAAGAACGCTAAAAATTGTTTTTCTGCCTCTTTGCTCTAGATCTCAAATGGTCCTCTGCTTTATGTACACTCTGTTTAGTTACTTTTAGTCTAAACACTAATTGTTTTCTTTTACCCATATAATAATCATAATATATGCAGTGTTTGTGTCTGTGGATCTAAGTGCATCTGCCATTATGCAGCATCTTCAGTTAAGGTTATTTAAAACCTGACTGTTCTTGTGTTTTTGCTTTTATAAGTACCTTATAGTATGCTTATAGTGCAGGGGGTACAAGTTGGTTCAGGTTCTTTGCCTCTAAATAGCCCACACTGGTGCTGATGGGGCGTAAAACACAAAGTCACTCACTCACTCACTGGTTCAGGTTCTTGGCTGCCTAACTTTTGTTTGGTTAACCCTTCCCAGGTTTAAACCCCTTTTTCGACTTTGGTGCGCCTGCTGAATTGACATTTTTTGTTTTACTTTCGAAGCGTTTTCTTGGTCCTTTTGTTCGCTCCATTTTCCTTTGTTTCGAGTAAATGCCTGTCTACAAGTGGACTGCTCTTGCATTGCCACAGATCAGATAATATGCTGTCTTGTGTTGCCACCTAGTGACTAGTGTTCTATTCAGCGAGCTCCTCCGAGCGTCCACCAACTTTCGACCAGAGGAACACACACAATTTTGTCTGGAAGACACCGGGGCTGTTTCTGAGTGTGCTGATGGCCTTGTCTACTTCCTTAGAGAATGTGATTGCCGAGTCTGACTCTGGTATACATCAATGTTGGATAGAAATTTTGTGAATGTGCAATGAAATTGGAACTATTTCTTGGGACAGCAATGTAGCATAGGAAATCAACTTTTGTGCCAGGTGGCAGCAGCATGCAGTTCTCAGTTTCACCAGACTGAGTAAATGCCATAACCTTCAGACAAATAACGTGTTAAACATAAGGAATAGTAATACTAGTAACATTATACGTTCTAAAGATGCTTTGCATTCTGCAGAAAACTCTATGATATTCAGGTTATTTTGCTTCTACTCCTTTTTAATAATAAAACTTTCCTTTTATGTGAAATGTTTGAAATCTAACTCCTCCTTGAATAGAATGTTTGAAATTACATATTCTTGTTTATAGATGACATATTTCTTGCTGTAAACAGGAATATGTCATTTCAAACATTTTATACACAAAGGGATTTGAAAACAATTCGTTATTTTCACACTCTCACTGACAATGTATTCCTTAACATTACGTTTTGGCTTCTTTACTCTGTTTCACAAACATTGTTTGGATGTATGAATTACTTGCGAAAGAAATAGTAAGTATTTAGAGCAGGAAGCTTTATGCCTTATATTGGTTTAACATGCATCATTTTTGCTGATGATCTTCCAACTTGACAAGAAAAGGGGAAAAGAAACATATTTCACACGACTTTCACATTTTGCAACATTGCTGCACTAGTTCAGCTATGGGGCACTATTAATTTGTGGTCCTGAATGATATTTTCTTAAATTTGTGTACATAATTATGCACAAAAGAGTTATGAAAAGAATGTGTCATCTGTTTTGAGAAGCCCATGGGGGTCACGAGGAAGTAAATTTGTGGACAGAACAAACAAAACTCAAAATTAAAAAATTGCAACAGCAAATGTTTAGATTTAAGAAATGTATTATGTTATGGAGGAACCTTCAAAACCCAGTTTTAGATCCCCAAGTCTTAAGCTTTGTGAGCCTTCTCTTCTTTGTATCTATTGTCTTCCCTATCTCAGCTGGAGAGCAGATCGCAGTCAACCAACCACTTCTCTCCACCCACACTCCAGCCTCAAATGGCCTCATATTTACTCAAGACTTTTCAAGTACATTTCTCTTGGCTTTCCCTAATAACTGCAGATAATTGAAACTTGATCTAACTTCCATGTTAGACTTGTTCTCCACAACCAGGCTCTAGTGGTTTAATTGGACGATTCACTTCGTGATAGTTTTTCCCGTTTTCTTTTTCATTGCTCCTTTTCAAAAGTAATGGAAAAGTTGTCATTTCTTCTGGTGCAGACATGTCAACTCAATTTAAGTCAGATTTCTATGGTACAATACTACATGCTCCAAGATAATATCGTCGAGTGTATTGCTAATCGATATGAGCCCGACAGACAGCAAGAACTTTGTAAATACTGCTGAACAGATTTTTCTTGAAACCTCCAAATCAAATTTTTTATGGCATTGACTTTTACCAGCAAATAAACAGCCACAACTGATTGAAGGAAAGATGATCCCCAGTTAGATGGATTATTTTCTGAAAAATGTGTAGATACATGTCCATTATCCAGTCTTTATCCTGATTGTCATAGTGGAAATGTCTATCCATTTATAGCTGTTTGCGGATTGGCGGTCAAAACAGTTTCAAAATTAACTTTCAACTTGGTCATGTGATGTCACTGGCTTAAAAATGTTTTGTTTGTGTCAGTTTTGGTTGATCAGTGGATTCAATGCTTATCATATCTGGCAGCATATGTGACAACAAACAAACTAATTAAATGACTTAAGGTGCTTCATCAAATAAGAAGATTAAGAGAAAACAGAAAACTGTCAATGATGTGGCCAGTTTGCAAATTGAAAATAAGAAAACTAATTTTTCCAGTGGACCACCAATCTGCAAAGAGCTGTGAGGTTGCAAGTGTCCATTATAAACCTACTAGTTGACCTAGAGATTCCAGAGTTGGGCATGGGCAATCGTGATGGTCAGAATAATAGGTTTGATGTGTCATTGTGTACTACTTGTTGGATTCCATGGTATATTCAGCTCTTCAATGCTACATGTGTGACAAATTTAGCATATGGGACCCAAATTTTCTCTGGTTATGAATGCAATGCATTGTAAAAACATGATTGGGTTTACTTGTGGCCACTGGAAGTGATATCCCTTTTGACAAACCCATTCTACTATATCTCATAGTTTGTTGCTATTCAAATTGATTACAACACCCAAGATGGCTATAAACTGCATGGCTTTCCATGATAATATAAATTTTATGGGGAAATAAAACTGCACAGCTGATAGGACAACTTCCTCATCATATTAGTTATTGTTTAGTACATCAGGTTTTCATCATATTTTTATGATATATATTTTTGCAACATTAAGAGCTTGTAAAATAGATGTGTAAGAGATATAAACTAGGATTACATTGTTCTTTGTATCTCTCAGTCCCACTGATTCTCTGTAAAAAAAATGGTCCTAAATTACTGGCTTAATGACTTCTATATATAGCAGGAAAACAAGTCACATTAAGTATTAGCTGCAACCCAGTATGGTTCCAAGATACACAGCCTTTTTGGCCTAATTGATGGAGCGCTTTGAAGCTGTTCTATGTGGATAGTAGAAAAGGTCTGTTTAGCCTCTTTTTCTTTCTGTTAGTCTTTTTTCTGCGATAGTTTTGCCTTTTTTCTTAGTCTATTAACCTTTTTTTCTTCGACTATTAACCTTTTTTCTGAAGTCTTTTAGTTTTTTTTCTGCAGTCCTTCTCAGTCTTTTATCCTTTAGATTATTCTAGTTTTTTCCTTTCTTAGTCTAAAGTAACCTTTGTCCAGGGAATGTGTGATACTGTGAGCCTGTGATACTTTTCTACAAAAGGGCACTTTTTTTATTCCCCGTCAAGGTAGGGCCTACTTCTTCTGGCTGCTTTTATGTACCTTTTCATGTGCTCTACTTTTTTATCATTATTTATAAGATATTTTTTTGCTATCTTCATAGCTTCTGATATATGACATTTTGTGTCATGAGGAAGCCATTGACAGATAGTCACATTATTATGTTACAAGTGAGTATTTGCAAGCAGAGCATTAAACGCTGCTTGACTTTATATGATAATATCAATTTTATGAGAGCATAAAATTGCACAGGCGATAGCACTCCTTACTCATCATATTAGTCATTATATTGTACTTCAGGTTTTATCATATTTTATGGTATATATATTTTTTGCAACATTAAGATCTTGTAAAATAGATGTGTAAGAGATATAAACTAGGATTACATTGTTCTTTGTATCTCCCGATTCTCCCATTCCCACTGATTCTGTACAAGAAAATGGTCCTAAATTACTGGCTTAATGACTTCTATATATAGCAGGAAAACAAGTCACATTAAGTATTAGCTGCAACCCAGTATGGTTCCAAGATACACAGCCTTTTTGGCCTAATTGATGGAGCGCTTTGATGCTCTTCTATGTGGATAGTAGAGAAAGGTCTGTTTAGCCTCTTTTTCTAAGGTTTTATTTCTTCAGCCTGTTAGCCTTTTTCTGCTGTACTTCAGCTTTTTTTGTGCAGTTCAGACTATTTTCTTAGTCTATTAACCTTTTTTCTGAAGTCTTTTAGTTTTTTCTGCAGTCTTTCACAGTCTTTGATCCTCTATATTATTCCTGAATTTTTTTGCCTCTCTTAGTCTAAAGTAACCTTTGTCCAGGGAATGTGTGATACTGTGAGTCTCTGATACTTGTCTACAAAGGGACACTTTTTTTATTCCCCCTCGAGATACTGCTTCTTTGCTGCTTTTGAGTACCTTTTCATGTGCTCTACTTTTTTTACCATTATTTTGTGATATTTTTTGCTGTCTTCATAGTTTTGATATATGACATTTTGTGTCATGAAGAAGCCACGGACCGAAAGTCACATATTTTGCTAGTGAATATTTGCAAGGGAAGCAAGATGATTATAAACACAGCTTGACTTTACATGGAAAATGTCAATTTTATGAGGAAATAAAATTGCACAGACGATAGCACACCTGACTCGTCATATTAGTCATTATATTGTACATCAGGTTTTCATCATATTTTTATGATATATATTTTATTCAACGTTAAGAGCTTGTAAAATAGATTTGTAAGGGACAAAAACTAGTGCTCGTAAATAGATGTCTAAGACTGTAAGAGATATAAACTAGGATTACATCGTTCTTTGTATCTCCCATTCCTACTGATTCTCTGTAAGAAAATGATCCTAAATTACTGGCTTAATGACTTCTATATATAGCAGGAAAACAAGTCACATTAAGTATTAGCAGCAACCCAGTATGGTTCCAAGATACACAGCCATTTTGGCCTAATTGATGGAGCGCTTTGAAGCTGTTCTATGTGGATAGTAGAAAAGGTCTGTTTAACCTCTTTTTCTTTAGTCTTTATTTCTTTAGCTTGTTAGCCTTCTTTTTGCTGTAGTTGGCCTTTTTTCTGCAATAGTTTCGCCTCTTTTCTCAATCTATTAACCTTTTTTCTGAAGTCTTTTAGTTTTTTCTGCAGTCCTTCTACGTCTTGTATCCCTTATATTATTCCAGTTTTTTTTCCTTTCTTAGTCTAAAGTTACCTTTGTCCAGGGAATGTGTGATACTGTGAGTCTGTGATACTTCTCTACAAAGGACTTTTTTTTTAATCCACCTCAAGAGACTGCTTCTCTGTTGCTTCTGTGTACCTTTCCATGTGTGTGCTACTTTTTTTTAACCAAATGTTACTCTGTGATATTTTTGTATATCCTGACACTTTTTGATATGACATTTTGTGTCATGAGGAAGCCATGGTTAGAAAGTCACATATTTTGCATGTGAATGTATGCAAGGGAGGCATTCTGTGTTTTTCCAACCATTTAGGGATTTTCTAACTGAATATCTGAATAGATTCATGCCAGAGGGCTGTTTCATCCTGTGCCAAGAGTGAACCTCTCCTCATTACAATGGTCCTTGCCTATTGTATTAAGCCTAATCGGTGAAGAAATATCTGACTTCCAGCCCTATCACCAACCCCGTCCTTCCCTCCGATCTATTTTTTATTTCAAAAATTATTTTTATTTTCTGCATGCTCTGGTGCTTTTTGGGAGAATGAGACATACTTTTTAGCGGGCATTTACTTTTCATCTGGATAATTTTTCCCACTGAACCTATGCAATATATGGAAAAATTTCTGGTGTGAATAAAGAGTGACTTTAAAGCAAATGGCAAAAGTCATTTTGCATCAATTTCATTTGACTTTAATCATTTTCCATGATTACTGGGTTCACAGTTTGTTTTTACCGAAGGAGATCTGACGAAATCTGAAAACGTTTTACATTCATGAATATTCATGACCAAACATCAGACAAATTAAGTCTTTTTGATTAAAATCCTGTTATAATTCCCTTGATGTTTAATCAGGATTAGTTAAGAACCATTCGTTTAATCAATTGTTTTCAAAACAAATTTATGTAAACTCTTCGGAGTTTGCCAAGTAGGGCCAGATATATTTAAATTTTAGCTTCTCATATCCACCGACCCGAACGATTATCTGCCTACAAAAAAAAAATTTTGCTCGCCCACAATTTTTATTAAATTGTGATTATAAAAAATTCAGATTACAGCTCTTTTTTTTAAAATCCTACCAACTGACCAAAGAATAAGTGCCTCGAGTAGATTCTATGATAAAACTTGATGGGAGTGTGGTTCACAGAAATGAACCTCATGAATGTCAGGTCGCGGAAGAATACAACACGAGTCCGAAGTCAAACAAATTAATAACTTCGAGAGGCACTATTTTGTTTGAATGGCCACAAAAAGATCCCTAGCAACCACACCGACCAATCAGATCGCCAATACATTGTGACGTCATCACTTCACTGCCCATTGTTTACATAACAACATCAGATAATGATATGCATGCAGTTCACAACGATGAACCACATGCGTGAATCACATGGTTTTTTGCCTGAACTTCACTGCCTATTATGGGATATAAGAAACTTAAGATCAATTATGTCTGGCCTATTTCCCTTAAAAACACTCTGAAAGTTTTTTTTCTGCTGTTTTATTTCCCTGAGAATCACAAGTCATTTTGTAATAGACAACACTGATAATAACAGTTACAAAATTTTCATCTGTGCATATATGTTGGTTCCAACTGTCTAGCGGCTGCATATCTATAATAACCTGAATTAGGGCACATCTCATATTGAATTTATCAACTTCCAGCCATTGCTGCACACAGTATTGTTGGAGTTGCTCTCATTTGGCACATTTTATAGGACAGACCCAAAAACTGTAATTCGATTATTGATAATTTCATTTTTCCCAAAAAGATAACGGCCCCAGGCTTGGCGATAACAATATCCACAATTCAATTTGAGGTTGATGCCATTTTTTACACTTCATCTTGACAAACTGGGACTTGCGTCATTCGTATCTCATAAACGAGAACGAAAAATGGAGGAGAAAAACTGAAAAACTGGAAATCGTGCATTCTTATCAAGACAAGATTCTAATATCCTCATATTTATGATGTCTCAAGTCTTTTTTGCTCCCATATACTGTTATTCTGTTTTGTTTTTTACTTTTTAGTCTCATTTTAGAATCCCCACAGATTCACAATGGAAGATAAAAGGGCAATACACTGTTGCTCATAAATATGGAATACATTGAACAACCATTTCCATTAAATTGATGGATGGTTGAGGCTTTATGTCCTGTATTTATGCACTTTGTAGGCTAATTAGGACAGGAGGAGGTCACAGCAATGAGGCAAAGGATGATTAAAATTGCAGTCCAAGCTAGGCTCAGTTGACCTGGCAAGAGCTGGATTCGAACCCTGGATCCAGCGATTGGCACCCAGCATGCTACAACTGAGCTAACCCTCCCCGAATTTCCATAGAAATAGATTTGGCAATTTCAGGGTATTTATGAAGGTGGGGGCACCATACCAAATATTCCAAATTCTAACCAAATTAATAGTTGAGAATAAGGCTTTCAAGAAGTAATTAGAGAGGATAACCAGACATTTTTTTCAATTTTGGACTTTGGGAATGCCTGCCTCATGAGCCATGACGTTTTAATGTTTAATTTGGTCAAAAACACGAAAAATATCTGACGGGGTGTTATGTTTTGTCTTTTATCTTCATAAGTCTCAATTGTAGGCCTACAGCAACATGGATGGTATAATATGAAAGCTTATGAAATTTTCTTTATTTTTACATCAATATAGTGGTATTTACATATGTCAATTTTCGGGTACAATTGAAAGTATTTTTCTGAACAGATCTATTACATGTACCAGCATTGCAGGAGTATATGAACTGTACAATGTTCCAGGGCACTGAGGGCAGCATTGCAGGAGTATATATAAACTGTGTAATGTTCCAGAGCAACACTACAGGAGTACATATAAACTGTGCATTGTTCCAGGGCAATATTCCCACTCATCATCATTTCATTAGCCACCCCACCTTCCACCTCTCCCACTCCCTTCCTCTCTTTCCACCACTCCAGCCCTACCCCCCCCCCCCTCCCCGCCCCAAACTCATGCCCATAGCCCATGAATCCATCAGTATAGTTTCACTGATCATACATATATATATACATCCACTCATTATTGTGGGAGCACACTTACAGACGAAAGACTTTGTGCTATCCCAATGGCTTAATTTTTGCATTTTTAAATCAATCAATGTTATAAATATATTTAAACACTGCCAAATTGCATGTAAAATTGTAATTGTACAGCGTATGCCATGAATTCAATAAATACAATAAATACAAATACAATACAAATATTGCAGGAGTATATAAACTGTAAAATTTTCCAGGGCAGCATTGCAGGAGAATATAAACTGTGTATTGTTCCAAGGCAGCAGTGACTCCCTTACATAAGATGCTCTGTGCGCGTTATGTGACCACTTCCAACTGCACTATTTGGTAGAATTTTACATATGCTGATGAAATTTGCCACAAGCATGATCTAAGAAAGGAGCAGTCCAAAATTTTATTATATTTATCACGTGAAAAGTGACTGCTTTCCTTTTCTGAGTATATCATTGTAAATTTGCGAAAACTAATGTTCTTCATTCAGTAAAAAGTGGCACACATTTACACACTTAATTTTTTCTAACTGTTGCATATTTAATTTCCTATTCACCGCACATTTAATTTCTTATTTGAACAAATGTCTCCACATTACCTTGACTTCTAATACGTATTGTCTTCTGTAATTCTTCACAGGAAACTGAAGTTAACAATAATCGCACGGAAATCAGGTGAAGGATAAGTTAGGAAAAAGCGACTGCCGCAAGCTCAAACGAGAGATTGCAGATTTGGCAACCGCAAATGCTTCTCCGCTGCAAATGCATTGCACTACTTACATTTTGGATCTTTATCTAAATTTTATAATAGAAATACTACTATATTCTCCATCTGTAAAAGATGATTGCAGAGATTGAAAATGTTTATTATGACACATACCTATAGCTCCTTAAAATGACACAACTAATTACATGGTAAATAACTATTTTTATTCCATAGTTAAGCCATTTCATTCATTGAGACACAACAAATTCATCCAGAACATTATGAATCACTAAAATATTACAAGACATTTTTGAAGCCGTTCAGACATCATTTCCTCGTAAGCAGGAAACCGATTTTACATGTGAGCGACGCTGCCTCTCAGAGCCGCCACTCGGAGCTGCAAATCTTTATTAAGTTATATGGAGATTTTCCGGGGAAGACATGACAAGAATCAGTCCCAGTTTATAGCTAAGAACTTGAGAAGTGTCAGAAGCAAGGCCAGAGTCGTCATTTGTCCTAGAGTTAGTCATTTGTTAGTCTTTTGCCTTTCTCTGAAGCCAGGCTATTAGTCACAATGTCACAGGTTGTCAACAAGGCTGTTACCAATCATCTTAAGAAGGACAATATTAAGATGGATACACCGGCTCCTGCCCATTTAGGCCATTTCAGATTTCTTTTCCATCCCCTCTGTCATTCTTATCCATGTCGCTGGGTAATTCAATGTCATTTCATTCCGTTCTATTCGTATCATTCTTTGCTTGTTCAATCTCTTTGTACTTTCCCATTCTGTTTACACTTTCCCATTCTGTTTACACTTTCCCTTTCTGTTTACATTTTCCCATTCTGTTTACACTTTCCCTTTCTGTTTACATTTTCCCATTCTGTTTACACTTTCCCTTTCTGTTTACAGTTTCCCATTCTGTTTACACTTTCCCTTTCTGTTTACATTTTCCCATTCTGTTTACACTTTCCCATTCTGTTTGTACTTTCCCATTCTGTTTACACTTTCCCATTCTGTTTGTACTTTCCCATTCTGTTGACATTTTCCCATTCCATTTACACTTTCCCATACTGTTTACACTTTCACATTTTGTTAAATCTTTCTCAGTCTGTAAACTTGTTAAATACTTTCCATTCTGTTTATCTTCCGTTATGTGTTTCGCCTTCTGTTTATACGGTCGTTTTCTGTTGTACTTCCCCATTCCATTTATACCTTCCATTTTGTTTACACTTTCCCATTCTGTTTTTTCTCCCCCCCCCCCTTCTGCTTTTAACGTCCCTTTCTTTTTGTACTTTCCCATTATGTTAATACTTCCCCATTAGGCCTGCTTATATATATATAAATATACTTTCCCATTCTGTTTTTAAAAATACTCTCACATTCTGTTCATGCTATTCCACTCCCATCGCACTTTACTTTCCAGTTTCCTGCTTTGCTTCCTATTTGTATCATATAATTCTATTGCCATTCGTCAAATTTCATACTAACACTGATCTACTTGATGCAATTACCTTCAGATATGAGATTCCCAAATCCCCATCTATCTAATCTGGATCAAGTCTATTAATCTAACCTGGCAAGCTATATTTTATCTATCTATCGATCGATCTATCTATCTATCTATCTATCTATCTATCTATCTGTCTTTCTATCTATATATCTATCTATCTATCTATTTTAGGTGCTGCAGAGGCGTCAAACACAAACACATCTATCTATCTATCTATCTGTCTTTCTATCTGTCTTTCTATCTATCTATCTATCTATCTATCTATCTATCTATCTATCTATCTATCTATCTATCTATCTATCTATCTATCTGCAGATTTCACCTATGTAGCCTTTTTAACAATTTCTTCTCCCATCACATCCAGCTATACCTAAATGATGACTCAGGGGCTCCACATCTAAACCAGTGCTCCTTTGGCCCAGTCACTACATCTTTTAGCCACTGAAGCTAACTGCCTGCTGCTGGAACAAGGAAGCATCTTCTAAGTACTTTGGATGCAGCAGGCAGCAGGTGGGCAGGATGGACCGCCATTGGACCGGTCCCTAGTAAATGAAGCATCTCTCGACTGCTATTTACTGAGCACGTATTGTTCTGAAATCTGTGCGTCCGACGCGTCTTGGGTCACAGAGGTCAACATGCTGTTTACCATGTTTACGGGACAGCATTATATGGTAGTCACAATGTTGTAAGACGTTCCCTTCTTCCAGTAGTGCATAAATGCTAGACGTAAAACCCAATCAAACCATCCATCCTAAAGTGGTCATGAAGTGGTCGTACGTCAGGGAAGTGGTCTTTCCTTTAGATGTATTTTTCTCAATGCTACTTCATGCAGAAATTGGTAAATAGATAGATAGATGGACAGATGGATAAATGGATATATGAATAGATAGATAGATAGATAGATAGATAGACACAGACCTTTCAGTCCAGTTCTTTGTGATTACGAGGTATTACTGTTGAGAACGAAGCCAAAGCGGGGGTCTGTAACATGTTGTTACACATTTACCCCATGAAACCTTGGGATCCTTTACTTGTGCAGCATAGACAATGATCTAAGGGAGGACCAATTTTTAAAATGTCTAATCCGAAAGACTTTCTGCAGAGAACTTGCTTGCGCACAAAAGATACTTTCTCCGGCTTGGCCGAGGTTATCATTATAGCCATATTTATTATGGAATAGTAGGAAATAATGATTATAGATATACCACACTTTCTAGACAAGGAAGTGAGGAAAGCTCAAGTGTGCTTGACACCATGCAACTAAAATGTAAAAGGACTCACCCGGTTGTTGACATGGCTCCTCTAGTTGTCAGGTTATATGGCTTGCCTAACTTCCTTGGCTGCCTTTCATACAGCAGAGACAAAAATAAAATGTTTGTTAGTAGATATTCCTCGAATAAAGTGTCACCTGTAAATGATTGTAATGTGTGATGTTTTGCCATTGGTTCAATGCTAAGCATCCTCAATTAAACAGCTTGTGGAAGCATGAATTTTCATCTGATGCTCAAGATGAAAACGTATTGGGTCATAAAGGCCGATATTTGAGGTATGTGGGATAACAATGGCTGCCAATTTCCTTTGCTGCACTCTTGAGTCAGGTATGGGTCAAGATCTTTGTTAAGTAAGTGAAACACAAGGCCAATGTTATTTCAATGGAAAGGGTGTTTACTTACTTTCCAAAGATTTGTACCCTTATGTTGTGCAACTGTTTGTAGAGCAAAAAAATGGCAGCCTTTGTATCCCACATGCCTCAAATATCGTCCTTTATGACTGAATATGTTCTCTTCTCATCAAGTGGTCATTCTTGCTTCCACATGCAGTTTACATTGTTTGGTTGAGGATAATTAGCAATGTTCCAATGGCAACACATCACCCGTTTCACTTACTTTCAGGCTGCACTGTAAGTACTTATTGTGTAACTTGAGTACGAAGAAGCCAGTATGATTGTAGCACTAAGGCTATTGCACTTGCAAGTGTTATGCCTCCAGTATCATAACTAGAGCCAGTTAACCCATTTTTGCAAATTAGGTATAGAATATGTGTGGGTGGCCACAATTATTATATCCTTTAGCCACTTAAACCAACAAAAAGGATAACACTTTTTTGACTCCACATACAAATGAGCCAGATTAGTTATATACAGTCTATATATTACTACTTACTCCCAACTAATAAATGAAGTATATCAACTTGAACTTATAATAATCAAATCACTTAGTACCTTGAGTGCCCATATATTGTTTTCAAAGATTGTTTTTGTCTGGTATGTAGGTGAAAACAGGAAGTGTTTCTCCTGTTTTTCTTTTTTTGTTGTTCTGTTCTCTGCTCTGGCTTTTCTGTGCTGAATAAATGCATGAAGGGTGATTATTGCACTGGGCTTTTTCGGCAGGGCCGAAATGCAAATTGGAAAAACGTCGATGGCTCATATTTCTGAGCGTGCGAACTGGGAAGCAATAGAAAACCACAAACGGGTGAAACCACGTATTACCGTCTCCTGATTTTTGTGTAAATCCGGAAATAATCTGCAGATAATCCCGTTAATCTTATTTTTCTCGCAATATCTCACAAGCGTAGGCGGATAACACGCGGATTATGCTGTAAAGCGCTGACCAATCGTTTCCCAAAATGATCTGGATATCACACTCCACTGCTCTGTCAGCTGCACGAACCGCCAGTAATAAGTTAGTCGGATTTAATTTTGTATTTGCCTTACGGTGTGCCTATCTGTGACTCCAGTCTGCCTACAGATAAGTGATTTAGCTTTATCGCCATTGCGCTATCATTTGTGTACCTTCACAATAAAGCTATTTGACTCAGATTCAGATTCTAATTGGAGACTCTCATATTTTAAGGGCGATTACACGTCTACGGATTTACCCAAAATTTAGTAATTTGTCTATTGATGTTCTGTGTGTCTAGCTTATTCCAACCAGTATATACATTTTATTTTTGTTCTAGATGCAATTGATATGTTTCGATCATTCAGGGAGAGCCCTGGGAAGCTCGACATGCATTCAAATAAGGGTTTTTCATGGCATCAAATAGTTTTATTTACACTTTTGGAAGGAAATATGTGTCTTGTTCTGTTGGATTTCACTGTTATTGTTTAGCCAAAATATCACTTTTAGCTAAGAAAGGCACTGAAAAAAATATGACACCAAATTTCAGGTGTATTGCAAGTCTGAGATTTATAAAACTGATGCTTGATTTAAAAGTCATGAACTTACTTTCTGAATTAAATGTGTTCTAAATACTGGACAACTCTAGATATTGTTTCCAGACATGCTAAATATGCCATCAAATGAAATTATATAGATCTATCTTTGTGTTAGCTGGCATTCAGTTGAGTCGTGTTATAGTAATAGAACAGACAGAAAATGTGTCGCACGATTTCGAAAGCTAAAATAGAACTTACAAATGATAGGCCTAAATACAGAATCCATTTTGAATGCTTCGAGTTGAAGTTTCACAGCGCTCTGACGGTTTTTGATGCCAGAGATATAGGCCTATGTCGAAAATTGCATCGCTGCGCAGTTGTTCCAATCATATTTTTGTTAGATTCAGTTCTTCTTTCTCATTATATTTATTTTATGTCTGTTTTCTGTACTCATCTTTTATTTACGAAGTACAGTACAACACAAAATAAAGTAAGAAACTTTTCTGTCAGAATTCCTCTGTTTACCTATTTTGTCGTCTTTTCTCCTCTCCACCCCAAATCTCCCAACAACTCCCTTTGACTCCTTACAGCAACCTTAGCCCACATTAAGAACTCTATTTAGACAGCTACCAATATAACTGCAATAAGCAGAGATGCAAAATATCAAGTAAATAAAACACAATGGGGGTGATTGAGTTTAAATTGGTCTTGTTTAAATGTGATTTTAATGAAATTTTAAAAGGTAGTTTCAAGAAGGTAATGTTAGGAAGTTATTCAGAGGTAGTCAAAAGGTGTGAAAGGGTAAAGTAGTGGCTGATTCTTCCTTCCTGCTGGGGTAATCATACTTTATTTTGGGATGTACTGTAGTTATACAATGATCTTAAGTGTGTGTTTGGTGCTTCTTCAGTCTTCATCATATGGTTTTTCTTAAGCTTCTTCATTATTTATAGCTTTTTCTTTCTTTTACTGTCAAGTTATGTATATCTTTTGGAAGCAGACCAACAACAACCCAGAATATGGCTGAACTCCAAGATAAGCAAATTTACATACACCCTCCATCATTCAGCAAAGATGTGCATGGCATATATCAAGTGGAATCTTCTTTCTTCTATGGCTATTTCTGCTTGACTAATCTGTTTAATATTGGAGTCATCTTTTGTTAGGTTCTGCCATCTCTATCCATCAAGTGGCAAAAATAATTCTGCAATTCCAATTTATTCCAATTTCTTTTGACTTCTGATAGAAATTCCATCTGGAAGGGTTTTTTGAAATGGTATTATTTCCCAATTCTTTATTTGTAGTCTGCAGTCAAAAGTGCCCCCATTCAAAAAGTGATTAAAAACAATGGAGCCATTCTGGTCCTTGTGATATTCCAGCCTGTTTAATCCTATTAGCAGAATTTTAATTGGGACATGAAAAAAGAAATATGGTATCACCAGAATCTAGTGTTTGTTGGTTTAAAGGCAGTGGTTTTGTGTTCCAGGATTACAATATAATTTGACTGTTTAATATGGTGTTGGTTGTGATTAAAGATGTCTTGTGTTTAGATAAACCAAATATCAAAGATATTAATAATTTCACATATTACTCTTTCCGAAACTGTTTTATACAGAGACATTCCAAGATTGAAGAAATGCAAACGGGTTTAGCTGTCTTTTCTTACCGTTTGAAAGAATTTTGCTTAAATTTAGGTCTAATTTACATTTGTAGTCAGATTCAAAGAACAATGTTTCAAACCCAAGCCCATCGCAGTGGGTGAGGCTTAAAGTTGAGATGATAGCAGAGTCCAAGTTTGAGATTCTCCATGTGTGGGTTGTTTAACTTGGGCTGCACATTCATCTAGAAGATAGCAGATTGCATAACATAGCCCACCTATCTTGTTTGGTATCACTTCATCAACATAATATTATGTATTTATAACAAATCAGAAACATAACTTTTATGCTCCTTCGACCAAAACGTCCATATTCAACCGTCTATCTCACCCAGGACGGAATGAACTGAACTTTTAAAACTATAATCATTCAAACTGAATTTATCTACAATGTGTATTTTTCTATTTTCCAGAGAGAAGCCCTGTAGAGGAGATGGAGAGTTCCCTGCACAAATTGATCAAGTTGGCCAGCAACTGCGAGTGCGTGCCTTCCCTTATCGACGGCCTCGCGAACTGCTTACAGAAGATCATGACGGTCGTCAGTGATATTAGCGACAATTCCTCCATAGACCAACTGGTCATGACCCTTCTCAACCAAATTATACAGGTGAGTCGTATTGATTGGTATCCATAGAGTGCAAGACATCTTTTTTGTTGATGGCACACATTGTTAGTTAGCAGGAAATTTGTAGCAAGCAACGCTACAAGCCCAGAGAACCAAGGTTCGATTCCTGGTTTTTTTATTGTGACACAAACTGTCGATCAGTTGGAGATTTATGTCTCGAGGCCGCGGACTAGGCTCATCGGTAGGCTAGATCAAAATATTCTATCTTATTCAAGTGAGCCAGAGGTATCTACTGGCTGTTTCCATCATACTGCAACAAATTCAGTGTCGCTGCTCAAAGTTATACTTGCATGCAGGCCCTTTTCTAGGAAAAGCGTAAGTGAATTTCTCTGAAAGATTCAATTTTAGTCATTTTGAACTGACCTAAGCCCTGTACAACTTCTTGGAAAGTGGTAAATTAGCTGCAAAGTTACCGATCTCAACAGTTTCATTTCGAATTTCTTGGAAAATGGTAAATATCGTTGTCGCAACACCAAATTTCATCTGCGACTCCAAATGGGAGGGCGGGATAATGAAAAAAGGCAAAAACCGGAAGGTAGCAACAATTCAATGCAGGAAAGTTTCAAACGCAATGTCATGTGATAGTCAGGGAGTCACAGAGGGGAGGTGTGACATAGGGTATGATTACAGTTTTTTTGCATAGAATGATGCATGGGGTGCCCCAGATTAAGAATCAGGCGGGTGCCGCTCCGGCACCCTTGGGCATTCCATTCTGGCGGCCATTTTCCAAAATGGCCGCCAAAACCCTATTTTTGGCCATATATCCTCATATAATTGTCATAGGACCATGATTTTTGGGTCTAAACCTAGGTTTTCTGGTATAAAGAATTCAATGAAAGTGGTTTTGATGATGCCAGTTCAATATTATGGCAGCCATTCTGGAAAATGGCCACCAAAACCATATTTTTTGCCATATCTTCTGATATAATTGCCATAGGACCATGATATTTGGGTCTAAACCTAGGTTTTCTGGAATGGGGAATTCAATAAAAGTTGTTTTGATGACATCAATGCAATAGTTTGTCCTTTAATCCTCTCCTTAATGCAAGATGGCTGCCATCGAAACTCAAATGTGGCATTACTACTCGCAACATTCTCCGCTATCTTGTCGATTTCAGTCACATTCGTTTCTTTTAGTGGACCAGCCAATATATCATTCTTTACTGTCAAAGGCATTTCTTGTTAAGGGGAGGAACCTAATGCCTATTAGATTTTTTTTTAAACAACAGCCAATATTAACAGGAGTATAAATGTCTGATGGGGTTTTTATAGCAGGCCATTTTAAATTGAAGTTGACAGCAGAAAAACAATTCCTAGAAATTACTAGTTTAGTTCAGTTTAGTTATCTCAAGAAATATCAACAAATAATTAAGGTTTTAAATGAAGGCTGACACCAAGAGCTTGATGTCAGCTTTTATTTAGCTTCTTGGTTTCCTCTTTAACTACAACTCGTCAACCCTCCAAAAACTAAATTAATGTTGCCGTCACTATCGCAAATGTCCTTGGAAACTCAAAATCCTGCCATGTATTTTCAGTTCCACTTATTCTTATCACTAGATAACTCACTTCTAACCAATCAAAATGTGTGGATTGATAGCCCTTAATGTCAGCTTTCATTTGGCATCTTGGTTTCCTTGTTACTACAACCGTTAATCTCCCAAAAGCTTAATGAATGTTGCTGTCATCATTGAAAATATCATCAGAAACACGAAATTTTCCCATGTATTTTTAATTTCACCTGTCCTTATCACCAAAAAATCATTCCTAACTAACCAATATGGATGTGGTTGGATAGACCTTGATATCAGCTTTCATTTGGCACCTTGGTTTCCTTATTTACTACAACTGTTAATCTTCCAAAAGCTAAATGAATGTTGCTGTCATTATTGAAAATATCCCCGGAAACGCGAAAACCTCCCATGTATTTCTAATTCCACCTATCCTTATCACTGAATAAATCATTCCTCACCAACCAAACTTGATGTGGTTGGATAGCCCTTTATGTCAGCTTTCATAGGACACCTTCGTTTCCTTGTTACTATAACTGTCAATCTTGCAAGAGCTAAATAAATGTCGCTGTCAATGTCACAAATCTCCTCGGAAACACAAAATCCTCTCCTGTATTTACAATTGCACCTATCTGTATTACCAAATAAATCATTCCTAACCATTAAAATGGACTTGGATGGATAGCCCTTGATATCAGCTTTCATTTGGCACCATGGTTTTCTTGTTACTACAACTTTCAACCCTCCAAAAGAAAAATAAATGTTGCTGTCAGTGGCGAAAATCCCCTCGCAAACACAAAATCCTCCCATGTAATACAGTATGTACCCCATTTATATAGCTCTTGGAAGATTGACAGTTGTAATAGCAAGAGGTGCCAAGTGAAAGCTGCAATTAAGGGCAATCCATCCACATGGATTCAGATTGGTTAGGAGTGAGTTATCTAGTGATAAGGACAGGTCGAACTGAAAATACGTGAGAGAATTTTGCGTTTCCGAGGATATTTTTGATAATGACAGAAACATTTATTTTGCTTTTGGAGGGTTGACAGTGGTCATAACAAGGGAAATTGGGTGCCAAATGAAGGCTGACACCAAGGGTTATCTCTCCACATCCATTTTGGTTTGTTAGGAATGATTTATCTAGTGATAAGTATGGGTGGAATTACAAATACACGGGAGGATTTCGTGTTTCTGAGGATATTTTCAATAAGGACAGGAACATTCACTAGCTTTAGGAAGATTAACAGTTGCAGTAACAAGGAAACCAAGATGCCAAATAAAAGCTTATATCAAGGGCTATCCAACCACATCCATTTTGATTGCTTAGGAATGATTTATTTGGTGATATGGGTAAGTGGCATTGAAAATATAGGGGAGAATTTTGTATTTCCAAGGAGATATTTGACACTGACAGCAACATTTATTTAGCTCTTGCAAGATTGACAGTTGAAGTAACAAGGAAACGAAGGTGTCCTATGAAAGCTGACATAAAGGACTATTCAACCACATCAATTTTGGTTGGTTAGGAATGATTTATATAGTGATAACGATAGGTGGAATTAAAAATACATTGGAGAATTTTGTATTTCTGAGGATATTTTTCAGTAATGACAGCAACATTCATTTAGCTTTTGGAAGATTAAAATCTGTAGTAGCAAGGAAACCAAGGTGCCAAATGAAAGCTAATATCAAGGGATATCCATCCACATCCATTTTGAATTGTTAGGAATGATTTATTCAGTGATACGGATATGTGCAATTGTTAATACAGGAGAGGATTTTGTGTTTCCGAGGAGATTTTTGACATTGACAGCAACATTTATATATCTCTTGCACGATTGACAGTTCTAGTAACAAGGAAACGAAGGTGTCAAATCAAAGCTGACATAAAGGGCTCTCCAACCAAATCAATTTTGTTTGGTTAGAAATAATTTATCAGTGATAAGGATAAGTGGAACTGAAAATACATGGCAGGATTTTGAGTTTCTAAGGACATTTTCAATAGTGACGGCAACATTACTTTAACTTTTGGAGGGTTGACAAGTTGTAGTTAAAAGGAAACCAAGAAGCTAAATAAAAGCTGACATCTAGCTCTTGGTGTCAGCCTTCATTTAGAACCTTAATTATTTGCTGATATTTCTTGAGATAACTAAACTGAACTAAACTAGTAATTTCTAGGAATTGTTTTTCTGCTGTCAACTTCAATTTAAAATGGCCCGCTGTAGAAACCCCATCGGACATTTATACTACTGATAATATTGGATTTTTGTTTAAAAAACCTTCTGATAGGCATAGGTACCTTCCATTAACAAGAAATGCCTCTAACAGTAAAGAATGATATATTGGCTGGTCAACTAAAAGAAACGAAAGTGACCGAATTTGACTAGATAGCGGAGAATGTTACTAGAAGTAATGCCACATTTGAGTTTCGATGGCAGCCATCTTGCATTAAGGAGAGGGTTAAAGGACAAACTATTGCATTGATGTCATCAAAACAACTTTCATTGAATTCCCCATTCCAGAAAACCTAGGTTTAGACCCAAATATCATGGTCGTATGGCAATTATATCAGAAGATATTATCAGAAGATATGGCCAAAAATATGGTTTTGGCGGCCATTTTTGAAAATGGCTGCCAGAATATTGAACTGGCATAATCAAAACCACTTTCATTGAATTCCTTATACCAGAAAACCTAGGTTTAGACCCAAAAATCATTGTCCTATGACAATTATATGAGGATATATGGCCAAAAATAGGGTTTTGGTGGCCATTTTGGAAAATGGCCGCCAGAATGGAATGCCCAAGGGTGCCGGAGCGGCACCCGCCTGATTCTTAATCTGGGGCACCCCATGCATCATTCTATGCAAAAAAACTGTAATCATACCCAATGTCACACCTTATGTACAGGATCAATAGGGCTGACTCCCTGACTATGACTAACTACTTTGTTGCTGTTGGTCAGATATTGTCAGAATAGCTCGGTGGTAGCATGCTGGAATGCTAGTCTTTTGCATCCAAGTTCGAATCTGGTCTGGGCAACCCATGTTATACTGACGTTTCACCTGTGCCAAGCCTTATCAGTGCAAAAATTCAGTACATAAAGCCCTTTTAACAAACCCCACCAATCACCTCTCACTCTCTCAGGTTCTTTGATCGTATCTAATAAGCTTAGTCCTATATAATATCACTGTTAATGTAATTTCCTACCAGACAAGTAATTTGTCTACTGATTTAGCTTATGATTAATATGCTGGCAGCTGACAGACCGTTATAAGTGTATCACCCGCTCTAATGATTCCTTAGGAAAAATATCATCCAATTAAAAAGTTGTTTAATCAGCTTCAAGACTGACGTGATACTTGAAGATTTAGAATTTCATGAAATATAATGATGTGCTATTATATATATATACGAAAAACTTAAGTAGCCTACTGGAGAGCAGAAAAATATAAAAAATTAAAGACATATTTTATGTATTGTCCTCTGTGAAGCTATCTAACTAGTAATTTATTTTTTCTATCTAGCTATATATTTTTTAGCTGTTTTTAGCTATCTCATTGTTTTAAATCTATAGTTATAGGCCTAAGTTATATCTGTGGATATCTATCTACTTATCTGTCTATCTTATTATCTATTTTGCGTATATCTTTCCATTATCTATCTTTCTTTATGTCAATCTATCTATCCATCTATCTTTCCGTCTATCTTTCCGTTTATCTACCTTTCCATCTTTCTATGTATCTTTCCATCTATCTATCTATCTTTCTCTCAAATGTTCTATCTTTCTGTCTATAAAGATGTATCTGTCCAGCTGTTCTTTTATCTAACAAACTCACAACAGGTCCGGGTATAGCTGCGGTTATAAATCTGAAGCATGTCAATCTATCTTTCCATCTGTCTATCTTTACATCTGTATCTTTCCGTTTATCTACCTTCCCATCTATCTTTTCGTCCATCTATCTATCTTTCCATATATCTATCAGTCCATCCATCTATCTATCCATCTCCAGCAATCTATCCATGTATTTCAACAAGCCAAGATGTCTTTGTTATCATGACTTTCTGTTTGTATTGCTGCGGTTAGAAATCTGAAGCATGACATAGTCCCACAACTGAAATGCTACTTGTGTATAATTGCTGGTCATTGCTCGAGTGTTTGAACATTCTCTGCAAAATACGCTTCAGTTTTTGGAAAAGTACTTTTGGGGAAAGTAAAAGTGACATGTTTACATCGCAGTCATGTTTGAAGAAATTTAATTCTGTAAATGTGTGTTGATGTCATTTTTGTTCACAAGTTTCAACTTTTAAGATTAATTAGAGTAATTGGTCTTCCTTGCTGCCACTGTATCACTTAGAATGAAATAGATAAATACATAGGAACAATATTTCTGCAGCGCTTCCTGGATGAGTAAGTGTTATGCATACAACAAGACTAACTAGTGAGACTTATAAACATTACAATTATTTGACTGGCTTTGTCTTGTTAGCCGAAATAAGTTACTCATTATCCACATGTTCCGCTATATATATTGCAACATGTATATTCCAAGCAGAAAACTGTTATGCCTATAGCTATAATTAAATGCAAAGACTCCAAATTTGGCCTTTTTGAAGCATTGAATTTGTCTATATTAAATGTATATCGGTCTTGTTTTGAATTACCTTTCATTTGAGATCTACAGGCACAATAAATACAGATATGAAAAAGGGAAGCTTCACCTAATTATAAAAGTCACGAATAATGTATGTCGGTCTGTGTGTTAATGAATAAGCCTACTTCCTTGTTGTTAATTATAAGATCTATCTTATTGAAAATACCAATTAATGGCAAAGCTAGGCAAGCTGCAGAACCCTTACATGAAGTTGGTCTAAAATGTTTTTCACAAGTCACCCCCAAGCTTCAGTTATGTATTATTATGCAAGAGCTATCCTATGCTGAATGTGAAAGAGTAGGCCTATGGAATTTGATATAGCAAACCAATATATGCATTATTTGTCATAGGCTACCACAATAAACATTGACATGCTTAGAACAGCATGGTACTGTTTGTTTTGTTCCATGTACATTGGGTTATGTATAAGAGGCTTGTTGTCCACAATGCATGGGTTTGCATTTTATACCAGGGTCCATAACTTTGAACATCAAGTAAAGTGTGGTTGTTTGTGCCACATAATTGCCAGGCTTTGAGATATATACTGTCTTGGAGTGACTGCCCATTCATGTAATTTTTATGAATAGCTTTAACCTGATGTTCCTTGTTCAACTCTATAACTATCTGTACTCAATTGACATTACTAATTATCTGATGTTCTTTTGTAATACTTGTAAAATTTGTTTTGTTTACAGGCCAGCTTGATAAGCCTTGCTTCTCTGGTCTTAATAAATATACATACATACATACATGTAAATAATAGGCCTAGTTATAGTGGTGTAGACATGAACATCTATCTATTATACTTATTTAATTATTTCATTTCACCTCCACAAAGGCAGAAAAGTACAATGTTATTATCCATTAAAGCTAGTCTAAACTACAGTACTAGAAGAAAAGCATAAGATAAAAATAGGTAAAAATGACTTCATATTTTTTCCCTTGTGTAGTTTTAATGGCAGTCAAACAGGTACTTCACATAAAACGGATTGTGTTTGTTTTGGGGGGTCAGAAATAGGAGTTTTATGCGCCTGGGTAGAAAGCTCTCAGCATTGTTTGTGTATGGCTTTTATGGTGGGCCGTAAATATGGACTTTTTTGAATCACTTATATGTCCCTCTTTAATCTTTATGTATGTTACCAACAAGTAACGTTCAGACAGTAAGTACAAGTTTATGCTTTTCTTGTCAAATAAAATCAAACAAATTTACAATCAATGAATAACGAGTATTACATTTAGCTGGTGGCCAATTGCCATCAATGACCCCCCAACAGTCCCAATCCATTGCGTTGAAACAAACTGTCAATTTGTCAATGAGTAACTTGTGACCTCATTGATGAGTACTGTGACTCAGTGGTGACTTGTTTTGATAGCATTGAAAGTTTACGATACGACCTCAACAATTGCTTTTGAGTCATAGAGAATAATATGGCATGGATATATGGGGGATATCACCTCCCAGGGAACATGTCAGTGCAATTCTGTAAGCACTTCTCATCAATCAGCTGTAATAGCTTCACCATTTCCTGCTTAATGTCTAAGTAGATAAAACTTTACTTTTTAAAAATTATATATTATTTCCTTTAAACCTCCTGTAGTTCCAACTTTTTACATTTGCCTCTGGCGACAATTAAGAAGTAATAAGATACATATACATGAATTATAACATACAGAAAGTAGATTAATAAGTAATAATAACAAACATAACTCATATGTAGTTGTCACATTTCCTCAGGTTTCTGTCAAATGTCACTTGTCTACTGTGTAACAGCTCTTAGAGCCAATGGTTTTGTTAGTTGACACTGTGTGTTGTCTTTTCTATGGATTCTGTTCCATAAACATAGATACAGCTTCCAAGTAGGTGAGAACAGTTGGGCAGGACAACATGTTTATGGCAAAGTCTAGCCAATTTTTTATGTTGTAGAATATAATAGAATAGAATTCCGAAATAATAGAATATAATAAAATAGAATATAACAGAATAGAACAGAAATGAGTCGAATCGAATATAACAGACCATAGTATGCAAAACATTGAAGGAATAGAAAAGAATGGTTTTAATTCTGACAGACAGAAATGAAGAAAGGAATAGAAATTAGTCTCATAGAATATAAAAGATCAGAGCACAGAACAGGAGTAGAAACGAATGGCTGTACCAGTGTACCTGCTTCTGACAAAATAGAATAGAATAGAATAGAATAGAATGAAGTAGACTTGAACAGAACAGAAAGCTCTCTTATGTTTGTCTGATCTTATAGAATATTTAATATTTAGGCCTAATAAGAGAAAATAGAACAATACAGAACAGATCGAATAGGGAAGAAATAATAGAAAACACCACACTAAATCTAATTATTTTGTTGCTGTGCAATTACAGAGAGAATCTACTCTGGCTGTCACACAGTGAGCCCTATCCAATGCACTGAAGTCACTTATAGTGCATTTAGATATGGTGCCAGTGGAGCTCCTAGCTGGATGCCTACCTTCCAATGTGTCTGAGCTCTGAGCTAAATTTAGCTTCTCCAGGAAGCCAGTGACATGATTGAGCTTTAGCAAGGTACTCTGAGCAGGACCAATTAATATGCCTATCATTTCTGAAGCCCTATTTTCTCTATTCTCCACAATGACTATTGTTTTCTTTTTTGTGCTCTCTCTTATGCTCCTATGCCCAGCGTGGCCTTTTTATGTCAGTTTATGTCAATTTGCCATATAGGTCTGACTCAGAATGAGGCTCAACTTAAGTACCTCCCAATTGTACTTCTTCCTGGTTGGTTAGAGCCCAATTAGTGACAATGATATTGCCAGTCATGATCAGCAATAGCAACGACCTTTGTGATCAGAATGGAGGATGGAGATACATGTAATTCACCACCAAAATTGGCCAATTGTAGCTGACAAAGCAATGGATACTGTGCATCTTGAAGACTGTTGCTTCCATAAGGAATAGATTCCTACAGGCTTCAGTACATATGCCAGTAGATGTTTTTACAGATATTTGCAATGTATGCTCTTGTCTGGGACAATTCTATCTTTTATATATATATGTCAACCTTTGCATATGTTAATGTATGTAGTTTAATGAATATTTTAAAGTACATGTAGGCCAGTTTAAAGTTTAGAATATTTTAAGTATTCTTTTTCCTGTTTAAATCCGAAAATAATTAGATCTTAATGGAGAAGCAACATGTTTTTCTGCTCCAAGACTTCATTCCGCGAAATGTTCGCCCGGGCCAAATGAAGGATTTTTAATCAAGAACATTTCTTTTTCATGGTATATTAATATAATATAACTGCAGAACCAACATAGGCCTATGCGTTTTCGGATAATTACACCTGAACTACCATTAGTACCATACCACGCAAGCTCTTTGTGGCCAAAACTCACAAGTATCATTCATTAGACGCCTTGGAAAGAGACAAAAACGCCTAATTAGTCTTGCTTTCTTAGAGTTAATTTGTCTCAAAATTGTTTTCTATTTTATCTTTCTTTCTCTTTTTTCTTTGTTTCTGTCCTTTTCCTCATCTTAATGCCTTTTTCTCTGTTTTTGTTCTTCTCAAGGTTCGGAAGGTTTTTTTTCGTATTCTTTTCCTGTTCATTTAAACCTTGCTGCCAATTAAATTAATAGCATAAAGATGCCATGCTTTTAGGAGATGAACGAGGCTTCATTGCTGCCAAATTGAGGTGTGGTATCCAAGGTGAAACATTGAAATCAATACAACCATGTTTGTACTTATAGTAATTGTTCCGAGTTCTTGTGTTCTGATAATTATTAAAAAGACGTATGCTGGTAATTTTCAGTGGGTATTTTTCACATGCCAGAAGCAGTGCTCTGCAATGTACTAAACACAATGTCATGCTACATCACTCTGGTGTCCAAAGGGAAAACCTAGTAAGGGACATTTTTGAGTTTCTGAGAAAATTGACTTCTAAATTCCAGCCTAGCAGTAAGAAATGGACTAACCTGGATTTGTCAGTGTCATTCTGGGGTAATGGAAAACTTTTTGAAAATCTAACCTTGACAAAAATAAAACATGTCTCAGAAGTCCTATTTTGACCTTAACTCTATTTGGCCCAAAATGTGACTAACTAGGTTTTCCCTTTGGACGCTAGCATGACTGTGCATCAGTACAATTACAAACGGTACAGTACATGTTCATTGTTCAATACAACTGCATGTAGAACAATGGTACTTAGCACAACAAAGGGGTTCCCATAATATGTTAATGAGACAACCCATAAATAGTTAAGCCTAATGTGACCACCCTGCAATTGATGGTCAATTATAGCTGCTGTGCTTGTACTTGTAGGTCAATGTTGTTGTCAGTGCTAGTTCCCTAAATTGCTTGCCACCAAATTGTTAGCATCCTCATTGTCCCTCAATCCTGGACAACCATTGTGAATGTAGTTCTGTATTAATTATTCTCATTAATATAGTTTGGTTTTTGTGTTGATCTATAAACTGATTGCTATTACGTGCTGCTATGCATATATGTAGTTATTTGTAAGCATAGGTGTACCACAGGAGAGAAAAGGAGAAAAATTGAGTGAACATAAAAATTCGGGCAAGAATACTAGAAGTCCGGGCGGATGATCGAATCGAATATAGGCCTATATTAATGAAAATCAGTTCTTCTGAAACAGTGGGACGATATTGTTAGAAATTTGAGCGAAAATTGTTGGCCTTCCCACAAAATCTACTCACGATTCTACATCTTCTGATAAATCAACATTTATCTTTAAGTCAATTTCATTTTAAGGTCTATTCTATTAAATTACCATTTAAGAATTGATATGACAGCTTACCTTTGATTCGGTTTATTCACTCAACCAGCATATCTTTGCCAAAACAGGACATTGTCCATTCTGAGAGATCCTTTGGGAATGTCACTGTAAATGTCATCAAAACAACATTGTGCATAAAAGATCAATTAAACCCAAGACAATTAATGTGAACCGGTTCAAAGAGGTCGTAAAAGTATAAGATTGTTGTTAAATATTTGATAAATCACTCAAAGTTTAACCTGGTAATTTACTAGCCCCCTCACTCAGTTTGTTATTATAATCTTCCTTGTTGTCCCACTCTTCAACCTTTTGGCCACTCCAATTCTTTCCTGTCCCCACCACTCCACTACATTCCTCTCCCTTTAATCTTACTTTATCCTTCGATACGTATTTCTGCTCGTCCCCGTCTCTCATTTCCCTTTGTCTGTAACAATGTACCTCAAGGCGCTCCACTCTCAGCCCCACTTTTCCACTATCTTTCTCTGTGTTGTTTATTGGCCATGATTGCATCCTTCTGCTTGACTAATGCCTCTAGAAACTCACCAAGAAGGGCAATATGCGGAACGTGTGCTACGTTGTTCGCCATTTTGTTCTGAGTTATATTACAATACCTACTTTATGATTGTATATATATCTAGGATGATTGCAAAGGTCGAACTATATGACTACTAGCATATATTTCACCAACCGCTTCACAGGTGCATTAGGAAATTCTTGACGGGCTTGATCTGAAGGAGCTGGACATTTTTTCATACTTCTCTTTTTTGTCTCAATGTTGTAGTCGTGGCCTACCATATATAAGGGAGGGAACCATGGTAGAATGATATTGAACCACCATAAATTTACATACGCCTAGTTTTTAAAATAATGAACCTATTTTTTGTAGACATGTGTGTGAGCCCACATCTATACCCTACGCTATGAATAATATAATGTTGCCCTTCTCAGTACTAATTCAGTAGCTTTACCAGTTATGAGTCACCTCTAAGAACGCACAACATCCCATATCATTATGCTTAAGCATTCACTCATACAGGTAAAATGCAACATGAAGTTTGCATGTCAAGGCAACAGGGCATTGTGATTAATAAATAGATTCTAATAATAATCTTCATGATTATTTGCAAGAACAAGAGGATTATGTTAATAAGAAGCAGTATGATAAGTGCACTCTTGCAAAATGACCAAAATGACGCTGTGTAATACAGACTTGACTTATATGAGGAATGATTGTGACCCACTGCGCAAGAGATCATTTCATGGCAGTACTGCAGAGAAGGCAGTATTGCAGGATGATTAGTACAACAGAATAGAAAGGGCGACACCACAGAAATGGAGGTAATGCAGAAATGGCTGCTGAAATAGCAGTACCGCAGAAAGGGTGATACCATAGAAAGTGCATGTGGCACTACAGAAAGGGCGGTACTGCAGAAAGTGTGACACCACAGAAATGGCAGTACTTCATAAAGGGCAGTGCTGTAGAAAGTACAATACATATATATTCTGCGCAAATGTTGGTCTTATTACACAGAGAACACTGTATTCAAAATGCCTGGGGCATCTCGAATTAAAATGTCTATCGTAGAATTCAGTGGTGTGCCTTGCTTCCTAATTCCAATTATTCAATATTAACTGTGCTCCTCCATGAAGATGATGGACCTTCATCTTCTTATGACAGAGTCAATAATTTGTCTGACTTCAAAAGACTTCATAACCTACAGGCTACAGGCTTTTCTTCAGTGCTCTGAAACATATTGAACAAAATTTAATTCATATATATATATATATATATATATATATATAACCAAAATAACTAGATACTTGGAGTATTATCTTTTTTTTGCATGTTACATTTTACAGACAAAATACTGAAATTGTTATAAGATAACATAGTTTCTCAGCCAAACCTGCTAAGCCTTTTTCCACCCAATGTATCCAAGCGCAGAACAAAATGAACTTTTATATTCTTTCGCGTCCATAATTTGTCCTGCCTTCATCAGTAGATCTGAAACATATAGAAAAAAATGTAATTCATATAGAATCTAGATTTACTCAAACCAGTATAACTAGATACTTAGTCAGAGTATTATTTTTTTTTTGCATTGGCATGTTACATTTCACAGACAAAATATTAAAATTTTTATAACAGAGTATTACACATATAGTTTCTTATACTAGCCGAACCTGCCAAACCTTTTTTCCACCCACTGCATCCTACCACATAACCTACAGACATTTCTTCAGTGCTCTAAAACATACAGCACAAAATGTAATTCATATAGATCTATTCAAACAAAAATAACTAGATATATAGTCTGAATATTATCTGTTTTTGCACTTGCGTGTTGCATTTTACAGACAAAAATAAATAAATAAATAACACTGCATTACATACGTATAGTTCCTTAGCCGAGCCTGCTAAACCTTTTTCCACCCACTGTATCCTACTGCAGACACCTTAATGGCTCCTGGTACACTGAAAAAAATATGTTGGTCTTTCGGTCTAACTTTTCTTAGACGTCTAACCCGATGTCTAAGGCATTTGAAAATGTCTAAGAAGGTTAGTCCTCATGACTAAGCAGTTAGACATTTTGGATGTCTAGGGCCAAGAAAAATGTCTAACTTAGTTAGTACCCATGACTAACTGGGTTAGTCTTTATGTCTAAGAAAAAATGTCTAATTTGGTTAGTGCTCTTGACTAACTAAGTTAGTCTTCATGTCTAAGACATTAGACTATTTGGTCATGTGACCAAAAACATTCCAGCCAGATGAGACTGGCAGCCATGATTGTTGGATTTTCAAGGTAAGCAAAATGTTTGTAATCCGCTTAAATCCCTGTCATCCTGACATAACATTGTCCATAATGTAGTGCTGGTTGACACTTAATACCCAAGGACCATTAATTTTGAAAGATTGTGACCATGTGAGGCATGAATATCAGCACAGCGATGATTATTTGAGAACAGACAGATCAGCAAAAACTGAACGAAATTTCTTAATAATGACAGTGAATGGCTTTGAAATAACAGGTAATCACCATCGGTTGGGGTTTTTATACGAAGGACTTAACCTTTCGAGGGGGGGGGGGGTGCGTGGGCTCGGCTGTGTTGAGACTGGCAGAAATATCTGAGGCTTTGGATAATGTCTAAGAGAGTTAGTCCTCATGACTAACATTAGTCATCATGTCTAAGACCGTTTGACTATTTGTTACCAAAAAAAAAAAGTTTCTCAAATATCTAAGATAGTTAGTCCTTGTGTTTAACCAATGACCATGTTAGTCTTTATGTCTAGGACATTAGTCCACTTCATCATGTGACAAAATATAACCTTCCTCTTATAATATTTTGGTCCCTTTTACTTCAAAATAAAATATTATGCAAGCTTGTGCATAAAATGTTTCTTTTTAGTTCATATTTGTACAAAATGTGCTATCATGTTGCAGGGTCATCCTTTTTTAATTCCAAATGCCAGAGTCTACCCCTGACTTTTTGACTGCGCTCACAAAATTTAATCATAAGACATTGCCAGCAAACAGCATATTTTTAATTAACATGCCTAGCTTCTACATCCTTGTGACCATGCAATGTAGATTTTTGAAAATATAAAAAATTAAATTTACTATCAAATTTCGTATTACTATTGAAAAAAAGGCATTTTTAAATTAAAGAAAGTTTATATTTCAGATGACATGCCTCAGGACTTTCAATGCTGAAACGGAAATTGACATTATTTTCATCACCCTTCTAAATATCACATAAGGCCACGTCAAATCCCCATGCATAGTGAGTATTTCTTTTAGTCATCTAATACGATTTAGAAAAAAATGTTTGAAAATTGCCAGCATTGAAATGTAGTTTTCCAATATTTCCAAACTGTACTGGCAGAGAAGATTTCTTTTCAACAAAGTCTTTTGCCTTTGACCTTTTTCTAATTAGGTAAAAAAGCAGTCGTGATTACAAATTACATGAGGCCGTATCAAATCATCAATGCATAGTCAAAAACTAATCGTTCAATTAAGGACCGTTCAGAATTTAGGACTGGGGGGAGTGGGAGTTTTGCCCAAGGGGGTACTAACTTTTCGTGTTTCAAGGGGGGGGGGATATTAATTTTTAACAACATTTCCAAAGGGGGAAGAAATTTTAACAAAGAAAAAATGATATAAAACATGTATACTCTCACTTCATCACCCCTTTTTTACGTGTTTAAGTCCGCGAAATGGCGCGAATCTGTACACTGACCGTGTACAACAGTTGATAATGTGTGTCTATTGCTTTTTATGTCAAGGGGGGGGGGAGTTACTAAAAATATGCATGAAACCTAAAGTTGGGTACTAAAAATCCGCATGAGACTCAATGGGGGGTATCAATTTTTGACGGGCAAAACTCCCACAACCCCTAGTCATAAATTCTGAACGGTCCCTTAACAAATTATTTTGATTAATCATCAGTGCCTAGAATAATTATAACCTTATTGGCTCTAAATTGGCACTTCAGCAAAGCTCTCTGGGTGTAAATTGGTACAACATACTTATTATCTCAAATATCCATGTTCCTATCTATACATCTTTTTTTTTTTTCAGTCAAAACAAGATGAAGCCCAAAGATGTGAACAATTGAACATTGATGGACATTATATCTATACATGTATCCTGACAAGACATGAGAAATTTCAGCTGGGTCAATGTTGGCTATGCAATAATACAACACACTGAAAGGACTGGATGAGGTGAGTTTTGTCGGAATGCAATCTTTTTTTTTAACTGAAAATTAATTTGTGTGTGATTGTATTTAGTTATTCATTGGATGAGAAAATATATCATATTCTTTTTCAGTTGACGTGGCAGTAAAGCAGGCAATGCCCCGAGTGGACCAATTGCTTTAATATCATTTTGGACCTGGGACCATCTTTCCTGGAATTAAAGAACGAAGCAAAGAACCTCCTGTATGGCATACTCGCATTATATGGTAGAAGTAAGCAGTATCATACCAGCAATTGATCCTGCAAACCAAAGCAAATTCTCAGATCAATGCAAGCTTGGATGACTTTGACCAACTTTTTAACCTTGCGGTGATGAAATACTGGAAACATTTTTTTGTGCAAGATAATTCATTAACGCATATATATATAGTAACCCAGAGGAAAAAGGAGTACATTTGAAGAGCTTGAATTATTTAAATTACCAAATGTACTCGGAATGTATTGCAAAAATGCCTATACTTTCTACAAGGGAACGTATTTCGAGCGTATGAATTTGCATATAGGGAGTATAAATGAGGTATAATTAAAATAATTCAAGAGCTTCAAATGTACTTTTGTTTCCTTTGGGAAGGAAGGAATCTGCATCAGCAGGCTGAGGCTTTCACCAGCTATAGTGATCTGGATAATGAAAAAACAGACAAAATAATTTTTAGACGTATGCTGCTCATGGAGAAAATTGGTTTTCATCACAAATTTCGACTCGGAGGCTAAATATTTGGGCAGATGACTAGATATAATTATATTCTATTAAAAATCCATTGTTCCTGAGATAGGCCGTTTGATATTGTATGAAATCCTGTTCTGTTATATGAGCTGAGCAACTATCGTTCACCCTCCTAAAAAGTGGATTTTCTCTGTAAATATAAATATGTGCACTAGGTGCAATATCCTACATGTATCAATGGGGTGTGAAATGTGAAGTAAAAAATGTAGTAATTAATTTAGCAATATAATTACTGTTGTACTGCAGATACATAACTTTGATATTCTCTTATGTGCAATTTGATATTTCTTTCTTTTTCTCTGTTTTACTATTTTATGCTGTATTCTTATATCTCTCCTAAGCTCCTGTGAAGGTAAAATCAAATAATTATAATTAAATTGTATTCTTAATTGATATTGCACTATAACAATTTAATTTCTATCTTTAACATAATTTTATTTCAGTAGTCAGCCCAAACAAATTTAGATGCAATGTGACCTTGTCAGCTAATTCATCAAACAAAATTGTAAATTTGCAATGTTTGGTAAAGCATACATTCATAGAAATTGTTATTAAAAGCTATTGATCTCTGTATTACAAATTATTTGCAGTTTGTTTATTATGATGGCGTTTCAGAAGCTATTAGACAAACATAGGCAGACAACACTGGCATGTAAATCCGTCTTTGCTTGTCACGTTCATCAAGTCATTTTACATGTATGTTTGACATTTCATCAATTTAGCATAGTAAGTTTAGTAAGACTTGTATAAAATGTTACTATATTGCCACATCTCTGGCTCTGGGAGTGTTAAGAGTCGGCCAAAGTAGCTGGTTCCTAATGACTAAGCACATTTCTAAAAGGTTAGCATATAGTGCCTAAGATGTTAGCTCATAGTGTCTAAGAGGTTAGCCCATAATGGTTAATGGGTACCTGAATGTGGCTGAAAATGTCTAACAAGTTAGCCAATACCGGCTATGTCATGACTAGTGGGTTAGCACTCAGTGGCTAGTAAGTTAGCACTTGGTGGCTAATGAGTTAGTCATTGATGGCTAATGAGTTAGCCCTTGATGGCTAATGAGTTAGTCATTGATGGCTAATTAGTTAGTCATTGATGGCTAATTAGTTAGTCATTGATGGCTAACTAGTTAGTCAAAATCCGAGTGATCCAAACCAAAATATGTCTAACTTCTTAGACATAAATGTCTAAGTCATGGCCGAGTTAGGCGATTTTGGCTATGGGGGGGTAGCCGGTATATGCACGGTCACAAGTGCTAACATGTTAGCGCATTTTGTCTAAGAACTTAGACCGTATTTTTTTCAGTGTATTATGCCGTCTTGTGATTGAAGTACAGTATAGCTCGGAGGCAGTTTATGACGCTGCGATGTCTTCTTAATGCCGTTCTCAAGTGCTAATGGCTGCCAGTTCAAAGCCATATTCGGAGACCATATTTTGAAGCCACAGGCACAACTCTATGTGTGTTTGTATGGTATATGGTGCAATGACTCCGTTAGAAGATAATGCTATTCAACAAGTTGCTTATCTTTTAGCTAAGAAGTTTATCTATTCAATTATTAAGTTGCTTATCTTCAGCTAAAGGACAATCTATTCAACAAGTTTCTAATCTTTTTGCTGGAAAGATAATAGATTCAACATGTTGTTTATCTCTTAGCTAAAAAAATAATCTGTCAAAGAAGTGGCTTATCTGTTAAATAAAAGATAATTTATTTAACAAATTGCCTTTCTTTTTACTAAGCGTAGCTCATTCAACTTACAGTAGACGAAAAACAAGTGCCTACAGAATTGGACTGAAATGCTACAAGAAAACGTCATTCAAGGTGTTGCACCACTCATCAATGAGGTCACTAGCTATCCAATGACAAATTGATAGTTCATTTCAATGCAATGGATAGGGCCGGTTGTGAGGTCATTGATAGCCACCAACAGCTTTTCTGTGCGCACTCGTTTTTCGGTAACTCATTAATGGAAGAGTAGATCTATGTACACATAGCCCTATGTTCTACCGTGAACCATCCTCATCAGCACACATTGCCATACCTACCTACTGGCATGCTGCCGACTGATGCAGTTGGCGACAAGTATTTATAGATGTCTACCTAAAAAAAACTCCAATCACGTTTAAACTTTGCCATTTATAAGATTATTGCAAAAAGTTGTTTTGTTCAGCGGCCGGTGACATGCGTTTGACTTTTCTGAACAAGAGAGAGCAATAAGACAAAACCAAAGTAAGAAAGCCAATAATGAGTATATAATATAAAGGAATATAAATATGTATAAACGTCAGGAAAAAATCAAAAATGGGAGAAAAAATTGTAAAGGAAAGATGAAAAATAAGGTAGACAAAAATAGGTATTTTATGACAGGTAGCTTCTTCGACATAACTCGCAGCGACGTAAGCGAGTATGGTTCATCTCATTAGTGCATATTGTGCTGTTCAAAGAATCATGCGAACGTCTAGTCTCATATTGATTTGGCTTGTGATCCTTGAGATATGGTGACAAATACAGCTGCTGCTGAGACTGTGCAGGGAAGGCCTACTCTATGGTGGAATGGATTTTGGACTCCAGACAGATATGTTCTGATGGCGGACTCTAGGCCAGAGGAATGGACATTGGATACACTGATGAGATGATAGACTAAATGGAATCAGAAATAAAATGATGTCTTAGAAAAAAATGATTTTGATGTCTGAGAAATAAAATGATGTCTGAGAAATAAAATGATTTCTGAGAAATAAAATGATTTCTGAGAAATAAAATGATGTCTGGGAAATAAAATGTCTGAGATGGAAGTATGACTAAAAACATACATACAGTGTAGATTTCTTGCACAGCAGTAGATAGATAGTTAAAAGACACCAGACATGCATGGTTGAGCTATAGAATGTTGTAAACAACAACAGATGTACAGACAGCAGACTCTAAGCCAGAGGGAATGGACATTGGATAGACTGATGATAGACTTAATGGAAACCGCAATTATGTCTGAGACAGAAGTATGACTAAACAGACACTTATGTCACACATACAGCTGTAGATTTTCTTTTACAGCAGTAGATAGATAGATAAAAGATACCAGACAGGCAGGCCGATTGAGTCTTGTTGACACAGACAGATGTACAGACAGCAGACTCTAAGCCAAAAGGAATGTACATTGGATAGACTCATGATAGACTTAATCGAAATAGAAATAATGTCTGAGATAGAAATATGATAAAATGATACATATCATACGGCAGGTGGGGATATAGACGGTTAGATGTACGGGAAGCAGACTATAAGCCAGAAGCCTAAATTTTTGTCTAAGTTGACAGACAGCAGGCCTACAGGCTCAGAAAGAATGAGATACAGAGTGACTAAGATCTAAGATTAGACAGCTACGTTGCAGATAGATAGTCAGATACTTTCCAAACAGAAGACCCATTTATATAATAATATATATTCTATATTTGATATTTATCATGTTTTAAGGCTTAGAAATTAATAAGCAACAAAACAACACATCCCTTCATAGATGTATAATATGACTTTTGCAGTAGGTCGTTTCCAGAATATGTCGTTCACTATTTCCGGTATTTGATATATATCTCAGTACTGTTGAATTGTATGGTTTTATACATGTGCAAGTTCCTGAAGGAGAAGCCTATTCATCATCCACACATTTCAATGGTACATTATCAATTTTTTCGCTTTCTTTTGAAACTCGCTTTCTTTGCCTTGAGCTTTCACGTCCTATATCCACAAATTTGTCAGCGTTTTTACGCCTTATTTCTTGATATTTTCTGCTTGGCTTTGTTGCATATTCTCCTCCTGCCATCTATGCCGGGTATGGCTATAATGCTGGGTATTGCCCGCGGCTATCTCATGACTGGCAGAGGAGCATGATCATAGTGCTTTGCCCTTCTCGCACTTCCATATTGTGTTTCGTGCCGATTCCCTTGACTCTCATTGTAGTCGGGTTGAGTACAGCAGGGTGGCCTTACTCCATCCGGGTTGCTCAAGAGCTAAGAGAAGGGGTTACGCTCGATTATATATTGATGTATTCTGGCTGCGGCTAGAGATAAAGTGTGACTTGGTGCAAAGTTATCTGCTGCTAAACGATTGTATCGCTTTTCGAAAACTCAAATGAAATTGTTTATGGAAATTTTTCAATATATATTTCTTTTAGCATTGATACAATAATTTTGGGCATCATGCAGAAATTACGATTCTAGTAATATGTGTTTGCCATTTTCAAATAGTAGAGTGAGTGAGTGAGTGAGTTTGTGTTTTATGCCCAATCAGCATCGGTGTGGGCTATTTAGAGGCAACAAATAGTAGAGACTTTACATTAGACAATGTATTGTACAGTATTTGTTTGTAGAATTGTCCTAATGCTATGCTTGTCTACAAGCTCAAATGCAAAAAAAGTAAGCCAATATTCAATATGTTAAATCCCCGGGGTTAAATCTTTGCACCGGAAACCCATTGTTCGAATCAGCATCAGTCACAAAACAATGACAACCCCATTCCTAAATCATATGTGTTACAGACAAGATATAGTGATATCAATATGGAGTGGCTCCCTCCTGGGAGCCATAGAGGGGATCCACTGAGGGCAGCCATACTAAATCTGCTTGTAACATTGGGAAGCCTCTATGCAAACACTATAATCTGACATTATGGGCTCTATAAACAATGGCCTCCCCGAGTCGCTCTCAATGCGTTACTGGATGTCATTCGGATCAAATGCCAAATTGACTGTCCCCTGAAATGGTGCCTACGCTTCGCAATGGAAAAGAGACTATTACAGGGTGGATGTACAGAGTGTTGGGGACTCCTCTTATGCAAACACTATAATCTGACATTATTGGCTCCATAAACAATGGCCTCCCCGAGTCACTCTCAATGCGTTACTGGATGTCATTCGGATCAAACGCCAAATTTGCGGTCCCCTGAAACGGTGTCTATGCTTCGCAATGGAAAGAGCCTTTATAGGGTGGATGTACAGTGTGTTGGGGACTCCTCTTATGCAAACACTATAATCTGACATTATAGGCTCTATAAACAATGGCCTCCCCGAGTTTCTCTCAATGCGTTACTGGATGTCATTCGGATCAAATGCCAAATTGGCGGTCCCCTGAAACGGTGTCTATGCTTCGCAATGGATAAGAGCCTTTATAGGGTGGATGTACAGTGTGTTGGGGACTCCTCTTATGCAAACACTATAATCTGACATTATGGGCTCTATAAACAATGGCCTCCCCGAGTCACTCTCAATGCGTTACTGGATGTCATTCGGATCAAATGCCAAATTGGCGGGTTCCCTCTAACGGTTTCTATGCTTCGCAATGGATAAGAGCCTATTGTAGGGTACATGTGCAGTGTGTTGGGGACTCCTCTGTATATGGGAGTAATTTTAAGATCCCACACATGTGGTAAATATATATACTATAACTATTTGTATGTGTGAGGTTCAGTAAGATATTAAGATAAGATAAGACTTTATTGTATCATCAATAAACATAGTATGCTGAAACTCAATTTGGCATAAATAGACAAGCACATCAAGCAGTGCAAATAAATGAATAAGATATGACAAGAGTAGATTATAATACTGAAAGTAGATACATATACACGTATATACAAAGGATCACAGACTAGATTTTATAAGTGTATAATTTGATGGCATGATTTACAAATGTATAGGCATATCTAGTGGTATGATGTTTTGGCACACAAAGTCTTTTACCATATCTCAAGAAATTAAATTTACAATGGAGTATGGCGAGTGCCGGTGAGCAGATAAATCTGGAATGGGCTTCGACATGCCCTCACACCTCATCTTGTCAATCGACAATTGCGGTTGCCAAGAGCTTCCGTGAGAGGGCTGCACAATCTGTATTGCTCATTTAGGCCTACGGAATTTCTCCTGTCAATGTACACCATACAGTGGTCCCTGAGTCATAAGACTCCCTTTTATAAGACCGAATTGCCTTATGTGACCCCTTCGTCCTGCACTTTGAAGTAGTTTTAGTGCATTTTGCAGTTCGTGGAGAGATCACACTCCCACAAGAGAGACCGCTTCATGTACAAGGGGCAGTTTTATAACTCCGCCACCTCAGTACGGCCTTTTGGTTAACGTTGAAGCTGATGTCGTAACAAAGCCATCGGAAATGAACGAAACGGGGAAGAGGAAGTGTCATTTAAAAAGGTCATGCAGACATGTGTCGCAAAAAGTCTTTTGAAAAAAAACTTTGAGACATTTCCTGATTTGATTTGGAAAGCAGCTTTTCAAAAGAAATTTCTTCAAATGTCACCTCCACTCAGTGTGTGTGAAATGGCCTTGAAAATCGCTTGCAATGAAACAAGGAGAATTTCGACTCATCTGATAATTCAACATAATTGATTGATGGCTTCTTTGGATTAAATAATCAATGCTCCCTACAAATTAGGCAAATAAATTAGCCAGGAGTTTGACAGTGATCATGTGTTTGATATTATTTTGCACATTTCTTATTATTAATATTAATGTATGCATGGAAATCATTTGGAACCAGTGTCTCTTCTTGGTTATGTGTTATTTAGTACTGTTAAAGTAATACAGTTGCTTATTTATTTGGCCTTGATAAGGTACAATTGCAGACCAAGCAGTTTCATCCTCTAAGGCTAAAAACTGTCCTTTCTTAAAGCCTTTCAAATTCTTGGGCTTTGTGTTTAAGAAGGTCACACTGTCACTCTAAATTGAATAGTCACCAATGACCTCAGCAGTACTTATTCTTTCTGTCTCTCATCAATCTCTATTCACACTTTAATTGAATAGCACCGATCTTCACAAACTGACATTACGAATGAGTTTCAACTTTTAGCTTCTTTAAAATGTACAAGGCATTTTGTTGTAAAAGGACTGTAGGGTACTCTCTGTGGTCTGTCATTGGTATATATATGGAAAGATGCAGCAAGTAGTGGTTTTTTGCATACAATTGCAACGGTCCATTTTAAACTTATGCACTGACTGCTGGATCAGCACTTAACCAACAATTGAGCTATTCAAAGACATATTTGGTATCGGATTTAAAAATATGCTATTCGCTGATAAATTTGGTACATTTTCATTCGCAAAACACTCGTTTGACAATTTCTGGATCTGCCGGTGATATCCACCACAGCAGTTATCTTTGTGCACTCAAACATTTAAAAAAACACAATTTCATCATTATTCTTGGGAAATTTTTAATTATCAGATTTTGATTCAACATTGTTCAATAGCCTGTTATGAGATCTTCTGTCAGGAAGAAAAGAAACAAAAGAACAAATTGGTCACTTCCTGACAATTAACAGGCTGCTGATTGCCACCATTCTCAGCCAATTTGCTTAGCTTGGTTTTCTGCGATTGCTCTTTACAGCAAATTTATATAACATGGTAGGCCTATATTATAATTAATGTTTCCTTGGGAGTTTACCATTTAATAACGGTATTATATAAGTTTGATGATTGGCAATAAGTATCAAATGATAATGTGTAGCTGCTCAGAAAGATAACTGTTCAGTTGAGGGGCACATCCACGATTTAGTCGAAAGGATACATCATGTGCAATACTGTGCAGCAAATCAACTTCACATAAATTTTACATTAGAGTGCAGACAAGGATCCGCAAAAAGTATAAATAGCGATATAAAAAAAGAGTGTGAAGCTGTCCGTACCGCCCCCCCCCCCTCCTGGTATGCATATACAGTTGTAGATATATCCCTTTGCAGCTGTTAATCATAACTACAACACCAGACATGCAACTGACTTGCGTCTGCCCGCTGTGAGACATGAATTCGCAAGAAATGGCATCAGGTACAGGTTTTCAAAACTTTATAATAATATGCCTGATCTCTTCAAACAAAAAATATTTACACATAGTTTTCTAGGCTTTAAATTTTATATTAAAAATTACTTGTTGGAAAGTTATACTAGTACATGTACGAATCCTTATTGTTATGTCTGTAGTTAATTTTTCAGTTTCTTCTAAATTGGATGGTCTCCTTTTCTAGCGGTCAACCATAAGTATTAATTTTCTATTGAAGTGTTTTCTTTTTATCTTTCTTTCAAAATTTTCTAATATTACCAGCCACTGTACCAATATATTGTGAATGAGGTAAACAACAGGGCCTCCTCGACAGCGGCATAATTTTGCCTTTGAGGAGGTCCTGTAGCTTGTTTTTATACAATTTTGATATTTCGTTATAAAGGATGTTTGATATGAGCTACGAATAAAAGATCTGAATCTGAATCTGAATCTGAATCTGATATATATTAAATGCCTGTACATTTGAACATAATGTAGAATCTTTAATTTTTTTTTACCTTACTATTAAATTTTATAATACAATATCTGAAGAGTAATGGACTAATGGTGATGGATCAATACCTTTGGGGTATACAAGTGTATATCCAGGTGCACTGTTGAGAACACAAGTACACAAGAACACAGACCTGTGGCAACCACACTTGGCAAGCATCCCAGGCTGTTTTCATCTATTTGTGGATGGAGACTGGAGCCAGGACACACTCATGCTGCCAGTGGTCTACAGGTCAGTCCAAGGGCCATGTCCTGGGCTGGTGGCTGCTGTGGCCTGGCTGTGGTCTAACTGTGGCATAGATGTAGCATAGCTGTAGCAAAGCTGCCATCATGTCGTATTTTTAGAATCCCTTGACAGATGTCCCATCAAGGCAGGCTATTCTTGGATCCCCCGGACCAAAACAACACAAAATCCATGCACTCGGTTGGCATAAGGAATAAAGATAACAACTATCGTCTCTTCGTCAAGCGCTCGGCTTGTTTGTGATACGGGAGAGCAGCCCAAGAACAAGACGAAAGGCCTATATGAAGACCCAAAAGGGCACCATTTTGGACATCCTAAGAATATGTATTTGTTGACGATGTCTGAGCCAGGATTTCTTGGGATTTTTCTTGGCCGCCTTGTCGAAAGACTGGCCTTGTTAACACAAAAGAGCACTTGGAATATTTTTGAGTTGCACAAGACATACTAAAAATTAATCTAGTACAAAAACACTGATTGGTTTTTTGAGCTTGTCCTCCATATCATTAGCTTCGCTGAGAAGCTATTGTGGAGCATGGCATTTCAACATATGCGTTTGTGGGTGTGTGAGTCGATTCCTGCAAAAACTACTGGATAGATTTAGATTTCCTTTGGCATGATGTGTTCACTTGTACTGCACCATACCTGATTCAATTTTGGTGACTATTGTAGCTTTTTTGGGCCCACAGTTAAAGACACCTAAAAAAGGCGTCTACCGCGCTGAATGCACTATCATTTTTTGCTGTAGCACTAACACCTGAGAGGGTATATATTTTTACATTCTCTCCGCAAAAATGGCCATTAAACGTCCATAGAATGTGGCAGAACGTGGCAAAGCACTAAATTAGCAACATTTCAACATCTATTTCGATCAGAATTGGTGAAATTAGCTGGGTCTTTGATCATCAGTCTTGCAATTTATCACAATCAATTTTCTTTTAAAGTTCTATGACGAGTCAATAACATTTAGGCCTAAGTCTTAACCAACTGCTTATGTGTGGCATCTTGCAGTAGTTGAAGTTCAATTTTAAATGGACAGTGAAGCTATGTGCTCTCTGAGTGCCAGTTCTCGTTCCAACTAGGGTTTGTGGAAACACCATGATTATATGTTTTGTCATTAATGTTGTTTTCTGTGCAAGAAACTATTTGGTATTTCAAAAACCTAGTTTTTCTCCCTCTTTCAATAATTTTTATACAGTTTATTTGTGGTTACAAACCATTAATCAAGAATACTTAAATGTGGATATGTGTTAGGAAAGTTAATGTTCTTAATTTATTAAGAGATATTGATTATGTATGCATTTCTATAGAAGAGACATTTCCACCTCTTGTATCTTTTAAGAAGGAAAAAGTTCCATGTTATGCACATTATTATTCAATGCATGAAAACAATACAGCTGCATAATTCATGTCTGTCAAAGGTAGAATGTGGAATGAACTAAAAGTGGTTATTTTACATGGTTAAAAGGCAATAATGACATATGAAGATTGAGTGTAATTTGATTTATGAAGCTGTAGATGTGGGACATAACCACAGCTTTTAAAATTTTAAAAACTCTCCAGACAGATACATCACATTTTGTCTTTGCATGGAAATCTTAAAAATACATAGGGCTTTACAAGAGCCTGGTGAGACAGATAGGGCAGATCAAATCTAAGCCAAAAGAGTCAATTATGTTCCATACATATTCAGGAAATGACCTTGAATTCTTGGTGTTTAAGCACTATTTATACTGGTGTCCTTGGACAAGGACAGTCCCATCCTCCCCACGCAAGCCCTGCTAAAATGGACAGGGCTTTCTGCTATTTCCAATCTCTTCTGTGATTGGCTGCTTATTTAGGTCATAAGCATTTTGCAGGCAGATTTAGTCAGATTATGGACACTTAGAGGATTACTGGCAACTAAGAAAAACAGTGTAAAACAAGCAAACTTTCAAACAGTTTCATTTCAGAACTGTGAAAACACATAATTCAATGGAATTTTCGCAACTGTGATAGCACCTTTCAACAATACACAATTTATTCATTTGTAACTGTGTGAAACAGAAGCAACAATTTCAAACTGTGATTAAATTAATTAAGTATTCATGAATTAGCAAAGGTTATGGGCCATTTTGTCATGGTATGACTTGGGATGATGGGACAGTCCAGATCTGTTCTTATAATCTCTGACTGTCATTCTGTCTGCTCCAAGAAATGCAATTTTCAACATCAGTTAGAACTTTATAGATAAATGTAATTTTTTTGTTGATCATAATATTACATATGTACAGATTTATGTAGATGTACAAACACATACTATTACATAGTATGTTTCTTCCAGTTTTGCCATAAATTTCCCCTATCTATCCTGAGAGGATTAGCTAAGTTGGTAGCACACTGGGCTGCCATCAGCCAGGTCCCAGGTTTTGATTCCGTTTTTGCCGTGTCACCTGGACTTATGTTAGCGCCTTTGTTTAGGCTTAATGAGGCCCTCCTGGCCTGTAACTTTATTCATTTGTCATTACAATCTGTTCTCTATTATACTTACATATATATATTTGATACATGTATGCTTAATTTTTAAAATGTATAGTTATGTGGTCGAATAAAAGAAATATCTATCTATGTTGGACTGCAGTTTCAAACATTCTTCACCTCATCGCAGTCCTCCTTCTCCTGCCTTGATTGGCCTACCAAGTGCATAAATTACGAACGTAAAGACCGAAGCACCCGTCCATCCTCTCCTGTCTCTCCACCCTATATATGTATCTTTCCAAGAAAGTATCAATCAAAGTGTCAGTCACAATCTGCATAATTATAACAATGGATTGTGAATTTTTAAAAACAGTGCCAATTTCAGATAGTTATTAACTGACTTAGACATTATGCGCTTCCTCTATTATACATTTTAACTCATAATTTTTTCAAATAAACAATAATCTGAGTGTTTGTTTGCTGTTGTCAATAGTATTAATCCCTAGCAGGGCGCTAAGATGTAATATTGTCAGTTAGATACCGTCTTTTCCAATGGAATAAGTATCTTGGTGATGTCTAACTCCAATCATCACGGTGACAACCTCCAGACATGGCCGCAGTTGGGTTTGAACCTGTATCCACTGTGCACAGGGGCAGGGCTGACACACTAACACCACTATGCTATGGACCTGCATGTCTATCTGCACTTATCTTATTGTCTATCCATCTGTGGTTCCATCTGCTTAAAGACAAAGAGGCAGGTGCTCTCCTTGTGGAGCTAAAGAAAATTGGTTTCCCGGAGCATTGAATTAATTCGGCCTTGTTAGCCAAGCAGTGACTGCTCCAAATTACATCTAGTTAACCTGGACAGGGGAGTAAAGAGCTGCGTTTGAGTGTCTTTGTTTCCTCTTTTTCCTCCTTTCGCTTATTCGATATGGCTAAATCAAGTTTCAGGAAGAAGAAGAGGCTGATGAGCTCCGACATAACTTGCGACAAAATCAATTGTGAGTTTTGTGACATGTGGAAAAACCATGCCCATTGAATTAAGTCAAGAATCAGTTTTATACTATAAAATTTTATTTAGAAAAAAAAGTAACAAAGAAATAGAAGAATAAAGTCATTTCACTTAAACAAAAGTAAGTGAAACTGTTCAAAATAACAAAAAAATGAGATACCAGCTTTTCTTGTTCCGTCCTACCGACCGACCCTGGAAGAAGTACCTGGAGAAAGATCCAGGAAGGTAAAGATCAGTTATTAGTGATCTTAAGCTTTATATCACATGTAAAATGTCAACAGAAAAGATAACAAATTGTCTGGTGCATTACAAAATGTTGAGATCCCAGAACCTGACCTGGCAAAGGGCAGAGGAAGTAAGCCAAAACAAACCAGTCAGGTGTAAGGAGGTGTGAGACTTAGGACTCACATGTCTGGTCTTAGTTGCAAAGCAATTTACTTCATTGTGAGATCTCTAAAAGGTGAGGTACCTAAGTTTAGGCCACCACACGAAGAATATTGAATGGGATTTCAAGGGTTATGGTTATTATAAATATATATATACCACAATTCAGCAGTTCATATGCTGCCAAGACACACAAATTATGTTGTGGAATTCAGAGTATAAAGAATATATATATAATCTGGTATTATATAAATATGTAATTTGCTACATAAGCATAACCCACATGAATACTGCGGAGCTTGACCTTATTACGTCTTAGTCGTCCATTTATGTTATCGTCATTGTTGTATGGGACAGGTAATCCCGATCCCCTATCACAATGAGCAGATGGAGGCAATCTGTGCCATTCTGTGGCGATTGTATTGTCCATGATTGCTTTCCAGGGATTAGGCTGTCACTGCGGTCACAGACGGGACAGAAATCACTGGCGGAGAAATCAATCAGCGGGCTCTCCACACAATTCCCACATGTCCATCTTTTCAGCAAATCTTTTTGTGACAAATCATTTTGGGAATCTTTTTTCTCCCCGCCCCAAGTCCTCGAGGCGGATTGTGAGATCCAGACAAATTGTCTTCCTCCTGGTGCTTTGGGTGCATCACTGGGCCCGATGGTTGAAAGAACCACTGCTCGGTTGTTGTGACGCTGCAGAGAAGTTGCTCTGTTGTCGTTTTGCTGTTGAGCAGCTGCTGATGTGTTGTTGCATTGCTGCAGAGCTGCTGCTTTGTTGTTGTTTTGCTGCAGAACTGCTACTGTGTTGTTGTTTTGCTACAGAACTATTGCAGTGTTGTTGTATTTTGCAGAGCTGCAGCTCTTTTTTACTACAACAGCTCTCCCGCTTTGTTGTTTTTTTTTGCTGCATTGTTTTGAAGTCGTTCCTGCTATCAGTGTCTGATTATGCTATTGTAAGATCCCACACATGGACTCTGTATCGGCCAACCTCCATCGGTTTGCAATTGTTGCACTGTACCCCATCCCTATATCTTGCTTTGTGCTGCTGTACTGGTGCAGCATGTGTAGTGCAGCATTTCAACATGCCCTTGACTCCAATATTCCAGCCTGAAGCTGAGGATATTTGAAATGAGTTGTGTTTACATTGATTTATTCCTTGTATCCATTGTTTCTACTTAAAAGCAGGTTGTATGAATCATGATGTTGGTGTACTGTTCCTTTATGACACTATAACTAAAAAAGTAATTAACTTTTACATGTACAATTTAAACAATGTTGTCCAGACAAATACAATACAAAACGTTGACGCTACTTCATTGTTTGGCTGCTGTTGCTCTTTGTTCTGTCGTTACAAATGTGCCTCGATCCCAGATGATTGTCTTTCAGCGATCGTTTCTTCAGGCGATACTCATTTTGTGGATTTTGAAGATTCATTATTTCCTAAATCCTCATTTACATCATTAGCCGGCTTGCTTTCGCAAATAGCAGAGCGTTGCCTCTTGCCGTCTTGGGAGATTCTTCGATCTGTTGTATTTCTCGAGAGTTGATGGTTGTCAAGATCGAATCATGGTTGTGATGAAACATGAAAGACCATACCATGTACATTGATTCTTGAATGGGATGCAGTCTACTATTAGTGTGACTTTTACAGCCCCTTCTTGGTTTTAATAATGTACACTTCATTATGCCGTATTGCTGTTCCTACTACTATTCTAGTTCAAATCCAGCTCTTCCGTGTCACCTGGGCCTATGTTGGACAGCTTCTTCAACAATCCTTGACCTCATTGCCACATCCTCCTCCTGCCCTAAATAGCCTACCAAGTTCATAAATACAGGATGTAAAGCCCCAATCATCCTTCCGTCCATCCATCAGATAAGTAGCATCAATCCAGTTTGAGGAAAAGACGGGTTTATAATTATAATTTATGGAGAAGAGAATATTTTTATGAGGTGCCGTGGCCTAGTTGATATGGTGCTCTCCTGGTAACTGAGACGTTGCAGGTTTGACTCCCAACCATGGCACAGAGAAACTGAGCTGATCCTCCATAACTCTTTGCTTCACCCAGGTGTAAATGGGTACTTGGCCAATGGCCATGGGCAGTGATGGCGATTGTAGAGTAACTCAGCATTGTGTGTGCTGGAAACGACTGCCTGTCTGGATATGTATACTCCCTGGGTAGTTGAAAAAGGCTCTTGCTTGAATAGGCCTGCAAAGGGTGTAATTGTAAAGTCTGTTGAGACTGACTTTGTCGGTGTAATGAACTATAAAATTCCTACGTTTATTTATTATTCAGTCTTTTTAAATTGTGTTGCGATTCCTCTCGCCATAACCCCTGCACCACGGCTTGCATTGTAGAGCTCTCCGGTATAATTTGCACCGGATCAGTTCCACCAAAGAATCAGCTGAAGAATGCACCGGTGCATGATATAATGCATCATTTATGTCACCTTGACCTTCCTGAATTGGACAAAACCCTCCCCAACCACACAGGCTGTTTCTCCCAGTGAAATATTGATGCATTCTTGGCTTCCAGTCTGTTTATGTGCACCAGGCATGGCATGGGCTCAAGCCAGCTCCTCTTGGACCATGTGGAGCCTTTGGCTTGTCTTCCCAGGGGATAAATCTCTGTTAGCCTACTGTGCTTCCCTCTGTCTTTAACGATGTGCTGCTGCGCCTGCAAGATACCAAGAGCCTATACATTGTACTGCTGGGTCCCTCGGTGAATTCAATGAATTGCGAAAGATCACATTTAGTAAGACAACACAAACATCTATTGTTTTGTGTGATGTACATGTAAAGTGCATTGTTGGTAAAAAAATGTCCATAAACAACAAGAAACAGTACAGTAGTCCCTGCTTTATAACACCGTCCCTTTCTGTACTGGTCATGAAGCGGTCTCTTGAGAGGGTGCAGTCTCTCGTCAAGGTGCAAAATGCACTAAAAATACCACTTAGTGTGGGAGGAATTAAGGTGGTCGCAAAAGGCAAATCGGTCTTACAACAAGGGGTCTTATAATGCAGGTACCTCCGTATCTCTAGCCATTTCAATTTTCTCTTTGTGTACAAAACTCCTTGTTCTATTCAGTCTCCAACTCTCCATGGAATTAAGACAAACTTTATTATGCATTGCTTTTTCTGGTGGAATAATTTTAAAGTACTCAGAGTAGAAACTACACAATGAACACAATGTGCGCATCTCATTAAATACTGCATCATTGTTGCTTGCGAAAGTGCTAGCAGCTTTAATAGACTTCTTCAGAAATCAAGTTCTTCATAAAGGGGTGACCATTTAATTATCAGTGAAGGGGCTTGGAGTTTTCCTTGGTGGGAAATTATTTATTTCACGGTAACGGTGGCCGTAATTATTTATTTTGAGTGTGTAAAGTCCCTGAAAATTCACTCCTAATTGTAGCAACATCTTCTTCAGAAATGTCTGCACCAGAAGTTTTTTATTTCAAGATTGCTGAGAATTATTTGTTTCACCAAAACTGAGCAAGAAATTATTTATTTTTAACCACCCCCCCCCTTGGATAGTAAAAGGTTCCCCTCTAAGTACTTTGCGCGATCAAAGCACACATGCCATCACTCGCCCAAAATTTACAAGAAACATCCCAAACAAAGAGGAGACCACTGTGCACTTTGACTCTGATTTTTGTTCAAAGCACTTTACAATTCCCAATAGAATCTCTCAGCAGTTCATGCCAAAGCCTTTGAGTATTTCTTATATATCAGTATTCCCTAGCTTGTTAGGTATAGAGAAACAACCTCAAGTTTTCCCTTTTCTTTTCTTTTTTTTGTCACAAGTATATTATGATCCTCACAAATTGTCTAATCTGCTTTAGACATCACCAAGATACTTATACCATTGAAAAAACCGGTATCTAACTGACAATATTGCATGTTAGCGCCCTGCTAAGGATTAACACTGTTTACAACAGCAAACAAACAATCAGATTATGATTTATTTTGCTAAAATTATAAGTTAAAACAAATAATGGAAGAAGCATATGATGTCTAAGTCAGTTAGACACCTCTTTGTCGGGTCCTAACATGCATTTTTGTCAGTTAGATCCCTCCCTCCGGTCGGGATCTAACTGACAAAAATGCATGTTAGAACCCTCCAAATCGGTGTCTAACTAATACTTATTTTGGAGCTCAGACCATGGGTAAACAAACGACCAGACCATCCTATCTCAGTTAAGCCAGATGAATAAGGTTCGGGCAAAATCAATGATGGAAGAACGACTGGGGCTAAATTTCTTTGAGATCCTCATATTAGTGAAGAAATCGAATTTTCTAATCTTTAGACTTTCTCTCTTTGTCAGATTGATTTAAACTTCTAGATGCTTGATTATATTTCTGATTGGCTGGGACTGCCATGGAGTGGTGATTGATTTTTACTGGAGGACATCCGTACCATTACACTCTAAAAAATGCCGGGACAAAATTGGTTTTTTAGATTCAAAATGTTTTTTTGAAAAACCAAATTTCAATGCAAAACCAGCATGGATTTTTAAAAAAAATCCATGTTGGTTTTTTGCATTGAAATCTGGTTTTTCAAAAAACCATTTTGAATCTAAAAAACCAATTTTGTCTGAATTTTTTTAGAGTGTGTTATTGCAGCAACAGTTGCGTTGTCCGTTCTTCGTAAAAATACTTCCAGACTCTTAGTAATAAACACTTTCAAGACTCTTAGTCATGAACATTATCAAGAGAAAAAATCTCTTATAATAATCATAGCCCAGAGCATTATTAAGTTACGTTTACATTTATTCTGATTTCTTCAGAAGATTGAGCTGAACCACCAACAAGAATACAATGTCGTCAACGTGTTATTCAATAACAACCTTTACATAAATTTTTGAAAGCGACCTCTTAAAAACATTAAGTTTTACATAATGCAGGTGCAGAAGGATGTGTCTTATACTGCAGTCTGAGCATGAGTTGTGTCAGTGTAGATTACCAAAATGTCTGCTTGAACTATGCAAACTAAATTAGCAGCGCATTACCTAATAGACCCACATCCCCCACCTCTCTTTTCAGAGGTCGAAGTTGCTTAAAAAACCCAATATATACTGCGTTAATTTGACCTCAAGTGTCTTAGGCTTCAAGAGTCATGATGAAGTTTATAGACCTCATATGTTGAAATTCTGAATGACATAGAAAATTTATAGAAGGTGGAATAATGCTTTGGCATACTCATTTATTCATGGGAAAAACAATTTTAAGATTCATTAAAGCCATGAACGAAAACGCATTATGTAAAAACATGTAATTTTGCCATTGTATATAAATTCCTGTACTGGCTGATAAATTCAGGCCTGTGTTTGTAAAGGTATGTTGCAAGCATAATTTATCTTTCCTGATTGTCAATTTATCTTCACCGATTGTTGTGAACCAGACTCCAGAGCTCTAATTGTGGCTGTAACCACGAAAGCTTAGACTGCATTATTTAACAGAGTTCTATTTATTAAAGGGTCTGGTGTCAAAACAAATTAAACTTTCAATAGGTTGTTCTTTCGAAAGTAAAAGAGGTTGGTTCCTTAAAGCACGCTTTGAAATTTTGCTTACTAACCTGAACAGCTCTATTCGGTCAACGTGATAACTTTCTGACTCCACGGTGAGTGTTCGAAAACCACAGAAAGAAGGTAAAGGTAAAAGTTTATAGTCTGATTCCATGCTGGAAATCGAAGAGCTCTGCATGCTTAACCAACTTTATACGATACCTTCGGTTGACAAGCTCCCTGATCATTTTTGATGAGTCTCATTCCCCTGTGGGTTATATACATGCCAGCCTAACATGGCATCATCAATGATCAATCCTGTAACTTTCTCTGCCTATTGCCAACCTCCCCATTTACACCTGGGTGGAGTGAAGCAGTGATTCAAGGAGGAACTGCTCATTCCCTCCGTGCTGCCAGCTGGTTTTGAACCCAAAACCTTGCGCGTGTGAGCCCAGTAGTAGGCAGTACCATACCCACTGAACCACGAAAAGGATAAGGAAAACAACGAAGAACGCTCATCGTGAATAACTATTCTTCCCTCATCTCAATAATCTCATAGCAGTTACAAAATACCATCTTGCCTCAAGTAACATTTATCCAAAAATGAGATCACATGACATATTATGTATTCCACTGATTTGACAATTCCATTTCATTGGCCTAATATCAGGAAAATCAGGTGCCTAGCACCCTTGTGGTTGAATCAACGTTGCATGCCGCGGGGAAAGTCCTATTAAGATACGATGTTTGAATCAAACTGGAAAACAACAATTGGAAGTTGTACGTGTTGCCGCCCACTAGGAAACCATGCTGTGTGGTTAAGATACATGCCATTAATCTTGTATACATATATATCTATACATATATGCTGAAGTCAACAGTACTCCCATACGAGTAAGGAAATCCTCGCGAAATGAAACACCAAACATCAATTTTGTCCGTGTAATTCGTGCTATGTATGGGCTATGTATGGCAGTGGGTGGAAAGAGTGATTGAAGTGGTTGTTATTGTCAACAACATAGTTGTTTGGGACAGCCATTTATCTGACTGGATGTAACGTGGTACTACTATATACGTTGACAATCCTGCGCTTTTGTCTTTGTATCTCTCGTAATGAAGCAGAAACGAAGTTATGACACAACACGCATCGCATGATAAGGAAACAGTTGTTTATGACACCATTTCTAGTATTTCTACTGAATACTGTGTCGACTCACTGGATGTGGGATATTGCAGGTAGCCACATATATTTATTTACGCTAAGTCTCGTCCACACCTCAGCAGCTCAGCTGTGAGGCCAATGGTTTAAAATTGCACATGATCCTGTCAAGTCCTAGGTTCACTTTTGGGAAAACGTTCCTGGGTAATTTACAACTGTGACGGTTTCATTTCCTTAAGGGTGCAATCTTGGTTGCTCTTTAATATTGTTTAATAATATGAGTGTCATAACACTAGCAGGGCTAAAGAAAGTAATTTTTTTTTTTTAAACATTCACAGAAGCAACTTTTTCAAATAATCTTCCAACATAGAAATTTTCAGGCAATGACATGACCGAAGTCCCAGCTTTTTCCAGCTGTGTCAATTGGCCTATGCCCAAGACTTGAAATCAAGCATTTACCTTTCTTGTTATATGGACGATTTCATTAGTACGCGATTCTAAGACTCTTTACACACTAAATACATACCATTTTTGCTTCATCTGATTGGCTCAGAAACAACAGAACGTCACACAGCTAATATATCAAACGTAGCAAGTATATACATTGCATTGATTCCTCACAGGCAACTGTGAATGACCAGAATCGCATGGTAATGAAATAACCTGTAATGAGAAGTGACCTTTCCGTGTGTTACTTTTAGCCCAATCTCTTGAATTAAAATTCTGAATGACATAGAAAATTTATAGAGTGGAATAATGCCATGACAATTTTCATTTATTCGTGGAAAAAATAATCTTAAGATTCATTAAAGCCATGAACGAAGACGCATTATATAAAAACATGTAATTTTGCCATCCTATCTTATATTTTTGTTGTTTGCTCACATTTTCTTTTTGTATACAAATCCCCAATTCTTCATGAATCTGCCCATGCTATACATCAATCTTCATCTTTTCAAAAGCTCTATAGATTTTTATCTTTACACAACTATCTGTTACTTCTAACACCCTATCCACACATGTATGCTATCCACACAGCTCTATTCACGTGGCTGCAATAGTGGTAGTGCATTGTTCTCCCTGGGCTCAGAAGAGGGAGGCATCAAATAAACAATACAAAACAGGTTCTTTCTTACAAATCAGGACACTAACAACCAACTTAACAAAACTACACAATTTCCATCCTTTCTACTTTCCCCTATCGACTGGCTAATTCTATATGTCCTATTCCATATTACAAATTAACCTTTTTGCCAGATTTTTCGTTCTGCATGGGAATCCTCAATTATCCATGGATCAGGCCATGTCATACGTCAATCTTCCTCTTTACTCTTCCTTTACACATTTTTACCTTCACAGTACTTAACATCCATGAGTTCTGCACCTACAGTACTTTTTGTAATCCTACACTCACCAGACGGCAACACCTTTCCAATCATCATTTACGCTGCAGGGCAACGCATATCAGCGCCACAATGATAAACCACAATACTGCACACTGCTACTAATTTGTAGGCCTACCTCTTTATTCCAACAAGCATGGGGGTCCTCTAGTTGTATATATAATCTTGTACTGGCTGATAAATTCAGGCCTGTGTCTGTAAAGGTATGTTGCAAGCATAATTTATCTTTCCTGATTGTCAATTTATCTTCACCGATTGTTGTGAACCAGACTCCAAAGTTCTAATTGTGGCTGTAACCACGAAAGCTTAGACTGCATTATTTAACAGAGTTCTATTTATTAAAGGGTCTGGTGTCAAAACAAATTAAACTTTCAATAGGTTGTTCTTTCGAAAGTAAAAGAGGTTGGTTCCTTAAAGCACGCTTTGAAATTTTGCTTACTAACCTGAACAGCTCTATTCGGTCAACGTGATAACTTTCTGACTCCACGGTGAGTGTTGGAAAACCACAGAAAGAAGGTAAAGGTAAAAGTTTATAGTCTGATTCCATGCTGGAAATTGAAGAGCTCTGCATGCTCATTGCTGAGCCAACTTTATACGATACCGGTTGACGAGCTCCCTGATCATTTTTGATGAGTCTCATTCCCCTGTGGGTTATATACATGCCAGCCTAACATGGCATCATCAATGATCAATCCTGTAACTTTCTCTGCCTATTGCCAACCTCCCCATTTACACCTGGGTGGAGTGAAGCAGTGATTCAAGGAGGAACTGCTCATTCCCTCCGTGCTGCCAGCTGGTTTTGAACCCAAAACCTTGCGCGTGTGAGCCCAGTAGTAGGCAGTACCATACCGACTAAACCACGAAAAGGATAAGGAAAACGACGAAGAACGCTCATCGTGAATAACTATTCTTCCCTCATCTCAATAATCTCATAGTAGTTACAAAATACCATCTTGCCTCAAGTAACATTTATCCAAAAATGAGATCACATGACATATTATGTATTCCACTGATTTGAAAATTCCATTTCATTGGCCTAATATCAGGAAAATCAGGTGCCTAGCACCCTTGTGGTCGAATCAACGTTGCATGCCGCCGGGAAAGTCCTATTAAGATACGATGTCCGATTCAACGTGGAAAACAACAATTGGAAGTTGTACGTGTAGCCGCCCACCAGGAAAGCATGCTGTGTGGTTAAGATACATACCATTAATCTTGTATACATATATATCTATACGTATATGCTGAAGTCAACAGTACTCCCATACGAGTAAGGAAATCCTCGCGAAATGAAACGCCAAACATCAATCTTGTCGGTGTAATTCGTGCTATGTATGGGCTATGTATGGCAGTGGGTGGAAAGAGTGATTGAAGTGGTTGTTATTGTCAACAACATAGTTGTTTGGGACAGCCATTTATCTGACTGGATGTAACGTGGTACTACTATATACGTTGGCAATCCTGCGCTTTTGTCTTTGTATCTCTCGTAATGAAGCCGAAACGAAGTTATGATACAACACGCATCGCGTGATAAGGAAAGTGTTGTTTATGACACCATTTCTGGTATTTCTACTGAAGCTTGTGTCTACTCACTGAATATGGGATATTGCGGGTAGCCACATATATTTATTTATGCTAAGTCTCGTCCACACCTCAGCAGCTCAGCTGTGAGGCCAATGGTTTAAAATTGCACATGATCCTGTCAAGTCCTAGGTTCACTTTTGGGAAAACGTTCCTGGGTAATTTACAACTGTGACAGTTTCATTTCCCCAAGAGAGCAATTTTGATTGCTCTTTAACATTGTTTTATATTTTCAGTGTCATGACACTAGCAGGGCTAAAGAAAGTAAAATTATTATTTTTTAAACATTCACAGAAGCAACTTTTTCAAATAATCTTCCAACATTGAAATTTTCAGGCAATGACATGACCGAAGTCCCAGCTTTTTCCAGCTGTGTCAATTGGCTGAACATTAGCCTATGCCCAAGACCTGAAATCAAGCATTTACCTTTCTTCTTATATGGACGATTCCTTTTTTCATTTTAAATCTTTTTACTACACAACCGATTTGTAGTAATGAGAAAAGCAATAATGCTCTGACCGTTCATGCATAGGACATAAATTTAATGATACTGTAGCCCAATGGGTGTGGCCTATGTGGGTTCTTTGATATGCCCTAGTTGGGATGGTTCCAAACATAAACCACTGTGCCAAGAGTGCCAAGAGTGTGCCTATAAATTGTAACCATGGTTATACCTTATATTTGGTCGATTACATCACACTTATGGAACTAAATGGGCCATTTAGGTCTTCTTTATAGCATCATCAAAGAATATATTAATATATAATTATATATAGGCCTACTGCTGAGTTGAAAGATGCTGGCAGCAACTACCCCATTAAATATTCCAAGATTGATCCTTTTTCTTCAACAGAACATCTATTCTGATTCTTGTTTCCTAAAGTCACAAAGGTAATGCCTCAAATACAGGCTGAATTATTTCAGATTATACAGATAATATATTCACTGCATGTAAAATTGTAGATGTACAGCATAAGGTGTTGAAAAAAAAAGCTGTTAAAAAAAAGCAATCTTGAAGGGCTCGTCTATATACCTAATCATAGATTAATAAGATAACCAATCCAAAGCATTAAAAATGATCCGATACTTCCTCTGGCATCATGGCCAAACAAATCAAAGTTTTTTGCTTTGTTTTTCTGTTCAGCGACCTTGACATACACATACATGCTATAGAAAATACCTTCTATGAAGTATCAATAAATTGCAGATTGACCTTGAATTACAAAATGGATCATGTATCTATTGTAAGATGCACAAAGATACTCCGTATGAAGTATTAGCAATATATTAGCAATATAATATCATATATGAAACACAAAAGAATGAAAAAAAATATATATTGAGACAGCAAACAAGTGATGTGTAGGCTGATACATGTTCAGCATATAGTTGGGGGACTGTGGGGGAGGGAAGCAGTGGGTGGCAATATGGTGCAGCAGTGTGTCCTCAATCATAGTTATGGATGTTGCTCTCAATTTTTGCAAAGCTTTTTCCTCCAGTAATTGAGTGTAATTTGTGTTTTTCACTATGTGTGCTTCTTTGCTTTGTGTTGAGTGATGAAAGGAGACTGCACAACATAGAATTTGCTTTATAAGTGAAGTTATATTTATAGAGAAATGAGAGGGCTTTATCTGCTGATGTCTGGAGTAATACGCCATGATTTGAAAAGCTGCAGTACACATTTCTAAAAGCGGCTCATCATTTTACGTCTATATTCTTAGGTGACTTATAGTGTCTATCCATGTATTATATATTGGCCTTGATATATCTGTATATGTTTATTTGCGTACTTTGCGAACAATGGATATTATCAGTTAGAGAAATAATGTTCAGTTCAAGAATATGTCTTAGATAAACTCTTTAATCTATGGTATACGCACAGCGGATGGTGCCAGTAGTGATGTGAACTTAATCAAGGTTTGTTGGGTATCTTCACATATATATATATGGTCTGGTTCATGTCCAGTTCAGTTGAGCTCCAGAAGTTGTTAAAGTTCTGTAAAATCAACAAAACTGGCACAACATGGTATTACTTAACCATGGTTCCTGCAGGTAAGTGGTCCTGAGCTAACTTACCGCAAGCCTTGAAGGGCTAGTTGCAGTATTGGGAAAACATATTCCCTGTGGAGGCCTGCGGGACACCACAGCAGGATAGTATATTTGGATACTGACAGTCTCTTTTATGGCGCTATCAGCTGTATGAGTGTTTATTGTTGCGACATGACAAAACTTGCAGCTACACATATGATGGCATGAGACATATATTGCAAGGCGGTCTCAGCAACATCATGAATCATGAATCAAGCATATCTAACTTGAGTGGCAAGAATTTTTCTGCTGACAGGCTAACACAATGACAGTACACAATATAAATGACAGTATAGCTGTGATGTGGATAGTAATGGCTAACTGGTTCAGCTAGTAAACACTAGGAGAAACAAAATGGCTTTTCAAAAAGCCATTGTAAGCATGTACCATTTATGCCCAGGCATTTATGGAAGGGGTTTCCAATTGGTAATTTCCGGGAGGCCACAAAATTGGTAAAGGATGTCCGCTAGCTTAAAGGGCCGAGTCAAAATCACATTCCAGGTGTCAATGGCATTGACTTGAATGTCTCCTAAAGTTTCTCAACCCCTGCAATGCCTTTTACAAGTGGGTCACTGACGGTGTTACTCATCACATCATGTTACCAGCCTGGATATTACCTTTTCCAGTTTCTACTACAGCTCATAAGATATTCATCTAATAATTTGCTCATATACAGTTAAGTTGATTTAACTAAATACATGAGGTAACTTTTAGAGATTTGTACCATGAGCCATTTTGTCAAACGATTCCTTGTTACATATATCCTTCTTTTGCATTGTGGGTAATACTCATGGTAAGAAGATAATGATGTGACATTTAATATACAGTTACGAACATCAAGAAGTATTAGATGTGGATTTTGATAGTCCCTCCAGGTTTAGACAGCAATACTACCATGGATGCCAACATAGTTAGGAGTGGTTGCTTGGCAACTATCTCCAATAGCTCCCTAAGTTACCTTAACAACTGGTTGCTAGTGGCAACACTTTGGACAATAGTGAGGTGGCGCTGTCATCAGTCTTTTGCCCTCAGCCTCATTGTGTATCCTTGCCATTCTGTTGCTATGGAGACCAACTGTCAGCAGCAGCAACAGCAAAAGCAGCAGCAGCAGCAGCAACATGCTGATGAGTGGCATCATCACTTGCCCTCCTTCACAGCTGCCCGGACAATTCTGCTTTCCGCGATTCTCCCCTCACCAATTCTGTTTTGCTTATTCCACTTTGCGGCTTTGGCAATTCTGCATTCTGAATGGTACTATCGTACGGTGTAACTTTGTGACATCACTCCCAAGATACCTATGACATCACACAGTCATTGCATTCCATTGCACTCTTTGACATGACTCTGTGAAAACACTGTCTGTGACATCACTAGAATCAGTTCTATTGTCAATGATTTGTTTTTTCAGTAGATATATCATAACTTTTAAGATATCATCGCTTAATTATATCATAGCTTAATGATACAAAACTTAGACTTGACAATTTCTAAACTTGACAACAACACCACAGCTTTGCAGTATCAAATAGCAATACAGAGTGACTTTACAACATCACTTCCTCAACAATCAACAAACCTCATACGCTCGGAAACAAAAAGACTCTATATGGAACATCTAAGGGTTCTATAAGCTGATATCGATAAGGAACCCTTAGTTCAACCCTAACAGGTCCATTATTCAACTTTTAGAGAGGTTCAAACAGCAAACAAAAACAACACTTAGATAATCCAACTGCACCAAACTCCCACAATGGAGCCCCTTTTTCTCAAGCTGAGAGCATAGAGGTTCATCATAGGGCCTTCCCACCAGTATTGAACCTTTTCAATTCAGTTGAACCTTTAACAAATTTTTTTTTCGCTGTGATTTCTTTATATAGACCATCAAGAACCTTTAGCGTTAAGAGTGTAGTAGCCCATACCCACGGCCAACCCGAAGTGCCATCACGCTTGAGAATGAGACTCCATATCTCATCCTTTAAATGCCTGCGTGTCATAGCTTAGGAACCTTTTATGTGAAAGTGATGATCTTCGTATCAACTATCAAGCCTCGGAGTAACGCATAATAGCCATTCCCTAGCCCATTTTCTATCAACCCAACACTAGATAAACAAATCCTAAAGCAAACATCTAATATGAGGGAAAACTTTGGCGAAAAAAACCCAGAAAATACAACAATTTCATAACTTCTTTCTCTGTGATATTGTTGAAATTATCATAACTTTCCTTTTTTCTAAAAGTACTCATTTTCGAAACTTCCTTTTGTACTACATATACTTTCCTCTTTCCTAAAATATACTACAGTTTATAGTTTCCTTTTGTGATATTGCAAAATAATCACATGTTCATAAGTTCCTTTTCACTCGAAGAATAAATAGCATTGTTTTGCAATTTTGATATTTAAAAAATGCTCATGCTAGCTACTATGTAGTTATTTAAATTGTGAATACCAGGGTTCTGAACCGTTGGCCATTCATATAATGGATATGGTACACTGCATCGACACATGATCTTGAGCAAATTTGGGAAGATTCGCATTTTACAGTAAATCTGCCTACTGAAACCGCAATTTTTTCCCAGATTGTTGTTCTCACACAAGACTGAATGTCAAAATGATGACGATTTTGTGTGTGGTCACCTATTTCATGGTTTGATGGATAATATTTGTGTAATCTTGGCAATAAAACAGCATTTTTAACAACAATAATTAATGTGGCTTAGGCATTATTGGATCAAACTGAAATTGCATGTCTTCAAAAAAAGTTCAATAACCAACAAGACTATACCAGTACGACCGAAATTTACCGCAAAGGTGTTGAGCAATGGTGGATAGGCATTTTACTTACATATTCATCAATCAAGGTATCTGTCATTAACACCTGAATGACCCAGATATAATAAACTTGAGTCCATGAAGCATTTCCTTGCACTCATGAATGAGTAAAACATGTTGAACTCTAATGAATGATGTCTAATATGATAGTGTGAAGCATTGTTTTAAGACTTATAAAAGCCATAATCTGGCATATAACTGTATTTGTTTAGTCAATAACAACACGGAGATCAATATTCACTAACATATATGCAGGTGGCATTACAACTTTCCTAATTTTGCAGAATAATTTTATAGATGTTATTTAACAAACTACATGTCACAAACAACATGCTATATAAAATGCAAGTCAAGTTGTTGGAATTTGGTAACTATTGCCTTGTTAGAACCCATAGTAGAGACCTTAAACATCGGACTGTAACACCTCCAGTAAATGATGTTGCCCATTCCCAATTGTGGCAACACTGAGGAGATTATTGTCCGTCGCCTTTCTACAACGTAATTCCAAGTCAGTGCCATTGGCACCCGGACTGTGATTTTGACGCGGCCCTTGTAGCTAGCGGACATCCTTTACCAATTTTGTGGCCTCCCGGAACCTACTGATTGGAAAACCCCTTCCATAAATGGCAATTGCTTGTGGCTGTACCCCTCTTGGCCTACATTTCCACAATAGCAAGCGGATATCTGACATTGTCGAAAGGTAGCCCACATACTCGAGCCATTGAGGGGACTGGCTGAAGCAAGGGTGAACAAGTGGCATATATGCTGTATGACATGCAGCGCAAATCAAATTAGGCAATCTCTTATATTAAAATGATAACGTACGGGATTTATCTCAAGTTATACTCAACGTCTGATCTTCTCATTTACACTCAACCTTCCCTAACCTTCTACGCCAAAACTCTCCCCTTTTCAACGCCATTGCACTCCTCTAATTGTCCTAATTAATGATAATTACTATTAGGCTGATTCGTGTACAATACACAAGAGGCCAGCAGCTGCAAGCTCTGTACCAGTTGCCCTTTTCTGCTGCTCTGTTCTCTTGATCTACGGGTAATCTGCAACTAATTTATCTATGCAATACATTTTTATCCTCAACAAAACAAAAACTCATATATCTATCTTTTTATATTTTCTTTCCATCAAATCGGGTCACTTACTTTGCTATTATTATCTCATAGGCCTGTAGGGGAGAGCGGGGCACCATGAGCCACGGGGCACTATGAACCATGGCCCCTACAAAAAAAACGGCGAGATAGAACTGCTTGATAGGAAGACCATATATTCCTTTATTAGTGTAGAACTGGCTAGGGTAGCAATCATAATCTTTTTTTTTCAATGTGGACCAAGAATTGCAAAAAAATACTTTTGACCAGTGAATTTGAGTGAAAAGTAAACATATTGGGCAGTGAAACTTTTACTTCTGGTACTTGAACTATTTCCGACATCGTCATAAAACTTAGTCTTCTTAGAGAAGGTAAGGCATGTGCTAGGATGATGTCATAACATTGATACTATGATAAACTGGAAAATGGTGATATATGCACTAGTAAATGATATTTACAAATGGGGCACCATGAGCCACTTGAACATAGAGCACCATGAGCCGTTTCTATAAAGTTTTAGTATACATTTAAAGCTGAATTGTAACAACAGCTCTACTGTTGTAAGTCCAGAACTATAGTGCAAGACATCAGCAGCTGTTTAGGACACATTTGTGCTATTTCATAGAAAAATATGTAAAATCCATCTGATCCATATTGTGGTGTATGCCAAGGGGAAATTTCAGGTAAAACATCTGGTTTATGAGGTATCAGTTCTTTACAGTTGAATGAGAAGGATAATACATGTATGTAAACAGCCCCCCATGCCATGGCTCATGGTGCCCCATGTTTGGGGCACGATTAGCCACTGGACTACATGTTTTAAAGGCAATGTTTTGAACATTTAAAAACTAAGAATATAATGTAACATCACTGGACATTGTACCCAAGAGGTCTTGCTGTGATTATATAAAGCAACCAGCTATTTACCACTGAAAATTTAGGCTCAGGAGCTTTATTTCGGAAAAGCGGCTCATGGTGCCCCGCTCTCCCCTACTATTATAATTAATGGACCCCTCAATGTACCCCTCCCAAACTACCGATTGCTCAGTTTCGAAAACGTGCATGCAACTTCCCTATATACATTGCATACAACAGGGTTGCGATTTTTATTGATTATTATTAAAAAATCTAAAAAATCGGATTTTTTTTTATTTAAATCGGATTTTTTTAATTTAAATCGGATTTAAATCTTAATGGAAAAAATTCATTTTCCGTATCAATTTCACCAACTGTTATTAATTTCTATGCATTGACATATTATGAATAACACATATATGGATGTCAATGAGGCATATATATCTAATAATTTTGCTTAGATTAGAGAAATTATAATGCAAAATTATGAAATCAAGGCAGGTGATCTATTAAATATAATAATCATAATGTAAGCTACGGCAGCAGTTCCACATTTTGATACGGATGTGTTAATAAACGTCTTTTTCACTGAACATCAATCATAACTATACAGCTTACTTGTAATAGAAGTACACCTTCTAAAAGATAAAAAGGGATGTCAAAACGAGTCATCATTTTCCCTACTCTGCAATGAACTTATTCAACTGAACTGCTACGTTAAATCACCAGTCTCAGCACTCTGTCTCACGATGCCTGTTAATTTTGTTTCACTTGTAGTGTATTTGATATCAGTTTAGCAGTAGGGGCTTTGGGGACAGTGCTGCATTTGCAGAACATGGCTTTGTTTTTCATTGCAGCAATGAAATTGTTTAGAGAATCATGAGAATGCCATGATTGAAATAAAATTGTTTAAATCTTTATTTACATGTATGTAGTCATTCTACTCGGATATATTTATCAGAAATATATATCTAAAATTATATCTTATATACAAGCAGCCTGTGTGATATGTCATTAGACATATTTATGAAAGAGTATTGCTAAATGGTAGGTTGCAAGCTGTAATATCTCACTGTCAGCTTTATTTGTGCATTTTTAAGCCTTTTTATCACAACTTTGATTTAAATCATGATTTTTATTGAGTGATTTAAATCATGATTTAAATCAATGATTTAAATCCAGCAACCCTGGCCTACAAGGTCTTTAGCCAGGTTTGGTGTGTGTAATTACAGTCAAAGAAACTGAAGTGATATTTTTGCTATAAATATTCATCCCTCTCCTCTCATGCCTTCACGGGTGTTATGCTAGTGTTAAACATTACTGAATACTTAACGGGGTTCGTTATTATTTTAAAGTATAGGCCTACTGATTTTTTTCGTTGCATTCCGAATTGATGTCCATTGCCATAACATCATAGCTTTAGAGCTGGAATCTGAGACATTCTTTTAACAAAGTCTTGTCGTAAGTCATTCCAGAAGACATTGTAACCCATTTTTTCCTAAGAAACCCTTATCTACAAGAACATTTGAGATTGTGCGGAAGCGCAGTACTCCTTATATAAATTCTTGTTTGTCACTTTGATGGTCAATGTGACTAATGAGGACAGCGATAAAAGGTACCACATCACAGATGTAGGGGGAAAAAAAAATCTCACAGAAACCCCTATTAAGTCACACTTTGATGCTACTTCATGATTTTCATTGAAACTGAGCCTGAGCACCTACTTTCTAACTCACTAGTAGAATGGTCGATACAATAGTGTGATGGGATTCTAATATCTGAACCTCATGACATTGTAGGATGAAAGCCTTTTCCTATTAAGCCTAGTCAGTGCAAAAATATAGGTCATAAATCCCAAGGGATGACATACATTTGGAAAGCACAAAGGGTGAGATTTCATGTAATATTGTCACTCTAATAGCAATATGAACGACTGATTATCTTCTTAGAGTGAGATAGAACTAAGATATCAAGAAAGTAGGCCTACTCCAAATTTTCAGAGTGAGATAGGCCTTGAAAGTGTGACCTCACTCTTAAAGAGTGAGACTTGGCAGGTCTGTAAAACCCTATCACAGACCAACCCTTTTATAGAAACCCCTCATATAGACTTGTGATAGAAATTCAGTGTGTGAGATTCATAGAAATCCCTCGTATAGACTTGTGATAGAAATTAGGCATGTGAGATTCATGAGTCCCTCCCTTTCACTTCATCAAGTCTTCATGTCTTGTGGCCAAGAGCATTTCGGTATCACAGACAACTGACATTGTCACATATTCATGTGGCGAAGTAGGTCAAGTGGGCAAACCCATGCAGGAGTAAGAGCAATGGCCATTTATGGAAACGTTTCTACATCTGGAGAGTGTGTGTAGATGGAGTGACTCCCTTATCATGTTGTGACCTGCATTTTGTAAAATGAATATAGCTCGCTGTCGCTGGCCTAGCAAATGCCAAATGGTCAGAAAGCTTGCCTGCTATGGTGAAGTGTTTCACTGCTTTGGGTTGCGTGTAGGCACAATCAGGAACATTTTTTAAACTAGGAAGTCTATTTCTCTCACATAGATAATTGATAGCCAGCATAGGTTTGTTGTTGTTTTTCTCAGAACCGCCAGCCATGCAGTATCAGCCTAATTTCACTGGTGTTTCGAGCAAACATTCTCCGAATGAGGTGTCGGGTGATAATTGGGCCAGATGGATAGAAAGATTGAGAAGGTTCATTAGGGATAAGTGCATGTTATATCCTTGCATGTAATTGCTTCTATGCTTCATGTGGAAAGGTTTTGCTATAAGAGAGGTTTTGATAACAGATTTGGGTATCAAATACCAGTACATGCATTAAACATTGCCTGTGTCAGTGAGTACTTTCCCTTTAAAAGCATTTTAATCATAATTTTAATTTAATGCATAATAATCATTATTTATTTTATTTAAGTTGATTAATTTGATTTCAATCATGATTTAAATCACTCAATTTTAAATAGTAAATGACCAACACTGACAGTTGTATCCACACCAACCGACCGTTGCTTAGATTTTTAACCATTCATCTGGTTTAGTATCGAGCCAAGCATCACCATCGAGGGAAAGTCTTGAGAAAACAAAAGATTAGGACGTTAATCTCCAGGGCCGGAGGGGGGACTAAGGCTGAAGGCGGCCATCACTCATTGCCTCTGTTGACAGGGTTAGCCTTGGATGAATAACGAACACAGCATCCAAGGCCCTTCAGGTTGTTTTAGAGGTTGCTACTTCAATTCTTTTTAAGATTGTCACATTTTTTTCCACAACAAAATAAGGAAGTTGCATGGGTGACAGGTTGCTTGGTCTCATTGCGTGCAATGCCATGCATCGTGTCAGGACAAATTTGTAATTAAAGAATACACTCAGTGGTCCCTCTCTGCAGAACCCTCCCCCTTAGGAGCAACCTCCCTGGCTCCTGGGATAGGCAACCACCATGCAACATCCGTGTGATATATTATCTCCATACAACATACAACCTCGCTGTAATATTATGCAACTGGTATGCTAGCTACAAACTATTTCAATCTCACTGTAATACGCAACATTCATGCAACATTCATGCAACATAATATTACTGCCTCACTGTAATATACAACAGGTGTGTGACATACTGTTACAACCTCACTGTAATATGCAACATTCATTTGACATACTATTTAACTTCACTGTAATATGCAACATTCATTTGACATACTATTTAACTTCACTGTAATATGCAACATTCATTTGACATACTACTTAACTTCACTGTAATATGCAACATTCAAGTGACATACTATTACAACCTCATTTTAATATGCAATATTCATTTGACATACTATTTAACTTCACTGTAATATGCAACATTCATGTAACATACCATTACAACCTCACTGTAATATGCAACATTCATTTGACATACTATTTAACTTCACTGTAATATGCAACATTCATGTAACATACCATTACAACCTCACTGTAATATGCAACATTCATTTGACATACTATTTAACTTCACTGTAATATGCAACATTCATTTGACATACTACTTAACTTCACTGTAATATGCAACATTCAAGTGACATACTATTACAACCTCATTTTAATATGCAATATTCATTTGACATACTATTTAACTTCACTGTAATATGCAACATTCATGTAACATACCATTACAACCTCACTGTAATATGCAACATTCATTTGACATACTATTTAACTTCTCTGTAATATGAAACATTTATGTAACATACCATTACAACCTCACTGTAATATGCAACATTCATTTGACATACTATTTAACTTCACTGTAATATGCAACATTCATGCAACATACCATTACAACCTCACTGTAATATGCAGCATTCATTTAACATACTATTTAACTTCACTGTAATATGCACATTCCTGCAACATACTATCACATAACAACCTCCTTTCGATGTACCACTTCCTTGCAGTAAAATGTATGCAGATTACCTAATCTGTGTCAACTTCAAATTTTCTCAGGTATTATGAAAATATGTATCTTACAAAGTCCATTTTCTGAGTGCTCTATCCATATGAATCATCAACACCGGCCCAACAGACAGAGCCATAAAATAAGTTGATGTTTTGCTGATTCAGCAGTGGGGAAGATATAAATATATATGGCATTGAATAGGTCCATTGGCAAACAAATATATGTACAAAAAAGTAGTATTGTTACTATTGTCAGAGACTAATGTGCTTTACAAAGGGATATCAGGTGGGACTGATGATGGCGTCTGCTATCAGATTGAAAGTAAGTCTGAATGTTGACGACAACAACAACCACAAGTACTGCTCATCAATCTGTGAAGTAGCATTAGGATCACTATAAATTCTGAAAAATGCAGGCTTTCATTGAGATTTTTTTTTTTGCATAATTTTGAAAATGTATCTATCATTAGTTCTGTTTTTTTCTTTCTTGTTTGTATACATGCACTAAAAACATGATATGATCTTGTGGTCTAATCACATCCTTATCATCTCATCATCACATCTGGTCTGGTGCACATATTATAGACCACAAAGCTTGAGTTGGTAGAACACTGGACTGTTGACCTCTCGTACTTGGGTAAGATTCGCTGTCGGGCAAGCAATGTTTGACAGATGTATCAGCCTACACCAGCAGTACACAGGTCTAGTCGCAATAGGCCCCTACTCTAGTCCTTCACTGTCCTATTTAGCCATATCAGTGCAAAAATACAGGATGTAGATCCCCTGGCGACCATCTGCTTAATCCAATGTGTAGTTTTTCATGTTATTATCCATCCAACAACTATGTAGGCCTATCCTTGAAATTTCCTTCATTGAGAGCATGGTGTCATACTGAGGCTGAATGTGGAATGTGGATCCTCTTTGTTAGTGTTTAAGCCAAAGATCACTCTACCAAACTGCGGTGTGTGAGTTTTCCTCGGCGGGAAAGTATTTATTTCACAGTAACAGCAGCGTTGGTAATTATTTATTTCAAGCATGCGAAGTCCACGAATATTCATTCTTCAATCAAGCAACACCTTCTAAAGAAAAACTCCCACCAGAAATTATTTATTTCACCAAAACTGGGCAAAATTATTTATTCCCAAAAAATTCCAAGTACCCCTTGACATTAAAATTAATGGCCACCCCAGCCCCCCTAACACAAACAGGCTTATTATACATGTACCAAATAACAAGAAATTAGTTAAAGGCTTAAAGCCCCTGCATGTTATTAATTGCCACTGTTTTGTTTACTGATCTTTAACTGTGAATTTCCAAACACAAGGATGATTCACAACTAGCCTCATTATGACAACGTAATCATGCTCTCAGTGAATGAAGTGAAGTTGAAGGATACGTAGTTATCGGATGGATAATTTATAGTAGCTGAGACAATGTAAGGCACATTTATGGTAGGAAGATACACTGTAAAGGTCATCAGTCTAACAGTCATGATAGAGATCATCCATTCAGCTAATATCCTTGAAATTTCCTTCATTGAGAGCATGGTGTCATACTGAGGCTGAATGTGGAATGTGGATCCTCTTTGTTAGTGTTTAAGCAGTCAAAGATCACTCTACCAAACTGCGGTGTGTGAGTTTTCCTCGGCGGGAAAGTATTTATTTCACAGTAACAGCAGCATCGGTAATTATTTATTTCAAGCATGCGAAGTCCACGAATATTCATTCTTCAATCAAGCAACACCTTCTAAAGAAAACCTCCCACCAGAAATTATTTATTTCACCGAAACTGAGCAAAATTATTTATTCCCAAAAATTCCAAGTACCCCTTGACATTAAATGGCCACCCCAGCCCCCCTAACACAACAGGCTTATCATACATGTACCAAATAACAAGAAATAAGTTAATGGCTTAAAGCCCCTGCATGTTATTAATTGCCACTGTTTTGTTTACTGATCTTTAACTGTGAATTTCCAAACACAAGGATGATTCACAACTAGCCTCATTATGACAATGTAATCATGCTCTGAGTGAATGAAGTAAAGTTGAAGGATACATAGTTATTGGATGGATAATAGTTGCTGAGATAATGTGAGGCATTGTGTATGGAAGATACACTGTAAAGGTCACCAGTCTGACAGTCAAGATAGAGATCATCCATTCAGCTAATATGTCTTGTGCAGGAAAGGCATAATGTTACAAATTACTCAAGGACAATAATCATTACGTTAGTCTCATTTTCAGCCAGTGTGTCTAATCAATGTGCGGGTGATGGCCGACTGTTTCGGGCCTTGTGTCACAGCTTCTCGAGTAAACTCATCGTGTTACAAATTAGGAGGCTCATTTTCAGCTGTTATTCGCAATGGCTGCATCTAGCATTTCCTCATTATAAGCTTGATATGTTGTCTGCCTCAACTTGTGCGGCAGTTTGGTGCCTTCAACAATGACCGATTTAGTGCGGTTATTCGCTGGGCTATTATCAACAGTCGCGACAATAGTGGATGAGGAGCACCAGGAGAATGTGGTTTTGCCAATGTATCGGAAGACTCATCTCCTATTCAGCAGCCATGAGTCATGCATGGCATACAGTCCTGGTGTCTGTTACATGTTATATAAACTTAATGATGGAGTGGTTTACAGCAATGAACCTCGTGAATGTCAGGTTACAGAAGAATACAACATGAGTCCGAAGGAAGAGTGGTTTATTCTGCAGCAGACCTGACATGAGTGAGGTTCATTGCTGTGAACCGCTCTCTCATTTAGGTTTATTTGTATCCAGCAATAAAATCAAACTTCCGGTCTAGAAAATAAGTCATTTCCTGTTCCCAATGTTTTTTAATGGCCAAAGAATATCTCAAGCAATCACAGGGACCTTTCAGAGCCTATATTTCACCACAAAACATTGTGACGCCATATCTCCACTGCCATGGTTTACATAGCGCAACGTCAGGACTTTCTTCATGTGGTTCATAACGAAGAACCACATGTTGTGAATCAAATGTTTTTTTACCTGAATTTCACTGCTGTTGTAGTATATAATAATGATGCTACTCCAAATGACGCTCTGTTAACTATGAAATATGCACCCAATCTGACTGACTGACTGAAATGCAGAGCCACCTATTTTCTGGGGACGATGGCCGGCTTACATTCACAATAGTGGGAATGTGACACCTGGTTATATCATTGCAGCACGAGTGTGGTTAACCGGTAGCGTTCTGCCTGTGGTTTCAGTGATGTTACCCTATACTTTATTTGTAAGTAGCTGGTATAAGCATCACAGTGAATCTGCTTGTGTAGGCTGAGCCCTATGCATTGGAAGGGCATAAACCATTGTAAAGATTTCAGCTTGGCTTACAGAATCCATACTGTGCAGCACTATATGCCATGTGGATCAGTCTTACAATGTCCCAGGCGCGGTCTCGCTTACAAACGACAATTCAGAAAGTACACTCCTACTGAGCGGGGAAATAGAATCCGGTGCTCTTGCGCTTTGACAAACGCGAACGAGACAAGATGACATCTGTTTCAGACAAGCCATTGTTTCCACTTGTTCGGCGGTGTTGGTATTGTATTAAAGTAATTGAGTCGTTCCCTTGGAAAAGCGTCTCAATTGAGATTGAGTTGTCGCTGAAATAATGTTGTCCATGATGTTGCAGTTGTAAGATCTTTGTGAGGAAATGGTCCAATGGTCAGATCTATGATCATGCAGGCCTAAGTATCGACACAAATGCTTTGAAAGATACAGACTAACGTAACATCAGCAACTGGTGTCCATGCAAAATTTGCTTTTTCTAATTGAAATTTCCTTCTTGGACAAGTATTAACTTTCGATATATCTGTCGATATATGCAGTTATTTGTTCGAAAGCTTGCAATTATTCAACCACTCAACAAACTCTTTTTTTCATCCAAGTAACTTTCTCAGTCTTGCTGGGGAAAAGTAGAGCAGATATGTTGTAGGTCTATATTGTCTGCGTTTTAGGCCAAAACTTGACAGAAAATCTTAGCATTTTAACCGTGCTGTTGGCATTGATCATATTGTCATGGATATCATACAAGTTGCAGAGAAAACTGAATAACTGTCTGACACAGTCCTTTACTTCATATCTTATTCAAATGCCCTGGGGTTCTCCACGACTTTCGTTTCACTTTACTTTACATGCAGAATTCGCAGATTGCGTCAAACTTGAAAAGTCAGCAAACTTATGTCGCGCAACACAAAAAGGACTGAGGAAAGAAAGATGATATTTTACAGACTAGTATTTAGTGAAGAAGGATACATTGATATATTATACATAGGCGTACTGGAGGCGCGATTTTTGGGGATGAGCGACATTTGCCCAAATTTCAAGATCTAGATTTAATACCATTTCAAATGACATCGCCTGGAAATCACTAATTTTCAACAGTATTTTATTTAATCATCTGCCCAAATTTTTTTAGCCTTTTTGATAGAATCTTACTGTTTCCCAAACTTTTGGGATGGGGGGGGGAACAGCCCCCCCGTGCCATACACCTGTGATATTACATATGTGTAAATATAAAAGTTTTGCTTCAGTCATACTTTTCAACAACTTTCAATTTTCGCAAAGCTTTTCGAAAGAGTTTTCATTATTAACCTTCTAAATAATACAGTGTCATTCTGTACAACTCGATCAAGAATACGACGCCCCTGTAAGATCTTTCAAAAGTCACAAAGTGCTGAAACAGCATGTTGTGACTTCATCCTTTTTTCGTACTCAAATGCTGCCTGCTACTTCTAATAGAAAATGCAGAAAGGTGTAGAAATGCCCCAAGGCAATGTAGGCATAACAGTCTGTTGCGTTAAGATGTGTGAATAATTTACAAAGGACCAGTCACATATTATACATTATACAGAGGTATAGGCCTAAATACATCTGAATATCTGCAGAGTCTGCTTAAAGTACATAAGCTACATACTTCACGCCTTGCACGGGGAAAAAATCCACATTTCAGATGAGTTGTACTACGCATTAATTCTTATGCAGTTGAGAGAAAATCTCCGTCAAAACAAAATTTCTTGCCCTAATAGAATTCTACTACAAATTAGTTTTATGTCATATAAATGTTCTTTGACTAAAATGATTAATCGGAACCTGAACTAAGGAAATGCCAGCCACATGCATAACACATTGTAATACAATGTAGCTTTTAATCCATTAACTTTACAAAATCAAAAGCCACTTCTGTTGGTCATCAGGAACGAAATTTGGATGGAAGGGCAAAAGATACTTTTGAGCGTTTGCAAGATGTATCTCTCAAGGAATTTTGAAAATCATCAGGAGAATGATATACATGCATTGTTATGATCAAGGGCGTATTTCGATGACTAAGAACCTAAGATATATATAGCCAAGTGTGTATAAAAATCCCTAACTTTTGATGAAGAACTTTATGAAGCCTTAGAATACTGTTTGACATATGGGGTCTTCTTTACAACCACAGTGTCACACATATATATACCACAAATATATAGATATACCATTGTCACATCAGCACACAAACTCTCTCCTGTGACTTTTGACTTTTTTGTATAATTGATATGCTTGAACATATGACGCAGAGCTCAGCAAGTTGCAAGCCCCGGCATTTGCACACATGCAATATTTACCATGACTATAATTAGGTTCTGTGTGTGTTCAAGAGGATTGCTTGCAGTATTTCCTTGGGAGGCGAGCCGGCTTCTCACAGATTTTCCGATGTCGTTGTAAACAACTGCATACACTGCCATACAGTCATTATACTTTTGGCGCATTGCTTTACCAAAGGCTGATATAAAGTATCTGACTATTAGTATTTACCAGTCACTGAAAAACAACACCCCCAATGGATCAGGGTGGTTTGATGAGAGATAGGGTCCTGGATTTTTGCACTGATCCGGCTTATTTAATAGGACAGGTAGGGATTACAGTAACAAGGCAAGACTCACTCTTGGCACAGAGGAAACATCCTTCTTACATGGGTTGCCTCGACTGGGAATCAAACCCAGGTCCCAAATTTTGGAAGCCCAGCACACAGCCAACAAGTCCCCTCCCCAGCCCCTCCATTAAAGTCAATACGTTATGAATTTTTCTTCATATATCTCCCTCTGATGAGCAAATATTCTTCTGTAAGGCATGATGTTTCAAGGCACTGTATCACAGATGAAAATCTGTTTTCTTGTCAAATAAAATGCGCTAAGCGACAGATAAAAACTGTCAGATGTGGAGAAATATGTCAAGGTTGTTACTCTTTAAAAAAAAGAGCATTGTCACACTTATTTGTAATGGACATTGGACAATATCACAACTTGTCATCTGTGCTTCTGTTTCAAGACTTATCCTAATCAATTCTTTATTTTGTATTTTTCAGACTTGTTTCGAAGAACTGCAGAATACAAACAGCGGGTATGAAAAACTAGCGATCATGCGACATTTGGCCAAATTGTTGCGTTACATGCTGGACATGACCAAGGTGCCGGACATCCCACAGTTCACAGCACTGTGTGCGATCAACCGTATCATCGACATGTGCGTTGTTACGCGGATGTATCACCCCTGGACGCACGAGGAAGAGGAGAGTGTCAGTTCGGAGGAAGACGGTGATCGGACTAAGTCTAGCAACCACACAGGTGGTGCTAACTGCAGTGGCAACAACCACCGCGGTCCCTTCGCCTCCAATCTGGGGTCGTCGGGACAAGCGGGTGATAGTTCGGCAGTACACAGTCAGCTGGATGCGTTGTTACGAGGAAGTCCGAAGGTGTCGCGGAGTAGTCCGAAGAACCGACACCAGTCATGGAAGGCAAAGACCTTCACCCACCAAGACAGCATCCGATCGTTACGGTCGCTCATCAACCAGGATGTTGGGGGAAGTGGGGGTTGTGGAGGGGGGTCGGGCGTGCGGGAGACTTCTTTTAACAACAGCAATGGTGAACCTGATTCTAATACCTGTGATAATTCAGACCTCGGAGCACGGACTCCACTGGAAGTTCTCCTGCACACCGACCCTGCCGTCTTTCTCAACAACTTGCAAACCGCATTGACTAAGCACCACAGCGCCCTGGGCGCACGGCACAAGTGTACGCCCTCTGTTAGATGGCGCCACTGTGCCTACCATTGTCAGCTCATTCTCACCGCCCGAATTTTGACTGTCATGAGCCACAGCAATTCTGTGCAGCAAAAAATTGTCAACGATGGACATATCAAGGTCTTAGTGGAATCTTTAGATCCTAACCATGATCCTGTGAGTGTCACTTTATTCATTAATTTCTTTTTCTTAGGCCACACATAATTGATTCTTAGCTTTGCGGACCCGCCGACACAATAGATTTCCTGCCGATGGAAAAAAAAATTGAAAAAATAAAATAAGATTTTTTTTTGACATTATAAAATTTTTTTTTGTTTGTCCTACCGACCGACCCTAGAAAAAGGGCCTTGAGAGGAATCCGAGAAGCTACAGATCAATTATGTGTGGCCTTACCATAGTGTTTGCATAATACCCTTTGTATTCAATGTACACTATCTATATAGCATGTCTTTACCACACATATGCAAAGCATACAAGTTCTGAGATGTTGTAACAAATAATTCTGATGCGCGACTCATTCTTAAAAGTATAGGCCTAAATTCTCTGTATCAAAATGAGTAAACTCTCAGTTTCAGTCTGCGGCTATGGCAAACCAGCTCCGTATCTAATTAATGTTTCAGAAATACTTGCTGACATGTACAATACCTGTATATGGACACAGCTGCCATTTGGCAAGACTCTTATGATTAAACTGGAAATATCAAAATATGACAAATTTACGACAATTTGACGTACATTATCCAACAGCATCGATTCTCCTAACAATCATTATCACATCATAATATGTCACCGTTATTTTTCAAATGAAATAACATATGTCACCCTTGATATTCAAAATGACTCACTAAGCTTCAGAAACCTTCAGCTGATCTATCTACAGCTTTCCTCCAAATAAGAAATCAAGCCATACACAGTGACATCGATAAATCAATTGATGGCTAACCTTAGTATCCTCAGATACTATTAATCAATCAAAAGACAGCTCTCAGCATCCTCATGGTCTAAACCATTACAAAAAACAATGGAGATAATGAGAAGTCAAATAGCTTTTTGTATATATCTAACTTTCGATTGTGTAAATTTGTTCACCTATATATATATCCTTCATGTGTCCCCAACAAGCTATGCTTCTTGGCATACAATATAACAGACATTTTTGGCATGAAATGTTGTCAAAAATTAATGAAACTCAGTCTAGGCCAATAAAAGGCTAGTCGGTCTTGTACTTCTTGTAATTCCCTCTTATCAACAGCAATATTGAATAACAACAACGCATATATATATTTTACGCGTTCGTACATTTTTTGTCGTTGTTGATAATTTGGGTCCTCCCCTATCGGGATAGGACCTATCTCTATGAGCTCATGGCCCACAGACTTATTGTCACTCATCTAAGAGAGTGACAATGCTTACTTGTGCATTTATCTTCTCAAACAAGCGTTTACGCTTGTCACAGCCGAGATTTAAAATTTGGCGCCACCGCCAGACCACCTAATCTCCCATGATCCCTTGCGCCTAGACTTCCTCTACTTCGAGGCGGAACGCAAGGACATTCCACCGAGGGGAGGTGGGTGGGAAACTCAAGTAATAAGTCTGTGGGCCATGAGCTCATAGAGATAGGTCCTATCCCGATAGGGGAGGACCCAAACTCTATCTTCGCTCATGGCCCACAGACTTATTGTCACTCATCTAAGAGAGTGACAACGCTTACTTGTGCAGATTCACAAAGTGGAGGAGGGAATGGAACCCGCAAGCAAGAAAGGGGCATTGACACCAAGTACAGAGCAAAAAACAGTTGCTGCTGCCAAGGGAGCCCATGGTGTGGTCTGGCGTGAGTGCAAAGGCATCAAGACTATCACCCAGAAGCATCCAAGCCCAGGGCACTACAAAGCCTGGGAAGGAGGCGGGGACAGATGTTAAGCCCGTTTCAGTGCCGCTAACAGGGACTGGAAACGGGGCGAGGCAAAAACCAACCAAGCCAGTAGGCAGATAGCCAGAACTCGGAAGGCAGGCCTAAAGAATGCCATGAAGAGAGCCACGGGGGGCCCCCATACACCGGACACTAGGAGGCCGGTGCAAGAGGGGGCACCCCAAACGGGCAAGAGATTGTGCCGTGGAGGGGCAACAACCAGAAATCACCCGGCGCACCGAGCCAGGAGGCTCGGGGCCGGGAGGCAGCACGTGCTGCAGGCAGCTCGGGGGCCCGTCCCCCGGAGGGACACCCCCCCCCCCGTTTGCAAGCGCCGGGCGCAACCAGGCCGGAGCAAGCAGGAGGCAGAAGACCAGGGCCAGTACCCGCACAGGGAACGAGACCCCTAGCTGGAGAGCGACCGACAGGAGAGACTGCATAGGGCAGGGGAAGAGCAAAGTTGGGAACTCGCCCGCAACCGCAGTCCGAGGGCACCCCACACCACCAGGAGAGGAGGAGAGGGCCCAGGGTCCGGGAACAACGCCGCAGAGGACGGCCCGAACGACTTGAAAGGAACATCCACCGAGAATGCACTCGGGGAGAAGCCCAATGGCCGGCAGACCACATCCCAGAGGAGTGGCCGGAGCACCGAGGCCAGAAGGAGGACCATCCCCCTCGCGAAGCAGGGGGAGGGACGGCGAAGCCAGTCGGAGCAGAAGGGGGAAGCCCGAGACTGACGCAACTGGTCCCAAAGGTTGGGACCCAGGGAAGGGCCTCCAGCCACCAAGGCAGAGGCCCATCGGCAGACATCCAGAAGGCCCAATAGGAACGGAGGAGGATTCCAAACCCAGGATAGCAAGGCAAGGTGGACCAAAGGGCATACCAAGGGAGGAAAGGCCAGGAGCCCAGAGGGAGGCCCAGACGTCCAGATGGGATGGCCGCCTAGGAAACAGGGAGGCCAGCCACTGTGGCGGAGAAACCACCGGGAAGTCCGAGGAAATCCGCCAACCAAAAGGAGCACCCGGGAAGGAGCCAGGTGACCCCCTCCCGAAGTCCAGAGACTAGGGGAGGTCCGCGCCAGGGGGGTCAAGGCAACGCAACAGGCAGGGGACACGCCCAGATTGCAGAAGCACAGGACGAAGCCACGGAGGGGCCGAGGACGGCCAAAGAAGTCACAGGGGCAGAAGGCAGCCAAGGGCCACCATCGCGAGCCCCAGAGCGTGGAGGCCACTGACTCCGGAGGTCAGAAGCATCGCCGAGGACCACAACCAGACCGGCCGGGGGGGAGACCAGGCCCGGAAGGGAAGAAGTAGGACAAGCCAGAAGGCAAGACCTAACCCAACCCCAGAGCGCCAAGGAGACTCACAGAGATCGCTGAGGTCCAGGGAGGTCCCGCAAGACCAAGGGTCACGGACACCGCCGCCGTGGACCAGCAGGAAAACGAGGAGCCCAGGAAGGCGAGGAGTGGATCAGGAAGCAACAAGCCAAAAGAGGCCTGAAGCCACGGAAGCCTAAACGGCCATGGAGAAGCCAGTGTACCAGAGGCTAGAAGCGACAGGAACAGCCAAGGACAGGAGCCAAGAGGGGAGGATCCCGGAGGGTCCAAGCCACGGAAGACGCCGGAGGAAGCAGAGGCAGAGGAAGGCTCCAACGGCAAAGCGCAGGCAAATCCGACGGAGAGGCGGGAAGACCGAAGCACCCCACCATCCCCAGGCCATCGCGCCAGAAGAAAAGCCCCCAACCCAGGCCAGGGGAAGCCAGGGAGGGAGGCAGGAAGGGAGCAGGTCAGGCCCCCGAAGGCGCAGGCAGAGGATAAGGGCAGCCGAGGCCACCCAGACGAGTGCAGACGAGGCCGCCGGGCCAAGGGTAGGAGCCCGGGCCAGGCAGAGACTCCCAACACAGGCGCCGGGGGAGCCTGGGAGAGAACAAGGACACCAGGCGGCAAACCCTCAGGAGGGACAGCGCCTGGAGAGACCGAACCAAGGCCAAGGGGAGCCTGAGACGGTCGAAGGAGAGGAACAAGGCAAGGGAGACCCAAGCCAGAGGAAGGCTGCTACACCAGCACCCATGCAGGCCGCCAGAGGGAGGGCCAGGGGTGGGCAAAGGCCCACCAGCACCAGAGGGAGCTAGGTAGAGTGAGGGCAAGGCCCGTTCCCGGGGGTAGACCGCCCAGACAGCCTGGAGGCAGGCGGACCCAGAGGCCAAAGGCACCAGAAGCCCGCAGGGCACAGGAAGCCCAATCCAACGTCAGCGGAGAATGGGCTGAGGAGCGAGACCCCAGCCCCGCCCCCCCCCCCTGCAGGTGTGAGGGGGAGCACATGCCAAGGCAGGAGGTCAGTTGAAGGAGGGGAGGTGCAAACACCTCGCCCAAACTGCCAAGGAGCCTGAGAGACGCAGGGAAGCAGGAGGATGAGGCAGGGCGACGGCCAGAAAAGCCTCCGCAACCAAGCACAGGCCGAGCCGAGCCAGGGGGCCCGGCAGGGAAAGACAGCCTGGGAAGGAAGCATGGCTCGAGGAAACTAAAAAGAAACCAAGGGCCAGGAGGCCCCAGGCCCCGCCAACATCCAGAGGAACGTAGCCCAGAGAATGCCAATGAGGGCACCCCCGGTCGCATGAGGAGACCAGGGCAGAGGCAGGGAACAAACAACCAGTCAGCGCCAGATCAGGAATAGGAGGATCCCGGTGAGACGCAAGGACAGCCTCGATGCAAGCAAGGAGCTAGACGAGGCCCATCACAGCTAGAAGGCCAGCAGCCATGGAAAGAACCAAAGCCCCTGGCGGCAATCATGAGGAGCCAAGGGCGGGAGCCGGCCCAGAAGGGAGGAGCAGCAGGACGCCGGTCCCAAAAGCAGGAGCCGACGGGCCTAACAGCCAGGGCGAAGGAAGAACCAGACCGGCCGGGGAGGTCTAGGGTCCCGAGCCGCAGAGGGTCCGCCAGCAGAGCCTTGGCAGGAGAGAGGCCAGAACCAGGCCTCAAGCATCTGAGCCCAAGGCAAGAGGCCCGAACAGCAGACGGCAGAAGCGTGCCAAGGAGGAACGGATGTCCCTGGAGGTAGCGGGCGCCAGGAGAGTGGGAGACTCCCAGCCCGCGGAAGAAGTTCGGCAAACCAGAAGGCAAGGCACAGCTGGGCAGAGGGCCAGCAGAAGCGCAGAGCAGGGCCAAAGGGGAGGACCACAGAAGCGGCCCCCAAATCCAAGGGCCCAGGGGTCTGGCAGAGTCCGGCCCAAGGCAAGAGACCCAGGGAAAAGACCATAGGCCGGAAGCACCGCCAAGGAATCCACAGGAGGAAGGTCCCGTGGGACGAAGAATCCGGAATAGGGGACCGGCAACGGAGCGAGGCAGCAACCAGGACCAACCGGTGAACCGGAGAACCGGATCCAGCACTAGCAGCCTAAACGCAGGGGGAAGGCCAGGCATAGGGCGAAGGCCCAGGCTTGCGGAGAAGCCCAGGAGCCTAACATAGCGGGGGATGTGGGGACCCCAGCATGCAGACAAACAGTGAAGAAGGCAGCTTGCACCAGCTGGGCAAGCCCAGGGGGCAGGCCAGAAGGAAAGCCGGAGGCCTGCCAGCCCAAAAATAGGAGAGTCCAAGCGTCAGCAGGAGCTAGAAGAAGGCAAGCAGCAAAGCAGCGCCAGGGGAATTGGGGTACCCCAGCAGGCTGCGGCAACAGGAGAAGCAGCCCCCACAAGCCGAAACCGGCAGGGGCAAGGAAGAGGCCCAGCCGAGTGGGCCAAGCCCCCCCTAGAGGATCCAAAGGCAGGAGCGCGAGGAACCAGCAGACATTCGAGAGCCTGACCGAGCCAGGGCTAGGGGGGGTATCCCAGCAGGCAGGCTAGCAGCCCGGAGAGGCAGGCCAGGAGCCAGGAGAGGCAGGCCAGTAGCAGGAGAAACCGGCCAACCGCAGGAACAGCCGGCCACACGCAGAAGAGGCAGGCCAACAGCAGGAGAGGCCAGCAACAGGAGAGGCCAGCAGCAGGAGAGGCCAGCAGTAGGATAGGCAGGCAGGCAGCCTGCCCGGGAGCCGGGCCTAGCAAGGGGTATGGGGTTACCCCAGCAGGCAGGAGAGCAGCCAAAAGACGCTGGCAAGCAACCGGAGAAGCCGGCCATCCACAGCAGAGGCGGGCCACCGGCAAGAGAGGCCAGCAGCTGGAGAGGCAGGCAGGCAGCCCAGGAGCCGGGCCGAGCGGGCCAAGACCGGCCGGAACCGGTACAGGCAAGCCAGGAGCCACCACAGCAGAAACCGGGTAGCCAGAAGAGGCCCAGCAAGGGGTATGGGGGTACCCAAGCAGGCAGGCAGGCAGCCAGAGAGGAAGCCAAGACCGGCCGGAACCAGTACAGGCAAGCCAGGAGCCACCACAGCAGAAACCGGGTAGCCAGAAGAGGCCCAGCAAGGGGTATGTGGGTACCCAAGCAGGCAGGCAGCAGGAGAGGCAGCCCCCATCAGTCAGAACTGGTAGAGGCAAATCCAGGAGGCAGCACAGCCGAAACCATGAGGCAGCAGAGGGAGAAATGGTCCAGGGAGGACCATACCCCTCCAAAGTCACCGGTCCATCCTCAAGCTGGGGCGGGTGCCCAATAGGATCGACCAGTGAGACGTCCGCTCCACAAACCAAGTCGACGTCATCGAGGTGTAACACGGCGCCCAGCCAGGTAGGCCCAGTGGGACGCCGGGAACATGAAAAGACACCGCCCGGAAGCGCCGCTTGCCGGGTCGGCGTCATCGAGGTCCACAGCGGAGTCCAGGGTGTCCCACCAGTGGGACGCACGTGGAAATCAACGATCGTTTGCAGCGCTGTAGGGGGAGGCAAACGCACACAAACGAAGTAGAATAGTACATTGTAATGAACTGAGGAGTCCATGTACAAAATAAACCGTCAAGAGAGGCGAGACGGTCCGAAAAATGGCGAAATACATCGCACATCGACGCTCACCCGGGACGGACGCCATGTTGAGGGGCGAACGTCATGCGGGAAATGCGTCGTAATTCGTAAAAGACGAAAAGGAATCATCAAAAAATGAAGAAACCAAGTTGCACAGGCACCAAGAAGCACGGAATTGAAGAGATAGAGCACCGACAGTGTCTAGAAACTCTCGAAAACACGTGCTTACGTCGAAAGACATCACAGCGGCCGCCATGCCGGCCAGACTGCAACGAAAACGACGAAGTTTGAGGCGACGAAATAGGGTAAAATAAACTTACCTGAATACGGATTAGCCCTGTAAACCGTAAGGAAGAACCTAGAAAACGAAATACAACGTAAAAACCCCATTGTCAATGCCCCAATCGACTGTAACAAGCGGCTGTCCAAGGCACGTCCGAAGCGTTGGGCAGCCGAGAAGAAGAGGAAGTCTAGGCGCAAGGGATCATGGGAGATTAGGTGGTCTGGCGGTGGCGCCAAATTTAAAATCTCGGCTGTGACAAGCGTAAACGCTTGTTTGAGAAGATAAATGCACAAGTAAGCGTTGTCACTCTCTTAGATGAGTGACAATAAGTCTGTGGGCCATGAGCGAAGATAGAGATAGACTCCTGAAACAATCAAAATAACAACATTAACAAATTGCATATATATATTCATGTCACCCTTAATATTCAATGTACCGTTGTATCATAATCCAATTCAATGAAAATTAACCAATATGACTATTTGGAATAATTAATTTCGTCTTTGCCATTTTTCTATTTTTGTCGTTTTTGGTTTTTGTAAATGTTGTTGTTTCTCACTTGCATGTTGTTATTGTGTCTTTGTTGTAGAAGTGGTAGTGCCACAGTACCCCAGTGACAAAGTTGTTGTACAAACTTGTATGTACATGTAAGTTTTATTTTGTTTTACTAATTTTGTCAACCTAATTATTTTGTATTTCATGAATTTGATTTCTTTAGGCCAGCGCCACCGACCATGTACATTTGTATTCAAACAAGAGCTCTCAATTCATAAACTTGCCAACACGCAGACAAACCATCTTGTAGACACTTTTGTTTGCCGATTGTTAAGTCGTACCAACTTCTTGACAGAAGTCACTTGTCAAATCGCAGACACAAGGAAAATCATGACAGCCATCATAGACACAATAGCCCTGTGTCAGACCCACTCATTGACAAACCATTCAGTTTATCAACAGTGGTGTTTCTATCTGGGGGGGCACATACCCCCCATATTGGACCTGTGCCCCCCCAGGTGCCCCAATATGAACTTTTCAACTCTGGCTAAAATATACAATTAGTATAGTGAGTGGCCCCCCATAGCATCGCGTGCCCCCCTAGGTGCCCCCCCCACTCGAGACCCCCCAGTTACGCCACTGTTTATCAAGTGTTTTACTTAATAGTCATGGTGTCTACGAGTTGGGAATTTTTCTTGAAACAGGTGTCTATGAGTTGGTAGATCCACATTAATTCTGAAAATCATGTGTAATATTGTCTATGAGTTGACGAACATTCTGTATCAATGTGACGGTGTCTGCCAGATGGAGTTCTTTATGTCTGCGGGTTGGTTATCTGCAGTTAGTAGTCAACAAGTTAGCATGTGTACCGGGTGATCTGAAATTGACCCGAGTTTATACGTTGTTTTGTTTACGTGTGAGATCTTCAAAACATTCCTGGCATGGCACTTGCACTACACCTAAAATGAATGAAACCCATCAAACAGAATACTGTTTGATCAATTTAACCAAAATCACTACTTGTGGATAAATTCATTTTGATTGTGCAATAACTCAATCAACAAACTAAAGTTGCCTGATCATGAAAATTCGCACAATACAATATACAGAAGTTGAAACAATTTTTGTGTAGACCTGAATACATTGGTCAAAGAGTTAGGTAGCAACTGGGACTTGCTAAAAAGCGGGCTGGAGAGAAGCGGATAGCGGGTAGCGGATGGCACTGATACAACACAGTCTAGACACTGATACAACATTGCCTGTTACCCCTATAGTAGCTTCACCCGCTACATTGATTATGCGGCATTTTCCGCTACCTGAGAGGCCCAGACAATCAATTGCTCACAGTAACATGACAATTGGGTGTACAGAAATGGCAGACCCCATTTTGGAATGCTGAAATTCTCCACTTTTTAATCCTGGCAATTTAGTGGCTGTTTGGCAACCAATAGAAAATTATAGATTTTCAATGATAGGAAGATCTATGCAGGGCTTATAAGATGTCAGTAAGAAAGATCATATAGATATAGGCCTATAAATTATAGCATTATATAATTTGCAGTCTTGCTACATTATTTATTTTTGATCAACCCCCATAATTTGAAGGAAATCATATATTTTTTTTTATATGTCACATTATAAGCCAACACATGAAATAAAAGAAACTGCTCAATTGACTGTTTGTTTAAATTGTTTATTCACAATTTACGGGGGCCAGTCAATTTCACCTTTTTCAAAAATCACCTTTCCTGAAATTGGAAAAGGTGATTTTTGAAAAAGGTGATTATAACTGGCATTCTAATTTACAGAAAAAAGATGCAGGATAAAAAAATTACACATTGCATAGGCTACATCAACATGTACAATCATACTACCATAAATCGTTTTGAATATTTTAATTAATATTTTATGATTTAAAAAATGTATAGAAAATTCAATCTTTGTAGTGAGCTCTACTGTAAAAGTATTGAGAAATTGACGGCAATTAAAGCCAATTAACTCATCCCTCAAGAAGTGTCAATGATGGTGTTAGCCTTAAATGACAATCACATAGCTATAGGGCCTGTATATAAGTGCAAAATGCTTAATTGCAAGTAGCGGAGGTAGAGGGGTGAAACAGTAGCGGGTAGACAGGTATGCTATCCCAGTGTCAGTTGAATAACCCTGTGTTTGTTCAGTGTGCTTCCCTTTTTCCCTGTGTTTATTTTGCGTCCACCCGCTACCCGCTACCCCGCTTTTTTCAACCCGCTTTTTAGCAGGTCCCGTAGCAACTGGATAAGTGTACTTGATTTGTGTAGCACCAAGAATTGGCAAGAGTAAATGGAACTATTGATTACTTGGAAGTTTACTATTATCGTCAATTTCTAAAAAAAAATCACGAATTACCTTACCTTAAATATTTAAATTATATAACTGAAAAATTTATGTCAGCTCACTCCATAGAAGGTTTTAAAACTGTAAAATTTAATGCTGAGACAGTTTTGTCTTTAAATGGCATTTGTACCTGCATTGTAACTTCGTAAGTAGTGTCTTTTCTTTTGGGTCAGTCTATTCTCGGTGTTTGAAAATTAATGCACCAAAAATCCTACTTGATGCAGAAGGAGAGCCGTGACAAAATTTAATATATCGCATTTCAGTCTTACAAACAATGAATGTTCTGGCAATAGTTGCATTTACTAGGATCATCCTAAGAATTATATATATGTATACATATAGTATCTATAATTTTAACAAATTGCAAGCTAAACATTAGAAGTAGCATAAATGGAAATGGAAGTAATATGCAATACTGGTTCTCTTCAGTGATGAACCAGACTTTCGTATTAGTGTCTATCAGACTTTCTTCATCGCATATACATGTCTAATTATCTGTTTATCTATCCATCTTCTAGTTTCTTTTAATTATGCAAAGGAACTTCCCTTTAGCATCTTTTAAAGTACATGTATGCAATGCAACTAACACATATTGCGCCATTATATGAAGGAAGGCATTCATTATATCCTCGTCGCCAGTTGTCAGACCTGTAAATCTATCTTAGACGAACTACAAATCAACAATGACAGCTTAATCAACCACAATCTAGTCATTATACTCCCACCTAATAGCAAAAGTAATTAATTAGAGAGTACAAATACAACCATAGAACCCATTATAACATTACAAGAACCATTGCGCACTACAAACTGTGTGTTACACTATGTGTTACAAACCAATCAGAGATTCCGCACACCTGTTTATCACACAGAATACCTGGAGAAAAGACTGAAATATTAACGACTCGCTAAGCATTATCTCACTTTGACAAACAGAAAGTGTGTATTGTTACTCCCCACTTGTCCAGAGTAGCAATTCAACAGAAATGTTTTGCTGCAGCAATGTGCTTTGTCATTCTGCTTCTGTCCCAATTAATGCGATGTTCCTATATTTTAATAAATGTATTTGGGCTGTCTATTGAGTTAGACAGACAGACAGACAGGTTTTTATTTCAGCCATTTATGATACATTATACATTGGACTTTTTCATGTGACAAATAATTGGCTAGGCGATGCTTGAGATGTCCTATTTAGAACGCTTTTCCAAGCACTGCCAATAAACTTTTTATGGTTCAGATCTTACATCTAATCATGGACTGCCATAAACTGTTAGAAAGATAGACAATATTTCACTATTTCACTAGATAGACAGATTGATAGATAGATAGATAGATAGATGTTTGCTCATGTTCCTGTATGACATAAACTGCCACACCATATTGAATTGTCAATTTCCTGTATCAATATATTATTGACCTTTCGTCCATTCCCATACTTTTTCAGCACCTCTTGTGCCTAATCCTGCAGAGTTTGGCCTGCATAGCTCTTAACCCTGCACACCACCAAGCCCTCTCCGAGGCAGATATTCCGGATACCCTGATGCAACTGCTGCTGCCCTCTGACGAGTGGTATTACACCAATCACAGCACACGCTACGCCAGATACGTCAAGTACCACGCGGCTAGAATCCTCGTCTACATGGGTCTCTTTCACAGACTAGGAGGTCGCGTCGATCTCTTCGATACTAAAAGTAAGTGGAATCAGTGGTAAGATCTGAAGGTTGCTAAATGGTCAAAGTAAAGAAAAAAGGTAGGAAGTGATTCTGAGTAATGGAAAGGTACAAACGGCAGAAGTATTGGCCGATTCTTCCTTCTGACAAGACCCCAGGAGCTCCCAAACACTTACTTTGAACTGGGTGGTACTGTACAATACCAAATTGTCAAACATATCAAAACCATTAAGTCATTTACATTTATGAATGAGTCAGGTAACCAGATGGTGGTTAAGGAGTCTATGGATTTCACCTCCAGGACAAACTTTTTTCATGCCCGAAGAAGATACGACAAACTGTTTTTATCTTGTGAAGCAGTGACAAACTTTTTGACAAAATTTTCACATTGAGGTACCGTAGCTGCAGGAAGAAACACTTTTTTTTAGTGTCAAGTGGCAAACGAATTCATTTTTACCGAAATCCATAGAAAACTGTCATCTGGATATATATATATGGTTTTGTATATATGAGGAAGTAGGAAGTGATTCCAGGGCAGTCTAAAGTGCAACAGGTAAAAGAGGCGGATGAATCTTCCTTCCGGCCTCCTGCAAGGAGTAAATTGTAAACTGCTTTATTTGTGAATTCTACGTGTAGTAAAACCTAAGTCAAAGTAAGAGTGCCTTCTTCTTTTTCTTAGTATCACTTCCTCTATGGAGTGTTTGGATAAGAGTCGAAACACTCCAGGGCTTCACCAAGCACTGACAGGAATTGAAATGAAGTTTAACTAAGAAGAAGGCGCTCTTACAATTTGAAATAATCCGTTAATGAACTAGGAGACCCCCCCACCCCAACGCTCCATGCGATAGGCACAAGCAGATCACATCAGATTTTACAGTCAGCGACTGTGTGAGCGTCATAAATGAGTACACATCTGCACGAATTAACCAATTACCGAGAGCACTGAAAATTGATATATTATTCAAGAGATATAAAAGCGTTTATGGGTAAGGGCAGATTAATTGAGCAGCCCCTTATTTGTCCATTTCAGTCACAAATACTTTTCCTGATTCGCGTTGGTACTTTAATTGGTTATTAGGCGCAGATTGTACAGCATACTATAAACATGTTAGCCTGTTTCTGCAATATATTTGTGACTCCTTCCATTTGGTATGGACTAGGATTTTGAAATAATTTATGTCTATATGATTAAACTTTGCAACTGGCATTGTCATTGCATTTTTTTTTCTCCTGAAGCAGTTGAACAGCTCTCATGCACTTTTTGTCCGGGTTAGTTCAATTTTAGCAGTGTAATAAATTATGTAGTATTCAATAAGAACAAACATTAATCTATAAAAATAGTACCCGCTCCTAATGCACACTATCAAACTCGCAGAGAGTTTGAGATTCATTATATTGTTTGGCCAAAAAAGCCAACAGATCGTAATGAATATAGATATTTTGAACAAAAAGGGCATATGCCATATAAATACTTGTTTTCCTATGGCAAGCTTTAGCAGCAAGAGTGATAAATGTGTATGTTGCCAGAAGAGCACCAGGGATTAATGGGAAGCTGCAGGCTATTTACCCCTATTATGCGGCCGTGGTTTCTTAGCGTATAACCTCAACGCTACCTCACAATCCGGGGAATCGGTGTAAAAAAACTTGTATAAATTGCGAGGCTACGGAGGAAGTGCCTGTAGGGCAAAGTTCAATGGAACTTCTGCGAGTGTTGGATTACGCAATAATGGAGTTATTCTGGGAAAGAATTGCTACCGGCCCTTGTAAGGCTGCGCACAGAGTTAGGTCAGAATCGCAATAGAAACCTTACAATTGCTTTCCGTTGATTGCACATGTCTCAAATGGCCTATTAGTCCAGGCACTCAAGACTGTGTCACAGGCTCAGAAAGAGAGCAATATAAGCAAGACCTAATAGTCACTCAATATCTACTAGAGCCTTCCGCAAATTAATTGAAAAAGGAGTGAAATTATTAGCCCTCAAGGTACCCACAAAATCTCATCCGATTACTAATTAACTAGCCAAGAGACTTTCGTCAGTCTTAATAAATACATGGTTTTGGAGGATTTTCATCAAATTGGCCTGAAATTAATAGGTGTTTCAATTGCCATTGGGTATGGATATTTTAAATTTTAAAATTGAGAAAGTTAAAACTTTGAAAGTTTCATGGTTACCTTTTTTGCATGGTCCCCAGGATCTCATTCCAAAGGAAGCGTTTGTGGTATAGCAGACCTCGTTTAGAGTAAAATAGCTAAAAAAGCATACCACATTTTATTAACAGAGTCGCTCTCTTGTTAAGTTCTACTTTTATTGTGGAATAATCTTTCAAAAATAGTACAATCTACTTATTTAGATTGACTGGTCAATGATAACCTGAGGTTTTTCGGCCTTGATAATAGTCAATGGTTCCATTCCGGTCATTGAAACAGACATCTCCATTTTCAAGCTTTTTTGTGTAAAATGCTGTTTTCTGGCTAGTAATTGACAGGAAGTATGGCTATTGTGTAGTGTAAGTTTGCGTCAAAGGCCACGACTTTCATATATATGCATGCACTAAAAAATTGAGAAAAATTAGCTGGAACAATACAAAATCACAAACTTTCATTAATAGTTATTACCCATTGATATTCTATGTATTTGGATAAATTGTGGCTAAAAATGGCCTGCCACATGGTGAAGGAGTGATATAGGTAATAGAAGTAATATACTAAACTTTACTTTAGATCAGTCTTTTTATCAATTTTGTGCACACACAACAGTCTATGCTCTATGATTCTTATGAAGGTTTCATATTCATAGAGTAATTTTCTGATGCACTACACCTCTATGAAGTCCAGAAAAGCAAATCACATAAAAACAAACTTTGGTGCAGCAAATTGGCCTCAGTATAACCAATTTAGCTTAGATTAAGTTAAAATCAACATTTTATCATATCATACTATAATATATAGAAATTGATTCCTGTGCCTCTCTTTGCTTACATTGTTAAAGGTCTGGCTGGGGGATAAAAGGGAAACCCACCTCAATCTGGTTTCCACGGCATATTATGGCCTTAGGCACCTACTGCCGTACGTCACAAAACATTTCACAATCAGTGACGTCACTTTGATTGTTTTCTCGGCCAATCAGAGCACAGAAAGCAGTACTCCCTGCTTGTCTGTTGATATACAGACCGGAACTAGATTGACCCACCTCGTCAGTGATCTGTTCGGTCAGATCATACTCGGGAGGGTGCTACGTGCCCACCTCGTCTGATCTGACCAAACAGAATTAACAGATCACTGACTCGTACGGTTTCCCTATAAACCCCTTGTTGACATTTGTTTTTGCTTTCAGTATTTGATGAAACGACAACAAATCCCTTGTTGACGGACAGTGTTCTACGATTCTTATATATTTCAAACTTCATGATTTGTTTTTACTTTCAGTATTTGATGAGACAACAACAAACCCCTTGTTGGCATTGCACCACCCTGAAGACACGTTCATTGACCAGATGGCGCTTGGGAAGCTCATCGTCCGGTCACCGGACAATGTAGTTCAAGCGGGCTCACTAGAGGGCCTTATCGCGGAGGTCATTAAGGTCAGTTGATCATAATGGGTGGTGTAGCGATTTTTACCTATCTTTCATTCCATAGAACTTATTGCACAAAACTTTTCCAATAGTTGTTGTCACCACTAAAATAACAACAATTTCTGAGCTCTAGCTCTCACAGCAAATGTAACATGAACATTTCTTTCTTATAGTCAATGTAAAATGTAGACTTTTTCACATACCAAATGTAACATGTAGCGATTGTTACATATCTTTCAATCCATGGAACTTACTGCACAAACTTATCCAATAGTCATTGTCATCACTGCAAATTAAAATAAAACATTTATTATAATTATTCATTTAACAAATGCAATATGGTTAAATTTATACTAAGCTGTGCCTTGTAGGCCTACAGCATAATATTATAATATTATTTTTAAGTTGTAAATTTCATATGCAACATTAACAAAAAGATAATGCATGATGTCAAAACGGTGAATTTGTCTTTAAAGCACAAAACTATATACATATGTAGATGCACTCCCTGTAGAGTAGTTAGATTACATGTAGAACTCTTTATCACTCATCTGTTGTTTCAGCAGTGTGAACGCAAAGCAGCAATCGAGATGACATGTAGCACTTGGAACTTGGATTACAATTCTTCGTCTGTGATAGGAGAGAGGTGTCGACGGGACTCCGTTCCCGTGCCGCCGGCAGCAGAGTCGGAGTCAACAGCAACACGTCAACGTCACAATTCTATTGGTTCGTACCTCATGTCCCAGCGGAACTCTTTGCCGTTAAACTGGGACTGGTCGTGCCCCCCAAACATCGCGGACATCACGCAGGTCAGCCTGACAGAGTTCTTCTTCCACGCAGTTCCGATGGTGATCAACCCGATCATCATCCTGCGAGTGTTGTGCCACAAGATGTTTGGCCATATGCTGCGTCGCAAGACGCACTTATCTAACCAGAATCTCACTTCAGCTCACAGTCTTTCACCCCCTTTGGTCATGCCCCCCGATGAGGCGTGCCCGCCTCGGCCCCCGTCCACCGAGGGCGAGAAAAAGAACTCGCCACCGGGGTCGCCCCCTAACGGCAAAAAGAAAAAGGTCCACGTTCAGATCACGACCCCCACCCCGACAGAGGTGGAACAGATCGAGGAAGCATTGCGTAAAATGCGTGGATCACGACGTGCCAACTCAATGGACAAAAGTGTGTTACGTATGAGTGCAATACATAGAAAGAACGCCACGATGAGTTTAGCAATCAAAGCAATAGCAGATAGTTTAGTGACACCTTTAGACTTAAACTTATCTCCACCACCTCGGATTACGGACTTAGAAAGTGATCAGAAAGCTAAGAAAAACATATTCAGGTTTCCGAGCTCATTGAAAAGTAAGCGCATCTCCAAATCATATGGATACTTAGCTGGGTTAGGTCATTCACTTGATGAGGAGGTGCTAGCTACCGAATCGGACTCAGTGACAAGTTTAGTCAAGATGGGTGACAATGACATCCGAGAACTGCAGAGGGAGTTGATAAATCTCCCAACTTACGAAGTAGACACCCACCGCATGGATCAGTCAACCTCTCCATTATTATCTCGGTCGAACAGTGTGCCGGACCACCTCAGTGCGGGTACCTTAACAATCTCTGGACTTGAAAAATCGTCAACAATCTGTCAAATTCCGGTCGTCACGACAACTTGGGAGGAGACGGAGACCACCCAAGCCGAACCTTTGCTCAGTCTAGCCACCAATGAAACTTCTACCGACCACGATGACATAGAGGAAGAAGTAGTACAACATTTCAACAACAGCAGATTCCAGCGATCCCACCATCATCACCACCGACATGCACTTCCACCTCCAGACTTATCAGGGGACACTTCCGAAAACATCATCGTTCACTTTGCAGCTGCTACCCCTATGGAAAGTCCTGCGTCCAATGTGGACGAACCATTATCACCTTTGTTGCAAGGTAAGAAGTTGGTTATCATCACAAATAACATCCAGCTTGGAAGTTCTTCTCATTCTTGTGTTGCCATAAACTCTTTTTTTCAGTGATACTTGGAAATACCTCATCAATATTGCCATTGTACTTTTGATCAGTGATATTTTCTATCATTACAGACACCATGGACATAGCCTACAGCATAGTTGAATTGATGCTTGGCTTCATTATCAAAAATTCAATTATTGCCAAAATATACTCTTCAAGAAAAAAGAAAAAAGATATTTGCATCATCGATATAAATATTGCGATCTTGACTTTTTCTGTGATAATAAATTCAGAAATCATTATGACACCTTATGTCACTCCAATCCTCTAATGCTCCCCCTTTTCTACAAAATACTGATCATACATCTCTCCTTTTCTCCAGGCAAAGATAGCAATGTCATCTTTGAAGAAGAATTCCAGAAACTGCAACATGAAGCCACCAGTCCCATGCAATTCCTGACGGTGAATACTTCAGCGAGTCAAATGATGTCACAACTTTCTTCGTCAGGATCTTTGCCAATTTCTCCCGGGGCGATCAGCAATCAGTCCGAGTTCACCTTCCGCTCCATGACTCCTGCATCTGAGGTGAGTTGAGATAAGATTACGTGAATTATCTGAAGTTGAAAGTAAATTAATTAGATGAAAAACAATGTCTTGTGGAGCAGTCGCTATACATACATGAAAACATTATTACGCATGACTAAATTTTAACATAATGTACAAATAAGAAAAACTAATTCTATAGAAAGAATTTCAAAAGAATTATTCTGTCTTCACGAATACCTGACACACATTAATGCATGTAATATTTGATAACTTGCATACCAAGTACACAATATATAATATAAATGGGAATACCCATGCACTGCCATGCACTTTGAGGTAGAGTCTGATAGACCAATAGAATGAGGATGATTGGAGGGAACATTCACATTGACATTTTCAGTTTCGAAATACGCATGTGTACAGTGAGTAGCATAAATGAGTATACTATACCCCATATCAATTTTGGGCAATTTAAAAGCCAAAAAACTATTATTTTAGCATTTTTTTGCAAAAACTCTGACAATAATGATCATTATAATAAAATTGTGAGAACCCTAAACTTGACACAAATTATTCAGTTTGAATTACACTAAGTTAAACATTGTTTCTTGTGGGGTTGTTACATACGCTTTAACAATGCATTATTTTTATTTGCCTTTTGTTGAGAAGAGCTTTTAAATCCACAAACGATCATGACGGTTGATTGTACAATACTTTCGCCTTCCAAGGTTATCAGTAGTATTCTTTTAAAAATCTTTGTTGAATAATAACCGCAATTTTACCCTGAATATAATTACATCAATTATGTAGGGAGGAATGTACTCATTTATGCCACTCACTCTCCATCTCTCTCTATATATATCTATACATATTATATATAAACGTTATAAAGTGTGTCCTGTCTGAAATTGTTTATCACAATTCAACAAACAAAGACTTTTTTCATCTATTTAACTGTATTTCTCCAAAATTATTTGTCAGTCTTATCTGTGTGTTTATGTCGACAACATTTTGTCTGGTCTTCTTTCTGGAAAAAATATTAATTGAGCGTTTTTGGTTTCGATATAAGAGTTCACCTGAAGAGCAGGTATGGTTATAGTGAATTGGAAATTAATTTTAGATGGAAATTATACTACATAGTATAGAAATAGCATTACTACTAATCTCATGTGTTAGTATGGTCTGTGCAATGTCTGTGTTATTAGTCTTGTTCAAGTAAAGTGATTTAATTTACTATTTTACATAGCTTTAATAATTTAATACTCGTATTTCTAATAACATTATATTCATACAATTTATAGAATTGATATTTACCACTTTGATGATTTTTTTATTCCCACATAAGTTTTTGTGTGGTTGATTTTTTACTTCATACTGCTTTGTTGCGCAGCAATTTTAATTCACAAATTTCACTGCGCTTTCCATATGATTTTGCCAATTTTGCAAATGAAATGGGTTGATTTTATGGAGAAAAAAATTGTAATAGATAAGATTAAATTATTCAAATTCATTAGGCATTCATAGTCATAATTTATAATGGCAAAACACAAGTCTGGATCATTGACAATCGAGTTACATATTTTTCAAAATTTAATGAATTCTAAATCTGGTTGTTTGGAGGTTAGAATGAAACTGAAATATTCATTATAGGAGCAAAAAAATATTAATGTACATAATTGGTAATTACCTTTTGATTGATTGACAGATCAAAAGCAGCCTTTTATTAGGCCAATGAGCCTGTTGCTCGATAATGTCATATTAAAGAATTCACAGCTTCGCTACATTTCTTTCACATATAATTTCAATTTTGCATAATTTTTGCTATTTTAATTATAGCAATTTTATACGCTTCAATTTCACATTTTTATCATGATACATTTTAAGATATTTACCAAGTTTTAGTAGTTCCTCCATTCCCTAGTTAATAACCTTCTTTTAACCTTCTGATGCCTCTTCTGACTATGTTAATACTTTCAACCATTAGCGTATGATGAATTATACAATATTTCCTTCCCAAACCTCTGTATATATCCTCTTTTTGCCCTGACATTTCCCTATAAATAATCAAAACTTTGCAAAATTTTCAACTTTTATGCCAACTAAAGGGGGCAACTGTTAGATATCCAGGCAGGGGCTTGGAGTTTTTGATAATAATTTCTTGCCCAGTTAGGGTGAAATAAGTAAATCCTTTCCTGGATAAATAATTGCATCCAATTTGTCTGTAAAATGAGAAAAACTCCAAGGCCTCCCTGGATAATGGTTGCCCCCTAATGTTGAAAATTATTATCTTCCAAGAATTTTGAAGAAATTCCTAAGATAATGGGATTTTTATGTGCAGGAAGTTAACAAATTTTTTAACCAATACTTCTGTGGCAGAACTATAAAGCACTGTTACAGGTTGCACTAGTTCTTGTGCCTTCTGTAGATTCTTTAGAAACTGAAGTTTAGAAATTTAGATGTAGATGTTAATGGCACAAAATTGTAAGCGGAACACCTATTGTCCAAAACTTCCACTTTACTTATCTCGAGTTCCAACTTTCTGGTCTTTCAAATTTTCAAAACGTTCTTTTTTCCCTCCCATGATGCACTTACCTAGCACCCTGTAGTATTGCACGTGTGATTGTGACATCAAACGTTCCTTTTTTCTCAGGTGCTAGCCTTGCAGGTTCCGCCGGATCATCTTGGCGTCATGAGAGCCATCGAGACCTGGGTCCGAGTTTGCAGCCTCGATTTGGAATCCAACGCCCTCGTAAAACGCGAAATGAGAGACTTCTTATCCAAGATGGCCTCCCTCGGACCGGAGTACAAGATATGGAGCCTTACCATGGGTGATTACCTCAAACTTGAAGTAAGTGACATTGGTATAATATTTACCACAGTATAATATTCACAGTAATTTACCAGTGTTAGGCTCCTCTGTACAGTGGCTGGGAGAGGACATGCTTTTTTTCCCCCACATATTCATTTTCATTCCCTCAAATTTATTTTAATTTCAACAAAATAAGTTGTTTCCATAAATTATTTTCATTCCCACAAAAAAAAGAGTTGTTCTCACAAATGCATTTTCATTCCCTCAAATTTATTATACAAATACGGCATGATATGAGTGCAATATGAAAATTTATTTGCACGAGGAAATTCATATTGAACGAGGGCGCAGCCCGAGTTCAATATAAATTTACGAGTGCAAATAAATTTTCATATTGCACGATAATAAGTGCCGTATTTGTTTTATTACATGAACACTATGCTTACAATATAACGTTCCATTCTGAAAAAAAAAATTGTGAAAAAAAAAAAAATTTTCTTGTCTAAAAGACATTTTTGAAAAAAAAAATTTTTTTTGGAAATTTTATTTTATAAAAACTCATATTGCACTCGAACCATGCAATATGAGTTTTTATGATGTCGTCATGTGACTGATTTGGGCCAATCAGCATCACTCTAGCATAGTGGTCATGTAATAATTATAGATATTGGTTTTTTATAATATATATGTTTGATTGATGATCAGGAGAACTTTACTGTTCATCTTCAGAGACATTACATGAGGTGCAACCTCACATTACATTCAAATATTTCCCTCCACAATACAGTTCACATTTTTGTAAAACAACAAGTTTGAAGTGCTGTTAAATAAAGCCTTTCCATATGTTACTTTAATGAATGGAAGGAATACCAAGTTAATTTTTTTAATACTTCTATTCGATTCTATTTGCTTCAAATTTGCCAGGTATTTCATTACGGATGGTAGTCAAATAGGATTGCTTTTTATTTTAGTCATGACTCACAAAACTTTTAAATTTTTTAAATCACAAAGCATAAATAAATATCTTGCGGAGAAACAACCGAGTAAAGACCTAATATTGTAAAATGCAGGGTAAACGAGTAAAATTTAATTTTTATACTTTAATTTCGTTTTTCAGGAACCAGATGTTAAACGCATGTCAACGACAGAACAATCAGACACCGAAAATGTCAATGCTCAATACAAAAAGGTAAGTTTATTTCTTATTACAATTTCTAGTTGATGTGGTGTTTTCTTTTAAAATGTATTCAGACATACAGAAAACTTGCTGCTATGTTTCAAAAGAACCTTTCTGATCAAACCCCACTGATGTACTTGGTTAAAAAGGTTTTTTTTAGGCATTTTCAAAACATTTCAAACCTCTCAGCTGCAAATAGCTTGTTCTGTAACCTGATACTTACAAGAACGTTGGTGGTTTTATAGCATACGTTTTAATATCAAGCAAAATGCACCTGTAATTATGACACATGAAATGACATAATTTAGTTAGCTGAGAACATATGTTGCAACACTTGATTTCAGTGACATCAGACTTATTTGACCACAGGGTGGCTAGCTGGGTAGGAAGAAGCACTTCCTCATACATACAAATTATAAGTACCCCCTTCCTAGTCTTGAAGCCCCCAATTTGATACCAGATCATCATTTATCATCATTTCACAAATGTATTACGTTCTACTCCTTTCATCAAAACAAAGCAGCCCCTCCCCCAAAAACTTCTTTGAAGAGCTTTGAAGTTCGTCTGCTAGATTCGCGCCAAAATGAGCAGTCATTCATTCTGTTCCACTGTGTAAACATGGAGGCTATCTTCAGTGTGTTGTTACGCAAGAAGACATAACTGGTGCTAACTACTTGATGATATTATTCAATAATTGTGCTGGGCTCGTGCCACAACTATTCAGGTGAATAGGAGGGGGTGAATATGGACTCAGCTGAGCTCAGGGGGCAGGTACAATACCCCCTCATTTGCATATGAATGCCCCTTCAACCACCTCACTACACAACTCACTCAGCCAGCTGGGAGGCAGGTGTGTAGCATGCATACACAGTCTTGGACATGCTGACAAGTAAAACACATTCAAAACATTGGATTTGTGCTCTACCTTGACAATTGCATTGTTACATAATGGATTTTACCAGTGTGGTCCTGTGACAGCCATTGAATCTAGTAAGTGCACTACAATTGTTTTTGAAACAACTGCATCGAAGTCTTTGGTCAAATCAATGTTGAATTCATCTTTATCTATTTGGTGTTATTATTATTTGAGTGAGACTGAGAGTTGAAGGGACTAGAACTGTCCAGAAGGGTCCAGATTTAGAAACCAACATCATCAAAATTATTAATGAATGTATTTCCACATTTCTTTAATGTATATCACCTTTGTCAAAATCACGGGTAAATCTCAGTTATGTTGTTATTGTTTACATGTCAACTCCAGCACTACACAGGCCTATTTAGAAACTACTAAATGACATAATGGAATTCAAATGTTGACGAGAGACATGTCTTGTGTTATAATAATGGTCTAGTGAGCATTATGATCATCCTTATAATTATAGTCACTAGCATAACACCCGTGAAGACATGCATGTGAGAAGGGGGAAAATAAAGGGTGCTTCATATAATGGCCTATAGTCAGATTGTGAGAAAACATCATGTCAGCTTCTGTGTCTGTAATTTGAACGTCAGACCTGGCTAAGGACATTTTAGAGAGTGTAGAGAAGCAGCATGCAAGTTTTCATAACTGCGCAATCAGTAGTTTTGTTGGGGAAGCGTAAGGGATCCGTGAATCATATTAATAGTATGATGACAGTGTCAAACTGTTGAGAGAAATCTTGTACTTTCCAGTTTGTTATGTATCTGCCCTCAAGCAACTTAAAGCTGAAAAACTCAAAATTAAGTCACTTTCAGACAAACCTCTAGAATTAATTAATAAATTTTTAACATAGCCTAAGAATTGTAATATTTAAAGCTTTCTTGGAGACAAAATGATGTCTCAGTGCAAAAAATTGCATGGATTGTGACTAAAAAATGTATTCTAGTTGTTTAAAAAGTCAATTTGTCAGAGATTGGACTTAATTTATATCATATGAATATGCAGGCGAATAAAAGTTAGTTTTTTTCTTTACTTTCAGTAGAAATGGTTAATTTCTCTTTGTCTAAAAAACCTAATATATCATGAAATTATTCAATTGGATACAATTTCACAGTACATTCCATGACAGAAAATAAACAATGTAGGGCCAACCAAAATGACAGTCTTACAAAATGTATGTATTCTCTATTATACATTTATACTAAGAATTGTATCATTGCTACATACTCAAATACTGTGAAATTAGCAAAGGTCACCGAATGATTCATTGTTTTATTCATACCTGTTCACCTTTGGTGTAATTTGAAACTGGTTAACAGAGCTTGACAAAACATTCAGACAGTCACGAGAAGAAATAAAAGGGAAAATAGAGAGAAAAAGTAAAAAGAAAAAATGTATTGCACTAAAAAGCACATAGTTTTGCATTTTACTTTTGACAGAAACCTTATTAGTTTGACCGAAGCAGCATTGAAGGATCCAAAATAATACTCATTAAGAGCCCCCCCCCCTGATAGTACCATATTTATGCCAATGCAAAACATATATAGAAATTGTGATATCCTATTAAATTAAGTATTAAATTAATCAAATATCTTTCTTGAGTAAAATCACTACATGCCTTTAACCTTTAGAGCTATTTTTAGATAATATTCATAGACATTCAACCCTCTGCAGGAAGGAAGAAAAGGTAAATCATGCTAGATGGCCCTAGATCCTAACATTCTTTAAAGTGTCGTGACAGTAATTATGAGGGGAAGTGCTTCTTCAAAGGCCTGCACAGTCTTTACCCTCGTTTCCTTTGATCCCAGTAACCCCACCTCCCCCACCCATTGGATTTTACCAGGAGCCAAATGAGTGAGAAGGTATTTTCACGAGACAAATAAGAGTTTGGTACTAAGAATATGTTTGTGGTTATAGTAATATTTACAACGTCAGACAATTTGTTAATTTTATGCCTACTTTTAGGCCTACTGCATACAATGGAAATAAGGCTTTTATTAATTTTTATATTGATTCAACGTTCATATAAATGTAATTTTTCAAGATATATCCCTATTATTGCCTACATGTATAGAATGATCCATGCAGTTATTTTGTGATTTTGAAAGACCACCCAGAGAATCTCCTTTAACAATATGTGATGAAGTTGAAAGAAAAATGTATTTCCAATCCGGAGTGTTTGGTAATATTCATAAAATTGATTTGAACGTATTTTAAAAAATATAATAAAATATTCCTATTTCCAAATAGCCTCCAGTCAATTAAAATTCACAAGCAATTGGATCATTTATGATGAAAAACCTCAACTTTTGTGGAGTGTTAGTCTATTGCCAGTACTGGGTTTTACCACATCTTCAGATCTTTTGACCAAGTGATATCCATTCTTACAAGAATGTGGACAATAACAATAAATAAGAGGCCATGTTATTGTTATGGGGGACAATTGGTCATGAAAATGTTTGTCTTTAAAAGCATTTCTTGCCCCAGGCATCTGAGTGATCTGACCATGCAATTTGGATACAAGTATTACAACTGAGTGAACTGACAAGTGCATGACTGTATTAACTACTTTACTGGCTGACTGGCTGACTGGCTGACTGACTGACTGACTGACTGACTGACTGACTGACTGACTGACTGACTGACTGACTGACTGGCATCAATTGAGATTCCATGCTGACAGTGACCGACAGATAAATATATGATAGATAAATTTAGATGATTAGACAAATGAATAGATAGATATGCAGATTGATAATAGATGAATAGACAGATTAAAAGACATGATAGAAAGCAAGAAAGAAAGCAAGATAGAGAGATAGATAGAAAGACATAGATAGACAGATAGATAGACATAGATAGATAGATAGATAGATAGATAGATAGATAGATAGATAGATAGATAGATAGATAGATAGATAGATAAATAGATAGATAGATAAATAGATAGATAGATAGATAACAAAAGAAAGAACAAGAAGAACACCCAGATATAACAGCACAAACCCAGTATATTATGATTCATGGAAAAGTAAATTTCGATCTCTGGATATTGAACAAGCCACCACTCACCAGCCAGTCAGACAGGTATAATAATTACCCTCAGCATGAAATACTCAGACACCTGAAGTAGCTTTTGCATTAAGAACTTAAAATCATTGCTTTGTTGCATGCCACAATGAAATTATGGTTTTTGAAACAAAAAATCCATATTTCTTCTTTTTATGATTTAGAAAAAAACCATTCAGGTATTATCATTGCCATCAGGTGTTTTCTTAACAGGTATGGAATGATTAAATCATGAACTATTAGATCTATTTTTCATTATTAAAGGGCTTATTTCCTTTTATAATGAGAAGACTGAATAAAATGAAATTGGACGCAAAAGTTAAAATGCCGAGAAAATTGGTAATTTGCTTCAAATTAACCTAGAGTAACTTGGGTGAGTAACTTGGGAATTTTTTCATCGATCAATTCAAGCTATTCTGTCATAACATGGAAATCAAATAACAATGTTCTGTCAAAGCCATTTCTTTGATATATATTTTACTTGTTAGAGTAAAGTTTTCACATGTTGTAGCAAAAACGAGCTAAATTGTTTCACATTGTTGTTGATCTTCTGAAGAGCACTACCAGCATTGCCCAGCAGGGCTTTTAGAGCTACATTGCATGGTTTGTTGACCTCAACAAAGCCTCAGACAAAGTACAGTTGAACTTCTTTCCAGTATTTTGGTTTGTCATTTATGTTAGTTTAAGAAATATCTGAATGACAAGAAGCTGGTAGAAAAATTATTGTTTTTCGTTAGGGTTGACCGATGAGAAAAGAGAAGGTAACCTCTGGAAAATGTCACAATTAACTTAACATAATACAATTTAGATTTATACCAATGTGAGGTTGATTGATAGATAGATAGATGTGGTAAGAATTGTGGTAAGTGTAGCCCTCTAATCCCAGTTCTGGGTGCTCATGAGGATTGATTGATGAGATGGGAGGGAGAGCGGGAGTCCTCAACATGTTACACATTTACCCCATGTGAGGGATCTCTTACTTGCCCAGCACAGACACTGATACAAGGGGCTGCCAATTTAATGTCTCATCCCAATGATATCTAGCTGGGATGTTGCCCATGGAGGTATACCAATAAATTATTCCCAACATCATAATCAAACCTCAGACCTTAAGCGGAGCAGCCAAAAGGTCTGACCACTCAAGCTCAACTAGTTATTGAAAATGGGTGATCTTAAGAAAATTCACAACTGTATCAAAGATTCCTCAGATACCTTGGGGCTATTGGAACCTTTTGGTGCTTGCCATTAAGATCTATTATTACATTCTAGAATCAGTAGAATGTATGCAATGGTCTTCTAGGTCAGTGCCTGGACTGATCATTGTCCATTTTACATTGTATGACTTGGAAGAAAAATTCTTTGCCAGCTTACTTGCAGAATAAGAGTCAGTTTCAGTCAAGGCAATATAGAGCAAACATCTACCTTGCAGGCCTCCCAGCCAAAACTTGGCAAAAAATAGGAATTTATCATCTAAAATATAAGAATTGCATAGGAGTTTATCAATTAACTATAGGATAATTAGTAGGAGGTTTGAGTGAGTGCATTAGACCTCTAATATCTTGGTCCCTGGTCCAATTCCTGTTACATTAAATGCTTTGCTTAGAACTGATTTGTCCCATTTTGCCAAGGCCATACGAAATATGAGATCATAAAATGAGTAAGCAATTGAAATGTGGCTACTCTGCATACATGCAATTATTGAAAAACATAGCGGCTTCGGAGGAACCTTCAAGAGCAAAATCCAGCTGGATGTCATTAGGAAAAGTGGTGGCCCCTTGTATTATATCAGTGTCTATGCTGGGCAAGAAAAAGATCCCTCACAAGGGTAAATGTGTAGCATGTTGAGGACTCACACTCGGTCTCCCAACTCATTAATCAACCCTCATAAGTGACCATAATTTGGCTTACAAGGCCGCACCTGTGCACGCGAAGCATATTGGCTTTGGTCAGACATTTTGTCTGACGGGAGAGAAAGTTCTGGTCAGACAATTTAACGTTTTGTCAGACAATAATAAATTTAATCTATAATTTTCCAAATGGTTGAAAGGCGTTTTAATTGAATATTACCAAATTTTACTACTTAATATTAAAAGAAGGTTCTGTGACACTAAGTTTCTTGAGGTCTTACAATACAATTCATTTTCAGAGAGCATTAGCACTTAATTTGTCTATTTCCTGTAGGAATTTTCTGCCAGTAAATTTGTCTGACCTGAACTTGAGGCTGGTCAGAAATTTGCAAAAAGTAATGTCTGATGTGTCTGACCATTATCACGCACACTGGGCCGCCGCACTTAAAATATCTATCTATCTATCTATGTCACTTAAAACTTAAAACTCCTCAGAATTTCATTTCTCCATTTATCAAGAAAAGTTAAAAGTCACGTCCACACATTGTAGGTATACACTTGTATGTAATAAAACTCAGTCTATAACTTCAATATAGTGTGAAATTCTATTGCTCACTTTTCCAGCACACTTATATGTGTACCAAGTCCTTGACAATAGTTTTGTGGGCATTGGGTTCAAGTTGCTTGATGCTCCAGTGCATATACAGAAACACAGATACCTGTAGTTATTTGTCTACATTTATATAATTCATTGCTTGTCTCTCATCTTACTTTCTGTAAGGTCACATGAAGCATGTACTCAGTAGATTGAATATACATGTAGTTTGAACAATGTTCATGTACCTGCCACAGCAAGAGTATGTTATTACAACATCTGCACCATACCAGGGTTCAAATTTTACAAACTAATAACACCTTGTCATGAATGACCAATGCCCTGAGTATTGTGAATTGTGACATGTATGATCCATCCAGATCCAGTCTTGTACTTTATACTACATTGGTTTTACGATTGAAGAAGGCTATCAATGTATTCAATCTCTTTTTGTGAATTTTGGTGCTCTGCGTCCGAGAGCGACGTTTCAGCCCTGATTGAGGCTGAGGGTCATGTATCGGCAGGACCAGAGGGAGAGCTGATGCCCGAACCGGAGGGCCGATACTTGGCTTAGAGGGTAATGTGGGAATGATGCAAGAACCATTATCTGAAATGCCATTCAATAACTTATTTATTGATTGCTATGATTAAGTTATCACACGCATTTCACGTATCAATAACTTCATTATTGATTGCTATGATTAAGTTATCACAAGCATTTCACGTAGCGGTCCTCTTTTGTGCCCTCGATACCGCAGATTGGCCCTCAAGATCTGGTATCAGTCATCCCTGTGATTGTGCCTATACGTAACATTTGAGGCCAATACATCGCTGTTGGGGCTCGATTCAAGGGCAGATACGAGAATTGCCATGTGATGACATATACTTCTCACTTCAGCAGAATCTTATAATATAATCAATATGGAGTGATTCATCTGGGTTAACTTCTCTTAATGATACTTCCCATACAAAGAGTAACCTCATAATCCAAAGAAAAGTGAGTTTTCATCAAAGAAAATGATCTGCTCTCCTAAATCCCTACACAGTATGCATGATATGTATACAATGAACTTCCACTTGTTACCACTATTGGCAGTCTATTGCATGTCTAATATTGCTTGAGGCTCTCTACTTTTCTCAGGGTCAGATCTTTTCTCAACCTTTATCACAAAATCACTGGATAATTTCTTTAGCCATGACCACATTTTTATGCGAAAGTAATTTTTCTTCCCTTTATGTCTCCTTTCCAGGCAAATTATCGAATAGAAAGTTGCAACATTGTATAATATAGAATTATTCGCTTGGTTGAAATTAAAGAAAGATGATATACTATGTGACATATGAGATAGCATGAAATTTTATTTTTCCTTATTCCTGAAAGTTTTAAAACAAACTTTTTCATCTTTCTAATATTTCTTTTACTTAATTTGAAAGGATATGTATCTTGAGGGGATGTCAGTATTCATATATAGCTTCCTAAAGGTCTGTATATTTAATATGGTTCAGCCATTTTTCAAAATTTAGGCTTCCTGATTTATTGTGCCTATAGAGAAATAAATCAATTCAAGTCATACTTTATTCAATGCCATATACCAAACAAAAAGCTACAACAATATATTACAATGCTAACATAATACTATTACATCATATATTATTCTTAGCTAGTGCCCCCCTTCTCCAATTCTTGAGCTAAGTGGGGGGAATCCCCCTAACTTGCCCATGACATATCAACAGTGCCACTAAAACACTCATGGAACAACTAAGTTATATCCTGAACTTATAGCAGCAATGATGTGATTTAATGTCTATCAACAATGTTTTGGATATTTTATTCTTCAATATTATAGTTATCAAATAGACTATGGAAAATATGCATTATAATATCATGTGGTGTACATTGATGGATAATTTCATGGATATGCACACAATATTGGTTGGATTATATTGTTTCTGTGAGCAGTGATGTGTTTTCCTAAGAAAACTCACCCTCTGCTACCAGTGGGATGTTTTTACCATGGATGTGTATTATAAAGTAAGTTTAGAAGTTGGAAATACACTACTGACATTATTATATAGAGTTTATAAACAGGTATGAGCTGGTTAGTTGGGCAGTTCTTATAATCAGAATGTTTAACTTTTTCTTCATTACCATTTTCAAGTAACTTCAAAGTTGAGATAGATGTACATGTGTTGGATGATTTTCCTGAAGTATAGGTTTGAATGTCTTATACATGTATTATCAGTAACATTTAATGAATAGCAATAAACTAATTTTTATTGAGGCTTAGGTTTACACTATTGAGAAAAATATTGAATTTATACAAAATTTATAAAAACTAAGATTGATGCATATGTGCTGTTGGCAGTGATTTTCCAGAAGTATAGATTATATAACATATTAATTATGCCACAATAGATTTGAATGTCTCAGATATTATACATCAATATCCAATGCATAACAATAAACTAGTTTTTATAGAGGCTTAGGTTTACACTGTGGAGGCCATTGACTAGGATTCCAGCTATAAAGATTGATTTCTAGGAATGGTTTCTGATATTACAACTAAACAGCAAAACCACAGATGAAAAATTTGGCTAAGTAATCACAATTATAATCATAGTTATAATCATAATTGAAGACAAGTGTCATAGATACAGAGTAATTAGGATTCTAACAATCAATGAATTATTATAATTTTAAAATACCAGGTAACTTTTGGGCTAATAAATATTTCAAATGTATCACAATTTATTTGCCATATACTTAAGTTATTCATTAAAGTACACATTAGTGTTTTGGACATTGTTCTATTTAACATGGTACATATATGAACAATCTATATTACAATAGATCATCCCCCCACATACTTTTATTAATATTCAGTATTATCAGCTGTCCATATATCCCATTTCTTATCTTACAAGTTGTAAACAATCACAGATTATTAATAATATACACGTATGTATTTTTATGAACAGGATATATATATGTTTTAGTATCATAGAAAATATAAATAAATAGTAGAAAAAACATAAGTATTCTACATTTCTATAATTTATTAATTCAGATTAATTCAGATTTTGAAGGTGTCATTGGTTCGCAAAAGTATTTTCAGTTAATATAAGGTAAAGTCCTGAGGGATTTGTTAGATACAATTATTTGACACATGCTCGAGGTAAAGATGACTTTGAGAAAATCTGGGTAAAATTTTATTGTAAAACTTTTTTTTTTATTGGTTGATTCCATCTGCTAATTTTTAGATATCTACATAATGTCTGCAGCGATATGCACTTTTATGAAAAACCTAATACATCTGCATACCTTTCTTATAGGCCAACATATCATTGTTATAACAACAAAGAGATTACATACATTAGTCATACAGTCATGCAGTGCAGGGCAATTAATGATGTTTGTAGACCATAACAATTCTTGTATTTGTGACAAAGTATGTATGAAAGTATAATTTATGTTTATTGGGTGTAAATGCATTCTTAACATGATACATGCAAGGGGAAATAACATTGGAGCCTGCTGAAAAAGTATAGACAATATAAATAGTATTTGAGGAATGTTAACCATCTAAAGTATGTCACAACCTAGGAATAAAGTGGCTTAAAGGCACCCTGTCCCCATTTGGAAATAAACTCTGAAAGAACTATGTAAGAATACTAGATGTAAAAAGTAAGTGAAAATTTTATTTTTTGGTACCCAATTATGATTAAACTTTTACTGAGGATATACTAAGGACATGTTACAAAAACAACCAGGAACATTAATTACAGTGTTAGGAAAATGAAGTGGACACAGTTAGCTAAGATGACCAAATTAACATAGTAAGAATAACATATTATCATAAAGTAATGGGAAAAAGTAAGTTAAAATTTGATTTATTTGGGCTAGTATTTCTCAGTGCAATATACATCCTCACCTTACAGTATGAGTTAAAGTAAACAAACATGGTTTTCAAATTCACGAAAAAACTATTTGTTTACATGCTTAAAGTGAAAATGGTGGTTTGGTTTTCATCATAGATCAGGTACAAAATATTATAATTAGGCCTGATTGCATTTTGTTGTAAAATCAGATTTAACAAATTACACACCTTCCAAAAACCTACCTCATGGAGACAAAAGGTGTACTTGAGGAATGCCGGTCATTTAAAGAATGTTACAATCTTGGAATAAATTATTATTCGGAATTAGCCAATTAATTTTATTGGTCTGTGTCAATGGTAAACAAGTCCAATGACTCAAATGACTTGCTTATAACATCATTAACACTTTGTAGTAAACAGACCCTTTAAGAATTTTTAATTAGGCATTTGTAATAAACTCTTTCAAGGAATTTCAATATAAGCTAATAATATACAGTGGATCAAAATATCACATGGATGTCATTAGTAGTGTTCCATAAATAACTTCTATTCATCTGGTCTTTCCCCTTTTTTCTTTCAAAGTCAAGTCAAAACACTATGATTCATACCACGAAAAAAATGGCATTTTATTAAAGAGACTAGTCTAGATATTGAAGTTCAAAAATGTAAGAAGAATTGTTCAATTTCAACTTTCCTATTGTTTATTAGGTGATACTCCAAAGTTGCAGAATTTTCCTTCTTTGTTTTTGTTTTTCTTTTACTAAATAGGGAAAGAACTTATTGCCATTTTATTGGAGACAATGACAACAACCAGAGAAAATATTCCACAAACCACCTCAATGCTATTTAAGGAATGTCAAGTATTCATGAACATTACACACTCACAAGAATGCAACAATAACACAAAGGAAACTTAGAACTTATTTCTGTCACATGCATTCACATCAGTCTCAGACTGAGAGGGTGACCATTATCTCCGGGGGGAGGGGGGGCTTGGAGGGTGGGGGTTGGATTTTTTTCGAAAAATTATTTACTTCAAGAAACACCCTGGCCATAAGTTATTATTTCATGATTGCCCAGAAAGAATTATTCTATTTCACTAAAACCTGACAAAGAAATTACTTATTAAAAAAAACTCCATAGCCCCCCTCCTCTGGAGATGATCTAATGGTTGGCCACCTTAAAAGTTCTGGTGAAAATCTGAGATAAATCATCCCAATCTTCTTCTGTTGCTTTTTTATTGCACCTATTCCACCACCTAATATCTGAGAATACCTCATATATACATGTACTCTTTTCTAGTGCAATATCTTGAGACCAATCTGACCAGGAAGTGGGGTCCTCTGTAGCACTCTGTGGCTATGGGATTACCAGATTTCGAATTGGGACAGTGACCTACTTAAGACTCTTGTATACCCCCTTCACCAGTACCCCATAACCTCTTTTGAGCATGAGACAGACACTGCAGCACTAGAGTGTGCATTTGCAGCACATTGATGATTTTAATTCACATGTGCACATTGATGACAATGTAATGGAGTGAATTCATTGATATGGCAAACTGGATACTAATGGATAATCATTTACTGAAATTTGTCTTTAACATGTTTACCCTGGGGGATTTCACAGAAGAAAAATGTTCATAATGTTTATGAGAATGTGATGTGAAGACAGTGAATGCAATTCATGAACAAGACAATAAGCACTCTTGACTGAAAGTCTTGTACCTGAATGTTATGTTTTAATGATCCAACAACAAGGCAATTCAGCAGCAGCATGTTATGGCTAAACCGGAATGTTATGTCCGAATGGATTGTGTTTCCTTTGTCAGTGAAGCACCCCAGTTAATTTCTCATCACTGACACACACAAAGACAACATTTATTGTGCTAATTGAACATTATGTCTTACCCTGGAGTTATGATGTTATGTGTAGATCTACCTGAATGTTATGTCATAATGTTTGTTGTGTGACATATCAGACAGACAACATTTATTGTGATAACTGAACATTATGTCTTACCCTGGACTTAGGATGTTATGTCTACCTGAATGTTATGTCATAATGTGTGTTGTGTGACATATCAGACCTCAACCATTTATTGGATTGCTCCATGCTTGTAAAATAGAACATTATGGATGTTATGTAACAATTTGGTCTTGACTGTTATGTTGACATGGATGTCATGTCTCTATCAATGTTTTGTCCTGATGATTGTTGTGTGACTTGATTGGATTAATGGAATACATACACAAACAGTGGAAAAACATGAGGCCAGGATTTAAAATCAAGGTTGGTGAAATCAATGCATTACTCTAGTCATCATTTCAGTACACAGCTAATACTCAATATTTTGGCAACTAGTCTGCTGCAGACAATGAAGGATCCAACTATTTGGTAAACGTCTAATTATAATTAAGGCAAAGCACTGGGCTATTTGTTCTTTTCTTTGTCATTTAGGCCTAAAATGCCTTTAATATCAACCTAGTGGTTGGTTAGATCTATCTATCTGTCTATCTGTCTGTCGGATTCCGTCGGCCCAGTCTGCCAAGTGATTAACCCACATCAATCTATTTATATGCCTGACTGTCTATCTATCCCTCTTCAAGACTATCTAATTATTTATCGGCAGCTGGATGGCTCAGTGGTTAGAGGGCCTGCTCCGCTGAAGGTCTTTACGACATGGATGCAAACCCCACATGGGGAACGCTAAATTTTCAATGGACCTTCATGAGCAAACTTCCCGCTGGATGTCATTCGGATGCGACATTAAATTGATCCCCTAGACCCTCATATGGGGTAAATGCGTAACATGTTGCCGACTCTCTCTCCCATCCCATCAATCAACCCTTGCAAGCACTCCAAACTAGGCTTAGAGGGCTGCACTAAGTGCACTTACCACATATATTTGTTTATCTATCTATCTATCTATCTATCTATCTTTATTATGGGCGGTGGCCAAAGGCCATCCCACCCATATTGCTGTAGTGTGAGGTTTGGTAGTCTCAGGTGTCCTCCCTATTGACGATGATTTCACTTTGCACAGGCTGCCCCAAACTTCCAGTATGAGTCAAATACATCAAATACCACGACATCTCGCCAGGCATAACTTATGAGTGACCTTGACCTACATCTGTGACCTTGGCGGCCATATTTGTGAAAAGCTTGTGTACAAGATAACTCAATTTCTATTAATTCTGGAATCATGAAACTAGCAGGGATTGTGTATGACAGAAAGACCTTGAGTGAGTTCTGACATGAGTGACCTTGACCTACTTCTGTGACCTTGGGGGCCATATTTGTGAATATCTTGTTAGCACGATAACTCCTCTTGTATTTACACTAGGATCACCAAACTAACAGGGATTATGTATCATTGTAAGACCTTGAATTAGTTTTGACATCAGTGACCTTGACCTATATCTGTGACCTTGGCAGCCATATTTATGAAAAGCTTATATACACGACAACTCCACTATTATTCTCCATGGGACCACCAAACTCACAGGGATTTTGTATCACAGTAACACCTTGAATGAGTTGTAACATGGATGACCTTGAACCATTTCTGTGACCTTGGTGGCCATATTTGTTAAAACTTTACGTAGGCCCTAGATGATGACTCACAAGCAACAGAATCTATGGCGGTGGCCGTGGATAGGAGTCGAGGTGGATAGGAGTCGGGGGTGGATAGGAGTCAGAGGTGGATAGGAGTCGGGGGTGGATAGGAGTCGGGGGCGGCTGACAGGAGTCTGGGGCGGCTGATAGGAGTAGGGCCGGCGGATAGGAGTGGGGCCGGCGGACAGGAGTCGGGGGCGGCGGACAGGAGTCGGGGGGGCGGCGAATAGGAGTCGGGGGCGGCAGGGGAGGCGGACAGGAGTCGGGGTGCGCCGGGGGCGGCAGACAGGAGTTGGGGTCCGGTGGATATTTTTTTGGATAGAAACCCCACCCCCCCCCGACCAACCCAACCCAGACTCCGTAAGTGTTTATACCACTTGCACCGCTAGCACAGGTATGTGTGCGTCTCGTGCACTCATTTCTAGTACACTTTGTATCACCATCATATCATTTGCATTTATGAATATAATTATGTTTAAGTTTACTTACACTTAAACTGAAATATATACCACCATCACCTGTGCTCAGCAAAGCACTCAATGCCATAACTACCGCCCATTGCACACTTGTGTGCCTTCTAGTTTAGGTTCTTTGTCAAGTTCTTGGAACTGTGGCAATCACATCACAGACTGACATACACAGCATGCACTGATGTAAACAATCACAAGTACTAATACAGATCTATAAACAAAAATACTTTCAAAATATTAGATAGCTTGAGATAGACACATCTGATAGAGATCATTATGCGGTCTACAAGCTGAAATATGTGTATCATATCACTGATATCAGTGTATGGCAATTACAAGGCATATCCTCTTCTATATTGTATTGTTGACACTGTCTGGATTGTAAATCATCACATATTGGCACATATAAGTTCTCCCTGCAAAGGATAAATGACAGTAAATGTGGCTGATTAGTTTCACAGAGCCAATTTGAATGGCAATCTCCAAGATAATAGACATATTAAGATGGTATACATGTGGCATTGAGTCTATTTTGATTATGTGTCATCTACAGTCTTACTTTGTCTATCATGTAGTTCTACTTCATATGGTTATCCCAGTGCAGGGACTTTATCGGTGCACATTCGTGTTATGTCGCGAGCTATGCGTTCGGTGACGCAAAAGCCTGATAGATCCACCAGAATTTTCTGGATCCCCTCCTGGTTAGAAGCGCACGAGGCTGCCAATCGCCTGCCAGTCTCCTGCCAATCGCTGGGTCCAGAGTTCGATTCTCGCTCTGTCCAGTTCAGTTGGACAGTATTTTCAATCAAACTTCCCCTCATTGCGGTGTCCTCCTCTAGTCCAAATCGGCTTAAATACAGGACGTAAAGCCCCAATGATCCGTCCGTTCATCCAATTTAAAATATATCAACAAAATTAATTTAAAAGTTCTTTTTTTCATGACAAGTCATTTATACACCTTAGCATTTTTAGTGATGACATTAAGACATTAGGCCAAGTTAATATCATTATATCAGAGACATTTCTCATGATATTTTGTCATAGATAGATAGATAGATAGATAGATAGATAGATAGATAGATAGATAGATAGATAGATAGATAGATAGATAGATAGATAGATAGACTCTCTTCGTCCATAATTCAATGTCTCACAACTTACACTAGTTACAGTTCTCTATCCTTTACATTTTCCAAGATTTTTTATGAGCTTTTTTCCTTTCACTTTCTCAAGAAATTTGAGTCTTATATGGTAGGAAGAAGTTTATTTTCACAAGTCTGGGTGTGGTGAATTCTGTTGAGGTTGACCTTATAAGAAGAAATTGAAGAAACCAAATTATAGAAAAAGAGTAACATTCCAGAAATCGTTTAATATGAAAAACTGTTAATATTGAAAGAAATAAAAGATCATGTTTGACATTTTGAAAGTTTAATTTCATTGTAACTTTTCAACCATTTTCGTGATGGGAGAGTTCAGGTGCATTACACACAAACTAAAGACAATAAGTTGCGAATATATTTCACAATTCTTTAGACCAATGGACGTTAAAACATTGCGGCACAATAAATGTTAAATATATTGTAAATTTAACGCCACAAAGTACCTCTGAAACTGATTGGGGATGTGAGAGAATGAAAAACTATGATGTTTTATAAAACTAATAAATAGACTTTAAAGTATATCTTATTCATCACTATATCATCTATAAATATGCACGTATCTGTATATATGCACTTATATAACTTTTATCTTGATAAATAATATACAGTGTGACAGACATGGTGTAAATCTGACTTTGATACTGCTCTCATAGGAGCAAGCGGTTGGTCGGTCAGTCAGTCAGTCGGGGAATCATTCAGTATTTATGCACTTGGTTGGCTAATTAGGACAGGAGGAGGACACAGCAATGAGTTGCAGGACCATTGAAAACTACTGTCCAACCTTGGCGCAGGTGACCGAACAAGAGCAGGATAAGAACCCTGGACCCAGTGATTGGCAGCCCAGTGCTCCAACAACTCCACAGTAAATCTGGTCACTCAGTCACCGAATCAGTCATTGAGTCAGTCAGCAAGTCAGTCATCAAGTCAGTCAGAAAGTCAGCGATAGTACTAAAGTTTCTGAATATTTTTTTCCCAAGTTAACATCCATCAAAATTTAATGCACTCTTACTATCACCCTCTACAACAAGTACAATAAGTACAATTTCATACACTTTTGCCTAATGTACAGACTCTCAAGTCAATGTTATTATTTATCATGTTACATTATATTCCTCCTAGGCCACACCCTACAGCAAGCACAGAGAGAAAAGAAGGAAGTTCTTTTATTGGTTGCCATGGCGACAGATATGCTATCTGCCATATTGCTTGTCCCATCTGCTAAGAGCTTGTTTTGTATCTAGGATACAGGTACTGTGGCACTGAGACCTACTTCATGAGTAGCTAGTGGCAGTGTGGCAGAGTTATGCCTCTTAGAACTGCTGGGCATGTCACTTTCTTGCTGAGACTTACTCATAAAACATCCATCTTTTGTTTGCCTTGTTGTTTCCAGCAGATCTGATGACTCACCGGTTCTGGGTATAAGAATTATTGAGAACGATATTAAGTGGCATTGTAGTTTATCTATAGTCATAGACTCATAGAGTTGGTACAGTGGTACATTCGCCCCATGTACCCCATAGGGTGCCGCGCGATGCAAGGTGCTCACACTGTAGAACGTCCTGCGTTTGATATCAGGGCCAATATCTAGTGATGCAGACCGGACCACCTTTTAGAGGGTGGTCCGGTATTTACAAAAGTGGTCCGGTCCTGGTCTGGTCCAGGGTGAGGTGGTCCAATTTTGTCACTGGACCGGTCCAGAAGCGGTCCATCGGCATTTAGAAAATTATGATAAAAATGAGGGTTTAAATAAGTTATATGATATGAATTTTATTTTAAGATATGACAAAATTGATGCCACACCCTTCATGACATGAAAAATCACTGGACCGGTCCGGACCAGCACTTTACCGGTCCGGTCCAGCACTGGACCGGTTTTTTGTAGGTGGTCCGGTATTTTGGCGGTCCAGGGCTGGACCGCGGACCGGACCGGTCCAAGGCGGTCCGGTCTGCATCACTACCAATATCCAGATGGAACAATGTATGAGTATAAGAATTATTTAGAATGATATTAAGTGCATTGTAGATAATCTGTAGTCATAGAGTTGGTGCAGTGGTACATTCGCCCCATGAACCCCACAGGGTGCCGCGCGATGCAAGTTGCTCACACCGCTGACCGTCCTGCGTTTGATTTCAGGGCCAACATCTAGATGGAATAATGTATGAGTATAAGAATTATTGAAAACGATATTAAGTAGCATTGTAGTTTATATCTGTAGTCATAGAGTTGGTGCAGTGGTACATTCGCCCCATGAACCCCACAGGGTGCCGCGCGATGCAAGTTGCTCACACCGCTGACCGTTCTGTGTTTTATTTCAGGACTGATATTAGAAATGGGTTGATATCCTGATGCTTGTTGCTATTGATATGTAAAATTGCATGATATGGTTTTGCTTAAATTTAGAGCTTGATACTGGATGTCATGCCTTAAGCTTATGTCACAGCTGCAGTAACTGGCATGGCATACAGCCACATGCTGCATGGTGCACAGGTGCTGACCGCCTTAAACAGAAAAGGAAGGTAGATGGGCAAGTCCTTAGTTAATTAATTAATTATTAAGTAACTCTGCAAGCACTGCAATGCAGCAGGATAGTTCAAACTGGCATTTGAACATTATTGAAAGTGGCAAAGTCCCTGGAAATTCTACACCTGAATAGCACACCATTGCAGCAGGGTACATGTAGTTCAAACTGGGACTTGCCAACCTTGGTGAGTCTGTTGTGGTTATGAACACCATTGGCTGTGGGCTGGTACAGGATTGTTGTGAACAATTGTAATACCAGTGGTTTCAAAAAGGCACTGGCGCATAATACATAACTTACACAACAAACATCAATCACATAGAACAATGTTACTGTTGCATGCTTCTGTGAATAACAACATTGTCACTTTTTATACAAGAGGCAATGAGGTATGTTTGAATTTAAAGAATAGGACATAACACACATCCTTGTGGTACAATCTTAAATTTTTAATGCAGCATTTCATACAGCTGATTCAGCCTTTACTAGGTTATTTAGCTGCATGCACTTCCATAAAATGATGTTTGATTCTAAAGTGTTGGACATAGCACAAGTCCTTGTGGTAAAATCTTAAATGCTTATTAAAAGTTTCAATAAACAGGTGATTCAGCCTTTACTAGCTCTTTAGCTGCATGAACTTCCATAAAAGGAAGTCCTTGCGGTACAATCTTAAATTTTTAATGCAACATTTCATACAGCTGATTCAGCCTTTACCAGGCTCTTTAGCAAAGTGAACTTCCATAAATATACACTTAATGCTCAAGCTGCTGCAGCATAAATTTCTCTATAATGAGATTATATAGGAAGCAGATCAAATCAGAGGGTGTATAAGAGCTTATAAGGTCCCATTCTGTATCAAATTGATTTAAGTGGAAGTCCAGCTGTATAATTTTGTTGCGTAATATTTGCGAACACAGATTTATACAATATCGCATTGGATCTATACACAAAACCTGCTGGATTTTGTCTTCCGATGGTCTAATGTTACTCCTAGTGTGTGTAAGACACTAAGTATCGCCATCTGTAGCAGATTATCTTCGGGATCATCTCATATCGACATGACGACATCTGAGACTTAGAGGAGTTTTATGCACTTCGCTCGCGCTGCACTTGAAATGTAGTGATGCAGACCGGACCACCTTTAAGAGGGTGGTCCGGTATTTACAAAAGTGGTCCGGTCCTGGTCTGGTCCAGGATGAGGTGGTCCGATTTTGTTACTGGACCGGTCCAGAAGCGGTCCATTGGCATTTAAAAAATTTTGATAAAATGAGGGTTAAAACATGCTATATGACATAAATTTCATTTTTAAAGATGACAAAATTCATTCGATACCCTTCATGACATTAAAAATCACTGGACCGGTCCGGACCGCCACTTGACCGGTCCGGTCCAACACTGGACCGGTTTTTTGTAGGTGGTCCGGTATTTTGGCGGTCCAGGGCTGGACCGCGGACCGGACCGGTCCAAGGCGGTCCGGTCTGCATCACTATTGAAATGTCAAGAGAGTCTATAAGCCATCCCCACTTCCACACTACTGCATGGACTCCCAAGATATTTTTGAAGGCCATTTTTGAAATATTGTGTTTAAATTACAGCAATTTTGGCTTGTGAACTCCCAAAATATTTCGACTCATTGTCAATCCCAAAAAATCATTACTCTTTGAAATCTCCATCTGAAGGTCCATTTGCGCCTGATCACCTGAACATTATGTTGGATGGCAGTTTCATTCAACCTCCACCTCATTATTGTCTTCATCAGACCTCCTGTCCTAATCAGCCTACCTGACAAGTAACCAACATGCATAAATATAGACATAAATCCAATGAATGAAAGAGCATATTGGTCAATCCGAAATTACTGAAATGTTGCAGATTAATCTAACCCCCAACCAAGTTTTCTCAAATGTATGGCAGGGATGGTATATTGCAGTGTTGGAGGTTTCGAGGCCTTGGCTTGGTCTCGGATGCCAAATCCTCGGCCTTGCCTCCATCTCGGGTCTCTTTGGGCCAGAGGTGGGGGCCTCGGGACCAACCTCGGTCACGAGAGGCCAGATTTTGATGGCCTTGGCCTTCCCTCGGTCTCAGATGCCAAATCCTTGGCCTTTTCCTTGGTCTCGGTTGTCCTGGCCTCGACTACATCACTGCTACTATATTGTCTAATAACTTATAAATTATAACCTTCATACAAAAAGAAAGAAGTTGACTAAGAGGACTGCACTATAGATCCTTACCTGAGGTAGTTTTCTCTTAGCTCAAAGCAGGCTTGAGAAAGGGTAATTGAGCTGCATTTCAAATTTTCTATCTATTTAATATTAAAACTAGGGTTAGAAATTAGACTTTCACTCTCCTGCCACCCTTTTCACATTGTGTTTCCAGTTTAGGCTTTAGTAATATCAAAACTTGTTAGGCTGTCACAGACTAGATGTAAAAATCCGAATGTATTATTCAATGCAATCACTTTTGAGTCTGGAGAATTGCAAAAAACTAAATTGCAACTGGATTTGAAATGTTATTTCCAAGTTGTGGGAGACTATCTCATTTAAAATTGAAATGCAAAAACACTCCCTGAGAGACAGAGCTGAGCATTTTTTGTTATTCTTAATCTTCCCTAATAGTTCTCTAGACTAGAGGGATCAGAATAACAACATTGGAATTTAAATTGCATTGATTGAACACACAGGGTTCCTTTTATTGGTGGACCTTTATTCATGAGCACCAACCGGTTCGAATCCTGATGGGTATTGTTTTTGATGAGGAAACATTTAAATTGGCAGTTCCTTTAATCAGTGTCAGTAACATCATACACTGTAAGAAATGACCGTGTTTTTCTGGCTAAAAGAACCGTAAATTTATTGTTATTTTACCAGTATTTTTTTAATACAGACTTTGTCCGGGAATTTACAGTTCTTTGTCAGTTGCAAAATGGCTACAGGATAAATTTACTGCGACATGTCATTCAACATTCAGTTAACGTTAATGAACAATCACTTCAACCGTTAATTTACTGGCAACTTGTAATATGCAGACAAAACATTTGAATTGGCCAAACAATCAATACACCTGGTCAGATTAGGAACTATAAACAAGAGATTGCATGGACTTCAACCACAGAACATGTGGTGCCATCTATAACATATGCTTTACACAGCTGTTAATCAAACTTAATTTATAACTTATCTGAAGGTAAGGGAACATTCTCATTCATATGATCTTAAAGATGCTGTCATTACGCAAAAGTTGTAACGTCTATATGTGACATTGACATTTGTGTGAGTCTTATGATGTGATCTAAAGAATGACGCTATTAAAACCAAAATAACCCAAGCGCAGTCTGCATCAATAGAACATACTTCGATAAACTTGACACCTGGTTCTCTTGGAAAATATCCATCCATTTTATGGTTTGTGAGCAAACTAATTGATGGACTTACTTCCCTGCTGTCAAGCAAGAGATGAGCAAGGCCGAGCCTGGAGTCACTGGCTCTCTCACTCTCTCAGCTCCAGCTTCGATACATCCCTACAGCTATGCGACAGTTAAATCAAATACTATCTGTATTTTTACAGTAGATTCTACAGCCCCTTGCATTCTTTACATTCAATGTTTGACAGATGATATAACTGTAAAATATACTTTAAATAAACTGTTTTATATATGTACATTATACTGTAATATCACTTTGTTGAATCCGCAAAATTACAGTTCAATGTACCAATCTGCATTTTAAGGTTCATTGTCCTGTTCAGGTTTATTAGTACTTTTACAGTTCTTAGACCTGGAACAAAGTTGCCAGTTAATTTAACGGGAATATTTTGCAGTGTAGGACAGGGTAGTTTAAACTGGGACTTGCCAACCTTGGTGTGTCTGTGGTGGTCATGAGCGCCAGTGGCTGTGGGCCAGTACATGAGTGTTTTGAACACTTGTAATTGGTAATGTCTGTGATCTTGAGAACTTTAGTAAAATATTTTACATGTACAATATACCTACTTAAAAGCAATAAATTAGTTGATATATCCTAATCTGAATAATTAGCAAAAACTACATAGAAACTACTTGTTGTCTTATCTGATTTATTTAGACTTGAACCACTGTGTCAAAGCTAATACCAGAATCCAAGGTGTACACATGTGCATATTAAATAGGGTGTCTAGGGTCCAAAATTCAACACCTTGTATGTGTCACCAGTTATCATCAATAGTCCACAACAAACATCCTATCATCATATGACCATTCCTATCAATAGCATTGACAGTATCTAAATGAAAACTTGTAACAGTCAAGAGGCAAAAATTAATTGCAGACCATACAGGATGTGAAACCAAGATATTGTGTAGGTCATACTACACAATACCACAAAGTTCCTGGTAATAGCATAAACAAACAATGATAGGAAACAATTATTGACCATAATTGCTAATAATACGGTAATTAGTAATCCAATGTTTTAATTATTGCTGACAGGAAAACTAACGACTGCCAATGACCACTACAATATGTAGCAACAGGGAAATGCATTGACTATACCTGCTTCAGCATGTGGTGCTAAAAATGTCACAAAAGGTAGAGACTGGACTGTATGATAGATAGATAGATAGCTGGATAGATATGGTAAGTGCAGGTCTCTAAGCCTGGGTGCTCACAGGGGTTGATTGATGAGATGAGAGAGAGAGTGGAGTCCTCAACATGTTACACATATGAGGGATATTTTACTTGCCCAGCACAGACACTGATACAAGGGGCCACAAATTTAACATTTCATCCTAGTGACATCCAGCTGGGATTTTTAGTCATGAAGGTCCACTGAAAATTTAAGGTTCGCCACCCGGCGTTCAAACCAATGCTGGTAAAGTTCTTCAGGGGAGCAGGCAGGCACTTTAACAACTCTGCCACCCAGCTGCACATCTACCACCCAGATACACATAGAATATATTTTATAAGCTCTAGTTTGTGGTGCTAAAAAGTCTTTAAATCTTCATTTGCTTGACAATTGAATGTGTACGCATTTGTTCAGAATATCGGGCAATGCGCAAAGTGTCATCCTCAAAGGCCAGTTTGGTCATTAACCGCGACTTGAAGTCTTGATTGCGAACACAAATTCATTTGTGATTTGAGATTACAGTTTTCTTCGTTAGCTGCAAAATAAGCTGCAATACCTAAGCACTGCCTTTAATGTGCAGTACGCTGCAGTCGTATGTATTACCCATCGGTCATGCGTAATACAAAATACAGCGTATGTCCCTGGGTGGGAGGCGAGAGCTGTGTGGCAATGGAAGAATTTTGCTAATGGGACCAGCGATCTTTTTCCCTGATGAGTGTGTTCATTATGTAATAGCAGCTGTGGGAAAATGAGGCGGAGACTAAGGGGGAAGTCTTTCAGCGCCACATGGATGCCGCTGGGAAATAGTGCTGGAAGTGTTGGAACTAATGTCGAAACTAATGTTGGAACGAGTAGCAGCGTCACGTTGTCATGGCAACATGTTATCTCCTTTTTTTGGTTCCTTTTCCAACGTTGCTCTTTTGTGTGTACCCTCCGCTACCTTCGGGAAGGTGAAACCGAGAGAAGGATGACAGGGAGAGGGGGGGGGGGTGTTGACTTCCCTCGTGAGAGAGGCTGGCCTGGCACTGCACTACCAAGATTAAGGCCTTAGAACCTCGCAAAGTCACTGAGATGTGCCTGCGACTCTCACAAGTGAGTGCGGAATGATCCAGAGTTATGCTGTGAGTGAGCTCACACAAACTGAAGCGAATTACTCTACATCAGTAACTGTGAGCGAGTGGCTCTCAACGCACTGTACTCATAATCTGTCACTCATATCAAGCTCATCTGCTGCTTGTATGCATACAATCATATACCTCACATGGCAGGTCAGAATAACTCTTGACAAAATTGTTCGGATTAATTTACGTTTGTCGCTTCTTCACTGGGACATACTTTAAATCACTTCAAATAATCTACAAAGAAATCTTCTAGCATGGCTTATTCACAGGATGACCAGGTACTAATACATTGTCAAGTATGGTCACCAGATAACCGTCCTATTCCTCGAAAGTGACCTATCCCTTCCATGAATCAAAACTACTCGAATTTAACCATCGACATAGCCCCAACCTTCAAATAAACCTTCTCAAACCAAACCTACCCATTACCAACAATGTCCAACATCCTAATATATTGGCAAATAATTATAGTCACCAAAAAAATCCTCCTATTCCTTCAAAGTGTCCTATCCCTTCCGGGAATCCACACCACTCAAATGAATTTAATCACCGCAGACTTCGGTCTGAAGTCACCCCAACCTTCAACAAAACCTTCCCAAAACCAAACCTACCTATTACCAACTTTCTACAGGAATCTTCCTGTTTCAGTTGAATTATTGCCAATTCGTCTCTCCGTCCCTAATTATCCGTATGCCAACCTAGTACCAATGCAATGTGCATATTGTGTACCCCAAGGAGACCTTGTATCCCCAATATATATTTACCACAATAGACTAGTTCAGAATTCAGCAACATTTAGATGTCGTTTTATAAATAAACGGTCTTGCACTTAAAAATGGACCCGATAGACTAGTATCTCAGCCACTTAGTGTTGCAACACAACATTTGGCTTTGACCCTAACAATGAGAATTTGGAAATTTGCAAAGAAGCAACTTTTTTTATCCGAGTTAGTGAAAAAAAAGTCAATCTTCCTAAAAATATTTTCCTGTCTAAGTCATATCCCTTACATCACCATTTCTTTTGTGTAGGTCCTCCAGGCTATGAACCTACTGTAGAGATACAATGGAAAGTCCTTAGGTTTATGAAAGAAAGTCTGTCATATCAATTTAACTTTACACCCGTTCATTTCTCCTTAAGCTTGTGCCAGCCAAAATCCCTGCGTAATGCTATTACTGTTGACCAGGATAATTGCACCATATGAAAGTTCTCATTTTGGAAATTACACTCGGTATCAGTCCGTAAGACTGCCATAAATAACCATACTAAATGCATAGATATCTGAAGCAAGGATTACTGGTATCTTATACAATTTGTTTGAAGTGAAAATGTTGTGTGTCTGTAATCACTAATGTATGGTCCAGCACTGTACAAAAGATACCGGGTTCAACTACTGAGTGACCAAATTTCATGGAAACTCCTTTCTCTATATCTTTAGCATTTGTCTTTATTCTCCTTGATACCTTAGTACTTAGCTTGCTTAGCGTCTTCCTAGCCTATATGCCTATTTTTCATATTCTTCTTCCCAATGAAAAATCCTCTTATTTAGTTTTTTTGCTACTTCAGGTTTTGGTAATTAGGGTAACAGACCACCAACTTCCAACTACGACATATTCTCGCAGTTTGTAATTGCTACGATCAATCAATATTTTTAACCAAGTACATCAGCCTTCTCCTGTGAAGTCTTGATTAGTCCTTTTGTTTCTGTGCCTTGATATTTCTTGTCGCAGTACTTACACAGATTGTTTCTCTCTTAACGGAATAACCTTTCTTTTTCTTTGCCTTGTTATCTTACAGATCTTATTCTTTGTCCGTTGTCTGTTTGTATTTTTGGTTTTGGCAGTAGAGCGTTCATTCGGTCTTGGTATTCCGTAGTAACTACCAGGGACTCCTGATTTGTTGATTTAATTATGTTTGTCAGAATGCACAGTCACATTGACAATGATTGATTATGCCATGGTTAGTTTTGATATCTTGTTGACTAGTTGTGGAAACATTGGGCTTGCCATGTTTCAAATTGTAAGTCTCAGGTTCGATTCAACAGTTACGGTCTGTAGAGCTTTATCTGCATTGATCGACAAATCATCATCTGCATTAATCATAAAATCACATGTCATTTTTCCTTCAGATGCCTTGTTATAAATATATTAAATGACTCAATATATAGTCAATATACAGGTCACTGCTTTGTGAAAGCCCCCCCAGAACATTCATTAGAAAGTATTTTGGCTCTTCGAATATCTTCAATTCAGTTTCTTTAATAATTATATGCCGCGTCAAGCTCAATATATCTTACTGGCGACAACAGTGTGTTTGTTATTTGCTCCAGCCTAAGGCTGTCTTGTCTTTGCTTCAAGAACAAACTGAACAATTGTCATGCTACGTAACTGTTGCAAATTGTCCGATATCTTAATTATACACCTTTTCTTTCAGCTGCAGCAACTGGTTGCGTCAGGGGATCTGCCATGTTCTAAGGAGGAGGCGGCCACTTTAGCCGGAATCCAGCTCCACCTGGATGAAACATGGCCGGATGAAGATGTGCAGGACACCCCACCCCCGGAAGACCATGAACAGCGAGAGCAGGTATGTGCAATTTACTAAATTGTCCCATACCTTCCGAATACTGTCCCAAGAAATTTTGAAGCGTCCATAGCCCTCCTATATAGATTATTAAGTTAATAGATAGTTTTTAAGACTTTTGTAAAAAAAAGAAGTGAAATGACAACTCATAGAACCCCTGTCAATGCAAAGATACACCTTCCATTGAGACACTTAAAAGTGAAATGCTGTTCTTTTGATTAATCGCAATCTAACTTCATTATTTGTTATCATTTTGGAAATGTAGTATAAACTATAAATGTAATAGTAGATGTACTTAATAGTAGATGTACTTAAAAGTTTATGCAGAAATTCTAAAAAAAAAAATAATAAAGGTGCTAAATGGTATGGTATAATCATGTACAGTTCCAAAAATAAACATACATCTTTTATGATTAAGAAAATTTACACCAACCTTTTACTGTTTTGTGATAGAGAATCCTTTGCCGATTTCCTTAATTATCATTGCAGGATCGCTTGCTGAAGGCTGATGGAAACCTCGGAAACTCCAAAACAAAAAGACGCAACTTTCTTCTCCCGAGCAATCGTAGCAAACGCATGGCAAGTAGCCGTCGTAGAGGGCGTCTGACGAAACAATTAGTGTGTCTGGGAGATGACGACGGTTCTCTTTTTTGTGTGCGGAGGATGGATGGAAGATTTGCCAACTGCCTTCCACCCGAGTACAGGACGTCGCGGAAAGTGCGAGACATCATTGAGGTATGGGATGGGTTTTTTATACTTGTTTCGACAAATATATTCATAAATTTACCCATTTGGCACCATATTTTTTCGCAACAACATTTTTTTTTTAAAGATAAATTTCCATTATATATTCAAATCTGCAATGTGTAAAAGATTAGTAGAGAAAATTTCTTCTATTGTTTATATGGGGACATTCCCGAAATAAATGACTAAATTGATTAGTTATGAATAGACACATTTGTTGACTTACTTGACTAGGATACATTGTCTCACATCAAGGATAGCATATGCCAGAAATCTGATCTCTCTCATTTGGTGATACTATTAAATTAACTCAACAAATCGTTCTTTCTTTATCAGGAAAAACAGACAAAACTTTGGCACACTCCTTACTACGACAATGAGTTGAAACTGAAGCAACTGTACATCAAGATCTGCAAGAACCTGGCAGCTTACAACTGTAAACTCTACAATGTGAAGGAAATCAGGGGAAACTCCAGCAAGAAGGTGAGGTTGAGCTTGACATAAAAAAAAGACATTCATAGACACAATTCATAATTTGGGTAAGGGAAGTATTGCAACTTCCAAGTCCAAACGAAAAGTTTCCTAGAAACTACCAACTACCAACCATAATTTTGAATACTATGAACAAAAAGCCACTGGGAATAAGAAGTACATTGTCATTTTCATTTTTTTCTTTTAAAGCAATATTTTTAAATTTATATTATACTTTCCAGGTTGAGAGGTTGCTAGGCATTGCCCCGGACAAAGTGGTGCTCCTCGACTCCAAGACAAAACTGTTGTTACAAAGACATGGGATCTCAGACTTGCAAGAATGGAGCACCGGATGTGGCAAATACCACGATGGTCTCGTTCTGGAATTCCGAGGGTCTAAACCCTGGACACTCATGGCGCCCTCTGTGGACAACTTGAAGGCCGTCACTAAGGCATTATGGGAAGCTATGGATATGGAGGGACGGTTCCTCGATTCTGCGTCATTGCTTCAGCGAGATGTCCTCGATTTTGGTAATTATCAATTTCAGATCTAAGAGAATGTCAACAGTAAATAACTACATAGGCTATATAGATCTATATATAAACTCTTAAGTCACTTGACTCACTTCTAATGTTTCATTTCCAAATTCTCCAGATTTCAATCGAAGACAACTCCAACTCAGACCAGAGATAGAGCAGTGCACAGTGTATGCCGAGGAACTGGAACAGCTCCAGAAACTTTTGCATTTCCCAGAAGAAGCTGCCATGCTTCTAACAAAAAAGGAATTTGAACTCTTTCTCCAGGTCCCTCCTTTGTATTACGTTCGGCAAGTCACCATAGAGCTCTCTAAACCCACAGTCAACAGCCGGACACCAAATGTCCAAGATCTCATCCAAAGGTTTAACGAGGTAGGCCTACAATTATTTCATATTATACACAAAATCCCTTTATACTGATTGCAGTTGGCTAACATGTAATTGGCTTAAAATGAATGTATTTGGTTTACTTCTCACAATCGGAGAAGAAAAAAAAACAAGTCAGGCTTTCAAAATATATTTCATAAAAATCTGCGACTGATAATGAAAATGGCTAGCATCCCGTGTCTTCCTAAAAGTGTAATAATGCCAGAAAACAACACTCTGATAAAGAGCAGCTGCTATTCCCAGAGTCGAATACAGGCATGATGAAGACAAAAATTAGGCCAGACCTAATTGATCTTTTGCTTATCGTATCTTCTTTGGGTAAGTGGCGTAAGCCTACTATTCTAGAGTCAGTTGATTGGACAAAAAAAAAGCTGTAATGTCAATTTCTTTATTTTGTCAATTTAATAAAAATTGTGGGTAGCCTCAATTTTTTTTCCCCATAGGCGGAAAATCTGTAGAGTTTGTTGATCCGAGAAGCGTAAAATCAAAAATGTCTGGCCTTATTGAAAAAACTTCTTTTACTGATTAGTGATTTCCTAACCTTGAAAGCCTGCGGCATACGATGAGCATGGAAATGGTAATCTCTTTAATCAGGAGTGATCAGCTTGTCTGGCCTTGTAGTAATAAAAGACGAGTCACCAATTTGTATTGTATAGTCAAGTTTTAGTGCTGTCTTGCGGCCTTGAGTAGAAATTTCCAATTATTACATGCAAAAACATCGACAGAATTATCTGGAGTAGGTCATGGGAGTAATTAATACAATTAAGAAGTTAATTTATGCCTTAATTATAACTCCGCTAGCGAAGTATTGCAAATGAAGCATGAAAATAACTAGATTTTGAATCATGAAGGTTTACTTTGAAATTTGGAATTAATTGCCAAAGAGTCGTGCTGGGAGGTTATACCAGGTATGGCTGCAAGGAGATTATTAATTTTAAGTATGAAGAGGAAAGTTCTGATAACTTCTGAATCAAGAGAACTTTTACTTAATTGCAATGTTACTAAAGTGACAGTTTAAATCTTGTTGACAGATATGACAGCTTGAGTATTATGGTTATGTAATTTTTATGAGACCTATGTTAAGTATGTTTCATTGATATTTTCAAAAATGCAAATCAAATTAGGAAAATTTTCAACCAATGCAAATAAGGCATTTTCCAAAATCTCATATTTAGATGTAAATTCTGCAGTTTAGTTGTAAACAAAAATGATGGAAAAACATACAGAAAAATGAACAACAAGCATCCTCGGATACAATGGCTGGTTAATCCTATGGGAAAGTAGAAGGTGTGATTTGCAGCATGCGAGAGCGTCTGAGGCAAAAAATATGAGTGTAGGAACAGTGGAACTGGAGGTTGAGGTATAGTAGGGTGATGTCTGCATGAACTAGATTCTCTTGACGTGAGGGTATAGCAATGAAGCATAGGTGCAACTTGCTGCAGTGAGCATTGCGCAAGTGTTTGAGTAGAGCGTGACAGCAGACACTAGTGTCTAACAGAGTCGCTGCCCATATAGAGCTATGGGCCGACAAATTCATAATGTGGAATACTTGTACCAAATTTCATAACTCTAAAATAAGCGAAATATTAAGGTCACAAATGGACAGTTCAAGAATGACAAAAGATGGCTGCCAGAAAGGCCTACATCTTGAATTTATCGTCATGTTCCCAATCAATACCAACAGGCCTACACCTGAACCAAATTTTATAACTCTTAAGTGAAATATTAAGGTCACATTTGGCAGTCCAGGAATGAAGAAAGATGGCTGCTAAAATGCACGCTATCTCAGTTGTCTCGACAGGTAGGCTACTCATTCTTCTGCTTTCACCCCTAGCATATAACTAGCAAAACTAGCAAAAAAAAATTTTTTGCGAGGACACCCCCCGACGTGACCCCCCCCCCGGACTTGTAAAATATAAAATTTTAAAATTACCTCCTTCCGAGGAGAGCCCCAGCCTAGAAATATAACTAGCAAAAATTAAAATTTCTGCAAGTACCGCCTCCCGGATGTGACTCCCCCCCGGGCCTTGTATAGAATATAAAATTGAATACCTCCCGAGGTGACCCCAGCCTATCTAGCAGAAATAAACTTTTTTTTTGCGAGTACTCCCCCCCCCCCCCCCCCGAGGTGACCCCCTCGGGACTTGTAAAATCCTAAATTTTTTAATTAGCTCCCTCCGAGGTGACCAACCTAGAAACATAACTAGCAAAAAAAAAAATGTCTGCAAGCTCCCACCGGATGTGCCCCCCCCCCCCCCGGGCCTTGTATAGAATATAAAATTTAATACCTCCCCCGAGGTGACCCCAGCCGAGCAATATATCTAGCAGAAAAAAAAAAATTTTTTTGCAAGTATCCCCCCCGAGGTGACCCCCCTCGGGACTTGTAAAATCCAAAATTTTTTAATTACCACCCTCCGAGGTGACCCCTAGCCTAGAAATATAACCAGCAAAAAAAATTATTTCTGCAAGTACCCCCCTGGAAATGTCCTCCCCCCCCTCGGGCCTTGCATAAAATATAGAATTTAATACCTCCCCCGAGGTGACCCCAGCCTGGCAATATAACAGGCAGAAATTTTTTTTTTTTGCGAGTACCCCCCCCCCCCCGAGGTGACCCCCCTCAGGACTTGTAAAATCTAAAAATTTTTAAATTACCTCCCTCAGAGGTGACCCCAAGCCTAGAGATATCACTAGCAAAAAAAAAAAATTTCTGCGAGTACCCCCCCGGATGTGAACCCCCCCGGGGCCTAGTATAGAATTTAAAATTTATTACCTCCCCCGAGGTGACCCAAGTCTGGCAATATAACAAGCAGAAAATTTTTTTTTTGCGAGTACCCCCCCCCCCCCCCGAGGTGACCCCCTCGGGACTTTTAAAATCTAAAATTTTTTAAATTACCTCTCTCCGAGGTGACCCCCAGCCTAGAAGTATAACTAGCAAAAAAAATAATTTCTGCAAGTACCCCCCTGGATGTGTCCTCCCCCCCCCCCGGGCCTTGCACAGAATATAGAATTTAATACCTCCCCCGAGGTGACCCCAGCCTGGCAATATAACAGGCAGAAATTTTTTTTTTTTGCGAGTAACCCCCCCCCGAGGTGACCCCCTCGGGACTTGTAAAATCTAAAAATTTTTAAATTACCTCCCTCAGAGGTGACCCCAAGCCTAGAGATATCACTAGCAAAAAAAAAAAATTTCTGCGAGTACCCCCCCGGTTGTGACCCCCCCCCCGGGGCCTTGTATAGAATTTAAAATTTAATACCTCCCCCGAGGTGACCCAAGTCTGGCAATATAACAGGCAGAAATTTTTTATTTTGCAAGTACCCCCCCCCCCCCCCGAGGTGACCCCCCTCGGGACTTTTAAAATCTAAAATATAGAATTTAAAATTTAATACCTCCCCCGAGGTGACCCAAGTCTGGCAATATAACAGGCAGAAATTTTTTTTTTGCAAGTACCCCCCCCCGAGGTGACCCCCCTCGGGACTTTTAAAATCTAAAATTTTTAAAATTACCCCTCCGAGGTGACCCCCAGCCTAGAAGTATAACTAGCAAAAATAATAATTTCTGCAAGTACCCCCCTGGATGTGTCCTCCCCCCCCCCAGGCCTTGCATTCTACATGTCTCCCTATTGGCTGAAATGGCCACTCCCACCAAGTCCCTCATTCTCATTGGCTCTAAATGGCCACACCCCCAAAAATTAAAAATTTTTAAGCACTGCCACAGTTTCAACCGAACAACTGTCAACCCATTACACCTTGCCTAATGCTGTCAAATTAGCCAACTAAGATTGCTTCTAACCAGCAATTACCACAAACACAAACTCAACGCATGATGGCCAAAAATGCATACCTGTCATTATGCGCCACACCTCCAAATATCGACCACACCCCCAAAACCCATTATTAAAAAGGCTAGAGAATTCTCCAGAATTCTCCAGCCAAAAACTTAATTCTCTCAAATATAATTTGACAACTGCGCCAAGGGCCTAAACAAGAGACTAATATCTCACTTGACAAAATAGTTAACATCCAAATGAACTTCTTCATCAATCAACACGTGCAAGGAGTTGTTGTTTCCCCAGGCTTTCACTTCGGAGAAAACACTCCATTCACTAAAAGCACGAAAAGAAAATTTTTAATAAAAGAAAAAAATAACAAAACTAAATTTTTACTGAAGAATAAAAAGACAAGTTGATGTGATTATTTGCATGTCTGATTCAAGGTGAGTGCCTGGGTGACCCATATCATCATCACGCAGCCGACTCATGAAGACAGAAAGGCCGTCCTCTCCTGCATCCTGCGACTGGCTTCGACCTGCTGGAACATCGGAAACTTCAACGCAGCTGTGGAAATCCTTGCAGGACTCAAGTAAGAATTTTGCAAAACTCTTCTGTGTAACTTAAAAAAGTTGCAGGTTCAAATCCCTGCCAGGCCATACATGTAGAGGGGCTCCTTGATTGGTGGTTTGTTTTGGAAAATGCCTCTCAAAGCTCAAAGGGGAGTAGGCTAGCTTGCAGTGAGATTTTTTAGGTCCCTTATAGAAACTGTTACCCCATTTTGGTGTTTTTTACCCGCCAAAGTATGAGAGGGGAGTTAGGTTAGTTGGTATCGTCCATGGTTGGTAGTGTTCAAGACTTCTCTTCATTGGGTTCCGAGTTTGAATAATTACACCTTTGGCCCGCAGCGGTGTTTGCACCAAACATTTGTTTATTATATCATATTTACACTACAATAATAGGTGCAAAAATCCCTATGCTTTGGCCACCTGGATCTATCTTGATCATCCTTCCCCTCATTGTTCTGTCCTCCTAACTGGCCTACCCAGAGTGCATGCATACAGGATGTAAAGCCCTATCGTCCAGATAGGATAATATCCATAACTGACTCTAAATAATCTCATTAAATACTCTCATTAATTGTCTAAGCTTCCTTCTTCTGAGAACCAACTTAATCATCAAGCTCTCTCTTTACACAACCACGAAAACCAATCAGAGCAACCAGTCAGAGCAACCAATCAGAGCAACCAATCAGAGCAACCAATCAGAGCAACCAATCAGAGCAACCAATCACAGCAACCAGGAATCAACCAGGGAGCTTGAGTATTGAACACTCAAGAGGACGCACCTGTCAGAGACTTCAAGCTTCCACCTGCTTAGACTTCACGCCTACATCATAATCATCCTGTTAGAACCCTGGATAAGCTGTGGCCCTGGCAATGAACTTGAGCGCTAATTGCATGTCTCTTAACATTTATTCCTTTAACATTTTGCAAAGTGAAAGATGTTTCAGCTCCAAGCAATCTACTGAATTCTTCGAAATGCTCAGTTCTACGGGGAATTGCCACCTCACCTGTCGAAACTTATTAACTTCAGAAATGCATTAGAAACTTGCAGAAACATCTGAAATATTCTATCCTATTGTGCATTAAAAGTTATTGATTCGTAATTGACCACATTTCAAACAGTCATGAGAAGTGCATCTCATTATGAATGAAAGCATTAAAGCAACTCACTTGGTAGTTGTCTGGGCGTCCAATAACTAGGTAGTTTGATTACAGCAGTGGCTGCGTTACCTGGACCTATGTAGGAAGCACCTCCCCACTAAACAGTGGCGTCCCTATGGGGGGCCACGGGGGGCATGTGCCCCCCATATTGGACCTGTGCCCCCCAGGTGCCCCCCCATATGAACTTTCCAACTCTGGCTAAATATAAAGTTAGTATAGAGGGTGCCCCCCCCCAGAGAATTGCGTGCCCCCCAAGTGCCCCCCTGCGCGAGACGGCCTAGTTACGCCACAGCTACTAATTGTTATGCCCTCCTTCTGTCCTAATGAGCACTATAGTGCATAAATATGGGATGTAAAGCTCCAGTAATCAATGCATCCATCAGTCCCTGTAACCATTCATAGCGACAAGGAATTGACCGATATGTTCTTTTACCCCATGTTGGCCTGATAATGTCAAAGGCAAAAGCTAAAGCAGTAGATGAGTGTTACAATGTTGGGATTACAGGTTAATCTCCTAGACGAGACGACACAAAAAACTGTGTAAAAAAGTAAAGAACTAAAGACATAAAGCATAGGTGGTGTACATGCAGCTTACCCTACATTTTGCTTTTGCAGATCCGAGAAGCTAAAACCATTTTGGCTGTCGTTATCTGACGAAGATCTTTCAGTCATGGACATGTTGTCTAGAGCTCTGTTATCCCGGGAACCATCCAGTGAATACAGAGAGGCTGTCACTAGAGCTCTCAACATCCCCGACTGTATGGTAGTCCCATTCTTCGGTGGATTTCTCCGAGACTTGAGGGCCGTCCTATCCGGAATCCCAAGCGTCGTGGTGCTGCCCGCCGACGAATCTTCTAGCGTCGAGGTATGACCCTTATTATGCGATCGGTATAACTCCATATATGCTGATGTAATAATGTTAACTGCTTTACGGATAAGAATCATAAGATGTCATGGAATTGTCAAGCTGTGTCGCGAATCCTATTACTTTGCGACTGTATAATTGGCTGTAGTTAATACTAGTTATTAGCGAAATTGCATGAAGAAGACGTCTTGGTATAAATAGTAAATATATTCACATATCTCTGTTGGTGAGAACTATGATATTGGGTAAGATGACTGCTATTACCTAGTTATATTAATAGCTGAAGTTATTAGCTAAATTGTATGAAGATTGCCTTTTACCATAAATAGTAAATATTTCTATTGTTGTGCCCAGTAATGCAATTGCTAAATTGATACAATGAAATATATTACCAGCAGCTTATTTTAGTAATTGACATACAGCACTGGAAATTGTGCTCGTACAGTTTAGCTTGATGGCTGTACCATCTTAGCACAAGTTAGCAGTGATGGACCCAGGAAGTCTGAACTGCATTTACCGTTTCGGTGTTGTATAATCTGCCTTTGGCTCTGCAGGTTCCATCTATGTTTTTTAAGTGTCAATTTGTATTCCTACATGGATCACACCAATAACATTGGATGTTTCACTCTTATGCAGTGAAATCTGCACTCGTCTAAGCTTTCTCATTAGTAAATAGCATGTTTAACATTGTATTAACAGGCTCATTTGCCCTCTGGTGCCTTAGATTGCAATTTAGCTCAAATTTCTGTGGACTCGCTCCTATTCGCCTGGCTATAGCAGCAGACTTGTTGTCAGCTGTATTACTATAAGTTGGGAGTATTAAACTTTCATTAAATAACTTTTCATATTACATTTCTTCTTTCAGTTTATTTCTAATTTCAATGGAGAAGACAGGTTCATGACAAGAATAGGCGTTGGAGGTTTGATCAATTTGGAGAAAATCAACCAAGCACATGTGGTCCTGAATGACATTGCTCTGATTCAAGACAGAGCTAAGATCATGACTGAGGAAGACAGGTAAGCCATGTCAATTTTTGATAACAATCATTTCTTCTAAGTTCAACATTCATGCGACAGGCAGTTTGAGTCTGCTTTAACTTTAAATTTCCACAAGTCTGCGAAGGGGGGCCAAAACCTCTTCCTGGATGTTCCTTGTTCAAGTGTTTTTGTTGGCACATGTTGAGTATCAAACAAAGTAGACACTTAGGCTGAGACAGCTCTATTATCATGCATTAGTCCCGACAAAATCTGACTCAATACAAAGTCTTTAGTCAGACATTTTTAGCTTTGCTGAAATTAGCAACTTTGTTAAGTCCCAAAATGGGCAAACTTGAATACACAAGCATATTTCAGTCTAACTGTGCATTATTGTTTAAAATTAGATTTAATGCATGCTTATCAAGCTTCTTTATATCGTCAGTGACTCCGATGATGACTCGGACACAGAGATGACATTTGACAGTGAGAGTGATTACGATATGGACACGGACAACTACCAGCCAATCCAGCACATCGGAAATGAACATGGGGTATTCTTGGTCACGCCCAAGATAAGCAAAGTTCATCTGAATGATCTGCAGGTAAACTGTTTATCTCAGCAGAAATTGAAAAGTACATTTAATGTGAGGGGAATGATCCAGTAACTTGAATAACTTCTTTTACTTTTAAACTTCTTAGGTCATGCACCATGGTTCAACGGTCGTCCACTGGGATGGTAACAACAGTCACAGCGCCATCTGTTTTTTAAAGTTGGAGAACGACAATGGAACGTTATCTTGGTGTAAGCCACAATGGAGTGCGCTGAGAGGAGTCAGCACGTCTACTCCAGACTACTCCTTTCGGGCGAATTTTGAGACTCAGGGAATGGTCAACAAATATTCAGCAGGCTTGCAGATTGATGACCTTTTGGAAGAAGGTAATTAAGTCTTAGAATATGTTAATTTCAACAGGCTCTATTGCATGGAAATAATTTCATTAACACCCTGTATCTCCACTTTCCAAATTGCCAAGCATCAGACACAGATTTTATATTTAAAGCGAGTTCTTGTGTTTTAAGACCACCTGTTATAAGACCAATGTGCCTTATGTGCACTAAGTAGCATTTTTAGTATATTTTGTCTCTGAGCAAATACCACACCCTCAAGAGAGATATTTCATTGCTGCAGAAGAGGCGGTCTTATAATACAGGGACCAATGTACCACTCATCTCAAGTTGGCCATTTTTTGTAAAACTGCTTCAATAAGAGAGTATGATTTTCTTCAAAAGATCCCAAGTTGAGAATGTATACTAGCACTCTATAATGTGAACATGTTAGAGCATCGCTCCAAAAGTCTAATAAGAGTATCTGTTCTTTTGAAATTTAATTTTGATTTTTGCAAAAAGCATCTTCCGGTATGACGAGTTCTTTTCCCATCATTGCATGTTCTGCTCAATATTCATTGCAGGGCACGTGGACCTGTCAGTGGTGAAGCGGGTGACGAGAGGGGAGACGACAAGCGACCTTGGAGCCATTGGAAAGAGACACGGCATGGACAACGTGTCATCGGAGCACGTCATCACTCTGTTGTACGGAATTAATATCGCAGACAACAGGACGCTGGAATTCGTCCTTCCCCCGACCTTAGCCAAACTATGGTACCGAGGTCTGAGGAGGCTCGTACGAGCGGCCCAATTACAGAGACGGAGACAGACGGACAGACGCCCCCAGTGGCTCAAGGAGCAGTACTTGCAGCTCTATTATGAGAATGAAAGAAAGCAAGGTCCTATCCCCGCTGAGGCGATAAAGATATTCGGAGGTCGCAAGTGGAGCGCAGGAACTAGCCCCGGAAATAGTACATTAGAAACAGGGCCGAATTTCAAAAGATCAAACAGCGTCATGGGATACAACAAGACTGTCAAAAAGAAGTCTGCAAGCAACCTCGCTCCTACCAAGGTTGGTATAATACGCTACAATAACTAATTAGCAATATGCTATCATTCTTGTGAATCAGAAAAACGCTAATAATGGCAACTACGGATAGGTCAAACGGAAGTCTGTGACAAGTTAGCAACCTTGCTCCAAGGAAAAGTTAGTACAGTGACACAAATTTCTTCACCCTGCCAGCAGTATAGTTGGCTCTTCAATTGAATTACAAAATCACTAAAAACTATTGATACATGATATTATCATTTTTATATGTTCTATTACTACATAAGTATCAAGAATGGAAATTTCGAATAATTTATAAACTTGTGTACAGGCAACAAAAGCCAATACATCGTCAAAAGTTACAAATAGTGCTACGTAAAATAAGGTCAACTTCTCAAATGAGGAACATTTTCTCTCAATTAAAAGATAATGAGCAATTGGGAATATCATTAGCTCACTCATTAACAGCTGCCAAGACAAGAGTCTTCCTGGAAATGACTGATTGTTATTCTCGTTAATTAATATACTTGGTTTTGCGGAAAGATACAATGCCTATTCGGAAGAATTGCCTTCACAAAATTTACAAGTTTCTGAAAGGTCATTCTAAGCAGCTAGATTTTTAAGGTTTCAATGCAAAAGCTTAATATGAAACATTTAGTCAGTTCATTGCATGAATATCAATGAAATTGTGACATATGCTTGCAAGTAACATAGAATATATGTATATTCTTTTATGGCCGAAAAATAGGAGAGTTTTGAAGTCTGGTAAGTGAAGCTGTGACTTCGATTTTCCAAGTCCACCAGTTTGGATTCTTGCAAAATCTCCTAATACAAAGTCTTGCTTAATGACGACTCTTTCTCCAAAGTCCTCATCCCATTTCATGTCTCTCATTGGGACTCAAAAACAAGGAGGTTGCTTGTGGGGACAGCGTTCATTACAGAACTACCCTTAGTTCATCAATAATCATAATTTCCTTTCTAGGAGCACAACAGCAAACCATACGGCAACCAACCAGGGTCTCCTTTGTCCTTGGACCACAAAGAATCAAAATCATCCTCGTCAAAAAGTCATCGCTGGAATCGGAGCGATGCTCACCAAACTAGTCTCAATAAAGGGTCGGACGTGACTGTCAGTAAGACGACAAAATACGTCCCCACCACAGTTTTCAAACCAAAGAATTTGACTTTTAACTTTGCTGGCTCTGGCTACAATCTCCGAGACAAAAGACGTTTGTCTCTCGGAGGTCGGAATTCAGACCCCAACAAACCCATCACTCACTCAACAATGATGAATTTCCTGGACTTTCAGGTTGGTGTATTTTTTGTATATTTGTTTTTCTCCTAATTCATTGTATTGTGCATACTTAATGTCATGCATCACAATGCAACCATAATGATTGGTGGCGAGTCTTCTATTATGGGCAGAGACAAGGGTAACATTATCCAAGGTTCCCATGATATAGCACTCTCTGGTTTTGAGTTCAACTACCAGTCAAATCCCATAATGTGTCAATTAATGAAAATTTCATTATTTATTTAAATCTTTCGTTCATCAGGACCTGTTCAAATCGTTTTCCCTCCGATGTCGGAAAGATCTCAAGGATATTTTTGAAGACTTTGCCACAACAAATCCCTCTTGTGAGAAAATGCCAAAGGACATCTTGCAGATGGAGCCACCAGCACGAGATGCAGGTAATGAGATGGTCATCTGAATATCCTTGTTTGAATATGATAATTAGTTGGTTTATATGTACAGGATGGATGGATGGATGATTGGGGCTTTACGTCCTGTATTTATGCACTTGGTAGGCTAATTAGGCCAGGAGGAGGACACGGCAATGAGGCGAAGGATGATTGAAACAGCCGTCCAACATAGGCAAGAGCTGGATTCGAACCCTGGACCCAGCGATTGGCAGCCCAGCACGCTACCACTAGACCAACCCTCCCCCTTATATGTACAGGAAACTGATAATAGAGTAGGCCTAGTAGTTTTTGAGCTCTGCCAATCATGAATATTTTCTTTTCAGAATTGCTTTCAAAATTTATTACGGCTAATTTTCTGAATTTTCTGAAAAACACACAATTCAGGTTTCCATGAATCGGGGTCTCTCAGATTTTTAAATTTTACAGTTTTGAAGAGTAGATAACAGGAAATTATACACAACAGCATATTGGTGTTCAAACAAGGATGTTCATACCTGTACATTTATGCTGTTAATTATTTGCACCAAACCACCTGTGGACTATATAATAATAATTTTAACCGTGAATCCCTTCTGTTACAGGTTCTGTCAAGTATTCACATTTATATTTTCTCTCATTCCCATTATTTCCTTAACAGGCATAATAACAAGAAACAGCCCGTACGACCTCCATTGCGACACCAGTCGGAAAAAACTCTGCGATGCTCTGGCAGTGTCCTCCATAGTGACAAATTGCACAGGGGTAGACAACTCGCACCAGAAATGTCTCGGTCTAAAAGAGTTCAAAGAATTTCTTGAGGACTTTCAGGAGGAGTTCTTGGAGGACCGCGAAGCCATGAGGATCATGCAGGTCAGTACAGCTTTAATTATTATTATTACAAGGGCAGAAGACAGGGTCGGATCAAGAAAATTACAAGCAAGGGGGTTGGCTTATGGAAATGTCAAAAGAAAGATAAATCGTCCTATGGTTTGGACACAGTTATTGGGTGTTGTGTGATTTTGCACATATCTTCTATCAATTAAACGAAGCTGGATCCCCTACTGAAATATAGCAAATTGGTGCAGGCTCGTTCAAGACTCAAACCCTGCTTATTTTGTTACACTAGATGGCATGCATTCTTATGAAGTAGAAACATTATTTACAGACAGAGCCACTTGTATCAGGAAAATTTTGAGATTTGAATGCTTCACAAACTTGGTGCATCATCGTGGGATAAATAATAAGTAACCTGTTACTGCCTCTAACATGTTGAGGATCCCTCTAATCTCATAATTCAGCACTCATCTGTGACAAGTACTTGATTTAGAGGACTGCACTAAGCATAGTACATTATGTCAGAGCACCACAGTGAGGATGTTATTCATGAAAATTCAATAGCAACTTCAGGCTTCCGCCAATCTCACTGCTGTCAAAACAATATCAAGTAGCCACATGGAGAGGCATGACATTTAATCAAGATATCATTAAATTCCAACGGCAACTATTTGGTAATTTCAGGTGAAATTTTAGATGTTATGAATCTAAAATTAGTAGAAAGACTGCAGAAAACTTTCTAAACAATGTCGCAAATGTGTTGCGAATACTGGGAAAGAAACGAAAACAATGGTGGTTTTGACATGAAGTGTTAAGCAATACTGTGTTGCTCTATTATTATTAATATTTTATTGATGCTTTAAAGGTCAAAATGACCTATGCTCTACAGTCTACATTTGGATGTTCCAAAGGATTTTAAAATGATTCAAACTAGATTATTGGACTACAATGGCTCATCAGCATCAATGGTGGGCAAATAAACGGTCTCAAACTGTGGATAAATGTGTAACATCTTGTCAACTCATCTGTCTGTCTCTCTCATTCTCATATCTATCTATCTACCTGAACTATCTATAGGTCGCTCTATCTAATTTTAATCTTCTTTCTCCTTCTATTGCAGAGGCATGAGCCCAACCCAGACATGAGAGCGATGTGCAAATTGTCGTTTGAAGGATTTGCACGCTTTCTAATGGACCCTGACAACTTCGCCTTTCACAACGAACGAGTCAAGCAAGACGTGGAGGTAAATAAGAGTAAAAAGTACAAAAACTCATGCGTGCAATCTCAGCTATAATACACCAGGTGGCATAGGAGCTTACATTGACTATTTTCTGTCCATAGTGGACTAGCGGTTACTGAATGATGATTCAATATCACAATATTTATAGTCAATTACTGACTAGAGACTACTTGTTCTCGTAGCCAGTCAAATCACAGAATTTGTTACATTAAATTACTAATTAAGTTACGCCATTAGAAGAATGTGACCATCAGATTGGCAAACGTAAAGCACTTAGTCCATATTCTTTTGACAAATCGAGGCTTACACAGAATAAGTGGAATTTCTTTTTCAACTCAGCCAAAAATGTTGACAATATGCATTATGTACATTATGCCCTAAAAAAACTACATTGTAACTTGCATTATATTTATGTAAAGTTAAAGTTATCACTAAACAGAAATGCAACAGTATATTAAAGATATTCATTAATTTCTTTCAGGACATGCATCACCCCATGTCGCACTACTACATTGCCTCATCTCACAACACGTACTTAACAGGTCACCAGCTCCATGGAGAGTCATCTATCGAACTCTACAGCCAGGTACCATTATGTTATTCCTGTCTATTTCATTGTCTTTAGGTGATTTTAATTAATTTCTGTTTGTGTTTGGACTCCAAACTTAGCAATGAAAAGCTATGCTCAGGTTGTAGTTTGTATGTAAACTTACTTTCAGTTCAGTGGTGTGAAAATGAATTTTCAACTATTCACTAAAAGCAATCCTACAAGCATATATTTAAGCAGGAAATTTTACCTGGTCATATTTTTAGGACTATTAGGCCTATATTACATGCAGAAAACATGCCAGCCAGAGCCAGCATGAACAGATTGACTAGCATAATTGATGAATGTAAATTTCTTTGCAGGTGCTGTTGACGGGCTGTCGATGTGTGGAGCTTGACTGCTGGGATGGGGATGATGGAGCCCCTGTGATATATCACGGTCACACCTTGACAACCAAAATACCTTTCAGGGTAGGTCAAACAAATGCTTTCATTAGTTTCATATTTCATTTACTCAAAACTTTTTCCTTTTGTGGCATCTGAACTCATAGCAAAGTTAGATTTCATATAATTATGTCATAATCTTTGAAACTGAAATTTCTCACATTCCTAAATTTCTGGAATTAAATATTTTTCCCCCAACCAACCAATGGACCTAAAAAATAGTATGAGAAAGTTCAGAGAAACAAGAAATCATTCCTATGTTTATATAAATATAACTTTTCCAGAGTGTTGTGGAAGCAGTGAAGAAGTCAGCATTTGTCACATCACCATACCCGGTGATTCTGTCGATAGAAAACCATTGTTCCATTCAACAACAGCAGAAGATGGCCCAGATATTTGTGGTGAGTACTTTGCTTACATCTATGAAATTAACTTGTATCTGTAGCTGCACCAAGTTATGTTTAGCCGTGAACCAATGTTTGAAAAAATATCTCAACTACAAGACATCATGCATGCACAATGTATTATGCATATTCAGCCACCTTAACCGGAGAACAAACTCTCAGCATTGAGGCCATGAACAGAAATTTAGAACACTCATATAAATCCTACATATTTTACGTTGCAAGACTAACGGTGGCTCTGCAAACAAGAGCACAAAGCTGGCCTGGCAACTGTAATAATACACTGTCAGGTTAATTTGAAGTATACAATTAGGGGGGGGGACTTAATTTGCTTTTTCGGGAAATTCAATATGTATACCAGCCCAATTTGTGCCATTGGGTCCCCCATTAACAAAAAACCCATTTTTTTGAAAATCTGAATAGTGCTACCCCCCTTGACATATGCCTTGAAGTTTTGGTGATTTAAAACGCTCGCGAGAACGTTTACGTCTACCGCGTTTAGTGAATATTAGACATATGACAAAACAAACAGTACCATTGAATTCCTCTTGTCAAGAGCTTTAAAATGAGTACCAACATGATGGGTCTACTATGATATTTGTTGTCACATTTATTAAAAAATTCTACTGTAAATTGCAGCGAGAAGCACCTTTAACTTAACTCGATGAATTTCAGGCAACCTTCATAAATTAGAAAGTCCAAGTGTTTTAGTGAAATATCTAATACTAACCACAACTTTTTTTTTTTTAATCTCAGTTTGAGAGCATATTTTATGGTTAGACCATTTCAAAAATTGTCATTGCTTTATTCAGAAATACTATTGCTTTTATTCGCCAAACACCATATTACTTATGCATTCACTCATACTCATAATGATACATGCAATTCATAGAAATGAATTCTTTGAGGCAGAGTAACAGAAAATTGCCAGTCACAATTTTGAAAATTTTCATCCAGCAATTTAGAAGACATCAAGAAGTAGAATAAAATTAGAGTACACTGCAATGTCAGCCATTTTATTAAGGAATATTAAAGCTTCGAGAAATGATATGTTCCAAAATTTATCTGTAGAATAATATATTTCATGTGAATGAGAATATAGTTATATCAAGATCAAACCATCCATGTATGAGCATTGATATTATTGCCTGCTCTGATTCAGACTTAAATCCGGAAAAGGTAGACCAGGTAATGTGGATATTATAAATGTCAATATTCAATAAACAGGAAATTTGGACGTCTGAAAACATTGATGTCTCTAGTGTCAGTGGTGAGATCAGACATTCCTTGCCCAGAAATTAGGACTAGTAACTTAAGTAGTACATTTTGCAAAATGATATATTCAAAAGACTCAGAAATCACTGCACTAACACTTCAAATTGATCATCCCAAAACCAACTGAATAATTAAATATCAATGGATGGAATCGCTTAGACAAACTTATGTTACTAATCTTTCATGACATATGAATGGGCAGTTGATTCTGAAAGCTAAGTAATAAATTAATTATACATGTAAAGGTTCTCCCTTGGAAGTAAAATACATACAGTTTCATGTGTATAATATATATGACTTGTGTAATTGCTTCTACCCATTTTAGATGAAATTTTGAATGAATATCTTATATTGATAATTATCCATGGCTTCTACTTACATCAGCATTATTTAAATAAATTTTATTATTGTACATAGTTCATGTGAGATAATTCTGTGTCTGGAAGCATTTGGCCTCATAACATTTAAACTTCATGAAAGGAAAAATACAACTAATAATAATATTACTTTAATGATTTAGGAATAAAATTGATTTATCCAAGTGTTGTGTAGCCTACTAGGGAGTCTTAGACAAATGTTCTTGTGAGCCAGAAGGGCCAGGCTTCAGATAAATAATTCAGGACCCTTCAACCACACAAAAGAAGCTTATATTAAAACAGTTGATGTCATCCTCACTTGTCTTTTTTTCACTTTGCGGAACCGTAATATATCCTGAAAACTTCAAGGCCTATGTCAAGGGGGGTAGCGGTGCTCCGATTTTCAAAATTTTTTTTGTTATGTTCATATCTCACCCAATGGCACATTTTGAGCCGGTATACATATAAAAGTAGGATTAAGTCCCCCCCCTAATACAATATGAATGGTGCATTTACTATATATATATATATTCTTTTATTGACATCTATAAATATCACAATTGATACATATGTCATTTGTAATGGGAAAAAATTTAATAAAATATGTGAAAATTGTATTAATTATATACAAGATTAATTATATACATAAAATTGATTATACACATGTTATAAATAGCTAAAATCAAATGAGCATTATAATGACACAAACATAAACGAGTAACAGTACTTTTAGATAAAAAGAGCACTCAGCACAAGATTAAAAGAAATACAAACTAGGTTCCAGCCACCCAAATAGTTATAAAAAAATTAAGTAGGTATCAAACACCAATTAAAATAGATAACTGTCAATAAAATACACACACCACTGATACTGATCACTTACAAATAGCCATTTCAGCTTATGAAGATAATTATGATTAATGATATATATAAGCCTGACTCTACTCTCTGACTCCTGACTCTACTCTCTGACTCCTGACTCTACTCTCTGACTCCTGACTAAGAATTTACTAAATTCACCAATTATTTCTCATTTCAGGAGGTCCTCGGAGACAAACTACTCAAAGAATTCATGTTTGATTCCGACTTTGTTGACAATCCTGAGCTGCCCTCACCTGAACAACTGAAATACAAGGTCCTCATCAAAAACAAGAAATTGCGAGCACCAGCCACGCCTGTACCTACCAAACACAAGGTAAACTGCAACTTTAACTCTGACCTTCCTACCTTACTCCAACTCTCAACTCTTGACTCAATTCTTGACTCCGCGCTATGACTCCGCTCTCTGACTCTACTCTCTGACTCTACTCTCTGACTCTACTCTCTGACTCTACTCTCTGACTCTACTCTCTGACTCTACTCTCTGACTCTACTCTCCTCTCTGACTCCTGACTCTACTCTCTGACTCCTGACTCTACTCTCTGACTCCTGACTCTACTCTCTGACTCCTGACTCTACTCTCTGACTCCTGACTCTACTCTCTGACTCCTGACTCTACTCTCTGACTCCTGACTCTACTCTCTGACTCCTGACTCTACTCTCTGACTCCTGACTCTACTCTCTGACTCCTGACTCTACTCTCTGATTCCTGACTCCACTCTCTGACTCTTGACTCCAAGACCAAAGCGCTTGGCACAAAGCTAAAGAAAATCTCATCAATGTCCTTGAATTTCAGACAATGGCCCACCTGAGGAACAACAGCTTTTCTCTGGAAGGGAGCAGCGCCAACTTTTACGTTGAGGATGATGATGAGGAGGAGGACGAGGATGAATACATGAATGATGGAGATGGTAAGAGATTTTTATTATACATTCCAATTCTAACAGCACTGCCCTATCCAAAATAAATAGATAGATAGATGGATGGTAAGTACGTCCCTCTAAGCCCAGTTCTGGGCACTTGTCAGGGTTGATTATATTTAAACCGCAAAATCACAAAATATCATAAAAGCAAGCATCTATCTCTCGACCATTAGCATAGTAGTATTTTAAGCTGCAGAGTTGAGATAAGAGGACACCACAAGATAGGCATTTACTCCATGTGTGCGAGCTTTTACAAAGTTTACATGATTATCCATATAATGTATCTAATCTTTTCACTTTCCTACAGACAAACTTATCCACCTCTTGAGACAGTCGACCAGCAGCCAAGAGGGAACAAATCTCGATCCTCCTCGAAGAACCTCTCTACCTCTGAGCGCCCAGACGAGCCAAGACAGCAACCAATCAGCTACCACTGATGGGAGGAGTACAACTCCACACCCACATTTGAAACTTGTGCGATCTGCCAGTTCAAACAGGTAAAATATACGGTTCAATTCTAGCTCTGATCACCATCTGGTTACCATCAGGTCACTGCAAGGCATAATGGCCCACTTATCAGTTAGTCTATGAACCTTGCTTTTCAAGCAATAACATGTTAGAGAAATCAAACAAAGTAAACATCTATGACTGGTATGAAGGTCCGCAGACCTCGTTTCGAGTACAAGTTCTGATGCAATAGTTCCACTTTATTGTGGCTTACCCTCAAGTAACTGATCCCTCTGAACTGACATCATCTACCGAAGATTATTTTTCACTCAACTTCAATAAACAGTCATGTCCTGTGTTTGTTACAGCATCTTGGATGGAGACACTCCAGGAAGACGGAGGAAACATGGAGACATGAAATGCATAGAGAATGGCGGAGAGAAGATTCCGAGATCTGAATCGCTGAGCGAAAGTTTGGAATTGAGCAGGAACTCATCTCATCATCATAAAGTGGAATCCGAAGGAACCCTGGATGAGACAACAAGCAAACTGTCCTCCCAGGCAAGCACTGAGAGCAGAGGGAGATCAGGATCTATAGGTAAGGTCACTCTCAACCATGTTGTGCAATTACATAATGCATTTTTATCCTGCATTGAGTTGAAAGAGTTAACTATGTTTTGATCTATCTAAAAGGATAATACTTAAATTATGGCTCCGTCTAAACTTAAAATGTCGGTTTATATGTGGTTCCATCTATATCTAAAATATTAGCTACTGTAGCTCCATCTATGGTTTAAATAGTAATGACTTGTGCCTCCATCTACACTTAAAATGTTAGCTATTTGTAGCGCCTTCTATACTTAGAAGCGAACATGCATTAATTTTGCAAGCATGTGAAGTGAGGATATGATTTGCTGACACAATTATCACTGTGATTTCTAAAATATATGTGTTTGAATATTTAAGAACTGTCACAAAATTGAACTCGCCTAAAATTCATAAACGTACATTTCAGGGAGTTACGAAAACTTGGCGAACCACAAATACTCTGAGAGTGCCCCTACGAACCGAGCAAGCTGGTTGACAAGCTTCATGAAGAGTCGTTCAAACCGAGAAAGCACCGAAACGAATGCATCTGGAACACATACACCAGAGGGCAGTGTGTCGACCACCACGACAGTAGCGACATCTGTGGGAAAAGCCATCACTTTCTCCAAGTTGAGGTCCCGTAACAGTCATGACAGTATGGAAGCTGGCACTTTTAGACTGTCACATGAAGAGCACAGAGCGTATGTGTCTGATACACCCTACACTTTCACCAATTTCACATGTTACATGTACCTGTTTCTGAGTATGAGCATTAACGTACCTCACCATGACATCTCTTTTGGGAATAACACGGGGATCTAGCTGAAAAAAGGGCATGTTAAAACCTCGTAACAAAAATCATGATTGTAATGTTGAAATTATAATCAAGATACCTCTTTTTTGGGTTTTAATGCGCATTTTTCTCAGTTAGTTACATGTACCTCCATGTACGCTGATGGAAAAAAATGCAATGTCTCCTGTTAATTTTGAGCTATTAGGAGATACTTTTAAATGCACAAGTTAATTCATATATATATATATTATGAGGTAACACCCACTAAAGCTATTGCCATTAGTTTCAAAGTTTATGTGGTCAAACATAACAGAAAAAACCATGGCGAGCACTTGCTGAGCACCAACACTGTACATGCTGAAGCTGAAACTGCTGTTTCCAGAGTCCACCATAATTATATTTATCCAATGCTGCTAAATGTTTTCTATCGTAAAAATTAGATATCTGCTACAAACACAGGATGATAACCTCACTAATTATGTATTAAATATACTTATTGTTTTGGAAAGGAGAGAAGGATGGTAGACTTGTAGTCAAACAAAACTTTAGTTCATTTTACGGATAATTGTCACAAAAAACAGAAAAGAGCTTGTTTCAAACTGCATGAAACAGTGCACCAACGTCCAGTGCAGACAATCCTCTAATTATATAATTGTTCTCATTACTTGTGCACAAATACGACGTATTTGAGTATTATGCTTGTGATTACACTTTTTTGAACTACATTTCTTTTTCTCTCATATTAGGGCTCGCACAGAACCTGCTTTGTTGGAGAAGTTGCGACCAAGAAGTGAAACATCAGATCCGTATGATGATAGGTTTGACATTGAACATACTCCGAAAAACCCCAAGAAGAAAAAGGTCCAGATAGCCCAGGAGTTGTCTGACCTAGTAATCTACACTCAGGCTGTCAAGTTCAGGGGTAAGTAAACAGAGGTCTTATAAAACAACAAATAGACAAAAGGAGTGTTGTCAACCATACAGACAATAAATTTTAATATTTTGAATGTATTTCAGGTTTGGTGACAAGTCCAGTTGCTTCAGTGAGGCAAAGAAAGATGACTGTTCGACGGAGCATCCTGCAGAACACTTTGAGTCCATCTCCCAGCGCCAGTCCATGTCCTCCAGGTAAATTATGACAGATAATAATCACAGTACAAGTACCTAGCATAGTAGAAATAGTAGTCATGGTACAATGAATAGTCACAGTTTTATATCACTATTGGTATTATAGTTGCCAGGCTTAAGAGTGGCACTAAAATATGATTAGATGAGCTGATGGTAAAACCATTACATATGGTGTCATTGGTGTTTCTTCAGTGTATCTACGTGCAGCCATACTAATTGTTGAAACTATCCTACAACTTACAGTAAAGTCCATTTCCAGGACAGACTTTATAGCAATAATACAACCCTGTTGTACTACATTGTAACATTTATAGTAGCTGTAATATGCCACATATGAGAATATCATCAGTATACACAGTAACAATGGCCAATGACCATCACAAAGAATATTTTGTCTTTATCTCAGAGAGGAATGAACTGATGCCACCAGCAACCCCCCAGTTGAAGACCCGAGGGGACGAGAGAAGTGTCAGATGGCCAAGCTGCTACCAAGTGTCATCACTCAACGAGAACAAAGCCAAGCAAGTGTGCCGCAGACAGGCCGCTGCCGTCATCAGATATCCTTTGTCAATTATAATTTATAACAGTGATGTAACAACATTAAGTTCTTGCGTCTTTTGTGCAAATTTAGCTGGGTGGGTGGGTGGGCAGGTGAGAAGGCTTTACATCCTGTATTTTTCCACTATGTGCTAAATCTTTGAAGGACACACAGCCCCGCCCAAATAGGTAAGCAAGTAAGAAGTATGTGCAGTATCTTTTGGAAGGAGAAAGAGAGGTGAAGAGAGCAGTAACTTGCAGCTTGACTTAAGTACTACATTCACATTTACTTGTATTGATATTTGCCTTGACCCTAAGTACCCATACAGAAAAACATCTGATGAGAACGTATCCAGCTGGAATGAGGATTGACTCCTCAAATTTCAACTCCGTGGCATTTTGGATGTGCGGGATCCAGATGGTGGCTTTGAACTACCAAACAGAAGGTAGGAATTTAATATTTCTCAGTTGGCATATTTTTGAACTGATAGGCTAAATAGGTCAACAAGGGGCCACAATGCAACCAAAGTAATGTAGGGAGTTGTACTCTCAATATCAAACTTCCATCTAACATGACAAAAATATTATCTCTTATTAATTACAGACACCGCAATGCACATCTACGCTGCAATGTTTGAGAAGACAGGGCAGAGTGGCTTTGTGCTGAAACCCACCATAATGAGGGACCGCAATCACAAGTCTTTCAGCCGATTCTCTCCATGGGAAAAGGACTATGATGACCTCATTCCTGTCAAGCTTAAGATCAAGGTAATATTCTGACTACTTTTCTAAAAATAAGATTTTACTGGCACCGAGCTAATATTATGAAATTTTCTTTAGAGTTCTAATCCTAATGAGGTATGTAATATTTAGTAAAATTGTGTTCAAATGGCACATTTATAAACAGACAGGAAGCCTGTCTCACACTGATCGTATGGTGTTTAGGAAAATTATACATCATCTAGCAATGATTACTAGGTACCTTTTTTAAGTGAAGTAGGTTACATTTTCAAAGAGAATTTTCCTTGAAACTACTCAGCGATCGGGTGGAAAGGTCTTGGACCAAGCACCAAACTTTACAGATTAACGCTGAGACAACCTTACCTACTTTCACAAGTTCATGAATTCAGACCATCGCCAAGTATCCATCACCTATGAAAATGTATATTTAACTTATAAGATTCTACTTCATTACAGCTGATCTCAGGCCAATATGTGTGTCCAGCAAGCCACCACGGATCACCAATGGTGGAGATAGAGATCGTCGGCATACCAGTTGACTGTGTGAAGCACAAGAGCAAAGTCATCTCGCGGAATTCCCTGAATCCGATCTGGAAGGAGGACTTCTCCTTCTCTATCTGCTATCCAGATTTGGCGTTCATCAGATTCGCCGTTCTCGACATGAATGGCAACCACCTCACGGCCCAGAGAGTGATCCCGGTCAAGTCTTTGAAACCTGGTGAGTTGATATGTATGAGTGTCATTTGAGTTGTTTGTATAAAGTACATGGAAGGCACAATTAGACGGTTAAACAAGCTTAACTTAAGCAAAGTTTGACCAGAATTCCATCGATGATCTGGAAGAGTCGGGGTGTTCAGTCCGTGTCCACTGTCCAAGAATTAGATTCAAATTAGAAAGCTAAGACATTGATACAATCCGACACATGGATAGCCATGATCCAATTGATTATTCTCTTTCCAGTCAGTATCTAACTGACTAAAATGCATGTGAGAACCCCACCAATATTGATAATTTTCCATGATTTCAGGCTACAGACACGTTCGCCTGCGCAACTCAAGTAACCAGCCTCTGGAGCTGTCCACTCTGTTCATAATGTCAAGAAGTGAAGAAGAGGAGCCCGCATTGAGCGAATCTAGTTATTCTACGAACACCAGTGGAGATCGTCGAGAGGGGAGAAGACTCAAGTCCCTCTTGGCCAGAAGCAAGGATGACGAGAGACGCATGGAGAAAGAGGTGGGTGTTTAATATATACATGTATCAATGGTTTACTGCCATAGTATTTCTAGGCATTCTTCTTTTCTCATTTTAAAACATGATGATTCATTCTTCAAGTGGTGTTAAATAAGTCAGAATCAAAGAAGTTTCCGTTTAAAAATTCTGGATGCTGTAAAGTAGCCATTATTGACATTTTATATACAAAAGCAACTGTGTAGCGATTTTTGAACTTGAGGGTAGAATGAAGAGTACGGCTGATATCACATTTTACATCAAAAGGAATTTAGCTGGAAATCAAGCTGTGTATAATGTGTATTTGATGATTGTACCTTTACCATTATCTCAGGTTTGCATGTGTGTAAAATTTGAAGTTCTTTTACAAGTAGAACAATTACTAGGATTTACAGTGAACTGTGCATGATGTTTGATAGTTGTATAGTTTATTGTGGGAATTTAGATGCATTGTAGTTCTTGTGTGTTTGTGTTAGACCAAAATTTGCTGGCATGTTTCAAGTCTGCTTCAAGGCAAAACTTTTGTTTTAAGTCGGATTTTGTCTGACCATGTGTGCATTGTGTGCATGGTAGTTTTAGTCCTTGCCTCTTTTGTTAAGTGTGTAATGGTGTGTAGCTTTTTCACTTTTGGTAAATTTAAGTTTGGGCCAAGTAGCAAATGCATTTCCTCTCACTGATTAAATGACAATGAACCAATTAATGCAGCTTATTCTATTCAGTTGTTATTCACATCAGTTTGCTGAGCTGTATTTGCTACTGGGGCCAAAGTTGTATAATAAGAAAAGGTTGTTTAATACAAGTTATCATACACGACTGATCAACGCTGAATAACGGCATGATACCCTTACATTGTACATCTCTGGATTGGACTAACTGACTGCTGTGACACCTGCTGCCTTCTCCCCAGACTCCTATTGAATGAACATTGTAGCATAGCATCTAAGGATCTAAAAAAATTGCATGGCTGGAATTCTACTGGATTGGAAGAACGAACCCTCTGCTGTGACATTTCTGCTGTGGTAGTCAACTAAGGACCGAAGCATTGCATGGTAGTAAGGCGTGTGTGCAATATCTAATGGCATGGAAACAGTTACCATGACAGCGGTAACCATAGTAACAGTTATTTTGGTGCACTGCAGGCCTCTGGTGGAAGTGGAAATATTCCGACGACAGGACCTCCGAAGAACTGGTTGAGTAGGACGTTACGAAGAGCGAGTGAAAGTAACCTCTTCAAAGGAAGAACAATCAATGTTGTGTCACCGATGAAGGCGGCAAAACGGAAGAAATTATCACTCGACCACACTGCTATGGGTTACAACAGCGATGGAACCCTGCTGGAAGCCAGAGAGGAGAAAAACACAGAAGTCTCAGGCTACAAAAGTGATGATACTCTGTTAGACCAAAGTACCGAGAGACGAGGCTTGATCGTGTCAAATTCAACACCAACGTTCCAAGTCTCAGCCCAAGAGAAACTAATGCAGCTCTTCACCTGCAGTCAAGGGTTGACCTTTGGTGATGATTACGATTACTTCAGCAATTATCCCTCCCACAAACCAGAAGACAAGAAATTGCGCATCAAGCAAATCATGGCCCACAAGGATCCTCACCGCCTTTCAATGTCCTTGAACGACCTCTCGCAAAGACCCAGAGTGCAGCAGAAGTCAACAAAACGTAAACTCCACCGTACTTACAGATCTCAACCCAATCAGGGAACAAAGTTCATCACAAGTTTCATGGAAAATACTCCAGACGTCCGAGTCCAGTCTTTCGCAAAACTCAATCTCACTGCGACCAATAGAACAGAAGAGTTCTTCAAGAAACGAGAACCAAACAGAATCAAGGTGAAGGTCAAAAGTGAGGATCGTATCCATGGCAATGACCCAGATAAGGAAGTAGGTCAAAGAAAGACTTCCGTAGAAAGCAACCCCAAAGAGGAAGTGGTGTTCTTTATCAAAACTAACCCCGAAGAAACAAGCCCAACAGAAGGAGATACTGAGCAATCTGAGTTTGGACCAAATTTTCAATCAAAACTCCCTTCCACTGGTGATGACCCCATGACTGACTCAATGCAAGCCTCTACGTGTATGTCGGAGAGTATGGTATCAACACTGTCCAGTGATTTTGGCAGTTTCTATTCTTGTGGGACAGCAATGTCAAGTGATGACGAGAAAACGGAAGATTCTGATTACACTGAGGGCCCAACATTTTTCGGATTTTCTACACAACATCTGGAGGCAATTGGCGATTCAAGCAGTAGTGATGACGATAGCCAAGACTCTATTGAAAAGAGAAATAGTCTGAAGAAACGTAACAGTTTCAAGAAACGCAGGCCAGATGCATCGGTTCAAGAAAGCATGGGGCCTCTCAAGGCTTTGTTCGATTCAAATCAGTCTGAATCAGCCGCAATGCAAACCAGCACTGATTTCGAGACGTACCCAAGTGAAGTAGAATCAGGGGATATAAGTGAAGGTAATTTGAAGACGACAAAATCATCAGAGGACTGTGTGTTCTATGACAGTACCCCAACGGAATCTCCTTCTCAAGCTAAAACAAGAAAGCACAAAAACAGAAAATTCTTCGTTTTAGCCGACAACGATATGCTACCAGAAGTGAGCTACAGTGAAAACATCTTGTACAAACCTCGGTTATCTACTGACGATGGCAAACCGTTTAAGAGAAACTGTGAGAGAAGCAGTTCGGCTCCTCCTTCTGATAATTCCTTCAAACTGCCAGAAGAGCTTGACATACCAAGAGAAAGGAAGGAAGATGAAAGGAAACAACCAGGCAGATTGCAATGGTCGTCAAAGAGCGTGCAACTGAAAAGCAAAAAAGCGCTGACAATCGGCCGACAGCTGCACGTTATGAAGAGCAACCAATTGACGAAAAGCAGCCATTCGCAATCATGTCCGTCAATTGACCTGCAGAGGCTGATCAACATCTTTGAGCAACAGAGCCAGCAACAAAGCCAACAACAGAATGAGCCTCGTCGAGTGAAAGTCAACGAATCAACCAAAGCGAATACCGAGCAAAATCATCCGAGGCAACTTAGTGAAGGCGCTGTAATCACAAACGAAAAAGTCCAGGCACTCGTCAGACATTTTAGCGAACCTGCTCAGAAGCAGCAGTGTTACAAATCTATCTCCAACCCAGCAGAATACTCGTTTAAAGACTCGTCAGACAGAGCTCGAAGTTGCGACTTGATCTCAGGATTACAATTCGAGACATTTGAAGACACCACTCCATGTGTTCACCCGAGAATGACACGATCACTGAGCAGAGACATTCTTGGTTCAGACAACATTTTCTAATAGATGTATTACATGGTAACCGGAAATCATTCTCGCGAGGATATTATATTATTCTATTTGATGATTTCTAAAGGATGTACATGTACACCAATTTTTAACTAAGAACCTTTCTTTTAAGAAGAATATTCTGCTTGACAGTTATTCAAACAATTTCAAAAACTTGGAAGTTAATTTGCTTCACTGAATTATCTGTACCAAGATCCCGGATGGACAAAGATTTAATCTAATTTAAGGTGGCTCGATACTCGTGAACTTTCCAAGATAGGATTTCTTAAAAATAGTTTAGAATGATCCAAAATATAGTTTATAGCAAGGATAAGTAAAAAAAAGTGGTCGCCACCAGCCTTTTTTTCAAAATATTTGAGGTTATGTACAAGAAAGTCAGTCCACGCAATCCTGAAAAACTAGATTTTTTTCTTAACTTTTTTACTGTGAAGTTTGCTTTGCCATTCAGTGGTCATGCATCCCATATTATGCAATGAAGCATGAAATTAAAGAAGACACTTTCAGGGAAAAGCTGATAAAAATTTCAAAGAGATATATTTAGTTTAAAGGGTGCTCCAAGGGGTTCGGAATAAAAATATTGATTTTGACAATTTTAACTTTTTTCATAAATCATGGCGCTAAAAAAAATTGGCTAGATAGGATTTCTTATTTCTTTGTCATTTATTTCCAAATATTGTGAGGAACAATAAAATGCATAAGAGAAGGTTTGCTACCGCGATGGATTTTGATATAAAAATTTATTTGTATTTCAAAGTCATTTTTGAGAAATTAGACCTGCTTGCCGAAAATTGCCTGTAAAAATATTCTATTGGAACTATAAAGCTGAAACTCTGTGGGATTGCAGTCCTCTTCACAGCGCATCTAATGCTTTAAACCAGAAGTCTCTAACCCAAATAAAAGTGGCGCAAATGGCAAATGAAGTGGCCGTCGCTTGGAATTATAAAAAGACAAAAATGCTGCCCACAGAGCTCAGCAGGCTGCTGTTGCTATGGTGACGTCGCCATTGCTTGGCCACGAGTAGCGAGCCACCTTAAAACACGTTTTGCTTAAGAGCATTCACCAGATGGAAATCGCTAAAAATGTTTAATGCAGAACATTATTGATAAAAGGATCTGTATTGTATTCAACATGACGGATCAAATTTAACTCACAACATTAACGACATCAATAGCACTGCAAGAGACATAGGCCTACTAGGATTACAGGTAGCCTTACTTGATTTAGTTCTATGTTGTAATACTTGTATCCTCTATCAATGTACAATTGTGTACTCCATATTCACACAATTATTTATCTAAATGTTGTATATTTATTTAAAAGCTGTTATACTCAGTTCTTTCAAAACAGTTTAGTTTAAATTTAGTTGTTTTAATTCTGTTCACATGCACACAATATTTTGTCTTATTTTTTAACAAAGATAAATGTATGACCAAAGTCTTGGCATACAAAATGTTCACCATGTAATAAAGCATTATTTCTAAATATTGGTGCATATGATTGCAGATGATGAATATGCCAACTGTGAAACACAAGAGACGGATGTTTGTGATTAACTTGTATGGAGTATCAAGCAACGAAGACTACACAGTGCAGGTGACTCAAGATACGACAGCCCAAGATGCTATACAACAGGTATGTCGTAAGAGATGGAAAAATGCATGCATTAAAGCATATTAACATTTCAAGCAACACAGGTATATTTTTCCACTCACATGGGTGCTTTTGTCCATCTCTCAAGGACTTCTTTATACTTTGGCTGTAACTCAAGAGGTCACAAGAGTGTTTGTTAGCATACAATATAAATGGTCTTTAACTAATAGTTAATAAATATTGCTATTTAATACCATCAGATAACTAAATATTCAAGGAAGAATAATTATGTGCAAAGCAATTGGAAGTAACTACAACTCCAAGTCCAATATCCAGAGAAGTAAAGTGCCCGGGATTAATGGAACATTTCAGTTCCAAAGTTGTAACTGTTTGGTGTTTATGATTACAAAATTAATGTAGAATGTCCTCCATTTATGTTTCATTGAAACAACTCCCCAATAAAGAAACTATTTATTCTCCAGGCTCTGACACAGGGAGGAAAATCAGACGACAAAGTGGACGACTATGTGATAATGGAAGACGTCTCACGAGGCTGGGAAAAGGACGACTTGGACAAGATGGGATCGCTAAGAATCCTAGATGCTGGAGAAAGAGTCTTACTTGCTCAGAACAGGTGGAAAGGACATGGGAAGTTCATACTGAGGAAGAAGAGTGATGTAAGTGTAATAGGGTACTATAAGTACAGAGACTAAACTTGTTAAAGGCCTATAAAATTTGGAGACATATTTCAGCTAATTGACATATTACAATGTGATAATTAATGCTATTGCTAATTTTGTTTTCACAGGACCCTAGCACAAGAGCTTGGCTGAGCACACTCGCAAGAGAACAGAAGGTAATGTGCAACTGCAACAAACAAATTTAGCAATCCAATCATTTTACCCCAATCAAATTCCTAGAGGCATGACTCTTGGTTTAAACAAACATATTTATTTCCTTTGCTAATGGATCACAGGGCTCAATGACAAACTTAGGTCTTAGCAACTGAAGAGGCAGCTGCACAAGCATTTCTATTATTGCTAACATCTTCATTTAACCTAATGGTTATTTGGCATAAAAAATAAATATTTTTAAAGCAAAATAGTGTTCAGCTACTGACTCAAATCCGCCACCTGCAGTGTCCTGCACTAAAACAATATTTCAGTAATTGCGAAAAAGACATGAAAGTATGCCAAGTTAAATACTGGTACACCGGTTGATCATTGTACATTTTTAATAGTGAATATTGTCGCAATAATAAAGTTCACCAGGTACATGAAAAACTTCCATCAGTTGTATGTATCAACAGGAAAATTGAAAATTAACCCTTTTTGCATGACTGTGATGACATTAAAATACATCTTTATCGGATCAATGTCTTTGCATGTGCATGCACTGTGATACTACATGTATGAATCTTAAATATAAAATTTGTATTGATGAATAAATCATCTACAAATTACATCTATAACACTGCTGAACAATACTAATAAAATTTTCTACGAAACTTTTTTTTACACAGGGAAGAGGAGAATCCTCCTGCTCCGAGCTGACCACCCCCGACTGGGAATCTCCCGAGCCGACATTTCTGGTGTGTATACATAATGTGTCCCATGATCAACCGCACACGATTCTACAAGCTCCTGTCTCCAGCACTGTTCAGGATGTTATCACTCAGGTCTGTGTCTCGCTTGGCTCACTGCTCTGCACTTGATATGTCTGCGTACTCACTGATCGCTTTGCTTTTGTGGTGACTTCAATTTTGAGTAGGGGGGAGGGGGAGAAAGAAACACTTATGAGGGGTGTATAAGTGATAGTGATACAGACTCATTCCCCGCCACATTTAGGAAACTAGTATAAATTATAAAGGCGCTAGTGCAATCTTTTGGCCCAAGGGAGTGAAATTGACAACTATTGTTATAAATGTAAAATTATATCAGAAGACCCAAATCAGTCCCCAGACAAAATTACCCAATTTCCTCAAAGACAGTATATTGTCATAAATTCAGTTGATAAGTGTCTTAGACAAATGACAAGTTATCGAGCAGTATTACCCAATTCAAATCTTTACTGGAAATTGTGCATAGGTTCTTCCTTAGAGACCCACTGCAACCTATCACTTGAAAGCTCTTGAAAGAGATCAACCACTGCAAGAATAAAATCTCTATGATTTACATAAGTGCATAAGTCGCAGAATTGACTGCATTTGCTTAAAATGTGTGCTGTTTGGGGGTCTTCACTGAGAGTCAGTACATTAAATCTTTAGATCTACTCATTCCACAAAAGTAAAGCGATCAATGATGCACAACTGCTTCGCCTTTTTTGCAACTTGTATGCGATATAATGCATGTTATATATGTAATATATGTCAAAAATACATATTATATCTTCTTAATCTATAAAATTGAATACTATAGCGAACATTTTGACCAAAGGGTTCAATTCTTTTTTTAAAAAGGTCAAGAAAACCATGTTTCCTTTTGTTTGAATGATAGATTTTGAGAAACGTTACCACTGTATCGCAAAAGTTCAGGATCTACCTTCTATATTGATACAGATTTTGCGAAAATCAAACGTTTAAAAAACCTATAAGTAGTTGGTACATACTATTTTGAGATTCTTGACTATTAGTCTCCCTTGACTTAATTTTTCCATCAAAAGCTTAACATACTAGAGCATACGAAACAATTGTTCTATTGAACAATATCAAATATTCACTAGTATAGCAGATATTCACTAAAAATAACCAAGCCACACAAATGCATGACAATTTTTATTCTAAATGTTGGATTGCCACTACTGGTGCATGGTGAAAACTATTTTCTCATGCTAATCTGTCTAAATATTGTGTTCATGTGTTAATAAAGTACTCAGGTGAGTTGCATAACTAGCTGCATAATATAATTGTGTTGAGGATTGCACCAATGCATGCATTACTTATGGCAATAGCGTAATTAGTAATCAATATAATAAGTAGAAGATATTATATCAGTGTAGTTTATAGGAAATAGGAGAGAACGTCGATAGAATCACAATAGATAATCATTATTATTATAACCATGATAGAGATGTAGTAGAGCATCATTATTCTCAAATACAGCTTACAGATAGCCAGTGCATAGATGGAACAGCAAACCTCTCTTATTTCTGCAACTCTAAATGCCCCTTGTACAAAAAGGAGCATCTACTAAATTTTGGCCCATATTATGGAAGGCAAGCTGGGTGAAATATCAGATATCATCCATCCGTAATTATAACGAGAATTTACAAAATAACCATCTGAAATTCTCTAAGATTAATTCCATAATGACCTTCTAAAATTATGATATCAGAACATCCCAATGATGTGATGAAGCTGTGAATATGACTACATGTTCATCAAAAATGATGTTTATGGATTTATCATAAACATGATAAATGCCTTCCTAGTTTACCGAGATTTTTTGGCCTGGAAGATGTTTCGGGCATTAATGTAAGGCATTGTAAGCCCGTTTCTTTGAGCTTCCAGTGATCTTTACAAAAATTAATTAATTCTGAATTAATCATAATATATAAAGTATTTTGTGTATAATAATGATACCCCATAGCCCATACCAATCTATATGTGTGAGATCTCGTTCAACAGGCCATGATGAAAGCGAGACGCCAGGGCGACCCAAGAAACTTTGTTCTAATGGAGGATGCGAGTAAGTCGAGTTCGGAACACAAACACCGAAGCAGTTTCCGAGACAGAAAGCCGGAATCAAGGATTTTGGGAGATGAAGAGAATGTGTATCAAGTCCAAACGCAGTGGAAGAACAACCCAGGGATGATGCTGGTGCTCAAGGATCGAGATAAGGTACAGGAGGTAAGCTTTATACATCTTAATTTTAGATATTTATAACAGTCTAGATTCTCAGCAGAGATGTAAAGTTCTGATTTTACCGCAGTGAAAGAGAAAAAGCTGATGTTTACGAGGGGCATTCATAGTTTGTTTTTTAATATGGACACTTATTTCGAATATAGAATCCTGAATACCTTTGTGGACAAAATTTAACTATTTTTTAATCCATTTCCATAATATTATGGATGGTACGAAATTCGTACTACGAATGATATATTTCCATCTGTGGGGCTGTGCCAGGGTAACAATTGTAACACTGTCTCTTGTTCAAAACACAACATTACAAAAGAATTTGACCGTCATTTCTATATTTATTGCAGGAAAAGAAAAGGAAAACAAGCAAAAATCCCCTTCAGAAATTGAACCAGATGCTTGTCAAAGACAGAAAGGACAAGGGCAACAAATCAGATCCTGAAGGTGACTATGATTTTTTTTAATTTCACGTTTAAACATTCAGTATTGTTATCCTACTCTACCATGAACTGTTCTTAACTCCTAAGACCAAAGCAATTGTTGATGATATCATGGACGCTTCTTAACTCAGAACAAATTAATAATAATGTTTTTCATTGAGGCAAAAATTCAGCATTTAATGGGCACATGCCAATTAAGCAAATGAGTGAACGTTAAAATTTGTTGAAATGTAAAAGGAAAATGGCTATGAATGGTAAAAGCATATATATGAATTAAGTTGCCCTGAGGTATTTGTGGGGAGTAGAAATATTTCATGGCCCTTCTAAATTGTGAAACTACCCGCCCAAACAGTAAGCCCTGTTGAGGATTTATGCCCCAGTTGTTTAATTGTTTAATTAAGAATTTAAAAGTGCTTACCTGTCTCGTGAAGTTCAGGGTTCTGTTGATCTTACTGCAGTCTGGGAGGGGTTATACGTCGAAAACAACAAACTTAGCCCCCTCACTTCAGTCACCCGGCAAGCTTTCCCCGCCAAAAACATTGCACGTGTAAATTTACTAGACGCTGGCGCCACCTTGTGGAAGCTTCCCTGACTGCAGTACCAGATTGTATAAATGCATAACACGGGTTATCCTAAAGTGGTTAAGTCATTTTACTGATGTTGTGTCAATGCTGAACATCAGTTAGATAACTAGTTTTCATTATCAGAACTCATCAAAAATTTTTGCCAGTATTAAATGCTAGATATAGGAGTAAACCACTTTAGCATAACCTGTGTTAAATGTTCATACTATCCAGTACAAGGAGTGACACAGAATTATGAAATTTCCACTGTATGACAATTAAAAGTAATAGTGATAATGCAGAGATGTTACATATACTTCGAATCATGATATCATCTAACAAATGCAATTGGAGGACGCGGTTTTAAGTGATATGTTGTTTACCTTCTATTGTAAGTTTGTAAAGCTGTATTACCTCAAGTTCCTCAAAGCTATTCAAAGTATCCATCTGACATGCTAAACTTCTTAAACCTGTATTGGATAATAATGTTATTGTTTTATTTTCAATCGCTCTACATTGTATTGAAGAAAATTGGCCAATGTTGATCATCCTTAATATATTCGCATGCAATTCATTGAAGAGTTCAGCTTCTAAACCTCGATTTTCGTAAAAATCTAAACCTGTTCCTCAAAATTAATTTATTCAATGTCCACAGAAAAAAGTAATCTAAATTTAAGGTTTTCATATGATTTTTCATTTGAACTTCAATTTTGGAATAAAATGTTTTTGAAATTGAAAATATCTGAACACGGCCAATTTTCTTTCCACATTGTTTCCTTGCTGTACAATATCTATTTTGTTACGATACTAAAATGTATACTCATAACAACTATTAATTCTCTTAACAACTCAACCCTGGCTACAATTCTACAGTATTTATTATTTAAAAACTCTTTCCTTTACTTCTTATTAGATAGCAATCATGACACTTTCTGTGTTAGCAAATTTTCTCTTAGAATTTTTGTATTTAACAAATTATGTTATTCATAGAATTTACTCATAGAATCATAGATGCTCTCTGTTCATAAATCAAACATTATATATAACAAGTATCAAAATAACAATACATATAATTAACCAATTCATTACTGAAAATATAACTTGCAACTAACACAAATTAACTCAGCTTACTGCAGTTTTACATTTAGTCATTTAGTAAATGAGCACTGCTTCTGTCATTTTTGTTATTTATATCTCAAACTACTATAATGAAAATTCTCTTAATATAACAAACAATTATATGCATGACCTCATTATTTAATGATGATCAATGACTGAAATTCGCAGACTAAACTCATCTGACACACTAACAGCTCTAAGCTTTTAACACACAAAATTGTCAATTACGCATGAATACATCCCTTATACCAAAACTCAAAATTAATACCATAAAATTTCCATCTGACGCATACTAACTAACACTAACACTTCAGCAGTCTCATTAACATTACCTTCCAAGGCTTTCACCTAAACATATTCAATAACAGCACTTTAAAACAAACACTTATGAAATACAGGAGCCATGACAGTTTGGGTCCGGCGCTGTTACACATGGTCAGGACGAAGAATACATAATGCAAAACTAGGAATTGAGAAAAGGTTGGTTTTGAAAACTAACCAAAACATACAGATATACTCATTACTAACAACTTTATATTACATTTACAGAAAATCTAAATTTGGCTAGCCAATTTCAAAGACGAAGATGTGTAGAAAAAATAAAAAGACTTAGATTTAGAAATATAATCAACTGTCATAATCCATATTATTTTCCATACTTCTACATTATTTATTTAGATATTTAAATAATAAATCAAATCCAGCTAATTATTTTCTCTGATAATTGAGTTATGACATGTGAAGAATATATTCAATATTTTCAACCATATTTACAAGTATTAGAAAAATGTTGATATAAAAAATCATGTCACATGTCATCTATAAATTAAATAGTCTATGTATATATATATACATACAATTTTCTTTGCATGTACAATCAATCTGTTGTAATTGTCTGTGTCGAAATGAACCTTTTTCTTTTCTTTATATGTCTTATTAACTATGTTGTATATGTGTGATTTCCAGACATAGTCTACCTAACAGTCTTATGAGGATAATTAATATTAGTCCGTAAGTGTATTTCTCTCTTGTATGAATGATAGCTAAACAGACTTTGAAAAAAAGTAGATCTATGGAAATTAGTTTAGCAAAATATCTGTACAATGCATGTATTTTAAAGCTGGGAAGTTTAGCTCAGTTATCAAAGTTCCAATCGCTAGGTCCCGTGTTGGATATAAGTTCTGGCCGATGAGCTTTCTTCCTGTATTTTGGGCTTATATGGATCGGTCATTTTTTTTTTCTGACTTTTAGAGAGTTCAAAATTAATCTACACTTCTTTGTTTTCGAAATGCCCAAAGTAGATTTTTTCAAGTCTGTTTAGTTGGCCATTTATTGTCTCCTGATTATTTCTTATAATTATAAATAATTATTCAAGAAATGTCTCTCTTATGTCGTAATGATTGTTGTAAATCTATATTTTAACGTACCTTATTATTTTAACATATTTGTTGCAATATACTGTGCATTTTCAAATAAAAGGAACCATCCTTGTGGCATGCCTCACCTATAATGTATAATTTGGGTTTGAGGCAATGACATCATAGTAGCCTACATACAGTTGCTACATCAGTATATAACATACCATCAAGAACTCAATGAGATGTCAATTTAAATGACCAAACATATACATATCCAGATATAATTTCTTCCAAATATGGTAACAATAAATGGAATCTAAATATTCATGTCATTTCTAATTACAGAGAAACAGAAAGGGCCCTGGAGCCCCGGCTCCTCTCGATCCGCAAAATTGCCGAACATCCGAGTAGGGGGTCGACCTTTGAGGGGGGAGCTGAAGGCGACGGGTTCGATGCCGGAAACAACGACGAACCCATGCGCCTTCCTATTGGAGGAAGAGATGAAACCCAGGTCAGCTACTCTGCCGCACATCCTGCGCTTCCACAAACGCACAAAGTGAACGATCCGCATGCACTTCTACAGGTCGTTGACCCCTATGCACTCTTAGAGGTCCTTGAACCTTCTGCACTTGTAAAGGTCGACGACCTCCCTGCCAAGGTCATGCACGATCAAGGTCAGATTGTGAAAGTTGAGAAGGATTACCATCAAGGGGTGTGTGAGGAAGTCAGTGAGAACAAACATCACGGTGAGGGCCAAGAACTCAGTCAGAAAGAATTGGTAGCAGATCGACAAGTTGATCGTGATTCGTTTGAAGTTAGTCCAAGAGAACATCAGAAAATGGGTCAAGAAAAGGGTCAAGCAGTGCATGGAAACATCGGTCAAGACCAGAAAGAAGTTTGGAATGCTGAAGTCAAAATCAGTCACACTGAATGTCAACATCCAGAATCATCTCCATTACAAAACTTGAACATTACTGATTCCAGTGTATCGCACAACAATACCAACAGCACGAACAGGGCAAATGATATCACGAAGGGTGAAGGATTAATAGAAGATGATATCGAACAAATCACTCCATTCAAATCCAATCCAAGCCATATAAAAAGGATTACATCCACTCCTCAAATGGTTGCAAATGTTTTGGATGAATCCTCAGACGAATCGCCATCAACATCCACTCCTAAAGGCGATTCAATTGATTCGAATGTCACAAGAAGAACTTCTGTGCAAGAGAGTTTCCTACGGGCAACATCAGTGGATATAAATGTCTTACGAAACAGGTTCAAGTTGCCGACACCCATCAAACGTCGAGCATCAACTCCAGTCAAAATGGATCATGCTTTCCAGGACGTTAGTGAATCCTTTGGAATCCCATCCGAATTAAGTGGTTGCACAACATCTGCACCAATTTCTGAAAGCAAGATTGGAGATGATGTTGAAAAGGACGAATTACATGCCGAGAATCAGAGCTTGGAAGAATCGGGAGAGCCAGAATTGCCAAGCACCGACATATTGAGAACTGTTGAATCTATGAATGGCTCATTCGGAAATGAGACGAATAAGCCCGAGAAATTGAGGAATGACACTAGACGTCATGGCTATATTGAGATCACTAGGGAATCTAGTCAAGGTGATAGCAACAATGAAGAAAAGCTGGGTAACAATCAAACTGCCGACGATACCATTGTTGAGTGTCTTGATGAAGCAAACAACAATATAACGAAAAAGGAAGCAGAGAGTGAAACACCCCAAGCCACAGAAATTTCCAATGGATTACTCTCTGCTCTGTCTACAAATTTGGAAGATTATGACAAATTCAGTACAAACAACACCCTATCATTGGACAGAAAGCATTTCAGCAAGAACAACTCGCTCAAGAGACAGAACAAGTCTCCAGTGATGAGAGCTATTAACCACAGGAACAGCCTGACATCAAAATCGTACAATTTCTTTGGCGCTTCCTTTGATTCAAATCTTGACTCGAGTGATTCTACAGATTCTAGTGACTCTAGTGAATTCATAACTGATTCAGAAAGTGCAGAATCAAGTGATTACGATGGATGTATATTTGACAATGATGCAAACCTCTGGGATTCGCACTTGCACATAGACAAATTATTCGAGACAGCAGATGAAATTTCGGATACACTTTTGACGCACACTTCAACTTCAGACACCACTGTTGCACCAGAAAATCACATCCTAAGGACAACAGAAAGCACAGATGTCAGTAGTGAACAATTCAAATCAAATTCTAGTCCAGAAACTGATTACCATAACCTCAGGACAAGTGATACCAACACGAAAATTCCTGCACAAAGTGAAATTCCAAACGGATTACAATTACCTCAGTCTGGCACAGACACTATTTCTAAGAATGAAGTTTTCAATGGATTACTGCAGAATGAAATTGAGAGTGTAACTGTTCAAAAAACAGAAATATGCAAAGGATTACTACCCGAGTCTGATCGTCCAGAAGATCAGAATGAAATAGTGGAAGTTACAAAATCAAATGGAAGTACTACGTTATCAATAGATCTTGCAAAATGTAACATTGCTTCTTGGGATATCATAGACAATAAGTTAGTGATCAAATTGGCCCATACCAAAAACATGGCAGGAGTTCAAACCCATCAAGATATCAAAAGACTGTCAAGAAAAGATGCTGTTGATGAATCCGTTAGTGAAGTTGAAAATGTTTCAGAAACTCTCACTGACACAATACCAGTCAGTTCTGTGGTGACAGACAGTATCAAGCATTTGGATTCTCCAGATGGCCATGAAATAAATGATGCAAGAACTGTTGGTGAACCTCAAAATTTGGAAGACAATTTGGATGTTCCAGTAAATGAACCAGTCAATGACAAGGTTAAACATGTCACAGTGATTACCATCCCACCAGCTACCCCAGAAATCCATAATTGGGAGTCGGTCAAGTTGCAAGAGATTTCGCCATTTTACGAGTTACCGAAATGGCAAAATTGGGACACTTTGTTGGAAGACGAATCAGAGAAAGTGTGTGAGCAGATGAATTTGTCCGGATTTAATGAATTAAGTGTGGATATACCTCAGTACAATGACTATCAGATACACGGCAATCAAGGAAATGGATTAAGTGGATTACAATCACTAGATGGATTAAATACCTCTGAGTTACAATTAGAAACTGGACTGGAATCAGTAGAGCCAACCTCTGAATTCAATGATCTGCCCGATTTGGAGGTGGTCCCTCCTCGATTGGAATTACCAAATGATGAATTAACAGGAGATTCAATCTGTGGTGTTATCAGTTGTGACTCCCTCAGTTCAAATCTGCACAATAACATGCAAAATGAGTTGCAACCCGATTTGCAGATATTTATTCGGACCCCATCGCCCATTTTCTGCATATCTCCTACCTCGCACACCTCCCACAGCCCCCGGAGATCCCGTTCGCCTCGTTCGCCTCGTTCGCCAATGTCCCCTGCGTCTTTAAACTCTCTCTCTCCCAGATCTCCCATGAGCCCCGTGTCCTCTCACTCAAAATCGCGGCCCAGGCAGCGTATGCGGTCGTCTGCCAGCTGGTCTGATTTCGGCAATTACAACAACAGCAACAAAACTAGCGCCACTGGCTCGTACAGCCCTGCTGCTCCGAACCGAAAGAAGAAGGTTTCAGTGTTCCGGAGATCTTCTTGGTCCAACATGACGGCAAAAAATCGACCCAAGAGGGTGGTTGCGTCGTTTCGCCGCAGAGGACGACCCATTCAGATCTGCACACCGATCATGATTCGAAAGAACGGCACTGCACCTGGATACCAGGTACTGCAGTCAACGAGGCTTTGATTTGACTCAAGTACAGACATTTGTCATTTCCATATTGATTCAAGTACAATTTTCAGACTCTCTTTTTTCTGTGTAAGAAAAGATAGGCTTCAAAGCATTTGTTATTTCCATCATTCGCTTAGAAAAGTTTCTTTAACTGGAGAGTGCTAACTATTGATTTAAATAGATCTCAGAATTTTTGAGAAAGAGTTATAGAATAGAATCTTTTCATACAGAATGGCATCTGATAGAGTAGTCGGAATCCCAGTGTACAGACATATTTTGTATGGTACAGTTCAAAGTGTATTTGAAACTATCTATTTGGCCTGCAGAATGGTTGTAATGGCAGACTTCCAGTGGAATTTATTTATGCAAGACAAACATTACAGAATCTGTAGAAGTAGCTGGAAAAAATAATATTTCATCATCCCCTTAAGCTCTTGTATGTGAAATTGTGAATTACACTGATTGCTTAGGACATCAAGGGTATGGATCAATATGAAAAAGAAGAGGCTCAGATACACAAATGTATGGTCTACTGTATGTCAAGTATCAACTTGAATAAAAATGTAGTTTTCCTCTCACAAACATTTTTCAATCTCCGTAGAAAAAATATATTTCCACCTGTCTGTGAGCTTGTCAGTGACATAACAGAAATCTGCATATTAAATATTAACAGTGACTTTTAGAATTTGACAAACGTCACCAGGGTTGCTTTAAATCCAACCGATGTTCTTGACTTCATGTTAGTGATAAATGTAACTATATGTGATCATGTGATGCGTTTCATAAAAATGTATAGCTTTGTCTTGACATCAAATATATTTATTTGCTATTTAAATGTCAGTTTAAACAATGTAAAAGATGTGTTTATCATGTCATTCATTTTCAAGTGTGAAGAAATTTGTGAAAAGTAAATTGTATTTTAGTTTCTTTTGCTGTTGTGAACTGTAACGAGACTTTTAAATGTACGATTCAATGTTGATTATTGTTTATTTTAACTTTTTGGAAACCTGATGTAAATAGTCCCCTAAAGAGTGCTCTTGTCAATAGGTGTTTACATAAATGTGTCTTTTGTACATTTTGGTGTTAATATTTAATCAGTAGTAGTACAAATTTACGGAACGATCGACATAATCCGATTTACAGGGTTTAGGAAATTCTGCAGCCTGTTGTAATCATATAACAAGACAAAGGTCATTGTCAATTAATTTTTCAATGAAATACGGACAGTTTTACGGTGCATTAGTTTGCAGAGGCATGAAGTGTAAAGTTCTACCATTACTGTTGATTGTAGTTGTATACATTATTGTTTTAAATGTTATAATATCAAACCGTGACTTGAATGCTTTGTAAACAATGTCAGCCACTTCCAAATACATCTTGATTGTTTTGTGACAATGTTTTCAACAATTTTCAAATTATGCGTTATCTTTGTGGGTAAATTTATTTAATGTCTAATAGCGCAGAATAATGCAATAGGATTATAGATGTTTATTGGTCTTACGGGAAATTGTTCACAAATTGTACATTACACACAAAATTGTACATGGGCACCATGAATATTACGAAAACTCACACGTTTTTGCCATCAGTAAGTGATAATATTTTGTCAAATTATTGTAATTGACTATCTGTGGGATAGGGTGATCTCACTGATCTGCTACCATTATTCTCTTGTTAATTAAATAGTCCACCAAAAACAGAAAGGTCACACGGAGGGGGTTTTGCAGGGTGCCAGGAATTTACGACAAGACGTGAAGTAAATCATACAGGTCAGTTTCATTATGTGTCAAACATAACATGTGCTTATAGTCATCAATAGGAATGGTGCCAAAAAGGTAGGAGTCAAATCACTGGGCAGAATCTTGGCTGTATATTTGTGTAGAGGCCACAATGACCACACATTGATCAGTAAATCCAATATAATAGTGAAACATTCCCATTTTCTGAGTTTGTTCCCTTTGATTATATTTTTTGATGACATCATAGCAATTGCAATTATGACATCATCAACAATAACTAATCTACATGTGGTCATGGTGCCCTCTCGGGCCAGAAACTCTCCATTAATCACAAGGCTATTTATCACCTAGAGGCTAAAAAGAGTTGTAGCAGAATTTATATATCCATTTCTCTATGAATTTGGGCATGCTATTGCAAATATGTGTTCACTACCAACGGTATAATGAGTCATTGATGACAACTGTTTATTTGCACTTATTGGGAGTAAAATGTACACAGTAATTATGTTAAATCTTTGTCATTGTTATACTGCACAGAAACATACTGCAAAGAATATATTGTAAATTGTGTAAAATATAAAGCACATTTATGAGTCTAGTATGACATTCACAAGATTCCCACAATAATATGACAATCAATGTTTTTTGTGGCATTAAAAAAACAATTACAATCACATAAATATCAATCCTTCTATATTTTTTAAACAGTCAAGTCCAGTTATTTTATAAATGCTCAGACATTCATAAGAAATTATTTTGACCTTACCATTGAAAAAAAAATTTTAAGACACATATTATTCTTATTATTTTGTAGACTTCAACACAAATTTAATTGAGATATCTAGAAATGAAAACAACATCTAAAGCATATTATGAAGTCACATAATATTAAATTGATTGCAAGGCTTTATTTTTTACTACATTTTTGTAAATTTTGTTAAGGTCACTCTTAAGGGTAATTCTTTTTAATTGTATATACTTTAACGCTATATTTAATGTATAACAGTCAACTTTAAGACAACTTACTATTGTTTATATAAAAAAATGTACTCATTTCGTTTGCCTGCTATTTTTGATTGTTCTATTTTTTGCTTGTGAGTTACATTTTTATGTGAAACACGTATCAAGTCACTTTGTTTTAATAGGTATGTAGCTTTAAAGTGATTGATATACATGTATCTATTCAGAGTAGCTGTGAACTTTATTTTACCGTTAATGTCCGCAATGTGCTTATTTATTTGCAAAATATTTGGTGTTGTCAATTGTGAATGTTTCAAATTTTTCAACTGTAAATTAGGTGTAAATTCTGTGAAAATTAAGTGTAATTATTGTGTCAAGTTGTAAATTGCTGTAAAATCGTTCATACTTTTTAAATGTACGCTTACTGATTGTGTTAATTAATTTTGTGTGCATTTTAATGTTGTCGGTCAGTCTTACGAAACGATACTTCCGTGTCTAGATATATATATGTGTACATGTACTGTATAGGAACTGTATAACAAATCTTTTATCGAAGTGTCCCAAGGTACTTTTTTGTTATACATGTTACAAACGATGTTACAAACGATGTTAAAACGTACATGTACGTTCACGACTACAGACTAAGTGTTTATTAATGTGTTATGTATTCTATGATGTCATATTCTATAATGTGTAAAGCTGATGTGATGATATTATGCGTTATATGATTGTTGTTTTTTAATGATCAATCCTGCACTAAAATATTGAGAGACGGTTTTAAAGGATGGTTAAGATGGATTACAATGGATTAGGAGGGATTATAATTGACTAAGATGGATTATGATTGACTAAGATGGACTATGATTGACTCTGTAGCTTTAGGGAATTGTCACATTGAACTGTCAGATTATTGATTATCGATTATTCTCAATGGGTGGTGATCAGATGCAAAATCACCAAATTTTTAAAATATTAATATATTATTATATAATATATATTAATATATATAAATTTAGGAATGATGTATAACTAATTAAATATTGTGTATATTGTAATTTTATACGATTAATTGATTTAATTGATCCTCAATGTTAACTTGAGCAGTGTTGTTTGTTGTTTGATCTTTAAAAAATGTTAAAATCATACTAAATCATGTTTGATTACATTTAAATCATATTGAATCATATCATCAATCATTGAATGCAATTTTTCCCATCCAATCATTTACATTGTGACTTTGTTTTAAGCATCTACGATGCCTGGCCAAGACATTATTCCCAGTTGAACTCCTATTTCACGTTACGGAGTACTCCTCTGGATTTTTTAAGCACTTAAGTGTTTTGTACATTCAATTGTGATGTCATGTAAATATGATTATTATATTAATAAAAATGTTTATTAATAAATTAATTAATCCAGCCGCTGTAACTGAATCGTTTGTTGTTTTTTAAGCAAAATTGAAAGTTGAAGGCTCGCAAGAGAAAAATTAATTATTAAATATATGCACAAAAATGCACTTAAGCCTGTTGAGCGGGTATTTTTGTTTACTGGAAGTTACTCAAGATTTTTAGTTTGCATAATGGTTTGTGTCACCCATAAAATTTCAACATGAGCAAGGTTGAATTGGTAATGCGCTGTTGCCGCTGTGAATCGAACCTCTGGGACCCGTGGTTCGATGCCCAGTCTGGGCAACCCATGTTAAATGGACAGGTGCTAAAAATGTGCTTCGAATCATAACCATGGGGATGTGGTCCATGTCTGTTCTATTAATTATATTACGATTTTATATAGTGCACATTCCACATAAATCTGCTCTAAACATACTTTTAACCAGCAAGAAGGCCTGCGCGATCAATATGATAAGAAGTCAGCGAACTCTAGTGGAAATGCTCCCTGACAGCAGGGAGTGAGACAGAACCAAAATTGTCTTTCATTTACAGACAACTTTTTCCAATCACAAAATTTATTTAATTGCCTATTGCAGATGCAATTGATATCTTTAAACATTTCAAGAGAACCCTGCAATGCTCAAAATGTACACATAAGGGCTGAGGCAGTGTATCCAACAGACAGTAGTCTCTGATGGATGGATGAATGGGGCTTTATGTTCTGTATCTATGCACTTGGTAGGCTAATTAGGACAGGATGAGGACACGGCAATGAGGAGAAGGATGATTGAAACAGCCGTCCAGCATAGGCCAAGGTGACCCGGCAAGAGCTAGATTCCAACACTGGACCCAGCGATTGGCAGTCCAGCACGCTACCAACCCTCCCCTCCCTCCCTTTAGGAATGGCACAGAAAAATATGATACAATTGCTGAGTTCACTAAGACGGGTTTGATGCAAATATGCAGACAAGTTGAGAAAACCCCAAAAATAACTTCATTGACTCGTATAATGTAACAATAATCAAATGAATAATAAAAGTGCAACAGGTTAATGAAAAATCATTTATTGGTTAATATCAACATGAAACATCTTACAACTATATTAAATGAAACGAGATTAGTTCAACCGTGACTTAATCCTTTCTTACTTTCCTCCTCAATTTCTTCTTGCGACTTGGTCTTTCCATCTGCCATTTCAATAAACTTGTTGCCTTTAGAGTCTATGGAATAATTAAAGTTCGATCGAGTATTCAAGGCTTTTTCAACCTCCATTTCTAAGTTGTCTAGGGTAACGAAGTTCTCCGACAGCTCCTAAAAATAGCAAAATTAAATGATAAGATTGAGATAAAAGCAAGCTGTTTTAGATGCCTAATATGTACTGAAAATTTAAGGGGACTCATTAAAAAATTTAATTATTACGACAGTCAATCAAGAATGATTTCTAAATTTTCTTGGTTAATAGGATGAACTTAATTATTGTGGAAGTCTCAAGAATCAAATTGCAGAACAATGTTCAACATGACAATAGTTACTGACACCAAGGCATAGGTGTAAGAACAGGGTCATTAGGAGCAGGGCTCAAAAACTTGCCGCAATACAATTTTCGGGCAAAGGGAGGAATGCCCCACCAGAGCAAGTCACAAAGTTTAGGCACTACAATGAATTGCCCACGTTGCCCCTCCCTGTAATAGAGTAATGCGGCTCAGACCTTCTTCAGCTATAGGCTACCCACAAAATGTCTAAGATTCTATTTCGTGGGAAGTTCACGCACCTTTGCTTGATTGACTTTAGCGGCTGCTTCTTGGAGATCTTCTTTCTTCTTTTGTTCCATATCAACCAGGAGTTGCAATCGTCTTTCTTCCGCTTCTCTTTCCCACTGCGCTTGTTTTGCTTCCCTGAAATCAACAATGACAATATTAGCCCCTATCAAAATTCTCTTGAAAAGTTATTCAATGAAAACAGATATCTTTAAAACTTTGTGGCTGGTTGGATGGATGATTGGGGCTTTACGTCCTGTATTTATGCACTTGGCAAGCTAATTAGGACAGGAAGAGGACACAGCAATGAGGTGAAGGATGATTGAAACAGCTGTCCAACATAGGCCCAGACGACCTGGCAAGAGCTGGATTCGAACCCTGGCCCCAGCGACTGCCAGCCCAGCACGCTACCACTAGACGAAGCTGCTGAAGATGTCACAAAAGCAGGCAGTCGTCCTGGGAGATTGTTTAACTTTTAGTTGGGACTGAACAGTCTGGTAAGACTAAAAATCTCTAGAATCTCTTATATTAAAATGATAACGTACGGGATTTATCTCAAGTTATACTCAATGTCTGGTCTTCTAATTTTCCCCATGCCTTCCTGTGCCCTTCAAGGCAGAACTCTCCCCTTTTCAAGGTCATTGTACTTTTTTAAATGCCCTAATTAATTATGATTACTTTTAAGCTGATTCCTACATTATACACAAGAGGGCAGCACCTGCAAGCTCTCTCCCACTCGCTCCCCAAACTGCATCAGTGTCTCACAGCAGGTTGCTTGCTCCCCTTTCACCACCATTGTACTTCATTGGTTACCATGGAAGTTCAATCTAATTCTGTGGGTAGCACGGGCTTACTGCTGTAGAAATTACAATTACACAGTATGTGCAACCATCTCAACTTATACGTAATGTCTTATCTTCTAATTTGCCATAGATATGCGTTTCTAAACCCACACAGGGACAACTCTACCCTTTTCAAGTCCATCCCACTATCCTCTTCCCTTCAATCTACGGGCAACTTCCTAGTACATAATTAATCTTGTGGGTGGTAAGGCTAGACATAATCGATTTTTTTTTTTAGTTTCTTAGATCGACCAACCCAACAGAATATCTGCGTCAAGAAATATAAATTGAATTCACCCACAATTTTTGTTAAATTGACATTACAAAAAATTGAGATTACATCTTTTCTTCCCCCACCCTACCGACAAACCTTACTTTGGCTTAGAAAAAGTGTGTGAAGATGATCTGAGAAGCTAAATATCAATTATGTCTGACCTTAAGGCATTTATCTAGGATGCTTCAGAAAGAAAAACATCCAATTTCAAGCACTTCCAGTGGTATAAATTTCTGGAACAATTTTCTCAAACACTTAACGCCGTTTGTTTTGAGAGCACAATCAAAATGCATAACAATGGATTTTCAGGGACTTCCAGGACCACCTGATTTTTTGCCGTTTAAGGACTCACCGGGACAACTTTTTTCAAAGGACTAGTGATGCAGGCCGAACCACCTTTAACCCTTACTGGACTGAACAGTCCAAAAAAAAAAACAATTCTGTGCTTGTGACGTCATCAGGGACAACAGCAGATTTTAGGGACATAAATGGCCCAACAGGCAGTAAGCTGGGGATGCACAAAAATGACACTTAAGTCCAGTAAGGGTTAAGAGGATGGTTCGGTATTTACAAAAGTGGTCCGGTCCTGGTCTGGTCCGGTCAGGTGGTCCGATTTTGTTACCAGTACTGGACCAGTCCAGAAGCGGTCCATCGGCATTTACAAAATGATGATAAAAACAAGGGTTTAAACAAACTACATAATATGGGTTTCATTTTTTAGATATGGCAAAATTCATGCGATACCTTACATGAAATGAAAAATCACTGGACCGGTGCGGTCTGGCTTTGGACCGGTTTTTTGTAGGTGGTCCAGTATTTTGGTGGTCCAGGGCTGGACCGCAAACCAAACCGGTCAAAGGCGGTCATGTCTGCATCATTAACAAGAATCCGCGGATACAAAACCGACCTAGCGCAATGAAACTGAAGGTGCCATTGCTTAAACGACTGAGCAACTGATATTGGAAGATAGGAGAAAGAGTTGATTGGAAGATGCTAGACTATGAGTATTGAATCAATGCAGTTTGAACAGATTTCTAAAAAAGAAGGAAAGATGGCTGTCAAAATGGCCGCCATCTTGGATTTCTCAACATGGTACTCATCCATACCCACAGGCCAATACCTATACCAAATTTCATAACTGTAAGTGAAATATTAAAGTCACAATGGTCAGTTCAAGAATGAAGAAAGATTGCTGCCAAAATGGCTGTCACAAAGTGGCTGCCATCTTGGATTTCTCAACATGTTCCTGTCTGATACCCACAGCCCCATACCTGTACCAAATTTCATAACTCTTAAGTGAAATATTGAGGTCACAATGGCCAGTTCAAGAAATGAAGAAAGATGGTTGCCAAAATGGCCGCCATCTTGGATTTCTCAAAATGTCCCTGATCCATACCCACAGGCCCATACCTGTAACAAATTTTATAACTCTAAGCAAATTTTGAGGTCACTATGAGCAGTTCAAAAAATGAAAAAAGATAGCTGCCAACATGGCCACCACAAAACGGCCGCCATCTTGGATTTCTCGACATGTTCCCAATCCATATCCAGAGTCTCATACTTGTACCAAATTTCATAACTGTAAGTGAAATATTACAGTCACAATGGGCAGTTCAAGAGTGCAGAAAAATCGATGCCAAAATGGCCACGATCTTGGATTTCTAGACATGTTCCCAATCCATACCCAGAGTCCCATACCTGTACCAAATTTCATAACTGCAAGTGAAATATTAAGGTCACAATGGGCAGTTCTAGAATGAAGAAAGATGGCTGCCAACTTGGCCACCACAAAATGGCAGCCATCTTGGATTTATCGACATGTTCCAGATCCATACCCATAGCCCCATGCCTGTACCAAATTTCATAACTGCAAGAGGAATATTAAGGTCACAATGAGCAGTTCAAGAATGAAGAAAGATGGCTGCCAAGATGGCTGCCAAAATGGCCACCACAAAATGGCCACCACAAAATGGCCGCCATCTTGGATTTCTCGACATGTTCCCAATCCATACCCAGAGTCCCATACCTGTACCAAATTTCATAACTGTAAGTGAAATATTAAGGTCACAATGGGCAGTTCAAGAATGAAGAAAGATGGCTGCCAAAATGGCCACCACAAAATGGCCGCCATCTTGGATTTCTCGACATGTTCCCAATCCATACCCAGAGGCCCATACCTGTACCAAATTTCATAACTGTAAGTGAAATATTAAGGTCACAATGGGCAGTTCAAGAATGAAGAAAGATGGCTGCCAAAATGGCTGCCACAAAAGAGCAGCCATCTTGGATTTCTCAACATGTTCCCAATCTATACCCAGAGTCCCATACCTGTACCAAATTTCATAACTGTAAGTGAAATATTAAGGTCACAATGGGCAGTTCAAGAATGAAGAAAGATGGCTGCCAAAATGGCCGCCACAAAACGGCAGCCATCTTGGATTTCTCAACATGTTCCCAATCCATACCCACAGGCCCTTGCCTGTACCAAATTTCATAACTGCAAGTGATAATATTAAGGTCACAATGGGCAGTTCAAGAATGAAGAAAGATGGCTGCCAAAATGGCCGCCACAAAACGGCCGCCATCTTGGATTTCTTAACATCTTCCCAATCCATACCCAGAGTCCCATACCTGTACCAAATTTCATAACTGTAAGTGAAATATTAAGATCACAATGGGGAAAAACCTTTGCCAAACATGGTTTACATCAAGCTTGTGGTTGCAGTTTATGCCTACTGTTTATGGTTTCACCTGATCCATTTACAGCTCCTGTATAAACCGGCCTCCGCTGTTAGGCCGGTTAAAAAGGACCTAAAGAATTTTCAAGGACTGTGAGAACCCTGCCAGAGTGTAAAGTGCGATCTCCAGTTTCATACACATCGCAAAGACGAAGAGATGTCACCACAAAGTATGAAGGATAAACTTGAGCATTAAATAAAGATCAATCTAATAGGTCTATCTGCACTGGTAATAATTAATTATTTCAGTAGCATTTTACCTTATTCTGCCAGTCTCCTCATTCCAGACTCTGTTAATTTCTCTCAATTCATCCAACTCCTGAGCTTCTTGTCTCATGGCTGATAAAGATGTCTCGGCAGCTCTCGCATCTTCCCATTCTTGTCTTAGGTGTAGGCTGAAAAAGAGAAAAAAATATATAATTACATGAAAATAAAAATATCAAATTAATGGGACGTCAAAAGCTGGAAAAAGGCTTATATTGTCATTGACATTATTTTTGGACTGCAAATTACATGACATCAACATGATCCATGCACGTGTAATTGGTAATGTAACCTAGAGTATCATCCTCTTGCCACATCAAGACTCCGACAAGAGCCTGACGAAGTGAAAATTAATGCATGCAACATTTTAAAACAATACTTCTGAAGGGTGCCTCGGCATTAACGAAGGCTTCGTATTTCTGTAATTTCAAAAGTAACTTCAAATGCAATGTTATTAATATTAATTGCAAAATGCAAATGTCATAATTTAAAATAATTTATACGGAAAGTGAAACACTATTACACTCATAAAAGCTAGTAAATTAATTAAATTGAATACACATGTCATTTGTCACAATCACATCACAAATTTACAATGTTGGCCACCCTCATGAGTTAACACAATCTGTTCAGATACTTACTAAAGACTGTTCCTGTAAGTGAAGTAGTTGTCATTCAATTTCTTCATTTCTTTATATTCATCTCTGTCTTGGAATTTTTTGTCATGAAAATAATACATTTTCTTTGCAGAAACTGGAGCCCATCTTCTTTTCCTCCACCTTACAAACTGTAAACATGGTTTTGTAGCTTCTATCTGTGCTGCAGCACATTGTAGAACAATTCTAGACAGTCCTACCCTTGCTAACATCATGAAAATATGGTATTTAAAGTCTTTGAGAGCTCAGTAACAGCAAAAATCCTCAAAATATCACTTGACCTCCATCAGAAACCATGCCTGGCAAAATTTGTGTGATGTGGCAACTTTACGCTAGGTGTCGCTTGAACGAAAAAAAAACAGATTAACCCCCTAGCGGAAAATAAATTCATGAAAATCAATTAACAGGTTGACAGGTAATTAGTGTGATAAAACATCGTTTTTCGTGCACACTGGTTGCTGTAGCAACAATTTAACAGTTGGGGATAGTAAATAGAGGATGTAGGCACACGTTAAACTCAAATTTGGAGGTTGCCAGTGCTAAATAACTTCAGAAAAGGCAGAAATCTCCAAGGAGGTACACCTGAAAAATTTAGACTCCAGCAGCCAGGTGATGATCAAGTGGTACAATGTGGCCAGGTAGAAGTCCAGCTGTTGCAGCTGCTGATTTGGATCAAGGTGATGTAGAATAGAGTACAGGTGCTGCTGCTGCATGTTACAGCATGTGATGGAGTTGGATGTGGCAGGTATATATTTTGCATTCATGACATTTTTAAAATTAGCAATGTACACAGCCTATAATATCAATTTATATATCATGCAATAGATATGTATCATATAGAGATCAGAAAAAGCATGCATATTTGCTACATATTATAGTCTAGACCTATCATGCTTAATTGATATTATTTGGATGTTGGAGTAAACAAGGTGACATAAGCAAACTTTGTTTTCCATCACGGGCTATTTAGTAATATTTCAATGCAAAATCAATTTTGTATTTGAATTAGAATGATCCTACTGCATTCAGGGACTGTATGCAACTCATTGCACAACAATTTGTTTAGAATATTTGCTTGCCAATCAAATAGAAATTATTGAATATATATGCTATGATACCGCAACTTGCCACACGGGCCTTTTTGAGTTGGATCACCAGTTGATATTACATTATGAATCATTTTATGTCCGTTATATCAGTATAGGCAAAGGATATACATAAATTATGTGGCGGTATATACCATGCTATGTATTTAATGTGGCACAGAAGTACAAAAACTGATGCATACATTCATAAATTTTATAGCCCAGTTGTCGAACTCTCTTGATTATACGTATACTCTTGGCATTGAACTTTGAAGTAAGTGGGAAATTTTCAAATCTCATTCTTTTTTTAACAACCTCAATTTGCTACTTGTTGACCTACAATTTTTTTATTTTACCTGAAGGAAAGTGAGTCACGTGACTGGATAGGTTTATTCAAATAACTTAATGCAGTTTATATTTAGATTTGCAAGGCCCCCATGCTAACTTATTACACGTGAGTGACGTGACCCAAATTTAAGTATTACGAATACCACATGTTTGCTCGTATATTAAGCATCTCATTGATTTATTTGTTGCAGGATTGATACTGACTAAAGCGCATCATGGGCCATGGAGGATATCCCGAGTGACATAGTTGCACACACATCAATGGATTAAGCTCAGCTCAGGCCTCTAGATATTAATAATTTTTCACTGGAGCTCATCATGATGAATTGACACAACAAAAGTGGATTTTCACGCACGTTAAACTTTTCGAAATGATCGAGGAAATATTATTAGAAGTGAACGCGAAGGTTGCACAGTTTAATACAAATTTGAATGTGATCTACGAGCGTTTAACGCTATTTGATGATGTGACATTGCGAGTTGTGGATGTAAAACTATCTTAGAATGCGGGGAGGAGAATAGTATGTGTTTAAAGAATGAATTGGATATTATGTAATTTATGATGATAATTCGTTGAAGTCAGTGCGATGCAGCGTGACAACCTCCCGTACAGATGTCCCCGGTGTGGGGATCATCGTAATTTCAATACGTTACAGGAGTTAAAAGTGCATTTGGAAGTAGAGCATCCAGTAGTGTCATCTAAAAAGGACTTCGGCAAACTGATCGACAGTTACAGGAAAGATGTGGTGAAACTAGAAGCGAATCGACACAGGGGAGAAAGGGCGAAAAGTTTGGATAGAGCGAAATCTCGTCCGAAGCACCCTTTGCATCATCCTCGCGAACACGCTGTCGATGGCGCTGGAACTCCCGAATTAGGAACGAAACCAAAGCTAAACGGTCACCATGACAACTTAACAAAAGTTCCACCACCAGGGGGAACACGGCCGTCGACCAATCAGAGACCAGGGAGAGTTCCAACTCGCCATGATCCCGACCGAAGCGCAAGAGCTAAAGAGAAACTTGCGGAACTTATGCAGCAAGCTCCGGAACTTAATTTACCGAGGAATATAAACGGCATGAGGACTTTCCCTATCCCAGAATCCCCTGCAAACCCAAATGGAGGAGAAGCCCCTTCAATCTCCTCCGACGACCTCAATTTGAATTTGTACAGAGACCTAATTAAGCCCAATGTAACAGAAAACGGTCGCAGTCACATTTACGTTATGGCTGATGCCTTACTTCAAGCGAGAAAGCATATCGATACCATGAAGCAGACTGCGGAAAAAGTCACCAATGAACAGGAGAAAGCCATCAACAAGCTGAAGCAAGATGTCAAGGTATAAATATTTATTGGTTAAACATTTCATGTTAATTGTGCTAGGGACATACATTAATCCTTCTAACAAGCAAGAGACAAAGATTTTCTGAATGCATCATCTAAGAAAAGAATACATCTGAGAAAAGAGCCGGAATCAAACTTGGGACATAGCAATTGGAAAGTCGGAGCATTACAGAATGAGTTCATCTAACCCCTCTCCTAAATTTTTGTAATGAAAACACATCACTTTATTTGTTTATAACAATGAACTCTTCTATTGATAATGATATGATGGTCAACTCAGTTTGTAGTTCTCTGGGCTCCCAATCATCAATCATTGTGTCCTGGGTTTGATTCCAGCTCTTGCCTGGTCACCTAGAGGCTAGACCTATGATGGGACCATAGTTTCATTCATCTTTTGCCCCGTTGCTGCATCCTCCCCTATCCTAATTATGCAGGTTGTAAAGCCCCCAATCATCCCTCATTCTGAAGGTACAGATCTCAAGGAATTTGGAGGGGGGTTGGTCTAGTGGTAGCGTGATAGGCTGCCAATCTCTGGGTCCAGGGTTCGAATCCAGCTCTTGCCGGGTCATCTGGGACTATGTTGGACAGTTGTTTTAATTATCCTTCACGTCATTGCCGTGTCCTCCTTCTGTCCTACCAAGTGCATCACCGCAGGACATAAAGCCCCAATTATCCATCCATCCATATCAAGGAGTGTCTCAAGGAGAGTTGGTTTCTCCACTTTTATGTTTAGTAAAATTAAGACAGAAGAGAGAGGAAAGATGTTGCACATCACAGGGAGGTTGCTCTTTGGGATGGATACGTGTGTGAGGCTTTGCACCCTGTGTTTATGAACTGGATACTTATAGGTTTATGAGGACAGGAGGAGGACACAGCAATGAAATAAAGGATGTTTGAAACTGCTGTCCAACATAAGTCAAACCAGCCCTGTGCACTACAAAGCTAACCCTCCTCCAGGTGAGGCTGGTTCCTCCCCGCAGTTGCTCGTAGGGAGGGTTTTAATTTCAGGGACTGCATCTAATCTTATATTCTCCAAAGGAAAGTTAACAATTTTGCTTGTTTTAACTTGACCACTTCCTTGACTCTGAATGGGGTTTTGCGTCCCCCTGTCCCTTGGCCATTTTACTTTTGAATTCCCTGTCCCCCGTATCGCGGTGACGGTTGGTCTAGTGGTAGCATGCTGGGTTGCCAATCCTTGGGTCCAGGGTTCGAAGCCAGCTCTTGCCGGGTCACCCGGGCCTATGTTGGTCGGCTGTTTCAATCATCCTCCACCTAATTTCCGTGTCCTCCTGCTTTAATTAGCCTATCCAGTGCATAAATAAATACAGGACGTAGCGCCCCCATCATCTATCAATCAATTCTACTTCCAGAGGCTCTTCCAGGTTCCACAATCTACCTCTCCCAAAATTTATCTAGCCGTCAGAAATTTAGAAATTTATAGATCTATAGAGAAGAAAATATGTGGCAGGTGAACAATATACTGAACATGCTGAAGAAACATTGGATAGGTTAAGAAGTCTTATTAGATTCATTGATAGATTGACTGATTGGTATGGGTCCTTTCACTTTTCTGGTCTAAAATAATATTTATCCAGCATTGACACTACTTCCTGGTTAACATCAATGGCCATTGACCAATCATGCACTGGTCGACCATGTCTGGTAATGTAAATACAAGCTAGGGTTAACATTGACAAACTAGTATAATAAAGTAAAAAAATGCTGATTTATGAGCATGCCATAAAAAAGTAGATACCTATAGCTTGCTTGATTGCATTTATGGCTAGTACATAAATTGCCAATAAAAGGGAGATGTGTATATAGACTGAAAAATTATTTGGCACAAAAGAGATGCTGCAAATATGCAGTATTTATAGAATATCATTTCTGTAGACGACTAATATTTGTATAGTTAAAATACTAAAGGTTGGTGGCTGACTCAGTGGTTAAGGTTCCTGCCTGCTCAGCTGAAAGTTTTTGCCTGCTTGTGTTCGAACCCCAGGCCTACAGGGAATTTTCAGTGGACCTTTATGAGCAAATCCCAGCTGGATGTCTTTCGGATGGGATGTTAAATTGGCGACCCCTTGTATCAGTGTCTGTGCTGGGCAAGTAAAAGATCCCTCACAAGGGGTAAAGGTGTCACAAGTTGAGGACTCTCTGAGCAGAGCTGTGGACCCCGGGCTGTGGACATTTGGACTCTTGTTAATTTTGAGCCCTGTTTTCTAAGCACCTTCCCTTAAAATCATGTAAGCTTGTTGTCCAGCTTAGCATTGGGAGCTGCTATAAGTATAACGTCTGAGGCTCGGGTATGCCTCTAAATAGCCTACACCGGTGCTGATGGGGCATAAAACAGAAACTCACTCTCTCACTGAGACTCGGGTTCAATTCCCGATCCAGGCGATCCAAGTGTTGGACAGATGTTTCATCCTGTGCCAAGAGTGCACCTTGCCTCACTAGTGTAGTCCCTGCCTGTCCTATTAACAATTGTCAGTGTATGATTACAGAACGTAAAGTCCTATGGCATGTCCCCCTATCACCTGTTAAATTCTCAGCAAAAGGCCTAGTTTAATTCTTTATATGTACAATTGTGTACATTCAAATGTTATGGTTATTCAGGCTTGTGCGAAATATGTAGAGGTAACTATTTATAACTATTTTATTGTATTTTGTATTTACTTGAGTAGATTTTATTGTATTTCGTATTTACTCTGGCAGCTTTAGTACTTCACAACAACAGATGCTGGCAGTAGAACATCAGTGAAAATGTGAAATAGGCAAATAGCCCTCATGCACAAGTATACGTGCTTAGAAATATTTTGGATTGCCATTTTCATATCGATAGACGACATATAAATCAGTCTAATAGGCTAAAATCGGTTTTGTTTTTTCGTTAATTAGTGTAATTAAAATTTGATGTGTGTTTGAAAGTTCTCGTTCAGATAATCGCTTAGTTCATTGAATAGATGTAGAATGGCACGTAGAGAACCTAAAGCATTTTGTAGTTAAAGGCCTATGACCTAAACGAAACCTAAAATAGGTTGGGTAATTCTCTGTTTGATCTCTCTGTGCTGAGAGTGCACCTGTATCCAATACCATAGTCCCTGCCTGTCCTTTTGAGCCTAGTCAGTGCAAAAATACTGGACAGAAAGCTGTATAACCCTCCTCGTTTTTAAAATCTCAAACTTCTACCTCACATCTGTTTTTGGTTGTTCGTATCCTGGGAGGAGACATGACATTGAATTTTATAAATAACATAGAAATGGTAATATTGAGACTATACATATTTTGTGACCTCTTTTATTTTTGAGTGAAAGACTGCAGAACCAAATTTTTAGGAGCAAAAGAATACACAAAATTTAAAATTTGTATTTCTTAATTTTCAGGTAAAGGATCACCAGTTAGACAGAGCGAGAAAGGAATTGTACAAATTAATCGGAGAAAGGAGAAGATTACAGCGAGACGTTTTGGATTTATCACAAACGAAAGACGAGGACAAACAACAGCTGATGAAGGTGAAGAGGGAACTGGAGAACCAGGCGGATTTAATAACTGACAAAGAGAGGTGAGTTTAAGGGAATGTGGTCTTATGTGGAAAGATAAAGGTGTTTTCTTTCAGGCTTTTGAGTCAGGTTACTGTAACTCTGACTCCTGGCTCTGACTCCCGACTCTTGACTCCCAACTCCAACCTGCGACTCCTTAGTCTGACTCCTGAGCGTTTTGGCAAGTCCAAAGTAACTCTGACCTTGACTCTCGACTCCCGAAATGTTTTGTGCGACCCATATCTGACGGATGGTTCATCCTGTGCCATAAGTGTGCCTTAATTGTCTCCCTACTGTGGTCCCTGCCTGTCCTATTTTAAAAGCCTATTCAGTGCATAAATACAGGACGTCAAGTCATATCAACCTGATTCACCCGTCCAACAAGTTTAGTGATTTTACTTTTCTGACTCATTTTAGTGTTTAGCGGTATAAGTTCCCCGTAAGACATTACAGTTGAATTTTAACTCGATACTGACTCAAGACAATCACTATTCAAACGCTGTCTCAGTTCTCACTCTTTCAATGTCAAATATAAAGCTCTATAAGCAAAGAGATTATGATATTGTTATCCTGCTACAAGCAACCGCTCTCTTTATCTGGCTTTCTTATAAATTGAAATATATGGTAGTATTGACAAAATACTACACTATGATTCAGGAAAAAACCTGTTTAAAATCTATGTGCCACATTACAATTTTCCCTTGATCTGTGTAGATCTAAATAGTGTATTTGTGACACATCATTTCAAATTTTCAGCTCACTTATCCATCGACATGGTTAACAAATGATCAAATGATCCGATCTCTTGATACTGTGGATGACCCTTCGCAAATATACACTTTTATCAGTCAGGGAAATTACCAGCATATGAGGACAATTGCAATTCCAGCCAAGTCCTGGCCCTGACAGGATGATTGAGTGTGTGGGGTTGATCAGTTGGGTCTCAGAAGAAAGTCTGATCTCTTTACAGCCATCCTCACCACACAGCAGCATGTCAGTTGCGGGACTTAATTCTATCCAATTTCACGAAATACTGCAAAGTCATCAGCAGCTGATGACAATTTCCTAATTTCTCTGGAGCCTTCGGGTTCTTTTCCTCATTATGTAATTGATAGGTCTGCCAAAATTCATAGAGTTAGTTGACACTGTGATACAACTTTATACCAAGTTTGGAAGTGATAGTTGCAGTAGTTCTTTTTAAATAGCCGATCAAAGATGATTTTGAGCACTGCCAAAGTCATGGCTATGCCATGACACTGTGAGAGTGTCATGGGAGGGTGATGACAGTGCTAGGGTGATTGTCATGTGGGGCTGAGGACATTGATTGTCATCAGCTGGTGATAATTTCCCTTACTGTTTATATAATACTCAAATATTTTTATTGATGGGAAATTCCTCTGTTGCCATATAAATACTCTACAATACCAAATATTGGGGCTGTTTCGGTTAAGCCGTAATGTAAACTGCAGGCTCTTAATGGGCTGAGTATTAGTGTATTGAGTAGAGGATTATATTGCAATTTACTCGCACATAAGGCCTAGTGTCAAAAAAATGGTCCAAAAGCGTGACATTGGACCAAAATTTGAAGTTTGTCCAAAAGAATTGACCGTGGTTGAAACAGAGAGTAAACTTGTGACTTGTCATAATATTTTTTATTTGAAAGCTCTATGTTGTGTCTAAGTTTGACAAAATCATCGTTGAATCCTTGGTATCTGGACATATTTTAAAGAAAAAACATACATTTTTTCTATAATAGGATGATTTTTAATGATCTAAATTCTACCCGAAGTTCCAAAATTACATTTTGTTATTGTGGTGCTCAGTCAAGAAAAAGTTTGTGTGACATTCGGTGACCATACTGTTGTCATAAAAATGTGAAAAACATTAAAATTGATGAAAAAATTAATACAGACATTTTAAAGTTCTTCTCTGAGGATGGATATTGCATACATATGGGATATTATGTTATCAATCTTGAACTATATAAATGTAAGATATCTAATATCAAAATTATTATGTTACTTCCAAAATTACTCGCATTATGCTTCATAAGCTACTGTACAATGAAGCATAACGCTTGCGACACATGAATGAAACACTTCGGTTTTAACATACAACATTTGATATTTTGATTATTTAAATGTAGGTATGCCAAATCCATCCTAATCAGACATTTTCAGTGATCATTACACATGAAATTTCCAACAATGATGCCATTACTACAAGTAGTAAGACTAGTAAAATTGTTAGAAATAATCATAAAACCACAAAACCATCGAAATTGTAACATATTTTACTAGAATCTCAACTCATCTAAGACCTAAGAGAAGGAAATAATAATTTCTGTATCAAAAACACATTTAATGCTAAAGCATTCAATTCTGCTTGTGAAAAAGATATCTTTAACATGGTACATTCACGCATAATGTTTGCGACAACATTTTAGAATCGGATCAAACACTAGCTAACACTGAATGTAACCCCATAACTTAACTCTCAGACTATAAACATTAAGCAGAATGTATGATTGCCAGCCTAGGTATCATTGATGATGCTGGAATATTAAATTCTCACTTGATGTCCTCAGAACTGCTGATCAGGCCTTTCTCTCCCTGTACCTGTGTCTCATTCGTTTCTTTGTAGATATGGCAGCATATGGCTGTTAATATGTGACTATAACCTTATAATCCTTCTGAAAATAAACTTAACTTGAGCTAATTTTCAGCCCTGAGATATAGAGAACATGGTTATAGAGTAGGTGGATAAAATATGCTTGCCAACATCGTAAGTCTGTTATTTGTCGCAAGCGTTATGCTTGAAATCTGTCAACTCCACCTCTTATAATGTGCTTATACCAAGTTGCTATCAACTGATGGCATTCAGTATCATTAAATTAGACATCAATAGAATAATTATGTAAAAAATTATGCCATCTCAGACTCAACTGCCATTTATTCTCGCCTTTAACAAGTAAAATCTTAAGTTAGTAAACGTCACAAATTGCTAATGGAATGTTATTTTGCTTAGTATATGAGTAATTATTATTGAAATTTTGTTGAAGTTATTCTGGCTAATGATACTAAATGCATATTAATGCTTACTTTATCTTATACAACAAAGATTTTCTGTGCTATCAGTCATTTTAAAACAGGAGCATAACGCTTGCGACATGTCTTTTTTACCAGTTTTTGATGTCTGAAGCCCGGAATAATAAAGATAACTGCCTGAAGTGCATATGTATCAAAAGCCTTTGCCAAAGAGATAATGTAAAACTAATATCATGTTCTTGGTAGTTGGTATACACCAAAAAAATTATCTATTAATACTTCAGCGTAACGCTTGCGACATTTTGATTTTGCTTGACATTTTTGCACATTGTGCTGATAATAAGCATTGAGGGACAATTGTTTCTTCACATTTTACTGAGAACTATATTGTCTTCACAAAATTAAAGTAACAAGTAGTGAAAATCAATGCTGAATATAATTTACACTGCTAGTTCACTGACGAGTATGATTTTTTGGTAAAATTTAGTGTTTTGGTAAAAAATTTGATTTGAGCACTTTTAGCAAAGTATTATGTTCTGTGACACAAACTTTTTTTTTCTTTGGAGACAGAAGTTTCCATGCAAGAAAATCAAACAGTTAAATAGTGAAAACCACATCATTTGAGGAAAATTCAGAGTAAAACAATGGTGGAATAAATGAAAATGTCACGCAAAAAGTGGCAAAAAAAGTCATTTTTCAAACACAAAACCTTTGTAACTTTAGAACCGGTGAGCGTAAAGCTATCAAATTTTCAGCATCTTGTTGCAACTTTATCTTGGAGATATCAGTGTAATTGTTACATTCTCATTATTATTGTGTCAATTTTTATGAGCTGTTACATGCTGTAGGGTAAAATTGCCCATTATTTTGACACTAGGCCATAATACTCTTGGAAAGGTATACATGATATTGGCCTAATCTTGAAAAACACCATACTATATCCTAGACAGTGATATTTTGGTATTTACAAGTTCAAATAAAAGTTTGAAGTGTTTTCGGAGTGCTTGTTGTGGGGACTACCATGACTGTACGAGGGGCGTTCAGAAAGTTCGAGGCTTTTTTTCATGTGGATACTTATTTTCAATCTAGAGCTATGAATTTTTCACAGGATAAAATTCAGCATATTTGGAATGGATTTGCAAAATTTTGGACAATTTGGACATTTTTAAGTCATTCTGTGGTTGCCATGGAAACTGAAATTTCAGCTTCTTGGGGCAGGTAACACTGAAATCAAGAATGCAAAGAAATTGTGACTTTGAGAGACTTCTCTCTGTCACTTGTATGTGTGAGATTGGCAATATTTGACACAAGAAATATGGTATTAGCTTCTAAATATGCTTTCAAGCACACCAAATGTGTGTATTCTTACACTTAACCCATGTAGGAAAGCACTCCTGCATGCCAGATTTGGCGAGAGAAATTCAGGAAGCAAAAGTGTGTTTCCCTGACTACATAATGACTTGTGAGAGCATAGATTCACTATTATGAACAAGAGACCAAAATGGACAGCATTATCCATCCAAGCTATTCTTGTGACATGTTGCTTTACATAAGTTCTGGTTTTCCCTCACTTTTGTCCATGGGAACTATAGTTTCAGGCACTGGAGGAGAAAAGCTTTGGATGAACAAAATTCTTTCACAGAACTTTGTTTGGAGGACTTCAGGGAACATTTACTTCAATGGGTCAGGTGTATGAATCAATGCTTTTGGTGAGCTTGGGAGTATTTTTTAAGGCTAATATTATATTTCTTGTTTCAAATATTGTCAATCTCACTAATGCAAGTGATAGAGAGAGGTCTCCCACAGCCAAAATTCATTGGCTTCAGTGGTTTCAGTGTTATCTGCCCCAAGAAGCTGAACTTTCAGTTTCCACGGCAACCACAGAATGACTTAAAAATGTCCAAATTGTCCAAAATTTTGGAAATCCATTCCAAATATGCTGAATTTTATCCTGTGAAAAATTCATAGTTCTAAATTGAAAATAAGTATCCATACAAAAAAAAGCCTCGAACTTTCTGAACGCCCCTCGTACTTCGCAATGTTAAGCCAGTTCACTCAGCAGTCCCTTTTTGCTTAGTAGAACTGTCTTTTCATACAACTTTTTTACCCCATGTGCAGTCTGGGAAATTACCATCATGTGATGACAATTGCAATTCCAGCTAAGTCCTGGCCCTGACAGGATGATTGAGTGTGTGGGGTTGATCAGTTGGGTATCAAAAGGAAGTCTGATCTCTGTGCACGAATCCTTATCGCACAGCAGCATGACAGTAGCGGGACATATTCTATCCCCTTTCGCGAGGCACCGCAAAGTCATCAGCAGCTGATGACAGTTTCATAATTTCTCTGGAGCCTTCGGGTTCTTTTCCTCATTACGTAATGGATCAGCCTGCCAAAATTTATAGAGTTAGTTGATACTGTGATACAACTTTATGCCAAGTTTGGAAGTGATAGTAGCAGCAGTTATTGTTAAATAGCCTGTCAAAGATGATTTTGAGCACTGCTTAAATCATGGCTGAGCCATGACACTTTGAGAAGGTCATGGGAGAGAGATGACAGTACTGGGATGAGTGTCATGTGGGGCTGAAGACATTGGTTGTCATGAGCAGATGGTAATTTCCTTGACTGATGTGAGGGATCTTTTACTTTCCCTGCACAGACACTGATACCACAGGGGCTTCTAAACCAATGTACATGACGTTAACTTACTATATATTGTATTCTATAATGTATGTGCATAAACTTGGTTTAGGAGCCCCTGTGACTGATACTAGGGGCTGCCAAATTTAAAAGCATCTCATCCGAACGACGTCCAGCTTGGAAAACTGGGGTTCGAACCTAGGCAGGCAAAGACCTTCAGTGGAGCAGGCAGCAACTATAACCACTCGGCCACCCAGCTGCCTGATTAGGTGTGACTGTTTTAGTATATTCTTGTAGTCCAAATCCAGGTAGCCTTATGCCCCATTCTCACGGCGAGAACCGGAAAACTTTTTACGTCTTTGGGACAGCTTAAGATGACTTCTAGGAGAAAAATGGCTAACTAGGCAGCTCACAACGATTATATAACAATTATATAATTAATTAGAGGCATATCATGGCGGAATAAGATCTTAAATCGGTGAAATACGATCGTAAATTGGCTGGGTAAGATCATATGCCTGTTGGGCAAGATCATATGCCTGTGGGGCAAGATCTAAATGCCTGTGGGGCAAGATCTAACTGTCGGCGGGATGTCAAAAACCATCGGCGGGATGTCAAAAACTGCCAGTGAGGCTGCAGATGTCCCGCAGGGGCAGTATAAATGTCCCACAGGGGCGGGGGATGTCCCTATATCCCGCCGGTCATGTTTTCACTCGTTCTCACTCAAAAAATGCCCGGTGGACATCCAAAAATTTAGAAAAATTTTGGCTCTTTCCCGGCGACTTGGAAAAAAGTTTCAGGCTGCTGAATCTTTTTTTACATCCACGGCGGAGTTCTCCACATTTCTAGGAACCTGCCAAGATGCAAAAAATACGTCGGCGAGATGTGAAAAATCGTCTGCGGTATGTCACAAATTATCAAAGAATCATCAAAATTGCCAGAAAAGACGTGCTGTGAGAACTAGGCATTAGCTTGAAAATATGGAAATTGTGGGCCTTTATAATCATAACATTGGGATATGTCCAACTCAAATTCAATATGCCTAGCCTGCTTTAATACTGGTCAGGACTTCAAACTCCCAAACATATAATTTTGTGCTGCAAAAGATGGTTAGTCATTTTAATTCAGTAGTCTCATTATAAAACTTAGAGGTAGGGCAGGTTATATATACCCGAACCTGATGTACATTGCAAGGAAATCATCACACGCTACATCCTTGGCAGGAGACCATACAGCCATATTATTAAGCTTTCACCAAGGTACACCTTTCCCTACATGCCAACTTGATCATGTGTGAATTGTGTGATACACGAACAATTGATTAGTTTCTAGCTAACATAGCATAGCTGAAAAAAGTTATTGATAAGTAATTAAAACATTTAAGGTATCTGGAGCTTTGCATTATAATATTATGAAGGGTGCAACGATTATGTTGAATGACTTCAAGCAATTACTTAAAAAACCCTGTTAAAGTTTTTATCAAATCATTTATTGCAGACATTTTCAATCTATCTTAAAGACTTAATAAAGTTCATGTTCTTGAGCCACATATCTTTCACCTTTAGGATTGAGGAATCTGGGTGGCCTACGACTGCCAAATTCGCACAGGGTACTTACATTGTCCCAAAGAGACACCAGAGGCACTTTTGGTAGTTCAACGGACCCTAAATTTGCTATTTCCATCTTTTCATGTGCTGCAGCAGTTTTGAAAATCCAGCCTTGAGCGTCATGTAGTCTGTTATGCGCATGCGTCGTAACCAGGTAACCGTCCGCCATCATGAGGCTCTGTTATGCTACGTTGAGTTGCCTAGCAACCTTAATAGGGCATGACGTCATCATACTATTAATTCATGGACCCCTTACGCTACTCCAACCAAACTACTGATTTCTCAGTCATGAAAACTTGCAAGCATCTTCCAACAACTGCCTACAATGTCCTTAGCCGGGTTTTGTACTTCTAACTAATATTTTATTTTCATGCCCTTGCTTCACGGGTACTATGCTAGTATAGTTATATAGAGTGAGTAATTGAGTATCATTGGCCAGTGGCCATTTACCTACGGAGCCAGCTTTGTATAATCAGACTAAAACAAAAATTCTTTCCAATGCGAAATCGCTGCGTCCCGGTCAAAAGGACCTAAGGCCACACATAATTGATTCTTAACTTCGCGGACCCACCGACACAATAGATTTCCTGTTGATGGAAAAAAATTAATTTTTTTGACATTATAAAAAAATTTTTTCACCTTTTTTTTTTTTGTCCTATAGAAAAAGGGCCTTGAGAGGAATCCGAGAAGCTAAAGATCAATTATGTGTGGCCTAAATTGGACAGCAGTTTCAGTCATTCCGTGTCTCATTGCTGTGTCATCCTCTTATACTACGAAGCCTATTCAAAGCTTGAATGTGCCCTCCTCCTTTCCTACTTAGCTTTCCAAAATTAATGGCATAAAATTTACAGAAAGTTAGGTATGTAAAAATTTATTTAACGCCGCATATTATCTGATGCATAAATTTGCATGCAAGTATGAAACTTCTGTATGACGAAGAAATGTGAAAAGTTCAGTATGAAATTTCAAAAATTCTAGAAATCTAAATTGTCCATGTTAAGCCCCAATCACCCATCCAAGGGAGGAGGGTTGGTCTGGTGGTAACGTCCAAGGCTGCCAATCGCTGGGTCCAGGGTGCGAATCCAGCTCTTACCGGCTAACCTGGGCTTATGTTGGATGGCTGTTTCAATCATCCTTCGCCTCATTGTCGTGTCCTCCTCCTGTCCTAATCAGCCTACCAAGTGCATAAATGCAGGATGTAAAGCCTAATCATCCACCCATCCATCCATGCAACTTAACCAAAGTATTTAACCGAATGTGTCCGTATGAGTAATTGGGCATCCAACTTTACCTGAAATTTTAAATTTATACTATCTAAAAATAACAACTTACTATTACCTACTATCTAAAGTTTCTATGCAATAAAATCAATCCATCCCTAACATAATATTATACCAAACAACTCTACTTCACCAATCAATAAACCTATACTTTACTAGCTTATTGATTTTTTACTCCAATTGCAAAGGTGTCTGATTACAAGTCAGAAAGCAGACATAATACAGAAATGAAACTTGTAGTCTCCAAATATTTTTACAATTAGGCCACACATAATTGATCTTTAGCTTCTCAAGGCACTTTTTCTAGGGTCGGTCGGTAGGACCAAAAAAAAAAGGTAACAAAAATTTTTTTATAATGTCAAAAATTTTTTTTTTTTTCCTTCGACAGAAAATCTATTGTGTCAGCGGGTCCGCGAAGCTAGGAATCAATTAGTCAGAATGGGAATGACAGTTTTGTTATGAAGTTGTACTTTTGTCTAAATGTTTGCAATTGCTCTTCTATTGATCCCTTTTATTGTAGCCAGAGCTTCAGTGTCGGGTAGCAAATAAGCTGATTCTAACTCCTGACTCCTTTGGCTTTCTTAAGAACGATTCTGACTCCCGACTGCTCTTACCATATTTTCTGTTTTGAAAGCACATCCCTTAATAAAAGCCCACCCCTTCCGATGAGCCATCCATAAACAGGCAATTTTAGTCAAGATATGACTTTATCTAAAGTTTTTAATGCAAAAAACAATTAATCACCTATCTCATCATTACATTTGCCAACCGGGCGTCTAATGCAAAAAATAGGGTATTGGCATTATTGCACTCAAAATTAATGTCATTTCGTTTTTGTTCATGAATAGCTACTTTTAAAAAAATTTTAAAAATTTGATGATTTGTCAGTTTCATGCTAAAATTCCAGTCAGGTGACATAGATATTGTAATCCACAGTACAATGTACCTTTTTTATTGGATAATAATATTATAAATAACCTTTTATAGATCAGCATAGGTATGTACAATAAACATCGTAAATCTGATTGTTTTTACTTTATTTTCATTGGCAAATAATCAATGTTGTGAAATTCATTTAAAAATAGAAATCTGTACACATGATATGGCGCCCTGGGAATATTGTGACACCCTTTGAAACAGATAACATTTCATTCTATTTCTCAAATGATTTGAATATGATAAAGTGTCAAGGCCAAGGTAATTTTACAAAGGTGGCAAAATTTGTCAAAAGCCTGTCGCAAAAGGCTGTCACAAAGAGCCTATGAAAAAACCTATCAACCTCGTTTTTGCGGTATAACTTAATATTTAACATTTTTTTATGGACACTTAGCAGCGACTATTGAAATAAGTAATATCTAATTGTGCAGCATTTTTTCTGTATTTATATCTTTTATGTCTAACAGGCTTATTAGCATTGGACTGTTGCATTTTAAAAGTAGGTTGTGTAGCTATTTATATTTACACATTATATATGTGTATATCAAAATCGAAACTCATAAATAAATTTGTCTGTCTACGGCTTTAAAACAATCAATCATTTTAATACACGTGTGTTATGCAAATTAGTTTTTTAAATGCTAATTTCATTAATAAAAAATGTAAAATACTGAATTGATTAATTTGAGTGAACTTGGTTCATTTAAAAAATATACAAATTACAATTCATGAAATTAATTAAATATGTAGATAGTCAACCGGATGGTTCTATGAAAATTAATTATAGTTTTTTCAGAATTTTTTTGTCAGCAGTCTAAGTTATGGTTTATGAGGAATTTAAATGACTATGTAATCAAAATGTTTTCAACTTTAGGCCAGACTTTTTTAATTTTTAGCTTCTCGGATCGACCGACATAACAGATTTTCTGTCTACGGAAAAAAACAATTGAGCATAAGCAGTATTTTTAACAAATTGACATTATAAAAAATTGAGATTTCGCCTTTTTTTTCCTCTTTCTACCGACCGACCCTAGAAAAAGTGCCTCGAGAAGATCCGAGAAGCTAAAGATCAATTGTGTCTGGCCTTAGTTCAATCCTTCTAAAATGTTGACAACATAGAATTTCATGAAAAGAAAAAGTCAGCACAAGACTCTGATGAAAGGTTTTCCATAATATATAAAATTTTAATTTTAAAATGCCCAAGTCCCAACGGGCCAGAGATCATGCGGCAGGAGATTTGGGGGCCAATAGAAGTCAATATATATTAAGGATTATCTGAGGTGTATTTTCTACATAACATCCCACTTGTATATGGCACCGACACCGACAGCTTGATATAACTAATAATTATCTACACAAAATAGTTATAATTAATTAGGAGGGGATGCCATCATGCTTCCCTCCTTCCTCCCCCCCCCCCCCCAGGGTCTACGTCCCTGGATGGGAATGTTGAAAAGTCTCAAATTTCTATTATATTATGTTATGAGCTCAGAAACTTCAGGCTAAATCAATAATTGAGTAAATGCTGTTTGGTATAAAGTGTGTAGTGAAGATGATGCAATTGAAACCGGTATTTTCATACTTATTGAAAAAACTATTGATAGTTCGTTGAAGACCTATTTGATAATCTTTTCCAGGTGTCCAGCAAGTATTGATGGACATTTTAAAAATTTGATGATATTCTTGTTTGTAACTTGTTATAAATCCTTGATATCATGTCGTTACATAGTCGTGGCTTCCAAAAATGTATGCATCATCGATATCACTTTAGTAGTTTGATTGTTTGCTAAACTGCAGATTTTGGTATTTTTAGCTTGTGTGCAATATCTTAAAAGCTGAGTCATCAAACTCATAATCGTGGAAAAAGATCCATATAGCAATTTTTATAATAATTTTTCCTGGAAAATGTCTTTGTAATAGGCCTATCAATTGATTATGTATACCAGTAATGGTCTATTAGAATGACATTTTTACAAATAGTTTCCGAGTTATGTTGAACATGTGTCATTTTATCAGTACTAAATTTGCAACTTAAATGAGGTGGGGTGGAGTAGAGGTGGAGTACACCAACATAAAGTGGGATGGAGTAGAGGTAGAATCAACAATAAAGTGAGGTAGAGTAAATGGAGTAAGGTAGAGTAGAGGTAGAGTAGAGGTAGAGTAGAGGTAGAGTAAAGGTAGAGTAAAGGTAGAGTAAAGGCAGAGTAAAGGCAGAGTAAAGGCAGAGTAAAGGTAGAGTAAAGGTAGAGTAAAGGCAGAGTAAAGGCAGAGTAAAGGCAGAGTAAAGGCAGAGTAAAGGTAGAGTAAGTAGAGGTGGAGTAGAGGTGGAATCGACAGTAAAGTGAGGTAGAGTAGAGGAAGATAACAGGTAGACTAGAGGTAGAGGAAGAGTAAAGATAGAGTAAAGGTGAAGCACAACAAGGTCAAGTGGGATGGAGTAGAATAGAGGTGGAATGAACAATAAAGGGAGGTAGAGTAAAGGGAGGTGAGGTAGAGTTAAGATAGAGTAAAGGTATAATAAAAGTAGAGTCAAGGTATAATAAAAGTAGAGACTAAAGTAAAGGTAGATTAAAGGTGCAGGATGGAGTAGAGTGAAGGGAGGTGAGAAGATACTGATAATTAGTCGTAGGCCTACCTATGAGGAACACCACATTAAATATACATTCTTTACTCCATTGTGATGTTAAAACTATGAACTCATGTCTTTGTTCATATTCTCTTTCCAGGGAAGTAGAAGATCTCACAAAATACTTGCATATTGTTGGTGAGAAAGAATCGGAGGCCAAAACAGAGTTGGAAAACTTCATCGCAAGTCTACTTGACCGTGCTCAAACTGCCGAGGAACAACTTCGGAATTTGCAAACTTCGCTTTTACTCTCAAGAGCAGCCTCGTCCAACGCTCTTGATTCACCTAACGTGAGTGTTTTTGGTTTAGTTTTTTTTTTTGTGATTGTAAAGTTTTGTTCAATTCTGTCCTCGAGGTTTCCTTGTGGTATCCAGGGATATTGTTATTGATAGATTTCTAAGCTCCAAGATCCGATGTTAAGTATACCTCTTTGTCATGCTTACTATTTTAGTATTTAATTGGGAGCCTTGATAAGTTTCAAGGCTTTCAGTCATTGCAGCAAAATACATTAATCGTATCTAAGCAAATATAGAGTACTAGAACATCCCATGAGACACAGACATACATTTCAGAGGAAATGGAAAATCAGGGCAAAGACTCTGAAATGAGATAGGGGAAAGTAGGAAATGTTACAGAAAGGTGTCCCCCCCCGTGCCTAAATGGCATTGCAAAGTTCTATGAAGCAAAAGAAATGAAATGATGGATTGTAAATGATATGTTATGCACTTAATCAAGTAAATTTGAATAAGCTGTTATGCTTGACAGCAATGTGCAATAGTTTGAAACTCTGCTGCATTTATTGGTGGCTGCGTATTTGGAGGCCAGGGAGAACAATGCAGTACTACTACTACAGGCACATGAATAGAGATATGTGGATAGCATTTATGTGTGAATAAACAGTTAGAGGTAAGAGACAGTTCTGTAAAGATAAAAATCTGTAGAGGTTTTGAAAACATGAAGATTGATGTATAGCATGGCAAGATCGATGGAGAATTGGCAATTTGTATAAAACATAGGCTGCGCAGCAGCAAACCTTCAGCGAATAACACCTTTAGAAGATTACAATAATATCATAAAATTGGTGCGTTCCCGAAATTGCTTATAGGTATGCAATAGCGGTCGAGTAGTGGCCTTCCATTATCTCATTTTTCCAATGATTCATAAAGTATTATACACATCAAAAAGCACTGCTAAATTAATCGCATAGGTGATTTGTTTAGAAAAATGCATTACTGTATATGCAATAGCCTAGTGGGGAAGTTTTGGCTCCGATATAAAAAAATTCTTTTAAATATTTTTTCTCAATATTACGAAAACTATAGAATAGCCATCTGTCAGACCATGAAAAGGCACAACTAGACCATACAAGCCATATGTGTACCAAACTTCATCCATGTATATGGAATAGTGACCGGATGTTGGGCCAGAAACAAAAATAATAATTTTTATGTTTTTTTCAATATTTGAAAAAGTATATAATATTTTCCATCAGACCTTTCAAAAGGCACAACTAGACCATATTGACCATATGTGTACCAAAGTCTATCCATGTACATGCAAAAGTGAGCGAGCCTTAGCCCAAAAAACAATTAAAATATGTTTTTATGTCTTTTCTCATTTTTTCAGAAAGTATAGAATATCTGTCAATGAGACCATCAAAAGGCACAACTAGACCATATAGGCCACGTGTGTACCAAATTTCATCCATGCACATGCAATAGTGACCGAGCCTTGGCCCGGAAACGAAAAAAAAAAAAATTTTATATTTTGTTAATTATTTCAAAAAGTATTTAAGATCTATTCATCAGACCATCAAAAGGCACAACTAGACCATACAGGCTACATGTGTACCAAATTTCATCCCCATACATTCAATAGAGGCCGAGTGCCGGGCCGGAAACGATCTATCCGCCCGCCGCCCGACCGCCCGCCCACCCGCCCGCCCGCCCGCCCGGCGGACGGACAGCATTTTTACCCAAGTGATTACAATACCTTCTTCGAACTTCGTTCGCTGAAGGTAAAAAAGAAGATGTGGGCAAACAACAAAAATATAGTATAGGATTGGCTGAAACTTTCAAAATTGAAAGTTTGCGCATAGTAACTGTAGCATTCTGATCTACAATTCTGCGTGAAGTTTAATCCGATTCTCCTTATTTTCATGATTGAATGTCAATATTTGAAAATGGTTGCATGAAGATATGGATAAAGGGGCAAGGAAAAGTTGTTTCAAATTTGAGTTGAGAAATTTGGAGTGTCAGCGGTTGATCCTTTAGTTTTTGCATGTTTGTGGTATAAGGTAGCTGAAATTTGCATTAATTGCAATGACGTAATTTACACCAATGAAATGTTGTGGAAGACTAGGATTAATTGCATGACATTATGGTACCTATCATTAGGGATATATATTATACTGGGTAATTGGTGATGCATGCATGCAGTACTTATACGGTGTTGCTTGAGGTTATTAGCAGATCATATTACCACAAATAGAAGCCCGGGTCCTTGGGGTCTATTATTTTAGACATCATTGTGATCTCAGTGTCTCTACAACCAGCATGTATTTGAGAGCAATGTTGCCAACAAGAAAATGATGGGTTTGCAGTTGAGACCGGTGTTTTGTTAATTTTAAGCGGGATGCTGCCCCGGCCTCAAAATTGAAGCGGCATCTATAATTGGAGACCAGGCATTTATTTTAGGAGATTTGGTGTTCAATATACCATGTTCAGTTCAAATATATATATGTATCTAAACTGCTAAAATATTTATGCAAATCTCATGTCATTTTATGTATTCAGTTATACAAACCACCGCACTGGATGAACTTATTTTTTAAATTTATAAAATTATGACAATCGTGGAAGCTGGATCGAGTCATAAAATTAAAAAAATAAATATTATTAGCCTTGGATTTCAGCATCCTGGGGCTTGAAAATGTCATTGTTTTCCTTTATGGTTTACGAAATTATTTTAAATCCTATTTTTGTTAACCTTGATTTAAATATAATCTCTTTGAGTGATTTGCATTTTATTATGTTAAACTACAGTGAAGCCATGAAAATGTTACAATGCAAAAGAAAACCATGAAAATATTACAAGGAGATTAAAATTATGGTCATTAGTTCTATCTTGTTTAATTTCTCATGTATTTTTGTCTTTGTCTTTTCAGAAAGATTCCTTGCCACACAGTTCAGAACCCAATGAATCTCAGTCCGATTATCCGTAAGTTAAATTGGTGTATTTCTGAACTTTATATTATATTTTATCATGTTTATATAAAGAGTTTTGTTTAGACTGTGCAAGGTAAGTTTAATTTGTTTGTTATGCATTTCAAGACAGTTAGATAGGATAAATACTAAAAAGCTGTGATAAGCATAGGAGAGTCAGTTTCACCAGTAGCATAATTCACATGATGGTGATTCAGTCTTATTTTGAGAAGGTCTGAGAAGGGCCCGACAAAGTTTGTAAAATTTTTAACAAACATGTTCAAGATTATCGAAGTACTTTTCTATGAAGCAGCCATCCTACATCATTGTACCTATATAGATTGGCATAGAGTGGTTTTAAGAAGTATTCAATCCCTCGTCAAATTTAGCATTTTGAACACTTGCCGTTAAATTCCAAAATTTTGAAAGCCAGCTGGTTGATCCGTTTCAAACTTTCGTTTAAGTGCTTTCTGTGTCATATCAGAATAGATCTTGAGAAGTATCAGACTTTTGGCAAGTGTCTGAAGTGGAAAATTTGAACAGATTGGGAAAGTGCCAAATAATCCCCCTAACTTTTAAAAGTAATAAAAATCGATTAGACAACATAGATCTATTCTGCTGCATTAGAATTAGACTCAGACATTGTTCACCTAATGACCGATTTTATCAGATGATTTAAAATCCTACTTATTTTCCCCCATGTATCAGCATCACGTTCTCAAGAGTCAAGAACGTAAATATCCAAAAAATACTGAATTTAACCTCTCTTTAAGATAAGGCAAACATGGAGGTCCCTATTCGTGATTGACCAAAGTTATTCTCGTGAGCAAAGAAAGAGGGTTATTGATTGGTAGCTTCATTTTCTCTCCGCCAGAGATAAAATCTGTCTATATTTGTTCAGCGTGTGTAGATACATGGCCATGAATAGGTTTCTATTGACAACAAGAAGATAGGGCTATCATACTGATCTACGAGTTGCTATTTCTATTGATGACCTTGCATTTAATAGGCCTAAGTCAAATATAGTGATCATATCTATTTTGCAAACTGCATACTTTGAGTTTAGCTATGCTTTTGGTTGCTTGAATGCTTCAATTGCAATGTGTATATATGTCTACAGTCAAGGTAATTATTAAAATAACTGTCTGACTGTACTCTGACCCCCATCAAAATTTCAATTTTGAAAACTTATCCGAACTCCAAAATTCTGAAACTTTACAGACAGATAGATATAAAAATATGGTTAGTTCAGCCCTTTAAACCTGATTCTTGACACCCATGAAGGTTGATTGATGAGAAGAGAGAGAGAGCAGCTAGCTATCCTCGAAATCCCAGCCGGGTATAAGATGCAAAAATCATGGGTGACATGCTCACTCCTGCAAAGCTCAAAACTCCACCCCGAGCAATGCCACTCACCTAAACTGTCCACCTATCCTTATTGCCAGGGCTTTGGAGTCGGAGTCGGAGTCGGGAGTCGGAGTCGTGGAGTCGGAGGTTTTTGGGTGGAGTCGGAGTCGGAGTCGGAGTCGAACTTTGACTTTCAGGTGGAGTCGGAGTCGGAGTCGAAAATTAAATTGGTGACTCCTGACTCCAACAAATAATTAATATAATTTACAAAAACACAGTTACAAACATTTTTTATGTTTTACAAATTTTATACAACATTTCTTAAAGAAGTATTTATGTGGAAAATCCAATGAAAACTTTGTAGAGCTACTTTTTCTCCCCTGTTAACCATGTAATATTCGTGTGCAATAATGCCGATAAGAGGAGTCCGGAGTCGGAGTCGTAATTCAGGAGACCTAAGGAGTCGGAGTCGGAGTCGATTTTCAAAAAGCCAAAGGAGTCGGGAGTCGGAGTCGGTTAACTTAACACCCGACTCCAAAGCCCTGCTTATTGCTCTATCCTCTCCTTCTGATAACAGCAAATAACAGTGAAACAGCTCCCTTATTTACGTTTTCTGCCTCTACTGTTTTTCCCCACCAGGGGCGCATGTATCTCCATCGTAGTTCCGCTATTGCTCACGTTTAGGACTGGCGCCACCGTCTGCCTTCCCGCCAAAAAGATGCATTTCTTACTTCACTTCCTCTACCACCACTCTTTACTTATCTTACAATTATTACTCAAATGCTATTTCAAATGGTCAGCATGCAACACGGGGCCACATGCCCATGCAGGTAGAGGAGGGGGGGGGTTAATTATTCCCCATTATAGTCCTGCCCCAAATCATGAGTAAATCTAGTATTATATATTTGCCCGTGTGAGCGATCTTTTACTCAGCCAGCACACACACGGGGCCGCCAATTTAACGTCTCATGTGAATGACATCAAGCTGGGATTTGGTTCATGAAGGTCCATTGAAAATTTGGGTTCGACACCCGAGGTTCATACTCGTAACAACAGTCTTATAATGCAGGGACGGTGAGGGACCTCTGTAGCCTACATTCATTTAAATGCATGAAACTTATCCTTTTTTTTCTTGGAAAAATGTAGATATGCCGCATTATATATGCGTATGATCAGATGATAATATTGAATATCAATATGGATGTTTCTTGTGTAATTGTAGGACTTGGCAAAACTGTTTAGCTTTGATTTCCATTGCTGCGGAGTATTTGCAGTATATATTTTTTAAATTGATGCGCGACTAAATTTAGCAATTTTTTTCTTTTGCGATATTTGATACCATGAAGAAATGTGATATTGTGATCCTTTCAAATTTTTCTAAAGACTCCTGCAGTTTTTACAGATTTTGTACATAACCTACACGACTGTAATTTCACAAAATATATTCATTTTACACGTATATTTCTAATACTCGTTTGTCCTCTATTTGTTAGTTATTTGTTAGGTTTTTACTTTTTCTCGTTGGTTTTTTATTTCGTTTCTAAAGCGCACACAAACGTTGAACAAAATTGACTCGGTTTTTGACAATGAGCAACAGTGGCAAATCAATGCAGATTTCAGTTTAGGTGGCAGTTGCGGATCCAGCCCCCCCCCCCCCCCCCACCCAGACCACTGACAGGGAAACAACATTTTGAAGAAAATATGGGGCCATGCGGGCCCTCGAATGCCAAAATGATGCCCAGGACCAGTGTTGGAGGTCTCGAGGCCGGCCTCGGAACCATATTTTGATGGCCTCGGCCTTGGCTCGGTCTCGGATACCAAATCCTCGGCCTTGCCTTGGTCTCGGGTGTCTTATTGCCAGTGATGGAGGCCTTGGGACGAGGCTGGCCTCGGGGCCATATTTTGAAGGCCTAGGCCTTGCCTTGGTCTCGGATGCTAAATCCTCGGCCTTGCCTCGGTTTCGGATGTCCTGGCCTCGAATCCGTCACTGCCCAGGACCCCCCCCCCCTGGACTGCCCTGTCTGAATCCACCACTGGGTGGTCCTTGCTGGACTTTTGTTGGACATTTGTTGGAGTCAGTCAATAATCTAAACACACATGCGTAAAAATGTTGATTTAAAAATGTTATTCGCTGTCCTGGTCTGTGCGGCAGAGCCACAGGCAACAAGAGACGCAATATGTTGCAAAGGCATTTAAGCTATCAATATCGCCAACGATACACGAGTCTTTAGGCTTATCAACCTGGGGATTAATCTAAACTCTTGTTTGCATAACCAAAACTGGCACGTTTTCAATTTAAGCCTGGAATATTATAGGCTTCCGGATCCATTTTGCAGTTCATGGTCATTTGAAGGTGTGTGACAGGATTGGTTAGATTATTTGTTTAAAAAAGAACAATGATTTTGCTGTAAACCTTATGGCGTCCCTGCGTCTGTATCTTGCTTATCGTTGCAATGTTTTACACGTTTCAATGCATAAAAATGGATCTGAATTGATTTAGTTTTGCTTATCTTGATGTTGTAATAAATCTGATCTTATCGTGAATAGAATATATTTTTCATCTATAGTGTGTAAGACAAAAAATTTTGTGGAAATGGGGAAGAAGTTGTTTCGATAAAAGCTAATTTTTTGGGATGTCAATAATTGCAGCAGTTGCAAGTCATACCACTTTGAATTGAGATACAGATCAGCTCAGCAAAATTTAATTTCCGTTTTAATATAAGTCCTTTTGATTGATATGAGACACATTTGGTGTACAGTATGTAATACTTCATTGTGAAATGTCACATCCTGTCCAATTTGCACACTTGCCAAGGGTATGCTGCCACGCATTATTGATATTTAGTGCAATACCCAATACCCAACTAGTAGTGCCCCTAAAAATTTTTTTTTCCTCCTGGATCATCAATGACATTATGAAACGTATGGTTTTTGGGGCATTAATAGCTTTTTTTCAGGGAAACGTTCAAATTTAGAGCTGGGCAAAAAATGCTTCAACGAATCCAATATATATGTCAACATTTTTACGTGGCCAAGTTAATTGGAGTGGAGGGTCGATATAGAAGATATAATTTCTCAAGATGTTCAGTTGTAAAAACAGATCTTAGGAAAATAAAAAATATAATACAATAATACATTGCATTTATGAAATAAAATTATCCAAGATAAGATTTCAAGTTTTGAGATTAACGATTGGCGTTTTTCTCTTCCAAGTATTTGTGATAAGTAATAAGGTTAAAAGTTTGTCTTCTGTTGGTCGCAAGAGATTAACGATTTGTGTTTTTCTCTTCCAGGTCCAATGATCCAGAGACTAATCCCCTTAATGGTGGTGGCAACTTGCGTGCTCCTTTTGGTGGCGGATTCTCTTCTCCTAAGGTTAGAGATTCTTCTTCTTCACCTGGCCCCTTAGCGAGGCCGCGGAGTCGATCGCGCTCCTTAGAGGTAACATCTTTGGGGTCGGACTCTGAAGAGAGTCTGCCCTTTTTTTCGCATGATTCTATGCCAGTTTCTCCTCGCAGCGACTCCCTCACTCTATCTCCAGTGTCTCGGTCTCTGTCTGTCACTCCCGATCCTATTTGCACGAGCGAGAGACCCGTGCCCTCCCGCAAGACAGCCGCGCGGGCCATAGGGGCGAACCTGCGGGGATTCTCCCCCATACCACCTAACCAAGGGGAGGACCCGAGCTCAAGTACCAACAACAGCAACCCAAATAGTATTCAGTATCCGCTTCCACCTCCTCCCCCGAGAGCCACGACACCCCGACGCAAATTTAACTCGGTGCTCCCAGGTCACCCTGACCCCCTGGATAACTTAAACCACCCCCTGGGTCACGGTCACCCTCCTGGTCACCCCCTTGCTCATCCTAACCACCCGGGGGCAGCACCTCCTTCCTCGCACCCCCCTCAAAGCGGTTCAAGTGCGCACTACACCCCCACCCACCTCCCCTCGACCAGCTCCCTCATTTCTCCTCTACCTGACAGTGGCTTCGGTGATGGCCCTCAACTATCGCCTGGTGAGATTAAGGGTTGGTTCTTGCCTTTTTTCCATGACCCCTTATCGCCCTCGGCCTCGGCCTCGATCTCAGGTTCTGGTGAGGACACAAACCTGAATCGCCCATCAACTTTCGGCCGGCCTCTGAGTCCGTTAAGCATCCAAATTCCTGACTCAAACGCGCAGCTGATGAACGCAGTAAGAGAGTGTCTTATTTTTTCCCATTCTTTTAATTTACTTTTTATCATTTTCTCTTTTCATTGTTTTTCTCCCAGTCTTTGTGATTTTTCTTCTTCAATAGAGGCAAGAAACTTGTTCTGGCGTTGAAGTATCAAACTCCACAAAAATTAAATCTGAGACTGTTTTGGCTGAAGAATTGTTCAAAGAAATTGTTGAATGCAGTCTTTCATAAATATGATAAATTGCTGAGGTTATTTCCTGAGGTGGGTAGCCTGTGAAAGCTCACACCAAGAGTAAACGGAGCCACTGGTTTGTTAAGATGCTTGGCTGTTCAGTGCTGTTTGTTTGCAAAGTTCAAGATTGCTGGTTCTAATCCCCACCAATCCACCGAGGTACGTACTCGGGTCTTGGGGCGAATCCCTCCAAATGGATGTCTTAGTATTGATCTACAACTCTGTCAGCTGTGCTGCTCCATAAATGATTGCACAAATTTATCAGTTTCAATGATTGAATAATGTCAATATATGTCCAAGGCCAATTGTAAGTAATCAGTTTTCAATCACTCACAGCACAACTCTTGTTTGGGACTCATACAGACACAAATTGCAACCTGAGTTTCCAGCTCTCAAGTCCAACATGTTAACCACTGCACCACTCATATTACATACACCGTTACTGTCACAAAGACTGGTCGATACTTTTATTTTGTTCAAAACTAACAACTCTTTTTACAATTGATTATTTTCATTTCATTTTACTTTTCATTTCTTTACAATCTACTGTCCTATTTCTTTGAAGTTTCATTCAATTGCACAACTGTTTGGTTTGCTGTGCTTCTTAGGTGTTTATGCCCTGAATCTATACCCTTTTTTAAATTCAATATAAATTATAATATATATTTTCTACAAATAATTAATTAAATTATTAATATTGTATTGCAAGAAATAGGAATTAATACGTGTCTATTTATTATAATTTCAGGGAATACCGGGCGCTTCATATTTAGGTCCTCCCTATTCAGGTAATTGAAAATGTAAATATTATTTTTTCTCTATTCTCCCAGGAATGAAGGACTGAATTTCGTTTTCACCTTGGTAATTGGCAGTTCTTTTTATATGTTAAAAATATAAATCTTTATTTGATAACAAATACATGATATAAGTCTCTATTTGTTTGGGATTGTTGGAAAAGAATTTATATAAGTCATTCATTGATTTTATTTGCCTTATAGCTATTGCATGCCATAATCATTTATTGCATACATTTAGAATAATAGATAAATTAAGTCATGAGCTATTCTCGCATATCTTGCACTTTCGAGTAATTAGATTAATTGCAGTTCTTTCACCAGTCAAATGGTAATTTACAGGAAATAGCTTTAAAGTTTTAACCGTAGAGCTTGATTGATATCTTTTACATAACAATTTATTGATCGTATGATGACATCGTCAATAAGTATTAGGTCTAGGCACATACAACGATATTTAAAACATGTACATGTATCTCCTGTTGTTATTTAGTATTTCTATTCTAGATTTAGCGGATATCGATAACGATGTGCTTTTAGATTTAGTCTCCGAAAAACAGACAAACTCTTTGTGGTTTTTGTAGCATCAGTCAACAACTGTAAAACGTACAAACAATCATGCTAGTAAGACTGTTGTACTGATCAAAGATAAAGAATACTAAAGATAAAGAATCCTTTAGATAGATGAATTTACCTTCAAGAGATTATACAAAATTCAGTGCCAGAATTCTTGATGTCTTCTTGGCGTCTTCATCAGTAAAATCTCTAGATAAGATGTCAAAAATTCTGACACACAATTTCGTATAATCTCTTGAAGGTAGATTCATTGATCTATTTTAATCCGGAGATAGAGAATCTACAGTCAAGATAAAGAATGCTGATGACCCAAGTGAAGAAATCTGTGGCTTGCTTTTGTAATGATATAATATTAGTGTGATATTACTGACAGTTATTACCTTTTCCAGATTTTAACGAGTCCCAAAGTCATCCGGACGAACTGGATCGTTTACCTTCAGATCCGAATGGAATTATTTGGGACGATGAATATTCGCCAAATGCACCGGAAAACTCTCATCGCAAAACTCGCCCCCATAGACGCTCAAAAAACTTAACTTCGCCCAATAGCCCTTTTCCCTATAGACAATTGCAACCAAAAAACTCTTCCGGAAACCCCCATTCCTGGTTCTCGAGCCCCACTAATCCCCCGGATTACCGTTATCGCAAGTTACAAAGGATTCCAACACCAGACTGGACGTCCGAATCATTCGAACTGCCAGATCGTCGGTCGTCCTACGATGATTTAAGTGGCACAAGTGCTGCATCATATAATTGTGAGTACCCCTGGGTGTTTTCATCCATTTACATGAGATTAGGCCTATTTCACTCTCTTTATGGTTATTTTATTGTTCACATATTTTGGCTCAGTGATAGATGTTCCTCTGTAGGGATAGTTTTTTTAATTCTGGTAAATGAAACACATTTCAAACGCGAACAAAATTTCACAATAAAAAATTCTTGCATAATATTCCACAGAACATGTCACCACTATATTCAACTGAAGGCTATAGGCTTACCACGAAGTATGTTTTATAAAACCTACAGTTGTCTGTTAGGTTACTCTTTGTCAAGCATGCTTCCCACTCTACGTACTGTGTGATTTTAATGTCTGTATAGGATTCCTGCTGACATTCTAATGCCAACTCTCTTCTTTCAGATAACCCTTCTGAATTATCTACTCAACTCCGCAGGCAACGAGATGCTCTTTTTTGCGTCAGTATGTATGTGGATACCAAAACGCTCTGCAAGATGGCGTCAGTGTGCCGGGAATGGCTTCAAGTTACCCGCCATCCTGCCCTCTGGAGGAGAGTGGCGTTAAGACATGAACGAATCTCATCCAAGGTATGTGATAGACCTTTGCACTAGCTGCTGTGAGAAAAGTTGGCTGGCTGACCAAAATGTCAGCTGGCTACCGGCTAAGCCACTGTGGAATCAGCTGAGGCTGGCTGCTTAACCAATCAGCTGGCTATCGGCTCGGAGTGGCTTGCAGCACAATTTTCCATTTTGGCAACTTCAACTTTCCATCTAGTAGTGCAGTAGATATGTGAAAAAATCGTTCATTTTGGTATAGAAGCATGAAATTTGGCAGAGATACTCTTTAGACTATTATCTTTCATTTTAGATATAGACACATCTTCAAAAATTTCTATAACGGAAATGGCGGCCATCTTGTTCCGCCATTATCGAAAATCACATTTTTGCCTATATCTTCGGAACTATTAATGGGAATTGGGATTTTTCTTCACCTATATGTATGTTTAGATGGTCAAGCTTTCCATTTCTATCACTTAGACAGGTGAATTATATAAGCAGATTGAAGTAGGCAGTATTTACTATCTCTAAAAAAAGGCTAACATAACTGTACACGGGATTGGCACAGCACACACTGGTCGATCATGACACAAATATTATTTCATACATAAAAGCCTTAAAACTGACCACTTCCTATGATATTGAGCAACAAGTATTCACATATGTACCCCTTTTCATCTGATACATTTATCCAGGCCATAAAAAACTGGATTGCGTCGAGATGCATATTTACATTATCAAGCTCTTCTATAAAAAGTCTTGAACTAGGCCTAAATGTTGATGTCACGGAACGCCCGGAACGTTAACCTTTTTGTGTCCGAGAGCAGGGCCTCGGGCCCTTTGTCGTCATCAATGGGATTGTCATATCAAAGTTGGTGTGGATCGAAAAGCATTTCACAGATGTAAGAACAACCCAAAGTTATGATGCCATTATGATGCCCAGTGTTTACACTGTTGCACTAGATGCCCTGGCTTTAATCTTATGTCTCACTGCTCTAAATAGTCAACTTTAATCCCCCAAATTCCTCCTTACTCAGCAGACGATTTCTGAGAAGCATCTTCTTCTTCTTCCCTTTGGCCCTTCCGCCCTGAGACAAAGTGGGGTGCACCACAACCTGAGATTTATGCTTTAGCCAATTACTAAAGATAGACAGATAGATAGATAGACACATAGATAGACAGATAGATAGATTGATAGGTTGATTGATAGGTTGATTGATAGGTTGATTGATAGATCTAAAATAGAATGCAACTTTTAACAATTTATAGAGATGTGTTATAGAGATGTGTTAATGTAATGATCATATCCCATTGAGTTATCAGGGTTAAAAAATTGCTCGAGGACACGGTGCATGCATTGCATGCTATTTTTTTCACTGTTGTCATATTCTTTCATACTTTCTGCAGATAGTCTGGCAAAGCAGGTCCAGTGGCAGTGGCTGGCATGGCCTGAAAACCACAGAGATCTTCTCACTGAAGATAATTGGAGATTGGCTGGAGGACAGTGGATGGGTGGAAGCAATTGTTTAAGCTGGGGTCATTTCTGGCAATTCTGTAAAGTCTGATTCACAGATTTTGACACTTTAGTAGCTTGTGTAACCATACCATTACACCTCAGCTATTTCATTGTTAAACAGGGATAAGGCCAGGTAATAGGGGTATCAGACAAGCCATCGACCAAAGCTCAAAGTGCAACAGGAGTTGAGCTACGGCAAAATGTCATAGTGTTGGACGTACTTGGTGTGAGTATGTTCGACACCATGACATTTTGCTGCACAAGCTGCTAAAGTGTCAAATCTGTAAATTGGACCTTACGGAATTGCCCATCTGCTGGAATTCTTATTTGAAGGCTTCCCATGGAACAAGGACAATGTATGTTCATCAGGTCAAAGCTGCTAATCTTTTCATGTTTTATTAAAAGCCTATTCCATTTATCAATTTGAGCTTTGAATGGATGACAGTGTTCTTTAATTTGATCAGTGGGTGGATGAGTGTAGAAAGAACCATCGTCAGTTTTGGTTCTAACATACAGCATTGTGCCAAGAACTTCTTGTGCTTGAACTAGTGTGGTCCTCCTGATGTGGATACTTTATATTGTATGTTGATAGTTTTGTCAGGCTAACCCCAAGTGCTTCAGTCTTGATCACTACAATTATGTCTGTTGTATTGGCTCCAGACATGGTCACTCTTCAGGAACGGCACCCAGAGATTTACAGGAAGTTTAAAAGACCTGCAGAGTATTTTCATCTGCCGCTGTTGACCAACACTATACTAATATGAAGGGATATGGTGGCACAATTGGACTAAAGGAGAACTGAGACTCATTGCATCAATGGATGGTGTCTGGAGCAGAACCTAGTCATCTTATTGCTGAATACGAAAAAGATTTGGAGATCAGGAAAGTAGGGATGTCATTATGAGCAGTTTGAAGGATTCTAAACCAGCATTGCTGCACAAATCACCAATCTATCAAGGTGTTTGATGAAAAAGTTCTTGTTAACGGTTGATACAAAGCAAGTAGCCCAAGAGAAAGTTGTGGATGAAGTGAGAATCGGATGCCGAAAACATTTGGAAGCAACAATATCATGACAGACAGACCGACAGAAATGTTTATTTGACATGAATTATTATAATACAAATACAGTGAATTCCATAAATGGGTGAGACATATGTCAATGAGAGGTTATTAGAAGACAAGCCAATTACTGACCAAATAAAGAAAAACAAGTAGCTGCTCTTTAGTCGACCTTCATCTAAGCTTCACTCACCTAATTGAAGAGTGACTGCTCTCTTTTTTCAAGTCTATATATACAGCATGTCAAACATGTGATGGAGCTTTTAAATACTTCTAATATATAATATGAAAACTAAAAATATCCATCATCTTCGTCTGTTCATAGTAACTTTTCGTATTGGAAAGTACACGTAATCTGTGATCTGCCTAGAGGCATTCAGTCAATTTCAGTGACCTGCAATCTCAACCTTCTGATGTGGAAGATATCCTGCCTAATATATAGCTGCAATAGTCAAGATGTTGAACCCGGGATAATCAAAATATTTGACAGGTATGCTGAAAATATTTTATTTTGTACATAGGAAAGCAGATTAAAACTTCTATTGGAGTAGAAGTGATCTAGGATAGATAACTACTTTCAACATAGCATGAAAAGTAACACAAGACATAGTTGTAGTTCTCATACTCATGTCAGAGTAGATGATCACCCAAGGTGCCCTCAAACTGGTAGCAATTCTTGCATGTAAGTGGGAACAAGACCAACCTGTTCAACTTTTTGGCAGAGAAGATAGTGAATATTGAAACAGGAAAACAAGTTTTGACCACTCTGGAGAAACAAGTGTTATCCTTTAGTATTGAACTGTCACACCTTATGCCATTGTAATTACGAGGAAGCTACCCTGAGCCGCTCCTGCATATAAGTGAAGTAGTATGCTGTATGAAGTCTTCAAAAGTTTTTGATCAAACCAGTTGATGATGCTGAGGTAATTCTGGCTAACATCTGCTGTTTATTAGCTAAGCCTTACAGAAACGTAGTTTGGTTTTTGGCAGGGCCGGCTACAGCCAAGTATACGCCCTAGGCAGCATCATGACAGAGCAAGGAAGGGGCACAGAGCAAGGAGGGGGATGCAGAGCAAGGAGGGGGTGTTGAGCAAGAAGGGGGTGAAGAGCAAGGAAGGGGTGCAGAGCAAGGAGGGGGTACAGAAAAAGGAGGGGGCACAGACCCAGGAGGGGTACAGAGCAAGGAGGGGACGCAGAGCAAGGAGGGGGCACAATTAGAGACCCTTGTTGCTCTGCACCCCTCCTTGCTCTTCACCCCCTTGTTGCTCGAAGAGCAAGGAGTGGGTGCAGAGCAAGGAGGGGGCGCAGAGCAAGGAGGGGCACAGAGCAAGGAGGGGGATGCAGAGCAAGGAGGGGGTGTCGAGCAACAAGGAGGTGAAGAGCAAGGAGGGGTGCAGAGCAACTAGGGTCTCTAATTGTTCCTCCTCCTTACTTGGTGCCCCCTCCTTGCTTTGCACCCAATCCTTGCTCTGTGCCCCTCCTTGCTCTGCACCCCCTCCTTGCTATTCTGCCCCTCCTTGCTCTGTGCCCCCTCCTTGCTCTGTGCCTCCTCCTTTCTCTACGCCCCCTCCTTGCTCTGCACCCCTTCCTTGCTCTTCATCCAAAAAAGAAAGAAAGAATAAAAAGAGATTAATAGATTAAAAGGCCAGGAAAGTCAAAAACCACATCACAGTTGATTCTCAAGCCTATATCTTGTAATCCCTCCGAGGAAAAATGTGATGAATTGAACATTTTTTTATTGTTTGAATCAGGTCTAGATAACAAACCCGTCCGCTCAACATGCTGGAAATATTCCTGATTGTCATTGCCAATTGATTGTATGTTTTGATATGCATCTCATCATAGTATGGAAGGCTCTGACAGAACTGGAAATTGATGATTCATTCTTTGGCCTATATATCTTGTGATACCTCCCAGGAATTTTTGATTAATTTTAAACTTTTTTATGGATTCGGTCACTTCTATATATATTGATTGTATGTTTATTTATAAAGCAATACAGTATTAGTGTAATTCAGGTATAATAGGCCTATACACTCCGATATATTCTATGATTCAAATGGATCTATATTGTTAATTTCATGTATATGCGTTTTTCGTGGGAACATCAATTGATATCATGTATAGTGATTTTGCATGGTGATTATCTTGACGGTTTATAAAATTGACTGCTGCAGATAATCCATTTTCACACAGCATTTTTTCCTCACCTGGGAGCATTCAACTTCTACCTGAAGTCTCATTTATCCAAACGATTGGGATGTGTGGATGGGCGGTTGGGAGCATAGGTATACATGGCATTGTACATATTAGCTTAGGATCAACAGACATCAAAGTTGCACTGCAAAGCTGAGTGCTTCCTCTGCCATGTGACTGCTGCAAAGTGCAATCAGCTTTGACACCTTCCAGATTGACCTTGGTGCTGTTACTCAATGGCAATCAGGGAATCTGAGGGTGAAACAAAGCATAAGAACTTCCAGAATTGCAATTAGCTTACTGGGACTGTTCTGTTATCACCAGAATTGAAGCACCAGCGTTGGACTAGTGCTAATTTAATGCCAGACAGCCTGGCGGCGATCGGCTGTATTGAATCGGCGGCGGCTGAATGGCTATTTTATGCAATTGGTGGCGGCTGGCTAATGGAAATTTCGGCGGCTTAGCCGGCAATCGGCGGCGGCGCAAAGGTCTAGTATGTGATTCTTTTGAGCAGTCTTTGTGTCTTAAGTTGTCTATAAATGTCCTAGAAGAATTGGGAGTTTTTGTTTTGTTCAAGAATATAGTTTTTGGTGAACAAATTTAAACCAACATAGATTTGATCCGGACTCTGGACATTCCATTTGACATAATTGTTAATTTGTTATAACCAGTATCTCTGAGTCTGAGTCTCAACATTTTGCTTACCACAGCATTCATCCCTATCCATGGCTTTCTTACAAATTGAACACTGATGAAGCCAAGGATATGGCTGAAAGCTTTGGAAAGTGAAATGGTAGACCATATATCTCACAGGTCACAGCTCTAGGTAACACATGTTTGCTCTGAACAAGCCTAAGTGTGGCCCTGAATCAGAACAAGAGAGCCTTGCTCCAGTAAGAACCAGTTTGTCACATGTGCGAATGGGTCAATCCTTGTACTCCCCAAAATTGCAAGATTAAACAGAAACAGAATTTGTGAAACCACCTGTTGGCACATTCTGGCAGACCCCAAAACCGTGCAATGCGTGTATGTTGGGAAATGAATCCCGGTAGCCCATGTCACACAAGTGATGGAGTTTTCTAATTTGTTGTTGGACAAGTTCTGAATGTTGTACTTCGTTTGAAGTATATTTTACAGCATATCTTTTTGCCACCCTCAAACTATGGTTGTGAACTCCTATAGAATTTCTATAGGAGTACTAGGGTGAGGGTTGATGTAGTGGTAGCGTGCTGGGCTGCCAATTGCTGGGTCCAGGGTTTGAATCCAGCTCTTGCTGGTTCACCTGGGCTTATGTTGGACAGCTGTTTCCATCATCCTTTGCCTCATTGTCGTGTCCTCCTCCTGTCCTAATTAGCCAACCAAGCGCATAAATACAGGACGTAAAGCCCCAATCATCCATCCATCCATCCATCCTGTAGGAGTAATACAATAGAAATTAGACAGAGGGGGCTTAGCTCAGTCGGTAATGCTCGAGGCTTCCAATAACGTGGTCCGCGGTTCGATTCCAGCTCAGGTCTGGTCGCCTGAATGGTCTGCAGTCTCTGGACCTATTATGTCAGTCAGCAGTTTCACAAACTTTCAATCATACTTTGCATCATTGCTGTGTTTTCATGCTGTTTTTATTGCCTTACGAAGTGCACAAATACTGGATGTAAAGTGCCCCCAATCATGCATCCATCCTTCAACGACCAGAGATATTTTGGATGGAAGATTTTGCACTTTTAGTGATAACAGAGAAAACAAAATGTGAATGAGGATGTTTCCTGTCATATAGCCTATCAGTGAACCTTAGTCTTTGGTATAATTTGTTATTGTATGACATCACAGCAATTGATGATGTCATCACACAATGGATACATCATCTGTACATGATATAAGTGGAAGGTAGGGCTCTTTCTGCTGGGAACTGCCCATTGTCATGGAATGCAGACTTATGCAGTACTTATGCACACAATTTGAAAACTGCTAGGAAATATTTTTAGAAAGTAGAAACTGTTTAAATGTTCGAGAATAAAAATATCACATCAGACCCATAAGGAGATTTACCAAGTTTTGCCCAAAAAAAATCCTCCTAATGAATCGTATGACGTATGAGTCATGGGGATATTTATTTGAGAACAAAAATATATCAAGTTCATATTTGTATTTGTACTTCAAGCATTATTGTACGTTTCTGTTTCATTTCCTTTCAGTTTCTTGTGACTATGTCCAAATGGTGTACGCAGCTGCAGTCTTTAACATTAGAAGGTGAGAGTCCTGCCTATTAAAATTTAAATTTGTATTTCCCGTTATCCTTCCTAGTTTTATTTGTGGATGATACTTCGTTTTTGAGAAAGAATGCCAGATGTTTAGAGGGACCCTGGTATGCCCAAATCCAATTGATGTCTCTGACCTTGAGTATAATTTTAGAGGTCGTAGGAGATGCATGGTAAAAGTTTAAAATTTGAGAAATTTAGGTCTTCAGGTTATGGAGACTTCGAACCAATTTTTGTAAATAGGTCAAGGTCATGTATTTAAAAAGAGTAGGTGGGAGCAGTGACTCTTTCCGACCAGAAAGCTGTCCTGGAGTTAAAGCCCCAAGTTCACAGCCAGTGCTTTTTCTGCTACCAAAGTGCCATTAGCCACAGTGGTGAATTTTGAGTGAGATGATTTGCATCCAAAATATGCTCATTGCATTAGCTATAGGAGAATGCATTAGCAAATGGGCCAATCCCAAGGTCAGGCACATGTTTCCAATTTTTGGAATAAAAAGTGGCATAACTTGGATTAAAACAAACATAGAAAGTCAGTTTTTTCACTGAATGAAAGAAAACTTAGTTTTTGGCAGATGTGTCCATTAAAATATTGTAAATGTGACATAATTTGAACAGCAGATGGAAATAAACACAAACATCATCTATTTTGAGGTGTCCAGTGTAATGAAAGACCTGCATCTTTTGTGGTTAGGGTTATGTGTGCAATCTAGCCTCCAGAGCGCCCAGAACTGGGCTTAGAGGGCTGCACTTACCAAATCTCTATCTATCTATCTAAGAACCTCTCTCGAAGGGCTGCACTTTGCATGCTTGCCTAAACGTGGATATCGATACTTTGGATTTGTACAATTCATCCCAATGAATGCATGGACTAGTTTACATTTGAATATTCAATATTTATTCGCAACAAAAAGTAATTGCCCACAGCTGGAGAAAAAAAGCACTATAGCCAAGCAAGCAGTATACACACATGTTAAGTTTTTCAAGCTCGGGAGTAAGTCGTTTATACGGGATGTCATAAATTATATGTGATAAACATTGTGCGCTGTATGTACAATTTATGTATACATGTATGCTATATATGTATGCCATAAAATGGTTGAATAGAACAAAATGTAACAAAAATTGTCAAAATCTTGCATGTGGCTGAATTGGACTATCCAACGGCATGCTGTGAATGCAGCATTTTTGTCAATATTAGTATTGGTAAATCGAGGTTAGATAATAAATCAAGGTATTGTGTGCAATTTTCAATGCCATTTAATACATGGCTGTTGCATGCTGCAGGCCTGCAGCCCGCGGGTAAATAATACCATTTGTGTACACTATAGGCCTACTGCTACTTTTGTTTGATTGGCACAATAAAATCTATAATATTATAGACCAGAACCATTATATGCTACAGTGGCATATTTAGGGAGGGGGGCATTGGGCTATCCCCCCCCCTCTCCTCAGGCCTAAAATTAACATGGAAGAGATGGGAAACTCAGCGGAGCACCGCATATTTGACACGTGTTATGACCCTCCCAGGCCATGTCTAGATACACCTTGATATGCTAACATGCAGACAGTTTTCCAAATTTCCACAACCTACGATTACAATATTTTTGTAGTCATAAAAAATTTGGCAAGCATAGTTGGGAAAAAATTAACAAGTGATTTTGTAAAGACTAATAGCAATACTTGTTTTGAATATGACGGATGATTTGAAACTTTTTGTAGGTTTGAGAGGCAGACAGCGGAGAAGCAACGAAAGCAATAAGAGCTATAAACACATAATGAGGTAAGAAGAATGAATTTTAGCAGATGATTTGAATTATAATTCTCAAATAATAAGATTACTTGTACGCATCTAAACCATTACTGATTCAGTTGCATAAAATATTCCAAAATATTTAAGTTGGGCCGGTATTCTTCAGTGAGTGAAGGATCTTATACTATGTTGCAGAACTATGATTCAGTTACCACGAAAACAAGAAATAAGCTATCATTCTTTTCTCTCTTTTTGCAGAGGAAGTCTGGAGCTAGGAGTGGAGCATTTATTTTCCGTTTCCCACAGAACTTTGGTTTCATTACGAGTTGTTAACTGCGGGACTATTTTAACTGACAGGTAACCGAGTGAAATTTGTGCAAATAATTATGTTCTAATCTCATAAGATAAACTGTCTCATTCAAAAAGTGTTTTTATTATCTTTGGCAGAAACTTCGCTAGGACCTCTCAAACCTTATCATTCGAATATAATTGTGATATATAATAAATCTGACGAGAAATAACCTCAGAGATTGGGTCAATTTATCATTGTTAAAATAATCATTGGAAAATTTGTTGAATCTTTGTTATTATTTTTCACAACAGAATAATCTGGCTAGCAGGGAGCAAGACGCAAAACCTTCAGCGATTAGCTTACATCAGTGACACGGACCCTCTGGGATCTGAGGCCATTTGGTCGTTAGCCGCTGGATGCCAAAATCTCACCACCCTTATCGTACCACCTAGCTATCCCTGGTAAGTTTATATCTAGGTCTATTCAGTACTGTTTCTATTCTGTGCTTCTTCTGCCAGTACCCTTTAGCCTGGGCCCCAGGCTTTTCTAATCACTAAGGAGAATATGCCTAGTGTTAATGGCAAATTTTGAAAAAGAACCAATTCAGTAGTTCCTGATTGGAGCAAGGAATATAACATTGTAAGATGTGCAGTGTGGATTGATTAACAGCTGACCAATAAACTAAAAGACTGCGCAATGTCCATGAGATGCACTTGCATTACGCTGCTACGTTGGATTTATTTTCATCACAGACTTCTTCTATTTTATGACATACCACCTTGGCCCATTTTGAATCCCAGGATTCTTGTTCTTTTTCTAACCAATACTCCTTGTATTCAGTGCTATTTATGCCCATACTATTTCTGATACTGTTCAGTGCTATTTCTGATTAATAAGTAATAATACAGGTTCAGAGAGACGATTATTGAATCTTTTCCAATAAGGTTTATTAATGTCCTTTTATTTCCTCAATCATGGCTTTATTTCAATATGTTTTGTAATTAAAAAATTTCAGTGAGCAACCAATGAGATTCAACAACAGGAGTGTGATAATGATTGCCAAGTGCTGGCCTGGACTCAGGGTCTTGTGCCTCGGAGGGCCAGAGGTCAGCGTTAAAGGATTGGTGGCCGTTTCTAGGCACTGCCGAGATCTTCAGGTGAGGAACAAATCTGTACAGAATGTTAACTAAATTAGTTATTCAGTATGATTATCATAATGCTGCTATAGACTGTACAGTCCTCTGCCTGTACTGTTTTTTGAATTATGCAGTTTGTAATGGCTGTCTGCTTGTATTTGTCACATTTTTACCTATTTCCTAAGGGAGAATTCTATGTACAACATTCTGGCCAAGAGAATATAGTCTTAGTGACTTTTATACCTTAGAATTTTCTGTTAGAAATCATCCAAGGCTATACATACTGCACTGTTGTTGATCATGTTCCTTTTAAAAATATTGCATAAAAATTTTATAAATTTGACATCTGATTCTAGTCTGACTAGCTATGCCTATCGGCCTTCTTCCATAAAATTATGATATAAATATACAATCAAGTTTTTTGATCTACCCTTGGTTCCACAAATTATCCTTTATATTGCAAGCTCCCAAGTTTTGAATAGAGATCAAACTTGTATTTAGAGTTCTGCAAACAGCTATAAAAGCCCCAAAAGCAAGTTTCTTCCATCAAATAGTCACAACTTTCTCTGCTGCAAATAGTAAAATATCTGTTACTTATCTTGCAGGTTTTGGAACTAGACCACATGTGTGAGGTAACCGAGACGGTTGCCATGGATATGTGTGACAATGGCCTTGCCCATCTTGAGTGCCTGGATTTTACCTTTACACCTGTTACGCCAAAAGCTCTTCTTTATTTTGTCAGTGAGTATTGTTTGATTGGTTGGACTTATAACTACCCTAGGTCACAACTTATGTATAACACAACAGCCTGCTCTTGTTCCATTGAAGGAAGAGAAAAGATTTTTGCCTTGTAAAATATTCTGCATAGAGCTGAACAAATGTACTCTATTATCTATTACAAATTCTACAAAGGATCATATTTATTTGGAAGCTCTGATTATAGTAAAAATGAATGAAATCTTGATTCCAGATTTAACTTTCAATTTACTATTGATTTAAAGACTGCTGATCTGTCTACTGTAAATGTCTCACGATGCATATTTTTTGTTCCAGATGCTTGTCCACGTCTTAAAACTATAAACGTCCATGTTGGAATCTCAGACTATTTCCAAGATGTCTCTCATCCTAATCACCAACAGCAGTATCGAGTCATTGTGTCAAAACTGCATGTAAGTTCAGATTTGTATTTAGTTATGAGTCTTCTTCATCATCTTTTCCACCTGATTGATGATGTACCTTCCAGCTCTCAAGAAGAACTGGGTTTTACATAGATCTGGATATCTTCCGTTAGTTAATAACAAGTCTGTTAGTTAATAAAGTCCAGCTAATTTACTAATTTACACTAATTTACATAAAAACAAGTTCTTCACCTAAAGGAGAAGGGCTCGTCCGAGTTGTTATGGGTAAATCATAGATATTAAAATGCTGACCTTGGCAAAAAGTAACGTGTTTGAAAGGCATGTAAATCTTTTAAAAGAATGATAAAGGAATGGAACATCAACCTGGGGAAAAGGAAAAGGACAATGAAAATTTTGAGAACTGTCAACCAGGTCATTTTGAGGTTTGAATGACATGCATTTTTTTGTAAATACCACAAAAAATTACCTCACAGCAACATATATCGAGAGGTAAAACTCATCTGATAAATTGGTAGTACTTATTTGGTCCTGCTAAAGACAGAAAAAAATGTACGTGGTTGAGTCACTAACCATTTTCTCTAAATTGACAAATAAGTAACAGCACCTTTTTAGCGATTTGGAATTTTCGTGCATTTTTGAGCCCCTGCTGAAACACATCTAAGCCAGATACATGCTTTTTGATGCCAAAAATGAAAAAAATCAAGACGTACACCAGGTAGGAGCATTGTGACGGAATGACAGTTGCAATGACCTATCAGGTGATTGAGGCGTGACTAGACAAATATTAATACGAATAACTTTACACTTGCAAAAGGGACAAAATAAGTAATTAAATTGCAATTACAACTATTAAGATACCAATGCAATACATACACATGTACTAAGTACTATTACATGTTGTGTTGTGACAACAGCATTTTGGTGTCAATTCTGTTAAGTCAATTGTCAAAAATGTGAAATTTTGTTATCTGTTTATGGCTCAAATCTGTTAAACCAACCTCATAAATGTATATCATTATCATACAATACATCATAGGAGATTTCATTGATGTCATCATCAGTGGAATCTGCAATTATATTGCAGGTATACAACACTTTTTCAATTACACTGTCGCGTATTGCGTCATTCCGTCACAGCCATAATGGCATCTCATTTGGTGTAGCTAGGAATACTACTTTACCACAAATGTGAAAAAATGAGAAAGAATACTTTTCTACCTTTGCCTCATTGTAGTATTTAACTTTGATACACCCCCAAGTTTTGCATACTACACAGGACAACAAAAAGAAGGTTAACATTTTTGCAGAATGATATGATTAGAATGTGTCATTCCGTCACACAAACCGAGTTGTGTTTAAATAAAGTTCGCTGTCAGCTTTATTCATTACATTTTGAATCAGGCATTTCAGAAATAGTTTGCTGAAGCAATATTAGTAGCCATGGGAGAAATGGACCACAGCAGGCCTATAATTTTCAGCTGTGGTGTCATTCCATCACATATTGTGTCATTCCGTCACAGCCAAAATGTCATTCCGTACAGGGTAGCTAGGAAGACTAACGGACCACAAATTTAATGGAAACCAGCTGAAATATTTTTCTGTTGTGATCTCATTGTAAAATTTAACTTTTATATATCTCTAAACTATACATGCTATACAGGACAACAATAATCAGGTTATTTTTGTGACGGAATGACATGACTATAACTCATCCTGGACCCTTTTTGCAGTGGGAATAACTCACTATACTCCATGACATGGTTGAGCAAAATATTTAAGATTGATAAATATTGTCATTCTCCACAAAATGATATGCTGAGTGACCAGGAGAAGTGAAAATAACTTAAACTAGAAATCGGGTAACCGCGATGCGGTGACAAAACTTCACCTATCATATAATTATTTGCAGTGAAATTAATGTGAGAAAACACAGAAATGATATTGGAAATGACATTGGACATGAACTTGAACATGAACATGAACTCGGACATGAACTCGGACATGAACTCGGACATGTACTTGGACATAAACTTGTACATAAACTTGTACATGCAATTGCATGCATCTTGCACATGTAACATTACATGCAATATCACACAGAATATCACATTTAATATTATGCAATATCAAATGTAAAGTTACATGTAATGTAAAAACATACAATATCACTTGGAATGTCATGCAAAATCATATCACATGCAATATTAATTTATCACCTTTAATTTTGCATGTTACTTAGAATGTACATAGTGTGCACAGATATATGGAAGTACTTATAGACTATCTGTCCATGGAGTAGTTGTGATGTGACATATAGTCAGCAGACAGATAAACCCTTACTGTAACAAGTCAATCGGTTTGTGGCCATACACTGACTGATTCACAGACTGATACACTGACTGATACACTGACTGATACACTGACTGATACTTATGATACACCGTCTGATACACTGACTGATACACTGACTGATACAAAAATATTTGACCGAAAGCATGTAATTTTGAGGGTTGGGCGTTCTTTTAAATCATCAGAGTTACAAGAAAACATTCAGAGAATGAAAACTAGAGGAAAATTTGAGCTTGCCGAATATTATATACAGAAAATAACATGGACCAGTACATGGACCAGTACATGGACCAGTACATGGACCAGTACATGGACCAGTACATGGACCAGCACATTGAACAGCACATTGAACAGCACATTGAACAGCACATTGAACAGCACATTGAACAGCACATTGAACAGCACATTGAACAGTCCAATGACCAGCGCATTGACCAGCGCATTGACCAGCACATTGACCATGCATCAACCAGTACATCAACCAGTGCATCAACCAGTGCATCAACCGGAACATCAATCAGTACATCAACAGTACATCAACCTTGGAATTTTAGGAATGCATTGGCTAAGATACTTCTAGTCCTGAAAACATATCGAAATGACTGCAATTTCTGAAAACATACATTTTTCAGGGTCCGGCGATCTTTTTAACCGTCAGTGATACAAGAATTGTTCAAATATAGAAACTAGAGGAGAATTTGTGCTTTCCTAATTTATTTTCAGATTCTCCGTAATTTTATTAGAAGCGGAGATACGGCAGATTGAAATTATGGTACAATTCAGAAAAGTGGACTCCAGAAATTTCTGAAAAAATGTAGTTTTTCACTTAAAATTACTCTAGAACCAAAACGGTTTAATGGAAACAAATATTACTTGGCAGGATTATGTGAACGAAAGATGAAAGTATGCTCAAATAGCTTCATTGAAATAAAATGATTATTTCCTTGTCAAAATGATGATGAATTGTGAAAATTTGACAAAAAACATGAAATTTTCAAGGTCCGGCGATCTTTTAAACCGTCAGAGCTACGACAAAATATTCAGAAAACAAAAACTAGGGGAGAATTTGGCCTTCCCAAATCTGTTTTTAGATCATCTGTAACTTAATTAGGACCGGAGCTACAGCCGATTGAAATAACGCTATCATTGAGAAATGTGAAAAAATATCGTAAATTTTTCCCTAATTTTTTGACCTTGTGACCTTTACAGTCTAACGTAGGTTAATCCGAGGACATTGAAAATTTACATGATGCCTCTAGACTATTGTAGCAAGTATGTGTGACATTTTTGTAACAATATTTTGATTCCTTGCCTGTGTAAAAAAATCAAATATCAAAAAAGTAAAATTTTTCATCATGTTTGACCTTGAATTTGACCTTGAAAATAAGTTTCTAGGTCAAAACTAATATGATTTTCAGAATTAGGATGTAAAAATGGGGGAATCAATTAATTATTGCAACTCTCTTGGATCGATATTTCTATGTCAAAAAAGCGATAATTTGTCATTTTCTAACATTCTACGGTTTGCGATATTTGGAATTTTGTAGAAAATTAAGGTAAAATGATAGAGGACTTTGGATTGCATATTCTAAATGCACATATTTTTGTCTTTTTAGAGATAATATATCAAGGTGATATCATGAAAACAACATAATTTTCAGAATTTTTGAAAATAAGCACTTTTTGCACTTTGAAGAGCCAAATGACCTTGAAAAATGAGGTCAAGGTCAAATTCGAAGGTGGATATGGGGGTTTTGGGGGCTACTTTGGGGGGGTTCACTATACATTGTTATGGCCTAAAATCGATATTTCATGGTGAAATTACCAAGGTCACTGGTTTTGATAACGCGGTTGTTATTCAAAATTACATAACTCAAAAACAAACCATGACATCATCACAAAAATAACTTCTTACCATGGGCCAGACATTTAGGCATCACATTGCATCAATTTTGATACTGTGTGGCTTACAGATGTTGATTCTATGCGAAACAATCTCCAGCACTAAATATGGACCTGTGCAGCCTTGACCTTGACCTACTTTCTTGAAATTGGGTCAGATTATGTAATGTACTTGTAACACTTAGAAACTGAGTGGAAAATGAAATACGCATGTAATTGCCTGTGATATGCTCTTGAGAAATATATGAAAAAACGAACTTTGAAATGGCGTGTGACCTTGAAAAATAATTCAAGGTCGCTGATACTGGGTCAGTGTAATGAGGTCATGTAATACTATATACCTGATTTTTTTGAAACATTTTTTGAAGAAATTTTTGTGCGGAAAAAAGAAAAAAAATAATAAAAATACTTACGAAAACAAGAAACTTCACCTATGTAATAGGTGAAGTTTAATTATCCTTCATGAAAGATGATGTGTCCATCCCCTTCTGCTTTTGTGCAGATTTTAGTGTGATGTCATGTACAATGTCGGCTCAAAAACAGGGGATCCCATACTCCAAAATGATTAAAATTGCCCGAAGTCCAAAATATAGGTTTTTATCTATCATTTATCACCTGTTTCCAGACTATTACCTGTATTTTAATGTTTCATTGGTTTGTCCACATTTCTGTGGATTTCATGTTCAGCTAATTTTTAGCCTGAATCAATTTCCGTGAAATATGCTATCCCTGTCTATGAACGCAAATATTAAAACTAAAATTAACTCTGGTATAAATTATATAATAGGTATATATATTCATTTTCTTTCTTTTTGACAGACAGACAGACAATAGACGTTTATTTACATAATGAAAATAAATATATACACATTCATTTATAGGACCACACATATATGCAAAAGAAAAGAGACAAAAAACTTTCATTATGTAGGGAGATTCCTCTAAGGCCAAAAAGTGGCCGCTATCGAGGAACCACCCTAAGATAAAAAAATAAATACAACTTTTTTAGGAACCTCCTGAGCCCAGATACATATAACCACATATTTCAAAATTTAAAGAATTTGTTGCTTGCAAATAACGACACATTTTAGATTAACAAGAAAGTAGGTAGTTTGTTTTAAATAGTAACCCCAGTAGGATGAAATCTGAATTCCAAAAATCCAATTGCCCCTATGGATAGAGACAGAAAAATTGCATCGAAGGCGCAAGTTTTAGAAAGCAGATCACACATATATATCTAAACAACATAATTATATTTCATAAGTCCAATGAAATTCACATGCCCTAGGCATTTGGCAATTTCAGCAAAGAAATCTTTGACCACTCCTCATAGACAACAGACATAGATATAATAATTCCACTATTTATCACATTAAAGGCAGGCTTCCATTAAATCACAGTAGTGTCTGTATTCCCCCTATACATTGTCAAGGACGTTCATTTCAAACGGAGTCCAACATTAACAGTACAAATAAGATTATGTAGTTCAAGTGACTAGAAAAAACTGAGATCGTCCATAGTCTACAAGCAATTTGATGAGAACCACAGGCTAATAAAGCATTTTCATGAGATATGGCAGTTGATCAGGTGTCAAAAATTAAAGCAGAAACATTTCCAGTAAGAAGTATGCGAAGCTCTCGTCCTAAGCCTACAAGCAATTTGATGAGAATCACAGGCTATTGAAGCATTTTTATGAGATTCGGCAATTGAACAAGAGTCAAAATTAAAGAAGAAACCAGACGAGTGCATTATTTAACTGCATATATAACAGTTTCTGATAGTACATTCGTATTTGTACTTATCAGTCAGATATGCCTTCACATATTTAGTAAAACCATGGAGATTATGGGTAGAGAACTTGTCTTTGATAATTTGAGGGCAGTTATTAAAAGCCACTGTAATCACATACCTTATGCAAGTTTTGGCAAATTCATGCTTTGATCTTGGGATTTTGAACTGATTAGCATTTCTAGTATGATGCTGATGGGTGCTGGCATTTCTTACAAAGAGGTTTCCAAGAAAGTAACCTGGTAAAATTCTATTTTCTAACTTGTAACAAAATTTTAGTTCTTGAAGTGAACAGAGGTCTTCCACCCTTAAAAGCTTCAATTTTTTGAAAATTTGTTCAGTATGGGCATTATATTTTTCTTTAATTATATTTCTAACTGCCTTTTTCTGTAATTTTATTACAGAGTTGATTTTTGGTTTCCAACAAAGAATTCCATAATTTAGATGTGGTAGGAAGAGGGTATTATACAAAGTCAAAATAATTTTACTCGGTAGCATATTCTTCAACTTGGACATAATTGCAACCACCTTTGACAATTTCAATGTTATCTTATGAACATGGGGTTTCCAAGTAAGATGCTTATCAATTGTGATTCCCAGGTAATCAAAAGTATCAACAAACTCGATGGATGAACCATCCAGAGTTATCTCAGGACAAGATACACGTTTCCTAGCGGTGTGAAAAAGCAAAGCTTTGGTTTTTGCAGAATTGAAAGACAACTTATTCAATTTAAGCCAGTCTGAGATTTTGGCTAACTCAGTATTGATAATGATATCACGCTCTTGGCCAGCATAGTCAAAAGTACGAAGAGACGCAGAAAGAGTAGAATCATCAGCATAGACAATGGGATGAAAAAGAGAGCTGGCGGCATGGAGATCATTTATATAAATAATGAAAAGCAAGGGTCCCAAGATAGATAATTAAAAAACTAAATTATAGTTTTTGTTAATTGCTGAATTGCTATACATAGGTGTTTACCTGCACAATTAAACCCTGACACGTTTTCTGTAATTATGTAATTATTGCTCAATTAAAACAACTGTGCGATCAAATTCAAGTTAACACCTTTTCAGAACAATAGACTATAGAATTAATACTGTGTTACACTCTTTTAAAAAATTTAAAAATTACTTAACTCATGAAAACTACCTTGCAAACACTCTTAACATAAAAGTTTTAAAACTATAATTTAGTTTTTGAATTTGAACGTTTTATAAACATTAATTTAACGTTTTATAAACGATAGATAAATAGTTAGATCTATACTATAGACCTTATAGAATCTGAGGATAGCTGTCAGCTAGACATATCTAAGACGTAGATAGATAGATCTATAGATAGTTAGATAGTTAGAAAGACAGATATTCAGATAGACAGATAGATAGACAGATGGCCAGCTAGATATATCGATAGATAGATCATAGACAGATAAATATATAGATAGATAGATCTATAATCTGATTGCTGCTCAGTGCTTAATTACTGTTCTGGCAATTTAAGATCGTTATTTCGTTTGTAGTTTATATACTTTTTAATTTCAAAATTATCTAACAGGCATTAGTACTGGAACATGAATATAAAAGAAGTCCCCCCCCCCGTGGTCTTTCTTTAATTAAAGAATTATTAAATGTCAATGTTTAGTAGTTGACACGTTTCTAACAAGAACAATATGAAGATATGACACAAAAAACTTGTTAAAATAGCAATTTTATCAAACGTTTTTTATTAAAGTCTTTAAAGTCTTTATTAAATAAACACAATAAACTACCAAACACAAGGCTCTGATAGGTAATCTGGCGAGTTGGGGGACTGGCGGGAAGTCAACTGGCGAGTAGTGGGCCTGGCGAGTTCTCCCCTGGCGGGTTGACCAGGAGGAGCTGCAAGCAGCTTGGCCACACCCCCATTCCTAGCCAATCAGAAAGCTTAGCACATCGGCTAACCATCGGCTGTCTCCGTGGTTGACTGAACCAATAAGCAGCCTTGTCTTTTGACAAAATCGCTTCACTTTGGTCAAACCAAACGTCTCTCGCCGAAGCTCGAGCCAAAAAGTAGCAAAAAAGACACATTTTTGCATGAAAAAGACTGGAGTAGACAAAAGATAACTAAATAGTGAAATCCCAGGCAGACATTGTCTGAGTTTTTCTGTCTAGAAATTTAACCTGTGCCTCTTTTTGAGACAGAAGAGCCTCATTCTGGTACTTTCAGTAAATATTTGCATAGATATTGACTCATGTTTTTATGGAAGTAAAAAAAAATAACTTTTTAACTTTAACTTCAGTTAACCTTGCAAAAAATTTAACTCATTAACTTTAACTTAGCTAATGATTTGATTTACTAATTAACTGTTGACACAGCTAAATTTTTTTGTTAACTTGCCCACCACTGGGATAACCTGTATTTATGCCTTTGCCAGTACTGGTGATATAATTATTAAAGAGAGATCACCCTCAGAAACACTCAATTATGATTGTCTGTTTCAAGTAAAATTTTAACTGATTAAGCAAGTCTTTCATTTAACTGTTACCTTCCAGATTTGCAGAATAAATGGCTCATTTTGGGCATTCTTGTGCAGTTTCTTGTATCAGTGATTGTATTGGGAGCTATTGGGAGCTATGAATTTTATAGCCAAACCATGTACAACTGCTGTAAGCTTGGAGTATTTCATCCATGTAACCCTGCATTGTCGCTTTTCGACCAGTCCCCTGAACTCTCTTCGAAATTCTAGCTTTGAATCCATGGATTCTTGTTTTGATTTTCATAATATTATAATATAATTTTTTTCTTTTTCAGACATTGCTCCGGAAACCAGGAATGAGTGGGATTATCCGATTAAAAACAAATTACGACTAGTCGCTAATTACAGAAGTATTCTCTCAAACGTTGTTGAAATAAACATTCCTAAGACCAATTTAAATATTGGTATTTTTATAGTATTCATTCTATGAGGTGCATTCTATGCATGAATCAAGTATTAATGTTTAATAATGTCAAATAATTTTGTCAAATAAGGCCAAACATATTTGATTTTTAGCTTCTCGGATCAATCGACCGAACTGATTTTCTGTCTTCGGAAAAAAACAGAGCTTTCCCACAATCTTTATAAACTGACATAATAAAAAATTCAAGATTACAACTTTTTTTTTTTCGTTCTACCTACCAAACCTAGAAAAAGTGAATGAAGAAGATCGGAAAGCTAAAAATTAATTCTGTCTAGCCTGAGTGTCCTTTTGATTGAAAGTTGTTATTTTGTGGAGTTAATAGAGATAGTTTGTTACGTCTGAATCTTGTAAGTTATGTTATTAAAATACAAGGATTTGAATTGTTATACCCCCCCCCCCCAACTCTTCCCCTTGAAATAAATTTCTATATCTGGCGAGACTTAAGTGTGCATGTTTTTGTGATAGAATTCATTGAATTGTTGCTGTAAAAAAAAGCCAATTCTTTTGAAGAGATGTTATGTTTTTTTGAAAACTCTTCAATTCTTTTGAGTTCTAAGAATAATATTTTTGTATCATCGAATCTTACTGTAAGACAGTAAGACTTCACCTTCAGTCAATATTTCTATTGTGACAGAATATATTCATTGCCAAACCGAATGCCTATAAAGTTCTGCAACTGTTGTATAATTATTTTATATTGCCGATTAAATAAAATTAATCACTGTCGTTCAATAATGTCCAAATGTTCAAAAGTTAGGCCTTTTATTTGAGGGCAGTCTGTGTACTGAAGAAATTAAGTTGTGTTTGATGGATGTGTTAAATATTACGGTGTTAAAAATGTCTAATGTTGTTATTGATAACAAACTGCACAAAATTAAAAGGTGTTTTCAATTTCTTTGCTTGTCTCCTCAAACTCCCAGTCGACTCTTGCATATTTTCGATAAGATCACCTTCAAATTTGAGCCTGGAGTCGCTAGAGTAGATGAGCAAAATTAATTAAAAACACCCAATACATGTTGAATTGTTGATTGTGATGTTGGAATGTTTGTTTTGTTCGATTGTTTGTTAGTCAGTGACTGTTTGTGTACATAATGCTAGTATGATTGCTTGTTATGAATAAATGTATGATATTGATTGGGATTTGATTGTTTTGAAGGCTAAAAACTCGAGACTTGCCAATGTTACCATTTACTCAATTTGCCTGATTGGAACTGAGTGACACGCTGAATTATGTGAAGGAAACTTAGATTTAGAAACAATTTGATGACAATGGTGACATGAGTAAACCTATTTTGATACATGTAATTGTAACCCAATGCTGAAGCCTGGAGGACTCCCTCATCATTCCTAATTGATCTTGAAATCCTATTTTTTTGTTAAAATATACTGTCTTTCAATATTTGTCATAAAATTTCAAAATCATTTTGTTAAATTATTAAATTCTGGCCAAAAGTTTTTTTTAATTACTTATTTTTTCTCTGTTACAAAATTAGTATTAAGTATTGATTCAAGGAGCTCCTTTATAATAGAAGTGCTTCGATAAAAATGAAGTCTAAATTTAGGGGCAAATCCTTGGGACCAACAGAAAAATTTGCATCCTTCGACAATATTTGGTATTTTCTTAATTGCATCAAATTAAGCGTGTCAGCAATTTGATTGAAAAACGGGCTAGTAAAAACCCGGATTTAATTGATGGAAATAGTAGAATAATACTGTATAGGTCATTTTGGCCTGCCAATCTGCCCCTGCCCATAAAAGCTGTTCAAATGGGTTCTCAATAATTATATTCATTTGATATTTGTCCTGGATGCTTTAATTGTTTAATTTACAGTAGTATTTGTAACTCTTCCATTATCATTGGTATAATTCCCCTCTTCCTGATGTATTTAATATTCATATACCAATACCATCATGTCAAAATTGCTTCAGTATACTGAAAAGTTATGTAAAAAGATATTTTTAGTCTATCAAATTTGCATCGTAGTGCAGTGTGCAATGTCAGCATTAAACATGGTGCTAAAACAGCAAGTTATACAAATGAATTATATTTCCACACATGCAGAAAATGATGTAAATTAATTTGTAGACAAGCAATTTGTTTTGTTAAACTTGTTAATTTTGTAAGATATTACAGCAATAAATGCGAGGAATTGAAATAACTTTGTAAATATTGCAATATATTGATTTTTTATGGTGTACATTATTTAATAAAAATGAATAATTAATGCAATTTTGTTTTTGAAGTTATCTATAGTTTTGCTCGATGAGAATTTGAATTAATTTCTATAAATTGGCAAAAGAAAACTAAAGAAAAAGGACAAGAGGGATGAAATAACATGAAAGGAAGGCCATAATTAATTTTTAGCTTGCCGGATCTTCTGAAGGTGCTTTTTCTAAGGCGAAAAAAAAAGCTGTTCCCTAAATTTTTACGATGTAATTTCAATAAAATTGTGGGTATGAGTAAGCTAAATAAATTTTTTACCATAGGCACATAGGCAGAAAATCTGTTGGGTCAGTCAATCCAAGAACCTATGATCGAATATAAAAATAATTTTCCCCCCTATTAAAAAAAAGATAAATAAAAACAGATCAAGTTCACAATAAGGAAAAGCAGTTATCTTGGGCATTAGTTTGTACTCTTATATTATCCTCTCCCAACAACAACCCAAGTAGTCCAAGTGGCAAGCTTGATCCACTGCAAGGATTTTCGCGCCATTTTTTCAGAGATCATCTCAGGAGTAAAAGTTCAGTGCGCATGCGCTCATGATGAAAGTCGGTCAACTTCCCGAACGGTGATCAGAAGATGCGGATTGTGAAAAGTTGATGAAAACTCGTTAAACTTGATGAATTTAGGCTTTTGACAAGTCCTAAACACACCAGAAACATGGGGAAGGGTCGTAGCCACGACGGTGTGAGCTCAGCGCTCAAATTCTTCATGTTTTTCTTCAATTTTGTGTTGTGGGTAAGTTGGATAAAGTTTGCTGGACTTTCAATTTTATCTTGAGAAACAAGTTGAGTCAACAACACTCAACAGAGCAACGATGATTAGCTATGTGACAGGTTTGATTGTTTCAAAAAAGAAAAGACTAGGTCGATAGTGTCTATGGATTTGGAAAAGAAAGTTAAAACAGCAACTTTCCAATCTTTTCTGGGGAGGGGGCAAAAAAGTTGTCAGTATGAGGGGGGGGGGGGGGGGGGGGGTTAAGAAAGTGAGTCACAGGTTGGTAATTTTAAGTTAGGACTCAGAAATACATGTCATGCATTTAAACTATATGAAAACAATTGCCTATCATAAATGGTTGGATCCAAGAAAGTCCAAAGCTGAAACAGTGAAAGCAGCATTTCAATTTGGCATAATATTTTTTTCTAACGATTTTCCAGGGGGGGGGGAGGGGGCATGCCCTTTGACCCCCCCCCTCCTGATAGCCTGCCCCCCCCCTAAATCAAAAGAAACCCTCGAGCGTCCATTAAAGTTCTTTCACTTCTTTGCCATAATGATATGATATGATATAATGAAAACAAATTTATGCCTTGGAGTTATAAGACTTCTAAATGCTTTGCGAAAAATTATGATGAATTTTTGTTTGGCCAGCACCCTTTTCAAATGGTTAACCCAGAAAAGTCTCCTCGGCTCAGGACTGGTTAGAGCCTATATCTTATTGTGCTAACTATTCAAATTTGTACTGCGGCGTATCTGGAATTGGCCTTGGGGGGGGGCAATACGGGGCGATTTGCGGCTTTTCCCATGTTAATTTCGGGCCCAGTAGCCACTGATTTTGTAGAACAATGATTGACAGCAATCTATGCTAATCTATGATTTGCACTACAGCTTGTACTAAAATTAAATGACCCATCGGCACTGAGCTAGCGAAAAAATGTAATGAACAGTGTTACTTATATTGACTTAAATTATAGATATAATGTAGGCCTAAATTTATACAAATCGTAACTTCCCTAGGGTTAGCATGATTTTATTAATTTCAGTTGATGGGCACCCTGATGATTGGCCTGGGGATCTGGTCTTATATAGAGAAGAATAAATTTGCCCAACAGCAAGCAGAAGATGTGTATGACATCATATTTGATGTGTCTATTGTTGTAATTATCGCTGGCAGTCTTCTCTTCTTGGTGGCGTTTATGGGCTGCCTTGGAGCATTGCGAGAGAATATTTGTCTCTTAAAAACTGTGAGTATGCAATTTATATAATAATTTATAGTTAAGAACATTTTCAAAGGTGTTAAAAAAGTATAAATATGTTGTGTAACTGAGTTGGTATTTTGGAATATCATGATGTGACAAAAATTATGGAGGTAATGAAAACTTGATTTATTGGTTGTTTTGACAAGATAATTTTATTGATGTCGAAAAAAGTGAGAATTAAATGTTTGTGTGGAATAAGTCTGGAAATCAACATTTTACTGAAATGTGGTACCTTATTTTTGATGGAGTAAAAAAGCTGTGTTTTGTTCACATTTCAAGCATTGCACAGCTCTCCATGAGTTTTGAAATCAATTAAAATTGCTTTAACTTCTTTAACTGAAAGTTTGATTTTAAATGATAGAATCAGCAGACTTTATACCTTTGAGAGGACGCATGGGTGGCAAATTCCCCAAAAATATTTTGGTTCACATATGTTCAGTGTATACCAATTGTTTGATCTACACCAGGTCAGACATGTTTTACACATTTATTAAGTTGTGATTTTATTTTCATTCTTCATTCCAGTTTGCTGCCACGATAGCCATCCTCTTTGTCCTAGAAGTTGTTGGGGTTATCCTGGCATTCGTATTTTCCTCAGAAATCAAACACATTCTTGCCAAATTGATAAAAACTGAAGCTCTTGTGCGCTACCGAGACGATGCAGACTTTCAAAGTTTGGTTGATTGGTTCCAAGAAACGGTAAGAGCATCTAAAATTTTTAAGTTATTGTTGTGAAAATTACAACTCAACCAGCAACATCGTTTATTGATTTTTAAACACAATCTCTGCATGCATTTGAAGATATGCAGTAAACAATGATTTATATGGCTCTGCATGTGCATTGTGCAGTTAGATGAGCTCAACTGTTGTGAAAAGAATACAAGCTAATGATGTATATATATCATAATGATGATCAGTCATGCCTGTCAGGGTTCCCACTCAACCTGGAAAACCTTGAAAACCTGGAATTTTGAGTTGTGCTTTTCCCGGCCTGGAAAACCTGGAAAATGTGATATTGCCAACAAAAACCTGGAAAAAGTCTGGAATTTGGGGTTCTCTTGCCAAAATTGAAACTGTCCAACAAATTTCAGACTTCGACGACTGTCCGAAAGAGCGCAAAATCAGTTTGAAAGAATTGCAGGTTTAGACCTTGAAAATTGGTTTTGGCAGCCTTGAAAAACCTGGAAAAACCCTTGAATTTGAACTGGGCAAAAGAGTGGGAACCCTGGCCTGTGTTTAAAACCACATCTATCCACAATAGATAGATGGATATGGTAAGTGTAGCTCTCCAGCCCAGTTCTTGGTGCTCATGAAGCTTGATCGATGAGATGGGAAAGAGAGGGGGATTCGTCAACAATTACCCAATGTGAGGAATCTTTAACTTTCCAAGCACAGACTGATACAAGGGGCTGCCAATTTAATGGTTCATCTAAACGTCAGCCAGCTGAGATTTTGTCTTGATGGTATATTGCATTCTTTTGCTTGCTTAGCTTGGGTTTGAACCCATGCATGCAAAGATCTCTCGTTTTTAGAGGAGCAGGCTGGACCATGACCACTTAGCCAGCAAGATAGTACCTGTCACCTTACGCTTAATTATTGTAAAAATACAGGATGTAAAGGCCTATTACACATCCACCTATATCATGTATATCTCAGGGACTCAGACATTCCTGACATTTTAGTTATAGATGATACATTAAGTTGCAACAAACACCATAGTATCATTTATGCTTTTCTCAGTGCTCCTCTGGGGCAGCTAAGGGAATAGGAGGGGAGGGGGTAATTTTATGACCCACTACCCCATTCCAGTGATTCCTGAGTGTTTTACGGAACTTTTACCCCTTTTAAAAACAGGCCATGTAAACAAAGAGGAGATTATGGGGTAAAAGAATGCTTCTGTTAAGAACGTGATGGTTACCGTGGTAACAGGATAGTAAAAGAGTAGCAATATGTGCAATATGCTACAAAAATATGATATCAAAATAGTATGTTGTTGTATACATATTAAAAATGTTATAGACAGACAAAAAGGTTGTGTGTGTCATAACAAAAACACCCATGAATGTGTAATTTCTTTAAAAATATTTTGAGTAGCAAAATGAAAGTATTATACATATGGAATGATTTATTATAATATTATTTTCCAATTAGATTCTAAAATTGGACATTTCTAATACACTAATCCTAGACACAATTCCATGAATTCCATACTTTAATTGACCAGTTAGCAAGAACATAACAATAGTCATCATTTGTATCTATCAGACTAAGCAATGTATACTGATGTAGCCAAATAATTTGTAATGGGAGGGGGTATCTTGTATTACAATTGTACTGACATGGGATCCTGTTACAATTTTATATCGCTTATGAGTTAGTCACTTATCATGCATATATATATCGTACACTTAATTCATGGATGCTTTACGCTACTCCTCCCAAACTACTCAATGCCCACAACTAAAAATTTGCAAGCAACACTATTTCACGTCTTACAACAACCATAAGTGCCTGTGGTTTCTCAAACTGTTCATATTATATACCACTGCACCAGTGCACCTATTAATTGCAGGATTTATCGCTTATGCACGACTATCAATAGCTATCAAACTTCTCAAATATAGTAGGGGTTGTTCTGTTTTCCCTGGACTCCAATGGAGGGAGGGAGGGAGGGGCCAAAGCCTGACCCTTGTCTGCAGTTAATAGTCAATTACTTGGTTTGAAAGTTCTCACCATGCGAATTCTCACGGGTACTATGCTAGTATATATATATATATATACAGAATAGATTACCATTACTGCTCAATTAAAGGCACACAAAATGAAAATATCGAGTATGGAGTATCTGTTCCAAGATTTTCCAGAAATGAGAGTGTCCTCCCCCAGTCCCAATTAGCCTACCATGTGCATAAATACAGGACGTAAAGCCCCTCTCATCCATCCAACCATAAATGAGAGGTACTATGATATGGATGTGGCAGAGCCCGGAAAACTCAGGTCCAGTGAGAGGAACAAAATCTCTGACTTTGAAAACTGGTAATCACTGATACCGTAGTAATCATCTCACAGTTTCTGTTTTGATAGTATGGAACCCTGCAAAATATTTCTTTGTGGTTATAAGAACTTCAAAACCTTATTCGTTTTCGAGGTTGTACGTCACAGGCTGAAATATGTAATATTGTTAAATTTGTGTGTCATACTAGTTTAGCCTTTAAACCAGATCTTAGTGAGCTTCTGTGAGTTCTGATTGTTCTAATGAAAATCAAGGTTGCTTGATGCAAAAATTCATCAATTCATGAAATCATGATATATTTTGATTCACATTGATTTAAATTTATTTATTCATTTAAGTTAAAATCTGATTACATTATATGATTTTAGAATATTTTAAAATGAAAATATATTGAAATGGAAACTCATTGTCAAAAAAAAAATTACTGACGAGAATTTGTCATCCTTCTCAAAATCTGGATTTCCAGAGACTCATGAATCTTATATCACACAAAATTAATGTTTATAAAATTTGCTCCATTTTCAGTTTGGCTGCTGTGGCGTAGAAGACGCAGGCTACAGAGACTGGTCATTAAACCCGTACTTCAACTGCACGGAAGACAACCCCAGTGTGGAGAAATGTGCCGTCCCATTCTCATGTTGCAGAGAGCAATTACATCCTATTGTAAGATTCTAGTTAATAGTTGGTTAGTTCTGAATTCAAAATCTTGAGATTTTGACATGACATCAGGAGAATTGGTCTATATTAAACAATTTTAATCCAAATTTCATGAAATTTTGGATTTGGGTAGCCCACATATTTACTGCTGACGGCACAACTTTTGAAAGCAATTCCTGCAGGTTGAAAGGACGAAAAATCACTTTTAAGAACAAAATATCTATGAGAAAATGAGCAAAATCTCTTTGCTCCATTGACAGCACAACAGTGACGTCATCAGGCTATCCTATGACGTCACTGGCAATTTGTTGTGACATCATCAGCACTACCAGAAATTGACCAATCAGATGACGCCATTTTTTCAATGTATAAAGAAAAAAATCACTTCTTCAGGTTCACAGGATGAATTTTCATTCTTTTCAGCATGTGGAGAAATAAGAAATTTTGCACTCTTTCAGATGGTATAATTGGAATAAATAAGCTGCAAATACTTAAGGAGATATCTTGATTCTTCTCAACCCTCTTTTTCAATTCTCATGATTTTCCAATGGGATGATTCATGACCCCTGTCCCAGGGGTCCAGGGCTAGTTCTGAAAGTCTCGTGGTAATTTTAATTCATTTGATGTAGAAAGAGATATAAAAAATTATATGCTAGTTTGTAATGTTAAGTAGAAGACAAACGTTTGATGATGTATCTCAACTTGTTGTCACAGCAGAAACAGAATTAAATGACCAACCTCCATGATAACACTTTTGAAATAATTTTTGCACATTTGACAATTAATTCGCTGAAATTTATGTTACTCTCAGTGGAATAAAATTGCGGAACTTTTGTTTACATCTATTGATTGAGGACAAAGCATCATAATTGATATATGATATATATCTTTTGTTTTTTGCAGAGTGGTATGCTGAACTTTGCCTGTGGTTACAATGCTCAGAAATTACAGGTATGTTTGTAAGGATCTATCAGCCTAATTATACCTTCATGTGCAAATTAGTCATTCACAGACCGTGTGAGACTGTTGACTTGAAGGGGATTACCTTTACAAGCTAATTGCAGTACAACATTAGCACCTGTCTACAATTTAATACCTACAATGGTGAAGTTTCCTCTAATAACTGTTCCGGGACCAAGTTTATGACAGACTTAAAAAATAAATTTCTTAACATATTTTGGGAACTTCTATGTTCCTAGATTATGAATTTTAGATTATCATTTCATTTTACTTCTCTGATATTTTGTGTTTACTTTGACAGATCTTAACAGCACAGAAAGTCATATACACTACCGGATGTTTCCAGACCATAATAAAGTTTGCGGAATCAAACATGTACATCGTTGGAGGAGTCATTTTAGGAATAGCCGTGCCACAGGTAAGTCTAGAGATCAGTTATATATTTTTTTAACCGCAAAACCAGTTTATTCACGTGGTGGCGCGGCTGGCGCCACATACTGTATATAATATTTTTTGTGTGAATTTTATTTTGCATCATACGCAAGTTCTTTCATGATATTGCTGACTAAAAGTTAATGAAAAAGAAATTTAACCAATTATTTTTAAAATCACTGAAATATAAAACCAAGATAGACAAGTTTTTTGATGAGTGGACATTGCAGTTATAAATGTAGAAGTTCAAAAGTTGTAACTCTGAAAATTGTAAATTGTTTTATCGAAGCATTGTTGCTGTAGCAGCGTAATAATATTGAACATGCAGCATGACTGAGCAATGCGCATGTACAATTATAGCTCGAATAACTAAATAGTGTAGGCTCTGAAGTCATCACTTCAGCGCAACCTTAAAATAAAATACTATTTAGTGCAGGAATAAGGCTGTCACACAAGCAAGTGGAACATGAGGACCACGGTAATTTGCCAAGTTAAAACTGGGTATGAGTTAGACAGGTTAATTAATGACAGTACCCCAAACGTATGCTTATATGCAGTTCTGGTAATGATAATAAGCCACGTACCTTTTTTGAGGCAGGTTCTATGCTGTGATAGTGATACTTCGCCAGCTGCCAAGTCCTGTTTATTCAAGTTTCAAGGCGGTAGTGACAATTTTACAGTTATTTCAAGGCGTGAAAAACATACAACTGACAACAATGATATCTGTGAAACAAGTTCAAACTGCCAATTAAAGTGTGAAATTATCCAAAAATGCAACTGAGAAATTATTGTCTTTTTGTGTGCTGAACACTACACAAGACATTGTTGTGCGGGTAGATCAGGATGTCCAATTTTGACATCTGATAAATTTCATCTTTTTAAACTGCCATCACAATCAAAATATTTTTCAAAGGTTTCCAAATATCAATCTCCTCTCCTTTCTATCAACTCTGCACTAATAGATCATTTTGCAGTAATGACAAATTTTTTTTTTGACAAAAATTAATTTTAATTGTGGCAACAATATTCCTAATATATTTTTGAAAGCAACATATGGAAGAGCAATAGTACTTCAGTTTATTTTGTGCTAGCTGGTACCCTCGACTAATTTTATGAAACAAGAACTATTCCAATGAAAATAAATCAGAATTCTGTGAATTTATTAATAATTTAGTTTTATTATATATGATAAATTGTTTTCCTTGCAGCTAATTGCCATCTTCTTAGCCAAAGTGATGATCAGTCAAATAAAGGAACAACGTTCAAGATGGATCTGAAACACACCACAATTTTACTTACTTTGTAAAGCTTGAAATTGTGTAAGTTTTTTTTGAAATCTTTTAGTATTTGATGCTTTGCTCTTAATTTTCAGTTTTTATGACTTTTTCCGTACATTTTTTTCTGTGATACTCACCGAGTCCCATCCAATTAGTATTTGATGATTTGTTGATTTTGATATGTAGTCTAAGTCTGTAAATCGCCCAGTATTTAGTGCAGGAATATAAAACTAGTTAAATGTTGTAAGCAAATAATTGAATATTGTTAAAAAATTTAGTCAGCCATTGAATGTGGTTAGAAAGTTGTATAAAAATGCTTTTAGTATGCTTGCGTGACTTGAACTGCAGGATTCAGCAACGTTTTTATTTTCTTAATTTGGAAGAAAACTTTGTCTGTTCTAAGTTTTCACTAAACCGAAGGAAATTCAGGGAAAAAATTACACAATTTTTAAATTCGAAATTTCATACTGAAAATGTATAAAATCTCCGTTTTCTTTTTTGGTCGGTTCATGAAACTGAAAAATCAAAGGTTTCCAGGCTATTGTTCAGCTAAGTTTATGTACATACATGCTATTTTGAGTAGACCTGTCAGCCAGCCGGCCAACCCAAGATTGGCTGGCTAGGAGGTTTAGTTGGCTGGCTGCGGCTCAGCCATCACCTAAGGTGGCTGCAGCTGGCTTAAATTAGTAGTGGCTGGCTTGTCGGCTAGCCACAGCTTAACTAATGTTTTAGGGTCTAAAAATATTATATCGGGCGGAGAAAAATCCAGGAAAAAAAGAAGCATTTTTTATAGTTAAAATTGAGATTTGTGAGTCATGAAAACTGATGATGTGTCCTGATCCCAGATCACAATGGCGTCAGTGTAGGTGGGGAATATTCCCCACAACTTTTTTACCAAAGCATATAATAGATATTTAAGCATGAAAAAATGTTAAAGTTTTTCCTGGACATTTTGCATGAAGACATAATTAGGCTCAATTTGCCACACCATGGCATGCACTTTAGAATTAAACTGGCGCCCATGCCTAATCATACTTTTAACAATGGACAACTCTTCTTTCTAAGATAGGTTTAATTGTAGGTCTATAAAATGGGTTTACCCTCAATAAATAAAAATTGTCTACCATCTAGGGGCTGTTTGATTACAGTGATCAATGACCAATCTTGAAAAGCCCTCCTGCTGTGGTACAGCTGATTTTTTATGAGGTGGTTCTGGGACAATAATATGTGTTGTACTTGTACTCTTTTACAAATATAGGGAGTAACTAACTATGGCAGCTGGTTGGCCAAATGATTTCTGTCTAAACTCTTGAGTGTTTTTGTTTGGGTTTGAACCCAGGTAACCAATTTCGGAAAATTTCAATAGATTATCAAGATGAAAATCCTTACTTAGACAACATGGCACCTCCATTTTGAACCCCTGGGTTCTTGTAAGTGTATAAGGCCCGCTTAAAGAATCAAATAGGCCTAATCCCTGTGCATACTTCATTTTCGTTTGTCAGTCACCAACAAGCAGTGTCAAAATTCTTTCAAGATACTGCTGAATTTACCTCTGCTTGTGTGGAAAAAGAAGAACATTTTCTCTTCAGAGATACAAAGGTTCACCATGTTGTCTGTGTATTATCCATAGGCCTACTGCAGCCTATACATGGCCAAACACATAGTTTTGTCAGTGCAAATACGCTGAAGATGATATTCAATCAATCAAATCTCTCAAATCAAATTACTATTAAAAGTAATGGAAAAGAAAATTAATGTTCACTTCACAGTCAATGACCTGTAACAACTCTTTCATTGAGCTGCTATATAGTGCTAATTGCCATCAGGGGCTAATTGACTAAATTGCAATTCAAGGGTCAGCAACTTTGGCTAACTTGACACCAAAAAATTGGAGCTATCCAATTGGTTAAAGTAGGTGAACTAATTGCAATACTAGAGCAGCTGTAGGCCTACATGCTTTGTAATTAATTCAGCTTCCTCCTCCTCGTCACAGGGCTTTTTGTGCCAGAACAATCGGCGGCCGCCGGCGATCGCAAAACGGCGGCGGCTGGCTGGCTACATAGAAGACCTGGCGGCGGCTCACTGCATTCAAAATCGGCGGCTAAGCTGACTATTTTCGGCGGCTGACAGGTCTAATTTTGAGTGATATGTACATGTACTCGTAATAAGTTCATCACTTGCTTTTAGCAAGATAGTAATGACACTGATTTCTGCAATTATTGTACAATTTTGATCTGCATTAAATTTTGTGTTTATCAATGTTAATGCCACTTGATTGAATATCAATTAGTCACACGTTTAACAATTGTTTGACAATATTTGTACAAGCCTATAAGGTAGGTCTCACTAATAATGCCAGGATATTTCTATGTTTTCTGTTATGTTGCATTTGAAGCTTTAATACCAATTACAATGCCAAAGATATATTATGTCAGGTTTTAAGAAAATTGACCTTTTCTCTTTGAGAAAGGATTAAAAACTGCATTGCCTAGTATTACTGTTAGTCAAGGTCTAATGCAGATAGTCATAATCTGTTTCTATAAGGATTTTTGTTGTAATTTGTTTTACCTTTACCAGTGTACCTATATAGTGTAAAATCATTTGACTCCATTATTTACGGGGTTAAAATTATTTCTTGTCTACATTTTGTACAATTATCTTGATTTAGTTTTTACCATACTACTTGAGTTGAAATCAAAAATCTGTTTTGTAAATTATGACTAGGGCCAGGATACTTAATTACTTTTACACATGATGCATTTGTCAGTGATCTCTGTCGAGTGTTAAAATGATTATTGGCAAGTCCTTGTGTTAGAGGTCTACTTTATTTGATTATAAATGATGTTTCAGCTGCTCGTTTTAGTTGGATTATTATAAATATCTGTGAGATTTTAGTCTGTCCAAATACGTTAGAGACTAGTCAAGGAAATACTCTGCTGTGCAGAAATGTTGCAGGCCAGTTAGCCAGCTATTATAGAAGTTTCAAACTTTTAATAGCCAAGCAGGCCAAAAGAAACAAAAAGCTCAGAAAAGTCTATCAAGAGAATTTTTATTTTATCAAATCTGCAGAGAATAAACTTAGCACCTGTTAAAGATACTGTTGTTAGAGATGGCCAATGTAATTTGGGGGTTTTAAAAGGTATTTTGTATGTCATGTACATATATGATGTATGATATGTATATTTTATACTGTTAAGGACTTAATGGTTATATATTTTTGCGGGAATTGTAAACAATTGTACGTGGTTTATAATGAATATTTTTGATATTATTTGTGTGTCTCAGTTTAATATTGTCCAGCAAGATCTTATATTTTCAAACTGATCTGAACACAATAGTAATAGTTAGGCCACACATAATTGATTCTTAGCTTCGCGGACCCACCGACACAATAGATTTCCTGCCGATGGAAAAAAAAAGGGGGGGGGGGGAAAATAATAATTTTTTTTGACATTAGGCCTATAAAAAAAAAATTTTCACTTTTTTTTTTTTCGTCCTACCGACCGACCCTAGAAAAAGTGCCTTGAGAGGAATCCGAGAAGCTAAAGATCAATTATGTGTGGCCTTATCCAGTAAAGTACTTAGTATCTCGTTTGTTTCAATGATAGAAACAAACGTGTGCATATTTAACTATTTTACACTATTAATTTTCGTGTAATGGTGTATTTGACTTGACAAAAGCAATGATTTATTAATACCAGTATTATTCAGTCACATTGATATTATTTTATAAACCTAGATTAAGAGTAGTGTATAATATAACTGCTGATGTAAGATAACCAGAAATTACTATATTTTTGTACTTGTCTATATGTACATTCTTTCAGCTTGAAATAAGGCCACACATAATTGATTCTTAGCTTTGCGGAGCCGCCAACACAATAGATTTCCTGCCAATGGAAAAAAAAAATTTTGTTTTTACATTATAAAAAAAAAATTTTCATCTTTTTTTTTGTCCTACCGACCCACCGACCCTAGAAAAAGTGCCTTGAGAGGATCCGAGAAGCTAAAGATCAATTATGTGTGGCCTAAGATGTTGGTTCTTGTGATTATCGATAACTTGATTCTCCCTTTTAAAAAATATTTATTCTGCAAATCAATGTAGATTGGATCACAGTCATCACACTGGGTATATAATTCCAGGGAGTGTAACTTTAAGCTCACCAAATCTTACTGAAGGTTCCGATCACTGGGTCCTAGGTTTGGTTCCTGCTCAGGTTGGGCACCTGGATCTGTGTTAGACCACAGTTTTAGTCATCCTTCACCTCATTGCCAAGTTCTGTCCCAATCAGCCTGTTGGAGTGCATAAATACGTGACGTAAAGCTGAAATAATCCATCTTTTCTGACATCGTTTGGAAAGCTTTGGTCAGCTCAAAGTTGTGGTTTTAAGAGAAAATGTTACGTTGTGTTCTACTTGTTTGAGCATTAGACATTTAAATAATGTTCCAAGTTCTTCTAGAAGAAACCGTTAAAGATATTCTTCTGTTACAGTTTGTGTGTTACTTTTAAGGGTTAGTGCATTAATTTGAATTAAGGTCCATGTTGGATATTTAGACTAGCTGGGGCTAAAATCAAAATTTTTCAGCCAAACTGGTTGAAGTGCCTTATGAAGCAATAATTACTACTTTGTGCCTTATTGCAATATGATGTAATATTGCAATACATTTATACAATGATTAAACTTCATAATATTATGTTGATATACTCATATATACTGCCTTATCAGGATATATATATATACGCAATGGTGCATTGCTTTGAATTTTTGAAATAAATTGTTTTGCAAAAAGTTATTTTGTTTATTTTCTAATTGGTATTTACAATATTTTTTCACAATGTTTGGATAAGTTAGTAGAATGAACTGATCAGTATTGTTTGGATGTAGATTGTTCAGTGGCAGATTGTTCAATTGCAGATTGTTCTATTGCGGATTGTTCAAGTGCAGATTGTTTAGGACAAAACCCTGCAGTTGTCGTAATGTGTTTTCAGTATTCCATTACAATGACACTATCAATTCTCTATCTGATGGCTTTTTCAGGAGGTTATATTAGTAGTGTAATTGGTTTGTTTTTGGTTCTAGCTCCATAAGTGGCCTGATGGGTAAGGCTCTCTTCTAGGTCTGTTGAATTAAAGATACTTAGGACCGGTACCGGTGCCGATTCAGCACTAAAAAGCAGTATCGGATCAGATCGGTAGCACTACTCTCCATTTAACCAATGGTATCTGTATCGGAATGGTATTGGAAATCGGTGGTCTTGGCAACAAAATACCAGGATCAGGATCGGAGAGAGTGAGTTGGTGCGTTACGTCTCATCAGCACCTGAGTGGGCTATTTAGAGACATACTTGGTTGGTTTCGAGAGTCTTGAAAATGCTATGATCTGTTTGTGACATGTGGAGGGTGCTTTTTTGTTGGTAATACTTGTCGTTTTACTTTTGTCGGTGCAAGAAAACAAGTGGTATGCTGAGCTTTCTTGTTTTGTTGGTTTGGGCGTTTTCTTGTTTTCAGAAGCCAAAGCTTCTTTCTTGGCGTGGTGAAGGGACGTTTTTGTCTGTAGGGTGTTTGATGAAGTAGAAGGAAGAGGCTAAGTGTAGAGTAGAGAAATTAAGGGAATTCAGGATAGAGGAAGGAAGGTGATGATAGTGACAGAGAAGGTAAGATGAGGATGGCAGAGGATGAAGATAGTTTTAAGAAGCTTTAGGGCAGAGGAAGGTGACTGTGGGTAGAAAGGGAGGCTGAGTGTAGAGGGGAGGGCTGAGAGTAGAGGCGGGAGGCTCATGGTAAAGAGGGAAGCTAAGGATAGAGGAGGGTGACTGAGGGCAGACGAGGGTGACTTAGGGCATAGGTGGGTGACTGAGGGAAGAGGAGGGTGACTGAGGGTAGAAAGGGAGGCTGAGTGTAGAGGAGATGGCTGAGAGTAGAGGCGGGAGGCGCATGGTAAAGAGGGAGGCTAAGGGTAGAGCAGGGTGAGAGAGGGCAGAGGAGGGTGACAGAGGGTAGAGGAGGGTGACCATCATTAGAGAGGGAGGCTGAGTGTAGAGATGGAGGAGGCTTAGGGTAGAGAGGGAATGTGGGGTCATAAAGGACAATACCTACTTTAAGCATGTGGAATAGAAATGGCTGCAAATTTTCTTTACTCTAAATATAGTTATGAACGGGTCAGACCTCAGTGAATCCCGTTCCCATTAAAATTCCAATTGTCTTGAGTTTCACTTAATTGTCCAAGACTTTGAAGTATATTTAAAACTCTTGAGAGCAACAAAGAATATTGGCTGCCTTTTATGTCCCTTTATATCTCAGATTACTCTAATATCATCCTTTATGACCACATAATATGTTTTCATCTCGTCGATGAGACTTTATGCTGTTTGGTTGTGGATGGTTGAAAATGTCTAGCAAACATCAGGTGGCACTGTACGCTTTGTGAACATGTTGTGATCTGCTACTCACCTCTCTGCCTCAGTCACCCTCCTCTGCCCTCAGTCACCCTCCTCTGCCCTCGGTCACCCTCCTCTGCCCTCGGTCACCCTCTTCTGCCCTCGGTCACCCTCCCCTACCCTCAGTCACCCTCCTCTGCCTTCAGTTATTCTCCTCTGCCCTCAGTCACCCTCCTCTGCCCTCAGTCACCCTCCTCTGCCCTCAGTCACCCTCCTCTGCCCTCGGTCACCCTCCTCTGCCCTCGGTCACCCTCCTCTGCCCTCAGTCACCCTCCTCTGCCTTCAGTTATTCTCCTCTGCCCTCAGTCACCGACTCACCGTCCCCTGCCCTCAGTCACCTTCCTCTGCCCTCAGTCACCCTCCTCTGCCCTCCGTTATTCTCCTCTGCGCTCAGTCACCGACTCACCGTCCCCTGCCCTCAGTCACCCTCCTCTGCCCTCCGTCACCCTCCTCTGCCCTCAGTCACTCTCCTCTGCCCTCAGTCACCCTCCACTGCCCCGAGCCTCCCTCTCTACTCTCAGCCATAACCTCTACACTCAGCCAATTTTTTGCCAAAAATCGTCTTTAAAAATATAACACAATATATTTGTGTCACTACCAGTTAGATAAACAAGGAAGGTGCTGTTGGATCCTTGAAGAGAAATAACACATCAACCATTTTGGGTGGTTTAAATAAAGGCCATGCTCAGTCCTCACACTTAAAAACGCATACCTCTTAAAAGTGATAGAACTTGTTAACTACAAAAGAAAGTTCTTTGTAACCTTCCACAATTGCTGGTTAACTGCTTGGCCATAGAGTTGGAATGTTTGAAGGAAATCCATTGGTTTTTTAAACATGCCAGACACAATTTTGTGAGGGTGTTTCAAATTTGGTATCCGGGAAGATCAATGAGGCTGTAATGCAAATAATAGGGGAGAGCGGGGCATCATGAGCCATGGGGCACCATGAGCCATGGCCCCTGCAAAACAAACGGCATGATAGGAAGACCATATATATGTTCCTTTATTAGCGTAGAATTAGCTAGGGTAGCAATCATAATCTTTCTTTTCAATGTAGGACCAAGAATTGAAAAAAATACTTTTGACCAGTGAATAGTAAAATATTCAGCGGTGGAACTTTTTCTGCTATGCTGGTACTTCAACTATTTCCGGCATCTTCATAAAACTTAGGCTTCTTAGAGAAGGTAAGGCATGTGCTAAGATGATGTCATAACATTGATACTATGATAAACTGGAAAATGGTGCTATGCACTAATAGATGAAATTTACAAATAGGGCACCATGAACCAGTTTCAATAAAGTTTTAATGTGTGAAAAACTCTACTGTTGTGTGTGTGTGTGTTTGTATTTTACGTCTCATCAGCACCTTGTTGGGCTATTTAGAGACATACTTGGTTTGAACTAGGTGTCTTTATAGTCCTGTTTGATTGGTAGTTAGTTTTTCTTTTTTTTGTATCATGTTTGTACTAATTGTCTGTATAGTTCTGTTAGATTGCTACTTAGTTATTCCTTTTTTGTGTCATGTTGTCTGTTGTCCGTTGTTTTTTTATCAATTTCATAGCAACAGACAGATGGTCATGTAAGACCAGTATACTGAGGATTCCATAGAACTCGTCAGTGAAGGTGCAGTTGGTGACTAAATTGAATATTTCTCTTTTTGTTGTATGTGTATCTTCATGCCAGTCGTGCAGCTTTAGTTTTGTTCGTTCAGTCAGCTTCCGAGACACATTGCCAAAGCCAGACATTTGAAGATGCTTCACTGCCGGTTCTAGCCAGTGGCGTATAAACTTCGGTCGGAATTTTTCAATCTTTTCAGGTGATGGTTCTTCATCTAGGAAGTAGTAAAGATAATCTTTGGTTGTGATTGTGTGGTAGTCATCGTTTTGTGCCCTGTCTTTTCCTTCATCCACAGGTTTTGTTTCCTTTTTGTCCATTCCACCTTGTTCTTTGTTTCCTGGATCATCTTCTCCCTCTTCCTCTTGTCCTTCTTCGTTTTCTTCTTCCTGCAAGTCCCCTTGATCCTCTTCATGTTCTTCCTCTTCCTCTTGTTCTTCTTCCATTGATTCGTTGCTGGGTGTAGTGTCCCCACCATCATTTGATCCTTCCTGTTCCTCTTCAGTGTCTGCTTCATTTGGATGTTCTTCTTCCATTGCTGTATCTGGAGGAGTTGTGGTGCCAGCCGGTGTTTTTGGTTCTTCAAGGTCCGCCGGGGGAGTAGACGGTTTTGTGGTGTTTGTTGTCTTTAGAGTGGTTTTTTCATTTGTTCTTTCCAAGTGTCTGCTAGTGTCTTCTGGGTTCTCTGTGTGTTGTTGGTGTGATCTGTTGATGCTGTGTTCTTCGAGTTGTAGTCTTCGTCTTGGTGTCGCACGTTGATGAGGATGTCGATATCCTGCAATGTCCGCATAGCTGGGCATTCCTGAGTGCTGGTCCATGATCCTTCTAGCCTCCGGAAAAGATATCGCTTGCGTTGCCTTCAATGTGAGGATTTCTTTTTCCTTAGTCCACTGTCTGCAAGTTTTGCTGTAAGAGGGATGATCCTCCTTACAGTTGACACAAAGAGGAGGGGCTGAGCAAGGTTGTTCCTTTGATTGAACGTGGTCCTGGGATCCACAATGTCCACAAACTTCTTGTCGTCGGCACCACTTGCTCAGGTGACCGAAACGTTGACATTTGTAGCATCTTCTTGGATTGGGGATGTAGGGTCGTACCTTACATTGCTCCCATATAACTTTGACACTCTCTGGAAGAGTCGTGTCTGAAAAAGTCAAGATAAGAAGCTCCCGATTATCCCTCTGTGGGATTCTATGAAAATGAATGACATCAGTAAAAGTTTCAAACCATTCTTGTAAATCGTCGTCGGAGTCTAAATAGCTAAGGGAGGAGAAAACCACTCCCTTGGAAGTATTCAAGGTCCGATGAGGCTCGATTATGGCCTGGGTACCTGCAACATCTTTCAGCCTAAGGAGTTTTCGAGTCTGGTCGTCGTTTCTGGTCTTAAATAGGACGGTTCCATCTCTCTGTAAGGTTGTCTCTGCAGGTTCGCCGTCTTCTTGAAGTATGGTCTTGTAGATGGCGAAGGGAGATAGCCTGTTAGTTGGTTTGAACACTATGTACCTGTGTCGGTACTCCGATTTTCGTGTTGTCGTTTGTCGATTTAGAAGTTCCGGGTCGATACAGTCATCCGAGGATGACCGCTGCCGTTTTAGTCGAGACTGTGAATTAGGAAGAGAGTATGCCATAGGAATTTGTGATGTTCATCCCCCATGCTCCCCACCCACCAAGGAGCCCAACAAGGGGGACTAATATGGGTAGGGCTGCGCCCAGTACCCTAGTCCAGGGATACATGGGGGATATACTCGTAGAAGGCTTGGTAAGAGATACAGCTGCAATCATATTTAAAACATGGCCAGCATGTAGACTTGGTCAGAACCTTCTTTGATTGACCCATCAGCCATCGCCAAATAGGACCGAAGCCCTAGTGACAACATGACAAGCCGATTGACTGGACCGGGCCAATCCAGCCTCCCGTCTAGGAGAAATCCAGGCCAAAGTAGTGTATTGTATGGGAGGGACCAATTAGGCCCACCCAACTCAACTACCAGGACCCCTTCATCCTCCGACACGGGTTGCAACCCACGGCAAACAGGTTGCCCCATTTCCGTCGGGGAGACGTGTGCTTGCGCACTGTCTCGTGTTGGCCACTAAGGATACAGGTCTTCACCTATAGTGTTACCACCCACCGCCACGAGGAGGCCCGAGACCTGCGGGGGCACTCTACTGTTGTAAGTGCAGAACTATAGTGCAAGACATCAGCAGCTGTTTTGGACACATTTGTGCTATTTTCAGTTGTTAGAGTCTTGCTCTTGGGCCCCCCTCCTCCACTGCGCTTCTTGGGGGTAAGAGGGTCATCATATAAGTGGGAGAGGTGGTGCGCTCCTTCATCCCGATTCATGTTCTAACATTAGCCCCAGGACCAACTTTGATGTATCCTAATGAACATCAATTAAATACCTTTTTTTTTTTTTTTTATTACGACAACGAAAATGTCACATCTGACACATTTGTCAAAAGAGAATATAACAAAATAGTAATACAAAACATACAATAAATGGTTCAAGTTTAAAAAGACATAATCAATTTCAATCTTACAAAATATCTATACAATTCAAGGTTCCAGCCAATTAAATAAGTAATTTAAATCACAATGGGCTATATATATATATATATACATTTAAAATGAAATTCAAAACGACAGACTATATCATTAAACATCAATACTAACAAGAAATTTACCTATAGCTTTTAATAATTGGGGTTCTCGTGATGTCATAATGGCTAAAAATTTTTCAAAATTATCGAGTTGATCAAAGTTGCATATTATATTAGATGATATAGTAATAAGATTTTCCCTGTCTAATCCATGACTAGGACATAACGATAAACAATGTATTTCATTTTCAACTTCATTTAAATCGCATTTATTACAAATTCTGTTTTCTACAGGCAACTTTGGGCTTTCATGTCTTCCAGTTTCAATTCGAAGGTTGTGAGAGCTAGTGCGAAATCTCGCAATTTTAGTGTATAATTTCCTGTTAATATTATGTAGTAAATAAGGTTCTATTCTGAAATCAGTCTTCATTAATTTATAAGTTCTAAGTTTTGGTTGTTTAGTCGAGTCATTCATTTCTTGGAAAAAATCATTTTGATACTTTTGGTATAGTTTCTCTTTAAACATCTTAGAGAACGTTTCATTTATTAGGTCTGTCTCATTAATTTCTCCAAACTGTATATTGTTGTTCTCAAGTACCTGTTTTATTTTGCTTAACCAGCATGTTCGTGAAGGTATATTTTTCTGAAAATTTAAACATTTTTTAAGAACATTATCATCTGGTCTTTTCTCAAGTTTAAGCCAATAATTGATCATTCTCATTTGTTGTCTAAGATGCAAAGGAAACTTCCCTGTCTCGCCATAAACTGCAAGTGTGGAAGTTTGCTTTCTTACACCTAACATATGTTTTAGGTAACCAAGTTGTACTTTCTCTATTTCATTTATAGGTTTTGATTTTGTCCATAATTCACAATTATACCGATAAAAAAATGTCACCAATATTGTGACCAGCTATTACCGTTCCGTTTACCTATATCGAGTTTGTGTTGGTGTTGTTATGATACGCTATGCGCATGCGGGCACCAATAAATCACTAGTTTCCAACCGCCATAAAACGTGTTTGTGTCACTAAAACCAAGTCACCTTCTGTGCTGTATTTGTTAATAAAGAGACCATGTGGAACGGACCAAGACCGTTCTATTTTTTTAAACGGTGAATGAAGCATGCAGCTTCTTAGTGCTTGTGACACAGATTTAAGAACACAGAAGTGTTGTGTATAAGATTACTATTTATATGTCAGTGAGATTTTATCAGAAAATATTAATATAACAAGTTAATTTTGGAGTTCAAAATGCCTGACAATGAACAAGAAGAAGAAACCTGTGTCACTGGATTTGTTAAGTTTTCATTATGTTTCTTCAGTTTCCTTCTATTGGTGAGTATTATTAAAGCAAATAAACATTTGTCTGTTATAATATATACATATATATTTTATATATATTAATTATAGGAAGAATTTTCAATTTATACAACCTTTTGAGAGTATCAAAACATGATCACCTTTAAAGGGGCATGAGTTCAGTTTTAAATTTTAAATCAATTTTTCCTTTGTAAGCATGCCATTCTACTAATATTGCGGCATGTTGGAATGTATTTTCACCGAAGTCCATAAAGTTATTACTGAGCCACAATTGCAACTGCAGCTACTACTGGTACTTAAAATCAAAATTGCCATAAGTTGGCACTCCATGAAGTTTTCCAAATGACTAAAGTCAACCGTGGCCACATAATTGCTGACTAAGGCGTATCTAGAAATGGCCTGAGGGGGGGGGGATGTTCGTTACAACTTGTACTAAAATTAAATGGCCCACTGGCACTGAGCTCACGAAAAACAATTATGAACTATGTATAAGAAAACTTAAATTATGAATATAATGTAGTAAGTGTAGGTCTACAGGCACAAATTTACAAATCGTAACTTGCCAATGATTAGATTTCATAACTTTATTTTTTTCAGTTGATGGGTCCCCTGTTGATCGGCCTGGGGATCTGGTCTTACCCCAGAGACAATAAATGGTCTTATATAGAGAAGAATACATTTTATCACCAACAAACTGAGGATGTGTATGACTTCACATTTGCCGTGTCTATTGTGGTGATTATTGCAGGCATTCTTCTCTTTCTGGTGGCGTTTATGGGCTGCCTTGGTGCTTTGCGAGAAAATATTTGTCTCTTAAAAACTGTGAGTATGCAATTTATATATAACAATTTATAGTTAAAAACATTTTCGAAGGTGTTAAAAAATTTTAAATGTGTTGTGTAATTGAGTTGGTATTTTGGAATATCATGATGTGACACAAATTATAGAGGTATGGAAACTTGATTTAGGGGTTAGTTGAGATGTTTTTCACGAAAATTGGCCTTCAAGCCAAATGGAGGATGATATTGAAATGATGAATAGTTTAGATACTGGAGAATAAGATTGTTTGTATATATGAAGAAACTTGGCTCGATCTATTGGAAAGTTTTTACCCCAGATGGTGCCAAAGTAGGTCATGTCAAACCTATCAACTAACCCTACTGGGCAGGTTAGTTGATACACCTGGTCAGGTTAGTTGATACACCCAACCCAGCCTATGTAGGAAGTGCTAAGTTCATAATATTTCACAAAGTTACTTCCTGTTCCCGTAGAAGCATTTCTGTTCACGTTGTGAGTCGAAAGTGATGGTCAACCTCTTGGACCGAAGAGACCTCATGAAGAATTCAGCCAAAGATTCTCCTGTACAGTGTGGAGTTGTTTCAAGTGAAGCCCTGGGTACCGCCTACCGTAATATTTCCACTCACAAGTCAGGGCTGTGATTGTGACAAGGCCACTCAGCCTGTCTACAAGTTGACCGCTATTTGCTGCCACCTAGGGAGCAAAATTCGCGAGCTCCTGTGAGCGGTCAACAGAATTTCGATCTCTGGAAGAAACCAGGACAGTGTGGAAGAAACCAGGACAGTTCCATCATTAAGTGATGGTCTAGTTTATTTCCAAAAACTCTGCAAGTGTCTAATCTGACTTTGGTTGGCTTCAATTTTAAGCAGACAGCTTGTACATACCAAAATAAGTTGGAACTATTTTTTATCATGGAGGATGTATACATTGTAGCTCACATATATTGCCAGTATAGAGGGGGCCACTTGTGGCATGGACAAGACATTTTGCTGAGTGTAACACAGCTTTTATGAAATTGTGAATTATATTGTTGTCCTAGTTCATAAATCTCCATAAAGTAACAGAATAAATACAATTGAGCATTTTTGATATCACAAAGCAAAAACATCGGCTTTGTATGTACACGTGAATAAGTTAGAATGCATTCTTTTTGGACCCTTTTCTGACCACAATTTAACATGTACTAAATGGCATAAGTAGATTGAATACCATCAAAGTAAAAATGAGTAAAATCATCCCTTTCACAGGCAAAGTATGCTAAAGTTTCAAAAGTTTCTTTTTGTCTCATGATTTCCAAACATTTTCATTCAAAGCAGTGGACTGGATATTTGCCAGCAACCATGCTTTGTGAAAGTAGTTTGGCGTAGTAATATGGACAGCTGTTGTTCGACCTGATCTGGTGATCTGTCCAAAACAGATCAAATTGTTGTTGACCCAATTCGATTTTCCAGGGACTGTCAGCATTCTGCTGCCACTTGACAGTCCCGAACAGAGACAGCCACCCAGCTGAACCTCTTTAAAGCCTTGAGCAACCATAAATATGAGTCATTCTGGCCTCTGCTACCATCACATTACCTTAATAGCCATTTCCAACAAAAAAATAACTCATTTTGCAGTGTACACTCTGTTTAATCAAAGGGGCTACAATTCTCAAAGAAGCTAAAATTCTCAACATATTAAACCTACAAAATTAATTCTCAATACAAGTAATACCAAAGTAAACATTTTGACTTTGTGTCTAAAGGGAAGTACAAAAATCAGAAGTACCCAAAAGCTACATGTAAGCATTTACTCTTTGCACAATACAGGTTGATTCAGGTCAATTTTCAAAATTTTTATATGAAGCATTGGTAGGTCAACTTGACAATATGCAGGTTGGGTTAGTTGATACGTACATCTGTTCTGTCTCAACTAACCCATCCCCGCCATTTTTTCTGAAATATGCTGGACTCGGGACCATGTATGAAACTGGGTCATCTTAAATAGCTTATAGGATAGCTGTTATTATAAACTATACCGAGGTACTAAGTTACTCTGAGATATCCTTGATCCCTTGCCAGAACAAAAGAACTTACCTGCAGCTCACAAACTCACTCCGAACAGTGGTTTTTCTACTTTTTGGCTTCACTCCTCAACCTTTATTCCGATTACCTTTTGACTTAAACCCAGAAAAATTTTTTTTCATTCTACTTCTCACACATAGCACAATTTTCTCAAATAATCATTTGTGTCACCAGGAGATGGGGTGTATCAACTAACCTTGCGTCTCAACTAACCTGCCTCTCCCCTATTGGCTGTCTTGACAAGATAACTTTATTGATGAGAATTTAATGTCTGTGTTGAATACATTATGTCTGAAAATCATCATTTTACTGAAATTTGATACCAGTGCTTCAAAAAAGTATAAGCATAAAATAAACTTGCCGTTACTTGCGTTGTTCTGTATGGAATAAATAGAGGATTTTTCATCAACGAAATATAAACAAATATTTTTTGATGGCGTAAAAAGGCTTTGTTTTGCCTATAGATGGTTTTTAACTGCAATTTGAACTGCAAGCTTAATTTTACATAGAATCAGCGGACTGTTTCCATTAGAATCAGCCGACTTTTAAAATACCTCAACGTGACGTATGGGTTGCAAATTCCCCAAAAATATGTGAAGTTCACATGCATTTTTCATTGCATGCCAAATTTTTGACCTGCACTAGCTCAGACATGTTTTACATGTTTATTAAATTGTGATTTTATTTTCATACTTTTGTTCCAGTTTGCTGCAACGACAGCCATCCTCTTTGTCCTGGAAGTTGTTGGGGTTATCCTGGCATTCGTATTTTCCTCAGAAATCAAACACATTGTTGCCAAATTGATAAAACCTAAATATCTTGTGCTCTACCGAGAAGACATAGACTTCCAAAATGTGGTTGATATGTTGCAAGAAACGGTAAGAGCATCTAAAATTGTTTATGTTATTGACTTATTTATCGTTTGTCATGAAAGTTACAGTGCCGCCTGTAAGTAAGTGAAACGCATGATATTGTGCCATTGCATCAATGTTAAACATCCTTAACCAAAATGCTTCTGGAAGGACGAATTCTCATCCGATGAGAGGAAAACATTTTGGGTCATAAAGGCCGATATGTGAGGCATGTGGGATAAAAATAGCAGCCAATTTTCTTTGCTGTAGTTGGAGTTAGGTATGGGTCAAAGTCTTTGATAAGTAAGTGAAACGCAGGCCCAATGTTAAAACATAGGGAAGGGTGGTTCACTTACTTATCAAAGACTTTGACCCATACCTAACTCCAACTACAGCAAAGAAAATGGGCTGCTATTTTTATCCCACTTGCGTCACACATCGGCCTTTATGACCCACTTTGTTTCCCTTTCATCCGATGAGAATTCATGCCTCCACAAGCAGTTTGGCTGAGGATGTTTAGCATTGATGCAATGGCACAATGTCATGCGTTTCACTTACTTACAGGCGGCACTGTACCACTGTTTTCTTGCTTCCAACTGCTGCATGGTTGGTTGACTAAAAACCAAGGTACAGGGTTTCTTGATTTTAATCAAGGTGTTTTAATCTTGAGTCTTGATTTAAATCATGAATTTTACTAATAACAAGAAAATCTTTTTCTAAAAAAGATTAGCTGGCTGTAGTAATAACAGATTTCAAAATTTATAACTGGTGGTTTTGTCATAAAAAAATATCATCTAAATGCACTACCGAAATCACCTATGGCAACCCCGTGGTCGATAATATATATATCTATGTACGTGTCTATGCATCAACCGATCTATCAAGCTACGGTTATGGCCACTAACTATAGCTATTGGCCTCTAACTGTTGGTCAGTTGGTCATTAACTGTTACTCATTAACTGCTGTTCAGAAGGTCACTAACAGTCCAAAATACTAAGTGGAATAAATGATCCTGACAAATTTCCAAAATTGCGATCATATAGACTGTTTAAGAACAGTTACTGTTTGGAACCATATCTAAATCAAAACTTCTCAAAGAAGACATACTGCAACATAGCTAGGTTCAGGGTAAGCTCTCATAACTTAAAAATAGAAACGGGCAGACATAATATACCTAAAACACCAATAGAGCTGAGAAAATGTGATAAATGTGACACAGGCGATGTAGAAGATGAAATTCACAGCCTCTTAATATGCAGTGGAAATGCTGTACCCAGAATGGAACTCCTGTGTAAAGCTAGAAATCTAATCCCAAACTATCCTAATCTTGATAAAACCCAACAATTTGCAGCGATTATGTCAGATAAAAGACCAGAAATGATGCAGGCCTTAGGCTCCTACCTCAATATAGTAATGGGGTAATCATAAAATAAAGAAAATTATGTATTTGAACGTTAAAAATCAGCTTAGGATCAGAAATTAAAAAATTAAGTAAATTAAGGTCAACAAAATAGCACTGCAGTAGCCTCTCTAACTGTCGAGCCAACAAGAATTCTTGATATATTTTGTGATGTTATTTTGTGAATTATCTTGTTTGTGTGGACTTCTGACATTATGGACTTTTTGGGCAAGATCGTACAGCTATTGAGCGGTTACCGCTAGCCTGTGCCTACCTACTGTCACGAATGTGCATTTTGATTTTGACAAGACTTTTCTACCTGCTTTTATGAACATTTTATACTTATAATTTACATGCATTTAACTCCTAAAACTAATTACAACTGGGACTGGGACCAAAATTTTAACTTCATGTAACTTTTAAATTATGTACTTAAATACTATATATATATTTCTTATTGTATTAGGTGTTTGTAGATGTAGAGTAGTTGTCGATTTTTTTTTCTGTTGTTTACTGACAAATGTATCTGTTTGATATGTAAATTGTCAATAAAACCATATATATATACTAACTGTTGATCACTAACTGTTGGTGCACTAACTGTTGGTCACTAACTGTTGGTCAGTAACTGTTGTTCACTAACTGTTGGTCAGTCAGTCACTAACTGTTGGTCAGTCAGTCACTTACTGTTGGACAATAACTGTCACTAACTGTTGGTCACTATGGTAGGTATATTTTGGCCAGTAATACCCAATCTAAACTGCAATTAACATATATTTTTAAGTTAACAGTGAATATTTCCACAAAGTTGGCACCCTGCCAAAACCTCAGACTAGCGTTGTCGTGTGTGGTTGATAGAGTAGTTGGCTCTGTAGAACAGCAGGGGCGGATCCAGGGGGGGCGAAAGGGGCGACCGCCCCCCCACCCCCTCAAAAAAAAAAAAAAAAAAAAAAAAAAAAAATTTTTTTTTTTTTTTTTTTTTAATAGAAAAAACATTTATGTGGGTCTATACTAAAGTTTGTCTCACAACCTGCGAACTGGTGTTTGGCCTGATTGCTCAGCATCTAAAGGTCACACAGTAGAAAGACATACTCTTGGATAGATGAGCTATTTTGTAATTTTTTCATGCAATTTTTGTGACGTTTTATTTCCGTTTTTGTCAGATTTTTGACGACGACCACCCATTCTAGAAATGAGACAGACTGTAACAGCACTTTCGACATTAGGCCTATTTAATCAATTTTGTTTAGTTCTGATTTCTGTTAGATTTGTTCGGTTTGACTGACCAGATATTCGATGTTGTAGGCCTACTGTATACCAAACTCTGCTGTTCTTGTTTGTCTCACTGCGTTGTTGACGAAGCTTTTGTTTTGGTAGTTCAAACTTTTAGATCATTACCTTGGTGTTTTTTTTTTCAATTATCTAACAGATTACTTTTTATTCTTCATTCTTTCTCTATTTTTGCTGTACAGCATAGACATGGAATGCAGAGGACTGCAGGGGGCGGGGTGTACCCCAACGTCAATGTTCAGTGTTCACTCCAGTCAAGTCAGACTTGAGTCAGCTAAAGTCAAGTCATTGTTGCATAAGCCATGTTTTACCTCACAGAAATGATTTTGGCACCATTGTTAAGTAATGTTAACAGCAAAAAATGCATTTCACACTATAATAGGACTTTTGTAAAGTATATATATATATGCAAAATAAAAACCCACTAAAAATTGACACGTCGAATACTACCTAATAATCTGTGTGCAAAAATTCTGAAATTTCCGAAGTTATAATGTACTGTTGAAAAATATTTAACAGAATGTAAGCCCTATGAAATTACATTACATCAGCTGAGGTTTACTTAGGTCAAGTGAAGTCAGAGTTTAGCAACTTAGCTGACTAGTCAGTTGAAGTTCTTGCCAAGCAAGTCAGATTTTTAACTCTGACAGACTTTGGGGTCTGGCTGGGGGAGGGCAGCTGCTTCCTAAAAATCTCCCAACATTATATTACATTTATATTAAATTGAAACAAAGAGAAGAAAAGAAAATTTCTGGCTGAAAGCCCAATTACCGAACTAATGGGCTGTCCCCCACTTTTATCCCTATGAATTAGGCTCTGGATGGGGTTTTGCGTCCCCCTGTCCTTTGGCCTCTTGAATTCCTTGTACCTTTGCAGTTTTCTAATTGAATTTTGAATTCAGTGTCCCTCAGTTCTGGATTGGGTTTTGTATCCCCGTCTCTTGGCCATTTTACTTTTGAATTCCCTGTCCCCCATAACCCCCATCAAGAGTCTCGTGAATAGAGGTTGCAGTCAAAGAAAAATTAGTGATAACATAAATTTGTCCAAGGACATCATTGACGTCACTGCAGGGCCTCTCTTTTACCATTCATTGATTCTAAGTAAAAGCGGCTGTCTGTCAAACTTTTTAAAAATCAGAGTTACTGCAGCATGAAGCAATCTATGAGGCAAAATTGATGGCTTGGTATATTACATGGAGAAAAATGGATGAAACCACGTATTTTAAATCATTTTAACCAATTTAAGATATTCATAAACTGTGATTGGAACACTGTTTCCATGTGAAATTATCGAATATCGATCAATTTGTCAAGCTTGATTTAATTTGTCTCCAAAGAACTGAAAAAAATATAAAAATGTGTAACAAAATTCTTGAAAAGTATCCCCCTTTGAGAGCTCACAATGCGTCTCAGAAAATCTAAAAACCCTGAGCTTCTGGGGGCCTTGAGCGGCCCCCAGACCCCCTGCCGTTATGATTTCGGCCCTTCGGGCCTCATCAGGTCCGCCCCCCCACCTAAAGAATCCTAGATCCGCCCCTGGAACAGTTCTCTCATAACATACAGTCAGACCATGAATTATTCAGACGCTTGCTGTTTTGTTATTATTTTAATAAATTACCAAGTAAACCAATGAAACATACAATCAAAGACATCCTTGGCATTACGAGGGGTGTCCCAAAAGTTCTGACCAATTTTTTTGGCAGACCTTTCTATTTGAAGTAGCTGTATGAAATTTTCACAGAATAAATTTCAGGTATTTCCCTATCCATTTTGAAAATATGGTACCTGTTCGAACATTTTAAATAACTTTTCTGTTGCCATGGAAACAGAAGGTCAGTGCACCCAGCGCAGCTCAATTTTTTAGGCCAAATCCAAGTGTCCAGGCTTGTAAATAACCAAGGAATATACTGTAAATATGCAATGGATGATAATGAAAAATATTATTTGGAAACCTAACAGTATATCAAAGTTTTTAGTTTACATTTAAAGTCCCTTTGAATCAGTTTAACCCATGTGCTAAGGCCATCACCTGGGTCCTCCAAACTGGGCTGTTCCTAAATTGTGGAATTTCAGTGTATTTGGAGACCGCTTCATTTCTCGTTATGACTACTATTTCTTTAATTTTTGAACTGGTATATGAATTTTAATATCACACAAAGTTACAGAAGGCCAAATCTGGTAACTAAAGCAGATGAGATTGGGTTTTGAACCTATGGTTCTTGAGCACTGCCTCTTGACAGCAGATTGTTTCAGCCAAACCATCTCAAGCGCTATTAGGCAACTGCTGGAAAATGCCTTTGGTAATTGCCTCAGCTGATCAGGTTGAAATATAAATAAATGTTTATAACCTAATGGAAGATATCTTGAAAGACTGCAAGCCAATCAGGAAATACATTTCCTTGCAATCATTTGCTTTTTTACTATAAATTCTCTGACTTTTAACACAGCTAATTTGCTGAATTTCATCTGAGAAATTGGGCTGCGCTGGGTGCACTGACCTCTCGTAACCATGGTAACAGAACAGTAACTTAAACACTTCTTACAGTCTTGATTTTTTCAAAATAGATGGTCAAATACCTGAAATTCATTCTGTGAAAATTTCATTTAGCTATTTCTAATAGAAAGATCTGCCAAAAAAATTGGTCAGAACTTTTGGGACACCCCTCGTACATGTAACCTGCAAAAAACAAATTTATTGAAAATTAGCAAGAAATGTGGTGTCAAAAGCTACTTTTGTTAACTCCATGAACAAAAAAATATTCAGACACTTTCACAATGCTGTAGAAAGTGAACTGTTTACTATCATTTGTTAGTATTTATATCAAAATAATGTTCATAAACCACCTAGGGACCATCATGACTGCATAGAATGACAGCTGTGATCATCAATTGAGAAAATCAGGATTAATATTGGAGATAAACATCATGTCCAGTTTATCACATTTTCATGCACTCTTTAACCTCGAAAATGTCTTGTATTGATTTAAATTGCTTTAGTTTACCTTAGAATTGCATTCTTAAAACTTTGAGTCACAATATGAAACATTAGAGGCTGCATATTAAGTTCAGTGCGCTTTAGTATTTATTTGTCCAATTTTACCAAAACAAAAACATGTCCATGTGGCACCAAAATCTAACAAATTTTTGGAAAGCAAGATTCATTTTCTATTTCAAGCTATATTCCACGCATGGTCCGAAAAAAGCTACTCAATGGGGAACTTTGTACTTCATTTGGGAAGGGGGTAAAATGTGGTTCTTCGGCCTCAATGCTATTTCAATGCAGATTGCTCCATGAAAGCACACTATAGCTTAGTATGGCACACCATTTGTAATCAACTGGTGTAAATGAAGTATCCTGTATACACAATAGAGTGAACAACCATAGGAAGGCCATGCAACTTCATTTTAAGTGATTTGATGGATTGTAGTGGCTCAATGGGCAAGGATTTAGAGAGCAGTTGCTGCCAAAAACAAACGGAAAATAACAAAGTGCGTAACATTTTTCAAGTAAGCCTGTATTTCAATTTTATTTAGATAAAACGGTTAAAAATTGTCATTTTATGATATTCTGAAATATTTCCAAATGATATCTGACATATTTCAGCCACATTAGTCAAGAAAATGTGATAAACTGAATCAGATATTTATCTCATATATTCATCCAAATTGTCTTAACTGATGATCACACCTGTCATCCAATGTGGCCACAATGATCCCATGGTAGTTTCTTAGCAATATTTGGTATAAATATTAGTAAATAGTTCACTTTCCACAACTTTGTAAAAGTGTCTGAATAATTTCTGGTTCCTGAACAAAACAAAAGTAGTAATTTTATCGGATTATTTTGTCAGTTTGCAATAAATTTGTATTGAACAGGTTACACTGAATACCTTAGATGACCTTGACTGCATGTTTCATTGCTTACTTTGTAATTCCTTCAAAATAATAACAAAACGGCAAGTGTCTGAATAATTCTTGGTCTGACTGTAGATATTCATCGAGATTGATATGCCAGCTAAAAAAACATTTATTTGTTGGATTTTAATCGATTGATTTAATTGAAATCATTAGATCCTTTTGATTTTTCTATAAAAATCAATGAAATTCACAACCCTGCCAAGATGGATGGCACAAACACTGATACAAGGGCTGTCAATTATTTCAATTTAACATCTCTTCAGAACAACATCCAGGAGGGATTTTGTCATGAAGTTACATTAAAAGTGCATATTTTTGCTTACCAAGCCTGGGTTGAACCCAACAGGCAAAGACCTATAGCAGTGTCTAGTTTCCACAGGAGCATGGACCATGATAACTTTAGTCAGCCAGCTCATACCTGTTCTCTTAGGCCACACATAATTGATCTTTAGCTTCTCGGAACCGCTCAAGGCACTTTTTCTAGGGTCGGTCGGTAGGACCAAAAAAAAGGTGGAAAAAAAATTTTTTATAGTGTCAAAAAAAAATTATTTTTTTTCCATCGGCAGGAATCTATTGTGTCGGCGGGTCCGCGAAGCTAAGAATCAATTATGTGTGGCCTAACAGTTGACGAATGTCAAGTGCCTACAGAATTTGATTGAAATTTTCCTTGTGTCACTTTGTCATTGAGTAACTTTTGACCTCATTGTTCCTCAGTTGGTCAAATGTTTGATAGCATTGAGAGTGTAGGATATGACCTCACAAGGAACAATTCAAACTAATTCTGTGTGTAAGCACTTGACATCTGTTGACTGTAAGCCTAATAAGATGCATGGGTACAGGAGACCTCTCAAAGATAGAAATAATAAACTGTGGGTCATTCCGTGTCAAATGGAACATGGGTGGGTCTTCAAAAAAATTTCAATTTTTTTTATTTAGTGGGTCTTACTATATTCCATGATGATACACTGAAAATTGGATGAGTAGGAACATTTGCAAGACCGGTAGATCTCGAAAAGAGCAGTCGCGAGGGCAAATTTTAAAACTAACTACCCAATCTATTTAGAGTTGTAACTGGAAAACCATTAAGAATTAGCTTGAAGCGTTTTGAATATCTCTGATATAGTTAGACCCACTAAATAAAAAATTTTTGAAGACCCACCCATGGAAAGTTACCTAATTTTGGTCCATTTGACACAGAATGACCCAAGTGTAAAAATACAAGATGTAAAGGCCTATCACAAAACCAGCTTTATCTCACACAATACTGCCATTTTAGTTATAGATCATAATAGATGATGCATAAAGTTGTAGCAAACAATATGTTTTTTGCTAAAAATGGTGATTCCCTTTATGTTATACATGTATACTTATAAATTTATGTTTATTGACCTTGCCTTAGAAGCCCCTATGGCTAAAAGCACTGAAAATGAAAATATAGAGCATGGAGTATCTATTCAGCTATTCAAAGCTCCCAGATTTCCCAAAAATTAGGAGGGACTATGGTATGGATGGTTTTGGCACACCCCAAAAACGTCAGATCCAGTCAGTGGAATAAAATCTCTGGTCTTGAAAACTGGTTATCACTGGTAATCATCTCACAATTTCTGTAACGAGAAATTTGGAAACATTTAAGATATATGTCATTGTGGTAATAACTAATATAAGAACCTCAAAACCTAAAAAAACTATACATTTCCAAAGTGACAGTTACTGTGATATTTGTTATAATATAATGTATGTCATAGGTACTAATTTAAATTTTAAACAGGGTCCTAGAGTGAAGTTTCATGAGTTCTAGTTGTGCTAATGAAAATCACTTGCAATGGCAACTCAATGCTAAAAAAAGAACTACTGGCGAAAATCTGGACATCAGGATGACAGAAAATCTGAAATCTTAGGATATATTTTATAGATCTATATATCACCAATATTAATAAATTTGTAATAAATTTGTTGTTAATTTTCAGTTTGGTTGCTGTGGCGTAGACGGCTACAGAGACTGGTCATTAAACGAGTATTTCAACTGCACGGAACGAAACCCCACCAATGAGAAATGTGGCGTCCCTTTCTCATGTTGCAGAGAGCCACGATATCCTATTGTGAGTTTTTAATTATACATAGACCTGTCAGCCGCCGAAAATAGTCAGCTTAGCCGCCGATTATGAATGCAGTGAGCCGCCGCCAGGTCTTCTCTGTAGCCAGACAGCCGCCGCCGATGCAGTAACGCCGGCGGCCGCCGATTGTTCTGGCACAAAAAGCCCTGTGACGAGGAGGAGGAAGCTGAATTAATTACAAAGCATGTAGGCCTACAGCTGCTCTAGTATTGCAATTAGTTCACCTACTTTAACCAATTGGATAGCTCCAATTTTTTGGTGTCAAGTTAGCCAAAGTTGCTGACCCTTGAATTGCAATTTAGTCAATTAGCCCCTGATGGCAATTAGCACTATATAGCAGCTCAATGAAAGAGTTGTTACAGGTCATTGACTGTGAAGTGAACATTAATTTTCTTTTCCATTACTTTTAATAGTAATTTGATTTGAGAGATTTGATTGATTGAATATCATCTTCAGCGTATTTGCACTGACAAAACTATGTGTTTGGCCATGTATAGGCTGCAGTAGGCCTATGGATAATACACAGACAACATGGTGAACCTTTGTATCTCTGAAGAGAAAATGTTCTTCTTTTTCCACACAAGCAGAGGTAAATTCAGCAGTATCTTGAAAGAATTTTGACACTGCTTGTTGGTGACTGACAAACGAAAATGAAGTATGCACAGGGATTAGGCCTATTTGATTCTTTAAGCGGGCCTTATACACTTACAAGAACCCAGGGGTTCAAAATGGAGGTGCCATGTTGTCTAAGTAAGGATTTTCATCTTGATAATCTATTGAAATTTTCCGAAATTGGTTACCTGGGTTCAAACCCAAACAAAAACACTCAAGAGTTTAGACAGAAATCATTTGGCCAACCAGCTGCCATAGTTAGTTACTCCCTATATTTGTAAAAGAGTACAAGTACAACACATATTATTGTCCCAGAACCACCTCATAAAAAATCAGCTGTACCACAGCAGGAGGGCTTTTCAAGATTGGTCATTGATCACTGTAATCAAACAGCCCCTAGATGGTAGACAATTTTTATTTATTGAGGGTAAACCCATTTTATAGACCTACAATTAAACCTATCTTAGAAAGAAGAGTTGTCCATTGTTAAAAGTATGATTAGGCATGGGCGCCAGTTTAATTCTAAAGTGCATGCCATGGTGTGGCAAATTGAGCCTAATTATGTCTTCATGCAAAATGTCCAGGAAAAACTTTAACATTTTTTCATGCTTAAATATCTATTATATGCTTTGGTAAAAAAGTTGTGGGGAATATTCCCCACCTACACTGACGCCATTGTGATCTGGGATCAGGACACATCATCAGTTTTCATGACTCACAAATCTCAATTTTAACTATAAAAAATGCTTCTTTTTTTCCTGGATTTTTCTCCGCCCGATATAATATTTTTAGACCCTAAAACATTAGTTAAGCTGTGGCTAGCCGACAAGCCAGCCACTACTAATTTAAGCCAGCTGCAGCCACCTTAGGTGATGGCTGAGCCGCAGCCAGCCAACTAAACCTCCTAGCCAGCCAATCTTGGGTTGGCCGGCTGGCTGACAGGTTTAATTATACAGCAAAACACTTTGATAACAGAATTAGAGTGGACTGTGGCACTGTGAAAATGGAAATTTGTGTATCATCATGCTGATGATTTGTCATGATCAGACCCAATACTTTCAATGTTAATTTGGTTGAAGGTGACTTATCCCACTTGTTTTAGACATCACCAAGATACTTATACCATTGGAAAAACCGGTATCTAACTGACAAAAATGCATGTTAGAACCCTCCAAATCGGTGTCTAACTAATACGGTGACAGCCAAACGAAAGGATTATGCATCTGATTTTCACTCTAAAATCCGTTATGAGAAGTCAAATGGCTTTCTCTTGATCATGACTAATCAAACAGCCTCTATGTTTCCCATGTTGAAAGTAGAGAAGATGACACTTCATCGGCAATCATGAGTCACAAAGTGCCATTTTCACAGTGCCACAGTCCACTCTTATTCTATATCAAAGTGTTTGGCTGTAATAGTTGGTTAGTTCTGGAAGTCTCGTGGTAATTTTAATTCATTTGATGTAGAAAGAGAAAAAATATGTTAATAGTTGGTTCCAATCCTGATGAAATGTGGAACCATGGCTGGGAAAAAATAGAGAATTTGGGCATGTCAAACATGGATATGTCTACATCTCACTGGAAATATTTGAAGAAAGGTCCAAATTTCTGACTTGGAAATAAACAATGAAGTATTTAGAATGTGGAAGACAAGAGAAGAGATGAGAAGCAACCAGCCAGTGTGAGAATCGAGCGTCAACTGACTTTATTAACATGACGACCGCTAGAGGGTTATGTATCTACAAATATGTACAACAGATGGCGTGAGCGCATATTATATACAGTGCTGCCACATCTCCCCTTTTAAGTTATAAAATTGCATAAAGCATAATAGCATAAAACATAATAGCATAAAACATAACATCATGTAAAACTCAACAAACTAAAATTATACATCTTGAGACTAGAATAACCAAATAGAATTGTCAAATAAAATATCAATAAATCGAAAAGTCTTTGTCTTGAATTATTTACAAATATGAAATATCAAGTCTCTTTTATAGCACACTTGGAAGTTGATGAATCTCGAAGATGATGTTAGTTGACTAAAAACTGGATGACACGATAAAATCCAATTTTTCTATAAAAATAATAAGAGCAGAGGTTACTAGCACATACTCTATCTAAAACAATTATTTGTTTCACTTAAAAACCCAGACGGTACAATAAAATCCATTTAAAAGCTAGAGCACCGAATCACTTGCTCATCACATAATCACTTTTGTACCGAGCTGGAGGTTGACGATCTCTTTTCGGGCGAGTAATCTGCACTGGCGGTGCGGGGTCTTCCACACGAGGGGGGTTCTCAGGTTGCGGGTTCAATCTGGGCGGAGAACCAGGAATTACCGCTTGTGCAGCTGGGGGTACGGGACGATCACATGGCACATCATCGGCTGCAGACGGTGCCATCATGTAGTCGTCGAGAAAGGCATCTTGGATGCGAGGAGCAGGCACACGAGGCGTGCTCAGTAGATGACGTCTGTTCCGACGGTACGTTCCTCCTTGACAATTAACGATATAGGACCTCGGGGCACTGTGAGGTTTGATAACAACTGCGGGTTCCCACTTTCCCTTCCGTTGCATACGAATGGAATCTCCAGACTGTAGAGGTGGGAGAGATTTTGCAGTTTTATCATACTGACGTTCTAGAAGATAGGGGCGAGCATTAATTTTAGCAGGCTCTAGAAGTTTCGACGAAACAGGGAGCTTGCCTTTTAACTGTCGTCCCATTAACATTTGGGCTGGGGAGTAGGGAATGCCGGTAAGGGGGGTCAATCTATACTGCAGAAGGGCGACGTAGGGATCTTGACCGGACATTTCAGCTTTAACAAGCAAACGTTTTACTGTCTGCACTGCACGTTCAGCCTGGCCGTTAGACTGAGCGTAAGTAGGACTAGAAGTGCTAAGTCTAATGTCCCATTCACTGGCAAATTTCTTAAATTCTCTACTTGCAAAGGGCATATTGTCTGTGAAAAGTTCTTCAGGAACTCCGTGGCGAGCCATAATGGACTTTAAATGAAGAATAACACACTTAGCTGTTTTCTGCTTTAACAAAGCTATTTCTGGAAATTTTGAAAAATAATCCACAACCACTAGGTAGTCATTTGATCCAATCGACATGATATCCGCGGCAAGCTTTTGCCATGGTCGCATCGGAACTTCGTGACACAGAAGTGGCTCTTTTTGTTGATTGGCTCTAAGAGTTAGGCATACATTGCACTTGGCTACTTCATCAGCGATGTCTTGAACCATGCTTGGCCAGTAGAAAATTTGTCTAGCTCTACTTCTACATTTTTCGATACCAAGGTGACCTTCATGAATGATCTTTAGCATCTCAGATCTTAGTTCAGCAGGCACAATTATACGGTTACCTCTGAATAGAAGGCCGTTGGCTTCGTGAATTTCATCTCTGACGTTCCAATACTGCCTCTGGATTCCACGAGCTTTCTTGTAGGACCTAGGCCAACCACCATGGACTGCACGAAGTAGAAGTTGTAGATCTGCGTCTCCCGCCACAGCTTTCTGGAACACTTCATACTTCTGCTGGCTCATTGGAAGCGATGATGTCAAGCTGTGCACCATAACTTCTATGTCATCTGGGGCGCCAATCGGTTCGCTGTCACTGAGGTAGGCTCTGGAAAGGGCGTCTGCAATGTACAAGTATTTACCAGGCACATACGAAACATCAAGACTATAACGTTGCAACTGCAGTAGCATCCGTTGCAATCTAGGAGCAGCAATAGCCAAAGGTTTCTTAAAAATCATTTCGAGTGGCTTATGATCAGAATGAACAGTTACTTTTCGGCCATAACAGTACTGATGGAATTTGGAGCAAGCAAAGCAAATAGCAAGAAGTTCTTTCTCAATTTGTGAATAGTTACATTCAGCAGCCGTAAGGGCTCGTGATGCGAAAGCAATAGGACTACCATCCTGCGTAATACAAGCACCAAAGCCAGATTGGCTAGCATCTGCCTGAACCAGAACAGGTTTCTTCACGTCAAAGAAATGTAACAACACAGGTTTGCTTAAGGCTTGCTTAATATTCTCAACAGCTTTATCATGTTCAAAACTCCACTGCCAATGTGAATCTTTCTTCAGAAGATTACGAAGGGGAGCCGTTAGACTTGACTCTCCGGGGATGAATTGCGAAAGGTATTTTACCATTCCAAGGAAGCGTAGAAGTGAAGGCTTGTCAGTAGGACAGGGCATGTCTATAATCGCTTCAGTTTTCTTGGGACAAGCACGAAGTCCCTCAGCTGTGACAACATGACCCATGTACGCAACTTCTGTCTTCTTGAATTGAAGTTTCTCTAGGTTGAATTTCATGTTGGACTGACGTGCACGATCTAACACCTTCAGAAGAGTAGCATCATGTTCAGCTTCATCACTGCCAGCGATGATGATGTCGTCTGCGATGACATGAACGCCTGGAATATCTGCGAAGGTCTGCTCATTTCGCTTCTGCATAATTTCACTAGCCGAACTGATTCCGAATGGCATCCGAAGGAATCGCTTACGCCCCCATGGCGTGTGGAATGTGCAGAGATAAGACGATGGCTCGTCTAGCTTGACGTGCCAATAGCTATCTTTCATGTCGACAAAAGTGAACAATTTCCTGCCATTAAGTCTGTATAACACATCTTCAACTGTAGGAATGGAGTGGCGCTCGCGTTTGATGGCTTTATTAAGTGGCTTCGGGTCTAGACAAATCCTCAAACTACCACTTTTCTTCTCCGTAATCACCAAGTTATTTACCCAATCGGTGGGACGGTCAACTGGAGCAATGACACCATCCTTCTCAAGGGACTGTAGCACGGCACGAAGCGGCTCCAACTTGGCAAAGGGCACCCTCCTATTTCGCTGCATAACTGGAGTCACACTAGGGTCGACTTCGATGTGATATGGTTGACTGTATTCACCAAGACCACTGAATACATCATCATACATTGAAGACATCTTGTCCGTTGTCAACGGTTGGCTAAGCTGACACACAGACAGTCTCTGAACAAGCTTGAAAAGTTCACATGAAACCCGGCCTAGAATTGGGGTAACATCAGCATCAGTGACATAGAATGTAGTAGGCAAAGTAATACTTGTCGCAGGGCATCTCACAGAAACAGTCGCAACACCAGCAGGCTTAATATTTTCACCACCATAAGCACGTAGAGTGTGTTTCGACTTCTTGAGAATTTCATTTGGGAACAGTTTATGCCATAGAGTCATTGGTAAACAATTTGCATCAGCACCAGTATCAAGCTTAAATGCAATTTCCGAATTGTTCAACACAAATTTTTCATGCCATCTCTGAGAAGATTTTTCTTCAGACGTAGTAACTGGACCCATAAATAAATATTCATCATCAGACGAAGCATCAGAATGTTCATCAACAGCATGGACTCTAACAGATTTGCCTTTGTTGTTGTATCTTGGCTTGACGTTGGACGAACGAGATTTGTGCTGTGGGGCCGACATTTTGACAGCAGAATGTGAGGGCCTCGAATTAGAAGTGCGACGATATCCGCCTCCTTTACAAACAGCAGCAAAGTGATTGTAGCCAGAACATTTTCCACATTGTTTTCCGTAAGCGGGGCACTGTCCTTTAGCATGACGTCCACCACAGTATTTACAATTGACGACAGAAAATGTCTCACCAGATTTGTTTGGATGACGACGGCCATTTTGGATTCCGACCGGAAGTACGTCGACGGATGCGTGCGGCTCCATTTCCGTCATGACACGAATTCGTTGTTTACTGGATTCGGCCGCTCTGCATAAATCCAAGGCTCTCTTGAGAGATAAAGGGTTTTCACGAAGAAGCCTCTCCTTGACTCCAATGTCTCTAATCCCAAAGACAATCTTGTCACGAAGCATGTGCTCTTCTTGTTTGTCAAACTCGCACGTCGCCGCCATCTTGCGTAAAGTTGACTGCCATGAATCGACACTTTCATGCTCCTTCTGGTCACGTTTCCAGAACTGATATCGCTCGTAGACGACATTTCTCAACGGTTCACAATACTGGTCAAAATGCTTCAGAACTGTAGTATAGTCTTTTTTGTCTTCGCCTTCTGCCCAAGGAAATGTTTCATAGATTTCTTGAGCCTCTGGTCCCGCCGCATGAAGCAGAATCGCCGTTTGGGTCGTTTTCGATTTTTTGTCCAGCTCTGACGCATCGTAGAAGAACTGGAATTGGCGTTTCCATTTTCGCCAACGTTCAGCCACATTGTCGCTGTGTAAATCGATATTTCCAGGGTGCTGTAACTCCATTTCAGCACAGATTTATCCGTTTCCTGACACCATGAAGTATTTAGAATGTGGAAGACAAGAGAAGAGATGAGAAGCAACCAGCCAGTGTGAGAATCGAGCGTCAACTGACTTTATTAACATGACGACCGCTAGAGGGTTATGTATCTACAAATATGTACAACAGATGGCGTGAGCGCATATTATATACAGTGCTGCCACAGACAATACATAAAACATATGGAAGTAGTTGCTTGATTTGCGGCCATTCGTAGGAAATTTTCCGTATCCATTCAAATTGCCTGGAAATTCACCTTTTTTCCGGCCCTGTGTGGAACTCCTATTTGTATAAAGGATGGATTGGTTGATTGTTGGAATTGTTTGCTATTGATTTGCTTTGTGACCAGTATTGATTGAGAATTGCTTTGGTTTATCGGTTGCTTGATTGACGGAGGATTGATTGATGGATGGGTTGATTGATTGAGGGATGGATGGATAAGTTGATAGAGTGATTGATGATTGAGGGGTTCACTGGATTGAATGGTGGCATTGATATAGGTTGATGGATGTATTGATTGAGGACAAAGCATCATTATTGATGTATAATAAACTGAAGGACAAAAGTAAGTTATCACTTTTCAATTTGAAATAATTTAAAGAAAAAAATTCTCCAACCTTATTTATTGCTTGTTCTATGTTTTAGACATTAACAATGACCAATTAGTCATGTTTACATATTCTTTTCACGGGTCATTGCTTCTGCACTGGTACAGGTCATGAAATGCAGTAATTAGGCTAATCCTTAAGATCCGTTGCCCTTAACTGCACAAAAAGTACTCAGAAAAGTTCCTTGATCTTTCCTGAGTTGGGATACGCCAACAGACTGCCATTGGGCACGCTCCCCGTTGAGCAATGAGGCCCCGTAGTTGGGGTGCTGGCGGCTGGCATGTCCCAGAAAGAGGTTGCACGTCAGAGGGGCTGCTCCCAGCCAGCAATAAGCAAGCTCATGACCAAATTTGATCTAACAGGCTGAATGAAGGACCTTCCAAAGCCAGGCAGACCTGAAGTCAAGACCCATGATCAAGACGGGCCCAATATCCATCTGAATCTTGGTGATCGTTTCAAGACCGCCACATCCACAACTGCTGAAATTCCAGGCACTCACAACCCAAGAGTGAGTGCCAAAACCATTTTGAGATGGCTCTCTAGGCACTGTAAGCAGGCCTGGCAGCCAGACATCCATGCAAAAGGCCTGTTTTGACAGATCTGTGAACTCTGATTTCCGACCTCCTTATGTTTATTCATTATTGCAAAGAAGTGAATCGCCCCAGATCTTGTTTGATCTTATTTGTTTAAAAAATACAGAATAACAAACTGTTTTCATGTGCCATCAAGGTATTTTTCCTCCTGGACTTCATACCACAGTCTCCAAAAGAGGCGATAACTTACTTTTGTCCTTCAGTTTATATATATCTTTTGTTTTTTGCAGACTGGTATGCTGAACTATACCTGTGGTTTCAATGCTCAGAAGTTACAGGTATGTTTGTAAAGATATATCGGCCCAATTATACCTTCACGTTCAAATTAGCCATTCACAGACCGTCTGAGACTATTTACTTAAAAGGAGAGGACGCTTAAAGGTAAATTTCTTAACATTTTCTGAGTCGTTTAAGTCATGGCAGTATGAATTTTAGATGATTAAAATGTTAAAATTTATATTCAATTGTAAGATATTTTGTGTTTACTTTGACAGATCTTAACAGCACAGAAAGTCATTTACACTACCGGATGTTTCCAGACCATAGTTAAGTTTGCAGAATCAGACATGTACATCGTTCGAGGAGTCATTTTAGGAATAGCCGTGGCACAGGTAAGTCTAGAGTTATATCAGTTATAGACATATTTTTGAAACAGCAAAACCAGTTCATTCACATGGTGGCACCACATACTACGTATAATATTTATTGTGTGAACTTTTTTTGCGTCATACGCAAGTTCTTTCAAAATATCGCTGACTGTAAAAATTAGTGAAAAAGAAATTTAACCAATTATCTTTAAAATCACGGTGATGATAATAAACCACATACCTTTTTTGAGGCAGTTTCTATCAAGAGCGGAAGTACCCGTCATTGATAGACATGGTATATCAGGGCTTGTAAATCGATTTAATCCATCCATATACTATGTCTAACTGCTAAAAGCACACATACTAACAAACAATGTATAACAGTTTGTGATCACTGCTATGGTTGTATTCTAATTGGAATTTGTCATGTGACTTTGGAATAGGCTCCCACTAGTTATGCATTTCTTCAAAATATGCAAATACTATAAAGGAAAAAATGATTTGAAAGCCACAACATTATCAAAATAAGTGAGATGTACAAGGTCAACTATTGCATTTGCACCATATCTGTATGTTTTTTAAATGACCCTGCTTCTGCAATCTCCAAATTCGAATTGCATACACTTGTATTGTCTTATAGGGTATTATTGGTATGCATGCATGTGGTTTCTTTGCAGTGACGCTTACCAGATACCAAGTCATGTCCATTTAACTTTTAAGTTTCAAAGTGGTATTGACAATTTCACAATTATTTCAAGGCGTGAAAGACATACAACTGACAATTGTTCAATGATATCTGTAAAACAAGTTCAAGCTGCAAACTAAAGTGTGTAATATACCCAAACACCACTGAGAAATTATTGTCTTTTTGTGTGCTGAACACAACACAAGAAATAGTTGTGCGCGTAGATCATTACCCAGCGCAAAAAGGAGTAAGTTTGAAGGGCTCGAATTATTTAAATTACGCTTAATTTATACTCCCTATATGATAGATAGATAGATAATCTGTAAAATATCCGAAAAACAGAAATTTGATTTGCACCCACAAGCAAAACTACAAAGTAAAGAAATGACAGTAAATATTGCAAAAATTGATACATACATAAATGCAAGTCCATACGCTCCAAATACGCTCCCTTGTAGAAAAGTATAGGCATTTTTGCAGTACAATCGGAGTACATTTGGTAATTCAAATAATCCGAGCGCTTCAAGTGTGCTCTTATTTGCTCTGGGTATGCCATGTTTGAACTCTCAATCTCTCCTCAGTTATATAAATAGTTTATTATTCAGCAATGCCAATCAAATACATTTTAATCTTGCTTAGCATATTCTTCATATAGTTTTTGCCTGTGGGTGCCATCAACTATATGCAACATAACTGGAACTATTCCAATGAAAATAAATCAGAATTTTAGAATTTATTAATAATTTAGTCTTATTTTATGACAAATTATTTTTCTTGCAGCTAATTGCCATCTTCTTAGCCATTGTGATGATCAGTCAAATAAGATTACTTGTCAACCAGGCGACAGACAACCAGGCGACATCACTACCAACTGGGCGACAACCAACCAGGCGACACACCACTACCAGCCAGGTGACACGTTTTGACCAGCCAGGCGACAACAAGTACTGACTAGGTGACAGATATTTTGAGTGACATACCAACTAGGTGACACGTATTCCCGAATCTAGGCGACAAACTTTAATTCCAGGTGTTCGAATGTTCCAGGCAACAAAAACCTCAAAAGACTAGATGACAGATTATCGCTCATAATGATGCGGTCCTGCCACCCTGTGGACAATTTTAGAGCTGCTTAGATTTCAGTGATCTTAATCAATCAACAGTCAAAATGTATTTAAAAGGTCCTGAATCTCAATATTTTAATGAAAGAAGGTGTTTTTATTCATAATTCCAGCTGTGTATCAATGCAAACAATTAATTCCAACTCAGAAATATTGAAATTACCGTCATTAAGATTTAGAAGAATGCGAGGGTATGTTATTGAAGCATACAAGATTTCACATGGAATTTTACGATGAAATGGTTCTACCGAACCTCCCACGTGCACCAAGAACAGCGAGAGGTCATTCGTTGAAATTATACCAGGCAAGGACCAAACGACAGGAAACCAGGAGAAATTTCTTCTGCAACAGAATTGTGACTATTTGGAACAATCTGCCCGAAGGGGTGGTGTCGGCTAACAGCATAAATTGGTTTAAAAATAGGCTGGACAAATTTGGTCAGGATCATCCGATGAAATATAATCTGGAATATAATAATGATGTTGAATAATTGATGCTGTACTAACTTTTCAGGATGGACTCTTTTCTACATGCACAGATTTTTGCTCAAACTTTGTGCTACTTAACTATATGTTACAGTCCTTGTCATATTTACGTGGAATCTCAAGTTTTTTTTCTATGCTGTTGAACTGTGATGTCAGAGATGACTCTATTCTAGCATTGCAACATATGTAAATTAACTACAAGCTGTGATGTCATTTCAAACTGGGTCAGATTCCCCAGCTTCTAGCCAATGTTGATCCTTCTGAACTGAGCGTCACAGTTTCAACACAGTGTCAGAGTAAGAGTTTTATCAGGGATAGCCCCTACAACTACGTCATCACAGCTTGATAGCCAATGGGCTGACCGTAAACTACGTCATCACTGTTCAAACATTGATATATTGAAGGAAGCATTACATTTTTGATCCCAATGATTTATCACGGCAATCACCAGTCTAATCCTACCAAATGGCAGCTTTGTGAGCATTCACAGTAGACAACTGTTATAATCCCCACAGAGTTGTTTGATAAATCTACAAACTTGCTAACTTACAACTTTAAACTTTGGTGGAAGTTGGTATAAACAGAAGGCTTTGACAATTTGTTTGTAAACACATGGCTTATGTTATGTATATTGTTCTGGCAGCCCATTGGCTGAGAGGCTGTGATGTCAAACTTGCATGGGTTTTTCCCAGACCCAATTTTAACTCTGACACTGAGTTGAAACTGTGATGCTCAGTTTGGTGGATTCGCATTGGTTAGAAGCTGGGGAATCTGACCCAGTTTGAAATGACATCACAGCTTGTAGTTAATTTACATATATTGCAATGCTAGAATAGAGTCATCTCTGACATCACAGTTCAACAGCATAGAAAACAAGAAATTCTTTTACAAAAAAGAATTGTAGTTTGCTTTGTAATGCGAAATGGGGATTTTTATGTAGCAGAAATTATATTATATCATCATAAAATGTGTTGCATGAATGTATACGCCTGCAAGCTGATGCTATGAATAAATTGATCTTGAAGGATATTTTTGTTAACAGGGACAGCTTTGTCATGATCGAGAGCAATCACTGAAATTAACAGATGCACTGCAGGCCGGGTGAGGTGAGATGACGGGTTCAGATCAGAACAGAAGATGAAGAACCAAATGTAATGATAGCAAAGAAGATTATTTTTATGAAATTCATATGCAAAATGTTGGTTCATGACATTTTGACTTGATAAAGCAGTCAATAATAGCCATTGACTTTCAATGTTGGATTGAGGTTTGAACCAAGGTGCAGCAATATTGTAGGAAGGCCTTTAATGAAATTCACATGTCAAGTGCCCAACTGTCCATGCTTGACATTTTCATTTACATCGGAATAAATGATTGCTATTAATAGTGAAATGACCAGTTAAGATCAGAAGATGAAGAACCAAATTTAATGATGATGTAGAAGATAATTTCTATGAAATTCACATGCCAAATGTTGGCTCATTACATTTTGATTTCATAATGCTATGAATAATTGACATAGCCAAGCTGAAGAAATAATATTGCAGAAACCCTGTTCATGAAATCACATGTCAAGTTCCTGACAGTCGGTGTAAATTTGACATTTTCGTTTGTACAGGAATAAGTAATCGACATTGTTGTCTAAGACAAAAGACACTGAACAGATTATCATGAAGACCAAAGATAACAAAATAAGATGCATAATTGGGAATATGATGGTTCAACTTTAAAATATTACTCAGAAAAGGTCTTTCTGGGTTCGATAACATACGACCAGGCAATAATGTAGCTTATTTTGTCTCGCAACAGTCCTGAAATCATAGAGCATTGTATAGAAGTGTCAATGACCAGACAGTGTAGCGGCTCAGGCGGTAATAGATATTATAACAAAATAACCCAAGTGAGGGTCAGTGAGTAACAATATCACGAGCTGTGGTGTGAGTTGATATCACTCGAGCCCGAAGATAATATGATAATGCTGCAGCATAGCAGCAGGGCTCTTTCAGTAAAGAATGCCCAGGCATACAAATCGCCCCTGGTTGCTCATATACTAGTTCCATTCAGCATGTTCAGCCATACAGATGAAAGTTGCAATTTTGTTATAGCTTTGAACCATGTCTTTATATAAAGCGCAATTACCACTTGGAAGTAATAAAGATATATAAATCTAACAGAAATGTGAGTCAGGAAATAAATACAAATCAAAATTCATAGAAAAATTGTGAGAGTGTCATGCCAATTTGCAAAAGTCAACCTCAAATTCACCAGTTCAGCTTTCATGAGTCACATGCCAGTTCGAACACTTTTTGAAACCAACTCAGTCTTGTCTAAAATCCCATCGAGAAGGAAGAAGTGGACACCATGTTAGTTGTCACCCGATTGTTTCTTCAATATGTTGCATTGGCAAGTAGTGAACTTGTGGATCCATCATGGCCCAGCAAGTTTTGACAGATTCAATATTGAAACCAAAATTAACAAAAATCCAAAACTACTTAATGTTGGCATGTTGATGTTACAATGATAAACCAAGATAATGACTTGAAAATAAACCAAATTTTAATCTGAATTATCTGTCAGGAGTGCCAATACACCCAGAAACATCTGCAAGCCAAGAGAGAAAATTTATATAAAAACTTCTGTCCTATTGCAGAAGAATTTTTGCAGGTGAAATTTTTGTCCCAGGTAATCAAAACTTCGGTCAAGAGATATAATTAGACTTTACGCTGTTCTACGCCCGCTTCAATGAAATTCACATGCCAAATGTAAGAGGTTGACATTTTCATTTTATGAAGTTGTGCATAATTGACAGAGTTTGTCAAAAGACGACCTCAGAACCAGAGACGCAAGACACAGCCACCAAAAGGCCCAACCAAACTCACTGAGTCAAAATCTCCCAAATGAAGTGCATATAGGACATATTTCAGACCTTTTCCAATTAACATAGGCGTACCGGAGGGGGGGCAGGGGGGCGGTCGCCCCCCCCCCCCCCCAAAAGTTTGGGAAACAGTTAGATTCGGGCAAAAAGGTTTAAAAATTTGGGCAGATGATTAAATAAAAACCATTTCCACGCAATTTCATTCGAAATGGCATTAAGGGCACATGCTGGTCGAAAAATGGTGAAAATATTTTAGAAAATGGAAATTCTGATTTTGAAAGTTTCAATAAATACAGATGTCCAGACAACAAATGCAACTGAAATTACGCAAAAATTCCTATCATAACCCTGCAAACAACCTTGCCGATCTCACCTTCACAGTTAAAATTATTAAGAGTTTATTTCCTTTTTTTGCCATTTTCCGAAAACTGCGCATTTTAGTGACTTTGAGTGCTTACAAAAAATTCATCTCAAAAACCGCTGAAGGCATCATAATGAATTTTGGCATACTGCTTACTGACAAGTTCGCTTCCGCAATAAGGCTATTTTCAGAACTGTATTTGGATTAAAGGCCGTGGGACAGCCATTCAAACCTGAAAGATCGTGAATTAGCTCCATAGTCCCATGTTCGTGAACCCAGAAAAACCCTATAAAAACATATTTTTAGTCTGAAAATAGTCTTATTGCGGATCCGAATACCTCAAATTATGAAAATAAATGAGCTCTGATTATTCTGATAGCTCAGTCTTGAGATGAATTTTTTGTAAGGCAGAATACTTAAAAATATGTAAAAATTCTTTGTTGCCACGGCAACCGTAACCATGGCAACTTAAAATTTCACAGAGGGTCATAATTTGGTGCCCTGAAGACCTGTGTAAAATTTCATAGCTCTAGCTGCAACAGTTTCTTCTGGACACCATACACACATTTTTTCGACCGGCATTTGCCCTTAAATTTAAATCTTTAAACTCAGGCAAATGTTGCTCGGCCCCCCCAAAAACTGCACGTCCGGTACGCCTTTGCCAATTAACATGTATATAATTGATTTATATGAGCCACCAATCTACTTCTTGTATTTTGATAAATTAAAGAAACAAAAGATTGGATGAAATTCACATGCTATAGTTGCTAAACATTTTCATATCCTCAACCAAATCAAAAACACAGAAATCAATAAATCTGATTCAGTGAACTATAATCACTTAGATTATTGCCTGGCTTGTTAAAACTGTCAAGTAGGTGTCCACAGGAGACCGTATGTTTGAAGTGGGGTAACATGATCTAGAGGCTGGAACCGCTGACTTTTGGCATTGTTGCGAGCTGTCGTTCTTTTCAGCTGAAGTGGGGCTGGAAAAGAAAGAAAAAAAAAACGTTTTTAAAAAAATTTCAATAGTTACTAAAATTTTAGCAATATTGCTATACGACTCCGCCACTCAAAAATCTGAACTTGGTAAAGAGGTCCATTTATGCGAAATTAATTCAGTTAATGTAGATGTCAATGCAGAAAGTGGGACGCCCATCTTTCAGAGGCCAGTACATGAAAGTAACTACAATTTCCTGAACAATATGCATTGCTGAGGGTAATAATCAAGGAATGATTTTTAGCATTAGAAATTAGCGTAAAGTTCTACTTTGTAAGGACTCATACATTATCTGTATGTATGAATGTTATTCCTTTCTTGCGCGACAGTGGTATTTTGATTGAAATAACTCTGAATGAATGACTATAGGAGTTCACTTAACGACAAATCTCTCTGTCTGAAATTAAAGAAAAATAGTATGTTGTATCTTACCGACTCTTATGATACTGAACAGCTAAAGGAAGTTGTCAAAAACATTCATAAATTTGGCATTTGATAATTTGTGTTGCTGTCGTGTAATTTGAGAAACCTTGTTCACAGGGAATAAGCTGCATCTTAAAGAAGACGTCAAAAATGAGGTCTCAAAAAAAATAAGAATCAGTCCTGAAAGCAATAGTTACCGAATATCAATTGGCAGCATAAGTCCTGTATATACCCGAGGATTGATCCATTGAATGTCTCGGAGTGTGATGAAGATTCATAGGAGTTTCAATGAATTCTGACGAGCAAACTGCACACTTCCAGTCGAACTGAACTCTATCCACTGAAAGGCAAAAAGAATATTTATGAAATGTTTATTCATGCATTGATTTATTATACCTGTACAAGTATGTCAAAGAAATTTGCAAATGGGACAATAAAGTTGTATCTAACGAATTCATGATATGCAGTTCTAACTTCTTATCCGTAAAAATTAGTCTGTAAGATCAGACATACTTAATTTTTAGTTTCTCAGATCAACATACCCAAAATACTTTCTGCCCAGGAAGAAAAGGAACTTCATATGTCTACATAATGAACAAGAATCCGAGGATTCAAAGCTTGCCGTTTTGGCATTATATTTAAGGGGCAGTGATTAACATGAAGTGGGTGATAGCAATATTTATGCATAATAGTCATCAATACTTACTGGAGACATGTTTATCATAATTTTGGAAGGTTGGAGAAATGCATGAAATTCACAAAAAAATAAAATTGAAATAAAACGAGAAAATTATAAATATACTTTTGAAAATTATGAATTTTATATTCAAACTAGGACCTTTAATGTCGAACCCTTAGTTTTAAAAAAATGGTTTTATATCTGAAAGCTCATCCACAGAATTACATATCACAGTATTTTTTGCAACAGCCATCATCATAATGTTGCTCTTTAAAAGTTATTAGCCACAAATTAGGACATTTTATTTTTTGTGCAGAGTGCGTTGACTGTGCAGTGTATTTAACCAACATACTTAAAATACATTGTTTGTGAAATCTCTCACATACATGTTACACCCATTCCCCTTAACCTGATACTTTAATATTTCTGAGTCTCAATTAGACACTTTAAACTAAGGTCCACTTGACACATACTTAGAGAATATGTAAGATGCATGCATAATTGCAAATGTAGGTGAAGTTGTCAGGGAAAGGAATGAAGTACCTTATCTGACATTGTTATCAAGTAGTTTCACTGACATGGAATTCCTCATCTTATTACTGTTTAATTAATCATAAATTAGACATAAATTTAAGTTACCATTATACTGTAAGTAAAAGTTGAGCAGTTTCACAGAACTGTCTTGTGTACAACCAAATTTGTTTGTTGATCTGTTGTCTTTGGGTAATGCCATGATAATTGGAAATGGTGGCTAATTAAAGCTATAAGGCCAAAATTTTATATTGTAATCATCAAAATAATTACTTGTTTATAACAGTTTTGTTTTGATGAATCGAAATACAGCATATATCTATTTTCATAAATTGTGTTCAGTTGTACTAACAGTATACTTAATATCAAATATGTAAATGCAATTGAAATTAAATGTATTCTGTCATCATCTTAATAGGATTTCACACAAATGAACATTTTGTGACACTTTTTAGTTAACCCTGAATGCCAATTGTAATCAGTTGAAATTTTCTATGACACTGATACAGCTCATTCAGTAATTGAAACCATTAGACACCACCTGCCAACTCAAGCAATTTTCCATCAATTGATATTACCTTTGACTCTGACTAAGCTCAATGAGTAATTGCAATCATTAGACACCACCTGCCAACTCAAGCCAATTGAGTTGATACTTTCTTTGACACAGTTCAATGATTAATTGCAATCATTAGGCAGCACATGCCAACTTTTGAGCTCAGCTAATGCTCAGTAGGCAGTATATAAAGACCAGCCTTGGTAGCCTCATTCAGTGTACTACAAGACATGTACTTGAGAGGAACAGAAAAGAGGAACATGGCTTAATTTTGTGGACATCTTTACAAAAAAGGTATTTCTTCTCATGTTATGATATCTACTTGCTATGCCTAGTGATGTGGTGCTTCTTGTTATTAGTAAGCTGTATCTCCATAAGCATATTGACCTTGTGGATACATATTGTGCTGAGATATGGACATTTTATGGTTTTTCCTAGGGACTTACAGAATCATATCATAAGTAGGCAATGCAGACTTCTCATTGATCACTGTGTGTAGGCCCTAGTCATTGAATTTTTGCAGTAGGTCCTATGCTGTCTCATCATAGCTGTCAAGTCCCACCAGAAGCCACCATTTCCATTGCTTCCCAAAAAATTTTTCCTGGGGAGTATGCCCCCAGACCCCCCTACCTGGGCCTGCTTTCTTCTTAGAAGCCACTGAATCTCTCCATAGATTCGGGATGTCTTGCTATCGTCGTCCTACATGGCTTCGATGGCGATAATACATGCAATCAACGTCGGGGTGGTGTATCGCCCACCAGATGCACGAGAGGGCGCGCTCCCGCTTCAGGCCCTCTAGCGGTAAAGCCGATTTGCAAGAATCCGAGTGAGTGCGAGTTCGCGTGTCTGCCTTCATGACGAGCGATGCGAGAAAACATTACACGGGGACATCGTGTTGTCGCCTATCTTTAGCGAGGATCTGATTCTTGTGCTGTATATTACGTGCATGATTTGATTCAGGGAACGTTCACTGCTTCTGGACCCGATTTTTCGACCAAAATGCGATAGACCGATTCAAATCTTCGTCATTTCGCGGCGATGTTCCACTTAACGATTACATAGGCTTGACGTTCACGAACGGCAAGCCAAAAACGAAATTTACAAGAATTTTTTTCTTGTCCTAACACTGACCTCAACAAACTTGCAGAAGATCGAGAAGCTAACATTCAATAGTCAGGCCTGACAGGATTTTATAAATTTATACCTTATCAGCTCAGCAATTAGTCAAGCGAAATACATGATAATATACTAAAATTACAAGAATATCTGTAAATCCAATGAATTAACTTTTCAAAACAAAACTATAACCTAGAGAGTTCTGTCAACTCATTGAGTCTGGGAGTACAATAAGAAGAATCCAACGGTCCAAAACATTACATCGTGAAGCAATTCATACAGTCATACATGTTTCTGTTTTATAGATTTTTAACACCAAGCAAATTCTGATGACTGCAAGAGAAATAAATGTAAATAAAATCAAATTATGTGAATAAAAAAAGTAGTACTGGTCATTGTTAGCCTTTAACAATGTGATAATATCACAATAAATTTGTAACAATAGTGAAATTTTATCATGATACATTCATCTGTTTTATTTTAAATTTGCTAAAAACTGAATCAAGAATTAGAAAATGGCAGTGGCGGTGTTATATTTCAGAACACAGCAATTAAGTAAAGGATGGTTGAAACTGCTGTCCAACATAGGTCCAGGTGACCTGGTGAGAGCTGGATTCATACCTGGGACTCAGCGATTGGCAGCGAGCACGCTACCACCGAACTGATCTTCCGCCCTGAAAAACCAGGAAATACCGGGAGCTTAAAAAAACAGGGAAATATTATACATGTACAATTATGGACTTCAGTTGAGGTTAATATCTGATTTTACAGACATGACCGGTGTTATTCACCACGGCCGAAGGTCGATCATCACCATTTGCCCCTCACCCTTCATTTTATAAGGGATGCAATAGTGATGCATTGATTATTGCCCAGGGCTTTTTGTCTTGTATTTATGCACTGGGTAGGCTTGGGTGACCCGGCAAGAGCTGGATTCGAACTGTGACCAGCGAATGGCAGCTCAACACGTTACTGCTACACTAACCCTCCCCCCTCTCCCTAGATGCAATAATGATTTTTACCATTATAATATTTTTTTAACCTGTGAAAGAGAGGCCGTGGGTAACCATGTTTAAAGCATTATGATTTCATGTCAAATGTTGCAGCTTTCGTGTGTCAAGTAAGCAAAGCACAAGAGCATTGGACATGTCATATCACCGACACCGGTCTCGTGACACTACCATTACGCAAATATAATTTATCACAGGTAATGTGACGAGACAGGAGTCCCTGATTCATACATATATTATAGCTTTTTAATTATTACCTTGCATTAGTCTTCAAGATATAAAAGGGAATCCATGCTTGAAGGCAGCATATCCAGTGATCCATCGCTGTTATATTGTCCGCTGAAAGATGAATGGTTAATTAAATATATGATGGGGAACATAAAAATTTGCCTTTAAGTAATTTTATGGACAATATCATAGGGCTGCACAATTACAATTAATGGAAAATTTATCCTTTATCAACAGATCAAGTAATGCAATAAAACTTAAGAAATTATCACAGCAAGTACAATAAATTATTTTTAGATAATTTTTACTATTTTTTTTACTATTTTTGACAAAAATCTTGGGATATTCCAATTTTTAATCTGGTCTATGAATTTGTCACATGATTTATCGACATCGCATCATGACACTTAATCATCGCTAGTGTGCGAAATAGTGGACGTCCGTCATCTTGACTACCTGAAACGAGCTTCGGAGTCTTGACTAGTGAGATTTGACTGAAAATTAATAATCACCATGTTAAATTGTGTGGTGTCCAAGTTCAAACTTTCTGAAGGCACTTCTCACACTGATTATCGCATATCGCATCTCAGCCTATTATCATGCAGCACTACCTGAGTGTAACACACAAATGGTTTCTCATTTGTCAGTAACTTATCACTGCAGTATAGCTTAAAAATAATTTATTACAGTACTTATTAAAAAGATTTAAACCTTCAAATCCATTTGTTTTGACATACCATGAAAATGTCATGTGCACTGCAAAGTTGGGCACCGAGCAGTGTCCGCCACATAACTTGTAGCTAGGGGTACACTGGTTTTAAAAGTGCTTGTTGGTCGCATGCGCATCATCCAACTTGACCATTGAGTTATGCTGCTGTCCTGCTGAAAGTAAACAAAAGTAAAAACAGTAGTCATACTTAAATTACGACAATTCAAATCATTTTTTAATTATGAAATCATGATGTATTTGATTAAAGGAGATTTATTTGATTTAGATCACATAAAAATCACTAACCCTGAAAAAAAAAAACAAGTTTGGCGGGATAAACTAAAAAGCGGGCTGAGAAAAAGCAGGTGGTGGGTAGCGAGTAGATTCTGATCAAGCTCCATGATATAACTCCATCCGCTACCCCTCCACCGTAGCTTCATCCACTACCTACGTGTATCCCCGCTTCTCTCTGTTCCATTCTAAGTGTCAGGCAATAAAAGGCAATTCCATTTACAGTTAAAGACCAAAAGGCAAATTCTGATACATCGTAAGAATATTATACCCATCCAATCAACACAAAATTTGCGTATTTTCCATTTAATTGTAGTTAATTTTCGGCCTAATTTATTACAGCTACTTCATGCACCCTTTTATAAATGTATTTACATTTTTATGGAGAAATACTGTCTACATTTATTGCATGCAAAATAAATTAACTACGGTAATAAGGGGGACTGTCAAAAATACCAAATCCAAGACGGCCAATTATCTTGGGCGGCCAATTGCTCAGACGGCCACCGCGATAGGCGGCCAATAACTAAGACGGCCCCCACCCAAGACCGTGGAAGATGGCAAAGGTATTTCCAGTGCATTTCAGGCTAAATTTTCTGCACATTTATTTTATTTTTCCTTTTAAATATTTTAATTTGTAAACCTTAGTATATATATACAATAAACTTACTATCGTGAAAACTTTAAATTAGTAATAGACGAATGGATGGATGGATGGATGATTGGGGCTTTACGTCCTATATTTATGCACTTGGTAGGCTAATTAGGACAGGGGGAGGACACGGCAATGAGGTGAAGGATGATTGAAACAGCCGTCCAACATAGGGCCAGGTGACCCGGCAAGAGCTGGATTCGAACCCTGGACCCAGCAATTGGCAGCCCAGCACGCTACCACTAGACCAACCCTCCCCCCCAATAATAGACCAATAACAGACGGACTTTATTATTTTGCAACTAATACATGTGCATCGAAACTTCACTTGCTTAGCATTAGCAAAGGTCATCAAAAAATCATGAGTAAATATCAAAACATATGTACATTATAAATTTAATTAAATATTTGAATTCATCATAATAACCATGCAGTAACAGCAGAAGTTTTTGTATACATGTGCAGCGTAATGTAGAGTTTGAAAAGACACTGTGTTGGTCTAAAAGATACTCTAGTAGGCCTATAGGCCTATGAGGAAGTAAATTGTGGCCTTTGCTCCTGCAATAGCAAGTTTGACAAGTGATTGATTGAACACCAATATGAATTCTGATTTTACAAGTAATAAGAGTTTAATTTCTGAAGTTAATTGTAAGTTTGGATTGTAATTTATCTTTGTAAATAACTTAAAATAGCACTTCAAGACAGATCTCCTTTTGCTCTTTCAAACGAGACCAAAACAATTTCTGTGAAGCAAATAATCATGAAGTTATGCTTCCTTCTGTCTTGGACACTCATGGTCGCCAACTGGGCGACCAAAATCAATATTTTGGTCGCCCAGATGGAAATTTAGTCGCCTGGGGCGAGCGGGCGAGTGCTTACTGACAACACTGTCACTGACATTCAAAATTATTTCATGTGTGAACATTCATCAAATTCCAGAGTGACCATTCAGACCACGAAATAGACCTGTCAGCCAGCCGGCCAACCCAAGATTGGCTGGCTAGGAGGTTTAGTTGGCTGGCTGCGGCTCAGCCATCACCTAAGGTGGCTGCAGCTGGCTTAAATTAGTAGTGGCTGGCTTGTCGGCTAGCCACAGCTTAACTAATGTTTTAGGGTCTAAAAATATTATATCGGGCGGAGAAAAATCCAGGAAAAAAAGAAGCATTTTTTATAGTTAAAATTGAGATTTGTGAGTCATGAAAACTGATGATGTGTCCTGATCCCAGATCACAATGGCGTCAGTGTAGGTGGGGAATATTCCCCACAACTTTTTTACCAAAGCATATAATAGATATTTAAGCATGAAAAAATGTTAAAGTTTTTCCTGGACATTTTGCATGAAGACATAATTAGGCTCAATTTGCCACACCATGGCATGCACTTTAGAATTAAACTGGCGCCCATGCCTAATCATACTTTTAACAATGGACAACTCTTCTTTCTAAGATAGGTTTAATTGTAGGTCTATAAAATGGGTTTACCCTCAATAAATAAAAATTGTCTACCATCTAGGGGCTGTTTGATTACAGTGATCAATGACCAATCTTGAAAAGCCCTCCTGCTGTGGTACAGCTGATTTTTTATGAGGTGGTTCTGGGACAATAATATGTGTTGTACTTGTACTCTTTTACAAATATAGGGAGTAACTAACTATGGCAGCTGGTTGGCCAAATGATTTCTGTCTAAACTCTTGAGTGTTTTTGTTTGGGTTTGAACCCAGGTAACCAATTTCGGAAAATTTCAATAGATTATCAAGATGAAAATCCTTACTTAGACAACATGGCACCTCCATTTTGAACCCCTGGGTTCTTGTAAGTGTATAAGGCCCGCTTAAAGAATCAAATAGGCCTAATGCCTGTGCATAATATTTTCGTTTGTCAGTCACCAACAAGCAGTAGCAAAATCCTTTAAAGACACTGCTAAATTTATCTCTGCTTGTATGGAAAAAGAAGAACATTTTCTCTTCAGAGATACAAAGGTTCACCATGTTGTCTGTGTATTATCCATAGGCCTACTGCAGCCTATACATGGCCAAACACATAGTTTTGTCAGTGCAAATACGCTGAAGATGATATTCAATCAATCAAATCTCTCAAATCAAATTACTATTAAAAGTAATGGAAAAGAAAATTAATGTTCACTTCACAGTCAATGACCTGTAACAACTCTTTCATTGAGCTGCTATATAGTGCTAATTGCCATCAGGGGCTAATTGACTAAATTGCAATTCAAGGGTCAGCAACTTTGGCTAACTTGACACCAAAAAATTGGAGCTATCCAATTGGTTAAAGTAGGTGAACTAATTGCAATACTAGAGCAGCTGTAGGCCTACATGCTTTGTAATTAATTCAGCTTCCTCCTCCTCGTCACAGGGCTTTTTGTGCCAGAACAATCGGCGGCCGGCGGCGATCCTATATCGGCGACGGCTGGCTGGCTACAGAGAAGACCTGGCGGCGGCTCACTACATTCATAATCGGCGGCTAAGCTGACTATTTTCGGCGGCTGACAGGTCTACCACGAAATAGGGTCCAACAGACAACAACAACAACATATCAGCTAAAATCCTTACCTCCGGCTCTCTGCAATCTTCACAGACTTCAGCATTGCAAATCATTAGGTTAAAATCATCCGATTTGAACAATTTAAAGTTCCACATGATCCTCTGGACGTCCTGCTTGCAATGACGCCGTTCGCGTGAGGTGTGCTTCGCGCATGAGAAAGAACCGTGAAAAGTATCAATTACATCAAATCACTGGACTTCTAATCAAAATTGGTCTTTGATCTACTAATGTATTTCGAAGACTAATATTTTAAAAAAGCTATAGTGAATATATTTAATTGAGAAAGTCATTTAAGATGGAACACATAAATTGATGATGTCATTAACTTGAGTGGGTTTCCAAGGTGATTCTCCTCCGTTTAACTAGTTTGCTGGACTAAAGTAATTCATACTCTGCTTAAGCCTGTAACATAGATCTCAGATGCAAACTACAAAAAATGTAAGTATGACAAGGACTGTAACTTGCTTGTGTACATTTGTGTGTTATGTGTGTTAACGCGATGTTTTTCATAATATGTTATATTGCATCCATTATAATAAGTGGATAACATTGTAAAAGGTGGTTGCATGAAGCGGCCAAGCCATCTCAGGTTTACTACAATAGCTAAGAATCTTGCCAGTGAGTTAGACATCTAAATACTCATATATATATAGATGTACATAACTTGTAAATATGTGTTAGACAGGTGTGTTTGTCCTCGCGCACCTTTTAGAATTAGATCTGAACATAGAGGTCTTTTTGAATTGACCTGCATTCAGTATTATTTACTTTACTTTACTGAAAAGCAAAACGCTTGCGGCGCCACCTGGATTTAAATGTGGAATGTCTGAAATTTGTTAACATCCTGCCTTTACTTCCTGCAGTCTTGTGGCCATGTGGAATGGACTGAAACATGTCGCCCAGTGAATTAAAAGCGCTTGTCGCCTAGTGCAAAAGCTTGTCGTCTGGTTAGAAGTGTTTGTCGCCTGGATGGAAGTACTTTGTCGCCTGGATGGAAGTGCCTGTCGCCTGGATGGAAGTGATAAGTGATTCTAAAATGCCGTTTATCACCTGGTTGGCTGTGAATATCGCTGTTTAAAGTCAAAATATCAGGGCCTATGATATTGTAAAAAATACCACCCTTCAAGGGCGATATTTTTTAACAATGGTTATGACATCACCGCATTTCAGATGCCTGATGATGTCACAAACCAAGCAATGGCCAAAACAATAGGATTGTGACGTCACCTCCATTGTTGCTCCATGGTGACGTCACATTTTTGTAATGGCAGAAAATAGTCCCTCTTTATAGTTGAAAATTTGAGGTAAAACCAGTTGATAAAAACAAAACAACCACGCGTCAGGGCACTTCGTACAATATCACTCGCTGTTGTGTGAATTAATATCACTCTCGCCCTGCGGGCTCGAGTGATATTAATTCACACAACAGCTCGTGATATTGTTACTCAGTGACCCTGACTTGGGTTGTTTTGTTATAGTAGCCTAGTTGGTAGTGGCATGGTGTCGCCTGGTTGTCAAATAAAGGAACATCGTTCAAGATGGATCTGAAACGCACCACAATTTTACTTGCTTTGTAAAGCTTGAAATTGTAAGATGTTTGGAAATCTTTTAGTATTTGATGCTTTGATCTTAATTTTATGTTTTTACGACTTTTTCTGTACAATTTTTTTCTGTGATACTCGCCAAGTCCCATCCAATTGGTATTTGCTGATTTGTTGATTTTGATATGTAGTAAGTCAGTCATCACTCAGTATTGAGTTAGATGCTGTAAGCAAATAATTGAGTATTTTTAGCAAATTTAGTCAGCCACTGAATATTGTACAAATTTGCTTTTTGTATGCTTGTATAATAGAAAACTTCAGAATTTGTCCAAATCATTTCTTTTCTTAATTTGGAAAATTGTTTGTTTGTTTGTAAATTTATTAATAGGCTCCAGAAAAAGCAGAGGTTTATCTTGCTGGGGCCTTTGATGCCAAAAGATATGAATAATTACTTCATTTGTTTTATCTTCGAACTAAACCAAAGAGTATTCTTGAAATATTTCCGGCTGAAAGTTCTAAAATCATCCTTGTTTTAATCTTTGGTCGATTCAAGTAACTGAAAATCAAACATGTCCACTTAAAGTTAATCACCCTGAAGTACACCAGAGACACCTATTGTTATTTTGAGCTTGTCTGGGTTGCTATTTATAAACAAAGCTGACAGAATCACATGACTGTCTATTGTTTAATTGTGACGTCACCACAGCTGATGAGGTTACAGTAGCCAAGCTCCCATTGTGACGTCATGCCCCTGGAGGATTAGAGACAGAACAGCTGAATTTGTCTGTTGTGTGCATCTTTGACTGACCACAGCTCAAAAACGGGTGCGGATGGAGCACTTCTTTTTTTTAACCAATTTACAGTTAATAAAGCAAGGATCATCTGGTTAGAATTTTAAAAACATGGTAATACTCTAGCTATTTTTTTATCCATAAAAACTAATAATTTGAGTATTTTTATTAACATTTTAATGTAACTTCAATTGGCCCTACTGAAAAAGTTAGTGCGGATAGAACACTTTTTTTTTGGCTGGATTTGTAGCATTCAGGCCCAGTAACATCATACTGCAATTTCAGAAATATGGTAATACTTTGGGACTTTAGGGTGATTAACTTTTAGTTTATATTCAGGCATGTTGGTGTAATCTGAACTCGTAAATAGTAGAACAATGAATTTACCTTCAGGAGAATAGTATATAAATGTCCATAATTTACGCTGTTGTCTCAACAACTTCACAACCGGACCACTGACGAAGTTGTTGAGACAACAGCGAAAATTATGGACATTTATATACTATTTTATGCACATTAGCACCATTGTTATTCACAATTTTTGTTAATGATATTTCTCAATTTGTAGGCCTATCTTCATGTAACTTGTCTCTCAAGTAAACTCTGCCCTTCAAAATAGTATTGATTCTGTTAGCTCATGGTATAGGTCTAATCGTCTATGTTTAAATATCGAGAAAAGTAATGTCATGTTCATTTCCAAAAAATTTTCAAATGTTAATGATACAAATATTGAAGTAAAGATAGACAATCAGTTGCTGCAGCAGACTGACACTGCTGAGTATTTGGGTGTGAGACTCACCAACCATCTTACATAGGATGTTCAAGTGCAGAAAATTTGTAGATCTCTTGGTTACAAGATAAATAGATTAGCACGTCTTAAACATATTACCCCGGTTCATGTACTTAACAGAATTTATATTTCTTCCATACAAAATTTCATTGATTATGCTATATGTTCATGGGCTTATACCACTTCTTCAAATATTCAGAAAGTACAACATTTACAAAACTATGCTGCACGTGTTATAACTGGAAATTTTGATTATCAGGGGCGCTGACCTTGTTAAGTTTCTAGGATGGATGAATGTTGTCCAACGTTGTGATTATTTTACATTGTTGCAATACTTTAAATGTATACATGGTGCTGCTCCAGCTTACTTGTCCAATAATGTAACACTCTGCAATGAAGTCAATGTTAAGTATGCTCTCAGGTGACAGGTCTGGTGATTCATATGATGTTTTAATGCCTTTTCCTTGTAATTCAGCTTTTAAAAATTCATTTACTTATCATGGTGCTATGTTATGGAACAAATTGCCTGGTCAACTCAAGTCATCTATGTCTATTGATGTTTTTAAATTTAAACTCAAAGCTTTTATCAAGTCAACAAAATGTTTTATCATGTTTTAATGTTAAAGTATTTCCAGGCAGCACACAACGTGATTTCTACGTTTTAAATTGGTAGAAATCCCGTTGCGTTGCGTACTACGTCATATTCACGTTGTCACGACGTGTTTTTCTACGTTGTAAATTGGTAGAAATCCCGTTGCGTTGCATACTACGTCATTTTCACGTTGTCACGACGTCGTGTTTTCACCTTACACTGTTAGGGGATTATATTAGTGTTACAAATTTTCCATAGGTGGTTTAAGTCGCTTCACACCATGCCACCTGGCGATTACTGGATTATCTTTCATTGGCGCACATGTGACAAAGAGCTGCAAGGATTTCTGAACTGGAAAGTGTAAATGCATTTTTCATATATATATCAGTCACTTATTGATTCAATTCCATGACTATGAAGGATTGGTGTTTGTGGTTGTATTATGCACTGTTCACTGGTTGTTTTTCCTACTAGTTTTTCATGGGAACCAAATAGACTCTGTGAATGTCCCATATTATCACTCAAGCAATTTTTCTGACAAATCGCATGATTTCGTCCTTTATTTCTAGAAGATGTAATATAGAGCTGCAACAGTTGAAATAAATAGGTTGCATGCGTTTCTGGCCCATGTGCTCCAGAGCATTCAGATGATATGCAATTGTTTTTAATTGCTTTGTGCTCTCTTTTTTAAAAAATGATTTCATTAATTATTTATATTATTACCCTTCAAGTGACAAAATTCCGTTGTTTTAGTGGAGGACAGCACTTCAGACCGGAATGAAGCAAGCGATGAAGAAGAGGCCTTTCTGCCAAACCCTCCTTCCAATGGAAGTAGTACAGTGTCAGGTAATAAAGTTTGAATCTACATAATGTTTTGTTTGTTACTTGTATGGTTGACTATTGTGTCACTCCACATTTTTGGCCCATTTGCATACTTTCACTGCCCTGAAGTTGTCTTGCGGAGATGGTATCCTTACAACTGTACATAAATTATGCATTATAATTGAGCTACTTAGCACCTTTTGGTTGTGTAGTGAAATAAAACAGGCTTTAGTAATAAAAAATTATATTGCACTTTATATAATATAATCTTCATTTTTATAGAGCTAGCTGGTTCCACTACACTGAGGAGAAGAACGGAAAACCCTGCCTGCAGTGATGATGAGAGTATTACGATGGAAAACCTCTCAGATAAATAGGCAATAAATTTGATGAAAATCACAAAGAAATCGTATTTGTCGAGTAATAATGAAACATTGCTTCAACTGTAAAACTTAATAATTCATTGCGTTAAGTCAACTGCACTACGTTTTATATTATCATCTCTAATTGTCCTGCAAAACTTGACGTCTTTTCATCATGTTTTGTTTTCATATTTCGTTAGATCCATGAAGTCCTCCCTCAGAAAGTTGCAGGTTGAGGAAGCAAGATACATCATGCTAAGGGTCTTCGAACGGCCAAAAGAAACGCCATCTGTCAGGTAAATAAAGTAAACTATATAAATGACAGGGTTCGAAATTAGCGGGAGTCCGTGAGTCCGAGACTCCTTTATTTGTCCACGGACTCCCATTTGCTGAGCAGTAAGGAGTCCGTGGGACTCCTAAACTTTGAAAGCAGCCAAATTCACAGCAATTTGGGGCTGTGAATAATTGCAATTGGCTTTGAATGCAGCCCACTCAGCCATCCAGTGTAATCCAATCCAATTAATACCATCAATCCAATTGGGATCAACACATAGGATTGGGGTACATATATGCAATCAATTGAATTGCAATCATCACATTTCAGCAAGCATCAGAGGTGTGAATGGCTGATTGGACTTCTTTGGTCACTTCAAGCTAATGAATGAATGGTATAGGTTTGCACTCTCCAGAACATTGCAAAAAAATACCTAGAAAACTAGAAGGCAAATGGAATTTGCAAGTCCATCTAATGACATCAGAGTTTGGGTTGACTTCTATAAACACAAATTAATTACCAAATTATTGAAACACAGACTCCTATAATTTTGTCCATGGACTCAGCTAAGATGTAATGCATCCCACTCAGTTCCAGACCCCCTTGTGTCACCCAAGTAAGTGGAAGTAACCAATCCAATTGAGATCAATTAACCAATTCAAAAGGGTGTGATTGTTTTTAGGATTGTTCTGGAAGTGTCAAATTTGTATTGGACTGCCATGTCTGAAGTGTCATCCTGAAGTGCAATTAATTTCCTTGCATTCAAATATGCTGAAATTCTTAATAACAGAGCTGCCGATTGTACAATGCAATAAGCCTATAGCCACATACAGATTGATGGCAGATTGTCTTCTCTGGATGATTGTAAACCATTTCATATTTCCTATATCTATATTAACTAATAGACTGATGTTTTTGGAGACCAATGATAAAGAAATATTCAATATCGAATCTCTAAAAAAAAATCCACCTATCCAAATACTAATTCTCATATTTCTTTGGACTCCCACATCTTCATACGGACTCCCAAAATCTGAAACATAGGAGTCCGACTGACTCCCATCAAATTCATGCTAATTTCGAACCCTGTAATGATAAATCTTGCTGATTGAGCCCCTAAGACTACAGAGGGAAATACTGTAATGCATTTTTTATCTAGTAATTATTTATTCATTAATTATTTAAAAGAGTATTTCAGTAATAGCATTTGTTTGAATAGGAAGATGAAAGACTTAAACAGTCTTCCTTTTTTTTATACAGCTAATTTCATGTATTTTTAAATTGTGATATTGTTAGTTTATAGTTTTAAACTTGTTTTTTAGTTTGTGCGATGTGTAAAATTTATGAAAAAGTTGTTATCCATTCTAAATTTTCACAAATTTTAACCTAAAGCATCTAATGTAATATGTAATCTAAGCTGAATCGCGAGAAATCAAGTATCATATGAAAATTTTATTTCAGTAATAGCATTTGTTTGAATAGGAAGATGAAAACTATAAATTGATTCTCAGGTTGATCCCCATAATAGGGTGTGGGATCTAACCCCCAACAGCTACCTAAAGGCTGGTTACTGGCCAGTCCTGGGCAGTTGAGCTTTGGCTAGGAAACAGTGAACATGTATGTATCAGTATATCTACAATACTTGGATTTACAACAACCTGGATCCATAGTCTTCATTGAATAAGCTCTACCATCAGAGCACCCTAATTACATAATAATAAAATAGCCTCTAGTCTGGCAAAATTTTAATAAAGTTTATATAATGTAGTCTCTTTTTTCTTTCAGAACTAGCTGGTTCCACTACACCCAGGGGCAGAGTGGAATATCCTGTGTTCAGTGACAATGGCAATATTAATGTCATGATCTCTTAGGTAAATGATGTAACGTTGTTTGAGTCGTTTGGTATAAATTATCAGTGTCTTGATTTAGCCATTTAACTCTTGTTATTGCTAAGGATGATTTAATAGAAACGATTACTTGCTCAAATTAAACCATTTGTTTCATTACAGTCTTGCCTTAGCTACTCATGGGTCTCCACATCCTGGAGTAAAACCAGAGGGATATGCTGACAATGCTGAGGACCCTGACGGTGGCAGTGCATCCTGTGAAAGAGGCTGAGGATATGCTGCCATGGCCCCTTGACACCATGGAGGAGCTGGATGAGTTTCAAGACAGACTTGAAGATCCAGTCTTCAAGAAGCAATTGGTAAATATTGATATTTCCGTGCATGCAAATACTTGTCTTGTATCATTCATTGTAAATTTTCAAAGGAACGTTAATTGTTTATGAATCTCAAAGACCTGTAGCAAAGATACAGGAGCATAAACTTGTAAAAAGTCCTGTCCCCCACATCGTCCATTTAAAAAAAAATTGGACTCTGTCAAGATTAGTTGAGACTTATACGTACAGGCCTATATGCTGCTGATATGTGGCATATGAATCCATTAAACGAAAGATAATTTGATAGGTCACTTATAAATATATATAAATGTTTCATTTTTATTCTCTTTTAGAAGTTATACTTTTCATCACTCAGGGGCCACAACCAGGAATCAGGATGATATCGTATGCAGGCTGCTGGGAATTCATAAACCGACTTTGGTCAGTGTTTAGTTTGAAGGGCGAGGGGCTAGTTTGAAGGGCCAGGGGCCTCTGGAGAAGCGTTCCTTCATTGAACTCCCTGTTTCAAGGACTATCATTCGTAAGTACCGATATATTGAATTTTTTGCAATTAAGACTGCACAAGCTGTGCAGAGAAGTTTTATTTGACATTATACCAATTTTGTCAACATCGCTTTTATGACTTTTAAAGATGTCTTTCGCTGAAGGTTTGCTGCTGCGCTATGTTTAGTACCTCTAATTTTTTTAATACTGTTAAAAATATAGACATTTGTACATATATTAGTGCTTTTATTGTATGTAGTAGTGCTTATTGATTATAGAAATTTTTTTGTTGCTTCTTGAGTTGAAAGTCTGTGAGGATTTCAACTGAATGAGATTTTGTTTGAACAGTGAGGCTGATTATATTTTCAGGAGCATGCTTGAAAGTCCATCCGGGGTCAACTGCCAGTGAAGTTGAGCAACTCATCGCAAAACCGTTGAAGCATTGCCCCAAGAAGAAAGGAGGATCTAGGTACAAGTTAAAAAGCCTTATATTCTTCATAGTGCCTTTTTGTTTATCTATTGAATATAAATTCAGGTAAATTACCAGGTGCTCGATCCTGTAGTAGTAGTAGTAGTAGTAGTAGTAGATTTATTGTCCGGAGACCAATTATGATAGTTTACATCATGAAATCGAGGTTTTCAATTCTGAGCTACATATGAGATTTACATTGCTTCATATAGCTTAATAATTTCATAAATATACTTGCATAGATTTTTACAGTCACTGTTCATTAAGTGCAAAATTGATTGGAAATTTAACTGGAATTTTGAGCGAGTATCAGCAGCTAGAACACACGAGCATAGCACATGTGCTTCAGTTTGTATTTGACCACATGGACACAGACGGTCTTCTTTGGCAATCCTGGACCACCTTCCAGTCTCAATCTTTAGCCTGTGGGATCCCATACGTATCCTGGTTGCTGCAATACGGTGCACTTCAGGGATATCAGCAGCCTTCTCATACATGCGATGTTTTGTGAATGTGGGGTTCAGTGATCTATAAACCTCCCTCCTGGATGTTTCCGACTCATTTATTTTTGCAATGATTTGCAGATTCGATTCTTCCACATACTTTCTCTCACGTGGGGCACTAAGAAAGCTTTCTATCATCTTCCCAGCTGGGCATTTCACTTCCACGGCCATTCTTACTATCCTTTCAATGTAAGATCCATTGTAGTCTGACCTCGATATCAGACCGTTCAGAAACTGATGTTGCCTTTGCAGTATAAAGCTCTTTGCAGACCCGATTTGTAACTCGGCACAAACAATGTCATTGCACGTAGTCTGACGGACTCCAAGCAAGTGTTTTAGAGTGGACATGTAGGCAGACTCAGCTGGTTTTAAGTTTTTAGTGAACCAGGTCTCGCAGCAGTAGAATATGGCACTTTGAAATGCACTCTTCCAGACTTCCATTTTCATGTAGACGGGCATATCTGCATGTCTCATTAGGAATGACGAGAACTTGTGCAATTGTGCATTCTTTTGTAAGAAGTGTGCCTTTACTTGACTCGCTATTGAGTCGTCACTGATCAGAGCCCCAAGGTATGTATAGCTGTCGGTATGTTCAATAGTTCTGTCACCCAGATCAAATAGAGATGTTTGCCCATTCACACACATGAATTGTGACTTGGAGGAGTTAATTTTCATCCCAAGGGAGTCGCTGCATTCTTTGAGTAGTTGTAGCTTGGTTGTACATGTGGACAATGTTTCCCTCAACTTTTCTATTTCAATTTTGGGCCCAGGAAAATTCTATTGAATTTTTCAGTTCCATATACCTGTGATCTCTTTATTCCCTATTTTTACAATTTGTTTACTTGTGTTTTGCAGCAACAAAAAACACCGAGAACGACTGTTGGAACTCAGCTGGTTGACGGATCAGACTCCGAATAGGCCAAGATCAATACGAACTTGATTGAATTAAATTTTTGTGTATAATTTAAAATAAAGTGTAAATGTTTCTTAATTCCAGCTTCTGTTGTTATTCAGAAATGAACTTATATATTTAAGCAATTAATGGGGTTGTGGAGAAGTGAAACTTTCACCTTGTGACCACGTCGTGCCCAAGTTGCTCATAGGTGAAACTTTCACGTTGTGGCCACGTGGTGACCACATAATATTTAGACGTTGCCTTTCACGTTGTGGCCACGTGGTGACCACATAATATTTAGACGTTGCCTTTCACGTTGTGGCCACGTGGTGACCACATAATATTTAGACGTTGCCTTTCTACGTTGTGACAACATAATTTCAACCATACATTTCCAGGTTGTTACACGTAGAATTTTCACGTGGTAACAACCGAAGTATGACGTGGTCACAACGTTGTAACAACGTAAATTTGCTGCCTGGGTTTCCATGTTTATATGTAAATAACTTTTTAATCTTTTTTTTTTCTCATTGTACATAATTATGTTATTGTCATTGTTATTCTTTGTCAGGACTAGTTTTGAAAAACAGTTTGTACACTGAAACTTTTATCCTGAATAAATGTATTTTAAAAAAAAACAAAAAAACAAAAACAAACACAAACGTTGGTTTAAAAGTTTATTCGAAAAAATAAAATACAGGGACGTGTGTTTTCCATAGCGCTCAGACCAGCGAAGACCGTTGTTGTCTCACCAGCGGTCGAAGGTATGGCAAGATACCTAGAGACTTAGGAGTAGGTATGGCAGGATACCTCATGAGTAAGTCGAGAAAAGTAGATAGGTATGGCAAGATACCTCATGGACAAAGAGTAGATATGGCGAGATACCTATGAGTAGTAGATAAGTATGGCAAGATACCTCATGAGAAGTAGATAGGTATGGCAAGATACCTCATGAGTCATGAGTAGTGTATAGGTATGGCAGGATACCTCATGAGTAGCGGACAGGTATGGCAGGATACCTCATGAGGAGTGGATACCTCATGGGTAGTAAATAGGTATGGCAGGATACCTCAAGAGTAGTAGATAGGTATGGCAGGATACCTCAGGATTGGAGGGTATGGCCGAGATACCTCATGATAAGAATAACTTAGAAATTGATAGGCAAAGGGGTGGATGGCGGGTAGAGCCACAAAGAATGAATGAAACAGCACCCGATCGCCTGAAATCTCAAAAGAAACTGGCTGTGGTTACGTGACAACCTCGTTCTGGGTTTTGTTTATGTTTTGCACAAACCATCGTTTTGGTAAACCAAAAATTAACAATTTATGCACAACAAACATAAAAGTTAGTTTGAAAGTTTATTTGAAAAAATAAAAATTTAAATTGCAAACAATTGGGGCAACTCACTCAACTAGAAAAAATACACAAGGCCGGAGGAAAGCCCAAAGCCCATCTAACATTCTAACTACATTACAAAACCCTGCAGGTGTAAACAGGAGGTTGAACACATGGAGCAAATGAACAAGCGCGACTGCAGGCGCCTGGGTCAAAAACAGGAGGTGGAGAACGTGCTAGCGGATGAACAAGCTCAACTGCACGCCGGAAGCGAAACAGGAGGTTGAAACTTGCAAGTAGATGAACAAGCTCGACTGCAAACTAGGAGGTTGAACACGTGTGAACAAGCTCACGACTAGCTAAAAATAAACAAATGTAAACTAGAGCAACCTTGGGGCCAGAGAATGTTAAAGCGAACGAGTTAGGGAGTGAGAGCCCCACTCGTGTTAATTTAGGAATGACATTTGTTGTCTTGATTTAGGAAGAGACTGACTTTGTAGTTGGGATTTAGAAAGAAACTTTGACAAGGTACGCAGAGGCAGCAGATGGGGGGGGGACTGGGGGCACGTGCCCCCCACTTTTGGCCCCAAAAATACATGAAATGCCCTTTTTCTCCTTGAAATTACCATAGACGAGCTGCCCCGGAGCCCGGTGCCCGCCCACTTTTCAAAGCGTTCCGCCACCTCTGAAGGTACGAATGTGCCTGGTATGGCAGGATAAATTAATTTGTTGATAACTAGGAGTAAATGATCTGAACTAAAGAGTGGCCACACACCGCCACAGTAATGAGTATCACTGAGCAGAAGAGACTGGTTGAGACATGTAATGAGGGTATAGCGAGTAAGAGGAGAAGGAGAGAAGTGATCCTCTACGAAGAGAGGGGAGTTAGGAGAGGGACCAAGGTTGAGGCGAAGTTGAAGTGTAATGACAGAGACAGGCTTGAGAGGTTCAGAATAGAAAATGACAACCCGGAGCCCTTGGGAGAAGGATCAGTACGGGACACCTTGGCCGAAAGGATCAGTTTGGAAGTAGTAACAATTTTAAGTGAAATTAGCCAGATGAAGAAGAAAGTGAAATAGAAAGCAGAACAAACATTAGTTAACAATATAAACGGTAGAAAGCGAAGCAAAAATTAAGTAAACAACATAAACGGTAGAAACCAGTGAAAGATAAGTGAACAACATAGTATAAACGTAAGGCGAAAAAACCATTAGATAAAATGATTAAGTGGGTGATCGACAAAGGATTGAAGTAAGGCAAGATACCTTTTGAAAGACCAGGTAAGGCGAGGTACTCTGAATGACTAGGTACGGAAAGATACCCTGACTGACTTGGTATAAGTAGATACCCTGAGTGACTAGGTAATTAGGAGACCTGTAAGTCATAATGTGATACCCAGGAGGCCGGAGCCATTTGGGTCCAGGTAAGAGGCGACAAGCAGGACGAGTGGCAGCCAAGCTAGCCGAAAGATACACAACCTGCAGAGAGACCACTCAAAATGCAAGGAGCCTGGACCAAGAATGACCCGGAGCATGAGCGACGCTTAGAGAGCTGAGTAACGGATCCGGAGGCAATTGATGTTAACTTTCCGCTTCTGAAAAACCATAGAATGTGGTGCAAATATAGCTTAAAGTGGTATCAGCAAAAGGTGAAAACAGACAGTTTGACAAACAAGTACATGAAGCTAAACAAGTACATGAAAGCTTGAGCACAGACTACTAAAATGAATTGACTGATCATGAACAAAGTGACATCTAAAAGATTAAGCGAGTGTTAACATCCGATAAACAGTAAACTCACCGCTTCTGAGAAAACCATAGAACGCGGTGCAAAAATGTAGCTAACAATGTGGTATCAACATATTATCTAAATATAAAAGTGCTAACTCTCTTGGCTCCATGTCTCAAGCATAACTGTATCACAATTCTCTGCACACCTATCAAACTTTGCATGTGCAACATCACTGACATTTACTTTGTTTTGCAATAGTCACTGTACTTCAACAATTCCTAATTGATATGAAATCCACCTTCATTTAACACCTTCTGCACCAATATTTCACTAATGTCCATAAATGGGTCACAGGCTTTCTGCCAAGCTCCCCAGGTGGCAACATAGGTCAGCCATTCCAGACAACACATGCAGGTGCTGCCACCACAGCATGGCTCATGAATGCGAATTGTATTACTTCACTTCTCCACACCAAATTTGCATGAACAAAATATACTATGTTTTATAATTTATAATCAATTTCTTGCAAATTAATTACTCAAAGGCCACAACGGTTTATATAATATTGTCACCCTTTATAATTATCAGTAGCATACTGCTATTTCCACAGGCACACAACCACCCAGTCTAATTGGCTCAAATACCCGCTTACAACGGGTTTTCTAGTAATTATTAAGGTGGAAAAAGACTGTTTGAATGTGGTATCAAGTTCAACAGGTGAAAACAACCATTTGATAAAATGATTAAGTGTTCGACATGCGATAGTTAGGATTACAATATGGTGGTATCAACAAAAGGTGAAAACAGGCCCTTTGAAAAACAAGTACATTAATGTGGAGCACAATGAACTTGACTGATGAACACAAGTGACATCTGAAATGACCACGTGAGTATTCGACATCAGATAGACATTCAAATCACTCTTCTGAGAAAAGCACACACCGCGGTGAAAATTAGTCAACAACAAGGTATCAACAAGTTGAAAACAGACCATTGATAAACAACTACATAAATGTTGGACCACAAGTGAAAAATAATTAGACAAATCATAACAACATATGTGTCACGTATGTGATGCACCACTTTTTGGCAGGAGAAAAATATTCAAGCGCCCCCTAGCTGTTAGGGTGCTGTTATAAACTCTCCAAAAAGGGCTAACAATGTAGTTCTCCTGGATATCTCCAGATGACACCATCATGCAGGCTATCTTTCCTGTAGAACTAAGATATTTTTAGCCTCATTTTTCTGAAATACGTATGTGATGCTTTGATTTTTTCATACACCGTCCTAGTTTTTAAGGTTTTGATCATCAAATGTCACTCCAGCAAACTATTTTTGATTATAAATAGCAAACTTACTAAATTATCAATAACTTAGAACTCATACTTGTGTTGTATAGCCATTTTAAGGATTTTTTATCTCATCTCGAAATTTAGGGAGAAATGTTTGACCAAAACATACAGAAATGGACCCTTTTTGAAAGGGGTAAAAAAGGAATTCCAAATGGTTATGGACTAAAAATTAAATTTTTGTGGCAAAGAAGAATATCTGTACTTCAAGTTACCACTTTGTTTTTGGTGGTTACACCATTTTGGTGCGACGATTTTACGGATTAAAGTTAGGCAAATGAAAAATTTAACGCTTTGACATGCCAAAAACTGCCGTTTTTTGGGCTGAAATCATCAATAAAATAAAGACAAATTAATTTACAAACACAATTTTTTCACAAAAACGTAGCAAAAATTGTCTTTTTTGTGCTTCTAAAATTTCAGGAAAATTGATTGCATACCAAGGCAGCTATAGGCAGCAATGCGTTAAAATAATGGTTGGACACAACTAGTAGATTTTTGCTCATATAGGCCTATAGATTGCAGAACTTCCATACAAGTAGTTCAGCAGTGGTCCCAGAGTGTAATTACGTGTAAACTGAAGTTGATTGTGTCATATGTGAGGTTAAGGGTAAACTGGCAGAAGAACACAAAGGAGAAGATTCTTGTGTCAAGATTCAGTGAGCGCTTAGAGCTGCTGAGAGGGAATCTCAGGTCAGTCTCACTCTATTTTAGCAAGGTTAATTCAAATTTGTTTGGAGCTGGAACAGGGAGGCGGGCAGGGGAACAACAACGACAAAATGTAATTTTGGGCCCAAAGCTGATTTTGACAACGAAGCCCTTGTCGGTCCTGCCCTTGTTTGGGGGGGGGGCAAGGTGCGCCTTTTGATTAAAAAAATACTCCACCGAGCGATTTCAGCACATACCCCTAAACCATTGTCTATGGAACCTGACGATTCCAACGATGTATATATTGTCAATGCCCCCGGGGCCCTCGATGCACATTTAGGCCCTTGGCTCCCCGACTAATACGCTTAATATCCGCTGCACAGATGTTCACCAAAATATGATCAGTTCTTCCTTGATGCCACTGAAAAAAGCCTGCTGATTTTCATGAGGAACCGTGCGGCAGTATTTCCTTTATCTTATTGACAGACAGCCGGACTGACAGACGGACAGACGCATGCGACTGAAAACATTAGCCCCATGACTAACTATGATGACTCTGAATGAGCAGCAATTAAATACCTCTAAAAATATGTCACCAGGTCACCTTCTGTGCTGTATTTGTCAACAAAGCGACCATGTGGAACGGACCACGACCGTTCTATTTTTTGAAACGGTGAATGAAGCGTGTAGCTTCTTAGAAGAATATTTTGCTCACACTTTGTGCTTGTGACACAGATTTATGAATACAGAAGTGTTGTGTATAACATGACTGGTTATATGTTTATGAGATTTTATCAGAAAATATTAATATAACAGATTATTTTTGGAGTTCAAAATGACTGACAATGACCAAGAGGAAGAAGTGGAAACCTATGTCACTGGATTTGTTAAGTTTTCATTATGTTTCTTCAATTTCCTTATGTGGGTAAGTATTATTAAAAGCATATTTAAAACATGATCATATAATATATTGACTGATGTACATATATTATAGGAAGAATATTCAATTTATACTACCTTTTCATTTGTGAGTATCCAAACATGATTGCCTTTATTGTCATTTACAGGGGCATGAGTTCAGTTGTAAATGTTAAATCAATTTTTCTTTTTTAAGTATGCCATTCTACTAATATTGCATGTCAGAGTGTATTTTCAACCCAGGTCCACAAATGTATTACTATACCACAATTACAACTGTTACTACTACTGGTACGAAATATAAATGGCCATAAGTTGACACTCCGTAAAGTTCCCATAAAGTCTTCCGAATGACTGAAGCAAACCATGGCCACATAATTGCTGACTCAGAAAATGTTTAATTTCAACAGCTAGGTTTAAACCAAATTAGAGTTTACGAACAATTTTGATTAAGTTGACATTATAAAAATCGAGATTACATAATCTGAGAAGCTAAAGATCAATTATGTCTGGCCTTAGGTCATTTTTTAAAAGAGGAAGCAATTTCAATATTTTGCCCATTTGCCAGTCCTCTCTCTTAACTGGCTTCAAAAATCAGAGACTCCAATTGCTGGGTCTCGGGTTCAATACCAGCACTGTCTATGTCAATTGGACCTTTGTTTGTCAGTTGATGGACAGCAGTTTCAATCATCTTTCTCCTCAGTCATCCATCCTTCAGTAGTCAATCCCATGTGAGGGACAGTGGGATATTTGAAATTGCCAAGCATAAGCACTGATTCAAGGTTACAACAAGGACAGCATTTCATTAAAATACAATTACCCTCCAATTAAACTGTCAAAACCACCATTATGGATGCAACTATGAATAATCTTAAGTTGTAGAAACGTGTCAACTTTTCAAAATGAGAACACAGTAATGAAGTGAAGGAGGATACAAACTACTGACCAACATAGGTTCAGGTGACCCACCTAGAGTTGGTTAATACCAAGACAGCAAAACAGAACTGAATTGTCTGAATTGTCAAAATTCTGTGACATGCATATAATCTACAAGTCATGTTTGACATGTTTGATATGGGTGTAACTCATGCAGGTAAACATACCTATTTATATATAGTAGGTCTTTACTCAGTAAAGTTGCACATGGCTTTCAATAAAACAGAAAAGAGTGAAAAGAACCAAAATTTAATAATAGATCTACAAAATGTGGAGTAATTAATATTCGTTTCAATGAAAATTTAATTAACAGTCTCTTACCGGGAAGTATATAATCCAAATGTCAAAAAGTCATATTTTGGGCGAATTTTAGCCTTTGCACCTTGATTCAAAGCCTTATATAAATTTAAGGACTCGGTACGACAACAGCTAAAAATAACCAAAATGTGACCTTTTGACATTTACCCCATGATCATAATTATCCTATACAAATTAATTAAAATTTCATCATGTGTAATTTTTTTTTAGATCTGGGGCCTGTTTCTTGTCGGTATAGGAATTTGGGCCACAGTAGAGGAACAGCGCTATGGCCCATTTACTTCTGATTTGAAGTTGGTCGACATATCAGTTGGAATTATTCTCGTAGGAATCGTAGTTTTCCTAATTCCTATGATTGGATTTTTAGGAGCTATCCGAGAAAATGTTCTTCTACTTAGAATTGTAAGTATAAACTTATATAGCTTTTAATAAAATCTATCTCATAGTATACAGGGTGTCTACAGAAAAAGAGGACAGTCACTTGTCTTCTTTTCTGTTCTTGACATAAGAGTGGATTTGATAGTCAGCCGTATTAGATCAATTGCAAATATGTTTATTTGTGAATTAGATCACTATACTAAAGGCAAAACGGAAGCATAATATGCGAAAGTGCTTGTGTTGCTTCAAGGTGACTACGGTTGTCCTGTCTTCCTCATTGTTGATGAGAAATTTGTCACCATTTATGGTGCTTGTAAGAGAAGGAATGAATCATTTGTGAGAAGTGGGACATTTGCTGATGCTCCGGCTGCCGACAATTCAAATTAGGGACTTAACACTTGGTCTTCAACGTGGAGTCATCTCATGACAATAAAGTCACAATAATGTCTCAAATAGTCATTGATCAGAGCACCGGAATCAATGCAAATGCTTATAACAACATTGTGAAAGAATTTGTGATGCCATGGCATCAGACAAAAAACTCAATGACATTTTGTGGCAAAATCATCTTCCTACAAGGTGGAGCACCTGTTCATACTGCATAGAAGACTCAGGAGTGCATCAAAACAAACCTCCCGAGCCACGTAGGGTGCCACCCCTTGTCTCCTGAGCTGCACCCAGTGGATTACTCAGTATCGGCAAATTGGGAGAAAGCATCCAGCAAGTTATCCCAATCCTCACAGTAAAGTTAAACGCCTCCATCATGTCCGCATGTGGCAAAATGTTGGCGGAGTGCATCAAACATGTTTTCACATCATTTTGGTCTCATCTGCAGGAAGTTACCACTGCAAGGGGTGCGAATATTGGGTAATTTGAATCTTCTGATTATACTGTTCATTTACAAATCATGTTTTGTTGAATAATGATGCTTGGCACAACATGAAATGCAAACAAATCAAATTGTGTTGACAGTCCTTTTTTTCCGTAGACACCCTGTATTACATAATTGTGTTACTGTGAAGCCTTGTAAACCTGGACATGTAGTATGGATCTTCACCAAAATCTTATATGCTATTTAATATGTAACAGACAAACTCCTACCAAGTTTCATGAGAGACAGGTAGTTTTTGCTGCAGTTCACTGACACTAACTGACAGACGGACGGAAGGCTGGATGGACTGAGTCCAACTGACGGACACACATGAATGAAAACATTAGTCCTGTCTTACGACATGTATATGTATATGTATCTACTTTTAGTATTATAATCTACTCTTGTCATATCATATTTATTTATTTGCACCGCTTGGTTTGCTTGTCTATTGATGCCAAATTGAGTTTCATCATGTACATGTTTATTGATGATACAATAAAGTAATGTCTTATCATGTCTTATCTTATCTTATCTTAAAAACTATTTCTTCATTCACCACAAAAACACGTTTTACCGCTTTTGTTTTCAGTTTGGTGCTGTTGTCATAGTAACAGTCTGTCTGGAAATACTCTTGGTTGTCTTGGTGTTTGTATTCTGGAATGATATAAAGGCTTCCACCACGGCATATGTCTTACAAAATTTTATAGTTAAATACTACGACAGTCAAGATGGACGTTTTATTCTAGATTTTGCACAAGAACGGGTAAGTGTTCAACTCAATTAAAGCCCCCCTTCAAGTAGAGGCCCATCTTAAAAAAAAAAAAAAAGGTTCAAATATATATGCCCCCAATCAATAATTCCGGGTAAATTAATCTCAATATCACTTATTTTTCTTAGCATTACTTAAAGACTGTTTCAGTCTCTTGTATCCCTAAAATAATAGAGGCCCACCTCGAATAGAGGCCCTGCTAGGAGCTCTTCTGAAAAAGACAAGGGTGGGTTTTAATTGAGAAAATTTGGTATTTTAAAATTTAGCTATTCCTGGCTTTGAATCATCGGATTCTTGCAGCTTCAGTCTAAAAATAAATAACTTCTATTTATTAACACTGAACTGGTAAATTTAGAAAATAATTTAGGCCATACATAATAGATTATTAGCTTCGCGGACCCGCCGACACAATGGATTTCCTGCCGATGGAAAAAAAATAATTTTTTTTTGACATTATAAAATAAAAAATTTTTTACATTTTTTTTTTCACCGACCGACCCTAGAAAAAGTGCCTTGAGAGGATCCAAGAAGCTAAAGATCAATTATGTATGGCCTTAGGATGTCATGTGCTCCGCTTAATCATTTCGTCTGGCACTTCTGTGAATTAAATAATTTCCTGTCGAGTAAGGGTCCAAGCCCCCTCCTAATTATTGAATGGTTGGCCCTAATTGTGCTGAACCTCAATTGCATTCCAGGTTGGTTGCTGTGGAATTAGCACATCTGGATACAGAGATTGGAATACTAACATTTACCACAACTGCTCAAATATGAACCCGAGTCCTTTCAGATGTGGGGTGCCATTCTCATGCTGCAAACAAGATTACAGGGCAACCGTAAGTATTGCGCAGAGATTTTAAATTTTTTCACAAAAGTCCAGCACTGTAGGAAGCCTATATGCAACCATTGATGCTTTTATTGAGCTTATGACCACAGTAGACGCGCCAAGGTCGGCAAGTCCCACTTTGACCTGCCCTTCTGTAATTTTATGTTGATGGGGAGCACCAGGAGCAGGGTAGTCAAAACTACAGATACCATGGATTTGCCAACCTTACTTGTTCTGCTTAAGGTCATTATATATAAGGAGTCACACATGTTGTATTGTCTTCATGCAACTGAACACTAAGAAAACAGATGGACCATCATTTTACCGAAATTGGTCATGGTAACAGCTGGTATTAAATATTTTTTACCCCACCCTAATTGCAAGTGAATCTATGATCATCGATTTATCTATCTGAACACAATCCCCAAAGTAAATAGCTCAAACTCTTGGTTTGGCTAATTCAATACACTGTACATTTCCAACAAAATGTAAATACTCTTTTATATTTTTCATTTCAGAATCTCATAGATAATTATATGTGTGGTTTTGGAGCCCAAAATTTAACAGTAAGCATTATATTTCTTCAATTTTTATATCGCAATTTGATCATCAAACACCCTTGAAAAAGTGCTGAGTATCATTAATGAAACTTTACTCTTTTAGGTTTTAACAGCAGGTTCCAGAATCTATACCAAGGGTTGCATTCAAGCATTCGTTGACTGGATAAAAGAAAATGCATATGCCATAGGTGGGGTCATGATGGGAATAGCACTGTGTCAAGTGAGTATATCATTGCGATGAGGCATTGTTTTAAAATTTAAAAAAGAAACTGGATCCTCCGCAGAAATGTGCAACTAAAATGGGGTGTATGTGAAATTCAAACAAGAAGACAGACCCGTTAGATGAAAACCACAGACTACTGCAGTGAAGCATTTTGCTGTGAAATTCAAACAAGAAACCAGAACCATTAGATGAAAATCATAGGCTATTGTTGTGAAGCGTTTGGGTACAAAAATCAAACAAGAAACTAGACCCATTATATGAAATTCACAGGCATTGTAGTGAAACATTTTGGTTTGAAAATCAAACAAGAAACCAGACCCATTAAATGAATATCATAGGTTGTTGCAGTGAAGCATTTTGCAGTGAAATTCAAGCAAGAAACCAGATCCAATACATGAAAATCACAGGCTGTGTTTTTATAGCGTTTTGGTACGAAAATGAAACATGGAATCATGCCCATTAAATGAAAATCACAGGCTTATTTTGGTGAAGCATTTTGGAATAAAAATCAAACAAGAAACCAGACCCATTAGATGAAAATCACAGGCTATTATGTCGAAGCATTTTGGTACAAAAATCAAACAAGAAACCAGACTCACTAGATGAAAATCACAGGCTGTTGTAGTGAAACTTTGTGGTTTGAAAATCAAACAAGAAATCAGACCCATTATAAGAAAATCACAGGCTATTGTTGTGAAGCACTTCTGTATGTAAATAAAACAAGAAACTAGACCCATTAGATGAAAATCACAGGCTGTTGTTTTATAGCATTTTGGTATGAAAATTAAACAAGAAATCATACCCATTAAATGAAAATCACAGGATATTACGATGAAGCATTTTGGAACGAAAAACAATCAAGAAACCTGACCCATTAGATGAAATTCACAGGCTATTGTAGAGAAGCATTTTGGTACAAAAATCAAACAAGAAACCAGACCCGTTAGATGAAAATCACAGGCTATTGTAGTGCAGCATTTTGGTACAACATTAAAACAAGAAACCAGACCCGTTAGATGAAAAGCACAGGCTATTGTAGAGAAGCATTTTGGTATGAAAATCAAACAAGAAACCAGACCCATTAGATGAAAATCACAGGCTATTATAGTGAAGCATTTTGGTACAAAATTAAAACAAGAAACCAGACCCATTAGATGAAAATCACAGGCTATTGTAGTGAAGCATTTTGGTACCAAAATTAAAACAAGAAACCAGACCCATTAGATGAAAATCACAGGCTATTGCTGTGAAACATTTTTGGTATGGAAATCAAACAAGAAACCAGACCCATTAGATGAAAATCACAGGCTATTGTAGTGAAGCATTTTGGTACAAAAATCAAACAAGAAACCAGACCCATTAGATGAAAATCACAGGCTATTATAGTGAAGCATTTTGGTACAAAATTAAAACAAGAAACCAGACCCATTAGATGAAATCCACAGGCCAGACATGGGGTCAATTACTTTAAAAGTAATTAATTACAATTACAATTTCACTGCAATGTGCTCAATTACAATTACATTGCAATTACACTAAAAATTTAAAGAAATTAATTACAATTACAATTACTTTTGAGAGTAATTTCAATTACATCCAATTACTTTGCAATTACATGGCAAAAAAAAAAATCTCAGAACCTGTTTTAAATTCCTAGTAGCATTACAGTTCCTAGTTTAAAGTGCTGTATATCATGTTGGTAAATCATTCCTGGCATTGGTCCTTTAAAGTTTGTAGGCATGCAGCCATGCACAGTATTCAAATAGCCCAAGTAGGTGCTGATGGGATGTAAAACAAACTCACTCACTACAAATGTACAAAGATGATATGCAAAGAAGAAAGAGTGAAGAACTCAATAATAGCTTCTCTTATTGTGTTTTGTTGGATTTGATTTGATTTGTTGGCATCATAATAGAAATATTTATGGACTACATGACAGTGCACTACCATGCAAAATTTGGTTTTGCATGGCTGCTGTTCCTGTACCATCAGCCATTATCTACATATCATAACATAATTAATTTTCCATGAAATTATATTTTCAAATCACTGATGAGCAGAGCATTGACTGTTGAAAAATATGATTTTATCCGACTTTTTTCTTTGCTTTGCCCTCTTTTGATCCTAAGCTTTTCTGAGTGCCCCTATCTACTTTCATTCTCTAATCCATGCATAATATGTGCTCCCATTGTTGCAGCATTGTGTGTTATCAGATCAAGTATAGTACACCCCTATTGCATAATATTATGAATTGATAAGACACAACAACTAGATATATTCCTCTTATATCTGAATGGGAGAATATTATCTTATAGTCAATTGTTGCAGCATATCAAAACCCATTAATTTCAGGTGATAGAATCAAAAGAAAACCCATGTGCGTGACTATCAGGTCCTTTTTGACATGTTTTATGCCTAGATCACACGAGCGTGGTTAAGTGACGGCGAAGTTGTAGAGGTTCCAGGAAGTCAAGTTTCGCCCAATTTCGGCGTTTCAAGCCATTTTTGGACAATTATATAATCAATTAGAGGTTCTAAATCGTCGTTGATGGTTCCTATTACGACGAGGCTCTCGTTTTTTACGCCGAATCGCTCGTAATTACGGACGAGGCAAGAAGAGACTTGTGTCGGCGAGTTGTCAGGAGCCTCGACGCAGTTCCATTGCTTCAATGTTAAACTAGATTCGCCCAAGGAGTCTCTTTCTTCGCCCTAGCATGCTGTTGCTTCGCCCTAGCATCCTCTTACTTCATCCTAATCTTCAATTACGCCCAAGCAAATACATTTTACGGTGAAGCAAGTGCCTGTTTCGGCGTTTAAACAGCCTGTTTGCGTCGGCGAGTTGTTCTCTTTTTTCGCCGAATTTCCATTGACTCAATGATAAGTAGCCTCGCCCAACCTGCCTCTAACTTCGCCCAACCTGTCTCTAACTTCGCCCAAGCTGTCTCTAACTTCGCCCAATCATTTTGGGGGTCTTTCTGGTCTTTTGCATCGTGGCTTCTTCCTTCGCAAAGATTCAACCGGTTGAATCTTTGGTGAAGCAAGTTCTTGCCTCACCATAAGGTCATGTGACTTCTAGGAACTTTTGGCGAGGAAGTTTAAGAAGCGCCGTAGACGAAAATATCGTCGCCGAATTGTTGAATGTAGTTTAAAAACCTCCCTCTTTCCTGGAAAAGCAAGAAGCGACGCGACAAGAACGCCCTGTTACGTCTCCGTGAGAACTAGCCATTAGAAATAAATTGGCAGATATGTAGAGTAATTGAGATGTATTTGAAATGTAATTGAAATTTCAATTGCTTTCCCAATGTAATTACTGCAATTACAAATTACTTTCCACTTTTTGAGCTCAATTACAAATTACATTCAATTACTTAGAAAAATGTAATTAATTACACTCAATTACAATTACAATTACACCATTAGATGAAAAGCACAGGCTATTGTAGTGAAGCATTTTGGTACAACATTAAAACAAGAAACCAGACCCATTAGATGAAAATCACAGGCTATTGTAATGAAGCATTTTGGTACAAAAATCAAACAAAAAACCAGACCCATTAGATGAAACTCACAGGCTATTGTAATGAAGCATTTTGGTACAAAAATCAAACAAAAAACCAGACCCATTAGATGAAACTCACAGGCTATTGTAATGAAGCATTTTGGTACAAAAATCAAACAAGAAACCAGACCCACTAGATGAAAATCACAGGCTATTGTAGTGAAGCATTTTGGTAACAAAATCAAACCAGAAACCTGACCCATTAGATGAAAATCACAAGCTATTGTAGTGAAGCATTTTGGTTCAAAATTAAAACAAGAAACCAGACCCATAAGATGAAAATCACAGGTTATTGTAGTGAAGCATTTTGGTACCAAAATCAAACCAGAAACCTGACCCATTAGATGAAAATCTGAGGCTGTTGTAGTGAAGCATTTTGGTTCAAAATTAAAACAAGAAACCAGACCCATTAGATGAAAATCACAGGCTATTGTAATGAAGCATTTTGGTACAAAAATCAAACAAGAAACCTGACCCATTAGATGAAAATCTGAGGCTGTTGCAGTGAAGCATTTTGGTACAAAAATCAAACAAGAAACCAGACCCATTAGATGAAAATCACAGGCTATTGTAATGAAGCATTTTGGTTCAAAATTAAAACAAGAAACCTGACCCATTAGATGAAAATCTGAGGCTGTTGTAGTAAAGCATTTTGGTACAAAAATCAAACAAGAAACCAGACCCATTAGATGAAAATCACAGGCTACTGTAGTGAAGCATTTTGGTACAAAAATCAAACAAAAAACCAGACCCATTAGATGAAACTCACAGGCTATTTTAATGAAGCATTTTGGTACAAAAATCAAACAAGAAACCAGACACATTAGATGAAAATCACAGGCTATTGTAGTGAAGCATTTTGGTATGGAAATCAAACAAAAAACCAGACCCATTAGATGAAAATCACAGGCTATTGTAGTGAAGCATTTTGGTAACAAAATCAAACAAGAAACCTGACCCATTAGATGAAAATCACAAGCTATTGTAGTGAAGCATTTTGGTTCAAAATTAAAACAAGAAACCAGACCCATAAGATGAAAATCACAGGTTATTGTAGTGAAGCATTTTGGTACCAAAATCAAACCAGAAACCTGACCCATTAGATGAAAATCTGAGGCTGTTGTAGTGAAGCATTTTGGTACAAAAATCAAACAAGAAACCAGACCCATTAGATGAAAATCACAGGCTATTGTAATGAAGCATTTTTGTTCAAAATCAAAACAAGAAACCAGACCCATAAGATGAAAATCACAGGCTATTGTAGTGAAGCATTTTGGTACCAAAATCAAACCAGAAACCTGACCCATTAGATGAAAATCACAGGCTATTGTAGTGAAGCATTTTGGTACAAAAATCAAACAAGAAACCAGACCCATTAGATGAAAATCACAGGCTATTGTAATGAAGCATTTTGGTTCAAAATTAAAACAAGAAACCTGACCCATTAGATGAAAAATCTGAGGCTGTTGTAGTAAAGCATTTTGGTACAAAAATCAAACAAGAAACCAGACCCATTAGATGAAAATCACAGGCTATTGTAGTGAAGCATTTTGGTACAAAAATCAAACAAAAAACCAGACCCATTAGATGAAACTCACAGGCTATTGTAATGAAGCATTTTGGTACAAAAATCAAACAAGAAACCAGACACATTAGATGAAAATCACAGGCTATTGTAGTGAAGCATTTTGGTATGGAAATCAAACAAAAAACCAGACCCATTAGATGAAAATCACAGGCTATTGTAGTGAAGCATTTTGGTAACAAAATCAAACAAGAAACCTGACCCATTAGATGAAAATCACAAGCTATTGTAGTGAAGCATTTTGGTTCAAAATTAAAACAAGAAACCAGACCCATAAGATGAAAATAACAGGTTATTGTAGTGAAGCATTTTGGTACCAAAATCAAACCAGAAACCTGACCCATTAGATGAAAATCTGAGGCTGTTGAAGTGAAGCATTTTGGTACAAAAATCAAACAAGAAACCAGACCCATTAGATGAAAATCACAGGCTATTGTAATGAAGCATTTTTGTTCAAAATCAAAACAAGAAACCAGACCCATAAGATGAAAATCACAGGCTATTGTAGTGAAGCATTTTGGTACCAAAATCAAACCAGAAACTTGACCCATTAGATGAAAATCTGAGGCTGTTGTAGTGAAGCATTTTGGTACAAAAATCAAACAAGAAACCTGACCCATTAGATGAAAATCACAGGCTATTGTAATGAAGCATTTTGGTTCAAAATTAAAACAAGAAACCAGACCCATAAGATGAAAACCACAGGCTATTGTAATGAAGCATTTTGGTACAAAAATCAAACAAGAAACCAGACCCATTAGATGAAAATCACGGGCTACTGTAGTGAAGCATTTTGGTACCACAATCAAACAAGAAACCTGACCCATTAGATGAAAACCACAGGCTATTGTAGAGAAGCATTTTGGTATGAAAATCAAACAAGAAACCAGACCCATTAAATGAATTGCAATGAAGCAATTAGGTACAAAAATCAAACAAGAAACAAGACAGCAGTTTGGAATGCAAATTGAAACAAGAAACCAGACACATTAGATGTAAACTAGAGTTTCGATCGGGACCGATGCGAAGGGAGAGCTCTCGCACGTCGAGTGGGCGTGGTGTAGTTAGGTTGATGTCACCTATCTATCTGGCAAAACAACATACGCTTAGAACTCGCATGTGTTCCGCTTGCGACACAAATTCTAGTTTTGTTTTCAATGTCCCCCCCCCCTGTCCTCAGCCCACTCTGCCCATTATTTGCAATGTCGGAGAAACTTTTCTTGGACAAGAGGAGTGACCAGTGGTCAGGCTGTCATTGCACATGCCACATTAACAACAACGACGTAGAAATGCAACCATTGGTTAGGCAATATCCTTGTGCCTAAATTGACAGCAGTTCAATAATCCAAATAGGTATGTAGTACAAGTTTAATTGCGGAGAATACAACCTGTCAATTTCAGCTGCAATCATTAAGGGAGAGCGATCGCTCTCCCAATAATATAGGCTATTGTAATGAGGCATTTCGGTATGAAAATCAAACTTGAAACCAGACCCATTAGATGAAATTCACATGCTACCACACTATGGTGGAGCATTTTACCCCAATTCCAAGAAGATGCTCCATACTACACAATTCAAATCAGCAGTTAACAAAGAAAACATTTCTTGTTCGTTATAACGACGTTGAAAATACTAGCAATATTGCAATGTTAGACTCAACATAGCTTTCATCTCCTGTAATAATCTTTCTTTTTTTTCAGATAGTGTCATTTGCAATGGCTGACTACATGATCGCTAAGATTAAAAGATTTTGCAAAGACTGTGAAGCAGGTACAGTCAAACGAAGGAGACCTAAAAAGAGAAGAAGAAGAAGGAGGTCCTCAAAAGAACATGAAGAACCTTAGATAATTGGAAGAAATTAACACTTAATCCAAATCATTCCATTCTCGTTGTTTATAGCTAACAACATTCTTCGGATTTTAAAAAAATCCTCAGACGTTCGGCAGCCCCCTTCCCCCTCATCCCGTCTAGTAAATTCTGCATCCACCACTGCTACCAGTACCTCTATTATGAGGTACGCTACTATATTGTTGAAGTGTACATATATGTCTGACTGAAAAGACCCTCTTCCCTACCCCCTTGCCCCCTCTCTGACATTTTTGGAGATTAAATCGCCATTCTGTAACAGAAATTGTTTAACCCTGTTCTACCGACCCCACTGAAAATAATTATATTTCTTAATCAAAGTTACAAGTAGCAATGGGTCCAAACCCTGTGATTTTTAACCACTCAATTTTCCCAAAATATTTTGGTTTTTATAGCGAAGACTGTGATACAACTTCATACAGGTATATACACCAATCAATGAGAAGCATAGTGTCAATATATATATAATTACATCACATTTTATTTTATATAATACTCATAAATAACAATATTACAATTACTGTCATAAAATACACTTTACATCATATATAACAATACAGCACATTCAAGGTATAACCATTTACAAAGTATTCTTAAATTGTAATTGCATTCAGTCCATACTATCAATATATTATTAATATTTATCCAAAAATAAAACAAGAAGCATATTAAGACTGATAACTATAAAAAATAATTAATCATAACTTATTGAGACGTCTTATACTGTCTATGAGATTAGATTTCATGATCCATACTTTTTTTCAAACACCCAATAATTGTAAAATAATTTAAGTAAATATATGCTAATTGCTAATATTTGAACATTAAATTCCATTTCAATTAACATAGAATTTATAATATTTTCATATATTCTCAATATCAAAATCAACAATTATGATCTAATTAGGGATGGACTGTTGCAAAAAACTTCAGTTTTGAAAAATATCTTCACTTAATATTGGATGTACCAGCATCCTTACATGAACTTAATAAAAATTTTATTTTTTATAAATTTAGAATAATTCAAGGTTTGAAAAATTTTGGAAACACAATGTGATTTTACCAGACATAGCGAGTTTTATCTGAGATTTCATCAATTCGATATGAATATTTTCAACACATTCCCCAAATATTTAATAGTTAAATTAACCTTGCATTACAATTTTCATGTATCAAGATTTTGAAAACCAACCTGGGGTTCAATCATTATAACCTGATCCTTTCAAAATCTCTTTTTAAAAAGCTATTTGCTATAGGGACCATACACAAATACAATAGAAAATATCACATAACTTACAGATCAAATTAAAGTGTAAAGACACATTTGATGATAAATGATATAATAACATGATTGAAGCAGAACTTCCAATAAATGAAATATATAATAGGCCTAAGCAATCACAAAGGATAAGACTTATATATACCTGTCCCTATAAATATATGATATACAACTCAAAGCACATTTCATGCAGATATATTATGAGTAAATATGTGGCACAGACAACTTTTTTGTTGTCTTGCCAGTATATTCGCACCTGGCCCATGAGGATTTTGTATACAGCACAGGCTACTTGCATTGGCCAGTTGGTGAAAGCTTAGGCCACACATAATTGATTCTTAGCTTCGCGGACCCACCGACACAATAGATTTTCTGTCAATTAAAAAAAAAATTTCTTTTTTCCTACCGACTGACCCAAGAAAAAGTGCCTTGAGAAAATCCGAGAAGCTAAAGATCAATTCTGTGTGGCCTTACCTAAATGTCTGATCTGTAGACAATACATGAGGTAAAATCTTATTGTGCTGTTATAATATGGGCATCAACATGATCTGCTCAGACTCAACAGCTGTATCGTTATAATTATATTGGATGTAAATTTCCTTATTCAATAAATTGAAACAAACAATTGGGCTCCACAAGTGGATTTTATGCAGTGAAACAGAATAATTAAATCTATAAGAAATACTCTATTGTGCCCCTTTCTGTCCATGTGACCTCCATCAACCAATCACCATCCTTGTTTCTCATTCTCCGAGCAGCCATATTGAATTCAACTTCTCAAAAAACTTTTCATTAATTTCTTTCCAAAACGGTGATTATGAACTTGGTTACTACATAGACACTTTAGTACCTGTGATATTTAAGTAATTATTTGCATATTTTTATGGGAGTTGATACCAAATTTATATATTTATGTAATTTTTTAAAGGATAAGGGCCTTTTTCTCATGCTGATGTCCATATTAAATGTCACTATGCTTCCACTTCATACTGTATCTATACATATTTCTATATAATATAATAAATATTCAACATCCCTATTTTTCATATAATATTCATAATAATGATGCTATATTATTGCTAAGGCTAAATTAAAATGCTATAATGCTGTAACTGCTTTTTTACAAATATTTGTGAACTTGTGATTTGTGATGCACATATGTAAATAATCTTTGGCAAATGAACAAATGAATAATTACAAAATGAGTTATGGATTTATGATGTAAGTACAAATAACGATGATAAGATGATGACTTTTATAACTCTAACTTTGGCCTGTAGTTCAACTTCAATGGGATATCCTGAAATAAAAAGACAGGTTTATAAGATAAGCTGATTCATGTTTTTTACAAACGTTTTTATTTAAGGTTTTCATATATTCAAGATCTTAAAGATCATGTTAGAGAAATAAATTCTGCTGAAAACTTGTATTATTTGTGTTTTGTCATTTTAGACACTTCATTATAATAAGTTTTTGTTTGTTAAAAAATTACCCTCTCAAATGGAAGCGACAGATATAAATTTAAAGGAGAGCAAATTGTTGAGTGGTTTATAAACTGATATAATCATTTTAAGTCTTACCTTATATCGCCATCTTGTGACGCAAACAAATTTCAACGTGTGATCCTTCCCGAGCAGTTCTTCATTACACACCACTTCAACCTGAAATGTAACAAATCGTCCTTTTTCAATATCTCAATATCGGAATTTAATTGCAATCATTGCTGCACCGATGGAATAAGCTAAACATTATCAAAGCAATTCTTAATCCACGAAAAGGTGAATGAAAACAAGTCTTTTGTCAAACGTCAATATTTGAGAGAATATAAAATTTGTCACAAACACAATATATTTAATATGATTTATAAACACACAAATTGGCGATTGGTTGGAGACAATAGAAGGTCCGTACTATAATTTTCTGTAAGCTTAGGTTATAATTCCTGAGCATGCTATGGTAATCATTCATTTGGCAATGAATATTTTATGCATACAATGTACAGTATTACTGTAAGGCTACTCGGAAGAATAAGAACAATATTTAGATAAAAAATTAAATATTTCAAGATTGGCAGTATAATTATGGTCGATGGCCAGCAGGAGAGCACCGCATAATATATTCATTTAAACCTTACACAAGATACTATTGGTGCCTCTAGTGGCAAGAAAAACAACTAAACAACACTCACCTCTTTATATCTGGCAGGATTATTGTACAATTTCATCGCAAGGAATTTCTTGAGATGGGTCACAGTCACGTTCATCGAACACCGTATGTATCGCCGTTTCAATGCTTTCAAGTTGCCATAGCAACACTCAAGGCACAGATTAACTTGTTCGTCTCCACGGTGATATTCTGGGTCGTCGCATTGAGGTTTGGTTTCGCCGTTTTCTTTGACAATTTCGGTTTCTGAAAAATGGACAAAGAAAATATAATTTTAGTGAATATTTCAAAACACAATTCGAAGTTCCTGCAGATGGAATATTTTTCTGCGTGTTTAGTGACTGAAATTAAATTCTGGGGTTGGTTTTCTTATGTTGTTGATTATATTCTATCGATTTCAATGGCATTTTTTCATTTATCATAAAATTTTTTTTGTGCTTTTCACTAACTTTGAAGCATCCCAGATATCCCGCTCTGATACCTGTGTATTGCCAGAAACCGGATATCCGGTGAATTCCAATATCTGGCAAGATGCCAGATACTGTGCTGGATATAAGTGCATCTCTATCAAAGAGAGCAGCATTCAAAATACTATCCCACTATTTTTTCTACTAAAATTAAATTACCTTCAAGCTACAGGTTGAGTATTTCACAACATTCAACACTAAATAAGTTATTGTTGGATAATAAATTGTGACCACACTTAGAATTAAAAGTTTACAAAACTTACAGGATTAGATAGATGTTGCTACACATGCACAATCTTATGTTACGTTTTGTACACAACATTTTTAATTTCTATGATTAATTGATTACCAATTGATGCAGGAGCGGTTATATTTTCCATTTCATACATTTTTGTTGGCTAACTCTAATTTGGGAATAAGTCAAACCAAGAAAATCCAGGAGATTCTTAGAGACAAATATAATCGAAATGGATTAAATTCATGCAACTGAGATGGATGTATGAAAAGGGCTTAACATCCTGTATTTACACACTCTGGTAGGCTATTTAAGAGTTAGGACAGGAGGAGGTCACCTCAGTGAGGCAAGGGAAGATTGAAACAGCCGTCCAAGATTCATTCCTCTCATAGCTTTACATCATGCTGCAATGATATACGGAGAATTTTTTCTGGTCTCTTGACCCTCCTCAATGAATACCAAGTTGATCATGTTGATTTTCTTTTTAAACTTTCTTTCTGGATCTAACTTTTCCAATAGGGCTACACTAAACCCCGTTCTGCGTCGTTCTGAAAACAATCTTGGGATATGGAAATTGAATAATTGAGTTACCCCTGGGCCAGTGATCTACAATTTATTTCAACATGTACACACAACAATTCATATCACTGTAATACATGCGGTTTTTAAAAATTGTGAAAATGTAGCAAAATCTATCTAGCACATCAAAATCATGAGTACAACATGACATTTAACTAGTTTATATTCACCTAAATTGTCTTCAGAGAGTCCTAGAGAGATTATCATTATTTTAGCACACATTTTACATTAATATTTATGTATCTGTATGATTGAAAGTGGAGATACTTTACTAAAATATAAATAAGTTTATTACCTTGTAAATGAACCGGCATCGCCAAGCCTCGCTTCTTGTAGAAATTCAATTCCTTTTGTGTCACTTCTGCAAAAGATAAATTTTGTAATTTAATTAAGTTGAAACCTATTTCCCAGAGAGTCAATTTCTGAATATATAATAGATTGTTTGATATAATCTGGTAAAAGTTAAAATTGCGCTTACGATTCATCAAATTTGGCACCAGTTTGTACACAATGGCCTGCATCGTGCGGTCGTGGCTGCAAAGAAAAACACAATATTGTTGAAACTATCTATTCAGGTTATACAATAACGCAAAAAAAAGTAACCAAAAACATACTACAATGTTCAACGGGCATTTGATAACTTTGTTTTGCTGTTTGGTATATTGATCTCAAAAGCTCACATTCTGTGAGTCCTCTAACAAGTGATGGCACAGATTGTGTCATCTCAGGGACCTAAGAAACTGAGTCCAGCTTTTTCCAAATTTTTTTCCCTGTATATATGTATCTTATTGTTTGCGTGATAACTTATATTTTAAATAATATATTTTAAAATCCAATCAGTCTCACCTGATATAATTTAGGGGATGGCTTTGGTGAATCACCAAATCACATTTCGGGCAAGTGTTATTCTCTTCCAAGTACTTCACTATACACGTTTTGCAGACTGAAAATAAATTCATAACAATTAATTTCATTAACAAACAATTAACCCTTTCACTTAACTTCCCAAGGCAACAAAAAATATTGTCAAACGGCTTTGACCGAAACAAATACATAGCAGTCTTACCGAATACTAATGTAATTTGTCATTAAGACATTAAATCAACTACACTTCTTAAATGTTGAGTGAATTTTGGCAGACCTTTTCAGCCCAGTCAAACAAAAATATGAATAGCCTAAAATTTCCTTAAAATACCATGTGATTAAGAAAATATCCAAATTCAAGTAACGAGTGGGATTGTCTTTAAAGGAGAGATGATACCAGTCTCGCTCTGAAAGAATGCGTATTTCTTGAAAATGATATAATAACCAGTGTTTGAAATAAGGGGGGTCAAGGGGGTTTTGACCTCCCAAATGCTATAAGGACCCCCTCAAATACATTTTTTAGAGGGACCCAGGATGGGTCCCGAAAAAACCCCCTCAATACTAAATGTGCAGGATTTAATCCAGAAATGGGGTTTTAAGAAGTAATTTTCTAGGATTACACATGCTTAAAACACTCAGAATTCATTTCAGAGTACAACAGTACATGTAGTCCTTTCTGAAACCCCTCAGCTTCTGGGGCTATCTGTGCGTCTCCGGCCGCCCGCGGACCTCCGGCCCTGAAAGCTTCGACCCTTCGGGCCTTGCCAGTCAGAGACCCCCCCAAATGACAAGCGCTATTTCGACCACTGATAATAACAATACAGTTTTAAATATCTTTTAACAATTTATACAAAGTTCTCTGCAGAATGATAATTTATATAAATTTGTTATAAATTTCTACTTACAAGTATGCAAGCACTCCGTAATGGTCGTGGCTTCCACCAAGTAGCCTTTGCAGATCGTACAAGTGATGAAGGGGTTGACGGACTTGAGGCGGACACGCCTCTCCATGATGTTTTTGTGTCTCATTTTGGAGGGTAGGTGACACTAGGCCTTGTTCCCCTGAAAAAAATAAGCGAATACAATGAAAATTCATAGCGATTTTGCAATGCCTAAATTAAGTAAATTTGACCAGATAAAATACTTGTTCGAATAAATGATATACAGCAATATTTACATCATGCTGATCGTATTTTGTGCTAACACAAGGTTGCTATCATACAGTATTTATGCTCTTAATTAGCTAGACTAATTGGGACAAGAGGACACAGAAATGAGGCAAAGGAGGACGACTGACACTGTAGCCAACAGGAGCCCTCAATTTAATATGGCCAGCACTTCTACCTTAATTGCCCCTGGCTTCACTTTATCACTTAATTGCACTTAATTGCAATTAACTAGAGCAGAAGACTGAAGCTCCCTGACTAAGCAAACCATGATAGGGTGACTTTCCTCACTAATTGCAATCGCAGTGAAATATTTAGATTCCAAATATTTAGATACCAAATATTTAGATTCCAAATATTTAGATTCCAAATGTTTAGATTCCAAATATTCAATTTTTTGGGGCAGTACAGGATCAATATTACAAGTTTACAATTAGCAATGAATATCTCAATTTGACATATAGTCCATGAGCCAGACCAGATATTGGTACCACCTGGGGTGGCAAAATCTAACAGTGTTTTTCATAAAGACGTATACCTATAGACTATAAAAAAGTTTGAGCCCAAGATTGGAGCGGCAGCTTAGTGGTAGTAATCTGCCGTTAAATATGGGAATCTGTGTCGGATTTGAGCACACAAATTATGGGGTGGGGGAAACTAAAATTGCTATATCTTCTGAACCAATGGACCAATTTCAACAAATTACCCCTCAAAATGTCCGGAATTTTGAGTTTTACAAATATAGGTCAATACATGACCAATATGCAAATTAAGTAGGTCGTCAGAGGTCAAAAGGTCACAAAAATTGACTGTTGCTTAAAATCTGAACCATTGTCCGAATAAACACCACAGCTGCCAACCCAATGAGACTTGGTAGGTCATGAAGGGTTTATATTATAGATAACAAGAATGAAAGTCCATTTTATGCCAACAAATGGATAATTCATGCATGTGTCAGCAGCGGCACATAATGAAATATGGTACATATTTGAAAATGACCGTTTTGAGGGTGGAGGAAACTAAACTTGCTGTATCTCCTAAACCAATGTTCCTATCCCCACAAATAACCCCTCAAAATGTTCGGACTTGTAAGTTCTACACATATAGGTCATTATATGACCAATATGCAAATTAATTAGGTCATCAGAGGTCAAAAGGTCACGAAAATTGACCGTTGCTTAAAATCTGAACCCTCATTGTAAAAAAAACTCCTTAGCTGCCAAAGTAATGGGACTTGTTATGTCATTTAGGGGTCAGATTATAGATAGAAATTGTCAAAGTAAATTTTATGTCTAAAGATGCAGAATTTATGTATGTTTCAGCATTGGCACAAAACGAAATATGTCAGATATTTGAAAATGACCGTTTTAAGGGCGGGGGAAACTAAAATTGCTATTTCTCCTGAAACAATGGTGCTGTCCAAACATATTACCCCTTAAAATTTTTAGACTTGTGTGTTCTATAAATATAGGGCATTATATGACCAATATGCAAATTAATTAGGTCATCAGAGGTCGAAAGGTCAAAATTATTTATTACTGCCTAAAATCTGAACGCCTTATCAACAACAAACACCATAGCTGCCAAACCAATTGGACTTTGTTAAGTCATTTAGGGAAAACATAATAGATAACAAGTTTGAAAGTCAATTTAGACTGCAGAGTTTATGTATATGTCAGCAGTGGGACATAATAAAATATGGCAGGTATTTGAAAATGATAGTTTCAAGGGTGGGCGAAACTAAAAAAATTGCAATATCTCCCGAACCAGTGGTCCAATTCCAACAAATTTCTGCTACAGGTGTCAGGAATTAGGAGTTTTATACATGTTATTTGACCAACATGCAAATCAATTAGGTCATCAGAGATCAAAAGGTTGCAAAAATGTACCTTTGCTTAAAATCTAAGCCCTCATGAAAAAATTACACACCGTAAACGACAAATGTGACTGAATGTGCCACACACAACTGAAATGCATGTCTTGTCTATAACATGAAGAGTTGATTCAAGACATAGTAAACTAAATATAAAATAGGACTATCAAATTTGTGATTTATAGATGTCCGGAAACTGCTCCTCTTCGCTTCTGGCTTTTTTGACAACTGAAAACTAGACAGACTTAGAGAACTGGGATCAAATGGTCAAAAATATGGCAGCACACCACCAATAATCCCCTCCCAGTTTCCTCCTTCTGGTTAGTATCATCCCTCCTTGTTTCCTCAATCTTCTCTTTCTGCCTTCTCCTTCTTTGTCTCAGGACTCCTTCATAGTCTCCTACTCCATAGTCTCCTCCTTCATAGTCTCCTTCATAGTCTCCTCCTTCATAGTCTCCTCCTTCATAGTCTCCTCCTTCATATCTTCCTTCATAGTCTCCTGCTTCATAGTCTCCTCCTTCATAGTCTCCTCCTTCATATCTTCCTTCATGGTCTCGTCCTTCATAGTTTCCTCCTTCACAGTCTCTTTATTTGCCTCAATTCTATTATTTCTCCTATTCCCTTCATCTCAATATGTAGATGTACTTCTACCCTCCAAACGTCTTTCTTCTTCCATGTCTCCAGCTTCCATGCTTCCTCCAATCATCCTCTATGATATACAGTACAACCCAAAATAAAGTAAGAACATTCTCCGCCAGAAGTCATCTTTTTACCTATTTTGCCCTCCTTGCCTTTCTCCCCTTCACCCCAAATCTCCTCACAACTACCTTAGTCTCCTCACCACAACCTTATCCCATATTAAGAAGTTAATAAGAACTCCATTAAGACGGCTAGCATTACATTTGCAATTAGCAATGGGGCACAAAAAAAAATCATACACAATGGGAGAGATTGAGTTTAAATTGTTGTTGGTTTAATGTAAATTTAATGTGATTTTAAAAGGTGGTTCAAAGAAGGTAAAGGTGGCTGATTCTTCCTTCCTGTCGGGGTTAATCATACTTTATATTGGGTTGTACTGTAGGGAGGATAGGGTTCATGAAAGGTAATTTTGTAGCAAGTAAAACGGGGAGAGGGTCAGAGGGAGGGGATTGTTGGATGGAGGCTTGAGGTGGTGTGGGGTTATGCACTCGACAAGCTTATTGGGATAGGAGGAGAAAACAGAAATGGGGCAAAGGGATGACAGATACTGCTATGCAATAGAGTGCCCTAGCCTGAATATGAACCCAGTATAGTGTGGTTGGGTGTTCAACATGCGCCACTGAGCTAACCTGCCTCCCAGTGGGTGACAGGAAAAGAGGCAGATGGAGAGAGATAAGAAAGATGAGTGACTCCAAACCTTTTCTCTCTGATTTCTTAGTCTTCTCCCAACATCCTTGTCTCCCCATCCTACCATGCTCTAGTAATGGACCCTCTTTCCTGGCTTTCGCCTCCCTTGTCACCACCCCCCCCCCCTGCTGGTACAAGGGAACTACAAGAAAGAAGCATTGAGAAAGAAGGCCAAGGAGATAGTCATATTAAGGATGAGCAAAAAGGAGGATGAATATATATACAATTTAATGGGGCAGGGAGGGGGGGGTGTGCACCCTGAGAATGAAAAATGTTTAGAATCAACCTTTTTGAGTATATTGCCTTGTCATAATTAATGCTCAGGGTGCCCTGAACCACCTCACATAAGGTGCTTGGGAAGCACCCTGGATGCCCGTGAAAAAGAGCAGCTCCCGGTGGAAATGTTATAGCAGGTTATCAGTACTCTGGCATTGTTCCACTCACCGGCATATGTGACTGGAGGTGGGTCAGTGCCTTCGCCTACCCGCAGCTGCAGACTAGCATGTCATTTAGGCACTGCTCCGCAATTTATGCAATAATCAAGCCATCCAATTATTTCATAATTCTGCCGATAGAGTCGAAGCATCCATGAAAGGTTGGGTGGTTCACCCCTTGAAGCATCCGATGAGACTCTACTGCATCCAACAATTTGCAATACACTCTTGTAGAGTGTACCTTATCAATACTGATGCACCTTGTCACCTCTGATGCACCCCAGAAGTTTTCACATCCACCCCACAGGTGCTTCACTCCACCCTATGTACCTTTTTTCTCAGAATGTGGCTGGAGAATTGGAGAATGGTAGGATCGAGGAGACTGTTGGAAAGAGGAATTATTTTCTGGTACTTCCATGTGATGGAATCTTCTCCAAGCAAGGAAACTCAAATTGAGGACTTATGGATTTGATATACTCACCTGGTCCCTGGTGACATTTTTTACATTTCAGTGTCGTATAAGAAATATCCTGTAAAGCTCAATTTTAGGCATAAAATTGACTTTGACACTTGTTATCTATCATCTGAGCCTTACATGACTTATCAAGTACCATTGGTTTGCCGGTTACGGTGTGTAATTTTTTCATGGAAGCTCAGATTTTAAGCAAAGGTACATTTTTGCAACCCTTTGATCTTTGATGACCTAATTGATTTGCATGTTGGTCAAATAACATGTGCAAAACTCCTAATTCCCAACACCTGCAGCAGAAATTTACTGTAATTCAACCACTGGTTCGGGAGACATTGCAATTTTTTTAGTTTCGCCCACCCTTGAAACTATCATTTTCAAATACCTGCCATATTTTGTGATGTCCCACTGCTGACATATACATAAACTCTGCATTTTTAGGCATAAAAATTGACTTTCAAACTTGTTATCTATTATGTTTTCCCTAAATGACTTAACAAAGTCCAATTGGTTTGGCAGCTATGGCGTTTGTTGTTGATAAGGCGTTCAGATTTTAGGCAGTAATAAATAATTTTGACCTTTCGACCTCTGATGACCTAATTAATTTGCATATTGGTCATATAATGCCCTATATTTATAGAACACACAAGTCTAAACATTTTAAGGGGTAATATGTTTGGATAGCACCATTGTTTCAGGAGAAATAGCAATTTTAGTTTCCCCCGCCCTTAAAACGGTCATTTTCAAATATCTGACATATTTCGTCTTGTGCCAATGCTGATACATACATAAATTCTGCATCTTTAGACATAAAATTTACTTTGAAAATTTTTATCTATAATCTGACCCCTAAATGACATAACAAGTCCCATTACTTTGGCAGCTAAGGAGTTTTTTTTACAATGAGGGTTCAGATTTTAAGCAACGGTCAATTTTCGTGACCTTTTGACCTCTGATGACCTAATTAATTTGCATATTGGTCATATAATGACCTATATGTGTAGAACTTACAAGTCCGAACATTTTGAGGGGTTATTTGTGGGGATAGGAACATTGGTTTAGGAGATACAGCAAGTTTAGTTTCCTCCACCCTTAAAACGGTCATTTTCAAATATGTTCCATATTTCATTATGTGCCGCTGCTGACACATGCATGAATTATCCATTTGTTGGCATAAAATGGACTTTCATACTTGTTATCTATAATATAAACCCTTCATGACCTACCAAGTCTCATTGGGTTGGCAGCTGTGGTGTTTATTTGGACATGGTTCAGATTTTAAGCGATAGTCAATTTTTGTGACCTTTTGACCTCTGACGACCTACTTAATTTGCATATTGGTCATGTATTGACCTATATTTGTAAAACTCAAAATTCCGGACATTTTGAGGGGTAATTTGTTGAAATTGGTCCATTGGTTCAGAAGATATAGCAATTTTAGTTTCCCCCACCCCATAATTTGTGTGCTCAAATCCGACACAGATTCCCATATTTAAGGGCTGATTACTACCACTAAGCTGCCGCTCCAATCTTGGGCTCAAACTTTTTTATAGTCTATAGGCATATGTCTTTCAGAAAAACATTGTTAGATTTTGCCACCCCAGGTGGTACCGATATGTAAAAATATGGGGTCTGGCTCATGGACTAATAGCCTTAATAGATTTGACAAAAAAAAAAGAAAAGACCAGTGGCAGATCCAGGCTGCCATGGAAAGATTTAGGGGTTTAAATTTCAATGTGTAAATTAACTTCTTCTTTTTTTTCAGTTCATTCATCAACAGTCCCTCCAACCCCCTTGTCAGATATTTTCTGGATCCGGCCCTGAACTTGACTGAAAGACTGTAGACAAGACAGTCATGTTGGCCTAGATCTTGAAAGGCTGGCAATGATCAAGACTCAATAGCTATTTAGGTTTGTACATTCTCTGTGGCTTTGTCTATGCGTTTGCACTGAAGCCACATCCTGCATACAAATGTGTAATAGGAATCTAAACCTCAGAATTTCACTGGAGCATGGAAACAGGTCAAAAAGAGAAGATGTTGATTGAACCGTATCAAGCAGGTGGTCAAGATTAAAATAAAGACGCCATCTATTTATAGCACAGCATCCTTAGCAAAGAATCTATAGAATTACCTGTTACATACAGTTGTGTCCCGTAATCATGCTGGTTAGTATCTAACTTACAAGTTAAGCTAAGTTACAATTACATTTTCCATTTTCTAAACAACAAAAGTTAAAGCCCAAGCGAGTAGCCATGCTGTCTCTTGTCAAAAACACGCTAACTTCACAAGCTGCATACAAATAATCCAGAAAATTTTCTACTAAAACAATGACACAGTCGTATAGCCAAGACCTTAAATATACTCACCGTTAAGTAATATTACGACATGTAAGTCTCAATTCGGAGATTTTTAGCAATTTTCCACAGTAAATTCCATTCACACAGAACAAGGGATGGGCCTCGCTTCTGTTGCATGCGCTGGCGCCTCAAGTGGTCATCTCTGAAACTACCAGCGCTTTAGGTGGCGCGAAATCTAGGTCTACCTATGTACATGTATGGATCATCACAGCACATGCCTGTCACTGCTGGGAGTGATTTCACCTATAGATATTTCCTAAAAAATCCCCAGATTGAAATAAAATAGCACATTATACTCATATATATCTAAAATTGCTATATTCAGTCTGATCACTGGGAACAAACAGACATCAAGGCTAAGAGTAGACACTATAGTATACACTCCCCCCGCCCAATGTTGATATTAAGACATACAATAAGTACAGACATTCTCAAACCCCAGTAAATTGGGTGCGGATCCTCACTCATTCAAGATCCCAAATTACACCATTGATTGCTTGTCGGTGTGAGGAATACTATTAGATTAGATATTACTAGTTAGATTCCCGGGGGGGTGGGGGGTACTCAGAATTTTTTCTGGTACGTATGCTAGGCTGGAAATTCAGCGACCAGACCCAGTGCTAGGCGGTCGGTAATCAGGGGTGCCGGAAGGAAACGTGGGCGGCAGGGGCGCTCGGTCCAGATAGGGCAAACCCTAATTCGCTCGATAAAAATTTAATGTAGCGGCAATAATAATTTTGAATATATACTGATAGATGTTGGCCTTAATTTAATGTATATTAAGTCCTAATGACCTTTTTTCTTGGAGATGAGAAGGGCAACATTGCCCCCCTTGCCCCTCCTGGCCAAGGGCAGCAGGGGCAATTGCCCCCCCTGCCCCCCCTGTTCCGGCACCCTTGGGTCGGTTGTCGCGAAAATACTCCGACTCCAGGATTTTTATTTGTCGTCACAATGGTATTTTCCTGTTTTTCCCCGAGGTATTAACCCGCAATTTCACCCAAAATAACACCGCGATTCGATAAAAGTTCCTATTTAAATTTAGGGGCCAACTCTAGGAATTATGTTAGATTTTCAGACCCAACTCTAGGAATTTTTTAGTTGAAAAAGGGGGGCCTACTGAGCCGAGCATAGGTGTACACTTGAACATAGTAAGTGCCCCCCCCCCCCCGGGGTTAGATTCTAATGCACAGGCATTTGAATTAATGGCCTTCTCTATGAGTTGGCCACCCGATTTATTATTAGACAATTGTAGTTTTTCCTCAGTGCTGAACTTATGACTAATATAGGCTTATTTGTGGACTTAGAAACTAGATGGGAGCATATTTCCATATGCAAGACTAGCAGGGGGGTCGATCAGCAGTTTGTTCACCTCATCACTGACTGACATTACTGGCTGACATCATCAGCTGACATCATCGGCTGACATCACCGGCTGACATCATTGACTGACTTCATCAGCTGACATGTGACATCAGTGGCTGACATCAGTGGCTAACATCAGTGGCTGACATCAGTGGCTGACATCAGTGGCTGGCATCACTGGCTGACATCACTGGCTGACATCACTGGCTGACATCACTGGCTGACATCAGTGGCTGACATCACCAGCTGACATCAATGACTGATATAACTGGCTGACATCAATGGCTGACCTGACTGGCTGACATCAGTGGCTGACAAATGGCTGACATCACTGGCTGACATCACCGGCTGACATCAGTGGCTGACATCAGCAGCTGACATCAGTGGCTGACATCACCAGCTGACATCACTGGCTGACATCACCGGCTGACATCACCGGCTGACATCACCGGCTGACATCAGTGGCTGACATCACCGGCTGACATCACTGGCTGACATCACCGGCTGACATCACTGGCTGACATCACCGGCTGACATCACCGGCTGACATCACCAGCTGACATCAGTGGCTGACCACCGGCTGACATCAGTGGCTGACATCAATGGCTGACATCACCAGCTGACATCAGTGGCTGACATCAGTGGCTGACATCACTGGCTGACTGACATCAGTGGCTGATATCAGTGGCTGACATAACCCGCTGACATCAGTGGCTGACATCACCGGCTGACATCACCAGCTGACATCAGTGGCTGACATCACCGGCTGACATCAGTGGCTGACATCAGTGGCTGGCATCACCGGCTGACATCGCCGGCTGACATCAGTGGCTGACATCAATGGCTGACATCAGTGGCTGACATCACCGGCTGACATCAGTGGCTGACATCACCGGCTGACATCACTGGCTGACATCACTGGCTGACATCACCGGCTGACATCAGTGGCTGACATCAGTGGCTGACATCAGTGGCTGACATCACCGGCTGACATCAGTGGCTGACATCAGTGGCTGACATCACTGGCTGACATCACCGGCTGACATCACCGGCTGACATCACCGGCTGACATCAGTGGCTGACATCACCGGCTGACATCACCGGCTGACATCACTGGCTGACATCAGTGGCTGACATCACTGGCTGACATCACCGGCTGACATCACTGGCTGACATCACTGGCTGACATCACTGGCTGACATCAGTGGCTGACATCAGTGGCTGACATCAGTGGCTGACATCACGGGCTGACATCACTGGCTGACATCAGTGGCTGACATCACTGGCTGACATCAGTGGCTGACATCACGGGCTGACATCACGGGCTGACATCACTGGCTGACATCAGTGGCTGACATCACTGGCTGACATCAGTGGCTGACATCACTGGCTGACATCAGTGGCTGACATCACCGGCTGACATCAGTGGCTGACATCACCGACTGACATCAGTGGCTGACATCACTGGCTGACATCACCGGCTGACATCAGTGGCTGACATCAGTGGCTGACATCACTGGTTGATATCACTGGTTGATATCCCGGCTGACATCACTGACTAACATTGATTGACATCATTGACCATATCATAACTATCAATAGGGGAGCTCCAAAACACAGGAGAGAACTCCCAATAAGAAGAAGAAGAAAGTGTAGCCACCTTGTGTAAATAGACAGTACTACTACTGTGGTTGCCATGGAGATGGTAGACTCGGAACTGGACGACACCTAGTATCCCTATAGACTAGCCCTGCTAGTCTAACAATTTGACAGTCCAAATCAATTTATCTCACGCATGAAAAAATTACTAGAAATTATAATTGTCAACTGGCAACTGCATCAGGCAGTTTTTTAAAGCAGTAAGCAGGACTCAATAAAATAAAACAAAATTTAACAATAGTCATTTTATTATCAATCACAATTCATTCTATAACAACAATCAAACAAGTCACTTTTTTGTCGATATAATCAAATACTGTCACAGTCAATTAGACCAATGAGCAACACACATGTCATATCAGGTACCTGTAGTTTAAAACCAATATCAAAAGTTTCTTGCTCAACACGGAATTTTACTAAATCATCTCTTAGCAATATCATATAAGACAAAACCTTTTATGAAGTATTAAAGGGGAAGAACTACCAATAATTTATGACTAGGCTAGTGGAGATCTGAAGGTTTTCACAACTTCATTGATCATTGATATTGGGTCCAATTTAGATTTAATGGCACCTTTAGAGGTAATTAAAAGAGGCAACACCAAGATTTACCTAGCAGGTATCAACAATAACAAAAAATATTGCAAGATAAAATTCATTCAAGTGCATTTCATGTACAGCTATGGATTGGATGCTCAGTAAAATTACTCCGAAAATTCAACTCTTTCTTCACGGGTATGTTGTTACAAATACATTTTTTCCAAGGGCACATTGTAAACTTTTACAACTCTGAGAAGAACTGTAAGATCCATTTAAATGGCCTTATTTTCGACAACTTAATCAATTTTTTTCAGAGTGAAATTTATAACTGGCATCAATCAGTTGATGTTTTAAAATTTTGCTAAAAATCTGTGAACAATGACTTTCAAGACTTATACAGTGTATACGAATGCCTACATGTTTTGTGCATGCTTACAAATTTTCAGATTTCATTCAATTATTTCATATCTTTTCTACATTGTCCATTTGTCAGAAAAGTTGATCGAGGGCCAGGTCACCGTCTTCAAACATGTCCGCATGACTAGAGAGATCGTCCATGGCTAAACTGGTGTCCAGGGTCGGAGTAGCCATTCGCGAATCACTCGCTAATTGGCATAATGTCGGAGTATCAGCTCGCGAACTTCCGAGGTCGCAATGAGCCAATTCTTCATCGAGAAAACTCGCTAGGGCTTCTTCGTCTGCAACAGTCTCTTGCAAGCTACTCTCAATGTCATCATCATCTAAGCACTCATTTGACGTAACGGTAGCGCTAGATAGAGTTTTCTTCAATGTTGTATCATTTCCATTGTCATTTGATCGCTCGTCGTGGTTATTGGCCTCGGCGGCGAGCTTGCTCTTTAAGCTCGGGCGACCAGGCCCACCAGGGCGACGGCCCCTTTTCACAGGACGACCTTTCTGTTGACGTTTCAAGTAAAGTTTGTACTGGGGTTTCTCCGGCCAGTGTTTCACTTTTCGGTGATACTTGTTTTTTGATTTAGATGCTGATTTGACAAACAGTTCGTAAGGATGTTGGACAACTCCGTAAAGTATTTGATAAATACCCTCCTGAAAAAGAAAGAATATCGATCATTACTCAGAACTTTGATGATAATAATTATCAACTCATTAAGTAAACTAATGCCTCTGCTACTTTATAGGTGGCATTGGATGTAATGAAACTAAAGTGAGTGATCCCAGTCAGAAAATTTGGTATTTATAAAATATGCCAATTAGAATAAATACAGATTTTGTCATCACAGAAAATATGGGTTTCCTTCAAAGTCTCAATAAATTATATCTTTCAATAATACAAAACATCCATAGAAGTATAGTCTTGTTCTTATTTCTGTTAATAAATCCAAGATGAAATAAATTACATTGATCGTTTAACAAATATATACGACTTTACCTCTTCCTCTGAGTAAAATATATTCCAGATGTCTTCAATTGTGAGCGATGAGTGAAGAATATAATTTTCTATGAATAAAAATACCTGAAAGACAGAGAGCCAAAAATTAGTTAACATTTAACAAGAATCCAAGGATTCAAAACCGGGGAACAACCTGCAAAGCATAATTTTGAAGAACCAGACGATCAGAAAGGACTAAATTGCAGAGAAAATGAGGTTGATGTGGTTAATAACTTATTCAACTTGGCATTCTCGACTTCATGCATTTATGAGTTGCCTAATCATTTTTACACCAGGTTTTTCAGAGAAAACGGAGTCAAATGACCCATGAATAAGAGTTAGTAAACGGACGATTTTTATTATTTAAACCCGAAGTATTTAAAATACGTACTTCCACTCTGTGCGTACTTCATAACTAAAACATACCTGAGCTTCTCTGTGAACATTGAGTTTGGCCTCAACGAAGAGTTTGACATGAGACAGGGTTGTGTAAGAAGGAATACGAATGAAGCATTTTGGCAGTGTCTGCAACAGAAAATAACAGAATCTCAAATATACAATACATGTCAGTTCACTCAGCACAGCAGCATATTTTAAAAGACATATTCTAAATAGGCAGACAGAAATGTTTTTTTAAGTATTTATGCACTTGGCAGGCTAATTAGGACAGGAGGAGGACACAGCAACGAGGCGATGAATGATTGAAACAAGTCGTTCAACATAGGTCAAAATGACCCGCCAAGAGCTGGATTCGAACCCTGGACCTAGCGATTGGCAGCCTAGCATGCTACAACAAGACCAACCCTCCCCCCTCCTGAACAAAAGAAAGATGTAAGTAGTAACTGACCTTTAAAGAGCCGTCAGTCGGCGTTCCAGGCATGACCCCCACATTCTTCAACTCAATAGAGACCCACGGGGGACAGTTCTCCATAGGACGGGGCCTTTTTTCTGGGATGACCTCCGCTTCAGGCTCTGGCTCCTTAGGAGGGTAGGGTAAACCTCGACTGCGGTAGAATTCTGCTTCTCGTAACTTCTCCTCTGCAAAGTGATGGAGATTCATTATTCAAAATTTTCATTCCAACATCAGTTTGTGCTTGGTATTTTTTAAGGTGATACACATTTTATTTTACACAGATCAACATGGGAAAGGAATTTCACCTTCAGTAATCCTATTTTTCAGTCTATAAATAAAACTTTCCTTGACAAAAGTTAGACCATATAGTCTACAAAACGAAACTGAGTCAAAATTCACAATGAGAATTTCCATACCTTTTTCGACATGTGGAAATACTTTGAAGACAATATCTTGCATCGTCCAATCAGCCCTGAAATAATAAACAATACAATGATAAAGGTTTCTCTTCAATCAAAATATCATAAAAAATTCACAATCTACAAAATTTTAAAGATAAATTACCAGAATTTTTTTTAACAAAAATATTTCAATTTACATGAACTGCTTTTTCTGCAAGTATATAAATAAGACGATATAAAACTCCAGGTTAGTGATGTTAGTTATAGTGTGTACCTGTATATGAGCACAATTAAGGCAAGTAAAACAAAAGGCAAAAATCAGGCCTACCTCATATTAGTGAAAGGGTTTGAAGGATGGATGACTGTACTGCACGTTGGACAGAGGACACTTCCTTTGACGTGATTTATTAGGCAACTTCTGCAGACTGGAAAAAAAAGGTTTTCATAATTCATTAATTTTGGAGTAAGTAAAATGAGCCAGTTTTTAAAACTATTATTTTGCACCACTGCATCAGTATGGGCCATTGATAAATCAATTCGGGAGGTACTGGGATGAAATCCCATCAAATTGAATTGCACTCTTTGAAAAACACTTCTGAAAAAAAAGTTGAAAAAGGATCATAGATGATTGAAGGCTTTATGTCCTGTATTTATGCACTTGGTACCTAATTAGGACAGGAGGAGTATTTGGAAATGTAGCATTTAACATTTTATCTTCCCCAAAAATGTCATAAACAAATGTTTTAAGTTTTGCTAAATTTTCTTTTCAAGCATATGTTAATGACTTTTTCAAACTTCTGTATAAAAATATAAATTTTAAGCTCAAACTTACAACTATGAAGACATTCTGTGATAGTTGTAGCACCAATGATGTAACCCTTACAGAGGCCACAGGTCAAGAGGTCATTGAGGTCACTGACAGGAAGCGTGAGGTCAGGAGGCCCTTTTGGGGGGCTGCTGGAGGTCTTCAATGGGGGGTTCTACAATAAAATATTTCATGTATGTTTAGCTATACATCAATGACAATAATAGAGCGTAATTCATTCATTTTGTACATTTTTGCCTCCCCTAGGCTTAGACCTATTAAGACAATTGATACATCTTGATGTATTTTATTTAAGCCTAGTTTGGTCAGAAGATATTATGGAAAAGAATCTTGCAAAAACTGAATAAATGCAAAAACAATATTCTGGAAAAATGTTCTCTTTTCTGGGATTCTCCATAAAAGACTGATCTACAAATTGCCTTTATTATTTTTTTACAGCTCTGTTAAATCAACATGCATGCTAAAAATAAAAGTTTAAACTACACCGGCGTAATTAAATAAAGACAAAACAACTGTTCACCTTCATCCTCTCCTGCATTTGTTTGATGAATTCCTTTCTCGCCTGTTGGAGGGACGAACTCTCGTTTTTCCACGAGTCTTCATAATCGTAGTCTTCGACTCCTTCTCTACTTTGGGTGGGCACATTACCACTCTCTGTGACCTTGACCTTTTCAATGTCAAGGACGCGCACAGGCCCCGTCCCGAGTAGATAGCCATGCTGGGTCGGTATCGCATTTTCCAGCATCACCAGCCTGTGAAAGGAAAAAGATAATTATACTCATTTTGTCAAGTAGAAAAGACATTCTATTCGCAGGGGCGTTCAAAAAGTTCATAGGTTTTTTTTATAAATGGAGACTTACTTTCAATGTACATGTAGAACTACAAATTATATTACATAATAAAATACAGCAGTTTTGGTCTTTTGGGATGGATTTCCAAAGTTTTGCACAATATGTACATTTTTAAGTCATTCTGTGGTTGCCATGGACAAAGAAATCCAATGAATTTTGGCTGGGAAAGACTTCCCTCTATAACTGGTATTAGTGACATTGACAATATTTGACACATGAAATACAATATTAGCTTCAAAATATACTTTCAATCACACCAAATGTGTGTATTCTTACACTGAACCCATGTGGGAAACACTCCTGCATGCCAGATTTGGCAATTTCAGATTGGGTTTCAGTGCACCTTAGCTGGAAATATGATCAAACTTGTTCAATAATTGTCATCCATCCAGAAATATATATTACACAAGAATCCGAGGATTCAAACACTGGGTTCAGCAATCTTTGCAAACTAATGCATAGTTATAATTGTTAGTAGGATTTTTAAAGTTGTTTATGTTTATTGCTCAATGACCTGCATATATGAAACTCATTTTACATGAACCTTTTTAACTTTGTAACATTAATTTTGTGTTCACAACAAATCATAAGCAAATTTTTTCCTAAGTAATGAACTTCCAATTTTGCTCACTAGAATTGCCCATGATAAAGTGAATGAGAGAGCAGGGACAATTTGTGACATATGGGAGGTTCAAGGAAAAGGGGCCTATGAACGTAATGATATTCCAGATGTGTTTTGCTGGAGTGAATGAAAGTCACATGTCATTAGTATTGGACAATTTAAAAGTTGTGATGGATGAAAGTCACATGTCACTGTTGTAAAACGTGACATTTTCATACATTTTTGTCTTGTTGGTTGAATTAATTAAATGGGCAGTGGGTAAGTTAGGTTGAAAAGTTTTTGCATGAATTTATAGGACGGCAATAGCCTAATGAAATGAAATTGACATATTCCTTTGGTAAAGGTTATGTTGAATACAAAGCAGTGTCTCAACTGGAGAGTCAGGAGCATATGTTGTAAATCTGAAAGAGGGGAAAAACGACTATTTGTATGAAGAACAGTTGTTTAGACTATGTTTATTATCATGACACATGAACATATATATATAGAGACAGTAATTACAATCTGAAATTTTGTATGGAAAATCAGATAGTTTGGTTTTGTACATAATATTCTCAGTGATATAGTTCATTTGATACATTTATATGAAAATTGAAGCTATACATTATAGATGTGCATATATACGTTGAATCACAGAGACAGTGCTTCTCGGTACACTATATTATCAGTTGTACCTTTGCTCTCTGCAGGCAGAGCAAACTTGATGTTGTTTGGGTTACCAACTCTTGATGCACTGACATACAACTGGCCATGCGAAAATGCTGGTTCTTCAAGCCACACACCAACACGTTGTAAGGTTTGGCCCTGAGATTTGTGTATTGTCATGGCAAAGGCGAGTCTGACAGGAAACTGGCGCCTTTGCCATGAGAATGGAAAGTCAGAGTCACTTGGTTGTAACGTAATGCGTGGAACAAAGACGTCATTTCCGGAGAACTCCCCCGATGCGATCTTGCAATGCATCAGTCTGTTGTTGTGCAGTGCTTGCAGAATGAGTCTTGTGCCATTGCATAGGCCGGATCTTGGATGGAGGTTGCGCAGTAACATTAAGGTTGCACCTGGTTTTACAACCAAAGCATGAGGGGGCATACCGGGTGGATCCAATGCATTGAGGTATTCTGTTGTAAAGCGGGTGGCATCTGCATCGTCTGATACTTGGTCAGCACTGTAACAAATGAGTTCTTGATTTGGGAAGTTCTGTAAGATTTTGTTGTTGATGTAACTCACTGCATCATTTTTGGGTGCAAGGACGGCGCGCTGAGCCATCCAAAAATGATTCTGCAGATTTATGGACAGGTCAGGGAACACCCAATTAATGAGGGTAAACAACGAAGTATCCTTTGCTGCATCATTTGTGCTGTCAATTGCCATTGTGAGGTTTTCTGGCAGGTTTACTTTATTGCCCTCTGTTGTGTCATCTGTTTCAGTGGTGGTGCCATTGCCAATGGAAAGGAGCCAGTGGTCATAGTCTTGAAGGTGGTTTTGGGAACCATTCAATAGTATTCTCATGTTCTCTTGGAGATGGAACACTTTGAATGAGGTCCAGAGATGTGAACGGTTCAGTGCTGCATTGACTGTTTGTGCTCTGGTTGAGCGTTTTAGTACAGGCAGTACCTGGCGGAAGTCGCCTGCTAAGACGATGACCTTTCCTCCAAATACATCATCAGTCTGCATGATGTCTCTGAGGGACCTGTCGAGAGCCTCAAGTAGATAGCGATGGGCCATGGGAGCTTCATCCCAAACAATGACTTTGGCACGTCGGATTAGTTCGGCCAAGTCACTTTGTACAGGGATTAAAAGAGTTGAATCCTCAGTGGGCTCTAATGGAGCTTTGAAGCGTGAATGGAATGTCCTACCTAAATGTAAGAGTGTTGCTGCAATTCCACTTGATGCTACCGCCAATGCTAGTGATTTGTGAGTGTCCATGGTGCGTACTGCTGCGAGGATTGTGTTCAAAAGGAATGTTTTTCCTGTACCACCTCTAGCATCAATGAAGGCAGCTGCTGGTTTTGAGTCACGAATGGCTGAGAGTACATGATCAAAGACTGTTTGTTGGGATGGGGTTAACATCTGTGTTTGACTGGTAGCTGACTGGGACAGTGCGACATGATCATAGTTGAGTTCTTCTGATATAGTGATTGGCATGGCAGCATTGAAGGATGTAATTTGTGAAACTTGTGTGCGCATTGCCAAATCTACATCTGGTAGTGCAACATCTCTCAACGATCTGTCTGCAGCTTGAAGTTGCAATTCTAGCTGTAGCAGTACCATGGCTCGGAGAACATCTGGAGATAGGAGGTGGCCATTTCGTGGAATTAGATCATCGTACCACTCTGTGAAATGCTTCTCAAAGAGCATTGCGGGATCGGAAGGCTGGCAAAAAAGAAGCAGTGTGACAAAAAGTGTTCGGAGCTGAGGACACATTTGAGTAGCTGCTGCATCAGTTAGGCAGAGATCCCATTCGCTGTCACTTTGTAGCAGGCCAAGCTGCATACATGCTTCTTTGAATGTTTCATTCAAATGGCCATTGACAGTGCGTAGAGCAGCATAGGATGCTGCACCTTTGCTTTGGTCGGTGTGTAGGAGAATTCGCATGTAGAAAAGGTCTCCAGATAGTGGATGAACTGTGTTGACTCTACCAATGGTACCAGTGTGACGTTTTCGTGGCGACCAAGCCAAAGTGCTTTTGGACCAGACATGAGTTTCAGGGAAATTACAGTATGAGATTAGTGTATCCGGATTCTGTTGGTTGTATGTGAAGAATTGCGTAAGAGGGGTCCTTGAGGATCTTGGGCTGAGGACTGTTTCTTCTTCAGAGCCTGGTCGGAAGGTCACTGTTTGCTGGTCAGGGAGGTGAACAGGGAGGGATTGCACAGGGGGTTTGCGCTGGCTGAGTGGAAACTCAAATAGTCGCCAACACGCCTCACTGGCACCGATTGAGCGGACATCTTGGTAGTCCCGAATTTCATCACGTTCGCTGGTTGGGCCTTCAATGCGAATCATTGCTCTGTCTGAGCCTTTTGTGACATATTTGAACAAATATTTTGCTGCAAGCGGGGAAATACATGCCTCAACGTTGATGTGTGCATTGTATGTTAATGTCAAGTAGGGATTGTAAGGCACCACCCAACTGTTGTCAACAATTCGATTGGATAGGTATGTGACTTGGCCTCCATCGTGCAAGTGGCGACGTCTGTAGGTTGGATAGGACTGGTTGATGTCCCATGAAGTGTTTGCTGAAAAGTTCTTTGGGAAACCTTTGGAGCAGACAGAGTCTTTCATACATGGGGCATTCGGGTTTTGTGGCCCACAGGGACCATGGATCATGGTTTGTAGGACGGTGTTGCGTAGTCTTTGGATCTGGTCCTGGTCGTCATTGTTTGGGGACGGTGGTGGAATTTCTGCAGATATTGTTGCATCAATGTCGGCAGGAGTTCGCAGACGATCCACCTGGTGTAATATAAGTAGAATATGTGCATGAGGAAGGCCTCTCTTCGGGAACTCTACGACATGCATCATAGCATCTACACGTCCGAACAGATGATGTTTTTCAAGGTCAGAGAGAAAAGCTTTAAGCTTCAGGTGGAATACACGTGCTACCAAATCAGGGCGGTCTTCTGGCTTTTGATTTGGAAGGAGTGCATCGGTGATTTCAGGCCAGGAAGGATTGCAGGTAAACGTAATGAAAAAGTCTGGCTTGTGGAATTTGCGCACAATGGCCATTGCATCCTGGAAACGGCGATGCATGTCGCGGGGTCCTCCTGTGAATGAAGATGGGAGGATAACAGGTCTTCCAACAGGTACAGTTGCATTTGTTTGATGGACATCGTGAACATGCACAGCATCGCACAAATTGTTGTAGAGGTCTGTACGAAGTTGTGACTGGTTCGATCGTAAGTAGAACAATCGTTGATTTTCAGTTTTGGCATATGATACACAACAGTACTCTTGGAAAAGACGTTGCGCTCGGAATAGGGAATCTGAACAGTTGATGCGTTGCTGCAAATGGTATGAATAAAATTGGCGTGAAGTGACACGCTTCGTGTTGGATTCACCAGACCCGACATTGATTTGGGTCAGTGATAAGTTCCAACCATCAGTACCTTTCGGGAAGAGTAGCACAAAATGAAGTGGGTCAGCAGACCTGTGTGTGTCTGGTATTGACTGGAGGCCACCACCTTGGCGATGCAGGAGAAGGTCTCGCTTTCCGGCTTGATCAGGCATAAAGACAGAAATCTCTTTAAGACTTTCATTATATCTCCGTTCATGTTGGTCTTTAGATAGAGCGTCTGAGTTAATGACAAAGTCTGCTGTGGCCATGATATTCCTGGGCAGGTTGGCTGCGTGGATGAAATCTTTGACATATGGGTTGCACTGCCGAAGTTCATGTTCAATGTCAGTTAGTAAATGGATCAGAGTTTTTTTTTGCTGCACAGTCACTGATCTTGGAAGATTCATGTTCTTATAGCGCTGCTGGACAGAATTGTTTTGCAGGGCAGGATCATGAACATACAGTTGTGCGAAGTGTGGAGTTTCATCGGATGCAACTCTTAATGGTCCTACAAACTGATGTACTTGGCCTTGAATTGTGACAGTGGGCTTCCATCCACATCCTGGTGGAACAGGCTGATGAACTTTCTGGGATGACAAAGCCAGAGCATTATTTAATGGTCTGGCATATTGTCGAAAAATCTTGCCTTCAAAGGAGTCAGCTTCCCACATATGTTTAAGGGCAGGAGGTGGATGGGGGAATGGTGGAAGTGAGATTTTGCCAGAATAGCAACACATAGATGGTAGCTCATCTTTCCACCTGATTGAGTGGCAATGTGGACATGAATGAATTTGGAGGCGGGAGCCAATGTAGTGAAGCGGAACAACCTGTTGAAAGGCGTATATGGCTTGTATGTTACGGGCAGGCATAGTTGGAAGTGGTGCAGCAGCAGTTTGACGTATTTCAGCGTGAATAATGGGGGCGTTGGCATTGTCATTTGTTGGAGGAGACTGTGTTCGGCGTGTAGCAGATAGATCCTGCTGGAAAAAAAAACAGTAAAGTAATGGTGCAGTTTTTGCAATTTGTTGAATTAACTTAAATACAGATATGTGATTTGCTGCAAAGTCTCATGGATAAAGTAAGTTGCAAAAATGATGTACTGCAGTACTAACCGTTTCTGTTGGGATTGGTGGCTGAGAACAGGACGGAGTTGAAGGAGCAGTAGTTGTTTGTGTTAGTAGACACGTTGTTGCACGTGTTTGCGGACGATGTGTGCGTTCGTCAGTGTTGATAGGCCTATGCTCATTCGTCGGGGTGCACTCACTTGAGCGTTCGGAAGGTAAATGCTGCTGGAAAGAAACAGAGGCATAATTATGCCATTTTTGCAATTTGCTAAATGGATGAACTTAAATTCAAATATGTGATTTGCTGCATAATATTAGGCTGATGGACAAAGGTAATTGTAAAAATTCTGTGTTGCAATACTAACCGTTTCTGCTGGAATTGGTGCCTCAGAACAGGACGGAGTTGCAGGAGCGGTAGTTGTTGAGGGTGGTAAACTTGTTGGTGCATGTGCTTGCGGTTGATGTATCTGTTAAAAGTAGGTAAAGGATTGAAAGCAATGGCAAGTATGGGTGAAAATGGTTGTTCTGGAGACAAATTTTGTGACCTATGTGGTTGATAGCGAAGATTGAATTTGTATTGCACTAACCAATGGAGCATCTGTAGTTGGGCAGCAAGAACAGACAGTTGGTTTTCTAATTCTTTTAGGGCGTATCCCTGCTGTGGTTACAGGCGAAGGATGTCGTGTGGGCATTTGATGCTGAAATGGAAGCAAGTATATATCATAAGTTGAAAAGAAAATCGGTTCGGTGTTAGGTTAATTGGAAGTCAACAATCACTTTAGTAGGCTGGGCTGAAGGCTGAGGAGAGTCCTAGTGGTGGGGGGAGACTGAATCGGAAGCATGAGCAGCCCGGAAAAACGTTGGAAAATTTGGAACTTGTATATTATGCACCTTTTTAGCCAAATTCTGCAGGCTATGGCTGGTAGGGATCAATTACAGTTATTAAAATCTTCGTAGCACACCATGGAAGGATTTCAGTTATTTAAAAAGGATTTCACTAATTGAATTATTGAAATGTTATGATACCATAAGAACTTTGGGAGTTTTGTCTTGGGAAAATGTAAAATTGCTTGTAATTGCTATTAAAGTTACAGGGTAAACAGAGAATGTTTTGCAATAAATCCATGTCAGGTGAAAAAGTAATTATTGAAGTAATTTGGAATAGTGATGAGTTGGAAATATTAATGCTGACAGTACAAACCAAGTGTGCTGTATTGCTGTTGGTGTTATCAGTTTTAGCAAGCTGGTATACTGGGGTGGCGTCATCCGGTGTCGATATTGGGATTGCTCGTCTTTTTCGTGAGGGGTTGGTACGCTTTTTTGGTGGACTGTAATGGGAAGAGCGTTTGCGAGGCATGATGGGCTGGAAAGGAAAAGAGAAGTTAGTAAGGAAATTTTTGGTGACAATATGAAGCAATTTTGTTATGATGTGCTTTCGGGGAAAATTGGTTTAAATTATATGTGTCAAGCAATCATGTTTGGCAATTGTGGTAATGGCACTGCTCCATTGGCAATTAGGCCTAATTGCTGTCCACTGTACCCCAGATTTATTTATTTATTTTTTTCATTTCTTTATTTCAAGGTTAAATTTCTATTTACATTAAGAAAGAGACAATGGGGGCATATGTATCACACGTAACATAAAATGATATAACAATGAAATCACAGATAAGCGGTAAAATCACGGGCAACAATGTAAAATCATAGGTAAAGTGTAAAACATCAAAAAGATGATTAAACTTGTCTCAATGGCAATCAGTGTCTTAGGGGCAAAGTAATCAATTTCAATTAAACATGTCCACTCTTCTAACTTCTCAAATGTAAGAAGATAAGCAATCAGAATATCAGAGATATCTTGAGGTTTTTTAACTCTATTTTATTTTTATATATCTATATATCTATATATGTAATATCTATGAATCTATAGATCTCCAGCAATCTAACTATGTAATCTTCCGTTGCCTTTCTATTTAAATATGTCTCTCTCTCTGTCTTAATTTCTATTTCTTTATCCCTCTATCTATGCCTCGAATTCAAACTTCAACACAATCAACTTTAAAAACGTTTGTTTCTTGCCTAAGTAAAAAGAAAAGAAAGCATGTTCAGGACATTTTATATTTCACTTAGACTAAGAAATTGATGGCAATTAATGTCAAGCACAAAAGAAGATTGGAACAATGATGTGTAGGCCAAATGACAGTGTCACACCAATTTCCAGTAAAAGTGCAATTCACTGTCAAAAGCCAGTGTAGCAGATCCCAAAATGTTGGAAGCAGTTAGAAGTTGATGATCAAAATATTGAAGACACATGTGCGTCATAAATTTCGGGCTTTTTGGACGTGGTTTGCACATAGAAAGAATTGTCCTACAGGGTCGAAACTGACGTCAAAATGTAGGAAATTAAATTTCGTGAATTTTGGTAGCAGTTAGAAGTTTGTACGGCAGATATTAAGGGCGCTTCGGCGTGGTGCGTCAATGACAGCTAATTGAAAAGTAATTAGACAGCATGAGACATAACATGTAAAGAAGTACTATTAGAGATAACATGTAAAAGAACAATTTCAGAGAACTGTAATACCCGATGATATCAGAAAATGTAGTGTTTTACCTTTGATTAGAGAGTTGCTGCAGATCGATGTCATCATTGATCTTGATTGATGGCTGATGTGAAGATGGAGTGGGGAGTGTCTGTCTTGTTGTGATGCGTAGTACAGAAAACGGCCGTGAGGTGGCTGATAAGATTTGAATCCCTCTGGTGGGAGATTTCGGAAAACTTGAAGATGACAGCGCACTCTGTGTTTGTAAAGTTTTCGTGGTGAAAGGAAAGACTCATGCAAGCCTGACGGGGGACTTTGATTTGGGGTGAAAACGTTAATGAGACAATGCTGAGATGATTGTTTGCATGCATCAGAAGCATAGGAGCGGATTATGAAGAGAGGTTGACAGTTGAAGTGAGTGGGATACTTGGGAGAGGCGTTTTTAGGCGAGGCAGAAGTGGGGAGGAGGCCTGAGAGTTTTTAGTCTTATACCCGGGAGGGATATTGTACTTATTGAAATAGGAATGCCTTGTCACGTTTGCAGAGATACCACTAAATTTTGTGAACAGAGACACCACTTACATTTGGAAGTTACATTATTTATGAACAGAAATCGATCAATATTGCAAGCCCGAATTTGCGTGATTTGGGTTAATATGCAGTTATGCTGAATAACTGATATAGATGTTCTCACAACTTTTAGCGAAATATTAAGGTCACAGTGGCCAATTCAATAATGGTGGCCATTTCGTGGCGGCCATTTTTGAAGCTATCTTGGATTTTTCCATATTTTCTTGATCCATAGCCTCAAACAAATCCCCTAAAACAAAATTCAGGGTGTCTGTTCTCAGAGAACTTGGGATCTGCCTGGAGATCACAAAATCCCCTATAATCAGTGACAATACGGTGAAATCATTACTGTTGCACGATGATGTCATTGTTTCCAGAAAGCTTTTATATATATGATGTCATAACATTTCTTATTTGCATGCATGAACTTTTTGATATCAAATCTGTGATATTGTTAAGAATTTATAATGACTTCATCATTTATCAATATTATTTCATCAATGATTGATTAGGACTAAATAATGCAACGATTGCACTACCAACAAACTTCTTTATGTCCAGAACAATATTTGCCCAGATATATATTTAGAAAACTGCAACTATGCAATTTAAATGCAAGAAATTTTCCAATGATTGCAATTAAGTAAAATTTAAATTAGCTGTTACTAATAAACCATGAAAACAGGCCTTAGGCATAAAATACGGTACCATTATTATTTTTAAAAAAGTCCCTTAGTAAAAAAAAAGTTCCTTAATTTGAAAGAATTTAAACTTTCAATATATGTTATAAATCTACAGGCATGCCTAAGGGCTATTCCATTTAAAAGTCTGGGGGGGGGGTGGTCGGGCTGGTTTATTTTTCGTATGATGTATGTATGGGTGAGCGATAATACGATGTAGATGCTTGGGGGGTACTCGCAGAATTCACAGTATCGTTCTATTCAGGCCTACGCATTGTAATAACGAAAATTTGTGATGTACGTACGGGGGTGAAAAAATCGAAGTTAATGCATGGGGGGTAAAAAAAAAATCGTTTTAGATGCATGGGGGGGGGGTCAAAATCGCAGCCCGACCACCCCCCCCCCCCAGATTTTTAAATGGAATAGCCCTAAATAGAAATAATCTATGAGTAATAGAAAATGACACTGACCTGCTATTGCTAGTTGTCTTGAACCTCTGGACAGAAGCTGCATCAAAACACGATGTTTCAAAATGTCGTGAACACATCAGATGCCAGTATTTTGGTTGCCAATTATTTCCACGACCTAGTTGGACAAATTTTATCCATTTTTCTTTCTGTACGGGGTTCTTCGGGTATTGGAATTGTGAAGTTCTGAAGTTGTATCGATCAGGGTGGCAACCCCGCACTGAGCAGTGCCGCACCATTTTCTAGTTTCTGAAATTTAAAGAAAAAATCAATTCAATAAATAGCTATAAATAGATTCATATGTGATGCACAACTTAAAATCATTACAAGTTACAATCCCCATTTCACAATAAGCCATTATTTCATTTAGACCTTTTAAGTTTTAACAACTGGGTACGCCTAGATCAGAACCACTGAACAAGAGATGTCAGCTGACCCAACATCAGCGATCAGGGGCGGATCCAGGATTTTCAAAAGGGGGCGAGGGGTTCGGCAATACTTATGACATCATAGTCTCCAGCTAGGCCTAAAACTGATTTTCTTTCCCAATTGGCAATATGAATGATTCCTCTTGACATTGTAGGCCTAGCCTACCCTATTGTTTGCATTTGGCGATGTATAATGATTCATGGACGATTAATTGGCCTAGTCTTTTGCATTAAAAACCTAGATTAAAGTCATATTTTGATTAAAATTGGTTCTTTATGGAGGGGTGTCGGTAGGCTTTTATTAAGGAAGTGTGCTTTTAAAACAGGAAATAGTTTCAAAATAGGGTAATATCTATAGCTTATTATGTACATTATCAATTATGCACATGTACGTTTTTAAAATGCTAATTTAAGGCCTAGAACCTAGAACTAAACTGAATTATTAATTCATAAGAAATTGAAGTCTACAGGCAGCTACTGGTAGCTACAGGTCGCTACAGAATTACTTGCATTTATAAATTGACACTTTTCTGGGCAAAATGATAGGTAACATTTTGATAAGGATTCTTTTGGACACAGCATCTGACTACATTTCTCAGTGAAGCAGTCAATTACTAAATTGCTCCTGCAGCTCTAGGACCTTCAGTACATCCAACTACAATTATATTACAAATTGTAACAGCTATTACTTGAACTTCTGTAAGCATACCTATATCCTCTGTATGTTTACAATACAGGCCAAATACACAGAGACCACGCTGTGGGACCAAAACTCCTTCTATGGAAAATCTTAGCAATCAGACCATCCTGGGCCACATAATTTGGCAGGCGCTCAGTTAAAGTGGCAAATCTCTCAACCCCAAAGTTTCAGCGGTGAAATGTCTGTGATTATTGAGAAATTAGGCTTACAGAATAAAGATAATTCGTCCACCAGAGTTCCGCGCAACTTCATCAGTATGCAAAATGTCATTGCCCAAGTACGGATTTGTAAAGGTCATCTACCGAAATTGCGACTCCGATTTTTTTCAATAAAGTTTGGATTCGTTGCACAAAAATGCTTTAATTGTGTTTAGAATTAGCTAAAATTATCTAGATTAAATATAGATCAAATCGAAAACATCAATTATCACCAAACCTTTGGGAAAAATGTTTTCTTTTAAATCAGACTTTTGAAAATAATTTGAGAATGGCTGCCATGTTGAAGTTGGAAACAAAAATTGTTTTAAATAATTCAGCATACATTTTAACACCCTATTGACTTTTAGAATGCTCCATTAAATAATTAAATTATTTTTCTAATAAATTTGGAGAAAAGATTCGTGAAAAAAATATTATTTTATTTCTTGTCTTTCTAGCTTCTTTTCGTTTCGTCTGAGTAGACGAAATCCCAAATGCCGTTGCAACCCTCGGATCAAGCGAAGAAAGATGGCGGTGAGTGGTCGTGTTGATTATTTCTGGGTGCTTTTAAATGAAAATTACTGATTTATTGCTGCATTAATCTCAAGAAAACTATGCACAATTAAAGAACTAAGCTTGGTGCATCCACTGGTCATGCGATTAGGAGGTGGCATGGCTCCATGAGTGCAATTTCAAGTCGTGTTTGAGAAACACGTGGTCCAGGGAAAACGTGGGCAGGTGCTTGCTTAGTGTGGATTGTCAAATTTCTCTCAATAAGTTAATTAGGCCTAAATGTTGAGAATACTGTGGTGAAGGCAAGTCAGTTAGATGATTCAAGAGTGCTTGGATGGTACTGATCTTTTGCAGCTGGTTTGTTTTGATGCCAATGTAAACAATAGACAGTATTCAATAGTCCCAATTGAATACGATGTTGGCTCAACCAGTTCAGGCTGTGTTTTCTCAAGCATGCTTGTCCATTGACATGTGTATTGTTGTCTGGTTGTATGTTTAGGCTTCATGAAGCCAAGATTCTGTTTGTTCAGAAGCTCTTGCATAAATTGCTGATTGCAATTAACATTCCTTTGTTTCTGTAGTTCTGTTGAATTGGGTATTGCCAAATTGGTGTGTCTGTATTTGCATTTAAATTGCAATCCTGTCAGACTGCCAGTATTGACAAGTTGAGGAAATTTACCTGCACAGGCTGCCCTTGATATTGATTTTTATCATGGCCACAACAACTGAACTTAAAATAAGTTGACTGAGCAGACCCTGCCGTAAAAGTTGAGAAAATGCATCGATCTGATAATTTTTTAATTAATTGGAACAAAAAAGATTTTCTCCGTACTCCATGACATCTTTTGAATTTTTGGTTGTTGATAATTAAGTGGAAATTCTTAAAGCCTGGATGAATTGATTAATCTGACAGAATGCTGTGTAATTTTGCCACTTGCTCATGTTTTTGCTGAAGGTCTCAGATCTAATTTTTAAAAAATATTTGCCTAAACTCTTGTTGTTTTAATTTCAGCCTCAACTTATGCATGTTCTCTTTGAACATGCCTCCGGGTATGCCCTTTTCAGGGTCAAGGAGTTTGAAGAAGTCAGCATGATGAAGCCAGAAGTTGAAGCTAGTGTGCTCGACCTTAGCCGATTCAATGCTATTGTCAAGCTTGTTGCCTTTTCGCCGTTCAAGAGCGGAACCAATGCATTGGACAACATGAATTGTATTTCTGAGGGTAAGTCTTTGGCTTATTGCAGTTGATTAGTACAAAGCGCTATGATTATTTTGTAGTGAAGATTAAACCTGTTTCATAATTTTGACAGTCTTTGACAGTCTTCTTCCTGTGAAAGTAATTCAATGATTTAGTGAAGTTTTGAATTATTGTGAAACTTGATTATGCTTCTTGTACACTGTATATCGCATTAGGAACCAAATTTATTATTATTTATTTTAAGTTTTTTTTTACCTTTTTCCGTTATTCTAGGAGTTGTCCATGAGGATCTCCGACTTTTCCTTGACTCTAACTTTCCAAAATCCTCCAAGAAACAGACGTCGATTCTTGGATTGGCAGATGCCAAATTAGCAGCTTCAGTTGGTGAAGACATTGGCCTGTCATGTCAACACAGCGGAGTAGTTCCAGAAATCATCAGAGGTGTGTATAATTTGCAGTTCAACTCTAGTATATAAAGCACCTCAATTGTTGGGTGCAACCTTTGTTAGTCAGCACTTTCAATCATCCTTAACCTCATTACTATATGTAAACTTTTATTTGACAAACTGGATATAATTACTGTATCCACCTCCTGGTCCTAATTAGCCTCCAAGATGCACAAATACTGGATGCAGAGGCCCAATCATCCATCTATCTGTAAAGCATTGGAGAAGCTTTTGATCAACTGTGTATTAAAGTAACTTAATAGTTCAGTTTACCTAATATGAATGTATTACTCTTATAGTGTAGATTACGGTAACAACGGAAACCTTGTAACTTTCAGGTATCCGCATTCACTTTGCCAAGATGGTGAAAGGTCTGTCGGAGGTATCAGCAGGAAAGGCCCAGCTTGGTTTGGGTCACAGTTACTCCAGGGCGAAGGTCAAGTTCAACGTCAACAGGGTGGACAACATGGTCATCCAGAGCATCAGTTTACTCGATCAGCTCGACAAAGACGTCAACACATTCTCCATGAGGATCAGGTAAATTGATTTATTTTGAAATTCAAACAGAGTTACAATATGATATCAAATCAATTAAATGAAAATGTAACAATGGGGGAACTTCAAGGATGACGCACTGAAGTCCGAGGACTTAGTTCCAGTGCGGTCCTGGAGTGTAGTGAAAAAAATTCGCGCGATGGAGTCAATGAACAAATGGGATGTATGACTAAATGAAGAATAAATATTGATAGATTGACATAAATATAAATAAATAAATTAATTTAAATTGACTTTGATAATGTTTCTTCAAAGTATGAAGTGCGCTTACCAATGGGGAAGTTAAGTACGACCATAAAGTTCTGCAGCTATGCTTTGAAAAAAAGTGGTTGTAGCAGCTGTCGATTTAACTGTTATTTGTGGAATTGTCATAATTTTCCAATTCTAGCTTTAATATCCTTAAATAAAAACTATGGCACAACTTCTTTTCATTTAAATGTCAAATACTTAATATTTTGTGTAAAAGGTAAAAAAAAGGTAACTTCCTAAACGACCTAATCAGCTGTAGGCTATTTGTAAACAAGTCTTTATCAAAAATATTTATAACGGTGCAGTCTATGACTTTTCCAAATAGACATGTTTTGCTAATTGAATTGTAAACTTCAACTTGATTGCATTTCAACATCCAATATGAAATTCTTGTTATTCACAGAGAGTGGTATTCTTACCACTTCCCAGAATTGGTCAAGATCGTCAATGACAACTACACTTACGCTAAGGTCGCCCAGTACATCAAGAACAGGAAGGAATTTGACGAGGAAATGTTGGAAGGACTAGAAGAAATCGTTATGGACAGCGGAAAAGCTCAAGCTATTCTGGATGCTTCTCGGTCATCTATGGGTAAGTGTCAAAGTGGAGCTTCATTTTGCTTTTCTCAAAATCATGGAATTAATTGTTGACATTGTCAGATGTTTGTGAGCGTGGATGTACAGAGGTGCCTAACTTGTTAGGTCAAAGTATAATGCAGAAAAAGGCTTATTAGTCATTGGCTGACATCACCGAAATTCAGCCGAATTTCAGAAAATTGGAAAAAAAACTAAAGCCACACTAAAATGTGACATAGTGTCAGAACTTCTTGGGATTACGTTGGCTTGTTTGTATGTTATGACCTCCAGAAGCTGAGGAATCGTTTAAAGCATCAGTTTGCTGTCGATAGGAAGAGCTGTGGTAGTGGATAAACCAGTTCGCTCTAATGAAAGGTCCAATATTCTGCTGTACTTGGATATTTTAATAATTTTCTTTGATTTCTTTTAGGTATGGACATCTCCCCGATTGACTTGATCAACATTGAGAGATTTGCAGCTAGAGTAATTGGATTAGCGGAATACAGAAAGAGCTTGCAAGAATACCTCCGAGAGAAGATGCACACAATCGCACCAAATCTTGCTGCTCTCATTGGAGAACAGGTAAAAAATAATAAAAAAAGTATTCAATATATATATGTGAAAAAATATTCTAGTAAAGTTTGTCTTTGGAAATTGAATTTGTGGAGAGTCCGTTGTACCTTGTTTTGAATTTGCTTGATATGATCCCTCAGAGTTTGTACGAAGTTTTAGCCTCTGCTTTTCAACAATAACTGAAATTCAATAGGTTTTTACATCAACTAATTGTAGAATAATTTTCTCAATAATTTGTTTGATGAACAACATTGATTCCTTAATTATTCAAAATCTTGTTTTACTTTACAGTTTACATGTTGATTGTTCTACCTATCCTGTTTGAACTAATCAGTGCAAAAATGCAGGCGATAAAGCCCTCTTAATCTCTCGAAACCAATATGGCTGCGTACTTTCTGCCTTACGTCATCATGACTTAGTTTTATGAATTTGGATTTCAGGTTGGAGCACGGTTGATATCTCACGCTGGCAGTTTGACCAACCTTGCTAAGTACCCTGCCTCCACTGTGCAGATCTTGGGAGCCGAGAAGGCCTTGTTCAGGTATACATGTGTTAGATTTTAGTAGTTACTCATCCCAATGTAACCTCTTGTATAAAGTCTTCCTCTTTGCTCTTTCCTCTGCCTAATTGCCGTATCCTCCTCCTGTCCTTATTAGCCTAGCAAGTACATAAATATAGCAAGTAAAGCTCCAATCAACCATCATCTTTGCTCTTGGATGACATCCCTACATAGTAGGATGAATTGGGAAGTTTAACCAATATCCTGTTGTCTTGTTGTCCAGTAAAATTTAATTCTATTCTTTTTCTGCCTATCGAAAGAGACTTATCAGTTGAGTTGTTCAGTTATTTATGTTGGCATATATAATGTATGTTTATTAGTTTGTTGTGAAATAAATTATCGAAACTTATATTTTGTCAGGTAATGCCTCAACTTTATTCTTTAGCTCAAAATTATGTCTTCTCTTGCAGAGCTTTGAAGACCCGCGGTAACACACCCAAATACGGATTGATATTCCACTCAACGTTCATCGGTCGTGCTGGTGCCAAAAACAAAGGAAGGATCTCTCGTTACCTAGCCAACAAGTGTTCAATTGCATCTAGGATAGATTGCTTTGCAGGTGCGTTCATGGTTTTGTTTTTCTCAAATAGTTGGATGTGATTAATTTTCTCCATCCCTTAGCTCCATTGACAGTGCTTTGAGCTTACAATCGCTTGGGTTAAATTCTAGCTCTAGTTTGGTTGTCTGGACCTCAGTTGAACTGCAGTTTCAGCCATCTTTCACCTCATCGGGCAATGTTCCTCTAGTCTCTGCCAATGGGCGCCGCTCTATGGTTGCCCTGAGCTGTGTCATTGTGGAAGGCTCACCACGAATTTCGGGCCTGCACTGCAGTGCGTGGCTGAGAGTATTTACAGTTACAACAATTACTGTGCGCTCCTCTTGTCATAATTGAAGGAGGGGGGACGGTTGGTCTAGTTGTAGCTTGCTGGGCTGCCAATCGCTGGGTCCAGGGTTCGAATCCAGCTCTTGCCGGGTCACCTGGGCCTATGTGGGATGGCTGTTTCAATTATCCTTCGCCTCATTGATGTGTCCTCCTCCTGTCCTGCTTAGCTTGCCAAGTGCATAAATACATTACGTAAAGCACCCATCATCCATCCATCCTATCATAATTGACCAACCACAATGCATAGATGCAGGAAGTAAAGCTCCGATGATCCATTAATCCATCTTCTCCTCCTTTAGAACCTTAAAAAATTCAGGAAAACATGTCTTCAATAAAAATTTCATTCATGTGAATAGCAGCCCTCAGTGAAAAAGACCATGCAATTAACACAATTTCTTATTATTTCAATTATCCTTTTACAGATTTGCCAACTGCAGTGTTCGGCGAGCATTTACGACAGCAAGTAGAAGACAGACTCAAGTTCTACGAAACTGGAGATGCCCCCATGAAGAATGTGGAGGTCATGAGCCTTGCAGTTGAGGAGGTAAGAGATGATTTCTTACCATCTTGATTTTAGCAACAGTTAGTTTGATCGGTAATAAAGTAGTTTGAACATTTGGTGCTCGATAGCAGACCTCCCAACCAACCCTCTAAAATAGGGTTTTCCCCCTTTTTTAGCCTAAAACCCTCTTACCCTATTTTTAATGCCAAAACCCTATTTTTTGACAACTTAAAAACCCTCTAAAATATTACCATTAAATGGTTATTTCATTACTTCATGTCCTCCGAAATTGTTGAGCTGGTATGACAACCCGGTCAAAACTGCCCAGAATAAAGCTTGAGATGGGTGCTCACTGCTCAGTGCTCAACTACTGTTATTGATCAGATGCTGTAATTTTGCCTTGAATTCAAAAACTTCAGGAAGCGCATTGTAAAACCGTTTCAACTGGAAGTTTTGGCTATAATTGCGTTTTTCTCAATACAGAAATTTTGTTTATTAGGACTAGGGGTCTACACCGGTTCGATAAATACCGGCCGTACCGGTACAGTCTGGTCTATTCCCGAACCGGTTTTCAAAGCAGCACTTTCGGTTCGGTTCAATAACGCTATATCCAGCTCAAAAAGTTGTTTTATTGCCGAGATTTGACAGAAAATGTCAACAAAATCATGAAATGAACTCGAGCACGGCGTCATCTTGACGTCCGCTCTGATGCGAGATGCGACTTTCCGGGCCAAAAATTTGGTTTGCGTGGTTGCGTATTTCTAAAATGCGGATCGGCCTGAAGATACGAATCGTGTATCGATCAAGTGTATCGATGATACGTATCGTATCGAATGTCAGCAACGATATAGAGCCCTAATTAGGACCCCAATTTTTTTGTGAAAACCCTCTAAAAAGGAATGCGGAACCCTGGACGTTCCTGAGGTTGGGAGGTCTGCGATAGTTATTTTACCACAGAGAGCAAAATGGATAGTAGTAACTCAATGGCAATGAAAATTTTTTGTTGGGACTGAAAAAGGGTTATTGTAGAAATTAAAATACTGTGTTCTCTGAGCTAATGATATTGTCATAAAATTGCTTGTGTAAGATGTATAGCATACAATTCTTGAATTTATCTGTTATATTCATGTCCAAAGTTTAGTATGTAGTTCATTTCTGGAATTATTAAGTTTGTAAAAAAATAACTAGATATCCAGAATTCTTCCAAAATTAATATTACCTGTGGAAAAGAATATCACAGCAATACATTTGAAGTCAAAAAGCCCTTTATTTTCCTATATCTGGCTACCGAAGTCGTATGAAACCCTATAAATTTTGTTTAAAAAGTCTATAAAATCCCTATATTTTTTGTCGCAGCTGCTGGGAGACCTGATCATGCTTTATTTCTGAAACAAGTTACAGTCCTTGTCATACTTACGTGGAATCTCAAGTTTTTTTTCTATGCTGTTGAACTGTGATGTCAGAGATGACTCTATTCTAGCATTGCAATATATGTAAATTAACTACAAGCTGTGATGTCATTTCAAACTGGGTCAGATTCCCCAGCTTCTAACCAATGTGAATCCACCAAACTGAGCATCACAGTTTCAACTCAGTGTCAGAGTTAATATTGGGTCTGGGAAAAACCCATGCAAGTTTTACATCACAGCCTCTCAGCCAATGGGCTGCCAGAATAAATATACATAACATAAGCCAGGTGTTTACAAACAAATTGTCTTCGCTTCTGTTTATACCAACTTCCATCAAAGTTTAAAGTTGTAAGTTAGCAAGTTTGTAGATTTATCAAATAACTCTATGGGGATTATAACAGTTGTCTACTGTGAATGCTCACAAAGCTGCCATTTGGTAGGATTAGACAGGTGATTGCTGTGATAAATCATTGGGATCAAAAATGTAATGCTTCCTTCAATATATCAATGTTTGAACTGTGATGACGTAGTTTACGGTCAGCCCATTGGCTATCAAGCTGTGATGACGTAGTTGTAGGGGCTATCCCTGATAAAACTCTTACTCTGACACTGTGTTGAAACTGTGACGCTCAGTTCAGGAGGATCAACATTGGCTAGAAGCTGGGGAATCTGACCCAGTTTGAAATGACATCACAGCTTGTAGTTAATTTACATATATTGCAATGCTAGAATAGAGTCATCTCTGACATCACAGTTCAACAGCATAGAAAAAAAACTTGAGATTCCACGTAAGTATGACAAGGACTGTAATATATACAGCCGAGTAAATAAGTGCAAAATTTTAGTCACCTCATTAATTTGATAACAATTTGTGTAAATTCCAGCACACAAAGAAAGCTGCCAAGTTAGCAAAGAAGGCAAAGAAAGAGAAGAAGAAGAAGAGAAAGTTGGAAGAGAACGGTCACGAGGAGAACGAAGAGGCGGACACGACCCTGAACTCAACCCTCAATTCGACCTTGAACTCTACCATGAACACGACAGTCGAAGAAGAAAACGGAGAACCCCCTGTGAAGAAGCAGAAGAAGAAGAAAAAGAAGAAGAGCAAAGAAGAAGATGAATAGATCGTTGATAGATATTCTATTAATATTCAATTTGTGAATGGATTATGTGCTATTGAAATTTGAATGACAGTTCTCAATAATTCCATTACTCAAAATGTGATGCATCGACTTTTCAGAAAATCAAATAGAATGTGGATTCAGAACCGACACAAAGAACAAGTATAATAACAGTGAATTAGATTTATTTTGAATTACTAGGTACTGCGAGATGACAAGATCAAGTCTCAATTAAGTTTCCGGGGCAGTTTCCCTAATGTTATGTGAATATCTTTGAAATGTGGTAGTCCTAACGCTATTTATGAATACTCTAATTATTGCGGTTCATATATTTATCAGGATCCTAGCTAATTTATGAAGTTCCAAGTATAGGACATCTACAGGTCATGTACAATAATATAATGTATGTTCCATTCATTCTGAAAATATATCCCAAGCAACTAATAGTTACTGAAATAAAGTCACATTATTGTTAAAGTACAAAATCTGCTGTCTCTTTATGAAGCTTAATTGTTAACATAATTAAGTTTTCAAGTCTCTTTGCGATGATGTGTCTTATAAATTTTGTGCTGCATTTATGAATTGTGATGACGTCTGAAGTAAAACACAAATTTGTGTGGAGTTGGTCAAATTATTGCGAAGGAAGTTTTAGCGGTGATTAACAGATTTTTTAACTGTACATAAGGTTAATGTATGCAGTTATGCTTTGTTTATGTGTCTTAATACTTTTTTTTTTTCAGTTGATAAATATTTTTCTTCGAAAATTAGTTTGTTGTACAATTTAAAGCTGAATATAAATTTCGTTACAACATATACTTCGTTTGTGATGTCTAAAAATAGATGGGTATTTTGGAAAATTTCAGTGGTACTCAAAATTTTTGCGTCTTTGTGGCCCAAAGGTAAAGGCACTTTTAGTTGGCGTTTGGTTCCCTTTCCAGGGTCCCCACCGGACAGGGAAAATGCGGAGAATGGTGAAAAAAAATTCCCTGCAGGGAAAACTCTGGGAATTAGAAATTTGAACTGAAATTCAGGGAAAACGCAGGGAATTTGGTTTTACGTGTGTTAATGCGTGAAAAAGCCCTCTATTTGCCACGATAAAACAACGCTGAGGCCGAATAGGTCCATGGAAAATGTCCGGTGAAACGGAAAATTCAGGGAAAATACGGAATTTTGTTGCCTTCTGAACCTGGTTAGTGCTGTTCATTGAGGGTTCATCAGTCTGGGTAACCTTGGGCTACATCAGCCTGCTTTTTTGCAGCTTAGTCTGACAAAATTTGTCGGCTGCTTGAGACACGGCAGCATCTTTTGGTCAACATGGACTTGATTGTCAATTGACTTGGCGTCAGGGTTGCTTAGTTCCCGAATTGACTTGGAATTTTGCCATCCTGCAGTCTGTTCCACTGGCCTGCTCTAGTGAGCAAATAGTGCCAAATACAGTGAATACATCTCCACACAATTGCGTTAAAATGACCATTAAAGGAAAATGTTAGTGCAGCTGGCTGTCTGTGGCCATGAAGACTGTTCTAATCTGGGAAAATGCAAGCATTCATGAAAGCCGGAGTGGTCAGGCACAAATCGCATGCCACAGAATTTTTTCTAGCACCAATTTTCATTTTTTGGCCATAACCAACTTTCTATACCACTGGCATATTGAAATTACAAAAAAAGTTTTTTTCAGCCCACCCTACTCTAGAATCCCATCCTTTAAGACAATTTGTTGATCACAGCCAGCTTTTCCGGTTTCAAAAAGTTCCAACTAACATCTGAATCTTCTGCAGAGCCCACTTTGGATATCTGAAAACTCCCACGCACTGTCCTTAAGAGAGGGCAGCTTTACCAATAAAACAAGAACAAATAGTTTTTTCATAATGACAATTTTTATTGAGCAAATTATACATAATCTATAGCTCCACAAGAATAAATCATTTTGTAAAGAAAAATATATGCATACAAATTCACTTTTGACAGCTTTCAGACCATCTTTCAATAGTACAAAGCTCACACAAGACATGCAGTAAATCTCTCAAAGTTTTTAACACTTTTTTAAAGCCAGTTAAGCAAAATTCAGAACATAGCCCAATATATTCACATTATTTTCTCTTTCTTCCTGGCGAAGTCGTCTCGATTAACAATTAACAAAATATTTTTGTTATAATATTGTAGCAATGCTAATTTCACATCATTTCCAGGCATTTCTACTTACTTTTATACATTTTTTACTGAATATATAAAAGCATAGTTTTGGCAAGTAGGCTAACTTGAAGTTGCAATTGATTTCACAAAAACAAACACACCCTCAACTGCTCGAAAGAATGTATTTCACAAGAATGCTTTTCAAATGTAACTATCTTTTAGTTATAAATCATAAATTTTGGGAAAATAATAAATAATTGTGTAGAATTTATACTTTTACTCACAACATGATTTTTGACTCAAAGAGCTTTCAGAGACCATCGTGTCTCCTTCCTCAGTTCTAAATCGTAAATCCTCAGAAATTTATATATGCTAACCATAAAATTTTTTATTATTGTACTTCTTCAAAATGCCAACTGTGATTACATTCCAGCTGAGAGATTGCTTAGGCCAGACTTTTTTAATTTTTAGCTTCTCGGATCGACCGACCCAACAGATTGTCTGCCTGAGCATAACCAGAATTTTTTATCAAATTGACAATATAAAAAATTGAGATTTCACCTTTTCTTTTTTTCGTTCTACCGACCGACCCTAGAAAAAGTGCCTCGAGAAGATCCGAGAAGCTAAAGATCAATTATGTCTGGCCTTATTAAGAAATAATGAATGCAAAATATTAATACTTAAGCTTGAAACGCAACTATCACCAGTTTCGTTCCTTTCTTGCACGAGTATAGCTAGAAAAATCCATTTCTTTACATCACTCATTTCCAAAGAATGAAAATTGATTTCAAGTAGTTCTTTTATACTGAAGGGCAAGGAAGATACTTTATAATACAGGTTGCAGTACTTTGCACATCACTAAGTTCGCTTTCAGACGCAATTTGCTTTATATATTATTTCAGAGTGCAGAAATTATTTTAAAAATCAATATTTAAAACCTCTTTTATGTCTGAATTATTTTTCTTAATCACAACTTTTCAATCTTCAAGGAAATAATGTCGCTCCTAGAGTGGGCAAACTTATTATTTGACATTCTTAAACTCACTTAAAAAGAAGAGTTTTAATTAAGTTAATAATTATCTTTACAATACTAAATTCAAGGATTATTTTGTAGTTTTTATAATATAAAGGCCTGAAACAGGCTACAAAAACTTAACAGAATATGGCAAGTTTGAAGTCAAATAATATTTATAATATTTAAAGCATTAAATGTGAATTGGATCATATGAAGTGAGCTTCATTACTGGCCTACATCATAATTGAGCTATATTTAGCACCTGCAAATTATTTCAAATTAACTCATGTGGTCGCCAAAAAAGTCACTTTCAAAGTACCTTTTTAAGTTGCGGAATTTATGATCAGTGATGTAAATATTTACAAGGGAAATACTGTAGGTTAAGGTCCAGCCTTGAAGGTAATAAATTATCAATAATTTAAAATGCATTGCTTGATTCGTTTAAATCATAAATTAGGACAAAATAAATTAGATTTTCACATTAAATAAGTGAAATGTATAAAGTGACATATTTGGAATTTCCGCTCCCAGTTTATGAGAATAAGCAACCTACTCGTAAACAGCAACTAAACGTGTAAATATAAAGTAAATACATAAATAGGACTAGATTATGGTTAAGCAAATGATATCTTTTTTAAAAAGCACAAAATATGTTGTATAAGTAGCAGAAAATGGTAAAATGAAAAATAAACATCACACAAGTCTTATCAGTGAAATGAAGAATCAGTCTTTAGTATTTTTTTTCTAATCCCTTTTGTGGAATGGGATTCAATTCAATTTATGACTTTATTGAAAATTTTTAATTTCTACTGAATTTGATAAGGTGACACTCATGAAAAGGTTTTTTTTATCTGCAAAGATTAGAGGGCATTCCTTTCTAATTTTTGAGACCAAACTAGAACCTATCGGTTGAAGGATGAATTAGAAAAACAAATTCACCAAAAAAAAAAACTCTTACATGTGACTGCTCAATGAATGAGATTATGGGGTTTCCACACTGAGAATTCCAGAGTTTACTAGTTTTATAAATTTTGAAATATTCGAAGGGGCAGATCCAGGAAATTGCAGTAGGGAGGCTTTGATGTTCATATCATCATTAGAGGGAAAACTTTTTCCCTTTCCCCGAAAGTCTGCTCCCTGTACACATGTTGTTAAATTTAACTTTGATATTAGCAATTCCAAAACCAAGAATCTAATTAGGCCTATGTCATAGTGCCACCTTAAGTTACAAATGATAACAAATCACCTCCTATATTAATTTTTTTTTTCTCTTAAATAAATTCATTATTATCAATATTATGACAGTTCATTTTGGTTTGACATTCATCTGTAAACATGAGATCTATGTTTTGATAATTTTTAAAAATCTTGATATGTACTAAACTAAATGCATTATTCTCATCCATCTTGTGAAATTATGCAGCTGAATAACAGTCAAAATATTTCACTACATTTATATGAACGTTAGAGCACTTCAAACTAAAAAAATTTCATCATATTCATTATAACTTCATATCAAGTTCATCTTAAATTCCGCATTTCTGATAGTAATTTTTCAAATCATGATATGTACTAAACTAAAATATTTCACTACATTTATATGAACGTTAGAGTACTTCAAACTAAACCATTTTCATCACTACATTTCTTATTACTTCATATCAACTTCATTACCAAATTTCGTCTCATTCATTAATGCACAATAATACTTATAAATGCACGCATAGTGTTACTCTCTAAACTCAGATATGACATTTATACAATACTAATTGACACTATACTCTAATGGCATATTCGAAGCAGTACATATACAAATATAAATAGAAATATATAGATATATATATCATACCATTGTGTATAGTATTCATGAATGGCATAGTCACATTTCAACCAACAATAACACACTATAAAAATCCTACTACATCGCATACAGATAATACAACAGGTTTTCATGTATAACAATTTTTCCATCATTTTGACCAAACCCAGATTTACATATTTCATACTATATCATAGATAGCGACAATTGCTTCACGAGTATATCTTTGACAATCATCTTTAAATGCATTTTGCTCTTATATTAATTAAAATATGCAAATAAAGTCAATTTTTATATTTCAGAGTCAGGTAGAACTCCATTAAATTTCTGATTTCTATTCGAAAATCATCCTAGGGTAATAAGTTACTTTATAATTAATTTCAGCTCATCTAAATTTCCCATTATACACCTTTACTACACATATTTATCAGTTTTCCCTAACTCATATTCAGACGCTTGCAGTCCTTTCATAAAAATTATAAATCACTTTTCATAAATCTAGAAATTGTCTTGCAGGTGGGAAATCAAAATTGTTTATTCGGAGATTACAAATCAATATTAAAAGTTTGAACTTATTTGAAGCTAGGAAATTCCTTCTTTTTGTATGAAATAAATTATTATATAATTATACATTGTTATTTTAAGGGGGTGTTAACTTTTCATCAGTGTAAATTACAGAAATAGTCGTCAAAGTTCAAGCTAAGTAACTTTCAACATATTTCCAAGTAACTTTCAACATAATATAATAATCAATTCATAATTTCAACGCAAATCCAGTTTAGTATTTTTTAACTAAATTCACATTTGCGCATTATAAAATAACGCCACCATGTCACCTATCAGAAATCAGAAATTTTTTTATTAAAAGTTTCCGAGAAACTTTTAAAGAAAGATTTGAACAGCAAGCACCTGCATTTTGACAACATAGAACAATTACACAGTCTAAACATTTCCTCTCTTTCTCTTTATCACAGTAAGAATATAAAACAACTAACAAATCTAAACCTTTCTTAGCAATAGAAGTATAAAAGTTGCTTAAAAACTATGCAACATTGACCGTCCCAGAAAACTAATATACATCACTATATCAATCGCAGGAACTAGATGAAGGCAGAAACGAGGCAATTTCTTAAAGAATTGGACTACGGTCAGAGCTGTGCTGCTTCGTCACGTGGTGTTTAACTTAAGATAGAATGAGACGTGAATTTTGGCCTAATTTTTTTTGGCCTGCAACTCAGGGTAGAATGGGAAGCACATTTTGGGGTAATTTTTTTTGTAAAGTTAACAGACTGTATGATAACAAATGTGAAGTTGGTTATTTTTTGGTAGAACTACTTCAGAGGCTATAACTTTCTTTGAAAGACCCCAAATTCAGCATGTGTACTACCACTCAGAAACTTGGGACACATTTGAGGGCCACGGCTCAAAATAGTCTAATGGAGTATTTACCTATCCTTTGATTGGAAAAGTGTGAAATTCAGCAATCTCACCATCTCAAAATTTCTAGATCTCAACAATTTTAAGAATAGAAAAATGTCGCCTTATTATTTTAAATTTGTCTTATTTTGTAACCCTGACCAGTGCTCAGGTGGCAATAGTTACTTGCCACAATTTCTACATACATCCAGTTTCTGCGGTTTAATTTGGCATTGATAACACCCTAGAGCCATTGTACAATAGTATATAAAAGATTTACGCAATAGCAAGGTATCAGATTAATACAATAGTCACCCTAGTCTAAATATAAATGCACTCTTGCTTGTTGCAGCATTATACATTTTCAGTAAGATATCGAAAGAATAATAGCAAAACCAGACTTAAGTGACTTAATTTCGACCAAAATTAATTTAGGAGAATTTCATCAATTTGCAACATTAGCAAAATATTCCAAAAATCAATCACAACTTTTGGTTATATAAGCCAATGAAATAACTATGTGGCATTTACCAATCAGAAATCATCTTGAAATTAATTATGCTTCTAAATCATTTTTCATGCTCCGTCGCAAAACAGACCATCGTATCAAAAGATTACACAACGCATGTAAACTACGACATGTAAAATCATATTACGCAGATTTTTTATTTATAAATCACGTTACCTGCACGCACTGGCTATCATAAGTCATACTCACAATATTACACTCACACAGCTATCTTTATATCTAATGCCCGTACATAAAATAGTACATAAATGTCTGATGCAAAAAGCTGGCATTGTGACGCTGCGTCGCAATGTGATGTCAAAATGTGACGCTGCAATGTGACGTCACATTGTGATTCATAAATGCAATTATGACACGGCACTATAATGTCAAGATGTGATGCGACAACAATGTGATGTCACAATGTGACGTCAGTATGTGATGTCACAATGTGATGTCACAATGTGATGTCAGTATGTGATGTCAGGATGTTATGTCAAAGTGTGATGCAACAATGTGATGTCCAATAATCACACTACAACACCACATTGTGACACCAAAAGTTAAGACCACAATATGATACCACATTATGACACAACACTGTGGTGACCCCACATTGTGACATCAAAACTACTGCCACAATGAGATTCAGCATGGCAACACTGAAGCCACATTGGGACAACATTGAGAGCCACATTTGCAACACCACATTATGATATCACATGCAGATACCACATTATGATGCAACATCAATGTCATTATGATATCATATTGTGGCACCACATGGTGACACAACATTGCACACCACATTATGATATCACATTGCTGCACAACATTGTGACACCACATTGCAACACCACATCAAGATGATGTCACACTGTGACAGCGCATTGTATTTTTTTCAGGCACATTGAATAGTTATACAACAGAATTTGACAAATGCATGGCTCGTAATACAGTTATTAAAAGCAAAAATACCACACGATACATTTTATATAAATAGGCAACATGAAAAGTTGCACAAATACAATACTATCACTATGATACCTTGAGATTTTGTCAATGTCACCAAAGGCAAGAAAATAATTCCATTTTGATCAGAAATAATGTGGGTGCTGCTGACCAATAATGAGAATGATTTGATAAGAGTACATTCCAAGCTATGATGATTTTAGAAATGTTGGCTATCTACAAATCCGAAAAGCAATAATTACTTCCAATTGAATTTTCAGTATCAATATACCATATTTACAAGAATAGAGGCCGCCATTTCTAATTTTAAGAGGACTCTTACATCTCGGTAACATTAAATTTGATTAGGCACTATGCATGATAGGCAGGGCTAAAATTGAGGAATTAAAATAATTTATGGTTAACGACATGGAATGCTCAATTTATATTTCATCAGTGGGGGCTTCTATTCAGCAGGCCTCTATTCAAGTAAATACAAGCATTATGTAATATACAATCCTACATCAAAATGGAACTATTTTCTTGTTTTGGCACAAACCGTGATGTTCTATGTGAAAAATGATTACAATCGTTTCTGTTTCGATACACATGTTGATATATGAACGTGAACTCCAAATGCAATTACACATGATATAAGTTGTCAGACAGTTTATTGATCGGTGATCAGCCACTATGAACGATGGGACGACCAGGGAGGTATGAACTTATGACTTTGTGAGTATCGCAATAAATAAATGATATTTCTTGTATCTCTTGTTGTCAGGAGATTAAAGTTTTTGGTATACTAATTTTCCGAGTAGAAGAAAGGATAAAATGTCAAAGCAAAGCATCGCTTTAACTCCGAATCCATCGATAAGCTTATCCAGGTCTATTTTTATTATATTCAGAGGTTTATCATAATAAATTTTGTCTCATAATGTTATTAATCCATGTGTAATTTTGATTTTGTTTTATGTATGTAATAGTAAATTGCATGAAATGCTTTATTAATCCAGTAAAGTCTGAAGCACATTTTGTAATTTAAAATAAAGGTTAAAAACCTTGTTTCTCAAATGTTCATTTATCACTTTTCTATTTAAATCCATGTCTGAAGTGAATTTTGTAGTTAAAGTCCTTTATGCTAAATTGTTTCTAAATATTCCATTAATCCTTTAGAGTGCAATGTACATTTCGGAAATGAAATGTAATAATAACGTAATTAATATAATAAATTATATATCTCACTAAATCATTATCCAGGGAAGCACCGATTAGCTACAGTCTTGAGAGAAAGTAAGCAAGAGTTCAGCTTAATAATAATTCTACTTTTTCTAATCAGCGGCACCATATGATAAATAGGTATACATGTCGTACACAGATGAAGTTAAGACGTACAGCGATTCTGTCATGACTCATAATATAAATGACTCATAATCGTCTCATGTAATGACTTGTAAAATGATTTGTTCTCGTGTTTATAAACGTTGCCATGGTGATGGGATGTGATGGTGTTTCTGCAAAATTGCCATGTTCAAAATTATGGCTCGTCAAAAGTTTGAAATCGTGAAGCATTCCGTGAAATGTGTCACATGGGGACTCGTATGGAGTCATAAAAGGTGTCCGTCATGGTCGATTGAAGAGTCACTCCCAAAATATATATAAATTGATGAGTGACACAGTTTCTCAAACAGCCATTGTATATAAATCGCTATGAGACATTTTCATACATCACTGGTGAGTCGAGATATCATAAAATTTTGTTCATAAATTATTTTCAAAGAGTAATTTTTCAATATTTCTTCTTAGATCCAATGAGTGAAAGACACTTGTTAAAATCCAAGCGCTGCAAAGCACATCAGACTTAGTACTAGTGATATATAAATATCTCCTTAATTTATGTTTTGTTAAAATGAGTCCAGAAAACTCTTTTGTGTTTCATATTAAGCAGAGTCATTGACTTGCGCATTGTTTCATCTGAAGACACTTTAAAGTTCTTTAACTCAGTAAGAACTAGAAATATCCCTATAATAATCCGGAACTCTAAACAGTAAATTTTCCAGCAAGCGTTTCCATATCAAAATAAATCCTGAAGAAAACCAACTGTCTTTTTGCTTGAAAAAGTTCAAGATATATTTCTTTCAAACTCGATAATTCCTTACTATTAAGAGTAGATTTTTCCAATAAATCTGTCAAATGTTTCTCATTTCAAATAATTGACTCCGAAGAACGTTATGAAGGCTATAAAATCCCAAATATCGAGAACTGCAGAGGACCAATAGTCACTTTAGTCAAGTTACAATATACATCACCACATGTCAAAATTTGGCTCCAAAAGTTCCAAAAGTTCTTCACGACATCTACAGTACTTAAGTAGCTACGGTTGCCGTAGGACTAGGCTCGTAAGAAGTTAGTTTCCGTCGGTTACGGCTGCAGAAACCAAGGCAACCGCTCTGCGTGCAATCATCACTGTTCCGTCGATTGTACGGCTGGAGTTTCGTCTCTCGTTCCAGTTCTATCAAGCACTTCTCATAATAGTCCAGTTCCTTGAGGTACCTGGAAATCAAAACGTACGAGAAATGCATCAGATCCAATATACCTTGTATCAGTGTCTATGCTAGACAAGTAAAAGATCTCTCAGAAGGGCCCTGAGTGCTACAGGCTGGGCGAACTGCCCTGCCTGAAGGGCTGTACAGATCACGATATATTAAGAGCTTATATCAATATGTGACTAAGACAGACAACTTTTGTCATACTTGCCCAATTTGGCATCAATTTAAAACTACATTTTATCCCATCCACATAAGAACTGATGTTTAGCCTGATTGCTCAGCATCTACAAGTTGCCCAGTAGAAATACACATACTCACGGGTAGCTAAGTCTCTTTGTGATCTGACATTCACATTTTCAGGATATTTAGGTGCTGCTTTTGCTCGATCTTACAGCAATTTTTGACGGCGGCTTTCCATTTATACTTGTTAACATTCATGATGCAACCAATATAACAGGCTGATTGCCACGACGTAACAACAATTTAGTGCAGTTGCACTTCCAGGTAACATACTTGTGAGGACAAAAGCGCTTTTAAGACAAAAATATATTGCATTCTCTTACCAGACAGGAGGCCAGCGGCACTTGCTCAGGTAGATCTGGTTCTCAGGCTTGAGTTGTTGCAGCAACTTGGGGAATCTCCTGTAGGCAGATCTGTAATGGCAAGCCACGAACCACAGGATCCACTCCGCCAACTGGTTCGCATTGTGGAGCTGCAAGGAAAATTATAGCTAATTATGTATTGAACGATTGATTGGATGGATGATTGGGGCTCTATGTCCCATATTTATACATCGGATAGGGTCATAGGCTAATTGCGACAAAAGAGGTGAGTAAAAGGATGAACTCATGTTCGATACAGACCAAATTTAAGTGACCTAGTTAGAGCTAGAATCAGAGTGCCTACAAACTAAGCTAATCCCTCTCCACCAAAAAGATAATATTTTTCAGCAAAATAACTTAGGTACACAAAAATAGAAACAGTCTAAAAGAAACATGACAAATCTTCTGTGACTGTCACATGACCTCCCTGGTCAGTCATGTAACCAACTGTGTAACCAGTAACAGTTGAGATAGCCCAGGAAGCCAATAAGAGATGGGTGAAAGCTCTGGTGAGTTAAAATTTGGCCCTTTACGCCATGAAACAAACATAATTTTATGATGAATCTGTTTAAAATCTTTTTTAAGGTGTCGTACTTGAGCAGGCTCCAGCAATAGCATGACGTCCTCAATGATGTCATTGCCCTCCTTGTCCGCCTCCTGCAGTTCCTCAATCAACCGGTGTTCGCAGATGGCTAATAGTCGGGGCAGGCACATGCGGTTGGCTAGCTCTATCAGCTCTATGCAGTTCACGTCACACTGGCCTGTGTAGAGGTACTCTTGGAGAGCCTTGAACGTGTTGACTGTCACTCCTGGGAACGGAATCTGAAATTGGACATAAATCTTTTATGACAATTATCTAGATACACAATTTTATATATCAATAGCTAGTATCAGCTAGCTACCAAATCAGTTAAATAGTGTCATTTTGGGGAGTCTCACATGTAGTTCTTCTCAGCAGTGGTAGCTCTGCAGAACTTCGCATGACTGTATCAGGTTGTGTCTAAAATATAGCCCACTCTAAATGGCAATTCAACCTCATATATATGAGTACATATATAATATATTCATATATAGAAAACATAACACAAGAAATCATCATAACGCTGGAAGAATAATACTTTTAATTAAGGATTATTATTACGACACTATCATTCCCTAAAATTGTCACTTACCAATTTGGCAGAGCTCTCCTTGAAGTTGTAGCTGAACATGCCGTACATGACGTCACACCTGACCATCAGCAGGGCTCTGTGGGCACGGACTATTCCATCATCAACTTGGAATTCAACATCTGAAAAACATTTCGACATAGTTTAATAAGTTATAACATGGATGACATAAAATTGAACTAGATCAAACCAAAGAGATTTCCAGTTTCTTCTGTCACTTCAAAAGTTCGGGCAGATATGGGACGGATGGATGACTGGGGATTTACGGATGGATGACTGGGGATTTACAGCCAGTATTTAAGCACTTGGAAGTGAATTAGGACAGGAGGAGGACACAACAATGAGGTGAGGGATGACTGAAACTGCTGTCCAACATAAGGAATCGAACAGAGGACCCAGCGAATGGCAACCCAGCATACTAACAACTGAGCTCAGCCAACCCACCTGATCCCCCCCACAAGTTCAGGTGGGAATGGGATAAGTAGGTTACGACATGACTATGGCGTATTTCAGCGACATTTTCACCTTAGATTCTGTATAAATAATTAATATGTAAATGCCAAAGCATGAAGACGGCACCACCTGGACACAAAAGATAAATTTTAAAGACACTAAATTGTAATTAACTAAATTATTTCTCGAAATTCATTTTTGTATTCAGGTTTGTACAATAAAGTTTTGAGAAAAAAATTAGGACAAACAGAAATAGGGCGGAAGGGTAATATTAAAAAGAAAATGTCATTTTTTTGGATGGTCAGTGTTCGCTCTGTCACTGAAATGATATGCAGGGCTCTCCCTGACTCATTAAATAACTGAAATTGCAAAAGAGCAGTTCAGTGTTCAGCAGCAAATTGAAGTCCTACTTTTTTTAAAAATGACCATTAGACAGCACCGCAAAGCGCCCGACAGCTGGTGCCGTTATTACAATACTCACCAGAGAGCAAGGATTGCGTAATGCACAGATCTTTGATCCGACGAGTGCGTTCCGTGTGAACTAGAGTGTCGATTTCCGGATTGAGAAAAGCTTCGCTGCTGATCATGTTAGAAACGACGTAGCACAGATCTCGTAATCCTAAAAGGTTACACGCTATTCTCACTTCTTGGAGGTTGGAGTTTTGAAGGTGCGTTCCTGTGTACAGCCATTCCAAGATGTATTGAAACGCTGTGGGTGTGATTTGATCGTCCAGATCAACCACCGTTTGCAAAACCTGAAATAAAATTGATATAATAAGTTAAATTTGAATTTTATTAGTACACTGCGTTCCCAATTATTATGCAACCATTATTTTTCATGGTATATCAAAGAGAAATGACACTATAAAGATATCCTTTACACAAAATGATGTGTGTCCCATGGAGCAAATATCCTGTAAATTTTGTCCAATTCCGTTTGCTCAATGAGGAGTTACGCCACATAATAAAGTTTTGAGGTGTTCCCAATTATTATGCAATTTCATGAAAGTGCACCCACTACCACCCCAAATTAATCAAACTGATCTTAAAATACCATGAACACATACCCCTTGACACTAAATGAAAAATAGAACCATCATTTAAAACATTGGTGTTTTTACATGTGAGCATGCGAAATTATTCCCCCGCATTGAAATAACATTGAAATGACAATCGTTTTGTATAGTGATGCACGGATAGTGAAAATTGCCGGATACCGGATACCGGATAATCCGGCAACACCAACTGCCGGATACCGGATAGCAACCGGATAGTTGGAACCGGATAGTAAACACATGAAAAAGGAAGTTTTTTGGCATTTGTGGTTGATTATGAATATTTTTTATGAGAGCTGAGACATATCAGTCCGGCAGGATAACTGTTCCTCTGATGGAATGTTTTTCGTTTTGTTCTGTAACTGAATTCTGATTTTGAAGATGGTGAAACAATGTTGTTGACTCTGTCGTGGTAACGTTCCTTTGGTTATTATTCAAATTTTAAGCCTTTCAGTAAGTTTTGAACATGCCAAATATCCGGTTCTGATATCCGGTTCTCATACCCTCATTTTGCCGGATACCGGATATCCTGCAAATTCCACTATCCGGCCGGATACCGGATACTGTGCCGGATATCCGTGCATCCCTAGTTTTGTAATGAAAGCTCTTTGTCAGCAAGACAAATTACGGAATCACCATGAACCTCATACTCTGCTTTCCTGAGGTCTAGAACTCTCCCCTAGACCAAAGAAAATCCAATTTCTCCAGTGCACTTGGACGATATCTTGAAATGAATTCAGGTAATCCCAGTTTACAATGATATTTCAATGGGACAAAAATATGGCTGCATAATAATTGGGAACGCAGTGTATGCTGTAAAATGTAAATTTGTCGATTCTTCGGTTAGTATGGCTATTAGAGAATGAATTAGACTTATACATTAATTTCAGTTTAAGAAATACGTTCTACTTAGAGTGCAAGGGAAACATTCATCCTACCAAAATAATAAATAAAGGTTGTAATTATTATTGTACTATTGAGACAGCCTTCGTCTGTGTAATCTAACATCTAATTACATTATGTTTGATCAATATAAAATATGAAATGTGTACATAATGAGATTTATGAAAAAAAGGTTATTCAAGAAAAAAAATTAAATACTGAAAAACTTAATGTAAAATGGTCTCAGACTGAGTGGTTCAACATGGTTAAATCATAGCAGTAAGTCTGATTCTAATTTGATTCTAACATGACCAAAAACAGGACATTAAGTTTTACGTGCAGTATAAAACTGATATATGAACCAGAAGCAACAACTGTCTAAGTGCCTCGTATCTAGGCCTATATCAAATCCTTCCCCCTTCTTCCGAACACATACCTTATGTCCCGGATGAAAGGGATCATCTCTCTGCTGGACGTGGATTTTGCGGAACGCTGTGTGATTCAAAATCCGGATTTGGGACGAAGTGTTGGCGTTAGCGTCTTGTTCACTCTGCACAGTGTGCGTGGGGGTATTCCCTGCGGAATCCCCTGTCATTTCATTGTCCAGAAGTTTGGCTGTGTCAGAAATTGTCTTTTTGTCTTTAGCACCATCTTTATCTTTGCTGCCCTTTGCTGAAGACAAAAAAAAATATCATTAACGTAATTGGAATTTCACAACTGCTAAGTTAACATAATTTTGTGTATTAATGCCCTATTAATCATAGGTTTAAAATAGGACTCGAGGCGGACATACAACCAGTAGAAGCACAATTGAAACTGCAGTTCAACATCAAACATCCATTATAAACAGGAGTCCAGGTGACCTCACCAAACACAGAATTGAACCCTGGACCCAGCAATTGGGAAGCCCAGAGCCCTAACAACTAAGCTAACCATTGTACCTCCCTCAACAGAGAAAGAAACAGTATAAGCCTTGAACTCCTTTTTTATTCTCTCTTTTTTTCAAAACTCAGACTACTATGTGTTCCTTTGTTCACTTCTCTCTTAATTACCCCCATTTTCTGTCAGTGGTTTTTATCACGACAGATGTCGACCATCCTACTAAATACCACTTTCAGCTGGTTCTACTGTAATCAAATTAATCATATTAGTCTACATTTCTTTTCTTTATAAATATGATCATCAGAGAAAGAGAATTGAAGTCTACTCACAGTGCTTACTGTTACTGCGGTGTAGCTTGGCGAGGGTAGCAGCAGGGTTGGGGCAGGTGGAGGTCGGGGAGGGGGTCGTTGGGGGGTTGGCCGAGACGGGACTGGCGACCTCCGAGCAAAACAGATCCTGAAATATTTGTGATGCAGTGACTAGACACACGCGATGGGCCGGAATACATACACCCTGAAAGGAAAACAAAGTAATTTATGATTCATGGTAGAATTCTGGCTTCAAAAAAGTATTTATGGTCAAAGAATGTCACTGCAAATCTCGTGAAGAGTATTTCACTCTGCAAAATAGTAAACCAGCGGTTTAGGGTTAGTAGTAACTGCTGATTTGTCTCAGAAGATTATTTTTTTCTCATTTAGGGTTGGAGTTGACTAACCTGCACTACTAAAATGACAAAGACAGACCACATAAAAATTTGTAGGAGTTTTCCATTTATCTAATATTGGAAGGAGCAGATTCACACACATTGAAATAAGATGCCATCGCCCCTTGAATCACAGAAGAACCCCAATGATAACATAGATCTAAAATTGAACTATATGTCATCAATCCATGATAACATATCGATCGCTCAGCACAAAAACTTTGTACCATCACATTTCAATGGCACAAAGTTTCTTTTTGCACTAAGCCGTCAATAAATATTATGGATTGTTGTAGATAGTTAAAAGAGTTAATACTAATTATGAAGTTAGAAACAACAGTTTTGGACGCTACTGACCTGCACTACAAAAATGACATCACAGAACGCTTGGTTCTCTAGAAGGCGACCAAGGTCATTACTCAGATGAGGCGGAGGCACAGCAATGAGGGGGGAAATTGGCGCGGGAGGAAGTAAAGGTTGTTGACAAACGGGCCGCCGTATCCTCTTTAAGTTACCAAGAATGTTCCAAAAGTTACGGTCTCGTTTGTAGACCAGAGAGGCACGTATGACGTTCGTAAAAACATCGTCGATTCCGTATGGGCGAGCGACGCTCGTTTCGTAGTAGTACGCTCCTAACTCTTCAGCCACCAGGCGGGCTTTGTCTGGCGTGATTATGTCGGAGTCGTTGATTTCTCTGCAAGTAGATAAGAAGACGTTTAATAGGATACAGGGTTGCTGTATTACAGTCAAAATATGCATATCTAAGTAATTTGGTAACTGGTTCTTTGCACTTGCAAAAAGTCTCATCAGCATGAGAATATGTCTCCATCAAGAACACAATTTTAAAATATTTTTTCTCTTCTAGTACTAAAGATAATTGGATATATATATCTACGTTGCAGATTGCATAAATGCAGACTTGGAAATTACCTATTGAAGTGGAATTAGATTGAATTGCTTGTTTCATCAGATACGATCATGAAAATGTGAAGATTCAGTGTTTTGCAGGCTGAGTACTGATCAGTACAGAGAATCACTTTATGGTAGGAGAGAAAGATTTGAGACTTACAAGCAAAATTGATTTTTAATTATTGTTTTTTTACCTGAAAAAGTGGCCTTTGTCCATCTTGATGAATGTCTCGTCCATGTACAAATATCGCAAGTCCGCTTGGCACCCACAGACTATGACGGGAGTCCCCGGACAAAACCGCCGCACTTCTGGGATCCAGTGGTTGACCACACTTCGCAATGTTCGCGGCCGTACGACGGAAAAACAGACGAGAATCACGTCAGCTCTGAAAAGAATAGATCTTAAGCATATTTTGTTGAAAAAATTATCACACCAGTAAACTCATTATGTGCTGAACGACAGTATTTCCAAGCAATTGTTCATTCACAGAACTGGTGACTACCCAACAAATTTGGCACGAAATAATTCAGCTCTAAAATTCAAGATTAATTTTTTAATTACCTTCCATATGCAAACCGCCTGTCCTTGTCATGGTAACCAAATGTGTCCCAGAGTCGCAAAGAAACTGTCACCCCATCCACAACACACCACGACCGCTCAAGGACCTAAAATGCAAATTTTAGATGAAAATGACAAAATAGAACCAAGCTCATAATGCTTTGATACACAAAAATTGAATGTATGACTTGGGCTTTATGTCCTATGTTTATGAATACTGAAGGCTAATTGGGAAAGAGGACAACACGGTAAAGAGGCAAAACACACAGAACTGCACGTGAATGAATCTTGAATTTGAGGAACCCGCCAATATCTCTTTAGACTTTACTGCCAGCAAAGACCTGCATATGTTCCTCAACATACCAAATAACTATTTCATTAGGCCAATATTTCATATTCAGTAAACAATGCTTGATAAATAGCACTTAACAATCCAATCAGACTTACCGCCCTGTCCTTGCGATAGTGGTCGATGGCCCATACCGTGGGGCAGTGTGTTTGCATCAACTGCTTGATGGTGTACGTTGTGTTACAGGCTCTGGCGCAAACGAGACGGGTTTTTCCGACCCCTGAGTCTCCGACCACCACACATTTGATAATGTGCAGGTCCTGAAATATACATTCAAAGAAAATTTACTGAAAGATATTGTTGCGAATAAAACGGTCACCTCAAGGCTTCCTAAGTGTTTATTGCCTTACTGGTCACAAAAATTACGCATTTAAAATGAAACTTTAAAATGATTCTAATTTTGGGAACAAAAATTGAAAAGTTATATGAAGCCTCAGTCTAATAATCCTAAGCATAAAGTTAAACCATTCAAATACAAGAGTCAAAATTTGCAAACGCATGATGTTCCAAAAATGTAGCATAATCACTAGTATGCCGTAATTTCATTTTGACTTAACTTTAAACAATACTGATGTATAATATGTTTTTATTAAACATTGAGACTGTTAATTAATCACATCCTCCCAATTCAAAATAACAACATTTTCTTAAAATTGTCAAATTACCTGTCGTACGGGGTCCAAATATGGACCGCCAGGGGGTCCCTCCACCGGAGTTCCGTACGACATTTTGTTCCTTGCTGGCTTCTGTTAGATGAGTTGTGGATCAGACAGCTAGACATGCCCCTGCCCTCCTCTGAAAGACAAAAATACAGACTTAGATATAATATATCACACATGTATACAGCGCAGATATGTTGTATGGACACACAAGTGCAGTACTGGGCACTTCCGCAAGCAATTCTCACAAACTGCAAGTTTCCACACTTCTGTAAGTAATTACCATAAAGTTTCTGCAATTCGCAGAAGTACAATAAATTAATCATGTCTGCTTCTTTACATTTGCTATAATTGATCAGCAAATTTACATTTGTTTCTTCGCGAATATCATTTCGCCCACATCTGGAAACTGAAAATATAACTCCGCATCCACTGCCATCCAGCATCTTTGTAATATTTTGAAGGCGAAACATGACCATTCACACATGATCGAAAGACGGATGGATGATCAGGAGTATATGTCCTGTATCTATGCACTTGATAAGACTAATGACAAGAGAACATGGCAATGAGGCGAAGGATGATTGACACAGCCATCCAACATGGGTCCAGGTGACCTGGCAAGAGCTGGATTCGAACCTGAGATTTAGCAATTTCCCCCCAAAACTATTCTCCAAAACTTAAGAAATTGAACAATTTCTCTCACAACAACCTCTTCTAAAGACTTCTGTCAAGCTATAGTTGGTGAATAGATGCTCTACTGTAGTACCCGTCAGACAGACATCCCTCTTGAGGATGCATGAACGTAGCCTATCCATAATAATGTGATTCTCACATACACTGAGTTACTCAACGAGTAGGTAAAAAGAGGATTCTGTACGCCTAATTTAATTATTCAATAGACAGTTGGAGGCAATAGGAGTCTGCGCTATGGTTATGCGTATGGTTATATATGCACTTCAGGAGCACTAACTTTGGCTGTGCAACAATGTATCTCATGTACATGCATGGAGTTAAAAAGCATGATGTTATACAATAATGCAAATAACTTTATGTAAATCTCAATAGGCTTTACTACACCCTAGGCCTGTTCAACATCTGTTCATGTTTGAGCCTTTCTCAAGGCCCCGAATAGTACGCAGTAATGTAACTCTCTCCAATGATGACAATGCTTGAACAATCAAAACTTTTCATCAGTGATCACCCTTAACTAACTGCAGCAAAGTACGAAAGTACACCCTATTTACACCTGGGTGGAATAAAGCAAAGGCTTATAGAGGATCTACTCAGTTCCCCCATGCAATTGCTGGGATTTGAACCTGCAACACCATAGTTAGCAGGCAAGCACCTAATCCGCTAGGCCACAGCACTTCCTATAATTGCCAAATGTACTTGGCCAATGCGAATCGAACAGCTTCAATAGTTACCATGTTAAAAGAATGTTCATGATACATCATCAGCTATCATGACTCAAAAAGTGAAGATTTTACATTGAAATGGTTCTCTATTTTCCCATATATATTGAAATCGCTGTAAAATTGAAGACATAAAAGCTCACAAACATCACCTTTAAGGAAAGTTAGAAACACTGTCCGAAACAATGCAAAAGTATTCCAAACTGGACGTAAACTACATTACCTATTATTCCATAACTGAAATGAGCAAATCCTTCCTTAACAGAAACTACGTTCTTGTCACAATGAAGTTCCTCTATACAAGGAAATATGACAAATATCTTCCTAAGTGCAATTCATAATAAGTCAACACTGTTAAGTATTCCAATAATAGATAAGACATAACTTAGTGCTTTATTTATGAGTAATAAACAACCATCAAACATATTTGTGAAACATTATCATACCACAGGCCCATTAGTTATTGATTATCAAGATATTAATAGGTAAATATTAGACAGGCGATTGTACTTATCAGTTATGTAGTACATCCGTTCAAATAGGATTGGATAATTGTGGAAAACATCAAACTCACAAGCGGATAAGGAGAATATGGAGGTTATTTAGTAGAATAAGATCATATACAAAATATATAAGGATTTTTTTAAGGATGCCTCAATTGATAAGGAATTGGAAAAAAAAGAGTCAGACCATGGGTCTAACATTGATGGATGGATGGATGATTGGGGCTTTACGTCCTGTATTTATGCACTTGGTAGGCTAATTAGGACAGGAGAAGAACACGGCAATGAGGTGAAGGATGATTGAAACAGCCATCCAACATAGGTCCAGGTGACCCGACAAGAGCTGGATTCGAACCCGGGACCCAGCGATTGGCAGCCCATTGCACTACCACAAGACCAACCCTCCCTCCTTGGGTCTAACATTATATTGACTTAAAGCGAAAGCCATTGACACTAAAGATATGCTCCCATAATACAAAGGATTTTATGTATTGGCAGCATAATTACTTTTAAAAGGTGACTTGCAAGAACAGATACATATTACCACCTTCACCTTAGAATGTATACCTCCTTCACCACACAGAGAATTTGGCCCCCGTCACCATAAAGAATCTGTCCGGTCACCAGAAAATTAATTTGCCTCCATCACTACAGGAAGAGATGGATGGATGATTGGTAAGCTGTTTAGGACAGGAGGAGGTAGATAGATAGTTTTTTATTGATGCATGATGTACTTACAATTTTCATAAGATACTCACAAAATAATAACTAGGTAATTAACAACACAATTTAAGACAAAAATAGCATCAAAGGTAAACAGCTGAGTTACAGCGTAACTATATTATTGCTGCAACCAAGTTAAATAAATAATCTTTTAAATATATTAAGGACAAAGCAATGAGGCGAGGGTTGTTTGAAACTGCCGTCCATCAAATAGGCCCGGTGACTTGACAAGAGCTGGATTCGAACCCAGAACCCAGCGATTGGCAGCCCAGCACTCTTCAACTAAGCTAACCTTCTCCCCTCATCCCAGAGAGAATCTGCTCTCAGAGAATCTCCCCCATCACCTCAGATGATCTGCTCTATTATCAGGCAAATTGTAGTTATCCACCAAGAGTGGAACTATGGTCTAAAAATAGCTCAGTCACCCTGCATGCACCCCAGTAAGATCCCAGGTGTTCAAGCGTAACCCCCCTCCAGCCAGAGAGACGGGTCTCTTTGATCCAGTGGGTTTGATGTTGGGAACGTATTCAAAGTAAGCTTGAGAACACAACATCATCACCACAGAGAAAATCTTCCCTGTTACCTCAGATAATCTGCTCGATCACCACAGAGAGAACCTGCCTCCAATTTAGGGATGCACGGATATCTGGCACAGTATCCGGCACATTGAAATTTGCAGGATATCTGGCATCTGGCAGAATTAGGGTATCTGATCCGGATATCAGAACCGGATATTTGTCACGGTCAAAACTTAATGAAAGGCTAAAATTTTGATGTTAAATTAAAGACGGTTACAAGAACAGAGTCAAAATCATGATACAATCATCTCCAAAGTCAAATTGGGTCACAGAACATTGCGAAAAACATTCCACCAGAGGAATAGTGCTCCTGCCGGACAAGTTATCTCTTAGCTATGAGAAAAATTTTTTTAATCAACCGCAAATGCTGAAAAACTTCTTTTTCGTATGTTTATTATCCGGTTCCTACTATCCCGCTTCTATCTGGTATCCGGCAGATGGTCCAGCCAAATTATCCGGTATCCAGCTATTTTCACTATCCATGCATCACTAGCCCTCCATAACCTCAGAGAATGACAACTTAGAGATGAGATGACAACTTTGCTAACATCACTGGACATCTATTCTAAGGACCGCAAGTTGACCACAAATCTGAAGTCAAGAGTCAGATTGTAAATTAAATAATTTCCAGAACCCCAAAAATGTCAAGTCACTATATTTTTTTGGAAACCAAGCCTTATTGAGAAGCGAGTTTGTGTTTTACACCCCATCCGCACGAGTGTGGGCTATCTAAAGGTCGAGCCAGCCTTTTGAGAAACTTACAGGTGTCGTAAGCAACAAAGAAATCAAATTCCCCATTTGAGACTTCCAGAACTTTCTTGCACTAGAAAAAACCAACCAAAACAATAACATAACAATGGGTCGATTCTAGGTGCAATGTGCACTATTATTATACAACAATCACAATTCCATCAGCAATAATATTTGCATTTCACAACATACACAAAGTAAAATGACTCAAAAATCAATAATTATCAGCTGATTATTAATCAATACTCTGAGGACAAGTATCAGGAGAGACCTCCTCATGCACTTAACACTTAATACCGCAAGGTCAAGCCTAACATCTGTTCAACTTGCTAGAGTTGAAGCAAAAGTCAAGTATAAAAGCAAATTGAAAACATCAACAGACCAAGACAAGGAAATAATCTCAGAGATAAAAGTGAGATAACCGAATAAACTCAAGGCTGAGATTTGTTTGTTCGCTCGGAGAACAATAAACCGCCAACCGCAAGCTACGAGGAAACCGCAGAATTGCAATTGAGTGCGTATACATAATCGAAATCTGCGTTTCACCAGTTCGCCCCTGGAGTTAAAGTATGAAATTAGTTTTTGCAAGTTTAATTGTTCATGGAACATTATACATAAGTGTACGTCCTCCTTATCACAGGTCTAATATTTGTTTAAGAACAATAAACCAAACCGCAGGAAAACCACAGAAAGCCAACAAAATGTGGAAAATTACTCATTTTTTAAGCTTGCAATTTCCGATAGTCTGCGTAACTGAATTACTTTTTGCACCATGGAAAAAAGAGTTTTCACAGTAACAAATAAAAGTGAAAATAACTTAAAAAAGAGTTTTAAATTGAATCACTCACTATTGAGTGTCTTTGTTCACCATGCACTTACTATCAGTTGTCAACAATGCCATGTCAAAAGTTTCCCTTTAAAGCTATCAAATTTTAATTAAGTGAGTTGAATTGATTTTCTAAGTTAAGATTTCTAAAGGAGAGCCCTGCAATGCTGGATTTGTAAACAAAAGAGAGTTTTTTATGGCATTAAAAGTTTTGCTTTATATTTTTGAGTGGAAATACTGGCTATTTATTGAATAAAGAAGATTATTTCATAAATTTTAAAGTTGGAGCATGTTTGATAACCATATCTTCAGAAATCTATCAATAGACAGTCCTTTAAATTGGCGGACATAATAGAATCAAGAGAGCTGTCAAATCTTTGCATCTAATCTATCATCAATATTCATAATCTATCTCAACAAAAATAGTTTGAATTCATGGGATTTGTTTTGCCAACGGAATCAGCTGTTACAACACAATCTATCATCGACGAAACAATTATAGATTAAGATATCAATAATATTGAACATTAAACACACACTAACTATAATTTGTCACCAACTTCTGAACTTTCAACAAAGTTAATGGCAGTTCAAGTTATGTTAATGGCTCTCGATAAATAGAAAATTATATCAATACATTCATCGAGTCGCTTACGGACAAAGGAGAACTTATAATCATGGTGACTGCGACATTAAGCAGGTTCAAATTTGATATGAGTTTGGGAGGTGATATTTGAACGGAAATTAGGAACTTTGTGGCTTTTGGTGGCCTAGTTGTTAAACCTGCTATCTGATTGGTTAAGCAAAAGTGGGTCCTGGGTTTGAATCCTAATTTAATAAGCAATTCTTAAGAGGAGCTACTAATCGGTTAGCTCCTCATTGAAATAATTCCACCCCTATGAGTGGCATGTAATATTAGGTTGGTTGCCATAAAGTAGGCAATACAACGAAAGACATAAACAGAACACTGGACGGACGGATGGATGCAAGGATGGGTAAACATTCAGCAATGAGGTGAAGGATGATTGAAACTACTGTCCAACAAAGGTGCAGGTAGCCAGACAGAGCTGGAATTTGATCCTCAACTTGGAAGACATTTATTTAACCTAACCTGTTAATGCACCAACGCAGACCTATTGAACGTCATATTAACAATGCTAAGATACATGCAAATTAAAATAAATTTCCGTATAAAAATTACAACGCACTTCCAAACACCATAAAATTTATAAACATAACAAAACAGCATGGAACTGGGTTCAAAATAAACAAACTTAAAAATTCCTCACAAAGGATGACCCAGAATTAGGGCTAAAAATAACTTAGATATATATATATAAATAAGACATACACACATATTCACAAGTTCTACCTATCTGAGACATTATTATGAGACACATTTTGAGCTCCGTTTTAGAACAAAGAATTGAGTTGAGTTTACCTTGTTACATATAATGGCAGTGCACTCATAGGTGGATCAAATGAATGTGTTACAATCCCAACCACACTGTGGCAAAACAGGACGAGGGTAACTGAGTTACCCTCGTCTCTAAATTGGCCTTAAATATTATGCAACATTGATTTTGAGTCTGTTGGTTGTGTTTACTGTTATCCAGGTAGTGTATGGTCACTGTATGGGAACCAAAATGACATTTTGAAAAAGAGCCACTTTGAATTCAGTCTCTGACAATCAAAAAATGCCTTAAAGCACAACGAAAATGACGAGGGTAACTGCATCCCGAGACGAGGGTAACTGTGACCATGCTTGTTGACGTGACGAGGGTATTTGCCCTTTTTATTTTTCTCCAAATGTGCTAGAAAGTCATCATTAACTTGATTAAGCCAGTAAACCTGGTCAGCAGACCTTGTATTCATTTACAGGATAATCGGTGCAAGATATTTAAACTTTATGGTATACATGTAGTGCTCACAAACATCTAACTTTTCATTTTCAATGTAAATTTGCACTGACATCACTGAATCTATTTGTTGTGGTATGCACGTTTTCCAGGGGAAAATAGAAATGGCCAAATCAGACCACTTCATGTGCATTGTGCATCAATTTTATTCAGAACCAAAATCATGGCCAATGTAAATTGAGCTAAAATTCAATCACAAATCCTGTCTATCAAAGCTCAATGTCTGGAGTTTGGAATGAATCAAGGTGCCCCCCTCCACTCCTTTCAAGCAATTTACTGTATAGTGCAGGTTTTCAGTTTTAATTTTTAAAGGCGAAGTTGACATTTTCATAATTTGTTTGTCGCATCCTTTTCCATGCAGTTGTGTCATGAGCTTTGATAATCATCCAAATTTGACAATATTTCGGAAGTGAAATCCTATTGGACATGTTTGTTGACTGTTTGACATCATTTAACATGTGATGATAATGGTCTGTATTCTGGTCATCTCATCCTCATTTAACTTCGCAAATTCGATTTTTTTAAATAAACTAAGGAACTATTCTATTAAATTTATTATCTTTATATGTATTGCTTGGCAAGTCACACCAACTTACAAGAGTAGTTTTGAACATGTTTCTTTCTACAGCAAAAAATAATAGTCAAAGACTTGAATAAGCACACCATGCTTTAAATACGTAGGCCTATATACACTGTAAACTCATTGAGTGAGAAGAGCTTTTGCTTGAGCACAAGACACAACATCAGTGAGCCGTGTAGCAGTAATCTGCCAGAAATCACATTCAGCATTCTATAACCACTGTGCAGGGGCACTCCATGATCTGTCATGTAATTTATCATTTATCTGTTACGAAGCAGGTGTCCAGCTGGCTGGTACACTGTCAGCTGGGATCTTCAGCTGCCTTTAAAGCAGAATGTGTTCAGTCAGAATTTGTGCAAAAAATTAATGTCTATGAGGGTATGAAATTTGAACATTAGAACAAAATGAAACATGTGCATATCTATAAGTGCAACTGCCCAAGGTGTGCATATAATACAATATGTGGGCATTGCTTTGTATGTCTGGGGGGGGGCGAGGAGCAAAAAATCCACATTGCACCTGAGGGGTCTTACTAAATATCTAAGATAAGATAAGAGATAAGATATACTTTTTAATCTCGCAATGAGAAACTCTTGTAGAGCGAAGCCTTACGGTCTTACAAATGATACAATCACTGGGGATACATGACTTGTATAGGGTACTTCGAAATAAAGATATGGCTGATACCTGCATGAAACCTAGGGGGGATATCAATTTTTAATGGCAAATATCTGACCAAACTCCCACCCCCCAGTGGTGAATTCTGAACAGTCCCTTGCCTGGCCACCTCCGTCCCTCTTTTCTCCTCCCTCATTCTCCTTCTTGCCTCTTCTCATTCCATGTTTCCCTCCATGACGTCTCCACCTTCCATGCACTTTCCACCCATATCTTTATTTTGAAGTATCCTATCCCCAATCTTAAAGCAGTCTCTAAACACTCATCCTTTGCATTCAACTGATCCATGGACAGTGGACACACACATTTTGCTGATTCATTTTAAAAAGTAAAATGATGCACATAATGTGCCCTGGGTGAAGGGAGGAAATAAAATTGAATGTGAGAGTGGCAAGCAGCGCCCCACAAAGATTTCTGCTTGTCCGGAGGAGCTGCATACCTGAATGCGTGGGATGATGTCTAAAGTAAGCAACATACAGATGGTCGAAAGGGAGGAGGTGGGACTTCGCACTGAAAACCTTTTCGACTAATTCAGTTTGTCAAGCCTCATTGAGAAGTGATTTGGCCAATAGCCTACTGAAATTAATACACAGAATCCAGATAGGAAGACTATGGAATCCATACAATATATCCATAAATATTATCTAAAATATTTTACACTTTGTATTATGGTAATTATGTTTAATAATCACTTTATTACATATATTGTTATGTGACGGAAAATAATATTTTGGAGCTTATATTTGGTTTGAATTGCATTTGTATTTTGGGCATTGATGATCTCAGGTATGACTATAACATTTGTCCATTTCATGTAATCATCCTGGGCCAAACTGTATTGGTTTAATACACAATTTAGCTGCAAATACCCTCGTCATCACATGCAGTTACCTTCGTCTCATCATTATTGGAAAAGCAGTTACCTTCGTCCTCATTTAACATGGGATCCAATGGGATGACCTAGTTTTTTCAATTTATTTTAACAAAATGAGACGAGGGTAACTCAGTTACCCTCGTCCTGTTTTGCCACAGTGAACCATACATGACACACTGAAGAGTTCTGAGTTCATGAGCACATCTTTTGTCTCCAATTGTAGTCCTTAAACTGTTGTCCCAAATTGTTTGAAGCTGTTTTCAAATGTTTTTGTGTTTTCGTTCACACCTGCTCATGTGGCTAGCAGCTTGCTACTGGCCGGCTGCATGGGATTTTTTCATATCAGTGATTATTTTTTCGAGTGAGAGTTTTTATTGTCCTTTTTTCTGATATTTGAATTTAAATTTAAATGATAATCCATAAATTTTATGGTGCAGTATGGAGGGAGTTTAATAATCAATTTTTAGGTCATTTATTTAAAATGTAATTTTTCACAGCTGAAGCAATAAATAATATTAATGGGGGAGGGAGGGTGCAGTCAGCAGAAAGGGTACAAATTTTCACACAATTTTAAGCATAGGGGAGACCGGGGTTAGTTGAATCGCGGGGTTAGTTGAATCTTGGCCTAAAATCAGCTTTATTTTAAATTTTTGGCCAAACTGGTACTTTTGGTAGATACCCTGTTTATTGGCACATGTTATCATACCTTTATTCATTCAAAATTTCAAAACGCTAATTCTGTAGGCAAGAAAGTTTGTTTTTGGGGTGCTCTAGTAACATGTTTGCTCAGTCTTCGAGGGGGGTTATTGTTTAGCTGTGATTTTAATCCAGGTGAACTAACCTTATTTCTGAATAAGCAAATCCATGCCTAATCCACACTCAGAAGCTTTTTGTTATGTGACTTTGATAAGACTGAAAAATAAGACAATATTGTGTTCCATGTGTGATGGGGTTAGTTGAATCATGCATGGTTGAGTTGGCCGTAACATAGATTTCAAGTGTTCAAATTGCCTTGCAAGTCATTGTTAGTTGGAGTTACTGCAGTTTAGAACTACTGCAGTGCATGTTTGCATTCCTGAAGGGGAAATACAGAAAAACCAGCTTTTTTGCCAAAAATAGACAAACAATTTAGTAAATTACAGTATACAATTTCTTTTCAAATGAGTGTTGTACTGAAGCTGGTGGTCATCATAGGGATATCAGTTATGCAAAGGAAACTCCTTTTATAAGAAGTTGTCTCCAAATTTTTATGGCGCTTCAACTAACCCTGGGGTCGGGGTTAGTTGAATCAAAATTTTTTCTGGAAGTTTGTGTCTGTGACACAAATTTCAATAATCATTTACAATATCTCTTGGTCTGATCATTGAACACGCTCACTATCACATGCTAAAATTTGGTGTGAATATCTTTTACCGTTTGCTCTCCAGAGCAAAAATAAAAATGAGAGTGCCAACTAACCCCGGTCTCCCCTACTCCCTTGTAACAGTCTGAACAAAACTATGGTTTCACAACCAGTATGTTAACACCAACTTGAGAATTAAGTTAATCTCTAAAATTTATTTTAGAAAATGACCATTTCCTGAATTACTTATGTGAGATTTAGCCCAATTCGAAAAACAGGACTTTTTCAAATGAGCCAAATAGTGCACACATCCCTCCTTTTAGGCCTATGCAGTAAATAGAAGGAAATAACCTCTGAAAACAACATATAGGCCTATATATACTTTAAAGTAACAACAAAGAACAAGAATAACATGTTAACTGAACTTTAACATTCCCTTTCAATTTATCTTCGAGCCATCTGGCTTTTTTAAGGTTTGATAAATTGATGAATTTTATGCTTGAAAAACTAACAAGAACTACAAGTGCAGAGTGTATACAAAATGTTGTATAAAACACAAAAGTGTCAGTACTATTCATTCAAAAAGAAAGAAGGGATTTAGTGGGATAACAACCGAAAGGTTTCGTCCCCAACCATCTACATCAACCATCTACATCTAGTAGGCGGACTGTTAATTTGATAGCAAATCATAAATTTTAGAATCTAATTACACGTTACCAGACATTATGTAAACCAGTTGAAAGCAATTTTTGTCGTTAGGCATTTCTTAAAAGCTGACTATTTATAACGAAGAGGGCTGCAAAACCTTCAGTGCTCAAAGTAACAAATTTAATGCTGGTCTAAGCCAATACATTACTTTAATGCTTTGTGCCCGAGTTAATTATTCTCTGTTAATGTTTCAAATGTTTCTTTAAGTTAATGCTTCTTCAAGTCAATGCTTCTCCATGTTGAAGGGCACTTCTAGATCAGTTAATGCTTCCCCAAATTGATGCTTCATTGAGTCAATGTTTCTCCGGGTTAAAGCTTGTAATGCTTCAACAATTTAATGCTTCTCTGTGTCAACGATTCTAATTTTCCTCCAAGTTAATGCTTCTCCAAGTTAATATTTCTCAAAGATAATGCTTCTCTGAGTAAATGTTTCAAGTTAAGGCTTCTTCAAGTTAATGCTTCCCTAGTCAATGCTTCTGCAAGCAAAAGCTTCCAATGCTTCTCCAATTTCATGCTTCTGTCTTGATGGTTCTAATGTTTCTCCAAGTTATCTCAAAATTAATGCTCCTCCAAAATTAATTAATGCTTCTCCGAATGCTTCTCCAAATTAATGCTTCTTCAAATTAATCCATCTCCAAATTAATGCTTCTCCAAATTAATGCCTCTCCAAATTAATGCTTCTCACAGATAATGCATGTCCAAGTTAATGCTTCTCCAAGTTAATACTTCTCAAAGTTAAAGCTTCTCCAAGTTAATGCTTCTACTTGTTAATGCTTCTCACAGATAATGCATCTCCCAGTTAATGCTTCTCCAAGTTAATGCTTCTCCAAGTTAAAGCTTCTCCAAGTTAATGCTTCTACTTGTTAATGCTTCTCACAGATAATGCTTCTCCAAGTTAATGCTTCTCCAAGTTAAAGCTAATCCAAGTTAATGCTTCTACTTGTTAATGCTTCTCACAGATAATGCTTCTCCAAGTTAATGCTTCTCCAAGTTAAAGCTAATCCAAGTTAATGCTTCTACTTGTTAATGCTTCTCACAGATAATGCATCTCCAAGTTAATGCTTCTCCAAGTTAAAGCTTCTCCAAGTTAATGCTTCTACTTGTTAATGCTTCTCACAGATAATGCTTCTCCAAGTTAATGCTTCTCCAAGTTAAAGCTAATCCAAGTTAATGCTTCTACTTGTTAATGCTTCTCACAGATAATGCATCTCCAAGTTAATGCTTCTCCAAGTTAATGCTTCTCACAGACAATGCTTCTCCAAGATAATGCTTCTCCATGTAAAAGCTTCTCACAGTTAATGCTTCTCAAAGATAATGCCTCTCCATGTTAATGCTTCTGCCAGTTAATGCTCTTCCATGTTAACGATTCTCCAAATTGAAGTTCTCCAAGTTAATGCAATCATGCTTCTCTGAGTTAATACTTCTCCAAGTTAATGCTTCTCACAGATGAAGCTTCTCCAAGTTCATGCTTCTCCAAGTTCATGCTTCTCCCAAGTTCATGCTTCTCACAGATGATGCTTCTCAAAGATAATGCTTCTTCATGTTAATGATTCTCCAAATTATTTTCTCATTTTATTTATTAAATGTGGGTTTATACATCCGGGCAACTCGATCAATAACTGGGTCATATGACCGGTCACGTGACGAAGGCAGTGTTTTGTTTCAACTTCGACCTGTGCGGATGACTCTCGATCTCTCGGCTTAAAAATATTGGATTTAACGTTGTCTGTAGCATTACTGGATCTAATTACGCTCATTATTGATACTTGGATCATCTGGGTCTGATTGACAAACCTTTAGACGCCGTCAGTGCGTAGCAAACGGGCATTGTCCCGCTTCAATTTCCACGTGCGCTTGTTTGTAAACACTGCCTAATATGGCGCCGACACGGAAGAGTGCATCACGTGGCAGGCCCAGATCCCGCAACACTCCGTATTACGATCCGGATCTCCTTGAAAACTGGACAATGGCCCGGCTGAAAGCCGAGTGCGAACGCAGAGGATTATCCTATCGAAGTGGAGCAAAACGTTCGACTCTCATCAATATGTTGAGAAATGACGAATCTCGCTTGCCTACACCTCGCTCGTTTGGGCATTGAATTCGGGGAATTCTTTCCCCCAACTTCCATTATACATGTATATACGTTCATTTGGATTTATTGACTTTAAGCTGGTTTCGTACCTGCTTTCAAGCTGGCTCAGCATCGGCTGCAGCCCGGATTTGCTATTTTATTGATATTTTACTTGCGGCTCAGTCTGCACTGCAGCCCGGAGTTTCACCACAGCCCTGCGGGGTTTCTCAGATGTGGTGAACCTCTTTAGTTATTATCTTAGCTTTACAGTATTACTAGCCTAGATTAGCTTAGTTGGTTAGGTGAGCGAGCAGCCCCATTGTCATGCCAAAGAACTGTGGATCATTTACGTATTGAGGTTATGACCCAATTAAAACAGTGCAAACTGTTTAAACCTTAAACCAGTTTGTTTGTTCGGTTTGTATAAATTTCTCATTTTATTTATTAAATGTGGGTTTATACATCCGGGCAACTCGATCAATAACTGGGTCATATGACCGGTCACGTGACGAAGGCAGTGTTTTGTTTCAACTTCGACCTGTGCGGATGACTCTCGATCTCTCGGCTTAAAAATATTGCCCACCGCCACCCCTTAACTCCATCCGATTCGCAGGCCTCCTCTGTCAGGCCCCCTCTTCGTTGACTTCAGGCCTATATCTCTAGGCCCCTCCTCTTGTGACAACCGGCCTAGGCCCCCTCTTCGTGTGACAACAGGCCTATATCTCTAGGCCCCCTCTTCGTGTGACAACAGGTCTATATCTCTAGGCCCCCTCTTCATGTGACAACAGGCCTAGGCCCCCTCTTCGTTTGACGTGAAGCCTATATCTCTAGGCCCCCTCTTCGTTCGACATCAGGCCTATATCTCTAGGCCCCCTCTTCGTGCGACATCAGGCCTATATCTCTAGGCCCCCTCTTCGTTTTGACAGCTAGTGCTCTCTTCAGACCAACTCGCAACATCAAACTAGACTCCCTGCAGATTGAATCTTGCGGTCAGCTTGGTTTCTAGTTTCGCTTCAAATGTCATGAACGTTCATGATCATTCAGCAAGACCGCTTCAAACGTCATAATCGTACAGCAAGACCAATCGCAACTCTAAACTAGATACCCTGCAGATTGAGTTTATTGCGGTCAGCTTGGTTTCTAGTTCGTCTCAACCGGTCTCTACGCTACGATTCAATGACTCCAAATTAATGATTCTCAAAGTTAATGCTTCTCCAAGCTAACGCGTCTCGCAGATAATGCTTCTCCATGTTGATGCTTCTCCATGTTAATGCTTCTCCATGTTAATGCTTCTCCATGTTAATGCTTCTCTTGAGTTAATGCTTTTCCAAGTTAATGCTTCTAAAAGACAATGCATCTCCGAGTTAATGCTTCTCCATATTAACGCTTCTCCAAGTTAATGTTCACCAAGTTCATGCAATCATGCTTCTCTGATGTTAATGCTTCTTCAAATTAATCCATCTCCAAATTAATGCTTCTCCAAATTAATGCCTCTCCAAATTAATGCTTCTCCAAATGAACGTTTCTCAAAATGAATGCTTCTCTGAAGTTAAAGATCATTTATTTGTCACTATCCTGGAAATTGTCCCAAATTTTGTAGAATATAAATATAATAGGAAATACCTTCATATATATATATATATACACGAGTCATTTTTTAGGATTTTAGAACACTTTATAAGACCCTGAACTTCCTGGACTAGAAACCAAGTACAATTCTGATGAAAATGAACAAAGAAATTGCTTAAGAATCATTGCAAAGCATCTGGTTCACAAAAAAGGACAGTTCATGTTCCTTTCTAAAACTACTTTCCAAAATGAAGAGACATTCTCTCAAACATTTTTGCTTGTTTTTTACTAGTGACAACTGAAAATGAATAGAGATACATGGAAAGTGCAATTCTCTACAGCATTTCTTTGAGAATATCATGGTATCTTTGTGAGATGGGGAGGGTGGGTGGGGGGGGGGGTCCATTATACATGTTTGCTTGTAATTAACAAAACAAGAATCCGCGCATTCAAAGCCTGGCTCAAGTGGCAGTGATGACGGCAAAATATGTAGCAGTGCCGGTGAAATAGTTAAGTCTACTTTATGTTTTGGAAATGGCAGAGAAAAGTGGTTCTGAATTGCGGCAAGTGAAGTGTTGTTATTGTAGTTGTTCCATGTACAAAATAATATCCAAATAACCGCAAAAAGAATGTGTACGATTTTTCCAAATCTTGAAGTCGCCCCAGTTCCTCCTTTGAAAAAATTGGCGAAATTGAAAAAAATTTGGAACAAAATAAATAGTTTTTTTTTTAATCCAGGAAAACAATTTTTTCTTTTTTTTTAATTTAGGAAAAAAAAATTATAAATCTTGAAAAAACAGAAGTTGCCTGATTTCCTGTTTTTGAAAAAAAAAAATTAGTGTAATTGAAAAAAAGTTGAAAATTTTTTTTTTTTTCAAATCTTGGAAAAAAAATTTTTGGGAAAAAAAAAATTTTTGAAATTGAAAAAAAAAAGTAATTTCCATACATCTAGCTACCCTAACAAACCAATAAAACACAAAACCAGATATATTGAACCTATAGTTATTGAACAGTAGAGTTGACAGACAATATTTTCAGACCATTACTCCTGAATTAGCCTGGTGAGCCAGGCTAATGAACCTTTTACTTCCTTTACTATATTAGGAAAAGGGGTTTTTTAATGCCTCTGCAACCATATTAGAAAAACAAAAAACAGGATAATTTCCATGGCAAAAAGTCCATGTCAAGGGCCTGCATAAGAATTCTGTTGCAAGCATTTTGGGAATTCATCCCAAGACCTTAAGAGACACATGGAACCATTGGGCCAATAATTTGGTCAGTAACTAAAGCAAATTGACCTTCAAATTACTTAAATGTACCAGGGTCCTATGTGAATTGAACAAGTGACCTTCACAGTAATAAGTACAAGACCTATTGGGACATAGGGCCACACTGAGAGGCAAAAATATCCAATATTTATAATGCGCACTAAATAGCATACAGACATTTGCACTAGTTGCAACATGTTGCTCATATAATTATTTGAAGAAAAATTACCTATGTTTATTGCCTTGACCACAAAAAAAGCCATTTGTGTGAAGTTGCACTAAATGACCAACACTAAACGACCAACGTAATAGAATATAACATCTGAAAAGGCTTAAATTTCCTATTTTTAGCAATTTCGGCATAAATTGTCTCCATGAGTTCTTTTCAACAAAAAAAGAACAAATGTTACAATTCAGGAAGTACACAATCTTGTGGTAACCATGGGAACAACCACTTCCTGGTTACCCCATTCTTAATTATCACTCAACCATAGCATTCTGAACAATAAGCAAGATGACAAGAAATATTCAACCATTTCCTCTATATGGTTCAAAGCGAAAATTAACACCATTATAAGCCATAAGGTGAGACCCTGCAGTGACCTGCACCTAGAGAATCCTGTGGATGGATGGATGATTGGGGCTTTACGTCCTGTATTTATGCATTTGGTAGGCTAATTAAGACAGGAGGAGGACACGGCAATGCGGTGAAGTATGATTGAAACAGCCGTCCAACATAGGCCCAGGTGACCTGGAAAGAGCTGGATTCGAACCCAGGACAGCAATTGGTACCCTGGCATGCTACCATTAGACCAACCGTTCCCCCCAGGATTGGTCACTGAATACTGGTATCAATGAGGAATGTACTATACATGCAGGTCCGCAAACTCGTAATTTATTTCTGAGTGTTGTTTACAAAGACTATGTATACGCGCAAATCTTCCTCATAAATCATCCGACTTGATTCCGAAGTGTCTAAAATAACATAAAAGCAGTTTGAAAAGTTATTAATCATGCTTCAAAGTCCAAAGACAAAGGTTTATCTTTTTCATATTATCCCAAGGATGTATTGCAATATTTCTTGGAAATTTTATTTAGAGAGTATCATAAATTTCCAGTCATTAGCGATTAGGTCTTCTATCAGCACACAAGGAGACAATTTAATAATAAATATCATCATAAAAAACATTATTTGAGACATTTTGACATATTTCAAGGATGTTTTACCTATTATTACTCACAGAAATTTTGATAAGTATATGGCATCATAAATTTCCTCTCATTATCAGACAACAAAGAGACCATTGATAAGTCATTATGTATTGCATAAAAACTACAAGAATTTGTTTATTTCCAAGTTTTGTATCAACCAGAATTTTGATTAATGGGATAAATTTCAAATCATTATTCATACCCGATTAGAAGACACTTGACAAAAAGTTAAAATTTACAACAAAACAGGAAAGCAGATATATATCATACTAGAAACTATGTACAATTCCTAAACTGTGTCATTATTAGATTGGAAATTTGATTTGTTGCCATATAAATTGCCCATCTTTATCAGTATATTAGTAGACACTTAATAAAGTTATTAGAACACAACTTGAGTTTGACACTGTGTCACATATTTGAAAGATAATAATGATCTATATCTTTGTTGTTCTCTGCTGTGTCCTTGCAGATTAATATCCTAATTTAAACAATGAATAATAAATAAAATATTAACGTCATTAAGTCAATATTGAAATTTAATCATTTTCACTTTGCCCATAATGCAGCAGTTTTCAAATTTTGAACAGATATCTACAAATCCTATCAAAATGCCAAACTATGGTAACACAAAATACTTCAAAAATTTTCCTCTTACTAAAAGCCATCGAAAGATAGAAAACCAACATAACTAGATAGCAAATTGATTTTTAAAACATCTGAAGTGGGATAATACAAAAGAATTAATTTTGAAATTTTCAAACCCTTTTTTTTTTCAATTTTCTTTTCTTCTAATTGCAAGTTTGAAAAAAAATTATGAAATTACCTTTTTTGTGGGCTCCTCTGCTATCCAAAAATTGAAACTTCCTTTGCAATAGTTGGACGAAAATTGCTTTTCTTATTCAAATAACATAAATTATAAATATCATAAATCCTCTGTCTTTAAACTCATACGTTTAGACTGATGTAATACCTCCAAAGTATTGCAAGTTAACTCACTCAGACTAAGGGGTGCACAGTTTATATAGAGACACCCCTCCTGAAAATTGGCTGTAAAAGGCACTGAGTGACAGCTAAGGGGCTTGCAAGTGGAATTTATTAGTCATTCGTTCAGTTCATTCATTTCATTCAGACAGGAATATGTTCAGACAAAGTGAGAGCTGAGTTGTTGAGGGGGAGGGAAGGGGGGGGGGTACTCTATGATATGTATGTGTAATGATGCATGTATACACCATGTTAACAGGGATGTACATACATATTACATATACATTACAAAACAGAACATCACAGTTTAACTATTGCAAGTAGGGCTTTGGAATTTGGAAAGCGAAACTGTCACTTTGACTCCTAACTCCTATGAAGGGTCAAAGCTGACTCCAGACTCCATAAATGTTTTTGGTAATTTGACTTTGACTACCGTATTCTGACTCTTATAGACTCTGCACTCTTGGACTCTGCACTCTTGGACTCCGCACTCTTGGACTCCGCACTCTTTGGACTCCGCACTCTAGACTCTGCACTTTTAGACTCAACATCCTTAGACTCAACACTCTTACTACTCAACACTCTTAGACTCAACACTCAAGACTCCGCACTCTTAAGACTCGCACTCTTAGACTCAGCACTCTTGGGCTCTGCACTCTTAGACTCCACTCTCTTAGACTCCACACTCTAGACTCAACACTCTTAGACTTAACACTCTTACACTCAACACTCTAGACTCAGCACTCTAGACTCCACACTCTAGACTCCGGCCGCTTAGACTCCCCACCCTAGACTGCGCACTCTAGACTCACACTCTTAGACTCCGCAACCCAGACTCCACACTCTAGACTCCCCACCCTAGACTCCCCACCCTAGACTCTGCACTCTAGACTCCACACTCTAGACTCCACACCCAAGACTCCACACTCTAGACTCCCCACCCTAGACTCTGCACCCTAGACTCCGCACTCTAGACTCCACACTCTAGACTCCACACTCTAGACTCCCCACCCTAGACTCCGCGTTCTAGACTCCCCACCCTAGACTCCGCACTCTAGACTCTGCACCCTACACTCCACACTCTAGACTCCCCATCCTAGACTCCCCACTCTAGACTCCGCACCCTAGACTCCACACTCTAGACTCCCAACCCTAGACTCCGTACTCTAGACTCCCCACCGTAGACTCCCCACCGTAGCCTCCACACTCTAGACTCCCCACCCTAGACTCCGCACTCGAGACTCCACACTCTAGACTCTAGACTCTGCACCCTAGACTCCACACTCTAGACTCCCCACCCTAGACTCCGCACCCTAGACTCTGCACCCTAGACTCCACACTCTAGACTCCCCACCCTAGACTCCGCATTCTAGACTCCCCACCCTAGACTCCCCACCCTAGACTCCGCACTCTAGACTCTGCACCCTAGACTCCACACTCTAGACTCCCAACCCTAGACTCCGCACTCTAGACTCCCCACCCTAGACTCCGCACTCTAGACTCTGCACCCTAGACTCCACACTCTAGACTCCCAACCCTAGACTCCGCACTCTAGACTCCCCACCCTAGACTCCATACTCTAGACTCCCCACTCTTTGGACTCCGCACTCGAGACTCCGCACTCGAGACTCCGCACTCGAGACTCCGCACTCTAGACTCCGCACTCTAGACTCCACACTCGAGACTCTGCACTCTAGACTCCACACTCTAGACTCAACACATTAGACTCCCCACCCTAGACTCCGCACTCTAGACTCCGCACTCGAGACTCCGCACTCTTAGACTCCACATTCTTAGACACCGCACTCTTAGACTCTGAACTCAAGACTCCACACTCTTAAGACTCTGCACTCTTAGACTGCACTCTTAGACTCTGCACTCTTAGACTCCGCACTCTTAGACTTCGCACTCTAGACTCCGCACCCTAGATTCTCGAATCCCAACTCACGACTACCAATTCACGACTCCCAACTCCAAATTCAATCCTCGACTCAATCCTCGACTCAATCCTCGACTCAATCCTCGACTCAATCCTCGACTCAATCCTCGACTCAATCCTCGACTCAATCCTCGACTCAATCCTCGACTCAATCCTCGACTCAAAGCTCTCAAATTTAACTTTCAACCCCTGCTTGTTTTTTTAATGTCCCACTCAATCAGTCTTTTGAAATACACAATTAGATCATGCCATTTTTCTATGGATTTCACTCCAACACCTCAAATTTGTACATATATCTACCCCAACATTTCCTAAGCTAAAAAAAAAATTGCTTGTCTAACTCTCAAGCTCCTTCGTATTTCAAATCATGGATGGCAGGGATGGCATCTTTTTTTTTTTAAACAAGCGATTAAATTGATATAAATCTCCAAACCTTGCAGCATAATGTTTGTAGTGGTCATAAATGCAATAATACGTTTAATACAGATCTAGACAAACCAAATAAATTTGTATTTTCAGATGCAGAAATTGTGACTAATTTCACTCCTGTTGATACACATGATAAAGCCATTTCATAGACAGATCTATAGATTTTCAAAATGATATGGTCACCTAATGAGCTTTTGAAAGTTTTGATATCAAAATATTGATTGACCTTTAAAAAGTCTTACATATATTGCCACATTTAAATAGAACTGTACAGATCAGGATGTCATCAGCCATTCAAAAACCATACCAGGACACAATAAGCACTATTAAGCAGACTAAAGCAGATTATTTTTTATCAATTTGGTCATCAGTAGGTACAATGCAAAATGTGTGAATGCTCATAAATAATCAATATTCAACTCTTTTTGAGTTTTGGAAATTTATACATCACTAATTCTCTATAGTCCTTTAAGTCATATTATAGGCTTACAGAAAATTGCAACAATGTAAAATCAACTCAATTCATTACACATTACCCTAAAAATTTAAGGCAATGATTTAGGGCCCGAGCTCAGTGGTTAGGGCTGCCTCCCCTGCTGCTGAACTCTGGGACCCGGGTTCTATTCCCGTTCTGAGCAACCCATGCCATACAGATGTTTCATCCTATGCCACAAGTGCACCTTGCCTCATTACTCTAGTCCCTGCCTGCCCTATTTAAAAGCCTTGCCAGTGCAAAAATACAGGATGAAAAGCTCACCTAAATCATTCAACCAACCAAAATCAAGGAGGGACGAGGGGGAGGGGATGCATTACCCGACCAGATGAAATTTTAAATATTTTAAAATGATAATGTATCACGCTATTTCAAGAGCTATGTATCCACGACACGATAACCCGATTCATCCCAAGTAGAATTTTCTGAATCCCCCACCCCGCCAAAAATATAAAAATATAGGAGTGTCCCCCCTCTATCAAACCTCAGAGCAGGAAAAAGACAACCCTTCAAGTCATGCAAGATAAACACATTTACATATTAAAATCAAACACAATGCTATACATTCAAGCACTGTCTTTTCTGGGACTCAGTGACAGAAGGCACGTCTATTTTGTGAAGCTTTTTTCCTATTTGCATAAACCCTTTTTAGCACATCAGGCTTTCCAAGTACAGCTACTAATCTGGGAAAGCAAATAGTGTAGGTGGAGGGACAACATGTCAAGGAGCACATGCAGACAACAATGCTGATGGATGGATGGGTTATTGGGGCTTTACGTCCTGTATTTATGCACTTAGTAGACTAATTAGGACAGGAGTGAGTGAGATTGTGTTTTACGCCCCATCAGCAACGGTGTGGAATTAGGACAGGAGAAGGACAAATGAGGTGAAGGATGATTGAAACAGCCGTCCAACATGGGCCCAGGTGACCCGACAAGAGCTGGATAATAAAGGGAATTCTTTTGTGTACCTCTCACTTCCGAAGGTAAAAATGCTGAATTGCAAATCACTTATCAGGAATGAAGGATGCAAGTACTACTATACCCTGTATACCAGAAAAGCAGGCAACAGGCTATTTTTCAAAAAGCTAAAAAGTATGTTTGACATTTTCAAAAAACTTTGTGTCACAATAAAATGCATAACCCGGAATATTTCCCCATGTTGCGATGAATTTTTTTTCAAAAATCTAACGAAAAAGACTTGGCAAAGTACAAACATATTCATGACATCTCAGGATGATAAAATTCAAGAACTTTTTAACAAAGGCATACAGAGGTACACGCGTGAGTAAACCTTAGTTATTAGCATTATTTTACAAAAATTGCGAAAGAAAAACACAAAAGAATGACTATTTGACTCTCATTCAGAGATTTCCTTGTTCAAAATCTTAATACCTTTGAATTAATGTTTTGTCTTTTTAAAATGTCTTGCTCTTTCAACATTTTTCCCGTCAGACTTGATATTTTAAAGACCTTAATCTCCCTTTTACAAATTTTTCTAACCACTTTTTGCCATCACAGCCCTGTCAGTTACGAGGTTTCTGTCATGTCCCACTCTTCAGAATTCTGCACTCGGCAAATTTTGTCATAGTGACATTTCTAGTTCTGAAGTGAGTCACAAGGCCACAGCAATGAGGCAAAGGATGATAGAAACGGCTGTCAAACAAAAGTCAAAGTGACCCAGCAAGAGCAGGAATCGAACCCGGGACCTAACAAATTTAGTTCTGGAAGCCAGTGCGCTACCAACTGAGCTAACTAGGGATGCACCAACGCCACTTTTTCACTTCCGATCCGATGCCAATACTCTATTTTGTTGCCGATATCCGACACCATTTGTTAAATATGGAGTACTTCCTCCGATCCGATACCGATACTGATTTTTGGTTCCGATACCACCGATATTGGTATCGGTATCAGTACATCCCAAGAGCTAACCTCTCCCCCGTTACAAAGACCTTCAGCGGAGCAGGCCTGGACCGTAACAAAGACAGCGTAATGAAGTCAAAGACACCCTGGTCTATATGGTGGTGTTGATGGATGGATGATTTGGGGCTTTACGTCCTGTATTATGCATGTGGCAGACCAATTAGGACGGGGAGGTCACGGCAATGAGGCGAAGGATGAATGAAACAGCTGTCCAACATAGGGCCAGGTGACCCGGCAAGAGCTGGATTCGAACCCTGGACCAGTGATTCAGCACGCTATCACTAGGCATGTGGTGGTGTTGAACTAATCATCCCAAAACCCTTCTCTTCTTCCTATTCCTGCCATTTCAGATTTCAGAGCAAATCAGAATACAGCACTACAGAATCACCGAGTATCATAAGGAATGTTATCTCTCTTGTCAGATTCCTAGGAATTCTAAGCGACCCCAAACACCTTCCCATGGGCCATGTGGGACCAACAGCATACCTGGGATATCTGCACTTGCCAAAAAGTCACTAAAAAGTTACTAAAAACTACTACAATTCTACCCCAATAAATTCCAGGGACATGGTGAACTCAAAGGCAGGATGGATGGATGATTGGGGTAGCAATTGATTGGGCTTTACGTCCTGTATTTAAGCACTTGGTAAGCTGTTAGGACAGGAAAAGGACGGTGACAATAAGGCAAAGGTTAAAACTGCTGTCATACATAATAGGTTCAGGTCCCAGGTGACCTGACAAAATTTGAAAATATCGAAGTGACTCAGCGACAGAACTTCAGTTCTCAAACCAAATTTCAGTGTAAAAACAGTTTAAATTCTACATAATAAGTATCAATGACTATCCGAATTATTAGGCCTATGAATTATGCACCTTGCCAATTATAAGACAATGATAGGATTAGTCTGACATCAGATGATCAGTTCAATATCATTCTGATAGGTCTAAATGTATTCTCACACAAGTTAATCAATCACACAATACTAATTTGACTTCCTAACCTCTTAATACCATGGTTAAGGTCAATATTAACTTCAATATTAACCTCACACGAATTAATAAGATTACATATTTACCTTTGATAACCTCAGGATACCCCAAGCAATCAGTCACAGGTCCAAATGGACTCCAAAATAACCAGAACCAAGTAATATTGGGAATATATAATCACTAGCCAGCCATCCACCCACGTGAAATTACTGGAGTATAGTACAAGATAATCCAGGGCCCAAATATTTAGTAAATTGTGCCAAAAGTCTGTGCTTTGCCACACCGTTACATTATTGTTACCAAATATCTAACTACAATTAACCTATAGCCCCATGTAACCAATAGCCTAGAGGACTAGTTGAGGTCTGAGTAGTTATGCCAGGCTCTTTGTAGTTATGTGGACCTATGCGTTAGAACATGTTGGCTATAAAAGATAAATTAGTATTGAATGCCACAGTCATCATTTCAGATGGATGGATGATTAGGGCTTTACGTCCTGTATTTATGCACTTGGTAGGCTAATCAGGACAGGAGGAGGACACGGCAATGAGGTGAAGGATGATTGAAACAGCTGCCCAACATAGGCCCAGGTGATCCGACAAGAGCTGGATTTCGAACCCTGGAACATGTTAATGCTCGGTTCAGGAATCGAACCCGGGTCCTAGAGTTTAGCAGCATAGTGCATTTTTTAAACACTGAACAAGAGCTAACTAGGAACCATTGGTTACACCATAATAAATTTATGCACCTACCTTAGATAGGCCACCTACTTGCATTTTCAGAATACTCACTGATTCAAAAATACTTCAGAGTATTGGATTTGCTTGCATAACATTTAGTTTTTATAATATTGGCCTTGAAAGTTTTGAATAACATAGTTCATTAGTTTCATTGCACTCAACATTTCAGTTCTAACATAAATTACATTATAAATTTAATCTGCGCAAACACACTCACGATATGATTTTTTTAAAAATCCGATACCGGTATCAAAAATTTACCATTAAGTTAAATGAACCATCAAATGCTATATATCACGAAAAGGTGTAAAGAACTCTTGTAATTAAATGCAAGATAAATATAAATCAACAAAGACTCAAAGAGCATTGGAGAAGCTTAACTAGGTGTAAAACCATACAAATGCAGCACAATGTCTACTTTGGTGCATTTGAGTACATGTATGTAAAATATTTTTGCACGGACAGCACTGGAAATAATTGTTACAATGTTGAATGAATGAACTCGTTCAAGCTTGTTTAAAGTTCTTGTGGGAACTTAGAAGCACACAGAAAACATGCACTGAATTTCACGACCAGACACCACTGACAAAATTATATTAAAAGTTGTGAAATTTTTATTTCAACATCTTCGAACAAGACTCTACAGTTTTTAAACATTTAGGCAACCCTGTCCAAGGCCTATTTTAAAAATATTTGTTGCAAAATTGTGACAAAAAAGTTGTGTCCCATTTAAATTTAGACTTCAAAACAAACATCACCATGCAAAAATTTTTTTTCATTGTTTTCCTAGTGTTAGAATGGTGTATTTGAAAGATGAATGGGGCGCTTTACCTCCTGCATTCATGCACAATTGCACATGGTAGGCTAATTAGAAAAGGAGGAGGGCCTAGCAATGAGGCAAAGGATGATCAGAACTGCTGTCCAACATAAGTCCAGGTGACACAGACACTGATAAAAGTGAACTGGGTATAAGCTGGTATATTTTGCTTTTAATACTACAACAATGATTCGTTGACTAAGCATTTCCTTTTATAATTGTATACACATTTTCTCACAAATTTATCTTTTTTCATTTTTTAAAAACTCCAAAGCAACATCACGTTCTCACCTTGTGGTTCATGCTCTGTCCATGAATCCAGATTCGTGAAATTTACGACAACTTCTTTTTTCTAAAAAAATTTCCTTTCTTCCTACTTCTTACATCTCGTATGTTTCCCGACTTGATTCACTTGACAGTCGCTTTGTTGTAGTTGTAGGTCGCTCCAAAATAATAATGTTCCTGAAAATAAAAACAGAAAATTTATGGAGACCAACCATTTTTTTAGGAATGTATCAGTAACAATTGACAGTGACAATTCCACTTTCTAAAGTTATAAAATGGAAGAAGTTTCAATACCAATTTTCTTTCTCCATTTCTGAGTTGTTTTCAAAAACCAATATGCACTCTCTTCAAACTTTTTCCTGGTATAAATATATCTGTTCCCACTTCCCAACACAGGCCAACTCCCCTGCAGTTGTCTTGGCAGAGTGCTACCCAATGTCATGATGATGACCCATATAAATCACAAATGAGCTTAATTTGGCATTTGTCACAGTTCGTCTTACTTAAGCGGTACAATGTCTTCACAGTTTTTATTTTTAAAAGAATCCTTGTTTTTCACAGATATGTCACTGTCATGTTTTGTCACTGCCAAAGTTTAATTTTGTTAAAAATCATATTTATCATGCACACAGCCATTAAACAAAGAGAATGAAATGAAACTTTAAAATCTTTTTTTTATTTTGTATTGTATCTCTAAAGAATCTTAACATTCACCCACTACCTGACTCTACCTCACTGCTTTGTGAAGATCATAAATGCGGGATATTTTGATTCCCTTCACCAATTTTACCAAATCAAAAAAATTGCAAATTTTGGGCCCAGGATAAACTGCCTGATGGGTTCTTCGGAAGTTCAGACTGGCAATCTTCACAAAGACTCTCACTGAGACTAATTGTCACTTAAACCTAAAACCTAATAGTGGGGCAGATTAAGTCAATTTACCATAAGAATCTTTCACTTGGTGATGCAAGCACCAAATTTGGCACAAGTGTGCTTGAGAACCCATTCTTTCACAAAAGTACGCTCTCCAGGTTGAAAAACAATATGGCGGCCGTGTTTCAAGATGGCCGCCACTGCAACCATGAAAAAACTGTTTTCGACATTGCATGCCAAGAAAATTAGTGATACAAGCCCCAAATTTGGCACAAAAATGCTTCGGAACCCGCTTTTTCAGAGAAATACTCTATCAAAGTTGAAAAACAATATGGCAGCCATTTTCCAAAATGGCCGACACTTCAACCATGAAAAAACGGTTTTTGCAATTGAGTCAAGAGAGTCAGTGATACAAGCACCAAATTTGACACAAATGTGCTTCAGAACCTAATTTTTCAGGAAAATACACTTTCCAGGTTTAAAAACAATATGTACGCCATTTTTCAAGATGGCCGCCACTATAACCTTGAAAAAAACTCTCTTTGCAATTGAATCAAGAGAATTTGTGATGCAAGCGCCAAATTTGGCCCAAACGTGCTCCAGAACCTACTTTTTCAGAAAAATATGCCACCCAGTTTGAAAAATTATATGGCAGCCATTTTTCAAGATGTCCGCCACATCTTTGACGAAAATGACTTTTAGCCATGGAACGCAAAGAGAATTCTTGATGTAAGCACCAAATTCAGCAAAAGTGTACCTTTTCACCTACTTTTTCAGAAAAATATGCTATCCAGGTTGAAAAACAATATGGCGACTGGTAGTATGGTGGCCATTATTCAAGATGGCTGCCACATCAACAATGAGAAAACTGTTTTCGCAATTAAACGCCAAACGAATCTGGGATACATGCACTACATTTGGCACAAGTGTGCTTTAGAACCTACTTTTGTTTTACTATATCAGTTTCAGCATAGGATGACAGGGAATAATAATATTTGGATGATTCTATCCCAAGTCATATTACAAGTATCAAGCTAATAAACAAATAGTCTGCAATTTTATAATGATGGCTACTGATTGACTAAAAATGAGTTTTAGAGTGTGGTGGCAAAGCACAACCAGGACTCACTGAAGACATCACCACTGTGAGACTCTGAATGGGGTTCAGTGTAGTTGTGGTCTACTAATTGTGGTACAGTGGTAGTGGTACACCATTATATTAGCCTATTCAATGCAGTTTTTAATACCCAAGTGTCTCGAATGCTATCTAATAAGCCCAGTTTAAATGGAAAGGGTGCTTCAGTAAACTATGCTGTACAGAAACTACAGATTGCACAGGACTTGAATTGCACAGGATGAATGAATGTGCAAGGTTGCAGAGCACTACATGGCAGCCATGGCTGAACCTTGTTGTTTCTAATATTTTAATGTGATTTTGATATTTAGTATTGGATAGGTGATAAAATGATATATCTACAAATAATCCATTGACTTCAGACATCAAGACTTACTAGAGAAAGTGCATGTCTACCTGTGCCAGACAGTTAGTTACAAAAGTCTCCCCAAACCTGATGTATGTGACGTCTTGTGATGTTCTGATGGCTATTCTGTGACAGCCACAACAGTACCACTCTTTCAAGAAATCAGTCTGCTGCCTACCAGGTTAAAAATATCTAGACTGGATGACAGAGATGGCATTGAAGCTCATTGAGGATCACTGAGGCAAAACACATCCACAATGTAATGCCATTATCATTGATGGGTCCTCTGTTGTGCATTCATTGTTTCTATAAAGACATCCACAGAGGTTGAAGAATGTACATTAACTGTCTAAGATATTGTTCTCAAAATACTAAATTAATCTTCTCATCAAGATATGACAGGAAAGACATAATTTTCTCAACTGCACTTCAAGCCCAAGAGCTGAAACAAGTTCAGGAAGAAGGAAAGGATATTGACGATGAGTGACTGCTAAACCAAGCTTTCACCTAACTGGAAAAGGTTTCCGTGAGACAGTCACAACATGACTGAACTTCTCGGATTTCTGGCAGACAGTATTATGACCCTGTGTCCTGACAATATCATAATTGTAACAAAAGGAGAACAGGCTCTCTCCAAAAAGCCAACTTGTCTTAAAAACTTAATCCCCTGCAACCATGAAGAGGCTGACTCAAGAGTCAAGAATCATCACAGATGCTTATTATGCAACCAAGCAGCAGGCAAATACGTGTTGATTAAGCATCTGACGTTGGTGTAAACTTGTAATATCCACCAGTGCTTTCATGACTCTTAAGGGTGCAAGCTTAGATAGGCTTTGAGTTGGATTTGGTCAACATGAGTTCACCTCAATGCGAGGTCGTTGCTAAAGTTTGTCCAGAAAAATTGATGGGCATGCTGTTCTTTCATGCTTTTACTGGCTGTGAAGTCATGTCAGCATTGTATGGGGGGGGGGGGCAGCATGGCTGGAATGGGATTTCTAACCAGAAGTAACCCCTCTCTTCAAGAAGATTAGTTTGTACCCATGTAGGAGTCACAGCCAGGAGATGCCAATGTCAGCATCCTTGAGATGTTTGTCACCGACATGTATGACAAGAATAGAGTCCTTCAACAATGTTGATGAGGCAAGAAGGGACTTGTTTGTCAGAATATGTGGATGCTAAACTGGTGACAGAGGCAGATGCAATTGTTATCACTTCAGCCTACAAATGTGAATACTAAAAAAGAAATCTATTCCACTCAATTCAGCTTCCTGATGCCAATTTGTAATTGTCGTACCAAACTTAAAATGTTTGTGTGTGAAACTTCAAGGATTAGAAACATCAAATCGAAAGGGCATTGTCATCTAAATGCTACCAAAAAAGATTTCTCTGTAGTTTTGGGTGTTTTTATTAGGAATACAGTCTACAAACCAAATCTCAAATAAAAAAATGTTGTATACTAGAAGTCATCATTAATTTCAAGGAATATACTGCGGAAAATATGGCAATCCGCCTAGAATCTAGTAAAAAATTAGTTTCAAATAAGTTTGACCTGTGGCACTTTTGGAAATGTCCACCATTTTGTTTTTTTGCCTGGATAGCATACTTTTCTGAAAGACTAGGATCTGACGTCTCTTTCGGCCAAATTTAGCCCTTATATCACCGAGTCTTGACGTTCTATGGTGAATTAGGTTATTTTATGCTTGCCTTGGTGGCCTTCTTGGAAAATGGCTACCATATTTTTCAACCTGGATAGTGTACTTTTTGGAAAGAGTAGGTCCTGAAGCACATTTTTTGCCAAATTTGGTGCTTGTATCACAAAGTCTCTTGGCTTTCCATGGCCAAAAGGGTTATTTCACGTTTGTTGCGGTGGCCATCTTGAAAAATGGCCACCATATAGTTTTTCAACCAGGACAGCATCCTGTTTTAAGAGGGTAGGTCCTGAAGCATAATTATGCCAATTCTGATTTTTGTATCACCAAGTATCTTGGTGTTCTATGGCAAAAATGGTTGTTTTATGTTTGCCGTGGCGGCCATCTTGTAAAATGGCCGCCATATTGTTTTTCAACTTGGAGAGCGTACTTTTTGGAAAGAGTAGGTCCTGAAGCACAATTGTGCCAAATTTCATGCTTGCATCACCAAGTGAAAGATTGTTTCAGCTATCTGCCCCACTATAAAGCAAACCAACCATTGAAACGATCCAATTCCAAGTTTAGGGCAAGAGACATATTCATTTTTTAATAAAATATCAGCACTTTGAACCATTGAATATATATAATAACTGAGCCCTAAAATGGAAGTAAACAACACTGGTAAATTTCTTTTATGTTGATTTTCACAGTCAATAATATTTACTCACACATTCGTTGAATGCTTCAAGTAAACAAACTCCACCCTCATAAGTTTGTGCCTGTCAAATATATCCTCAGGTTGTGCCACCATTTTAGGGTGTTTCTCCATATTTTGCCCATTCTTTGGGGTTTTCGCATACATATGCAATATGCGATATACAATACATTGTATGATCCGACATTGTATTCCAAACTTGGTATTTGTTTCCAGTCTCCACCTACACAAATTGCATTGCACGAATAATAGAGCCATTGTCTAACAATCCTGTTTTCTAAACATTTGACACACCTCCCATTTCAGAATTCAACAATATCAAATTTTACATATAAATATAATTACATCATGCATACAGTCACAGTGGCATGGGAGGGGAGGGTGTAGTCAACTGCATCCCCTCGTCCCCACCTACCCCCCCCCCCCCGTGAGGATTTGATAAAATTTTTTTCCGTCTCATCATAACCTCTGCCTAATTAGGCAGCTGCACAACTAAGCTGACGCAGCTTCAGATGATAGAATTGTAAGTTATTAACTTAATAAGCTTATAGTGCAAGATGATGGATGGATGGATGGATGGATGATTGGGGCTTTACATCCTGTATTTATACATTGGCAGGCTAATTACACTAGCAATTGTGCAGCGTATGAATTACGTACGTAAATTCTACGTACGAAACTCACAAAAAAAGAGCCGATCTGTAGTACGTACGTACACTTTCGTACGAATTTCGTACGAATTCATAAAAAATTTCACACAGGTGCTTTTCAGTTACTTTGGCCATTTTAGTGCAATATGGTTATCATAAATGGTTTAAGTTTAGACCTTGACATTGGCCTATCTAAAAACAAATCAGCAAAAAAATCAAGTTAAAGCCCAAAAACCAACTTAATACGTATGAAATTCATATGAAAATTTACGTATGTTTTATGTACGTAAATTTTCGTACGTATTTCATACGTGAAAACAACCGATTTACGTACGAAATACGCAAGAAAGAGCATCGTACGTTTTACGTACGCTGCACAATTGGCCATGTAGGAGAGGAGGACACGGCAATGAGGCGAAGGATGACTAGAGTTCAATAAACTTCCAACTTATCACCCAGTTGTTTAAATGTTCAAAGTTCAAGTATTTTTATTTTCAATAGGCCTATTTCTTAATAAAAGTTGACCAATTTAGTTTTCCAGAAAAAGTTCACTGAAGAGTTTGGATTCAAAAACACTCTCACAAAATTTATGATACTATAGAATTCTGGGTTAAAATATTACCCTTTTTAAAACATCTACAAGTTAAAATGCCAACGGGGCAGCCAATAATTCTAACACGAGTCTGCCAAATCCATTATGTTCTAAATAATTTATTCTTCAAAAAGGCCATATTTATTCTTTTCAAACAGCAAATAGATTGATATCAGATAGATCTTAGAATCTGTTTTCTGATCTTTGCAATAAATCATGTGAACTCTTTTACAAAACTTATGATAAGGACAGTAGTTCGGAACTAGTTCCTCAAAGTTGCCTCATCGAACCGAAACACATTCAAGATTAAATTCATCTTAGGGTGTAGATAATTAATGACTTTCTTGTTAATATATATACATCATCAGAGGTGGGGGAACGCTTCGAAAAAGTGGGGGGAGGGGGGGCACCGGGCTCCGGGCCAGCTTGTTTACGGTAATTTCAGGGAGAAAAAGGGGCATTTAATGCATTTTTGGACCCAAAAGTGGGAGGAGGGGCACATGCCCCCAGTGCCCCCCAGCTCCGCCACCTCTGTACATTATCCATGGCTCTTAGGTGGCGTTCACTGTACACTGCTCAAAAAATGTATTTGACTATGGAGCTTTCAGACATAATATGTCATAATGTCACGGTGACCTTATACAATCTGCATGTATATAATGGACCAGTACATGGACCAGTACATGGACCAGTACATGGACCAGTACATGGACCAGTACATGGACCAGTACATTCACCAAGTACATGCACCAGGTACATTCACCAGTACAATGTACCAATACAATGTAACAGTACAATGCACCAGTGCAATATACCAGTACAATGTACCAGTACAAGGTACCAGTGCATGGACTAGTACTTGGACCAGTACATGTACCAGTTATATACATACATGCAGACTGTATAAGGTCACCGTGACATTTTAGCAAATTTTTTTTGTCGCAATGCGGGGTTGGATACAACAGACACAAAGGGACGGAAGAGTAAGAAAGGGCTAGAATTATTTATTTTATCAAAATATTTGCATTTATAAATAAAGTAAAACTTAATTGCCAAAGTACATGACCCAACAGAAACATGTTAGAAATCACATGCCAATCTATTCCCATAGTGTAAAGATCTAAATTCAACCCAAGCTACATTTCCTGCTCTCTGCACTCATTGCGCAGTTTTACAATTTACAGCTGCTATAAATTACTCTCACATATCAATGACTGAAGCCATGCCCAGTGATGCCAACCTGGTGAACCAACTGATAGAACTGATAGTACCAGCAGTAATTCGGAGAGTTCTGTTTGTAAACAGTGATCCAATTGGCACAGGGCCAAGAGCATGTCAGCCAGTCACTCAACTGCATCCAGAAATACTCCAACCAGCAACATACCGCAATAATTCGAAAAGAACTGAGAACTTCTTCTCGGCTGCTTTCTTGATTTTAATCTTTTTTATTTCAAAATATTAGAGCTAATTCCCTGCTCTACAAAAGCTATAAAATACAAAGCAACCCCAATATATATAGGCACCAACCAGCAACATACCTCAATAACTCCTTCCTTCTCAGCTACTTTCGTGTTTTTATTTCAAAATCTAGACTACAAAATACAAAGAAACCCCAAAATTTAGGCACAACGCAGCTACATACCCCAATAATAAGAAAATAACTTTTTCTTGGCTACTTGACTTTTTGATATTAATTACGTAAAAATTTTCTTTGTTTAACAGCCCAATCCTGCTACAAAAGCTAAAGTACAAAGGAACCCCATCATATCTAAAGCAGTAGTTCCTCCAATGAGATGGATGGATGATTGGGGCTTTACGTCCTGTATTTATGCACTTGTTAGGCTAATAAGGACAGGAGGAGGACACAGAAACGACTCGCAGAGCTAGAAAAAATGCGAGTTTGCAGGCAATTTCATGAAGCACGACAAAATTTCCCACAAATAGTCATGACTCTAGTGACTACTTCGAAGTAAATAATTTTGACCTTTTTTCAAAATTTCCCGGTGAGAATTAGAAATTTCCTGGCAATGACATGCCCGAATTCCCTACTTTTCCAGCCATGGTAATGATTGAAACAGCCGTCCAACATAGGCCAAGATGACCCAGCAAGAATTGGATTTGAAACCCTGGACCCAGTGATTGGCAACCTAGCATACTACCACTGGACCAACCCTCCCTCCTGTTCCTCCAATGAGCCATGCATGGATGGAATCATCATGATAAGACGGGTGAAACAGACTTTACATCCAGTATTTATGCATTCAACTCTGCTGATTCGGACAGCCAGGCCTCACAAATGGACATCAGCACTACTTGTCTTATTTTAACATAATTATTTTAGGGAGTTAAATTTATTCAAGCAGATACGGTAGCCCAGCCAAGAATCCAGCCAGATGCCAGTAAACAGAACTTGACACCAGTAAACAGGCTACTTCCTAGTTTATGGCTGCAGAGTCCAGATTTGTGGCCTAAAAACATCAAAAGGTCAATAACCTCAAATGTAAACAATTAATCAATAAAATACATGATATACCATATTTTGTTGATTAATCAATTGGATGCAAAATCCTTGTCCAGATGATAACAGATGCCGTAAGGGTTGTTGATCTCTTTTTAATCCAGTGATTAAACCATGATTAAAATCAAGATCGAAGTCAAATAAATTGATTGAAATCAAATAAATCATGACGTTATGCATTTAAATCATGATTTCAATCATAATTTTCAAAAATCGCTTTGATTTAACTCCGAAAACCCTGATTGCCTTCACGAAGAGGTTGGCCACGGCTGTGTGAGTTAAATAAAATTATATTCTCAAAGGTTTGGAACTAAAAACTGAATTTGAACAACTGAATAGATCCTAAAACAGTAGAGCAGGTCCGAGGGCTGCCAAACAACTCTCAGATCTGGATGCGTATCAATATGCAAAAATCACAAGAGGAGCCCTTCGACAAGTTTAGAAATATGATAAGTTAGCAACTCCCTGTGAAAATGGTTTTGTTTACTTTGACATTTCAACATGAAAAGTAAACAATTTAGGAATTAGGAGACCTTACAGCAAGAAGAACAGTGTGAAGATTATCATTTTCGGATAAAAGACTAGTGAGCTTAAAGTTTCGGCTATCTACCGGCAGCTTTGTGGAAGTCTCCAGAGCCTGCAAAGCTACCAAAGAACATCAGATGCTTCCCACAGGACCTTGGATAGAACAATACTTGTTAATGCATGCCACATGTGGCTCCCCCTATATGCCCTTTGAAGTTAAAATAATGGTGAGCGTCTTGTACACTATATTGTCTTGAGCTTAGTTTCAAAAATGTAATGCAGAAAATTTGCAATTCATTATCATGGCTGTGCCGTATTCATGCTTTGGCATTTACGAGTTACACTTTTCAAAATTTATGAAAAATCCTCAAACAAACCTTTGTACTTTAGCTATCAATAGAGCCATGTTTCGTACAAAAAGTAACAAAATAATGTACATACACATGTATTTAAATATATCACAAAGAAAGACATGACCAAGATACTTTTGGCAACATGCCAAAAAGAGCATAATGAGGTTAATGGTGGTTGAAAACAACCTGGCTAATAGTGGCTATTTATAAATGAAGTACATGTCGCCTAGTCACAAATAATAACATGAAACATAAGCAACTGAACTGTACCATGTACATTGACGATGCTCATGTCTGTTTTTCATTCTTCCATAGTTTCTCTTCAAATGCAGACATGATTATTTAGTGACTACCTACTTGTCGATGAAATGTGATAAATGAATAAACATGATATTTAAAAGTATATTAATATCTGGGATTTTGAAATAGCTGCTTTTAATTATTTTTCTGACACATTACCAATCTGGATACATTATATTTCTTTGTCTACCTTTTACACGTTTACCCTCAAAATGATTTCCTTTTCAAAAAGTCTACTTAAAAAAAAAAAGACGGCATTCATAATATCAATCACTCAAAATGACACTTGGGAAAATATACTTTTTTTCAATAAGACTTAAGGTACAATAAATTTATTACATGGCAATATTTAGGCCTACCCTTAACCTTGTAATTAATCACGCAATTAAATCATATCGATATCAATCTGATTCAATTCCTTTGTCTTCCTGGCAGCTACAATTCCCTATAAATATTGACAAGCCGTCCAACGTCGATTGTTGAGCAATCATAGTGCCAGTGATAAGCAAATATGCTCTTGTCGCTTATCAGAGTTCTCACTTCAAGTACTCCAATCATAGTTCCTAATGTCAACAAATTCCGCTTTTTTTTGCCTGTCAATCACTTTAGATTGTGATTTTTTAGTCCCCTCCAGATGTTATTTAAAAGTTCATTGTTCATTCCAAACATATCTAAGGCCACACATGGTTAATTATTAGCTTCGCGGACCCGCCGACACAATAGATTTTCTGCCGACGGAAAAAAAAATTTTTTTTTTAATCAAATAAAAAAATTTAGATTTCACTTTTTTGTCCTACCGACCGACCCTAGAAAAAGTGCCTTGAGAAGATGCGAGAAGCTAAAGATCAATTATGTGTGGCCTAATATGTGCAATAGCTCATACACTGTACAGTCAGCTGTTGACTTTGAAAAAATTTTAATGAGGTTTTTGGTATTTTTTTCTTACTTTTTAGAAATGTTACAGTCAAAAATGTATACAACGTATAGTCGGATACCATTTAAATGGATGTTTCAAACAGTTTTTTCAACTTTTTTGTAACTTAAAAGTTTTAAAATTCTATAATTCGACTCTTTCTTTTTCATCAAAATTTTAATTTTTATCTCTGTTTCATTTCTATCTCTATTTTTGTAATTTGTAACTGCTTACTTTTTCACAACTTTATGTATTACATAAATAGGCTTAAACATTTTATTGCAGGATTAGGCCTTCATATATAGTTACATGTTATTACAATTTTTATAATCGTAAATATATCAAAACCATCTTTTTTTCATTTCAGCATTTAAAATGGATTGACTTTACATAATAAAATATACATAACTTTGAATTCAAAATATACATTGTACATTTTAATGACAATGCATGAATACACATGTGATATATTCCGTGTACACTGCTCACATCTCATTGTGTTTATTCTACGCAGTTCAAACAACATATTTAACATTTTGACAGTCAGCTGGTTAAATGCGTATCGACCATTCAATTGAACGTCACATATTTTATTCAACAATTATTGATTAATCATTATTGTCTGTAAACTGTAACCTTATTATCTATAAATGATTCATAAATCGTCAAAATTAGGACATTATGAAATCTGAGGTAGAAAATAATTACTTCAAGGATGGTAATTGGAAGAGTTAATTGTTTGTGACTTTTAGGCCAGACATAACTGATCTTTAGATTCTTGGATCTTCTCGAGGCACTTTTTCTCAGGTCAGTCAGTTAAAGACGAAAAAAGAGCTGTAATTTCAATTTTTTATGATGTCAATCGAGTAAAAATTGTAGACAAAGTAAATATTTTTTGGTAAGCAGAAAATCTGCTGGTTCAGTGGAGCCGAGAAGCTAAAAATCAATTATGTCTAGCCTTAAATTAAAGCTACAGGTACGCAACTAAGTTGCATTCTATTCAGTGCTAAATACTAAGGCCAGTAAAAGAACTCTCCCCCCAATGGCATGGGGACAGAGAGTACCTTTTAAAAGTGTCAATTCACAGCCTTATCATCTCTGCGTCTAGCAGCTGTTCATAAGAAATTTTATACATTGTATTTAAGTTCAGAGACATTTAGCAGAGCGAGTTAAGATATTTCTATAATTTTATAATTGTGAGCCCTGATGCAACGTGAGGTAATAATTGCACCATATTTCTAGAGAGTCTAAAGCTTAGATAGTCTGTCAGTCACAGTCAATCATTTAGAAATGTCTTTAAATATAGAGCTATATATAGAGACTAGACCATTTTTTCCCCTAATTACACATTTTTGGATACAGGGATAGGAGACATCTTACTTTTTACTCTATTAAAAAAATTACCAAAAAAAACCTGATAAAAGCATTGTAGCCAAAGTAATGTAACTGCAAGTAAGCCTATCAATCTTAAATTCTTTAAAATACAAAACCATATTATGATTTCTCTCTTTTAGTAATCAGGTAATAGACTTTTCTGAGAAAGATTTTTTTTCAATTTCTGTCACCAAGTATGCTGGAAATTCACAGATTGATGAGTAAAAATATGAACCAATTAGATTACCAGCTATCCACTAATGAGCTTAACTGATCATTCAGCTGTGTTCACAACACACATGTCCACAGACGCACTCCAGTGATGATAATCACCAAACAAATGTCTGGTCTTTTGTTTGGATGCCAGCATCACTAATTGTCAGTCTTTTAAAAGGCTGGCAAATAATTGATCATTTCTCATAGGGTGGGGAGCAGCTAATTGGTTTGAAAACCAATTAAGCTAAGTAATGGCAAAAAGCAAAGATAAAACAGCTTGAGACATACCTGTGTTGAAGCTGCTGTGAACTGTCAAAATCTTGAAACGCACAGGCCACTGTTTTCATCTGTGTTATGGTAAATATTCAGACGTCACTAGAAACTGTGCATTGACCATGGCATTGACCTTGGGTTCAACAAATGCTCACTAGAGGGATTCAAATGTTCATGGCCACCTGGTGGTGGAAATTGTAACTATGACCTTTTTATCCAAAAGGTCGTCAAAAGGACCTTTTTATCCTGTTTTAGGGCATTGGACATTGTATTTTAAACTTGGTCATTTGAGACAGGGGGGGGAGTTGTTCAGAAATGCTGAATTAAAATGACTTCTTTCTGAATGTATCTTTCTGCCAATTTCATTCATTAGAAACTTCTGGTCTTGTGACAATAAGAACTTTGTGGGTTGTAATAATCCACTCTATACTGACCTTCTCTGGACTAAGTCCACTGACCAACTGACATGCAGCATTGATGCCCCCACATTTCCATTTTCTGGCCGTTTCTTTTCCGGCGAATCGACCAGCACTGACTCTCCCATGCACAAAAAGTGATGACGTAGTAAACAAGCACCTGTCAGGAAAATGTCGCGGATTGACTTGAACAAGAACAGGGAAGCTCTTTTAGCTGCCCAAAAGGAGATATGCGACGTCAAAAAGTCAAACGATTGGTGAGTAAAAGTTTGGGGGAATCTGTGGAAGTGCAAAGTTAAAATAGAAGGCCTCTGTCATGGAGTTTTAGCGGTCTATGCAGTCAGTTTTTTATGCCGGTCCTGTTGCAAGTGGCTTCTTTTCCGGTTTTCCCCAGGGGCGTTTTCGAAAAGATCGCACGAGTAACACTGGTAACTCGGGTGACACTGGAGTGACTGGTGTTTGTTTCCGAACATGCACGAGGGTAGCCCGGAACCAGAAGAGGAGAGCTTCACTCGAGCAGGAACCAGTTTGTCAAGTGGTACAAACTCTCGAGACCCCAGTACTCTCCCAATATTGGGGAGTAGCCGGAAACACTACACTCGAGGATCGACGTTGGCACTTCCCGGAAACACGAGGGTTGAGTTTTGGTGTTCGGAAACAAACTCTCGTGACTCGTGTCACTCGAGTTACTCGTGTAACCTTTCCGAAAACGCCCCAGTTCTGGCTGTGGCCTGTCCTGACAACTTGACATAAAATGCATTTTCCTTGCAAATAGCAGAAATGAAGGGACATTATACCTTAGCATAGATTTTCGTGCAAGTTATTAAAAATGCAAGTGTGTGTATTACTGATTATTGATTACATCTCCAATGACTTCCTGGTAGTCATCAGACCTACCATAAATTGCATTATAACCATAAAAATGTTACTCATTATTGTGGCATTCTCCCTCTAGTGCAAGGAAGTTGTTTACCTTGGAGCATAGGGCTGCGGGGTCTTGATCTATTCGCGAGAAGTACTACACTGAATAAGCTTTGATATTGCAGCAAAGCAAAGCTGATCAACAAATCATATAGTATCACACAAGTGACACAACTCATCATAGATCAATCAAGCAGAATATAAGTGATTAATCCACCCTCCTCCGACCATGCAATTTGTTTCAAATCACCCTCACCCTATCAAAGTTGCATGAATTGACATACTACATCCAGTGTGTCCTGAGGGGTTGGAAAGCATCAATTAATTTCGGGGGGAGGGGCATCTTGTTTACAGCAATTTAAGACAGAAAAAAGGCGCGTTTTTTACTGGCAATATATTTTCAGCTCTGGTCTATGAGGCCCTGCCTGCCTGAACGCTCAACCTGTCTGCAATTCATGGTGGCCTTCGGTGTGTAGATTGTCTGAAATGAAACGCCATATATCAGGATATTACACCATGATCATGCTTGATCTGTCATTGTCATGATAACTCTTTTTCAGCATCCACGGGAAATGGTGAGACATTGTGCAAGGGTAAAATTTTGCATGGTGTGACAGTTATGAATTTATTGCAGAAGTTACAAGATGAAATACTATAACTGTATTTATTTTGTCTACTTACCACATTAATTGTTTCCTTGATACCAAGCATCTCTTAAAATGTTTATATACCTTGAGTTTTTGCTGTTTAATTTTTCTTGGCAATGAAGAAAAAATTCCACAAGTTTGAAAGAAATGAATTGCCATTTTCAATGTTTTTATCTGTTTAATATATTACCTAATACCTATACATATGTTAAACAACTTACTTTAGTAGATGCAAGTGTACAATTTGATAACAGCATGCTGTTGAAGAGTGTTTGCATCTGCTGACACTGTTTAAGTGCTGTTGTTTTAATAACCAGTTTTATCATGTTTATCTTTGGGAAGCGTCTGTTCAGAATCAGTAATTGCAATTGATGAAGCACTAATACTCCAGTTACTGATTGCAGACAACATAAGTGCAATTAGAAAATTGGGCTTCTCTTAAGGCCCATTGTCCTAATTGCAATTTAGTTGGCTAGGTTTAAATGATTATTGCAGACATCCCAAGTGCAATTAGTGAATTACCCCAATTGCAATTAAGTTGGCTTTGTCAAATGCTTCATTGTAGACATTACAAGTGCAATTAGTAACTTGAAATTCTCTATAGGCTCATGGCCTCAATTGCATTTAAGTTGGCTTTGACAAATGCTTGATGGCAGACAGCCATTTGCAAAATCTACTGCCTTGAATACCACTGCTCATTGCTGTAAAATTTTGCAATTTTGCTGACTGGTTACAATTGCTCGAAATTTGAGTTTTCTTTGTGGATAATATTATGTAAGTTATGAAATTCAATGAAATTTCAGGAACATTGGCTTGATCGAAAATTTGCTTTTATTTTCAGGGCATTATTCGGCTATGAAGGTCAAACCAGCGTCCTCAAAGTTGTTGGTACCGGAGGTGAGTTATTACTGACTTATTATTTCATGAGAATTAAATCCAAAAAGACATTACAATAATCATGGAGTTACGTGTCCTTCAGATCTTTCTTTCCCCGAACTTTCAGTAAGTTTGCTCAGTGGTGTCGAGCTGGGCTGCCAATCGGGCCATCGCTGGGTCCTGGGTTCAAATTCAGCTCTTGCCAGGTCACCTGGGCCGACGTTGGACGGCTGTTTCAATCTTTCTTCGCCTCATTGCTGTGTTTTCCTGTCCTAATTACCCTACCAATTGCATAAATACAGGACGTAAAGCCCCAATCATCCATTCATATGATGAACCAAGGATGAATTGATGATTTAAGCGAATGTTTCCAATTTCTTTGTCAGATGGAGGCATTGAAGAACTGGTTGATGATCTGAGCAGCGGGAAAATGATGTACGCCTGGCTGCGAATCAAGGATCCTAACACCGGTCTTCCAAAATTTGTGTTGATAAACTGGGTGAGTGTCTCTTCTTAGATTGGGAAAATATTATTTTGTGAATGGCAATTAGTTGAGTGGAGTAAGCCATCATTTCTTACTCAAACAAGCTCAGTTTGATACGTTTTTAAAATAAAGTCTCCCTAACTAAGATGCCAGTAGCGGATCCAGGGGGGGAGGGGTTTTGGAGGTTCAAACCCCTCCCCCCTTAGGCCTGTGGCTTTTAATGCACAGAAGATCTAAGATGGTACTTAGCTTTAGAAGTTGTCAGGGTTAGTCTTGGGAAGCTATTAGAATGTTTTAAATATAAATCATTAAATGTGTATGGTATTGTAAATTTTTAACAATTTCTAAGAAAAAGAATAATCATGAAATTTCTTACAATTGAAATCTCCTGCAATCAAGCACGTGAGACTGCAGGTTGGGGGAAATCTTGAATTTAAATTTTGGTTATTTTCTGAGGATGTTACCTTAAACAATTCTCTAGTTTTAACGAAGTTTATTAATTAATCATGTTTGCAGACCTACTAATACTTCATTAATTTTGTTTCATAGCAAGGAGAAGCTGTGCCAGAATTGAAGAAAGGTTCCAGCGCCAGTCATTTCAATGACGTCAAGAGCTTTTTCAGGGTAAGTCAAATCGGTTCGGTTTTCGGTTTTTTTCTGACCCAAAACCGCAGTTTCGGTTGCAGACCAATTCCCGTGGTCCGCAATGTGCACGGCGGTTCAGCGCCTGGTCCGCAAAATCGTTTTTCGGTCCAGAAATTCAATACATCAACATGGCGCTCGTCGTTTTCTCAATAAAATTAGATATTTTACAATAACCGAAACACTCGGTTGTTAGATTGAACTACGGTTCGAGTTTCAGTTGTAGTGGTGAAACCGAAACCGAAATTTCGGGAATCGGCACAACACTATTTTCAAAATATTTTGTTGATTAAAAAAAATCAGCATTAACTCTATTTTCTTTTTCTTTAGGGTTCTCATCTGACAATTCACGCCAGAACAGAGGATGATCTCGAGGAGGAGGACATTTTGGAGAAAATTTCAAAATCGTCCTCAAATTACAGTTTCCACCGTGAATTGGCACAGCCTATGCCCGACGCTGGACCTGTGGTAAGCCACTTTTAACTTTGAAATCGATTGGTTTCTGTTTATATTGTTAATTTCTTAGCCATTTTGTTAAAAAAAAATGAAGTTTTGTGATAAAATTAGCTCAGTAGATAGCACAAGTACTCTTGGCGTACAATAGCTGGGTAGCAAGTTTGATTCCAGCTTTGGCCATTGCCCAAGTCACTGAGACCCATATACGTTGTACAGCAGTTTCAATTTTACTAATTTTGTCAGATTGAGACTTCTCAATGTATTGTTAGTTCCCCGCAAATTTATTTTTATTTATGATACGGAATTTACTTGTTTGATTATCTACATTAGACCATTTACAAATAAAGCAGATATTTGTTAAATGTACTTCATCAATTTATTTTTATGCCACTTTTGTTATTTATTTCTTCTTCTTTTTTCAACAGCACACTTCTCTGTAATTTTGCACACTTCTGTGGATTTATTTCATTGTGTTTAATTTCTGTCCACATTTATTGACAACAATATTATTTTGTCAATAATATGTTTGTTTTCAATATTGTTTAGGAAGATGACCCTGTAAGTTATCTGATTAGATTAAGATGATAAGATTTATTCCATATTGTTAAAGATAATCTATTATGAATTTCTGATACTGTTTCATTGATGAATAATGATCGAGCAAATCTTGCTTAACTTAATATAATATCCATTAATAATCTTCTGTATTTTTTAATAATGCATGTTAGCATAAATTTACACTTTCGCCTAATTCACACAGTGACGCTGTCCATGAAACACAGGCATGTCACGATATGTGATGAGACCACTTACTTACATTAAATGATAAGAATGAACATTTTCATCCCAAGAATTCATATATTGGTATCTTCTAATACTTTTTGCATAACTCAGTAAAATAACTTAAGTTGTCTTTTTCCATCGATCTGAAATTTATACTTATAAGGTAGATGTCTTTGTCATTTATTTATAAATGATATCCATGCTCCTCAAAATATTTAAATAGCTAGACACTACAGCACAATGGAGCAGGTAAAATTTTTGATTTGGCGATGTACAAATACCTAATTATTAGATTAGATTGCGTGTATAGATTTCACGATTAAAAGAAATGATCTGTATTTTGTATGTATTGTATATTTGAAAAGATAATTGCAGATATATATCCACTCATTGTCCTTCCTGGTAATGATTACGGATCTAATTTTTGCCATTCTTTTTTATTCCACCACTTTCATCAGTTTTATGAAAAAACTCCCATTTATGCCTTCACCAACTTTAGACAAATCTCCACTTTTTACTCCAAAATTTATTTTTGAATTAAATTTGACCCCTGACTCCCTGAATAAGTTTACAAGTGCATGTTGAACGTAATTCCAGATAATGAAAGCATTCTTTTAGTATATCTACTGTGGTAAGAATAATTGATATAAATTTCTGAATCCACCTGAAGCTGTCCAATAGCTGTCCCATTAAGTTCTTCTCTTCTCTTTTTATCACTTTATTTGATGCTAGATGTTAATTGATAACTTTTGAGAAAAAAACAAGATTAGATTGTTGATTGACATTTTATTCTGAAATTCTAGATGAATGCCATTTTACACTGTAATGGTGAGCAAAGAGTCTGGTAGGGTTTGTGAGTTCTTAAGAACTTCGAGTTTCAAATTGTTGAGACGACTTCCAAGGTTTAAATTTGTTTTTAAACGTTTCAATGAATTGGTTATTGTCTCTGTGTGATGTTTCATTTAATTGATTGAATTGTTTATTTTCCATTTGGGTATTTTATTCAGAAATCAGTAAGAAATTGTAAAATATACTAATTTTAATTTGGAAGCTATTATGACATTGTTTTCTTTGACTTGTTTCTTGTTGATTCCTCATACATTTTTTTTCTAATTATTTCAGGGATCTGTCTACAAGAGAACCCTTCCCCAAGCAGAAATCAAATCCACCAACAGAGATGCCTTCTGGCAAAAACAACAGGTAATAATAATATTACATTTTGAAGAATAATTTAATACTAGAAAAGCCCGTGGGGGCACATGCACTGTTACATCTATTGGCATATTAATAGGTCCATAGATATCTGTCCATGAACACAATAAGGAAACTTTAGCAAAATTTAAGGAAAGAAAATTTGTTTAAAATTTGGGAAAAAGAAATTTAGAAGAAAATTTTGGGGAAAGAAAATTGTGAAAATAAAATTTTTTTTATGTAAAATATTTTTTTTAAATTGGAAAAAAACCCCTGTACCCTAATTTGACAATGTAAGCTCACTGTGCGAATTTGGTGGTCATGGTAAAAAAAAAAAATTGTTTGGAAATCTACTATTTCTGCATATTTCTTTAATAATGTAAATGACAACAGTTGAACCGTACATCATAATCAATAAATCATTAAATACTAATGTTAGATGGATATTTCATCCTGTATTGTGGTCTCTGTATGTCTCATTTAGGCTTTTTGGTGGTTCTGCTTTAAAAAATGTCTATTGTAATTTATAAACTATATGATTAATTACTATTTATAAATTCTTTAACTCTCAGGAAGAGGAGAAGAAAAGACAAGAAGAAGAAAAACTACGAAAATCAGCAGAACTGAAGAAACTTGATGAAGAAAGGAAGGAGCGAGAGGTTCGTCAAAATTATTTTGCTTCTATCCAAAGTGGAAGATATGGTTAACATTAACATAGCAGTCACTTGGCCTAGGCTTAAACTAATCAAATATATGGCATTTGCCATTGCTGGTATTTATGGCGTTGGTATGATACAGTACCCATAGGCTTGGCTGTTGAAGCCATTGCGTAAGGCCTCCTTATGTTGTTCTGAGGATTTTGGACCTGTAACCGTAGGCTTTGTAGTAGAGTGTCTTCATCAGAAAATGATTTAGTAAATAAATAAAAGCCACTGCAATGGAATTATTGTTGGTCAAAACTATTTTTAATTTAACTATGAGGGCTAATCCTGACCTTTAGAAGTCCATACTAGGCCTATGTTTGTTTCAAAGCACAAAGGTCCCAATTTTTTTACTCAAAATTGGGACCTTCGTGCCATAAAACTAAAACAAATATTATTTTTCAATTTAAATTTTGTAATGAAGTTAACTTGATTCTCGTTACAGTCACTTTCGGAAGATTTTTTCTGGAGCTAACTTATCCAAATATTCCAATATAGAACAGACTTACTTTAGTGTCTGTTATTTCCAGAAAACGGAAGCCTCAGACAGAGAGAAGAGGGAACAAGAAAGACAGAAAAAGATCAGAGAGATTAAAAACGCTGAGGAGAGAGCGAACCAGAACAATTCCGGGGAGGACAGCAAGAAATGGGAGCAGTCTCAGAGGGAGGCTCTGCAGGACGAGGACGAGAGGAGGAAGAGGAGCGAGATGTTGAGGAAGGAGAGACAGGCCGTGAGTACAGTCAGGACCACTTGCTGAATACATAGATTAGAGGTTGCTGTTTTTTTTATCGACCCTCTATGTATTCAAAGAGGAAACCTCTATGAATCCATCTACCTTGCAGTATATCCTCCATTGCACAAATTAAGTAAAGTTTGCACTAAATATTTTGCATGAACTAAAAGAATACATGTTTCGAAACTTTTCATCATGGCAAATCGAAATTCCTATGTGGCATTTTCCTCCTAAAATCTGTAAAATTGGCAGAAGAGGTGCATTCTGGATGGTTACTTTTATGCTGGAACAAAAAAATAGTGTGCAATGTTTGATTGATTTCCTTGAGGTGGCAAAAATTTAATAAAATAGTTTTGGTAGACGAATTCATAGAGGTTACTTTCCAGCAGTAAATCCCTGTGTTGTAAGACTCCTTGTTCTGCAGTCGGAGGGGAGGGGGGGGTTGGTCTAGTGGTCGCGTGCTAGGCTGCTTATCGCTGGTTCCAGGGTTCAAATCCAGCTCTTGGGGGGTAACCTTGGCCCATGTTAGATGGCTGTTTCGATCATCCTTAGGCTAACCACATTGCTGTGTCTTCCTCCTGTCCTAATTTGCCCACCAAGTGCATAAATACAGGACGTAAAGCCCAATCATCTATCCATCCATCTGCAGTCACAGAGTGGTCTTTCATGGGGGGTAGGGGGATTAGCTCAGTTGGTGGTTGGGTCCCAGGTTTGATTTCAGTTCTGGCTGGTTCACTGGGACCTATGTTGGATAGCAGTTTCAATATTTCTTTGCCTCATTGCTGTGTCCTCCTGTATTAGCCGACTGTATGCATAGCTGATAAATGCAGGACGTAAATCCCCTATCATCCATCCGGCATCATGGATACAATTTCACACAAATAAGATTTATACAGTGCAGCCTCTCTATTTCGCGGTCCTTGGGAGACACACTTTGCTGACCGCGATATATCAGAGGTCCTCTCTATTTCGCGGTCGACTCAAGTGCCACCTAGTGTGTATGACGGCCGTGTTCGTTCAACCACGACGGCCGGCCGTCATTGCTAATCTGCTGAATAGCACAGCAGCATCAAATGATACACATAATATAATTGGATTGTTTGTGTAATTAAGGAATTTGCTATGGCAGTTGAGTAAGCTGGATTACAATTAGCAAGTTAAACAATGTTAAACCCCTTGGTAATTATACAGACAACTCCAGATTCAGAGGTGTGAACTGTAAGCTACTGTAGGCCTAATCAATCTGGCCGATTGCTATTAGCAAAGATTTGCCCATTATTGGCATGAAGCAAAGAATCATATATCTCAGATCTGTATCTAGAGCATAGAAACATGTTTTAAAATAACCTCAGGTTAGCCTACTATTAGAAAAGCATTACTACTGCAGCTGTCCATTAAAACATGCACATCTAGGCATAATTATCTGATAATTTAGGCCCTATGTGATATATTGGGGCTAATGATTAAAGTGTGATCCTCAAGTTCAATTGACATCTTTATCAAATCTATCTGGATAGTACCCATTTTCTCAATTGCCATTAGCCCAACTCACTTAAAAACCCCTGTAACTAGAACCTAATTAGTAATTACTTTGACACTAGACAATAGATATTGCAACTAAACACTTGATTCATGCAGCAGATTACTTCTGCAGGCTCAACTGCTGCTGCTCTGCTATGTGTGTTGAGAGGCAGTCAAGCGCGACGCAATGCGATGACGCAATCCAAGCCCTTTGAAGTGCCTGCCTTGTAATTGGGGGACATAGGGGTACCGCGAATAAGGGAGGTTCGCGATATAGAGAGTCGCGATATAAGGAGGCTGCACTGTAGTGGGTAAAAGATGAAAAAAGTTTGAAGGGTGTCCAGGTATACCACATAATGATTACAAGTAGGAGGGTTTAGAAGGCCTAAAATCAAGGAAAGATGATGATTGGTGAAAATGATGTTGGTGCCCTAATGATTTTAAAATTTAGAAATGTAGCCTTTTAAAATATTTTGAATTGTCAACTTCTGATATCTGGTTTTAGGAAGCCCAGAAACTTGTGCAGCAGAGAGGAGACAACCCCCGCAACATGTTCCAACAGAAGCCAACGTCACAATTTGATGATCCTGAGCCCACGTCAAGGGGTGGTGGCGGACCTCCACCTGCCAGGTTAGTGTTTTAATTCATTCTCTGCTAGGGGGCAGATGTGTTGCTCTTTGTCGAGAGCTCCCTCTGGGGAGGAGAAGTTAGTTTAGTTGGTAGGGCTCTGGGCTGTTGATCGCAGGGTTCTGGGTTCAATTCCTGCTCTGGCCGGGTAACCTGGACCTGTAGAAAATGTAGATGTTCTGATGTTGGACAGCAGTTTCAATCCGCCTTTACCTCATTGCTGTGACTGCCTCCGACCAAAGTTTATGAAATAAAATACAGGACATAAAGCCCCAATTATCCATTGATCAATGGAGTGCTCCCTCCATAATGTGTATAATTCCTTTCGATGTCTTCGCTGTACTCAGTTAGAACTTTCCATATGTTTTGCTGATCTCCTGTTTATTTTCGTATCGTGTTTATGATTTCTAAATTCTTAAATTTTCTCTTTCCGCATTTTAGAAAACTGAAGCATTCCTTTATGCCCGAGGGCGAGGACAACCAAAACGTTCCACGAAGAGGTCCGATACAACTTCCGACATCCGACCCACACAATCCTGAAGTGACAGAATCCACCCCACGATCTCCACCCCCCACCTCCCCAGGGGCTGACACTGGCCCCCTCAGTCCTAGCAAACCTCCCAGGTGAGAAGGAAAGGAAATTTATCATTTATTTTAAGGAGGTAGATATGGGGATCACAAGAGAGGTTCACCATAATTTAGACCCATGGAGATTTATTGACCCAAGACTGACAAACTGGTCTCTTCGTGTGAGCTGGTGAGGTGATGGAAGCTGCGGACTGGTGAAATTTGAGTCAAATTTGAGGTCGATTTGGCTTTCTGGTGCTTTGAATTATGACCGTGCTTGCCAAACTGTCAGGACTAGGTTTTTCCTGCAGAACTGCAATTGACAGTTGGGAGAGTGAGCTGTCTCTTCAAGGGAGAGATTCTTATTTTAAATACTTGTTTCATGAAGAGTCTGATCTATCTTTACCCCTAGAAGTTATGGACCTGTTCGAAAATTTACTGAGATATCAGAATAATAAATACTGGGTGGGCCTACTTATGGTGTTATCTCCAACAAGCTATTGAAATATCTGGGAAACTGGAAATAGCTGAGGCACTATAAATTCTAAATAATTGATCAATGCTTAAATGCTTAAAGCAAGGAAAAATGACAAGTTCCCAAAAATCGAAACTAGCTAAAATTTTTCCAGACCGGCAGCAGAACCGCCAGCGGCTCCATTTCAACAACCACCCGCACTGCAACCTCCCGCAAGAGTTCCAGAGCCCGAACCCACTCCTGCTGCTCCCGCACCTTCCGCGGCACCCGCAGCTAGTCCTGTTGCACCCGCGGCTCGCAACTTACTAGCCCAGGGACTCCCCGTCCGGCCTCCATCAGACGATGAAGAAGAGGAGGATAACTGGGACGGTAATTAAATTATAATAAATGCTATTTTGAAACTAGGATGTGATAATGTTTGTGTAAGGGGGAGACCATTTAATATCAAGGGAGGGGCTTGGAGTTTTATTTTAATAAATAAATTTCTTACTCAGTTTTGGTGAAATAAATAAATTCTTTCTGGGGTAGTCTTGAAATAAATAATTTCGTGTGGGGCTTTTTCTTAAGAAGGTGTTGCTTGATTCAGGAATGAATGTTCCGTGATTTTGCGATCTTGAAATAAATAATTACGGCCGCCATTACTTTGAAATAAATAATTTCTCACCTAGGAAAACTCGTAAGCCTTCCCCCGAATTAAATGGTCGCCCCCCAATACTCTCCAATGAATAGGCCAGACATAATTGATCTTTAGCTTCTCGTATCTTCTTGATGAATTTTTTCTAGGGTCGGTTGGTAGGACGAAGATAAAAAAGGTGTGATCTCAATATTTTTGGGATGTCAATTTCATTTTCTTAAAAATTGTGAGTAAATCAGTTGATCCGAGAAGCTAAATATCAAATATGTGTGGCCTTAGTATAATTGAATTTGTTTGAAGGTCTTCAATTCATAGCGCTCGATGAAATTTATAATAATTGACTCCTATGTTATCTTTCTTGAAGGACTATTCAATGAGTATAATCATGCAATATTGTGTTGTTATCTGAAGTATGTAGTAACAAAAAGCTTAATTATTGTCATATTATTGTTTCAAAAGCTAATCAACAACAAAGGACAGGTAAAACAAATTGTAGTTAAAGTATTAAGTATTTGTGTATAGCTAGATACCTTGTAAGGATTGTAGGAACCCAATTTATGAGCACTAGCATACAAGAATGATGTGGTTTGACAATATAATATAATAATGGTACAATGATTCAGTTGATGATTCCTTGTTAATTTACTGAAATACTTTTATTAGTTTTAAGAAGTTTTCCAGCACTTTTCTACTTTTAAGCTGCCACGTAATTGTAAGATCTAAGAATTAATTCTCACAAAAAATTCTGCACTTGCTGCTGGAAGTATATTTTATATGTCTCAGCATTAATACTAACATCAGACAATTTTTAATGGAGGTGTGTGTACACATCTCCATTTATGCAGTCACTTTGACAAAATGGAAAGTTTTGGCGGGAAATTTGAAATTTGAGCATTTTCGAATGTCTTTTGAGCCCTGACTTGGCAATTTTGTTTGGAGAAGTTTGGAATCAAGAATGCACCTTAGCTTGATTATAGAGCAAGCATCTGACATGGGAATGAATAGCCGGTATATTGTTATTTAGCCGTGACTTCGTTTTTATCTTGCTTGAATCCACTACGGGCAGCATCACACATTTTGTATTGGCCACTGTGCCTAAACTATTGCACTTGTATATATGATATTTGGCACATGAATGGGTCTTGTAGAATGTATGTGTCTTTTGGTGTTCATATTTAAGCAATTGGTACAGTTTTTGTAAAATATTGGAAATTAAAAATAATTATTTTTTTTCCTTTCCGGAACAGAACTCCAAAACAATTGTACCTATGAACATGAAAATCTGGCATATTATGCGTTAAATACTCTAAATGTGCCTTTTGGAGGTCTCACTGCTCTTAGAAAAATTAGTAAGAGCAAATTCAGCAAAAATTTGAAAAAAATGTTATTTTTTCAATGCTCCATGATTCCGTTGATTTTGGAGTTAGACCTCTGAAATTTTGCATTTAGGTGTCTAAGTTATACCTCTTTAAATGACTAAACTCATTTGGAGGTCAAATCCTTTGAAGTTTTCATAAAAACCAAAAAACTCGAAAAATATTGGGATTTCTGATAATTTTCTTAAATTTTGATTTCTCACAATTTAACGGTAATGAATAAATTGGTAACTTCAAAAATTATTTTAGTTTTGAAAACATATTAGTAACTTTTACAGCCATGTATACTTTAGTGTAAATTTTGTGTTGGAACTCAGTTTTGCAGAGCCAGTGTCAGAGCCCATTGGATTTTAATGGATGTAGGTAACTGTTATACCTATATCCACTATCCAGTGTTCCATACTGAGACAGTGAATTCTATTAGTGGATACAGTATGTCTTACTCTAAGATTCCCAGTCTTCTCATTGTTTATCATATCATATTCACCAAAATGCTTTATAATAATAAATGAATGTGCAGCTCCTTCCACAAAAAGGAGGTTTTACCTGGCAGATCACACACATTTCCATGCATCATATTAAAGCTCTTTTCAAGTTCTTTTATGGAATGTATTCTTTTTCCATATCGCATCTGCCACATGGTCATTTTGTGGCTTGAAAATGGATTATTTGTAAAAATTCTGAAGTTTAGCACACAATATATTAACAACACCTGGTACTGGCACTCATATCAGGGAAATAGTCAATTCCGGGGCATATGAACTTCAACTTAGGACACTACACCACCTCCATTTTGAACCCCTGGGTTCTTGTAATAACATGTAGAGGCATTGATATACACAATTTTTCACTGGCAGTGAAGGTTAATGCTAATAGTAAGGGAGGAGCAGTCATGTAACTGTAATTTTGATGCCAGTGTTTGTAATATATGGTAGATATTTTCAACAAAAAAGTAGGTTTCTTATTTGTAGATTAGGTCATCCTAAATATTGTGATTTGGATGTTTTGTGAAATTTTATTGATATTAATGCTCATGCAGGAAACTGATTTATACTGTGCATAATGTGTATCGTGAATGCAGCCAAACTCTATTATATGAGCTCTTTGATATGTTCTGGTGAGGGTCGCAGTGCCAGACATTCCCAGAGACAGGCTTCCGTATAAGATGACTACCAATATCAGGCACTCGTTTCTCCCTTTTAAGTTACTGTACTGTATAAATTGTTTGTAATAGAAAGTTTTTCAAAACTATAGAGACATTTGCAGTTGTCTGAAACAGTATTTGTGAAATTTTGTGTATTTTTGGCTGGAGAATTCTGGAGAATTCTCTAGCCTTTTTAATAATGGGTTTTGGAGGTGTGGTCGATATTTGGAGGTGTGGCGCATAATGACAGGTATGCATTTTTGGCCATCATGCGTTGAGTTTGTGTTTGTGGTAATTGCTGGTTAGAAGCAATCTTAGTTGGCTAATTTGACAGCATTAGGCAAGGTGTAATGGGTTGACAGTTGTTCGGTTGAAACTGTGGCAGTACTTAAAAATTTTTAATTTTTGGGGGTGTGGCCATTTAGAGCCAATGAGAATGAGGGACTTGGTGGGAGTGGCCATTTCAGCCAATAGGGAGACATGTAGAATGCAAGGCCTGGGGGGGGGGGAGGACACATCCAGGGGGGTACTTGCAGAAATTATTTTTTTTGCTAGTTATACTTCTAGGCTGGGGGTCACCTCATTTTAAAAGTCCCGAGGGGGGTCACCTCGGGGGGGGGGTACTCGCAAAAAAAAAATTTTCTGCCTGTTATATTGCCAGACTTGGGTCACCTCGGGGGGGAGGTATTAAATTTTATATTCTATACAAGGCCCCGGGGGGGGGTCACATCCGGGGGGGTACTCGCAGAAATTTTCTTTTTTTGCTAGTGATATCTCTAGGCTTGGGGTCACCTCTGAGGGAGGTAATTTAAAAATTTTTAGATTTTACAAGTCCCGAGGGGGGTCACCTCGGGGGGGGGGGGTTACTCGCAAAAAAAAAAATTTTCTGCCTGTTATATTGCCAGGCTGGGGTCACCTCGGGGGAGGTATTAAATTCTATATTCTGTGCAAGGCCCCGGGGGGGGGGAGGACACATCCAGGGGGGTACTTGCAGAAATTATTTTTTTTGCTAGTTATACTTCTAGGCTGGGGGTCACCTCGGAGGGAGGTAATTTAAAAATTTTAGATTTTAAAAGTCCCGAGGGGGGTCACCTCGGGGGGGGGGGGGGGTACTCGCAAAAAAAAAATTTTCTGCCTGTTATATTGCCAGACGTGGGTCACCTCGGGGGAAGGTATTAAATTTTAAATTCTATACAAGGCCCCGGGGGGGGTCACATCCGGGGGGATACTCGCAGAAATCTTTTTTGTTTGCTAGTGATATCTCTAGGCGTGGGGTCACCTCTGAGGGAGGTAATTTAAAAACTTTTAGATTTTACAAGTCCTGAGGGGGGTCACCTCGGGGGGGTACTCGCAAAAAAAAAAAAATTTCTGCCTGTTATATTGCCAGGCTGGGGTCACCTCGTGGGAGGTATTAAATTCTATATTCTGTGCAAGGCCCGAGGGGGGGGAGGACATTTCCAGGGGGGTACTTGCAGAAGTAATTTTTTTTGCTGGTTATATCTCTAGGCTAGGGGTCACCTCGGAGGGTGGTAATTAAAAAATTTAGTCCCGAGGGGGGTCACCGAGGGGGGATACTTGCAAAAAAAATTTTTTTTTTCTGCTAGATATATAGCTCGGCTGGGGTCACCTCGGGGGAGGTATTAAATTTTATATTCTATACAAGGCCCGGGGGGGTCACATCCGGTGGGAGCTTGCAGAAATTTTTTTTTTTGCTAGTTATGTTTCTAGGTTGGTCACCTCGGAGGGAGGTAATTAAAAAATTTAGGATTTTACAAGTCCCGAGGGGGTCACCTCGGGGGGGAGTACTCGCAAAAAAAAAAAAAGTTTATTTCTGCTAGATAGGCTGGGGTCACCTCGGGAGGTATTAAATTTTATATTCTATACAAGGCCCGGGGGGAGTCACATCCGGGGGGGTACTTGCAGAAATTTTTATTTTTGCTAGTTATATTTCTAGGCTGGGGCTCTCCTCAGAAGGAGGTAATTTTAAAATTTTATATTTTACAAGTCCGGGGGGGGGGGTCACGTCAGGGGGTGTCCTCGCAAAAAAAAATTTTTTTTGCTAGTTTTGCTAGTTATATGCTAGGGGTGAAAGCAGAAGAATGAGTAGCCTACTGTCGAGACAACTGAGATAGCGTGCATTTTAGCAGCCATCTTTCTTCATTCCTGGACTGCCAAATGTGACCTTAATATTTCACTTAAGAGTTATAAAATTTGGTACAGGTGTACGCCTGTGGGTATTGATTGGGAACATGACGATAAATTCAAGATGTAGGCCTTTCTGGCAGCCATCTTTTGTCATTCTTGAACTGTCCATTTGTGACCTTAATATTCCGCTTATTTTAGAGTTATGAAATTTGGTACAAGTATTCCACATTATGAATTTGTCGGCCCATAGCTCTATATGGGCAGCGACTCTGTTAGACACTAGTGTCTGCTGTCACGCTCTACTCAAACACTTGCGCAATGCTCACAGCAGCAAGTTGCACCTATACTTCATTGCTATACCCTCACGTCAAGAGAATCTAGTTCACGCAGACATCACCCTACTATACCTCAACCTCCAGTTCCACTGTTCCTACACTCATATTTTTTGCCTCAGACGCTCTCGCATGCTGCAAATCACACCTTCTACTTTCCCATAGGATTAACCAGCCATTGTATCCGAGGATGCTTGTTATATTGATTTATTAGATATATGATGTCATGAATATTATTTCCACTGTGTATTGACATAGATCAAACCAATAGGAGAGGAGTATTGAGCTGAATGAATCTTAGTCCTGTAGCTATTTATCCTTAACATTTTGTTATCCATTTCAGACGACTCCGAACCAAGCAAACCTCCCCAGGTGTTATCCCCGACCATGCCAGAGCAAGGCTACCCCGAAGAAACGTATCAAACTAGCGAGGCAGCAGCGGCCGCACAACCTTCTAGCCCTGGAGAGGACAGAGGACAGTGTGCGAGGGCATTGTACGACTACCAGGCAGGTATGTATCAAGAAGGAGGTCTATTTACAGGATTTCCACGGTCCTCAAAAAATAAGTAGTCCTGGAGAGTCCTTGAAAAGTCCTTAAAATATGCAAAACCTGCCTGGCAAGTGATTCAATCAGTCCAGCAAGTTGTTGACATTTTGGCCGATACAACTATGTCATTTATGGCAGTTGGAGCATGTGTCAAATGCACTTGACAGCCCTCCAGTCTGCATGTCGAATTCAACTGACGTGTCGAAGTCAGAAGTCGTCAATGGTAGTCCTGGAATCCGATTGGTTTATCTGTAAAAAGAAGTCATTGAAAATCCATTCTTACATGGATGTCAAGTCATCTCAAATGGGCAGCCAGTGTTCTAAAAATAAAAACGGCATGGAGTTTGTGTAAGAAAATGCTACCAAAAATGCTACCAAAATTCCTTGAAATTTGATAATTTTCATCCTGAAAAGTCGTTGAATTTAGTTTTCAGGTTTAAGTGGGAACTCTGATTTAGAATATTAGGCAGATAATTTAGATAGATAGATATCTAGAATTTGGATAGATAGATAGATAGATGATAGATAGATAGATAGATAGATGGATAGAGAATGCTTGAGAAATAGATTCTGGTATTGTTAGCAGAACCTCTCATGAACCATGTAGTTTGTGGTTTGTTTAAGTGACAATGATTTCTGAATTAAGATTCTCATCAGGTAATTGGCTCATTCAGAAATTTGATGTCAATTTCACCGATTAATAAAAATTAATATCTCTTTCAGCTGACGAGACTGAGATTACCTTTGACCCCGATGACATCATTACGAATATTGAACAAATTGACGAGGGATGGTGGACCGGGATTGGCCCAGACGGCAGACATGGCATGTTTCCTGCGAATTATGTTGAATTAATGTAAATATAAAGGGTAGTACTTATGCCGTCAAGTGCTAAAAATGTGATTTCATAATTTACAATTGCTTGTATGTTCTATCATGATTTTTTGTTAAGTTTTTGAAGAAAAGATAGGTTCATATATTTGTTGCAAAAATCATTGTCTCTGAATATTTTTGAATGGAATTCTATGTTAATTGTGAATATTTTTTAATTTGCATGATTTAAGGGAGTGTACAATATTATAGTATTTTTTTGGCCCTATTTTGGGTGGATTTTGATGTTATAGTATTACCTGTACAAATGAGAATGATATTAAAGATAACTTTTGTTTTGTTAATGAAGAATAACAGTTGTTAAAACATTGTAGTAACCCATTAGCTAGGGATAGGTGTTATGTACAGATCAGGATTAAAATTAATTGAGAATTGAAAACCAACTTCCATGTTCAGTTCTACCTCTAAGTACTTAATTGAGAGATTTCAGGAAATGTACTGACTTCGGGCATGCTTGTGTTAAATTTCAAGAACACAAAGATTTATCCTTAACAACTAATGTTTTATGCCATTGCTGTGACAATTTCCCTGTCTAATTAATTGATTAATTGTTCTCAGTATTGATATTTTGAATGCTATGAATTATTGTCAAAGGGAACAAAAGAAAATGTGTTGAAATCTTGTAAGTTACAGACTTTAAAAGTTGCATTTTTGAACCCACCATGAAAGAAAGCGTAGGCCTAACACTGGTCCAAAGTCTCATATTTTGCTTTGATGTCAATCTGTGTATTTCAATCTTCTAAATTCATGCATTTGTACAAATTTCTTTATATTTACATTTCAAAAATCCCACTCCCACCAGTTTCAATTTAGAAATACAAATTGACAATCTTTGTGACCAATTAATTCATCAATCTACGCACTTGATAAAAAGTACAATGTCACCTTTGGACACATCTTACTGTTTTGTAAATTTCTCTCCTGTGCTTTATCATCAATTGTGTCAAATGAACATTAAATTTGGTTTGGTTGTGTGTGCATGACTTATATACAATGCATCATCTACGAGGCCAAAATATTGGTGTATACAAAAAATAGAAATATTATTATTGAAAGAATTTATATACATTTGGATGTAATTATATTTCATATCTGCGGGTTCAGAGAGCCTCAATTAACTTATATATATACCATGACCTTTTTGTATGACATGTTTTTATGCAAGAAATAAATGCATATGATTATATACATATATGAAGTTTATATTTGAGCTAGTAGTTATTATTCATTATTTGTAAATTGGTATGTGTTTGTCGCCCAAGAATGTCCAGTGCTGAAGTATCTTTATTCCTGGTGTCATGGAGGCAGCAGTTTGATAAACGGTGGCATGTTGACCCAATGGTTAGGTCATTATGTGTTTTGAGAAGGGTTTAAGTTTTATTTCGCGACACTGAATTAGTGGAATTTTTTCGACTGGCCCAGTTGGACATGACATTGTATTACCTAGGGGGCCTTGTCACTGATACAACAAATGAACAACAGTGAAAGGTTCACACATCCCATGCTTTCCTCTGAGTGATCTCAAACAGTGTTTATCCGAGTGAAGTAGGCTTAGAATATTCATAATTCAATATTTTATAGAGCTTTTTTGGCAGGGCATGTGCAGACAAACCCTTGCTGGAATGGTGGCCAATGTCCTGATGCCGGGACTAGCGAGAATCCCTGTAAGGGGATGATGGCATTTGGCCGACCTATTAAACCCAATCAGTGCAAATATGCAGTACAGAACCTTGTAAAGGTCCTGGTATATGATCCCCTTATCACAATAAATCTCCCTAACTTACAAAGCTGGATTCCGTGAGCCTTAACCAACAGGCTACTAAACAACCTCCGACTCTGCAGAGTTTGCAATCGCCAGGTCATGGGTTTGATTCCGGCTCGGGGAATGTCAAATTGACCTATATGAGATAGCAGTTTCAATCAACTTTTGCCTCACTGCGGTGTCCTGTTCTGTGGTAACTAGCCAACCAGAATGCATAAATACAGGGCATCAAGCCCCCCCCCCCAATTTCTTTGAAATTGAAATGAATGAGCAGATTATCACTTTGCAGTCCGTCAAAATGACATGTTAGAATTGCCATTGAGGGCTCCAGTTAATTCCATAATGCCACCAAAGAGTAACAAATGACTAGAATTAATGTAAAACATTTATTTGCAATAACAATCTTCCTTGGCACAAGGTGCACATGTACATGATATGTAAGCCCATCGTAAAACTTCACTGGATTGCCAGGATAGTAAATATTATGGTTTTGATAAAAATCTACATGTACTTGGTACGGCATAATGATATGTGTATTATATAGATCTATAGGAATGTTATTAAAGCATTTTTAAAATGCTAAAACGGGTCGCACTAGAGTTCACATCAATTGACATAATCTCAAAACCATGTAGATATGTAATTTCCTAAGGCTCCCAGCTCAGCCAACAAAGACGATCAATGTCGATCATGTCAACATTGGCAATATTAGCTTATTACATGTGTGTATTTTGATGTAAAGGAATGTCCTTAAAGCATTAAATGCTACACAACAAGGCACAATATACCGATATAACATAGCAATTACCGTCTTTAATCAAAGACTTATTTTATTTTAAACTTTACCTTCCCTGATAGTAGCTATTTATAACATAGTTAAATATTTACACGAAAATTAGTATCTATCATCTGTCTGACTGTGGCAAAATCCCTTGCCTCTGGGTGATTATTTCCATAACAAACAATAGAGTTAATTGTAATGTTCCAAGGAGGAGTCCCAGCCTGGAATCAAACCAGGGTCTAAGGTGTGAAACTTCAGAGGTCAGCATGTTAACCATTAGACCAAATAGTCACTTGCTGGTTTGGAAGGGAGTGTGTGCTGTGTGACTGTTTAGCATCCTTATAAATCAACGAAGCAACTGACCTGGGTTCAAATCCTGGTCTGGCCTGCCCTCGATATTACAGAATAACAACATGGTGCTTTTCACACCACATAACAAAATTTAATGTTCAACAAATAAGTAACAAACAATTTAATTTGGCTGTGTTAAGTTCATAACAGACTAACAGGAGAATAATGCCAGTCTCCGATCTCCCACAATTTCTGCGCTAGTTTTCTGCATTGGCTTTGTGCGAAATGGTTCGGCACCAATCCAACGTGAATTGTGAGTAACTCATAACAGTTGACAGGTCGGTTTTGCAAGTTCGGAAGGCACTGTTTGACGATTTGTCTGCAAAAGAAGGAAATAGTGCAAACAAGAACCCAGGGGTTGCAAAAACCGGAGGATGTAGTTGTGTAGCACGGTAGAGTGGAAATGCCTAAAAGGCATGTCATTAGTGGGTTGTGTAGAATGCAGAAAGACATGATATGCTTGATATTAAGGAGTCATCTAATGCATGTGGCCGGATGCAATAATAACCAATTGCAGAGAGTGAGCCATTGCATCGGAACTAAACAGTAAACACAATTGTTGTTTTTTTTAAGTAAAAAAATACCATGCAAAGCATGTAAAGTTTCAGCTGTGGAAATAAAAATATTGCTTGAAATTTGAATGATCATACATGTATGTTAAATAAAATTTTATGTCTCAAGGCCTCTATACCCAAATAGAAATGTGATTGGTTTTTTTTCTGGGCAGTGAATTTGAATTAAAATGCGAAGGAGAAAAAAAAAGTTCTAATAAAGGCTCAAGGGGAGTTTGGTTGGTGTATTTGTTAGATTGATAAGAGAAATCATCGGTAATAGGTAAAAACTGCCTGCCTGCGTGGAAACGTGCGATCGTAATAAGCCAGAAGCTATAAATAGCTTCGACTTAAAAGTGTTTTTTTTGGTCTTTTTTTCTGTCTTTTTTTTCTGATTTAAAATGTCCCTAGTTTTTGCCAAATTTGCACCAAAGCAGGTGACCAGCAAAGGTCAGACCTCTTTTAGGGAAGGTCTGTTGCATTTTTTGTGCCTTCTGACACATCACCAATCCTGCCATCAAGGAACAGGAGCTTTGCCATCTAACACAGCTACGTTATCTTCATTTTGGTGACCCTTAGGAGTATAACACCTGTTGCAGACTGGCTGATGCTAATGAGGCAGTACAAAATTTGAACAAGATCGACTTTCTCAATAATCTCAGCTGGTCTTCTCCTAAGATAATACAAATTGCATGTCTCAGCTACCTGCCAACTTCAGACTGTACCTGTCCCTCGGATCAAAAGCCTCCACCGCCGGTGGAGGGGCAGTCAGAAATGAGAGGTCAGCTCAAACAAAACTGAGATCAGTATGCCTGCCCAAGCCAAGTCCAGACTGAATGAAAGAATCTGAACTTAAAACAGAGGGTCTTGGCTGGACTTATCAAAATCACAAGTCAAACATTTTGACACAAAAGTGCTCTCTTCAAATCGCAGTAAACAGCCGTTTAATAAGTCTAAACACTCAAAGTAATGATTTTAAGTTGTGTATCTGATATGGATCCCCCATGTAGCATGATAAAATTTCATGTATTGCTTTCAATGAATAAAGGGTGGTGACTTTATTAAGCCTGTGTAGAGGTACAGGTATAGATGGTGCCACATGTGGCACATATGAAACAAATAACTGCCATTTGTTGTCTGCTAATATTCAAACTTATAACTACCTCATACAAGTGGCTACAGTCTGTTTGTCAAAATAGAATGTATAGTTGGATACTGTGTATCATTATGAGCTGTCCCAGTGGACTCACTTTCTAACTCCCCCACAATGATTCTAATTGATGCTGAAATCAATCAGACTGCTCGTGCAGCTCGCAGCACACAATATTCTGAGGGGGCTTCTTCTTCTTCTCATTGGACTTCCCTTCTGTGTCAGGAGCACCCCAAATGACAGGGGGGGGGGGGAAGCAGTCGGGTCTCAGACTGTGCCAACTTGGTTCCAAGGGCCAGAAGTTTATATCTCAGTTTCAAGAGTTTCTTGTTTATTGTCTGATTTAATAGTCATACACAGAGAAAGGCCATGGAATTCAGTGTTCTCCTTGTAATCTTATCTGTGAACCTCAAATCATTTCTAATTGTAATTGATCTAAATGAGTTAAAGACATCATGATAAACAATATCATTTCACAGAAAATAATGGAATTTCATCATCAAAAATGCTGTTTCTGGTATTCACCTAGAGTATCAGGTATGTTTCTGAACTTCGAGCTGTGTAAATAAGTAGTTGACATGGAAATTATTCCTTTTAAAAATTTTCAAAAAATAAAAAAAAAAATTTAGGAGGAAAATGAAATGTATATTATCCTAACATACTAACACTTTTCTATAACATCAGCATCATCAGGCAGCTTTTTGTATAATTTTGGCAATACTTTTGTGAAGAAAAATTAAAGTGTGCAAATAATTTTGTGCTGACTGTAACCATCAGAAGTCCTTTCACGGAATTAATTATGTAAGAAAAAAGCATAACACATTTCTGAAGTTCTTTCTGAGAAATATCCCTCTTCTTTGCACTCTCTGGGAAATCCATAAATTGTTGCAATTTGATGTAAGATTATTGAGGCTTGTATATTGAACAAGGTCCATAATTTTTAAAACAGTTGATTTTTAAAGGCATCAATAGACCACAGTGAGGGGTTTATTATGCCGATTTACGGAAAACAGCTAAAAACTGCCCTTAACAGGTCCACTCCTTGCTGCTATTGCTGATGCTGCTTGCCTCAGCAATGGTCAGGCAGCAACTCTTGCACACTGATGAGCAGCTGCACAACTAAGTCCACAAGTATGAAGTAGAGTTGTAAGCCTACTAAATGGGTGTACCAGTGGAAGCAAGGGAATACCACATAAATTGAGTCCACATTTCAGAGAGTAGCCATTATGGTTTGAAAGAAAGTGACCAGCCTAAATCAGAATTTCACTGACTGCAGTGATGAAGCAGTCAAACTGTTGACATTGTTCCGCTCCAGTGATTGCGACCTCAATTCTGAATTGACTCTCCCAGCTGGGCTCAGGAGGGAGGGGCAGCAGGATCTAACTTGAGAATTAATTTGACAGATACTTGGCAAAGACAAAGTGTTTTATACCAAGAACTGACATTACTTGTATTAATTTATATTAAATGTACATCCAAAAAGAAAGATGGGCTTGTTTTTGCTCTGATTACCTATATCTGGCTACCTGGAACCCCCTCGTACAATGGGACTAGCCCAAATGCGTCACACCTCAATGACTCAAGTGCCGATTTGAGACAGTTGGCCGTGATAAGGCCTTGTGATAGGACGAGTCCGGATGCCCTGAACAAGATATTTTGTGCTAAAAAAGCCTCAAAGGTACTCCAATTTGAAATTCGGCTTCCAAATTTTTGTCCACAAGACTTATTAGCATCTGTCTATGTCATTTCTGAACCCCCAAACCTCTTGTGTCAAACGATTTTGCGTATAGTTGGCAACTGAGGAGAGTGGCCAAACATGCCTATAAAGAAACCTGCGGTCTTCGACCTCCGGTTTAAAAAAAACAGGAAAAGGTTATACAACTGAGATGTTTAAGACAGTACAAGAACCCACACTTGGTAAGTTGGGAACTTGGATTAGGTCGCAGTGGACTAAATGAGCCTTATAATTAACTAGATTTACCCATGATAAAAGGCAGGACGACAGTACAGTGTTATGTACACTGTAACCCAGCTGCGTGCATGCAGTTACCATTATAAAACAAAAGTACATGCCGTAAAAACAATGGTGAAGTGGCACTTTGTTGTATTCATTACGGTAGGCGGCGTTGAAGTAAGCAGATTGAGGTGAGTGAGTATAAGTGGCATAATATGAATATTTGCATAAGACTTTTGTGAGTTCTGACAATGTTGTGTTTGCTGTGAGAGGTGCATGCAATCTTGAGATGGGATTGAATGATGCACTGGAGACAGTGGGTTTAGGGGCGAAATGGTGAAGCAGGTGGCAGACCAGGATACGAAACGATGCAATTTAAGGGAAGGGCTTGAGAAGAGCTTTAAAATGAGGGTAATATGATGCAGATGCGATGAGTAGGAGTGGGTGAGCCACTGTGCACTATTTAGCTGTGGCTGGCTATTATATGGTCTGTGTGGATGTTTTTGGCGGGAAAATGGAGCAGTGGCGCCAGTCCCTGGCGATGTCATAAGCGGAACTACTGAGCAGATTCATGCGCCCCTGGTGGCAGAATACAGTTGTCGTAGAAAACGCAAATAAAACAGCAGTGGAACTGTTTTGTGCTGTTATCAGGATGAGAGGATAGAATTATAAAGATAGGTGGATAGTTGAGGTGAGTATGAGGGCTGGGAAATGCGTTTTTAGGTGTGGCAGGAGTGAGCTTGTCACCCATGATTTTTTGATCTTATACCCGGCAGGGATTATGTTAGTGGCAGTCGGTCAAGTTCAGACATAGCCCCATACTGAGAATACAGAGTCACATCTGGGGCTATTTAAGACTGATATCATCAACTATATATTACATTATAAGTTCTCAATATGTGAAGAATTTTTTTTTTTCATCATCGCAAAAATTAATAAAGGAGCATTATTTCGGATTTTAGATATTATGTACAAGTATCACATGTAAATAAATTCAGCATTACACAATTTACAAGCTTTTAAATCAAATGTATAAATTAAATTTTCCAACATTTAAAAATAGAACAATTAATTTCTCCAAATATCTAAAACATACCTGTAAAAGTTTCCAGCTAAAATGCCAGGCATTACGTTGTCCGGACAACCTCGGAATGGATGGTGAAGCTGGAGAACACCTCCCTATAAGAAGTCAAATCAAATTTTAATCAGGTCTCAAGCTCAAAATTGTACCTATGATCTTAAGACTTTAGTAGATACATTTGGTCACATGCAGGTTCAAGGTCTTGAAATTAATTTTTATCCTACAAGTACCAACCTAATTTGATCATTCCTCAATTTGATGCTACTTTTTTTCTCAGCATGCACGAGAAGTCAAGAACTCATCTGTCGTACCTTGTGACGTTATAGCAGCTCACTAGCCAATTCTCTGGTTTCCCAGAGAAAAAAAGAGTACGTTTGCAGCACAGAAACGTAGTTACACCACAAAATGTCAACAAGATTTTTCAATATTTAAAGTCTTATCGCTTAAAAATTAAATCACCGATTGTGTGAACAATTAGCAAAAAAATAAGCTTACCCGAATAACTTAAACACAACTGTTAACACTTTAGATAAATTACTTTTAATTCTCAGAATCTTCTTACGTAATTGTGATAACAATTTAGTCTACAAATCAGTCTACAAATCACGATTATCAGTTTATAAAATCTCCACTTGTAAAAAAACTTACAGATGCATCTTCGAACCAGATGTAGTAGCAAAACAGAAGGTCCCCTCGGTGAGTGGATTGCCAGAAGTGGCCTTTCGCAAGTTGGGCCTGGATGTCTGCGTACTGCGTCCAGAGCTGAAGCGAAAAAAATAAGTGTCTAAGATAACTTGCCAAAATAAATTCAGTTTCTCTCAAGATAGGGTAAAGTAATTAACAATTCAAGGAGTAGGTATTCACACATTTTTCAATATCTGTGGAAAATGATGTAAACATTTCAATGAACAGATGGTGATCCCTTTCTCGGGTATAATTTTCCCCAGTCACTACCTATTAAAACATCGCAAATAAAACACAATAAACATCTAAACGTGCAGGCATTTGGCCACTTCGGTCACAATTTTATAAATAGTAGACACAAAAATATCAATAAAACATAATTACCTTGTCTTTAATTTTCATCATTAAAGTGTTACTGCCGTCATCCAGTTGATTGCTGACGTTAATAGAGGGCGCCATCATCTGGTGGGACATTCGATCCACGTAAATGAAGTGAATAAGCCCAGGGAAGTCTTCTACATAAGTGGTAGTAGTCAAGGAATTTATGCAATCAACTTAAAAATATTCAGTTTTCAGGAAATATGTCAACGAAATTAGAATACAAATTTTCATTTGTTGGCCTTCAAAATACATTTGTACCTTAGGCCACACATAATTGATCTTTAGTTTCTTGGATGTCCCCAAGGCAACTTTTCAAGGGTCGGTCGGTAAAAAATATAATGTAAAAAAAAAAAAAATTATTTTTATTTATTTTTTTTTTTTCCGGTGGCAGAAAATCTATTTTGTCGGTGGGTCCGTAAAGCTAAGAATCAATTATGTGTGGCCTTATTAACCAAAATCAAGCACAGTCTAAATAAATCTAATACAAATTAAACCATTTCAAAAAGGATATCTAGTGATGGTGATATTTCTTTGAGCTTTAACATCCAAGTAGTCCTTATAGTCTGACAGACTGTTTTGCAAGTAGAGGCGAATATCTTCCACACTCCTGTTTAAAGCTTGTTGCGCTTCAGCCGACATCTTCCATGGGGTTAGATACAATCGTCGGAACAACGCTTTTAAGCAATTCAAGAGGTTGTTGAGACTGCTTTCGAGTCTGTGGAAAATGGAGAGGAAAAATTATAAGTTAGACACCATAGTACACAGTAGGCCCAGGATTACAATTAATTAAGAACTTCCCGTAGGGAAGTTCTTATTGATATTGTACGTATTTGTTATTATTATTTTTATTATTATGAATTCCCCGTAGGGGAATTCATCTTGTTATTGCTGGTTTTATTATTATTATTTTTCTACGTTTTTTTAAGTCATTTTTAACTGCAAATTGTGGAAAAACTAGGGAAGATAAAGCCAAAAGGACACCATAGGTTTATGTTTTGATGCTAGCACTATTTTAACCTGGAAGTACATACCGTAATTTCCTACCATTGAGGAGTAATTCCCAAAAAGGTGTTTTTCCATTTGGTTAACGGTTTCTCAGAAACTGTGACAGCAAAAGACATGGAAATTTTTTTCAGGATACCTTAGACACTTATCCAGTGCGGAAAGGAGCCTAAAGGAATTTCGTTGAAAAAATTCCAAGTTATGATTTTTTACAGAAACGGAATTCCCAAAAATCAACTGAAAAACTCTAGAAAAACTAGGAAGGAATGATCAGATTATGCTGAATTTAGGTGTGTATACAGCCCTACCCCAGTCTAACAATCCTACAAAATTTCATTGTCGTCGCGTAAGCGGTATCGGCGCTATGGCCGCGCAAAAACTCAATTTTCAATCGCCGATATCTCGGTCCCTATTAAAGCTACAGAAAAATTAGAAACACCATTAAAAGGTTCAGTTTCTCCTCTTTCAGGTGGTATATAGCATTTTACTGTCGCTGAATTAGTACAAAATCGCGTGAGACATTGAAAATTTCATGTCACTTTTTGGGTGTATCAAAACTTTTGAGTCCAAAAAAACTATGAAGGTTTCCATGGATGTTCATGAATAATTTTTTGGTGGTGCCCACTGTGGCCCTGCATAATGTGTCCAAAGAAAGACTTCCTACTTCAAATAGATTTTGCTTGAGAATTATTTGAATTTCAAAATTGAAATGTAAATTGCTCAGCTTCTACTCATTCAAATTTCATGAAATTAGCACCAAAAAATGCGTAAAATTATGACCTTTTATGTGCTGCAAGGGCATATAGCTGTTACCAATAGCCAATTTTACATGTATGATTTTACATATTCAATAATAACTCAATAAGTATTCATTAAAAATCAATTACAACTAATTTGATATATTGCTAATTTTTGGGCTTATTTTTCCATTTAAGCACAATTTTCTACTTCAAGTACTTCTTCCTTGAGAATTTTTTTAATTTCAAAATTGAAATGCAGATTCCTCCGCTTCTACTCATTCAAATTTCATGTACTTACCACCAAAAACTGCGTAAAATTATGGCCTTTTATGTGCTACAAGGGCATATACCTCGAACTAATAGCCAATTTTACATATCACATTTTACATATTCAATTATAACTCATTAATTATTCATTATAATCAATTAAAACTAATTTGACATATTCCCAATTTTTTGCCCTATTTTTCCATTGAAGCACATCTCCCTACCATAGAATTTATAATCCAATTAAAACTCTTCCAAAACTGTTTCAAATCAGTTAAAATTGATATGATATGTTGCTAATTTTTTGCCCTATTGTTTGCAAATAAGCAGATCTTCCTACCATTAAATTTATAATTAAATTATCACTCATGAAATAATGCTTCAAATCACTTGAAACCACTTTGACATATTGCTGACTGTTTGCCCTATGTATGTATAAAAGCACATCTTCCTAGCTCTTATGGTTTATCCGTAACAAATCATTAGGGTTAGGGATTCATCAAAGTTAGAGTCACGCTTAAGTCAAATTGTATTGCTTTGAGGGTGGTATCATTCGTCACAGCACACCTGGCTGCATGCTAAGCGCTATAGGAGTCAGTATGAGCAACTCTACACTTCCATGGACTAAATGGTCACCAACACAGGCCTGGGAATGCAATGGAAGGGGAGGGAATGGAAGATGAGGGAATGGAAGGAGGGAGGGATGGAAGAGAAGGGAGTGGAGATGAAGGGAATGGAAGGCAAGGAAAGGGAAGGGTTAATCGGGAGGGAATATGGGGGAGGGGAATTCATATCTTAAAATTGCTGTGCAATTTTAATTATTCTCTAGTTATTATTATTATTATTATTATTATTATTCTTTCACGTTTTTCAAAGTTGAATAAATCATTGGTAAGGAAAGATAGCTACATGAAACTTGGACAGCATACAGACACCATGAAACTCTCTGAATGCTGAGAATTACGCATCGGAATTACACCTGACATGTGAATTACAGCGATTATACATTAAAAATTTTGTCAATCCGTTCAAAGAAAACTGTCAGTTGGATTATTGCAAAAATTTTTCATCATGTTCTCCAAGGAAATGCGCAGTGCAGAAAGGATTTTTATGGAATTCCATAGAAACAGTTTTAAACTATGAATTTTTACAAAAACGGAATTCCCAAAATTCACTGGTAAATCTCCAGAAAACAAGGAAAGAATGCTCAGATCAGGCTGATTTTAAGTGTGTATAGAGGCCTGCCCCTGTCCAACAATCCTACAAAATTTTGTTGCCGTCGCGTCAGCGGTATCGGCGCTATGGCCGCACAAAAGTGCAATTTTCAATCGCCGATATCTCGGTTTCTATTAGAGCTACAGAAAAATTAAAAACATCATCAGAAAGTTCAGTTTCTCTTCTTTCAGATGGTGTGTAGAACTTTACCGTAGCTGCCTTAGTATAGAATCGCGTCAGACATTGAAAATTTCATGTCACTTTTCGGGCCTATCAAAACCTTTTTTGCCCAAAAAACTATTAAGCTCTTCATGGATGTTCATGAATATTTTTTCAGTGGTACCCATTGTGGCCCTGCATAATCTGTCCAAAGGAAATTTTTCTACTTCAAATACTTTTTCTTTGAGAATTTTTTTCATTTCAAAATTCAAATTTAGATTGCTCAGCTTCTACTCATTCAAATGTCATGAAATTAACACCAAAAAATGCGTAAAATTATGCCCTTTTATGAGCTCCAAGGGCATATACTTTTCACTAAAAGCCAATTTTATATTAGCAATTTTACATATTCAATTATAACTCATTAAGTATTCATTGAAATCAATTAAAACTAATTTGACATATTCCTAATTTTTTGCTCTATTTTTCCACGAAAGCACGGCTCCATACCTGGGATGGTTTGTCTACAACAAGCCATTAGGGTTAGGGTTTCAAAATGTATTGCTTTGAGGGTGGTACCACTGGCCACCACACACTGGTCTCCATGCCAAGCGATATGTCTTTTCAATATATCTGACTGTATGCTACATGGCTTATTGCAAGCAAACATCTTGTAACAGCAAGATTTCCCTTTTTACCAAATGACACAGCTTCAGGGTGGAGGGCAAGGGAATGGAAGGGGAAGGAAGGAATTTGAAGGGTAGGAATTGGAAGGGAAGGGAAGGGATTGGGAAGGAAGGGAAGTTCTTCCTTTAAATTGCTGTGCAATTTAGTATACTAGTTATTTACAATTTCCTGAGTCCTCAAGATTCTAGCAGATGAACAGTGTCAAATGCTATCACCACATATTTTATCAATATTTCCAAAACATTTTTGTTTGAATGGATCATCCCTTAGCATATTCTCTACATTTTGCAGCACTTAGTGAGCTACGAATGGTGACCATTGCTTTTAGACTTTGATGCAGACTTACACCCTCCGTCAATTCACTCGCGAACTCATGTTTTCGCCGATTCCACGGCAACCAGGCCACTCAGAAAAAAAATCTCTTCACTCACATGCTTGCCTATCCATGCTGTTTATAAGTTCCTATCACATTTTCGCGATGTTTCGCGATGTTTTTTGCCGATTTTTGGCGATATTTGACACATTTTCCTGACAATTTCTTGACGTCCAGCCATTTGCTTCGTCAGCCTTCGTGACGTAAACAGAGAATCTGTTTGTGCGTACCTATGACTTCACATCAATAGCTATCAATGTTACACATTGGCATCCCTAGTGTTTGAATTTTGTTCAAGCAGTAGGTGATGACAACTGTAATCTGACTCATGGCAAATGTTAATTCCATCTCAGATCTTTCGGCAGCAGCAAATTACCTATGAGAGGGCGCTTCGAGCATTAAACTTCAATACCTGCACAAAACACGATCCCCAGGCTATGTTAATTATTCATATAATAATTAGTCTCTCCATTCAAGAGACCAAAATGAAGTTAATAAAGTTAATCTACCTGGGATGTAATTCTGTCCTTCTCGGTTGTCGTAGATGAGCTGCCAGTCCATTCTTTTTCACTTGGTCCCAGTGCTCAAGACAGGCGGCCAATGTACGTTCTATTAGTTGTGGTCCCTATAAAAGATAATCAAAATTCTTTAAGCATCAGAATTAGTTTAGTTAGAAGCAAATATGCACATACAAGATTTTAAATTCACAGTCGTTTAAATATAATTAATTTCTAACTCTAACACTACTACATGTTTCAAAAGTACAAATATATATTTTGCCTTTTCCTACCTTGAGTTTCTTGATGACATCACAGATCTTCTTGAAGTTAGCCTCCACAGATTCAATGACTGACTTGTTGTGACCCAAGTCCCGCCCACTCTGTCCTGCTAGCGTCCGTACTGTGGTCAGGATGTTCACTAGCGCCCCCACATGCTTGGCCCGAGAAACCTAAAATATTAAAATCACATTTTTCTGAAAAAATGTAAGTGTTACACATCTTTTTCGGCACAACCTTCTGCAAAGTCAGACATGACCTCAGACTGGCAAAAGGCAACCAATGAATATGCTTCACATTTGATGAGGACCTGGATGGTGATTTGTGTCCTCCCTGTCCCTTGGCCATTTTATCTATGAATTCCTTGTCTCCCATAACCCCTCACCCAGAGCCTCAATGATGTGCAAATTGTTTGATTTTACTAATTGTACTAGTTCCCTGTCACTCAGCTCTGGATGGGGTTTTGTGTACCCCTGTCCCTCGCCCATTTTACTTTTTGAATTCCCTGTCCTCCAACCCCCCCCCCCCCCCCCAAACCAATCCAGAGCCTGGGCTATAGGTATCTTGAGTAGCAAAAGGTCATTGCTGGACAATGCTAGTGCCCTTCATTCTCCTGCCACAGAGGATGCAAGACTTACATATGTCTATATAAAATATTTAAAAAATAATACTATTTTCAAATTACCTCACAAGCTACAACGAGGACAGTCCCTGGCAATATCTCAATGCAGTGTAATGTATGAGGAGTAAATCGACAAGTGGCAGTCCCGAGTAGTACAGTGAATTTCTGGTAGGGGTCTCTGTCTGCAGGAAGGTCGTCAGCGTGGGTTGAATAGAAGCTTGTATTGCTGTGGTTTGAGAATTGTCTTGTCCTAGTTTCCGGAGGTTTTGTTGATTCGTCTGGTTGTGCTGCCTGACGAAAATTAAAATTTTTCAAAATTTATTGTATTTTAAAAGCTTGGACACAAAAGCCGAGCTACTGTTTTATTTTATTTTGTTTTTGCTTCCAAGCCAATAACATAATTGTATCCAGCATCCTGTAATTTTGAGGAAGTAATTCATCCCCTTGCTTGTTGCAAATCGTAATGATTTCTATGTTTCATAGACTCAGGCAGATTTTATTTAGCCCATACATAGAAATGAAATGAAAGATCTACAATCATATAAAGATCTCATAAAGATTTCAGTAAAGTTAACCACAATTTTTTCAGTTAAGTTAATACAATTTTTCAAATAATCATGATTTCTTTGCATAAACACAAATAATATTTTCTGAAATATTTACGATAAATATTACAATTTAAATAAGAGACAGACAATATATAATTTGTACATACCTGTTTTAAAGAATTCACCCCCGAGAACCCGCCTATGATAGTTGACTGGTCTCCCATCGTGAGGTTATCAAGTGTCGACTGCTCTGCTGCTCCTGACGTGTCTCCTGACGATGTCTCATTGTGATCTGTAAGTGAAAAAAATGTAAATTTATTGAAATTATCAATAGGATTTCATAGCAGGGTTGGGCACGAGTAGCCTACACATGTACTCGTGTACTTCGAGTACATTTTTCCAAGTACTCGCATGTACTCAGTACTCGTGCCAAATCATGAGTACAGTACTCGTACTCGTACTCGAATACATTGGAATTCATAGAAGTAAATATTTAAATAACCAGATATGATGTTTATTACTTCAAAGTGTAAATATATGGATAAACTGAGAAGAGGTATTACATTTTTTTATTATTGGAAATTTACCTTTTCCACTACGACTTAAAGCTGTTATGTTGGGTGAACTTCTAGGTGTGCTGAACAGCTGTAATTAAAGTGCAAAAATTTTATACAGATATCTATGAAATAATATTTTACAAGACATTATCTGAACAATTTGCAGTGACTGTTTTGATTTGTGACATGATCAAGAAATGCTCTGCTTGAAGATGAACAACTGTGTTAAATAAGTCTATAAACAGAAGTTATACAGAGTATCTATGAAATTAAATTTAAATTTTACAGAATTTTATCTAAACAATTTGCAGTTTCTGATCTTGAAATCCAGTAGAGAGAGGTCTCCAGCCAAACATGAGGCAACTCTGTTTTGATTATCATGGATGAATTGTTTGGGCTTTACGTCCTGTATTTACGCACTTGGTATGCTAGTTTGGGACAGCAGGAGAACACAGCAATGAGGTGAAGAATGATTGAAAAGGCTGTCCAACATTTATCAGGCCAAGTGACCTGGCCAGAGCAAGAATTGAACAATGGACCCAGCGATTGGCAACCCAGCAACGCCAGCATGCTAACTCTGACAGAAGGACATGGTCCATTGGCCTGTCATCAATGAGTTGAAGGATGACTGAATCTGACCTGGCCAAAGCAGGCATCGAACCTGGGACCCAGAGATAGGCAGCCCAGTGTGTTAACCCTCGACCCTGGATTGACAATTGTCATATAACTATGCAAGTATATGGAACATAGATTATAATAATTTATTGATAATCACCTCCAAGTCTTCAGATTCCTGTCCAGATGATGCACTTTCGTACTGATCTAGTTCCAATCGGAACATGCTGCTCGCTAAATTGGAATCATTGTGAGCAGAAGGGTAGGACTGTGAGAATAAGTCTTCCAACTTTTGATTGTTAGGAAAAACTGTTTGGGTCAAGACCATCATGAGAAGAATGTCCGAAGCTTGTAAGTCACTGGCATTTCGTCTGGAAAACAAATGAGCTGATCACACTACTTTTGCGTTGTAATCAAATTGTGTTCGTATTCCATAGTGCCATTTTCAAAATATTGTCAGTTTCAAAGTTAAAGATAAAATTTTGCGATATTTTACTGAAAAAGTTTCAGACAAACAAAAGTAAGCTCAACAGTTAATACACTTCAGTCAATTTAATTTGCACGAAAATCTAAAAAAAAAACATGAATTAATATTCGGGGAAAAAAAAATGCAAAAAACTTTTTTTTTAAATTGCGCAGACATTCGAAAACAATTTTTCATTACTAATTCATAAATACTTGACTATTACTTGTGAGCAACATAACTTCAAAAAATAAATTCTTATGATCAATAAAACAAGAATCCACGGGTTGCAAAATTGATCATCCACTCACCCAGAATAGAATGCTAACAGTTTAGTGTTGACGATGAGCATTGCATGAAGAACTCCCTTTTCCCCTCCTTGTTTCATAGTCATCATAACATATTCCAGCAACTCAATGCATTTAGCATTCAAGGTCTGGTTGACGTGAAGTCTTTCTACAGCCTGGAAAGAAATAGAATCACTCAGAGTGGTATTCATACGAGAAAAGGTTATCAGGCGGATGGCTGATTGGGGACTATACAGCCTGTATTTATGCACTGAGGAGGCCAATCAGGCCAATAGCAATGAGGCGAAGGATAATCAATCATTGCCGGCCAACACCAAAACTGAAAAGTGCAGCTCCCTCCACAAAGATGGTGGTTGAGCTGCCACGGCTGATCCGGGGTACACCAGCACAACAAAAGACAAAAAAAAAAGAAGACAAAAATAGGTTGGGCCAGGTGTCTGGCAGGCGACCCAGCCAAAATAAGAATCCAACTCAGGACCAAGCGAGTCCCCGAGAGACTAATCGTAATTTTGAAATTTATTTTACACTTTGTGTCTCAATTTTTTCGACTGTCTGCAAAATTCAATTCAATGTTTTTTAAGCCTTTTCAGGTTTGGGAACAGAAATATGACTAAAACATTCTAATGAGTCCCAATCAAATCTTTGGTACCTCAATGAGGAATCCCTGTTCTTCATCATGCAGATGATGCCATGTGCTCAGTAATTGTGTGAGAAACACCCAACGGATCCTGCACTCTTGCACTCTGTCTGGTTTTAACCTGCAAAAATAATAAATTGTAATCATTTTTATGCTGAAGGAAAAACTCGTAAAATTAAATTAGCAAATAGTTTGATTTCGAGATCAGACAATTATTTTTTTGTTGGATCGAATACATGAGGCCTACAAATATACCAGTTCCCAGCAGGATAACTGTGGGTAACAGCAAGGAGTTTTTTTAAAAAATCAGAGTTTTTTTTCCTTTTTCAAAAATAAATGTCCGTGCTGTACGTTCAGAAAAGTTTAAAGAAATTTATATCATAGTTAAATTTCAAACATTTCTGCATCTTTATAAGCAATGGAAAATTGGAAGTTCATGAAAAATTAATTACCTAAAAAGAATGACTACATTAAAAACAAGCTGTAACTGGGCATAATAAGTCAAGTGGCGGTTCAGGAATTCTGTATGGTAAATCTCTGGAAATGCAAAATTTTTTGTCTATCAAAACTTACTCTTCATGGACAGGACCAAACAGAAATGTCAGTAATCTCTGGAAGACGAGCAGTTTCCTGTGCAAGAATTCTTTGGATTCCGTTCCATCGCCGTTTATTGCTACTTGGATCAGATCGTGAAACTGAAAATTATAAAATTGCACAACGTGCTTAAATTTTAATCAGGGGTGAATTAATTTAATTCTAGCCACTTTGACATGTAAACCATAAAATTACAATGTATATTTTGTATTTTCAAATACCAATGAATTATTGTCGCAAGAAAATGCAAAAATTAGCAGCATTCATTTTTGTTAAAGAATCAAACAACCTTCATATTTAAATTTTAACATATGATCGGCAATTAAACAACTTAAAATTTTTGAGGAATAGAATCACCTGTTCAAAGACAAAACACAGGCCATCGTCACACTCAATTGAGTAGTAGGGGTTTCCCATGTGCGAGACCATAAATCGTTGAGACGCGACCAACGGAGAAAACAGCTGCATGATGACGTTGGGGTCCACTGGGTCATCAATCTGTTTTTCCTGAAAAATTAATCGTTAATTTGTTATTCTTCACTGCTTTTTGGAACGTTGCAAATTAACTTCATTTCATCCAGACGATCCAGTGCTAGACTGATCAAGAACTGTAGTAGCCTTCATCTTAAAAAAAAATTCTCAGCACATAATATTTTGACATTGAAAAAAAAAGGTAGCTTGCACATCTAATTTGAGTACTTCACGGCTTGGGATACCTATGCAGGAAAATTTTATGCTTCAAAACACACAATGTTATAACTTGAAGTCATGCGCGCATTTTTGAAAAAAAAATTTCTTAGCTTCTAAATTTTCCTGAAGATACAAAAAAGTTTATCCCTGGCCTGGGTAAAAGTACCGTACGGCGTAGGCTACCGTAAAAAGCCCAGTGCTATGATAAATCAGTTCATAATGCAAAATCAACATTGGTTTAGAACTGAATTTCAAAGAATAATAGCTGATGCCAAACAGAAAGTGAAAGTGAAAGTAGTGTCCTACTTACAGAAATGAGGCCATCTTCAAAGGCTCTTTTATTTACATGACTTCTGAATTCCTTGTCACCATAGAAGTACAGAACATCATTCAGATCATTGAAGACTATGAAACCTTTCATTATACAGTGATTTGGTACACTGTATGCATGGTAAAGCTGCTAAAAAGAGAGCAAGAGACATTCAAGTCACATGCATTTTTATCTAGGTCACTGGATCATGTGATTGATTGGGTCAATTTAGTTTCTCTCACTAAAAAATGAGTAAATATGTGCTCTTTATTGATTAAAATCAATAATTGCAAGTCTAAATGCTAAATTGGTGATTTATTATTGAGAATAAAGAGTCATTACAGTTGCCCGCATTTCTGCGTGCGTTCCGCTTGAACCGAATTTCACACAAAACTGGGCTGCAGCACTGGCAAGAAAACATACTTTTTGGAGTGATGTGTTTCTCTAATTTATTGGATAATTGGCTGTTATAATGTAATTAAATCACCATGGACGATGTAAGTTGGTTGCTTTAAATGTGCTCCAAGTGTTCAAGTCATTGCCAAAGCTCTAAATTCTCTTGGGCCAGTGGGAGAAGGTGCTGAACAAGTTTGTGATGTGGATTGTGTGTGTTTGTTTGTTTGCATTGTAAACAATGTGGAATTCCCCATGAGGTCATGATTAACATGATAATAACTATGAAGATTCCATCTTAAAGATATTATCATAACCAGATGTGCTTACCAGATTTAACTTGAGCTTGTTGCCACCGTACTAAATGGTAGGCCCAAAACAGTAGGCCTACAATTAAATGCCATCCAAATTGATCCATTGATATCGGTACGCTGGTCTATAGCTTTGAGACTCTGCACAATCATAATTATTCTACCTGAATAGACTCTAATTGAAGTTGCTACTTTTCGTTTGCCTTGCCCTTGGCTTCATCAGTTCATTCAATCAAAGACGATTAGCAGTCAAAACGCCTACAGACAAAAACGCCTACTGTGATTTCAGACAATGCAAGAACGGCAATGCAAAAACGCCTACTAATAGATGTCAAAAACGGCTACAAGTCTATACCAAAACGGCTATACCACTTTACAAAAACGCCTACTGTTTATACAGGAAACTATCAATGGTGTTGTTACTTACAATGTACCATCATGGCATCAATTTCTTGTAAGATTTATAAATTTATATATTCAGGACAAGTTTCAAAAATTAGTCAGTTCAATAGTAGGTGTGAATGAAAAACCAATTAACTTCAAGATCGAACAACTGCCTTTGAAGGGCTAAATAGCAATTATCATTTATATAGATCTGTGTGTTACAATATACTAATTTTTGACATGATGTCAATTAGCAGTTGGATCAAATATTGACATTTAGACTTTGACCCCTGCAGTATTGCAATTATAATTCTGTAACTTTACAGAGAAACTTTTTCAGAAGTGAAATGATGACAGAACAACACCTGATTTTGTAGCCGTTTTGGTCAATCGGAATTTGCCGTTTTTGTAATGGCCAATAGTCGTTTTGACACTGTCATGCAAAAGGAAAATTAGCTGTAGGCGTTTTTGATAATGCAAAAAAAAACTGTAGGCGTTATTGTCTGTTGCCGTTTTTGTTTGTAGGCGTTTTGACTCATCACCATCAAAGACAATGAAAACCGATATTGAACCCATTGGCATATTCCCCCTGTCCAAACCCCCCCCCCCTCCCCGGCATCAGGAACAATGGGATATATGGGCAATCCTGACCAATATCAGGGCAGACCCACTGCCCTGGTCACATCCGTAACGTTACAATTTCAGGGCAAAATAGCCACAGGCCCCCATGAAACAGCTGTCCCGTACGCCTATGCATCAACCCCGTGTTGATTTTCGAGATTTATCACCTTATTTCAAGTACAAAACATACAGAATGAAGAATTGTTTGCATTTCAGATGAGGTTGAGAATACGAATTAGAGACATAAACCCTCACATTGTGTGTTCACTATGTGCGGGTTACTATGTGGACGCTACAACTATTATGGAATGTCTGCATACATGTAAGTATAATAAAGATGGTCTATCAAAATCCATACACATGTATTGTTGTAGATTTGAAAATAGCTGAGAATATGAAGAAAATTAAAAATAATTATTTTGAAAATTCATCAAGAGATATCACATCATTAAGCTTTGTTTGCAGTATTAGTTTTTCGTAATTCAAGAAAAATTACACAGGTTATCAAGGCTAGTTGATATGTTTCTATCGTTCTCTTAAATGCAGAAAATATGGATGGCTCTATTTTTCTACCAATGTTCAAAAATTTTAAAAAAACCGATAGGCCCATGAATAAAATTTGTCTGTCTATGGATTTTTTTTTATTGGTCATCAGTATAGCTCAGTATCTTTTATAACTTGAAAATAATTATTAAGATGCGCTCTACATATGTTTGTTATTATGAAAATGTTACAAGTATTTGTTGTGTGTTGTAGGCTTTTCAAAACTTAATTAATTTTTTTTTTCAGTCTGCAAGAGTTGCATAGTGAAGTATTTACAGACAAGCAAATACTGTCCACAATGCAGCACAAAAATCCACGAAACTCAGCCGTTGATGAACTTAAAGCCGGACAGGGTCATGCAAGATATTGTGTATAAGCTGGTCCCTGGTCTATATGAAGGTTTGTTGTAGGCCTACGTTATTGTTTTATTTTTAAAAAATATTTGAAACGTTAAGTAAAAGGCATTGAACATTTTTTTAATTGGTTTGGATTTATTATAAAATATGTATGTTAATGAGAAGGTATCCCAGGCTTATTTTACAGATCAATGCCAAACTGAGAATCAGTGGCATATTTGGGGGGGCCATTGGGCCCAAATTTAACATGGAAGAGATAGGAAAAGCCGCGGAGCGCCGCATATTCACCCCATGTAATGGCCCCCCCCCCCGCTCAGGCCATATCTAGATACACCCAAGCTGAGAATATTTCCTGAGAACTATCTGCAATATTTATTGTTCCAAATAGATACCATAAATATTTCTCTTCAACTGTACATTAGATTTGTCATCTTGCACATGTTCCAATGTCACAAATGCAAATGTAAGATTGCAAAGAAATCCTATTAGAAATATAACAAATCAAAATTTGTATAGTCTGCTTACATTTATTTTTCATATAATTTTTCCTTTAGATGAAGAAAGGAAAAAACAAGAATTTTATAAATCAAAGGGACTCGTTAAAGAAAGAAGAAGAAGTAAGTTCTGTTTATATTTACAAAGCGCATTTTTCCTAAGAGTTTGTGTAGTTGTTTATTTATTACAAGACAATTCTGAAGTTGCAGGCTAATCAGTTATCTTACAAACGTTAAATAGTGTCTCCTGGCCACATCAATACCTGAATATTATGGAGTAATTCAATTATTTAATGTTGCTAAACCACATCAATACAGTTTTGATTTAAAAAGGTGCCTCTATCCAGTTTAAAATAAATAAAATGTACATAATTATGACATTATCCGTATATTTATTTCCAGCGGATGATGAGAATATTCCGCCATCCTTGACGAGCGTCTATGACAATCCTCGAGCCCATTATTACAGGCACGATGAACAAGTCTGCATGTGTCTCGATAAATATAGGTAAGTTTTGTGTTATAAATGCCATCTCTGATGACCTCATTATTATATTAGCTTTATCTGTATGGATACATGGAGCTATCTTTCTAGTTTTCAGAATGCATGGTTTTACTAGAGTAATTAGGGCTATTCCATTTAAAACCCTGGGGGGGGTGGTTTTTTTTGTAAGATGTATGTAGGGGTACCCGCAATTCGGTTCAGATGTATGGGACAGGTGGTACATAAATAGGTTTAGATGAATGGGGAGTACCCGCAAAATTCGCTTTAGACGTATGGGGGGGGCATTATCAGTCCATGAAGGCTTAAGCATTGTAATAATAAAATTTTTATTTGATGCATGTAGGGTGGGTAAAAAATTTGCATTTAGTGCATGTAGGGTCTCCAAAAAATCGAGGTTAATGCATGGGGGGGTAAAAAAAAATTCACTTCAGATGCATGGGGGGGGGTCAAAAACGTAGCCCGACCACCCCACCCCCAGGTTTATAAATGGAATAGCCCTCATATTTTATAAAATCTGATTGACAGCATTTAATTTTTGAAATCCATGTCAATTAATGTTTTCTGGCTTCCCAGATGGCAACAATGTCAAATCTTTTCAAGAGCAGCATGCCAGCATCTTGATGGACATTGCAGATTCTTGTTTTCATGCTTTTAATGTCAATATTTATCTTTTTTTCAGCCATGAGCCTGTCATGGGTTATTTTGTTCCTACCCTGCCCAAGAAGTTCGTCCGGTGCTCAATACGAACTTGCGTTTACCACATAAAATATTTATTACGGAAAAAACTTGGTATACCTGGTCAATTTAGAGTGAGTATATGCATTCATATAATTCTCTCTGATTAACCTGATTGGCTGATATCTTTTTAATTTTAAAGTAAAAATTACTAGATTTTCTTTGTCAACGTTTCGATAATCTCAGAAATTTGACGATATTTGTAAATTGTTTTAATGAACTTTTGGAAAATGTTTGGACCTTTTTTTAACATTAAACATAAATATTTTTTATGATTATCCTGCGAAACTATTGCCATACTTGATCAAACAAATAGAAAGTGGAATCCTAATAATTTGCCAGTTTATTTTTCTACCTTTTCTGTAGATCTTACCTTATACAATTAATTTCTCTTTCCAAGTGTTGAAATCTATTTTATTCACAAACTCGTAAAATTTAATTAAATTTCAGATTGAAGTGTTATGTGAGGATAAGGTTTTATCAAAAGAGATGACTTTAAAACAAATATGGCTGTCAGTATGGTTCGGGAAGGTAAGTCTATTAAAATTTGTCTTTTTCTAGAATGAAGGCTAGACATAATTAATCTCAGACTTTCTCTAAGCACTTTTTCCAAGGTCTGTCAGTAGGAAAAGAAAGATGTTATCTAATTATTGAATAAAATCGTCCATAACTTCTTTTTTCAATCTAATTTGATTTTTTGTGGATTCTGTGATTTGGAATGTGGTGATAGTCACCATCAAGTTCCTGTACTATCAAGCCTAACTGAGCCTAATTAGTACATAAATGCAGGACGTAAAAACTATGTAAACCATGGAAAAATAGTGGAGGAATTAAAAAATTATGAGATAGATATTGTAATGGAGCCATCATTTACTTTCAGCCATCACCTCTAATGCTATACTACCGGCTAACCCCACGGTCTCCAATGGAAGCTAGAAATCATTGATTTCGTAATACAAGAGACAATAAATATATTTACTGGCTCATTCACCATTTATGACAGTCATGAATTGACATACTGCAAGAAAATAAATGAGTCTGCAGTTTTACTGCTTGTTTACACCAATCGGGAAGAGGCCTGTTCAGAGATGGCGCCACCAAAATCTATGCGCAATGTGATGATGTCACTATCTCATGGTGTCTCGTTGTTGACTTTTGTTTGTGTTGGAGACATCACAACAGTAATGAGTCTTCGAGTATTCTACCAACACACCTGGATATTAGAGGCTTCCGGAACTGTGTGGTAGTATATAGTTTTCCCTGGGCTCCGAGGAGGAACGCATGATGGGCCCGCGTCTTCTGACTGCCCTTGCTGGAACTGTGTGGCGTGGCCACCAGGTGGTCGGAGCTACAAGTACCATACTATTTTTGTCTCATTGGAATGTTATGCATTGTCCTACCACTAGGGGAGCAGCGATCTGTTTCAGCTATAAATAGCTCTTTTTGACCTAATTAGGCATTCAACAGGATTACAGTGCTCTCCTGTGGCTGTTCTGAAAAGGCTGTTTGAAGACTCATGTCTAATTTTACATTCAACTGACAGGTTGTTCCACTGAGTATCTAAAACAGAAACAGGCTGGAAGTGGTCACTTGTATTTCCTACGCTGTACCTCTTAGCTTTAATGTCTCAAGTTACTGTTATTCATCAAATATAAGAATTATGGGTCCAAACTGAAGATGTTTACATTACTGATTTTGCTGTGATGATGTTTGGTTCATTCAAGAATGAACTGCTGATTTTATGTTTATCAATTGTTTATTAATGATATCTACTGTTATGTAATGCTCTCAGCTCTATGCTTTTAAAGTTTATATGATTGTACAGTGTAATACAATTAATTGTATGCTACAAAATAACTTTGTTTTACAATGATTTGTGATATTAAAATTTTAAAGGTCCAATTAAGTTAATCATGCCATTATTCTAAAGATGTAGGAGCATATTTGCAGACTCTATTTAAAATTTGACTCCAGACTCTTCTCATAATCATTATCCTTTGACTCCCGACTCATGACTCCCGACTCTTCCCATATATTCCTTCGACTCCCGACTCCAAAGCCGTAAATGATGCTCCAAGTAAAGATGATACTCCAGCCAGTGAAAATACTTTAATATTTCAGAATTCACTTTAAAGGGACCGTTCAGAATTTATGACTGGGGGGGTGGTGGGAGTTTTGCTGGAACTTCCCGTCAAAAATTGATACCCCCCCTTGAGTTTCATGCGCATTTTTGGTACCCCACCCTTAGGTTTCACGCATATTTTTAGTACCCCCCCTCGACATACAAAGCAGTACACGCATATATACTGTTATACACGGCCACGCGTACAGATTTGCGTCATTTCGCGGACTTTCGCGTGTAAAAAAGTCCAAATAAAATGAGTTTATGCGTGTTTTTTAACATTTATTCTTTGTTAAAATTTCTTATCCCCCCCTTGGAAATGTTGATAAAAATTAACACCCTCCCCCCTTGAAACATGTATGATAAGTTAGTACCCCCTCGGCCAAAACTCCCAGCCCCCCCCCCCAGTCATAAATTCTGAACGGTCCCTTATAAATATTCAATCCTATTTTCAGAAAATAAAGACTTAAATTTGAAATCATTAATCCATGATTTTAATCAATGATGTTAGTGTATACAGTTGGACCTGTAATTGTGATCACTTTGTTATGGGCACACATACTCTAGTGATATTAAATTATGTTTAAATAATACATAAAAATATTCCAAACTGTGTCTGAAAATCAAAAGACTTAAATATGTTGGTTATTGAATGTTGTTTGTTTACAGTTGAACCTGTAATTATGGCTACCACAATAAAAAGAAAAATTATTGTTATAAATAGACTAGTAATACGGGACCACTGTGTGTAATAGGTGAACATAATTTATTAATTGTAAAGAAAAGACTTCTTTATATTGATAGACTGATATTTGTAATGATACTTTCTTGTGTGATTTTTTTTTCTGGGTACAAATTTTTGATATATGGTATCAATTATTCAATGAATGATAAGCTGTATAGTTCGTTGAAATTTTTAGAAAGGATTAATTTTAAATAAAAATATCTCTAATCAGCGTTTGATTCATATAAATGATTACATATCTTTATGTATGAAAATAAAATTGACAATCTCTCCTAGAGTTGTGAATTTCAAAACTGAAAAATTATGTTGCGGTGATCTGTATTTGATACAGGAATACGTTTTATAATTGCCAAATGTTATGGAATTGTGTTATTGTTATATTGTGTAAATATGTGGATAAATAGCTCTTTTTAAATTTAGTCTTGATCTCTTTTTCTTTCAGTTACCTGAAATTCAAGTTTAGGTCTTTTTCTATATTAATCACATCTGTCTTTTTGACCAGTGCCGTAAAGCCCAAAGGTTAGGGCAAGTGGTGTTCTGAAGCTTTTTCAATTGGGGGATTTGCCCAAATTTCTGCGACTGGCTGTTGTTCTTTTTGCTGTGTAGGATTTGAAATTAGTCCAGTGATCACAATGCGTGGTAGCTGATGGTGTAGGTATCTGCTATCGTGATCGGAACAGCTAGCTAGCCTGCAGCTCCAGTCAAAGGAATCCGTTTGAGCTATGGGGTATCTGGGATTTTTTGATCGCCGTATTTATACGGGGCGATCTCTGTTTTCATCCTGTCAGCAGGAAAATGTCGTCCACTTAGTATGGCGCGCACACCAAATTTTGTGCACACATACAATTCCTTGTAATTGCATTGCCACTGCTACAGTGCTCTAGAGGCAATCTATTCAATGACGGCAATCAATGACGGCAATCAATGACGACAATCAATGACGGCAATCAATGACGACAATCAATGACGACAATCAATGACGGCAATCAATGACGGCAATCTGAGAGGTAGGACTACGCATTATGGGCAAATGGGTAGATAGTCTTTAGGCATATTCACGTTACGTCTGGTTGTCTTTGCATTGATTTGCGTTAATTCAACTAACAGTGCAAAATATTTTCTCTTTCGAGGCAGTCGTCTTCATTCTCTTTCATAGCCCCATAGTGCGCTCTCTGCAACTGGAAGGGATGGCTTACGGAACAAGCACATATAATGGTACAGCATCGCCCATGCCCCACATGTTTTATCCTATGTTTATCCTATCCGTTAGCCAGTTTATCCGGTTCTTTTATCCCGTTCTTTTATCCTATCCATTTATCCTATCCATTTATCCTCTCCGTTTATCATATCTGTTTATCCTATCCGTTTATCCTATCCGTGTATCCTACCCGTTATCCTGTTTATCCCGTTTATCCTATCCTTTTATCCTATCTATTTATCCTATCTGTTTACCCTATCCGTTTACCCTATCCGTTTATCCTATCCGTTTATCCAGTACCCCATAAGCACTGGTTCATCCCATTTATCCTGTTTATCTTATCTATTTATCCTATTTGTTTATCCTATCTGTTTATCCTATCCGTTTATCCTATCAGTTTATCCTATCCGTTTATTCTATCCATTTATCCTATTCATTACCCTAGCTGTTGACCCTATCCGTTTAACATATCCATTTATCCTATCTGTTATCCCGTTTATCCCATTTATTCCGTTTATCCTATCCATTTATCCTATCCGTTTATCCTATCCGTTTATCCTATCTGTTTATCCTATCCCTTTATCCCATCCGTTTATCCTATCCATTTATCCCATCCATTTATCCTATCGGTTTATCCTACCCGTTATCCTGTTTATCCTATCCATTAATCCTATCCGTTATTCTATCCGTTATTCTATCCGTTTATCCTATCCGTTTATCCTATCCGTTTATCCAGTACCCCATAAGCATTGGTTCATCCCATTTATCCTGTTTATCCTATCTGTTTTTCCTTTCTGTTTATCCTATCCGTTTATCCTATCTGTTATCCTATCCGTTTATCCTATCCGTTTAGCATATCCGTTTATCCTATCCGTTTATCCTACCCGTTTATCCTACCCGCTATCCTATCCGTTTATCCTATCCATTTATCCTATCCGTTATCCCATTTATCCCATTTATCCTATCCATTTATCCTATTCATTTATCCTATCCATTTATCCTATCCGTTTATCCCATTTGTTTATCCCATTTGTTTATCCCATCCGTTTATCCTATCCGTTTATCCCGTTTATCCTACCTGTTTATCCTATCTGTTTATCCTATCTGTTTATCCTATCCGTTTATTCTATCCGTCTATCCTATCTGTCTGTCAACCCATCTATCCATTAAGCCATCCGTCAATCCATTCCTCCATCTATCTATCTATCTATCCTGTCTGTTTATCCTATCCGTTTATACTATCCATCTATCCTATCTGTTTATCCCAACCATCTATCCTATCCATCTATCCTATCCGTCTGTCAATCTGTCTATCCATCCGTCTATCTATCATTCAATCTGTCCGTCAATCCATTCATTCATCTATCTATCTACGTTTCTATTTATCCTATCCGTTTACCCTGTCCGTTTATCCCGTTCGTTTATCCCATCCGTTTATCCCGTCCGTATATCCTATCCGTTTATGCCGTTTATCCTACCTGTTTATCCCATCTGTTTATCCTATCCGTTTATCCTATCTGTTTATCCCATCCGTCTATCCTGTCCGTCTGTCCCATATATCCATCAATCCATCTGTCAATCCATTCCTCCATCTATCTATCTATCTATCCTGTCTGTTTATCCTATCCGTTTATACTATCCATCTATCCTATCCTACTGTATATCCTATCCATCTATCCTATCTGTCTGCCAATCCGTCTATCCATGCATCTATCTATCTATCTATCTATCTATCTATCTATCTATCTATCTATATGTCTATCTTCTGTTTACATGAGTGTATATTATAACCAGTATTTTATTTACATAAATATAAAACAGATTTATATAATATATAGTAAGTTGCCCGTAGATTGGAGGGAAGAGAATAGAATAATATGAAATAGATACAATATAAGCCCGTGCTACCTGTATAATTAGTTGGACAGATGCATGAACTTTACTGAGATGCAGGAATTGCAGAGTTTCCCAGAAATAGAATGTGGTGCAAAGGGAGGAAGTGGCAAAGGACTTGCAGGTGCTGCCCTCTTGTGTAATGTATCTGATGAGCTGCTTCCAGTGGCCATTCTGTGTACTAAAACTCACCCTGTGGAAGGGAAAATGGCCACTACAATGCAGGCTTTCTGGACCTTGATAGCCTCTAAAACTGATAATAGTAAATTTTCTAATATTGAATTAAACTGAAAATACGAACCGTTGTGCACATCTACAATGGTATCAATGTGTTATGCATATGATAAGAACTTCCAGAGTGGGCTGGTTGAGGCCACAGCATTGGTAATTTCACCCCTTCAGTAGATTTCAGCACTAAAGCATAATCGCCCTATGCATAGCATAGCATGGGCGATAATAATAATTACACTGGTGGTGCTCTATTCAATGTCCTCATACACCACCAAGTTTGTTTCTGCGCAGTTCTGCTGTGCGCGGTGTCCGTGGACCTGACAGGCAACTGCCCCAGTGACCTAGAAGTCAATCAAGCCTAGGAGCTGTCTCACTGTGTTAGTCTGTTTTTATATGTGACAACTTCAAGTCTCAAGCAATTAAAAGTGGGGATTGAGAGGTATTTAGGGAATATTTAACCTAACTCACTTGCTGTAGTTAGTGGGCTTCTTGTCAATTGCAGTTGGTGAAAAAGACGCGAAAAAGTTGCTGATTTTGGTTTCATTTATTCGGACAAAACGCAATACATGATGATATATATTTCAAGTGATTGCAATTATGAATTGGAAGTACAGATTAAAAAAACGATACCAACACAAATAATTTTAATATGATATGTATATTAACAAAGCATCAATAGTATTCAATACTGTTTGTATGTTTTATAAAATTTCAACTATTATCTCGTGATCGGTTGAGACAGTTCTTCCAATCTTTTACTGCATCTTGCTTTCAAGGCGTTCTCTTTTACTATGAATGCTTCTGGGTCGTATTGCAAGTGGTCCATCGTTGCTCTTACGATAGGCTGAAATAAAACATCGAGAGTCTTTAGATTCGAAAATATTAAATAAGACAATTAATTCTTGTACGAGTTCCCATTTCATAGGTATTTTGATCTGACAATTTGTATGCTTTAGTGTATTTTGTGTGCCAATAAATTCTATACTATTCTATACTATTTTATACTATTCTAATTAAGTTTTTTGCTCTCAACAGGCTGCTGTATTGCTTAATTTTAATTCATTCATAGGTCTATAAATTATAAAGTTTTCAATTACCACGTTAACTTGATTAAGTTAATTAAAGGCCCACCTGAAATAGAGGCCTACCTCGAATAGAGGCCCTGCTTAAAGCACTTCTAAAAGAAATATATAAGGGTGGCTTCTAATCGGGTAAATACGATAATCAAGATTAACATCATCAGCCTAAAAATTGCACTTCTACTACTGTCGTTTTAAAAATGATAACTTTCCATAATCATCAAGTCTTATTAGAATTCTCATTTATATATATATCGTAATAAGTCCCCAATTACCTTAGATAATTCTTCTAGTCGTGCAGTAGCCGAGGAAGTCTTGGCCCCTCTGGACACAGGCCATCCAGGGTCCCTTGCAGGAATGAATCCCTCTGGTACAGATTTGGTCCGCGAAAGTTCTACGCACCTCGCTGAAGGTGAACTCTTTTTAGCGTTGTCTGAAACCTAAATGGAGTAAATGGAGTTTTCAACATAAGTCTGCTTTGGATAAAATTAGGTAAGATGTCCTCAAAAGTGGCAGACCTATGTGACAATTTGAAATACTAAGCAAGTTAGTATCAATAAGCAGTATAAGACATCTGCCAATATGTGACCTTTTTTTGTGGGAGTACTAGGGTTATATTAGGGTTACCATAGTCAGCATTGCTTCTGCTCCCAGAAAGTATCCTGTAAGGTTACCATAGCTTTACACCCCTTTTCTTTTCATACGTTTGTGTATGTTTGTATTGAATAAACAATAATATTGTTGTCATGCAATCATTGAAGAGTTACAGATTACAGAAACCAAGTAACTTTATTCATTGATAGGCATATAGCAAGGCAACAAGCCCCAATATATTTCATCCTCAGAGTCTTTCCTAACTCTAGGACAATAACTGACCACATGTTGAAGCCATGTTATGAACTTCTAGTTTCGTTCACACATTTCTTTTTTCATCAAGTCAAATTTTAAATGCAAACTTACTGGCCACATAGGGTCACGAAACATTCCATCCGATCTGTTTTTCGGAGCTGATAATGACTCCACACGATCCGAGGCTCTTGCGGAAAGAGCAGGTTTCGGAATAATCGTCTGGACCTCTTTGCTCGGTTGGTAGAGAGGATGTAAGGACCTTGGCCGCGCTAAGTCTGTTGTCCTCGGCCGTTCAGCGGATGACCTCAATTCCTTCATTGACCAGATGGGAGACACTCTGCCACAGCTAAACACAAAATTCGGCCTGGAAATAACAATAGGACATAGGCCTATATTACAATGACTTCTGAATCTCTGAGAGACACATTTCTCATTGTGAAATGCTTCTCTGGTTTGGCAATAAACATTGTTTGCTGTGCAAGCATCTCTACAAGATTTACGAAGCGACATACTTTTTGGTTCAAAATTTATATGCAAAACCTGAAAGATCTCTCTTAGCCAATTGCTTCTCCAGTAGGGCTATAAACATTGTTTGCTTTGAACGAATATTGGCAGCATTTACAAAGAAATAACTCTTTGTTTCAAAGTTATGCAGAACCTTGAAAAGCGATATTACAGAGATCAGATTCTTTTGTAAATTTGTATCAATGGTGTAATTTTGAATACATTTCAGCTAGTTTTAAAACCTGCATAGAAAGATCAGGAAATTGTCTTTATAAATTGTCAAGATGATAACTTATTCATAGCATTCAGCGAGATCTATCTCGCATTCAGATTTTTATACCGAGTACAAACCTGTCCTGTTTTTCGCTAAATTCCTTGACGGCTTGCTTTGGCTGGGCGAGGACTCCTATTCTTTGGGAAGCGGATGCTTGGAGGGCATTTGGTTTAATTCCCCAGATAATCGAAGGTCTACCACAACTGTACAGGTATTCAGTCCTGCTTGCTTCCTCATCAGATCTGAAGTTCTTCTTTGGGGTGGCTAGGTTCTCCACTCGAGGGGTAGCACTCGCCGAAGTTGCTCCCTTTGAAATCGGCCATAATGTGTCTTGCGTACCCCACTGTACTTTTAAGCTGAAGAGAAAAACACACTGCCAATGAGACTAGTTAAAAATTTTAAAATCACACAACCATGTTGAAGAGTAATTAGATCTTCAGTCATTAAATGAAATGCAAGAAATTGATCTTATCAAATTTCACCATATGTCATAAATACAAAATTTTAATATTTGATAAGAAAAAGAGAAAGAACATACTTTATCATGCAAAGAAATTTGCAAATGTATATATTAGTTTAAAACAATTATGTGATACTAAAAAACTGTTAAAGAAGTTATACAATATACCAAAATTTCAGAAATTATTTTCAAATTTATCAGACTAAGACTGCTGAAACGCATACAAACCAAAATGTGATATATTAGTAGAGTGGTATTCCTTTGGCAAAATAAATCCGTAAATCATGACTCAGCAAATGGCCACCAAAGTGCAAAATTTGTATAAATTGTTGTGTTAGTACATGTATATATGTTACATTAGTAATTTAAGTGTAACTACTTGAACCACATCATCATGATATTAACCAATTTCATTTAATAAAAGATATTCTAGTGAAAGAGATTGGTCATTGACACCGAAAGTTGCAGTGTATTTGACTAAGGATAACAGTTGTTCTGTCAAAAGAGATTGGTGTATTTCATTTAGGATGACAGCTGATTTATTAGAAGAGATTGGGTATTAAAGGATGACAGTTTTTCTATTGTAAGAGATTGGAGTACCTCAGTTAGGATGGCAGTTGTTCTGTTAGAAGAGATTGGTGTATTTCATTTAGGATGACAGTTGTTCTGTCCAAAAGAGATTGGTGTATTTCATTTAGGATGACAGTTGTTCTATCAAAAGAGATTGGTGTATTTCATTTAGGATGACAGTTGTCTGTTGGAAGAGGTTCAGACAACTGTCATCCTAAATGAAATACACCAATCTCTTCTATTAGAACAACTGTCATCAGGGTTGCGATTTTTATTGATTTTTATAAAAAAATTTAAAAAAATCGGATTTTTTTTATTTAAATCGGATTTTTTTTTATTTAAATCGGATTTAAATCATTAATGGAAAAAGTTCATTTTCCGTATCAATTTCACCAATTGTTATTAATTTTTATGCATTGACATATTATGAATAACACATATATGGATGTCAATAAGGCATATATGTAATAATTTTGTTTAAATTAGAGAAATTATAATGCAAAATTATGAAATCAAGGCAGGTGATGTATTAAATATAATAATCATAATGAAAGCTACGGCAGCAGTTCCACATTTTGATATGGATGTGTTAATAAATGTCTTTTTCACTGAACATCAGTCATAACTATACAGCTTACTTGTAATAGAAGTACACCTTCTAAAAGATAAAAAAGGGGATGTCAAAACGAGTCATCATTTTCCCTTCTCTGCAATGAACTGAACTGCTACGTTAAATCACCAGTCTCAGCACTCAGTCTCACGATGCCTGTTAATTTTGTTTCACATGTAGTGTATTTGATATCAGTTTAGCAGTAGAGGCTTTTGGGACAGTGCTGCATTTACAGAACTTGGCTTTGTTTTTCATTGCAGCAATTAAATTGTTTAGCATGTTTAGAGAATCATGAGAATGCCATGATTGAAATAAAATTGTTTAAATCATTATTTACATGTATGTAGTCATTCTACTCGGATATATATTTATCAGAAATATTTTATTATATATCTAAAATTATATCTTATTTATATACAAGGGGCCTGTGTGATATGTCATTAGACATATTTATGAAAGAGTATAGCTAAATGGTAGGTTGCAAGCTGTAATATCTCACTGCCAGCTTTATTTGTGCTTTTTTAAGCCTTTTTATCACAACTTTGATTTAAATCATGATTTTTATTGAGTGATTTAAATCATGATTTAAATCGAATGATTTAAATCCAGCAACCCTGACTGTCATCTTAATTAAATACACCAATCTCTCCTAATAGAACAACTGTCAGCCTATTTCAAATAGGATGACAATTGTTCTTTTAGGAGAGATTGGTGCATTTCATTTAGGATGATAGTTGTTTCCAGAGTCCGCGAAAAGTGCCGGTTTGTCGGTCAAAACCGGCAAAAATAGCGTGTGTCCGGCAAAAATAAAATGGTTACCTGCCCAAATGGCCGATGGTTGTGTTGGGAGAGTGAATGAGCAGTGGTGAGTTCATACAGCAATCAATGCAATTACTGCAGGCCTTTGAAATCTCCAGTGCAATTGACAAACATCAGTGACACAAATTCATGTCAGAAGTGTCAATTGGATTGCAATCAATACTACAATGACGGTCAATACTCAAGCTAATTGCAATTAGCAACAATCAGCAATGACCATCTTTAGCTCAGTAAGTTTTTATCAGCACAGATCGTAATCCAGCTGACTTTTATACCAAGCTGATTAGCCATGTGTAGGCCTATCATAAATACAGTTTGGATCAATTTTAATGATGAACCTAAATGTCATTATTTATACCTGACCTGGTCAAAAGCAACAGAAATATGTTCAATACAAGGATTTTGAAATCTTATAATTCCAGACTTAATTCCCCCCCCCCCCCCCCCCCCAGCAATGAGTTAGTAGGCTTTATCAACATGGGAAGAAATATAGATAGGCCTACATGATGTCTCATTGTCTCAATTCAATTGCCATCTTTAGCTACACTGCACTTACTCTACACTGGGGTATTTCTGAAGCCGACGGCACACTGTAACTCAATTCCATTTGAACTTATTTCATTTCGGGCAGACAAAATCTTATTCGGGCAGGTAAAATTAAAGATCTACCTGCCCGAATGTCCTGTACACCAAAAGCACTTTTCGCGAACTCTGGTTGTTTCATAAGAAGAATTTGGTGCATAAGAAGAATTTTGGTGCATTTCATTTAGGATGACACTGTTATCCTATTTGAAATACACCAAGAGTTTGTTGTACTTCATATAGGATGAAAGTTCTTCTAACGAAAGAGCTTTGCATATTTCATTTAGGATGACAGTTCTATGAAAAGAGATTGGTGTATTTCATTCAGGATGTTGGTTGTTTTATCTAAAGAGATTGGTGTACAGCTATATTTCTTTCAGGATGATAGTTGTTCTGTAAGAAGAGATTATTGTTAACTCAAAATAACTTCAACAATTCAGCCGGTGAAACAATCAGACATGCATGTTAGTGTGAGATTACAAGACCCTCACCACATTATGAAATTGTGAGAGCATTCTTCTATTTTTTCTTTTTACACTTCACATACCTATGAGGAGATAGCCACACAAGTCCCGAAACTTTCGGCTTGGCCAATTCAACAATCCTGCTGCTAATTAAGTAAAAATTTTGAGTTGAGGTAAAATAATTTCCTGAGGTTCTCGGGCGAGGAATGACGAGAGATAACATTTGGCTGTTTGAGGACTAGCATACACGGCAAGAAAAGGAATATAGCCACATAATTGCAATTTGGTAATCATTCAAAATTCCACAGCTGTAAATAAATGGCTATATATATTGTCATAAAATCATGTCTTGCTAAAGGAGTTAAAATGTTTTAGTGGGGACTGACCAGGTGATAGTTGGGAAAGAAGCTGTAGATTTCACCCCCGGGAGGAACTTTTTTCCTTGAGCGAATCAAAGAGAAACAATTTTTTCACATGAGAAGGAGTGACAAACTCTTTAAAATTGCTATTTTAACATTAAGATGGCCTCCCTACTGGTGAAAACAAACTTTTTCATTGCTATGTAGGGCCTACCGAACGAACTTTTTTTCACCAAAAATAGATAGTCATCTGGTCAGCCCCTCAATATCAAAGGGACCCATGCTTTGCATTTATTATGAAATCAATATAATTGACCTAAATATGCATGTCCTCAGATATATATTTGTACAGTTTGTTATGTTACAAAGCCCTAATAATTATAATAGAGCATCTGCAAATGCTAAAAGCGGAATTTAGCGAAAACAAGTAAAGCTTTCACATGCATATAAGCATAGAAAAAATCATACAAAATACTAAGAAGACAAGAAATAAAAACTTACGCATGATTGGGATCACTAAAAACCAAAGAAAGAAAAAAAGTGATGAAAAGCTCTACAAAGAAATATTCCTTGACTAATTTCATTTGGCTTAAATTATAGATAAATAAATAAGAAATAAATTAGTGAGGGAAAAAAGAGATGCAACGAAACCAAAAAAAAGTGTTGTCAGAAATAACTTATTTGTTTCTTTTTAACTTAAAGTGAACAAGGAATTTTATTCGATAAAGTCTTAAACTGATATTTAGGCCTACCTGTATTTTTCATTATGTGCCTGATGTGACGGAGGCTGGGCCACTGAAATGATACAATTTTTATTAAAATTAATATTGAAAACAATTTATAGTGAAAATGTATTACGTGGACAGGGAATTCAAAAGTAAAATAGCCAAGGGATATGGGGGAAATAAAACCCCATCCACAACTGAGGGACAAGGAATTCAAAATTAAATTAGAAAAATTGCATAGGGACAGGGAATTCACAAGTAGAATGGCCAAGGGATAGGTGGACGCAAAACCCCATCCAGAGCCTCATAAAGAACACTTTTCATAAAACTTAAAAATAGTCAAAATCTTTGTTGGAAAAGTAGTAAAAAAAATCATATTAAAGCCATAACACATCAGTGCAGATATAGTTATGTGAACAAGAATTTTTAAATCAAATTAAAAAATCCATGAGATATTAGGATCTAATTATGTGACCTACATTTTTTCTTGCTCCAGATTTTACCATTCGCAAATTATGTGTATATCAATTATAATAATCCTGTAAATCAATATTAGCACTATCAAAGTATTGGATAATCCAGTGAATATTGTCTGACACTTAAGAGCAGTAGAATAATTGAATGAAGGTTGTAAAATGAACATATCCTGCTAGAGTATGAGGACTATATGGGTCCTATTTGTACTGCCAAATAGTTCAATATTTAATGAAAAACTAATTAAAATGTTGGTAAACTCACCTGTGGGGTAATGGAAGAAGGAAAGGTAACCTTGTAAACTTGGCAAGAATTGGAAATTGAATATTCTGACCTTGCTAAATTGGTAAATCACCTGAGAGGTGTTTCTTTAATCAATTAAATGGCTTCTAAATGATTTGGTTATTCACAAGGGATTAGCCAATGGATTTGGAGAGAATATTAAAGTGGTGTGCCTGAAGGTCTAATTGATGAAATGGATATTTATTGAATAAAATCATTAAAACAAAAAGTCTGTTTATAATTTATAGGATCTTTAATTTTTATCATTTGGATACATTTCACACAATTCCTTTTAGTTGCTCTTGACCTTTTGAATAAATTTTAAAAATGTGTGATACAACAAGTGAGTGACAAAAGAGGTCTATATATTGTGGAGAGTAAACTTAATGAAGTGGAGAAAAGGCATGACTTGTCTTGAGTTGCTGAATAAAAGTGCATGAAACAAAATAAAAGATTTACTGTCAAATAAGTTGGATGCCATTATATATGGTATAATTTTATCTATAAATATCCAAAGTGGAAGAAAAGTAAAAAGTCTGGAAATCTTTTGATGGATGAGTCCCAATTATTTTTTAAGGAAGAGTCCAATAAGTAAAGAATGCGACTCCCACAACCTGCAGCTTGACAAGTTGACCACATACACTTTGAGTTGACCTTCTGTGGCTCCAACAACTTTTTGAAAATTTTCTTACTATTTTACTGCCATAGTATTCATTATCTTTTTTTTTAGAAATTTGTGTAATTTTTTTTCTCACCTGAGAGTGTTGCCATTTTGATGGAGAGTTCTAAAGACGTTAAACCTTGGCTGTCTACATTGTAACTAGTTTATCACAGGACGAGCTCCTCATGCCCTTGTTGCTGTGGCAACCATTGTTGGCGTCACGTGACCTCAATTGTTCCAGGCGACCACCAGGGGATTATCTTTTTTGGCACTGATCATAATCTAGTTGAATGATCTGCTCAGATCTAGGCTATAGATTTACATACATAAATTAATCTCACAGCCTTGCTATATATAATGTATAGGACCTTGCTATAATTGGATAGCTCGTTTACACCAGACCAGTGACTTAATTTTCATGGATATTAAATTCATTAGACCTGTACTCAAATTCCCACTCTTCTCCTTACCATAATCTTTGTCCTTACTTCATACCACCTAGTTGAAGTGATTCCTGTTAGTCCCATAGCATAAGGGATCATAAAAGACAATAGTTCAGGCATGTGAGACAGAAATGCCTGTAAATTTTCTAAGCTCTACAAACAATTGCATATGATTACATGGATCAAAACCTTAGTAAGTGGGACCCTCTTCCCATCGGATTTTCATTGGCCTTGGAGTTCACTTTCTGATAAAAAAAACGTTGACCCATGCCTAACTCTTGAATGCAGCAAACAAAGTTGGCAGCCTTTTGTATCCCACATACCTGACACACAAACATCTTTTGACAAAATGAAAAACAGCAATCTCTCTGGTGGAAAAATTGTCATCTTAAATGAAATGCATCAATCTCTTTCAACAGAACAACTGCCAATCTGTCATCCTATAAATGAGACAAACAAATCTCTTCTGATAGACCAACTATCATCCTTAATTTATATATATCTATAATATAATAATTATATATATTAATCTCTTTCAAGAGAGCACTATATCATCCTTAATGAGATACAACAATCTCTTCTAATAGAATAACTGTCATCACAACTGAAATACACCAATCTCTTTTGATAAAACAGAACAACCATCATACTAAATGAAACACCCGAATCTCTTCTAACATGAAATTTTCAGTGAACCTTCTTGAGCAAAATTCCAGCTCGATGTTGATTGGATGAGACTTTAAATTGGTAGCCTCTTGTGTCAGTGTCTGTGCAAGTAAAAGATACCTCACATGGGGCAGATGTGTAACATGTTGAGAACATCTCATCAATTAACCCTGGTTAGCTCCCAGAACTGGGCTTAGAGGGCCAGGCTTACCATATCTATCTACCTATCTATCTAATAAAACAGCTGTCATCCCAAGTGAAATACACCAATCTCTTCTCAAAGAACAACTGTTATCCTAAATGAAATACAACAATGTCATCTAACAGAACAACTGTCATCCTAAATGAAATACACCAATCTCTTCTAATAGAACAACTGTCATCCTAAATGAAATACACCAATCTCTTCTAACAGAACAACTGTCATCCTAAATGAAATACACCAATCTCTTCTAACAGAACAACTGTCATCCTAAATGAAATACACCAATCTCTTCTAATAGAACAACTGTCGTCCTAAATGAAATACACCAACCTCTTCTAACAGAACAACTGTCATCCTAAATGAAATACACCAATATCTCCTAATAGAACAACTGTCATCCCAAATGAAATACACCAATCTCTTCTAACAGAACAACTGTCATCCTAAATGAAATAGGCCAATCTCTTCTAACAGAACAACTGTCATCCTAAATGAAATACACAAATCTCTTCTATTTAGACAACTGTCATCCTAAATGAAATACACCAATCTCTTCTAACAGAACAACTGTCATCCTAAATGAAATACACCAATCTCTTCTAACAGAACAACTGTCATCCTAAATTAAATACAACAATCTCTTTAAATAGAACAACTGTCATCCTAAATGAAATACACAAATCTCTTCTAACAGAACAACTGTCATCCTAAATGAAATACACCAATCTCTTTTATTAGAACAACTGTCATCCTAAATTAAATAGACCAATCTCTTCTACTGGAACAACTGTCATCCTAAAAAAACTACAACAATCTCTTTAAATAGAACAACTGTCATCCTAAATTTAAAAAAACCAATCTCTTCTAACAGAACCACTGTCATCCTAAATAAAATACACCAATCTCTTTAAATAGAACAACTGTCATCCTAAATGAAATACACCAATCTCTTCTATTAGAACAACTGTTATCCTAAATGAAATACACCAATCTCTTCTAATAGAACAACTGTCATCCTAAATGAACTACACCAATCTCTTTTAATAGAACAACTGTCATCCTAAATGAAATATGCCAATCTCTTCTAACAGAACAACTGTCATCCTAAATGAAATACACGAATCTCTTCTGATAGAACAACTGTCATCCTAAATGAAATACACCAATCTCTTCTACTGGAACAACTGTCATCCTAAATGAAATACACCAATCTCTTCTAACAGAACAACTGTCATCCTTAATGAAATACACCAATCTCTTCTAACAGAACAACTGTCATCCTAAATGAAATATGCCAATCACTTCTAACAGAACAACTGTCATGCTAAATGAAATACACTAATCTCTTCTATTTAGACAACTGTCATCCTAAACGAAATAGACCAATCTCTTCTATTAGAACAACTGTCATCCTAAATGAAATACACCAATCTCTTCTATTAGAACAACTGTTATCCTAAATTAAATACACCAATCTCTTCTAATGTAACAACTGTCATCCTAAAAGAAATACACCAATCTCTTCTAACTGAACAACTGTCATCCTAAATTAAATACATCAATCTCTTTTGATAGAACAACTGTCATCCGAAATGAAATACACCAATCTCTTCTAATAGAACAACTGTCATCCTAAATGAAATACACCAATCTCTTCCAACAGAACAACTGTCATCCTAAATGAAATACACCAATCTCTTCTAATAGAACAACTGTCATCCTAAATGAAATACACCAATCTCTCCTAAAAGAACAACTGTCATCCTAAATGAAATACACCAATCTCTTCCAACAGAACAACTGTCATCCTAAATGAAATACACCAATCTCTTCTAACAGAACAACTGTCATCCTAAATGAAATACACCAATCTCTTCTAATAGAACAACTGTCATCCTAAATGAAATACACCAATCTCTTCCAACAGAACAACTGTCATCCTAAATGAAATACACCAATCTCTTCTCACAGAACAATTGTCATCCCAAATGAAATACACTTATCTCTTATACTGGAACAACCGTCATCCTAAATGAAATACACCAATCTCTTCTAGCAGAACAACTGTTGTCCTAAATTAAATACACCCATAGAACAACTGTCATCCTAAATGAAATACACCAATCTCTTCTAACAGAACAACTGTCATCCTAAATGAAATACACCAATCGATTCTAATAGAACAACCGTCATTGCAAATGAAATACAATAATCTCTTTTGACAGAACAACTTTCATCTCAATTGAAATACAATATTCTCTTCTAAGAGAACAACTGTCGTTCTAAATGAAATACACCAATCTCTTCAAATAGAGCACGTGTCATCCTAAATCAAATCCACCATCTCTTCTATTACAACAAGTGCCATCGGGGTCTGCCATCCTCAATGACATACACCTGTCTCTTCTAACAGAATTAGAAGTTGAAATAGTCTATTGGAATAAAAACAAAAAGAAAGGCATTTCTTTAATTGTCCTTTTAAACAAACTTAACTGACCTGGAAGAGAATTCCAAATTGTAGGGGCAACAGTGACAAATGCCCTGTCAACATAAGTCTTTGTTTTCACTGGCACGGTCATGCAGTGTCACTGCAGCAATAAATAATAGATTAATAATAAATAAATTAAATTAATAAATAATGCAGCAGCATTGCTCCTTCAACACCTCACATTGTCATTGATGGTATGGAGGGATGGATGATTGGGGCTTTATGTCCTTTATTTATGCGCTTGGTAGGCTAATCAGGACAGGAGGAGGACACATCAATGAGGGGTTTGATGATTGACACAGCCGCCCAACCCTGGACTAGCAGTCTAGCATGCTACAACTTGACTAACCCTCCCCATTGTCTCAGATGGCAGATAAATATTTAAGATACAATTAATGGTGATATCTCAAATTAATACATTCATTCTGAGGTCACATCAGATATTCTGACTTCAGTGCGCTGTCGGCAGACAAATACCTGATTGAAGGATGATGTTACACTAATGTCGTTTATAATAATGCAATGACCCAACTTTTTGTGAATTATAATTTTTTAAGAATCAGGATTCACAGATTCGGTTTTTGCTACAACTCCGCAACTCCACAATAAAACCAAATTCCGACTTCGATTCCACCTGAAAACGCAACTCAAACTCTGACTTAATTCTAAGCTCAGGATGGTGTCACACTATCTATAGGCCTTATGGTACTCTCAAACTCATTCTGATGCAATAATTTATTCAGTTCAATGTGAAGTCAGTAGAAGATGAGAAAAAAACCTGACTGAAGGACGATGTTGTATGCACTAATGTGATTTTCGACTTCATTTTGAGGTTATATACTGACTTCAGCATGATGTCAGTAAAAACCTGATTGAAACACAATGTTGCATGCACTAATGTTAGGCCTATTTCCCACTTCATTTTGAGGTTATATACTGACTTCAGCATGATGTCAGTAAAAACTAGACCAAAGTACGATGTTACATGCCCTAATGTCATTCTCAACTTCATTCTGAGGTCATATTCTGCTGAGCGTGATGACAGACGTCAGAAGACAACAAATCAAAAGCATGACTGAATGAATGAAAAGGATTCACTAATTAACATCATTTTTCAACATCATTATTCTAAGGTTACCCAGTTGACACAACCCGTCGTAAACGATAATAGACCTCCAAAGACAAGGAACATACTATACGTGATTTGAGGAATCGAGGGCCACCTGAGTGAGTGACATTAGACTGACAATGCCTACTGGGATTACCATTAACAAACAAACTCATATTACAGGTTTCTCTGTGAAATCCATAGGGTCTTCCAAACAAAGACAACAGCATTTCCACCTTTGAATGAAGCCAATAAAGAAACGTAATATCCGTTTTTCCATATATCAACTTTAACATTGCACCTGAGTACTTTTAAGGAGGTGGCTTTTTAGGGGAAGTTGGGGCAGAGTGAATCATGGCGTACAGTGAATCAATGGACCTCATAGGTCAAATGACAAAAATGAAGTTTGGTCATAATTATCATGTTTTTGGTGCAAGACATCAGGTTTCTGATGATTTTCTTCACTTAACCTGGTCAAAGTGATTTTTTTTGGACCAATATTTTGAGATGACTTTGAATTTGTTATGCCTCTGTTTATGGCGTTGTCATGGTTGCAGATGTCTGTGGTGCTGTATACCATTTTAAAGCAGAGGATTAGGGCTTTCATATGATAGCTTATTGGTGTGAATACATCCATTTGTTCCACTTCTGGGTGAAACTAAATATCAAGTAATGCAAAAATTTCCACTTTGACTCAACTTATCACCGTGACGACAACTGGCAACAAATTAGGTTAAATGACAAAAGCAAAGTTTGGTAACCTAAAAATGTTTTTGGTATATACAAAATTCTTGAAAATCTGACTTTGGTTGCTATGGCAACAGATATTGGATCTGGTGAAAATGTCAAAAATAGCATCCCCACCACTGGATAAGAAAACACCAGAGGATTCCGAAAAGTATAACCATGACCAAATATATGACTTGTCCAGTAAATGACAACAATGCCATTCCCAGTCTTTGAGATATGGCTCTAATAAACTTTTGATTTTCAGTGTGCCCCCAGTCCCCCTACATCTGAGTGGACTGGTGTCTATGCTCCTTTTGCATGTAATAAAGTAAGTCACCAGAAGAGGAGACACTGAAGAGACAACAAGTAGCATCTTCACTTGTGACAAAAGATTGAGGCTGCTGACACTTCTGTCAATATTGGTCCAGTTGCAGTAGATGCCACACAACAATCACTAAACACAAATGAGGCTCAATTCTATCTAATTACCAAGATATCTGATTAGTTTTGGAGATCTTCAAAAATATGGCAACTTCAGGATTATTTAAACATGAAAACAACAATGAGCCAACTACCTCATCAGATATTCTATCAACTTTCAATTCAGGTAACTACTTTTTAACTTACAATTTATTTTGCAGCTAATAATAATCTTCACACATCAGAGAATAGTATAGCCAAATGAAAAAGATCAATTGATCAAATATAATCATAATGTCAATACGATTTTTTGTTTGTTTTCATAAACGCCTTTTAAAACAGGTACAGTCACAAGAATAGAAAAACTATATATGGTATGGTATGGTATTCTTTTATTGACATGTGTGTATACATACATTAATCATTTTTGCTTCAACAATATTTACAAATTAAACACACCCAGCCCATTTAACTCCACTCAGGCTTACATGTGAAAAACTATAATAATTATTGTGCTTTAGCACTAGAGAGACAGTGAATGAACATAGTTATGTTTTTAATTTTTCCAGAAGAAAATGCTGAAGATCCAGCAATTAATTCAGTTGTCATTTTCTTCATGTGGGCCCTGACTGTCTTGGTCATAGCGATGAACGTTCCTGTGTTTATAGTAACACCACGGCTTAAAGAAACATCGGACGGAACGAAGATCACCATGCTGTCTTTGGCTATAACTGACATGGGACTTGGAATCCAGTCTCTACTTAGACTTTCGTATTTTGCATTCACGGGAAGGTACTCTTTTGCAGAAGACTACCTCTGCAGCATCGATGGTCTCATATACCATACCCTCACTGGGGTTTCCATAACAACCATAATGTACCTATGTATCGACAGAGTGATCACAATCAAGTACCCGTTGCGTTATCCTATCTATTTCACGAGGAAGGTGGTCACAAGCATCCATTTCGGGATATGGTTGTACGTCATGTCACTCAATGGTGTCGGCCATTTTGTTTTGGGTGTGGACATAGCCATGTGGAAAGGAGCTCTAGCATGTGTTTTCGTGACTGAGTATCAGTCCAAACTGATATTACAAATCATCGTAGCTGGCTTTGTCGTTCCTGCTTGTATCATCTTCACCTGTGCTATCATCTTGCTCCGTATCGTCCACAAACAAGTCACCGAGATACGAGCCCTAGAGAGCGCCGCGGCAGCCACGTCTCAAACCCAGAGTCTCGTGTCCCACAAGCAAGCTATCAAGACCATCTTCTGCATGGTCGCTGGCTACTATGTCTGCTGGAGCCCAATTATGTTTGTGCTCATCTCTAGTTACTCCAACGGCCATTCCGTCTCGTCAATGACCGAGGCTATCACCAGTTGGATCGCAATGAGCAACTCGATGTTCAACTCGTTGGTCTATTTGCCCACGATGGCAGAGTACAGGAAGATTTTCAAACTTACATTCATTCCCAAGTTGTTTACTTCAGCAGGACCTGTGGGGAGGGTTGGTGTAGTGGTAGCATGCCAGAATACCAATCGCTGGGTCCAGGGTTCGAATCCAGCTCTTACCGGGTCACCTGGGTCTATGTTGGAAGGCAGTTTCAATCATCCTTCACCTCATTGCCGTGTCCTCCTCCTGTCCTAATTAGCCTACCCATGCATAAAGATAGAACGTAAAGCCTCAGTCATCCATCCATGCATCTGGAGAAGGACCAACTGAGGCACTTTTTCCCCTACAAGTCACATCCTACACTATCCACACCATAAATACTTGTAACTGAGTCAACAATATTACCGAGCGCTCGGAGTCTCACTGACAAAATTACCTTTTAGGACAATTGTAAAATACATAATATGACAACTACTGTGACAATGCTACAAGATGTAAATTTTTCTTTAAGAATTGCTGCATTTTATAAAGGTAAAAAAAAAGAATTATAATGATTTGTTTCTGTAATTTTGGTGTTGTGGTTTTTACGAAGACTTTGTTCAGTAAACTTATTGTCAAATAGTGACCCTGCCAAATTTTCAAGTGTAATTTATAAAAGGTTGTTACTGTGTCAGCCCTAAATTGTTGCCTGATTTCATTCTCCTTTCATTTCTATTCAGAGCCTACCACAAAAGTTATAATGACTCTGATGGTAAGAGCTGGTAAGGCCAGATATAATTGACACACAAGAATAACCTCAGATGAACAATTTCAAGAACAAAAGCAGCAGAGAACATCAACAAATAACATTGCACACAAGAATAACCTTGGATGAAAATTACATGCTCATTTAGAAATTAACAATTTCTATAACATCAACCAATGACATTGCACACAAGAATAACCTTAGATGAAAATCACATGCTCATTTAAAAATGAACAATTTTCAACAACAAAAGTAGCAAAGAACATCAACCAATGACATTGCACACAAGAATAACCTTAGATGAAAATCACATGCTCATTTAGAAATGAACAATTTATAGAACTAAAGCAGCAGAGAACATCAACCAATGATATTGCACACAAGAATAACCTCAGATGAAAATCACATGCTCATTTAGATACAATGTATGAACAATTTCTAGAACAAAAGCAGCCGAGAACATCAACCAATGACATTGCACACAAGAATAACCTCAGATGAAAATCACATGCTCATTTAGAAATGAACAATTTATAGAACAAAAGCAGCCGAGAACATCAACCAATGACATTGCACACAAGAATAACCTCAGATGAAAATCACATGCTCATTTAGAAATGAAAATTTTCAAGAACAAAAGTAGCAGGGAACATCAACAAATGACATTGCACACAAGAATAACCTCAGATGAAAATCACATGCTCATTTAGAAATGAACAATTTATAGAACAAAAGCAGCCGAGAACATCAACCAATGACATTGCACACAAGAATAACCTTGGATGAAAATAACATGCTCATTTAGAAATGAACAAATTCAAGAACAAAAGGAGCAGAGAATGTCAACCAATGACATTGTACACAAGAATAACCTTAGATGAAAATCACATGCTCATTTAGAAATGAACAATTTATAGAACTAAAGCAGCAGAGAACATCAACCAATGACATTGCACACACGAATAACCTCAGATGAAAATCACATGCTCATTTAGAAATGAACAATTTATAGAACTAAAGCAGCAGAGAACATCTACCAATGACAATGCACACAAGAATAACCTTGGATGAAAATAACATGCTCATTCAGAAATGAACAAATTCAAGAACAAAAGCAGCAGAGAACATCAACCAATGACATTGCACACAAGAATAACCTTAGATGAAAATCACATGCTCATTTAGAAATGAACAATTTATAGAACTAAAGCAGCAGAGAACATCAACCAATGACATTGCACACAAGAATAACCTTGGATGAAAATTACATGCTCATTTAGAAATTTTACAACAATTTCAAGAACAAAAGTAGCAGAGAACATCAACCAATGACATTGTACACAAGAATAACCTCGGATGAAAATCACATGCTCATTTAGAAATGAACAAATTCAAGAACAAAAGGAGCAGAGAATGTCAACCAATGACATTGTACACAAGAATAACCTAGGATGAAAATCATATGCTCATTTAGAAATGAACAATTTTCAACAACAAAAGTAGCAGAGAACATCAACCAATAGATAGATAGATAGATAGATATTTTATTCAACTAATGTACAAATACAATATAAGCACATCAGAAATTTGATTGCTGCCTCAAGCTCACAAGAAATGACTAAAAATGAAATGAGCACCAATGATACATAAAAAAGATAAGAATAAATAATACATAATAAATAGTTTAAAATTGACAATCCAATGATAATTATAAATAGGTGAACAAAGTAGAATAAAATCGAGATAATGCTGTAAAGGAGCTGATAAAACATTAAAAAATTGGACTAGAGTTAACATTATTAAAAATTCTGACAGCTGAAGGATAGAAGCTGTTGCTAAATCGTGTACTGCCTTTAAAACTCCTTAGCCGACGACCAGATGGTAATACTGTGAAGTACGGAAAAGCTGGATGACTAGAGTCTTTTAGAATTGATCTGGTTCTCTTAACAGTCCTATCATTATAAATTTCATATAGTGAAGGTAGAGCCAGTCCGATGATCTTTTGTGCTTGACGAACTACGGAATTTAACTTGGCCAGATCTTTCTGTGTCATTTTGCCGAACCAGACCACTATTGCAGATGTCAGAATGCTTTCAATTATCGCTCTATAGAAGTTTAGCAGGACTGCTTTGTTGACCCCAAACGATCTTAGTTTACGTAGAAAATAGAGTCGCTGCCTGGCTTTCTTGAGTATTTCCTTAGAATTCACGGACCATGAAAAGTTGTCTGATATATAGGTGCCTAGAAGCTTGAACGACTGCACTTGTTCCACATTCTTATCATTGATAGTGACAGGATCTTTAGATGATTTTTGTTTCCGAAAGTCTACTATCATCTCCTTAGTTTTGGCTACGTTCAAAAGCAAATTATTTTCGCCACACCATTTAACCACTGAGTCCACTTGTGCCCGATATGCTGACTCATCATTATTCCTAATGCATCCTATGATGGTGGTGTCATCTGCGAACTTGATGATCCTAGTATCTTCATGGGTAGCCACACAATCGTAGGTGAATATAGAATACAGTTTTGGTGACAGAGGACAACCTTGAGGTGTCCCTGTATTCAATAAAGCTGGAGCGGACAACTTATCACCAATACGTACTCTCTGCTGTCGATCGAGTAAAAAGTCTAAAATCCAATTGCAAATTTTCGGTGGAAAATTGAGATCATTTGCAAGTTTAAAATGTAGTGAGGCAGGTATTACAGTATTAAAAGCTGAACTGACATTGCACACAAGAATAACCTTAGATGAAAATTACATGCTCATTTAGAAATTTTACAACAATTTCAAGAACAAAAGTAGCAGAGAACATCAACCAATGACATTGCACACAAGAATAACCTAGGATGAAAATCACATGCTCATTTAGAAATGAACAAATTCAAGAACAAAAGGAGCAGAGAACATCAACCAATGACATTGTACACAAGAATAACCTTAGATGAAAATCACATGCTCATTTAGAAATGAACAAATTCAAGAACAAAAGGAGCAGAGAATGTCAACCAATGACATTGTACACAAGAATAACCTAGGATGAAAATCACATGCTCATCTAGAAATGAACAAATTCGAGAACAAAAGGAGCAGAGAATCTCAACCAATGACATTGTACACAAGAATAACCCAGGATGAAAATCACATGCTCATCTAGAAATGAACAAATTCAAGAACAAAAGGAGCAGAGAACGTCAACCAATGACATTGTACACAAGAATAACCTAGGATGAAAATCGCATGCTCATTTAGAAATGAACAATTTTCAACAACAAAAGTATCAGAGAACATCAACCAATGACATTGCACACAAGAATAACCTTAGATGAAAGTCACATGCTCATTTAGAAATGAACAATTTTCAACAACAAAAGTAGCAAAGAACATCAACCAATGACATTGCACACAAGAATAACCTTAGATGAAAATCACATGCTCATTCAGAAATGATTAAATTCAAGAACTAAAGGAGCAGAGAACATCAACCAATGACATTGCACACAAGAATAACCTCGGATGAAAATCACATGCTCATTTAGAAATGAACAAATTCAAGAACAAAAGGAGCAGAGAACATCAACCAATGACATTGTACACAAGAATAACCTAGGATGAAAATCACATGCTCATTTAGAAATGAACAATTTTCAACAACAAAAGTATCAGAGAACATCAACCAATGACATTGCACACAAGAATAACCTTAGATGAAAGTCACATGCTCATTTAGAAATGAACAATTTCAAGAACAAAAGCAGCAGAGAACATCAACCAATGACATTGCACACAAGAATAACCTCGGATGAAAATCACATGCTCATTTAGAAATGAACAAATTCAAGAACAAAAGGAGCAGAAAACATCTACCAATGACAATGCACACAAGAATAACCTAGGATGAAAATTGCATGCTCATTTAGAAATGAACAGTTTCAACAACTAAAGGAGCAGAAAACATCTACCAATGACAATGCAGACAAGAATAACCTTACATGAAAATTGCATGCTCATTTAGAAATGAACAAATTCAAGAACAAAAGCAGCAGAGAACATCAACCAATGACATTGTACACAAGAATAACCTAGGATGAAAATCACATGCTCATTTAGAAATGAACAAATTCAAGAACTAAAGGAGCAGAGAATGTCAACCAATGACATTGTACACAAGAATAACCTAGGATGAAAATCACATGCTAATTTAGAAATGAACAAATTCAAGAACAAAAGGAGAAGAGAATCTCAACCAATGACATTGTACACAAGAATAACCTAGGATGAAAATCACATGCTCATTTAGAAATGAACAATTTTCAACAACAAAAGTAGCAGAGAACATCAACCAATGACATTGCTCACAAGAATAACCTCAGATGAAAAAAAAATGCTCATTTAGAAATGAACAATCTAAAGAACAAAAGTAGCAGAGAACATCATCCAATGACATTGCACATAAGAATAACCTTGGATGAAAATCACATGCTCATTCAGAAATGAACAATTTCAAGAACAAAAGTAGCAGAGAACATTAGCAATGACATTGCACACAAGAATAACCTTAGATTAAATTAACATGCTCATTCAGAAATGAACAAATTCAAGAACAAAAGTAGCAGAGAACATCAACCAATGACATTGCACACAAGAATAATCTTAGATGAAATTAACATGCTCATTTAGAAATGAACAATTTTCAACAACAAAAGTAGCAGAGAACATCAACCAATGACATTGCACACAAGAATAACCTTAGATGAAATTAACATGCTCATTCAGAAATGAACAAATTCAAGAACAAAAGCAGCAGAGAACATCAACCAATGACATTGCACACAAGAATAACCTTAGATGAAATTAACATGCTCATTCAGAAATGAACAAATTCAAGAACAAAAGCAGCAGAGAACATCAACCAATGACATTGCACACAAGAATAACCTTGGATGAAAATAACATGCTCATTTAGAAATGAACAAATTCAAGAACAAAAGCAGCAGAGAACATCAACCAATGACATTGCACACAAGAATAACCTTAGATGAAATTAACATGTTCATTCAGAAATGAACAAATTCAAGAACAAAAGCAGCAGAGAACATCAACCAATGACATTGCACACAAGAATAACCTTGGATGAAAATCACATACTCATTTAGAAATGAACAATTTCAAGAACAAAAGTAGCAGAGAACATTAGCCAATGACATTGCACACAAGAATAACCTTAGATGAAATTAACATGCTCATTCAGAAATGAACAAATTCAAGAACAAAAGGAGCAGAGAATGTCAACCAATGACATTGCACACAAGAATAACCTTAGATGAAATTAACATGCTCATTCAGAAATGAACAAATTCAAGAACAAAAGCAGCAGAGAACATCAACCAATGACATTGCACACAAGAATAACCTTAGATGAAAATAACATGCTCATTTAGAAATGAACAATTTTCAACAACAAAAGTAGCAGAGAACATCAACCAATGACATTGCACACAAGAATAACCTTAGATGAAATTAACATGCTCATTTAGAAATGAACAGTTTCAACAACTAAAGCAGCAGAGAACATCAACCAATGACATTGCACACAAGAATAACCTCGGATGAAAATCACATGCTCATTCAGAAATGAACAATTTCTAGAACAAAAGCAGCAGAGAACATCAACCAATGACATTGCACACAAGAATAGCCTTAGATGAAATTAACATGCTCATATAGAAATGAACAATTTTCAACAACTAAAGGAGCAGAAAACATCAACCAATGACATTGCACCCAAGAATAACCTTAGATGAAATTAACATGCTCATTCAGAAATGAACAAATTCAAGAACAAAAGCAGCAGAGAACATCAACCAATGACATTGCACACAAGAATAACCTTAGATGAAAATCACATGCTCATTTAGAAATGAACAATTTATAGAACTAAAGCAGCAAAGAACATCAACCAATGATATTGCACACAAGAATAACCTCAGATGAAAATCACATGCTCATTTAGAAATGAACAATTTATAGAACAAAAGCAGCCGAGAACATCAACCAATGACATTGCACATAAGAATAACCTTAGATGAAAATCACATGCTCATTTAGAAATGAACAATTTATAGAACTAAAGCAGCAGAGAACATCAACCAATGACATTGCACACAAGAATAACCTTGGATGAAAATAACATGCTCATTCAGAAATGAACAAATTCAAGAACAAAAGCAGCAGAGAACATCAACCAGTGACATTGTACACAAGAATAACCTAGGATGAACATCACATGCTCATCTAGAAATGAACAAATTCAAGAACAAAAGGAGCAGAGAATGTCAACCAATGACATTGTACACAAGAATAACCTAGGATGAAAATCACATGCTCATCTAGAAATGAACAAATCCAAGAACAAAAGGAGCAGAGAATCTCAACCAATGACATTGTACACAAGAATAACCCAGGATGAACATCACATGCTCATCTAGAAATGAACAAATTCAAGAACAAAAGGAGCAGAGAATGTCAACCAATGACATTGTACACAAGAATAACCTAGGATGAAAATCACATGCTCATCTAGAAATGAACAAATCCAAGAACAAAAGGAGCAGAGAACGTCAACCAATGACATTGTACACAAGAATAACCTAGGATGAAAATCGCATGCTCATTTAGAAATGAACAATTTTCAACAACAAAAGTATCAGTGAACATCAACCAATGACATTGCACACAAGAATAACCTTAGATGAAAGTCACATGCTCATTTAGAAATGAACAATTTTCAACAACAAAAGTAGCAAAGAACATCAACCAATGACATTGCACACAAGAATAACCTTAGATGAAAGTCACATGCTCATTTAGAAATGAACAAATTCAAGAACAAAAGGAGCAGAGAACATCAACCAATGACATTGCACACAAGAATAGCCTTAGATGAAAACACATGCTCATATAGAAATGAACAGTTTCAACAACTAAAGGAGCAGAAAACATCTACCAATGACAATGCACACAAGAATAACCTAGGATGAAAATTGCATGCTCATTTAGAAATGAACAGTTTCAACAACTAAAGGAGCAGAAAACATCTACCAATGACAATGCAGACAAGAATAACCTTACATGAAAATTGCATGCTCATTTAGAAATGAATAATTTCAAGAACAAAAGCAGCAGAGAACATCAACCAATGACATTGTACACAAGAATAACCTAGGATGAACATCACATGCTCATCTAGAAATGAACAAATTCAAGAACAAAAGGAGCAGAGAATGTCAACCAATGACATTGTACACAAGAATAACCTAGGATGAAAATCACATGCTAATTTAGAAATGAACAAATTCAAGAACAAAAGGAGAAGAGAATCTCAACCAATGACATTGTACACAAGAATAACCTAGGATGAAAATTGCATGCTCATTTAGAAATGAACAGTTTCAACAACTAAAGGAGCAGAAAACATCTACCAATGACAATGCAGACAAGAATAACCTTACATGAAAATTGCATGCTCATTTAGAAATGAACAATTTTCATCAACAAAAGTAGCAGAGAACATCAACCAATGACATTGCACACAAGAATAACCTCGAATGAAAATCACATGCTCATTCAGAAATGAACAATTTCTAGAACAAAAGTAGCACAGAACATCAACCAATGACATTGCACACAAGAATAACCTTAGATGAAATTAACATGCTCATTTAGAAATGAACAATTTTCAACAACATAAGTAGCAGAGAACATCAACCAATGCCATTGCACACAAGAATAACCTTAGATGAAATTAACATGCTCATTCAGAAATGAACAATTTTCAACAACAAAAGTAGCAGAGAACATCAACCAATGACATTGCACACAAGAATAACCTTAGATGAAATTAACATGCTCATTCAGAAATGAACAAATTCAAGAACAAAAGCAGCAGAGAACATCAACCAATGACATTGCACACAAGAATAACCTTAGATGAAATTAACATGCTCATTCAGAAATGAACAAATTCAAGAACTAAAGGAGCAGAAAACATCTACCAATGACAATGCAGACAAGAATAACCTTACATGAAAATTGCATGCTCATTTAGAAATGAATAATTTCAAGAACAAAAGCAGCAGAGAACATCATCCAATGACAATGCACACAAGAATAACCTTAGATGAAATTAACATGCTCATTCAGAAATGAACAAATTCAAGAACAAAAGCAGCAGAGAACATCAACCAATGACATTGCACACAAGAATAACCTTGGATGAAAATCACATACTCATTTAGAAATGAACAATTTCAAGAACAAAAGTAGCAGAGAACATTAGCCAATGACATTGCACACAAGAATAACCTTAGATGAAATTAACATGCTCATTCAGAAATGAACAAATTCAAGAACAAAAGGAGCAGAGAATGTCAACCAATGACATTGCACACAAGAATAACCTTAGATGAAATTAACATGCTCATTCAGAAATGAACAAATTCAAGAACAAAAGCAGCAGAGAACATCAACCAATGACATTGCACACAAGAATAACCTTAGATGAAATTAACATGCTCATTTAGAAATGAACAATTTTCAACAACAAAAGTAGCAGAGAACATCAACCAATGACATTGCACACAAGAATAACCTTAGATGAAATTAACATGCTCATTTAGAAATGAACAATTTTCAACAACAAAAGCAGCAGAGAACATCAACCAATGACATTGCACACAAGAATAACCTCGGATGAAAATCACACGCTCATTCAGAAATGAACAATTTCTAGAACAAAAGTAACAGAGAACATCAACCAATGACATTGCACACAAGAATAACCTTAGATGAAATTAACATGCTCATTTAGAAATGAACAATTTTCAACAACAAAAGTAGCAGAGAACATCAACCAATGACATTGCACCCAAGAATAACCTTACATGAAAATAACATGCTCATTTAGAAATGAACAATTTCAAGAACAAAAGCAGCAGAGAACATCAACCAATGACATTGCACACAAGAATAACCTTAGATGAAAATCACATGCTCATTTAGAAATGAACAATTTCAAGAACTAAAGGAGCAGAGAACATCAACCAATGACATTGCACACAAGAATAACCTCAGATGAAAATCACATGCTCATTTAGAAATGAACAATTTATAGAACAAAAGCAGCAGAGAACATCAACATATGACATTGCACATAAGAATAACCTTAGATGAAAATCACATGCTCATTTAGAAATGAACAATTTATAGAACTAAAGCAGCAGAAAACATCTACCAATGACAATGCACACAAGAATAACCTTGGATGAAAATAACATGCTCATTCAGAAATGAACAAATTCAAGAACAAAAGCAGCAGAGAACATCAACCAATGACATTGCACACAAGAATAACCTTAGATGAAAATCACATGCTCATTTAGAAATGAACAATTTATAGAACTAAAGCAGCAGAGAACATCAACCAATGACATTGCACACAAGAATAACCTCAGATGAAAATCACATGCTCATTTAGAAATGAACAATTTATAGAACAAAAGCAGCCGAGAACATCAACCAATGACATTGCACACAAGAATAACCTCGGATGAAAATCACATGCTCATTTAGAAATGAACAAATTCAAGAACAAAAGTAGCAGAGAACATCAACCAATGACATTGTACACAAGAATAACCTAGGATGAAAATCACATGCTCATTTAGAAATGAACAAATTCAAGAACAAAAGGAGCAGAGAACATCAACCAATGACATTGTACACAAGAATAACCTAGGATGAAAATCACATGCTCATTTAGAAATGAACAATTTTCAACAACAAAAGTAGCAGAGAACATCAACCAATGACATTGCACACAAGAATAACCTTAGATGAAAATCACATACTCATTTAGAAATGAACAATTTTCAACAACAAAAGTAGCAGAGAACATCAACCAATGACATTGCACACAAGAATAACCTAGGATGAAAATCACATGTTCATTTAAAAAATGAACAAATTCAAGAACAAAAGCAGCAGAGAACATCAACCAATGACATTGTACACAAGAATAACCTAGGATGAACATCACATGCTCATCTAGAAATGAACAAATTCAAGAACAAAAGGAGCAGAGAATGTCAACCAATGACATTGTACACAAGAATAACCTAGGATGAAAATCACATGCTCATTTAGAAATGAACAATTTCAAGAACAAAGCAGCAGAGAACATCAACCAATGACATTGTACACAAGAATAACCTAGGATGGAAATCGCATGCTCATTTAGAAATGAACAAATTCAAGAACAAAAGGAGCAGAGAATCTCAACCAATGACATTGTACACAAGAATAACCTAGGATGAAAATCACATGCTCATCTAGAAATGAACAAATTCAAGAACAAAAGGAGCAGAGAACGTCAACCAATGACATTGTACACAAGAATAACCTAGGATGAAAATTGCATGCTCATTTAGAAATGAACAGTTTCAACAACTAAAGGAGCAGAAAACATCTACCAATGACAATGCAGACAAGAATAACCTTACATGAAAATTGCATGCTCATTTAGAAATGAACAATTTTCAACAACAAAAGTAGCAAAGAACATCAACCAATGACATTGCACACAAGAATAGCCTTAGATGAAAGTCACATGCTCATTTAGAAATGAACAAATTCAAGAACAAAAGGAGCAGAGAACATCAACCAATGACATTGTACACAAGAATAACCTTAGATGAAAGTCACATGCTCATTTAGAAATTAACAAATTCAAGAACAAAAGTAGCAGAGAACATCAACCAATGACATTGTACACAAGAATAACCTCGGATGAAAATCACATGCTCATTTAGAAATGAACAAATTTCAACAACAAAAGTATCAGAGAACATCAACCAATGACATTGCACACAGGAATAACCTTAGATGAAAGTCACATGCTCATTTAGAAATGAACCAATTCAAGAACAAAAGCAGCAGAGAACATCAACCAATGACATTGTACACAAGAATAACCTAGGATGAATATCACATGCTCATCTAGAAATGAACAAATTCAAGAACAAAAGGAGCAGAGAATGTCAACCAATGACATTGTACACAAGAATAACCTCGAATGAAAATCACATGCTCATTTAGAAATGAACAAATTCAAGAACAAAAGTAGCAGAGAACATCAACCAATGACAATGCACACAAGAATAACCTAGGATGAAAATTGCATGCTCATTTAGAAATGAACAGTTTCAACAACTAAAGGAGCAGAAAACATCTACCAATGACAATGCACACAAGAATAACCTTAGATGAAAATCACATGCTCATTTAGAAATGAACAATTTTCAAGAACAAAAGTAGCAGAGAACATCAACCAATGACATTGCACACAAGAATAACCTCGGATGAAAATCACATGCTCATTCAGAAATGAACAATTTCAAGAACAAAAGCAGCAGAGAACATCAACCAATGACATTGCACACAAGAATAACCTTGGATGAAAATCACATGCTCATTTAGAAATGAACAATTTCAAGAACAAAAGTAGCAGAGAACATTAGCCAATGACATTGCACACAAAAATAACCTTAGATGAAATTAACATGCTCATTCAGAAATGAACAAATTCAAGAACAAAAGTAGCAGAGAACATCAACCAATGACATTGCACACAAGAATAACCTTAGATGAAATTAACATGCTCATTTAGAAATGAACAATTTTCAACAACAAAAGTAGCAGAGAACATCAACCAATGACATTGCACACAAGAATAACCTTAGATGAAATTAACATGCTCATTCAGAAATGAACAAATTCAAGAACAAAAGCAGCAGAGAACATCAACCAATGACATTGCACACAAGAATAACCTTAGATGAAATTAACATGCTCATTCAGAAATGAACAAATTCAACAACAAAAGCAGCAGAGAACATCAACCAATGACATTGCACACAAGAATAACCTAGGATGAAAATCACATGCTCATTTAGAAATGAACAATTTCAAGAACAAAAGCAGCAGAGAACATCAACCAATGACAATGCACACAAGAATAACCTTGGATGAAAATCACATGCTCATTTAGAAATGAATAATTTCAAGAACAAAAGCAGCAGAGAACATCATCCAATGACAATGCACACAAGAATAACCTTAGATGAAATTAACATGCTCATTCAGAAATGAACAAATTCAAGAACAAAAGCAGCAGAGAACATCAACCAATGACATTGCACACAAGAATAACCTTGGATGAAATTAACATGCTCATTCAGAAATGAACAAATTCAAGAACAAAAGCAGCAGAGAACATCAACCAATGACATTGCACACAAGAATAACCTTAGATGAAATTAACATGCTCATTTAGAAATGAACAATTTTCAACAACAAAAGTAGCAGAGAACATCAACCAATGACATTGCACACAAGAATAACCTTAGATGAAAATCACATGCTCATTTAGAAATGAACAATTTTCAACAACAAAAGTAGCAGAGAACATCAACCAATGACATTGCACACAAGAATAACCTTAGATGAAATTAACATGCTCATTTAGAAATGAACAATTTTCAACAACAAAAGCAGCAGAGAACATCAACCAATGACATTGCACACAAGAATAACCTTAGATGAAATTAACATGCTCATTCAGAAATGAACAAATTCAAGAACAAAAGCAGCAGAGAACATCAACCAATGACATTGCACACAAGAATAACCTTGGATGAAAATTACATGCTCATTTAGAAATGAACAAATTCAAGAACAAAAGCAGCAGAGAACATCAACCAATGACATTGCACACAAGAATAACCTTAGATGAAATTAACATGCTCATTCAGAAATGAACAAATTCAAGAACAAAAGCAGCAGAGAACATCAACCAATGACATTGCACACAAGAATAACCTTAGATGAAATTAACATGCTCATTCAGAAATGAACAAATTCAAGAACAAAAGCAGCAGAGAACATCAACCAATGACATTGCACACAAGAATAACCTTAGATGAAATTAACATGCTCATTCAGAAATGAACAATTTTCAAGAACAAAAGCAGCAGAGAACATCAACCAATGACATTGCACACAAGAATAACCTTAGATGATATTATCATGCTCATTCAGAAATGAACAAATTCAAGAACAAAAGCAGCAGAGAACATCAACCAATGACATTGCACACAAGAATAACCTTAGATGATATTAACATGCTCATTCAGAAATGAACAATTTTCAAGAACAAAAGCAGCAGAGAACATCAACCAATGACATTGCACACAAGAATAACCTTAGATGATATTAACATGCTCATTCAGAAATGAACAAATTCAAGAACAAAAGGAGCAGAGAACATCAACCAATGACATTGCACACAAGAATAACCTTAGATGAAATTAACATGCTCATTCAGAAATGAACAAATTCAAGAACAAAAGCAGCAGAGAACATCAACCAATGACATTGTACACAAGAATAACCTAGGATGAACATCACATGCTCATCTAGAAATGAACAAATTCAAGAACAAAAGGAGCAGAGAATGTCAACCAATGACATTGTACACAAGAATAACCTAGGATGAAAATCACATGCTCATTTAGAAATGAACAAATTCAAGAACAAAAGGAGCAGAGAATGTCAACCAATGACATTGTACACAAGAATAACCTAGGATGAACATCACATGCTCATCTAGAAATGAACAAATTCAAGAACAAAAGGAGCAGAGAATGTCAACCAATGACATTGTACACAAGAATAACCTAGGATGAAAATCACATGCTCATTTAGAAATGAACAAATTCAAGAACAAAAGGAGCAGAGAATGTCAACCAATGACATTGTACACAAGAATAACCTAGGATGAACATCACATGCTCATCTAGAAATGAACAAATTCAAGAACAAAAGGAGCAGAGAATGTCAACCAATGACATTGCACGCAAGAATAACCTGGGATGAAAATCATATGCTCATTTAGAAATGAACAGTTTCAACAACTAAAGGAGCAGAAAACATCTACCAATGACAATGCACACAAGAATAACCTAGGATGAAAATCACATGCTCATTTAGAAATGAACAATTTCAAGAACTAAAGGAGCAGAGAACATCAACCAATGACATTGCACACAAGAATAACCCCAGATGAAAATCACATGCTCATTTAGAAATGAACAATTTCAAGAACTAAAGGAGCAGAGAACATCAACCAATGACATTGCACACAAGAATAACCTAGGATGAAATTAACATGCTCATTCAGAAATGAACAAATTCAAGAACAAAAGCAGCAGAGAACATCAACCAATGACATTGCACACAAGAATAACCTTGGATGAAAATTACATGCTCATTTAGAAATGAACAAATTCAAGAACAAAAGCAGCAGAGAACATCAACCAATGACATTGCACACAAGAATAACCTTAGATGAAATTAACATGCTCATTCAGAAATGAACAAATTCAAGAACAAAAGCAGCAGAGAACATCAACCAATGACATTGCACACAAGAATAACCTTGGATGAAAATCACATACTCATTTAGAAATGAACAATTTCAAGAAAAAAAGTAGCAGAGAACATTAGCCAATGACATTGCACACAAGAATAACCTTAGATGAAATTAACATGCTCATTCAGAAATGAACAAATTCAAGAACAAAAGGAGCAGAGAATGTCAACCAATGACATTGCACACAAGAATAACCTTAGATGAAATTAACATGCTCATTCAGAAATGAACAAATTCAAGAACAAAAGCAGCAGAGAACATCAACCAATGACATTGCACACAAGAATAACCTTAGATGAAATTAACATGCTCATTTAGAAATGAACAATTTTCAACAACAAAAGTAGCAGAGAACATCAACCAATGACATTGCACACAAGAATAACCTTAGATGAAATTAACATGCTCATTTAGAAATGAACAATTTTCAACAACTAAAGGAGCAGAGAAAATCAACCAATGACATTGCACACAAGACTTACTCATATGAAAAATTACATGCTCATTTAGAAATTTTACAACAATTTCAAGAACAAAAGTAGCAGAGAACATCAACCAATGACATTGCACACAAGAATAACCTTAGATGAAATTAACATGCTCATTTAGAAATGAACAATTTTCAACAACAAAAGTAGCAGAGAACATCAACCAATGACATTGCACCCAAGAATAACCTTAGATGAAATTAACATGCTCATTCAGAAATGAACAAATTCAAGAACAAAAGCAGTAGAGAACATCAACCAATGACATTGCACACAAGAATAACCTTAGATGAAAATCACATGCTCATTTAGAAATGAACAATTTATAGAACTAAAGCAGCAGAGAACATCAACCAATGACATTGCACACAGGAATAACCTCAGATGAAAATCACATGCTCATTTAGAAATGAACAATTTATAGAACTAAAGCAGCAGAGAACATCAACCAATGACATTGCACAAAAGAATAACCTTAGATGAAAATCACATGCTCATTTAGAAATGAACAATTTATAGAACTAAAGCAGCAGAGAACATCTACCAATGACATTGCACACAAGAATAACCTTGGATGAAAATAACATGCTCATTCAGAAATGAACAAATTCAAGAACAAAAGCAGCAGAGAACATCAACCAATGACATTGCACACAAGAATAACCTTAGATGAAAATCACATGCTCATTTAGAAATGAACAATTTATAGAACTAAAGCAGCAGAGAACATCAACCAATGATATTGCACACAAGAATAACCTCAGATGAAAATCACATGCTCATTTAGAAATGAACAATTTATAGAACAAAAGCAGCCGAGAACATCAACCAATGACATTGCACACAAGAATAACCTTGGATGAAAATCACATGCTCATTTAGAAATGAACAAATTCAAGAACAAAAGTAGCAGAGAACATCAACCAATGACATTGTACACAAGAATAACCTAGGATGAAAATCACATGCTCATTTAGAAATGAACAAATTCAAGAACAAAAGGAGCAGAGAACATCAACCAATGACATTGTACACAAGAATAACCTAGGATGAAAATCACATGCTCATTTAGAAATGAACAATTTTCAACAACTAAAGGAGCAGAAAACATCTACCAATGACAATGCAGACAAGAATAACCTTACATGAAAATCACATACTCATTTAGAAATGAACAATTTTCAACAACAAAAGTAGCAGAGAACATCAACCAATGACATTGCACACAAGAATAACCTAGGATGAAAATCACATGCTCATTTAAAAAATGAACAAATTCAAGAACAAAAGCAGCAGAGAACATCAACCAATGACATTGTACACAAGAATAACCTAGGATGAACATCACATGCTCATCTAGAAATGAACAAATTCAAGAACAAAAGTAGCAGAGAACATCAACCAATGACATTGTACACAAGAATAACCTAGGATGAAAATCACATGCTCATTTAGAAATGAACAATTTCAAGAACTGAAGCAGCTGAGAACATCAACCAATGACATTGTACACAAGAATAACCTAGGATGGAAATCGCATGCTCATTTAGAAATGAACAAATTCAAGAACAAAAGGAGCAGAGAATCTCAACCAATGACATTGTACACAAGAATAACCTAGGATGAAAATCACATGCTCATCTAGAAATGAACAAATTCAAGAACAAAAGGAGCAGAGAACGTCAACCAATGACATTGTACACAAGAATAACCTAGGATGAAAATCGCATGCTCATTTAGAAATGAACAATTTTCAACAACAAAAGTATCAGAGAACATCAACCAATGACATTGCACACAAGAATAACCTTAGATGAAAGTCACATGCTCATTTAGAAATGAACAATTTTCAACAACAAAAGTAGCAAAGAACATCAACCAATGACATTGCACACAAGAATAGCCTTAGATGAAAGTCACATGCTCATTTAGAAATGAACAAATTCAAGAACAAAAGGAGCAGAGAACATCAACCAATGACATTGTACACAAGAATAACCTTAGATGAAAGTCACATGCTCATTTAGAAATTAACAAATTCAAGAACAAAAGTAGCAGAGAACATCAACCAATGACATTGTACACAAGAATAACCTCGGATGAAAATCACATGCTCATTTAGAAATGAACAATTTTCAACAACAAAAGTATCAGAGAACATCAACCAATGACATTGCACACAGGAATAACCTTAGATGAAAGTCACATGCTCATTTAGAAATGAACCAATTCAAGAACAAAAGCAGCAGAGAACATCAACCAATGACATTGTACACAAGAATAACCTAGGATGAACATCACATGCTCATCTAGAAATGAACAAATTCAAGAACAAAAGGAGCAGAGAATGTCAACCAATGACATTGTACACAAGAATAACCTAGGATGAAAATCACATGCTCATTTAGAAATGAACAAATTCAAGAACAAAAGCAGCAGAGAATCTCAACCAATGACAATGCACACAAGAATAACCTAGGATGAAAATTGCATGCTCATTTAGAAATGAACAGTTTCAACAACTAAAGGAGCAGAAAACATCTACCAATGACAATGCACACAAGAATAACCTCAGATGAAAATCACATGCTCATTTAGAAATGAAAATTTTCAAGAACAAAAGTAGCAGGGAACATCAACAAATGACATTGCACACAAGAATAACCTCGGATGAAAATCACATGCTCATTCGGAAATGAACAATTTCAAGAACAAAAGCAGCAGAGAACATCAACCAATGACATTGCACACTAGAGTAACCTTAGATAAAAATCACATGCTCATTTAGAAATAAACAATTTCAAGAATAAAAGGAGCAGAGAACATTAGCCAATGACATTGCACACAAGAATAACCTTAGATGAAATTAACATGCTCATTCAGAAATGAACAAATTCAAGAACAAAAGTAGCAGAGAACATCAACCAATGACATTGCACACAAGAATAACCTTAGATGAAATTAACATGCTCATTTAGAAATGAACAATTTTCAACAACAAAAGTAGCAGAGAACATCAACCAATGACATTGCACACAAGAATAACCTTAGATGAAATTAACATGCTCATTCAGAAATGAACAAATTCAAGAACAAAAGCAGCAGAGAACATCAACCAATGACATTGCACACAAGAATAACCTTAGATGAAATTAACATGCTCATTCAGAAATAAACAATTTCAAGAATAAAAGCAGCAAAGAACATCAACCAATGATATTGCACACAAGAATAACCTCAGATGAAAATCACATGCTCATTTAGAAATGAACAATTTCAAGAACAAAAGCAGCAGAGAACATCAACCAATGACAATGCAGACAAGAATAACCTTGGATGAAAATTGCATGCTCATTTAGAAATGAATAATTTCAAGAACAAAAGCAGCAGAGAACATCATCCAATGACAATGCACACAAGAATAACCTTAGATGAAATTAACATGCTCATTCAGAAATGAACAAATTCAAGAACAAAAGCAGCAGAGAACATCAACCAATGACATTGCACACAAGAATAACCTTGGATGAAATTAACATGCTCATTCAGAAATGAACAAATTCAAGAACAAAAGCAGCAGAGAACATCAACCAATGACATTGCACACAAGAATAACCTTAGATGAAATTAACATGCTCATTTAGAAATGAACAATTTTCAACAACAAAAGTAGCAGAGAACATCAACCAATGACATTGCACACAAGAATAACCTTAGATGAAAATCACATGCTCATTTAGAAATGAACAATTTTCAACAACAAAAGTAGCAGAGAACATCAACCAATGACATTGCACACAAGAATAACCTTAGATGAAATTAACATGCTCATTTAGAAATGAACAATTTTCAACAACAAAAGCAGCAGAGAACATCAACCAATGACATTGCACACAAGAATAACCTTAGATGAAATTAACATGCTCATTCAGAAATGAACAAATTCAAGAACAAAAGGAGCAGAAAACATCTACCAATGACAATGCAGACAAGAATAACCTTGGATGAAAATTGCATGCTCATTTAGAAATGAATAATTTCAAGAACAAAAGCAGCAGAGAACATCATCCAATGACAATGCACACAAGAATAACCTTAGATGAAATTAACATGCTCATTCAGAAATGAACAAATTCAAGAACAAAAGCAGCAGAGAACATCAACCAATGACATTGCACACAAGAATAACCTTAGATGAAATTAACATGCTCATTCAGAAATGAACAAATTCAAGAACAAAAGCAGCAGAGAACATCAACCAATGACATTGCACACAAGAATAACCTTAGATGAAATTAACATGCTCATTCAGAAATGAACAATTTTCAAGAACAAAAGCAGCAGAGAACATCAACCAATGACATTGCACACAAGAATAACCTTAGATGATATTATCATGCTCATTCAGAAATGAACAAATTCAAGAACAAAAGCAGCAGAGAACATCAACCAATGACATTGCACACAAGAATAACCTTAGATGATATTAACATGCTCATTCAGAAATGAACAATTTTCAAGAACAAAAGCAGCAGAGAACATCAACCAATGACATTGCACACAAGAATAACCTTAGATGATATTAACATGCTCATTCAGAAATGAACAAATTCAAGAACAAAAGGAGCAGAGAACATCAACCAATGACATTGCACACAAGAATAACCTTAGATGAAATTAACATGCTCATTCAGAAATGAACAAATTCAAGAACAAAAGCAGCAGAGAACATCAACCAATGACATTGTACACAAGAATAACCTAGGATGAACATCACATGCTCATCTAGAAATGAACAAATTCAAGAACAAAAGGAGCAGAGAATGTCAACCAATGACATTGTACACAAGAATAACCTAGGATGAAAATCACATGCTCATTTAGAAATGAACAAATTCAAGAACAAAAGGAGCAGAGAATGTCAACCAATGACATTGTACACAAGAATAACCTAGGATGAACATCACATGCTCATCTAGAAATGAACAAATTCAAGAACAAAAGGAGCAGAGAATGTCAACCAATGACATTGTACACAAGAATAACCTAGGATGAAAATCACATGCTCATTTAGAAATGAACAAATTCAAGAACAAAAGGAGCAGAGAATGTCAACCAATGACATTGTACACAAGAATAACCTAGGATGAACATCACATGCTCATCTAGAAATGAACAAATTCAAGAACAAAAGGAGCAGAGAATGTCAACCAATGACATTGCACGCAAGAATAACCTGGGATGAAAATCATATGCTCATTTAGAAATGAACAGTTTCAACAACTAAAGGAGCAGAGAACATCAACCAATGACATTGTACACAAGAATAACCTAGGATGAAAATCACATGCTCATTTAGAAATGAACAATTTCAAGAACTAAAGGAGCTGAGAACATCAACCAATGACATTGCACACAAGAATAACCCCAGATGAAAATCACATGCTCATTTAGAAATGAACAATTTCAAGAACTAAAGGAGCAGAGAACATCAACCAATGACAATGCACACAAGAATAACCTAGGATGAAAATCATATGCTCATTTAGAAATGAACAGTTTCAACAACTAAAGGAGCAGAGAACACCATCCAATGACATTGCACACAAGAATAACCTGGGATGAAAATCACATGCTCATTTAGAAATGAACAATTTCCACACCAACAACATGTCTTTGCAAAGGCATCCAGCCGGGAGGTTGTTCAAGACGATGGGTTTACGATTGGGCTGTATGTCCTGTATTAGATCAGGACGCAATGAAGTGAAGCACCATTGAAACTGGTGTCCAACAGAGGTCCATATGAGCCGGACGGAGCCAGAATCAAAACCGGGACCCAGCGATTGGCAGCCTAGAACACTGCCGACTGAGACCCCCTCCCCTGTCCAAGAAGAATTACCAAAGGATAGTTCTGTGAATGGAGCTGAACCCACCTCAGTACCTTGAGATGGATGACTGGGGCTTTACGTCCTGTATTTAAGCACTTAGTAGGTTAAGTAGGACAGTAAGAGGACACAGCAATGAGGCGAAGGATGATGGTAACAGCTGCCCAACATAAGCCCAGGTGACCAAGCCAGAGCGGGAATCAAACCCCAGACCCAGCGATTGGCAGCCGCATGCGCTACCAACTGAGCTAACCCTCCCCCCTCCTCAGTACTTTGAGAGACACAGGCAAAACTCCTTTTGAGCACTGAAAATAAGTCACCAAACTGGTTACCATCTGCTGACTGGAATTTTACTGTGCAATATCAACAATGAAATATCAGAAATGTATTTATTTGTGTAAAAGGTTCATCAGACGTAGAGAGATATACAGATATATAAAGACTTCATTGAAATTGACTATTTACAAACATAAGATACATATTTACAAATAAAATTTCAAAGAATCTTAACTGAATAATAGAACTGTAATAACAAAGAGACATCTATAACTAAATCTACAACAACTGACGCTCTATTTATAATGTTAATATATTAATAGTTGTTATAAAATAGGTTTTATTTTGCATAGCACCATGCACAAATCTGCATAAAATCCTCGGAAATTGTAAATTGGATATGATTATATCTTGTGTGACCTATTAAATATAATTCAGAGATTGTGTCAAGACAAAAATGTAAGAACTTTGTTTTCATATATCCTGAAGCTATTTTAAATTTTTTTAATTATAAAAAATTTTAGTTCGAGACAAATAAGATTTGTTACTTTCCAGTAATATTTACAGTTGACTTCAAATATTGCACAATTAATATAAGAAATCATTTACAAACAATTTCAATAGACATAAGACACGAACAATTTCAATAGACATAAGACACGATCAGATACGATAATTAATTCAAACTTTCATTCAAGCCATAATTCTTGATAGAGAATAGTTTACCATATGACCACAATTAAAAGTAAATACCAAGTCAAAAGTTTTTAACATTTTGTTTTCACGATTATTTCACCATCAAATTTCATTATAATCACAAGTAGCGTACAACATTGCACATATATATACATAGCAGAGAACAGTATATAGAATCTGGTACAAATGTTTATAAAAAATAGTGCCCAAGAGTTTCACAGTAGAGTGCGGCATTCAGTAGAACATTCATAAAGAGACGTATAAAACGACATGTATACCAACAGACAGGGAGTTGACGTAGGTACATACTTCTCATCGAAGTGCAACAACTTCTTAACATATGATATTTTTAAATCTTTCAAATTTAATATCTCTGAAGTGCGTTAGTTTTATTTCACAGGATTAAACCTATAATATACAGTTGTGCTTGAAAATTAGTGAACCCTTAGAGATTTACCATAGAAGACAATAATAAAGTTGTCTCATCGTACTGGACATAACATAACATAAATGATATTGCACGAATCATTAAACCAATGACTGTATTATACCATTGAGGTATCCCACTACATGTACCAGCCTGGCAATTGTATTTTTAACAGGGATCTTTGTGCCAGATAGGGGTTATAATTGTGCAAAAGTAAGTGCACCCTCTGCTCCTATCTTTTAACATTACGCTTAGGGTGCACTTACTTTTTGCACAATTATAACCCTTATCTAGCAGAAAAACCCCTGATACAAATCTAATGGTCAGGCTGGTACATGTAGTGGGATACCTAAATGGTATAATACAGTCATTGGTTCACTGATTCGTGCAATATCATTTATGTTATGGCCAGTACTGTGAGACAACTTCATCATTGTCTTCAATGGTAAATCTCTATGGGTTCACTAATTTTCCAGCACAACTGTAACATAGCTCCTATATTATATATATATGATATAACAAATGATACAGATTATATATTTGAACAGTTATTGATGTAATATTGTTTGAAATATAAAATTGTAATAGGTTCAGCTGATGTGCTAGATATGAAAATTCAATTTGGGTCATAACAAACTTTGTTTCTATCTACAGTCTGAGTTTATATCAATTACAAAGATATTTATACACTTCAAAATGTGTGTATGAATGACGTTTCAAAAACTAGAGTGAGAATTTAACAATTTTCTGAACAGTGTAAGATCCATAGATGACAACATTATAAGTATAAAAGTGATATTCAACAGTAACTGCATTACAATTCATAGAAAACTTTCATTCCTAAAGACCCTGTTATACAGAAATGACACTTAATCAGTTTACCCTCATTTGACAACTTGTCATGGTATTAAAGATAATGTGTAGCTAGACCTTGCAATGAAATATCGATGCAGTAAAACAAAATTTCACAGCTTTGAAGCATTACGACACGGAACTCGAAAAGTAACCACTACATTTATGTGAAGTTGTTGATACCACCTGAAGCTGCATATTGGAAATATTCCTGATGTCAGATATGTTGTTGATCATTCATACGTGTATGCCTGTATGAAATAGCTTTTAAATGAAGTCTTGAACTTTTTGGAGAAAATAATACATTTGAGACATCTGTTATATTGGAAAAGTACAGTACTACAGCTTATAATCTTATCATAACTTATTGCACAAATTAAGTTAAGTATGATGATAACTTTTCAGTAAAGTTGGCAAGATCGTTCAATACTGTCAGAATTTTTTGGTAAGTATTTGGGATTTTTAAAGTAACATTTACTTAAATTGTGTCATTAGAAGTGCACATCGATACAGGTGTAAAGGTATAAAATTTTATCCTCTTTTCCAACGAAGAAATACTTTTTGAAAAATGCTACTGATAACAATTTGGAAAGTTTATCCTGTCAACAATCCTGGAAATTCAAGAGTTTCAAATGAAACACTTTTAAACTGAAGTGAGCACAAAAGAAACCGATCATTGAATTACGGAAAGGGTAAGACTGATCAATGTCACCATTTGAACTCTTTTTAAAATCTTATGAATATTACATCTCAAAAAACATGAAATTATTGAATATTATACATCTGGTTCATAAAAACCCTGGCAGTATAACATAAGCATAACATAATTGTATTAAATAAATGTACAGCGTCTCCTACTTATATATAATATACATAATACATAATACAATAGATTAATTATAAGGCCAGCCTTAAAATTATACTGTTTCAATTTGTTATCTATTTTAAGTTTAATATAGAACTACTTATCTCCATGCATATATATATTATATATGATAAAGCAGCTGTTTAAAATTGCATCAAAAGCCTAATTTACTTGGAGCAATGTCTGTAAACCATTAAGGGGAGGTATGGGTGGGAAATTCCCCAAAAATATGTAAGCTTCACATATTCAGTTTATGCCATATCTTTGACCTACACCAACTCAGGCAACCAGTCCCAACTTCAATTATATTGAAATATGTCTCTATCATCATTTAAAACCATGTCAAATACAAAATCGTCAACAAATTTTAGTAAGGAAATAGTGGTTTGGTGTCATTTTCAATGATGTCCACACAAAATAGCATTTGCCATAGCAACATGAAATTTATCTTGGTGAAGCGTAACAATAATAACTAAATCTTGGCAAAATTTTGTATCTGTATCTTCATTAGATTTGGAGAAATAGCCACGGATATTTAATACAGTGGTCAATTGACTGAAATGACGTTACGTCACGTTTTTGCCATTTTCCGCAACATTTGAAAATCAACCTTTACCCTGCGCGGGATGTGAAAAATCTTGACAACCGTTTATCGAAGCAACTTGTGGGATACATTATCGGAATCCTTGAAAAATTATCTTGAAAATTACAGAACAGATTTTTAAATTTTTTTTTCATTACAAAATTATTTGACATTGAATCCATAAAAACAAGCATTTTTTTCAAAAAAGTGACTTTTGTTTACATTACCCTAATTTCTCACACAATGAAAAGGAATATCAAAAATCCGCTCTGTAATTTTCTGCGTTTTGTTTTTCTTTATTTGTCACTTTTTTCGAAATTTTTCTACCACGTCTGTAACTTCAGAAATTTCACATCCCGTGAGCAGTAAAAATCAGCCTTTTTTCGCCTTTTAAACTGGTTACCATGGCAACCATTCATCATAAAAATGCAATATGGCCTGAAGTCATCTAATTTAACAAAAACCTGTCTTTTGAATCCAAACTTGGTCCATTAAACTTAAAATTGCAGAAAAGTGCCCTTCCCACCGATACCTCCCCTTAAATGACACTTGCGTGACATAATTGACAAGTTTTGAACGCTTACAACCATTGATATTTTGATTAATAAATTGCACTGACATATCGTTATAATAAAATGCCATTATCCGTTTATAAACAGGTCCCAAATTTCTACTCAGATTGTGGGCGTGTGACGGAAGCCGAACAGTTAAAGTCATCACAATTTCGGGATGAAAATAGAACTGTTTCCTACACAAAATCTGAGCTGCTACTATGTCACAGTAATTGGAAAACCAGGACACTCGATGATATAACGCGGATGATAATAGGCCTATTGTTTTCGCAATATAATTTTGTAATATTACATACTGCAGTGGTGCATCAGTGTATTTAGAGAAAATATAGTGTCTATTCTTTATATACCAGAGTGACATTTAACAACCTATTTGCATAGAAAAAGGTATTTGTGCCTTTTGCGAGTCTTTACTCCGCGGAGTAAGAGAGAGACTTTGTGTTTTATGCCCATTAGCTCCAGGGCAGGCTATTTTGAGGCATTTATTCCAAGGAGATTTGAGCTTATTAGATAGAGACAGAGATATTTATGGTAAGTGCAGCCCTCTAAGCCCAGTTAGAGGAATAGATATAGTGCAGCCCTCTGGAGAAAACCAATGCCTCTACCAATTAGGTAGTGTAAAAGGCATGAAAAATTACAAAATTTCTTTTAAACAAACTCAAAACTAAAACAAGAAGTTAACACTGTGTTACAAAGTGCCGATAATATTCTGTGTATGTTTACAACACTTATATTGCTTGGGTTACTTGTTTTCAACTGTAGTAAGTAAAACTTAAAAGTCAAAATCTCATTATATGCCTTTGTTAGTGTAATACCAAATACTCAAGTTAGAATTCAGTAACAATATGCGACTTGTAAAATGGTTAGAATGTGCGTTCATTTGATTTTGGTGCTAGGCTACGTGTAAAATCATTGTATTGTGACCAAGTATGTGTGATTTACGCAAAGGGATTAAAAAATTTGACTTAAAAATCATGTATAAAATGAACAATTATTATAAAATCAACATAATTCATTGAATACATTATATACTTGTATAATTTTATATACAATTGCACCTATGACTTGTTAAAGTCATTCATTCCCATCAATTAAGTGATGTGGATTGTGAATAATATGAAAATTAATACATAAAATGAATTCAGCTTCCTTTTTTCAACATTTCTAAAGCTGTGTCTGTATGTATGGTAAATATACTCAAATAATAATGTCAGCTTCAATATGTTTCTTGTGATACTTAAAAAAAATTCACTGATGAGCAATAACACAACAACCTAATCCTGGATTTACTTCATGGCAGTTATAAAATATTTTATATATGTAATACAGACTTAAAGGCCTTAAACGAAGTAGTAACAAAGTAGTGAGTGTAAATAATAACATAAGACAACAACAACAACAAGTGTCCTATCTACAATTCACTGTCCATGCTCGTTTCTCGCATTGTGGTGCGACCGGGTTTCTTCGGGGGAATGACGGGAATTTGGTCGCCCAGAGGTTCGTCGCATGGGGTTGGGGGCTGCGGCTGGAAGGACAAAATAATATGGTGAAGATTTCTCTTTTATATACAGTAAATAGAAGGATGGATGGATGATTGGGGCTTTACGTCCTGTATTTATGCACTTGGTAGGCTAATTAGGACGGGGAGGACACGGCAATGAGGCGAAAGATGAGTAAATAGAAGGAATGTTGGGAATAGTATCTTCATAAATTTCAATTTAACTTTCTTTTCAAAATATCTAGAAGGTTCTGGGACATTGGTTCCAAAGACTTGATTAAGTTACCTCCAGAATATATTATATATCATCTGGTTGATTTTAGACTTTATTCTCAGCGACGTCTTTTCACCAGTGGCGTCAACAAAGACAAAGGACTACAGCCATCCACGGTTTGTGATCCCTCATACCCACAAAAATGCCACTGATGAAAACGAAGAGATGCCACGGAAAACTTTGGCTAAAACTCGACTAGACATTCAGAAGTTAAATTCAATCAAATATCAAGAAATCAATTGCAAATAACTCAAGAGGAAATAACACTAAAGAATTGTAGAGTAACATAATACCTGAGGAACAGGAATAAATAGCTATAGTTTTGATTGATGGCCAAGCTTTATATTCCCATTGAATCACATAGGAGCATTGTAATATTTCCAGATAAGAATTATGAGATATCTGGCAATTCCAAATAATGAACTGACTGGTTGAAGGTGATTGCCAATCAAGCAGGGGATAGCAAACTTTGTGACATCATATAAATATACAAAACTCTCAAAAAATAGTTTTACTTACCCTATTTTTGTGAGTGTCTAGCCTCAAGATACTGGGTCGTATGACCTGGTCATAGGGCTCGTCAGGTGATATATTTGTGTAATCTGCGTATAATTGTTTCTCTGGCAAAGGAGGGGGCTCGTCAGAAAATTTACCGTTGGTGTTTGCCATACTTCGACCTGAAATCACACAAAAGTTTGGCGTCAAGTATCTTATCATTGTTAAAATTATTACTCTTCAGGTAGGGGTTACCATAGTAAGTGAATTCCCAGGATGAGTTGATCTCCAGTTCAGTATCAAGTGACAACACAACTTATCTGTCTAACTATCCTTCGGTCTCTATAATTATCTAATAAAATTTAATGTGGATTTATTGTAATTACCTCTGAGCATTGAAGAAGGATCGTCCTTCATGAGCATGGAAGAACCATTGGAATTGGTGACCGTCATAGTACCACCTGTTAAAAAAAGAAATTTAATAAGTAAACAGAACAGGAGAGTGCTGTACAGTGAGCATATTTTTCATAGCTTTAAATAAGATTTCTTTTGGCATATTTTGGCACACTTCTTTGTTGCAAAGTTCTACAAGACATCATTTGTCAAGAATACTTTAGGAACGGACAGTGTACTGGTTGTGTCATGAATTAAAAGCATTCTACGGCTTCCGAAATCGCCAAAAAAATTGCCAAAAATAAGATTCTAAACATTGTAAAAATGTGGCAAATAGATTTAAAATGTCATCCTGAACATAATGGTGCATAAATTTGTACTGAATGACCTCTGAAAACTGCCGAATCTAATGAAAAGTAAGCTGGCAATTGAGACGGACAAAACAATAAGACTCAATTGCTGAATTTTTTACTACGGAATTACCTTGAACTCTTTTGCCAATGGAATGGACATAAATGTCCGACATAGGACAAGCAATATTTCACAAATCAATGGACTGAAAAATGTGCATATCCCTCCTTTAAAAATCTACTTCACTTATTCAACCCAAAAGAAAATTCACTTTCTAAAGACACTCACCAGACCCTGAGGAACTACTGCTTGACGCCGATCCAATGGAGCAAGTTGACAGCCGACTCATTTTTCCCGCCGAAAACGTCCCTGAGAATGATTTGCTTCTTCTGTCGCTCTCCGGTCGGGGAGGTCGCATCGGGGTCAGCTGAAGGTCAAATTAAAGGTCAAAGGTCAAATTATTAGGTCAAAGGTCAAACTAAAGGTCAAAGGCTAACTCAGAAGGTCAAGGTCACTCATCTCAGTACTGGGTTACAGATAACGTCAGGACAACAATTTAGAATGTCAAATTAAATTCCGAGTTATATTGATGCAGGTTTTGACATAATTTTTTCACCTATACAGTGTAATAACTATGTCCTTAACATTTTTTATTGGCGAATGACCATTTTACCACATTTTACACTTTGCATATAATATGTAAACAGCGAAAACTACTTCTGAATATTTCTTTTGAAAAAGTTTAAGAAAAGAATTTGATTTTCATGAACTAATTATCAAAATTATCAATCACAAGAGTCCTGAAACTGAATGGCCACAGAGACACGCATTGGTAACATCGGATAAATGAAGTAACACTAGAATTTAAATGTTTTTAAATGATCTTAATATATTACATGTTGAGTTAATCAAACGGATCATCTAATTCTTTTCGTTTACTTTTTCGAAGTTCTGATCTCTGACATACCCCTTTTGAAATCAGCTATATCACTTGATTTTATATAGATCTATACTAGAAACCCAATTAACTATAATTGAGGATTTAAACAAAAAAACTGATCCTGCTGCACAAATTAAACAGAAACCTATACCACAGTAACAATTTTGTAACTGTTCAAATATTATTATACCAATTACCAAATCAATCAACATTAATATTTTAACTTTGATAAGGAAAAGATCTACAAATTACACGTACAGTTTATATCTACATAAATATGTTATCTATAGGGATTATATATAAGGTCTACATTCAGCCACAGAGCTGAAGGAAGTGAATAACTTCCATATTGTAATCCAATAGGTGTGACATATACTACGGACGATAGTCTGACATTTATCGAATTACGATATATATAGCCCTGTATGTAGAACATTAAAAGCTGACATTATAGCAGTGTGGAAAAAGCAAAAATCGTGCAATTAGTCAAATACAGTCACTTTGAAAATACGATATTAAGGACACCACAATCTAATACAGTGACACCACATTATACACATAATGATAAAAATTTCGTTAAAAAATATAAGGACTACAATGTAGTGTAGTAATTAGTTCGATAGCATGCCACAAATTTTGTGAAATTAATCAATTGAATTAATTTTGATAGCATGCAAAAATGTTGTTACTTTTATAAACTACTGAAGTTTGATTATGTAATGTGATACCACTGTATTACTAAATCTAATGGGATTTTGTGAGGATGTTTGAAAACATGCAATAATTGAAAGTAACTCATCAAAAGCTGATAGATATAGGCCTATATACAGATAAGAATGTTATTTATCAAATCATATCAAATTCGAGTGTAAAACCACAGCATCCGATTGACACAAGTGATAAATAGCAATAATTAGTAATTCAATTAAATCGTATGATTTAAAAAAAAAATTTTCAGTTATGAATGAACATGATACTAGGCATCTTTTTACAGCGCTGATGAAATGAGATGAAACGTGTAATTGCATCTTTTTAACGTCACTGATCGGTAGAATTTTTTTTGGATCAACTTAATTATTAGCTCGAGATGTTGACTGTTCTACAATTATCAGTATTCAAGTTGTACTAGATAGTAAATACTTTAATGTAAAATAGTCAGATTCTCAGAGCACTTGCAGAATAATAAGGGATCATTTTGAAAACCAGTACAACCTAAGCTAAGCTTACCAGGATTAGTAAGTTATATCAATTTAGATAAAGAGAACAAATTGGTATAAGTTACTAATCTTACTAAACCAATTTATCAGCAGAGCAGCCAGGATAGAACTTGTTCTCCAAATATAATTACTATGGGTTGGTAAGTACGGAAAGTTCAGCCCTCTGATGGAAGCTCTTGTTTCTTACAATTTACTAAAGTGCGGGATCTTTCAACAAACAAAGGGGCAAAAACAGAATCTCTCTCGGATTCTCCAGATATAAATTCAGACAAATCCTCTTTGGTACTCAACGTTCCAACGACAGCTGCTCTGCTGTAAATTGTTACTTTTGCAAAACATAATATGATACCACCTGCGACACCTAGGTTACACCTCCGACATGGAGTATGAGACCTGTCAGTGCCTGTGCCTAATTTGTTATACTTTGTATATTAGCCAATTTCTGCTCAAGTTTGTCTTCCCTTCGCTTGAATTTCATGTCAATTTATCTCGCTGCCAGATTTCTAGGAGAGCAACACTGCCACAGAAACCCCCCTTGCCCAACCCTTCTCCCCCCCCTCTTGCTTTCTTCCTTGCTTTCCACTTTGGTTTTTCCACACGTATACACATGTATGCATGTCACAATTACTATCAAATTAGGCACAGCTTCTGACTACTCTCTTCTGTCTTACTCCAATGAGTACACATACTTTCTTTATCTTAAGAATATAATACAAGTACCAACACTAGAAGAACCATAATATTGCACAGCAATACCAATTAACTTTTCAGTACTCTCGTCAAACGTTACCTGTTCGCTCAGCTCAATTACAATACTGCCTGACCGACTTTTGCTCGGCGTAGAACCAGGAGTCTTCGGCCCATTAGCTGTGATACTTCGGGTCGGGGAGGGCTCTTTCTCAAAACTTATCGACCCCCGGGGACTGCCGCTACTGACAACTCGGGTGTACACCTAAGGAAACCACGGATAGTAACGAAAACCAAAGGACACAAAATCAACAAACGCAGGACAGGTACAAACGTTTCGAAAATCTGTTTTTTGGCAAGATACAGATCATGTTTAATTCTTTAACCTGGTAGGCTAAACCTTGACCTTATCAGTCGATTTAGCTCCAGATACAAGATACCTATTCAGATTTCAGGCCAAAAAAAACCCTAACTTCCTCTGAATCTTTCTGATTTCTGCCTCACAAGATCTTTTTCTGGCTCTTGCTTTTAACAGAATTATCAAAATGTTATTCAATGGCATTTAGTGTTGTAGTACCCCTACAATCATCACGGTGCAATTTTATTTTCAGTTATTATCTAATTCATACCAGAACACAGAGTGGATGTTGGATGGATGATTGACTAGGGCTTTATGTACTGTATTGATGCTCATACTTCGGCAGAAAGATGGGTGAATGAGTGAGTTTGTGTTTTGCACCCCATCAGCACCGGTGTGGGCTATTTAGAGCCAATAGCAGAAAGATGGGTAAACTGGCTTTGCATCTAATATTTTTGCACATTTTATAGGACCACAGAAATGACACAAGGTGCACTCCAGGCACAGGCTGAAACGTCCTTTATGTTTATACTTTTTTGAGAAATTGGGATTGCCAATGTCTGAAATCAAACATGGGTCCCAGGGGTTAGCAGCCTAGGGCTCAACCAGTGAACTTGGGTTCAGATGGGGGTGAGTGAGTCTGTTTTACGTCCCATCAGCACCGGTGTTGGCTAATTAGAGGCATCAAATTTTGATAGTCTTGGCCTATATCATGTTACAAATTTATGGGATCTTGCATATGTCTAGAATGGGCATGAAAATTGAGCCTTGATGAAAATCTTATCTCTAAAATTTTTAAGTTTGTACCTGTCCAGGACATTAATAATTGAACAAAATTTAATGTTAACAAAATTAACACAAGTTTGAACAATGTCAAAATATGAGACATCACATAATATAAATACATAATAAAACAATATTACGAAACAAAATATATACACATGAAATAAGAAAACAGTAACAATACTATGTACATGAAGTGTAGGCAAAGAGCGAAGTGTGTTTAAGACGTTGAACCAAGAATAAACCCGCGTCCAAAATTTGCGTCAAAGCATTTTGTGATTTAGCGGGTAAGCTGCAGATAAGCTGCCGAGAAGCAGAGGAAAGCTGCAGGGATATTGAAGAATTTATGAAAAATATTTGTACAGAAATATTTTGGGACTGGGAGACTATCCTAACACATTTTCAAGAGGTTGAATTCGGTTGGAAGCAAACAGCAACAATGCTACATCATGGGAAATTATCATGAAAAAAAAAAAATACTGCGGGGCTTTATGAAAAGATTGCTGTACTGTGAAGTAATAGAATAGGCATATATTTATAGGGCCTGGTCCCTCCGTATAAAACATCGTAAGTAAAGGAAACTCTTCCCCCTTCAAAAAAACTCTATAAAAGTTACAACTAAAAACAATATAGTTACAGCTACACCAGAACGTTCAAAATCATATGTCGTGATGATAAGTTTCAGGCTGACATTACACATGCTACCTTATGTATACCTCCGCGCAATGATAATGAACTTGGTTGATGAAAATGAGTGTTCTACACCTGATAACTTGGACCATGCCAATATTGATGATAAAATACTGAAGTATGTCAAACAGCGTGGACAATGGACATACAGAGAAGCTCTGCTTTGTTAATTGTTGTGTAAGAGACATCCATTTGCACTATGACTACACAAATGCCTTGTAAATGCTTTTCTCTTCTTCCAATGCAAATGCATATCTATCCAATGCATCTAATTAGCAACATGAAGTGCATTTCTAAAACTAATTTCGATATTTTGTGGAACTGTGTTTCACTACAATGATACATAACAATGTAACAGCACTCGGCAGAAAGACTGAAAGAGTTAGGTAACATTTTTAGTTTTTAAAAAAAATCTGAAACGAGGAGTTTCTAAAAACTTGGTCTTTTTTTTAGAAATAGAGAATACTAACTTTGTGGCTAGTATGTATGACTATAAATAAGAAATCTGGAAAGCTGTCAATAGAAAATATTTATATAGAGAGGTTTTGCTACATGTTCACAGGTCCCATGAACGTGCAGGTTGCCATGACAACAGTGTCATTAGATAGCACCTGCAAATGTACACATCATACGTACACATGTAGTAAGCTCATGGGATAAATTAGCTCGAATGCCAAACTTTCTGCCGAGTGAGTTAAATAATAATAGAACACTAAATGTGTAAAACGAACAACATGGCCAATGCATAACGTGTACGGTGAACATCTATATCAACTACTTTGCAAAAAGTGCTGTCTCTCTAAATACATCCAATTTTTCGCGACCCATAGCAACTACAGTGTATGACAAACTGGCAAACAGCCAATGACAATACATAGCATCTATTTCTATCGACAAATGGCAAAATATGATAGTAAAATATAACGAAAATGGAGAATTTATGGTAAAATTACCATAAAAGCACCACTACGTAACAAAACACAATAAAAGGTATAGAAACAAAATAAAATTTTTCACAAACCTTTGTTGGAGACTCTCGACTTGATTTAGACGAAGATGAGGTTCTGCTTGCCGTCGAATCTCGATTGGTGTTGTTATTTATTGACAAGCTAGATGGCGCCACTCGCATCATTACTGATTGGGCCATTCTCGCTGCTGGGGTGGATTTCAGCTCACTGCCGAGTAACGTTGGTCTGAAGGGGAAAAGAGATTAGGTCATCAGTTCTGGCTTCCTACTTTCTCATATGGTAAAAGTTAAATGTTCTATTGGAATATTTTAATTTAAAATTCTCACTCGGACAATGTTGTAAAGAAAATACTTTTAAAAAAAAATTGCCATCACACAGGTGAATATCAGCTTGGAAACGGAAATTTTAAATTTGTTATTGAATATTAGTGATATTCCACTTTAATTATTTTGGAACACTCTGAGATACCTAATTTGGAAGAAACCATGTTTAAACAAAATTACATTCCGTTGCCAAAAATAACAGCCTTTTTTTCAGCAAATCACAAGGACCTGATTTTGAGATATTTGCACAGAAATCATACTAAACTTGAGAGGGGTACACAACTTGTATTCTGCTATCATAAGAATTGGCTCCTGAGCATATTAAGTTTCATTGAAGACAAATAATCAAGTAGACACACAGAGGTTTCAATTTCATATATATCGCATCTATTTACTATTTAGACTTCTCTTATTACTCCAGATTGACATTCTCTATCAAACTGCAATCAAAAGGATCCAACTTTTAACAATATAGGCCTCAGGGTGCCCACCGAACATCGCACAAAATATTATAGGAATATAGGAATTTTTTACCATAAAATATAGGAGGTTTTCTCCTATTTTAATAAGACAATATAGGAAATATTCGACAGCGAAACCATCGGCAAATCAAGGGATTGCTTTCACCATGAGCCGAAAACTTCATGTCGCGGACAAAAACGTGGCTTAAAATTCATATATCTTGGGGAAAAGACTCCTAAACATTGTATCGCGGACGAAAAAAACGCATATATACGCGCGAAATATCATGAAAACTTGAAAAATATAGGAATTTATAGGAATTTTTCCAAAATATAGGAAATTATAGGAGGCCTTAAAAAATATAAGAATTATAGGAAATATAGGAGGAGTGGGCACCCTGACCTGGCCTACTTACATTCAATACTTATCAGTGCTGATACACAATATAATCAAGTCTCTGAGTATAGATATACTAAACTAGGTAAACAAGTCGAGATTTTTTTCCTTTGCCTTCAATGAAACAGAATTTGAAGTTTTGCGAAAATAAAAAAGATCACACAATAAATGAACTAAACACTCTCTTAAATGTTTGTAAAAATCTAAAATGAATAGCGCTAGAGATTCTATTTTAGCGATAACTTTACACACACTTCATAAATGTCTATAACATGCAGGATTTGCATATAACGTGGAAATAACAATTGATTCTGAAGAAGTTAGGCCTTCTCAAGTTTCCGTTAAAGATTTTATGGTAAACAGCTCTTTAAAATTCAACCTAAACCTCAAGTATGGACCATATACCAGGAATATATTTCAATATATCCAACATTCGCAGCTCTTCATCAGTAAGCCTTTTTGAGTTTTTAATAGAGTAAAGTATATTCCATTTTTGTTGTTGTCCTTTGCAATATATGCACTTAGTTTCAGCAGTTAAATCACAGTCATCATTGGTCAAAATTTTCCTTTATTTTGATTTAATGGTCCGTTAAAAGCCATGATTAAATTTGGGTACTACAAATGACAATTGGAATAAAAATTAATATATAGTTTGACAGAACACAATCACAATTCACAACACTCAAAGAGAGTCAAAATGAAGAGCACAAAAAATAAATAAATATCACAATAAAAGAGTGTATCTTGTTATCTAGATGTGTATTTCAATAAATAATATTGTTTAAATTTAAGACAAAGATGTCTGCGCTATTATTACAAATTGCATGAGGATTGGTACTAGTATTTTTACGGAAAAAGCGGTAAAAAAACTAAGACAAAACCACAACGATTACAACAAAACAGTCACCTTCTTCTTGGGCGTTTGCTGTTGACAAATGAAGACATTACATCACAAGAGGTCAGATAAAAGGTCAATGAAGGTCAATTAAAAGGTCATGTTGAAACGCAAATTTGTTAATAATCTGCGAAATTGAGGATGCACATGTAACTTCTTTAGATCACCCCATAACAGTCAAGAAAATTCAAACAGAAATGCCTTTATTCACAACTTAGAGAAAAACATAACTGTGAAATACTTGACTGTTTAAATAATTTTATAAAGCATAAGTTCCACCAGCTTCTGGAAGATTAAACAATAGGTCGGAAAACACTGGCCAGCAGGGATAAATTTTTAAGTAGACATGGGTTTTTGGTCAAGGTCAAGCAATAAGCATAAACCATTAACGTAACCAAAATGTAACCTAACTAGAAAATAAAATAATTAACACTCACTCAGCGATCTTCATGACCATTTCTGAGTTCCGCTGTTGCGGAGGCATTGTTTGGATCCTCTTTACTGCATTAGATTTTTCGTCAGACAACTGAAATGGATACGAAACAAGAAATGAATGGATGACTTGTGGCTTTACGTCCTGTATTCATACACTCTGGGTAGGCTAATTGGGACAGGATGGATGATTGGGGCTTTACGGTCCTGTATTTACACACCTGGGTAGGCTAATCTGGACAGGGGGCAGAACACGGCAATGAGGCGAAGGATGATTGAGACATTCATCCAACATAGGCCCAGATGACCCTGAAAGAGCTGAAATCAAACCCTGGACCCAGCAATTGGCAGCCTAGCATGCTACCACTAGACCAGCTCTCCCCCAATTAGGACAGGAGGAGGACACAGCGATGAGGGAAAGGATGACTGTACTCCACTGATTCAGGAGACCCGGCCAGAGTTGCAATAGAACGTAGTGTGGCACTCTGAAATCGGTCTATTGGAGTACCAAAACTTTCAAGGAAGATTGTCGTTCTCTCCAATCAGCCACTTCATATTATAGAAGATTATAGAAGATGGATGGATGATTGGGGTTTATATCCTGTATCTATGCACTTGGAAGGCTAATTAGGACAGAAGGACACGGCAATGAGGCGAAGGACGATTGAAACAGTCGTCCAACATAGGCCCAAGTGACCCGGCATGAGATGGATTCCACTTAATATCATAAACATCAAAATAGTAACAAGATATATTTTAACTGTGACCCTACCTTAATGTTGAAGTCTTTCTCGGACATTCTCTTGAAATCCGTAAATCTCTCCTCCAAATGAGCATGGAAAGGTTGAAGGGCCTCGGGGGCTTTATCACCATGGATGTCCAAGGCTCTTTGCAACAAGATCATCTGGAAACGAGAAATTATAAGAATTACAGCAGGGAACATAGGATCGATGGATGGTTGGGATTTTACGTCTTGCATTTATGTACTACTTGGTAAGGAGGAGTGAGTGAGTGAGTGAGTTTTACGCCCCATCAGCACCGGTGTGGGCTATTAGGACAGGAGGACGACACAGTAATGAAGCAAAGCATGATTGAAACTACTGTCCAACACATACAAGTGCAGATGACCTGGCCAGGGCAGGAAATTGAACTCAGGACCCAGCAATAGGCAGTCCATTACGCAACCAACTGAGTTAACCCTCCCCTCTTAGATGGATGGATGATTTGGGCTTTACGTCCTGTATTTATGCACTTGGTAGGCTAATTAGGACAGGACAATGAGGCGAAGGATGATTGAAACAGTCGTCCAATATAGGCCCAGGTAACCTGGCAAGAGCTGTATTTGAATCTTGGACCCAGAGATTGGCAGCCTAGCATGCTACCACTAGACCAACCCTCCCCCCAAAACCAACCGAGTTAACCTGCCCCTTGTTGTGACATACCAAGGAATGAGTTTTATGTCACAACTCTTCATTGCAGCAATGCAGCACTCTTCGCGATTTAGTCTATGTCCGCAAGAATCATGATGCAAACTTAAAAGATGTAAACTTAACACAATAAACTATGAATTTACTGTTATTTAAAACATCCCTCAAAAACAATTAAAATTTCAAACAAACCTGGAAAGTGGTGACCTGTCGTAAGCGTTTGACAAGACTCTTATCCTTTGGATGAGTGTTCAACTTCATGTAGTCCTCACTGAAGAAGAACTTGTAATTGGCAATTCCTCCGTTGACAGCAGCGTCCACGACCCCGTTTAGCACCATACCGAGCGGGTCCACTCGGTGGTTGGGTTCTAATTGGTGTAAGTCTATCAAGCCTTTCAACTTGGAGTTTGTCTTGTCCATTGTTTCTATGGCAACTTCAATGGGACAGACATCCACCTGAAAAGATGTTCAACAATACAATTTATCATCAGTTATCTTTTCTTTCAGGTTTTTCCAGTCACCTAAATACCCCCCACATGTGATATACACATTCTCATTGGTACAGTAAATTACAACGTTCACCACAGATTTTCTTGGATGGATGGACGGATGATTTGGGCTCTACGTCCCCTAATTATGCAATTGGTAGGTTAATAGGACAGGAGGAGGACACCACAATGAAGCGAAGGATGTTGAGAAGATTTTCTTGACTGACGTGTTGCATAAGTCTGCTTTAAAGAATAGAACTGTAAGAACCACCAATTTTTAGATCTCAAAATGAAAATCTTACCGTTTGAGAAGAGATAACTGGAAACCATTGCAAGATTCCTGGCAAGGGGTAGGAGGTGACTAGTGTGGTACGCTCCAGCCACATTTCCTGCAACAAGAATCCGCATTTTAAGTTTACGCAAAAAAGTGCAAATCAAATATGTTTTAATTTTACAAGTATCATCAATGAAAAAATATTAAAGATAAGAGCAAATGTAATTGATGAGATGGATGGATTATTGGGGCTTTACGTCCTGTTGCTAGGCTAATTAGGACAGGAGGAGGACACAGCAATGAGGTGAACGATGATTGAAACAGCCACCCAACAATTGATGAGAAGCTAGTCAATATGAGAGTAAAGTAAAGTTAAATAATTTCTTACCGTGACATCATCTCCCTTGGATTCATTGTGACGTCTGGAATACTGGAAGCGCTGAACTTCATTAACTTTATAATACCTGCACAAGAAAAAATTCAAATTAATTAGCTACACAATCACCAAAGAAAAACCTTACATATTTAACAGTGTTTAAAGCAATTGCAAATAAAAACAAAATTTGCAAGCTTTTTTTTCAAACTTATCAGTCAAGTCACAAATTCATTAATTCATTGCATCATATTCACGAAGGATTAGGTACCAAGATATTATTACCTTTTTGCAGTAAATACTTTTTTATGATATAGAAAATGGAACTTACTTCATGATTTGGTCTTGGACTCGTTTGTTGGTGAACTTCAGATTGGGCTCCATCAGAGGAGCAACAGCATTGATGAGTAAATCTGAGATAGCAATTAAGGAAGGGGATGGAATGATTGAAGCTTTACGATGGATGGATGATTGGGGCTTTATGTCCTGTATTTATGATGGATGGATGATTGGGGCTTTATGTCCTGTATTTATGCAACTGGTAGGCTAATAAGGACAGGAGGAGGACACAGCAATGAGCAGAAAGATGATTAAAATTGAAATATCTGCCCAACATAGGGCCAGGGGATCAGATAAGAGTTGGCTTTGAAACTTGGACCCATATATTGGCAGCCCAGCACGCTACCACTGAGCTGACCCTCCCCCCCTTTGTGTTGCAGTGGTTGCTAGGCAATTGGTGAAAAGGATACATTGTCCATCCGATTGTGTGATTTCTTCACCAGGTGCATGGAGTGATTTCAAACACTGGAAAAGAAAGTGACAAGTATGATGCAGACAAAAGAATACTGTATCGGTAGTCCTCATCATTTGTGGCTATAAAAGCACTCTTTTTGTTAGGTTTTGTCTGATATATTAATGACAGATTCTGAATTTTAATTCACTTATTTTTGAGCATCCTAGATATCATAATTCTGCCGGATACCGGATATCCTGCAAATTCTAGTATCGGCCAGATACCGGATACCTTGCCGGATATCCGAGCATCCCTACCCACATCCACGTTCTTTTGGAATGAATGATGAAGTTCACTATCAAGATTATAAGGTATCGATGCTTACAATATTCTGCAGAATAAGTTATGCAACATCCTTACCTGAGCATTAGGATATTGGTTCTGCAACCGGGCGGAGAAGTCTGACAATCTCTCGTACTCCTTCCCTCGGTAGATGAACACTTTGTTTTGCAGGAAGCCGGGAAATCCCAAACCGTAATAACCCACTCGGAAATATTCCGGCTCGGGCCGCATCTGGTGCATGATAGCCTCGTAGCATTCTGCTTGCCGCGTCTACAAGAAAGAAAAAAAGAAGAGTGAGTGGATCGTCTGATAAAGCTCAAAGGTCACATGACCGCCCAAGGTCAAGGTCGAAGAAGTCCTTGAGAGAAGGACGATGGATGAACGGATGATTGGGGATGGATGAATGGATGATTGGGGCTTTACATCCTGTATTCATGCACTTGGTAGGCTAATAAGAACTGGAGGATGACATGGCAAATGGGGCGAAGGATGATTGAAACAGCCGTCCAACATAGGCCGAAGTGCCCCGGCAAGAAGAATGATTGGGGCTTTACGTCCTGTATTTAAGTACTAGGTAGGCTAATTAGCACAGGAGGACACGGCAATGAGTCAAAGGATGATTGAAACTACTGTCCAACATAGGCCCAGGTGACCCAGCAAGAGCTGAATTCGAACCCCGGACCGAGCGATTGGCAGCCCAGCACGCTAGCACTGAGCTAACCCTCGACCTTACAGAAGGACAAAAGCTCCAATGAAATTAGAAAAAAAAATCCTGTTGTATGGAATATAAAACTTAACAAATTTCCAAAAGGTTAGGATGTCACTGAGTTGGATTTGATTTAATTTCTTCATCAACATTGTTCTATTAATTATGTTACACATCAATAACTTACCAGTAATTCACCGAGTCGGACATAATCAAACGTCTCAGTTTCGTATTGATACGCCAATTCTTTGCACAACTCTATGCATTTCTCCCACATCTAAAAATTCAGAAAAGGATATCAATTAAAGCAAAGGAGTTATTCATTCAAAATTAAGCAAACAAGATCCATATACTTCAACACAAAACTTGATAACTTGTAAAATGAAGTCCCGTACCTTTCCCTTGTCGAAGTAGCTGATTATTTTGTAGTAGAGGTATTCCTTTCTCTCCCTATGCGTTGCACAGCTTGGGTAGTCTTCGTCAATCAAGGAAGATGACAACTCATCATCCGACCACTGAAATTCATAAATCAAGGAGTTGATAAAGATTATTCAGAAATCACTATAATACACATGTCAATTTTTTAATTATATCCATTACACAAAGGTGAGAAGGGTGAAAGCTCCTGGTGAGTAAAAAAAAACAAGACATTTGTGTTATGGATATAATTCAAAATGAACTTCCAAAGGTTAGGATTAAGCTTACATAGTTGGACGCATCAATTTGACTTTTCCTGCCATTTTTCAGTCACTCAAGACAGAAATGCTCTGGATTGACAACTCATAGATAACATTTATTATATTAGACACCCTGAATTTATACTGCTAGAACCATAGTTAAAGAGATGGATGGATAAATGAATGGGGCTTTACGTCCTGTATTTTTGCACTTGGTAGGCTAATTAGGACAGGAGGACACGGCAATGAGGCGAAGGATGATTGAACTGCCGTCCAACATAGGCCTAGGGGACCCGGCAAGAGCTGGATTCAAACCCTGGGCCCAGCGACTGGCAGCCCAGGACGCTACCACTAGACAAACCCTCCTCCCTCACAGGTAAAGAGAAGAAGTCCAAAATAGCATCACTCAAAACTTGGAAGTGACACTATTTTTAGGTAGGATATGACACACAGTAAGGGGCAGACATCAACAATCTAGTAAGTCTCTACATAGCTCCTGGTCTCCTCTGGCATTGTGAATGACTGAGTAGATATATTTATTACACTTACCATAAGTAGTTTAGTGTAGAGCATCAGAGTGTAGGCAGCTTCCGTGTAGTTGTCACACTCCAGGTGCAAATCACACAGCTTGTGTAAGTAGCGGATGTACATCTCTTGGCGGTGGATGTCATGGTAGAAATTCTGAAATTAAAAAAAGTTTTTGACTCACAAATTCGCAGAAGTAGTGTGGATGCTGTGTTACAGTAGTACTAGGGTACAGGGAAGGGCTTCTATCTTAAATAGAAGAAATGACCAGGATGGGCGACTGTGTATGCACACTGCGCAGCCAATACGTCAGATAGAGGGGTATTTTAACAGAATTTCAACCAATCGGAAGTCAGAAATGACCTGCCCTATGTCTCATTCGTGAGGAGTACTTTCTGGCCAATCGTAAACACGTACAGTTAGATTTCTACCAGATACAATATAAATCTATCAAATATATATCAATCTTAGCTCATCAACTATTAGTATGATTTGAAAAACTAGGTAATTTTTATAAAATGGACATTGAACAAAGATCTTAAACTTACCAATAAGTTGACAGTACAGCTCATCTTGTCATCTCGATTCTCCCCGTCGATGACACTGCGATACTCCAGGAGGCGCTGCAGTAGTTCTTTTATGGTTTCAACAAACAGCAGACCGTCCTTTCCCATCGTGGAGTGAGTTTCACATAATGTGGTCATTCTTAGGAAGGTGAAAAGTTACAGACGTTAGATTATTACACCATCACCCTGGAGATTCTAATATGCACTATCAGTTGAAAATATTTAAATTACTATTAAGATACACATACCTAAGCAATAACAATGGTAAGTTTAACCTTATATATATATAACTTATTAGACACACAAAAATAAAACCTGCCGATTTCAAAATTGGCGAGCACAAACTTTACAAAGGAGCTGCAAATTTTAAGATAAGTATTCCATGGACTCCTAATGAAACTGTGACTGAAACAGCAGTGTATTTGGCAGAATTTTGAGAATAAGTATTACAAATTGTCACCTACATGTCTGAGAAGAGGTAGCTGTAGTTCTCATCTCCCCTTCCTCCTTCAACCAGAGCATCTAATTGCGTAATCATCTCATTCTCAACCTGTGAACGTCAAAAATAAATAAGATAAATGATTATATAATGTCAATAAGGACGGATGGATGATTGGGCTTTACGTCCAGTATTTATTCACTTGGTAGGCTAATCAGGACAGGAGGAGGATACAGCAACGAGGCAAAGGACGATTCAAACTCCTGTCCAACATAGGCCTAGGTGACCCGACCAGAGCTTGATCTGAACCCTGGACCCAGCGATTAGCAGCCTAGACCAACCCTCCCCATGATGATAATGATGAGATGTGTCATAAGTTGTCATACTGTAATTATCAAAGTACAGAATAATTTTCTCACAAAAGAGGTTTTTTAAAAAGACTTACACTCTTAAAATGGTTCTTGTACACGGTCCTGTCTCCTATTTGTGAACTCGATGTGAACTCGCATTGCATCATGTCGAAGAAGATGGGAATGGTGGCTTTTCTTAATTCTGAAAATTGCAGATGTATACATGAGTCTTGGTTCAGCCCAAATGAGCTTGGCAAGATCATAAAGACTTGATTGATCAATTTATTGCTCAGTAAATCATCAATCAATCCTTCACTTACTCATATAATGAATTCATCAATTGTTCAATCAATCAAGTATGGATGGATGGATGATTGGGGCTTTATGCCCTGTATTTATACACTTGGTAGGCTAATTAGGACAGGAGGAGGACACGGCAATGAGGACAAGGATGATTGAAACAGCCGTCCAACATAGGCCCAGGCGACGACCCGGTAAGAGCTGGATTCGAACCCTGGACCCAGCGATTTACAGCCCAGCACGCTACCACCAGACCAACCCTCCCCCCCAATCTATCAATCAACAAAATCATCATATGAGCATACCTGTTTCGGGGATCAAGGTCATTTCCAGGATAGGTCCAACCATACTGGGAATAAACTGAGGCTTCTTTGCCCCTAGATTGAACCACATGGAGCGGATCTCGAAGCCCATTTCTCGTCTCATGTCTTTGTATCTGCTGACGATTTTCGATCTTTTCGCCGAAGAGAAGTTTTCCAATTGGAGCGCGGCTTGGGTTAGGAAAGATATGGCACAGTAGAAGTAGTTGTTCCAGAGCTGCAAGAAGAATTGATTAATTGTTTTAATGTTTTATATTCAGTATAGTAGGATGAAATTGAGTTTATGTGACATCAAAAAGAATTCGGGAGTTGTGAAGGAATAATTACCTGGTATTCAAATGCTTGATTGGCAAATCTGGTTTGGATAGTGACTCCAAAACATCGAAGAGCTTTCAAGAAAACACTGAAAACAAAAATTCAAATGGTTATCATAGGCCGATGTAAATCATTCCCTGAAAAATATCAAAGCATGCTGGTATGGCAATACAAGCACTCAGATTATGATGAGGGCTCAGATTACCATTCCAAATTGTTGAGTTAGACAAACAGCAAGGCACCAAGTTATCATGAGATGCTGGAAGAGGCTTTACGTCCTGTATTTGGTCACTGGCAGGCTGGTAGCCAATCAGGACAGTAGGAGGACACAGCAATGAAGCGAAGGATGATTGAAACCATGGTTTAACGAAGGTCCATGTGATCCGAACACAGTTGGAATCAAACCCAGGGCCCAGCGAGGTTAAGCCCACAGCACTACCAACTGAGCCAATACCCCTTCACACAGGCTTACTAGGACGATTCAAGCAGTGGACCAAATCCGGAGACCAATAAGTAAGTTTAAATTCTAAGTAATCAACTCTTCTCAAAGCATAATACTTAATCTGTCCCTCACCTGTTCTGTATCATGCTCATCTCATTCCAGTCCGAAGGGTACACAGGGTTCGTCACCATATCCTTGAAGACCATGATAATCTCCATCAGGAAATCTGTGAGGTCTATATTAGCCGTGAGACTGTTGATGTACTCATTGTAATGGTAGTCTGTCATCTGTCGGAGAATTGCGGTCATCACAGCCACATACGCCCCCTGTGGAGAAAAACATAAACCATCACAATTCCGAGGAGGTTGTTTTATATCTATTCGTAAAATTTTAGTAAAATAGCTAGGACAGCAAGAAATTGACAGTCATCTTGGAAAAATCTTAAAATCTCGAAAAAAGAGCTATGACAAATATTTTTACAACTGAAACCTTCACTTGGTATTGTGAATGAACACTGTAAATACCAATACACCACGACTACCATGTTTTAATGGTAATCCTGACAACTCTACAGATTCAGCGTAATTTATGCATGAATCCTGGCAAGACTCTGATGATACACTGCACATTGCAGTAAAATGTTGTCAATATAACAAGAAATCATATCACTTACGATCATTGGCGATTGTCGGTCCATCCTGATAACTGTCTGAATCACAGTTCGCAGCAAAGTCCTTGCTATTGTTGAAATGTCCTTCTGCGAATCTCCCTGAAATTATAAAGGATGGAATCATTCATTTAAGATGTACAATGTACATCTGACATTCTGGTTTAAAAAGTCAACCCAGAGAGATAGACCAGGCAATAAAGTTTATCAATATTTCAGAAAGCTGCCTGGGATCATTAATTTTCTTCTGCGTATCTTCACTACAAGATGGATGGATGATTGGGGCTTTACATCCTGTATTTATGCACTTGGTAGGCTAATTAGGACAGGAGGAGGACAAGGCAATGAGGCAAAGGATTTAATTTAATTTAATTTATTACATATTTAAAGTGCATTATCTGCTAAGAACATTCTAATGCACTGTACATGGAAATTTAACAGGAAGAAGTTGTAAAACCATAAAAGCGAGGAAATGTAAAAATTGTCCATAAAAGTTAGGAAATGTGTGTAAATACAATAAATATAAAATAGACTAGGGCTAGTTGTACAAAGTAAAATCAAGGATATGCTAATCTAAAAAGATGAGTCTTTAAGCTTTTCTTCATCATGTTCAACGATGGCATTTGCCTGAGGGAAGGGGGAAGGTCATTCCAAAGTCGAGGGGCGATGATTTCAAATGCACGACCACCATATGCTTCACATTTATATGGAGGTTGGACCAGCAGGCCAGCGTTCATGGAGCGTAGGGATCGACTTGGACGATATTCAATCAGGAGCTCACGGATGTAAGGTGGAGCTAATCCATTCAGAGCTTTGAAAGTAAGCAGGATTACTTTGTAGTCAATTCGGTGTTTGATTGGCAGCCAGTGTAACTGTTGTAGCACAGGTGTTATGTGTGCATATCTGGGAACCTGCTTAATGATGCGTGCTGCGTAGTTCTGCACTCGCTGAAGTTGGTCGAGGAGAGACTTAGGAAGGCCAACCAGTAGAGCATTTCAGTAGTCCAATATGCTTGTAACATTCGTGTTGACAAGCTTGTTGTCTGACTTGGGATATCAAGCGAAGCTGATAATATGCCCTTTTACAGATGTTTCTCACATGAAAGTCAATTTTCATGGCAGAATCAAAATAGACACCAAGATCTTTGACATTGTCACTGGAGATGATGCTGGATCCACAGATGTCGAGTGCCGTGATTCGATGGTTTCTAAGTGATGGCTTGGTGATGACGAGTAACTCAGTCTTGTCTCCGTTTAGTTTGAGAAAATGGGAGCGCATCCATGAGCTTATGGAGGCAGTGCAGGATTCAATTTCTTTCATCATATTTTCGGTTGAAGAAGTGCTCCTGGGATTGAATGCCATGTACAGCTGTGTATCATCAGCGTAGAGGTGGAAACTAATGCCGAAGGCATCAATAACAGTGTGCAGTGGCTGGGTGTAAAGAGAGAAGAGTTGTGGCCCATGATTGAAATAGCTATCCAACATAAGCCCAGGTGACCCGGCAAGAGCTGGATTCGAACCCAGGACCCAACGATTGGCAGCCCAGCACGCTACCACTAGACCAACCCTCTCCCCCTTCTTCACTACAAGACAATGATGGATGGATAGATGATTGAGGTAAAACGTCCTGGATTTATGAAGCATGTTAGGCTCATTGGGACAGAAAAAACACAACCATGAGACACAAGATGATTGAAACTGCTATCTAACTGTTCTAGAGCGGGATCATAACCCGGGATACAATGATTGACAGGAAGCACAGAGCACTACCAACTGAGCTAACCCCCCTACCCTCTTCTCTTACTTTTTCAGAGAATGATTGAAAAGCAATTGATCACTTACCACTTCTGGCTCGTATAACCTGGACAAAATGTCAGCCATAAGTTTAACGCACACTTCTCGATAGTTCTCCTGCTCAATGTGGTAATTCACGTCTCCGCAGATTTTGGGAAGAAGAACCGCTCGACACTCTGTAATACAAAGAAATCTACTAAGCAAAAATTCAATTTCACAACTGCAGAACATGTGTATATATTGCAAAATATATAACAAGTTATTTTTTTTTTATTCTCTGTGCCTAAAAAAATGAATGCAACTTCTAAGCCAGTGTTAGCACAATGACTTCCTAAATATCATTTGTGGATGATTGAGGATTTACATCCTGTATTAATGCAATCTGCTTGGTAGGACAAGGAGAATGACACAGCAATGAGGTGGGTTAGCATTAAAACTGCAATCCTACATACAGTAGCTTCAGATTAACCAACCAGAGCTGGAGTCAAACCCAGGACCTAGCCATTGGAAGCCAAGAGTACTTATAAAATCTATTAATTTATATCAATGCTGCTCCAGCTGAAGTTCAGATTGAAAATCAGCAAGACAAACAACACAACTACAATACAACACATCTAGTAGGCCTAATTACCTGAATACTTGAACAATGAACTGTCGACAATTTTCGTCATGCAATCCAGTTTCGGCACAATAACCTCTAGGACTCCTTTCGGTATTGAGTTCAGAAACTGAACGAGGATTTCGCTGAACTCCCTCAAGTTGAAGACGGTGATGACATCATCTATGGTACGTGGAAGATACTTCAGTGCTGCTGCCTGGAGGAGAGAAAAGGAACTAAATTGAGGCCGTGGTATTTATGAATGGCTAGATTGATTACTGATTTTGTTGTGGTAAAGTTTTCTATTCATGCTAATTGAACTACTTCTTCTATGATCATGATACAATTTTATGCAAGTTTTTGGGTCTATGCTCAGGGTATATTTACAATTTAACTAAACATCAGATACATTCAATAGACGGATGTATGATTGGGGCTTTATGTCCTGTATTTATGCACTTGGCAGGCTAATTAGGACAGGAGGAGAACACGGCTACGAGGCAAAGGATGATTGAAAAAGACGTCCAACATAGATAGCCCAAGGTGACCTTGTAAGCGATAGATTCAAACCCTGGACCTGGCAATTGGCAGCCTAGCACGCTACCACTAGACCAACCCAATAAGCACCGTCCTTCAACAGGAGATTGCGAATTTAATTTGACCTTTATTTTCCCACTAAGTATAGAAGAGTAAGAAGACCTTTCGCAGTGTATATCAACTGTTCTTTTGTACTCACCATGACTTTATGTAAACTTTGTTTGTTCTTCTTCATCAACTGGTTCAGGCAGCCAAAAAGATCTTTCAATGAATCGTTAAAAATCTCTAGTCCTCTTCCTTCATTCAAACTGGAAAAAAATTAATTCAAGATTTCCAATATTTGTTCTACTATTGTAGCTTCCACTATTAATAAATCCAAAGTCTCAAAATTGGGCTTTTTGAATTTCTTCTGTCTCCTGACAACAGCTTGAGCTACTGCTCAAGTCACAAATCATTTAAGTGTTGATTTAGCTTCTGACATTATTCCGAAACTTGCTAATTATGCTTCAGAGACATTTTGTTCTCGATACAAAATTACTGCGTGTACCAGTAATTGTAAGTGGATTAATGATGGATGGATGGATGTTTGGGGCTTTACATCCTGTGTTTATGCACTTGGTAGGCTAATTAGGACAGTTGGAGGACATAGCAATGAGGCGAAGGATGATTGAAACAGTCGTCCAACATAGGCCAAGGCGAAAGTGAATAAATGAACTTACGCAGCAAATAGCACCCGTGATCTGATGATGAATTTGAAGACGTATTCAAGTGACTCCATTGACAGGTGAAGGGAAGAGTGTTCTGTCGTGATGTAGTGTTTCAAGACTACTAGGAGTTTGCTGAAATTGGAAAACAAACCAAATGAACACCACATTGTTTTCATAAAATGTGGCCCTCATGGCAGCAAAACACATATTTCCAAAACAACAATCTGAGCTTAGCAAAACACTTGCTTCAATTCTTCCAAAATAACCTTTTTACTAAAATTTGTAAATTGGTATTTATAACTTGTTTATAAATTTATCGCATGATTTATTGCGATTGCGTTATGACACGTAGTTATCGCATATCAAACATCAGCCTATTAATTATCATGCAGCCAAAGTACAAGGAAATTTCAATTTTGAAAACGTGGTGGGGAAAGTCTTACTTGTAAGCTAAAGTTGCGGAGAAGTTTTCCCTGATGTACAAATCAAGCACCGGTCGGAATTGTTGATATTTTGGGTTGGATATGAGAGAGATGATATACAGCTGGAAAGTAAAGAAATATTATTACATGAAAATTACGAAAGTTATCATCAAGCAGAAGACAAAGTTTAAAAATATTTTGATCAGCAAAGTGATATTTTCCAAAATAAAAACATTTTCCAATCACAATCTGGGCATTTTTTACCTACATTTTCGGAATATTTCTTGAAAATTACTCATGATTAGCAATGGTTATTATAATAAAATTTTATCATCTTACCAAGGCATCAAAGACCAGGTTATCATAATGATCTGAGTCGGAATTCTGCATCAGAATGTTGAAGAGGGCGTCTAATACGTCTTGCAAGAACTGAAACAAGAAAATTAATCAATTAGATAAACATTTAACAATATTTGTCCATTTCAAGTTTTCAACTGTCATATTGAGCAAACTAGATGCTCTTCTTTGTGCAATTAGTTATATTTTACACAGCAAAATGACCTGCCGAGAGATCACACCAAGGATGGATGGATGTTTGGGGCTTTACGTCCTATATTTATGCACTTGGTAGGCTAATTAGGACCACACCCCAAGGAGAGACCTTTTTAGGTCTACGGGGGGGGGGGGAGGGTTGCTGGTTGTAGGGAAAACTCCATGCCTTATATATCATTTGCAACAATCGATAGAAAGGCCAAACCCATTTATACATCAGAATATCTATTGCGTATAAAAATGACAAAAAAATTACCTTGACAACCTCTTCGCCGTCCACATTCAAGAAAGACGTGAGGTGAGCTTTCAAGCCCTTTGGGTTGTCCCTCCACTTCAACAGGCCCATCAGGTCAACTGCAAGAAAACAAATGAATATTGTCATAGTTACTAGTGAATATATTTGATGGCAATCATCCATGATGGTCAACATGGTCAATGCAGTTAGTTCATCATATTTGTTCATCTACAGTTTGTTAGAAGATCATCGTTTATTTCAATTGACATTGCCAGAGTAGAAACGGCTGCCAGGTTGAACACGTGCATCCAAACACTACCCTACCAGTGATGACCTACCACTGCAGATTTTATATTTTCGTTTCACATTCGGATCCCAGGAAGAATCCATACAAGATATACACATGTGCCGTCAACTTATGCACTTCCTACTTAGTGACATGGCAGCTTGTCACACATATCCTGGAGGACAACAAATAGGAGCTTTTTTCATAATAACTCATTAAAGAAATTAAGAAGAATGGACATACCATTGTGAGTAAGTTTGGTTGAGCACACAAGTGTACCAATTTGGAAACTGTCATTCGTCATCACGAGGGTTCCCGTCCCGACTGGTGACTTTCCGCTGACGTTGGACTGACTGCCCCTTTCATGTTCTGCACGAGTGCTGGGAAGTCTTTTCAGATAGACGTGTGGTTCCTCCTCCTTCTTGCTTTCAAACTGGAAAAGAAAACGGAAAAAATAATTAATTTAATTTTTCAATCTTTAACAATTATCTTGTAGTATTCTTGGGTACAAGATGCTTCGTATCTCTCTGATATCATGGAAGAAGTTGATTTTACCACTCAGCATCGTCTAAATTTTGACTATTTTAATTCTTAAGCCAATAGTTGCAACTGATAATTTCTAATATGAAATTGAGAAAATGCATCTACAAATTTCCTTCTCCAATAATGAAGAGGTATTCCAATTCTTTTCAATCTTCAATGTGGGAATATATAGATTTTTGCATCACTAAGTAAAATCAATTTGGATCTGAAACTTCCTTCAAAGACCTTTTTAAAGTTATACTTTTACTTTGACTCGCTTATTTGACTTTGAAAGTTAAGACACTGTTGTTAAAAAATCATGAATTGTAACAAATGGTGCCGGAATTCATCAAAAGCTAATAAATTGAAATGGAAGCAGTCTTACATTTCTTGAATGTATTAATTTATGCACCACGATGACAGTGCAGTTTGCTTTACAGAGTGGAACACTTGCATCAAAGTTTTCTATTGTACATCACACTCTGCTGAAGAAAATGTGCAATCTGTGCATAATGATTCACAGAAAAAATTCAACAAAATAACATAAATCTGCTTTCTTTTTCAACCACGGAGTTGCAGAATTTTAGATTTTAATTTGTTTGAAAAATAACTATGCCATCGCCATGAATTTCTCAAACTTAATTTACAATAACATATCCAAATGCAACTTAAATGTAGCAAAACTGCGCAGAATAAACTTAATAAACCATAACTAAAGAAATTTACCTAATTTTCGCGGTTTTAAACATAATCTTTCAAAACTTACAAAATAAATGTAACACAAATGCCGGGCATAACGTGAAACATTGTAGATGTATTTGAAAGCAACAAATCACCTTATCAATGCAATGAATAGCAGATTGATGCATAACACTCAAGAAAATGTTTTCTCGAAGTTATCCCAGAGAGATTGAAAAGCTTTAAAGAATACAGCGGAGTCTTGCATTGTGCGACCACCATCTTTTATAAGGATGGACGGATGATTCGGGCTTGACGTTCAGTATCTATGCACTTTGTTTCGCTAAATTCAGCTAAATTGTACAGCACGCAGACATGTATAGCAGACAGGTAAAGGATGACTGAATTGTGGTCCAAAAAAGGTTGCCCAGAGCTGAAATTGAATCAGGGACCCAGCCATTGCAAGCTTAGAACAGAGCTCATAATAGGCGGGAATCACTAGGGATAGGTATACGTATATATTTATAGTGTGACCCTATTAGAAAGTTTTTACAAATTTTAGACATGTTAACCCCATGTATGGAAACTTATATTAGCCTGTTACAGACACCGATGCCAGGAGTTGTCAACTTCAGAAGTGGTACAACAACTGGGAGCAGGAGGCCCCTCCCCATCCCTACACTTTCGGAGCAAAACATTTACACAAGTGTCCCTTTTCTTCTGCAAACTTGCCATAGACATGGTGCCCCAGTGCCCCTCCCCCCCTCCTACTTTTCAAGCAGTCTTCTATCAGAGGGAGAGGGTGGTCACACAACATGAGGTCGCACAATGCAGGGTCAACTGTATTCTTAATTATGCATTTGCCTTACAAGTACAGAGGCAAAACGCATAGAAAGATCATAGAAGAAGATATATATTTCAGGATAAGGAAGCCCTATACATTATTTATTAATAATTAACATACAAATCTCCGTCGACTAGCTCTGAGTGGATTGGCAGTACCCTTCTCCTAATGAAACAAATGCATGCGCAAAGACAAATGTTAATATCTATTAAGATAAGCGGTTACGACGAGGATTCAAAAGCTCAAAAGCAGAAAAACTATTATAAATTTAGTGTAAAATGCAGCTGGTAATTGAATGGATAATATTAAAAGAATTCAAACGAGGCTAAAAAACGTAGAAAATTTAGCATTACAAATGCGACTGAGTATTGCAAAGGTGATGCTCCTAATAGTTATAACCAAACCAAACATCTAATGATAAAACTATCATATAAGATATTGAGACTGATTCAATAATTAAAATAGAGGTCCATCAAAAGTTGAGAACCGTGAAAAATGTAAAACTAGAAAGGTAACATTACGAAAAAGTTTGAAGCAGAATATTTAACAAATGCACCAACTTTAGTTTCACACACACAAGAATTGTGGACCAAATGACAAAACAGGTTTAGAAAAGTTTAAAACTTGTAAGTTCCAGAAGTAAAACACATAGGGGTTCCTCTGCTAATCTTAAAATAATACCTAGTCTATGCGAAAAATGGTACAGGACACAACAGCATTGTTTAATTACAGAGTTCTCCGATTGGAGATTAGATATTTGTCCTCAGTTCAGGGGCGGATCCAGAAAATGCTGACATGGGGGGGGGGGGGTGTTTACAAATGGAAATGTACTAAAAATGTTATATTGGGATTTAATTCTTTTTTTTTACAACAAAATCTACAGGCCCAAGGAGGGGGCGGGGTTTTGAACCCCCTAACCACATCCCCCTCTGGATCCGCTACTGAGTTCATATTTAGGGAAGTACTAGGGGTACTAGGGAATAAAAGCTATAACATATTTCAGCACTCTTGACAGTGCAATTGGTCAACTGCATGCTGAAGTTGCTATTTCAATGATAGTATACCGAAAGTTCCTATACTGAACAGTAGTGAGAGCAGAGATTTGCAGTGGTACTGATTTGGCTAACTAGGACAGGCAGAAACTATGGAGATTTGCAGACTATTCAAATTAGTTCAAGGTATGGATCACAGCCAATAACACATCCAAACAGTGAGAGAGGGTGCAGCCAGCATGGGAGTTGTTTCAAAATAAGGTTCAATAAGATTCGACTTTTAAAAAATATTTATTCAAACTTAGTTCAGAAACAATCACGCGGTATGCTGTGTGTAGTGGGCACTTGAGACTTCTCAATAAAACAAAAGCAAACTCAGTACAATGTGCACAGTGCGAAGTGCAACTCACAAGCTTAACAATGAAGAAAATCGTTAGAATTTGCTGTGAATTTTTGTGCTGTTTTCAGAAAAACCCAGAGGAACCCCTCTAACACACGAGACTTTCAACAGTGTATCAGGAAATAGATAAGGATTTGAAGCAAGGAGAGATTTCAAAAACCGACAAAGACTGACAATATACTGTCTAAGTAAGAACTACAGTGCAAAACGGTATTGACTTGTGTTGAAAGAATGTTATGATTAAATATAACTACATCTTTCTTTTCATCGGGGTAGGTAAGCTTAAAACACATTAGAAAAGTAAACTTTATAAATATTCATATTCTGAAGATCATGTATGAGTAAATAGCAGCAAAACAGGATGGATATGGGTAAGCAAATATGAAAAACACTTTGTAAGTTACTAAGACAATTTTCAACTGTCTAAGGATTTCCTCTCTCATAACTACTTTCAAGTGTCTAGGGATTGCTCACTCTTCAAGGATTATTTTTTGAGCGATCCAGGCATTTCTGATATATCCCAGGATTACTTTCAACTGTCTAGGGATTTCTTAATCTCCCTGGATAACTTTCAACTGTCTAGGGATTTCTTAATCTCCAGGGATTACTTTCAACTGTCTAGGGATTTCTTAATCTCCCTGGATTACTTTCAACTGTCTAGGGACTTCTTAATCTCCAAAGGCTACTTTCAACCGTCTTGGGATTTCTTAATCTCCCAGGATTACTTATAACTTTCTCGTATTTCTTAATCTCCAATAATTACTTTCAACTGTCTGGGGATTTCTGAATCTCAAAGGATTACTTCCAACTGTCTAGAGATTTCCTTAATCTCTCAGCATTAACTTTAAACTGTCTAGGGATTTCTTAATCTCCCAGGATTACTTTCAATTGGCGAAGAATTCCTTAATACTTCCAACTACTTTATCAAAAGATACATGACAGAAGAAAGGAAACATACAAGGAAGTTCGAAGTTCAAAGAAAGCAAAGAGTTGTTTCTATTTTATAGGGAATTTTATAGCAAATCTAAGAATGTTCAATCTAAGTACAGTGTCTATTCCTAAGTAAAAACTTCCAGCTCAGGGCCAATGCTACAATAATTTTATGATTGTTAAGAACTGTTAATAGCCAAGAGAAAGAGAAAAGGATAGAATATAAAGATATTTTCTAAAACATTTACCTTGTAGACGAGCAGATCGTGATTTGTGTCCATAATGGTGACCTCGTTATCCTGCATCAGTTTGACGAAAGACATGGCGAACGTTTTTTCTTGTTTGTCTTTTGCTGGAAAAGTAGAAAACGTAGACATAGAATTAAAGTAAGAGCAGTAAATATTCAACTAAAAATTCAAGTAATGATTCACATGTCAGAAAGACAACCATATACTGCACGTTTTAGCAGAAGTTAACTTGAAAACGGCTGAATCTTAACTTTATACTACAAATGTGGAAGTTCTAGAGAATTTAGAAAGACAAAAACAATCGGAAATGTCCAGATTCATTATAGACATTATTATAATATGGATGGATGACTGGGGCTGTATGTTGTGTATTTATGCACTTGGTAGGCTAATAAGGACAGGAGGAGGACACGGCAATGAGGCGAAGGATGATTGAAACAGCCATCCAACATAGGCCCAGGTGACCCTGCAAGAGCTGGATTCGAACCCTGGACCCAGCAATTGACAGCCTAGCATGCTACCACTAGACCGATCCTTCTTTCACGTCATTACAATAATCTGAAAAAGACGACAGAATAACTTGGCTTACCTTCACTCGATGATCGATGTTTGAATGTGAACTTCAAATGAGACCCGTAAAAATCATCAATAGGGATGGCAACCTGTGAAAATAAATCACAAGAGTCAAGATTAACAGAGAAATAAGTCTAATCAAATCATATGGTCAAATGCTTGCAGGAAAAATTTTGAAGACAGTTGTCAATGTTTCTTGAAAATTGAAGAGTTTGTAGTTACATACCTTTATGGTCTCGAACCACTTGGGCTTGTTTTCGTGATAGTAAACGACAGTTCTGTAAGAACTGACCATGTCTCCTCCTGCACCTTCACAAATCACATCCTAAAATGAAATATCAAAATTAGAGAAGGATCGTATCATAAAGATCACACAAAAGTTGATACAACAATTTTACATGAGATTCAGGAACCACAGTAATGAAGCGAGGATGCAACATCCGTCTAACATGGGTTGCCAGACCTAGAATCTATACCGCCTCGAAGAGGGTAACAGAAGAGCCTGCTACCATTAAGCGAGGTAAGTAAAGGAAAATGTAAATATGGGGATTTGTTATACTCCATTAGACCATTACACTGACGAAGTCTGACTGTCAGCCTCAACAGACTTTACAATTTCATCCTTGGCAGGCCTGTTCAAGCATGAGCCTTTCTCAACTCCCCGGTGAGTATACAGCCAGGCAAGCTATTTCCTGCGCATTCTTATTCTTATGGTTGGGAGTCGAACCTGCAACATCTCAGATACCAGACGTGCATCTTATCCACTAGGCCATGGCACCTCTTTATGGCCATTAGCCCATTACCAATTAAATCTTTTCAAATACAATTAGCAATGTAAACTCACCGGAATGACCTCCCCATTCTGATTGCACACAGTCATCGTCACTTCAATATTTCTCTCAGCAGTCTTGGTGGGAGCTTTGTGGAACTCTCCCTGCATCACAGTTATGTAAATATCATTCCTCACATCACCTGCAATACAAAATTGACAAATAACTAAATAGATTCCAAGAGATGGATGGATGGATGATTTGGGGCTTTACGTCCTATATTTATGCACTGGGTAGGCTAATTAGGACAGGAGGAGGGCACGGCAATGAGGTGAAGGATGATTGAAACAGCCATCCAACATAGGCCATGGTGACCCGGCAAGAGTTGGATTCGAACCCTGGACCAAACGATTGGCAGTCCAGAACACTACCACTAGACAAACCCTCCACCCCCCTCCCACTTAAAATAGAAATTCAAACAAATACTTCTAACATACCTGGCATAATGACATCGGGGAAGCCCATCTTGCGGCTGATGGCAGTCTGACTGGACATGATATGGGGGTATTCCTTATGGACTTGCTTGAGGTCACCTGACAGCTTTTTCAAGGTCACCCAAAGACCTTGACCTTTGTGGTTGATTTCCTTTGGGGTCACGGCCTTCTTCATAAGTAGGTCAAAGTTGTCTTTCTCTCCGCATCTTGAATTTGAAAATGAAATTAACGTCAAGTACGTAAACATACCAAGTTAATTGGGGATGGATGCATGGATGGATGATTTAGGCTTTACATCCTGTATTTCTACACTTTGAAGGCTAATTAGAACAGGAGGAGGACACAGCAATGAGGTGAAAGGATGATCTAAGTTGATAAGGAATGCACAGATATCTGGTACAATATTAAGTAACATATTGCATAATATTGGTCACTGGCTTAACTTGGCGAATATAAATCCATTTGAATAATTCGAAGAGGCAAAACTGTTAAAGTAGTAGCAATACAACATTACATCCAACTCACTGGACCTGTTAAAATTAGATCTATAATATTTTTTAGATATATCTAAAAAATATTATAGATCTAATTTTATTATGTTCTTCAGTTTTTCACATGCATTTTGATAATTAAGGAGGATCCAAGATATCTGGATCCCTGTCTCAAACCAGATAAACGGCAAATCCTAATATCCATCCAGAGACTAGAATACCCCCCCCCCCTCCCAAATATGCCACTGAATAATAGGTTTAAACTTTACGAGTAATCAACAAAAGTAAATACTCACTGCATAAAAGGCACAAAGTATTGTTTGTCTTCATCTGGTTCCAGTTTCCCCTTGATGATGGCAGTCACATCATAAGCTGCAAAAAGATAATTGGATTTCATCAATTTCATATAATATTATGTCACAACTGGTCTAAAAGTTTTAGCGTTAAAATTAAATATATTTCTCATTAATACACAACTCATACCTGCTACACCAAAAGGTCTTCGAATCCCATGGGTCTGTTTCTTATTGTCAACTTCCTTGAGGTCCATTCGTCCTGAAAATTATTAAATTTATGGAAGTAGAATTAAATACAAACACATTTTAAAACTGACAATTTGGCATACCTAAGGAGCCCAAGATTTCAAATGTAAAATAAGTGAACAAAAAGTTCAAATATATACTTCTGTTCAAAATTCTAAAAATCGGCATGCTTTGGTTTTGATAATAAATCAGCAATAGGGAACACTATATTTTAAGTTTAGAGTATTGCAAAAGGAGATATTGACAGTCAGCTTTTGACTGTTAGACCAATATCACAAGGTAAGTTCACAGTTACATCAAGATGTGTGAAACACAATAAGAAACACTGAGGCCAAACTCAGGGTTCACAGATTGTTGTTTGATGTGTGAACAACAACAAAATTCACAACAAAAGGGGGGGGGGAGATACAGCAATCCAATGATCCCACCAATTGAGGTGAGTGTGACCTGATTCTTGGCATTTTATTTGCTTTAGCCAAATGTTGTCTCTAATCAAATGCACGTGAAATGATTGCAACGCGGACGATGTACTCACCAATTCTGACCACTTGACACACGAGGTATATTCTTTCTCGTTGCGAGTCTCTTATGCCCAGATCCTGTTAAAGAAATTACAAGTGAGACCAATGCAAAATCTGGGACGCAAAGAACTCAACAATGATGATTATTATATTGTTGTAACAAATAGATTATGATTTTTAGAAATATAAATACCGTGAAAAGGACTCGCAGATTATTGAACATATCCAAGTCTCTTGGCATACCCTGGTTGCCCCACTTCAATATATAATTCTCACTGGAAAAGACAATGAAATAATCAAAAGATTTATAGCAAGCAAACAGTCAAATTAGAGACAATAAACACAAATCTGAACAAGATTTTTAAACTCATCTCTTTCCTCAACTTACCAAATAAATTCCGATGTTTTCGGGTCGTACAGGGACATGAAGATATCAGCATTTTCTCCGATACGACACACGAAATTCTTCACGTTGACGTAGAGGTTAAAGCCTGTTAACTGTTTGGCAACTGGTCGGTCAGATTTCTGCGGAGAGATGATGAAGAAATTGATTACGATGCATCGACGGATGATTGGGGCTTTACGTCCTGTAATTATGCACTTGGTATGCTAATTAGGACAGAAGGACACCACAATGTTGCGAAGGATGATTGAAACAGCCGTCCAACATAGGCCAAGGTGACACGGCAAGAGCTGGAGTCAAACCCAAGACCCAGTGATTGTCAGCCCAGCATGCTACCACTGAGCTAGCCCTGCCCCCTCAGGAAATTGATTACAATTTTGATCAATGTCACAATCCATAACTAAGAAAGTGGTCTCTGCAACTAGCAATCAGAGCTTTACAAGCAACCTTGTGTGTCGTGTAAAGAATGGACATTTCAAAAGAGCAACTTAGGTTAATTTTAAATTTATCAAGAACACTGAAGACACCTCTAATACGATAATTTGCTACTATAACTATTAACCACTTAAACCTTGTAAACACAAGCCAGGGTTCCCACTCTTTAGTCAAGTTCAAATTCAAGGTTTTTTTCCGGTTTATCAAGGCTGCCAAAACCAATTTTCAAGGCTAAAATCTGCAATTCTTTCAAACTGATTTTGCGCCCCTTACAGTAATCAAAGTCCACAATTTGTTGGACCATTTCAATTTTGACAAGAGAAACCCAAATTCCAGACTTTTTCCAGGTTTTTGGTGGAAATATCTAATTTTCCAGGTTTTTCCGGGCCGGGAAAAGCACAACCCAAAATTCCAGGCTTTCAGGGTTTTCCAGGTTGAGTGGGAACCCTGACAAGCACATCATAACTAGACTTATTCTTGAGATGAATTACGTAGGTTTATGCAAGCAGATTCTAGTGCTTCTTTTCTAACTTGCTACAGCCTACATAGCATTTTTACTAATTCCGATTGATTCAGATCTTCAAGTACAATAGAACATTGATCAAACAGTTAAACAAGAACCCAGGGGTTGCAAAGCCGAAGGGCATTAAATTTAACTACCCGTTGATTTTGTTGTCAGCATTTTTCGTCAGCATTAATTGCCAACATTGACTGCCATCATTTATTGCCACATTAATTTTCAGTATTCAGTGCCTTCATTTTTTGTCAGCATTCATTGCCAAAATTGACTGCCGACATTGATATCCACATTTATTGTCAACATTAAGTGCCATCATTGAATCAACGATTGTGACTAGTGGATTTAGGGTATGAAAAAGAAAGTAAACTGGCTGCCCACAGACTATTTTTCCCACCCAAAAAGTAGAGTTCAATTATCATGTCAAGTATAGCTCTATACATTTATGTTGATAGGGATTCAGTAAAAATACCATTTAAATCTGTATTACTTTGGGCTATTTAGTTTCAAGAGTAGTAGTGTTGCACTTACAATAATACATACTTATACGTCAGAGAAAGGAGGAAGTAATAACATTAGCAAATTGTGCTACTTTCTTGTTGACTACACTAGCCTACACAATTGCTTAGTCTAGGCCAAAGTTGAATGAACTGCTTGATTGCTGCAAATGCCAAGTAAGGCAACCAAAGTGTCAGAACAATTTACTGAATGTTTCAGATGAAATCATGGACAAAGGTCTGCTTAATGACTCATCGGGAGCTTTCTCCCATCTCCTATGGGCTTCTCTCCAGCTGCCTGAGTTGTTTCTGTACAGCTGAAGAAGCCCGCGAAGGGGCTCATTTTCCTTACCAGAAAATCACAAAATTTTATGCTTGCTAATCCTTATGATTCAGGCCTACCTGTTATACCTTTTTCACAACTTCTACACTTTTTGTAACCCTCGGATTCTTGTTAAAATTACAAGGAATAATTATATTTCAAAGACCTGCCCTCATAACCCAGACAATCTACCCTAGACGAATCCTTCCAGCGCCGCATATTAACATAGATTTACGTCATGGGGGTCTAGACCAATCAGCGCCCAGGATTCCTCTCCACTTCAAAAGTTTACCGGCAATTTACGAAGAGACTATTTGCTTCTCAGAGATGTATGACCTATCATTTTAAAGCTCTCAGAGAGATCTATCTACCCATATAAGAATGGCACCTATAACCCTCAGGGAAGTGTGCGAAAAAGCGAAATCAGTCTCATTTGCAGAACGTGTGTGATGGCCTGTCCATTGGTCAGCTTTGTGGGCGTGTCTGACTCAATCACTGAAGGCTTTGCTGAAGTGGCCCTCGTCTTTCCAAAACATAAACTCAATCATACAAAATTAGATCATAATTTACAAATTAAATCAGTGATTTTATTCTGTAGACATAAAATAGTTTCATTTGTTGATGTGTCAGGAAAAGTAGCACAATGTAACAGTTTGATTGAAAATTTTGCACAATCAAATTGGGCAGTGCACAAGCAGCACAACCATGGATTTTTATGAAATTCAATAATTAACTGAGCAGTTAGTTATATAAATTAAGTATTCTGATAGGTTTTATTCATAATCTTACCAGCAGCGTACCCGTCTCATGACAGGTGAAGTGGTAAAATTGTGAAAATTCAACTTTTGTTATTGTTTAGTCATTGTAAATTTTTTTGGTGAATTTCATCTTTAAGGTATGGAAGTTCTACCACCTTCTTGCCTCCAACCGAACTGGCCCCCATCATTTTTAACGTCTCATTACTAATTATGGGCACTTCTCACCTTGCCCCCATCATTTTGCCCCTCCCTCATCTTGTCACCCTCCCCCCCAATTTAAGCTCATAATATAGCCCCCCTCCCCGCCCACATCATATCTTTTGGATGATTCAAAACACAGAGCTGGTCTAAATATTTAGAACCGTCAGATGATATCCTGCATTACCAAGAATAGAAAAGGGCTATAGAATATTATTCATACATAATCTACTAATCATTAATTTTATGCCTAAATTGTGTGGTCTGCAGGAGATAGACCGATAATTAATTTTCCATCAAAGTAGTTACATGAAGTGGTATGTGTAGAGTTAATAATATTGTATGAGATGCATGCAGCTTGTTGGAGGAGTACCCAGAGAAACTTGAAAGTTTGTCTTTTGGGCACCCCATCACAACAGGAGATGAGCTGATGAATGACAGAGCCAGTAGCAGGCCTAGCAGGTCAGATATGCTCACTCCAGGGCTATAGTGTTCTCTGATTGGTTCAAACTGACCATGTCACCAGCTGGTGCCCCAGTGGAGTATTCTGTCTGCAGCAGATCCAGCAGCAGGCTAAGTAGGTCAGTATGCTCACTCCAGGGCTATATAGTGTTCTCTGATTGGTTCAAACCAACCATGTGACCAGCTAAGGTATGCTCACTCCAGGGCTATGTAGTGTTCTCTGATTGGTTCAAACTGACCATGTGACCTATGATGCTGGGGTCAAAGGACACACTGACCAAAGCCTGATTCAGTTGGCCATGATGCATGGCCATGTAAGGAGGTGAATCCCTGCTACATTTGACAGCAACAAATAACCACAATCGGGACATAAACCCAAAATCTACTTCCAAAGTTTTGAGGTCAAAGAACATTGACATCCACCCATAACATTAACTTAGCATCAAACCCTGTCTGTCAAGAGATTTTGCGTATAATTTGCCAGTGATGAGATTCCCAGACAGGAGTAGATAAGCCTCAGGCTCTATGCCTCTATGAGGCATGAGCCTTCGGCTAAAAAAATGAATATATTTTTTAAAAGTACAAGTCTGCATTACATTGCATTCTCACTCTCAAATGTGAATGACTAAAATTGATGGGTGGATGGATGATTGGTGTTTTACATCCTGTATTTATGCACTTGGTATGCTCATTAGGACAGTTGGAGGATAAGATAAAGAGGCGGAAGATTGTTGAAACTGCCGTCCAAGATAGGAGCAGGTGTCAAATGAACAGAATTGCATGCTAATCAAAACTGCTGTAACTTAACTTAGACCAGTCCATTTTGTGGGGTGTGTATTGCAAAAACATGGCATTGTTCGTGAGTGCGATGCAAAAATCCTCTAAAATTCTCACGATACACCATTCGGACATGCTAAGCAATATCTTTTGATTTCAATTTTGCTAAAATTTGGTGTTTGACTCAGCCTCGCCCAAACCCCACCCAGAGAAACTACTCTAGACGAATCCCTTTATCGTCGCACATTATCATAAGATTTTACGTCAGAGCGTCTCAGCCAATCAGCGTGCAGGATTTCTCTCCACACTTCAAATCTTTACCGGTGATTTGCGTGGAGACTATTGGGTCCTCAGAGACCTAACACCCATCATTTTTTTTAAAAAGGTCTCAGAGAGATCTATCTATTGCAGTTAGAATCGTATCTGTATGACTGGCGGAAATACGTCCTCAATTGCATAACATGCTTGAATTCGTGTTCATTGGTCAGTCTTGGGGGCGTGTCTGACTTAATCACTGAAGGCTTTGCTGAAGTGCCAAACCCTTAATGTGCAATAATCTATCCTGCTCCACAACGCAAAAAGTTCTAGCATCCAAAGTTTGCGATTACAGCTACACTACTGTCTCTCACCCCTTAATGATACTTCTTAAGTGAGCAAGTCTTAAGTATCAAGTAGCCAAAAATGTGAAACTTTTCACCAGATTCAGTGTTACATACCAATCTAAGTCTTTCCTCCTGTGTTAGAAAAGTTACCAATCTACGTCTTTCCTCCTTTGTTAGTAAAGTTAAAAGAATACGATTCATCCTGTTGCCTTATAGTCATACTAACAACAACTTACTGCTATATTTTCAATGATGATTTAAATTGGACAATGTCAATAAATAGTTAAAGAAAGCATTATCGACATCATACCCTGAAGATTATAATCTCTTTTTCAAAAACACAAAACCCATCAGCCAAAGGATGGATGATGATTGGGGCTATATATCCTCCATTTATTAGTATAGTAGTATAGTAGTATAGTATATATTATCAGTCATGCACTGCAATGCAGGCACGAAATTTGTGGTGAGCCTTCCACAGTGATACAGCTCAGGGCAGCCATAGTACGGCGCCCATGGGCAGAGACAAGGGGAACATTGCCCAAGGTTCCCATGCCGTAGCATTCTCCAGTGTAACTCTGGTATTCTAATAAATTTAGTACAGGAGGGGGACACAGCAATGAGGCAAAGGATGATTGAAACAGCTGTCCAATAAAAGTTTAGGAGACCAAGAATTTCTGGCCAACCTCAAACGAAATCAAAAGATCATAGTTATAAAGAACCATGTTATTCTGAAACTTTCCCCAGATTTATAATATATGTGTAGAACAGAGTGTCAAAGCTCTCTAAAAATGTAATACTGGAAGAAGGACAATCACCAATAATCAAAAATGTCAACTTACCGCCTCTTTCTCGGCAGCAATTCTTGATGTGGCATCCTCGTGCTGAAGGAAAAACAAACCAACATAACTTAAACATTTGAGTTTTAGTATTAATTTCTCACTACATTTGAAACAATTTATAAGAAACATGACCCACAACATCAATACTTTGCAACATATTTCCCTATTTATTATCTATTAAACCTTTTAAGTACAGGTTAGCTCGGCCCAGTGCTCTAACGGTGCCAAAAACTTCTTGAGAAAACTAGGCATGATCCCCTCTCTCTAATAATTTAGAGAAACTCTCTCTCAGTTAATAAAATGCATACAAACCTGTCTGAAGAGATTGATAGTGCTTGTTGTAGCTGGGTCCAACACATTCCCTTCTTTGTCTCTCACCACTAGATCAAGCCCCAAAATTCTGCAACCAAAATTATTCTCATAAATATTTTCAATTGCTATTAAATCTAAACAGACTACAAAAATGTGACATTATGCGACATATCACTATTCATGATTATATCATTATAGTCAATAATACAAAATTCATCCCTCTCATTTATTATCATCACATTACACTTCAGCTTCATAATATCGTTACTTACGCATTTCCAATGTCAATTTTGTTGGTAACTTTCTGTTGTAATTCCTTCAGTTCATCCTGCAAACAAAAACAAGCTAAGAATTGAATATTCATTCAAATTTAAATCTTCAATTTCACCAAATATAATTAATTATCCTTAGAAAGAATATCTAATGGAGTAATGGTAGTTGGTAGATTGACCAATAGAAACTGCAGGATCTTGCTATCCTAGAATAGCAGAACGCAGTCCTAAGAATTTAAGTGAAATGCAATTGGTTACTGGCATTTAACTCTAAAATCTGATAGAGAAAACTATAGGGAACTATCAATTTCATAAGAGAGGTTTTGCTACACGATCACGTGTGACGTATACGTGTACAAGTGCTATCTAATTACATTGTTGTCATGGCAACTCCCACGTACACGTCACACGGAAACGTGTAGCAAAACCTCTCTATTATGTGAAGTTGTAAACCACTTACCATAGTCAGTTTGCTGGACAAAATGAGTCTCCTCCAGTCGATCAGCTCTCTCATGGTTTTCCATATCCGTTCAAAATTGGATAATTCTGTTCGGTTTGATCTCTGCGAGTGAGAAAAACAAAACAAGACATTTTTGTCATTATAACAGCAAAGGACATGAAAGTAAATTATTTTTATATTTGGCATAGAATTCTATGATAACAGACTTCATGCACTGCTATTGAAATATTACATCTGTCAAAACATAGCTCTAAACTAGACAGAAATAGAAAGGATCCAGCATATATTAAACATCGCACAATTAAAATAAATATGCAATATACTGATACTGACTATGTACAAACTCTTCCAGATGGCGCCCCATTCTCTGAGGACTGACGTTATTTCCAGCACCAGTGGCGACTCCTTGGGGGCAACTGTCTCAAACGACCTATAAATAAAAACATCAAAATTGATTATCGTAAATGATTAAAAATAAAATCATTACATGCTTTGAAGAGTAGATCAGAGGTTTGATTGAAAACAAGACTAAGTGTCACTCATCAAATAAGTTTTAATTATTATGTGAGATATACATGGTGATCCTGACCCTTACACCAATAGACCACAGTACACTTCACAAATTGTTTTAATGGTTAAGAATCTTTGTCACTTAAGCTTGGGACCAGAGTTCAAATCTAGGTTGGGCCTACTCTTCCTGATATCACACATGAGGCTAAAAATGGTTATGCAACTTACCCCGTCCGAGACAGTACCGCCTCCTTGAGGTGGATAAATGATTTAGGGAAAAGCCCTTTCTCATTACGATTCCTGGTGTTGTAGCCATAGTACCACCCTAGAAGAGATTAATAGCAAAATCAAAGTCAAAAGATGGCAGGGCGAAAAAACACCTATTATGTGAATCGGTTGCATATGAAACAAGTTCCGTCCACAATAAGTGAACTTTTTCACAACTACTTGATACACCCTTTATACAAACTTACAAGGTAAACATTTTCGAGAGATGGTTGAAACTTTAGAGCTCTGGAGAGCTTTCAAAGTAGGATTTGTATAGTGCTTCACGATATTGGGAAAATGGTCGATACAGATATTGAGGGTTTAATTGTTGATAACATTTTCAATATTTGGTGAAATTAAAGGACTGCTCCCTCCACTAAATGTTCCTTGTGCCTGCCATGGCAAACCAGTGGGGCCACGCAACTCAGTGGGTCAGACGATGTCATGAAGAACTGCTATTGTGATAACGCCATAATTTTGGTATATCGTGCAGCCCTAGATTCGCATGAGATTTTTAGATTCCAATGCAGGTCAATCATTGTGACTGTCATTTACTGAAAATCACTTTCACATAGTGTGATAAAAAAATAAGATAATCTCTTACCTTCATGCTCTTGGAGTATATGAACTGTGTCTCCAACATTCAAGCTCAACTTGTATGGCCCCTCTTTACAATAATTGTAGTTGGCTGAAACAAATCACAAAACTTATAAATAGGTTTCTAATCATAATCTACATCCTACTATTCATAATCAAATACTCAAGAAAACTTAATTTTAAAGTATTTGGCACCAAATTTTGTTGGTTTATTAATTTATTTCAAATTGGCAGGAAAATTTAATACCTCCGGTTCCAGATTTGTTGGCATCCTTTTCCCAATAATTGTAGATGACTGAAAGAGAAAAAATATCAAGTAAGAATTTTTTCAAATTTTTGACATTTGAACTTCTTCAGTGTTCCAACTAGGTATGATTCAGAATTTTCAAATACAAATTTATTTTTTTTTCATCCAAAAAGGGCATGGCGGTCGAGGGTCATGCATGGCGCGGCGCCATGTTCAAATTGCCCAGCTGGAACACTGTTTTTATTTCAAATCTAAGATATGAAAAACATCATTGATCAGAGTTCCAGTTTCCATTGTCTATTAGGCCAGACTTTATTAATTTTTAGCCTCTCGGATCGACCGGGCCAACAGATTTTTTGCCTACGTAAAAAAAATTGAGCAAACCCATAATTTTTATCAAATTAACATTAGAAAATTTGAGATTTCACTTTTTTTTCCGTCCTATCGACCGACCCAAGAAAAAGAGCCTTGAGAAGATCCAAGAAACTAAAGATCAATTATATCTGGCTCAGTGTGTGCGTTTACGCCGTCCCGACCCTAAAATGACGCCAAAAATTCATGGAGGACTCTTTATTTTAAGAGGCAGGAGTCCCACAGGACGCAGGATTTGAAATGGTCTGATTAAGGCCAATTAAGTGTCACTGCCTTGAAGTTTTGACAAGTGAAATTTAGAAATTCACACCTTCATAGAAGTGTGAAAGTTGATTGCAATCAAAGTGTCACTGGACCGTTGTGCAGTTCAATCCAATTGAAACCAAGGTGTTGAACATTCAAATCAGACCCTTGATTGCATTGAGCCTGGTGGGTATCAAGCATGCACCTGCAATGCATTGTGTGACGATGGGCCTTAGTTTGACTTCCCACCTTTCCAAGTGACACGCAGTGGCTCTGATGCATTGGTGGTCAGGCATTCTGATTGGCTGAACAGGGTGTGGCCTCACACAGCTGTGTAGTCTGTGCTAAAAAATTAATAGATTCTTGCCATGTGCTCAAGAAACAAGCTCAGCAGAAGTAATTTTACAAGTCAAAACATTTATAACACTGCTAATTACATGTGTTCTATTTGATATCATATAAAAGCAAAGTACAATCCTTCAGTCAACATGCAGCCTCTTTTTGAATAAAACCCTGAATTGGCCTGGATGCCTATCAGTGAATGGCAATAAGCAATAAGTGGTCAATGGCATTTGGCAATACCTGATAAACAAACATGACCATACGTACATGTAACTATACAGCTCATGGTAGTCAAAGATATTTGATTTGGAGACACTAAAAAAAGACAGGTTAGACGACCAGTACATTGGCACAAGCAGAAGATTTACTAACTTCTGGAACCACATTTGGCACCAAAGAGGCTCCGAAGAGGCTCCGAAGAGGAAACCTCTGGGGCAATTTATACTCTTATACTTAAATTCTGGCAGAGGAGCTCACGAGTAATTTTAAGATTGAAATCACATTAAGTTAATTTATCATTACATTTGAGCTGTTCCTCTTGACAAGCTGTTATGAATGAAAACAGTAAAATAGCCCTTGGTATTATTAAGTGCAAAAGCACATATGAGTCGATAATTTACGACGACGGTGGCAATCTTTAAACTTAAAGGTGTGGGACTCACAAAAACTTCAGCGGGACTCCGAATCTTGAAAGGAGGGAGTCCCAGGGACTCTTGTTCCTTAGTTGCTAACGCAAACACTGATCTGGCTTAACCAAGAGCAGCTTTCTTTCTTACGACATTGTTAAATTGCCAGGTTCATAATTTCAGCAATAATTAACATTTAATCACTTTAATCATTAAACAAATACAATATAAGGAAGAGTTACCCACATGTTTACTGTATTGAAGTACAGATAAGCAGTTCCTGATTTGAAATAAAAATCAGATAACACTAGTCCAGGGCTTTGGAGTCGGGTGATAAGTGAACCGACTCCGACTCCTTTGGCTTTCTGAAAGTCGACTCCGACTCCGACTCCGACTCCGACTCCTTGGGTCTCCTGAATTACGACTCCGACTCCGACTCCCGACTCCGCTTATCGGCATTATTGCACATAAGTATCATAGAAGAAAAAAGTAATTCTACAAAGATTTCATAGGATTTTGCACATGAATACTTGCTTTGGAAATTTTATGTAAAATATGGGATTCATTTCACATTTTTACAACTGTGATTTTGTAAATTATATTAATTATTTTGAGGAGTCAGGAATCACCACTTTAATATTCGACTCCGACTCCACCTGAGAATCAAAGTTCGACTCCGACTCCGACTCCGACTCCACCCAAAAACCTCCGACTCCACGACTCCGACTCCCGACTCCGACTCCGACTCCAAAGCCCTGAACACTACACATACTACATACTATGTCATATTATGTCAGGGCAAAAATTGGTACAGAACTTTACTAAACCAGGCAAAACACAGGCAATCTTTCATTATAAAGTTCTCGCTTTTTAACTATGTTACCTTAATCCTGACCTTCGGAAATCCATAGTGAAACAAAAATCATATCACAAAGGTCTGGTGAGTCTAAAATACAGACCTTTGACTTTATAACATGAATTTAATTTCACTTCTTACTTTTTGTTCATGGTTCTACATTGTTGGCTATAAATATCATCATTACTATAGCTTATTTTTTTAAATATATGATAGTTAAGCATTCACAAATAATTTACTACATATTAAAATTAATCACAACCACATTTTAGAAAGATATCTAATTTATCAAATACAAGGACAAATCTGACTGGGAAGCAGAGATATCAATACAGGATATGATTTTATTCGTATATCAGTGGTCGATTTTATAATACTTTCATCGAGCCTTCATACAAGGAGATGTCTGAATTATTTAGATAGGCCATATATAAATAACCCCAAAATAGATAACAGATAATTATTCTGTTTTGGGCAATTTTTCATGATGAATTGCTAATAATTATCATTGCACTAATCAAGCCAATTAAACTACATATGAGTGTAGTACTTTAACTGTACTTATGCAGTGGTTTTGATGGTACTAATGTTGCCTGTGTGATTGTGTGAATCTTAACAATTTGCTGGAAAACTGTCAAACTATTAAAAAAAAACATATTAACAGTTCAAACTTCTATATGACCACTGATGACCTCCAGATGAAAAATAGACATAAAAACAGTTGCTAAAATAAGTAAAATTTATTCAGAATTTGATACAAAACACAGAATAGTCAAGTGAACTGGCTATGTTTTGCCTAGTTAGCTGTTAGTGCAAGGTTCCCAGATTCATTGCAAGATTTCGGGCATCCTTCACCACATCGAGGGCACCCAGCTTATTTCATTGTAAAATGTAAATACTGACGAAATGTGGTGTTAGTATTATTACGATTCGACAAAAAATCACCGACATCGTCACCAAAAGCAGCTGTTAGCGACATCGATTCTTGATTCACCAACCTTGATTTTGTACAGGCTAGAACCATCTATCTATTCGTAAACACCCTAATATCGACCAAGACCATGCTCTTTATTCGCGTGTCAAAGCAGCAGAGAACAATGAGCTTTGTAATTGTAGTAATAACTGAAGTAATCTAAACATGCTAATTGCAATTAAGGAGATTGTTGGTGTTTCTTTCACACCAACTGGACTGAACTGGGGTGAAGGAGCTGCTGCAGTGTCATGACTGATTGCAATTAGCATTTTCCCTTTGAACAATTAATACCAATTCTTTTGAAGGCAGTTTTAACTTCTGTCTTTTGATCTGCTGATACTTTGGATTAGCTATGGTATTTAATATTAAACAAACCATTGAATTGCTAATTGGAAATGTTACCAGAAAGTATAGACCTACATCATGTACATTGCCTCCCATGACTTGAAGACTAAAATCACTAAATCATGTAAAGTTTAGGTAAACAATTCATCAACCAATGGTGGAAAATTGACACTTAATCACAGACGGGTCTTGGTCTTGCAAATTATGCATTTTTCAATGCAAAAATTATGATTACTTGAATGATTGATTGCATGATGCAAAAGAATGAAAGGTTTGATTCTGCCGGTGATTCCCGGATTTTCAAAATTTCATGTTTTAGTAACTTTTACTTTCTGCAATTAAAAGTAGGCCTATTTTAAAAAGTATTTTTTAATTATGACAACAATTTTATGGGTGCAAGTGCATGAAGGGGAATGGGCAAAGATCCAATTTTGGAAGGGAGGGGGGATAATGGACTTCATCATTCTGGAGGATGACCAGGGTTCCCACAAAATCTTGTGGCGGGAATTCCATGACTTTCCCATGACCAAATTTCGGATTTTCCATGACCAATGTTTCACTCATTGAGGTCGAGATTCACCCCAAAGCAAATTATTACGACGACCATTGTTCACTGTCCGGCCATTCGATCAACCAAACGACTAGCATAATTATGGATGTACGGTCCAATCTTATGGGTGTACGGTCAACTAGGCGTCAAACCAACTAGGCGACACACATCAGTACCAACTAGGTGACAAGAAATTTGGAAATTTCATACCAGTGCAAACTAGGTGACAAACAGTTCCAACTAGGTGACACAAATTTACACAGCACTTCCAACTAGGTGACACAAGTTCACAAAACACATCCAACTAGGTGACAATACATTTCCTAATTGACCACCATTGAAGGTGATCTGTCACCAGGTTGATCACCAATAAAATATGTGTCACCTGGATGGTATCTGGGGGGTAGCTATCTGCTGTCACCTAGTTGTCCAAAACGTGTGGCCTAGTTGGTAGTGGTATGTCACCTAGTTGGTTGTCGCCTAGTTGGTAGTGTTGTAGCCTAGTTGTCTGTCGCCTAGTTGACCGGCAGTCTAATCATGCATACCTAAGCACCCAAATTTGTTAAATTTGAGCGCGAATCGTACCTGGTAGTCAAAATCTGGATTTTCCATGATTTTTCAAAATATTTAGATTTTCCATGGCTTTTCCATGACTTTCCATGACCACAATATTTTCCATGACTTTCAATGACTGTGGGAGCCCTGATGACCCTCCAAAACTCCAATTAAACTTAAAAGGGGTGCTCAGTAACCAGCTGATGTGTGAAACCAATGGGTGGTGTGAAAACAGTAGGGAAGTGTGAGAAACAGTCCGGGATCCAATACACATCGAACCAAGCCCACTTGCAGCACAGTAATTCCTCAATCACGATTCTTGGGGAGACAACTGCCCAATGTTTTTGGTGGTATTCTGACTTACCCACGCCATATTTGCTCTTGTCTGGGACTCCTGCCCATGGGCACATGGTTGCAGGTTAGAACTGCCGTCCTTATTTAGCAATCGAACCCTGGTATTCACATTAAAAGCCGTAGTTTTCACACAATTCCATTTTTTCTTTCCTTCTCGTCCCAAAGCACTCACTTCCGCAGGTCACGTGACAGGAAGTTTTGTTTCTGAAAGTAGGTCAACAAAAACGCGGGTCAGGCGGACCGTCTTCAAGTTTGTTTAGCACATTTTCAGAGCAGATTTAGAACATTTTCAGTGATCCAAATCAATTATTGAAGGCTGAAGATCAACATAAATGCTCTAAACAATTGAAATAATTGCTACAGAGAGAAATCTGTAAATTTAACACTTGCGCCCCTGGTGAGCATTTTAAGAATCAGGAGGAAGTGGTAATGGTGGATGTGAGTAGTGTTATTCATCCAATGAAAATGTGAGTATTTTGTTAATTTTTATCTAAAATGAAGCTTTAAAAAGTGCATATTCTTTGCAGAAACATACAGTATCAATCCTTGCATAAATAGAATAAGCTGAGGTTGAATTTCATGCCTTTCTATTGCAGTGAGAGGCAGGATAATTTTTGACAGCTGTCAAATTTTTTTCTCATGAATTGGTCTGATTATTGATTTTGGAAAGTCTCATCAGCAGTCACACAGAAGGCTTTTTGGAGACTTTAAAGGTTGGTATAAGTCATGTTGTTATGCAATGCATAGTCCAGGGAGACTGAAACAAGTCAATTTGTAATATTGCCAGTCTACAGACTACAGTGCATAAAAGTATATAAATATATGGTCTTTCTGAACTCAGACTCTCTTGCATATTGGAGACTACATTGAATGATTGGTTGAAGTAGCCTGGCATGATAGTACCTGATTTAATTGCTTGGAAATGAAAGGCCTTATCATGAATGGGATGATATCTTGAAGCAAAGAATAAACAATTATCCAACATTATTTATTTATTCGGTGAGTCATGCTTATGATTTTCTTGCAGATGGCTGAAAAACCCATCAAGATAGGCACCCGTGTGGAGGCCAAGGGTGGACTTGGATCTGTAGCCTACATCGGAACTACGCATTTCACTTCAGGTATACACATTCATTGCTTTCATTCAATTAATAAACTGCTTATCAGTCAGGGAGTTTACCATGTGCTGAGGACTGATCACTATCTTTCCAGCACTGTTTTCTCTTCCCCATTGCCCTATCAAGGGTCCTTGCCTGACCAGGACTCCTTCAGTGCTCAGAATCATCCTTGATAAGCTGTTAAAAGATAACAGAGGCTCGGGGGGGGGGGTATGGGGGACATGGAATTCAAATGTAAAATGGTCAAAGGAACAGAGGGACATAAAAACCCCATTCAGAGCTAAGGCACAGGGAACTCAAAAGTACTATCAGTAAAAATACAAAAAGAACAGGGAATTCAAAAGGAAAATGACCAAGGGACATGGGGGTGCAAAACCCAATCCAGAGCCTCAGAACTTCAGAACTTGCTCTTATGAGAGTCTTATAACTGCCTTAGTTGGCATTGAGTTGTTTCAGGGTCTCAACTATCTGTAATTTTGTCAGGCTTCTCCATAAAATTTAACCTGAAAAGAACCTATTAGTTCAAGAGAAAACAATGGTACTGTCATGAGGGGCTTATGACTCAGCGAAATGGTAGAATCAGTCTAGCTACTGGCATGCTGGTGGGAGGTAGGACGGCTGCTCAGACTCAGAGGTCAGACTTTTTTCTGACACCTGGCTGATCAGTGATCAACCCCACAAACTCGATCATACTGTCAGGCCAAGGACTAAGTTAGAATTCAGTGCAACAGATTAGTCCTCATGTGATGGTAAACACTCAGACTGCTTATTGCTATAATTCATTGCTAAAGTGAGGCTTGATTTTATAAAACATCTCATGCTTCTTGTTCTAACAGACTCGGAAACATTAAGTGGTATTCTTTCTGTTTTTGTTTATTTTCTTAAATTTTTCTTTATTTTATTTTCACAGAAAGATTTTATTGAAAAATATAGGGAGCGTGATCATTAAAGATTTTTCTCTTAAAATTTTTGCTAATTTAATGTTTCCTGAATGCCAGATCAATGTCATTTTGTTCTAATCAGATAATACTCCTTCTGATCCATACTATTATATTTCAAAACTGAGCTACGGACCCGCATCAAAATATAAACAAAAATATTTTGTTAAAAGAAAAAAAGAAATTTGATTTAAAAGTTAAAAATTATCACTAATTTTGATAATGTAAAGTTACTTTTAAATTGGATTGATCTGGCTTATTAAACAAATTTTTCTTCCGATTGTAAATTTTTGGTTTCAGGTCAATTTTCAATCAAGTGATGTGATTTACAATCTATATATGAAAAACTTTGATTTTGAAATCAGCTGGAGATGGTGTGCAACTCTGCATCAGTTATAAATCATGTTTGGAATATGTGCAGTTTATTAGCAGACTAAACGTGAGGTCTATGGTAATTTTTGACTTCCTGAAATGTGTTGCCTTTCTTGGTCTAAAATGTACAAAATGGGCTATGACAAAGAGGGGGTTTCACCTCTTTATAGACAAGCTGCATTAAATTGCTTGATTTTGCCATTTCAATTTTCCCCCCCCCCAGTTTTCAAGTGATATCTTCTAACGCACTATACCGGTTCGATAAATACCGGCCGTACCAGTACAGTCCGGTCGGTTCCCGTACCGGTTTTCAAAGCAGCACTTTCGGTTCGGTTCAATTATGTCATATTAAGCTTAAAAATCCATTTTATTGCCGAGATTTCACAGAAAATATCGATAGAATCATGAACTGAACTCGAGAAGATCGTCATCTTGACGTCCGCTCTACTGCGAGATCAACTTTCCGGGCCACAGATTTGTGTATGCTTCCTGATATCAGAAATGAAAACTGATTATTAAAAAAATTCTCTGTCATTTTCATTTTACATCAATCAACCTTGATTATTTTATTCCAGGAAAGTGGATTGGGATCATCCTCGACGAACCCAAAGGCAAGAACAATGGAATGGTCCAAGGAAAGAGATATTTCACTTGTGACGATAACCATGGTATTTTCATCCGGCAGTCTCAGGTATGCCTAAAGTTATTTTCGTTTTTAAAGAATTTGGCTACAGGGTATGTCCGTGTTCCAGCTAGGATTTGATTCGGGCATAAATATTTCCAAAAATGAGTTCAATTAAAAAAAAAAAAATTCTGAAAATTTTCAAAAAAAAAAAGTTTTTCAATTAAAAAAAAAAAAATTCTTGAAATGTCAGACGAGGGTCGGGCATGGTGCGACGCCATGCTCAAATGGCCAAGTTGGAACATTGTACTCGTTATAGATTTTTATGGTGTTCATGAACTTGGGCTCAATAGCATGGCTGGAGAAAGTAGGGGATTCATGGCATGTCATTAGAATTTCCATAAATCTCACTGGAAACTTTTGAAGAAAGGTCCAAATTTCTGACTTGGAAGTAGTTGCTTGATTCGCGACCATTCATGGGAAATTTTGTCTTATTAAAAAGCAAATTGCCTGGAAATTACAATTTTTTCCAGCCCTGCTCAACAGCCTACTCTCATATGGTATTGACACTGTGACTACTTTCAAAATTATGGACACACATACTGAAAATATTTCACATATTTGCAATGAAATAGATATTTTGCTTGTTACCTTCCATTATGTCCTTTCAATGTATCTATTGAAATGATTAGAATTGTTAAGATTGTAATTTGTCATAATTATTAGCATTGCCGAGAATCTTAGTATTCTTAGTATTTGGAAGAACTCTTTTTTTCATTGATTCTGTTGGAATAATTTTGTGGCCACAGATGATTCTATTGGACGACCCTGATCACCAACCTTTAGTTTCCAAATCTCGTATCCCCCTGCATGTAAGTCTCGAGTGCTGTGAGATAATATGAATATAATCAGGCCACACATAATTGATCTTTAGCTTCTCGGATCTTCTCAAGGCACTTTTTTAAGGGTTGGTCGGTAGGACAAAAAAAGGTAGAAATTTTTTATTTATGTCGGCAGGAAATCTATTGTCTCGGCGGGTCCGCGAAGCTAAGAATCAATTATGTGTGGCCTTTTGATGTTTCTTTGATATTGAAATAATCCAGATTTATTTCAAGGAGGAATGCTGTGAAATAGTCTTTGAGTTCTTTCTACTAATCATGGCTGAGAGGAAACCTCCAAGATCTTTCTACTTTGATCTAATTTGACATTGTTGAAATGTAAAATTATTAATCTTATTTTGCTGATTTACTGGTGTCGGAGATTATGAAGTCTGATTTGAAAAGAAAGAAGTGAGTTAACTTAACAAAGAGTTATGTGAAAATTTAACACTCTAACAAATGCGTTCTGGTGTCTTGAAGGCTAATCATGGGCTAACAGGGTATATTTAGAGATACTGCATCACAAATATTTTTGTTCAATTAAAATTTTTTTTTTACATTGATCAGCAAGTTGAAAGCACCATAAAATAAATATATACAAAGTTTTTTTTTGCAGCCTGGCCGTATGCTCCCAAGGTTGATCTCCCAAAAACTAATTGCTCAACTTTACATCTGTTTTTCAGGTCACAATTGTTAATTGCATCTTTAAGACTTGGCTGTCTTTTTGCTCATCTTATGTTCTCCAAGTTGTGAATGCATTGATAAACTGTGCTGTAGATAATTTTAAGAGAATCATTAATTTAAAGACTTTTGCGATTTCTTGCACGTCAACAGCTGAAAGTTCTAGACGACCAATCAGGTGCAGGGGCTCCCAAGAAATCTTCGTCTAGCAGTTCGCTGATGAGTCGCAGCCAATCAAATTTGAGTAGCAAAGATCCTAGTAGGGAACCTTCGGTGGAAAATATAGCAGACACAGCTTCCGCTCGTGCCGCTCCAGAGAAAAAGGAAGATTCAAAAGCTGTGAAGAAAGGTAACACATGCTCGTGCTGCACTCTGGTGGATTGTGTAGGAACTAGTCGTGTCTCCCTGATGGAATGTTTTAGAAGTGTCGCACAGCCTCAACGCTTTGTCTTATATATGTTTTTTTTTGTCAGTTTTTTTTTTTCATGTGTTTTATTGCAGATTTGATGATTATGTTGTATTTTCTTGGTTCTAGTGACTGGATTTTCTGAGTACGCTTTGTGTCCTCTTTGTTTTCTGCTTTTTGTGGATGTGTTTAGGTTTGCCAAAAAAGATGTGGCTTCACATGGCTTTGTACTCTTTGGTGTCATTTTGTGCACTGATCTTTTTGTTTCTCAAGGGTGCACAATTTCACATGTTTATTTCGCTGTTGTTTTCGAAGGACCTCTATAAAACTTGAGACCTCTGTCTTAGCTAACATAATTATGACGGCAAGCTCATTCAAAAGGGTTCGATTTTAAAACCAAGAAGCTCAAGAGTTTTCAACCGAACCACACGACTAAATTGTTGGAGCTCTGACATTCTACAATTGATTGACCGCCAAAATTTTATAACAGAATTAGAATTAACACAATACAATAATGATTAATCACACATATTCAAACACTGACATTATACAAATTGACGCAATATGCTTAACTGAGTTTCTAGCAGAGGGGTCCTTTGATAACACCGCACTATCAAACAAGTATTTGGTAATGAAACGTTTTGTGATGTTTCGGTTTATTTGTGATGCTTGTTTTGAAAATCATGGTTTGCTGATTATTGTTGTGATTTGTTGTTGATGTGATCATGCTTTCTGATGTTTTCTTTTTTTGCGCCCTCTCTTTTCCTTTTTTTTTTTTCTGCATTTCTATTTTCTTTTTGCTTTTCGTTGTTTCTCAGTTGACCATTCTGGAAGAGGAAGGTAGTAGTGGTTCTGCCAAAAATAGTCGTTCGAATACCCCGACTCCCCAAGATAGCAAAGTTGCAGGCACCCCTCGTACGGGGATTCCCCTCCCAGGGTCCAGGGTGACCCCTGGATCGGGATTGCCCACTCCCAGGGGCCCCTCAAGGGGTTCCAGTACGGAAGATCTAAGAAAGGCAAAGAGACTAAGTGGCCTGAGGCCTCCCTCTGGGGGCAGGAGTAAGTTTTTAAGACAAGAATTTATATTTATCATTATGAATAAGAGTTATGATATTTTTATAATTATTACTTTGTTGCCTGAGAATAGGGCAGCAATTAATCGACAAAATCAGCCTTTATTCAACTGATTATATTTTTCGGAAGGCACAAATAATGCAAATTGACAGTGTAATTAACGGTTAAACCTCTAATGCCAAAAAAAATTAGTGGCAATATATTCTAATTTCTGTGAGTCACCCCTCCCCCCCACTCCCCAAAAGATAAAACAAAATGTCATAGCTTAAAAAAAAAGTTTTCTTGCAAAGTTGTTTCAATTGGAGCAACCCCCTCCTACCCTTATTAGTAGTTAATCCTTTTCTATAGCATGCAGGAAAGTGTCATAATTTTTTCAATAGTGTGCATGTGTTTATGTAGATAATTAGATGTAGGCCTATGCATCCAAGAAGAACCTGGAATTTTTAGAACTAGATGTTGTGCTCAATTTGTGTGTTGTCTTTAGTTTTGCACTTTATTGTGAGAATTGTGTATGTTTTTGTTTGAGATTAATTTACCAAAATGTTTCAATTATCTTAAGGGTTGATTGAATAAGTGATTTTAAAAATGCCAAAATGATTTTTTTCTTTTGAAAAATAATGATGAATCGTGTAAGATTATAACAAGATTAACTGGTTTTTCGCTGTTCTACTTTTTTTCTGGAAGTATCTTACAGGGCTGCAGTGAGTTGCTCACTTGCCTGCTGCTCAGTTGAACTAGACAATACACAAATCTCTTGTGTAAATTGCGAGAAAGAGAGTTAGTTCCAATCATCCTTCACCACATTGCTATGTCTTTCTCCGGCCCTACTTAGCCTATCCAGTGTATAAATACAGGACATAAAGACCCATCCATCCACTCGTTAACTTACTGCAGCTCTGGTTGTTAAATTTTAATTTAAAAAGAAATTTCCCTGATTCCTCGAATGAATGTTTTTTCGTATGTATGTCTTTCTAGTTGCTCCGATACGATCCCTCTATAAGACAGGTATAACTACTAACCGAGTCTGTAAGACTTGTTAAAAATCAGTTCTTGACATTTCAATGGTTTGAAGTTTAATATGTGCGTACAAGATCAAAGTCTGTACTGATTATAACTGTCAAACGTTAAGACCATAAGAGCAAAGATTTAATTTGAAAAAATGTCAAGAACTGTCGCACCGTTGTGTTCACCTAAAATGGGCATTAAATGGGCGTTGAATATTAATTATTCAAATATTAATTATTGTCGTAAGAGTGTTGTCTAAATGTCGTAAGGATTTCACTAAATTTTATTATCGTAAAGTTTGAAGTTATTTCTAGGAAAGTTTTGAATTATTGTAAGTCTCGCAAACAATTTAAAACTATTATAATATTTTGGATTTTTTCTAATGAAGAACTTTTTTGTTCTTTTTCACACAGCAAGAAGTAAGGATTGATTTTATTTTAAGAGAAATATTTATGAAATATATTATGATAGGAAATTATATTTATGAATCCATCCGTTAAGATTTCTAAGGAGTATTTTAAGGACAACAGTGTATTTCCTCGTAAGATATTACATTTCCCTTTTTGTGATGTAAAAATTAACAAGATGTGGCTTGAAGATGAGAAATGTAAAATTCTATTTCAATTTATTTTTAACAGCGAGAAGTAAGAAATAGTATCTTTAGACACTATTCTATTTATAGCATGTTTTGAAATTATAAATTCACTATCAGTAGTTCTTAGATACATTAAACTGGTATTTTTTGGTGGAAACAACTTATTTTGAGTTGTCGAGAGAGGTGAACACAATGTCTTTGAATTGGTGAAGAATTATTAACTTGCATATAATTTGCATGTTTCCACTTCAAAATATCATGCATATACCGGGCATATATATTAGGGTCCTATACTATATTGGAAGTAATTAGTGGTATAATGTGCATGATCTACTACATACAGTGTATATTTATATCAAATACACCTTTTCTATCGTACTGCATATATATGCATGGCCGAAGCTGCATGATTTTAACGCAAAGACGCTATTAACAATTTAAGCATTTTCTAAACTTTCCAGCAGATTATGATATATAAAGAAATTGTATTAATTATTCACTGAGAAAAGCCTTTTTCCGGACCTTTCGTAATTCAAACATTCTGCTGGGGCGTTTTCGGAAAGGTTACACGAGTAACTCGAGTGACAGGAGTCGAGAGGGTTTGTTTCCGAACAAGCAAAGCTCGACCATCGTGTTTTCGGGGAAGTCCCAATGTCATTTCTCGAGTGTAGTGTTTCCGGCTGCTCCCCGATATGTGGTGAGTACTGGGGTCTCGAGTTTTGTACCATATGACACTAACTGGTTCCTGCTCGAGTGAAGCTCTCCTGTTCTGGTTCCGGGAAACACGAGGGTCGAATCTGGAGTGTTCTTAAACAAATCCTCATCACCCGTGTCACCCGAGTTACCAGTGTAACCTTTCCGAAAACGCCCCAAAATAGGTGGAGCGCCCTCTGTTATGATATGCAGGAACTTGCCAAAGAGGGCGCCACTTTCTGGGCCTGCCTTTAAACTCAACCTTTTGAAGTTGGGTCAATTTGAATGTGGTTAATTTGTTCAGCTTTTTTTGAATAAGAAGTAAGGTTATGTACCAATACTTGGGTCGCACATAACATGTTTAACTAGTTAACCTCAACATGCCTACACATCCTCTGGTTCTATCAGGGTTACTGGACACCACTTACCCATTTCAACATTAAGATGTAATTACGAAATTGAGCTCACATTATATACACACAGAATGTTTAATTGAAACTGACAAACAGGTGCTTTTGGTATGTTTGTGGTGAAGGAAAGTTATTCGGTTGTTGTAATCTCAAACTTCACTGTTGTATCAACTGGAATGTTTTAAATCTATTTATCTGTACAATATATTTGTACATCATAAATTTTTATTGAGTCTATTGCAAAAAATTTTAATTCTGTCATTATTTAGCCGAATTTGAGCAATTTCGAAAATTTAGTACTGAAATTTTCAATGGTTAAATTCGCTCAATGGCTTGGTAATATCCATGGAATGATTAATGAGTACAAAACATTTGATAAAAGTCAGTTACTTTAAAACCAAGTAGTGAGATAGGTATTTGAATGTTTCTGTGAGCACTGCTAAGAGTCCCAGATTGTTAAAGTTTGAAGTCATGGTGAGGCATGTGGACATTGTGGAGGAGTGGAGGATGTCCATTGTCCAACTTGTGTAAATTACACAAAACTCCTGAATCTGGGACTTTGTTAACGGTCATGATGTCTTGCGAATGTGGATTTTGTCAGTCTGTCTGCCAGTGTACGTATGTGTGTAATTGTTATAATCGTCATTCAAGTGTCAGACATTTTCTAATTTATAAGTTTTACCCCTCAAGGTACAGAGAATGTCACCAGCACTCCGAAGACGTCAAAAGATGTTTCTTCAAAAGCATCTCCCGCTCCTGTTGCCGCAGCCGAGAAGGAGAAGGTCACCGCTGCTGCCGCTACTCCTGCTAAGGCAGAGAAACCTGCGGTATGTGCCAAGTTTTGTTTGTTGAAAATTGGTAAAAGAATGAGATCATCGGAGATGGTCTTGAGCTGATAAGTTGTTTTCCAATATGGCTGCTTGGAGAGTGATGAAGCAGTCTGATACGGGTTTTGATGCTACCAAAAAGGTAGTATCGGTATCAGATCGGAGCACTGCCCTTTGTATTTTAAATGGTATAGGTATTTGAACGGCGTTGATAAATATACCAGCATCGGTAATGCAAGTGACTAATTTAAATTACAGTGCTTTTCCCAGCCATTAGCCACACTAGCTTTCGCTAATGCATCCTCATTCCTCAATGTGGCTAATGAAAATGGCATATTTTTGGCAACAAGTTGGCTGCACAAAAACATGTAGTATGCCTTTCGCTCAATATTGGCCTTTGTGGCTTATGTCATTTGGTCGCAGAAAAAGTGCTGAAGTGAAAAACTGTCAGTGCATCCTTAATTGCAATCATATGTAATGGTGATTTTGAAGTATACTTCAATATACTTGGCTACAATTGCAATCAAAATCTTATCAACCATGTCACACATTTGCAGCCTGCAGCAGAGACCCCTGGCCAAGGTATGGCGCAATCCATGAGCCAATCCATGAGTCAATCCATGTCTCAATCCATTTCCGAGAAGATGGAAGCGTTCAACAACATGCAGGAACTGGACAACCTCCGGACGGAAGTGCGCGACCTTGAAGAGAAGCTGGAGACGCTGAAGGTCAAACGAGCGGACGACAAAGCCAAGTTGATGGAGTTTGAGAAAGTCAAGATCCAGCTGCAAGCGGTGAGTGAAACTACGAATCTTTCTTTTTTGCGTTTTTGTTTTTATTGAAATTTATTTCTCTAGTCTTTTAAAATTATTAGAGAAGTTGGCAGAGTCATCCCATAGTGTGATGTGTCCTCCATGTTCAATTTGGAATGGGGTATGGCCTACTTTGACAAATCCTGTTTTACTCACCAGACAAGTGTCTTTTATAAATAAGTCTTTTTTATTGAAATTTTTTTCTCTAGTCTTTTAAAGGTACTTATCATATCAATAAGTATAACTATATATGTTGGTGAGCCTTTAAATCAAACTAATAGCGTACCCTGGGAATTTTTGGGATTAGCCTGGATATATCTCTGACAAATGAATAGGTTGACCGTGAAATACTGAAGTTTATTACACAAATAATAGATTGTAGTGTGTTTAGTACATATTAGGACTTTTCTGGAAAACAGTTATATAAAAGTTTCTCTTGCAAAGTGTATTTCCAACAGTGAAATAACAAAAGCATGATTGATTTAAGCTAGAATCAACATTTTGTTACGAGGAAAAAAGTAAACCTTACTGTTTGGACTGCATAATAATAAAATTGCGACAGGTGATAGATGTGTGTCATATTTTGGTGTGGATGTAATACGCGATAAATGTCAAACATTGAGAGAGCTCAACCTATATCAGTTTGAAGCACTGTTATATCTCGGAGGGAGACATAGGAGAGAGTCGGAATCTAACAACAAATTAGTTTGGATTTGGACATAAGAATTTGGAATTAGAAAATCTTGATGTAACTCCGGACTCCTTAGTATGATGATGCGATCATGTTTATTTCTAAAAATTACTTCTAAACAACTTGGGATTAAATAAAACATCTGAACCATGCAAGACTTCGGAGTTGGAGTTAACAGTCGGGAGTCTGATGTTTTGGGAGAAGTACAGAGTCATAGTTGAGTGTTGACTCCCGAGTTGCTTCAGCAACTCAGAGACAGGGGAGTCTTGAATTGCAGTAACTCTCACTGACTCAACTCTAGAACTCAGTGCTCAGGTACAAATTTAACACAATGTTGTTGTACTTCTATAAAAATTAACAAGATTTTAGTTTCATTGGAGTTCATCAAATAATTTTTTGTCAAAACAGAAATTAATATTCTTTATTAAAGTTATTTGCAATATTGATATATCACTCCGTTGAGTCTGTTAACTTCGTAATAATGATGAATTTTTTTGGTAAATTGTGTAGTCCTACTTACCTTAGCGGATGACTGCTAAATTGGAATTGAATAAACAATTCCTTGGGTAAAAATATATAATATGGTTTTTCACCTTTGATGAGAACTTAATATCCCATGGTTTTTACAAGCATGACCAAATGCTAAATCAAACAATAATATAGAAGTTAAACATTTTATCCTTCAAAAGGACTGGTTATTGTACGTCTAACCTCCTCTGCATTTATCGAAACATCAACTGACTTTGTTTATCAATAGTAAGTCATTGAATTTTATGTAAAAACTTCGGGTATAGGCCTATTGTTGAGTAGGCATTGAGAACAGCTGTTGATGAAATAATATCATAATCAGCAATTGATTTGTATATTGTATTTCAAATTGATTGTTTGTATAAAATAAATTTATACTATAGATATATACATCATATATGTGGGACAAAATGCAGTTATTCTCATACAAAAGCAATACGTTCTCTATTGTTTACCAAACTCGACTGTCAATGGCTTAAATTTCACCATGTCTGAAGAAGTGAGTTGCTTTATGCATTAGATCTTTGCATTACAGTCTTATTTATCTAAACATAAAGATATTCTGGCTAATATAGCAATTTCCAAGATTATTAAGTCTTGAAATTACTAAGTATATTTATTGAATATAGCTAAAGTGCAGCAAATTTGATGCTACGCTTTCGATTTGAGGTTTGTCAGCTACTTCTGGCGCCACCTATTATTTTGCGGGTTGCTTCATATAGTTACCCATGTTTAGTGATTTTATGCATGTAAAGATTTCTAATGATTCTGTATCATAACACAGTCCAGGAGGATTGTTGGAGCCCCTATACTCTGTATAGGGGGCTCTATTGTGGTGAACGTGTGCGTCGTAGATCACAAGCCAGCCTATTATTTTGTAATGAGGTCTCTGTCAAGATTACATTGGGTATTCCCTCAAATGTCATTTCACTTTGTTCTATGTATGTTAACTTAGGTTCTTACACCTGTTTCAGTGGCGGATCCAGACAGGGTATTTGGGGGGGGGGGAGGGGTTTGGAAGAATTTTTGTAATGAGGTCTCCATCAAGATTACATTGGGCATTCTCTCAAATGTTATTTCACTTATGATGGCAATCAATGATGGCAATCACAGAACTCATTTGCCCCCTCCCCTTAGGTGCCCCCCTCCCCTTAGGTGCCCCCCTCCCCTTAGGTGCCCCCCTCCCCTTAGGTGCCCCCCTCCCCTTAGGTGCCCCCCTCCCCTTAGGTGCCCCTCTCCCCTTAGGTGCCCCCCCTCCCCTTAGGTGCCCCCCCCTCCCCTTAGGTGCCCTCTCCCCACCAATGTGCCCTCTCCCCACCAATGTGCCCTCTCCCCACACATGTCCCCCCTCCCAACACATGTCCCCCCTCCCTACCAATGTGCCCCCTCCCCGCCAATGTGCCCCCTCCTGCCAATGTGCCCCCTCCCCGCCAATGTGCCCCCTCCTGCCAAAGTGCCCCCTCCATGCCATTGTGCCCACTCCCCACCAATGTGCCTCCTCCTTACCAATGTGCCCCTTCCCTACCAATGTGCCCCCTCGCTACCAATGTGCCCCTCCCAAATGTGCCCCTTCCCTGCCAATGTGCCCCTCCTATCAATGTGCCCCCTCCCTGCCAATGTGCCCCTCCCTATTAATGTGCCCCCTCCCACTAATGTGCCCCCTCCCCACCAATACGTCCCCTTCCTGCCATTGTGCCCCCTCCCCGCCAATGTGCCCCATCCCTGCCAATGTGCCCCTCCCTACCAATGTGCCCCCTCCCTACCAATGTGCCCTTCCCCACCAATGTGTCCCCTCCCTGCCATTGTGCCCACTCCTTACCAATGTGCCCCCTCCTTACCAATGTGCCCCCTCGCTACGAATGTGCCCCCTCCCCACCAATGTGCCCCCTCGCTAGCAATGTGCCCCTCCCTACCAATGTGCCCCCTCCCTACCAATGTGCCCCCTCCCTACCAATGTGCCCCCTCCCCACCAATGTGCCCCTCCCTACCAATGTGCCCCCTCCCCGCCTATGTGCTACCTCGCTACCAATTTGCCCCCTCCCTATCAATGTGCCCCCTCCCTGCCATTGTGCCCCCCCAACCAATGTGCCCCCTCCCTGCCAATGTGCCCCCTCCCTGCCAATGTGCCCCTCCCTACCAATGTGCCCCCTCCCTGCCAATGTGCCCCTCCCTATCAATGTGCCCCCTCTCTGCAATGTGCCCCTCCCTACCAATGTGCCCCCTCCCACTAATGTGCCCCCTCCCATTTGCCCCCCCTCCCTACCAATGTTCCCCCTCCCGCCAATGTCCCCCCTCCCTACCGATGTGCCCCCTCCCCGCCAATGGGCCCCCTCCTGCCAATGGGCCCCCTCCTGCCAATGTGCCCCCTCCCTACCAATGTGCCCCCTCCCTACCAATGTGCCCCCTCCCTGCCAATGTGCCCCCTCGCTACCAATTTGCCCCCTCCCTACCAATGTGCCCCCTCCCTGCCATTGTGCCCCCTCCCTGCCAATGTGCCCCCTCCCTGCCAATGTGCCCCCTCCCCACCAATGTGCCCCTCCCTACCAATGTGTCCCCTTCCCCGCCAATGTGCCCCTCCCTACCAATGTGCCCCTTCCCTGCCAATGTGCCCCTCCTATCAATGTGCCCCCTCCCTGCCAATGTGCCCCTCCCTATCAATGTGCCCCCTCCCACTAATGTGCCCCCTCCCCGCCAATGTTCCCCATCCCTGCCAATGTGCCCCCTCCCCGCCAATGTGCCCCATCCCTGCCAATGTGCCCCTCCCTACCAATGTGCCGCCTCCCTGCCAAAGTGGCCCTCCCCACCAATGTGCCCCCTCCCTGCCATTGTGCCCCCTCCTTACCAATGTGCCCCCTTGCTACCAATGTGCCCCCTCGCTACGAATGTGCCCCCTCCCTACCAATGTGCCCCCTCGCTAGCAATGTGCCCCTCCCTACCAATGTGCCCCCTCCCTACCAATGTGCCGGGATTGTGCCCCCTCCCTACCAATGTGCCCCTCCCTACCAATGTGCCCCCTCCCCGCCAATGTGCTACCTCGCTACCAATGTGCCCCCTCCCTGCCATTGTGCCCCCACAACCAATGTGCCCCCTCCCTGCCAATGTGCCCCCTCCCTAGCAATGTGCCCCCTCCCTGCCAATGTGCCCCTCCCTATCAATGTGCCCCCTCTCTGCCAATGTGCCCCTCCCTACCAATGTGCCCCCTCCCACTAATGTGCCCCCTCCCCACCAATGTGTCCCCTCCCTGCCATTGTGCCCCCTCCCCGCCAATGTGCCCAATCCCTACCAATGTGCCCCTCCCTACCAATGTGCCCCCTCCCTACCAATGTGCCCCTCCCCACCAATGTGCCCCCTCCCCACCAATGTGTCCCCTCCCTGCCAATGTGCCCCCTCCCTGCCAATGTGCCCACTCCCCGCCAATATGCCCCCTCCTCGCCAATGTGCCCCCTCCCTGCTAATGTGCCCCCTCCCCACCAATGTGCGGAGCAACTCAATGCCATAATGAAACCTACACGGGCTTCCTATATAAGTTTTTCGTTTCTGGCTTTAGTCACTCCTGTATACATATAAAGCCGACATTTCGTCCCAGTGGCACTGCATTCCATTGGAATGATTATTTGGGGACTTTGTGCTACAAGAAAATAATTACTGTCGCCCTTGCCGTGAAATAAATAATAATTTCCTGCCGAGGACAACTGCAAGGCCTTCCCTTGATTATTAAATGGTTGCCCCCCAATGGGGCCCCCATGTGAAAATAGGGGCGACAATTTCGTCCCTGTGGGACAGCATTAAATGCGTTGGACCATCCCCTATCTCATGCTGCATCTAGTTATGACAGGGCTCTACTTGATTTCGAAGGAGTCTGATACGCAGACTGTTTCTGATATTCTGAGGATTCTAGATTTTTGCACTGAGTCGGTGACATTTAGATTTATTCGAAATTTTATCTTTGTTTATGAGAATTATGGTATTTGGCCTCAGCCTGTGAAATTGTTTAGTATGTTTACAAGATTCATGATGTCAAATTTGCATAAATTTGAATAAAACTTTATTTTACAGGGAAACCAGAGGGTAAAATCTACAATTTGTAGACAATTTGCCTGTAAATATTTGCTAAAATGTTTAAGCAGTGCTTGGGATAGTCTAAATTAAGTGTAGTTGATTTTGGGAGGTTTTTGGGAATCGAGATAATAAAAGAACACTAGTTTTGTGTCAGTTGTAAGTTCATTTAAGGGTTTGTATCCCAACTTTAATCAATAAACCCCACTGGTGATTTTCGTGTGAGATTAAGTCCTGTTGTGGTTTAGATTAATAAATTTACTGTAAAATTTTTCCTTTTTAAAATGTACCTCAATTTTTTATAACTCTAACTTTTCTGGCCTTCCTTTATTTATATTCCTCTAAAAACTGAAGGTACATTTCATTTTTCCAAATTTTGAACTTTTCTTGAAAACTGAAGGTACATTTCATTTTTCCAAAATTTTAAACTTTTCTTGAAGTTATGGAACATTTTAAGTTGCCGTTTTCCTTAGACATATTGGCTCTCACCGCTTTTTTCAAGATTTTATGGAGGGTTTTTAAACTTCACCATTTAATATAATTGTCGTCAACGCTTAAAATATGATATAAGCTTAAATATCAATAAACTATCAATAATTGTGTTATTCGAAAATCAGTCATTTCAACAATGAACTTTTTAGAAGCTAAAGCAAAGAAATAGCGTGAAATTTAAATAAGCTATGATTTATGAGAATGCTTAATCTTAAAGGCACACAGCACTAAAATTTTATTGGTATATTCAAGTTTTATAATGTATATATATATAAATTTGATAACTTGAATGAATACAAGTGTTATACCTTTTATATATATATGATCGTTATAACATGTACATGTTTAATGACTGTTCAGTGGTGTACAACTTGCCGTACATCGAAATATATGCCTTTTTCTAGTATTTTTGGTGCTATTTTTGGTATTTATAATGTTTAAACAATTTATCAAATGATCGGGTAAATATTATTTTGTACTGTGAGCTGCATAAATTAGCACACTACTTATTTCTCCACATCAACGGTATTTATATTGCGGATCTCAAAATCAGATGCATGATATGCGTCTTTTGATGATTTTGCGAACCACAACATCGGGTTGAGTAAATTGAGGCCAGGAAAAGTTGTTTAAAAGCATTAAATTTGAAGTTGGCAAATGAGTGGGAACCTTTCTGATAACCATTGAAAGCAAATCGATTGTGCAGTCAACTATGACCTATCGATCTGGAAGCTCCATCCTAGATTTGGAAGGGGTTTACTTATTTATGTTGCTCACTGTATTCATTAAATGGCCACAGATCGGTACTTAAAAAATATGAACCTTTTAATAAATCTGTTGTATATATATCTGACAAAAGGATCCGTAGTCCATTAACTTGCAACACTTTTTGCAATCCGTGAATTCTTGTTATTGATATAATTAAATCTATTAATTTTTTCCGTTTTAGCTCCAAGAATACAAACACAAACAGCAGGAGACTATGACAGACCTCCAACGCCAACTGCAAGCTTCGAAGAAGGAGACGAGAGAGATCCAAGAAGCGTACGACCGATACAGGGAAGAGATGTCTGATCTGGCGGAGACAGTGGAAATCGCTACTCTCGATAAGGAGATGGCAGAAGAAAAGGTTTGTTTATAATATATATAAATAATTATTTAGTTTTCATTAAATTTAAGAAATACTTTCCAATTTAGTAGGGTTTCCTGTTGAAATTAAAGAACTGAAAGACGTACCTTTTGCCTAGTCTTAGGAGGAAGGCCTTTCTTAAACAAATCTTCAGTGTTTTTTCGAAGTTTCCTGATGTTGTCTGACAACAACTTCAATTTTTAGGCTAACAACAACTTCTGCTCCTATTTAAATCCCTAAAAGCTGACAGTTTTATCCCGATTTGATCTCTCATTAGGCAAAAAATTTGCTTCCAAACGTACTCACAACCAGAACGTAAAATGTTTTAGACCAATCATAAAAGTGATTTATTGGTGAATGATTTCGAGTTCTTTTTATTAAAGTAATGATATTTTTTTATGAAACCCTTCACTTGTTGCAGTAATTTTACGAAATGAATAACCGCCATTGTTTCTCTTTATCCTCTAGTGCGAAAGCTTGCAACAAGAAGTGGACTCCTTGAAAGAAAAGGTGGACGAGCTGACAGTCGACATCAACATAATGCGCGAAGAGATGGCATCAGCTCCTACAGATGGCGCTGCTAACAGCTACCAAGTGAAGCAACTAGAGCAGCAGAACGAACGTCTGAGAGAAGCCGTCGTCAAGATGAGAGATCTAGCCAACCACGAGAAGCAAGAAAGTGCTCGTCAGACGAAAGAGTTGGAGAAATTAAACAGCGATGTGAATAATCTTCACAAGGACAAAGATAAGATGACGACCGAGGTGAAAGATCTGCAGAACCAGGTCATCGAACTGAAAGAACAGGTTGGTGGCTTAGAATGTCATTATTTGTATCTTTAACTGAACAAAGGAGCTAAATTAACAATGGTATTCAGTATTCCAAGTCAAGTGAGATGAAAAAGAGCATGAAAGATGGGTGGAAAACTCACGGTTACTCTTATTAGACCCATGTGTTATTATAATCATATGTAAATGCCATTATTAAATAGTGTTGTAAAATTGTGGTTGACAAAGATAAAAGGGCCTGTATTGATGAAATAATTATTTAAACATCAATTTCTGTTATATGTGAATACTGTAATGATGGAACGGAAAGCTGTCATAAACTTTCTTTGCATGTTTGTGTGTCCCTCTGAGTTGAGTTCTTGTCCTATTCAGGTTGACGCAGCCCAAGGAGCGGAAGAGATGGTCGAACAGCTGACGGAAAAAACTCTTCAGCAAGAAGAACAGATGCAGAGCATGCTGGAGGAGAAGGCCGATTTGGTGAGGAAAATATTAATTCTATGTCTTTCATAGTTCGTCCTCAAAATTGCCTGTGCCAGTGTTGATGGGGTTTAAAACACCCAACTCACCCTATATATCCCACAGACATACTATTTTTGCTGAAAAAACTTCTAGCAGTTCAAGTCAGTGTTGCCTGTGCTGGATTTAAATATAAGGGATTGAAATACCTGTGCCACAGACATTTTGGTCACATTTATCACCATTACAAGCTAGAATCCCTTGATTCTTGTTTCGTTTAAAATTGAATACAACAGTTTCTAACTGTGTCAATGTTCTGCTATGGAACACAGTTTAAATTTGAATAAACTATCTTTTCTATTTATCACTCTATGCAGCCACTTTAAAACGTATCCCTTTTACAATTTTCAGGAAGCCCTCTGTGAGATGAACGATGAACTAGCAGAGAATCTACGTGAGACAGAATTAGAGTTACGTGAAGAGATTGATCTTGCCAACGGACGAGCAGCTGAAGCGAACAGGAAGATGGAAGCGATGCAAGAGAACGTAGCAGATTATGAGAAGACCATCTCTAAGTTCAGAGAGCTTGTCGCTCAGTTGCAGGTCAGTTTGAGGGTGTTCATAAATAGCAAAAGGAGAATACAACTTTTGAGGGTGCTATACTGCTCAAGTGGCCCTAGGCAATTCAAATGCATTGTCCAGCTGACTGAATGATTCCAAGCCGATGGGAGTCGGACCCTGAATTCAAAGTGCAAATTGCATAATTTCAGACTTGTCATTTCAGTCTCTGTAATCAGTTGTGACCAGTCCAATTAATCAGTTCCATCTCAAATGAATGGTACAGCTAGAATGGGCCTTCTAAGTTCAAGCGATAACTAGTTTTACTTTTAAACTGAAGCCGTATTGTAGCAGTTGATTATGTATAATGACAGTCTCAAACATTTTTGATTTATCCTATATCCATTCTCTCCTTTTACGTTTTCAGGAAAGCAACAGAGAGTTACGCAGCAAACAAACAACAGGGGGCGAGACTAAAGCTGAGACGCCCTCTATTGAGATGTTTGACTTCAAAGCCAAGTTCGCTGAAACCAAAGCTCACGCTAAAGCTATTGACATGGAACTTCGCAAATTAGATGTCGTTCAAGCCAACAGGCATGTTGCTTATTTATGCAGCTTTATGCCCGAGAGTTTCTTGAGGCGTGGAGGCGACCACGATGCCGTGTTGGTTCTCCTTCTCATTCCAAGACTGATTTCGAAGATTGATCTGTTGATCTCTCAAGTTAAGGAGAAGGTAAGGGGAAATAACTACATTGCTTTTGCAATATATTATATACCTTCGTTGTATACATCACTTCATTGCTGTGTCCTCTGCCAGGAGTCTGCCTGTCCTCATTAGGTGTTAAAAGTATAAATACAGGACGTAAAGCGCTGGTCATCTGTCCATCCATAAAACATCTATTGGTGTTAGTTGCTTGGTGTTTTATGAGTACTGCAGACTATCAGTAGTTGTTTTGACTTCTGTGGTTGCACAGACACAACCTAGTAATTGTCGTGATACGATATTGGTTTTATTTAAAATTTGTGATTAGCACTCACTTTATTGTTCAAAATTCAAAACAGATTTCATAATTATTTTGCTTTCGTAATGCGTTCTTTGATATGTCTAGAGAGAGAGGTTGGCTCATTTGGTGGTGTGTTGGTCTTTCAATTGCTGCTTCCCGGGTTTGAATCTAGCTTCTGTCCTTCTGTGTCCTTCTGTTCTAATTACCCTACCAAGAAGCATAAATAGCAGACATAAAGTCCCAATCATCCATCCATCTTTGATTTGTAATTTCAGTTTGAAGTTCCTGAAACCCTGGAGAAGGATGATGTCCTCAAGACCCACAGGAGTGACGCTTTCAGTTTTGCAAATTCCTTCGTCCACTCCTTGTGTATTCTGCAGAGTGCTTTGAAACAATACGAGAGGTGAGGTCCATTTTATGCTTCTTGATATGAATGGTACAATTGCCGGTTAGCTCAGTGGTAGCATGCTGGGCTGCCAATTGTTTGGTCCTGGGTTCAAATCCAGCACTTGCTGGGTCACCTGGGCCTGTGTTGGACGGCAGTATCCGAATTAGCCTGCAAAGTGCATAAATACAGCACGCAAAGCCCTAATCATCCATCCATCCATTGAATGGTACAATTAGATCTATATGACGTGTGGAACAGTGATCAATTATGAACAACTGTGGCGTGAATAGGTGCAAATTCGCTAAATTAGAAGAGGTAGCAGTTTCAATCATCATTTGTCTCATAGGCCCTCATTGTTGTGACCTTCTCTAGTCCTATGCTGAGTGCATAACTTCTGGACGTAAACCTCTAATCATCCTGCTAATTGATATTTTAACATACTTTTATTCCAGCGCTCTAGATACATGCAGTGTTGAGGTGCTCTTGAAGGTCGGCACCCTCCTTCCTGAAGTTGCTGTTCATGAGAAGTCCATTGATTTCTTCATTGAGCTTCTGCGTAAAGACCAGGTAACAGTTTCTTTTTGAACCTCTTTAACTTTTTTGGTTTTTCCCAAAGTCTTTCAGTTTGCCTTAATTCCGGGACTTCAATTGAAAAATTTCTCTCCCAGACCACCCAAAGTACATGGTTGTGTTCATCCGTGGCATTTCCGTGGTTTGTGTCTGTCCCATTGAGCCATATCAGTGCAAAACTACAGAACAAAAAGCCCATTCACCCACCCATGGATCCTTACCTAAACTTTTGAAAGTGATTTCCTCCTCTTGTGCTAATTACCAATACTTATATTCGCTTATACTGCAGGTCTCTCTGTGTAAACTAAATTTGGCATCGATGATGAATTTATGTTGTAAATGGCTTTGAGGTCGAGCTGAGTCAATTGTGGTACTAATGATGAAGACTGCAAAACTTTAATGGCTTGGATTTGTACGATCTGTATATCTATCTGTAATTCTGAATGAATCTGGACTCTGGAGGGATAAAATCTCCTCACATGTCTAATACAAAACCTTTGTTCACTCATTGTTAATTTTCTTGGCAGCTGGATGAAAACATCTCCAGAGAGCCCCTGGAGAAGTGCATCGCCTACTTCCAGACCCTCTACGACGTTCATCTGTCGCACGAGAAGGTCGACTGCACGACTCTCATGGCCGACCAAGTGCGAGTGCTGCTTGCGTCTAACGATTGCATCAACATTGATACTTCTAGGCTGAAGCTGGCTATGTTGGTAGGTGCCCTAGAAATCTTTAGAAATTATGTAGAAATTTATTAAATGAAAGAAAAAGTCTAATTATTTTCTATTGATGGAGTTGAATTGAACTCAGTACTGTCTAAATGAAATTCATGTAACTGTGTAATATGAAAAACTAAAGACTCAAGCAAAGCTTGGTCTCATGTGTAAGAAACTGATTTGAGAGTTCCATATGGCCTAATGGTTGAGAGTGCAACGCGCTTTTTTGTGCAACTGCTGACTCTGAGGTTGTGGGTTTGAATCCCACTCCTTGAACTCATTTGTCAATCGCATGTGACGTAAAGCTAGGGGGTGTGCATTGTATTCAATGTTCTTTGCTGAGGCAAGTAAAAGACCCCGCCCTTGGGAACAAGGGAATATCGTGGTGTGGACTCACCGCCTATCACAGGGTGCCCACTGCTCCTATATTTCCTATAATTCCTATATTTTTTAAGAGCTGCTATAATTTCCTATATATAAATTCATATTTTTTCAAGATATTTTGCGCGTATATGCATCACTGTGCACTAACGAGAGGGGTACCCTCGCCATCAGGGCAGCCATTACAACACTCGACTCAAAGTAATTTTCTGTCATCCTGAGATTATTTCGGCAAATCCAAAACCTATATTTATCAAACATGTAGTTTTAATGTTAAGCTAACCATTGGGCAAGCAATCCACGTGTGATAGGTCACAGAATTATCAGATTTTGGATTTGAAATAAATCGTAAGGGCGAGGGTAACCACTAAAGCCTCTCGAGGGTAACACCATTTCCAATAATTGTCATGGTGAGGGTAACACCTGAAATGATGGCTCTATAAATATTTCGTTTTTGTTGTTACAGCAATTCAATAAGTATATGAGTCTCTGTAATATGGCAGAAAATCGTAGCAAATGCAGTTCATGTGATTTGTTGAGGGACTGAATTACATAGCATAAAACTAATTTGAATACCATAAAAAGGTATATAGTCCTGTGACATGTTTGGTGGTGTTAGTTTTTTCCTGCTAATCTTACAACTGACTAAACTCAGATGTTCACTGAAGCCGAATTGTTCATTTGTCATGGTTGCCTACGTTCAACATAGTGATTTAGAGGACATTTTATTGTACATGGACCAATCAAACAGGCTCAAAATGCCAGAAAGTGATAGAACTATCCATAGCAACTCATATGTACTAAGTGAATCTTCTGTAAGCCATTGTTTAAGTGTAACATAAACAGCAATTATGATGTTACCAGATAGATAAGACTGGTAATAAAGACATGTAAGAAAAAAAAACCAGATAGATAGATAGATAGATAGATAGATAGATAGATAGATAGATAGATAGATAGATAGATAGATAGATAGATAGATAGATAGATACTATCACAGTTACATACATACATACCATACATACATACATACATGTCACTATTTTGCTCTGATTTTTTTAACATGTTATGAATGTGACCGGGTAGTTGATCTGCCCTGATTTTGGTTAGAATAATTTGCTCTGACTTGCTATTTGCTGCAGCCATCTGGCCCTCAAGGATTGCACCTATGGATAGAGCAATATAGATAGATAGGTAGATACTAGATAGATAGATAGATAGATAGATAGATAGATAGATAGGTAGATACTAGATAGATAGATAGATAGATAGATAGATAGATAGATAGATAGATGGTTACTTAATCTGACTGTTTAATTTCATGCAATTTATCAGTCATGTTTCTCTCTCAATTTATTTTCATTAATAATATTGAGGCAGATCCCATTTTGATTTTACAATGCAGGCCTACCCCGCATCAGCTCATCTGTGTTGGGTCATCACAATTTTATAGGCCACAGTGGCGTAACTAGGGGGTCTCAAGCGGGGAGGTACCTGGGGGGGTACAGGTTCAATATGGGGAGGGGCATGTGCACCCCCCCCCCCGGTGGCCCCCATAGGGACACCACTGATTGGCCAACACATATATATGAAAAGCTTATAACCAGCATGTTATTGTCACGGGGGGGGGGGGGGGGAGCACGTCCCCCTCCCCATAAAAACATGCAAAATAGAGTCAAATACAGGAAGAAGCCATAATCACTTTTAGAAAGTTTCACTGTGGATGGTATTACTTTGAAGAAGGGCACTTTGAACTCTATTGGATTTGAAACTGTAGCGTGACTCATGTCCTCTTCTCTTTCTGTGAGCAACTCCTCCTCTAAGCAAACATACATACATGAAAATAAACTGTGATACTAAATTTGTGATTATGTGCCATGCTAATTAAGGATTATAAGAAAAAGTTTGACTCTCAGTTTAATGAATGTGCCAGTCAGATTTTAGAATTGGGAGGTTTAATGACAGTTTTAGCAATGGTGAACTTCTTACTTTTTCAAAGCTTTATGTAGGTCTCACTGTGTATATAGTCTAACTAACTTGTTTTTATATACAAATTCATGTAGTAAAAGCAACAATTTGAGACTTCCACATTGGGGCAATACAGTGCAGTGGGCTGTTTTTACCTTACCTGTGAGTGAGAGTAGGTCAATTAATTTGAATATTTTCCTATATTGATAGGGCATGTGATCATGTCCTTGATAGGAATCCCTGATTGCTAACTTCTGAATTGCGATCATGTGTCAGCACATGCTGGGATCTTCCACAACAAAGAGCAAATTAATTAGCTGATTCTTTGGCTTTTTCTTACTCTGTACCCATTTGTTTTTATTTGTAGATATATACTGGTCAAAATATGTTAAATACACATTGTACTAACTTCCACAGTTGGGCTGAATGGGTAAGCCAATTATTGTGCAACTGTTTTCTTGTCAGGGGTTAATTAATTTTAAGATTCTCCTTTATTGATAGGGTATTGCAATTGTTTTCTTGATTGGAGTTCCTGATTGGTATAATTACTTCAGAAGTGCAATCATGTGTCAGTACATGATGTTATCTATTGATAAGCTGATTCATTGCTGTCTCTTCAAGGCTGTTTGCTCAGATTGCTGTGATTGCTAAGCCAATATCTTGCTTTACCCTCGCCAATCCCCTTTTTGGTTGTTACCCTCGCCAACCGGAAGTGACCCTCGCCCCAAATCTACAGTACCCTCGCCACTTCCGGGCTGGTACCCTCGCCATTTAGGTTGGTACCCTCGCCATTTTAGGTTGGTACCCTCGCCAAAATGCTGGTACCCTCGCCCTGCCATTTTTCGTTTTTTGCGGTACCCTCACCTCGAGTGAATTCGAATTTCTTAAATATCTTACTTCATCTTGCATGTTTGGGTCTGGCACTTGGAACTGATTCATTCCACAAGCCATTTAACCTATCTTAACAATTGAAGACCTCCAAAACCCTTTACATTTTTTTGTAATTCCACTTTGAAATCACGAAGTGAGAGGTGTAATGGCTGCCCTGATGGCGAGGGTACCCCCCTCGTTAGTGCACAGTGTGAATGTTTTTGTCTGCGATACAAAGTTTAAGCGTACTTCCGCCCCTCCCCAGATATATTAATTTTTAGGCACATTTTTGTCCGCGACATAAAGTTTTCGGCTTAAGGTGGAAGCGATCCTGTGATTTGCTGATGGTTCTGCTCTCGAATATTTCCTATATTGTCTGATTAAAACAGGTGAAAACCTCCTATATTTTACGGTAAAAAATTACTAAATTCCTATAATGTTTTGTGCGATGTACGCTGGGCACCCTGCTATCATCTCATCATCATGTCTGCCTCTGGCAGCTCTGTGGGGAGGGTTGGTCCACTGGTATCGTGCTGGCCTGCCAATCGCTGGGTGCCAGGTTCGAATCCAGCTCTTGCTGTTGGACGGTTGTTTCAATCTATGTTGGACGGCTGTTTCAATCATCCTTCACCTCATTGCTGTGTCCTCCTCCTGTCCTAATTAGCCTACCAAGTGCATAAATACAGGACGTAAAGCCACGTTGATTCATCCACCCTTGGGAACAAGGGAATATCTTGGTGTGGACTCACAGCCTTATCATCTCATCATTATGTCTGCCTCTGGTAACGGCTCACATAAGCTGATATAGTTACAGAGATAGACATAGCTATGCTGCAAGCACAAAAATAAATTTCATTTTGGTGTGTTTTTCTCGACAGCCTGGTCAAGAAACGAGCGACATCTCGATCTTAATGAAAGACCTGGAAAGTCAGAACAACGACATCCGACTTTCTTGCCGCAAGATCAAGAGGAGAATCCCGCAACAAGAGGGCGTCACGACTACTCCGCTGTCTTTCGGAAAAGAGGTGAGCACTGAGGGGTGCAGAGGATTTTTTAAGAAAAAATACCACAATGGCACTTTTTACAGCTCAGTTGTAGCTATTTACTAAGATATCTTTCAACTTGTATGAAGTATCTAAAAGTTATAAAAGTGGTAACTAAATGGCATTTTTTGGTTCGTCATTTCGATTTATGAGTAACGTTTTTAGATCCTTAGTGCCTATGTTTAAGAGAGGGCTTGAAGATCAATGTTCAATGAGGTAAACCTCCTAATCATGTGTTAGGATTGGAGTAATGAATTTAAACCATAATCAGCTCCCTTAGACTCCTATCTGTATCTTAGGGGGTAGGGTAAGTTCAGAGGTAATGTGCTTGGCTGCTAATCACTGGGTCCAGTGTTCGATTCCAGCTCTTGCCGGGTCACCTAGGCCTATGTTAGGTGGCAGTTTCAATCATCCTTCGCCTCATTGCCGTGTTCTCTTCCTGTCCTTATTAGACTGCCAAGGTCCAAAATACAGGATGTAAAGCCCCAATCATCACACATCCATCTGAATCTGTATCTCAAAAAAAGTTTGCCCTTCTAACAGGTACAAGAAGATCTGGTGAAATGCATTGAGGAGATGAACAAAGTAGTACGCACCTTGCAGGAAACTGCCCTGGCTGCGATGAAACAGGCCGCTCTGATTACTGGTAAGTGCTGCCACCTTGTGTGTTTTCCTTTCACTATTCTTCTTGAGCCCCTGGTGTGAATTAATGTTGACTGCAACTTTAATAAATGTTTTACTTCAATCGTACTCAGAATGTAAACTCTTCCTTCGATGTTGTTGGACCTGAAATGATATATTGTGAATTTATCTTAAGGAATTTGGTGTAAAAGTTGTAATTGATTGTTTACCTTCAGTGACTTGTTGTATAGTAACGTAACTTGCATTCCCTAAATTGTGTAAAAAGTTAATGTAAAAAATTCTAGTCATTGTAAATATTTACAATTGAGTACATTAAGTGTACTTTTAAGAGAGATTTTCAGAATTAAACTGGAGTGTATAGATACGTTTTGAGAAAAAACAACCGTCAAAATCATTCACAAATTCTTGAATTTATTGGAGGGCAAAACTTTCTGAAAAGTTACGAATTTTTTGTGCTCTAAATGAGTCACACTGGACTGGGCTCTCTGAAACAGAAAATTGGATGTAAAAAGTCACACTTAGTTTTAATGACTTTGCATTTTGTACAACATCACGAAAATTGTGTATATTATTATAATACATGAAATTGTGTATGTGAAACTCTTTTTTGTTGCTTTAACACCTTCAACACCAGCAACAACACAAAAACGCGTGCTGCAAAAATGATTTTGAGATTTCAGCTTTTGTATCCATTGCATTTGGATTTTGTATGGAATGAAAGCAGCCTTTTTTATGAATCCATATTCTCTATACCTACCCAGTTTGTTTCTGTGCTTCAAATCGTTACCTTAGTACGAGATGGGTGTGAGTGATTAATCGAGTTTTGGAATTTTTGAAAACATACATGTACACCTCTCTTGCTAAGGTAGCGAAACCAAATATTTTTTTGAAATATTTAAAATTGTATGTCGTTACTTCAGGAGAAGATGACGAAGCTGGAAAAGGTGGGGTGAAATGGGACGGAGGGTAAATCGGACAATTTATGGCACAAAAACATATATATGAAATATTCAAATAACCATGTAAAGAAGCTTGTTTCATCTCTTTTACCATTCAGATGTTAAATTGTGTTCCTTTTACATGACTACAGAAAGATTAAGTATTTGCTACAAAGCGCTAGGCCTATGTGATTCCCGCAAGATGAGGTCAATGATTGAATCTTAGCTTGCTTTGTCGAATGTGTCATAACTCAATCGACTTCTATTGTGGAGACAGCACCATCTCGTTTCGGGTTTTTACAAAAATAAATTTGACCCTTAGAAATTCTAGACAGGCATGGAGAGCTGTTGGACGTATAAATTCTATATTAATGATTTGTTTCACCCTTTCGCGAATAGTAAAATACATTGTCTGAATTTTCCACTTATGATCCGTAAATTCTTCATAGCAAGCCACATTGCTCTTTATTTGAGTCTTGACCAAATTTGGAAGGTGAAATTCTCAACCAAGTGTCCCTTATTCTGAATTGATGCCAAAATTGTCTGATTTATCCATGTGACGTCCCATTTTTTGCGTACTTTTGCATCTTTATGTATTTCCTTTTCTTTGCATCTTATGCATTTGCATGTGAACTTCAGATGCTTGCAGACTCTTAAATATGTGATTTATGAAAGTCCTATAATAATTGTAGTATACTCTATGCTGCTGTAGATGCTGATTGGTTTTAGAATGTCATGTTATTGGTCTTACTTGCTTTTGTTCCGCAAGCAAGTAATGTCAATGCATTTATTTCTTCACTTGCATAATCGCATCTGTTGCATCTGTTCTACTTTGTTACTTTGTCTTATGCTGAATGTGATATATGTACCAAAAGCAGTTCATAGTTTTCAGAATTAATTCATACCCCATATACAAGTTTTGAGATAGGGAAGGGAGCCTCTAAGCCAAGTTCTGGGAATCTGGGTAATCACTAGCCCTGAGACCCTGCAACCTGTGTGAAGCACATATGGGTCCCAGGGCTAAGTTATCGGAACCCTGGGAGCCCTGGGAGCCCTGGGAGCCCTGGGAGCCCTGGGAGCCCTGGGAGCCCTGGGAGCCCTGGGAGCCCTGGGAGCCCTGGGCAAAAGGGCTCCTACCAGTTTGGCTACTTCTTGCTTGCCAAGATTCAATGAACTCTTGCGAAATGTTGAAACTGCAAAACTGAAACTGCCAAAAAAACATGACTGGAAAGACACTTTGCTTTTACTGATAGACTACTGCAAATTTGCCAAATTGGAACCCACATTATTGTCAGGCCCTGAAAACAACTAATGTGATTCACCATAAAGCTGCTTTTGGTAAAACATTCTGCACTTGATGTGTTTTCTTGATTTCAACTTGATTTCAATTTGATTTCAACTTGTTCATCTTTCTCTCAATTCCTATTGGTGCCATGCCATATGATTTATTTCCATTCCTTTTTGTATAATTAATTAATCTATTATTATTATATAATCTGTTATATTCATACACGACTGCTTGCTTTGTGCAACTTCTACAAATTCACAAAGTTTGACACAAATCAATATTTGTTTTGAAAACTTCCAACTCAAGTTCCGAGAGTTTGTGCAGATGTTTTAATATAAATGGAAAATATTTGATTTTTTCATATCGTTGTTTTCTTGGCATTGATTGGCCGAGACCATTTTGGATATTGCTTCTTGTCAATTTTTGAGCGTTTTAAATAAATATTTGGCTACTTTTTTTAGCCTAAAACAGGCTATTGCTCAATGGTAAACTTGAAAATGAACTAAAAACGGAAAAAAACTTAAAATTAGAAATGCATAAAAGCAGCGCAATTTCAAATAAGATAAAATTAGGAGAAATTTAAGAAAAAGGTGATCAAAATGAGTACAAATATGAAAATACTTTTATCAAAAGCTAAATGGATATTTGTTAAAGGTTGATCGCTTATTTTGTTGCTAGTCTTTGGAAAATCTCGCTTTTTATAGCGCAAAAATTCGTCAAAACTTGTGATAATCTTTCTCTATGGCAGCCTCATGCTTTCATAAAATAGTGGGATACTTTATGTAGATTTAACTTACAAAGCTGTGTAAATTTATGGCGATATATATAAGCGGTGGTCTGTGGTTTAGCATCTAGGTCGAAATGCCTTAATACACTTCATAATCTTAATTCATCCAATACCTCACTAACAGGGTGTGAGTCTTCAATATATATCTAAACTTTAAAAAAAAAACTTAATCTCATCCTTTGTATATTTACACTATTTACTTGTTGTTGCAATAAAGTGCTCCGACAATATGTCATTTTATAAATTTGAAAGAAAAAAGGTGGTTTTGTAATGTGATTGAAAAGGATAGTTGACTTCACCATTATATATGTACCGTAAAACGGGGGTAAAGTTGGCAATCCGTGTGAAAGTTGGCCAGCAGAAATGCCATCTTTCGTCACTGACACAGGTAGCAAATTTGCCAAAGAAACCTGTGTCAGTAAAAAAAGTAGGCATTTCATCCATTAAGTGGGTCAAAACAGCCGGCTAACTTTCCCCTTGATTGCCAACTTTACCCCGTTCCATATCAATATTCCATCTCGGACCAGTAGGTGTTAGGGTAGTTCCTTCGAAAGAGGGAAAAAGGTAGGATGTTTAAAAAAATTAAGCTCAAAAGGTGGTACTTTGAACTTAAATGGTATGGCAATTGTGAATTCTCATTAAAGAGTAATCGCTGAAGTGTGATTTGCCATTTATTTTTCATTGTGTTAATGTTAGTGTTCTATAGTTTGATGAGTTTGATAACTTTGTAGTTATTTTCTATTATGTGTTTGTTAGAGTCTACCGTTATTAGAACAGCCGGAGATTTGACTGAATTAGTAGAGATGTCCAGTTGCATTTTCTGATGCTTTGAATGAATTTAGTTGTGATTGATGGACTAATTGTTACAAAATCAAATTGTATGTAATAGAATACCATGGTGGTGATACACACTTCCAAAATCTATTTGGCTTAGAGATCATTATTATATATTTTGGAATTTTAGTTAGTGCCAAAAATACGCCTGCATCACTAGTGTACTTTTTCAATGGTGATGTTATAATACAAATATCTTTATTTAATTTAGTATACCAGTTAAAGTATGGCTGTACTTTTTATAAGTTACTGAGTACTTCAAATTCTGGTCCGTCTCGATGACAGGTTCTAGGAAGCTGTTTTCGCTTAGGAAATAATGAATGGTTTTGTTTCTACATTAGTGTCAGTGAATATAATATTGGACTTTTCATTTTCCTGTTTTCAGAGGGTAAAGGTCTTCAAAGCAAGAAAGTTGAGGAATTTGCTTTCTCCGCAACTGATACGGTGTACACTCACGCTTCAGCTACGCCATACAACGTCTTGAGGTAAATCTACTATTCAATTATTAGTTCGACTTAGGGCGGCGGGAAGGGTTGGTCTAGTGGTAGCATGCTAGGCTGCCAATCGCTGGGTCCAGGGTTCGAATCCAGCTTTTGCCAGGTCACCTGGGTCTATGTTGGAAGGCTGTTTCAATCATCCTTCACCTCATTTAATTGCTGTGTCCTGCTGTTCTAATTAGCCTATAACAGCGCATAAATACTGGAAAGCCCCAATCACTCGTCATGACACTGTATTGTTTGAATTTCAGAGAGGCGTGCACCAAAGTGGCGGGGGTGGTGAAGAAACTAGCTCTTGCCATGGAGAATGGAGAGTACGACTTTGATGGAACTCAGGAGAAGAGGGTGAGTGAAAATTGATGGGAAAAAATTACTTCTGATATTTCTATATAGAGGGCATAATATAGAGTCAATAGCAGTGAAGAGTGATAACTACCAAAAAAACAGATGTGACATTTTGTGATTTTTCTGAAAGCTTAACCAAATTGCATAGAATTTTTTTGCAAATCGTGAAAATTTCCTACGCGCTCACATCTCAATTTTAGCCTTACAAGTTTTAATTGCACTGTACTCTGGCTCAATTCAGTGGTCCTTAGCTGGTGGTAAATGCTTGTCAAATTTTGCTTCATCGGTAAAAAAAAAACACTGTTACATAAACAATGTGAAGTCCTTTCTAGGTAGAGAATCAAATTAAGAGTATGACTTAAATAAATGTTGTTCTTAAATTTTGTAGCCTATGCCGCCTGTGATGGTCCGTGCCATGGGTGTCAAACAGCAGATGAGCGACACGGAAAATCTGAAGATCAAACTGGAGAACAAAGAAGAGCAGATTAAAGAACTCAAGACGCAGCTGAAGCTCAAGGTGTGTGCAAATTGTTAAAAGTCTTTCTGAATAGTGTGTTAATCAAATATATACGGTTCCATCTTCCGTACATGTTTGTGTCTGAAAGGCCCGGGGGGAGGGTTGGTCCAGTGGTAGCGTGCTGGGCTGCCTATAGCTGGGTCCAGGGTTCGAATCCAGCTCTTCCCTGGTCACCTTGGCCTGTGTTGGATGGCTGTTTCAATCATCCTTCGCCTCATTTCCGTGTCGTCCTCCTGTCCTAATTAGCCTACGAAGTGCATAAATACAGGACGTAAAGCCCCAATCATCCATCCATCTTAATGAAATAATTAAATATAATTGCTGACTGGCTTGCGAAAACCAGTATTCTTACTAAAAAAAACACTAATTTAACAATCCAGATTATTATAGAGAAATCATAGTAGAGAAATCATCATATTATTAATTCACGGACCCCTTACGCTACTCCAGCCATACAACTAACTGCTTGCCCAGTTAAGAAAATTGCAAGCTGCTTTTCTACATTCTCTGTAATGTCCTTATCCGGGTTTGATGTTCAAATTACAGTCACGGAAACTGAATGATGTTTTCTCATAATCTAACTATAGCCCTTCCCTGACATGCATGTCTTCACGGGTGTTATGCTTGTGCTGTGAATGTTCATAAACGTTGCTAGATAGGAATCTAATGATATACATTCTTTTATTAACAGCAAGAAGAAATCAGCGAGCAGCAGGTGAGGACGAGTCTCATAGAAAGAAAGTTGGACAATTCAGGAAAAGACGCTGACGACAGAGTGGAGAAATTCCGAACAAAACTGGACGAGGCAAATCAAGAGTTACAGAGGAAGAGCAAGTAAGGGTTGAATTTTGTCTATTCTTGAGATTATTGAGATGCAACCTGTAGCAGTGGGTCTTTACCAGACAGGGAAAACACGGAAAATTGTGGAAAAAAATTCTGCAGGGGTAAAACAGGGAATTTGAAATTTGGCCTCAAATTCAGGGAAAACACTGGGAATTTGGTTTTACATGTTTTGATACGCGAAAAATTTGTAAAAAGTTATAGTTTTCGGTTTCCGATTAGCGTGCTAAGCTACTAATCACTGGGTCCAGGGTTCGAATCCAGCTCTTGCCGGGTCACCTGGGCCTATGTTGGATGGCGATTTCAATCATCCTTCACCTTATTGCCGTGTCCTCCTGTCCTAATCAGCCCACCAAAGTGGATAAATGTTATTAAATACAGGACGTAAAGCCCCAGTCATCCATCCATTCACTATATCATGCAAAATTATACATTTTAATTATTTTCTCTTTCCAGGGAATTCGAAGAAACAATGGACGCCCTACAAGGAGACATCGATGCCTTAGAAGCAGAACGTGCCGAGTTGAAAGAGAAGTTGAAAATGTTATCTAAGAAGACCCTTCTTGAGGGTCTTACACGCCAGACAGGCTCACCAGGTATTGCTGCGTTAGTTGCGAACGATCCAGGTAACAGAATTATTCCTTTTCTTGCTTGCATCTTGGAATGGAGTGGCTTGTAGTTAAGTATACATACTCTTAGATATATCCTTAGATTTAACTTATATTGTAATGATTGAATTTTAGTGGATAGATTTAATACAATTGTTGTTAAGAGTGCTTAATGCTGTGTACATTGTAGATTATGTATTGATTCTATGGACGAATGGTAGAGTTAGTAATACAAAGACTGAATGGTAGTCAAGTTGTATTATGAGTAGAAGTACTACCTTGTACATCTTTTGTAGCGTGACCTAAAATGTAACATAAATTACAAGCACTTGCCAAAACAGGTTTAAGTAATTGCCGCCCTAAACATTGTTTAGCTTTTAAAGTGGTCCCTACCTCGAGTTTCCTGCTGTCTTGTATATATATTAGCCACTGAGTGCCAAAATACAGGACATAATGCTCCATCCACCCTATTGTAAATAAGTATTTAAACTTAATAGGTTTTACCCTTGTGAAATAAAGTTGATCTATCTATCTGTCTATCCCTCCCTGCGTCTAGCTATCCCTGAATGAGAGACCGCCCATATCCCATATGTATACTACCCCTATTTTGTTTCTTTATTGATTTGTTTTTGCATTTGACTGGATTCAGAATTAACTTTTGTGACTACTGGATACTCATATAACCCTTTGCAGTGTGCTTTTATTTTAATTTTAAGCATGACATTTGAATTTCATTCCTGCTAACTTGTATATTAAGGGATCTTTTAAGAAAGTCTATTATTTTGATAGAATTGGCCAAGTTTTATCACAGTGTAGCAAGATTTTGAAGTGTCAATGTAACTTAACTATTCTGAAATGTATATGTCGCTAGTTGAATATTACAAACGCTGCTCAACATAATTATGTTAAATGAAATTACTCTAGTTTTGATTCTCTGTTTTGTAGAAAAATTTTAAGGATTTTTTAAAAGCATGGAGTGCAAGCATTTTGAAAAGGAATGGTTTTGTGTTGGAGTTTAACCTAGTTTCAATTGTTAGATTGTATTACATATATACAATGCATATTACAGAGTGCATTGCATGTTTATTTTACTGTTCTTAGTAATATTACAATGAATCTTCTTAGTATCAGATATTATTAAGGATACATGTAAGTTAATAAGGTTATCTGCTTCTTTAAGGTATCAATAATGATTTCTAATTTACTCTGCCAACTTCACTCTCATTCAGAGAGTCATTGGCTATTTTCTATAAATACAACAACGTCTTACACAGCTAACTATATATATATATATATAAATCATTTAAACTCTTGTGAGTTTTAAATTATTTTAACACTCTGAGTCTGACGCAATATTCTAATCATGGCATCCCCAAGAAAATATCAAGGAATATTTTACTTAAGCTGTCCCCAATTTGCATTAATTAAACCATTTGTCATTGTTGCTAATACTCTCAATGTCACTATTTTATGGTAATTTACATCTTATCAATTTCAGCTCTTGCAAGTGCTGCCGCCGCTGGTGGAACCTTGACCATTAAGGATTCTCCGCTGCTTCTGGATCAGGTATGTATCCATGGCAACTGGCCGAATATGGTCATAATAAGAAAATAATAAATTTATTACAGTCCTTACTTCAGCCGCTTAAACTGCATTCTTTACTTCTTCCTTTAGATTGATGCCCTGAGGGAAGCCCTAAGATTCGTCAAAGATGAAAATGTTCGACTGCGTTCACAGAAAATGAAGGTAAGTTTCATATGCTCCGACGATTAGCCAAAAAATTCAAATGAAGTAATTTTATATTACTAAATTAATCAATGAGCAGCAGTTTTAGAGTCGTAAGAGAAGATGTCATCTTCAACTCCTCCAAATCTTTTTCTCCCCAGGAACAAATGACCAAGCTGAGACCTCTTAGGATTCCGAAAAGAATTCCAAAAGCGGGAAGCGAAATTCTTTCCAACGAGGCTGCAGGAGACGGTGACAAGACCGAGAAACCCAAAGATTTGACGAATCTGACCAAAGAATCCAACAAATTGCTGAACGACCTCTATAAGATGTGCTCTACTCCCAAGGTCGTGGATATCACTAAGAGGAAACCTGGTGAGTATTACAGTATCACTCTTAGTGCTGTTTGCGGATTAGCGGTCAAAAGTCCAAAGACTCCAAACAGTTTCAAAATTAACTTTCAACTTGGTCGTGTGATGTCACTGGCTTAATGAGCTGTCTCTGAGAAAATCAGGCGGGGGTGTCCGGATGGCCCGACTCGGATTTTGATGAAATTTTCACCAAATGACCTTCAAATAGATTAACGAGGACTGGTGAAGTCCGTTTTGTCATCGGACAAATTTTTCCATGCTATTGGGCCTATTCAAAAATAGATGTCAAAACTGCCTAAAATATATTTAAATTAAATATATAGTAAAAATGCCCAACTTTGACGATGTAATTCTCAAATCCGGGCGCGTCGTTTGAAAAAGTGACCATGGGGCATCTTCAGGTATGCCTTGAACCTCCAAAAACCAATGTCCGCCCGGTGGAACTTTTCCGTATATTTTTGTAATTGACACAATAAAAAACGCAAAAACGGACAATTTTGAGGCAAAATGACGGAACCACAAAATTCAAAATTTTTCATATCTCAGCTAATAATACCTCTATTTCAACAAATAAAGTGTCAATTCCTATGTTTTTAGACATGGGGAACTGATTTATGGGGTTATTTTGATCATCAAAGATCAAGGTCACCACGAAATGTCAAGGTCAAACACCAAAAAATCCAAAAATTGCAGTTTTTTGGCATCTAACACCCTCCAAAATACCCGAATCATGTAATATTGCCAATAATATGATGCATAACTATAGGATAGGTTATATTCATCAAGTAGAAAAAGGAATTATCCTTAAATATTATGCATACACAGCACAGCTCCTGTCAAAATACAGATAATTCTGAATTCTGACGACAACAAAAATCATGAATCGATGATGTAGATCAGGTCCTGATTTATATACTAGTTGTATCTGTTCATTCATAAATTTTGAGAAAGCTTAAACACCAAGGATTCTAAAAACTGGTATTTCCATATATTATTATATGGGCTATGGCGGCCATCTTGGAGTTTCCCAAAATGGCCATCCGAAAATAGTTTTTTGCTCATATCATCAGATCTATCTGAGCTAGAGTAATGATTTTTGGGTCAAACTGTTTGTATTCAGGGCAGGGATATTCAGTACTTTTTCCCCTTACACTGCTAGTGGGCTATTATCCACAAATTAACATAAGCACTTTAATTTGCTGGGGAAAATATTGTCAAATGAAATAGTCGTTTGAAGATACATTCTGCGTTCCTGATGTACCAAAAGGAATTCAGAGCTTTTGAAATCAATGTAATGTGTGCTGCTCTGCTTGTATTAAGATAGCTTTGTTAGCCATATAGTATTATTAGTGTTATGTAACAGGAATGGTTGGTAAGGAGGACAGAATTGATTTATGTTTTTAAGAAACTGAGCCAATTATAATAACAAATTGTAAACTGAAGTTTAACAATGCGCAATGAAGCTTCATGAACTGTCTTTTTTTCCTGTGGCATAATACTTAGTGGCAGTGCCTTGTTTCCTTTATGATACTGACTTGTACATCACTCACACTTTTTTTAGAATATATTTCAACTCATATTTTGCTATTCAACTACTTCGAATATAAGTGGCAATGATAAAATTGCTAAAAACCTCTTGTTTATGTATTGATCAACACAATATCTCCTTTTAACTTAATGATCTTATCAATAGAATTAATACTTTTAGTCATTTATCTTTTAAAATACCCAAATTTCCAACTTAAATTAAAAATGAAACTTTCAGATACACAAATAAACAAAACCAGAAAAACTTACATCATATCCTAAGGAACATGTATGACACCAAAAAGTATTTTACATATTTTCTTTATTTTTTGGTTTTAATGAAATCTGTATTTGATTTAATAACATTTTTATAATTCTGTTCATATTATGAGTAAAACATGATTCTATAACTTTCTTTTTTTTAAAAACCAATGAAAAACAAATTTTCACATTTCTCATCAGCAATACATGTTACTTAAACACAAAAATATGAGTTGATTGCCATCAATGCACCTTGTGAGTACAAAAGGTTTAGTTACAGTGCTGTCTGTAAGTAGCCCAAGTGAACGGGTTATTCTTTGCCATTGGGACAACGCTAAACATCCTCAACCAAACTACTTGTAAAAACAAGGGTGCTCATCCAATGAGAAAATATTCGGGGTCATAAAGGATCATATTTGAGGCAAGTGGATACAAATGGCTGCCTATTTTCTTTGCTCTACCAACTGTTACATATATGGGTCAAAAACTCAAAATCTTTGTTAAATAAGTGAACTGCCCTCGTCATTGATGAAAAAATTGGCAGCTATTTGCATCCCATCCCACATGCCTCAAGAATAATTATTGCCCATTATAATTCAATATATTTACATCTCATCAGATGAGAATTCATGCATCCAGAAAATGGTGTGGTTGAGGAATTTTACCATTCAGCCACCTGTTCAACTTACACGCAGCTCCTTTACTGTATATTTATATGTTTATGAAAAAAGACAGCAAAGGCAAATTTTCCTAAATTAATTTATAAATAACTAAAACTTGATATGCGGACATGATGGAATACATTTATTACAATTTTAACCAATAATCTGATCAATTTCAAACGCTTAATATACATGTGTTTAATTACCATAAATGTTGGTAAATGTACAACTCATGAGAAATTTGAAAATTTGCTGTTCAATTAATTTTTTTTATATGAAATCAGATATTCTTCATACTTAAAATATGAACATAAGTACAATAATAACAGTTGAAAACATGTCAAGTTACCTGTTGGTGTCACACCTGTTCAGTTCGATTATGATGTCAGGTTTTCTGTTGTTGTTTTTTGTGATTCTAAATATTTGACTTTTAATAAAATTTGGGTATGAAGGATTAAAATAACCTGTTTAATAAATGTGACGCACTAGATTGGCGCACTGTGTATTTATAGGGAGAAGATTTACACGAGGTAGGTGTGAATGCCAAACAGCTACAAACAAGAAAGTCAGAAAACGTGGCAGCAACACGAGTCTGAAGTGAATAGAAACTAGAATGAAGAATAGACGATGGAGAATAGCACTGGCCAGGGTCACTCAATCGCTCTTAGTTTTAAACTAAGCCATAATTATTGCAAAAACGCATTTATCATATTCACTTTACAGAAGATTGTGTGATGATCTCTTTATAAAAAGAAAGTTTTAGCAGTTTGTCACTGCCAGGCGGTTGATCGAGTGGCCGAGTGCTCTACTGAAGGTCTTTGCCCGCATGGGTTCGGGCCCCGGGTAGGGAACCGAAAATTTTCTGTAGATCTTCATGAGCAAAATCCCAGCAGAACTGGATGTTGTCAGGATGAGAGGTTAAATTGGCCGCCCTTGTATCAGTGTCTAGTAAGTGAAAGATCCCTTCACACTGGATATCTACATGTGTAGCATTTGAGGACTCCCGCTCTCTCCCATCTCATCAATCAACATGCCTGAGTGCCAAGAACAGGCCTTAGAAGATTGCACTTACCATATCCATCTATCTTTCTGTCTATCTATCTATCTACCTATCTATCTATGTGTCTATCTATATATTATATCTATCTATCTATCCACTTATATTCAGAAAAGTTCAATAGCTCCACCGTATTATGTAAGGAGTCCCTAATATATCCGGCCTACCATATAAAAAGCAGGTTGTAATTAATAATCTGTACTAAGTATGAGTTGAAAAATCTTCCAAAAAATAGTGTCAGTGATGTGCAAGTCACTGTAGCTTGCCTGAAAGACACCAGGTACTTCACTGACACTCAGTAATATGCCTCAGGAAAAAAAGACATTTGATGTAGCTTCATTGCGCATTGTTGAACTTCAATTTACACAATTATCATCAATTTGTTATTATAATTGGCTCAGTTTCTCAAAAAAACATAAATCATTCTGTCCTCCTTACCATCCAATCATGTTACATAACACCAATAATACTATATGGCTAACAAAGCTATCTTAATACAAGCAGAGCAGCACACATTACATTGATTTCAAAAGCTCTGAATTCCTTTTGGTACATCAGGAACGCAGAATGTATCCTCAATTGACTTTTTTATCTGACAATATTTTCCCCAGCAAATTTAAGTGCTTATGCCAATAATAGTCCACTAGCAGTGTAAGGGGAAAAAGTACTGAATATCCCTGCCCTGAATACAAACAATTTTACCAAAAAATCATCACTCTAGCTCAAATAGATCTGCTGATATGAGCAAAAAACAGTTTCGGATGGCCATTTTGGGAAACTCCAAGATGGCCGCCATAGCCCATATAATAATATATGGAAATACCAGTTTTTAGAATCCTTGGTGTTTAAGCTTTCTCAAAATGTATGAATGAACAGATACAATTAATATATACATCAGGACCTGATCTACGTCATCGATTCATGATTTTTGTTGTCGTCAGAATTCGGAATTATCCGTATTTTGACAGGAGCTGTGCTGTGTATGCATAATATTTAAGGATAATTATCTAGGCGCTGCTGCGCCTAGATCATGCTTGTACAACCTGCCATTTCCTGCGTGTTTTTCAACTTCCTGTTTGTGGTGAACATGAAATACAATGGTTTCATGCGTTTTACCTTCAAACTTCGTAAACACGTCAACCCTTCTAGCTTGGATGCTGTAATTGCTATTGATGATGGATCAGTAACAGATCTATGGACTTTGATTGTAAATAGCTGTCCTCTTTGCTGTAAATTGGCAGAAATAACTATTTCTGGTCACAAAATATCAGGTCACTGTCCTAGATTTATGCAATGTCTAGACTGTGTGCACTCAAGCATAACATGTTAGCATATTAGAACGGGGCTGCAGCAAAATGTAAATAAGATGAAAACAGCTTTTGGTGACCCGTATTATGTAAGGAGTCCCTAATATATCCGGCCTACCATTTAAAAAGCAGGTTGTAATTAATAATCTGTACTAAGTATGAGTTGAAAAATCTTCCAAAAAATAGTGTCAGTGATGTGCAAGTCACTGTAGCTTGCCTGAAAGACACCAGGTACTTCACTGACACTCAGTAATATGCCTCAGGAAAAAAAGACATTTGATGTAGCTTCATTGCGCATTGTTGAACTTCAATTTACACAATTATCATCAATTTGTTATTATAATTGGCTCAGTTTCTTAAAAAACATAAATCATTCTGTCCTCCTTACCATCCAATCATGTTACATAACACCAATAATACTATATGGCTAACAAAGCTATCTTAATACAAGCAGAGCAGCACACATTACATTGATTTCAAAAGCTCTGAATTCCTTTTGGTACATCAGGAACGCAGAATGTATCCTCAAATGACTTTTTTATCTGACAATATTTTCCCCAGCAAATTTAAGTGCTTATGCCAATAATAGTCCACTAGCAGTGTAAGGGGAAAAAGTACTGAATATCCCTGCCCTGAATACAAACAATTTTACCCAAAAATCATTACTCTAGCTCAAATAGATCTGCTGATATGAGCAAAAAACAGTTTCGGATGGCCATTTTGGGAAACTCCAAGATGGCCGCCATAGCCCATATAATAATATATGGAAATACCAGTTTTTAGAATCCTTGGTGTTTAAGCTTTCTCAAAATGTATGAATGAACAGATACAATTAATATATACATCAGGACCTGATCTACGTCATCGATTCATGATTTTTGTTGTCGTCAGAATTCGGAATTATCCGTATTTTGACAGGAGCTGTGCTGTGTATGCATAATATTTAAGGATAATTATCTAGGCGCTGCTGCGCCTAGATCATGCTTGTACAACCTGCCATTTCCTGCGTGTTTTTCAACTTCCTGTTTGTGGTGAACATGAAATACAATGGTTTCATGCGTTTTACCTTCAAACTTCGTAAACACGTCAACCCTTCTAGCTTGGATGCTGTAATTGCTATTGATGATGGATCAGTAACAGATCTATGGACTTTGATTGTAAATAGCTGTCCTCTTTGCTGTAAATTGGCAGAAATAACTATTTCTGGTCACAAAATATCAGGTCACTGTCCTAGATTTATGCAATGTCTAGACTGTGTGCACTCAAGCGGAACATGTTAGCATATAAGAACGGGGCTGCAGCAAAATGTAAATAAGATGAAAACAGCTTTTGGTGACCCATTCGATTTCATATACCTATACAAAATATACATGCTATAAATTGCTATATGATAGGATCTCTGACCAGCTGGATGGTTCATTCACAATGGAGCATCTAGAATGGCAGACAGAGGTTCATCTCATGCTTAAATTGTCAAGTTAACAATCAGCGCCTAGATTTGCAAATTTTATTTGCGCATTCTAGTTCCTTTTTCTACTTGATGAATATAACCTATCCTATAGTTATTAGGGTTGGGTATTGCCTGGGGTTGGGGGATCCAATACTAATCACGATACTACACCTGGGATTCAATACAGCCACAATACTTATCATGTAAGCATCATGCAATGCAATGAAGTATCACGATACTGACTCACGATCAGTGTTCTCATTAGGATTCAGGAAAAAAGAGTCCCTGGGACGCATTGAGGTCCAAGAAAATCCGTCCCACCTTTAATCCAAAGTGTCCTTCAAAACTTACGGTTTAAAAAATTAAAAGAAAACAAAATGTATGTTTATTAATTTTTTATTTATAAATATATTTCAAAGGGTTAATCACTCAACAAAATACAATGTAAGCATGCTGTTTTTCGGTAAATTGATGAATTTTACAAATGATTGTAATAAAACTTTCATAATAATCATTTGTAAAAACCATCACTTTATACATAAAACTGTAGATTTGAAATATGCTACTCTTTGATAATTAACAATGATGAAAGAGTAATATGTTGCAAAACTACGATTTTATAATCTATTTCGAGTCCTATAATTGGTCATTTTTGAGAGAAATGTCTATATGGCCTATTGTAGAACAGTGGTCTTTTATGGACTAAACATTTGATGTATCATGCATGCATAACAGTTCAAGTCACATTTGCATGTACTATGTTTCCTTAATAAAAGAAAAGTATGCACTTCTCTGTGCTTCACTGCAATAAGTAATAAGCAGCTCAATAACTAACTGGGTGAGTGAGTCCTCTGCACTAACACTTTGCTGCATAATATATTGTGTGCAGAACTTCGATTGAATACTCACTGATACTTATTTGGTTGAATTTGCACTATCGATAGGAGATTATAGATTCCTGCAAGTACATAAATAAAACAATATGCTTGATGTCATGTAATAATTAACTGAATTCTTTCCACTGCTCATTAAATCTGAAGTTCTTGATTGCAAACAAATGTGTTTATTGCAATTTGGGTGAAGTGAGGTGTTGAAGAAGTCTACCCCTTCTCTCAGATGTGTAAATTGCAATTGATGGACTCCCAGCGGTGTCAAGTCAAACTGAATAACTAGCAGAGACATCATTGCAATTCTGGATTACCTGAGTGTCTGAGCATGTTTCCAGCCAGTTTGGGCTATTCTCAGTCCTAATAATGTGTCCTTTTGAAAAAAGGTGCGTAATTTTGCGATAGGGACGGCGTTAATGAGAACACTGCTCACGATACAATTAATACTTATCCCGATACTTCAAATCATGTCAGAGCTTGCCATTCTCACTCTTTGAATGTGCTGGGTTGCTGCTGTGCTGCCTATGTTTGGTGAGAAATAACACCAGGTGGCCATGGCGCCAAATGTTGGCTGCATCGCGGGCCAAAACCACTAAAGAAAAATGTCAATAATGCAGAAATAGAGGCAAGTTAACTTCGTTTTCTGTCCAAAACTACCAAATAAAAGTTTGTCAGGCATGAAAAATGAATTTTTCTGAGGTTTGCAAGTATCGTGATGTCAGTATGGCGATTGCAAAACATCGCGAATTGTGGCGATGTTGATATTGCCTGTTTTTTCACGATGCCAGATGCTCACAATACTAGTATTGCCCCCAAAATGACGACGATACATCGATGCATCGATGCATCGAACCCAACCCTAATAGTTATGCATCATATTATTGGCAATATTACATGATTCGGGTATTTTGGAGGGTGTTAGATGCCAAAAAACTGCAATTTTTGGATTTTTTGGTGTTTGACCTTGACATTTCGTGGTGACCTTGACCTTTGATGATCAAAATAACCCCATGAATCAGTTCCCCATGTCTAAAAACATAGGAATTGACACTTTATTTGTTGAAATAGAGGTATTATTAGCTGAGATATGAAAAATTTTGAATTTTGTGGTTCCGTCATTTTGCCTCAAAATTGTCCGTTTTTGCGTTTTTTATTGTGTCAATTACAAAAATATACGGAAAAGTTCCACCGGGCGGACATTGGTTTTTGGAGGTTCAAGGCATACCTGAAGATGCCCCATGGTCACTTTTTCAAACGACGCGCCCGGATTTGAGAATTACATCGTCAAAGTTGGGCATTTTTACTATATATTTTAATTTAAATATATTTAAGGCAGTTTTGACATCTATTTTTGAATAGGCCCAATAGCATGGAAAAATTTGTCGGATGACAAAACGGACTTCACCAGTCCTCGTTAATCTATTTGAAGGGTCATTTGGTGGGAATTTCATCAAAATCCGAGTCGGGCCATCCAGACACATATATGGCTATCCGCCTGATTTTCTCAGAGACAGCTCCTTAAAACTGTTTTGTTTTTGTCAGTTATGGTTAATAAGTTGATTCAGTGCTTATCATATCTAGCAGCATAGGTGACAATAAACAAACTAATTAAATGACTTAAGGTACTTCATCAAATAAGAAGATTAGGAGACCAACAGAAAACTGTCGATGATGTGGCAAAGCCAGTTTGCAAATTGAAAATAAGAAAATTAATTTTTTCAGTGGACCGCCAATTTGCAAAGAGCTATAAGAGAAAGATCTTGCAAAATTTAGATATCACTATTGTACTTTTATCTTTGGAGAGTTGGATTCTACCTAACAATTTTCCATGCTAATGTCCCGCTACAAAAAGGGGTGAGGGGGGGTAGCGCGATGTGATGCCAATCGCTGAGTCCAGGGTTCGAATCCAGTTCTTGCCCGGGTCACTTGGTGAACGTTTCAATCATCCTTCGTCTCATTGCCGTGTCCTCCTACTGTCCTAATTAGCCTAGCAAGTGCATAAATTCAGGACGTAAAGCCCCAATCGTCCATCCTTCCAATCTATCCTGGGGGATATTTGGTTGGCAGCAGGAATCTGCCCCATTTCTTTTTTCGTTTTTGGTGTTGCTAATATATTAAGCAAGACTCTGCAATCAGTTTTCTGTGAAAAGGTGTTGTAACTCGGTGTTATATTAATTGTAGGTGTCACCCCAGCTACGAATAGCACAACCCCCTTCCAACAACTTGTCAACAACTCTGTTCGGGTCAATCAAATGCAGAAATCCATTAATGAGGTATGTCTATATTAATTATTTTCTCATTTTAAAATTTAAATTATGCCATGTTTTGTTTCTTTTAATGTTCTATGTAAGAGAAAGAGCCTCAAGTTTATTGATATCTTTCTGATACTTTCAGCTACAAGTTGCTGTGACCAATTTAATGGCGGCCAACAGACAAGGGGGCCAAGTCAGAACGGACTTTTCTGCTTTCCCTACTCCATCTTTCGCAAAGGTAAGTTTAACTCCGGTAGAGTTTGCTGGAGTTTTGTCAATTTGATATTGAAAACACTCTCGGGGTACTTGATTCTCAGAGTGGGAATTTAAAGGTTAAATAGGCCTATTGCAGTCAATTCAGAGAAAAATACAACAATTAGAGGGAAATGTGACATTTAGAGGTAAAAGGCCTGTAATGTTATCCCTTGCTTGGGCTGTATTTCCCCAATATTGTCACCAGACTGACTACAGACGTTAGGCCACACATAATTGATAATTGATTCTTAGCTTCGCGGACCCGCTGACACAATAGATTTTCTGCCGACGGAAAAAAACAAAAAAATTTTTTTTTTGACATAATAAAAAAAATTTTTTTGAACTTTTTTTTTTTGTCCTACCGACCGACCCTAGAAAAACACCCTTGAGAGGATCCGAGAAGCTAAAGATCAATTATGTGTGGCCTTATGAGACATAGTATCTCTCCTCCTGGAGTCTTGGTATACTAGATAAATGCTTTGACAAACATTAGGCCAAACATAATTGATCTTTAGCTTCTCAGATCTTCTTGGGTCAGTCAGTAGGACAAAAAAAAAAGTGAAAAAAATTTTTTTTTTAATGTAAAAAAATTTTTTTTTTCCGTCGGCACAAAATCTATTGTGTCGGCGGGTCCGCGAAGTCAAGAATAAACAATGTGTGGCCTTATATCCAATCTTCTGATGTCTATTCCTTCAAATTTAATCCTAATAATTCTCTTTCTAATTCCAGATGTTACAAGAGAAGCAAGTGGGGAGTCAGTGTGTTGGACAAGTGTCAATTCCGACGGAAGCGGGAAAAGGCAACGTCATCCCAATTAGTGTATCGCCTTCGCAATTAAAGGACATACATGCGCACTTTCTAGTGTAGTATAACCTGTTAATTTAATTTATTAGCTCTTAATGTATACGCATACTTCTCAATCAATATATCTCAATAATAGACTGCTGTCTCTGAACAGAAAAGGTGTGTCTGGATGGTGGGGAGGGTGAAAAGTGGCAAAAAAGTGAGAAAAAAATTTTGGGAGCCAAATTAATAAGTACAGGGGTTAGGGTAAATCAGAACGATAAGTTTTCAGTAGCTATCTTCCTCGAAAGAAATACTTTAAATCCGCCTGTTACATGGCCACGACCGATATGCCAGAGACAGACGTAATAATTGAAGAAAAAATTTCAAAAAAAATATACAAAATTTAAAATAATGCCAGACAACCAGACAGACTTTCGTTTTTGTTCAGAAACAGCAGTTCTTATTATTAGGTGCTTGGAGTAATTTGTTTATTGTATTAAAAATCTGAAAATGTATAATCAAAATTGTTATGTTTGCATGCATTGTATAACAGTAATAGCTTGCAGTATGAAGTTTGAACAAGAAATAGTGTTATCCTGACTTACCTAAGCATGAACCAAAGTTATTGCTATATATTAGTGAAAATTAATGTTGCTGTATTAATTGATAGCACAGCCATTATATCTTGCAGTGTCAAGTTTTAAAATAGCCTGCACTGCAGGCCTAAAATACAAATTTACTCACAAATGAGAGAAATGATATTTAGCCTCACAAAATAATTTTGAAACTTCCGTTATGAATGAATTTCAGGTCAAATTTAACATTTGAAATTGTTGTCAGTTACAAAGTATCATTGTCGGAGAGGTATAATTTTGTAAAGTCCAGAAAGTAATTGTAATGCCATGATGTGAAACATTTTCTCGCATACAAAGGCTTCAGATTTTAAGGTCTTGTTATGAAATAAGATCACATGTGGACAAAAATGAAGGAAGCAGAAGTGCTACATCATTAATGAACTATACAATAATGTTATAAAGATAAAATCATAAGGGCAAATGCCTTAGATGAAATTAAATTGTGCTTTGTCATAAGATTTTGCGGCTTTAGCTTGTTGGAGCTTTCATAGTGGCCAGGCTGATGCGTCCCATAACTGTGTACCTTCGTAAGAGGCAATTACTTGTCTCAAAGGGCTACCAGTTTTTCGAGTAATGTGAAAGATTTCATTATTTTTGTCCCACCTCTGGAGCTTTTTGTTTGCGTAGAAATTGTCAAATTGATAAATCTGTGCTTGAGGTATAACAAAATTAGGCCTACATAATAATGTCATAGTATGCTGTAATTATTGTATAACATTGCTGAGGTATGATAGGGCTATCATTTCATTTCAAACAGTGGTGGATTAAAGTCAAGCTAGTTAACAACTTGTTTCTGAATCCTCGTTCAATATTTATTGATAACAGAATATAATACACAAATTATAAGTGTAAATGGCGGTATAATGGTAAATGTAATGTAAGGTGTGCCTAATATTTGACATGCTTAAGTTATGTTTTAACTTTGGTATTATTTGTTTCATTCTGTCATTTTCAAGCTTCATAAATCATGTTGTTAGTCTTTTGAAATTCTGTTATCTCATTATTTGAGAACAATAGTCCTTACTTTATCTTGCAGAAGGCTTTGGTTGATTTAAATTGTTAGTTTTGGTTTACCTAAACGATGGTTTGTGCACAACATAAGCAAAAGTCAGAACGAGGCTGTCACGTGACCTTCGCCAGTTTCTTTGAGATTTTCAAGACGATTGGGTGTTTGCTGTTCATTCATTCTTTGTGGCTCTATATTCACCATTTCCATCGGATTTTTTCTGTTAAATCTCGTTCGGAACATACCTGGAGTGTTTCTGTGACTGTTGACTCTCTGACACTTACTAATTACGTTGCTGTGTGCCTGCAAACCCACCCATCCAAGCGTCACATTGTAAACATGTGCTTTGGCCTTTGCTGCACAAGTTGATGGGAAAATCGTCTATCTCATTTTGACAGAAGCTGCCGAAAATTTCATGATAGCTTGCCTTCCAGTACTTAGAGACTAGACAGTTCCTCACAAGTCATTACTGAAGCAGTTTAACAAGGATCCAAGCTGCTGTAAACTTTATAAAAGTCTGAAGGAACCTCAACATTTTATTAAGTGGTCTTGCCCGTGATGCAGCCCACATGGATCCAGCCGCCTGGTGGAAAAAACAGTCATTTCCCACCAAATATAGGGAGCACAGCAGCAACCCTGCATTCTCAAGAGTGAGACTGATCTGACATTCCAGTTTTGTTTGTGGATGCACCAGTGTCATGTCCTTCACCCTCTCAGTGCTCTCTGACTCTGAATCATGACTGAGACTCTCAAGCTTTGTGACATTTTGCCAGTCTAACCTTAATCCCACATTGTGACTACTTCAGTCTTCACTTAGCTGGCTTTAGATTCATTACATTTACAGTAACCACACAGGCCTCTGACCACTCAGCCCTGGCCACTTTTCGATGCTTCCTTGCCAGGTCGCTTGGCATTGCCGCTTGTCACGGATGCTTTCACGGATCGTTACCAGATTTCGACGAATAGACTCTCATTCTCGTTGACACTTTGCCAGTTTAACCTTAATCTCACTTGACACTATCAAACTTACCTGGCATTATATTCCCGTACATCAAGTCAATTATAATTAATTTCTAAAAATGTTTATTTACCCTATATTCTCGGTGTCATTAAACTAGACACAGTTCAAGCTAGTTCATTTATTCAGGGCCGGTGCTTGCCCATTCACTGTCTTCAACATTTATTACTTGTTTGTCAAATTTTCTGTTCTCACCCTTTGTTGACACCATGTTGTCATCTTGTTTTTGCACCATATTTGGTAATTTTCTCTGAACGACATTGTAATTTATTCCCATATCAACACTCACATTTTATAATCTGTTCAGATATGTCACTTGCTCTGATCTGTCAAATTCTTTATTCACTTCGCTCCAATTTATGTACCTGTCGCCAGCATGTATGTACTTCTTTATCAATGATCTGTTCTAACTTTTGTTGATGCATGTAGCTACCTGATTTGCACCGCGTTCTGTGGGTGTTGATACCTTGTAGTCAATTAATTTTGCACCGCTCTCATTGGTTTTCTCAGAAGCAGCGATTTTCTGTTAATCTTATGTCAACACTCGCTTTTTTAATTTCAGAAGTCTCATGCTTCAGACCTTCAGTTTACGGTGCTTCAACATTCATGTACTTGTTTATCAAATACTTAATCATTTTATCAACGGTTGTTGTCACCTGTTGATTCCACATTCAAACAGTCTTTTTTCAACTTATGTTGATACCACATTGTCAGCTATTTTTTGCACCGCGTTCTATGGTTTTCTCAGAACGGGCGAGTTTACTGTTTATCCCATGTTAACCATGTTAACACTCGCTTAATCTTTCAGATGTCACTTGTGTTCACGATCAGTCAAATTCACTTTAATAGTCTGTGCTCAACCTTTCATGTACTTGTTTAGCTTCATGTACTTGTTTATCAAACAGTCTGTTTCACCTTTGGCTGATACCACTTTTAAGATATTATTTTGCACCTCATTCTATGGTTTCTCAGAAGAGGCGAGTTCACATCAATCGCCTCCGTTACTCAGCTCTCTAAGCCTCGCTCATGCTCCGGGTCATTCTCGGTCCAGGCTCCTTACGTTATGTTGATACAATGTTGTTACTTGTTAGCCAATATTCATTTCAGATTCTCTTGTGCCATGATCAGTCAAGTTCACTTTAATCACCGTGCTATAGCTTTTATTACTTGTTTATCAAACGGTCTGTTTTCACCTTTGCGGATACCATGACATTAGCTACTTTATTGCTCCGCTTAATATGTTCTCTCAAAAGCGGCGAGTTAACTGTCGGTCCTATCTGGAACACTCATTATTTATCTCAGACATCTACTGATCCTTCTCCCAGTAACCCTTTTCTATTCTGATCCTCTCATCCTCTCAGATTTTGGCGTACCCACCCTCCGGCCCTTCTCCTTCTAACTCCGCTCTCCGAGCCTCGGCTCATGCTCCGGGTCTTTCTCGGTCCAGGCTCCTTGCATTTTGAGTGGTCTCCCTGCAGGTTGTGTTCGTGCGGCTAGCTTGGCTCCACTCTTCCTGCTTGTCGCCTCTTACCTGGACCGATATGGCTCCTGCTATCCGAGTCTCCTAATCAGTAGTGAATTTTCTCTAGTGCTGGTAATGAAGTAGCATCCCCACTACTCAGTAATGCTTCTTCTATGGTTACCCCCAGTAGGTCACAGTGGATTTATTTTCAGATGCAATTTTGGACTTTGACAGTCTCTCAAAAAATAACTAAGAGGGTCACAGTTAATCTAAAACCATTATTGACAGGTTCAGATTGTCTAGTATCTATGGATTTTTTTTCATGGTCCATTACCCCCAATTAATCAATTGGCCCCGAGGGTCCGTTTTTAAAGTCAGGGTAAAATTCTTATCAGTTACCAATCATAGGGAATGACAAGAGCATTTTACCCCAATTTTACCCCTCATATTTCAGTCAGTTTGAGAATTTCTCAACAGAGGACAGCTCAGAGGAGCTGTCAAATAGGGTGACTAATTGCTCCACATGTGGCTTTTGACCCTGGAATGACAGAAGCAGAAGCTACCACCAAATCAAGATAAATGGTACCCTCCTGCACAGTGAAGGATGGATAAATTTCCAAAAGGGGTAAAAGTTTTACCCCTTCAGAAATGAACAATTGATATAATATTTTCTATCCATGCAAACATCTTGGAACCATGCTTAGAGTAAATATTCACTCACCTTATTTACTTATAGCTCATATTCTTCACAATATCATTATATATATATTGTCTGCTTTTTAATGAATCTGTTTGACACTTCACTATTCAAAATCCCAAGCAGAACTGCTAAGTTTTTAATAATTGGGTAACATCACTGGTAAATTTTTGAAGTGCTCACTGTTTCATAAAATGTATAATTGACAATCCCCAAAATCAATGTAATCATACTGTAGTACATTGTATCCTGTAATTTAAGTGTTTCATGGAATCTCCATTCATTTGCATCAAACTTCTCCATTGTTGAAGCAAATAAAACTTGGGTTTGTAGCCTGTAAATCCATGCAGAAATCCATGTGTCAAGTGCACAATTTAATGTATTCAGCCTGAATGACAACTACTTCTGGTCCACTTGCTCTGTCTATCTGTACCTTAGTGCCCAGTTTCCTAATTCCAACCCCCCCCCCCCACCTCCCTTTCTCCCCATCCACTACCCCACATTTTGTCTGCCCTGATTGGTCAAGATGGCTCAGGTCAACTCCCCCAGTAGCTCCCAATATGATAAATATCCATCATATATTGAATGTATTTGATAGCTAGAAGTTACCATAAGTAAAATCTCCTGTGAAAAAAAATAAATTGTGTGAATGAAACAATCTAAGATGACCACCTCTTAAAAAATATTAATTCATTTTTCAGCTCAAGAATGAAATTGCCCAATTTCTTACATTTGTGCCCTCTTTAAAAATAAAGAGTCAAAATATGTTTCTAGAGAAATTTTGTTACCTTTCATTAAATAGAGTTATGACTATTGACAATAAACCCAACTTATCTATCTATCTACCTATCTATCTATCTTTCTATCTTTCTATCTTTCTATCTATCTATCTATCTATCTATCTATCTATCTATCTATCTATCTATCAATCTATCAATCTATCATGTATTACTAGTATCTATTTATCTCTCCACCTGCAAATCTATCTTACTAGCTATCTATCTACAGTGTGTATCTATCTTTCCTATCTGGCAGCATTTGTCTATCCATATGTCCAAATTGTCCATCTATCTGTCAGTCTGTATATCTATCAAGAATGGAAATTTCCACTGGCTATTGAATATTCATTGAATGAGAACATAAATCAACCACTTAACCACTGCTAACATAAGAAACATTCCAATGTCAAGTTAATGAAGTCCAGTGACCCCCTGGCAGGACTTCACTTTGACCAATTTAAAGGCAAATCTGATCACAAGATTCTTGTATGAAGATACCAGCAAAATGATGAGGGCCCTAGTTTGATAGCAGCCTTTGATATTTAAGTTAACAGACATACTAGACAACAGGAACCAGGGCAGAGAAAATTTCAGAAGTATTCCAACTAAAAGCCCAGTAGCAGAAAACTTATTTTTATTTCAGGAAAGTAGCAATATTAACCTTAGATAGATAGATAGATAGATAGATAGATAGATAGATAGATAGATAGATAGATAGATGGGAAAATTCTTTAAAACTTTGTGTCAATAGAAACAAATTCTACATGCAGGTTATATAGTTAAATTGTTGGTAGCTTAAACAAAGGTGACGTCACATGCCCACTGGGTAATGTACTAATGTTTTAAATCAAACTATTTAAGAGAAACTATTTAAGAGTATCTATTGAATAGATTATTGACCATAGCAAAGACTAAAAATACTTGTTCCTTGACCATAGTTTGTGTTACATAGTTTTTAAATGAAATAAAATTTCAATCTCTGTGTCATTATATGATCTTACCTTCATAATAATACTAAAACATTCAATCACGTGTCTAATTATTTGTATATCTATCAAACTAATTATTTATTTATCTGTCTAAAATGTATGACAAGTACAGTCTGTACAGCTCTTCTTCATGCAGCTGCCACGTTGCCTCTAAATAGCCCATACTGGTGCTGATGGGGCGTAAAACACAAACTCACTCACTCACTCACTCATGCAGATGCCACACTTTTACAACTTCAAAAGTCTTCAATGAAAATCGGAGATGTTCGAAAATGAAGTTATAAAGCAATTTAAAGCTGTGGTATATCCACTGAACAAATGAAGAGACAACAACTCATGTATTCAGGAAGCCATTCTGTATTAACTCTGTCAAAACTCGCCAGGTGGCAATACAAGCATGTCAAGCCTAAACTGACACTAGAGGGCTAAAGCACAGCAAACTGACACTAGAGGGCTAAGGCACTGCATACCTCCCCGTTTAAGAAAACACTATGTAATACACTATGTAAAAAGTTTAAAACACAAGCTACCATGTAAACTTCAAAATCTGCATCTGTCATTCCATGATAACAACTAACGACTAAATAGTGACTACATAGTCTGAGTAACTTCAGTGACAATTACTTAACCATCTAAACCATTAGACAACTATTAACTAAGTCTAATACAATCAAGAGTACACAATCTCGAACCATTAGCAAATATGAGACTACTTGGAACTACAATAACAAAGTAAGTTACCAAATACTATTTCAATGATTATTTGACAGTACAAAATTGTTAAGTCTATTGAGATTAATAAACCACTAGATATTGATATAATGGAATAAGATACATGTACATAGCAATCACACAATCAATACAATCAATGACAATAAATCATGATAAATCCAATCACATCAATAAAGTCAATCATCTCAACAATCAAATGTCCAACTTTGATGGAGCATTTCCCTTCGTTGCTCTTCCGGATCTGCGAAGTGACTCTGCTGGAGCAGGCACAGATTTACTTGAATCATCCGGAACGAGATCACGATTCTCATCCAAACTTTCAGTGGTATCACTCTTCAAGTGATCAATGTGTCTTTTCACTGAACGTCCACTCTTGAGAACAATCTTGTACGTTAGCGGTGTAACAACTCTCTCAATAGTTCCGTGGAACCATCTTGGTGAACTTGAGCTTTTAGGGATCATATTTCGCACGAGAACCCTATCACCTTCTGTGAACGAACGAGGTCGCACAGACCTATCGTGGCAGCTCTTCTGAGCTTCCTGTTTGAGCAATACATCCTTCTTGATTTCAGGACGCAACAAGGACAGTCTTGATCTTGGTAACCGTCCCATTAACATTTCGGCAGGCGTTCGGCCTGTCGTAGTATGCGCAGTGATTCTGTAACTGAACACGAAACGAGCGATCTGAGTTTCGAGGTCACCTTCGGCACACATTTTCTTTAATGCAGACTTCACGGTCTTCACTGCATTTTCGGCTTGGCCATTTGAAGCTGGATGGTAGGCGGAAGTATGCCTCAAATCAACACCATTTAACTTCATAAAATTTGTGAACTCCTCGCTCACAAAGGTTGGCCCGTTATCAGTTACTACTGTAACTGGTAAGCCATGGGTAGCAAACGATTGCCTACACTTACGAATTGTGACTTCAGACGTAATTTTCTTCATTGGATGGACATCTATCCATTTGGAGTAAGCATCAATAATAATCAATAACATGTGACCTTGCACAGGTCCTGCGAAATCCATGTGTAAGCGACACCAGGGGGATTTCGGGAATTCCGTTGGTTGAAGTGGGGCCTTCGGTTCCATTGGAGATGCATGTTGACATGAGATGCAACTCTTAACTTGCTGCTCGATCTCACCATCTAATCCAGGCCACCAGACAAAACTACGGGCGAGAGCTTTCATCTTGCTCATGCCTGGGTGACCTTGATGCAATTCCTTGAGAACATCGGGTCGAAGCGACTCAGGAACCACTACACGGGAACCCCATAGGATAACATTAGCATCAAGTGACAGTTCATTTCTCCTTCTGAAGTACGGCAAGAGAGAATCTGAAGGACATTCGTCAGGCCACCCAGCCTGCAGGTAGGTCTTCACCTTACTAAGGGTTGTACTTCTCTCTGTCTTCTGACGGACTTGCTTCACCGTAACAGGCATTGTTTCCAACAACGCTAACACCTGCGAAACTTCAGAAACTTCTTCTTCAACCGGAGCTTCGGAATAAGGTAAGCGACTCAACGCATCAGCATGGGCGATGTGCTTACCTGGCTTAAACTTTAACTGGTAGTTGTAAGCACTCAAGGTAATAGCCCAACGTTGTAGTCTAGCAGAGGAGATCGCGGGAACTTGTTTGGCTTCTCCAAGTAAGGCCAACAATGGTTTGTGGTCGGAATTTATGACGAAAGACCGACCGTACACATACTTGTGAAACTTCTTCACGCCCCAGTGAATTGCGAGGGCTTCCTTGTCCAGCTGTGAGTAATTCTTCTCTGCACTTGATAACTTCCTTGACTTGAAAGCGATCGGGCGATCTACACCTGCTTCATCAACATGCGACAGCACAGCACCGATGCCGTAAGCACTGCTGTCCACTGAGAGTAGGAGCGGTTTTGTGGGGTCATAATGCACAAGAACGCGAGCAGACTGCAACATTGACTTTACTTCTTTCAGCGCTTTCTCCTGTTCTTTACCCCAATGCCAGGATTGATCTTTCCGTAGCAATTTGTGCAATGGTTCCAATACCGACGATAAATGTGGTAGAAATTTGTCGTAATATGTAATGAGGCCGACGAAGCTTTGCAGCTCGGAGACATTAGATGGTGACTGCCTGTTCACGATGGCTCGCACTCTGTCATCAAGAGGCTGCAATCCAGCTGCTGACACATGATATCCAAGGTAAGTAACTGACGGAACTCCATAAACACATTTATCCCGTTTCAAACGTAATCCCACAGCATTCAATTTTGACAGCACAGCATGCAAATTACGATCATGCTCCTCAACTGAAGATCCAGTGACTAATATGTCATCGAGATACACAGCCACTCCAGGGAAACCACGTAACAAGGTTTCCATTTCCCTCTGAAAGATGGCAACAGCCGAGCTGACGCCAAAAGCGAGGCGATTACATGCGAATAGTCCACGATGAGTGTTAATTGTCAGGAATTCCTTTGAGTCTTCGCTCAAAAGCAGCTGGTTATAAGCATGCGATAAATCCAGTTTGGTGAAAATGACTCCTCCAGCGATGGTAGAGAACAAATCCTCAGGAGTTGGAAGAGGATAACTTTCTTCTATTAACACTCGATTGACAGTTAACTTATAGTCGCCGCAAATCCTTATTTTTCCATCGCGCTTTAACACTGGCACGATAGGAGCTGCCCAACGAGATGACTTTACAGGGGAAATAACACCTGCCTCTAGCAGCCTATCCAATTCAACATCGACTTTCTGCTTCAATGCGAAAGGTAAGGATCTTGGTTTGAAGAAACGTGGCTCACAATCACGTTCGACGGCAAGATGAACTTTGACATCTGACAGGGTACCAAGTTCATCTTTGAAGAGATTCGGAAAATCTTCAACTCGGAGATTCAGCACATGTGACGTCGGCCAATCCACCGAAACATGAGACATCCAACTGCGACCTAGCAGCGGTGGTCCATTACCAGGAGCGATGATTAACGGCAACCTGGACTTCTTGCCTTGACTATCTTCAACATCGACGGAAAGTTGTCCAACCGGATCAACACACTGTCCGGTATAGGTCTTGAGACGAACTGTAGTCGGACCAATCTTAGGAGCTGACGACTTGCTCCAAAGTGAACGGTAAGTATCCTCGCTGATGATAGATTTCCCTGAACCAGTATCGACTTCCATCTCCAAAGGTACACCGTTTAACTTGACAGTCACTTTGATTGGATCCTCAGGTCCATCTGACACTTTGACATTGTACAAGTCCGAAAAATCAGCGTCGCTGTCATCACTATCAGCACACATAAATTTCACAGAATGCGAAGATTTCTTCTTTCCATAACCGTTGGCGCCCTTTGACTTAGGCTTGGGTTTGAACTTGGGTCGTGCAGACTTGTTTCGGCAAACAGAAGGAATGTGGCCAACCCTGCCACACTTCCCACAAGTGGAATCCTTCAGCTTACACTCTGGCCTGGTGTGGCCAGCAACACCGCAACAATAACATGTCACGGACAGCTTATTACAACTGTCGACTGCATTCACCGGAGATTCCTTTGTTGATGCGGAAGACTTCAATTCCGAGGCACCTTGCTGAGCTGTCTCCATGCTCAAAGCAATTTTCTGGGCCTTTTCGAACGTCAGGGTTTCGATGCCCAAAAGCCTCTTCTGAGTAGATTCGTCCCGGAGGCCACAAACAAATTTATCTCGCAAAGCTTCATCACAGAATGCACCAAATCTACAACGGCTGGCCTGCTTCCTCAACGATGACACAAATAATGTAACAGTTTGTGCAGGAGCTTGTGTGAGTTTATAAAAACGATACCTCTCCATAATGTTCGTTGTCTGTGGATCATAGATCCTAGTTAACACCTCATCTATCTCTTCAGCTGAGAGATCCTTGGGTTTCTGGGGTGCAACTGCATCCTTGAGATCTGAATATGCTGAAGCCCCCATGCTTGAGATGAGAACTGCAGTCTTCTTCAACGGATCAGTCACATCATTAGCCAAATAAAATTGGTCCACAATCTCAAAATAATTTGCCCAACTGGTGGTGCGGTCGTATGGCTCCAACCTGCCAACTGTAACTGTAGCCATGCTGCCTCAGATTCAGAACATGTGCTTCTTCCAGATTCAGACCATGTGCTTTTTGACTAAGCACCCAAGAGTCAGAACATGTGCTTTTTGACTGAGCACTATACTGGTAATCCACACTTGTAAACTGCTTGTCTTGACTCAGACAAGTTCCTAACAGCAAGGTAAACACAGCATCCGATCCTCGTCGCCAAAACTGTGGTATATCCACTGAACAAATGAAGAGACAACAACTCATGTATTCAGGAAGCCATTCTGTATTAACTCGCCAGGTGGCAATACAAGCATGTCAAGCCTAAACTGACACTAAAGGGCTTAAGCACAGCAAACTGACACTAGAGGGCTAAGGCACTGCAAAAGCTATACATTGTGTTCCATTTTTAAATTTGAAAGAAAGGGAGGGAGGGTTGGTGTAGTGGTTGTGTGATTGGCTGCCAATCGCTGGGTCCAGGGTTCGAAACTTCGAATCCAGCTCTTGCCGGGTCACCTGGGCCTATGTTGGATGGCTGTTTCAATCATCCTTCACCTCATTGTGGTGTCCTCATCCTGTCCTAATTAGTCTACCAAGTGCAAAAATAAAGGACGTAAAGCCCAAATCATCCATCCATCAATCCATCTTGAAAGAAAGATAAGGGTCCCGTATATTTCTAACTATTAAATCAATTAAATATTAGTAAATGCCATTATAAGCCCAACGCAAGGAGATGAATTGATGGATGCTTGGGGCTTTACATCCTGTAATAGGCTGTATTTATGCTCTTGGTAGGCTAATTTGGATAGGAGGAGGACACAGCGATGAGGTAATGGATGATTGAAACAGGCTTCCAAAAGAGGCCCAAGTGACCCGGAAAGAGCTGGATTATTATTGAGGGGGGGGGAAGTTGTGGGGAAAAAAATGAAAGGAAAATTTTGGGGAAACTGAAAGAAATAAATCATTGGGGGGGGGGGGGGGCAAGGAATGTGGGGGAAAATTGTGAACAAAAAATTGAAGGAAAAAATCTGGGAAAATAAGTTTTGGGAACAAAATAGGGGAAAAACTATTTTTTGGAAATTAGAAAATAAACAAAAGAATTTAAAAAAAGAAAAAAAAGGGCTAATCTCTGTCCGTCAAATAATCTGCAGTTCTATCCCTGACTCAAATACAAAGCAAAATTGCTATTCAAATTTGGCCACTCTTTTTATATATATATTTTTCGTTTGACGGATTTGCCGACATTATTATTAGGGTCCTATTATTTTGAAAACTGATTATTATACAGCATCATGTTGGCTGTCTTTGCTTGGCAGTGTATACTATGCTTTAATATAATTATATTTATCTAAATTTCTGATTTATTTATTTAAAACAAAAACAGTTACAACTGCATGTTGAATTTTACATAGAATTGGCAGACTTGCTCTTAAGCTCTTTAAATGGAGTTAATCCATTCCAAAAACTATTGATCAAGTTGTTTTCCACATTAACCTATAATAACCATTTTGTCACATTGTTGGTACGCATTTGGGATGAGAAAAACGTTATTTGGTCAACAGTTTTAGGGCTCCTTAAATGATTTTACCCCCTCCTGTGATGACAATTCTCAGATTTTGTTGAAATTGTGACAGTGTGACCTGCAGCTGCATGAAGACGAGTTGCATGTATTGCTCCTATGGACTATTAAAACAGTGTATGTATATTAATGGCACCAGCCTTCAGGCGCAAAGCGCCTTCGGGCGCAAAGCGCTCGACGCGTTGCTGTCTAATTACAGTTTCAAAAAAGGAGGATTTCAATTTGCTCTGAACACTGAATTGCTCTTTTGCAATTTCAGTGATTAAGTGAGTCAGGGAGCCCTGCATACATTTCAGTGACAGAGCAAACACTGACCATCCAAAAATTTTTCGAAAAATAAAAAATTTCCAAAAAAAGAAAGTTTAAAAAAAAAAATTTCCAAAAAAAAAAAAATCTCCAAAAAAAGAAAAAAACCCAAAAAAAAAAAGTTTCCCCCCAAAAAAAAAATGTTCTAAATTTTTTTACAAAAATTATCAGAAAAAACCAAGTTCGAAAAAAAATCAAATTTTCCAAAAGTAGAAAAATGTTCAAAAAAATAAATAATTTTCCATACAAAAAAAAATCCAGAAAAACACTTTTCTTTAAAAAAACCAACAAATTCTTACTTTTTTTCCAAACTTCGTTCTCAGCTTTTTTTCCCCTAAAATTATTATTCCTTTTTTTTTATAAGCTCTTTTTTTTCCTTCAAAACTTTTTTTAACATTTTTCTTTTTAGAATATTACCTTTCCAGTCCCCCCCCCCTATTTCTCCTTGTTCCAATTTTTTTCTCCAAACTTTTTATTGAACAAAGCTGAATGCAAATATGAATTTCGAGAAATAATTTAGATAATAACAATTTAGTGTCTTTAAAATTTATTTTTTGCGTTCAGGCGGTGCTGTCTTCATGCTTTGGCATTTACATATTATGTGCATGAAGACTTGATGCATCTGTCTAGTAGTGTCTTTCTATAGATCTCTTGTACATGTATCTATCTGCCTGTCAATATATTTCATGTGGATGGTTCATCAAAGTTCATCAAAAGTTCATCGCATCTTTTAAAGTACATGTACTTATTTTAGTTTTTTTGTCCATCTCAGGTTCATCATAATTTATCTCAGGTTCATCATAATTCATAAAGTTCATGAACCTGAGATGATGAACTGTTCATGAACTACATAAGTTCACGAACCATTTTTGATGAATCTTGACAGACTTTGATGGACGTTCATGAACTGTTCATGAACGTTCATCAAATTCACCAAGTTCATGCATGAACAACATCTCACCTGGGTACTAGCAAAGCTTACCTATGATTACTCTTACAATTTTGCACAACACAAAGCTTCTGTAAATTTGCCTTTTCCATGAAGAGATTTAAAAAAGTAACTAAAAGGAATGTAACTGGAAATGATTCATTATGTGCATGTAACTTCATCCCAAGCAGTATTCTGTGCAGTGTCGGGATAATAGACATGATTACTTTTCTTTCATTTCCCTACTGACCTGAAAAATTGGACTATCTATCTATCTATCTATCTATCTATCTATCTATCTATCTATCTATCTATCTATCTATCTATCTATCTATCTATCTATCTTGCACTTCTGTAATAAACACAATTGAAAATTGAATATAATTTTGACTAAAATTACTGCAAAGGAGCCACTTATAGGAGACTAATTTGGCACGATCACCTTGGGTCTGCTTGATAATGATAACCTGATAAAGATTGCACCCCTGAACCCCTGTAGCTGGATTTAAAGGTGTGTGTTTCTGATTAGTAAGGTGATAAATTAATGATATATATGATAGCCTGGTCGGCTGGTTCCTTTCTAGAGCAACAAAATTATCTTTATCTTATCTTATCTTATATATCTGCAAGTTTTATCCTGGGAAATTTGCATCCTTCAGTCTTCATGGCTAATGACTCCATATACATGGAGGATGGGAAATTTGCACATGAGACTGCATGTTGAGATATTCGAAAATTGTGTTTTCTATGCTGACAGAGATGCTGTTGATACAGGTCTAGCACTGTGTGTGTGTTTGTTTTAAATTGAATGAATTGAATTGATCGATCTTATTTCCTAAAAATAGACAATTAGACATACAAATGTTAGGTAAAGTTAATTTTTAGTTCAGAATACCTGTCTGCTGTTTTTATTTTATTTCATTAGCTCCAATAAAATCAGTTTTATAGCCCTTAGACAAACTTGCACTCCAGCTGTAGTTGTATATCTCTATCAGCAGCACTGCAGCAGATTAAAATAGAACAACATTCTTCTTTTTCTTCTTCTATACTGATAAAGGCACCATTCCGGATGTTTTGGTCCCTCTAAAGTGGCATCTGGGTGACCCATGACCGCCATATTCGCACAGTGTACTTGTATTGATGTCCTGCTAAAAGTGGACAACCTTTTTTCCAATTTCCAAAAAAAATTGTTTCCAAAATGTTTTTTTCAAGATTCAGAGAAAAAAAAATTTTTTTTGTTCTATTTCCAATTTTCAATTTCACTAATTTATTTTCAAAAGAGGAAATTACGCAACTTTTTTTTTTTTTAAAGTTTAACATTTTTTTTAATTTTATTTTTCAAACATTTTATTCACTTTTTTTTCCCACTTTCTCCCAAAATCTTACTATAAAGGCAGCTTTGTTGATGCTACAGTCCCTGCTACGAGGCGTCTTTTTTAACCGCCAACTTTGCACAGGGTCAACATTTGGGCTATCTTTTTTTCCCACAGTGCACTTACATGCTGTCCTGAGGGGACTGGGCTACTGCTTTTTCCAATTTCAGAAATTTTTTTTTCCCAAATTTTTTTTTTCAACATTTTGTCTGCACACTTAATTTTTCCAAAAAATGTGTTCCCCGCTTGCATTGCCTCACCATGGCAACTGCACTGCCTCACTTAATGATAATTTGGTAGCTATAAGTTTAATATAAGTAGTTAAGTACATACAAGTTTTTTGATACTCTTTTTTGCCACAATGGTCATTTCTAGTCTAACTATAATAAAGGGAGCTTTCTGGATGCTTCGGTCCATGCAGTATTTGTGAACCTCTGGTACTATTAATGCATCTCATAAATTGCAATGCATCTGCTAAGTTCAGACCTCTTTGACAAGGGTCTTGCCACTACCCAAACGTTGGTTGCGGTTTGGGGTTGGGTGGGTCTGGGATTTTGATGCTCATCTGCAATGAATTCTGCAGCTTGCAAAATGACATTTTTGCGAGTGAACGTTCGCCGAAAAATGTGTTGTACGGCAAAAAGAAACAACGACGGACAAAGACTGCCTACTGCAGTCTATAGAAATGGTTGTAGGGTACCTGAATCTTTTTTCTGAATGAAATTTGGTTGAGAATTGACCGAACAGAGAGGCAAAACGTCCATGGAAGTTTATTTTGATAGAGCACTGTCAGCAGTTTATAAAATGACATTTTTGCAAGCTGACAGATCGCCGAAAAATGTATCGTACGGCGAAAAGAAACAACGACGGACAAAGACTGACTACTGCAGTCTATAGACCTGCATGTTGTAGGGTACCTGAAACTTTTTTCTGAATGAAATTCAGTTGAGAATTGGCCGAGCAGAGAGGCAAAACGTCCATGGAAGTTTATTTTGATAGAGGTCATTCCACAAACTGCTACCTGGTCGAACTGCAGAATTCTGCAGCTTCCTGCAGAACAGCCGAATTTGCTGCAGAACTGCAGAATCCTGCAGTTTCCTGCAGAATTCCGCAGTTTTTTTTTGAAACTGCAGAATTCTGTAGTTTTTTGCAGAATTCTGCAGCTAGCTGCAGAAGTGCATAAAACCTCCCAAGCTGCATAACTCCTACAGAATTACAGATTTTGCTGCAGAAACTTTTCAGAAACACTGCAATGACTGAGGACTACCAAAACCCCGACCCCCAAACCACAACCCCCCAAACCACGTTTCCTTGGTGGTGGCAAGCCCCATGTCAGAGAGGTCTGAACTTTGAAGATGCATTGCAATAAACTACAGGAAGTAACAGAGATTCAGAAATCATGCTGGGAGCTGCAGAACTCTGTAGTTTTCTGCAGAATTCTCTGCAGAATTCTGCAGTTTTTTGCAGAATTCTGCAGTTTTTGCAGAACTGCAGTTTTCTGCAGAATTCTGCAGTTTTCTGCAGAATTCTGCAGTTTTTTGCAGCTAGCTGCAGAAGTGCATAAAATCTCCCAGGCTGCATATCTCCTACAGAAATACAAATTTCGCTGCAGAAACTTTTCAGAAACACTGCAATGACTGAGGACTACCAAAACCCTGACCCCCCAAACCACTACCCCCCAAACCAACCCCCCAAACCAACCCCCCAAACCAACCCCTCAAACCACGTTTCCTTGGTAGTGGCAAGCCCCATGTCAGAGAGGTAAGAACTTTGAAGATGCATTGCAATAAACTACAGGAAGTAACAGAGGTTGTGAAATCATGCAGGGAGCTGCAGAATTCTGCAGTTTCCTACAGAACTGCAGAATTTTTTTCAGAACTGCAGAATTCTGCAATTTTCTGCAGTTTTTTGCAGAATTCTGCAGTTTTTTGCAGAATTCTGCAGTTTTTTGCAGCTGGCTGGCAGAAGTGCATAAAACCTCCCAGGCTGCATATCTCCTACAGAAATACAGATTTTGCTGCAGAAACTTTTCAGAAACGCTGCAGTGACAGAGGACTACCAAAAACCCCACCCCAATAAACTACAGGAAGTAACATAGGTTCAGAAATCATGCAGGGAGCTACAGAACTGCAGAATTCTGCAGCTTCCTGCAGATCTTTTTTGAAACTGCAGAATTCTGCAGATTTTTTTGGAACTGCAGAATTCTGCAGTTTTTTGCAGAACTGCAGAATTCTGCAGTTTTTTACATAATTCTGCAGTTTTCTGCAGAATTCTGCAGTTTTTTTGCAGAACTGCAGAATTCTGCAGTTTTTACAGCTGTTTGCAGCCTGTATTACCGGAGGAGTTCCAAGAAAACTTATGACAACTCCCCTGGTCGTGTTGTTTCACCTATGTCATTAAAACTTTGCTTGCAGCCTAAATATAATTTTATCTTGCTTCCATCAACTTTTGGTAAACTTCTGTGACATTAAAATTTTTATTTACGAAACTAAAATGTTCGTTTTTGGCGGGAGTTTCAAATGATCAGCTGCAGTGAAACCAGCAGCAACAGCTGCAGCCAGATCCAGTCTTTGCAGATTCAAAAGAAAGAATGAAGGAAGGAAAAAAGGCAGGAAAAAAGGAAGGAAAAAAGGAAGAAAAAAGGGAAGTATAGGAAGGAAAGTATAGGAAGGAAAATATGGGAAGGAAAAAAGGGATGGGGGAGGAAGGGAGGAAGGGAGGGAGGGAGGGAGGATATATACATGTAGATAGATAGATAGATAGATAGATACTAAGTCTATCTACAAGCAGCTGTTAAAGTGCTTGCACGTTATTTTTTTTTTTTTGCAGAACTGCAGAAAGAAATTATATACTCCTCCAATTTCCCATAATGGGCATTTATAGTCTATCTATAGATCTATCTATCTATCTATCTATCTATCTATCTATCTATAAATATTGATCTATAAATATTGATCTATCTATCTTTTCCTCGAGTCTTATAATTTAAATAAAATAATTTTAGAAGGATTCATGTTTTTTCCCCCCATGTTTTGCGGTTGTTTTGTCTTCCACAAGTTCAGCACTCAGCCTGTCAAGAGAGGCAGAAATGGAAGGATGGAAAAGGAGCAAAATGAACAGTATTTTGGTAAAATCAAGAAGCACCTTTGGCCATGGCCCCAAAATCAGCCATGCCTTTCATGTATAATTTACCCATATGGTCTTTGAAGCTGTGGGGAGTGAAATGTAGCTCATGAAGGTTCATATATCTATAGCCATGCCTCATCAGAATACAGGGGTGGATTAGTTCCATGAAGGAGAGGGAGGGGCTAAGTCAGTATCACCTAGGCTTTTAATACATTCTTTTAAACTGACACCCCAACCCCTTTCAATTATACTTTCCTCCCCTGGTTGTTGTCTTGGTCCTGGGTTATCTGCTTGTTAAAGTGGAGACATGCTCCTGATATGCTGATAGCCTGTTCTGAAATTAAAGAGCTCCCCCTGCTCCCTCCCCTAAAGCAGCTGCAAAATTTACTGATAACTTTTATCTCTCTGGCAGCTCCTCATAAACATGAAATAACTTAAGAGCAAGTGGCATTGAGATTTAGCAAAAAAGCCCTGATTAATAAATGATAATATGACAGTGATGGAGAAACAAAGATGGAAAAACAGTGGTAGTCAGATAAATATGTTGTTGTTGTTAGTTTGTTTTTTTTAAAGGAAAATTGAATATCATTTAAAGAGAGATTGAAGTGTATGCTCTAAATAGAAGAATCAGTGATAAGCAAGTGATGACACCCACCACAGGTGGTCTCTTTATGGATCTTATCTGCCTTGTATGTTATTATTATTACCAGCATAGTTAAACAGATTACTACAGACAGAAAAAAAGAAATAGGAAAGTAAAATGAACAGGGAGAAAAATAGAAAGTCAAAACATGAAAAAGGATAGAAAGATACTGGAAAGAATGACGGGGGGAAGAATGATAGAATGAAAGATAATATGAAACAGAAGATAGAATGAAGATGGAAAGAAAGAAAGAAGGTAAATGAAAAGAAAGATAGAATAGATGGAAAGAAAGGTGGAAACAAGATGATGGAAAGAAAGATGGAAAGAAAGATGGAAAGAAAGATGGAAAGAAAGATGGAAAGAAAGATGGAAAGAGTGACAAAAAGATAGAATGAAGATGGAAAGAAAGATGGAAAGAAAGACAAAAAGATAAAATAAAGATCGAAAGAAGGAAGGAAAGAAAGATGGAAAGAAGGAAGAAAAGGAAAATAGAATGAAGATGGAAAGAAAGAAAGAAGGTGGAAAGAAAGATAGAATGAAGATGAAAAGAGAGGAGGAAAGGAAGAAATACAGAAGGATAGAAAGAAAGAAGGAAAGAATAAAGATGAAAGTAAAACAGAATGAGGATGGAAAGAAAGAAAGAAGGAAAGGAAGGTGAAGAAAGAAGGAGATGAGTACAGATGAAAAGAAAGATAGAATAAACATAGAATGAAGGTGGAAGGAAGGATGGAAAGAAAGATAGATAGAAAGAAGGAAAGAGAGATGGAAGAAATAAGATGAAAGATGGAATGAAGATGGAAAGAAAGTTCTAGAAGCAAAGAAAGAAAGGGAAAGAAAAAGAAGGATTGAATGATAGAAAGAAGGATTGAAAGATAGAAAGAAGGATTGAAAGATTGATAAAAGGATTGAAAGAGAAGGAAGGAAGGATTAAAAGGAGAAAGAAAGAAAAAAAAGTGTATATATATATTCTGACTTAAACTTGTTATACACCTTCTTGAATGATTGATGTCTGCTGCATAATTTTTCCTTTTAAAATGCTTGTCAACACTCTTTAAAATACTTTCACTGTGTAGTTGAATTGAAAAGAATTATATGAATTAAACAAGCTTATAGTTCAATTGGAGGGGTGCAGTAGCAACATGTGGGTGGATGGGGGTGAACTGGACATTCCCTTTTAGAGAGAGCAACCCTGACTCTACAATTTAACCCCTGCAGTGACCTGCACAGATGATTGACAGGGTGGGCTGCATGAGCTGAGGGCCTTTCTTTTGATGTTGACCACTGCCTGGTGGCGACCTCTGTTGATTAAGGACACAATAACCAAGGGTAGGTAATGAAATTGCATTACCAAAACTAGAGAAAATTCACTACTGCTAATTATTTACTTCCCCACGGTATCTAGCAATACCAAGTCAGTCAGAGTATCTTACCGTACCTAGTCATTCTAGAGTATCCTAAAGGTCATTCAAGGTATCTTGCTACTCATTCAGGCATCTAGCCATACCACTCTTAAGTTATCCTGCCATAGCTTCCTTCAAGGTATCTTGCCATACCTACTCCTTCAGGTATCTAGCCATACCACTCTCCTAAGTTATCCTGCCGTCTTTGTGAAACACTTCAACTTTATCTCAACCTTCGCCTCTTTAACTCCCCTCTCCTTGTAGAGGATCACTTCTCTCCTTCTCCTTTCACTCGCTTCACCCTCATTCATTATCTCGACAAGTCTCTTCTGCGGCCTGCTCAATGTCACTCATTACAGTGGCCAATCTTTAAGATAGGTCATCACATCTGTGCTGTCTCTGGAGTTTGAATCCCTAGTTCTCAACAGATGAATTCATCCTGCTATGCCCAGTACATTCTTACTCAGTCACTCTTCGTACTCAGTCAAAGTCTCTTTCTAAATCCAAACAAATTCATCCCTAAATTAACTTGGGGCACTCACTCCTTAACTCGTTCGCTTGGGCATTTCTCTGGCCCCAAGGTTACTCTTAGTTTACATTTGTTTAATTTTTAGCTAGTCGTGAGCTTGTTCACCTGCTCGCACGTGTTCAACCTCTACAGTTTGCAGTCGAGCTTGTTCGCCTCTTCGGACGTGTTCAACCTCCTGTTTTCACCCTGGCAGGCTTGCAGTCGAGCTTTTTCACCTGCTTGCACGTTTCAACCTCCTTTTTGGCCTCCAGGCGTGCAGTCGAGCTTGTTCTTCTGCTTGCACATGTTCAACCTCCTGGTTACGCCTCCAGGGTTTTGTAATGTAGTTAGGTGGGCTTTGGGCTTTTGCCCGGCCTTGTGTTTTTGTTTTCTAGTTGAGTGAGTTGCCCCGAATTGTTTGCAAATTAAAAATTTTATTTTTCAAATAAAACTTTTAAACTAACTTTTGCGTTTGTTGTGCATAAATTGTTAGTTTTGGTTTACCTAAACGATGGTTTGTGCACAACATAAGCAAAAGTCAGAACGAGGCTGTCACGTGACCTTCGCCAGTTTCTTTGAGATTTTCAAGACGATTGGGTGTTTGCTGTTCATTCATTCTTTGTGGCTCTACCCGCCATCCACCCCTTCGCCTCCTTTCTAAGTTATTCTTATCATGAGGTATCTTGGCCATACCCATCGGTTCTTCAGGTAACCTGCCTACCTATCTACTTTGCATGAGGTTCTTCCCATACCTATCTACTGTTCATGAGGTATCTTGCCATACCTATCTACTGTTCATGAGGTATCTTGCCATACCTATCTACTGTTCATAAGGTATCTTGCCATACCTATCTACTGTTCATGAGGTATCTTGCCATACCTATCTGCTGTTCATGAGGTATCTTGCCATACCTATCTACTGTTCATGAGGTATCTTGCCATACCTATCTACATTCATGAGGTATCTTGCCATACCTATCTACATTCATGAGGTATCTTGCCATACCTATCTGCTGTTCATGAGGTATCTTGCCATACCTATCTACTTATCATGAGGTATCCAGCCATACCTATCTACTTTTCATGAGGTACCTGCCGTGCCTATCTCTACTTACTCTTGAGGTATCCTTGCCATACCTATCTACTACTCCTGAGGTATCCTGCTATACCTATTCTCAAGTCTCTCTGAGGTATCTTGCCATACCTTTGACCGCTGGTGAGACAACACCGGTCTTCGCTGGTCTGAGCGCTATGGAAAACACACGTCCCTGTCCCAAGTGGTGAGGGTTGCGTGGCCAGCTCGCAGCTTTTATTAGGGCTCTCACTCTTAGGTAGTTCCGGGAATTTCTCTGGCCCCAAGGTTACTCTTAGTTTACATTTGTTTAATTTTTAGCTAGTCGTGAGCTTGTTCACCTGCTCGCACGTGTTCAACCTCTACAGTTTGCAGTCGAGCTTGTTCGCCTCTTCGGACGTGTTCAACCTCCTGTTTTCACCCTGGCAGGCTTGCAGTCGAGCTTTTTCACCTGCTTGCACGTTTCAACCTCCTTTTTGGCCTCCAGGCCTGCAGTCGAGCTTGTTCATCTGCTTGCACATGTTCAAAGCAGAAGGCTTTGGTTGATTTAAATATTACATATTTAAATTGCTGTCTGAATCCTGTCTTTCAACTGAAACTTATTAAAGCTTTGCAATGTGCTGCTAACAGAAAATGTTTGACTTTGTTCTTTGTGACTTTAAGTTGCAGATAAAGTGCTTCCTCTGGGCCATTCGCTGAGGCCATAGCAGAGAATAGCCTTTAAATCAGGCATTTTTCTGACAAATCTGGGTAGTTTGGTCGAATGTGGAAATCACTTCCGAGATGTTGGCAGCGAGGGCAATATGGCCATCCGCAACCAAGAAGCTAGTTCTGAATTTCAAGTGCAAAATTCATTGCAGGGAATTGAACCCTTGCCTAAACATAAACAGCTGCCTTAACCACGAGGCCAACTGATCACACTGCAGGCTTTTCTTAAAATTGTCTTAATTCTGGGTCAATCTTGTCATTCTCAATGCATCAAAGATCACTCAAGCGGATGCCCTGTGCCTCTACCAACGTCGGAATGTTCAGAGTGCTGGTTAGGTCTGGATACTCAGTGCTGGTAAGCCAAATGCCACTATGCATAGAGTCCGGCACTTGATTCATTCAGAGATTCTAGGGTCTACCAGTTGCCTTAGTATTGAAGACTGGATACAATCCATCTCCACCTACAATGTAACATAGGCTCAGACCAAATTGAGTACTGGGATTTCAACCCACAACCTCAGAGTCAGTGGTTGCACCAGCAAGCATTCACAACCACTCAGCTATGGGGAACATGCCATGAACACATCAATCACTCGCTTTAGAGGGCTGCACTCAGTTACATTCAATAGCAAGATTAGAGCCCATAACAAGAATCCATGGATTGCAAAACCGAGGTGATATTTTGAACAGACAAATGCTTCTAAATTAAACAACAGAGATATATCTCAATAGTTGGTGTATATTGCCAGGAAACTTAAGAGGGGATACAAAGGCAGCATTCAACACAAGAATCAACGGACTTAGGTCGCCGTGTATACACACCATCATTAAAAATAACACTTCTAAGCCAAGATTCTCCAGCTATCAAAACACAACACACCACTTGGCAATATATTATTTATTAAGTGTAAATATTGTTATCAGATTATTCTGTGCGCAAAACAAAATGCACTTAAATGTAAAGGGTGCGCTGATTAATCAACAATCAAATTAACTTTTTTTCTTGGGATATATGCATAATCATTACGATAAACAGTTTTAAGGACTATATAATTATCATGACACTGCAGTAATCTTATATTGTTACATTTGAACTTTTGCGGCAACATATTACCATCTGGTAACCATCATATTAATCTTAAAGGTCCATGGTCCATAGATAAGACCAAAATTAAAAAATTTGCTACAGATTCATACTCTTTAAAGGCCGAAAGCTATTTTAACGGTGGTAATAAATGTTTTAAAATGCTGGAAGACCCTTGCAATGGCGTTCATGTAACAAACAATAACTTTTTCACAGTATTGAAAATGTGTTTGTCTATACTTTGTTGTCAGCCTCGTATGATTCAATTTTGTAGAAATAATAATTAGTCAAGAAAGATGGTCCAGAATATGAAATAAAATATCATGAAGTCGTATTTGATGCAAACCTGAGGACCATGGACCCTGTAACTCAAAATGTTTCTAATTCCTACCAACTTAAATTCTTAATATTATACAATGTTTAAGCAATTAAGTACTGTACACTGTGTACATCTACAATCGTAATACTTTGTTTTCATACGTAAAATGTTTTTAACATGTTCACATCATTTGCACAATGTCAAAGTACATAGCATTTTGAGTATATAGCAATAAGCAGGCATTCGGATTTTACAAAACGAGTTCAAATGACTTTATATACAAAATATCACTGGTATTCATTGAGCATCTTGCGGTTTTATACTGCTACGAGATTCGTGACTTGAACACACATTGTAAGCTTGGCTTATACACAACTACGAACAACTTATATAACAACTAAACTACTAAGCACCTTGCAGATTATATATCAACAATACACAATTAACATCATTACATAGTATCCTAGGGAAACATTTGCTTAAACCCAGTTTTTGTAACTACCATTAGGCCAGACTTTTTTAATTTTTAGCTTCTCGGATCGACCGACCCAACAGATTTTCTGCCTGTGATAAAAAAAGTAGAGTTTACCCACAATTTTTTAAATTTGACATAAAAGGCCAAACAAATTGAGAATTCTGCTTTTTTTTTGTTCAACTGACGGACCCAAGAAGTACCTCAAGAAGATCCGAGAAGCTAAAGATCAATTATGTCTGGCCTAACATCATTACTATACATAGTATCCTAGGGAAACATTTGGTTGAACCCAGTTTTAGTTTGTACCATTAGCACGGGAAGTTGTGTTAGCCTGCAAGAACTGAGGGAATATAGTGTCAGGGGGAAATTTTCAAATGAGATTTTAATGAATTGGCTTGTTGATATCATGTAATAATTTGATTTGGGAAAGTTTAAGAATTCAATTATACCTAAAAGCCTGAGGCCATGGCAGATTCAGGACTTCAGAAATCAAAATTTGAAAATATTTCGAACATAGTGACCCATGCAATGATAGCTACCAAACTAGAACCCCAGACATACAATTTTTTTTGTTTTTCATGGAAATACACAATCTATAAACATTCTATTCTACCAGTCACCATCAAGCGACATCGTACAAAAACATCCTTGCAAAAACTGCATAGAAAGGCTAACCTCGAAGCTGAGTATATACAAACAGTAGCCAAGCGAAAATATATACGGAAATTTTTGTTTCAGAATACAAAATTATAGGTCCACACAATAGCATTGACAAAAAGTTAACAGGTACTAACTAAAGAGACATAGCATTTTGCAGCATTTTGCAGTTTTCTAAATCACGGTAAATTACATCAAGTTTTTTTCAGTACGTTCATCACAGTTTAAGAGGTAGAAAATAAGTATAACGTCCATCGTAGAATTATATTCATAAGGATTATATAATGTAACATGGAACATGAAACAGAATTAGTTTTGATCACGTTTTTGGCACATAAAAAGTTTTGATAATGTTGGAAAACATTTGACAATTTTTTTAAGGATCCCAAGAATCCGCATTTTTGCTGAGGCCGCGAAGTGAATAGCTTAAACAAAGTGAAGATAAAATTTTCTCTTTGACAAGCTACAGTGTCAACTCCACTTGAAGCAAACAATCACTGAATGTCATTATTATGAACACTAACAATACAGCTTTACACAAATGTACACAAAAATAAGTCTTCTACTATTTTGTATGGCAAGCCGGCAACATTTTAAAGTGCAGTTCCAGTCTGGATTGCAATACAATTAGGCGCTCGAGCCATCTCAATAAAAGAGTATTCTACGCTAATAACATACGGATCTATCTCAGATTGGTTCCAATTCATATACGTATACAACTAAATTCTGCAAAATCAAAGCCAGGTTATAGTAATGCTCAAGCAGAACAAGCAGCACACTTGATATCTGAATTGGTCGAACAATCACTTTTTGCTTACAAACTCCACTTAATGAAACAAAATGACTAATTATTACTAATGCAGACAAATACACTTAACATTGCATCAGTTTTACCCAAAATGTTCCAGTCATTACAATACAGTTCGCCATTGCAAACTGACAAATTGTGCCAACACAGTAGTCCTACATTTGTAGTGAGCACCAGACATACACCCAATAAGTTCAGCAGTGTCGACAATAATACATTTTTCTTCTACCTACATCCAGTCACTATGTTACAGTGAAAGAAAATACTGCATTTTCTCAAATTTTCAGTAAGGCCAATATTTTGCATGTTAGAAACTTTTAGTCTCCCACACAATACAACAACTGATAAAGAAGCCACACAGAAGAGGACGAAATCTTATGGCAAACAAAATATTAACCAAGAAATTATTCAGTTATACTGTTTTTGCAATTCATAATGGCACTGGTCCACAGAATAATAGGAGTAAGCAACCGAGTCCAACTTATACATAACCAAACCTGGAGACTTCTAAAAGTATGCTTCAGAACTACATGATACCAATACATCTGCACTCAAAAGGCTATCTACAATCTCGTCAAGACATTTGCCTATCAATAAATTGGAATTCTAAATAGGAATGGATATAGGATTACGGAAACTCATCTGATCAACAGGAAAGTGAAATTGCAAGTACTTTTAGTAAGGAATGAAAGCACGAAACCTCGGAATATCTTGATACAGAGTAAGCCTAAGGAATATCATTCTAGGTAAACAAATTAACTAAGAAGATAATGTAGATTTTTAACAGTTAAACAATACTTATAAACCTTCAAACATTTCAAAGTAACATTTGGCAACCATACTGCAGTATATAAAGTAGCAATCATATAAAACTTTTTCAATATAACTCATTTCAATACATCAATGGGGAACAAAGTCTTTCGAGCATAGATTCGGAATTTTTTCCACACAAAAAAAAGTCCATCGCATACGAGAAACAAAGCTGGCTGTCATTTGTCCAATACTGCAGCTTGTTTATTTCAGTGATTACAGTTTGTCCAAGCTGCAAGCAGAGGCAGAGAAGTCCTGTGGCACAGGTCCTTTAGTTACTCCATTTTGTCTAAAATATTCTCCTTCATTTGGAATTATGCAAACTAAATCACAAATCGTTTACGCTGTAGATCTTTCGAGTATTTTTACTTGTCTCATGGAAGATGAAACATCTTGTAAATTGAACACACCATTACCATTTTTTCGTTCGCGACTGAGACGGAACACGTCAAAATTTTTTACACTGATGCAGAATGGACAAGTAAACAGCCAGCTTTGTGCAGTTCAAACACATTTTGGCACCTTACAAGGCATTTGACAAAGTTGTTCACAAAAAGAGACAATGCACCTCATAGGGCATTTGACAAAGTTGGAAGTTGCACCTTACGAGGTATTTGACATAGTTCAAAACATACAGAGACAAGAAATTTGCAGTTTAAATTTTCAAGTTGAATAATATAACAAATATTAAATGGATTTGCAGGCTAAATTAATACTAGTTTTCTTGTTCTTGTTCTACAAGTTTAAAGGAGACAATTGTAACAGACAAAAAATATTCAAATTTTACAAATCAACATCTCAGGCAATGCCTAGAAAAGGCAAAGTTCGAATATGTTTGAATTTCTTAGGCGTAAAGCGCAATTGAACAGCGTAAAACTAAAAGCGCTTAAAAATGGTAAACATACAAATATAAGCAGATCTTGTAAACCTTGACACTTACCTTATGAAAATACAAAATTTGTAACTCTTACTCAAAAGTAAAAATGTCCTATTTTCTACTTTTTAACACATTTACCATCCAGAAACCCGTTTCCAGATGATACAATTACATTTTAACAAACTATATAACAATTTTAGTGACAAAAAAAATATGTGCAAGACAACATATTTACAGAGCACAGTTTTAGCACACCAGTAGGCCTACATTGTACAACAGTATTACCCTTCAAATTGTACACCTTACCCTTATACAAGTATATATATATAGATCAGTTACCCTTTAATAAGTGTTTGGTTAATAAACGTGATATGTTGCAACAAGAAACATCAGTGACATCATGAACCGACTAAATTAGTAAATTGTGGAGCACATTTTTAGAAACAAGCACAAAATACTTTTAAAACCTTTTTCTTGATCAATCTTTCAGGAATTTTTTTTTCTTTTTTCAAAGAGACATAAGATCGGATATAGGCATCATGTATCAATCACGCCAGTATGAAGAAGAGAAGATTTATTTCAGACCTTCGATACTTATATAGATCTATGTTTTTATTGGAACCCAAATCTCCGTCCGGCACTAAATTGACATAGCAAAACCAATATGTGTAAGCATTCAACATAACCTAAATTGAACACAACAAACCCCCTAAACATCTTTCATTACAATGTAACGAGGTGTTGCAGAAATACAGCAGCTCCGCAGTAGTCAAATACAGTAGCTCCGCAGTAGTCAAATACAGTAGCTCTGCAGTAGTCAAATACAGTAGCTTTGCCGCAGTCAATACAGTAGCTCCGCAGTAGTCAAATACAGTAGCTTCGCAACAGTCAGGTATACGGCATCTACACAATGAAAGCTACATCAATGACCACTGTTCAGTGCCAACTCCAACATTCTAAACATTGAACGTGAATAAACCCTGAACCCTGAAACTTCGGACATCCTCAATAATATATTATAGGAATCATACAGGCACCAATAAGCTGATAAGAACTTAATGATCTTTAAAACGGACAAACTATCTAGTTAAAGTATACTGCATAACTAAGTTAAAGTATACTGCATAACTAAGTTAACATATACTGCATAACTAAGTTAAAGTATACTGCATAACTAAGTTAAAGTATACTGCATAACTAAGTTAAAGTATACTGCATAACTAAGTTAAGGTATACTGCATAACTAAGTTAAGGTATACTGCATAACTAAGTTAACGTATACTGCATAACTAAGTTAAGGTATACTGCATAACTAAGTGAAATATTCTGCATAACTCTCGTGAAACATAATACACTTTAGACAGAATATACAAACGGGATTACACAAACGGAACTAGAGGACCCTGAATATTTGGTGAACTATCTGTTTTTTTGCAATCTGCGTCTCAGTAGCACGTCTCGTACGGATTTGGCGTAGCTTCCACCATCGTGATCATTTCTTTCTCCGAGCAGATGTATTCCTTTGCTTCCGAGGGGCTTCCGTCGCTGATGTAGATGATGTCGTGCGAAGGAGAGACTGGTGAGTAAGCGGGAACTACGTTGAGGTAGGGAGACTTGCCATCATCACCTTTAGAAGATAAAGTGTGACAAAAATATGTTAATTATATATATTTTTTCTTTCAATTCATGACTTTACCATAGAATGGGGTAAAGTTGGCAATCTGGGGGAAAGTTGACTGGCTATTTTAACTGACTTTATGGATGAAATGCTTACTTTTCTCACTGACACAGCTTTCTTCGGCAAATTTTCCACCTGTGTCAGTGAGGAAAGTTGGCATTTCTGCCAGCTAGCGGGTTAAAATAGCCAGCCAACTTTCCCCGCATTGTCAAAACACCGTTTTACGGTAAATATTTATGTAATACATTGAAAAGAGTGACCTGATCACATGCTTGAGTAAATGCTACACGTTATAAAGCAAATTGCCACATACGATTCACACAGGCCTATTCCGTCTCTGGCTATTCACGTAATTGTGACAGCTCAACGGCGGAGTGTTTTGAACTGCGTGACACACTGGTTCTTGCTCAGCCAACTATGTTATTTAGAATTTGTGTCGATTATTTAGAATTTGTAATGATTGGTAGCCTTTTTGCCCAGCAACATCATTTTGTTGCTTAGCAGGACCGCACTGGAAACAAGTTGAAAAACTTTGTGTGCTATCCTTATGTTATTTTGACAGTGCACTCCTTCTCGTTAACACGTATGTACACTCTTGAAATAAATCAAATAATAATGGTAAATAAAGTCAATCAACCTGCAGGTAGGCTCTCCTGTTCTGGATCCTGGCAAACCTAGGCGCACTTTGAAACGAGCATGTGTCACCAGTATCACCCTTGTATATGTGCAAATCTTTCCAAAAACACTTAAAAGTGGCCATTCGAATAACACTTCAGCTAAAGTACTCTTCCACAATTAATATTTTACTAAATAATAATTGGAAACTAGCAAACTCTGAAGCCGTCATTTTTCACAATATTCACAAAACCATATAATGATGGATGGATGACTGGGGCTTTATGTCCTGTATTTATGCATTTGGTAGTCTAATTAGGACAGGAGGACACAATGATGAGGCGAAGGATGATTGAAACAGCTGTCCAAAACACTCACCATATATGAAGCCATGGTTGGACGGAGGAGGGCAAGGAACCGTGGCAGCCATTTGGTCGTCATGGTTACTGTGACTCGATTTTGATTGGGGCGTAACAGGAGGGGTGAGGAGACACGTGTGGGCATCTTGACAGGCCTTGTCTCTGCTGTGAGATCTGTTGAAAGAATAACAGTATTTTTAAATAGAGTTGATCAGTTACACCCAGAGAATCTACCCCGACGTATCCTTCCATTTTCATAAATTATCTTAAGATTTTACATCAGAGTGGTACAGCCAATCAGCAAGCAGTATTTCTGTCCACTTAAAATGTTTAATGGCCATTTGCGTAAGAACCATTAGGTCCTCAGGGACGTATGACCTATCATTTTAAAGCCCTTGGAGAGATCTATATATTCCAGTACTTTTCAAACCTCTACGATTCACGGAGGTCTGTGAATCGGCAAAATCGGGCTCATTTGCACAACATGTGGAAATAACAGGTGGAAACTATTATGAAGGGTCAGAACACTGCATGAACAAAGAATAGTAACTGTTTAAATTTACACTATAAATGTTGTAAATTCGAAACAATAACCTGCTTAGTTCAGCTTTTTAAAATTTGAATATGAGTTACTGCGACTTGGAAGACGCAGTCGGCTAAATGTAAGCCTCACTACAAAACTAGAAAGCATAACAACTTACAGCAGAAGTCTGTCGACGAGCAGTCGAAGGTCCTTCAGGCTGTACTGAGATGAGTCTTGCAGATTCTCTGGCCAGATAACGACGGCTTGATCTATCATTCTCGTTGATGCTATACACGCAGCAGCTATTTGCGAAGGCGGGAAACTTCTGTAGTATTCATCTGCAAGAGATGAAATTATAGCATTAATGGAAAAAAACTGGGAGAAACGGCTTCACAATATCCTAAGTCAGAAGTTAAGTCAGGAATGTCTCATGAACATAGTCATAACTGAGTCAGAAGTTGTAATCAACAATGTCTCATTATGAAAAAAAATATAGTCTGATGTCAGGAGTGTCTTGTTATAAAGAAACATAAAGTCAGAAATTAAGTAAGAAAGTTTGAGTACAGGAATGTCTTGTTGTGAAGAAATAGTGAATCAAAAGTCAGGAACGTCTCATTATGCAGAAATACTGAATCAGAATCGAAGTCACGAATGTCTCGGTGCAAGGAAACACTAAGTCAGGAATAACCCGGTATGACAAAATACAGGAACCAAAACTGAAGTCCTTCACATCTTGGTATGAAAAAATACGGAGAAACAGGTAGAGGATAGTCTTATTATGAAGAAATACAGAGTCAGAAATATGAATACGCATTCAGAAGTAAGTCAGAATGTCTCAGTGAGAATAAATATTGCAAGTAACAAACACAGCCTGTCTTGGCAAGGCCTAACTGGGTTTGAAGAACTGAGTGCAGTGGTGGATCCAGATGGTGGGGGAGGGGGTCTAGGGGGTTAAATCCCCCCCCCCTCCCTTTGACCTGCCTATTTTAAAGTAAAAAGAAATATTTTCGTAAATTCTCATTCAGAGAACCCCCCCTGAAGAGCTTATGGATAGTACTATGGAGTGACTCGATGAAATTTGTCTTTAATGAAAAGAAAAGTCCCTTTTTTTTCTTAAAAATTTATAAACCATTACAGGTCACTCACCTAGTAAACTGATGTCTAAGAAGTAGTTGACATACTGATGAAACAACAAGGAACTCATGCCAGCATGAGAGTCCTTACATTCAAAGTTTTTCCGAATAAAATAGTCTGTGAAAATTGCAGGCGTAGGTTGGTTAATGTTCCAATTGAAGCACTTTAGCAAGATGAGTTCCACGTTGCAGAATTCTTGATTGCTGAATCCCGGTTCGTCTACGTATCGATTCAAGTCGCACCCTCGAGGAATGTTGACCTCCGCTTCTTCGTACTTCGCTGGAAACGACAAGGAAATAAATGACAAGAAAATAATAATGACAAGGAAATAATGACAAGGAAATAATGACAAGAAAATAAATGACAAGAAAATAAATGACAAGAAAATAAATTACGAGAAAATAAGTTACGAGAAAATAGATAGATAGATAGACAGATATGGTAAGTGCAGCCCTCTAAGCCCAGTTCTGAGCATCACAAGAAGATGCAACAAAAATTTAGTTGGATTTGGACAACCAGAGATTGCAGGCCTCCTAGCGGCACGACAAAAAATATTGAAATTTTATAGGGAATTTTAATCAAATTTATAGGGTTTTATAGGGCTTCGGAAGTCAAAATACAGCGAAAATAAAGGGCTTTTTAGCTTCAAATGCATAGTAAGTTAATACTAAATCCACTGGTTGAGTGCTCAATCTGCGACTCGGCAATTTGAAAGAATGTACTGAATCAGACTTGACCAGTGTTGAGATAAGATACATTGACCAAGGAATGACCTGGAATTCTGGTATTCTCTCTGACAAACACAAACAGTAAACACTCATCTTAATGTCACATGAAAAGATGGAAATAGCTAATTTAATGCAGTGAAAATATAGGGATTTATAGGGATTTTCGGCAAAAATGCTTGAAAATATAGGAAAATATAGGGAACAAAAAATACATAGGGAAATAAAGGATGGATGGATGGATGATTGGGGCTTTACATTCTGTATTTATGCACTTGGTAGGCTAATTAGGTCAGGAGGAGGACACAGCAATGAGGCGGAGGATGATATAGGGAAATTTATATAGGAAAATATATTCATAACTCCATAGGGTGAAACGCTAAAGCTCACAAAAGGACACTTAAGACAAACCGTATACGGAAAGTCTGACGAGGATAGAGTGACGACAATAGCTCTTTGTCATCAAAGAAAACAGACAAGCTAAAAATCAAGAACGCAAAAGACACTTACAAGCAATAAGCAAGCACCCGATGGCAACCAGGTAGATCTGCATGCCCTCGATGGCAAACCGGTCCATGGTGAAGTCCAAGAGGTAGACCGCCAAGTGCTTGGTCATCTTGCACAGCTTGTACCTGCAAATGGAGAACGGGTAGAAGTGTAACGACAAAATGCAAAAGAGAGGGTGGGGGGGGGGGGGTGGGGCTGGGTTGGGTTATGGGTAATGAGATCTCTGTTGAGGCCAGTGCTTTTCCTAAGACCAAAATTCAATTAGCCACAAGGGCTAATTTTCGTTGAAACACATGGATGTGTGGCTAATTTCCATGCAAACATATGCAATTTTCATTAGCCACCTGGTGGATGCATTAGCCAGTGCTTTGGTGGCTAATGGCTAGGAAAAGCACTGGAACTTGAGGTCATGCACTTGTGGGATGTACTTATATTCGGTACAATACCCGGTATCTGCTAGGATATTGGAATTTACCGGATATCCGGTATCTGGCTGACGTACAAGGGTATCATAACCGGACATCTGACTATTTGGCCATTTTCACTATCCGAGTATCCGTCCAACACTGATTCAGGTTCAGAAGGAACTTCATGGAGTACACACATCGACTGTATCATCCTTTTAAAAGATGGATGGATGGATGATTGGGGCTTTACGTCCTGTATTTATGCACTTGGTAGGCTAACTAGAATGCGCAAATAAAATTTGCAAATCTAGGCGCTGATTGTTAACTTGACAATTTAAGCATGAGATGAACCTCTGTCTGCCATTGTAGATGCTCCATCGTGAATCAACCATCCAACTGGTCAGAGAACCTAACATGTACAGGTATGAAATCCAATGGGCCACCAAAAGCTGTTTTCATCTTATTTACATTTTGCTGCAGCCCGTTCTATTATGCTAACATGTTCCGCTTGAGTGCACACAGTCTAGACATTGCATAAATCTAGGACAGTGTCCTGATTTTTTGTGACCAGAAATAGTTGTTTCTGCCAATTTACAGCAAATAGGACAGCTATTTACAATCACAATCCATAGATCTGTTACTGATCCATCATCAATAGCAATTACAGCATCCAAGGTAGAACGGTTGACGAGTTTACGAAGTTAGAAGGTAAACGCATGAAACCATTGTATTTCATGTTCACCACAAACAGGAAGTTGAAAAACACGCAGGAAATGGCAGGTTGTACAAGCATGATCTAGGCGCAGGCGCCTAGATAATTAGGACAGGAGGAGGGCACGGTAATGAGGCGAAGGATGATTGAAACAGCCGTTCAACATAGGCCTATCATCCTTTTAAAAGACTGGACTTAAACCAGTCATATGACCTTTCGCATAACACTAGGGTACTCATCTGACGATGTCTCAAAGAGATAGCTAGGCAAAGCTTCCACTGAAAATTACTAGCACCTCTGTGGAATATGGTTCTTAAAACTTTTTTCAACTAAAAATGTATATCTAAACAACATACTCGTCCACAATGACAGACATCCATTTGATGAGGTGGCCTCGGAGTCGGAGCTGCGGTGAGCGGGCGTAGTAGATGGGCAGCTTGTGTTCCTTCTCCCTCAACACTTTGTAGATGTCATCTGCTAGACCTTCGTCCCACAGAGGTGAGGAGAGGTCCATTGCATCAGACCCTGGAACATGAAAAGGCGAAATATTAGTGAAAAATTTTAAACTATTATAATTATTCAGATTCCATGGTCTCTCTAGTGTCTTGTGTTGAATGGATGGATTGGGGCTTTATGTCCTGTATTTTTGCACTTGGTAGGCTAATTAGGACAGGAGCAGGACACCGCAATGAGGTGAAGGATGATTGAAACAGCCGTCCAACATAGACCCATGTAGATCCAGGTGACCCGGCAAGAGCTGGATTTGAACCCTGGACCCTTCGATTGGCAGTCCAGCACGCTACCGCTAGACCAACCCTCCCCCCCATCAGCTGATGACAGTCTCCTGAAGACACAGATGGACTGTAGGTGACAGGTGACAGCACAGAAAATTGTAGGTGTGGAATCATACTCATAGTCAGACTGTACTCAATTTTTGAAATGCATTTCGGCTCAAGTGAAGTATCCAACTATTAGTGACCTCCCTGGACTGAATGAGCCACAGGATTGGCTTATTCACAGTTTTTCACACCTTTTCAATCCATCCTGCCATTTATTCAGTTGGGGGAGGCACTACTTGTTGGATTCCTAACTTGAGCCGGAACTTCAAACACAGTTGTGGAAGTCAAGCTATCCGAGATTTCAGTCCTATAAGCCAAGTTCTTGCCCCTCATAAGAGTTGACAAACGAGGAAAGAGAGGAGTCCGCAACATAACACAACTAACATGTGTGGGCTCTTACTTGCGTAGTATAAATCCTGAAACTAGGGATCACAATTCAATAGCACATGGGACAACACGCACATCGAGTATTTATCATTATTGTAACAATTTTTTATTAAGATATACCGATAAATTATGCCTCCCCCAAATGACAATGTCAATCAGGAGATTTGGACTTTTAGTGCAGATCTGCAGATTGTATGGTAAGCAATCTCATCACTATTATATTTGTTGCCGAAAGCGCTTGAACTTGAGGTAAGCAACTGGAAATGTCATTTTACCAGTTTTTGATTTTATCAGTTAATTAATATATATATATATATGGCTTTCTGAGTGCCCTCGACTGTCACAGTTTCAATTAAATTAATCATAAAGAAAGTTCAAAATTATTTTTCTATCTTATTTTTTTAATAAACTTTATTTCTTAATTGTTGATCCTTTCAGAAACTGTAAATTTAAGGCTAAATAAATTGAGTCAGCGCCCGCCAATTTTTTTCTATAAAAAAAAAAAAGAAGAAAAAATCATGAACGAAGTTCTAAATTATCTTCCAAGATTACTTTTGGAATGGACCTTTTTTTTTCTTATCTTATGATCCTTTCAAATAGGCTACTAGTTTTAAAGTCAGCACAAGATGTATTTCTGTTTATTTCCTTTATAAAAAAATCCTAAGTAAAACCACTACGATGCGATATAACATTATCAAAATTAATTATGTAGAAATAAAAGCCTTACACCAATACATCGAGTTATTCTTCAATAGATATGCCACCAAACAGAAACAGCTCCAAAGTCTCAAATCCAGAATTGTAGACAGTATATACTGTACACAGCAGCAGGAGTGGGACCCAACCAGTCCACTGAATGAATGAACAACTTGATCAAAGGCTCTTGGCAAATCCATGCTACATTCACAACAACAAAAGCTGACATTAAAATCCCCCACACACAACACTAAAGTTTGACAGTTGCCTGTCGCAGGAAAAGTTGCTGCTAGTTTTGACACCTTTACGGTCAGCTTTTGCAGTTTGGAAATATTTCGTACAAGTTAGATTGCTCTCAGAATCTGGCATGGCAATTAATAGAGCTCTGTTATACCACTGATCATATAACAGGTATCTACCTGACAGGCACTTGTGTGGAACTTCCAAGGTGTTCTTTGTACCAATTTGTGGTGCTAGCAATCTCCGAAAACTAATCTCTAAAATAGAGGAAACAAATTATACAACATTCTGTCCACACATGTTTGTCCACTGACACAGGATTGACAATTGTTATATTCAACTGTTAACTGCAGACCTACTATCAGGCTATATCAATAATAGGCTATATTAATAACAAATGTTATTCCTCAGGTATGAGATAATATATAGTAAAAACATGAAAAATACATGACATACTTATGAATCATTAGCTCGGGCTGAGCTGAATCCGAATATTTCATAATATGAATGTAGTTGTATAATTTAATAACAGGAGCGATAGAATCTTATAGTAATTTCCCAATTAAGGAGGCCCAAATAATGATGACTTGATACTCGAAGTGGACATTAATTTATCTAAATGAAAAGGTGTGGACTTGGGGGTGTCATATTTTTTGGGGTCTACCCGGGGTGGTCATTCTTGGAAGGGTGGTCTTTCTTGGAAGGGTGGTCTTTCTTGGGAGTGTGGTCCTTCTTGGGAGAGTGGTCCTTCTCAAAGTGGTCTTTCTTGAGAGTGTGGTCTTTCTTAAAGTGGTCTTTCTTGGGAGTGTGGTCTTCCTTGGGAGTGTGGTATTTCTTGGGGTGGTCCTTCTAGTGGTCTTTCTTGGGAGTGTGGTCTCTCTTGGGAGTGTGGTCTTTCTTGGGAGTGTGGTCTTTCTTGGGAGTGTGGTCTTTCTAAAAGTGGTCTTTTTTGGGAGTGTGGTCTTTCTTTGAAGTGTGGTACTTATTTGGAATGTGGTCCTAGTTAAGTGGATTTCTTGGGAGTGTGGTCTTTCTAAAAGTGGTCTTTTTTGGGAGTGTGGTCTTTCTTTGAAGTGTGGTATTTATTTGGAATGTGGTCCTACTTAAGTGGATTTCTTGGGAGTGTGGTCTTTCTAAAAGAGGTCTTTTTTGGGAGTGTGGTCTTTCTTTGAAGTGTGGTATTTATTTGGAATGTGGTCCTACTTAAGTGGATTTCTTGGGGAGTGTGGTCTTTCTTCTTGTTCTTGGGAGTGTGGTCCTTCTTGGGAGTGTGGTCTTTCTTTGGAGTGTGGTCTTTCTTGGGACTATGGTCTTTCTTGGGAGTGTGGTCTTTCTTGGGAGTGTGGTCTTTCTTGGGGTGTTGTCCTTCTAGGGAGCGTTGTCTTTCTTTGGAATGTGGTCCTTCTTAAAGTGGTCATTCTTGGGGAGTGTGGTCTTTCTTAGGAGTGTGGTCTTTTTTGGGAGTGTGCTCCTTCCTGGGAATGTGGTCTTTCTTAAAGTGGTCTTTCTTGGGAGTGCAGACTTTCTTGGGAGTGTGGTCTTTCTTTGGAGTGTGGTCCTTCTCAAAGTGGTCTTTCTTGGGAGTGTGGTCATTCTTGGGGAGTGTGGTCTTTCTTGGGAGTGTGGCCTTTCTAAAAGTGGTCTTTTTTGGGAGTGTGGTCTTTCTTTGAAGTGTGGTACTTATTTGGAATGTGGTCCTACTTAAGTGGATTTCTTGGGAGTGTGGTCTTTCTAAAAGTGGTCTTTTTTGGGAGTGTGGTCTTTCTTTGAAGTGTGGTATTTATTTGGAATGTGGTCCTACTTAAGTGGATTTCTTGGGAGTGTGGTCTTTCTAAAAGTGGTCTTTTTTGGGAGTGTGGTCTTTCTTTGAAGTGTGGTATTTATTTGGAATGTGGTCCTACTTAAGTGGATTTCTTGGGGAGTGTGGTCTTTTTTCTTGTTCTTGGGAGTGTGGTCTCTCTTGGGAGTGTGGTCTTTCTTTGGAGTGTGGTCTTTCTTGGGACTGTGGTCTTTCTTGGGAGCATGGTCTTTCTTGGGAGCATGGTCTTTCTTGGGGTGTTGTCCTTCTTGGGATCGTTGTCTTTCTTTGGAATGTGGTCCTTCTTAAAGTGGTCATTCTTGGGGAGTGTGGTCTTTCTTAGGAGTGTGGTCTTTTTTGGGAGTGTGCTCCTTCCTGGGAATGTGGTCTTTCTTAAAGTGGTCTTTCTTAAAGTGGTCTTTCTCGGGAGTTGGGAATGTGGTCTTTCTTGAAGTGGAATTTCTTGGAAGTGTGGCCTTTGTTGGTAGTGTGGTCTTTCTTGGGAGTGTGTTATTTACAGGTGATATGGTATTTCTTGGCAGTTGTGTCTTTCTTGTGGTATTTCTAGGGATGTTGTATTTCTAGAAATTGTGGTATTTCTTGGGGGGGGGGAGGGTGCGGTCTTCAAACTTCTTTCTAGGAGGTGTGGTCTTTCTTGGGGGTATACAGGTGTGATATTTCTTGGGTGAGTGGTATTCTTTCAGCTACGGTCTTTCTCGGCGGCGTGGTCTTTCTTGAGGTCTTTCTAGGGGGTGTGGTCTTTTTTAGGGGTGTGGTGTTTCTTGGGGGGTGCAGTCTCTCTACTTTTGGAAACGTTCTCCACATTGGAGTGCAGTCTCTACTTTCGGGTGTAGTCTTTCTTAGGGGCGCGTTCTCTATTTAGGGGTGCAGTCTCTAGTTTTGGGGGCGGTCTCTACTTTCGGGTTTGGTCTTTTTAGAGGTGCTGTCTCTACTTTGGGTTGAGGTCTATACTTGGGGGTGCAGTCTCTATTTTGGGGTGCAGTCTCTGCTTGGGGTAGCAGTTTCTATTTTGGGAAAGGGTCTTGGGGGTTCACTCTTTACTTGGGGGTGCGGTGCAGTCCATCTTGGGGCGGCGGTTTTTCTTCGGGGTAAAAATGTAGACCTCCGTTAAGTATCTAAATATACCTTAACATCACAAGAGCAGTAGGCTACCAGTAAAACGCACATGTCTTAACTCGATGCCACCAAATTTCTTAAGATAATTAAGGCGTATCGTTTACCATCAATTGCAGAACCACAATAGCACAAAATCACCACCGTGAAAAAACACTTAGCAAACATTTACTCTGCACCGTTTTGATGTAAAAAAAAAAGATTTAATGGCTCCTGGGGTAAATAAAATACTCTTCAGAGAAATAACAGACAACATTCTTTGAGTTACTACTTGGTAGATTCAGACTTACATTTGCAAATGGCTATCAAATTTCAGTTGTTCAATGTCTATGCAAGAGAAAAACGTAAATATACTATTTACTATTTAAGATGGTGGGTGATTGGGCTTTATAAATATCCTGTATACATCCATTCACCGACTAGGCTGAACACGACCACACTAATCACTAATGACTAAAGAGGTGAAGTGAACTCCTGGGAAAGGATGAAAAAGCTGTCTAACATTGGTCGTGACCATGAATCAAATCATGGTCTCGAAAAATCTGTCTAACATTGGTCGTGACCAGGAATCAAATCATGGTCTCGAAAAATCTGTCTAACATCATGAACATTGGTCGTGACCAGGAATCAAATCATGGTCTCGAAAAATCTGTCTAACATTGGTCGTCACCAGGAATCAAATCAATGAAAAAACCATCATGGTCTCGAAAAACCTGTCTAACATTGGTCTTCACCAGGAATCAAATCATGGTCTCGAAAAATCTGTCTAACATTGATCTTCACCAGGAATCAAATCTTGGTCTCGAAGAATCTGTCTAACATTGATCTTCACCAGGAATCATATTGGTGTCGAAAAATCTGTCTAACATTGGTCTTCACCAGGAATCAAATCATGGTCTCGAAAAATCTGTCTAACATTGGTCGTGACCATGAATCAAATCATGGTCTCGAAAAATCTGTCTAACATAGGTCGTGACCAGGAATCAAATCATGGTCTCGAAAAATCTGTCTAACATTGGTCGTGACCATGAATCAAATCATGGTCTCGAAAAATCTGTCTAACATTGGTCGTGACCAGGAATCAAATCATGGTCTCTTTACCAATACAGAATAGAACGTTGTTAAATTTTCATATGAGCACCAATGTGTTGATGGATCATTGGGGCTTCAAACTAAATTAGTTAGGCTAATTAGGACAGGAGGAGGACACAGTAATGGGAAAAAGGATGACTGAAACTACTGTCCAACATAGGTCCACTTGACCCGACAAGAGCTATAATTGAACTGTGAACCCAGAGATTGCAAAGCCCAGAACACTACCAACTGAGTTACACATCTTCGGTAAAAGAGTTGTACTTACATAAATATCAGTTTGGTGGTGTACATATATCATATCACAAGGTAGTGCAGGTCAGTTTTAACCGTTACAAGTACTTGCACAATGTAATGCCTGTGAACAGTACATACGTTGCAATTATAGGCACACTCAATATACTGCTGTGGCCTTTCAAATGCAACTGAACATACTGAAGCTGCTCGAAACCTAGAGGCTAGAGAGCTGGCTCGAAATAGGTGGACACCGCAGTACTTAGAATAAGTAGATACTGCTTAGGATACTACCATAGATGCCTGTAACGAGTAAGGTCCACAGTGGCTCTGGTACCTTCAGATCATGTCTGTGAAACTCCGGACTAGGCCATATAATAGTCATTGATGAATCACGGTCTCTAGTAGTCTCTACCACAGTGGCAGTGTACACCCCAATATATAGGTCAACTTATAGCAGTGTGCAGTGGACTAGCCGCTGTCTACTCAGTCACTGGTCAAAGTATTGACCTATTTTGTGGCTGCACCGTGGTACAAACACAATAAACTCTTCTGGGCACCACTGAACAAGTGACAACATACAATAGTGTGTGCCTAGATTATGGCTAAGCTACAGAATGTTTATTTAGATAGTTCAAACAATAAAGAATTTTATTCAACATGTATTAATTAAGTGTCAATAAAGATATTTGATTCATACAAGCACAACCTGCCCCAGGAATTAACATTGTAGAATCACATAAGCTAAATTTATAAACAAACATTCATTAGTCTGGAGTTTTCATAGTTCTGAAGGTACAAAGAAATATACACCGAGGAGTTTTCATAGTTCTGAAGGTACAAAGAAATATACACCAATACAGATTACCATGGTCTTTGTTCTTTACAAGCTTCTACTCTAAGCAGAATAATATAGATCATCTACCGTCTATTTAGAGCTAGGTAGCAAGCTCCAGCATTTGGAGGGTAGTGACACTCATAGCTGCAGCCTGAAAGGTTCGCCATTCTCACAGGCAACCATAATGCCATATGGCCCATATTAATGGTTCACAATTTCAAACTTCATTGTGCTGAATACATCTTTGTCGTTTGAGACCATTACCGATTACTAGTAAACTAAACTTCACTAAAGTCTACAGCCTGTCCTTTCAACATTGTTCAAAGTTTGTCTCTAAATGAGTAACCAGATTTTTTTCAGACAAACAAATTGAACTTACCAGGACGCTTGCTGTTTCTCCCACCTGATTAATCACGGGCCATAGAGGGCTGCACTTACTATCTTTCTCTCTTATCTATCTATCTATCTAATATCTAATCTTTTAATATATCTAAATCTTCTAATCTATCTTTAATTATCAATATCTATCCATCTACCTATTGATCATGTTGATGTATCTTTTTATAATCTTATCTGGCAATTTATTTATCTATGCAGCCTGATGTGTAACTGTCTGTCTGAGCAATTTGAATTTGTTTGGTTGTCTTTTAATCATTGTCTTTAGAAGCTAAGCTCTCTTCAAGTTGGCCTCTGATGGCTGTAAATAGCCCATAATCATGATAATGCTAATGGCTGAACCATAGACATATTATTTTAGACCCCTTATTACTCTGCAGATGTCAATTGTCCAACCTACAAGAGTATCCATGCCTAATGACAGCTTCTGTCAAAGCAATAAACTTTGTGTGGTCATCAACCTTTGGTGGCATCCTTTTAATCATTGACATATCCTGATATATCAATGTAGCTCCTGTCTGTCTACATCTAAGTACTGTCTGCAAAGTTTCTGTGGTCAACCTATGCTGAGTGGGTTACTGGGTGCGATGAGTTCCTTGAACATGCTGAAGTTCACAAGAGCCTCTGATTACCATGACAACAGGATATGCAATTTAGTTACACTGAGACATCGAAGATTATGCATGCGCTGAGTTTCATGCTCCTCTTATTCTATCTGTAGAACTCAATGCACTAGTAAAGCACTGTTAGACATAACAGTTCCAATATTGCTTTTTGTTAAAACAGATTTCTATCAAGTATGTTTATTCCCAGATGAATAATATTTCACACCTTTCTCAAGGAATTTTGAGAGCCTCTCTACTAGTGTCTAGGCTCTGGTATAACTCACAAGCTACATACAATGATCAATCCATCTTTGCATCGCCATCTTAACAAAGGCAGAATGTGCATCGCTAACACAATGAACAATGAACAAACTGTCTGAGTTGTAACATTATGGTGAATGACACTCCTTCTCAAATGCTCTTTTTAGAGTATTAACTTTTTAAATTCAAAATTCCATTGACCAATGACTACCCATACCGCATACATGGGTTGATAACAGGCAGGATACTAAACCAATTAACTAAATAAATCAATAATTAGATTCTCCACTAGCTGACCTGCTGACAACACCCGTGGCACTATTTAATTTGTCCATTTCCCTCATTGATGAGGCATGAAATGATAGTCTTCTAATTGTCATAATAATTTACAGATTAAATATAGGGGTAGGGGGAATACACATAGGGGAGACACATAAGCCTAGAAAAATAATTGGAAACACATGACAGTTAATCAGCCCAAATTCCTGCACCACTATTAATTTCAAATTCATTGACTAACAGTGACTAATATACAAAATTAATGCAGGTCTATTATATACAAGAACCTTCACTATGGTATATTTTGACATGCGTAGCCAGAAAGACAGCTGCCCCAGGGATACATGTAAGGGCTGTACCCCATTTAAAAGTAGGTCACATGAGGGCATCTGGTGTCAAGCAGGGGGGGTGTCAACTTACCAAATCCACCCAAAACAGACCTTTCCTTTAGGAATTCCCACACTTGTTTACTACAACTTACAAGTATAAGCACCTGTTTGTCTATTAATCTCATTCATTGGCTAAGGAGGAGACACAGCAGCTAATTGGCTTCAAAGTGAAATGCACACCCATGTTAGATGGAACAATTGAAGCTAAATAATATTGGACTAATCTTATGTAGGGCCTAACATTCTATAACCAATAAACTCAACCATCCAACTGAAGCTGGAAATTATACATTAAGGGTTGAAACTAATTACCATGGTATATAAAGGCTAGGTCCCAAGAAGTCCCAACAGACCCCCCCCCCCCCTCCAATCCACAAGCATGAACCCCCCCCCCCCTTTCAACATACCAACTTTTGAGTTGAGGGTCAAGCATACTGTCACCATTACATAATAGCAAATTCAATTCAAAACAGCCATGATTAGGCCTACAACCTACCCATGGTCGTAGGTTGGCCTTCTTTGACCTGTCAGGCTGTCACACTATTCCTGAAATTCATGCATGGCAAAATTTTCATGGCGGAATCGTCTTCGGGCCTCCAGCACTTCCCAACTTTGTCGCTCATTTACAGCTTATGTCGTGTAACTATAGCTTCCAGAAGTATGCCATAAGATTCTCACTTACTTGTTTTATCCCTCTTGTCTGTTTTTAATCATGACATTACCCCTGGAATGGGGAAAAGTGCTGTGAAGTTGGCTTCTTGTGGGAGCACGCGGTCGATCTTCCAACGACAACAAAGTGTACGTGCTGCCATCTGTCGGAATTTTTTATTTTTGAGAAAATTTCACAAAAATGATTTTTGGCTGCAATTTTAACATTTTGTGGATTAAACTATTTTTGTTAGATATTTTTTGATCCCGGAATATCCACAGATGAAACAAAAGTGAATAATTTAGATAGTAACGATTTTTTTAATCTTCCCCCTAGTGTAAATTTGGAAAACACTAATTGACAAATTCGCCCAAAAAGAAAACGTCATACAAAAAAAATTAAGACTTGAAATTGGTCAAATTGCTGCTTTGAATGACAGAAAACAGGCCCAGCCTTTCCAACAATTTTCAATTTACGCATTTCTAATATTCCATACACATTAATGGATGCTAATCATTGACATGCATAAACCACATTTCCTGCATTTTTATCACAGATGTCTTGAGACAACCTAAGAGCAATGAAGATACAAGAACATTAATATAAAACTTCACTGATAATCAAATTTATCTACCATAACATCAATTTGCCATCAAATATACCACAAGAGAATTAAAATCTTATCATAGACCATACAATTGGCTAACCAATGCCAGAAGATCCATTATCTCTCAACTAATTAAGAACTAGTAATAGGTTAATATCGTTTGTGCATAAAAAAAAATTCCCCATACAATTAAAGAAAGCATATTAACACATATTCAAATTTTAACATCATTTTATTAGAAATACTCTTTATAATTATACAATGTCTAACTTCATAGATACAATGTATCAACCAACGAAACATACAAATAACAACAATAGAAAATGAACTAAATGTCTAAGACTTACTTTACAAGCCTGCTTGAATGAACAATATGTAACATTTAATAGAACGCCACAAAAATCTTACAAAACTACTTCTGTGTGGTACATGTAACATCATTAAGTTGATAACTGTATGTTTAATTAATGTGCATTTACTGCATTAATGTTAATTTATATGGCCGATGTCATGTGCAACATATCATTCAGACCTATTTTTTAAAAAAAAAATCTTGTTCTGAAGTTTGCGTTACAAGACAATTACAATGTTTAAATTCACACTATGTGGAGAAAACATTTTGCTCAATTAAAACTAGTTTTAATTGATTGAATGACCAATAGTATGATCACAAACATTTTATATAAACGAGTATAAATGCCATTAATCATGTAATCAAGTTGCGACTGATAAGCTCAGAACTATTTTACAAAATTTCCGACATAGATATCGGAAATTAATTGTCATGTAGGTCTGTTTATTATCTTTGCAATCTCTTAGAAATATCAGAATCTATGCGTCTTACAATCTGTGATATTCTTCATGTTGAATATTTGCCGTCAACGAATAAGGACATTCTCGAAAACAAACATCAGGAATGTGTGAGATCTTCATGCAAACCAAAGGACTAACTCTTCTACAGATGCAAAAACTAACTAGTGACTAAATTTTCATCAATATCAAATGAAAGTCATTTGGTGCCAAATATGTAAAATCTTGGAAATGATCAAAAATCAATCTTAAAATTCTGTTACTGTCAAAATTCCAAAAAAAAAAAAGAAAAACCAATTTTGTGACACTTGTCTTTGACAAATCCAGCGTTTAAAATTAAACAATTTTTCTATCAATTGACATAATTATATGAAAGGGGATTTCGTGAAAATCTCAAAATATGTGAAAAAATATTGCAACATTTTTCAATTAAATTAAAATAGCTAAATATCAATATGCTGCTTTACATAGACTAAATTTCACAGATGTTGTTCAATATAGTTTACAGCACGTGGCGCCTCAAGATTTAACAATTTGACACAAAATGACCCTCCATTTCCAAAAATGATTTTTAATTTCCAATAGTAAGTACAGCCTTTTTGCCGGCAAACCTTCCTGTCAAATAAAACTAAATATTCATGAGTTTTAAGGAACCAATTTGTAAGTTTGTTCTAATACTCAAGACAAAAATATTGAAATTCTAATATGATCGATTACAACCAAAAACCAATCAAACTATCATCACTAAATGACTAAATAATTTTCAGCACCTAAAACAGGTAATTTAAACTTTTTCAAGGTTTCTTATAAATCTTATCAATTTCACAATGATGACAATGTTAAATCAACAATGTTATTACAGTTGAAAGATGACCATGACTTATGACTCCAAGAAATGTCATCAAATTGACATCATCATCATAATGATGTTCCAGTCTTTGAGTAATCATCTAATTCATGTCATATATAATCATTCATGTGTCATAAGGTTTGGACCAACTCATCAGCGTTGGAACACTGGCAAGTTCTAAATAAAAATTGTGATATACTAAAGTCATCAACTTAATTACATCATATGTCATCAAAGTCATCATCATCATCGTCAAAATCATCATCATCATCATAAAAGTCATCAGGATCATCAAAGTCTGACGGATAACAATCGAATTCATCCTCTTCGAAAATGTCCAACTCGGCGAAAGATTCTACGAATTCGTCAAATTCACAGGGAATATGCAAGTAGGCCTCCAAGATCTGGAAAAACAAGCAAAGTAAAAAGAAATTTACAATTTCATTAATTTGTACACTTGTATCAGACTGAAACGGGCAAGCAAGTATTGTTACCACTGTCTCCTTTAAAATGTACAAAGCTCTAACAGGACAGTTGAGAATCTCATGTTAATAGGTGAAGCTTCTGCTGAGTTAAAAAAAAAATCTCCAATTATTTCACTCGCACACCTTCCTGCCTAACTCCAATAAAGTAAATACGGAGAAAAGTAAGGAGTTTCTGCATAAAAAATAAGAATTTTCAAGGTAACAATTATTATACACAATTTAATGAAATATAGTAATATAAGACAATAGACAAATCAATTGATGAGATAACTATAGACTACGTAGTATGTACAACATGAAAAGCGGAGTAAATAAACATAAAATACTCTATAAAATCGAATAACATTTCTTTGCTACGTCAATGGTCGGGAATGGGAGGCTGGCTTATTCAAGTATTATAATTATATCCCAGCCATTACATTCACTGTTACAGTCCAACATGCTGGCTAAAAGTTAGATATGGGCATTATTGGACAAATCCTGTCTGCAAACCACATCGTTAATGAATCAAAAGCCGGGAATTTCCTAAAGGCTGAAATGCGCAAGACAAAATGGCCGACTTACAATGTTCAAAATCTTGGGAAAATCTTGCAAGGGACGTCATTACGACTCATCCGAGTAGTGGTTAAAATAGTCATCAAACTCATCATAAACATCGTAATCATCATAATCATCATAGTCATCGTAACAGGCGTTCTCTTCGAACATCTCGATGAAAGAGTCAAACTCAAATGGGAGGTGGAGGTAGGACTCTAGGGTCTGTAAGGAAACGAAAAAAATCTCTTTAATAGACCTATTTCACTGAATGGCCTGAACATTGACCCCAAATAACTTTTTTGCAATTCTGCGATTCTTCATTTGCTTTTCACACATAGGAGATGTATACACTCCAAATCCAAAACCACAACTTTCAAAATTTAAACTGAAAGGATGACCAAGTTATAAAGTCTTAAAGTTACATTAAAATGCACTAAAAATACTCCAGCTTGGGGTCACCTTGGCTGGACCAATCAGAGGCAAGGGCGGGAAATCTCTTAGCCAATGGGATTTAAGTATTCACCACTTTTCCCCTAGTGTTAACTGAGAGAACCATCCGTGAAATTGGTCTATTGGTTTAATATCTGTTTGTTTTTTGCTATAGTGATCGAGGGATGATTGGCGATTTATGTATAGTATTTATGAACTTCAGCAGGCTGCATAGGACGGGAGGATGGATGGTTGTGTGTTCAGAAACAAATATGTGTCATCCGCGTAACTCGAGTTACACATAATTCTTTCCGATGGATGGATAGATGATCGGGGCTTTACATCCTGTATTTATGCACTTGGTAGGCTCATTAGGACAGGAGGAGGACACAGCAATGAGGCGAGCGATGATTGAAACAGCCGTCCAACATAGGCCCAGATGATCCTACAAGAGCTGGATTCGAATGCGGGACCCAGCGATTGGCAGCCCAGCACGCTACCACGCGATCAACCCTCCCGAATTCTTTCCGAAAAAGTCCTTGTAGTCGAAATGCCTGGCAACAGCGCCACCTATACTATAGTCTACGAGGCCTGAGAATAAGGCAATCTACTCATTTACCAAAAACGATTTGGGGAAAGGTGGGACACTAAAAAAAAGAATCTGACCTAGCACTATTCAAGTGACACAAGGACATAACAAATCACTAACAACAAACGAAACCAACACTATACAACATAATTATACACAAGGAATGATTTGGAAACTGCAGTTACCCATCATTCAACATGCAGGCTGCTAAAAACAAGGGTTTATTTGCATGTGACCGGCTCCACCAAAAATGAGTTCAAAGGAGAGGGGGTTTACATTTATTGGTCATCACACATGTATGCATTTTTAGGGCATATTTTAATGCCACCATTATGCGATTTGCACAGTGCTTCTCAAAGACAAGGGGCTTACCACAGGATTTTACTAAAAGAGCTTCTAGATGATATAATATATCAGAATTCAAATTAAACGTTGGGAGTTGGAGGTAGATTACGCTTCTGGAGCACCTTTTCAGGCTGCATTGAGGATGATCATGGATGATGGAGTAACTGCAGTTACCAAATCAGCTTTCACCTTGTATTGATCAACAATTCATTAGATCATTGATTGTCACACAAAAAACCATTCTTCCCAAATGAAGGATTTTTTAGTGCTCTTTAAATCTATAAAGTATACTGTGACTCAGTCTCAAACCAAATTCTGGAACATAACACATACAACATTTCTTACAAAACTAAACGACACCTCATAACCAAAAGTAATAAGATAGTAGCTTCATACCTTGGGTAAATCTAGCTTCTCGATCTTGGCCTTCTTGAGCGCCCACCCTGGCAAGAAGTTGTATTTTCCTCTTAGTCGGCCGTGGACCGTCGATCGACATAACGTCTTCAGGGTTTTTGGTTTTTCACTTTCTTCATGGACGAACGCTACGAAGGCGGGGTTTTTCGCAATAGACTTGTGCCATAGACCTTTCTCGCCTGAAAATACCAATATAAAGAGACTTATATCCAGTGCAGGCACACATGGAAGGTGAAAATTGCTTCAAAATGGATATTCTGCCATTTTACCAAATAATGGATGAAAGATTAACTGGGGTAAAGGTAGGGTAAACCATGGACAAGATGGATGGATTGAGGCTTTAAGTCCTGTATTTATGCACTTGGTAGGCTAATTAGGACAGGAGGAGGACAAGGCAATGAGGTGAAGGATGATTGAAAAAGCCGTCCAACATAAGCCCAGGTGACCCGGCAAGAGCTGGATTCGAACCCTGGACCCAGCGATTGGCAGCCTAGCACGATACCACTAGACCAACCCTCCCCCCCCCTCTGGGTGGCCTGAAGTATACTCACTTATCAAAGGAGCTAGGTTGGTACTGTGGTGCATGATGAGTTTGATGACAACCTCCGGATCTCCGTTCATCATAGCTAGATCCAGGGCTGTGATGGACACCAAATCTTGGTCAAAGCTCTTCTCGAGGATTCTGTCATTGAGGCGCTCCATTACTTGTTCAACGCAACCTCCGTCGTATTCCAAGTCGTGGTATCTGAAACGAGACAATAAATCAATTTATATCCAAATATTCTCGAATTGGATTGTGTCAGCCAATCAAAATCGATTAATTGTCCACTAATATGCTATATTCGAGACAGAAAAGTTATACTGGAGAGTCAAAGTTACATTGGACAGTCAAAGTTACATTGGACAAAGAAGTTATATTGGATAATGAAAAGTTGCACTGGACAGTCAAAACATATTTTGGACGATGAAAAGTAATACTTAGGTAAGAGCGGCAATAAAAGTTAAAGCTTTAAAGTCTAATTTACTAATATGACAGATATCGGATAGTAAGTCATCCACTAAATATGACAGATATCGGATGGTAAGTCATCCAATATAGAGTATAATTGGACTCCTCACCATCCAACATTTGGATAACATCCTGCCATCCAATCATATACAATATTATCTGCTATTCACCCATTTAAATTGTTTGTTCACACTTATTTGGGAAATGGAAGTAATTTTTGTCAGCTTACGTGTACTTGAAGTTGACGTCCGTGTTGAATTTGAGCAAGATGTCGATCATGTTGCTGAATCTATCATGAACAGCGACTAGAAGGGGAGAGACATTTTGCTGAGGGTGGCCACTGGCGTCTGCTCCTTTCTCCAACAACAGCTTGGCGAAAGTGTCGTTCCCTTTTCTGATAGCCACGTGGAGAGGCGTGAGGTTATCACCATAGCTCACGATTCCTGCAAAAGAAATGAACCATCATAAGCGTTAGTTTGTCTGAGGAGAAACGTCTTAGTTTGGAACTTTTGACCTCAAAAGAGCTTTCACAATTTTACCCATCTCTCATGGTCTTCCGCAGCTATCTAAGCATGCTCAGTTGGTCACATGAATGCTCAGGGTTAAGTCATGTGACCTGAGGTTGCAGAAGATTATCGCCAATCTGTAAGTCAATTAAAATCAATCTATTCGCAAAGAACTAAGACTCATCCCAAGATGTTATATTGGCGCGCCCATGTATCAGTATGTATGTTGGTAAGTGAAAGATCCCACACATTGTATAAGTATGACATTTTGATGTGAAAATCACCAGTCCTCGAGAGTTGACAAAACTTGCCTTAGAGGGCTGCACTTTCCATATAGTTGATATAATAGATATTGTACATCAGTAAGTACAATATTGTATTTTGATATTGAATTCATCATCATCAGTATTAGTCCTTGATGGAAGCTTCCTGCTGTGAATTTATTTTAATTTAAGGCTTTATATCTTTCTTTGATTTACATAAATAATTTTTGAAACACTGCATCATAAAATTTAGTATATCTCAAATGCATGAATCTCTTTACAGAAAGCAAATTGGGAATCATCAACAATGACCAATTTGGGAAAAAGGTCTTTCAACTTTTGGGGCAAAATTGTTTTACCTTTTCAAAAATTTAAGCTATTCTAAGAAGAGACTATTGGACAACTGACCCTGAGCGGGAATGCCCAACTCGAGCAACTTCTCAGCAGTCTTGACATAGTTGTCCTCAATGGCCCTCGCCAGGGGGTCTTCCTCACAATGGTCCTTCATGCTCTCTATGTCCTCTTCGCTCATTCCTTTGTAGACTATTTCAACCTGTTACAACAAAATACTTTGCTAAATAATGCTATGACCAGATAACAGAGGGGACCCAATGTTTGAGGGGGAGGATGACACATTGAGCTTCACATCCTGTATTTCTGATAAGGTTCTCATTTATCCCTATCAAATAGATGTCAGCACAGTTCCGTTTTAATTTAAAATTGATGACGTAAAAGTCAAACAAATTATTTTTTCGATCAAGTAACGCCCCCAATTTCATGTCGTTTGATTTGATGAACTATTTGACAAACATAGCATGACATACCATTTCAGGTTTCTCACAGCCAGCTGCCCACGTCAGGAATTTCACGTAATCTTCAGCTTCTTTCTTGGTTTTGTAAGCCATAAGGACTTTGGCACATTCTGGATGACCTTCTGAATAAAATTAGTTAAAAAATTTGTTATCGATTATATCGCTTAATTGACAGAGCCCTACTAAATGAGATATGACCAATCAAATCAATCAAATCAATCACTCATTCAAACAATCTGAGCCAATCGATCAAATCAGTCAGTAAATTAATCAAGTCAATCACATCAACCAATCAATCACATCAACCAATCAATCAAATCAATCACTCAATCAATCTGAATCAATCAATCAAATATATAAATCAAATTAAATTGATCCAATCAATCAAATAAATCAATCAAGTCCATCAAATTGAACAACTCAATCAAACGAGTCAATCAAATCAATCGCTCAAATCAATCAATTCAATTAATCGAATCAATCAATTCAATTAATCAAATCGCTCAAATCAATAAATCAATATCTTACTTCGGAGAGCCTCTTGGATAGCCAGATCGAGCTGCTCCTGGATTCCGGACGGGTTGTTCTTGAAAAGAAGTTCGCAAACATCCACGTGTCCTCCGTGGGCCGCGTATCTGATCGGTGTCCAGTTGGAGCGGTTCTTTTGCACCCCTGAGAACCCTTCTTCTAATAGAACCTGTGTTCAGAATACAATATGACCTTGTTAAATATTTTGCATTACATTAAAGATTATACTTAAGGCAAATAGGAAGATGTTTTTAACTTTTAAAAAGCCAGGATTCTTTTGAGCTATCAAATGATTTATCACAAATTTTGCTAATTTTCAAGTTGGCAATTTTTTACAAGATTTAAAACATTTGCATTTCTCAACTTCACATTTGTATTTTTCCTTTATACAAAATAACTTAGTTTAAATTGTTGCAATTTTCTTGTAGAAATTTCATTTCTGAAATTTCTCTTCAGAAAAAATTTATCTAAAAAGCAATTTAAAATTTTTAAAAAATTAATTTCTTCCTGTGCGTATCGTCAAAATCTCAACTTTACAACCGTATTCCACGGACCTACCTGTACGCATTCCTTGTGACCAGCTCTGCACGCCACCAACATAGGTGTCAGGTCGGTCTCTACACAGAGTTCTCGGTTCGCTCCATTTTTTAGTAGATACCGGACCATGTCTCCCCGTCCACTCAATGCTGCTAGGCACAAGGTACTTGTCTTCACCATACATTCTGGGGCTTGGAAGTCCACTTGTGCTCCATGAGCAATCAGTAGTTTCACAATGTCTAGGTGACCTGAAATTTATGAAATGGATGGATGATTGGGGCTTTACGCCTGTATTTATACACTCGGTACGCTAATTACCAATTTATGAATTAGTACCAGAGGGCACAGCAATGAGGTGAAAGAAGATAGAAGCTGCCGTCCAATATAGGCCAAGGCGACCCAGAAAGAGCTGGAATCAAACCTGGGATTCACAGCTTAGACACCCAGAGTGCTACCAACTGTACCAACTTGAACTTCCCTCACCTAAGGCTTGTGTTCAATGAGCCTGAATGGTCGTCGACTCTTGAGAAAGACAGAAACTTACTTCTTAAACTAAAGACCAAAAGTGCAAGAATGTCAATTTTGTTCATAAGTGTTCTGTTTGAATTAATTTTATTAGATAACAGCACACAAAACTGTTTTAACAAAGTTGGTAAAATCTGAGGACAACCGATCTTAAAGTGTAAGTTTACAAGAACTGTATAAAGAACACATCGTTGGACATACCTTTCATTGTTGCAATCATAATAGGAGTCAAGCTCGGCTCTCGCTTCGTCTTTACTTCGAGCAGGGCTCCGTCTTTCAACAATTCCCGGCAGATTTCTATGTTTCCTGTTGCACAGGCGATATGTAGTGGTCCTTCTAAGTAGTTGTTTAACAAGCCGACATCTGCGCCGTGATAGATCAACTTCTTAACTAACGGTAAATCTCCAAATTCTACGGCTTTCAAGAGAGCTGAGCGCCCATGGGAATTGAAGGCCGCTAGATCGACCCCAGGTTGGAGCAACAGTCTTTCGATTATGTTGGGATTGTTGTGGATAATAGCAACGACGAGGGGCGTGTCTTTGCACTCGTTTGAGGCGTTAACGTCCGCCCCTCGCTCCAGTAACAGAGTCAATAGTTCCATGTTATTCGTAGCCGCGGCGTGGTGCAGAGCGGTTCTACTTCTCAAGTCAAGATTGAGGGACAAACTACAGTTTTTATCGTCCAGCAAGATGCGGACTGTCTCTGTGTGGTTACTTAACGCTGCTAGCATAACAGGAGTCAAACCCGAGGAATCGTAACAATTGACGTCGGCCCCAGACTCCAACAGAGCGAGGACGAATTCATTCCGGCCCAAATCAGAGGCTGTGATTAGCGCATTGTTCAGATCTTTCAACGATCGATCTTCCTCTTTCACGCTTGAGAGAAGCTCTTTGAACTTTGTCATGTCATTTCTCTTCACCAGTTCACTTATCCTGAAAAAGAAGAAAAAAGACAGCAAATCAGATTAAGGTTAAAACTTTTGTGGAAAGTTTCAGAAATTCAGAATAAACGGCAAGTCACAGGATTCCGTTTTCAATTGCGGCGGATTATGCGCTGGATCGCTGGCAGCTACAAGAAGGAATTGTAAACTTCTATTCAGTTAAGGTCAACTTAATTTTAAAGTTTAATGTAACAATTGTAAGAAGCGCTCTGCTGCGCAAGACTCCGCGATTTTATGTAGCTAGTTCCGTGTAGAAACAGGTGTCAGAAAGTCCTGTAATCGTAACAAACTGAAAATGGCAGTTATCAATCACCAGCCTTTGCCTATGAAATAACATAGCAAATTCCTCCACTGAAATAAATGCTTGATCATGGTGAGATGGGGGGGGGGGTGGCCACTTTTCAAGCCTTTTCACTGTCACTTTTTTAAGTTTTGGGTTGGTAACAAGAAATCAAACTGTTCCCAAGGTTCAGCTCCACGGGGACTTGTCATGAGTCAAAACCCCTGCAAAGACTATTTTGCCGAGTTAAAGACTATTTTGCCGAGTTATCCTGACAATTCCGTTTTCAATGAAACTGAAAAAGGAAGAAAAATATTCAATGGGACTCACGTGCAACAGCGACAGCCATGGGACAAGGCTGACTTGAAGGCAGAACCCATAAAATTGAAGTTCCACTTCGAGCCGTTCATCATGCTGAGTGAAGCGAGAACAAATGGGTCTATCATTAGTGCTTAAATAATTCTACCATAACTAGACTTCGTTCGTTTCTTTAAAATTCGCCTTCTTTCAACCTGGAAGTCGCGCTATTTCCACAAGAGTGAAACATTCGCCCACACAAAATCGTGTACAGTTTTAACGTCGTGGGGTAATTAACGCTAGGTGGCAGTTAAAAACTTAGACCAATTCTTATATGACGTCCATGTAGAGGACGTCCATGGTTAAAAAGTACATGCTAGATAGTGGCGACCAGTGATCTCTACGTCATAGAGATCACTGGTGGCGACACCAAGTGAGACAGACCTGGGAAGCTGGAATCACTGTGGCTAGATGCTAGATGGGTAGCAGGTGAAGGTAAAAGGTAAACTTTAAAGGTAAAGGTGTTCTTATTAACAGGGGTAGCGAAATGTGCACAACTTATTTCCAGTTCATGTGTCATTTACCTCAACGACATCCAGACAAGGCTGGTATCGGGGAGACTGGGGCACGTTGGTCCAGACTCGTTTCTGTCCACATATCAGTGGACAAGCAAGTAGTGAGTGACGTCACACAGCGTTTGTGAATGAGCGGATGTTGATTGCATTGTTCTCTCGACCAATCAAATCACAGAAAGCGGTACTAGCTACCTAAGGTCATGAAATGCCGTGGATCCCAGATCGCGTTGGTCCGCTTTTTTATTTTTTGGCTCTCAATCAAAAACTTCTGAAAATCTATTTGCTGACTGACTTCTGAACATCTACAATACCCTTATGCCGCAAACCAAGTCGATCTACCTTCTATAGTTGTGGAGAAAAATAAGTTTGATTTTTTTTTTTATGGTTCAACGTGCCCCGGCCCCAGGGCACGTTGGACCGCCATGTAGAAAGTAGAAGAAAGTGAGCAAACACCACATTTTATCACAGATCACAACACACACTTGTGTGTCATTGCAGAGTGATTATAGATAATTTTAGTATCTTGTTTCAGTTGGATGGGCTTGCAGATTAGCCAACTGAATTGATTTTACTCTCATATTGCACAGGAACGACCAAGGTGCTCTATTAATGTTAAAATTACACAGCTGGCAGTTTGCAGATTATTTTTTGTCAGTCAATCCAGTTTACAATAGTCCAACGTGCCCCGGCCATGCTGGTCCAACCTGCCCCGTCCAACCTCTTATGAAGTGTGTGGTGTGCATGCCTCGCTAACATGGTTGAATGTGAACCTGGGAAACTTATATCAAACTAAAATAGTGATAGTTTCAATTTATGAGACTTGTCTGACTGGATCCCCAATATTTTAAGAAGGGTAACCTGGCCATCGCGACTTGGAAAAAGTCACTTTTTATGCCAAATATCAGGAAACCTGAAATAGAACTCACACTTTTCCTTCAATGCTCATGAAATGTTTTGGCCAAAGGCATACCACTAAAGGTCTCTTCATCAGGGATTTGGATAACTGCGCATGTTTTATAAAAAAATATTGGGGATGGTCCAATGTGCCCCGAGGTCCAACGTACCCCGGTCTCCCCTACTGCTGGAAACAGTATCTAATTAAGCAATCACCCAGCACTGAACTGTCATTTGCACTCTAAAAAATGCCGGGACAAAATTGGTTTTTTAGATTCAAAATGGTTTTTTGAAAAACCAAATTTCAAAAAACCAACATGGATTTTTTTAAAAATCCATGTTGGTTTTGCATTGAAATTTGGTTTATCAAAAAATCATTTTGAATCTAAAAAACCAATTTTGTCTGAAACTTTTTAGAGTGTGGGCACTCAGCAGCAGTTGGAAGTTGAACCCGGGCCGCCGACGCAGCAGTCCATCGTGCTAACTACTACACCACTGAGCAACGGGGGGGGGGGGATTGCTCCCCCTTTTAACTAGCCATCCTTGCCCCCTTCTAGGATAGTATTAGAACTACTTGGCAAATGTCCCCTACCAAGGGCAAATGGCAATTTTTCATTTCCCTTTTTGTTCGCGAAGCGTTGATGACCACTTTTTTGCATGCGCAAATTTTACATACATTTAACATTATGGTACCCTAGCTACAGGTGGAAACAATTTTTTCTAAATTTTATTTTTTTTTGTGCTGAACAAAATTTTTTTTTTAGTGTCAAGTGGATAACAAACTTTTTTTTTTCACCAAAAAACCATAACCCCCTTCCAAAATCATCTGGTGTGCTCCTTATTTTCCGACGTGATAGGCCAAAGTAGGCCTACTCTCCACACACTTTCCTGACTATGAAATTTATGTTTTCGGTCTGATTCTGCCAGGAGAATCACATGTTCTGGTCTTCTTATTATTTCATAGTGTATCTTTCAGAATTAATTTTTCCATAATTCCCGATTGCACGACTTGGTGCGACTGCCCCTTGGTGGTGGTCCTTCACCTTATTTTCTTCCTGCCACATGCAGAAGTCAACATGGAATTTTGTAGTTCTAGAAAAGTATGCATTGTATAAAATTTCTTCCAGTAGGCTAGTCTGCATGTCAAGCAGACATTTTGCAGCTCTGTAGTAATTCTGCAGTTTAGCAGAAGCACGCGGGAAGTTCCAGCATGCAGAATTCTGCAATTTTGTAATTTCCTACAGGAATCATGTACTTCTGCAGGAATTCTGCTTTCTTGTACAGGTCTGTGGGATTATGGAGTTAGAATTCTGCCAAAATCTGCAGTCCTGCAAAGTTTCTGCAATTTATTTGAGGAAAAATCTGTTGTCCTCAAGGCTCTTCTGAGAGTTTCTGCAGGAATTCTGCAAAGATATGTAAGACTGCAATTCCGTAACTTAAGAATTCTTTCTCCTATGCTATAGAAAATGCAAGAATTCAACAATTCTGCAAGTTCCAGGATGAATCATGCAATTCTGTTGGAATTGTGTATTTCTGCAAAAATCTGCTCAATTTCGTCATTTTCAGCAGAAATCCTGTTCTGGGTGTGCTTCTGAAATTCTATAGGCCCTAATAGTGCAGTTCTGCAGGACGTCGTCATATTCTCTACTCTTGCGAGGTTTCTGCAGTAACTCTGCAGTCTCTGCTTTCTGTACATGAGCATTCTGTAATCCGATCGACAGGAATTACTCCTTTCTGAAAGTTTCTTAAAAGATTCTGCAGATATGATGCAGTTCTGAACTACTTTTTGAACCAATATCCTGGAATTCTGCATTCTGCGGGAATTCTGCACTTCTGTAATTTCCAACAGTTTTTTTGCAGTTCTGAAATACATCTGTAGTATTTCTCAGACATTTTGCAGCTGGTTTGCAATATAATTTGCAAGAAGTCACAGAAGTGCAGAAAACTATACAGGCACACAATATTACTACAGGAAATTTTTCTTTCTAGAATTACAAAATTTTCGCCCAATTCCGATAATACATTTCTGGGTGAGTACCTTTACTTACTAATTACCCCATAATCACTGTTAATCTCAATAATTCAACTGATTACTCATACTGCTTACAATTGACAAGCCCATACAATCACCTGCATTACTATTCTTGTTATTGATCTTTAGCCATCAATGAGTGAGACATGATTGATGACATAATATTTGGCACAGCAACTGAACATTACTTAAGATGATCTTAGAGGAGTGGCTAGACTGTCTGGCACCATGGGGTAACCTATAGCATGTGACAAACTATTCTTGGGTTATGAATTAAGATGTGATTTTTATGTCGAAAATCACTTCGCCAAGTCGAAGAAAGTTGTTGGCGAATAGTGTACTTTTCAGAACTGGACAGATGGAGCAACCACAAATTGTGTATGTAATGTTTTTATTCATTTTCACATCTCTGATGACATATTTACCCAATCGCAGAAAAGTACCCGTTTCACTTAGTTTTAAGCAGCACTTTATGGGCCTTTATGTGGATATAGCTATTTAGAAAAAAACAAGGGATTATGATAATCTCTCATGAAAATTATATAGAACTGAAGTTGATCATGATATGTACAGGTTATTCACCACAGTATGTTATGTGATTTATCAACTGAAGGCTTCAGCCCGAGGTGTGATAAACACATATTCCCGATCCCATGGTGAATAACTGGCTTAATAGTGTACCATGAGACGATCAGTCAAACAGTCAAACATGAGACAATAAGTGGACAACAAAGAATATAGGAATTATCACCCTGAAATACTGGCATGCTATTGGCTGAAAGAGGTGTCAAATGGTATAAATCAATGTAAGCATACTTTTCTTATACAAATATAAAGGATGTATTTAGGCCTATATTTCTGAGTGGAGCCCTGTTCACTGGAGTCCCATACCCAGAACATTCCTTCTGGCTTTCATGTTATAAGGGTTAGACTGGAAGTGACTGTTGACTCCTCAATCCTCATCAGCTTCTTGGCCATTAGAAGATTAATTGTTAATGAGGACAAGGCTTAACAAGGGGTTAATGGGGGGTCATTTGCTTTGTCCATCAACAGGTGCTAAAACAAGGGACAGTGTCTTAGTCATGACTCTCGCGAGAGTGAGATGAATGGCATCACATTTCAGAGACTATTGCTTGAAAGTAAAAGACTGATTAGTTCCTGACTGCAGCACTTCTGTTCTTTTTACTTGGTTCTTTTAATAATACTTAAATGTTCAGCAAGGAACTTGTAACATTGTTGGATCTTCATGTCTACAGCAAATCACTTTTCAAAACTAATTCTAACAAGAATTGCTCTACAACAATACAACATGCTGTTTCAAAACTGTACAAGAATGGCTATGTATTATGAGCAGTGTCAAAACTGTACAAGATTACTGTACAATATATATAAGCAGTTCCAAAGCTGCACAGCAGCACAAGAATGTATAAAAAAATAGCATGCAATGCATGCACTGTGTCCTCGGGCCTTTGAATCAATTTGTTCCTCTGCCTGGTGGGTGGCAGGGCAGTCTGGAGTTTGTCCAGTGGCGGATACAGGAGGGGGCCTAGGGGGCACGGGCCCCCCCTAGACCACTGAGATTAACAATAGCATTTTGAAGAAAATACGCTGCGACGCGGGCCCGAGAATGCCGAAACACGCCTGGACCCCCCCTAGATGACCCTGTCTGGATCCGCCACTGTTTGTCTATGTCCCGCCCCTCCCTCTTCGGAGTCCAGGGAGAACCAAACTACTACAACTACAATCCAGTTCTTGCAAAACGAATGTGTGTTGGATGTCAAATTTTAAGATTACTGATCCTCATTAGATACTTTGATCATTAAATCCATAACTGATAAATTCTTAACTTAAAACTTCATAACTTTCCAAGTTTCCCAAAACTTCAAGAATGCGATAAACACATAGATGACAAACTCCAGATTTGAAAGTGGAAATAATCAAATACTAACTGCCTTGGCACAACTGCCTCAGCCTTTTTATTCTCATTAACATGCATATTCAACAGCATCCATTAACAGCCCAAATGGCAGTCCCTTATTGGACCACCCAATCACAAGCCAAGCCTGTCCCTACTGGACCGGCTCCCATTGGTCCACCACATCCCTGGTGGCAATAACTGGACCCCTATTGGATCCCTAATCCAGCCAAGCCAAGAACCCAAGCATGGAGCATCACTAGCCAAGCAAACCTGCTTCCCACGCTCCTGTTTTACCCAAGCTCCTTTATCAAAATACCCAAGCTCTTTTATCTCAAAGCCCAAATTCCAACATGACAGTTTTCATTGATGTCTCCCAGTTACTCCCTGGACTGACCCTTAGCATGGTTCTGGAATTTGATTCCCCAAGAGCAATCATGCCTCACAAGGTATTGATTGAAGAGCTATATGATTGCCCCTTGGGTCCTCAAAGGCCAGGTGCCAGAGTCAAATCATTAATTAATAGCTTTGCATTGTCAGCTCAACTTAACGGAAAGTGCCCTTTTTACAGAAGTGGTCATGATACCCCATTGTCCCCATGCTCAAGCTCCTTGACTGGCAGCATACAATACATCATACTTGAACACAATACAATCACAATACAATCAGTACAATACAACTAGGGTTCCTCAGTTGGCCCCCAACTGGCATCCCAATCACCCCTTTGCCCTGGGGTCATGCAGTGCAGTCCAGCACTGAACAGAATACAATTCCCAAATAATACAAAACAATTTCCAAAATAATGCAAAATGTACAAATCTCTGAAATATTCATAAACTGGTATTTAGGTAACTTTAACTGCTAAAGGCCTCATGGACTTTACACTTCTTACCTCTATTTTGAGATAAATTGCTATGCAATGGCAATTTATCTGGTAATGGTTAAATTTTCCCTCCCCTTAGTGTCCCTCCCCTTCCAACTTTCTTTTTCACCCCTTTTTATCCCCTACTAACTACATGATATTTAATATGACAGTGACATATGCATAATGAACATGAAGAATGATATGGACAGCCCAGCTAATCAGGCAATGCGCATGGCAGAGTTCATCGTAAAAATGTGATATTGTTCATGTATAGAGTCTTTTAATCAAGGAGTTTATAGTTTATATAAAAATATTGGTCCATGGGAAACGAGGTTGAGCGATCAGCATCTTCGCGTTCGTTTGTCTTCTCATCGTCCAATGGATCGAGGGCGTTAGAATGATGTCGATTGTAGAACTAGATGAACACTGGAATGACAGAATGAAAAGCTGGGCAGTCATGGTGAAATGATGAAAGGACAATTGGTATTGTCCTGAGGGCACTGCCTTGGGAGCGCTTGCGTGGCCAACGCTGAATAGGCTGTGGTCTCAGGGCAATACGTAAAAATACAACACATTTGTACACATTAGTATAAAGGCACAGTACAGTGCTTGTTTAAAATAGTACATGAGATGCAGCTATATGGATCTGTGGATAAATTAGCTTATAATTTGAGATAAAAGTCGACTGCTAGATCCACCATGTGGGCGACATTCCACAGATCACTGCATAATAGACAATACACAGTAACATACATAAAAATAAAAGACATTTAAGGTAGTAATTAGACTGATCAATAGAATTCTAGTGTACAATAAGACACGACATATAGATATATCTAACATCGATTTCAGTACCATCCCCAACGCAATACCCTGCGACAAATTGATACAGTAAACATAAGTAGGCCAATTCCTGGCAAATTAACACTGGATAAATGAATTAGGCATCCAGAGGAAGGTCCCTCCTGGCGAGACAGAAGGTCAGAACAACTAGTGGTAGCTACTACACTGGTGCTGGACCTCCTCTGGTGACGATCTCATTATCGGACTCGTCGTCAGAAGGAGAGGTGTATCTCACCATAGTGACGACATTCTGGGGGTTCTGAGTAAGTTGTCTCTTCTGGAGACACTTGGGACCATATCGGGCTCCCATTGCATAATAATAAAAGGCAAAGGCCATGACCAGTACCAGTAGCAGCAGGACTGTTCCAATGACGATTGACCACACTGGAGTGTGTCTGGTGATAGTGGCCCAGTGGCCATCGTTGAGCTGGAGTGCTTCAGAGAATAAGTGGGCACTAACCGAGGGGATCTTTACTTTGGAGGGAGACTGTAGTGCTGGGAAGGCTGCCAGCAGCTGTGGAGCACTCAGTGTGGCTGTGAAATTAGTGGGGGCATGTATAGTGATTTGAGGGAGAGTAATCTGTTTGGTTAAGTGAAAGGTTTGAATGCATTCCAACTGGAATGTGTCACCCTCAATGACACATGGTGGCAAACACTTTATCTGGTAGGTACCGGGTCCCAGACGATGTGCTTGCTCCAGCTGGTTGGGACAACGAATTTTAATAAGATCTGACCAGATCGAAAGAAGGTACAGGTTTTGCGAGACCTGCACCACCTGTGTGACATTTTTGTGCTTGGTTATGGTAAATTCACATGCCTGGATTAGTTCGGTTTGATTGAAAATTAGTCCTCTGGCGCAACGATGGGCTGTGGCCTTGTACAAAGCCCCACTCTGGCAGACCAGAGGTTTATCACCAAAACAAGAAAATGGGGTAAACAGTTTACCCGTTCGTGTTGAGACACCATATTGGCTCTCCAATTCTATATGGGCGGACATCGCTGAGCTAGCTACTGGGACTGGCATGGTGTGCAAGTTGAAATACAGGTAGCTGTGCTCATTCAGCACTGGTAACGCCATTCTGTAGACTAAATTATTCCCTGAGACCACTACAGGCTCTATTCTAATATAACGATATAGCCACAACAAGTCACTCACCGTAGCGTGGCCCGCCTTGGCCGTGTGCTCCACGATGCCCTGTAGTAGAGTTGGGGTCAGCACATCTTCGGTCAGCATTCCCCTCTCCAGCGCACTCCTTTGGGTGTGGAAGTGTCGGACCTGCTGCTTGTAGTATGCAAATGTGCGCTCAGCATCAGATACTGCCCTCTCCATCTCCAGGCGAACTTCAACGCGATGTAACCTCATGTCGATGCCGTTCATGTGGGTCACGATGTTGTTGACGTAATTGTCCACCTCTTTGACGTGGGCTTCCAACTGCCATAAAGCGTCCTGGGTCTTCCTAAGGTACATTCTGGTTTGGTCGACCACGGTCAGCATCTTGTGGGTGACGTGCATCAGGTCACCTGTTCTGCTTTGCAATTGCTTGATGGCGACCTGATACTGACGCACTTCATCTTGAGTGGCTGTGCCGAATAGGAATCCCATAAGACTGCCTACGGCATTGAAGAGGCCCCGTCTTTGCCTGGATGGAGAGTCTGTCTGAGCTCGATAGAGGACTTGTGGGTCTCCGGACGGCGTCGGGGTGTGGAGTCCTATCCTGCCATCCATGGCATCTAGTCGGTAGGACCACCCCAGTTGCACATGAGCATAGAACTTGATCTTCTTTTGACTGGCTCTGATGGCATCGATGAGATTCTGGAGACCTTGAGGATACTCTGGGGCTTGGAGTGTGACCAACACGATCCAAGAGGCCCTGAGGGTACGCAGGTCGGTGCCTCCTCTCACTAGTACTCCATCAAGCAGCGGTTGTGGTAGCAGGTCCGAGGTTAGGGGAGCATCAGTGCTGGCATCTTGGGTTGTCCGGGCGTGGATTAGGGATGCAGCTCCCAGTGAGATGAGCATCGTGAAGAACAGTTGCCAGGGGTGAAGAGCAGGATGCGATCCCATGGCGATGTCGATCGCACTGTACTTGCAAGTGTGTGGATGTTTGGAGTGACTATTGACAAGTGGTCAGTGACAAGGAGGTAGGAGCCTTGTGCTGACAGAGTTCATGGAATGTCTCGGCACTCGGTAACAAGTTAGTCCAAATCCACAGTGGATAGTGGTGGTAGAGTGTAGGTTCTATGGAGTCAGGCAAGAGCAGAAGATGTGTCCAGCTTGAGGTCCCAGGACAGAATGGTTGTCCTTTGCTGTTCTGGGCAGATAAATGCGCTGCCTCTTTGGTTCTGGGTCACTGGAGCTGCCTCCCTCCTCCTGCGAGTGGTCCCTCTTCATGGACGCTGGCTGCAATTCCATTGGCTCGTCTGGAGTAGGGGCAGGGTCCGTGTGCATGGCTTGGTCTGCCAGGACGTCATGGTCCGACGCTGCGCCACCCTGATTCTGCCTGACATCTTGGTCCTGTGGCAAAGTTGAGGGGTCACGGTCTGGTGAGTCGGGTTGCTGTGGGTACCCAGCACCCTTGTGCCTCAACGGTGGGGGTCCACCATCAGTCAGTGGACTACGTTTTCTGCTGCCTGATGGACCATCAGGTGCTTGTTCAGGAGGTGATGGACCTGAGTGTGGATCAGTCTCCATCTTTCTGCCTGTGTGCTCGGCCGGGTCTGTGGCTGTCGCACTCTCTCTCCTTCCTTCATTCTCTCTCCTTCCTTCAATCTCTCTCCTTCCTTCATTCTCTCTCCTTCCTTCATCCTCTCTCCTTCCTTCATTCTCTCTCCTTCCTTCATTCTCTCTCCTTCCTTCTGTCTCTGTCCCCTCAGCCAATCGCCTGCGCTTTGGGGCTTTGGCTGCTCTCTTGCCAGCCGTGTCATCTTCAAAGGCCCCTGGTTGCACGGGCTGCACTGTGTGCTTCTGGCCCCGAGGGCGATGCCACAATCGGTCTGACTGCTTTCTGACCTTCCTGACTGGTCTCAAGTTCACCCCATCCCAAGCCAAGTCAGGGCTCACTAGCCGCACCTTATTCCTGTTAAGGATCTTTTGAGCGCCTGATGGTTGATGAGTCACCCAAATTACTTTCCCTCTGACTTGGGTCACAGTCCAGCGGGGGTCCCACTGGCTTGTGAGGGTTAGAGCTTCCTGCGCCTTGACAATCACAGAATCCCCTGGGGCTATGTCGTCAGCATTCTGTTTCTTGGCCAGCCGCTCACGATTGTGCTTCCTGGAGTCACTGGTCATTTGACGTGCTTGAGCGAGAGCCTCGTAATAGTCATGCAAACGTCCCTGTAGCAGAGGAGCGTCCTGGTGTGTTGTGAGGGCTCTGTGAATGGGAAGGCGAGGGTGTCTGCCAAAGTGTAGGAAGTATGGGGTATGGCCTGTCGTGACTGAAGTGGAGGCATTGTAGAATGCCACGGCCTGGCCCAGCTGATCCTGCCAATCTGCCACTTTATTATTGACTAGCTTGGCCAATATGGACTTCATGGTGCGGTTGAAGCGCTCGACCTTCCCATTGCACTGTGGATTGTAGGGCGTGGTGCGGCGATGCTCCACTCCAATGCCCTCCAAATATGCTCGCATTGCCTTGGCATTTAGTTCCAAGCCGCGGTCCGTGATCAAGCAATTGGGCACTCCAAACCTAGGGAAGTAGTCCTGTCTGAGCCTAGCCCAAACCGCTTCATTCGTTTTGTCTTTCAATGGATAACAGTCAGCGTATCCACTGGCGTGGTCAATAAGCACCAGAATGTAAGTGTTCCCTTGTGGAGAGGGCATCAGTGGTCCTACCAGGTCAGCTGACACGATTTGAGAAGGGCCTCGGGCAATGGGCATTTCGCCTAGAGGTGTGTGTACTTTCTGCTTGCTGTACACCAGGCACGTGGGACAATTATGAACCCATTTAGTGACGTCCTTTCGCATGCCTGGCCAAACATAGGCTTCCTGGAGTTTCCTAAGAGTCTTCACATGGGACATGTGGCCTACCTCCTCATGTGCCCATTTTATGACCTGCTCCCTGTGGGGTTGAGGCAATACCAGCCTGGGGTAATCAGGGGCATATGCATGTGGACGCTTGACTGAATACAGCACCCCTTCTATGACTTCATAGTCGCTGTCCTCATCCACGGCCTCCAGCCATTGAGGCATGTCACGCTGCTGGTCCTTGATGGCCTGCAGATCCAGCTCTTCATGGATTATGGGATGCTGCTCCTCTGTCTCTTCTAGGATGGGGTACGTCTCTTCGAGGTGCCAATCCAGTTCATCATAGGTGGCCACTATGTCAGGCTCGATGCGGGAGAGCATGTCAGCTCTCACATTGTTCTTGCCTTTCCTGTAGCTAATCTTGCAGCCGTACTCGGCCAGCAAGATGGCCCACCTCTGGATCTTTGTGTTATGTAATTCTTTCGTAAACAAAGAACATAATGGTTTATGATCTGTGAACACTGCGAACTGAGCCCCATAGAGGTACGGCCTGAAGGCTTTGAGTGCTGTGATCAAAGCGAAGCCCTCACGTTCGATCGCAGCCCAACGTCGTTGCGTGCTGGACAGCAGCTTCGAAAGATAACAGATTGGCCTCTCGATCCCTGAATCCTCCTCTTTCTGCACTAATATGGCGCCACAAGCCACGTCACTCGCATCTGTGTAGATTATGTAAGGCTGGTCAGTCCTGGGATGTGCCATCACTCGATCACTGCACAATATGTCCTTTAGCCGCTGGAAGCTATTTTGCATTTCATCAGTCCATTCATATCGCGCGTGCTTCTTTGTGAGGCGCACCAGGGGTTCAGATATCTGAGCGTAATTCTCCATGCATGAGCGATAATAGGAACTCATCCCCAAAAATCTACGAATGCCTTTCACCGTGGTGGGGGGTGGCATCTCCTTAATTGCCTTGACTTTGTCCGGGTCCGCCCTATGCCCTCGGGCGCCGACCACAAAGCCGAGGAGTTTCACCTCCTTTTGGCCAAACACGCACTTTTTAGAGTTCAAAGTGAGATTGTATTTCTTCATACGATCAAATACCTCCTGCAAATGCCTCACATGGTCCTTTTCTGATCGGCTGAAAATTACCAGATCATCGACGTAACACATCACGCTGACGCCGATCAGCCCATGGAGGACCTTTTCCATTGCCCTTTGAAATTCTGCAGTTGCGTTGGTCATGCCCATGGGCATGGTCGTGAATTGGTATAGGCCCCTGTAACATGTAAAAGCGGTCTTGTGTTTGTCCCTGGGGTCTAGTGGCAGCTGGTGGAATCCGCTCTTCAGGTCTAGGGTTGAGAAGATCGTCGCACCCTGCAGCGAATCAAGTACCTCCTGGATCAAGGGCACTGGATAACTGTCCTTGACCGTGACCTTGTTAAGCTTCGTATAATCCACACAAAATCTTGGGGGGTCCAAAGGACATTTCTTTTGTACTAAGACTACTGGGCTAGCCCAAGGGGAAAAAGAAGGCTCGATAATCCCATCTGCCAACATTTCGTCTAATTTCAAGCCTAAAGCTTGCCTCTTCATGAATGGCACCCTATAAGGCCTCTGCTTGACTGGAGGGCCTGTGGTGTGGATCCTGACGGCTATCTCTGGATGCCTGCCCAGCTTTTTCCCAGCTGCACTGAAAACACTCTGATTCCTGCGGACACATTCCATTATGTCATCTCCAGATCCCTGGATCGTGCATATTTCCACACCACTGCTTATAGGGACCAGTGGCAGCACCCTGCCATTCCACTTCAACTCCCCTGTGGAATAGTCCAATATAATCCCATCCCGCTTCATTACATCTCGTCCCAATATCAATTGGTAAGGCAATTCATCTATGACTACTACACTAATTGGCCCTTGTCCCTCTACATGTATCTGGGTTTCCCCCCATACCTTTAATTCATGGCCGGTCACTCCTGTGAGTCCAGCTGTTTTCGTCACAATGGGCTGTCTGCCTGCTATTGTGCACATTGTCAAGAAATCACTGCGCCGCAACGCACTCCTCGTTGCCCCGGAATCTACGAGACTGCGCATGCTCAGTCCATGGGCAGTCAAGTGGACGAAGGCCTGGGTGGTCACGGCGCTCAATACCCCCCCTTTCGACCATGGGGTGGTCCTTGACGCCTGGAGGGAGGGCCTGGTCTTTGTGGACATTCAGCTTTCATGTGTCCCGCCCGATCACAACGAGCACAGATGGGTCGGCCATCCTCAGTGAACTTCAACAGGGGGCGTCGTCTAGGAGGTGGGGGGCGGCTGGCTCCCTGGTTCCATTGTCCTCGTTCACGCCTGCCTGGCTCGGGAGCTCCTCTTGGTCCTCTCTCGGCGGCCATCAACTTGGTGAATTCTCTAGTCAGACCATTAATCTTTCTTTCAATTGAATCCAGCCTACTTTCACCACCCGTGGCTCCCTGTTCTTTGACAGCTGAGATGTCCATTGGCTCTTCTTGTCTTTCCGGAGGGGGGGCCTCTCCATTTAGAGCTCTATAGACACTGTAGCTGTCTGACTCATACTGGGCTACCGACTCAATTGCTTCCAAGTAATCTTTGGGGCCTCTCTCCTGCACCAGTCGCAGAACCAGTTTCTCGTCCTTTAGTCCCTTCATGTACGTGCGCAGCATGGTCCTTTGCTGGTCCTGATTTCTTTGGGAGGACGGATAAGCAAGGTCGGCTGTTTCTGAAAATCTTCGGCCATAAGTCGCAGTGGTCTCATATGGGTTCCTTTTGATCTGCTCTAACTCATCCCTGAGCTTCTCATCCTCATGCAGGGACAGGAATGTCTTCTGCAGGTGCTTCTGAACCGCGTTCCATTCGACGGCAGCTCGGTCATTCTGGCCTGCCAGGAACTTTTCCAATTCCAATCTAAGAGCACCCTCGGCTGTCAAGGACGCAATATACACCGTCCTGGTTGCATATGGGATAGTCAATTCAATGTCTCGGAACCATTCTCTCAGTCTCTGAGTGGAGGATCCATCACAATTCCTGATCCTCTTAGCCTGAGCCTCAGCCTTCCTCTGCTCTGAACCCTCGGCATACTGTTTAGCTTGAGCCTTTAAGTGAGCAACCTGCTCCTTCCTGAGGGCATGATCATCGGCTATTAACTTATTCATATCCATTTTGCGTCCCGAGATCCCTGACCTACAATCCCACTGAGTTTAGAGACCACTGTACTTCCTCACCGCCTCACTTCTATCTCCCCAGATTACTCGTTAGCACCAGCGTGAACTCTCTCTCACTTAAAACTGATCTGCATATTCCAAAACTTGGATTAGCAATTTAATGTCACTTACTGTGGTATTCTGTAGAGGCCGACAGTTGTGTCCCAGTTTCCTCAGTTCTTTGGTGATGAGAAGAGCATATGCGTCCCGCTGGGCTTGTGTGAATTGCTCGAGTCGTGCGGTGAGAATTTCTATGAACGGTTTCATTGTTCCTGTCGACAACGTCTAATCTCTCGATCCTTGGATTATATAATGAATCACGTCGGGGTCACCATTTTAAGATTACTGATCCTCATTAGATACTTTGATCATTAAATCCATAACTGATAAATTCTTAACTTAAAACTTCATAACTTTCCAAGTTTCCCAAAACTTCAAGAATGCGATAAACACATAGATGACAAACTCCAGATTTGAAAGTGGAAATAATCAAATACTAACTGCCTTGGCACAACTGCCTCAGCCTTTTTATTCTCATTAACATGCATATTCAACAGCATCCATTAACAGCCCAAATGGCAGTCCCTTATTGGACCACCCAATCACAAGCCAAGCCTGTCCCTACTGGACCGGCTCCCATTGGTCCACCACATCCCTGGTGGCAATAACTGGACCCCTATTGGATCCCTAATCCAGCCAAGCCAAGAACCCAAGCATGGAGCATCACTAGCCAAGCAAACCTGCTTCCCACGCTCCTGTTTTACCCAAGCTCCTTTATCAAAATACCCAAGCTCTTTTATCTCAAAGCCCAAATTCCAACATGACAGTTTTCATTGATGTCTCCCAGTTACTCCCTGGACTGACCCTTAGCATGGTTCTGGAATTTGATTCCCCAAGAGCAATCATGCCTCACAAGGTATTGATTGAAGAGCTATATGATTGCCCCTTGGGTCCTCAAAGGCCAGGTGCCAGAGTCAAATCATTAATTAATAGCTTTGCATTGTCAGCTCAACTTAACAGAAAGTGCCCTTTTTACAGAAGTGGTCATGATACCCCATTGTCCCCATGCTCAAGCTCCTTGACTGGCAGCATACAATACATCATACTTGAACACAATACAATCACAATACAATCAGTACAATACAACTAGGGTTCCTCAGTTGGCCCCCAACTGGCATCCCAATCACCCCTTTGCCCTGGGGTCATGCAGTGCAGTCCAGCACTGAACAGAATACAATTCCCAAATAATACAAAACAATTTCCAAAATAATGCAAAATGTACAAATCTCTGAAATATTCATAAACTGGTATTTAGGTAACTTTAACTGCTAAAGGCCTCATGGACTTTACAAAATGATGCATGCAATTTGAGATGATTTTGGCCAATTACAATCTTATATTCAAGAGGAGAGACATCAAATTCCAGGTAGGGTATCATTACGACTAGTGTAACCACTGGCAAGCATTAATTTGAGTTGTCAGTTCGCCTGTGAAAGGTTTTAGTAATCTTAAAAATTTTCATACTTTCATTGTTTACACTTGACGAAGCTGCATCATGACAAAAGGCCCAAGGCGACCATCGGACACAATAAAAGCAGTTTTCAAAACTATACAAGAATGGCTCTGCAATAAACAGTTCAAAACCGTAAAAGAATGGCTCTGCAATAAATACGGTGTAGTTCAAAACTGTACAAGAATGTCTGTACAATAAACAGTTCAAAACTGTACAAGAATGGCTGTGAAATAAACAGTTCAAATCTGTACAAGAATGGCTCTAGCCGCTGAGCGGTTCAAAACAGACAAAACTATACAAGAATGACTGTAGGGCTCTACAGTAAGCTGCATCTGACATAGGCCTATATCCCAACGCAAAACAAATTCATGGCCATCCTGTAAATGTAAATCAATAAGGGTGTTTCATTGCATTGAAATATTGTCTGTTTACATTTTCAAAGATTTGTTTCATTCCACATGGAGTTTATAATAATTAGTTATGAAATTGAGGCACTCAATCATAGGATGCAGTCAATGAATATTTCAGTTTTTTGGAAATTTGCAGAGACAGGGCCTTCAATACTGAGGGTGACAAACAACAAAATCATCAGAGGGACCTGTTGGCATGACCATTGCCTCAGCACCTTTGCTCCTTCAGCTTCTAACCCCTTTGGGAGTTTGCTGTCTGCTGATAAAGCACCCAGCTTCCAACCACCCCTTGGTCTGTCATCAGACTGATTCAGCCAGCTCTTGATCTGAGCTTCAAAGTGACCTTTATGGCACCAGACTGACCATCCAGAACAGCTCAATGCTGCCCAGTCAGAAGACTCAGAATCCAGCCACAATGATCAACTACAGTACAACACAAGCATTTTCCAACTTCTCAAATTCCCATGTCCTCAAGAATGTAATTCTCTAGAAATCGATTGGTCAAAACAGACAATTAACCAACCATTCTTATATTGGTCAAGGGAAGATTGGTTGCCACAACCAAATTAATGCTTAAAAAGTAACCAATTCTTGTTTAACGTTTATCATGAACAAGTTCAAAACAACCAATATTTTGCACGGTTAGGGAGTGACACTAAGATTTCCAGGGGGGCTTGGAGTTTTCCTCGGTGGGAAATTATTCATTTCATTGTGTAACTTAAAGTGGAGCCATAATACCCACAATAGGGTATTTGTGGCACAGGACAGAAAACACAATTGGATGCCCAGCTTGGGGATAGAACTCTGGTGCGGTGCAGTGCAGTGCGTTGCGGTACAGTGCGGTGCAGTGCAGTGCGGTGCTGTGGTTTTTATGGGAGAGTGTAACTAAGTTGCGTATCCAGTTAGCCAGATGGAGTATGCAGTCGTGTCCACACCTTAATTCTTTGGACTTTATTTTGGACTGTACTAGTATACTGACCAGCCAGGATGAACAGAGGTCATCAATATTGACATGACACCTCTGACTCCAGCTCTCACAGGGGTCATCATGAATCCAAAATCGTGACTCTGGTGCTGCTTGATGTCTTTGTTCAGCTTTGCAGTTTATGGGTATGACTCAAGTCACTTAATGTAGACTCATCATGATCTTTTATTAGCAAAAAGACCGACCCAGATTTAAATTAGTGAATTGTTTGATATATATATGGTTAAGAATCATTACCATGTATTAAAGATATCATATGAAATGTCATGTTACAAACCAGGTAGGCCTAAGATCTCAGCAAATCAGAGATATTTAGGTTGTCAATTTCTTATTCTGCAAAAGCGGTGTACGTAGGCCCAGGGCAGATTAATGAGGTGGGACAGAAAGTTGGATTCCCAAACATTTTACAAATCTTTGATCTATCCCATGTGATAGATAGATCGATAGATATGCGAAGTGCAGCCCTATACCTATGCCCAGTTCCGGGAACACACAGGGGTTGATTGATGAGATGGTGGAGAGAGAGAATGGGAGTCCTCAACATGTTACACATTTACCCTATGTGAGGGATCTTTTACTTGCCCAGCACAGACACTGGAACAAGGGGCTGCTGATTTAACGTCTCATCCGGATGACATCCAGCTGGAATTTTTGCTCATGAAGGTCCACTGAAAGCATGCAAAGTAACTTCCAAAGTTGCAAGCAAACCCATAACTTCAGGAGAGCAGACATGCATGGACTGAATACCAATTGATTTGTAATCACTAAATTGTTGGTTCCATCCATTGGCATCATACGCCTGCTTTGTGCTACCCAAAGATGGTTCTTGCGCAAAATGATGTCCTTTCATGTCCATTCGGTTGTTGTTGAGTCAGACATTGTTATTTTTGTCTCGTACTTTCTCCCCAATTACCACATCCCAAGAGATTTGCCATTGCTTGACAAAGCTTGTTCTTTGGCAACCATATGGTTAATGGCCTACCACAATGACTTCAGAGACCAACAGGCTGTTGCCTATAGGCATGTGCATGTTTTACAAGCCCTCAAGCTGACCATGCTGGGTGGTGTAGAGGTTTAGGTTCCCGCCTGCTCCGCTGATGGTCTTTGCATGCATGGCCCCATGGGTTCGAACCCCGGTTGGGGAACCCAAAATTTCAGTGTACCTTCATGGGCAAAATCCCAGCTGGATGTCGTTCGGATGAGACGTTAAATTGGCAGCCCCTTGTATCAGTGTCTGTGCTGGGCAAGTAAAAGATCCCTCACATGGGGTAAATGTGTAACATGTTGAGGACTCCCGCTCTCTCTCTCATCTCATCAATCAACCCTCGTGAGCGCCCAGAACTGCGCTTAGATTATTATGCAGGGATATCAGAACTTTGCTAATCTGTCTGGGCGTCATTTTCAGGGACATGCTAATGTAAAGAGGGCCCCTAAAACACTGTCAGGTTCTGGAACATAAGAATATGTGGCAGAGCCAGGGACTAATTGCCTAAGATGTAAGATTTATTTATTTGAGAATCCATTAATCAACATGGGGCTGTTCTTGTATACTTGTATTGCATGGAATATCTCTTGAATATATACCATGAGGAGTACTTTCAAGACACTAATTTACAAGACAAGTTACAAGGTACAAGAAAAATTCTCCTATGACCGTGTCAACACAATATTTTTTGGCAAATTCACATGGAAACTGTGGAGACAGTTAAATATCAAAGATGTTTGAAGGTTATACTTTGCATGGCTTTGCACATGTGACTTCATACATTAAACAGTACTCTTATATTAGTGGTTTTCTATGGCTGACAGCAATTTGATTTTTGATAAAGTGATTTTTTGGAGACATTTTCTTTCTCCAAGCCAATGTTTTGATGAAACAGGAAACACTCAAGTGGCTCCACCATGGACACCCATGATGTTAGCCAATGACACACCAATATTTTACTGCAAATAAATCTGATACCATTCGACACTTCTGTCAGCCAATCACAATGTACATTGTATTTCACCATGATAATTCCTATATTCTTTGCGTTGTCCAGTGTCCACTTATTGTCTCATGTTAGCCTGTTTGAGTGTTTTTGTCTCATGGTATAAACCAGTTATTCACCATGGAATCAGGTATATATATGTTTATCACATCTCGGGCTTAAGCCCTCGTTTGAAAAATCACATATTCCCTCTCCCGTAGTGAATAACCTATACTTATTCTTTCTTGTAGTCCACTTATTCTTCATGTTGTGTTTACATGTGGGATTTGAGTGTTTGACGCATGGCACAAGCTGGGCTTAGCTGGTTATTCTCCATCAGATAGATAGATCGATGGATAGATATGTTAGTGGAGCCCTCTAAGCCCAGTTCTGGGTACTCACGAGGTTTGATTGATGAGATGGGAGATACAGCGGGAGTCCTCAACATGTTACACATTTACCCCATGTGAGGGATCTTTTACTTGCCCAGCATCAGTGGCGTAGCTAGAAATCTAGGAGTGGGGGGCCAAGGGGGGGCCAGGGTCTGAGCTGGGGGGGCCCACCTTTCGCGGCATTTTTGGGGCAATGCAAGGGCAAAAATTAACGCTGCGATGCAAGCCCTCTTTACCAGTGACAAAGGAAAATTGACCCTCTTTTCTTCTGCCATACACTTACTGCAGTTATTATTCAATTTTGATATGGTACAAAAACCAATAAATACTCTTTTTCAATTACTTTTAAGAGAGAAATGACTTTTCATAAAACCAGTTGGACAAAGAGCAGAATGTTGATTTCAGCTGTACAATTTGTTATGCACACGGAATGAGACATAGGCATCAACTTCATTTTAAAGTGGCAGGGCAAAATGGGCCAAAGCCTTCAGGGAAGTTGGTCCCAGGGAAAGCTCAAACTTTTTCCTCAAACAATACCCGTTTTTTGGCCAAAACGTGGTGCTGCAAATGTCCCAACAGCCCCACCTACACTGACATACAATAATGTGATGTAACAATCATTGCCATGATACAAGTTTAACACAGACTTGAGTGGTCTCATTCAATTAATTATTTTTTATCTGCTCAAATAGGCCAAAAAGCTGATAGCGATTGCTGGAAATGACACAAATTCCAAAAATATAGGGAAATTCGATGCAACACAGGAAAAACTTGGTTGTACTAAAAACCACTCTGGATAATCAGTCCTCTCCAGAAATATTCCAAAGGCGCAATATTTCTTTGGCTCAGATTTCCTCAAATCACACATTTTTTTAATTTGCATGGAATTGCAATAGATGCGTAGGCATACCGGAGGGAGGGGGGAGGTTAAAATTTCAGAAACACTAAGATTCTAGGCAAAAAGGCAAATACTTTAGGTATATTGTTAAATAAACATATTTAAAAACTAAGTGTATCCACAAAATTTCTTTTGAAATTGTATTAAATCTGGATCTTGAAAATTAGGCCAAATGTCACAAGGCCACACTAAAAAGTTTTGATGCAGGTATTCCTATTGCCAGATAAGTTCAAAAGGAAATGAAAAATTGTCAAATGCCTTAGAACTTTTTAAAGGGCAACTGTCATTCAGGGCGAGCGCCGGCTCAGGTCACAAAGACGGACATGCTCTGCTCAAATAATTTTTCAATTTTCTCAAATCTGAAATGGGGGGGCCAGTGGGGGGGCCACCAATCCAAGGCCCCCCCAGGCCCCCCCATAGCTCCGCCACTGCCCAGCATAGACACTGGTACAAGGGGCCGCCAATTAAGGTCTCATCCGAACGACATCCAGCTGGGATTTTGCTCTTGAAGGTACACTGAAAATTTAGGGTTTCCCACCCAGCGTTCGAACCCATGCAGGCAAAGACCTTCAGCAGAGCAGGTGGGCACCTAAGCCACTTGGCCACCAAGCTGCTAAGATCGACAATATATGTGTTTATCACAACTCAAGGCAAAGCTCATACCAGATAAATCAAATACTGCCTATACTGCCTCTTCCCATGTGATTAATAACTTATACTGATGGTTGCAGGCATGCATTAGTGTCTAATCCACATGTAAGCAATCACATCCCCATCATGTCCAACATGCTAATTGTAATTGATCTAATTAGGACTAATTAGCTACTGGTCTTGAGTTCAAACCTCAGCTCACTGTGTACCAACTGTACCACCCAGAGTCTTGTGGGGGTGAACCTTATCAATATACCTGTCAGGGGGGTAATTACAACATTTACAAGGGGGGTACTACCCTTCCTGAGCCTGGGGGCTCACCTGGCTTTGAATGCAACACTGTTAAAACTTTGTACAGGGGAAGCATGGGGGGGAGGGGTCAATTTCTTAATCTGCATGGGTGGCAAGCAGTGGCAGGGTGCTAGTACTACTGATAAAGTGTATGTCCCCAGAACCCTTGTGGTGGTCTATGGCATGTAGAAGCCCCACCCCAGAGGTGCATAGGTGAAGGGGGGTAAATTAAGATATGTATAGGAAAGTGACCCCTGCCAGGTATAAGAGTGCACCCTACTGAAGGTGGTTGATACTTGCAACATATTACCTGCCTCATGTTACAATATCTTACAGTATCTAGCCACAATGTCCACACCATTGCCTCCAGCAACAGGGCATAAGGTATTGCAACATAAGCATTTGATGTTATACATTGACATTTATTAATGGACATATAATACATTTATTGATGGATATCTAATATATTTATTGATGAGATATCTAATACATTGTACATTTAGCTGGTTCCAGTAGTCCTACCTACATCCGAATGCTATAACAAATTTTATTGAAGCATTGCGCTACAATGTTGCACTGCGAGTAAAGATAATATGTAAAGATCTTAAGACGTTTTAAAATAAACAATAGATATCAAGCTAAAATGTTTATTAAACATTGTATGGATTATACATAATCTACATTTGTAGTGCATTTAGAGAGATTTTACTCTGGAGGATAATTTTGATTGAAGCAACCAAAGACATCGTCATCACATCAAAAATATGCGGAGGAGCAATGGTGATCCTTGTGGAGTTACTGGCGGACTTCCAACTGGATTTTGGCCAAAGTACAGTAAGTCTGATTAAGATTTCTTTTTCTTTTTCTTTGTAATATATTGATATTGACATATGCAGTAGGCTACTATATGAGAGATTGGTGTGTGGTGGTGAAATTCAAGTTGTCATAGTCATCAGGAACCAAAACTCTTGACTAACATGCCTGTCTTGCGACTGAGTTCGAAGAGATGGAAGATTAGTGCCACAAAACCCAACCTGGGATCCACGGCATTTCATGACTTAGGTAGCTAGATATGTGGACAGGAACGAGTCTGATAAAACCTGTTCACTGAAAAAAAAAGTGAAGTTGAATGAAACAAACAAGTATACAGTCCTCGTTATATTTATGTGGAATCTCAAGTTTTTTTTTGCTGTTGAAGTGTGATGTCAGAGACGACTTTTCTCTAGCATTGCAATGTGTGTAAATTAACTACCAGTGTGATGTCATTTTAAACTGGGTCGGGTTCCCCGGCTTCTAGCCATTGTGAATCCACCAAAACTGAGAGTCACTGTTTCAACACAGTGTGAGAGTTAAACTTGGGTCTGGAAAACCCTATGCAAGCTCGACATCACAGCCTGTCAGCCAATGGGCTGCCAGAAGAGCTATACACCACATAACCACGTGTTTACAAAAATTGTCAAAGCCTTTTGTTTATAGCAGGTCCATTGAAGTTTAAAGTGTGAGGCAGTAAGTTTGCAGATTAATCAAACAACTCTGTTGTGTACTGTGATGCTCATGAAGCTGCCATTTCTTCCGATATGACTGGTGATTGCAAGTGATAGATCATTTGTATGACATCAACAGTCTTCCTTCAATACATCAATGTTGAAACTGTGATGCACAGTTGTACTGTCATACCATTGGCTATCACACTGTGATTATGTGTTTGCAGGGGCTATCCCTGACAAAAATTGTTACTCTGACATTGTGTTGAAACTGTGACACTCAGTTTTGGTGGTTTAACATTGGTCATAAGCCAGGGAACCTGATTCAGTTAAAAATGACATCACAGCTTGTAATTAATTTACATATATTGCAATGCTACAGAATAGAGTCATCTCTGATATCACACTTCAATAGCATAGAACAGAGTTAAGATTCCACATAAATATGACGAGGACTGTAAAGTTTTCCATTTCTTTGGTATCCATCTTATACTTTAAATATATTAAAAATATAATGTGTCCATGATTTGAAGGTGCCCGGAAGAAGGTGTTTCTCTAGGCTTACTTTTCAAAACATTATTTATACATGTATTCTAAGCACCGGAAGTGGGAAATTAACTGTAACCTTTGTTTTTGTCCGTTAATTATATAGCTGCATTTATATTTGTAATGTATTTGTCAAACACAATTTGTTCGCAAGTTTTGTTTTGTGAATATAATGAGTAGTTCAAAGGGACATCCTGTTAGGATTTCTGCAGGGGTCAGCCAACTGCAATGGGAACTGGTTATTAGTAACTTTTTAAAATTGTGCTTAAATTAAATTCAAAAGCTTAGGTGTGTAATAAAGACATCACTGTCTAAACGTTTGACATTTGACTCTTAAAAACACCAGGGCCACTCAAAAACAAAAGGAATTTATGGCATAAAATTTAACAAAGTTTAGCTTTCTTACTAATTGCCATTCTCCATTTCTGAATAAATCCATTTAATTTTGACTACCTACTGTGTTGGAGGGAATTTTTGTTGAAACCATGAAGTGACAAAGCTTTTACCATACAGGACTACTGGCTACAAAGACATAGCTTACAGTATAACATTATTTTTGAAGTTGAATTCTCACAGTTAACATAGGCCTAATGACTTAAGATATTGAGGAGTGATCCAGTGCTGCTTTCAATGCTAATCAATTAATCAATCAATCAATCAATTAAACAACCAATTTATCATTTAATAATTTAATCAGTCATCCTACCAATCAATCAATTAATAAACCAAACAGTCACTCAGTCAATGAATCATCCGACTAATCAATCATCAAACAAACCAATCAATCATTCAACAAACTAATAAAGCATTCAATCAGTCAATCCCTCTATCATCCAATCAATAAATCAATCAGTCATCAAATCAACCAATCACTCAATCAATCAATCGGTCATCCAATCACTCATCGAACCAACCAATAATTCAACCAATCAATAAAACAATCAATTAGTCAATCTATCCATCAACCAATCAGACAATCATCCAAATCAATTATCATATCATCCAATCAATCAATCAATCAGTCAATTAATCATCCAATCAAAATTAATCAATCAATCAATAATCCAATCAATCAATAATCCAATAAATCAGTCAGCCAGCCAACCAATCAACCAACCAATATCTAACCAATCGATCAATCATTCAACCAATCAAAAAAAGAATCAATTAGTCAATCTATCTATCATCCATCAACCAATCATCTATCAGACAATCTTCCAAATCAATTATCCTATTATCCAATAAATCAGTCAATCAGTCAATCAATAAATATGTCAACCAGCCAATCAATCAATCAAGCAGTCAGCCAATCGTCCAACCAATCATCCAACCAATCAGTCATCCAATCAACCAACCAATCAATCAATAAACAGTCACACATCATCAATTGTTCATCCAACCAATCAAGTATCCAATCAATTTTCCAATCACACAAGATCAACCAACCAATCAATCAACTAATCAATCAATTAATCAATCAATCAGTAACCCAACTAATCAATCAACCATCCATCCAACCAATCAACAAAAAAATCCAGCCAGGCAGTAGTAATTTCATCATGCACTTCCTTGTAAGTTGTACTCAAAATCCAAACATTGAAAACAGCATAACTCACCCCTGGTCTCCATCTCATTCTTTGAGGTCCAACACCTGTTTGGAAATTTATGGCACTGCTTGGCCCCCTAGTGTTAAGAGCTGCAACCAGATTACATTGAGGAGATTATCAGTGAGTGTTGACAGTTGCTGATCTGAGGAGTAAATCTTGACCAGCCTTGCTTCTTCTTCTTCTGATTTTGCCTTGATCACAACTTTGTGGTAAGTACTGTACTTGTTGTTACTTTACCTTGTTCGTCATTGTTTTCCTGTTTATTTTTGTGCTTTAGAAAGATATCTGGTGATTTCAGAAACTTATCAATATCATTTTTTTTGCAAGTCAACTTGAACAGTTGTGTTGTAATTTGATTGGATTGATCAGTTAAAATCATGGGTTTCATTTGTGTTGGAATTTCAAAGTTTAGTCATTGATGGAGTCAAAAGTAACATTTCAATATGTTCCGTTATTAATGATGACAACACTGAGGATTCTGAAAATGTGTTAATTTTATTGGACCTGAAATTGTCCTTATGTTGCTTTTGCCATTAAATTGTATCTCTCTAAAGATGTGATAACGTGTTTACAAGTGATATATCAAACTTTTCACATTATATTCAAGTGTCTAATTAAACAATAACTAAATTTGATCAGCTGGTGATCAAAGTGATTGGTTCTTGTTGGTCTACATTAGAGGCCATGGCTAAACTGCTAAAGAGGTGAAGTTCTGTTACATTTTCAGATAAAAAGCTCTTTAAAAAGATCGATGATCGAAAAATAGATAATGTATTAAGGTTTATTAGACTGTTCATGCACCTTTTTTTGTGACCTAACCTAGATATAGACCTAAGGAAAGTGCTTAGAAAACAAAAACAAGAACAAGCAAAAGAAAATGAAAGAAAAAAAAGAAAGAAATTGATTGATGAAATAATGCCTTGATAGAAAACAGCTGACTTCTATATAATTAAGGTCATAATTGTAAACAGTATTAGGAGCAACAATTTGATTTACTTTATAAAAGTTGCTGTGATAATTATGGCAAGTTTTCAAAGATTTAATAATTGTGACAGGGAAAGAAATAGCAGAGAAATGTCCTCCGAAAGTTTAGGTACCCTAGCTATATCTACAAAATAGGTTCAACCGTTCAAATGAAGGTAATGAACTCAAAATATTTTCAGTGGACCTTCAAGAGCAAAATTCCAGTAAGAAATCATTTGGATGAGGCTGTTGAATCGGTTGCCTCTTGCAGTGTCTGATATTGTGCTGCTCAAGTAAAAGATCCCTCACATCATCACATGGGGTAAAAGTGTAACATGTTTAAGACACTTCTCTCTCTCTCATCCAATTACATGGACTTGTCAAAGGCCTTTGATACACTGGATCATCATATTCTTATTCATAAACTAAAATATTACGGTTTTAACGGAAAAACACTCGAGTTAATGAACAGTTATTTAAGTAAGCGTAAACAATATGTAGAATATAATGGAGTAACTTCAAACTTCCTTGATATACATTGTGGTGTGCCACAAGGATCAATCCTTGGTCCTTTGCTTTTTATAATATATTTAAATGATCTTCCTGTAATTTCTAAACACTTTGAGATGATTCTGTATGCAGACGATACAACGCTGTTTGCATCATTAAGTAATCTTGATAACAATTCAAACATAAATGCATTAAATGAGGAACTTTGTCTAGTTAGCAAATGGCTCAAACTGAACAAGCTTTCCCTAAATGTGGCAAAGACAAAGGCAATGATCTTTCATTCTCTTCAGAGACCAGTTAATTATCCTGAACTTTATATAGATGGCATTAAAATAGATTTTGTCAAAACTTTTAATTTCTTAGGACTTACAGTCGATGAAAACTTGAATTGGAAAAGCCACATTGCAGTTATTTCGAACAAAGTGTCGAAAACTCTTGGTATTATGACAAAACTTAAAAATTTTATTCCAAAATCAGCTCTTTTACAAATTTATAATGCCTTGATTATGTCTCACTTAAACTATGGTGTAACTGTGTGGAATCAAAAATCTAGAACCTTAATAATGTTACAAAAGAAAGCCGTAAGAATAATATGCAATGCAAAATATAATGCTCACACCAGCATTCTCTTCAAAAATGAGAAAATTCTAAAATTCGGGGATATGTGTGCACTGGGTGATCTAAAATTTGTATACAAATTTATTCAAAATTTATTGCCTCATTATTTTAACAAATTATCAACAGAAAATGAGCTCTCCCATTCTTATAATACAAGACAAGTTGGTCAACTGAGGGTCCCTGCTGTAAGACACGAATATGCAAGAAATAGCATTTCTTATAGATATCCCAAAATATATAATACCATGCCTGACAAGTACAAAGAAAAAATAATGACACACAGTTTTTCTGGATTTAAATATTACATTAAAAATGATATAATAAATTCTTATAGTGAAAGTTGTAGTATTCCAAATTGTTATATTTGTGAAAATTAATTATTAATGGCACAAAGCCTGATGTTGTCCAGTTTCTTTGCTCGACATATGTAGATTTGAAATTACTCATTTATTTTTATGATTCTCTAACCAACCATGCAGTGAGCGTTATGTAATGATTGTCATCATAATATAATAATTTACCTTTTCCATCTTTTTTTTTTTTTTTTTTTTGGAGGGTGGCCCACCAGCAGCGACCGTGTTTGTGTCTTCGGTGGGTCTCCTGGCGTAATCTTGTATATAATTGTTGTTGTATAAATGTAAATGTGTTTGAGCCAAATAAATACAGTCTGAGTCTGAGTCTGAGTCCAATCAATTAATCCTGGTGAGCTCCAGAAACATGCAATGGAGTGCTGCACTTACAAAATCTGTTATTAGGGAGCTGCACTGAAAAAAAGGTTTGTGTGAAGCAAACAACATGAACATTAGCTGGTGTCCATCCAAAATTTTGTGTAAATTGAGACAAAATGTAAGCATATTTTTGACATTTCATTGATCGAATTGAGTAAATTCAGTTCTTTACTGTTTAACTCCAAAACTTGCAAAAAAATTGGCCAGTCCTGTTTGACAATTTCTTTGTCTATTTCACATAAAAATCTTGTCTGATATGCACAAAATTTTGGACGGACACCAGCTAACGTTCATTTTGTCCATTTTACACAAACCTTTTTTCAATGGGGATCGGTCCTTCTTACTTATCAGTGTTTGCTACATTATATAATGTACCTGTATGTCCAAACTGACATCTGCCTTCATCTCCAAGTTCTCTTCTCTCTCTCTTTCTCTACCAGTGTAAATAATTGAAATGCCTGAGAAAATGAAATCCCATCATGTGCCATCTTTTGATACCATCAAGTAGAAATCTATACATTATTTGCAGCAGGTCATTGGCAATGTATAAAGGATGGCTGTATCATTGACAGAATGATAGACAGACAGACAGGCAGATATGAATCGTATAGATCTGAGAAAGAGATCTATGGACAAATGGACATTACTACAAGTACATGTATAAGGACAGATAGATGCATTAAAAAAATGATGATGTATTTGATAACAATACCTTCTTTTTGATTGAAAGGAATTCAAATTTCTTAAATTGACAGCTAGGCCCCAAAGCTTCCAAATGATTTGGATACTAGAATCCTGAGTGGAACTGGATTTTGTTTCCAATCTATCTATAGGTCAATAGATGCATATGGTAAGTGCAGCCCACTAAGCACATGGCAGTTCTGGTTTCTCACAAGGGTTGGTTGACGAGATGGATGAGACAAAAAGGAGTCCTCAACATGTTACACTTTTACCCCATGTGAGGGATCCTTTACTTTCCTTGCACAGACACTCATACCAATTTAATGTCCCATCCAAATGACATCCAGCTGGGATTTTGCTCTTGAAGGTCCACTGAAAATATTTAGGGTTCACCTATACTTTGAACAATGCATGCAAAAACCTTCAGCAGAGCAAGCCTGGACTGTAACCGCCCAGCCAACCATCTGCCTGCAAGCATGCACCTTTCATTATAAGCCACAACACCTAATAACAACTAATAAATATTTCAGGCAGATTTGGTGTTAATATGACCTATATATGAGTATCAATTTTATTTTCGTAGAACAACTGATTCCTGAAGGTATCTTTTTTTGTTACCCAGGCAACCGTTTGTTTGACTGAGAACGCTGTTTCCGGTTATAAGTGAAACTGACGCGGGAAGTTACAGACTGGAGTTTCTTCTGTGGAAAGCGATATTTGGCTTGAGAATACAATATTTTTGCTACTGTTGTCTGCTGTTTTCTGAAGTTATTCCAGTTCTTTGTTGCTAAGGCAGAATGCTAACAGAATCTCCTGAATTCTCGCAGAAAGTCTCGTGCTTGGCGAGACTTCAGATTGACTTTGTTTACATAGGCAACAACATCCTGTAATGGTTTAGGCAACATGTACAAAATAACCTTGAATAAACAAATACATACAACCATCGATATGCTACTATTGTAAACATTGGGGCACAGGCAGCTAACCCCTGACACATAATAGTCAGGATTAAGACAAAATGGTGAAAATGCATTTTTTTCTTTCTGATAATCTCAGGTATTTTCCACATCTATTAGGTTTTTTTCGTCTTGTTTTTATCAGATTTGTGATTCTCATTAAGTCTTGGTACATAGCCAATCAGAGAATTTATCAGAAGCATCTATACAATATATATGCATTTATTTTCTATATCTATCTCTATATCTATGCCACATTTTCAGCTTATTTATGGCATAATTTCATAATTAATTCTGATGGATGGAATGTGCAACATGATTATGTGGCACAGCTCAGACTGGAAGCCTCTTGTGCTGCTAATAATCAACCACAGCTTGTGCTGTATGTCTAAAAGGGACAGGAGTCAGCTTTCTTATTATGTGCAATTCTATATCAATTGCATTGAGCACATACACTAAATGTATTATTTTAAATGATAGTAGACAGGCAATTAGCCTAAAATTATGCTGGGTGGCTGAGCGGTTAAGATTCACGTCTGCGGCCCTGCAGGTCTGAAATTTTCAGTGGACCTTCATGAGCAAAATCCCAGCTGGATGTTGTTCAGATTAGACCTTAAATTGGCAGCTCCTGTATCAGTGTCTATGCTGGATAAGTAAAAGATCCCTCACATGAGTAAATGTGTAACATGTTGAGGACTCCTTCAGTCCTGCTCTCTGTCGGACTGAGTCTGTCCCATATCACCAATCAACCCTCGTGAATGCCCAGAACTGGGCTTAGAGGGCTGCACTTACCATATCTATCTATCTATCTATATATCTATCTACTAGAAAAGCCCAGTAGGGCATATGTACTGTTAATGATGCAAAAGAAATAAATTAAAATAAATAAATAAATGCATCAGATGTTGGCCTGCCAAAAGTCAGTCAGGCCAAATTGGCTGGGTAAGAGGTATGATTCGATGGCTGATAGGCTGAAGCTTTCAATGGCTTGCAGCTGAATTTCAACAAATGACTGATGTAAAAGATTTCTGTGGAGCAATAGATATCTCCACTTTCCATCAAAGGCATGGCAATTTTCATGTGACTTTTTAAAAATAGCATTCAGCATGCTAACTGGGCTGCCAATTGCTATCTTGGGTTCGATACCTCCTCTGGCCAGGTCACCTCCACCTTTGTTTGACAGCAGTTGCAATCATCCTTTGCCTCATTGCTGTGTACTCCTGTTGTAATTAGTCTAGCAAGTGCATTAAAATACATCATTACCAAATACCCAATTTATCCACCTATCCCATTGATTCCAAGAACATAATTATTTTTTTATTTTTTTAAATCAATTTTTTGTGTTATGGGTTAAAAGTAAATTCCTACAGAATCATACTGGTGTGAGCAACTGTTTCAAGTAATTCGTTGCATTGGCCTAATATAGCCAAGACCCCAAAATGATAGTTCAATTAATCTGACTCATTTGATTGAGTGGCCTAAATTTTACGTCAGGAAATAAAATTTCAACTAGAATTCGTGTCGCAAGCGGAACGTACGGGAGTTTGCTGCACGCAGGTAGATATCGACGTAAAAGACTCGAGAGAGTGTCGCAGCGAGACTCACACAGATCTCGAGGAAAACAAGTAATTCTGTTGTCAATGGATGATTGGGAAAACAGTGAAATCCAACATTCCTTTAGATCTGCAGGATTTCAGCTGAAGTACAGCAATCTCGTAGATTTGTGAGACCTTAAACAAGTCCTTCAGATTCGCAGGACAAGTCGGTGGGAAACTCAGTGCCTTGTTTTGCAATATAGATTGAGTTACAGACTCGAGGCAGGCAATAAAATTTATGTCATCCTAGTGCTGTGTTTCTTTCACATTTCATGGATCACAATACAGATCGTTTTTATGCCATTTATAGGTCTGAAAATAAGATAACTTCGAAATAACGTGCAAGCACTTTAACAGCTGCTTGTAGATAGACTTAGTATCTATCTATCTATCTATCTATCCATCTATCTATCTATCTATCTATCTATCTATCTATCTATCTATCTATCTATCTATCTATCTATCTATCCACATGTTTATCCTCCCTCCCTCCCCTCCCTTTTTTCCTTCCTACTTTCCTTTCTTTTTTCGTTCCTTCATTTGTTCCTTCATCCCTTCCTTCATTCCTTCCTGCCTTCCTTCATACGATCCTTCTGTCATCCCTTCCTTCATTCTTTCTATTGAATCTGACTGCTGCTGTTGGTGCTGGTTTCATGGAGCTGCATGGTCATTTGAAATTCGCGCAAAAAAAATGAACATTTTAGTTTCGTAAATAAAAATTTTAATGTCACAGAAGTTTACCAAAAGTTGATGGCAGCAAGATAAAATTATATTGAGACTGTATGCTCAGTTTCAAGGTGATAGGTGAAATAGTGCGACTTCCTATATGGTCGGAGGCTGACTGAAAATTCCTCCTGCAATACAGGCTGCAAGCAGTTGTAAAAATCCGACATTGGATTTTAAAATTGGACTCTGGATTTCTTCTACTTGAAATAAGCTTTAATTTGAGCCTATTGCCAAACCTGTAGACAAAATACAGATTTTTCCTGATAAGTTTTTGTGTTTCAAATGGCTTGAATTGGTTTAAATACTGCAAATCTGCAGGCATCTTCCAGGGAAGCTACAGTCTGTCACTCTGGTACAACACTTAGGAGTAAAGGATGCGGACCAAGTAGCTGCAGACCCAGATTAATGCGGAACACTCGGGACCAGACAGATTGAAGACAAAATAGGCCTATATTTTTTAAGCAATGGCACTCAACTAGCACTGACTAAAGCGCCGTGAATAGGCTTGCCTATTTCCGCACCGTTTTTTTGGTCCACATACTTAGTATACTTGGAATGCCTGTTTATCAACTTGCTTACTAAAGTTCAGAAATAGGCTTTAATATTACTTATTTAGAAGTAATAATAATCCACTTTTTAAAAATTGTTTGGTATATATATAGTCTGAAAGTTGAATGTAGTTATGTGTGACAGAGACAACATATTCTTTTTTTTATTGGCCAATAGACCTATTTCACTGAATGTGCTGAACATTTGCCCCAAATAACTTCTAGGTAATTCCATGATTCTTAATTTGCTTTCCGCACATGGAAGATGTATGCCCATTAAACCTAAAAACACTACTTCCAAAATTTAATCTGAAAGAATTAGGAAGTTATAAAGCCTCAACAGTGCTCAAAGTTACATGAAACAATACCCATGGAAAGTGCCCTGCGTTCACGTTTCTTGAGGTTGTATAATACTATGATCTCAGGGAACAGGAGAGTTGCAGCAATTATTAAGGTTTTGAGCTCATCCAAAGGCAGCATTAAAGCACGTAATCTGAATTGGCATGGGGACAAACAATGCTATGATTAATTTTGGACTCAGGCTTGGAAGGCTCAGCAACTGCCATAAGGGAACTTTCACTTGCGGTGCAGAGGGTTTCAAAACTGAACAATTGGACCTCACAGGAGATGAAGGACTGCATCCTCTATTTATCCTTAAATTGACATTTGGTTCCCGAATATAATTATTAATTTAATTAAATTTATTGATTGTATTATTTTCAAAATACGTAAAATGGTGTGATAAGCACGAATAAATGGTATATATATATATATTAAAAGGCATTAAAAATATTCAGCTTGGAGACACCTTGGGTGGACCAATCATAGGCAAGGGCGGGAAATCTATCAGCCAATGAAATTTTAAGAGTACTGACACCAAGCACCACTTTTCCCCTAGTGTTTACTGAGAGAACCGTCCCTGAAATTAGTCTATTAGTTCAGGTACTTCCAACAGCCAATAAGAACAGATTGAGTTTCAACCAATAGGAGAGGATCATCTTTAAATATTAATATTCAGACTAAAAGTCTAAAAGAACTGTCACACCTTGCAGCAAATATACTTTGATCAAGAAATGAAAGCCCCATAAAGCAGGAGGCCCCGATGAACTCCCATCTCGCTTCCTCAAGGAAAACGCCGAAGAATTGTCTCCGATCTACCAACACCTATTTACGCAATCGTACCAAAAAGGAGAACTTCCATCATCATGGAGTGAGGCTACGGTCTGCCCTATCTACAAAAAGGGCCAAAGATGTCTACCTGAGAATTACCGCCCGGTATCCCTCACCGCCATCCCGTGTAAGCTCATGGAACACATCATTGTGTCAAAAATATGGAAGCATCTAAATGAGCATAAGATTGTGACCAGCCAACAACACGGATTCAGGACAGGACTATCCTGCACCTCCCAATTGATCAGTGCGATCGATGATTGGACAGGTGAAATGAATAAAGGCAGGAGTCAAGTTGACGTTCTGGTCCTCGATTTTAGCAAGGCATTTGACACCGTCCCTCACCAGCGCCTCATCAGAAAAATCCGATCATACGGCATCAATGGGAAGAACGAAAACTGGATTAATAAATTCCTAACCGGCAGACAACACAGAGTCGTTGTTAATGGTACCATCTCCAAAGTGGAAGACGTCACGTCCGGTGTTCCCCAAGGCACTGTTCTGGGCCCCCTCCTGTTCCTCCTATATATAAACGACATCGAGATTGGTCTTTCATCAAAACTGCGACTTTTTGCGGACGACAGTGCAATCTACAGGAGGATCGACAACATAGAGGACTGCCAACAACTACAAAACGACCTGAGCAAGTTGGAATCGTGGGCCGAGAAATGGCAGATGAAATTTAATGTCAGCAAGTGTAAGACACTCAGAATAACCAAGAAGAGAAACCCGATCAGCCACACGTATCAGATGAAAGGCATCCCTCTAGAGACTATCACCTCAGATAAGTACTTAGGCGTCACCCTGGACAACCAACTCTCCTTCAATCACCACACAGATCAAGTCACCAAGAAGGCAACGACCATGCTCAACCTGTGCAGAAGGAATCTCCACAAGTGCTCCCAGAAGACTAAAGAAAGGGCATACTTCTCCCTAGTCAGACCACACTTGGAATATGCGTCGCCTGCCTGGAATCCACACACCACCAAGAACATACAGAAGTTGGAACAAGTTCAAAGAAGGGCAGCCAGGTTCATCCTTAATAACTACATCTATGGTGCAACATCCAATCTGAGTCATCAAATTACTCACCAACTCAAATGGCAGAGCCTTCAACATCGTAGAGCTGTCACAGATCTGGTCACCTTCTACAAAATACGACACGGACAAATAGCCATGCCACTCCCAGCCATTGTCAACCCATCCCAGTTACATCCAGACAGATACACCCACATACAAGGCCTTCATTCAGCAGCGTATCACAATAGCTTCTACCCCAGAGTGATCCGCCTGTGGAACATCCTTCCCATCAGTATCATCAGAGCACCTAGTCCGGACTCGTTCCATGCCAGTCTGAGCAAGCACATAACAACAATGGCTTGGCATAGGGTCAACAACATCTGGACCCTATGCAACTAAGAGACCCATCTGCTTTTAATCTGCACTGATTTTATTGTATATACGACTCCACTAACGCACCTGATGTCGCCATCAACGTTTTTAACAACTCCCAGGACGGCTAACAGCCCCTTCGGGTTTATGAATTGAAGATTGAAGATTGAAGATTGAAGATTGAAGAAAGGGCAGTTATTCAAAAGACATGACTTAAAGTGCAATTATATTCAAATCTGGCAATCAGAAGTGGGTCTTGCAATCAATTGGATTACAGAGAGTGCCATTCTTTGGCTTGGATCAAATGCAATTGAAAATACACATTCAATTGGATGGCACCTCCAGATTACAGCCTACACTTCCAATTCATGGCTTTTGAAGAGTTCAATTGTCTTGACAATAAAAAAATATCTATTTTATCACAAAGATAGAATGAAACTGAATTAGTGTGATTGTACTTAATAAAGAACAATAACAAATCCTCTTATTGTAAAAATGTGCTATTTAACATCATTTAGCATCAACAATGCACAAAAAAAGTATAGGCCAATGCATTTTCAACGAATTCTCAGCAATGAATAAATATATCTCCATGAAAAAACGAAATAATACAGTCTAAGATATGGGAATTCTAAAGAGCCTAAAATTTTAATTTTAGCCCTAACAGAAGTGTCCGAAAAACTATTGGAAAGACATGAGCCAATCATGGACCAGGTAGCATGAACCTAGGATCTTGACCAATCAGAATCCCTTTTACATTTACACCATGACTGATATATGCATTTTCAACGAATTCTCAGCAATGAATAAATATATCTCCATGAAATAACGAAATAATATAGTCTATGAATTAAGGATTCTAAAGAGCCTAAAATTTTAATTTTAGCCCTAACAGAAGTGTCCAAAAAGCTATCAGAAAGACATGAGCCAATCATGAACCAGGTAGCATGAACCTAGGATCTTGACCAATCAGAATCCCTTTTACATCTACACCATGGCTGAGTCTGTGTGTAACACTGAGGGAGCAGTCAGTGAATGTAACTGAATTTATGAATGTTGATAAAACACTGGAATTTGTCCTTTTCCTCGAAATATTTACCAAATTACCACTTAACTTTGTCAGGTACAACGTAAAAGGCATTATAAAATAAATTTAACATGTAAGAAAGAAATTTTAAAACTTTAATTTTCCATGTCAATATGAATTACTGGCTGCTCCCGCGTGAATAAACACCCATTTGGTTGAAAACTAAAACCTTAATATTAAATAAACCAGGATCACAAGAAGCAAAAGTCATTACCACGCCTCTTTTATGCATCATATTAGTCCCTTGAATCAAAAAAACACTTTGGAAAGTGTTCCCTTGTCTCTGACAAGCGATCCAAAAATTTCTGACAATCATACCAATCCCTGAGGGAGAGAGCTGGCTCTCTCCCAATTAATGCATAAAAATACTCTAGCTTAGAACACAAATGCCTGGACCAATCAGTGGCAAGGATGGAAAGCCTACATCTGACATTGTATACATGTCCAGTAGCAATGCCTCTCCCTCAAAAGCTCTCAAAAAGTTAATTTTTAAAGAAGCTTGCATGAAAATGCATTATTGTAGGCCTGTCATGTGAAAAATCAAATGCTGAGGGTTTGCAGCCGTGCAGCATCACTATTACACCTCCAAAACTGGAGAGTTCCACCTGGCAATTCAGGTCAAAATAGCGACAGTTGGACACATTGAACAATGGTTAGCCATTGGTTTGACACATCTATGACAGTTTCGGTATATTTACCACATTCTGGCCATGTTTATCACACATTTTGGCGATGTTTATCACATTTTCAATAGTGGAACTCTCCAGTTTAGGAGGAGAGGCATTGCTATGACGTCACGGCACGTGTCAATGCATTGCGCAGCGTCAACATGATGGCGGATCGAGTGTGAGTTGTTGTGGAAAAGATTGCCGTGGATTTGACAGGCAGGCAAATTTAGGCAGTGTTGAACTGCAAAAAGTTGCCCACGTTGGGCAGAACGATTATTTAGGCGCACTGTTGGAATTTGACAGTCGTGGGACACCCACATGTCTCAGAAAAGGGATTAGTGTCGTTGACCCAGAAACACTGTCTCTTTGTTTGGATAGATTCAGGAGAGGAGGAGGAAACAGTAAAGAGGCAAAGGTTGATTAAAATTATCGTCAAACATAAGTCCAGGCTGCAGCCATATCAAACCAGGAACCCAGCAAGGAATCCCTCCCCCTGGGATGAGGAAAAAAATGGAAGTTAAATGCCTCAAACCAGTTTAGAAACAGAAATATCTAACAATTCTCATTTTCAAAATACTGTCTGAGTCATGTGACAGTTTCCCAGCAGTTTAGTCTTTTTAGAAACTTTTTCTGCAGTGTAGATTTCGAACCTGAGACCAACATAGGCTGAGTTCCCCGCTGGGCTGGGGGTAATACTCTTCAAGGAAGTATCAGGTCAATATTCAGGTTAAGACAGTTTGAAGTAGATTTCCTTTTTCCTGAGATTTTTTGCTGTTGTTTTCTGTGGAAAACCTTTTTTGTTTCCATCTTGTTTTGTGCTGAAATTTAAAGTTCGTCATTTTGAAAAATCTTCATTACTATAAGTTTTATTCATTCAAGACTCTCCACTTTAAAAGTTGTATTCCTCATATATACTGAAGATGGATGTATCCTCTGCAATAAAGTGACAGAATAAAAAAAAAAGATAACGGGTAAATTTACAAAACAGCTCGATTACGGCATTATGCATAGATCTTGCTTTACTTTTGTGTTTTTTCTTCCATATCATCCCCCCAAAGTTTTAACTACTAATTAAATTTTTGATAGAGAACAGAAGTTATGATATAAAACATGCATTGAGGTCAAGACAAATTCTGGGAACTGTAGCCAAGTGGTTCACATTTGCATGGGTGTGATTGAGATTTTTGATGAAAGCAAACTGCTAATCATTACAAGCTAAAAGAGCAGATCAGTGCCAATATCGAGAGAAATGTGTGAAAAAAAATGTGTCGATAAGGGTTGTTTTGATTGAGTTTCATATTTAGAACTACGTTCATATTATTGTGAGATTATTAGAAGGACCGATAATACCATGGGGGTTGATGACGAAAACAACATAAATTTGTCATATTTAAAACTACTACAGAGGCTGTTAGCTAGGGCCCTGCACGGGACGGGAACGGGACTGAACTTGACAAAATTTGGCGGGAGTGGGTCCAAATTCGGAAAATTTTATCATTGTAATGCCTAGAACGGGACGGGAGCGGGAGCAGATTTGGAAAGAACGGGCGGGAGTGAGACAAAAATCTAGTCCCGTGCAGGGCCCTACTGTTAGCTACGTTGGAGTCATATCGCAAAGAATCTCTCAACATGTCGTAAAAATTGTTGTTTACAGTCTGTCACTTGTATATAGAAAAAATAAGGACCAGTTCACTTTGAAAAATGCACTCCGTGACTCATGATACCAGATGAAGTGTCATCTTCTCTACTTTCAACACGGGAAACAAAGAGGCTGTTTGATTAGTCATGATCAAGAGAAGGCCATTTGATTTGTCATAACTGATTTTAGAGTGAAAGTCACATGCATCATCGTTGGCTGTCACCAAAATCTAACAAGCGGGATAAGTCTCCTTAAATCAAATTAACATTGAAAGTATTGGGTATGATCATGACAAATCATCAGCATGATGACACTCGAAGTGCCATTTTCACAGTGCAATAGTCCACTTTATTTCTATAACAAAGTGACAAACTGTAGTTCTTGCACCATATGGGTCGTAATGTCTATATAAAAGGAAAAACGGCTTTAGATGAACAGATTTATTCTGAAAAGACAATATCATTCATGTGTATATATACATGTAACCACAGTGATGTCTGCAGCCAAAAATTCAGCCAACTTCATGCTGGGTCCATGTTTCAAAGTCGTGCACAGTTCAAGACATTTCTTAAAATTTATTGTTTTCTGGAAAAAAGGAAAGCCATAGAAAACAGCTTAATCATCAGTTTGTTTTGAGGCACTTAGCCGCCATTGAAGGGTAGTCCAGCCACCCCAGGGGTTAATTGGGGAATTACGGGGTACTCCAGGGTGGCGTTCTACCCTTGCACCTTTCACCACCCTTGCCTTCAAGTCCATTCATGCACTGGGAAATCAGCTCTGCAAAACTACAACGGCTTTGTGGAGTCCATGGCTTTGAAGGTTAGGTTTATACATGTAAGTGTATGCATGTAACCAGTGGTCGAAATAGCCCATGTTATTTGGGGGGGGGGGTCTTTCTAGTTCCAAGGCCTGAAGAGTTGAAGCTCTTGTAACCGAAATTCTGCGGGACGCGAGAAGCGCTTTAAAGCCGGAGTGTTTCAGATACTCTAAAAATGAATTTCGAGTACTTTATAGGCATGTTTTATCTCAGAAAATTAGTTTTGAAAACCCTATTGGTGATGTATATAAATCACAAGAGGTTTTAGTATGCTGATTAATCTTTACTTGCTGGTTCATGCTTATTCCTCCTAACCAATTCACTATTTGGGGGGGGGGGGGTTTTCAGGACCTCCTCTGGGTCCTTCTAAAAAATACATTTGAGGGGGTCCCAAAAGCATTTGGGGGGGTCAAACCCCCTTGACCCCCCCTTATTTCGACCACTGCATGTAACAATCTCAAATTGTGCAGCACTTGATCCGCGGAAATACTCAGTGATCCATCTGAATTTGTGCAGTGATAAAATTCAGCCAATATTCGCAAAAGTTTCAAACCGACTATGGGGGAGCCCATTCAATATCGGAGGGGGGGGGGATATTTTTCCTCGGCGGGATATAATTTATTTCAAGGTAGCGGCTGCAGTAGCTAATTATTTATTTCAAGCGTGCAAAGTCTCTGAATATTCATTCCAAAATCCAGCAATTAACACCTTAAGAAATACCACCAGTAGACATTATGTATTTCAAGACTGCCCAAAAAGAATTCATTTATTTCACCAAAACTGCATAAGCAGAATTATTTATTTCAAAAATATCCCAACTCCCCCCTCCTAGATATTAAATGGTCGCCCCCTTAATACTTTTGCTGCCCATTGAAAGTATTATCTTTTGGAAATGTGTCAGATTAACACTCCAGAATACTGTAAACTTGAGAGAAAACCTTTCTTTCTTGTTTTACAGTGGATCCTCAAAGTGATTTGGGGGGCATTTAGAAGTGGGGTGATTAATGAGGGTGGAATAGGCTGAGAGGGTTGGAGAACAGGTGGCTAGGCACTACATGAATGGTGCTAACCCTCCTAGAAATATGTAACACCAAAGGTTGATGACTAAAGGTGTCCAACTCCAGCAATACCCTGTGTGACACACAGATTCCAGTACAATCTATTTTTACCCTCACATTTTACCCCCACATGGCCATCTCTGGGATGGTTGGCCCAACCACAGAGGGCAATTTAATGACATGTTTACAGCTGCTTGTCAGATCCTTATCCAGATGTTGATAGCAGCATTTGGTATATTTTTCTCCAGGATAATAACAGCAAATGAAGATATTATAAACTAAGAATATCTTCTTAGTTATAAACATTGATCTATAACCTTTATTTTATAAATGAGCTTTGAAATATAAGTTTTGAAATATAAGCTGTAAATATCTAAATTGATTATTCCTTTAAAAGTACATGATGATAAAGATGGACTTAAATACAAAATCTTGTTGTTGACATGATCAATAAGCAAACTGTGGGCTATTGAAGTAATAAATATTACATTATTACATCTATTGTCATTTATATATATAAACTTTTTATTAATTTGTTTGGAAATTATACTATCCTTGTGTTTTCATTGGTATTTTTTATAAGGGAGGGTTTTCTGATAAAGATTATGCATCTCAAAATGTATGCATTCCAAAGAGGGGTGCGAAGTATTGAATGGGGCTTCAAGTACCAGACCCTGCCTGCCAGATTAGGGAACTGGCCATTAGAGGGGTCGTGGTTTAACCAGATATAAACAAACGACATTTAATGTCCCTCCTAAAAATAGACTACTACTGGAATCTGCTTCGCACCATACCATTGCCAGTTGGACACCTTTAGTCATCAACCTTTGGTAACACCCCTTGAGTTCAAATGTTAATGAACTGGTACTATGACTTTAGGAGATGACTGACTACATTGCAAATAATTTTGCGGAAAATTACAACTCTTACATTTTTGAAACTTTTTCTGCTGCTTAAGTTATTTACTGTTTGAATATACGGGATCCATATTATAGATTACATATCCACCAACAATATAACTTCGTTGGCATTAAATAGGCATGGTCGGTTGTGATATTTTTGGTGTGATTTGGTTAATTCCTGACGTCAAGAGCCAAGTTTCGGTTCCGGTTTCGCTTATACATGTATCAGATGTTGTATCTGCAAAAAAACATGTGGTCCGCAGATTATACAACCCAATTTTGAGTGTCAAGGCTGCAATCTGACATTCAGCCCAGAGAGAAGACGTGTTTCGGGAACCGACGTAAGATGGTGTGAAAATGTGAGAACTGCGAAGAGAACAGATATTTTGCGGACAATTTCGTTGTTTTCAATTTTCATCAATAATGCCATCTTGAATTAGGCCTACTTGAATGAATCTTTTACTTCAGTTGCTTTTTCATTCAAATGGATGCTTATCATAGTGCTCTCGACTGATGTGGCAGTGGCGCACCTTTCAAATTTTTTAAAATGGGAAAATATTCCTACAACCACAATATAATTTTGGCTAATAGCACCTGGAGGATAGAAAAAAGTGAACAGGAAATCGTATTTTTACGATTGATCATTGAGGGAGCTGTAGCAGGGAGGAGCTCCTTCAGATTTCTGATCAAGTGAGCTTAGCTCCCCTCAGCTCCACCGAGGCCCCCCCACCCCCATTTCCATTTGTGCAGATTACTGTAGTCATGGAAGCACATTATAATGAAACCATCTTATTCTGGTTCAAATTTATGACAATGATAAAATTGACTAACTGGTTTTGTACAAGGAAAATTCCAACACGGATCTAAGAAGTCACTGTAATTAATTATCATTGCAGACTAATTTACAGCTAGTGTTTACAGTGTTTAAGTTATGCCATAGTCTCCCAGAATGAGGCCGATAGTTAAAACAGTCGTAAGAATCCTGTGGTTTCCCTTCAAAAGAGTGTGAGTGCTTTAGCGTGCTTGAGGTGAGGTGAGAAGACTTCGAGAAATGCTGAAAGAAGATTAATTGTGTCGTATGGTACGCAGGAAGAAATGGATGGTCCAATGGTTGATGTGTCTGTTATGGGTGTACCATAATCTACTGCGAGTTAGAGCTCTTTGCAGATTAGCGGTCCACTGGAAAAATTAATTTTCTTATTTCAATTTGCAAACTGGCTTTGCCACATCATTGACAGTTTTCTATTGGTCTCCTAATCTTCTGATTTGATGAAGTTCCTTAAGTCATTTAATTAGTTTGTTTATTGTCACCTATGCTTCTATATTAGAAGGTAATCAATTGATTAACCATAACTGACACAAACAAAACATTTTTAAGCCAGTGACATCACACGGCCAAGTTGAAAGTTAATTTTGTAACTGTTTGGACCGCTAATCTGCCAACAGCTATAATATAGTGGGTAAGGCAAAATAGGTTGCTCCTAAGAACTTCAATTAGGGAGCAGGTCCTTTAGCTCAATTGGCTAGACAGCAGACTCTTATGGGGAAAGTTTTACATGGTGCATCGGTCTAAGGCTGACTTATTTAGGTAGCTGGTTCGAATCCCGCTTGTGGTGGCAGGTGGCATTGATGTGAGATTGTTGACTGGGGTGTGTAAAAATCTCAGGGAAGTTTGGGGATATAATATAGTGGGTTAGGTATAATATGTTGATCTTAAGCACTTATTTGGAGGCCCAATCTTCAGCTCGCTGATGTATCCTCCTCCTGTCCTTCTTGGCTTACAAGTGCATAAATACAGGACATAAAACTCCTATCATCCATCCACCGTGAAATTATTACAAAGATTATGGTCTTTATTTAAAGTTCTTTAACAATAGGGAAAAGGTCTCCAATTAACCAAAATATCAGTTCTATATCGCAGCCTTGGGGGATAGGGGAATGTAAGGAACAGTGTGATTAGGCTGTTACATAATTACAATTTCATGAATAACTTAATTATCGCCCTGTAAGGGAAAGTGACTTAAAACTTAAGTACTGTCACACCCCCCTCATTTATGTATCAATAGGGCATCTAACAATTATCTAAGTTAATAATAATTAGACCTATGAAGGTTACAAGACAATTTCACAGTCTTTATAATAATTAGTACACTGTTTACCACAGGTCAACTTCAAAGGAATACTTTTGTGATATATGTAATTGAAGGGGTGGTCCCAATGCTCCAAACCATGTGTTTTTCCAAAACTAAAGAAGTTAATTCACCATGCTACTGTACATACCTTAGCATCATGAAGCAATTCTTTAAAAACTAATTTTTTCAAATGTGTTTATTGCAATTTCATTTTCATTCAAGTAGTAGTACAATGTAAAATCAGCTGCATATATCACTTTTATAGCAATGACTGTCATTGACTGTTAAAAGTGCAAAACATTGTTGTTTTTACCATAAAAACAGTGTTAATCACTCATTAACTGACATTTCTTTGTGTAACTATACATTACACTTCCCCATTAAAAGTCCTCTATCTGACCATTTGAGCTAAAAGGCCAGTCCCTAAGTCAAGGGCTTAGGAGCAACCATTACCCAACCACTTCCCTGAGATTTTGACACATTCCAGTAAACATAACTATTATCTCATATCAATGCCACCTGCCACCACAAGCGGGATTCAAACAGGCTACCTCTGCATGAGTTCGCCTTACTGGCTGATAGACAATATTACACATTTAACCAGTTAAGTAAAATGGCTGGTGCTCAGGAGCAACCTATCATACCCATTACCCAAACCACTACACAGCACTATATTATTGAAATTATGACAAAAGGTCATTTGGTAAAATTATATTATTTTCAAAACTGAAAACCCTAATGTGAAACTTCACTCTCCCAGTGCTGTGAAACTTCTTGGATATAAGATAATTATTCAATTAATTTTGTGAACAACATTTAAGCAAGCAGTACCACTTGGATGCTGTAGGGTTTGTCTCATTGTGCCCCTTGCTTCACTGTGCCCCACTCTCCCCTGTATATCCTGAGAATTGTGTAGTAAGACCAAGACTCACTTAAGTAACTTTCTTTGTTTCAATTTAAGGAAAACAGTTTATTCTACCAAGTGCTTTTAAAACTACTTGCCTATTTCTTTATTTTCTTGGCTTGGTGTGAAAAGAAATAGATGACGATCAAATAAATAAACATAAGCACCGGTGCAACACACCCTCAGCCATGCTCAGGAGTTTTCGAATGTCGCTCATAGTCAGACATGGGGTAATGCAAAACAATGGAGATATGATCAAGAAAAATAAAACAAAAATAACAAGGAAATAAACGACATAGAAGCAATAAATAGTCAGTACACCTATCATTGTATGTTAGATTGCATGTAAAATTGTATGTAGGATTACAGTATTTATGGTATAAGAATGTCTACAAGAATGCTATGAGACTGTTATTAAATGCACAAGTCTCAATGTTATCTACTCAGATATCTGTTCTAGCAATGAATCAACAAAAAGTGAATGAGAAATCTGAGTAAATAAAACTAATTTAAATCTGATCGGATCTTCCGAGCCCGTAGTCAAAGTGTCGGGCGACATTTTCTAAATATATGGCACCATATTAAAGTATCGCGTTCAGGAAAATAATCTGTTAACACCTAAAATGTAACTGTGTATTAAAGAATGCAGGCTTACCTTACAAACCATTGCCATGGAAACGAGTGTTTTTGAAAGACGAGGCAGTAATTAACAGGTTGGAAGCTTGGAAGTGGTAATTGCCAAATAAAAATCAGTACACTGGTAATAAAATGTACAGTTATCCAAGTACAACATATGATTTGCAGACTTCTTGTCTTGTTTCATCATACCTTAAGACTTCTCTCCATTCAAGGTAGCCTATTCTTTAAAATTCCTACAAAGTTGTAATTATTCTAATACTTCAAGGAATTTACTGTAAAATATACAATTTGGGAGCTCCTGTGTGCATTCGCAGAACTTTGTTGGTGGAATTTGCAGAAATATGAAGCGATGGAGTGGTTAAAACACTTTTTTCTTTTAAAAAGAAGAAGATTTTTGCCTACATGGGTTCGAACGCCATTTTCTGGGAACTCTGAATTTTCAATGGACCTTCATGAGCAAAATTCCAGCTAGTATTAGTGTCTGTGCTGGGCAAGTGAAAGACCCCTCACATGGGGTAAATGTGTAACAAGTGGAGGACTCCCACTCTCTCTCCCATCTCATCAATCCCGGGTCATCAATCAACCCTCGTGGACTTTGAGGCCTGAATTACCATGATCATCATTCTATCTATACCTATATATACTCAAAATGCTAGTCAATGCTGGAAGGTACAATTGGCCGGACCATCCGGCGACACAGTGGAAGTCGTCAAAGGAAAATGCTTATTAATTTCATATTTACAATCAAGAGTGTATATTGACGAATCAGATATAATGCCTCTCTGTAACAAATAAAAATACTATAAGCTTAGGCGGGCAAAAAAAACCCATTTGCATATAGCGATATCTTTATCAGGATTGGTTGACAATACGTGTTGACGTATTTCAATTAAATCGGATTTAATTACCGATTAATGCATTTTTCCATGTATTTGAACAGAGTGGGAGACTAAAGTTTCAGGAAATTGTAAATATAATTGACAAAAAGACTGTAAAAGTACACAGACTTACAAGCACTCTCAACACTAATTGAGACACCATACTGTTAAAGAGGAGTATTAGTTTTAACCTGTACAGATTCTTCAATTCTTGATGCTTTGTATGGTGTTTCTACATTGAAGAATTAACCCAGCTGCTTTCATGTACTGATGTTAAAAATGTAGCCATTCTATTGTGCATACTCAGTACAACAAGTATCAGGTTTTCCAAGTTAAAAGTCACAGCACTCCGAGAGGTATAATTAATATAAAAACTAATAGAAAAACTAGTTAAAAACTAGTTAAAAACTCATATAAAAACAGCATAACAAGTGTCATAAAGTTACATTTTGATATGCTCCCTGCTTTTGAAGTGTTCACAAAGAATTTGACTTGGTTCACAAGAATCATGCCATGGCAGCCATGCAAATGGCATGCATGACAGTAGCAGGCAATTATATGATCACATGAAATAATTATTATACTCCTTACACAAATTTATGTACAATTTTTAAATAAACGATTTGTACAGAATGTTTGATGAAATAGCTCATTATTGACACAAATGTATCAGATTGTATCTTTATTCTAGAAAAAGACATTCCACCGCAATTTTGAAATGTATTTTATTAATACATGTAAATCAATTTATCTGTCGTTCAATCAATCAATCAATCAATCAATCAATCAATCAATCAATCAATCAATCAATCAATCAAATATCTATATCTATCTGTCTATATCTATCTATCTAATATCTATCTATCTATCTGTCTGCCTATCTATCAAGCTGTGATAGTCTCTACAATATAATGCCTTCCATATCAAACTTTCTATATCTATATATCTCTATCCATACACGTGATTATTTGTAGGTCTATGTGTCTAAACTTTAGGAATCTTTGCCAAGTTGCAGCTTGGAAGCCATGAGGTTTGTTCAGCCTCATTCTGGCCAACAATTAGTATTGTTTTCACAGCTTTTGTCTTGACCTTTTCCATCTTTTCGCCCTCAGGTTTCCCCTTTCAAAACACAGACTATCTCTGGCTCACCACAGCACAGCAGGCACTAACAAATTGTTTCTATTGAGAGTATGCCTGATTAAAGCGGGACTGTTTACTATACAAATATTCCAGAAGATTATCAGAACTTTTATTTTGGTAAATTTAGACTTGATAAGAACAGGTTTGATCAATTAGGCTCAACTAAACTGGCTGCAGTGCTAAATTTAAGTCAGCATTATGTATATCCAAACCAACGGATTGAATTATATCACTCAACCATACTTTCCTGAAAATTGCATGTGTTCTGAATAGGGATTTAGATTTACTGACTGATATAATCTCCCTTAGTTTTAGCAGGTCATCACACTTATCATTGTAATGATACAATACTCAGAAGTTAGGTGGGATTGAATATCGTAATGACAACACTGACACTGAAAAGAGACGAACAACATCACACAATCCATGGGTGTGAAATTAATGCAGGTACACACCAAGAACTGTGACATCAAAATTAGTAAATGGTACACAGCAAGAATTTGTGACATCACAATTAGTAAATGCATGGCAGGTACAAGTACCTACCATGGTAAATGGTACACAGCAAGAACTGAGACATCACAATTATTAAATGTGCACAGCAAGAACTGTGACATTAAAATTAGTAAATGGTACACACCAAGAAAGTGTGAAAACACAATTACATTGATCAGTAAATGGTGCACAGCAAGAACACAACCGTGCTCGAGTCTGTGACATCACAATTAGTAAATGTTATACAGCAAAAAAACTGTGACATCACAATTAGTAAATGGTACACAGCAAGAACTGTGACATCACAATTAGTAAATGGTACACAGCAAGAAACTGTGACATCACATTTAGTAAATGGTACACAGCAGGAAACTGTGACATCACAATTAGTAAATGGTACACAGCAAGAACTGTGACATCACAATTAGTAAATGGTACACAGCAAGAAACTGTGACATCACAATTAGTAAATGGTACACAGCAAGAAACTGTGACATCACATTTAGTAAATGGTACACAGCAAGAAACTGTGACATCACAATTAGTAAATGGTGCACAGCAAGAAACTGTGACATCACAATTAGTAAATGGTACACAGCAAGAACTGTGACATCACAATTAGTAAATGGTACACAGCAGGAAACTTTGACATCACATTTAGTAAATGGTACACAGCAAGAAACTTTGACATCACAATTAGTAAATGGTACACAGCAAGAAACTGTGACATCACAATTAGTAAATGGTACACAGCAAGAAACTGTGACATCACAATTAGTAAATGGTACACAGCAAGAACTGTGACATTGCTTTTGTATTTGTTGCATAGCAAGAAAGTCAGACATCAGTTTTTGCTGAGTACCTGCATTAATTTAACACCCACATGGCCGTGGATTGTGCGGTATAGTTAGTTTCTTTCAGTGTCATTGTTATATGTAGTAGAATTTTGTTTATGGACACTCTGAATAAATGCAATGGGTAAAATCTAAAGCAAAATAGATCAAAACCCTAACAACAAAACAAAATGGCCGTTCAAAATTAAACAGTTGATGTCAGACATTGGAGCCTCAACTTGGAGGGATATTTTTTGCCTAAAAAAACTGAAAACTTTTTCTGCGAAATCAATTTCCAAATTTCAACCAATGACTGAAGAACGTCACAAAAAGAAACAAGGAGCTCTCTTGTTAAGAAGACTGATTCTAGGAGCACGTGCTGAGGTGTGGATGAGGCCTGGATCCTGTTTGTTTTGATCTTTGTTTTGATCTTTCTCACCTGGTTGCCATGTAAACAGATTAACTACTTCAGTACACTATTCACTTCTTGGATTAGTTCTTGGATCCCCATGTCACCTGAAACACTCATCTGTGTGTTTTGGAATAGCGGAGTCATTCAACACATCCTCAAGTCAGAAAAGCAGTCATTCAACACTCCCCCAGCAGAGTTGAGGAGGATGCATGGAGGCAGGGTTTAACTGCATGGCACTTCTGTGTAAACAGTCTAATAGATTTGAGGATTTACAGAAACTTAAGCTGTGAATCATGAAATTTTCAACATTGAGATATTATCATTCTCAAAATTTTTGTTTGAGAATAATTATGTCACCAAGAGGGTTGGATGGGTGTTACAACATTACCTCCTGCATATTTTTCAATGGTTATGATTCTTGGAAAATCTGCCAGCCATGGTTGCTTGGACCTGGGAATCGAACACAGGTCTAGAGGTTGGCAGGGCCCAACAAATTCATGTATCTTGACAAATTCTATTTATAAGCTGTCATACATGATTGTTCATTCATATCCGTTTGACTTTGATATCAAACTTTTCATCAGACAAAATCTTTTTTAGCTGATTGAAAATTTAAAATCAAATGGATTTTTCAACAGGCATAGATTAATCTGCACTGTGACATACATGACTTTTGGGTTAGGTTAATTTGGGTCTTATAACTCCTATTAAAACTCTTCTGTACAAGAAAAAGGCTCAATAGCAAAATGCCTTTCAGCACAATGAGACAGCTTGCCTCAGACAGGGTGACACTTGATGATATGAGTGGACAGAGGTCACCAGACACCATGGCCAAGTGTCAGTCTCATGCATTTTTCAAGACCTTCATACAATTAGCTCTACAGCCTCATAAAATTAGCCTCCACTTCATAAAATTAGCTCCCAGCCAAAGATGAGTCCCTTATTACAGAAGGCCTTGATGTAATTATGTGTCTATCACGTTGTTGTGGCGAGGATGCATCACTGAAATACATCCACCAAATTGCTGTAGCAAGTCTGAGAACTTTGTGTCATTAGGTTCACTGTTAAATTGTAAATGCATTCAGAAAAATAGGCCTATACGCTGTGTACCATTTGCTCTATGCGAAGCGATCTAGTTATCTTAAATTTCGGACTAGAAACCAAATAAGTTGCAATATAATATAGCCAGTATTCTATATTTATGTATTAGACATCCTGATGTGAAATTACAAGCATTAAATGTTTAGCAATCAAAAGAGTTTCCGATTCTAATAAAAAATGCTCTAAAATTAACTAAAACTGCCTGATCTCCCAGGAAACGTAACTGTTTTCACATTTTTTACGTGTAGCTACTATAAGACAGCAAACTGGCTACATGGCAAAGTTTGTTATTTCCTCTATATATATATGAAAAATATCAAAATGTAAACAAAAAAAATCCTTAATTAGATCACTTGCTGAGTACGCAGTGCGCACCCACTGCTCCATTGGATTAAATGTGTCGAATTTGAAATTTTGATTCAGCTTAAATGATTGAGTGAGATTGTTGCACAATTTGTTTGAGCTGCCATAGCTTGTTGTTTTAGGTTTTGATAATCTGTCCGTTGTCATAACTTAAAACAACAAGCTATGTCAGCTCAAAGCAATTGTGCAACCATCTCAATCATTACAGCTGACTCAAAATTCAAATTTTACAGGTTATGCCAGATTTTGGTGGTCAAATTGGATGATAACTCCTGTTACATATTCAATTCCATGCTAGTTCCTGCAAATTTAGGTGTAAGAAACATCAAAGGTACGATGCACGCATTCTATCAATGATCAGACTATGTCAGCACTATTTCAGCCATATTGCAGAGCTTGAAGTAACTAGTGCTAGTTTCTTCAAGGTCAGAGTGACGTTGAGATGTGTTTATAAGGAATTCAAAAGCAAAGCATTAAGAGGTGCACCTACTTTCAGTCCAATTAACTGTATGGTATCTGTAAATTTACAGTGGAAGTTTTAGAGTGTTGACCTTGTCTCTAAAGTCTCTTCCTGAATGACACAAATTAACAAGAAAAGCAAAGGCTTAATTGCAGGGCACAGGTACATGAGATGCTAAATGCTCATTTAGGATAAATTCATGATGAACAAGGATACAACATTTATGAGGATATATTCTATTGCCGTTTGTCAGTCCTGATGATATTTTTATATAGCAGTAATGTCAAGAACACTGTAAAATTTGAAATTTTGGGTTAGCTCAAATGATTGAGTGAGAAGATTGCACAATTTCTTTGAGCCATGATAGCTTGTTGTTTTGAGTTATGATAATCTTTATGTTGTTATAACTTACAAACAACAATCTATCTTGGCTCAAAGGAATTGTGCAAACACCTCACTCAATCAATTAAGCTAACTCAAAATTCAAATTTTACAGTGAACAAAAGGCATAATTATATGAAATTGAAAAAGTAAAAAAAAGAAGAAACAAACAAAAGGCAGCCATGTGTATTTGTATTGATCAATGTAGACCAGTATTCCGTTATCCATTACAATGGCCAAATAAGAAAGCTATTAGCTTCCATGGCATTACATAACAATTGAAATGAACAAACAATCTAGACATTGGTTTGAAAAATATTTAACAACCATCAGGGCCAAATCTATATTTATACATCTTTTAATATCAAATATTTTATTCCATAATCATATGTGCAAGACTGCAATCACTACAGTTTGTAGCCAGCATTGGCATATCTGACTGAAACAATCGAATCAAGCTGGTTGCAGCTATTCGTCATCATTTTGGGAGATAAACATTTATGGAATCATCTGCAGAAATTGATAAAATCCAGATGAGCAGAATGAGCAACAGATGTCTCATGCTGGGACAAACGCAATTTGCAGATGATTCATCTGGTGCTTGCTTGCTTGGATGGTTGGTTGGATGCTTGGAGAAACCCTGATTCTGGTGTTGATGCATTTCGGGCTGCTGCATGACAATGCTCTCAGAAGCTCTCAGAGTGTTAAGAGCAAGATGTAGCTATTAGCTAATATAGGAATCCTTGAGATGATATAACACCATTGCCAATTGAGGAATTTATCTTAAATTTTATGTTGAAATGTTCAGTAATTTTTTCATACGGTTTAATCATAACCACAAAATTAATATTGTCATATATATAGTACGGTATGGCTTTACAGTGAGAGAACCAATTATTTTTCTCTTAGTTCTTAGTCATTGCCCTAAAAAGTGATGCAACTGATTTTTACAGTGTAAGTTTTGCAATATGACCTACCATTGTAATGAGGGCCCCAGAAATTTACCCTGGCAAGCCCATGCACTCTGTTGGCAGAATGCAAAACTTGTAGCAGATTGTGGGTGATATCTAAAGGCAATGTGTCAAAGTTATGCAGTTTTGCTTTGAGTGTAGCTAGCTATGCCACTTTTGATGACGACCAGCACTCCTCTTCAGGCCGCCTACATCTACTATAGGCAGCTAGGGTGGGTCAGGTGTTGAGGAGTCCATTAGAAGTCAATTGGTCTTTTTGGCAAATCTGCCTCAACTTACACTGCATATACAAACACTGCTCAAATCGTTATATGCTCACCCTGAAGGGTAATCATTGCCCCGGCCCATTTGTTAATGCTCCCTGGAGAGGGTAAATCTAATTCACCCTCAGAAGCACGAGTTGATCCAGTCTCCCCGGACACATTGGGCTAAGCCCCTGTCAAGAGGAAGGGGTAAAAGGAGCAGCTTGGAGTGGGGTTGGGAGGAGGGGGTGGGTGTTGGAGCTTGTTGGCAAGGAGGCTGTGGGGTGTGCCATACTAGAAACAGCATTCAAAGACTTGTAGTTTTGATCACCTGCTTGCTTACTGGTGCCATACTGGATTGTTGGTATATCCTTGATCAGCCAGGTTGCTCTATATCTAAGGAGGCTCGACCTCTTTTTCTTTGCGGAGAGAGTGCCACGTTAAATGTTGATGACTGACGTATGATGGTGAGATGAGAAGACTGGGAGTCATGCTCTGTTCGTTCTGAGATACCCGGGGTCTTTCAGTTGCGTTAGTATTGAACACTGGATACAACCTGCCTCCATTTATAATGTCCCATGTCTGGGACCAAATTGAGTTTAAGGAATCGGATGGATGGCGCCGAACCCACAACCTCAGAGCAAGTGGTTGCAAACAAGCACTCTTAACTCTAGGAAAAGGCGAAATTGTTCCTTAACTGTGATTGAAACCTGCGAGTGAGTAGAGCTATAAAATAAGTGGTATTGTAGATTCTTTCTCAGAACGAAACGATTATTTTAGGATTTTTAGCGTAGGTCGAGACCTTTGTGTTTCCTTCCGCAAGTCGCTCTATATTGTGCGGTGGTATCTACTTTGGTATCATTCGCTTAAAGCCTCTCATATTTGTCTCCTAAACAGCGACTCACTCAACAATGCAAAGGTCCTCACAGAACCTCACTTATTTAATGACACTCAAATTATTAGTCTGTTGACACAATTTATGAACTATTTGTCTGCTGTTGTTGTTGGTGACAAGTCAATACGAACTATAAAGCTTTTATCTGTATAGGCCCTTATATGGCTGGAGGCCATACTTGTACAGACAAAATTGAAATGTCATTTTCCACAAAACTCCACAAAGACTTTACTGGACTATAGTGTTAGTATCAGGTGGCTTCAGGGGGCGATAATGGAGTATATTGCCTCTTAAGTGGCCATTATAAGTCAATCGTAAAATCATATATGCAAATGAGTCAATGGGAATTCCTGAGGTTTCCCTAGAGCTTGATGCTGATTGGTCAATTTCAGAAAGAGGTAATCTTGCTCTAAGGGCCTCTTAGGGAACCCCTGGTGAGACATAGAATGTCATTCTTCCCCTGGATAGTATACTTACACCCCCTGGATTGGCCTGGACCTCCCCTGGACCCACCTGGACATTGGCTACTGGTCATTCTGTGTTGTTTCTTAAATTGCCCCAGGGAAAAACAATTGTGCTTCTAACAAAGTTCTAAGAATCAACAATCTGTCTAATTAAAACTTACACCAAATTCTACAGAATTCAACATCAACTGGTCATTGTTAACAACTAATTGTAGGGTGAATTATAAGTCAAAATGTAAGTTAACTTGTATGTTGATGGAAGGTTAATTAAGCCATTGACAATGGTGACAAACTGTGTGTGTCTTAAGTGTGTATATTGAATGAAGAGGCTTTTGTTGTCACGTCTGTCATATTATGACAGGCTATAGAAAGTTTATTTCCAGGATGAAAGGAAATAAAAGTAGGTGGAAAGAAGCAAAATGAGATCAGTATAATGATGAAGTTAAACAACGAAGCAGGGATATATAGTAAGAAATGCTATTTTACTTCAAAAACAAAAGTATGTACTATTCCATGGCTACACAAACGTTGGTCAATGAAATCTCAATGCAAAAGGCAAATGGATAGATAGGTAGATACATAAAAAGATAAATAGATAGATACAAAGATAGACAAAGAGATAGATGGATCGATTTATTGACTGATTGGTGACTGATTGATTGGATAAATTCTGGAGCATGGAGTCAAATGTTGGCTTTCACTGGTCACCCAGAACTCCAAAAATTGTGTAAATTAGTACTTTTCCAAAGCAGAAGTGGTGTCCATTATTATATCACTGTATCAATTGTTAAATCAATATCACAAACAGAAATAACTGTGTTAATAAGGTGCTAACCAAAAATGTGCCAAACAGGAACAGTTAGTCCTGTGTATCTTTACCAATCTGTGAATTAGCTTTGTACCAGGTGTGAAGTGACCAGGGGCCTTTTTCTCAGGTGCAAAACAGATGAGTGGTCACTGAAACAGATGAATATAAAACAAACCAGATGATTGGTCAGTGGGCAGATGAATGTCAGATGAATGTCAGACGATTGGTCAACAGGTGCCCCAGGCAGGGAATCAGTGTTTGGCAATTTTTCTTTGGGTTCTTTTTCATCATTTTGTATTCTGTTTTATCTGACACAATCTTATAATTAGAATATCAAAGAATTTGCGAGCGATTTTGAAATTAATTAGAATATGAAAATTTCACACATGTCTAAAAAAATTGCCGGCTTCAGGATATATGTCATTAGCTGGATTTCCCATTAAATAAACTAGCCTTACTATTTACAGAAAATCAATCAATCAATCAATAAAGGTAAAGGTACATTCATTTAAAGTTCATGGGTAGCCAAACTAAGTCAATGACTTGTTTCCAGTTGGGCCCATGGCACCTCCAATTTACGTCTGATGCGAACGACGACGTCGTGGAATGACATGATTGCCAGCCTGGGGATTGAACCCGGGTCCCTCGCATGTGAGGCGAGCACTCTACTGACTGAGCTATATATGGGCTGACAGTCAATCAATCAATCAATCAATCAATCAATTAATTAATCAATCTGTTTATCTATCTATCTATCTATCTATCTATCTATCTATCTATCTATCTATCTATCTATCTATCTATCTATCTAATCTATCTATCTAATCTATCTATCTATCTATCTATCTATCTATCTATCTATCTATCTATCTATCTATCTATCTATCTATCTATCTATCTATAATCTATCTATAATCTATAATCTATCTATCTATCTATCTATCTATCTATCTATCTATCTATCTATCTATCTATCTATCTATCTATCTATCTGTCTATCTATCTATCTGTACTATCTATACTATCTATACTATCTATACTATCCATTTATAGACCTATACAATGCATTTCAGCTATGTGATGTAAGTACCTGTAGGTCCAAATCTACTGGAATTTAAAATCTAATATCTTCCTGATACTGCTGACAGATATGTGATGTACACAGGAGAGCAGTCGTGCATGGAATTTGGGAGATTTCACGCCAGTTTTGTTCTGAAACCCTCTTATTTAGCATCGTGATGTCATAATGGGAGGGGCCAAGACTAACTCCAGCTTAGCCCCCCTAGTGGGAGGGCTTGGAACCATAGCTGCATGGTGCTTCATTTCTGCACAGTTCTTTGAAGGATAAGTTGCTGCACACATTGGATATAGCAGACTCCAACATAGAATACTGTTCATCAAGGTAAATTTATTGTAATATTTGAGAATTATTATGGTTTATGGATTTTAAAAATATTATTTTGATGGGAATATTGGCAATTTGGGACTATGAAATTGAAAGTTATAGGGGGTTCATTAAAAAGTATCTGGAGAAAAAATGCATAGATTGATCAGTATATATATCTCTAGATAAATCAAAAGGGTCTGTTGATATGTATTTTTTCAATTAATGGGCATGTCATATTCTACAACATTTTGACATGGATTAGCCCAACAGAAATCATGCCAGAAATCTTCAATTACTTTTTTCTTAAAGGTTTTAGAAGTTTTCCTAACTTCTTTTTATTAGTTTTGCATCATCCATGGAAAAAGCCTCCGAATATTTTCTCTTTACTTTTATCTGGAAGTTCAGGACAATTCCGAAATCATAAATGAAGAAGTTGGCAGGAACCTTTTGCAGAGTGCCGGCATGTGGCGGCCAAGTGGCATGAAATGAAAAGTCACTTTTCCGTCAATTACATATAATGCCTGTTGCACTGGACTTTTTCACGAGATATCAATGATTTTAGGTACATAATATAGTAGGTTTATTGTTCTGAGGACTGGAGAAATCAATTAATCTTTCGGTAAATCAATCAATCAATCAACTTCTTTTTATTGGTTTTGCATCATCCATGGAAACAGCCTCTGAATATTTACTCATTACTTTTATCTGGAAGTTCAGAACAATCCCGAAATCATAAATGAAGAAGTTGGCAGGAACCTTTTGCAGAGTGCCGGCATGTGGCGGCCAAGTGGCATGAAATGAAAAGTCACTTTTCCGTCAATTACATATAATGCCTGTTGCACTGGACTTTTTCACGAGATATCAATGATTTTAGGTACATAATATAGTAGGTTTATTGTTCTGAGGACTGGAGAAATCAATTAATCTTTCGGTAAATCAATCAATCAATCAATCTATCAATCTACAAATCAATCAATTAATCAATCAATCAATCAATCAATCAGACCAAAATTTCAATATTTGTACATGTTAATTTTATCACCGCGTGGTCGCGCTATGTCGCGAACTACGTGTTCTGCGATGCGAAAGCCCGATGGACCCCCCCCACCGGAATTTTCTGGATCCCCCCTGCATTTGATCATTCTATCGATCAACCAATCAATCAATCAATCAGACAATCAGTCCATCAGTCAACCTATCTAAAGTGTATCCTCTATCTATCTATCTATCTATCTATCTGTCCATCTATCTATCTATCTATCTGTCCATCGATCTATCTATCTTCAAATAACTTACAATTTGATGCCATTTGAATAATTGTTGTAATTGATATAAAAAGGCCTAAAGTAATCAAAACAAGGACTAGGCCTATATGAAAATGAGAGCTTAACAACTTGGAAAAGTTGCCTATTAAATTTGTCTTCTTCTTCTGATCGTTCTTCTACCAGGTATCCCATTCCAAAGCAAATTATTTTTCTTGTTCAAATCGATTAGTGATATCTTAACCATTATTTCTTATATTTTTTCTACTTTGCAAAAAAAAGTACTGAAATAAAGAAATTAAGCCAGACTCATCATTTTAAAAAAGATGATTTTCTAATTCAGTTCATATCAAAATTATGAGCTCCACTATTCAAACTTCTCAACCTTGCTAATAAATTTGAAAGAAATTAAGACGTCTGAAATTTTTATCTAATAAAGTCAGATAAAAATTTCAGACAACAAGTACTACAAAAAGAGAAGTATATATATACTTGCATATTTTCTTCGTGTTTAAATTTGAATGTCAGATATGTACCAGATATGTACGAAATAATGAGAATAAAAATATTTATTACTCGAGGGGTACATTAAATCTTAACATGTTCGTGTAATCGGATACCTCTTCATTTTAGCTGTCTTTATTTCTATGAAAGATGACGTTTCTTTTTGTCTAAAATATTGCAACACGTTTTTGAAGGCAGCTAACAGTGATTTTTGTCTGAGAAAATGGACTTACATTCAGGAAAACGGATTTTTGTTTTGGAACTCTTGATTTTTGTCCAGATTTACAGTAATTATTAACAATAAAAGCCAAATTTATTACCAGCTTAATTCTGCTATTCTTTAATGAAAAATCATTCTTCAAAAGGAACCATTTTGGAGGCGCCAACAAACCACCAAAAATGAAAAAACAAGAATATGAAATTATTAATGTTCATAGACTTGTTATTTTTTAGCACATTTTCATAATTCATGGTCAACAATTAGCCTTTCGGTAAAGACAGTAAGTAACCACATATAATATTCTGTGCCTTATTAAGATTTTGTTTAAATTTTAACAAATTTAATTACACCAATTCCTAATTATAACTGGCGACAGCAATTAAAAACGAATTCTCGTCTTTAAAACAGCAATATTCGTAATGAGTCCTCTGTGAAATAAATGTCCCAAAGGTTGCATCATTTATCAATTTACGAAATTTAAGTCAGACAATTTTATTTACAGCGGTTTGCAGATTGGTGGTCCAAACAGTTTCAAAATTAACTTTCTACTTGGTCGTGTGATGTCACTTGCTTAAAAATGTTTTGTTTGTGTCAGTTTTGGTTTCTCAGTTGATTCAGTGCTCATTATATCTAGGCGTGTAGGTGACAATAAACAAACTAATTAAATGATTTAGGGTACTTCACAAAATAAGAAGTTTGGGAGACCTAACAGAAAACTGTCAATGACGTGACAAAGCCAGTTTGCAGAATGAAAATAAAATTAATTTTTTCTGGTGGAGAACTCTAATGTGTGGTAAAAAATAATTCATTAATTCATTTTATGCACAGCTCCTGGGCTAAATATCACCCCCCCCCCGTACAGCCAAAATTATGAAAATAAGATATTGCAAGTCTGTTGGTTCTTTTATCAGCACAGTATATTAAGATTTGCAAAAATGTGTGTTGTCCGCAAATCTCGATAAAACTTAACATTGTGAAATTTTAATTGTATCTTACAATGCTGTTTCTGACCATTTGTTACTTTTTTTTGTCTGTGAATCCTCACAAAATCCAAAGCGAAAAAAAAAACGTTTTAATTCCAGTAAAGTCAATATTCTGATTGGACTCTCAGATTAATCTGAACAGTGCTGATTGTAAAAGATCTCTCACATAGGAAGGGTATCCTAAATGTTAGCATGTTGAGCTTGAGGATTCTAGCTCTTTCCCATCGCATCACCAGTGGCGTAACTGGGGGATCTCGAGAGGGGGGGCACCTGGGGGGCATGCGATTCTCTGGGGGGGGGGGGCACCCTATATATACTAATTGTATTGTTTAGCCAGAGTTGGAAAGTTCATATGGGGGGCACAGGTCCAATATGGGGAGTGGGGCTGTGCCACCCGTGCCCCCCCCCCCCATAGGGACGCCACTGCTCATCACTCCATAAAAAAAAAAAATTAATATAAAATTATGAAAATGCTCTACTTTAAATTATGATCATGCCATTTATTTATAAAGGGGAGTTGCAACACATATCACAGATGTGTACTTTGGTGAAATTTATCCTACTGAGCACTGGGCCAGTAGTCCAGTCTATATACAGTTAAACCCCCCAAAAATTGCTACAAAAGGTTTTTTCAACTGATTCTGTTAGGTATAGGTGTACTTTTTAACATACTAAAAGTTTACCAAAATCGGACCATCGGAAATGTGTTTTTTTCAAGATGGCGTCCAAGATGGCCGACGAAACTTTCAAATGGCAATAACTCGGGAACTATCCACTCAAATTTGATGATCTTTGCATCTAAACCTAGGTTTTTGGGGTCAAGGCACACATTGAGAGCATCAAAAATAACATTGGACCAATATTTGATATTTTCAACCCTAATATGGTGCACAACATGGCTTGTCTGGCGCCTTCTTGCTGACTGTCGGAAGTTGTCATCCATATCGATCTCTTGAGTCTTGGTTGGACTGTCATAGTTTTCAGTTTGGTATTGACCACATGCTGCAGTAGGCTACTAGAAAGTCCACTATGTCTACAGCTTCATTGGGAGGATTTGCATCCTGATGAACAGTTATAACAAATAACTTTCATATGTTTGTCCGGAGCCGATTTCTTCAAAGGACAGAAATTAACTGATATGGATCCGTCCTTCTATCCATAATCTGTAGAGTTCATAATATTTGCATGCCATGTCCAACCACACCCTAATTTGGTAGAACATGCCAGGCTACAGAATAATGTGTAGGGGAAGTTGGAAGGAGTCCTTTAAGGTTGACAGATGCCTTAGCAGACGCCACCTTCTTGGTGAAAATGTTGTGACACAGTAATGAAAGTTTATTCTTGGACTTTCCACCAAGACAGCAATCATCATACCTTTGCCCAATTCTGCCATCATAATCTCTTAAGATTTATTTAAACATATGAATGTACCTGCACAGCACTTCATGACAAGATCAGATTTCACTAATTTACGGAAAGGCAACTTTTCTGATGCCAATTACTCTGGAGCATGAATCACAGCCCAAGTAAGCATGGATGAAGGGAAACTCACTGTGTACATCATCTCCTGATAGCTATTTGTTTCAACAAGTAAAATTAATGTAACAAGCTCTGCGTTCTTTTGAATGTTAATTGGTGTCAGAACAGAAATAGACGGCCTAATTATAAATTTTGCTGTACTGAGTAGGAACAAGTACAGCAAATCGGTATCTTTGCCAAAGTTTTGGCGCAAAGACAGACATGCTCAAAGGTGCCTTAACAATATCAACATCTGCACCGCCTAACAATATCAACATCTGCATCGCCAGGTGAATTGATGATGTGATATATATCCTCTGTTGGTGTAGTGCTGATTAGAGCAATCATGTGTGCCTTGTTCTTGTCAAGAGACAAGAAGTCTTTCCTTTTGTCTGAAAACTCTGTTTTAGTTGCAAAGTTTATGATAGGGTGTCAGTTCATAACTCAACATATATCATCTGGGGAAAGATTTCCTGATCTTGACACACCAAGGAACTTTAGAAAGAGGAGTGCAGGATCAATGGCACAGTCAGGAGCAGTCTACAAGGCAGAGATATTCTAAAAAGTTTTTGCCTCGTGTTTCCGATTTTTTGGTAAATATTAATTTTCCGACAATATCTTCTATGATCTCTTTCCCAATCCCTTTGAGGTCACATCTGTCAAGCTAATAGTCTTTTGACAATTCTCAGGGTAGTACCCAAAGTAAGACTTTTGATGCATGCTTCCAATGTATCTGCGTGTTTTGGACTTAAAACATGTATAATAGGTCTGGTCTGCGGAATCTTGCATTGCACTGTTGCACAATTCAGAAGGTGCAGATTATCATGATTATGTCCAAAGCTTCTGCAGCTCCTCAGCCATCCCACTGCTTCCAGCTGGACAACCAGTGCTCATTAAAAACCTCATTAAAATTTCTTTTGTTACAAGGTTGCTATTTAGTCCTGCCCACAGTCCCCAGCATTGTTTGCTTTGTCAACAACCATGAAGACAAGGAACAGTTAGAAACTCCCCTGTAACAGGTTAACATCAAGATGTATATTCTTAAGGTTGCTCATTCCTTGCAGTCAGTAATGAGCACACCTCAAGTAGTTGAAATGACCTGCTGTGGCAAACATACATGCAAGTAAGCAATCTGAAATCCCTGCAAATGCAGGAACCAACCCAATACAATTGCCTTGATTATCAGCCATGTCAACCATTTCTGATAATTCAGCCACATCAGATGGTTTCACACATTTTATTCATTCCTGTTCCCTCTGTCAGTGTCCCAATAGTACTCAGAAAGTTCATACAATGATGGAAACTCCCTGACAAGGTAACAATTCTTATTTTGTGGTGCATCAATAACAATTTCAGGTGCTTTCCAAGTCAAGGGCTGGTCAAAATTTACGATAGAAGGAAGGTTTTGCTTCATCAAGAGGTTACGAAGTCTAATATGGACAAAAAGCAACCCTTGTATCCTGAGTACATATTTGTCATGGGCGAGAAGAATGCAACTGAGGATTGTCCAGGATTTGAGCAGCAGGATGGCTGAGTTGTTTTAAAATGGTTCCCACCTGCACTGCTGAAGGTCTTTGCCTGCATGGGTTCGAAACCTTGGTTGGAGAACCCAAAATCTTCAGTGGTCAATCATTAGCATAAATGGTGGATAATTGATGACTTCAGAACAGTGTAAATTGACTTTATAAACAAAGGCGTTCTCAAAGTTAATGTTCATTTATGGCCAATTGCTGTTAACTAAATTGAATAATGATGCAATGAATCATTTCTCTTTTTCACTCAATGACAACTAAAGCAGCTGCATTCTTTCAATTGGCAATTGATACAACGATTGTCAAATCTAAGTGAATGCTTGACTTTATCGAGGTGTCGGCAACCATATTTCACACCATATTAGCATTGTAAATGTTAAATAATGGTCCAATGTTATTTTTGATGCTCTCAATGTGTTCCTTGACCACGAAAACCTAGGTTTAGATGCAAAGATCATCAAATTTGAGTGGATAGTTCCCGAGTTATTGCCATTTGAAGGTTTCGTCGGCCATCTTGGACGCCATCTTGAAAAAAACATATTTCCGATGGTCCGACTTTGGTAAACTTTTAGTATGTTAAAAAGTACACCTATACCTAACAGAATCAGTTGAAAAACCTTTTGTAGCAATTTTTTGGGGGTTGAGGGGTTATTTTTCACAAATAGACTGGACTACAGGGAGACTTAGGGACTACTCCGCTGAAGATTCTGGAAAAGTTTGATTCTCTGAGAGGGAAATAAGTGTCCCAACATGTTGCATTTATACCCAAATGAATTGCCCAGCATAGACACTGAAACAAGGGACAGTTAATTTTTTGCTATGTTGCTCATGGCCATGATTGTTTTCTGAGAAATTGAGTCCAGCAAGAATCAAACTTTTCCAGGATATATGACCTTCTGTTGAGCATTCAGAACTTCGCTCAATCTCCCTGGCCCTGTGCTCAGTATAGGCTATAGGGCCCTGCACGGGACGGGAACGGGACTGACCTTGACAAAATTTGGCGGGAGTGGGTCAAAATTCGGAAAATTTTATCATTGTAATGCCTAGAACGGGATGGGAGCGGGAGCAGATTTGGAAAGAACAGGCGGGAGTGAGACAAAAATCTAGTGCCGTGCAGGGCCCTATATTATAGTAGGCTATGCCTCACCAACTAAATGTTGGTGCTCTATGTTTCACCCCCTCCCCCCAATTGAAGATAATGGCAACCGTAATTAAAAAGGTAGAACGTTTTCATCATTTTATATTCATTCCATTTTTATAGAAAAGTAAGATCTACATAGAACAGTACTTTTTAACACTTTGTTTTAATATACTGCTAATATACATGCAATAAAAGATATTTCCCAGCCATTCCATATTCACCTTAAAGCATCAAAAAGAGAATTTCACTTTGAAGTGTCGTTTTACTGTTAATTCATAATTAAGTGAAGATTTGAGATAACTCTCTTGGAGATGTTGAAAAGTTAGAGAGGTTTAATGGCAAGAGATCCACTTGAAATTCAAGATAATATAAGATAAAGGGCTAATAATTCCGGAATAATTCAGATATTAAGAGATAGGTGGAGCTTCATTACATAAATTAGTGCCAAATTCAAAAGAATTAGAAAAAAACAGTCAATAATGAAATGGTTACATTGTGTGAGTATCATGCTCACCTACATGAAACTTTATGTCTTTTTGTTTTTTCTAACAGTTTACAGTATCTTCCCACTGTCCTGATATATTTTATTTCTGTGAATTAACGTTTCAAGACATTTTACTGCATTGATGTAATCACGCCTTGTGTAATTTTAGTAATCGTAATTCACCAGATTTGCTGATAACCTCGACAAACTTCAAAACCGCCAAATTGAAAAATAGGAGAAGACCAAAGGCGAAAAGTAAGAGAAAAATGTATGAAGTCAGAAAAACAGTTAACTAAGGGTCTAGCACAATACACATGGTGCCAGAGATGGGGAGATAACATGATTTAAGCAAATCAAGATTATCGCAAACACCGCAAGAATGATATTTATGGCGGCCATATTGTTTTCGGCCTTCAGGTGTAGCAGGAATTGTTGGACCTTGAAGTTTACGTTTTAATTACAACTGATTACTTGTTGCATTAAATTTTATAGTGGCTTATGCTTGAGAGAGCAGGACCTTGGATGCTCTTGGGCCCTTGGCTGAAAATGACTGATAATTAAAATAGTCTCTCTTTTTAACTTTCAAGGCAGTTGCAAAGTAACCAAGTCCTAATGATGACAGCCACTTCGCCGGAGTAACAAATTAAAGCTGAGTAACAAAAAATAAAAATGTGGAGAAATATTTTACGTTATAGATGGATGATTGGGACTTAACTTCCTGTATTTATGCACTTGGTAGGCTAATTAGGACGGGGGAGGACAGGGCAATGAGGCAAAGGACGATTGAAACTGCCATCCAACAATTTCCAACATAGGCCCGGGTGACCCGGCAAGAGCTGGATTCGAACCCTGGACCCAGCGTTTGGCAGCCCAGCACGCTACCACTAGACCAACCCTCCCGCCCTTATACGTTATAGACAAAGTATTTTAAATTATCTGAAATAAAACTAATATATGAGCCGGGTGGTCTAACCCTTCAGCTGATTATCTTTACATATTGGGAAATAAGCTAACCTTGGTTTAAATAGCTGGGACTCAGGTTCAATTCCTCCTCCAGCCAGTTCACCGATGTTGGACAACAGTTTCAATCATCCTTTGTAACATTGCTTTGTCCTCCTCCTGTCCTAATTAGTCTGCCTAGTACACACACACAGAACGTAACACCCATCTATTATGGGCCCAGGTTCAAATCTACTTTGGCACACCAAATCGCTGCTGTACATTTCATCTAAAACTAATAGAGATCTCTATATTTAGATGGGTTAATTTCTGATCAATCAATCAATCAATCAATCAATCAATCAATCAATCAATCAATCAATCAATCAATCAATCAGTCAGTCAGTCAGTCAGCCAGTCAGTCAGTCAGTCAGTCAGTCAGTCTATCTATCTATCTATCTATCTATCTATCTATCTATCTATCTATCTATCTATCTATCTATCTATCTATCTATCTATCTATCTATCTCGGGTAACAGTTGGTAACACATGGGTACAATATTCATACATGCATGTAGAAATATCAACATTTTCTGGTAAGATGATTCCATTATGAGCATAAGTCTCAGAATGTACTTTTGAAAACTGAAATGCTGGAAGGAAACCATACTTCTGTGGGATCAAAAGCAGCTGACAATAGCAATTTGGAAACAATTTTGTGCTTGGACACACATAAGTGTAAACTTGGGAGCTAGACCTATGACCCATAGTTCAAACAAGTTATCTTGGGTGTAGTATTTTTGCAATAATAAACATAGTTATTTACCCACATAGCCACGTTTTCAAAACAACAGGACTGGGGGATATGCTACCCCTTTTGAAGGGTACAAAGGCATTCACTGAGGGGTGTAACATTTTACCCCACTGGACAATGATGGCACAATAACAGGGCAATGGTACTACCCATAATTGGAGCTTAATAACTCCTTAATAACTCCTTGATAACTCTCTTAACAACTCCTTAAGGGGTTCATAATGAGCAACATGCTGGGGTGTACAATTGGCACAGCTTCTGTTTTATAAAAGGCACTAAACATATGCTAAACACTAGTAAAAAGCAACATAGGATTTTCTACAATTTTCATGTTTTACAATGTATCACAAATGGTTTACAATGTCAAAGTGGTCTTTAGCCACTCACAGGCACCCTTGAACCTCTCTGGGACACTCTGAATTTGAATTTACAGCAGTTACTAAAACATTAAAAACATAAGATCCAATAAATAAACTACTTGTTAGTAACACATAAAGGCAGGGTCCACTTATTCGTTGTCTATTTCAAGTGATAAATTTCAGTCAAATTCTTAAGTGTCATGATAATGTGATCCTATGGACTTACTCTATACTTTGTGGCTCTCAGTACTGTAGGTTTGAACCACTGTGAAATGTGCTGGAATTTACAGAGAATTGTTTCAGAATCAGATGGTAAAACAGCTTAGTTGTATGAATAAATTATATTTTTAATACCACACTCTTGATGTTAAATATTGATTACATTCTTGGTTACATAGCATATTGCCTTGCATAATTGTAAACTCAAAAACTTGGGGAGTTTGCGTGCAAGCAGAAGTCCAGTTATCCCCATGGTAGCTCTTAAAACTCTTTACAGATAGGCGGTCCACTGGAAAAATTAATTTTCTTATTTTCAACTTGCAAACTGGCTTTGCCCCATCAATGCCCATCATTGACAGTTTTCTGTTGGTCTCCAAATCTTCTTGTTTGATGCGGTACCTTAAGTCATTAATTAGTTTTTTTCTTGTCACCTATGCTGCCAGATGTGATAAGTACTGAATCAACGGATTAACCATATATAACTGACACAAACAAAACATTTTTATGCCAGTGACATCACACGACCAAGTTCTTCTTCTTCTTCTTCTCACGTTGTGCTGGTATACCCGGATCGCCGGGTAGCTCAACCTCATTTTTGAGGGGGCTGCACTTGTACTATGTTCAATCTACTATGTTGGTGATCGCCGTACACTGTATGACGTATGAGATGATAAGGCTGGGAGTCTGGCACATACTCTATTCATTCAGAGATGTCCAGGGTCTTTCAGTTGCCCCAACATAGAACGTTGGATACAACCCACCTCCGTTTTAGGTCCCATGGGCTCGGACCATCTGTTCCTGTTCGTTGTTTCATCGTTTTCTGTTGTTGTTGTGTTTTCCAATGTTGTGTTTTTACCTATGTAAATCCTGTTTTGGCTATATATTCGATTTCTTTTATTGTTTACTTGTTATACTACAGACCAACCACAGTACTTCTGTATTCACTTTGGTTACTTTGTTGATTCAGTTAAGTGTTCATTCAATTAAGTGTTCAATTTAGCATATCTATTATGTTGAAAGTTATTTTTGAAACTGTTTGTACCGCCTACCTGCAAAGAGCTATAAGGCCCTGCAATATCTATAGATGCTGCGTCCATTCTTGACCTGTAGTTGTACACTCTTGATCATAAACATGTACTAAGCATTAATAAATTGACAAATGGGACAACTTCTGCTGTGAATATTATGTAGATTTCCATGAAGTTTTCTGTAACTTAAACTTGGGGAAAAAACATTCCTCTTGGAAAATAGGCTTCCTCCTCGTGGCTCTGATTGGTCAAGCCATTGGTGCTCCAAGCTGAGGTATTTCTAGTACATCATTTAATGTAACTGTAAAACTCCATAACTCTGGGATTTATGAGCGTCATTTTAATGTAACTTTAAAGCTTCATATCTCTGGGAGGATTTATGTGCAAAAAAAAAGAAAGGCTGTGGTAGTATATTTAAAATACAAGATTCTTCCTATATTCACTATACATCATGTACCATGTCGAACATAATAATGTCGAACTCTGACAGAGCCCCTAATTGTAGTATTTCCAAATTACTGTAAATTTAACTCTTAAATTTTAACAGTGTATTGTAGTCATATCAGTAGACAAGAGGCCAGCAAACTTTCACTTGTATGCAATCTGCAATAATTCTACAAGCAGATAGAAGATCACAGTGCAGTGTAACAAAACAGATAAGGATCTACCTGGGCTCATTTTGATACAGTAATTCCAGGCTGTATGGGTTTAAAGTACCTGTTACTGAGATGTGGCATCAATCATTGGGCCACTTGCTCTGTTTGGGTATAGAAGTGTAAGACAGAGAAAATGTGATATAGGTCTACAAATGGAAATAGTTAATTTGTAAATGTAGTAATAGTGTCCATAGCAAATATTTCATAAAATCATTAATTGTAGGCCTATACAATGGTCACTGTGATGACTATACCCTCCCAAGAGCAACCCTTCTGTAATATGCCACCTTTTCTGCCTGCTATATAATTTTAACCTTCAGAAGAAGCTACAGTCCCGAAAATATGGAGATGGGGGTGGGGGGGGGCAGTTGGTAGTGCTTCGCTTTTTGGTTGTTGGGTCCTGGGTTCTACTCCAGCTCAGGCCGAGTCATCTGGACCTATGCTGGACCACAGAACTTTTCAATCGTCCTTCGCCTCATTGGTGTGACCTCTTGTCCTAATTAAGCCAGGGGGAGGGTTGGTCTAGTGGTAGCGTGCTAGGCTGCCAATCGCGGGGGTCCTGGGTTCCAATCCAGCTCTTGCCAGGTCACCTGGGCCTATGTTGGATGGCTGTTTCAATCATCCTTCGCCTTGTTGCTGTGTCCTCCTCCTGTCCTAATTAGGCTACCAAGTGTGTAAATACATACAGGATGTGAAGCCCCAATCTTTCTTCCGTCCATCCATTCTGCAAAATGGTACCTTTTTTATTTGCAACATAAAACCTTCGGAATTAAGGAAATAGTAATGTAAGTAAGGAGCGAGCTCAGTTGGTATTGCTTCAGTTTCCCATCATTGGATCAGGCATTCAATTCCAGCCAAGCTGGGTTGCCTGGATCTATGTTGGACAGCAGTTTCAATCATCCTTTGCCTGACTGATTGTCCCCCTCCTGTACTAATTAGCCTACCAAGGGCATGAAGTCATAATACAAGACGTTTGTAAGTCCAATCATAGCCATCCAACTATACAAAAGACCTGGACGACTATGGAAACTGGTCAGCCTTGCAAATAAATACACATTACATATGGATAAATAATTAGTTATTGCTGTATTATTCTTCAAATAAGCACCAAAATATACAAATTACATCACATTATACTTATAAGCTCAGATATCATAATACCCACACATACCATCAACATCTATTGTCAGATTATTGGTAGTAAATGAAGTCATCTGTATAAATAAATAACTGAAGAAATTTAGACTGCATTCCAAAACAATATGATCTAAATCATCTAGTACAGTCACAGAGACTAATGAAATCATTTCAGTCAGGCTGTGGATTTGATGCAAATCTAGATTAGAGCAATGTCCCACCAGCAATGCTGAAAACATGCCTTCTAATGCCTATTTGTGCAAAGGAAGGGATTAGGCCCAAAGCCATGAACGTGATTTGTTTTTTCTCCAAGAAAAATTATGGAATTCAGTTTTTTTGCCCCAAAGCAATTGTGGAAAAAGGTGTTTGGTGTTATGATTTTAAAGCTAAACAGTGTTATGGTATATTGATCTATTGATTGGCTCCTTTAATCAGTAGGTTTTGGCCTGTCATATATGACTGATTGAGTGATTGCTTGATTGATTGACATCATTATCGATTCCATCATGGTTGATGATTGAGCAGACAGCCATGACTGACAAGCGAGAACAGCAATATATATATTTGAAATATCACCCACAAACCTATACATAAATTTATAAAGTGGGTGGCCTTCAAAGTTGGTATATATTGTTTCCACCTGATTTGTAGCTTCTGAAGGTCCTGCATTCAAAATTTGAATGATGATTGCATGAGGCTTTGTACATGTCCAAAAAACAGTCCCATATTTATGGACCTGGTAGGCTAATGGCTGCTAATTAGGACAGGAAGAGGACACAGAAATCAGGCAAAGAAAGGATGCTTGCAACTGCTGTCCAACATAGGTCCAGGTGCATGACCATGCTAGAGCTGCAATCAAACCTGGGACCCAGTGATCGGAAGCTAAGCGTCTTACCAACTAAGCTAACTCTCCCTGTAGGAAGTAGCAATGAGGCCAAGGAAGTTTGAAGCTCATCTCTATTGGTGTGACCTGACCAGACCAGAGCTGGAATCGAACCTGGAACCAAACTTCGATTCGAAGCTCAGAGACGGCTTCAGAGTGCTACCAATTGAGCCACCCCCCCCCCCCTCACAGATCTATTATATAGGGACACCAACAGGAAAATAAGTACAGTTTACTGCAGTTGCACTGAAGTACCAACTGGTTTATCAATTAACCAATTTCGCCTCATCAACATTCCTAGGTGCTCCAGAGCAGTAAACCAGACTAATTGTTGGTTAATATACAGTCTATAGGTATATAAGAAATGCATTTGAAATACTGAGTGTGTATGGTAGACAAGTAAAGATGTCAAGTTGAGCTGCTTACAATTCAAACATTTGGTAAAATTATTAGTACTCAGGTATTTTGAAGATCTTTCAGGATCTGTCCTATAAGAAATGATATTGTTTTGATTTCTGGTTGACAAGTGCAAACAACATTTATGATTTATCACACCACAAGTGCCAGGTTTGTTGGGGGAGGATGTGATTGTTTTACAGGAGAAACCAAGATTGCTTTAGCAGGATTGTGTGGTTTGGGGTGTACCAGTGCACCCCTGCACCCAGGCATACAATGGGCCAATGGGATGTGTGACCCTATGAGCTGTCTTGTGAACTTAACAATAAGAAATACCTGGATTTTTGGTATGTTCCTCCATGGCCTAATGGTCCAGAACGCTTGTCCACTGGCTTTGAGGGCATGGGTTCAAATCTCAACCCGGGAACTCACTTTAGTCCGAGCCCATGGGACATTAAATGGAGGCTGGTTGTATCCAGTATTCTGTGCTGGGGCAACTGAAAGACGCAGGACATCCCTGAATAAATAGGGTATGTTTCAGACTCCCAGTCTTCTCATCTCATCGTCATATGGTAGTTACCAAAAATAAAAGTGCAGCTCCCTCCACAATGATGGTGGTTGAGCTGCCCTGGTTGATCCGGTGTATACCAGCACAACAATCAGTGTCAACGGAGAAGTCAAAGTTGTTCTACACTGAAAGAAAAGATTGTGTTGTATTTATTCAATAAAGGCCTACACTGAGCACATGATTATTAATTTGGGAGTGAGGATCCCAGGTTCAGTTTAGTGATGTGGACCAGACCGCATTGCAACGGGTGATCCAATTTTTCCAAAGGTGGAACAATCTTTAAAAAGTAAGAGAGAAAGCTTACTACCATATTTTTAATTCAAAGACCTGAAAGAAAAAAAATCAATGAATTGATCAAAGTCTAATTTTCTTCTACTTTTTTTTAAACAAAAAAAAAGAACAAACTAAAAAAGCCAAAATTTTGACATCTTTGCATTCCTGCACAGTCATTAATAGCTGCAAATGCAAGTCACCAATGTAACAGCCTCCTGAACTGCACTTTGGTGTGACAGACCCCTGTACAATTATCATCATCATCTGTGCTCTGTTAATAACAGGACAGCCATGTAATAACACTTATGTTGTCACCTACATCATGATGATAACACTTCTCACATTTTAGCCTTGAGCAGTGGTATTTCTTAAAATTTCTTAAATTTTACTTTTTATTCAAAATTTAATGGTCAAACTAAAGTAATAAAATTCTGCTTGTACCATGAGCTGCTTAGGAGTTGTTTGAGCATGTTGAGGTTTACATGCTATTACTAGTAGTCAGGAAGATGTATGTGGTTTGGGATAGCTCAGTACATTGGAATTGTACTTTATGTAATATTATCTTCAAGGGCTTCTGGCTATTTTATTAACTTTTGTAAAACAGAATAACTGCCCTGTAAAACTTTTGATTCTTCTACAATTGGTTACTCAATTACAACAAAACTGGGTGAAAATATTGGCCAATACCTGTATAATTTCTTGGCAATAAAAATAATAAATATGGCATAAAAATCACCATTTAGCTTTGCCACTGAGAACTAATGTAAATCAGCACAATTCTCTCCCAGCTCTCAAAGACCTTTGAAGTGATAAAGGACTCTAGATTTTAACTTAGAGTTCTTTGCAGATTGGCAGTCCACTGGAAAAATTAATTTTCTTATTTTTGATTTGCAAACTGGCTTTGCCACGTCATTGACAGTTTTCTGTTGGTCTCCTAATCTTGTTATTTGATGAAGTACCTCAAGTCATTTAATTAGTTTGTTTATTGTCACCTATGCTGCTAGATATGATAAGCGCTGAATCAACTGATTAACCATAACTGACACAAACAAAACATTTTTAAGCCAGTGACATCACACGACCAAGTTGGAAGTTAACTTTGAAACTGTTTGGCCCGCTAATCTGCAAGCAGCTATAATGTCAAGCAATGCATGAAATTTGTGGCCAGATTTCCACGATGATATACATCTCAGCACAGCCACAGAATGGCACCCATTGGCAGAGACAAGGGAACATTGCCCAGGGCTCCCATACTGTAGCATTCTCCAGTGTTGGTGACCTCCATGATGAGTGATAAGAAGACTGGGAGTCTGTCTGGTACATTGGTAAATACCCTATTAGGGATGTCCAGGATCTTTCAGTTGGTTGAGCACCATCTATGCCTACAGGTCAAGGCATGCGCACCCCGAAAAAATCAGGAAAATTTGAATTTTTTTCAGATTTAATGGCGGAATTCTAGGGGGGATGTTATGTCTCTCATAAATATATTCAACATATTTTTATTGTAGATAATATACAAGAATTATGTAGGCCTGCTTATTTTATTACAAAAAAAGAAGGGGAGGGTTTTTTTCTCATTGAATTTGTAATTCCCTACTCCTCAGCTCTGGATGGTGTTTGATGTCCCCCATGTCCCTTGGCCATTTTACCTTTTGAATTCCTGTCCCCCATAACCCCAATCCAGAGCCCCTATCCCCCCCGCCCAACATGGATTCGCCTGTGACATTATTTGCAGCATCAATTTTACAGTAGGCCTATCTGTACATCTGTACATTTGAAATCTTGCACACTGTAATTATCCTGTTACCTCCATGTACAATTAAATCCATATTTACTTGATAATTTACTTGTACAGTACATGCTGTGCAACATGTATTACACACCTTTGGTACAGTACATTAATTTTATGACCAGAATACTACACTCACAAAAAGTTGATAATTGTACAACTTCAACAAACATGACAAAGTTTTATGAAGTTTCATGGCTGTGCGAAGAAATAAAATTCACATGCGTCAATTATAATTGGAGTGTGGGATTTTGATACAGAATAAAAACAAGGATTATTTATTTTATCATTTTGAATTTACTAGTCAGACCCAGACTGGCAAATGCTTAAAGGATAGTGACTAAGAAATTGCTAGACATTTCTGAAAGCTTGGGTGAAGGCAATTTTCCCTCTCTGGTAAGTTTTACCATTGTCAAAATTACCAACACTATTATTGAAAACCTTGAAAGTTACCTTAGAATCCTTGTCAAGGCACGGTAAAATGTTACACAGTCTGCAAATGTATGGTCAAGGTATGGTCAACTGTTACACATTCTTCAAATGTCTGGTCAAAGGATGGTCAACTGTTACACATTCTGCAAATGTCTGGCATCCTCCCCACGCAAGCCCTGCTAAAATGGACAGGGCTTTCTGCTATTTCCAATCTCTTCTGTGATTGGCTGCTTATTTAGGTCATAAGCATTCTGCAGGCAGATTTAGTCAGATTATGGATACTTAGAGGATTATTAGCAACTAAGAAAAACAGTGTAAAACAAGCAAACTTTCAAACAGTTTCATTTCAGAACTGTGAAAACACATAATTCAATGGAATTTTTGCAACTGTGATAGCACCTTTCAACAATACACAATTTATCCATTTGTAACTGTGTGAAACAGAAGCAACAATTTCAAACTGTGATTAAGTTAATTAAGTATTCATGAATTAGCAAAGGTTATGGGCCATTTTGTCATGGTATGACTTGGGATGATGGTGTCTGGTCAAATATGGTCAACTGTTACACATTCTGCAAATGTCTGGTCAAAGAATGGTCAACTGTTACACATTCTGCAAATGTCTGGTCAAGTATGGTCAACTGTTACACATTCTGCAAATGTCTGGTCAAAGAATAGTCAATTGTTACACATTCTGCAAATGTCTGGTCAAAGGATGGTCAACTGTTACACATTCTGAAAATGTCTGGTCAAAGTATGGTCAACTGTTACACATTCTGCAAATGTCTGGTCAAGTATGGTCAACTGTTACACATTCTTCAAATGTCTGGTCAGTGGTCAAAGTATGGTCAACGGTCACACATTCTGCATATATGTTTGGTCAAAGGATAGTCAACTGTTACTGATGCAAATATCTGATCTATGAAAAGCATTGACCACAATTTCTACAAATGTCTGGTCCGAGTAAGGTCAACTGTTACACATTTATGCTAATATCTGGTTAAAAAAATAGTAATCTGTTACATGTGCAAATGTCTAGTCGAAGTATGGCCAACTGGTACACATTCTGCAAGTGTCTGGTTAAAGAATACTCATCTGTCACACATTAAACAAATGTCTGGTCAAAGGACGGCCAACTGGTACACATTCTGCAAATTTTATGACAAAAACCCCAAATTTCCAAATATCAACTTGCTCTATTTCTTCCTCGGATAAAGGTTGTCCTCAGTGTGTGCCACTGTTGGGTTGGCCCTTATTTGACCAAGCAGACATCAAACTTATTAATCATTAAAAGGGAAATTTTAGATTCATATATTATGATTTATACCACACCTATGAGCCAGCAGCCAATCAGAAGCCTGTATTTGGCTGGTATATTTCATATATTCTTTGTTGTTCACTTATACGCCCATGGGAGTATATAGAATATATAAGCCTCATTGTTTAACAAAGCTCAAAACACAAAGCTTAAAACTGTACCAAACAGTGAATTACTAACAAAAATTAAACAAAAGTATTATAAATATATAAAACAAAATGCCTGAGACAAATTCGTAAATCCTTAAATTTGAGCTCCCCTCAGATTTTAATGTCAAGAACGCAACTAGAAAGGGGTCAACCATATTGGATCTCTAGGAGGAGGAGGAGGCTTGGATTTTTTTAATAGATAATTTCTTGTCCAGTTTAGGTGAAATAAATAATTCCTATAGAGTAGTCTTGAATAAAATAATTGCTGGTGGAGGAGGTATTTCTTAACATGGTTTTGTTTAATTTAAAAAGAAATATTCTAGGACATCATTCACTCAAATAAATAAATTTAGGCCTAATTACTGCTGCTGTTTTCATGAAATAAATGATTTCCTGTCAATTGAAACATTAAAACTCCCAGCACCCCCCTTTATATCTGATGGTGATCCCAAACTATCCAAATGCATATATATATATATTCTTCTGATTTTTTTCCAACAATTTTTTCGTTTGCCTGCTTTTTGCCCCTGTTATATCTGTTTTTGAAATTCTTCCTCCCCCTAAATTTTCAAGAAAATAATTTGTTCCAACTTTTTTTTTACAACTCCTTGCCTCCCCCTCCACATTTTGTTTTCTGATTTTTTCTCAAAAATCCCCCCTCCCCCCAGATTGTTTAACCCTATTTTCTTTTTAGGTTTTTTTTTGTACCACTGTTTTTTGTCAAATTGATTTTCTTTCCAAACATCCCCTCCCCCCACATTTTCCGGGGGAGATATTTTTTTCCACTTTTAAAAATTCAAACTATTTCTTTTTAAATTTTCAATCCAAACATTTTTCATTATAATTTTGCAACTAATTAGCTTATTACAAACTATTGTCTTTAAATCAGTCTTTTAGATCCAGACAGCACGGTCTTCAAGCTTTGGTGTTTGCACAATGCACATGTTATTTGAGCATATATATTATAGCTTTTTTAGTGCGTGATTTAAAATTTCAAATACCTTTCAGATGCATTAGCCTTGTATATCCAAGAAAATTATCAGAATATGCATAAATTTCATATCATGTAATTGTCAACTGGATTCATTTTGGATTTTTTTCTTCAAGTGATACTTTCATGTGATTAAATTAGTCCCACATGGCAAATAGTTTGTAACAGTTTTCTTCTCGTAAATCCATCTTGTTGTATTTATTTTTAAAATCTCTTTGTTTTGTTTTATTTTGTTTTGTTTAAGGTATAAGTTAGTTATATCCCTTGTTTTCGTGAATATGTGATAATCCTCGGCTACGCCTCGGATATATCACATATTCCCTCAAACGCGGGATATAACTGGCACCTATAGTGACCTATCCACTTTCCAATGTGGTCTTCATGAGATTGTTCATTGCTGGTAGGTTAATGTGTAATTTTATACTTTTTGATAATTATATACCTAAATTCTTTTTTGTCAAATTTCAGCTATGCATTTGGAACTGGTAAGCGCAGGCTAGCCTGGATATGAGGGGCGTCGAGAAACTTATTTTCGTTCTGCAAACATTTGTGATTTTAATAACAGCAGCTTCCCCAAGCCAAAACTCTGGTAAGTCAAAACTATAATATATATTATATAATTGTAAGTAATATTTCTCTAAATTTGAAATAATATATAGGTGTGTAGTTTCATGTCATCATTAGAGCATCATGCAGTTTACCCTATATATCACAATTTTATGGTATTTCCATTATATTTTAAGAAAATCACATCTTTATGATATTTTGCAGCATATAATTGTAATAATTATGATATAATTATTGTTTGTGATAACATGTTGAAGGGTTTGTGCACCAATATGTCTGTGAGGTCTTTTCAAGAGGTCCTATTATGATCAGAAAGTTGAAGATTACATATTCTCAAGTTTCTCTATGTTGGGGGTCTTATACTTTAAAGAATGGGCAACTCATGTTGTAAAGTGAAAGGCAGTAATATCTGAAATTTCAGGTAAAAGTCATTTTTTGAAATTTGATAATGAGGTAATAGGGATAAAATTGAAGAAACTGGGAACTGAAGAAGTGCATTATCTGAGAAGTCATAAATTGCAGTAATCAAAACTGCATGGACAAAATCCTGGTAGATTCATTTTTGGTAGATTTCTTTATTCAATTTGTGTGGCTTTTGAGAAGAATGTTAGCTCAGTTGGTAGCACTTTGATTTCTGGGTCTCCAATTGCAAAGTCCTGGGTTAAATCCCAGATCTGGAAGGCAGTTTCAATCATCCTTCGTCTAACAGACTCACTTCACTGAGTGGCCTAAAGTTTGGCCCCTCATAACTTTTATGTAATTCAATGATTATTAATTTGCTTTCTGCACATAGAAGATGTATGCACTTTAAATAAAGAAAAGCAACTTTCAAAATTTAATTCAAAAGAATGACAAAGTATATAAAGACTTAAAGTTGCATTAAAATGCACCAACAATACTCTCGATTGGTTGAAGATGAAATATGTAAATTCAGAAGTAAAATATTTTAGTGGTAGACTGATAGTCCTCTGCAAGTAAGCCAAGCCACATTTCATCAGATCATTAGAGAGTAATTTCCCAGCTTATCTTTCCTTTCATCCTCACACCCTGGGGAAAGAATCTGACTGATTGATTTAATGCTCATGATTTTCATGTACAGTCATCCAAAAGCTGGGATTTCCAGGAATCTGCTGAATAACCAATGCTTTTTGATATCTCACTTCTGCTTTGCCCCCCCCCCTGTTGTATCCTATTAGCCAGGCCCTTCTGTTCCTAGGGGCTGTTGGAGCTCCCAAGGCCATTTCATTGGGGGCATTCCCTGTAAATATGATGCTACTTGTTGATCCCCCAGCCCCTAATGCTTTATGGTTCAACTTAATTATGCATGATACAGGGCCTTTGTCAGTGGACCCGTCTTCATCAGTCTGGTCGTGACGGGTCCTCTGACATTGATTTAACCAATCAGCTTTATTAAAAGGTTCACACATGCGTCGAAGGACACAAAACTGTCCCCTGGTCATTCATTTTCTGGTCCGTTTTGATGCAAACATGAAGCGGTCCTTGCCACTAGCACCGACATATAGGGTCACATTTGCCCGATTTGCAACATCTTCTTTTCGCTCCGAAATACACCAAGGATAGTATACCTCAAAGACAGAAATTACCTTTTAAAAAGCAGGTTTTAGTCATGAAGGAATATCATTTTGCATAATGTTTCTTTATGTCAATGTTCAGAATGTCACCTGAGAAAATTATTAACTCTTTAAATGCGAAGTCTTATGATAACTTGGGTGTAATAACAATAATTATCTATTGGGTAGCTGCATAAAATTTTTTTCGAACCCTGGGGGGGGGGAGGTACTTACTATGTTCAAGTGTACATCTATGCTCGGCTCAGTAGGCCCGCTTTTTCAACTGAAAAATTCCTAGAGTTGGGTCTAAAAATCTGACATAAATCGTAGAGTTGGCCCCTAAATTTGAATATGAACTTTATCGAATCGTCATGTAATTTTTTGGTGAAATTACGGGTTAATACATGGGAAAAACAGGCAAATACCATTGCGGCGACAAAAAAAATCATAGAGTCGGGGTATTTTTGCGACAACCAACCGCCTAGCCCTGGGTCTGGTCGCCGAATATCCAGCCTAGCATGCTCATCAGAAAAAAAGGCTTCGAACTATCCAGAACCCCACTATCCACATCAGACAATTTTACTCTGCATTACAACCCTTAGGCCTAATCTATACTTCAACTGCTTCAGTCATCTTGCTTCTTCAAGACAGGCTAAAAATAAATCAGACAATTTGTCAAATGAGCCAAAAGGGTGAAAGTGATATTTGCTAATGGAGCAGGTCAAAGTTTAGGTCATAGGTCAAGAGGGGTACAACTAAATCTGTCTGTCTTTCGTTGTTCAGTCTGTCTCTTATATGTCTTGTATCAGATGAAGGGGTGGTCAGCATATGTACTTAACTCAGGACAAGAACAATTTACACATGTCCAGCTGGTTTTGAACCCAAGACACGTGCAGTAGAAATTAATCATGCATTTTGTTATTGTTTCAATAATGGGTGGCAGTGGGGCTCCTTGTTTTGCAGCTGCTTCTGTGGAAGTAATTATAAATGGTCAGTTTTGGCTTCTCAAGCAGCTTCTGGACATACTGGACATGCTAAAGTGGGCAAGTGTGGAAAGAAGATCATATTTGAAGTTAAACAGTTTAAAAGTACATTTGTATCAGTTGGAAATTGAAATTGGTGTAGTTGCGTTGGGTGTATTTTGGAAGATTGGATTATAACAGCAATGTTACAATGTCACACATTGAACTACCAGGTGCCACTCAAACATTCTAGAGCATACTTTGGATGATTGGATCACAACAGCAATGTCGCAATGGTACACATATTTATAACAACCATGCGCTACCCAGACATTCTAGTATGTATTTTGACTGATTAGATAATATCAGCAATATTGCAATCAAACACATATAATTATACTATGTGCCAGTTACAACATTCTAGAGCATAATTATTATTTTGGATAATTGGATCTTAACGGCAATGTTACAATTGTAATTGTTCAGCTACCACGTGCTACTCAAATATTAATGATGATTGGATCAAAACAGCAATATCATATGGTGCACATTGAACTACCATGAACCACCAAGACATTCTAGATTGTATTTTGGATGTCTGGATCATAACAGCAATGTGGCAATGGTACACATTCTAGAGTGTATTTTGATTGGATCACAACAACAATGTTGCAATAATTCACATTACAACCATGTGCCACCCAGACTTTCAAGAGCATAATTTGGATGATTGGATCGTAACAGCAATGTTGCAATGGCACCATGTGCCATCCAGACATTCTAGATTATATTCTGGGTGATTGGATCATAACAGCAATGTCGCAATAATTCACATTACAACCATGTGCCATCCAGACATTCTAGATTATATTCTGGGTGATTGGATCATAGCAGCAATGTCGCAATAATTCACATTACAACCATGTGCCATCCAGACATTCTAGATTATATTCTGGGTGATTGGATCATAACAACAATGTCGCAATGATTCACATATAACAACTATGTGCCACCCAGACATTCTCGATTATATTTTGGATGATTGGATCACACAGTAATGTCACATAGATTCACATATAACTTCCAATTGCCACCCAAAAATTCTAGAGCATATTTTGGATGATTGGATCACAACACCAATGTCGCAATCAAACACATACTTTATGCCACCCAGACATTCTAGATTATATGTTGGACGTCTGAATCATAACAGCAATTTCGCAATGGCACACAAATATAGCCACCATGTGCCACCCGGCCCGACAATCCGGCGGGACCCAAACATAAGAAATATTTCGTCATCAAAGTCCTTCACACGAAGTTTACAGCCAGTGTACACTTTAATTGCAATGCACTGTATCGTGTGACATTGTATGTACTATTTTGATTTAATGCCTCACACAGTTGGTGCGCCACTCTTGTACAAAGTATTTAATTGAGTTATAAACTGTAAAAATTAGCAAATTACTCCCAATTAGCTGCAAGCGAGCAGTTCAAATGGACAATTATCTGAAATACAATTTAGGCAGCTTTCCATAATGCCCATGTCTCACTATTTAAGGAAGTTTTCAGTAAATTTCAGTTAATTTAGGTATGGCCTTGTAAGACAACATTCACCAAGTATCCCAGCATGAACTTGGTGGTACTTAGTACACCGAGCCTCCGAATGACTGAAATCTCCAAGAAGTGCATTGTAGGTGTTGAGAACAGATCATACGGATAAAATTAAAATTCCTGATATTTCTCTCGAAATGGCTAGAAATTTGTGATTTTTAAGTTTTTAAATTTCCATCTTGTTTATTGGCTATTGTTTATCATTTCAAGTTGTTTGCAATTACTTCTTCAGTAACATGCCAAAATCGCTCATTGTATCTTCTGCAAATTTTAATCAAAAACCCGCTCTTGACCAAAAGCTGTCAAACCTTCTAACTTTAAAAAGCATTAATTTTAAATAATTATTTCAATTGAATTGAATTTATTGACCACAGATAGTTATATATACCTGGAAACACAATCATGCATAAGATGTGGTAGGCTTACATCTGACATTGCTATGACCAATATTTATAATATTATATTTACAGTCATCCAAAAGCTGGGATTTCCAAGAATCAGCTGAATAACCAATGCTTTTTGATATCTCACTTCTGCTTTGCCCCCCCCCCTGTTGTATCCTATTAGCCAGGCCCTTCTGTTCCTAGGGGCTGTTGGAGCTCCCAAGGCCATTTCAATGGGGTATTCCCTGTAAATATGATGCTACTTGTTGATCCCCCAGCCCCTAATGCTTTAGGGTTCAACTTAATTATGCATGATACAGGGCCTTTGTCAGTGGACCCGTCTTCATCAGTCTAGTCGTGACGGGTCCTCTGACATTGATTTAACCAATCAGCTTTATTATAAGGTTCACACATGCGTCGAAGGACCAAACTCTCCCCTGGTCATTTATTTTCTTGTCAGTTTCGTTGTAACCATGTAGCAGTCCTAGCAACAATTGCTGATTAAAGGCTTATGGATTCTTCCCAGGCCTAATAGTATAGAGAGTGCTTGTCAGTGCTAAGACTGGTTCTGATGGTGTAGGTTCGAATCCCATTCCGCAACTCAATTTAGTCTCAGCGGGACTTTAAACGGAGGCGGGTTGTATCCAGTCTTCTATATACTAGGGCTACTGCATGAAAGACCCTGGGCATCCCTGAATTAATAGGGTGTGTGCCAGACTCCCAGTCTTCTCATATCATCATCTTATGGTGGTCACCAACAATAAATGTGTCGCTCCTTAAAAAATGAGGAAGGGCTACCTGGCTGATTCGGGGTAACAAGCACAATGCAAGTCAAGTTGAGAGGATCAGCTTTCCTCTGATATGTAACCCTTTCTTCCATAATAATGTGTATTTTGCTAAAACAAAATACCTTAAAAAAATTTGCTTTCAAAAGCTGGGATAGTGAAGAACTGTCATTTTGAAAAATGTTTTTCACTTCGATATTCAGCATGTCACCAGAGAAAATTACTTTCAAGGTACGAAACATTGAAATTTAATTCAATATCTTATAAAGGTAATAACCTACTGGGTAAGCGCTTTGAAATTCTTTGAACTCTCTACAATGCTGTATCAGAAAATTAACCCAGCATTTCGAAAGAGTCGTTTTACTAATTTAAAATCTATTCTTTAGCCTCCTTGCACTTACACACCTGACGAGCTAAAATTAACAAAGTGATTTGTCAAATGAGCCAAAAGGATGTAAGTGATATATGCTAATGGACCAGGTCAAAGTTTAGGTCATAGGTCAAGAGGGGTACAACTAAATCTGTCCGTCTTTAGTTGTTAAGTCTGTCTCCTATATATCTTGTATCAGGTGAAAGGGGTGGTCAGCATATGTATTTAACTCAGTACACATAGAATTTGCATATGTCCAGCTGGTTTTGAACCCACGACATGTGCAGTAGAAATTAATCATGCATTCGTTATTGTTTCAATAATGGGTGGCAGTGGGGCTCCTTGTTTAACAGCTGCTTCTGTGGAAGTCATTATAAATGGTCAGTTCTGGCTTCTCATGCAGCTTCTGGACATACTGGACATGCTGAAGTGGTCAAGTGTGTTGAGAGAATTATACACATCTGGAAAGAAGATAATAGAGGAAGTACAAATACTGTACAATTAAAAAGTACATTTGTATACATTTTTATCAAGTTGGATATTATAGCTGGTGTTGTTTCTTTGGGCATATTTTGGAAGATTGGATTATAACAGCAATATTGTGATGGTACACATATAATATCATTATACCATGTGCCAGTTACAACATTCTTGAGCATATTATTTTGGATTATTGGATCTTAACAGCAATATGATAATGGTATAATGCGCAACTCCCATGTGTCACCCAAACATCCTAGAGCATAGTTTGTATGATCGGATCATAACAGCAATGTCGCAATGGTACACATAAATATCCTAGTGCAAATTTTGGTTGATTAGATAATAACAGCAATGTTGCAGTGGTACCCGTACAACTACCATGTACCACCCAGACAATGTCATTCAAGAGCATATTATAATATTATGAATGATTGGATCACGACAGCAATATGCAATGATACAATATAGGCCTACATGGGTCAAAATTTGAAAACGGTGAAATTTCAGTGAGACAAAAAGTTGATTTGAAAGCAGGTTTAAAGGAGCTCCTTTCGATTTATTTTGCTAGGTAAAACAATCACCTTTCATTGTACTTTGATGTCCAAGGGTCAGCAAGCACAGTTTTATGTGCAGTGGAGGTAAATACCAGGGAAACGTTTTTAGGCGTCATTAACATCACGCTGTAAAAACCCCCTATATTTCTCAAAATTAACACAATCATACCACCTGCACTAATGCAGAGGGAGTATGAGGTACAGACAGAACAATCATATAATAAAAAGAGTACTGCTATCTGCCTGACAGCAACCACAATCAAAATAAAAGGCAAATAATTAAATTTTTAATTTTTTCAACACTTCCATTAAGTTTTTCTTTCACACTAGTACATTTCAGCACACCAAACTCTATTTAGTTACTAAATTGTACACTTGTCAAATGATTCCTGCAAAAAAAGATCCTGTGTGACAAACGCCCCAAAATTTGCTATTTTTGACCAGTGAATCGTGATGTTAATGACAAAATAAGACGCTTGTGACACTAATGGCTGATAAATTACTCCTGAGCCTCTTACTTGTGCATATAAGTTAGTAAAATATCATAAGTTAAAAAATTATTAGAAAAATGTAAGATATTTTATTGTTTTTATATATGTAGCCTATGCTGCACCCAGGAAGCTTACTGAAGTGGTATACTGCTGCAACTGTGCAAATAAATCAGGACTTCCAAAATGCATGTGACGTCACATTTGCCAATGACTAGTGCCACTTCCATTGGAATTTTAGAGTGATAGCGCCAAAACTGCCATTAGAATCGCACATAGTTTACTAAAACCATGTTCGTTAATGACATGTGACGTTAATGACAATTTTAAAGTAATATTTCCTTGAACCAGTGAATACATTATGTGATGCAAATCTTTGCCTACATTAAGACTTGTGTACACCAAAGCAAGTTCCACAGTGATTTTTCTCCAGATATACATTGCCAAAATTAGCCAGGAGGGCGTTTGTTAATGACAAATCAAGGTAGGACAACTGACATTTTGGTATAAATAGTGTAATTATCTATATTCTGTGCAGTTTATGGACTTGCAGCTGATTCAGTCAGCTGCTAGAGTTCCTAAAGATCATCAAAATTGAATTAGTATAAAAAAATGTTTGTCGGTTGATTTTTTATTAGAAAAATCACTGGGTGTGACGTTAATGACATGAGATTGGAGACAAAGACACAAGAGCCCCCTGTTGTTGGGTAACAATATCAGTCAAGCCACTGGGGTTAGAATTTGAAAGGGTGTTGGTCAAGGTTCAATTTGAGGTGCAAATGAGGTAGATTAAGGTGACAAGTTAAATTATTTGAGGTGATTTGTGAAGGAAAATGCTAGTGGAGACAGGCCATTTTCAGGGGGGTAGGTCACTTTCATTCAATTTTTGGAAGGGACAAAAGTTGTCTGCCACACATCGTCTGTGCCAAATTTTTTGCTGATATGTTGCCCTAAAACAAATGACCACCGTGAACCTTGCATGTACATTCATGTCCGTGTGAATTGCTCCAAGACACTGGAGACAAGAATTTCAGCTTTACCAAATTTTGACCCACATATAACTACAATGTGCCACCGAAACATTCTGGAGCATTATATAATTGGACATTTGGATCATAACAGCAATGCCGCAATGGTTACACGCATCACTACCAAGTGCCAGTGGCTATCTGCCACTCAGACATTCTAGATTATATTTTGGATGATTGGAACACAACAGTAACGTTGCAATGATACAACGTTACCACCATGTGCACCCAAACCTTCTAGAGCATATTTTGGATGATTGGATCATAACAGCAATGTCGCAATGATTCACGTATAAAAACCATTTGCCACCCAGACATTCTTGAGCATGTACAAGTATTTTGGAAGATTGGATCATAGCAGCGATGATGCAATGGTACACATATAACAATTATGTGCCAACGAGACATTCTGGATTATATTATGGATGATTGGATCACCACAGCAATGTCGCAATGTAACACATATAACTGCTATATTTGCCACCCAGACATTCTTGAGCAATGAGCATATTTTGAATGATTGGATCACGACAGTAATATTGCAATGGGTAGGCCTACATGTATACATGGGCATGTATAACTACCATGTGCCACCTAGACATTCTATAGACAGTATATTTTGGAAGATGGCATTAATTGGATCATCACAGCAATGTTGCAAGAGAACACGTATAAATACCATGTTTCACCCAAACATTCTAGAGGATATTTTAGGTAATTGGATCGTAACAGCAATGTCGAAATGGCATGCATATATAGCAACCATGTGCCACCCAAACATTCTAGGGTATATTTTGGATGATTGGATCATAACAGCAATGTCGCAATGAAACAATGTAACTACAATATGCTAACGAGACATTCTACAGGATATTTTGGGTGATTGGATCATAACAGCAATGTCCCAATGGTACATGCACAAGTACCATGTGCCGCTCAGGAAATAGAGCAGATTTTGCTTGATTGGATCACAAAAGCATTGTTGCAATGGCACACAAATATAGCCACCATGTGCCACCCGGCGCGACAATCCGGCGGGACCCAAACGTTAGACAGATTTCGTCATCAAAGTCCTTCACACGAAGTTCACAGCCAGTGTACACTTTAATTGCAATGCACTGTATCATGTGACATTGTATGTACTATTTTGATTTAATGCCTTGCACAGTTGGTGCGCCACTCTTGTGCAAAGTATTTAATTGAGTTATAAACTGTAAAAATTAGCAAATTACTCCCAATTAGCTGCAAGCGAGCAGTTCAAATGGACAATTATTTGAAATACAATTTAGACAGCTTTCCATAATACCCATGTCTCACTATTTAAGGAAGTTTAGTAATTTCAGTTAATTTAGGAATGGCCTTCTAGAGCAACTGTCACCAAGTATCCCAGCATGAACTTGGCGGTACCTGGTACACCAGGCCTCCGAATGACAGAAATCCTGAAGAAGTGCATGCTTTAGTAAAGTAGGTGTTGAGACCAGATGATATAGATAAAATTAAAATTCCTGATATTTCTCTGGAAATGGCTTGAAATTTTAAATTTTAAAGTTTATAAATTTCCATCTTGTTTATTGGCTATTTTTCATCATTTCAATTTTTTTGCAATGACGTTTTCAGTAACATACAAAAAACACTTATATCTTCTTCAAATTTCAATCAAAAACCTGCTCTGGAGTCTTGACCAAAAGCTGCCTAATCTTCAAACTAAAAAAAACTACTTTGAAATAATTATTTTAATTATATTCAATTTTTTTACCACAAATAATATAGACATATATGTAATGTATAAAATGCTGTAGGCTGAGGTCTGACATCGCTATAACCAATATTAAATGAAACTCTTAAAAGTTGATGTTGCAAAAATATGTCTTTTTGAGTCCTTACAACCTCTAAAATATAAGCACTGGATAATTACATAGTTTCGATTTGCAAAATACCATAATTTTCATCAATTGTAGTAGTGTGTGACTGTGTCTCAAGGCTTTCTGGGTAAACCACATTTTAGAGAGTAACTGACAAAATGCGAAGAGTCATTGAAAACTGCCTAATTATGTCAATTACCCTCAGCTGTTGATAATTGAGTTATTTGAGTAAATATTGCTGTTCTGTCATAGTGCACTCTTGATAATAAATATGGAATTATGAATTTTTCTGGATAAGGAGTTGACAACTTTGACCACTTCTGCAGGATAGGTAGGTATGGTAAGTGCAGCTCTCTAAGCCCAGTTCTGGGTGCTCGTGGTTGTTGATTGATGAGATGGTAGAGAGCAGGAGTCCTGAACATGTTACACAATTACCCATGTGAGGGATATTTTACTTGCCCAGCACAGACGCTGATGCGTTTCACTGTTAAAATCCCATAGATAGATCTACACTGGACAAACAGCTCACACTCAATTTTTTGTTGACAAGAAAATTTGTAGTCTTTGTGACATTTCTGAAGATTTTGAGGTTCAATTGTGACTTGAAAGTTAATACTCCTTTGGATTTTTGAAGCACCTTGTTGAGGCTGATGGATGCCTGTTTACTTGTGATCTGCTGATAAAATGATATATTGGACCCGAAAGTGACAATTATAGCAATTATCGGACAAATAATACTCCAATGATCTAGTCCACTAAAGCAGAAACAGTGCAAAGAGTTTATTGCAAGATTGATTTAACCTTACCGGTTATAAACCTCCACTAAAAATAGTATGGAACCTTTGCTCACATAATAATTATATGACATGGAATGCACACCAATATTTTCCATACCCAGTTTGTGTTCTGTTACCATAGAAACAAATAGAAATTTGGACGAAAATCTTTTTCGCTATAATAATTTGATTGTTTTGCTAAAAGGTGTTTTGACATATTAGATAGCCTTATAGGAAGGCTACTTCTTTTATTAGGTATCGAGTAGCCTACAAAATTATTATCGACGTTAAAATTGGTGTTATAGACAACACACTGTTTCCAAACCTGAGTCCCAATGTTGGGGTTCATTGGGACAGTGACATTTTACTGTCTGATCGCAAAATGGTACGTAGTAACATTTGAAACTTGGGATCAGCTTAAAAGATTTCTATAACCTAAAACAACAACAAGCTATGTCAGCTCAAAGGAATTGTACAACCATCTCATTCAACAATGACTTATAGCTGTTTGTGGATTAGCGGTCCAAACAGTTTCAAAATTAACTTTCAACTTGGTCGTGTGATGTCACTGGCTTAAAAATGTTTTGTTTGTGTCAGTTATGGTTAATCAGTTGATTCAGTGCTCATCATATCCAGCAGCATAGGTGACAATAAACAAAACTAACAAAATAACTCAAGCTATACTTCATCAAATAAGAAGATTAGGAGACAAACAGAAAACTGTCAATGACATGGCAAAGCCAGTTTGCAAATTGAAAATAAGAAAATTAATTTTTCCAGTAAACCGCCAATCTGCAAAGAGCTCTAAACTGACTCAAAACTTCAAATTTTACAGTGCAGGTGCAGTTTAACTTTTTAATAGACTAACTCAACAATATTGGTGACATTCACTTGAACTTCTGGGTTGCTCAGCAGTGTTTTGACAAGAGAGTAAAAATTGTGTATCTGAAAAACGTCCCAATGTTCCCCGGTTGCCCTTCCGCTTAGAATAATTGGAATTAGATTTATGTTTTGGAAGTACGACTTTTTGTTAAAATTCCAGTCATAATTCATGACGTTGGTGCCTCAGTGGCTTAAATTGGTACTGATTTAGCTCTTCCAGATGCCCTGGTACTAGATTTATGTCTTAATTCAAAATTTTATGTTTAATTTTCATATCAAATATCTGTAATTTTGTAATAAAAGTTTTGTTAACCCACTGGTTGTATAAATGCATCCGGGATGTTATACATTGATGCTCAATTATATTTTTCTCTTTTTTTTCAAGTTAAGTTCTAGCTGATTCCGCTTCCAACGGACCAGACCTCAATATCAACAAAGTTGAAATATCCATTTCAACTTAGAATTCATTAAAATGATTTTGTATTAAATTATTTGCCTGTGGGATATTTTATGAATGATACAAAATTAATGTTTATTTGATTCCATATACACGAGAAAATGAAATTCTCTGACAAAACTAAAAAAAAAAAATAAAATAAAATAAAAAAATGCCTGTGGAAGAAGTTTAAATGCTAGTATATTTAGCAACTCAGAGCTTTTGAACATTGCAATCTAGTGAAAGTAAAACTAGTGATTTGTTTCAGCAAAAAGTTAACTTTTCTATTGAATTTAAACATGTGCAAATACATGTGTATGACATAGGTTGTAAACCATATGATTTTCTCCTTACAGAGTGTATTTTATGTTGAAATACTGAGAAAATAAGTGATGACATATTCTATATATCATTTACACCCATGAACAACAAATTGAGGGGTTTGCATTCACAAAACTCACACATGTTAAATTTTTTGCTGATAATTATCCAATATCTGTTTCTTCCAGACTGAAAAATTCAGCAACCAAATTTTTTGACATATTTCACCCTTTAAGAAAATAAATCTTTCTTTGTACTGATTTTTTGGAGGACATTTTTAAGCCTAAATATTTTCAGTTTAATTTTCTGATTTATTACATGGTGTTTCCTGTTTTTCATGCATTTATGGAATTAAAATATTCACTGGAATGATTTGCGTAAAGACATGAGTAACGTCATTTCGTAGTTAAACGTGAGGAAAGTTTCAATAAATAATGGTTAAGATTCCAACATTAGAAGTCAGTTATTTTGTCAGTCAATATGCAATGATCAAATTTACATCATCTAACAGAGCTTTTATCAACAATTGTAATGGGGAAAGAGATGAATTTTGGCAATGAAATTAATGCTGATGATACAGGCTGTTACTTACTGACAAATAGAAGGATACTGTAACTGATTCTGACTGGTTCTTACACTAAAATCAGTTATGACATATCAGAAGGTATCCTTTGGATCGTGACTATAATCCAACAGTTAGGCCTAACAAAAACATAGAAAAGACAAAAAACCAAAAAAAAACCACTTCATTGGAATCAGAAATACGTGCATATCAAAATTTATGCCATTGTACAGTCCTATCTCAATATTAAAAGAAGCACTGAAAAACTAGGAATTTGGCTGTCAAAAAAATAGATCCTTCTTTGAAAAGAAAGACATATATATCAAAAGAGGAAAAGTATAAATTGGGCAAAAACAATCAGACACGATAAATCCCATCTTATGACTTCTGTCTGAACTCTAAATACTTTAAGAAATAGACAACTTTTTCCATAAAAATGAATAGATACCTCAAGATATTTATGCGTTATTAAATTTGGCAATTTTTGCCCAAGCCAGGTGGAACTAACTGCTTGAGAAGTAAGGGAATTTTGGCAATATATCTTTAGAGGTTCAAATGGTGAAAAATTGCTTGAAAAACAATTATAAAAACAATTTTGACTGCTTGTTCACTTACAGGAGCAAGGAATTAATATGTCTAGACTGGAAAAAATGGTGATTTCACCAAGCAGTGATTAATGACATCTGGATCTACAAAAAATTCAAAGACTTCTGCAGCAATTAGCAAGTGAATCAGAACAGAAAATACGAGCAAACAGTCACGTTTCAGCAATATACGACAACATTTATCAAATTGATTAAAAAAATTACTACGATTCAAAATGGTTTTCCAGATTTTTGAGCGATAATCATGATAGTGTTCATTCTGCGAGGCGCTTTATATATACTATTATTCGCACTACCACAGTTATTTTTCAAGTTATTTAACGTTACTAAAATGTAGTCAACTCTTTTATTTCTTATTTTAAGAGGAACCATAAAGACCAAGGTGTTGTCATCCCTTTAAGATTCCCATAGAAAATCTCAACATCCCATGTCATTACTTTGTTAGTGTGAGAGCATTGGATTTCACACTTCAGATCGTAAGCCGAAATTGTAAAACTTTTTCTTGAAGAGTTACAGAGAACAGCATATGTAGTTTTACAATGAAACCCACACAGGGTGCTGGATCAGTACACTGAAATCCATGAGTGTCTGGCTGGCTGTAGACCACTCATGGGTTTCAGTGGACTGATCCATCACCTTGAGTGGCAGTGGCGTCCCTATGGGGGGCATGTGCCCCCCATATTGGACCTGTGCCCCCAGGTGCCCCCCCCCCCATATGAACTTTCCAACTCTGGCTAAAATAAACAGTTAGTATAGAGGGTGCCCCCCCCCCCCAGAGAATCGCGTGCCCCCCAGCTCAAGACCGCCTAGTTACGCCACTGCTGAGTAAGTTTTATGATAAAATCTGTCTTGAAGCAATTCTTAGACAATTTGACTGCATGCAGATGCTGCTCAACTTACAGAAAGTTTACACAGTGTAATATCCCATATACACAAATGTTACAAGTTACATAAGATACCTTTCCAGATGCCACTTTTGTGATAGAATCTGTAATTGAGTAAGAATTGCTTTGGAACTCTTGAAATCCAAGGAGTTAATAGTTTGTTCCATGTGAAGTTGCATAAAACAAACATAAAGTAAAGTATATACTGCCAAATGCTGCTGAAATTTAAACACAAAATAACAGTAAATAACAACTTTTAAATTTGCAACTATTAAAGAAGTGAGACTAGAGCATTAAATTAGTGCTAGAATTTCTTGTAGAGTATCTTTGCAATTTTATTGCAGTCATTTCTGAAATATATGTGGATATGGTTCATTCAGGAACAAAAGGTTCATTATCAATGTGTTTATTCAATAAGTTAATTATGGCAGTAAATAATATCTGGATATCTCAGCAAACACCTTCTGCCTCCATTTAGACTTCTGAGGTGCCACAAAAGTCCAATTATAAAGACAAATTTTGATACAATGTAGCCAATGCTTTTGATATAATATTGCAAACTAAGAGTAAAATGCTACAAATCACTCCTGCCACTTCCTAACAGATACAACTGCTAAATTAAAGTTTTAAATCATAGATATAACACAAAGACTCAAAGCGGGATACAAATTAGCAGAGGCATATTTTTCGTGGACCATTTGGGGACATCCAGAACTGTAATACAGCTGGATCCATGACTATTAGAGGCTTGTCTAACTTTCATGAAAAGTTCATATTAAGAATTGTCCATTTTCAGAAGATAATAAGTCTCAAACTTTATCAACAACAAGAAAAATATTTATATGAAGACATTACCCGACATATGATAATACTCAAAAAGAGGATTAAACGGTGTTTTCTTTTATATGTCATTTGTGAAGCCGCAAACAAACATTTGTGTCACCATGAATTTTATGGCTAATTCAAGATGTAGACCAAAAAATGGCAAAAATCATATATGGTAGATACGGCAGATACAGATTGTGCAGCATAATTTTCCTAATCGGAATGGATGTGAATCTTCTCACATATCCAAAGCTGTGAAAGTACAACTTTGAAAAAATATAGTTAGCCATATATAGACTGGATAGATACTTACAAAAAGTTTATAGAAAGATTCGATATGAATGGTGAATGCGAAGTCAGTCTCAAACTGTAACAGCGTAAGCGAGCACATATTTCAGTGATATCAGCTGTGATTTGTAACATTTTTCCACAAATCCAAACTGTAAATATATGGCATTTAACTTTGACAGATTTGACAGGATCATGTCACTAATTGCTGGGCCTTTCCTGACCGGTAATGACACCCTCTCTGCCTCACCAGGCCCCACTGGGATTAACAGGACCCACTGGGTCAACCTGTACCTAACAACAACACCTATTACTCAATTATCGCCACGTGTGCCCAATGTAAACAACACGTTGTCATGGATACGTTCTTTTACGAAGGCAACAAACATGTAACGTTGCACAGATGCTCCTTTGAAGTTACAACAATGGACTTGACCTCTGACCCCACTTAATAGACCCTGCCAATTTGCATATTTGACCCCCACACTTCAAACGAATGTTTTCACAGGAAAAGCTACTGGGGTATTTTGCCCCACACACAGTTACAAGCAAAATACTCAAACATTGACACTCACTGTGTTGAACTTGAAGTTCCTGTTGCATAAGAGGTAGCCCTAATCATATCTTAACTGTTGTTGGGACAAGTCAATGGCCGCATACCTTGGCAATTCTCACTTTTTTCGCCGAATGCCGAAGTGACCGCAGTATACCTCATATGATAGATCTGATTTATGTGTCATATAATTTCTTATTCAAAAGATTTAATAATGAAGTAATAGACAATAAATCAAAATTTTCAGATTCGAAGTTCAAACCCATCAAGTTTTAAACCTTTTTGTCATCAAAGTAACTCGTAATTCAGGTGTCCGGAGTTGATTCCATTAAATTATTAGCATTATTAGGAAAACTTATTTTAGCACAATGAAACCAACAAGCAAAAATATGTCTTGATCGAATTGCATTGACCTAAAGCAATGCAGTGAATGCACACTGTTTCACAGAACCAGCTCCAGTCCATGTTCAATTTTTGCACAGTCACACTTTCAAAAAAAAGAAGAGAAGCTGAACCCAAGATTCTGTAACACCATCTTCCCATACTGTACTGAGGACTACTTGCGATACGTTCGTTCAGCCATTTAACTTTCATAATTATTTTTCAGAGTCAGGATGTTCCGACGGAACAAGCGAGGGCTTCCAGAATGATCTTTACCCCAACATGGCCGCCTGTGGGGGAAGTTGGAGCGGCCATGTTGAAAATGCTTCCCATCTATGCACAGACGGATGGCGGGTAATGTGAAACTGATTTATTACTTGAAATATTTTAATGATTGTTAGAATTTGCTGCCAGGCCAATACTGTCTTTGATACAGTATACTTTATACACATTATTACTGGATCATTCTGAGACAAAAGTATCAGTAGAACAGATACAAAGAGATTCTTCTATATATATATAAATATTTATTGGTTGTCGGCGACCTTATCGATGATGCAAGCTCCCATTAGACCATTATGGCAGCGATACCACTAATATTATATTTTTGGTTTTGAGGTAATTTTCAAGATTATCAGTAAGAAATAGGGTAATTCCTAAATGATATTATGGAATTTCTTACATCATAAACTGAGTACAATTTGCCTTCTTTGGGTATTCAAAATGGGCAAAGAAGGCTAAACTATAAGAAGGCTAAACTGTAAGAAATACCATATTTAGGAAGTCTTTGACATTCTATCTGTGTTTAACACACCGTCCAAGCTCAGCCGAAAGTATTCTGAGAGGTCCCGCGAGGTCCGCCATTAAGCAGAACCCTGCGCTTCTCTCATGGACCTTTCGGACCTTCCGCCAGATGGACCTTTTGACTCGTGGTGCATGTAATGACCTTTCACTCTTAGAATGACCCTTAAGGAGTTGCAAATGACCTTCAAATGTTCTTGAGGACCAGTAAATGACCTTGAGGGCCAATTGACCTTTCAGGTGTGTACGTACGAGGATTCAGAGGCCCTTGGATCCATGAGGTGGGAGGATGCTGTATCTCTGGCAGGGTGCTATGCCTTCAATGCTGCCCAGGATGGGGGGAGGTGCAGGCCCTGCACTGACTTGCCCAATCAGGTATAGTATTGATCATTAAATTTTTATTCACTGCTAAGCTGCAGTGGATATAGTGTTCGTATGACAGATTTTACACATTCTGTAAAATTTGCAGACACTGCTGCTTCATACTGCCTTCACTTCTATTCCAATGTTCCCCTTTTAATATGCTTCCCAAGATACCTTTCCCCAATGTGCAAGGCCTTAAAATACATTTTCAGAGGCCTCAATTTTCGATGAATGGTTAAAAAGTGTAATTCAGCTGCCTGTTTCTCAACTGTCCACACTCCAAATTCTGCCCCCCTCCTTTTGGTACCCCCCTCTTGGCTTCTTGGAGCTATAAAGTTCTGGGAGTGGAGCACTACCAAAAAAAATTTGATGAATGAGGGGGGCACTATCAAAAAAAATATATATTAAAATTAATAATAACAAAAATGTGAAATAAAAATATATAGGCCTATATACATCGTGATAAAAGGAGGAGAGGAGAGGAGAGCTGCGCTCAGCTGCAGTAGGTCACACACTGCTGGCAGTTTGTATGGGGGACCTTCTAGTTTTTTAATGAAATATGATGTCTAAGAAAGTATAATTATAAACAGGGCAAATGATTTTTTATTTTAAAAAAACACCCTCCTCCCCATAATCTAATTGTTGTCCCCTAATGAAGACTGACACAACATATATATATATGTCATTGAATGAAATATTTGGGTTCCAATAATTCATACCAACTGATCAAATAAATTGTGTATACTCATGTAATATGAAATATTCATATCTATAATGACTTTACCAGACACTATCAATCAGTTATTGTCAATTTGACACCTCCCCACTGTCATTATCACAAATATTCATAAACCTCTATACTTATGAATGAAGGTTCAATGCAAATACTAAGAGCTATGCATTAGTAAATTGCTGTTTATTACGTATGATCATTTTCTATTCCTAGAATGTGACAATTGGTCCATTTAAATGAATTTTTCATGTCTGACATTTCCACAAAATATGAAAATCAATCAATTATAGTCAGCTATATTTGGCCTACAGATCTGATTTTGCATACCTTATTTTCAATATTTTGTGAAAGTTGGAACTTTTTAGCTTTTGCTCTAACTATGTGTTACAATTTGTCTGCAGTGGAGAATAGTTAAAGTTTATACTAAATATGTGCCATTAAACTGACATATCAAACTGACAGAATCTGATCATCTATCTATCTATCTATCTATCTATCTATCTATCTATCTATCTATCTATCTATCTATCTATCTATCTATCTATCTATCTATCTATCTATCTATCTATCTGCACTCGTTTACCTTTCTTTCTGTCTGTCTTTTTATAGAACAGTTCAATGACATGTTAATTGGAACTAATAATTTTTATGTACAGACAAATTAAATTCATATTTTATGATAATAATACGTAGGACCTACCTTTGCTTTTGATTTCCTTCCAAATTGAAAAAGGTGAAAAAGAGAATTATCTTCTTCGATTTCATTCACTTTCCCTGCTGTTCAAGAATTTTCACTGAGCGAGCAGACGATCTCTTAATTTAGCTTTAATTACCTGTCAATTGGAGTTGATCGGTGGTTACGTAATGTGTTGATCACTTAATTGTTTGGGGCAATGCGGGTCCTTTCAGTACTTTTATTAATAGGTCAGCTTCAAAAGTCTGGCATCCATAACAGAGAAGTGGAAAATTATGGTATATGATTGTTCAATGCATTTTATAAAATTTCTTTTATTGAGATATATCTTATTTTTGATTCTTTAAAAATGAAAATTATCGAATTTACCATAAAATATGCTACAGTTCTGAGATACGTTATGGATGCTTTTAAAATTGCTTTATTTTATTTAAGAATAGATTAATAGAAGTCAGAAAGTCGAATAACTTTTACAAGTCAAGCAACAATTAAAGAGAAGTGGAAAATGATGGCAATGCATTTTAAAACGTTTTATTTTTAAAGCTAGCCTATTAAAATTATCGAATTTACCATTAAACACACAACATTGCTATGATATTTTATAGATGCTTAATTTAAAAAAGCAGAAGTCAGAAATTAGAATATTTTGACAATTTGATAAATTCGTTGAGGAATTCAATGACATAAATATATTTAATGCAAATGAGGTGCAGGTGTGGCCCACCCATAAATCATGCAGTTAACTTGTCTTTTGACCCAAATATGAGGTCAAACTGGCTTCATTTTCTGAATTAGTAAAATTTCCACAAATTATAGGCTTTAGATAAAGGCTTGACCTTAGTTTGAGTTCCAAATATGTTGAGTATATGGTGTATATGCTGTAATGACATATCTGTCAAAATAGCAAATAAGTGATTTTTGCTCTAAAATCTTGACAATGTCAAACTGTCTTTGATTTGATTTGCTTTATTTGGAAAGATGAATATATACATACATGACATGAATGGACGGAATAAAAACATGATGGAAATGGTTTGAGTTTTTGATTTATAATTTTTTTTTTTAATGTTTTGACTAGATTGTAAATGGTAAAACATCTTCCCAGGATAACACCCAAAAAGTCCAGAGAATAGGACTTATTTCCATTGGGGTCCTAGAATTTAAATTTAAATTTGAATTTTTATAAATTTTTTGGACGGTCCGGTTCAGGCCAAGAGGCATAGCAGCATATTAATTTAGAAATAAATAAATTCAGAGATAAATTTGTCTCTGCTTCGTTCTCTTAAATGTTTTTTGACAGCTTTTTTAAAACCTTTCTTTCTATTTATGCTTTTTATGCCCTCTGGTAAACCGTTCCAATCCTTAATGCCATTAATATAGAAAGTAGAGTCAATGCCTTTTGAGTGAGGAACTTTGAAATTGGAAGATCCGGATCGGGTGTTATACCTGGGAAGATGTTTCGTAAAATTCTCCTTGAGATAAGCCGGAGACCTGTCATAGTAAATATTATGAACATGACCGAGTCTTAGTTGTTTGACTCTACTAGAGATGTCCAAAAAGCCAACCGAGTCCAGTTCTTTGTAGGTAATTTTGAATCTAGATGGTAAGTTGAGAATAAACCTTACCATTCTGTTTTGGATGGATTGTAATTTGGATTTAAATTTTTTACTTAGGCCTTCGTACCATGAAGCACAGGCATAGTCAATGTGACATTGAATTAATGACACACATAGGGTTTTCTTAGATCTTTTAGACAAACATTCCCTATGTCGATAGAGAAACCTGATTCTTTGGTTGGCTTTTTTCATGATATTGTTAACAATTGATTCACCGCCTAAATCCTTATCCAGAGTGACCCCAAGGTATTTCACACAATTTTGATTTTGGATTTTTAAATCACCATATTTGACTTGAAATTGATCTCCGATTTCTTTGAGTTTTCTTTTTGGACCGAAGATAATACTTTCAGTCTTGCCGAGATGTAATGATAATTTGTTGTCAATAAGCCATTCTTGACATGACTTCAGCATAGCTGATAGTTTGTGAGAAATTACCTTGGGGTCTCTGTGCGAGTAAAGAATAGCAGTGTCGTCTGCGTAAAGCAGGACTTTGCAATCAGGATCAATACAACACTGAATATCATTTGAATAAATGAGAAAAAGCAACGGGCCTAGTAGGCTACCCTGAGGGACACCGCATGTAATATTTCTAATTTCTGAGTGAACTCCATTACAAGTAACGAGTTGAGTTCTACTGGAAAGATACGACTTGAACCACGAAAGCGTCCGAACACCAATTAGACCAAGTTTATCCAGAAGGATATCATGGTCCACCGTGTCGAACGCCTTCTGTAGGTCAAGTAGTATCATTCCAGTGAAAAAACCTTCGGCAGTTCTAGATTTGATGGAATCAATAAGATGAATTAGGCAGGTGTCTGTAGAGTAAGCACTTCTAAATCCCGACTGCAGTTCATACAGTAAATTGTTTGATAATAAGAAGCTTTCAAGTTGTTTGTAGACAGCTTTTTCGAGAATCTTTGAGACATTACTCAAAATACTAACTGCTTTAAGAGATAGGCCTACTTGTAATTGTTGGAGTTACACAAGTAGTAATTTAGTTGCCATGGTAATCAAAAACTTCAGAAGACAAGAATTTGAGTTATTGGCCCAGAATATATAAAATCTAAACCTACTACTGAGCGGAAAAAGATAACAAATCTGGATATTTTTGATTGATAAAATATCTGTAATGCGTCAATAAAAACAAAACAGGAGCAAATTTATAAAATTATAAATTAACAAATTAATAGATTAATTAATTGATTATTAATTAATAAGTAGCAATTAACTAAGAGATGTTGGTTGGTTTGTCAAATCTCAATCCTTGCCCTGCTGTAGAGGACCCAGGTTCAAATCATACATGAACTCACTCCACCCAGGTGTAAATAGGGAGGTTGCTGCAGTATGAGACTGCCAACTGTACATATGTTCCCCCGGGGAGTGAGACAGTTCAAGAATGATCAGTGAGCCTGTCTACCGAAAGTATACTGTGTAAAGTTGGCTGAGCAAGCAGTTGCAAAATTTTGGAAGGATGGAAGCAGACTATAAACCCCCACTTTTAATATACTACTGTAAAACGGGGTAAAGTTGGCAATCCATGGTAAAGTTGGCATGCTACTTTGACCCACTTAATGGCAGAAATGCAAACTTTTCCTCACTGACAGTCATGGCAACATTGTCGAAGATACCTGTGTCAGTGAGGAAAGTTGGCATTTCTGCCATTAAGTGGGTCAAAATAGCGTGCCAACTTTACCCCGGATTGCCAACTTTACCCCGTTCTACGGTATCTTTTCTTCTTTCACTTATAATATCTTCTTTTATCACTTACCATCTCTTATTTTCAAGATTTTTCTTTGTCTCTTCTTCAGGATGATATGGCAGGCCTGGGCAGCAGCTGTCCCCACCAGGTGTATGGCAAGCCCTCCTGCATCAGTGGTGGGGTGATAGCGGCTAGTTGCTGTGAGGACACCCAGATGAATAAGGCGTGTCACTTCCGCCCTGCTTCCATGTCCGGAGTGGTTTGCTGCCGGCTTCCAGGTGAGTCTAAAATCAAAATCACATTTTCTTAGACGTGAAATCCTGGAAAAAGAAGAAAATCCAACTGTTATGATCTTGGATACAGAAAAAGTGTCTCAATTTCCCTGAAAAATTGACTGCATTGACCATTTCTGCTGGGCACATCATTGTAAAACAGAGCAGTGGCGGATCCAGAAACATTAGTCTACGGGGGCCCGGACGTGTTTCGGCATTTGCCGGCCCGCGTTATCGCAATTTTTCTTCCAAATGCTCCTATTAAGCATGGTGGTCTAGAGGGGGCTGGGCCCCCTAGGCCCCCCTGTACCCTAGGCCCCCCTGTATCCGCCACTGCAGAGATGGCGGTACTGTACCGTATTGGATAAAGCAGTTCGGTCCTCCACATCTCTGACATATATGACAGTAAACTTACAAGCCAACCGATCTGTCTACACGTTTTTGAAATGATATGTTTTATTTTTTCCTACAGGAGTCAAACCCCACATCATAGTGAAGCCAGAAGAGTTCAGTCACGTGACCACTGGGGTGACATTTGTGCTCTCCTGTCAAGCAATGGGCACCCCCACCCCAGTAGTCCAGTGGCTAAAGAACAACCAGCAACTGCCTACAAACATTTCGAGAATTGCTGTCTTTGATTCTGGTAAGGCACCATGTTAATGAGCTGTCTCAGAGAAAATCATGCAATATCAGGGAATTGGTTCGGGTGACGTTCTCGGAATGGCCTGAAATTTTACGTAGAGACCAGACCACCTCTTAAGCAAAGAAATGTGAAGTTGGAACTTCAAAACTCCGAATACTTTTCTTATAGGGGGGCCTCAAAATAGGGGTGTCGGGAAGCCATTTTTCACAGAAATCCTCATTTCATCAACAAAAAAGTGGTCGATGTTCAGCCCTCTCTGGATGCTAGAAAAAATTTAACAAGAACTATCCAAACTGGGTTTGGATGAAGGCTAGTATTGTTTTTAACAATAAATCACCTCTATTTATTAATTTCACTAAAAAGGCTACTTTGGGGGGTCACTCCGAAACTGCAGATTTTGTGTTTTTCAAAATTTGAAAAACATGCCATTTTTGGTGGCAATTTCACAATGTTGTGCGGGTCTAGGATTGACCATACTGATTTATTGACAACTTCACATTTCTTTAAGAGGTAGTCTGGTACCTATGCAAAATTTTAGGCCATTCCGAGAACGTCATCCGAAGAGCTCTGCATGATTTTCTCTGAGACAGCTCATTAAAGTTGTGTTCATTTAGTGGACAAACAATTTCCATTCCTCAACTCTTAAATTTATATTAAGACGTTATTCCAATTTTGCCCCCGTCACTGTAGAAAGGAGATAAAATTATATAGTTTTAAAATCTCAAGTCTCCACTTCTGAACTTCCCAGGAAGATGCTTCAGAATTTCCAATTTTGCAAATCTTCTTTCTGTTAAGATATCTCATGAAATAAAATACGAGTTTGATGACTTTTTGTAAAATGAGGAAAAAAAAGAAAGAGAGAAGATGGTTCCAACTATAAAGACTTACCCGGGTTGATTCCCGATCCGGGCAACTTATGTCACCAGAGTCCCTGTCCTGAGCCTATAATCAGTTGAAAAATGCAGGCAGTCAAGCCCTATCATCTTTCTACTCTACATGTATGATAGTGGTCAGAGGCAAAAAAACTGCACTGGTCTTGGTGTCATGCGAAATGACATCTTCAAGATGCACTTGGTCTTATTTGTACCATTCCATGACAATGAGCCAGAATATGTTCTCATAGTTTTCAAAGTTATCCTCTATTACATCACAGAATATATCCTTGTTTCTTCCAGGTTATCTGTTAATAAGTGGTGCCCAACCATCTGACAGTGGCAAGTACCAGTGTCGCGCACGGAACAGAATCGGGGAAGACATAGCGACATCTCAGATTATTGTGACGGGGCATGGGTCTGGCTGCGCCGATGGCATAACTGATGGGCTTCATCAGTTTGAGGTATGTTATATAATGAAAAAAATTTAAGGTTAAATGTATAATTATATCCATACATATTTGTCGGCCTGGCTTTAAAAACCAAGCAGCAAACACAGTTTCCACTTTCTGTATTTACCCATGTTTCATGTCTATCTATTTTAAAGTAACGTTTGATTTTTAAAACTCATTTGTATGTGTATGTGCTGCCACCTTTTGGCGATTGTTGGACCCTCTTGTGTTTAGCGCATGAAACTGCAATCAAACTCACTTGTGAGATGTGTTGTTCAGAGAGTCTGCAGACCGGGTATTTCTAGATATATTTTATGAACTAGTTCTCCCGTACTTTGCAGGACATCCAAGCATGCAGAGGCGAATGGTGGGGCCACATTAAGCGAGCGAAGAACCTGTGTGCCCGAGGGTGGCGCGTCTGCAGTTCCCGTCAAGGACATCTTCTGAAGCTACTCACCTGGTCAGATGTGACGTCACTGGAGGGTTGCTATGCTTACAATGCTGCCAATATCCTTAATAGATGCCAGAGGTATGTCAATCGAATATTTTTTTCATGTTACAGTTTTTCCCATGCAGGGGTGCAATTTTTCACAACAATGAGGTGGGAGGGGGAATCCAGTGATGCAGCCGGAAATTGACCACCGGATCATGTCCGGATCAATGGATGAAAAAGTCAGTCAGACTTTTATATTCATGAACTTAGCACTTTCTTTTCCCATTGCATATCCCTCACTATTTGGAAAAGTGAGGGACATATATCTACTGTGTCCCTTACCACATTGTGCCAGTGGCCCATTACCACAACATAACTTTTCTTCATTCAAAAATTGGGGGACATAATATAAAATGTCCCCAACTTTTCGGTTGGAAATGGGGGGGTGGGACATGTCCCTTCTGCCCCAACCAAATTGCTTCGATGAGATAGAGTGCTGCACAAGAAGCAATTAGATTATGTCATGTTAGTTTAAGGGCATCTGTTCAGCAAGTGTTTGTTAGATTTTGATCAGGGGGAAAAATCATACATGATCTTTACCAGTACCTGTAATAATTTCAGATGTCACCGCACAGACATGGCGGGAGTGGGCAAAGACTGCAGTGTCATCCGTAGAACGCACAAGTCCTGCCTCTCGGAGGGACGTATTGACGTATACAAAGGAAAGTTGGACCCCGGGTGTTCCTACCAGCCAGGGTTGACCACAGGAATCCTGTGCTGTAGGAGAAATACTCAACCCAGAAGTAAGTCCTGAAAAAATAGAGAACAGTATGTGCTTCGTGTAGGCGCCAGACAAGTTGCACCGATGTTTGACAGCTCTAACATCCTTTACTCATTGCTGTAATTATTCCCAACCTAATTAGGTTACTATGTGCATCATAATCCTTTAATCACCATTTATCCATCCCTCTCAAGAGCTAAATCTTGTAATGGGTTGAGTGGAATCTGCCAAGTTATCCATAGCCCAGTGCAATGTCCGACAAACAACCGATTGTGCCCTTCCACTACACCACACTGCACTATCTTATTACTGCTTACCCTTGTTGGCAATGTTGCAGCACGCTGCTATAGTACCATCAGCGACATCTAAATTCAAAACGACAGCTGAAGTCGCCACTTTCAAAACTTACCTGGCTTGTGCTCAATCAGTTCTATATAAGTTGTTGACATTTTGGGAAACACTACCACGAATTATCCAACAGATGGAGCACCTATCTAATGCTACCTTCGGATTTGGTGAATTCAGCTTTTTTGGCGAAATCAGAAGTTATCAATGTAATTCAACGTTGCACTAAGCTATGGGAAATGTGGAAAAACTCTCTTGAACTCCATTACTGATTTATCAAACAAATTCTTCAATTTCAGATAGTTGGTGGAAGCCTCCAAAGTGCATTCCGAAATGTCAAAATGGAGGAAAGTGCATTTCTGACAACAGGTGTCGCTGCGTTGATGGTTACAAGGGCGCCTGGTGTCAAAATCGTGAGTTTTTCATGCTTTGCGACAAGCAACCTGTGTTTCGCCAAAAGTATGTTTTGAAATCAAGCAATCAATCAACAAAAAAGAATATGAGTTTGTTTCTGGTAGTATTCCACTGCTTTAAAATGATTGTCGCATAGTTTTACAAATGTGCATATATATTTGTCGTTACATGATTGTCAAGTCGTGACAACTTCACCAGTTTTACTAAATTAAAAAAAAAATTACCTCTCTCAACGAATAGTATGCCAACCAACATTGGACCAATATGGCTTCTTCGGGTCTCACCAGATGGCTCAAGAGCATGCCAATTAGATTTTTAACTCCCTCTGGTGGACGAAATTGTTCATAAACAATTACACCTACCTTTCCTATAATTGTTAACAAGGGGGATCCAGAAAATTCCGGTGGGGGTTCTATTTGGTTATCGATTCGTGGAATGCATAGCCGTTGACATAATGACGTTTTAAATTTATTGATTCAGTGTTTTATTGTTTGAAGTGGGACACATCAATGTTCATGAGGCTGTGGACGGGGTTTTGTGTCCCTCTTTGCCTTGGTCATTTTACTTTTGAACACCCTGTCCCTTTGAAAATTTTCTAATTGAATTGAGTTCCCTGTCCCTCAGCTCTGGATGGGGTTTTGTGTCTCATTTATCCCTTTGCCATTCTACTATTGAATTCCCTGTCCTTTGTATTTCCTTTTTCAGAGTCATTATTGAGCACATTTTGACACAGACATTAATTGTCATTCAGCATTCCTTACCAAACTGTTGTCTATTTAGTTTGTGATAAAAGGTGCCAGTAAACTCGTATCACTTCTGGGATATGAAATTGTTGAAAATCAAAAAATTTTTACCATCTTTCTTTCAGCTATATGTCCCAAGGGTTGCCGCATACCCAACTCGTATTGTGCTAAGCCGGGCGTGTGCCAGTGTAAGCCTGGATTTGTGGGCAGAAAGTGTGTACGACGCAGTCTCATGTGTAAGAAGAAATGTCTCAACGGAGGGCGCTGTTTTGGCGGCAAATGCAAATGTCCCAAGTCTCACTGGGGAGACAACTGTCAGCATTGTGAGTTTTAAGTTGATTTAAAATTGTTTTACTTTTTTGTTTTGGTTACTAATGTTGCATCAAGTTAAGACGGTTTGTATTTTTTGTGATGTCCCGCACAAAAAAAAAAATTTAAGGCCAAGGAACATCTAGTGAACCTTCCTCATCGCATCAATTATAAATTTATATGCGGGTAGAAAAGAGCATTTAAAAAAAAAGCGTCGCTCTAAGAGCTTCATATATATATAGGTGTGCACAGTACACATTTCTAAAAGGTTCAAAAGCTGTTCGTAGCTGTACATAGCTTGTCTAAACCCCCTAGCCATTACTTCTAAACTGTCCCTCAGACTATGTTTTAAAAGAAGAACTACTGTTAGAAATTTGTAGTGATGAAAGATTGTGTTTCATATCACAGTTATTTCTAAAATTATTTTTTGGGCAAAACTCAGACTTTAAAGTGCCATTGATCCATAAGAAGTAGAAAATTAACATTGTATCAATTTGTTTTCTTGCAGTAAAACAGAGGAAGCCTATCACAGATTTGAACAGGACAGAAAAATAGACGAAGCGACATTTCGGAAAATTTCGCTCGAAGAAGGTGCTCTCTTTTGGAGAATTTACAGAACAGTTTAACATTGTTTTACCTTTATCACATTGTATATATTTATTATTATGCATTTGGAATTTGATCCTTTTTATTATGCACTCACTTGGTGATCTTTATTGAATTCGTGCAATTTGATATTTTAATGTCTGAATAGATTACAGTTGATGAGATTGAATTTCGATAAAATTAAACTTTACTTCTTTTGGATCAAATTTGATGAGAATTTTTTTAGATTAAACGGAACTTTTTTTTTAGATTTATTTAATAATTCTGCAGTTTAGTGAATTTTAGAGATGAAAAGATCAAATTTAAATGTTTTATGTGGTTCCTATTACAAGAGAATAATGACGTTAAGCAGATATTTCACTGTAATCTTTACCATGATTTTTCACACACAGTTCAATTTGATTACAGAATAAGGAAAGCATTTAAAAATTGTGTGTTTTATCGGTTAGAGATTTACATTGTAGTATGGACTAACCCAAGCAGTATTTTTGAGTTACTAGTTGTACATAATTCATTATTTTAACTTATTAACATTTATTAGATGGAACTAGATGTACATATAAGCCTCTTAGACTTCATAAGAGCTGTTATATAGATAAATCGTCTAGTCGTTCGATAAAGTGTAGCACAAATAGCTATTTTATTATAGTCTCACACAATTAATTAATATTGTACTGTTATGCATAATATGATAATATTTTTCACTTTTCAATGGTATAATATTTATCTGTTAATTGTTTTGTCACAAAATATATTTATGAAATAGTTACATTCTCAATTGTTGTCAATTAGTGCAATTGCAACTCTAACATTTTAACGTACTTTTAATGGCTATTGTATTTGTAATTTTGCACCGAACTGTTAATTGAGTCATTGCACAGTTATACATATTTCACTCTAAAGTTTGCGGTACGATAAGATGTTTTCACAAAGTTCCATATTTCAAAATATATTTGGTTAATCTACCTCAATAAATTAACATTATATATACTTAAATTGTGACTTTGTCATTTTTTGAAATTTAGATGAAAATGCTTACCACTGCTGTCTGGCGATAAGAGGGCCCTGTGAAAACCTACATGTAATCGACCATTTCTGACTTGATTTGAAAGGATCCATATTTATAAATTTTTCTAAGAAAATGAGGCATGCAAAAGTTACGGTCCTATCTCAAAAACCTTTGGAGATACAATACTTCGAAATTTGAAACATTTTATCAAAATACTGAGACAGTGAGACACCATGCTAATTGTCTAAGACTGTGCTCATCAGTTGAGAAAAAGTTTAATGCAAAAGTGACAATAAATATGATGCAAACTTTATTTAGATCTTAACAAATTCACAATGCTCTTCTATCTTCTATCTATACTATTAAAATTATGGCATCAGGGGTTGATATCTATTTCTGCTCTATGCCTGGTCTGCTAATATTCTCTCTGCCTTCCTTTGACCCATGGTAGAACTCTCCCCTGTAGAAGGCCATTGCATTCCTCAAAATGTCCCCAATTAAAGATAATTAGTTGAAACCAGATTCATACACAATACACAAGAGGGCAGCACCTGCAATGTCTCTGCCAGTTGCTCCCTTCCTTTGAGCACCAGCTTATATTTCTGGGGTCCTCCCGCATCAGAATTCTTTTTAGAATTTTCAAGTCAATCCGCACATCCACATGTATGTATGTTAAAACTAATTCTGCGTCATATTGCCTAGTTGATTATAATAATATTTTGAAAAGCTTGTGTTAAAATGTGAATAAATACACCTCCAAATATTATATGTGCTTGACATAAAGTGAATTTTTGATAATTTTTGAAAAGTTTATTTAGAGCATATACATGAATGCTTGTGGACAAGAAATGGTTGGCAGCAGATTTGGGTCTGCCCATTACATACATTTCCAGTAAAGTATAAAAAGAAACATTTGAGACCTTTTTTGGCAAAACATTATTGATTTTTAGCTTGAAGTCTGGAATATTCTTGCAAAGCTCCAACAATTCCACAATGGATTGAAGAAATCTAAGTTCTGTAATTTGATTTACATTCCAAGGCCAAGTTGATGAATTTGTTATTGAAATATTTACAAGTATTTTGCAGGTGGTGGGGATGATCTTGGGAATATAACAACCATCAGGCATTTCATAATTTTTTAGAAGATGACATCCCTCTGAGTCCACTATATTGTCCTGTACCAATCGTATATATAGAAGAAGTTTGCCAGAACATCTGAGATCTACTGAACATTGGAGTTATTGAGGAGAGTAAATCCCCATATGCTAGTTCACTAGTTTTGGTGAGAAAGACAAATGGAAATATAGGAATGTGTTGTGACTATAGACACTTGAATAAGAAGACCAGGAAGAAAAATGAAGATTATTTGGACAAACTTCGTGGATCGAAATTATTTTCATGCCTAGATTTCTAGAATGCCTACAACCAAGCTGAAGTTGATGAGCAAGACCAACACAAGACTGCATTCACTACACCCTTTGGACTGTATCAATATACTCATATGCCTATTGGACTCTGCAAAAGTCCGGCTACATTTCAGAATTTCATGCAAACTGTGTTCAGGAATGACGTGTATGCATTTCTACTGCTCAAGCAACACCTTATTAAGAAATATCCCTGGCAGAAATTATTTATTTCAAGGCTGCCCAAAAAGAATTTATTTATTTTACCAAAACTGAGCAAGCAATCATTTATTAAATAAAAAAACATGCCCCCCTCCGCCCCTTGATATTAAATGGTCTCCGTCTAACTTGTGCTTCCTTCTTCAGCTCTTGAACCTTGTCTCCTTACTCGTTAGGATGTTCACACTTATGTCTCAAAAGCCCTAGAGGCAGGAGTCAGGTACTTCGGAGTATGTTGTGGATTTGAACCGTACCATATCAGGGAAATATCTGAAGTGGTAAGAGCATTTCATTACTATATTCAGTATCCCTAGTAAATGAGTAATCCCTAGCGACATATTGACAAATTTGCTAATAAGTCAGGAACTAGCTTTATTAATCCAACCAGCATAGATATCCCTTGGACATAAAAATAAATGTGCACGTAAAATTTCAATGATGCAGACTTATTTATTTGTAAGTTGTGAGTGTTTAATAATAACTGTGCTGCAAAATTGGCAAATTTTATATGCTAACATCATGGCAATTTTGTGCAAAACGTGTCATTATAAAATAGATAACCACACATCAACTTAAATTCACAAAAAGAGCTGGGAAATTCCATTGGCCACTGTAGATGCCATGGAGTGGCAAAAATTTCCAGAGGTGGTTATAACAAATCAGCAATGCTATTTCAATGGAGAGAGAGAGATTCCTTTGCATCAGCATATGTTGACCCTCTGCCACTCGTAATGTGGCAGTATAAATTGGTTGTCCTTTGTCATAAACTCTGTAGATGTGATGTAATTTACACTGGAAATGTCATTTTCCACAAATAACAAATTTCAATGCCACTTATGTGCAATAATTACCCGTACTCATTTCTCAGTCATTCCAATGTATGTTTTGCATTCATTTGGGTGTACTCACTAATTTTGTGGTACTTTAGCATTTAATACTTGTCACTTACAAATAATTGATTGCATATCCTTCAAAGTTTGCATGCACTTTCTACCACATCGAGGCTATATCATGTCATGAAATTAGAGGATTATTTCACTTTAGTGTGCAGCACTGAGCAACTTAGTCCAGGAGTCATGGGAGTGTACTCATTTACTTGGGTTACTGTACTACTACTTAAAAAAACGTAGTGTAGCAGCAAACTGTCAGCGAAAAACACCACTAAAGGACACAATTACACCATAAAAGTGATATGTGTACCAAATTAGTGTAATGCAATATTGGCCAAGTGTTGACCTGAAATGATAGGCTCACTGACCTCCCATATGCCCGTCTGCCTGCCAGGGTATGTAAAATCATGGAAAGGCCTAACTAAACTAATTTACACATATTATTGTGCAGTTTCATGCATATATCTATACAGGTAATTTTTGGATCAAATATTATCCATGTGCATGCAAATATCTTTCTTGATTTTTTTCTCCGTATTTCAAAAAGTACATAATACCATCAATCAGACCATCAAAAGGCACAACTCGACTAGGCAGGCTGTATGTAAAACAAATTTTATCCATGTACATGCTGCAGTGTCTGAATTCTCGTCCCATCCGTCCGACCGACTGCCCGCCCGGTGGACGGACAACATTTTACCCAAGTGATTACAATACCTTCTTAGAACTTCGTTTGCTGAAGGTAATAAGTAAAAACATCATCCATGTACATGCAATACATGTTGTGACCAAGTTTTGGTCCTAGGAATAGTTTTGTGTTTTTAAAAAATTTGGTTTAGTTTATTTAAATATTTCCAAACTTCATTCAGGTATGTACCAGAGGAAATCGATGCACCATTAAAAAAATGTTGTCTAGGCTGTGCCATGTTCATGCTTTAAAAATTTAGGCCTACACAATGAGCCATATTTGAAAGAGCAACAACCTTTTATACATAATGCCCATAAATAGTGTAACAAACTTCAACAATACTAATGTCAACAATTTCATAGCTCATGCACTCTGTGTAACTTCTTTTTAAACCACAATGTATATCTCATAAATCACTGTGACGTAAGATATTGATCATCAGTCAATCACTGAACCCATGTGTAGTTCATTTTCTCCATGTAACATTATTAGCTCTTATGCAAATTTAGGTCAGTGACCTATGTAACTGCCAAAATGCAATGATATTAATTTTGGTGGCCAGTCATGAAGAACATTTAAGACTCTGTTGCCTGGCAGTCTATGCAGCCAGTCCAGGGATTAGGCTGGCACTGGCAGATTGGCCCAATCAACTAGTCTTGGACCAAGTCTGCCACTTTAAGCCAGTGTTAGTTGGTATGGTCGATTATTGGACATACTGAAAATGAATGGCATTGAAGAAATACTGAAAATGAGAGAATGGCATTGAATGATATGATCATCATGGAATCTTACAGATGTTTTATGGGATGTTTTTATTGGATATATTTCTTGGGATGAGATACAGGAGTTTTAAAGGATTGTAGTAATCAGAAAGAAGTAAAGGAATCATGAGTAAGTATTCTCTATATTATTTGATTTCTGAACTTAATAAGGCAGCGATGATTGGACATAGATAAAAATTTCTATTTCAAGTTGACAATGACTTTCACTAGTATCCTGAAATAACGGATTACTTATTTCATTACCATGAGATTAAACTCAATTTTATCTTGAGATAGGCCTCATGGTTACGTTAGATCACTTGAGAAGATATTAGTTCACTATAATACAATAACAATCTTTTATCTTGAGATAATGGATTGACTATAGTATAATAACAATCACGTTTATCTTGAGATTATGGACATTGGACAAGTTAGTTCACTTTGATACAATAACAATCAATTTTATCTTGAGGTAATAGACAAGTTAGTTCACTGTGATTTAATAACAATCAATTTTTCTCTTGAGATAATGGACAAGTTAGTTCACCATGATACAATAACAATCAATTTTATCTTGAGGTAATAGACAAGTTAGTTCACTGTGATTTAATAACAATCACTTTTATCTTGAGATAATGGACATTGGACAAGTTAGTTCACCATGATACAATAACAATCACTTTTATCTTGAGATAATGGACAAGTTAGTTCATCATGATACAATTTAACAATCACTTCTATCTTGAGACAACAGACAAGTTAGTTCACTATGATTCAATAACAATCACGTTTATCGTGAGATTATGGACATTGGACAAGTTAGTTCACTTTGATACAATAACAATCAATTTTATCTTGAGGTAATAGACAAGTTAGTTCACTGTGATTTAATAACAATCAATTTTTTCTTGAGATAATGGACAAGTTAGTTCACCATGATACAATAACAATCAATTTTATCTTGAGGTAATAGACAAGTTAATTCACTGTGATTTAATAACAATCACTTTTATCTTGAGATAATGGACATTGGACAAGTTAGTTCACCATGATACAATAACAATCACTTTTATCTTGAGATAATGGACAAGTTAGTTCATCATGATACAATTTAACAATCACTTCTATCTTGAGACAACAGACAAGTTAGTTCACTATGATTCAATAACAATCATGTTTATCTTGAGCTTATGGACATTGGACAAGTTAGTTCACTTTGATACAATAACAATCAATTTTATCTTGAGGTAATAGACAAGTTAGTTCACTGTGATTTAATAACAATCAATTTTGTCTTGAGATAATGGACAAGTTAGTTCACCATGATACAATAACAATCAATTTTATCTTGAGGTAATCGACAAGTTAGTTCACTGTGATTTAATAACAATCAATTTTGTCTTGAGATAATGGACAAGTTAGTTCACCATGATACAATAACAATCAATTTTATCTTGAGGTAATAGACAAGTTAGTTCGCTGTGATTTAATAACAATCACTTTTATCTTGAGATAATGGACATTGGACAAGTTAGTTCACCATGATACAATAACAATCACTTTTATCTTGAGATAATGGACAAGTTAGTTCACCATGATACAATTTAACAATCACTTCTATCTTGAGACAACAGACAAGTTAGTTCACTATGATTCAATAACAATCACTTTTATCTTGAGATTATGGACAATTGGACATTGGACAAGTTAGTTCACCATGATACAATAACAATCAATTTTATCTTGAGGTAATGGACAAGTTAGTTCACTGTGATTCAATAACAATCACTTTTATCTTGAGATAATGGACAAGTCAGTTCATCATGATACAATTTAACAATCACTTCTATCTTGAGATAATGGACATTGGACAAGTTAGTTCACCATGATAAAATAACAATCAATTTTGTCTTGAGATAATGGACAAGTTAGTTCACCATGATACAATAACAATCAATTTTATCTTGAGATAATGGACAAGTTAGTTCATCATGATACAATTTAACAATCACTTCTATCTTGAGACAACAGACAAGTTAGTTCACTATGATTCAATAACAATCACTTTTATCTTGAGATTATGGACATTGGACAAGTTAGTTCACCAAGATACAATGACAATCAATTTTATCTTGAGGTAATGGACAAGTTAGTTCACTGTGATTCAATAACAATCACATTTATCTTGAGATAATGGACAAGTCAGTTCACTGTGATTTAATAACAATCACTTTTATCTTGAGATAATGGACATTGGGCAAGTTAGTTCATCATGATACAATGACAATCAATTTTATCTTGAGGTAATGGACAAGTTAGTTCACTGTGATTTAATAACAATCACTTTTATCTTGAGATTATGGACATTGGACAAGTTAGTTCACTTTGATACAATAACAATCAATTTTATCTTGAGGTAATAGACAAGTTAGTTCACTGTGATTTAATAACAATCACTTTTATCTTGAGATAATGGACATTGGACAAGTTAGTTCACCATGATACAATGGCAATCAATTTTATCTTGAGGTAATGGACAAGTTAGTTCACCATGATAAAATAACAATCAATTTTATCTTGAGGTAATGGACAAGTTAGTTCACTGTGATTCAATAACAATCACTTTTATCTTGAGATAATGGACTAGTCAGTTCACCATTATACAATAACAATCAATTTTGTCTTGAGACAATGGACAATTTAGTTCACTGTGATATAATAACACTGACAAATTGACTGAATGTGGATCTGTGCTTACACAGTGCACTCCTTGCAATTGATGCCGTACAGTGTGGTTAGTTTGAACAGTTTTCACCTTTAAGATCCTTTAAGTATTTCATGCGATAAAATGTTGGCTACTAGCATTTAGTTGAACTGTGCATCAGCAGTTTGAGATATACATCATGTGTAAGCCAGTGTAAGTGGATAAATGGGCGTTCAAACTCACCCCGTCATACAGGGTGACTTTGAACAGAGTGTGTTCCAGTAAAAGAAAACCATCAATTCTCAGAAAACAAATGTTTTTTTTCTGTATTTATGGTTTTTTTAGGGCTTGATTGTCTTTCCCTAAAAATTTGTTTTTGTTTGTTTATTTTTTCTGAAATGTTTATTCTTGGTGCACTACTGTGCCATTGAGACTATAATAAAACCCACTCAGGGTGGTGGATCAGTCCACTGAAACCCATGAGTGGTCTGGCTGGCGGAGGAACTCACGAGTGGCGAAATATCCCACACTTGGCAGTGATCCTCATGGAAAATCCATGAGGAACAGCCCATGGGATATAATTTTGTGATCCACCATCCCTAATTTAAATATGATCCACCATCCCTAATTTAAATATGATCCACCATCCTTGATTTACATATTTTATTTATTTGTGGCACTACTTCAGATCACACATGAGGTCACAATCACGACACATGACATCACAACAGCAGCACATGACGTCACAATAGTAGCTGAACCACTATGACATCATCAGCATTGGTGACGTCACCAGCAGTCATGTGACTCTGTCCGCTTTGTTTATAGCAACCAGTCAGACTCCACCCACTTTGTCATTTGTTTATGTTTCAGTTTGATCTGATTGGTTTGGCCACCATCAAAACATTAGATCCATCCACCAAAGTGATTAGGTCATTATGATTTTTAATTATCCATATTCAAGCATTAAAATGACCTCATAGGTTGTCAAAATAGCAAAAAATGTGGGATATAAATAAAACCCACTCAGGGTGGTGGATCAGTCCACTGAAACCCACTCGTGGTCTGGCTGGCTGCGGAACACACTTATGGCTTCGCCACTCGTGAGTTCCTCCGCCAGCCAGACCACTCATGGGTTTCAGTGGACTGATCCACCAACCTGAGTGGGTTTTATTATATTGCCTAATATCAATATGATAAAACATTCACACATTAAGCTATATGCATAGCATAATGATATATTATACAACTTAGAATGTAATGTACTCGAAAATGTGATGGTCTCTGCACTCTGTCACAATGTGCTGTTCAAAGTCACACCGAAGTGTATTGCAAGTCAACATCATTCACATATATTATTTTTGGTCGGTCTCCTAAAAATAGCTTGCAATAAGTTTTTAGTGAATTTAGGAAGTATTTGAGTGATATTGGAATGAGGCAGGTATTTATGAGGCCAGGCTCATTCAGTACTGTTGCAGGCACAGAAGTTTGCACGCTATGGTAACTATAAAAAAAAAAGGTATGGTGAGTTTATTTCATCAAAATCAAGAAAAAAATAATTCAATCGCAATGATTTTATGCAGAAAGAAACTAGACCTTAGTAAAATATAGTCAGAAGTCAAATATTTCCAGTATCTCATTCAACTTTGCATTTACAGAAGATAAAACTTTTTTAGAAAAGTGTTCAAAGTCTTCCCGGCCTGTTCAAAGTCACCCCGTTGCACGGTCAGATGTCCTATATAGCGTCATTCGATTTTTGCTTGCATTTGGAGCTACATGCTCAATTAACATGCATGATGCAATGCTCTTATTTCTTTATGTCACAGCTTGGCAACTGACCAATCATTAGCCGGGTAGTATGGTGGCCGAGGGGTGTCGTTCATGGTCTCATATTTAATGATACTTTCGGCCTGATAACTTTGGTCCCTGATAACTTTCGTAATGCTCCAGAGTTTTCTTATCATAAGTATGGTACACTGTATCATTACAAGAAATAATCCCAAACACTTTCAAACGCAATTTTCTTCTATTTCCATGAAAAGTATCAAAGGACATGATATTGAAAAATATCAACAAACTATATTGAAATTCCCAATTGTCCATGGTCCTCAATATTGATCAAAATATCCTAATAACAAATCAATAGTTCTTGTGATCTTGAATGACCACTGGCCCATGTGATCAGTTGACCATTCAGTTAAACCAGCTTATCTAATAATGACCATAATTAGGTCAGGATATAGCCAATTTGCCACAATTCTTCACGATGCTCTCACTATGTTGCTCACTCTTTTTTTTTCCAAAGTACAGCGGCAGAGGGTTTGTTTAGTTGGAAGGGCTTTTAAGCTTGAAATTGAGGGATCACAGCTTGGTTAATAATTTTGCACACCGGGTCACCTTGACCTATATTGACAGCATTTCGTCTTTTCATATCATTGCTGCGTGATCCTACTAATCATCCAGAGATCTATTCTTATAATTACACTGATATAAAAATCTAAATCTGTGTTTGAAACTTGCACACTTTCGTATTGTAATATGATGCAGCAATATTTAAATAATTAATGAAGGAGGCTTTTTTTTATATGGACACTTATTTTCAATCTAGAACTATGAATTTTTCACAGGATAAAATTCAGCATAATTGGAATGGATTTCCAAAATTTTGGACAATTTGGACATTTTTAAGTCATTCAGTGGTTGCCATGGAAACTGAAAGTTCAGCTTCTTGGGGCAGATAATACTGAAACCACTAAAGCCAATGAATTTTGGCTGTTAGAGACCTCTCTCTATCACTTGCATTAGTGAGATTGACAATATTTGACACAAGAAATATAATATTAGCCTTAAAAAATACTTCCATGCTCACCAAAAGCATTGATTCATACACTTGACCCATTGAAGTAAATGTTCCTTGAAGTCCTCCAAACAAAGTTCTGTGAAAGAATTTCGGTCATTCAAAGCCTTTTCTCCTCCATTGCCTGAAACTATAGTCACCATGGACTAAAATAAGGGAAAACCAGGACTTATATAAAGCAACATGTCACAGGAACAGCTAGGATGGATAATGCTGTCCATTTTGGTCTCCTGTTCATACTAGTGAATCCATGCCTTCTCAAGTCCTGATGTAGTCAGGGAAACACACCTTTGCTTTCTGAATTTCCCTCGCCAAATCTGGCATGCAGGAGTGCTTTCCTACATGGGTTCAGTGTAAGAATACACACATTTGGTGTGCTTGAAAGCATATTTAGAAGCTAATACCATATTTCTTGTGTCAAATATTGTCAATCTCACTAATACAAGTGACAGAGAGAAGTTTCTCACAGTCACAATTTCTTGGCATTAGTGGTTTCAGTGTTACCTGCCCCAAGAAGCTGAACTTTCAGTTTCCATGGCAACCACAGAATGACTTAAAAATGTCCAAATTGCCCAAAATTTTGGAAATCCATTCCAAATATACAGAATTTAATCATGTGAAAAATTCATAGTTCTAGATTGAAAATAAGTATCCATATGAAAAAAAGCCTCGAACTGTCTGAACGCCCCTCGTATTTGTAGCAGGTCTTAACCCACTTGATCTATGGCATTAAGTAATTTTTTCTTAATATAAAGCATCAGATTTGCAAGCTCCAAATTTTTGTCAGAAAATGATTACCATTATTCCAAAAATGTTATCAAGTCACAGATCAAGTTTGTAGATTAATCAAGCAATTATTAGGTGATTTTAACAGTTGTCTACTGTGACTGCTGAGGAAGCTGCCATTTGGTGGGATTAGACTGTTGATTGCCAGTGATAGATCATTGGGATCACACATGTAATGCTTCCTTCAATATATCAATGTTTGAACTGTGATGACGTAGTTTACTGTCAGCCCATTGGCTATCAAGCTGCGATGAAGTAGTTGTAGGGGCTATCCCTGATAAAATGCTTACTCCAACACTGTGTTGAAACTGTGACGCTCACTTTAGGTGGATCCTCATTGGCTAGAAGCTGGGGAACCTTACCCAGTTTAAACTGACATCACAGTTTGTGGTTATAATGCAATGCTAGAGACTAAAGTCGTCTCTGATATCACAGTTAAACAGCAAAGAAAAGAACTTGGGATTCCACGTAAATATGACGAGTACTGTAATACAGATCTTGATGATACACAGCGTGATTTTATGGCACATGCTTTAATCATTTTGCTATTGGATCATTATTATACAATTTTGATATTATTTAAGCATGATATTGTGTAACAGGGCACTCTTTAGCCTCAAAGCCATGGAAGGTGCATGTGATGTCCAAACCACCTATAAATACTTCCAACGGTGACCATTTCGAGAAACATATCAGTTCAATTCATGACTAACAATGGCATAAGATAGACAATATCCTTGTGTGTAGTAATGGTATGCATTTAATCTTGAGCAGCTAGCCTCAAACAATTTGCATATATATATCATCACAAGCAAACGCGATATTATACCAGGGGAAGGGCAGGTTAGTTGAGACTCTCAACTAACCTGCCCTTTCCCTAATTATCCATCACAGCCATTGTTCAGTCATGAATTGAACTTGAGACATTCTTTTCCTCAACATTGATTCTGATTCTGTGTTGACCAAAACCTGAATATGTTTTTTCATTCTGATTCTCACACATGGCACAAACTTCACAGATGATCATTTGTTTCCCTACAAGATGGTGCTTATCAACTAACCTTGCACAATGTATCAACTAACCTGCCTTCCCCTACCTTTAACTTAATTTTTAATTATTGTAAATCATACTCGAGATCTTATACATAGTGGAACGCGAAACCTTTTAGATCCAATAATGTTTAGTTATGTTGTTAAAGGATTTACACAGAATATTGATCCTTGTAAGCTGGTTATTTGTTGTGATTGAATGATAATCTGATACCTGGCAAATGAAGTGCCTGATCATTAAACACTCGGATTAAATTTCCTGGAATAGAACATGATCTTAAAGGAACCCATGGAGTCCCATGTCTGCCATTGTGCCAAATGTATGGTTAAATTGCTGCAATACAATGGTCATGTGGAAATTTTACTACTGTACGCCTACTTTGTTGAACCACGACCAGGAGCCAATGCATGGAGTTATAAAATGTTTATTGTAAATTCACATTGAATAAATAATGGAATTGAATAAAATGTGGAAATGCAAGAAATGTATGACAATAAAGGAAATTGATAACAAGGGTAAAATTAGAGTCATAATTACATGGTGTGGATTAACCAGTATTGTACAAATATCGAATGATTAAATAGCAAGTCTCTCGATAAAGCCTCCCTGGTTGGGGAGAAACAAAGTGGAGAGCCATGATATAAAGACCCAGTTAACGACATATAAGCACACTGTAGTATTCCACTATCAGAGTGCACAATCGGAATCGAGCCCTGAGCCAATGATCGTAAAGTTACAATAATGGCCTTTCCAGATCGGTGGTGACCGGGGTGGCTGGTGGGGTTGAAAAATTTTAGTAAGAAGAAGTGAAGTTGCGCATGCGTGACGCCAGGGTGTCGTGCGTAAAACGCGGATGGATCCATGCGACGGACTGGCGGGCTCCCTCTTGTGTTCAACAAATTTCGTTTCACTTCGTTGAAACGATTGCTTTGTTGAACCACGACCAGGAGCCAATGCATGGAGTTATAAAATGTTTATTGTAAATTCACATTGAATAAATAATGGAATTGAATAAAATGTGGAAATGCAAGAAATGTATGACAATAAAGGAAATTGATAACAAGGGTAAAATTAGAGTCATAATTACATGGTGTGGATTAACCAGTATTGTACAAATATCGAATGATTAAATAGCGAGTCTCTCGATAAAGCCTCCCTGGTTGGGGAGAAACGAAGTGAAGAGCCAAACAACCAGCTCGCTGGTTGCCCCAAGAAGAGAGGAAGGGTCGAGAGGAGGAGCAGAGAAAGGATGGGCTTGTGGTATTCCACCATCAGTGCCTATACTTATTATGATACTATAATTGGTACTGCATCATAAAGTGAATCTCTATCTGCGGTATTCCACCGTCAGTCAATTGGAACATGTATTGCAGAAAAATCCAGGCATCAGTTGGGCAGACATACGAGTATTGGAATATTGATCTGCGCACTTGTAGCCAATGATACGAAAGTTGGCGAAGAAAGGGTAACCTTTGGGTGCATGGCGTCTGACATGTTCTGAGTCCGCATCTGGCAGTTCTAAAATGGAAAATAAATCATAGCGAGTGGATTGGAAGACTGAAGGCCTTAATTGGCCTGTTGTGTGTTATATAAAATAAGATGGTTCATGCATTAAATATATCTCTGATTATATATGATAAATATTAATGAATCCAAATTTTAATAATAAAGCCAAATGTAATTATTAAATGTGATTAATGAATGTGATTAATAAATATAAATGTGATACATATTATAACATTATATAAGAGATCAATAGAAATGTGAGTGTGTGAGGAATATAAATTTGAGATATAAATGTGGTGTGATTGATATAGATTGATAGAAATAAGTAAGATAAATATATATGTGATTATGTAAGATAATATAAATGTGGTGATTATGTAGTGTATGATAAAATATTGAAGTTGATCACTAAAAATGTGGTGATCGTGTATGTAAGTTTTAATAGTGATCACTAAAATGTGGTGATCGTGTATATAAAGTATTAAAGGTGATCACTAAAAAAGTGGTGATCGTGTATGGGAAGTATTATGGTGATCACTAAAATGTGGTGATCGTGTGAAATATATATTCAAGTTGAATGTGATAAATATCAAAGAAAGATATAAATGATGTAATAGGAATGTGTGTGTGTGTGTGTGAGAGATATAAATTTGGACGATATAAATATGATGTGATCGATATAGGGTGAAGAAATAAATATGATAAATATAAATGTGTTTATGTAAGATAAATATCAATGTGGTGATTATGTTTGATATAAAATTGAAGTTGATCACTAAAATGTGGTGATCGAGTGGGACAAATATAATGAAGTTGATCACAAAATTGAGGTGATTGTGTAAGTAAAATATTAGTGGTGATCACCAGAATGGTGATTGTGTGTAATAAATATTTAAGTTGATCACTAGAAGTATGGTGATCGGGTATGTAAATTAATGGTGATCAGTTAGAAAAGGTAGTCAGCCCGTAGCATTCCGCTATCCGGCATGAATTTATATATAATATTTATATATATATATATATATATGAGTAATTTTCACAAACATAGAATAAACGATGAAATATTTGGAAAGTAACGAGAAGAATAACATATGTAATGAAACTGAATACATCCCTGATTCCCTGTATGGAGAAGCAAGATAAGGCACGAGTGTTTCTCCTTCCACATCAGGACGGGGCTAGCCATTCTTCAGGTGCAGCAATTGGTGCTTCCTCATCCAGCAAGTGGTGCCCCCATTCCTTCGTGGGTAACTTCGGAACTACCACATCATTGGGTGGTGCATGAAATACAAATAAATGGGAGATTTTGAATAGGCTAGCTATGTTCAAACATGTTAGGTAAAAGTATGGATAAATTAAAAAATCTAGAACACCCAGTGAATAGGAAATACTAAAAGAAATACAACCCTGCAGTGAAAATGTGACGTATCTCTGCTGAGTTTCCCATCCACATCTGGGATGTCAATGAGTGTCACTCCATATATGTTCAATTATGTTGCCATGGTTACGGGACGTCTTGATTGGTTCACCACTTGGCTTGTCACTTGACACTCTGGCAGTCCCTGTCTGTATTGTAGCAGGTGGCATGGGCACTTAAATCAAATTTTAAACCAGTTCAATCAACTTCAATGCAACCACGTGCTTTTTCGCGCCAAATCGCACCCCGCTCCCTCCAGACGAGCACGTGCGTTTTCCAGACACCGGCCAGACAGGGAACTTCAAAAATCGTCCTTCTTCTTCTTCTTCTTCTTCTTCTGCTGCGTGCTTGTATACCCCGGATCGCCGGGTAGCATCACTCTGAAATAGACAATACCATTTGTTACCCATTGTGTTGTTATGTCAGAGGAGCTGCACTGTTAAAGTTTAGGTAGTCGTTTCTGTCAGTTATTTTCACTTTCTTTTCTTTTATGTCTCTGTCCGTATATTTTCTTGTTTATATTTGTCATTTATTTTAAGTTCATTTTATTGCGTGTTTCGTAATTGTTTAGTTGTTTGTTTTTTTTTTTGTTTTTTTCCAGTTTTTTCTGTGCTTTTAACTCCCTTCAAGTTTTTTGATAATTTTGCCTATGTTCTCAGCTGTTTTTTCTAGTATGTGTCTTGATCGGCTGAAGATATTCATTTCGTTTATTGTAAGGTTACATTTTTTTACTTCTGGGCAATTTTCCAGTATATGAGTTTGGGTTTCGTCGGTCAGTCTGCATAGCCGGCATGTGTTGTCTGTGTATTTGTTTCTGTAGTTATTTTTTACGTCTATCATTCGGCATCTGGTTTTGAATATGATACTAGTATTTTCCCTTGTTAGGGTATCTGTGTAGGTTGCTTTTTCGTTCATTAGGTATCCCGTTGTTAGGTGTTCTATTTTGCTTTTTCCCCGGGCATTGGTAAATAGTATATTTCTAAATTTTCTGTGTATTGCCTTTCTTATGTGTTTTTTGGCTTGTCCTTGGGTCATTGTGTTTAGCCTTTCGAGATCAATCCTATATTTTCGGGCAGTCATTTTTATATTTTTCATCCAGTCAGTTTGGTCTTCTTCCTGTGTTAGGAATTTAGTTAGGCTGGTTGGGTTTTTCATAATGCGGTAGTACATATTTATTTTCTTTTTATCTATGATTCTCTCTACGTCCAGTAGGTTAGTTTCAATATATAATGTCTCTCGGGGGGTGCTTTGTGGTGTCATTAGTATCCGTTTAATTATGTCATCTAGGATTTTGTTTAGAGTCAGCATTTCACTCTTCGTTGGTATCCATGTTTCACTGGCATATGTAATGACAGGTATTATGCATGTTTCTAGAAGCTTCCACACCATTTGCATTTGTATGTTTCTAAATGTCTTATCGTGTAGCAGGTTCAGGATTGTCTGGTAGGCTGCTTCAGTTTTCCCTTTTATAGTTGTTATGTGGTCCTTTAGGTTTAGTTTTTCATTCATGGTTAGGCCTAGGTATTTGTAGTGGTCTATATATTCAATTTCCATGGTGCCAAGGTATACCTTTTTATATGGTCTTTGATTCTTGGCGTCGTATCCTATTTTCAGAAGTTTCGATTTTTCCTTTCCAAAGCTTATGTGGTATTTGTTCGCTATGTGTTCTGTGTTTGCTAATAGTTTCTCTAGGTGGTCTAGGTTGTTTGTTATCAGAGCTACATCATCCATCCATAGTAGGGTGTTAATCCAATTGTCCGTTCCTGGTATCTTTTGGCCAATGTTATGGGTCTTGTTTTGTTTAGATATCTCGTCCATCAGTAGTGCGTATTGTATAACCGATAGTACTCCTCCTTGTCGAATACTGTCCTCGATGTGTATGGTTTCAGTCAGACCAAACTGGGTTATCACTTGTGCTTCCAGGTTGTTGTTTAGTTTATCGGTTATGTCCCATATTCTATCTTTTAGTCCTTCTTTGTGTAGTACATACATTATTGCTTTTAACCACGCTTTGTCATAGGCTTTGGTTACATCTAGAAATACTACATAGGTTGGTTTTTTCAGCTTTTTATTCATTCTGATTATGGATTTCAGTACATTTATATGATCTGTAGTTGCTCTCCCCTTTCTGCCCCCAGCCTGTTCATCTGTTATATTTATCTTTTCAATTATCCTTTCGTTGATTATTCTTTCGAACAGTTTACCTATGTTACTGCTAAGTGTTATCCCTCTTTCTGACGAGCATTTTCCTTTTGTCCCCTTTCCTTTGTAGAGTCTAGTGATATAGCTTTTTGCCCATTCCTTAGGGATGTTGTCATTTTTTAGTATTTGGTTAAATATTTCCCTCATTTTTTCGGTGTTTCGATTGTTCATGTTTTTGATTGCTTCGTTTGGTATGTCATCAGGTCCCGGTGTTTTCTTGTCCTTCATCTTTTTTATCGCTTTTCTCATTTCTTTTTTGTTTATTGGTTCCGTGGTGGGTAGGTTTTTCATTTCTTTCCTTAGTGTTTCGTATTGGTCATTTATGGTTTGTGTCCATCTTTCATATCCATTCACTTCAGGCCGTGGCTTGTACAGTTTTCTGTAGTACTTTGCTATTTCTTTCTTGGCTTCCTCAGGGTCATGTATCTTTTCGTCATTTTCAGTTATGAGGTCATAGTGAGGTTGTTTTGTTCCGTTGAGTTGGTTCCGTAGCTTCCAAAAGTATGGGGACTTAACTCCTCCGTCTTTGATGAGTTTCTTCGTGACGCTAGTTAGTCTTTCCTTTTCTTCTTTTTCTAATAGGTTCCTTAGTTTCTTCCTCTCATTGATATAGTTGTCGTATAGCTGGTGTTTTTCGGGTCCATTCTGTTTGCATTCTTTGTCGAATTTTCTCTTTTCTTCCTTCATGATTTTGTTTTGTCTTTTGGCCATTGGTCCCGGTTTGTTTTTGTCACTTCTTACTAGTCTTTTCTTTGCTACTTTACTTAAGGTTTTAGTTATGGCGTGTGTCATCTGTTCATAAGTGTCAATATTTTCGTCCGTTAGTTCTCGGTTATATCTGTACCAGTCAGTATCCTCCGTAATGCTCCATCTAGCTGTTTTGGGTTCTCTTTTATTTGCCTCTATTTTGAACTTAGCTATGATTGTGTTGTGGTCAGTTTCGTTTCTCCCTTTCGGTCGGTGGTTTCCATCCTCATCAATCGATATTTCTGTCATGCTACTTTTCATTCCAGGGTTGGTCAGCATATAATCAATCACTGATTTTTCTGTTGTTTTGTTCCGGTTAACTCGTGTCCATCTAGTTGTTTGTGGGTTTGTGTTTATAGCTTCTAGTCCTGTTACATGCATAGTTCGTGTTAGTATGCTTCCATTCCGGCTTTCTTGTTGCTGTACCTCCGGTGATTCTATTTTCAGTTTCGCATTAAAGTCTCCGGCTAATACAACTTGGCCTTCCCTCTTTAGTCTCAATATTTGTGTGTTCAGCTGGGAGTATTCGTGTTCTACTTCTTCTTTTCTTGCGCCTTCTTGTTTTCCATAGTAGCCACCTATGTGCAAGTTTCCCATTTTTGTTTTGATTTTTATCCATGCTATTTCCATTTCTTCGTCTTTTTCAACATCTATATCATTAGCGTAGTTGGCGATGTCATTTCTGGCAGCTATTGCTATTGCCGACGGACAAGAAAACTTTGTCAGCCCAACCAAAACTCTTCCAGGCAAGCACAACATTATCAGCAAATTGTTTCAGTCAACTTGAACCACCTTCAAAGTCAATAAAGTACTTTAAATCCGATCAGATCTGATCCAATGCACACAGCCAACCATTGAAACATGTGCGATTTCCGAGCGTCACCTTCAAATCAGTTTTCCAGACATAACAACTTCGCCAGTGCCTCCAGGACCATTCCAGGAGCTGCACGACATCCAGGGTGAACTAATTCATCCAGTTTTGGGTAGTTTTGAGGTCTGTCCATCCCAAAAATTATCGCTGATCACCCTGTAAAGTCATCACGTCTGGTTGAAAAATTTTAGTAAGAAGAAGTGAAGTTGCGCATGCGTGACGCCAGGGTGTCGTGCGTAAAACGCGGATGGATCCATGCGACGGACTGGCGGGCTCCCTCTTGTGTTCAACAAATTTCGTTTCACTTCGTTGAAACGATTGCTATATGCAGTCCCTATATTTTAATATCTATATTTGTTGAAAATACATGTATACTGAAGGTGCTTCTATGGACTTAATTATAAGATTATCCAACGCAATCAAAGCAACCCATATACATTTTAAGATAAATGACTGGTAACCACCTTAGGCCACACATAATTGATCTTTAGCTCCTCGGATCCTCTCAAGGCACTTTTTCTAGGGTCAGTCGGTAGGTCAAAATAAAAAAAGGTGAACTTTTTTTTTTTATAATGTCAAAAGAAATTTTTTTTTTCATCGGCAGCAAATCTATTGTGTGGGCGGGTCCACGAAGCTAAGAATCAATTATGCGTGGCCTTAGGTACTGACATTAAATTTTACAAAATGGTTCCTTTTTCAGATTCCGTTTACCGCGCCCTGATTTTGTGCTCTTCGTTGAAGGAAGCTGAGGATTTCGCTCGCTATGTGTCAAGCAAGAACTACCCAGCGATGCATTTCGTATATCCTCCAAACTTATCACACAACAAGATGAACTTTGACGACCTGCTGTCTGATTGTCGTTCTCTTATGAATGAAGAAGAGTATGATATCGTCATCGTTATCGAGCCCGGTTTGGAGTTTCTTCAAGCCTTGCTCGCTTCCGAGTTCTCTCATCTCAACACGGCTTCACCAGAAGGAGTATTTCTGTGCTTAAATAGGCTTTACTCTTACAAACATATTCTATATGGATTTGCACCCTCACATGCTGTAGTAGAATTAGAAGGGTATGATCCAAAAGTTTCTTCATCGTCTATAGCAGGGATGTTAGAAAATTTGGAATCAGATTGCGAAGTGATATCATCATATTCGTTACATCCTCATTATCCGTTGATTATCCATTCTGCTAAACAATTCAATAGGGAAGTTAGTGAGTTGCAAAAAGTGGTCAAAACTAACAATGATTTACTTGGCAACATCTTAAGAGATTCCGTATCATTCTCAAAATATGACAGTGCCTTGGATCTTACTTGTTTGTTCGTTGAGACGAGACATCCATCCTCTTCGGTCCACCTGGTGGAAGGTTGTGTAGTTGGAGAAGAATTTATTCCTTTAATAATCAGTGACTTATTACATTGGGATGACAGGCCTCATTGTCTTCAAGCTGTCAGTATACCAAGCAAACTAGAGGACAATGATCAGTATCAGATTTGGGCAACGATGAGAGAGGTTGCACAACGACTGGTGCCTCATGGTTTCGATTATCAGTTATTTAGAGCGAAAGTCTCTTACGGACCTGATAGTACTGTTAAAGTGATGGAATTAAACAGTTGTATTGATGCAGCTAATATCAAAGCTCTCAAACATGTGTACACCAATGGAGACTTATTATCAGCTTCCTTAGATATCGGTCTTGGAAGAACGCCGAGGCGGCCAAAGTTACTGCCTCATCGGCATGCACTGAGGATTTATCTCTCTTGCTTTCCTTCTGAACCATGTCCTGCAGGGGAGCTAATGGACTTCAGTGCAGTTAGAAATGAACCAAACTCTCATTTGCATGAAAAGGAGAATGTTGAAGTTACACCTGATAACAATTATGGACATCTACTCGCATCAGTGACCATTATGGAGCGATCGTTCACTGCCTGCATGCGAAAGGCGCTGTCGATCACGAAGAAAGTTCTTTATGAAAATTCAAACAGTCCTTGGCTGGACCAGGATTTCAATGATTATGAAAGCTCATCCACTGAATCAGCCCTAGGTACCCCTAGATTCGAAAGCAGACCAGCGTCAGAGTTGTCCATCGTTTTACCCAGCATCCAGGCTTCACGACGGTCTTCCTTAGAAATTTCCCCGGAAGAAATGGAAGCCGGGCTATCAGCTGTAGCTACCAAGAAACCAGCTTCTGTGTCACCTGAATTTCCAAGAAGGGCAAGTTCTTCGACTTTATCGCCTCTCACTGGAGCACGGAGACGCAATGGCTCCCTTTCACCGAGGAGGTTATCTCCGATACCCTCCGCAGGTCATCCACAAAATGGAGAACATAGACGTAGGCCTTCGAACAGGCTATCTCCTCTTGCCACTCAAATCAGCCAACGAGTTCCTCCATCCGATGAACTGAGGCCATTGAAGTCTCCTATGAAACCAAGAGATCTGACTCCAGTTCCTAAAGTTGCTCCTATGAGGCGCCTCAGCACGAGCAGCCTCGATTTATCGTTCCGCAGAAGTCCAGATTTTCAACTTGCAAAAACGGTTGCTCACCATAATCGAAGAAAAAGCATAGATCTCCAAATGACTGTTTTAGAAAGAGCTCAGCACATGAGAAGACTCAGTGATGCTGCGGCTTTAGCGACCATCAAATTACCATCCCTGAACAGAGACTCTGGTTCAAGCTCGTCCCGTGGGTCAAGCGATGGTCTTGAATGAGATAATAAATATGTGTTTTTAATTGATAATAACCTTTAATCAGAAAACAGCATTTCTAGGATGGATACAAAATTACTGTATACTTGAAATTAAGCCAGGAGCTCATTTAGGTATTCAACGTCAGCTTGAAAATACGAAATCTAAGGTGAACTCCAAGTTGATTATATTAATTTATTAAGTTGATGGACAGGCACTGCCCAGCATCGAAAGAAATAAACCAATCACCACAGCTATGCGTAGCTATATATACTCCAGTGTATTGGCCATGGTAGAATTTCACTTTTCTGTATATATATCAATTGTAAGAGTGAAATCTGAGAACAACGAAACTGTGTTTAATGCTTAATATCATTTATTAACAAATAAATATCTGTATACATATTTACATGTTATGCCAGTACAAAAATACATTCCTACAGTATTTGTTTAACATTTTATTACTATCACAAATTCAGTGCAACAAATATAATATAACAACTCAAACACAAACGTACAAGTTAATACGAGTGCACAAGATACAAAAATAGTGCGAAGCTTACAAAGAACATTCCTAAATATTAAGCTACATAAAGCACCATGGTGATACAACAATCAGTTGAGTTTTTGGCAGCGGTTAATATTACCAGAACTTATCCAGAGCCTGGTTCATTCGGAGGCTTTCTTATGATGTACATTGTACATGTAATGATCACTTGGGCGCCATTTTTGAGTCCACCTAGTGTTAAAAGTTGAAGCATTCTTAGTCAATCAGAATAACATTATGCTCGCTCTCGCCACCAGGATTGCAGCAGTAGAATCACCACAAATGGCCGCTCAGAAGTGAACAGGAACCACTGGATAAGCTCTGGTACATACATTACAGTTTTTGTTTTCTAATTTCAAGTCATCATTTCTAGGCATAGTAATTATCAATTCTGGCACATAGAGAAAATACATAGATTAATTGCAGTATACTCTGAAAAATTTATTGAAAACCAAAATTTAACTCAAGGGCGGCAAGCCTGCAGACCCCGATCCAGTACAGCCTATGACAAATATGCCAGAGGAACTACCTGGCTGGACCAATCAGTGCAGCCTTACACACAATATTCATGAATGATGTCATATGCATCATATAAAATATAGGCTGCGCATGCTCCAAAAGGAATCTTGATAAAGTAAAGACACTCCTGCAGGCCGATACTGCCTGTACCTATTTACTGACCACATGTTACTCAATGTTAGATATTGATATTACTACAAACCCTGCTCTTTCGGAAGACTTTGCCACTTGGCTGGTAACTTATCATTACATTAGCCTATCATATAAATAACAGTAATTACATACATTGCATACATTGTAGATATACATAACAGTCAATAGATTATCACAATAATTGATTGACATTAACTATAGTTTTACATGCAGTTCTACAAATTCATATCATACATGATTTGTAAGACAAACAATAAGAGTACAATTACACACATATACACATGAATCAATGGATAACTTGACTTTAAATATCAGACAGCAATTCTTTCATCCTAAATTACTTGAAACCATTTTATTTTCATGGCACTTGAATTGATGAGCTTTGCTTCACAGACAAAATAAGTGAATTATTTACATAACTATTGAATAAATCATGTTTTCTAATCAGCTAATAACATATACAATTCATATATCCAATAATTTTACAACACATAAATATGACATAAATTTTCTATATTGCTCAAGGTTTACCTTTTTACGAAAGAGAACTGGTTTACGAGATCATGTAAAATTAAACATCGTTAACAAAATTAATACTTTCGCATAACAAGAGGAACTCATTGCTAAATATATAGTAAGGGTGGATCAGAGCTTACCCACACAGCTAGAGTCACACAGAAACAAACCTTTTCTGTTTATTGAATGTATTTCAAAATTGTAACAGCTAGATGTCACCATTTCAATAATACTTTGCAGTACTAGTAAAAGATGTCTATTATGTAAGCGGATCATACGTTTATGATGTTTCAGATACATTTGTGAATGTTGATATCAGGGTGATTTCATCCCGAAGTTCATTTGGTGCCACCTTTTCGCAAGCACCTGGTGGCTTAAGGCCTAACTACTTTCAATAACGTTATTAAACCTGCAACCACCAGGATTGCAGCAGTAGGATCACCAAATATGGCTGACAGTGAGTGACCTGGCTCAATGGTTAAGCTTCTTGGAATAACATTATATTTACCCAACCGCCAGCCAATAGGATCGGAGCAGCAGAGTCACCAAATATGGTCAACTGTAAGTGACCTGGCTCTGTGGATAAGCTCTGGTTAAAGGTCAGGGATTTAGGTCAAAGGTCAAGGAAACTGGGAATTGGGTCAAGGGTCAATCACACAAGAAATTGGGTCAAAGATCAAGTTGCAGGAATTAGGTCAGGGAGATTAAGGATTGGGACTATGCAAGTGGCATAATATACTGGGTTAATTAACTAAATGGTTGGGTTTATGATAAGGCTTTGATATAGTCCAGATACATAATCATAATAATAGGGGATTAACTAAAGTATACATTGAAGACTTATCCGCTGACACGTAATAGCATAGAGATTGTGCATGCCATTAAAGACTAGTAAAGTAATAAGTCAGCGGAATATATATCAATATACAGTAAGGAAATGCGAGTCGATAAGATTCAGAACAGATACAGTAAACAAACCCATAATATAAGCTGATTTAAGTGAATGGGAGATTCCTTTCCTAAGATCTGAGTCAAGCCATTTATGAGACGACAACAAAGATGTAAAATTGATTGCTACTAGTATTTGGATTTCGAAATTGTTCATCTGCCTGCGAAATACTGAAAAAAAAATTAATTTTCACCTAATATTTTGAGATTTAGTTGATAATTTATTGAAACATTTTTGGCACAATATTTAATCAAAATAAAGAAGGTAGTGGCACTTATTTTCCAATGACTTTAAAAGAACACAATATATGATTTATAAATTAATAATCCTTTAAATTAATTGTTTGTCAAAATGAACCTCTAAATGTTTTAAAACCATAGAAAAAAGCAGGATAATGAGCATAAAACAAAATCAGAAAAAAGTAAAAAACCTTCTGTGCTTATCGCACTCGACAGACAGTAACATGCGTAAAGTAACATGGATTCAAAATAAACAGGTAATAAACAACAAAACAGAAAGAAAAACAAACAGTTTATGATTAAGGAAGTAAGTCAAGAGTCATGGTCATTTGTTGGTCGTGCAATGACCGAGGGCGGACGTATCGGGAAGTGTGTCTTCGATGAACTGTCGATGAATTATTCTCTTCTAAAAACCTCGTAAGTCTCACTGCAATCTCGCGGAACGTTGGACGGTTCTCTGGACTTAGTTCCCAACATTCGGTCATGAGTTGGTAGCTGTTTGGGAAACATAAATAAATTTATTGTAATGTAATTGATTGTGCATGATAGGCTGATTAGTTTTGTCAAAAGAAGATGACCGTTCTAGCATAAATTTGAATTACTTTGAAAAGATGTGGGCTCACTTTTAACATTTCAAAAAGACAATGACATTCTGTGAATGACTACAACGTTAAATGTAAAACATAACGTGCACAAGGCACTTTAAAGCAGACCTCGTGGCATGCAGTGAGAATTTGCCTTTAAATCATTAATATGTGATAATAGATAGAAACTTAGTTATAAGTTCCCCCATGGCCCAAAATGTAAATGGGAAATGCATATGAGATTTTTTTGTTGTAATCTGTTGATTGCATTTGCTAGAGATACCCTTTTTTCTGTACAAGTGCATTTGAAAACGTTTTCTTATTGCACTGCGCTAGCCCACCGCCAGGTGGCTATAGCAGTGCCCTTGTTTTCATAGCCTTCCAGATTCGTCAACTAACATTTGCTGCAAATTTTATGTGTGAGCTCCTGGTTCTTTGACATAACTTTTAACGTTCTCCTTCACATGTATGTTCTGTATCTATCATGAAGTTTTTCCCCCACATGTTTAGACTTGTGTTAGGGGGTTAATTGTGTCATATTCCAACTGTTGTGCCTCCGACATTTCACAACTGTTCACTACTCAGCACATTGAGCATGCTTCTATATATGCTGCAGTCTGCTGCACAATGCACCTGGTTAATCGGTTGCATGGGGTACAGTGAATGCACCAGGTCAACCAGGTTCTTCGGTTAAATAAAATGCACTGGTCAGACAACAAGAATCCGCGGATTCAAAGCCTGGCTCAAGTGGCAGTGACGACGGCAAAATATGTAGCAATGCTGGTGAAATAGTTAAGTCTACTTTATGGTTTGGAAACGGCAGAGAAAGGTGGTTCTGAATTGCGGCAAGTGAAGTGTTGTTATTGTAGTTGTTCCATGTACAAAATAATATCCACGCAAAAAATGTGTACGATTTTTTCAAATCTTGAAGTCGCCCAATTTCCTCCTTTGAAAAAATTGGCGAAATAGGAAAACAATTTTTTTCTTTTTTTTAAATTTAGGAAAAAAAAATTGTAAATCTTGGAACAAAAAATGTTTAAATTTGAAAAACAGAAGTTGCCCAATTTCTTCTTTTTGAAAAAAAAAAAAAAAATTAGTGTAATTGAAAAAAAGTTGAAATTTTTTTTTTTCAAATCTTGGAAAAAAAATTTTTTGAAATTGAAAAAAAAAAGTAATTTCCATACATCTAGCTACCCTAACAAACCAATAAAACACAAAAACAGATATATTGAACATATAGTTATTGAACAGTAGAGTTGACAGACAATATTTTCAGACCATTACTCCTGAATTAGCCTGGCGAGCCAGGCTAAAAATGGGTACTTGAAAAAAGGTGCATGGCTAACATAGAAATGAAGGAAGGGAATACTTTGATTATAGAATTATCTCATCACATTTTGTAATATTGCTCAGCATGGTTACCCACAAACAAGGACCGGTGAAAATGGCTCCATTTCTTATGAGATTTCCATGCATTTAAGCTAGTGTACTGGCAATAATGGTAGTGGAGATCATGTTGAGACTACAACATGTCTTTTTCCGTTTTATTTTCTGGCAAATTTAAGAAAAAAATCCAAAATGCCCTATGGTTTTGCACAACAAAAACCAGGAAAGATACACTGTAACCTAAATGGCACACCCAAGTCTAAGTCTTCCATGTTAAAGTGTGCCTTTGGGCAACTGTGGGAGTGCTTTTTAGGAGACCTGGTGCCTGAAAGCCCAATTTTGTCTCAAGACTATTGCATCCCGTAAAAAATATATAAAGTTTAATATTTAGTATCCTAGGCATATTTTGATAGAATATGTCTTACAGATATGTAGAAGCTTATATAAACATTTATTAGTGAATATCATTCTGATATACGAAGGGATGCGTCATGTTGCAAACTCAGTATAGCGCAGTGCATCATTCATCGCTATGCGATTATGACATGTCTAGTTTTGTAATGAATTGCTCAATTAAAATAACAATGTGTCAGCCAATTAAACATCACACCTTTGCAGAACAATGATATAGCTGTTATGTATTTAGTGCTAGAGAACGTCTTCTGCACATTGTTCATACCTGCAAAGCTTGCTTTATTATAATCAGATCATTCATCAGTGTCACTGTAATTCACAAATAAGAAAGTCACAACACAGAAATATGAAGTTATTGGTCCCTAATTGGTAAACAATCAGCAGCAATGCACAGGTCACAGTTGACTGCACACTTGCTCAGACGATGCCTTGTTTGGGGAACCCCCTTGGAGATAAGGGGGGGGGGTGGTGAATGCATATATGATGTCATTCATTGCTACAGCATTGGGTTGAATGGATTTCCCTTGCCAGAGAGTTTATTATGGGATTAACATGTACCAAAAGTTGATCACTTCACATGGAGGCCAATCACATGATACATGGTAAATGGCATTATGATTGAAGAAGGCAGGCAGCAGAAACTTGACCCACAAGATATGGCAGAATTTCAATCTCATAGGCAGCTCTTCTACGAGGTCTGCCAAAAACAATGATCCCCAGAAGTTCAAAAGCCACACCTGGTTGACGGTACATTGCAATAGTTAAATTTTCCATTTGGGACTTGTGGTAGCACGTCGTGAATTAAATGCAGAATAATTAATTGTATAATACAAACATTAACTCTTGGCTCATTACTTATTTGCTTAACAGTAACTAACCATGTAAAATTATGTATACACACAATATTTATTAGAGGCAACTTACATATCTTGAGGAGCGAAATCAGGCTTATCCATGCGATTTCCTGATATGAGATAATTTTTGATGTCGTAACTGTCAACATCTGGGTATGGAGTGCAGCCCCTTGTTAACAACTCCCAGAGGAGAACCCCAAATGACCACTGGAATTAATTAAAATAACATAAAATATGTCAATATGTGTATAGTGCAATGTGGCAAATTGAGATGAAGAACTGAGAAAGTGACCACGTAGGAAATTAACAGCGGCTACCTAAAAATATTTTAAATATTTGAACTTTGGGGTTCGTACAGGAAGACAATGTAATGTACATCGATTAGATTTGTCTTCTCCAAATCTTCACAGCTAAGAATAACCAGACTTGCAATGCTTCTTCTGGTTCTTCGAGAGAATAATTGGAAAATACCAGTAGCGGATCTTACCACATCACTCTTAGTGGAATACATCCTGTACTCAAGACTCTCCAGTGACATCCATTTCACTGGTAGTGGTCTCTTCTCCTCTCCGCTTCGATAGTAGTCTGTTTCGAATAAGTCACAAGACAAGCCGAAATCTGCTATTTTGACAACACCACTGCTATCCACCCTGAGGAAGAAGAGAGGAAAAACATCGATGAGACTTAATTATTAGAGGATGTAAATAATAAATATCAATGAAGTCTCACAGAGTCAGTGGAATACATAAATGGGTAAGTTTTTTCCACATCATTAGCTTAAGGAATTTCATTACCCAAGATTTCATAATCTTACATTATGTTGTATTTTACTGCTTTGCCACTTTACCCTTTTTTTTTACTCTTGGATTTTCTATTTGACAAAACCTCTTTGCATTTGGTGCACTATTTTTATGAAATATTTTTCAGTATATCTCTCTCAGTCAAATGGACTAGCGTTTATAACCTTCCCACCACCAACTTACATGCAATTTCTTGCTGCTAAATCTCTGTGGATGAATTTTTTCTCTGACAAGTAGCACATTCCATCTGCTACTTGCAAGCCAAAGTCAATCAGTTCTCCAACTCGTAACATCTGAAACACAATAATCATCGCTGATCAGTATGTAGATAACTGATTAGTCTACAGTGTCAGATTTGAAAAGCATTGGATCATTGAATAAAAAACAAAAAGTATAAAATTATGAATTTGTAATATGAGCGCAGCTCATGGCTGCCGAAGGCAGCCATGAGCGAAGCTCACTTAGCACAAGGACAGCTCATTCTGTGTGGTGCTCCTGTCTACAGTGACTGCCTTAACAGGAAGTGCCTGTAGTTGCCATAAAAGTGGAGCTAGTAGTTTAGTCAGAGTTTAGTTTGGTAAATAATTAAAATACCTCAAATATCTTTCAAAATAGCTTTAAAATTTCAGTCTGGTAATATAACAACCTCCAATGACATATTTCAGGGATTTAAATCAACATGTGTATCAACATTGGGAATAATTGTTTCCATACCCCTGATTTGTAAGAAGTGACTGAAAATTTAAAGTCAACACAAAAGTTAATGACTTAAATGGCTCACCAAGTAAGAAATCATAACAACACTTCAGGTGACAAAATCTTCATTAACTATCAACAAATTATGTAATAGTCTAATAGTAAACAGTCATCTCTAAATAGCTATGGTTTTATTGATCTCAGTTATGTAACATCAACAATTTAACATAATAGATCCAAATTCATAGATCTAAATTGAACACAGATTTGAATTACACAGCTGTCAGTGCAATTCGACTCTCTACCTATCTGTTTATCTATCTGTCTATCTATCTATCTATCTATCTATCTATCTATCTATCTATCTATCTATCTATCTATCTATCTATCTATCTATCTAATCTTATCTATAGATCTGATCTTATATATCTATTCTATCTATCTGCCCATTCCCCAGTCCTTTAAAAAAATTAATTGGCCTTCTGCATGGAAAGTTGAAGATAATGCAGTAGTTCTATGACAAAGCTGCACGAATTTCATGGCAGTGCCATTTACATATTAGAGTATGCTTCTGAAGTCGCGTCATGGCACTATGACGATGAAAATTATCATTACATAATAACACACAATAATATCATCGCAGAGCCACAAACATTTTGAAAAAGAAAGTTAAAGTTATTGTGATACAAACTTTGATGTATAACTCCGCAGTGAATTGAAAGTTTAAATTATAATTACACAACAACTCACATTATTATCATCCGCAACATAAGCTTTCAAGTCTCCATTTGACATATAAGGAAGTAAGACATAAGCCCGATTGTTTTCATCGATGACGACGCCATACATATTGAGCACATGTTCATGGTCAAAGTCTTTCATGATTGTCCCTTCTTCAAGGAAATCTATGACATTCTGCGGAGAGATGTGGTATTCTGAAATCAGATGAAAATGTTTGAATAAATAAATTTTACTAGTAATGTATATCTTCCTGGTTGAATCAAGTAACAAAACAGCTAAGTTCACAAGGTGAAACTGGCATACATACATGTGTCAATCTACTTCGGCAATCAGCCGCAGTAGCGTCAATAGTAATCTAAAGATATTGTTCGACAACGATCATTTCAGTTCAGTTCAGTTCATGTGCGTGCCTGGATCTGCCAGGTCGCTCTACCCGTTAGGGGGAGGTGCACTCAATTAAGTCCATGATCTTTCTTTTTTTTTCAGCCCTTTCCTTTAGTCTTTTTGGGTCCTCTTGGAATATATCCTGGGTTGTGGTCCGTCTGTAGGTGGTCCTATCTATTTCTGTGCATGTTTCCAGGTCATGTTCCTGGTTTTCTTCCTCAGCTTTGCCTATTCTGCACTGGGCGTTCTGGAACATGTTCCTGTAGTTGCCTTTTACTTTAAGCATCCTGGTCCGGGCTTTGAAGATTATGCTGGCTTCCATTCTGGTGCACTGGTCCAGATATTTTGCCCTCCTTCCTGGTCTTGCATTTCTTTTGTTGTCCAGGTAGAACTTGGTTTTTGTCTTATTTGTCCCTTCCATGATCATTTCCATCATTTTTCCATTCACGTAGTTGTTGATTTCTCTTTTTTCCCTTCTTTCATATGGGTTGTCACTTTGTTCCCTTCTCCCCCGTATTTCTTCTCTCTGCTTGGAGTGTTTGTTCCACCAACTTGAGGGGTCAGGGTCTTCACGGATCATCCTAAGGATGGTGTTCTCGCTTTTGACCATGGTATCTATGTAGTTCATGCGGTTCTTCTCTATTTTTAGGCCTACATCAAGCAGCCCTGTTTCCATATACAAGGGTTCCCATGGTGTGCTGCGTGGGACCATGATGATTCTTTTGATTATGTTGTCTAGTATTTGTTTCAATTGTTTAGTGTCCTTTTTTCTCGGCGTTTCTGCCTCCCATCCATATGTTATTATAGGGAGCACACAGGTTTCCAGGAGTTCCCACATCACTTGTAGTTCAATATTTTTTAAGTCCACACTTCCAGCCATGGCCATTGCAGTGTTATATGCTGCCTCTGTTTTTTTCTTAGTTTCTGTGATGTGTTCGTCCACGTTGTTCCTTCTGGTAAATATTGTACTTGTATTTCTCTGTAGGCCTAAAAATGTCTAGCCTAGCAAAAACAGGTCAAGCTCACAAAATATAAAAACTTTGTCAAAATTAAATATGGGATGTCTTTCTGTTTGCAAATACACTGAATTTTAGAAACTTGACAAGGTAGGTATGGCAAAGAGAGTTTCATAGATCAAAACCTATAAAAGGACAAAGTTTGGATATCTGTTCTTAGATTCTGAAAATGATGTGTAGCAAATATTCTATATAATGGAGTTTCTTTACCTCTTAATGTTTTAATAGCGACATCTATAGTTTTCTCATTCCTCTTATCTGCCAAGCGACCTAGATAAACCCTTCCGTAATGACCTTGACCTATGACCTTCCCGATCTCCATGCGACTAGGTTCGAGGAGACAGGTCGTAACTTTCCTTCGCAACTCTTCTGGTAAAAGCATCAGGAGATCGGTGGCAGCTACCATGTAGGTGTCTGTGGAGACTGAAAAAGAAAATAAGAAGCCAGATGAGCAAAAGATGGAAGTTTATCCAATATAAATTTTTCAAATTTGTTTTTGGTTGAAGTGTTATATTGCACAAACATATGCTACATGTTCCAAGAGAGCGTGTAAACTTTCACAAACCATTGAAAAACATTCACAACAAGGTGTCGCAAAGTATCACCAATTCTCATAATCACTTATACACCTATAGATTTGTTGATAAGAAAATATAATGGCCTATGTGGCAACATTGTAGTCACAGTAATTATTAAAAAGAGCTGTGTCTCTTTTATGCAATGACTGTTAATATGATGATTCCAAAGCATAGAGAGACCACAGGACGAAAATCCCCTTTTTTGTCACCCAAAGAGTCAATTAATAGTTTGTTTTTAACATTAGATTTTATGAAACTGTGTTTCTACTATTCTCTTTGATTATGTATACTACATGTTAAGAACTTCGTTGAAAACTGTTTTTAAATACCAAGCAAATTACCATTCTAAAATATTTTCACATAAAACTATAATTAAAAAAATAATAACTACCTGACATAGCTCAATAATTTCTATCTATCTATCTATCTATCTATCTATCTATCTATCTATCTATCTATCTATCTATCTATCTATCTTTCTATCTATCTATCTATCTATCTCTGTTTTCAAAAGAAAAATAATCTACGATCTTTAGTTCAAGATTTAATGCACTTCAATCAATCATTTCTAGGGGTATACATGGGTCCTTAATGATATATGTAGTGTCAAGTGTCGGGATTTAAAGGAAAAACAGATGTCCCTTGTCAATTTTTATCTAAACATAAATGATAAAGAAATACTTTAAAATGTCTTGTGTCACTTTTTATGGGTAAATCTGTTAGTGTCAGTCGTTTTTTAAGAGGGCCAGTGTCCCAGTGTCACTTTTTAACAAGGTCAGTGTCGCTATGTCGGTTGTTTCGATTTTTACCCTTGTACAGCCCTATTTCTACTAAAAAGTTGTGCTCCTTGACATCACCACAAATGCGATATCAGTGACAGCTGCTGCATGAGCCCTGCTCTGCTGATCTAGCTGCTCTGCTTGTCAATGTGTGGTGGCGTCATAAAGCACAACTTGTCTATTTATAGCTTGCCGAAGTGACGTCACCTGTCACCAGCTTTCTTGTGACATCACCATTGTGGCAATTTACTAATGACGTCACATAAACGCCCACACTTTTTTTGTCTGGCGCATGCAAAAAAATTGCTTAGTATATCCCTGTGTGAGTAGCTCTGTCTTCTACCATTTGAAGACCTGCGGTCTGGGCGCTGCGCGCCCAGACCTGTGGTCTCCATTAAGTATACAAAAAAATTGTCATTTGATTTTGGTGGTAGCAGTGTGCCTTTTTCGTTTTTGGGATGAACCACTATTATTTTGTAGCTTCAACGTTTTTTGCCGTGAAGCGACAGATTTGTTTTTGCCATGTTATGCGTTCTTCATATAATGACTCAGTTGTCCTCTCCAAAAAGGGTACCAAAATCTCTCATATAATCAGTGAAATAAACATTTCAACCTACTTCCACTGCTGACAGTATTATAAGCAGAGATGTAGTTGTTTGGCTTGACAGTCCTCATATACAGATGCGGATGTTTTGCTTTCTCTTCCTCCTTCCTCTTTCTCCTCTTCAAACAACAGATGCAGAGGACGATGAGCAACAGAAGGAGAAATAAGAAGAGAAGCCCTCCAATGACTCCGTAGCGGAAAGGTAAGTTCTCCCAGAAGTTGTGTTCGTATTTCATGAAGCCGATCAGGAGGTCTATGTTGCCTACATCAACCTGTGGATAGAAAGGGAAAATTAGATATTTTGGAAATCAGATTATAATTTTCATTGTGATTGTACAATTAATAATGGCTTGCAAACTATGTAGAAGGTTGGTCTTTTGTGCCAGGTGCAACTACATAGTGGTTCTTCAGAACAATTACAATTTCTTTTTTTCTCGGTAAATTTAGATTAGTTCTTCATTTTTCTCTTTCTTTCTTGATTCTTAATCAATCTCTGCTTCGTTAATTTTTTTTAGTTCGATGGAAGGTAAGTACTAAGGAGAGTGGTAGAGTTGGGTATATATTGAAGTAGCACATTCTTCTGACTATGTCCTAAACAAATTTGGCCCCGCAATAGACAATTGCATTGAGGCATAGAAGTGAGCAGGCAAATTGGAAAACTGGTCAGGAACAGGAGGTTTATGAAATATCAGGAATTTAAAAAAGGCCTTCTCTAAAGTCAGTGTCAATACATCTGTTTATTAAACTTTGTTAGTCTCATTTCATACCATATAACAGAGTTTAGGAAAAAGGTAATTAAGTCTTGTAAATACTGCCAAGTGAGCATAACATCACTTATCCTCACCTGCACATGTGGTGCTCCTTTCTTCTGCAATTGTTTTGATTCTGCATCAGGTTGTCTTTTTGGTGGGACACACGTCAGTCTGTTTGTTGTCAAAATAATTTCATCACAGTAACTCTTTCCAATTGTAACTCGATAATCTCCTGCCGATGCTGCTAAGTTGAGGCGCCTTCCCTGAAAACAAATAGGTTAAGTATGATCTCATAATTTGACATTGAAAAAATATTGCACAAACTTCTACAATAGTTGTAGAAAAATATTTTTTTTAAATGCCTTTCAAGCTTTTCGTAGTTCCGTTAAGTACTAGTCTTCAGAAGCAGAATCACTACTTTTTAAATCTATCTAAGGAACCTTCTCCCAAATATGGATCTGAACACAGGATTTCTTGCACTGTACATCTGCCTTTGATACACTCGATCACGAAATTCTGATGTTTAAGCTGTCACATTATGGAATTAGGAATACCTCATATGATCTTTTGAAAAGTTATCTGACTGATCGAATGCAATATGTACAAATGAATGATATTACTTCTGAATTTCTTGAAATAAAATGTGGAGTCCCTCAAGGATCCACACTAGGCCCTCTACTTTTTATAATTTATGCAAATGACTTAATCAATGCTACTGACAAATTTCATCCTGTCATATATGCTGATGATACAACACTTTCAGCTACTTTAAATGTTTTTGAAAATGACCATGTAACAACCGCAAGTATCAATGACGAATTAAAAGCAATAACTGAATGGCTGAAATTAAATAAACTTTCTTTAAATATTAGTAAAACAAAGGCAATGGTGTTCCATACAGCCAATCGCACCATTTCATTGCCTGATCTTGTAATGGAAGAGACTCCAATAGAATTTGTAAATGAGTTTAACTTTCTGGGACTTATAATTGATAAAAATCTGAAATGGAAACCACATATAGATAATATTTCTAAAAAGATGTCAAAAACAACAGGTATAATGAACAGGCTGAAAAATTTTGTACCATCTGAAGTATTACATATAATTTACAATTCTTTAATTCTTTCTTATCTAAACTATGGCTTGATTATATGGGGTTGGAAAGCAAATAAACTGATAAAGCTTCAAAAGAAATCATTGAGAATAATAGCTAAAGCAAAATATAATGCTCACACAAGTCCCCTTTTTAAGTACTTCAATATTTTGAAGATCCCTGATCTATGTGCACTGCAAGATCTTAAGTTCTGCTATAAATTAAACAATAATATGCTTCCACTATATTTTTACTCTGAAAAATTTCTTTTACATAATTATTCTCATAACTACCCCACACGTCACTCAAATAGAAACCTTCCGGTCCCTGCTGCGAGACATGACTTCGCAAGAAATGGTATGAGTTACAGGTACCCAATAGTTTTTAATGATATGTCTTCAAACTATAAGGATAAAGTCTTTACTCACAATTTTGATGGTTTTAAGTTTTATGTCAAACAGAATCTTACAGATCAGTATGAAACGAATTGTTCAATATCAAATTGTTATGTTTGCGGGTCATCAGTCTCCTCTTGTGAGCCAGAAGCTGTCTTGCATTCAGGTAGGTAAAGCATTGCCTCATTATCTCTAACATCATTTCACTTTCTTAATCTTAATTGTTTTATTTACAAATTACTTTTAAAAAACAGAGATTGTCATGGTTTCATCAAAAAAAGTAAGCACTTACATCATTAAACTGTAAAATAATATCCTCTTCAATACATTAAGAATAATTTTAATAATATTTTTACACAAGGTGGCCCTCCGATAGCGACAAGTATTTTGTCTTTGGAGGTCTCCTGGCTCCTTAATTATCAATTTTTCTGTAAAACTACATACTGTACACTGTAAGAGCTAAATAAAATATGTGTCATTGTCATTGTCATTGTCATTGTCATTGTCTGCATCAAGATAAATTTTTTGCTTAAATAACACAATGTGATATAGAATACAACTACTTACATAAAGTACTAAATTCTTGTTAGAAAATGGCCAATATGGTTGGAAGAGCTTAATTCTCTCCTCTTCTGTGAAGGAGTCAAATTCAGGATCTTTGTAAACGATCAACTGTCCGATATCCGGAAGATCTTCTGTGATGTTATTGTACAGATCGGCATCATCAAAAGCAAATCCAAAGTAGAATTGGGTGTCTTCGTTATTCAAAGTGTCTTCTTCGCTTTCGTCATTTTCAGCAGCTCGCTTGGTTCGAGAATTGGAATTTTGGTTGTTGGCTGTAGGGGCCATCTTGTTTTCTTCTTCTTGTTGACGTTTCACTTTTCTCAAGTTTGGGGTAGGGCAGACTAATTTAGTTGGCTCTGCTACACATTTCTGCAAAATGCATTGCATGAAAAAGATGAAACATTTCTTATATTGCCTATCATTCTTTATTATCATAATTTATGTGATAAATATATCCTTAAAAACAATACAAAATGTTTTCACTTACAGATTCAAAAGTGGTCAAATTTCCAAATGACATCATGTGAACAAGCAACCTTGGTTCCTCTACTGCATCCAATGTTGTTCCGGTCACAGTCATCCATAAACCTCCCCTGAAATTGAGAACAGTTATGTGGTTTTAAAGTTCTACAAACATCCTGTGATAGTTGATGAAAAAGTAGAAGATGGCATGAAGAAAGTGTAAATTGAGATTAAAAAAGTAAAAATAGAAGGATGCTCTGCCGGAATTATGCGAGGAATACATTTAAAAACAGAAAGGCGAGGAATGGATGTACTTACGTTTGAATAGTTGTCAATGGTTTAACAGTCATGATGTTAGGATCCTCCAGATAGGTGAATGTGAAGTTCATTTTGTCATTGGTCATATCATTATCGGGCAAGTTCAGTTTTCCCATCAACGGCTTGTCGATGAAAGTTCTCAAGTTTCTTTTTCGAAGTGATTCTGTTACGCAGACGATTGTTGTGTCGTTACTGAAAAATAAGGAAAGCACACATTGCTATTCAAATGTGCCTGTCTATACACACAAATTGGCAAGTTACTTCTGCAATGTATTTCTTTATCGTCAAGTCAAATGTACAAAATGGTTGTTCGAATCAATCAGGGAGAAATCAAGTGTTCTGAACTGAGATACCATTATGAAATCCACCTCCGCTGTAGGCTATACCATAACTCTTGAGAAGACAATGTCATGAGAGATGTTTGAATGCTTTCAAAAATACTAAATTAATAAACTCGAAAACTTTAACACTATGGAATGAGTTGGTTTAGAGATAAAATGATTTTACTAATTACAGGATCATCCAAAGCCATAACAAGACTGATGTGTAAAAAAATACATAGGATACCTAATCTTGTGATTTTATACTGAACTGAATAAATTCATCAAGAAAAATCAAGACACAAACCTCAAAGCCATGATAATGTTGCACTTCAATTTGTGCACAGGGTCAATCTGAACTGATGCGGATCCTTGCGTTACTCCTCCGAAATATCCTCCGTTGATTGTGACTCTTGTACCTCCTGACTCCGGACCTCTTTTTGGCTTCACTCCTTCTGGCTTGATTCCATCCGGGTTGATATAAGGGTACTGAAAAAAAAAAAAAAAAATTATATCAATGAAATTCATAGTTTATCTTATAACTCTTAAATAGTATCTCTCAAATGATTGGATTCTGCTGCTGATATCAGTATCTGACCCATCATCATCAAATATTCAGTTAAATTGTGCAGGACTGTTAGTTTAAGATGTAGGTATTTACATGCACTAATCATTGAAATGAATGCCCTTGGATAATTCAATCAAATGCTCATTCAAAGTCAATATAAATTTCATTACAGTATATCTCTACTCACAACTAGCGAAGTGAGAGTGCCAATAATAAACGGAACTTGTGAAAATACTTTCATTACATTGTACTTTGATTAAAGAATAACAACATCTTTTAAAAATCTTATCCTTTCAGTGAAAAATGAAATATTTAATCTTGATGATTCAAAGTTGAATACTCACACAAGTATGTCCAGTGATTTCAGGTTTCCCTGCCCCTGGTTTACATTGGCATTCTCCGGTGTCTCGATTGCAGTGTTCGTTTGGCAGGACTCCATATTTGTAGCATTGACAAGGTTCACATCCTTCTGGGTCTGCCTCTCTCAAGTTGTAAGTCCCCACTTTGCATTTATCACATTTCTGGTTTTCGACGTTTGTCTTGCACGCACACTGTCCTGTGTTCGCATCGCAGATATTCACCGATGACACAACCCCTCTCTTGTCACAGTCGCACGATAGACAACCTTTCGCAATGGAAAGACCAAATCCGTACGTGCTCAATTTACACCGGTTACAAGATCGGCCTCCGACGTTATCTTTGCAAGCACATTGGCCGCCAACCTCTTCACAGGTGTTCATCGCCGAACTGAGGGTTCCCGTAATATTGCAGTTACATCGGTGAGTGCAACCATTTCGACGGAAATCGTTGTCGTCAATGGCGTAATAACCATCTTCACATTTATTGCAAGTTCTTCCAACAACATTAGCTTTGCAATAACATTGTCCTGAGTCATTGTCACAACTGATATTCACTGATCCCCTCAGGTCACAGCCACAGGATAGGCAGCCATCAACTCGACTCTTCAGTAAACCGTAATAACCGTCCTTGCATCGGTTGCACTTCTGACCTGTAAAGGAAACAAAAAATATCCATAGACAAAATACTCTGCAGGGTCTGTCAAATGTGAAACATGTAAATCATATAGACATTTTAATATAATATCCATCTCCTTAATCTGCCGTTGGCCTTAACCTCTTACATACATATTGTAGATTGTAGACAGATAGATAGATAGATGTAAGTCGTAAATACCAATCTCATCATACTTTTAAAAACTTGATATTAAATGTAAAGATACATTCAGAGACTACAGCAAATGTCCTTGCATCTTGGTTTCCTCAGTTAATTTATCATCACTGAATGGCATCGTACTAAATTGGCCAAAGTAGTCATGAGCCATACAAATTTGGAGTATTGGTATCTGAAGAGTTGCTGAACAATAAAAAGTAGCACATTTGTTCCTTGTGATATACATTCTAAAAAAATATCTAAATATGTGTGACACTTACCACCAACATACTTCTTGCACATGCATTGGCCTGTGTTCCTGTTACACATGACAGTATCAGAAGCAAGAGAAGAGGGGGAAGTTCCAGCTTCATCACAGTCACATTGTTTGCAACCGTCTTCGTCATCGTTCCGTAAGTCATAGAAGCCATCTTTGCAAGCTTCACACATTCTGCCCATGACATTTATTTTGCAGTCGCACTGGCCCGTGATGTTGTGGCAAGTGGCTGAACCACCTTTTACACCTGTAAAAACAAAATGTTTATTAAATCTGAAAGAAATCCTCTCAATCAAAAGTAAGAAGAATGGATTGTCTGATAAATAATATTATAAGGTATATTTTATGTTATTTAAAGTCCTAGATAAAACCACAATATGCCAAAAATTTCTAGTTGACGAAATATTTTAGTCGACAAGAAGAAAGTATTTCAGTTTCCTTCCAAGCTGAATATATATTACTTGGCGTAAATTCAGGCAATTTTATTTTGGCAAAGTTAAATGTTTCTAACATAACAACATGGTTTCTCACCAGAAAGATTGCATCCACATGGATCACATCCCTTGTCGTTTTGTCCCGTGAGGTTGTAGTATCCCAGCTGACACTGATCGCATGTACGACCCATCACATTCGCTTTGCAGTCGCATTGACCTCCCTCCTGAAATATGAAGACATTTGTCATTTGATGTGAAAAATTCCCACAGGCAACTACCTTTGATAATAAATATGAAACCACTTTCTTATAAGTAACAACATACATTGATTTGGCATGAAGAATTTCAAGAGCAAGATGCCCAATTTTATGTGCAGTATTGCTAAGACTTGCACTTGTATCATCACCCTTCAGGAACAGACCGGCAGTCCGGAACTGGCATTATACTTTAAATTGTCCTAAACGTTATGGACCCCCTCTATTTTAAGGCTATTGGAACAGAGTACTATTTTGATATTGCGGATAGGCCTTCTTTGATTTTTGATATATTCTGCGTCAGCCGTCAGACACCGCCCAGCTAATCTGAAGTGTCAGACACTGACGTCAAAATCATTCTCATTCACAAATTGTTAGAGACAAAATAACATTTTATTCCTTTTTTTAACTTTAGTTTTTGATGAAACAATAGGCCTAAGGATACATTGGAAAATAATTATGATATTAATTGTTTTACTTACATTTTCACACTGGTCAGATGCAGCCACAGTTCCTTGGGTGAAGCAGCCACACATCTGACAATACAAGGGGTGGGACACAGGTCTGCCAGTTATCCTGAAAGCTCCTTGTACACACTCAGTACACTGCCTCCCTCTAGTGTAAGACTGGGCAGAACAGATGCATTGGTAAGGGTCCTGACTCCTGTCACAGTCAACTCCATGGCCATTGCATTCACATCTGAAAGATAAGGAGTCAAGTATTTTAGATGCTGTCGTGAGAATATATATTGAGAGTAAAATTATGGTGGTATTGAAATATATATATGTTTAGAGGTTACATCATGGCTGAATTTGTATCCTTTCCTGTATCTTCAACTGAGGATATTCGTTCGGGTTGAGGGCACAGATGCTGAGTAGGATACAAATTCAGCCAATCAGCCATGTTATATCATTTTATCCTACATCATTTATTTCTTCATTCAGTTTTCACACTCAAAAAATAGATTGTGCTACTTTTATGTAACACCATGCAACTTGATGATGTAAGCAACATGTCCAGACAATTTCTTTACTCTTGGACATGCATGACAGATTTTGTTGATGTCAAGCAGAGAAGGATATCATAACTGAGAACTTGATTGGAAAAAACAGGGAAGGATATCATAATCCATCCTTCTGATTAGCAGAACCTGGTATTCGTCCCTGAAAATTTGGTATCTCTCCCTGGTTCTGTGAGATTGGGGAGAATTGGCTGATATCTGACCTGTAGAAGTTCCTCAACAGGGGAGGATGATTCCATGGGTGTGGGACAAAAAAAAACCATTTCCTACCAATCATATCATGTTCCCAGTCACAAAATTCTGAATATTTAACAGCATAGTTATTGCCTAGAGATGGAAGTGAGCACTGAGCACTATAATTTACAAAAGTCTTTTAGGCTGAAATATCGAGAAAAAAATGTCCATTCTCATACTCACAATGACTGAACGAGGACTTCTTGGACAGAGTGGTACTTGTGTCTGTTGTCCGCAATTGTTTTCATGTGTCCGGACATGAAGATTCGAACAGCGGACACCTTCGTAAAATCTCCCAGGGATCCAACTCGGCTTTTCTTCATTCTGTCTTGGATGTCGAAGACCATTTGGGCTCCTGTGTAGGGGTAAGCATTCTCTCTGGAAAAAAGTAAAGTTAGAAAAATAAACTAAAGATTGTGTTTAAAATCGATTATTGAGCTCTATGTATTTCTCAGGCCTATTGTCATCATTCATGACTCATGAGGCTCTGTATAGTCAGGGATGCATGGGTTATGACGGACATGAATTAAAATGGCAAAATGGCAACTTCAGGGACATATTGCTTGATTTCACCAACAGAGTTGATACAAGGTTTTAGGTTAAACTTAACATTACTCATAAGTCTTAACTCTATTTTTCCTATAGTACAGTGCTGCCATTCTGTCACTGAAACTGGGTGGGGTTAATTTTTGAACTATAGTTAGACCAGGTCTGAGGCTTAGACTTGGTCTACACTCTGTTGGTGTACTCTAGCTATTGGGATTTGAACCTAGCTATTGATGATGCTCTGCTTGATGCATTCCATATTATGATCATGGTATACAATGGCATATTCCCAAAATAAAACAACAAGGAACAGAAGACACAAAACATATCCAGGGCATTTTTGATGGCACTTTAACGGTTTTACAAGCCCGGCGGACAAACTTTTTTTCCTCAAATTCCACGAACAAGCTCAAGGTAACAACTCTTTTGTAAAAGGAAGAAAAATAGTAACATAAAGCAACTGGAATGAGAGGAATCAAGTTTACAACAAGATTGTTAAGAATAGAAAACCTACTCCAACCACTCATAAACCACAAAAAATACAAAAACTGAAAGAGAAATTAAGTTGTGCCTATTTTAAAAGTCTCTTTTCTCCAGGGAGGTCTTAAATTGACAGTGGTGTGTAATTTGGGCTGAAAAATATTGCACACCACTTACAAGACCTTCTGCACCATGTAGGCTTATACATTCATGTCAAACATGTTCAAGGGTGCATGCCAAGGCATGTGGTGGAGGTTTGCCTTCATAATGTATACATATGCAACCAATTCATGCCTCTTAGTTTGTTTAAGACATAATTCTGAGACATGATTTTGCAATATGACACTTGCCCATTGAAAGAAGTCAGCAGAGCATTGGAGTTGCATGTGTGTGGAAATTGTGGATGTTTGCTTTAAAAACTTAGCACTTCAAGAGCATGTTAAGCAAAGACACAGGAAATTGCTGGGCAGTCATTAGGTTACATAGAATTTCATGTGTGGTGTACACTGTACACTACTTTTTTTTCTGTATTACTTCACTTCAGTAGGATTAAAACTTTGTTGTTTTTGATACGGCTGACTTTTTTGACTTATATCTGACCATGTATTGATATAATTTTCTTTTAAATTTATGTTCACGTCTTTACTTTTGATTGCACATATGTCTTCCATCTTAAATTATAAACTTGATATAGTTGTACATAAGGAGAAATTGTCTTACATTAAAGATAAGAACTATTAAAGAACATCTGAAGAATATAAATCCTTCATTAGGCATTATGACAGTGGCATAACTGGAGGGTCTCGAATGGGGGGGGGCACCTGGGGGGACAGGTGATTCTCTGAGGGGGCACCCACTATACTAATTGAACATTTTAGCCAGGTTTTAAAAGTTCATATGGAAGGGCACCTGGGGGGGGGGCACATGTCCAATATGGGGGGCACGTGCCCCCCTGGGCCCCCCATAGGTACGCCACTGCATTACATTAAAGTTATTTGTGTCATTTACAACTAACAATCTTTGAAAAGATAATAAAAATTGCTATTTTTCATTTGATGAAAAAATGTGACTACTAAGTTTGTGAATGAAGTTTAGAAACGTGTTATCAATTGCTCCTGCAGAATTCATCAAAAGATGACCTTGCAATTAAAAAGGCATTTCAAAATTTTTGTGTCAAAAATTTTAAAGAGCTGATGTCATATCAAGTATCCATGTAGAAATATTTCAGAAATGTAAATCAAAACTTTACAGGGTAAAGGTGCCAAAATAGGTAACCTAGTTCTAAATTTAATTGCTTGTAGTGCGGTAGTTCTTGTTAGAATTCTTCTCTGGTTCTTCTCAAGGCAATAGTTGCCAAAAGCATAAAAAGCATAACCAGCTCTGTGTAAAGCAATTTCAAAATCATCTTGGAACAAAACAACAATATGGTTAGCCTTGTTTAATTGCCTTATTTCACGCAATAGTGCTCTACCAGAATTTTAACAATGGCTTCATGTACTACTGCAATTATCTTTGGTTCAAAGAACACAAATTCAAGGTACACTATTCACAATTTCATAACTACCTATTGTTATCATAACTTGAATGGTTATACTGTCAGCCACTTTTGTACAATACAATAAAGAAAGGGAAGGATGGAAATGTCTTGTCTTTCTGTTACATAATTTCATTTTTAAACCTTTGAAGAAATTACACTAATTTCTAATTCCATATGTCCAATACATGTAGTTATGTCTATTATTAATATAGAGGTTTTGCTACACGTTCACGTGTGACGTATACGTGTACAAGTGCTATCTAATTACATTGTTGTCATGGCAACTCTCACGTAATATTAATAGACATTTTCCCCAAGATCCTCTTTCGTACAATGTTTTTTGTTACATTATTTTTCAAACCTTTGAAGAAATTACACTAATTTCTAACTCATTTACCCAGTACATGATGTACATGTAGTGATTTGTAATACCATTTTACACATTTAGGTCCCTTTTCTAGCCAAGCCTTTTTGTAAAATACCATTTAAAAAGAGGAAAGTCTGGAAGTAGCCTAACTTTACTTTTACTTTTTTTTCAAATGTTTGAAGAAATTACACTAATTTCTAAGTCATATAATATCCAGTACATGCATGTATGGTACATGGGGTATTTTTTGATTAAATTTTAATTTTCCTCTTTCCAGCCATGCTTTTTGCAAAATACAATTAAGAAAGGGAACTATTGAAGCTTTAATTTTTTTTTCAAAACTTCGAAAATATTACACTCCGAATTTCATACGTCCAGTACATACATGCACATGTAGGGGAGAGCGGGGCACAGTGAGACACTTTTTTTATTTTCAAGTGTTCAAAAATGTTGACAGTAACGAGTTAAATGAGATCATGTCCACATTATAGATAATGATGTTGGGTATATTGTCCAGTAGTTTCAGGTTCCTACCTTTTACAGGTTTGGAGAAATTTTGAGTTACGTCCGTGCTCGTTAAGTGTCTCACTGTGCCCCGTGGGCGGGGCACAGTGAGACAGCAGGCGGGGCACAGTGAGACAGGGCATCTGCTGCCATAACCGCTGACCCTCAGGACCGGCGGAATTGTTCTATCAATTGTTGCTACAGAAACTAATGTACTGTTTTAAAAACAGCTGGCTAGGTGATTTTTTAGGTCTTTTTTTTAGCATATTACAAAACTTCATCGCACAGGACACATGCACGACTTATTTAACCTGCCGCACCTGTTACATTCTAATCAAAATTATTTTCGGATGCTTCCCTTTGGATATAACTCACTAAAATCAGTAGTTTACAGCAGGCATTTTGTTTTTTAATAGTGTATGGTGAGCTATGCATTACATTCAGGTTGTTTCCAGTGCATTTTGTGATGTCTCACTGTGCCCCGCCTCAAACTGTCTCACTGTGCCCCAGCTCTCCTTACTAAATGTTTGAATCCTGCGGACGTGATAACTGTATTGTGGTTCATCATCTCACTAAACAAAGACAAATAATCAAGGATTGAATCCCTGGCAATTGATTTGAGTTAAACCATTTTTCTTGGGAATTATTACAAAAAGTCGTTTGGCAAAATTATTTACTTTTACTGGCTAAAAACAAAAATATTGAAATTCCACTCTCAATATGCTGTGTAGGCATTCAGGATATAGGACAGTCTCTCACTTTCTTACTTTTTGTACTATACGAAAGAGGGTTGGTCTGTAAACAGTACCAGCTAGACGCTACGGGCTTTGTCTCACTGTGCCCGACGTCTCACTGTGCCCCGCTCTCCCCTACATGTCATGTAATAACTTAAAATGGAATTGTACAAAGGTTCCTCTTTCCAGTTATAATTTTGTACAGTTGGTGAGAGAAATATTTGATCCAATGTCAAGTATTCTATTTGGAACGAGTTCATGCTTTTAATCTGAAAGGCCCAATTTCACCAAGAGAGTTTAGACCAGATCTAAGCCTTAGACCTGATCAAACTGCATTGTCAAAATTAACACTAACAATTTTACCTTACATGTAAATCTTAGTCACCTTATCACATTTTTATTAGTCCAATTTTAATTGTTGTTTTTATTTGTTTATTGTCAAATTATCCAACCTTTACAGGCTTATCCCAAAATTAGAAGTGTAACAACAAATTTTGAGTGACATTCTTGAAGACAAAAATGCCTTGTGCACAGTGCCCACTGCGCACCGTACACAAATTGAAAGCACATCCTGGCCAGAATCATTCCACTTTTGGATTTTGACATTTAGGGGGAAATCATTTAATCTCAAGGGGGTGGGGGCTTGGATTTTTTTAAAATAAATTATTTCTTGCTCTCAGTTTTGCTGAAATAAATAAATTCTTTTAGGGCGGTCTTGAAATAAATAATTTCATCCAGGAGTATTTGGTGTTGCTTGATTTTGGAATGAATATTAAATGTTCGCCCCCTTAAAGCATTTTTATTTTCCTTTCTGAATATAATAATTAATTTTACTCTACATCCAGTCATGACTCAAACTATAATAAACTTATTTTTGCCCTCTTTTCTGTCATGACTCATAGTATGAGTAGGCTGGCCTTTTTTCAAGTGCAGAATAACAAATCACTTTTTATAAGAACTTGGACATCAATCCTTTTTGTGTTGAATTTCATGTTTTGAGAAAATGTTGTGTTAGAAACTTCTAGATGTCTCCTGTTTCACCTATTTTTGAGAATACAAATGTATGAAGGAAGTGTTTTGACAAATATGAAAGACTTAACAGGAAACTGTAGGAGTTATGAGCATTTGTGGCAGAATAAAAATATAAAATAAAAAGTTTCAGATGCCTAATTTTGAAAGAAGAACTTGTAAAACATGAAAGAAGTATTTGGAGGAAATTGCAGATTTGATTACAAGTTGACAAAAAGGAAACTTTTTGAAAACAACATGCAAATAAAACATGACATGAATAATGTTAACTTTTAAATTGTTATTGAGGAAGAGACCTTAAATTCAGTGTAATTATTTATATTTATGTAATTTTTTTCTAATGTTATGGATATGCATATACATATACTTTTCCATGACAAACTGATCATCAAATGGTCAGTTATCTTAGAAAACACAACATCTAATCATAGCATTTTCCAGGAATTTTTGAAACGCTTTTTCAAAGTTTCCAGAAGGTTCATTCAATAGAAGTTCTGACTATGTTATAAATGAGATATGGGTACATGTTGTAATAAAGCATTACAGCCTTTGATATAGAATTAAAGTGGACTGTGGCACTGTGAAAATGGCACTTTGTGTGTCATCATGCTGATGATTTGTCATGATCAAACCCAATACTTTCAATGTTAATTTGATTGAAGGACACTTATCCAACTTGTTTGTGACAGCCAAACAAAAGGATTATGCATCTGATTTTCACTCTAAATTTTTTTATGAGAAGTCAAATGGCTTACTCTTGATCATGACTAATCAAACAGCCTCTATGTTTCCCATGTTGAAAGTAGAGAAGATGACACTTCATCAGCTATCATGAGTCACAAAGTGCCATTTTCACAGTGCCACAGTCCACTCTAATTCTATATCAAAGTATTTCGCTGTAAAGGCTACATGTACATGTCAACTTTTTGCAAAATCACTTCATATTTCGATCATTACCGGTTTGTGAATCGAAACAAACCTATGTAAGTGGTAATCATTTGGACGGTTACAATGCAAGGCTACTACATGTTAAATTTCAACAATAATAGTCCTGTGGAAAAAGGAACAATTTTGCTCGTATATTCCTGACACACAGCAATTTACATATTCAAATGTTTTGCTAATGATACGATGGCACATTTTGAAGGTTTTCTGTAAAATTACTATCCGTATCGAATTTCTCTATTAACTCGTACTGCGTATTCATGCCAAGTTTCAGATTTTATCTGGACAAAATTGTGAAGACACTTTCTTTGCATGTAATTTGAGTCATGATTGGTATAACCATTACAGCACTAGATATACATGTAACTCTGTTCAATTATATCCACTATTGTAACCATTCAGAAAAGGAGAAAATGGGGATCGTTTCCAACTTTGGTTTATTGTACAACTGCCCCAGTCTTTATCCAGAACTGTTCAACAAAAATGTTAAATGCCAAGTTAGATGTTGTACTTGACATTTTTTACAACTACATAGAAGGCACCCATGGTGCAATGGCCACAAGAAGGGAGCGCTGATCAACAAACGGCAATAAGCCAGATTGTGATATACAGCGTACTGTGATGCAGCAAAAGATGACACTCAATAAAGCCATCATGCAAAGTTTCAGTCAAAGGGGTCCGTGCATGTAGACCTGTGCGATCTCATTGTCAATAGGTGCAGACATCAAAGTATTACCACATGGCCATTTTTCTCACTACAGTGTATCTGTTAAAATGGCCACAATAACAATCAGGGGCGTATCTAGAAATGGCCTGAGGGGGGGGCATAACATGGGGCAAATAGGCGGCGCTCCGTGGCACTTCCTATCTGTTCCATGTTAATTTTTGGCCTGAGGGGGGGGGGGCATGGCACCATGGCCCCCCCTAAATACGCCACTGATAACAATGATGCTGCCTATTCTATCTGTATTCTGTATTCTATCTGGCCCAAGGGTCTGCCGGAAGGTCTTTTTGGCAAGACATCGACAGAACTAATCCGGCGGTCTCCTGATATCAGTGTTCATGGACCATGCAGTTGTTGAGAGACAGAAGTATCCATTTAAGTTTGTTAATAATTAAAAAGAAAATGTCTCTACTTACTTTCCAACTTTGATGGGATGGCAGATGACGTCATCTGGATTGACTGCTACTGTGGGGATTCCCCTGTCTTGGCAATCCACTGCAAAATGATGCCAGGTCCTAAAAGGTGAGCTTCCGGATCTCTTTTCTATTCTCAAGTAGTTTGGAGGGGGACTGTACATCACCACTGCCACTCTGTAGATCTGGAAGAAACAGGCAATTGAAATTAGAAATTGCAGTTTTTAAAAACAGTCAATTGAAATTAGAAATTGCAGTTAAAACAGACAACTGAATTCATAGATTGCAGTTAAATGAGTCATTATCATGGATGAACAAATAGGTATTTAATAACCAATTGCAACAGAACTAAGGCAGTTCATATGCATGTATAACACAGAATGTCAAGACATGGCACTGGAACTCCTTCTTCCAGGCATTATCCCTTTGTGGAATAAATTATACCCGAAGGTTTGACAGAAGTTCCTTCCCAGCCTCGAAAGCCCTTAAAACACTCTCTTGCCAAGTGGGACATTTTAGTTAGACATAAAGATGTTATGAGTGAGTTTTAGGGCTCAATGGAAATGCATAGTTTTATTTGGATATTGAAGATAGGAAAAGCTATGAGTTAAATTGACTAATTTTTAGAATTTGTACTTGAGACAGTGTTATAGACAATAGACAAAATACATTACCTCATAAGTCTGATTCAGAGTCACTGTCAGTGACGCATCCTCCTGGTTTATATTTGACAACCATTTTGTGTCATTTCTTCCATCGTTGACGTACTGCACTGGAAATGCTCTTGGACTGATCCGGTATTTACTGTCCGAAGGTCTCCCAGATCCAGGATTGGCTTCGCATAAATTATCATCCCTCTTGTGTAAACTTGAATAACCAGCAGGACATCGACATTCGGTAAGGACTCTGAGTTCTGGTAAAATTCCTGTGTGAACTTCTTTGACTTCCCTGAAAGTAAGAAAAGTAATGGATGCTTAAAAACGCAGACTATTGCCAATTATTATTTAGGTTACATGTAGTTCTCACTAGGGCCTTGGTGTGGCACTGTAGTAGCATGACTGCGTGTCTAAAAATAGCTCACTTTACCCTGCAACTCATCTCTATGTGTCTATAAATAGCTAACTCTACCCTGCAGCTGCTCTCTGTGTGTCTATAAATAGCTCAGTTACCCTGCAGCTCCTCTGTGTGTGTCTATAAATAGCTCAGTCTACCCTGCAGCTCCCCTCTGTGTGTCTATAAATAGCTCACTCTACCCTGCAGCTCCTCTCTGTGTGTCTATAAATAGCTCATTCTACCCTGCAGCTCCTCTCTGTGTGTCTATAAATAGCTCACTCTACCCTGCAGCTCCTCTCTGTGTGTCTATAAATAGCTCATTCTATCCTGCAGCTCCTCTCTGTGTGTCTATAAATAGCTCAGTCTACCCTGCAGCTCCTCTGTGTGTCTATAAATAGCTCACTTTATCCTGCAGCTCCTCTCTGATGCTAGTTTGTTTAAAGCACGCCAACATCTTGGCACTTGGCTGCTGGTTGCAATCTTTAGCTGAGTTGCGTGAGGTGTTGTAGCAGAACATGACACAATTATTACCTTAAGAATAATGTCATAGTGATAAATATAGTCAAAAACGATGTTTCTTACCTGTTTGAAATACTGCCAACAAACATCCTTAGGTTTCTGAGATATCCAATAAAGTAATCTGAACCTGGTGAAAAACAATTCATAATAAAATTATAGTACGATATTGATAACATTTTGAAAATCGAGCAAGTTCTTGGTTCACGTAGTTTATATAAATAATTATACAGCCAGATAGATAAAAGTGATTCATTTTGACTATTTGGGAATGTTGGTGATGTCAGTGGAGGTCCTTTCTTTCACATAGTATTCATTGGAAAATTTGACGCAAAGAGAGATGTAAATTTAACTAATCGGTAACATGTAATGGCAATTACGGGATATTGCTTCTTTTACTCGATATGACTCATCAATGTATAACTTGGCAAGTATGACCTCATACAGATAATTTTGGAGCTTTTCAGTGATCACTCGTTCTTCCACGACTGTATTATAGTGACTGTAACTTATTCGATGACTTACCTGTAAATGACCCTCCTATCCTTGCCTGCTTCACCCTGTTAGGGGGCCTCATAGTGACTCCATAAACTGCATCTCCTATTAGGGAGCCATTGAAATAAACTGACACAGATGAGTTCTCCACCTGCAGAAAATAAGAAATATACTTTAATAATTTTGCTAATAATTTAAACATTTTTGAGGAGTATGTAAATCACAACAGGCATGAAAAACAAAATTTGTCATTTGCCACAATGGGACACGCATTTCATATTTTGGGGGAGGAGCTTGGAGTGACCCTAGGTGGGGAATTGTTCATTTTCTCGGACATGCCGGTTGGTCTAATTATATATAATTATTTATTTTGAACCTGCGACATCTGAAAACATGTGTTTCTATATCCACTTCAAATAAATTAATTATTTCAGGACATCCAAGAAGTTATTTATTTATTTGAGCAAGACTGCATGGGCAAGAAATGATTTTTTTAAGAAACTTCCAAGCCCCCCACCCCAGGAAATCTAATGGTTGTTCCCTTTGAGCTATGCATGTTTTAGATTGTTTCAAAAAGGCTTGAACAGGGCTAAGCCTCAGAGTGGAGGTACAAAAAAGGGGTTCTCGAAAATAATTGTGGGTAAATTAAACCTGAAATATGTTATCTAGTTTGTTGGCCAGAGGGGCAACTCTTCTGTAAGTATACATAGTACATTAATAATGATTCATACTTTGGACACACATTTGCAAAAGAAGAAAAAAAGTATTGATATTCTAAGCTCTACTGATTTCTCACATATAGGTGGTTAATACTACACATAGGCCTACTATCTCTTAATTGTACCTCAAACCTCTGATAAATTATGGACAAACATGTCTTGTTATGACAAGATATACACATAAAACAGATATTTTCACACTGAGGGTGCATGAGAACCAATTGGAAAATTGATTGCCATGGCTATACTTATGAAATTCTGCACAGGCTCGCAAATTTCGAAACTAACAGTTAAACCTTTCCATGTTCTCATTTTCATATAATTGTAACTTGAACATGCAGTGCATTACAATAACAAAAGTGGTTCTACATGTCAAGAAAATGATGAAAGTGACATGTTTGAATTAAGTTTTTGACATCGAATAGATCTAAAGCATTTTAGATTTCTTTGTCTATATGCAGACATGCTAATGACAGTCAGAACAGGTTTTTCTCACTTCAGCCCACTAACCCAGTTCTGGCGCTCATGAAGGTGGATTATTTGATGAGATTGAAGAGAGCGAGAGTCCTCAACATGTTACACATAAATTTACCCGTGTGAGGGATCTTTTCCTTGCCCAGCACAGACACTGATACAAGGGGCCACCGATTTAAAGTCTCACCCGAACAATCAGGTGGGATTATGCTCATGAAGGTCCACTGAAAATTTTGAGTCTGCACCCAGGGTTCGAACCCATGCAGGTAAAGACCTTCAGTGGAGCAAGCCTAGCTCCTATAACCAGTCAGCCACCCAAGTGTTTATATACTAGAAAATGCCCATTAGTGAAATAAATAAGTTTGGCAATGCATTATCGTGAAGTGATGCTGTTGACGCTGTCGTTAAAGTAGGGAAATATTTTAAGGACACCTGGTATTTAGAGTGAGTTGTAGGTGTGTAAAGGTGAAAAGGCTTTAAAATTGTAAATGGGCAATTGTTGACATGGTCGTGTAGATGGCAGGGAGATGTTTGCTGGATCATGCAGGGCAATCAGAGATGTACTATAGCCAGGTTGGCAGGTGATGGGATCAATGATAACATAGGGACGATGTGCCTGTTGCGTAGGGTGCTGGCACCCGTGGGAAAATGGTTATAAGAGGTGGCTCCCTCTGTGGAGGAGTTAAATATGAGAATATGCAGGTTAATGCACTCCTGGTGGGAGATCAGTGGTGGAGTAGGGAAACAGAAATGAGAGGGGAGTTACACGATTATGGGCTTCCACCTGAAGTATGAGAGGAAAAAAGAAGGATAGGTGGATAGTTTGGTTGAGTGACATGCCTGTGGGAGGTGTATATAGCTGGCAACTGGGTTGATCATGTGACCTGAGTTTTAGCTGAAATGTTAGTGGGATGTTGTGCATGGTTGTACAATTAATCTCCATGTTTACGATATTGCATTTCATAATAGAATAAAAATTTAGTCTTGATTCATCATCAATCTTGCTTATAATCATGTACAATAAAATGAATCACTGTGCATTTTAGAGATTCCTATATCAGTTTTCATGCACGAGTTCCCTCTAGAAAAGTGCATCTACTTATAAAACAGTTCTCCTATGAAAATAAATGAAAGATCCCTTTCTCCTCTTCATAACTGTGCTATTATAAAGAAGCAATAAAGTGTCAAACACATGATAAATGATCGTGTGAAATTGACCCCTGCCAAAACAAGAACTGTTAAATCAGTCAGATTTTTGTACTTGCACTTCTTCAAAGCAGTCTCACTGGCTTACTGCCAACACTTATTGTAAACTCAGCAAGCATGTTTCCTGGACTGGTTGTGTCTCAGCTGATAAAATAGGCCCTACAGCATGTACAGCAAAGGACTGTAGGTATAATATTATGACATACATATTGGCCTATGTCATACAATGAAGACTGACGAAAGCCAAACTTTACGGATGTCCAAGAACTGAGAACTGAGATGGCATACTAGTTTTACAGCCAGGAAATTTGATATGCAAAAAGAGCGGACTGCTGCACTGTGAAAATGGCACTTCTTGTGTCATCATACTGATTATTTGTCATGATCATACCAAATACTTCCAATGTTAATTTGATTTACAGCGAAACACCATTGATATAGAATTAGAGTGGACTGTGAAAATGGCACTTCGTGACTCATGATAGCCGATGAAGAGTCATCTTCTCTACTTTCAACATGGGAAACATAGAGGCTGTTTGATTAGTCATGATCAAGAGAAGGCTATTTGATTTATCACAACTAATTTTAGAGTAAAAATCAGATGCATAATCCTTTCGTTTGGCTGTCACCAACAAGGGGGATAAGTCTCCTTAAATCAAATTAACATGGAAAGTGTTGGGTTTGATCATGAGAAATCATCAGCATGATGACACACCAAGTGCCATTTTCACAGTGCAACAGTCCTCTCTAATTCTATATCAAAGTGTTTGGCTGTAAAAGGGAACTTTGTGTGTCATAATGCTGATGATTTGTTATGATCATATACCCAATACTTTCAAGGTTAATTTGATTTAAGGAGACCAATCCCACTTGTCGGTGACAAGCAAACAATGGGATTATGCATCTGATGTTTACTCTAAAGTTATGACAAGTCAAATGGCCTTCTCTTGATCACAACTAATCAAACAGCCTCTATGTTTCCCATGTTGGAGAAGATGACACTTCATCAGCTATCATGAGTCATGAAGCATATCAAATTTCCTGGCTGTAAATAGTGAAGTTTGACATTTTAAAAATTAGACAATTTGACATTCTAAATAGTAATTATTTTCTGGGATGGTGCACGCCATGTGATCCCGGATTCCAGACATTCAGTGAAGGATGTATGGCTGATTGTGACTTTTCTGGTCATTGTATTTAAAGACTAGTTCAAGGCTGGTAAGCTAATAAGGGCAGAAGGAGGACACAATAATGAGGCAAAGGATGAAAATGCCATCTAACATAAGTCCGTAGGTGACCGGTCAGAGCTGGAAGTTACAGCCAGGAAATTTGATATGCAAAAAGGGTGGACTGCTGCACTGTGAAAATGGCACTTCGTGTGTCATCAAGCTGATGATTTGTCATGATCATACCCAATACTTTCCATGTTAATTTCCTTTTATGCAGATGAAACCCACTTGTTGGCGACATGCAAACGGAAGGATTATGCATCTGATATTTACTCTAAAATCAGTTACGACAAATCAAATGGCCTTCTCTTGATCATGACTAATCAAACAGCTTCTATGTTTCCCATGAAGTCTCCACTGGACCCAGTCATCCAAAAATTGTTATCAACAACTCACCGTCACTGCCAAAAATGTCCACTGCAGCTGAGGTAGGGTCCAGTGGGGCCTGGTGACAACCTGCTGGCCTGTGTCCACTCCTAATTGAGACTGGCTGTTTATGTAAAGCCTCAATGCTAAAGTCTCATCTGCATCAGCCAATACTAGAATGGTTCTGAAAAGATATAATGAGAGGAATCATTAGACAAGGGAAATATATTTGTATCAAGTAAGCAGGTGATAATTGTTGGCAATGATGGAAATGGAAAATTTCCATTGGGGGCGGGGGAGCTCTTGGCTGGTGCGACAGCATTGGGGAAAAAAATCCTGCCGCCAGAGTATAACTCTGACTAATAGTACCTGGAGGACTGAAAAAGTTAACAGGAAATTGTATTTTCCCCACTGATCATTGGGAGAGCTAATAATATAATATAAGTAGATGCACTTTTAATAATAATTATAGATTATTGTGAGAGAGTGCAATAATATTCACAAGGGAAAGCGGTGCTCACGAGGGAATGCAAAAGATCGTGAGGGAACTCCATAATAATAGAATTTTATCTTTATACCTAAAATAGAAATTTCTGCCAGAAAAATTGGTTAAAAAAGACAGACTTTCTGAGCTCCCCTCATATTTATTGTCGTTTTAAACAATTTTTAGAAAAATCATTATTTCTCAAAATTGTACGAGGGGCGTTCAGAAAGTTCGAGGCTTTTTTTTATATGGACACTTATTTTTAATCTAGAACTATGAAATTTTCACAGGGTAAAATTCAGCATATTTGGAATGGATTCCCAGAATTTCAGACTATTTGGACATTTCTGAGTCATTCTGTGGTTACCATGGAAACTGAAAGTTCAGCTGGTCGGGGCAAGTAATACTGAAACCAAGAAAGCCGATACATTGTGACTGTGAGAGACTTCTCTCTATCACTTGTATTAGTGAGATTGGAAATATTTGACTCAAGAAATATGATATTAGCTTCTAAATATACTTTCAAGCACACTAAATGTGTGCATACTTACACTGAACCCATGTAGGAAAGCGCTCCTGCGTGCCAGATTTAGCAAGGAAAATTCCGGCGGCAGGGGTGGGTTTCCCTGGCTACATAAGGACTTGTGAAAGCATGGATTCACTGGTATGAACAAGAAACCAAAATGGGCAACATTATCCATCCCAGCTATTCCTGTGACATGCTGCTTTACATAAGCCCTGGTTTTTCATTACTTAAGTCCATGGGGGCCAGAGTTTCAGGCACTGGAGGAAAAATGGCTTTGGATGACCGAAATGCTTTCACGGAACTTTGTTTGGAGGACTTCGAGGATCATTTATTTCAATGGGTCAGGTCTATGAATTAATGCGTTTGGTGAGCTTGGAAGTACTTTTAAAGGCTAATTTTATATTTGTTGTATCAAATATGGTCAAACTCACTGATGCAAGTGATAGAGAGAGGTCTCTCATAGCCAAAATGTATCGGCTTTCTTGATTTCAGTATTACTTGCCCCGACCAGCTGAACTTTCGGTTTCCATGGCAACCACAGAATGACTTAGAAATGTCCAAATTGTCCAAAATTTTGGGAATCCATTCCAAATATGCTGAATTTTATCCTGTGAAAAATTCTTAGTTCTAGATTAAAAATAAGTGTCCATATAAAAAAAAGCCTCGAACTTTCTGAACGCCCCTCGTATGCATTTTTCGCTCTGTGTCTTAACTTCACAATAAAACATGCCAAAATAACTGTCACATAAAGTGCTGAAACAGAACACTCCTACCATTTTTTGTTCCAAAAATGTTTCAATTATTCCGACATATCCTCGGATTACATCACTAATACGATAATGATACCATTTTGGCTTTTCCGCGGTATGAATTTGAATGTCGCTCGTTGGTGATTTTTTTAAAATACAAAGTTTTGTTATACAGATACAGTAGGCCCTGTGACAAGGAAGACTCCTTTCTTACAACATGACAGAATCTCTTTCACTAGTGCGGTCTCGTTTGGAGTGACTTTTCTCACGTAAAATATAAAACGGCGTAAAAATATAAAAATGTTTGCTCCAAGGCATGAGTCTCTCAACAGACACCACAATTTACTTGCACTGCTTACAAGTCAATGTATGTGGCTAGAAAAAGCAAAAGTGGTTTTTTGAATCAGCAGTCAAGTAGTCAAGCCACAGATAACTGGAAATACTGCTTGAACTTTAACAGTTTTGCTTACATAACTGATTTTTAAAATAAATTTTCAAAAAGAAATGTTCTTTCGAGTGAGTCACCGGACCAAGATTTTACACCCAGTATATAGTACAAGCAGACTATATCAAATGAACAACACGCTTACAGTCTGTCACTTTGATATAGAAAAATGAGGACCAGTTCACTGTGAAAAATGCACTTTGGCACTGCTGATAGCCCATGAAGCATCATCTTCTCTACGTTCAACATGAGAAACATATATATAGCGGCTATTTGATTAGTCATGATCAAGAGAAGGCAAGTTGACTTGTCATAACTGATTTTTTAGTGAAAATCAGATGCATAATCCTTTCGTTTGGCTGTCACCAACAAGTGGGATAAGTCTCCTTAAATCAAATTAACATTGAAAGTATTGGGCATGATCATGACAAATCATCAGCATTATGACACAAGAAGTGCCATTTTCACAGTGCAACAGTCCACTCTTTTTCTATATCAAAGTGACTGACTGCAATGCAGCAAAAAAGTGGGAAGGTAAAATTGTTTTCATTCCACGTCCCTATCAGCATGCCTCGGCGGTCCAACGTTGGCCCAGCATCAGTCCGATGTCAGCAGCATCGGACCAGCTTCGGGCCGACGTTGGACCGCCGAGGCATGCTGATAGGGACGTACAGTATACTTCTAACACATAGATAGATAGATATGGTAAGTGCAGAATGTGCAGCCCTCTAAGCCCAGTTCTTGGTGCTCACGAGGGTTGATTGATGAGATGGGAGAGAGCAGGAGTTCTCAACATGTTACACATTTATCCCATGTGAGGGATATTTTACTTATCCAGCACAGACACTGACACAAGGGGCCACCAATTTAACGTCTCATCTGAACAACATCCTGCTGAGATTTTGCTCATGAAGGTCCACTGAAAATGTTGGGACTCTCATCCGGGGTTTGAACCCATGCAGGCAAAGACCTTCAGCAGAGCAGGCCTAGCCTCTAAATACTCAGCCACCCAGCTGCAGTTTACACTGTACATGTTTAAGAAACACTGATACCAATTAATTAACATGACTCTAAGCTTCTTGGTGTGTATCTCTTGAGTCGTGAAGGTCTTCCAACAAAATGTCATTGGGTTACCAAAAAGTTTCTATCAATGTAATTTGGGAGTTCTGAAGTTCACTTATCAGTATGCAATATTTTCATGGTAGGTGTTGAATTTCTTGTGAGATCTAATAGAAATCCGAACCACTTTCAAGATGTAGTCATTTTTGTTGAATTAAAAAAATTAGAAGTTCAATATTTTCTTGGTAATTTTTTTTGCTTTCTGACAAATAAGTCAAATTTTGGGACTGTCTGGCATATAAATTCACAGGAAGTAAGAGCAGAAACAAAAAAGAAGAATTAACAATAAATATACATAATTTTTAAATCTTAGATATATATCTAAAGTGGGAGATGAATGGAAGTGCTTCAATCTCATTTCCTTATAAATACATCAGAATTCTTGGTATATTTGTGCAATGCATAAATGATATACATCCATGTTGGTATGATTGCATACATATTAAGATGTATTAGACAATTTTTGTCAGAATCCTGGACATTACACTCCACACGAATCAAATGTGAAGTGGTTCCCACAAAACATTAAGTGCCAAGCATATATACTAATGTCCTCTTAGTTTATCCTTGGGGTGGGGTATTTTGCTTGCCTGTCATAATATAAACTCAGAAATAAAATACCCCTGTCAAAGAGTTCTATAACATGATCTTATTGTCCCAGTTTAAGATTGACATTATCTAGAAATAAGCCTTAATTTTTAATTTAAAAAAATAAAATTTTATCCATAGTTATGGCAGTGCATTGAAAAAAAAAAATCGATTTTAGTCAGACATCTTGAAAGTAGAGAAAGATGGGGTGACCATTTAATATCCAGGGGGGGGGGGCTTGGAGTTTTCCTCCTTTGGAAATTATTTATTTCTTGTCAGCGGCATCAGTAATTATTTATTTCAAGCGCATGAAGTCCCCAAATATTCATTCCAAAATCAGAGAGAAAGAAATACCCCCACCAGAAATAATTTATTTAAACACAGGCCAAAAGAATTGATTTATTTCACGAAATGTGAGCAAGAAATTATTTATTAAAAAAAAAACTTCAAGCACCACCCCCCCCCCCCCGGATATTTGAATGGTCGTCCCCTAACCCACCAAAAACCCTGATGAAAGGAACCGCAACCTTCACAACCTAGACAGGTTAGACATGGACAACTGTCACTTTGTCGACCTTCAGACTATTTATAAATGCCCTCTTGTTTAAATCATAAAAGTCATTTGTCTGAAGTGAAAAACTTTAGTTCACCATGCTCACACTATAGGTCTGTATGCTTTCTAGCCATGCTCAAAACAAAGGCCACACATTTTGAAAATGCAAATATGAAAATGCTGGCACGACTTTGTCCTTGGTTTCCAAATTTAGATTTTAGAATTTTTTGTTTGATGTGGACTCTACCGTTAGAGAATATATTCTGTAAAGAAAAATTTCACTTGGCGTAGACGTAAATGTTGGATAATTAGAGCAGGAGGTTGAAAAGTATTATAAATCATTTTGCTTTATCGGGCAATTTCTTGCCACTTATTACTAGAAGACTGGTTGGGGCTTCTCCGCAAATGTTTGACACAAAAGTTGAAAAATCCCTTCCCCTTGCATAATTTGAAAAGTGCAAATTTACCAACTTAAAACTTAAATGACACAATAAAATATGTATACATGTAGTGTACTATCTGAAACAGAAAATTGACTCTTTCATATCTTTGGCAACCTCTTTTGCCAAATCGAGTCTACTGATCCTTGCCTGCATGGGTAGTACATTCGTACTACAAACCCCGGGCGGGGAACCCAACATTTTCAGTGAACCTTCATGAGCAAAATCCCAGCTGGATGTTCTTAGGATGAGTTGTTAAATTGGTGACCCCTTGTATCAGTGTCTGTGATGGGCAAGTAAAAGATCCCTCACATGGTGTAAATGTGTAACATGTTGAGGACTCTCGCTCTCTCTCTCATCTCATCAATCAACCCTGGTGAGAACCCAGAACTGGGTTTATCTATCTATCTATCTATCTATCTATCTATCTATCTATCTATCTATCTATCTATCTATCTATCTATCTCTCTATCCTTAAACATCTGCAAATTAGATTTGGGTATAGACTGTATCTATATAGGACCCATATTATAGTCGCTTCCTCTGATGTGTATCTTCACTTCACAATAAAAATGACAATAAAGTTTTCTAACCTATATCTCAATACTTTTTGTACATATAAAGTGTAGAAAGTGGAGTCTATATGGTGTGTATGTACTTCGTGCTTCAGTTTGGATCTATGCCTGACTAGAATACATTGGTGATATAGAGAACATTCTATTTACAAAAGATCTTCTCTCTTTCTCCAACTTGTCAAAAATCCCAACATAATATTTCTCCAGAATTTGGTATATATACAATCCCAGCATGCACAGGGCTTCCTTTATGGAGATTTTTTAGTGTGATCCTTGACCCTCTTCCCTAAATGCATTCTGTAATATAATATCGCCATTCTTTTAGGGCTTTATATCATACAGGTCCCCACACCTGTAAATACACTTTTTAAAAACTTGGTTTTTAACATTTTTAGTCTTTTTCGCAGTTTCTCAGAATGTTTTCGGAGCACATATTCGGAGTATACTTTTCAGAATTCATGCCGCGGCTCTGTTTGCGCTTCTCAGCCGAATAGCGGATGTTTCTGATGATTTCTTTAACGTTTTTCTAACATTTTTCTAACATTTTCTTTTTGTTCTTCTCTTCTTAATTCCAAGGCTTAAAGTGATGGACATACACAATAGGACTTATATGGACTTAAGCATAGAGAGGAGAGAAAAGAAGAGATATAACAAGGGACTAATGCTATTGTGTTTCAACAAATGCCACATGAGTGGTGATACCCCATGCATACATATTAAATCTTAACACATCCATGTAATCACAGACATGAGGCAAAATGTATGAAAATTTTAAAGAGAAATGGCAGAGATCCAAACCTTTGAGAATAGGATTTAATTTAATTTAGATGTTTCGTTAAATTCCAGCTCTTTCGAATGAAATGACCCTCGAAGATGTACCGTGCGCAGACTTTTTGGGTGGACAAGCTGTTCGAATTTCATGATCCAGATTTCATGCCACTTTAAATGACATCTTTATAGAGAACCATTTAAGTATAATTGATCATATTTTATGTGTTTTCCTGTTCTTTTTTTTTTTTGGGAATGAAGGGCGGTCGTTCACCAAGTCCTTAGGAGCGTGCCGTTATATCCAACCCACTATGCTATTGAAGACTATAAACTCTCATCTTCACCTCAATACCGTGCCTAAAATTCTCAAATGAGCTCGAGAGCTTGCAGTTTTTCTTTCTCCTGGGCTCTGTAATTATGCGCAAAGTGAAAACAAAAAAGGGAAAACGTACTTTGAAACCTACAACCGCGACAGTTTTGTAAAGATTGTAGTTTACCTATACTCATAAAAAATCTTCAAATATTCTTTTGTGTGTCTCAACTTTAGTATCAGAGTGAATGACTTGTGGAGGTCAAACCACAACAATAAGTTTTTTGATCCGTTCCACACTGCATACCTTCTCAAGTGAACGCTTGATTGTATGAATTGCCACAATGTCAAGTAAACTGGTCATTATTGGCTAACATAAAGGACAGCACAAGTTTAAATTGCAAAGGTACAAGACAAAATTGGAAAATTATATTTGATGATGGCATTTATATGAAATGCCTGTAAAAAATGCACAATAACAGTGGTTCTTACAAAAAAGTAACAAAGAGCAAAAAAGGCAAACTAAAATAGAGGACAACAGCTAAAAATGTCTTTGATATGATTTGATAACTTCAAAAATTTTAAAACCAATCCCCACATGTGAAATGTCAAATTTGACCCAAAGCACGTGAAATTGATATGTCCTTTTCTGTCCTGCATTAATCATGTTTATCAAAGTTAAGGCAGCTGAGTGGTCAAGGTGCCTACCTGCTTTGCTGAAGGTCTTTGCCTGATTGGTTCGTACCCAGGTTGGGGAACTCGAAATTTTCAGTGTACCTTCATGACAAAACCCCAGCTGATATCATTTGGATGAGACGTTAGTTGACGACCTCTTGTATCAGTGTCTGTGCTGGGCAAGTAAAAGATCCCTCACATGGGGTAAATGTGTAACATGTTGAGGACTCTTGCTCTCTCTCTCCCATCTCATCAAGCAACCCTCGTGAGCGCCCATGCAGAACTGGGCTTAGAGGGTTGCACTTACCATATCTATCTATCGATCTATGTTTGATATAAAACAAAATTGCATGCCACGGCTCCAAGATGTATACTTTTATATATGTATAAATCCATTCATAATGCATTGGATATTTATTTGTAAATATTTGCTTTTTAAAAACTTTTAAAATCTCAGTTACTCAGACAGTTAGCATCAAAAATTGAAATGGCAAACTCAAAATTGCTATGCTTTTTTGTTTTGATTTCTTTAAGTTTTTATAACATGCATTGATACATAAATAGTATTTTTCTGTGTTTTTAAACATCTGAATAATTTGTTGAATTGGCCATATTATATGTCATTTCTTATTATATCATGTCTTTTAAATATTCCTTTTAACCAAGTCAAGCATGCATGGCAATGTTTAATATAGAAATGTATGCACTAAAAATTACTTAATATGCAGAAAATATGCATGGACAGAGACTTCTCAATGATTTCATAGGCTCTACTTGGAAATAAACATGTCAAGTCCAATATGCAAGCCTGTTTGGAATAGTCAATTTCAAATTCCAGATGCAAACTACAGTTCACAATTAATAATAATATCTGTGAAAACAGCACACAATATTTAGCAAATTATCTTTTAAAACCCTTTCTCCTATCTGTCATCCTTTGCAGGAGGGTGTTATCTGTACATTTAAAGTAGAGTTAATTCAGATATGTTCCTGATAGGACACCCCAAATATCGACCCTAAGGCTTTTTTTTTGTAAACTTTCCTCATTTTTGAATTTCCTCAAAAATGTACTTGGGTTGGGTCCATTTACCATTACGTCACTCATAGTGAGAGTTAGTGCATAAGGCTTATTGTATGTAGGCATATTCATGTCATAGGCCTTCAACTAGTTATGGACCCCAAGTACACTGTAAATTTTGAATTTTGAGTTAGCTTAATTGATTGAGTGAGATGGTTGCATAATTCCTTTGAGCCAAGGCAGCTTGTAGTTTGCAAGTTATAACAACATAAAGATTATCATAACTCAAAACAGCAAGCTATCATGGCTCAAACAAATTGTGCAACTGTCTCACTCCATCATTTGAGCTAACTCAGAATTTCAGAATTTACAGTGTATCATCCTATATCTGATATTAAGATTGGTACAATGTCATATTTCCCCCCAACACCCATGCAGATGTATGTGATAAACAGCTCAGCCAGAAGTAAACAGGATATTGTCACAGTGTCATGTGAGAATGATTTGTGGCACAATGATGCTGAAATCAATATAATGATATGATTGGTTCTTGCAAAGAAAAAAAAAAGATTATATCTAAACTTAGGAGCAAAAATCAACATTCTTGTTTCTTTTTCTGGTGAGTATATACTTATTGAGATAGATAGATAAATAGATAAATATGCTAAGTGCAGCCCACTAAGCCAAGTACTGGGTGCTCACAAGGGTTGATTGATGAGATGGAAGAGAGAAAAGGAGTCTTCAACATGTTACACATTCACCCCATGTGAGGCCTCTTTTACTTGCCCATCACAAACACTGATACAAGGGGCTGCCAATCTAACGTCTCATCCGAAAGACATCCAGTTGGGATTTTTGCTCATGAAGGTCCACTGAAAATTTCTATTTCCCAACCAGGAGTCGAACCCATGCAGTCAAAGACCTTCAGTGGAGTATCTTAACCACTCAGCCACCCATATAGTGAAGTAGCTGGTTGCGTTGATCTGGTGGCCAGAGGAAGACAGTGACCACTATAACCGTTTTTAAGTACAACACAGTAGCATCATGATTACAAAGCCAGACACAATGGCTTTGAAGCTTTTGAACTAAAATCATTTTGAAATTAAGGTTGATAACGTGATCTTTCAAGGCAGAACACATGAACCAGATCTTTAATAACCTTGATTACCTAATACCTATGTTATTTGCTCAGACAGGATCCATGGTCATGGAAGCCTAACAATGTTACCATTATATCATAATATACATGTACATTGTTCACCATTGTATTCCCATATTGCACATTCAGCACTATTTTAGACATAGTTAAGATGATCATAGACCTATCCCAGTCCTTTCTCAGGTCACGAATCTTATGCACTAATCAATTATCTTCAGAAGTTTTCCTGATTGATGACTGAAGACCTATCCTGAGGCAACACCACAAATTTCACAGGTGACTCAACTGTCACAGGGTCATGTCATGTTACATTCTGCACAATGTGTGTATTGACTTCATTCTGTTACAGTTATATACAGTTATGTATAATTGTATAAATGTGAATGGCAGGCACTCATTTCCATAATACATTTTTATTGAGAGTCTTTAACTCTTTATAGAAAGACAACAATGAGTAGGCTCAATTATCCCAAATACTTATCTTGAAGTCAGTTTGAAATTTTCAAAACAGCATTTAATTTTGACTTGTGAAGTCATCATTTTTTTAAGTCAGTTTCAAATTTGGCCCTGTTATGTCACCGAATTCAAAGTCAGCTTTTAATTTGGTCTTGTAATGTCATCGAAATCTTTGCAAGTTCTAGTTTGTAATCAATTTTTTAAGTCAGCTCTTAATTCGGCCTTGTAATGTCTTTAATTTCTAAGTCATTTGCCCTTCTGATGTCATCAATTGTTAAAGTAAATTTTCAATTTGGCTGCTGATTTCATTAGTTTCTATATCTTGTTTAAAATCAGCCATTGTGACGTCATCAATTTCGAAGTCAATTTTTAATTTGCCCTTGTGATGTCATCAATTTGTCAGAGCTCTTTTAATTTCTTGTGATGTAATCAATTTGTAAGTCAGCTTTACTTTGGTTTTGTGATGTTAAAAATGTCTCTGTCAGTTTCTAATTTGGCCTTACACCAATTGACACCTCTGTCAGCCAATCACATGCCAGGCCAATAATTCCCATATTCTTTATTGTTCACTCATTTTCTCATGTTTGACTCATTGACTGTTTGTCTCATGGTATAAGCCAGTTTTTCACCATGGGATCAGGAATATGTTTATCACACTTCGGGCGAAAGTGCTTGGGTGATAAATCACATATTCTCTCTCCTGTTGTGAATAACCTATACTTATAATGTATAACTGACCACTGCAGGGAGGATGGCAGCAATTTCGTTGATGCAACTTGCCCTCAGAGGTCACTTATTTATGCTCATATGATTCGAAAATCTTGGTATCATTTGTGCTTTGTTAATATGCTTTTAAAAAAACTTTGCCTTTCTATTTTACGATTTACATGCAGGTCTATAGATATGGAGGTACAGCACTTGTCTAATGTTTCGTTAGTTGGGCTGACATCGCTTCATATATTTGTACCGAGAGGGAAACTTCAATTATTGAAAATAAGACCACCGTTGCCCTGGCTAGACGAGAATGCTTTAAATGAACAATAACCGGACCATAAGCTGAATTTGATCATATTCACCAAAACACTTCAGATTTTCCCCATCTTTCACATACTTCACATGCACTTCACATGTATGCTCTAATCCCTTTCTGATTAGAGTTTCATCACTGTACATTGCATGTCCATGTAAAATTGCTAGATTTTCTTTTTAACAATGGTATAATACCTTTAAAACTGTTTTTGTATGTTTTTTTCCTCTTTTCTTATGGGCATCATGTATGTTCCAGGATGTACTTAATAGCTTAATTACATGCAATCATCATACTTAATAAGATCCCAATGTTACATCAGCCACTAATTCTAATGTTACATAAGACTTATTACATGAATACTGCACATAGCTGCGTGCTGCAGAGTTGGTAGTATGCTGAACACATACAAAATCACCTTCAACTGACTAAGTCTTTTGCAATAGATGTGACTTTGAATTCATTATGAGACTTTGCGAACATACTGCGTCATTGAAAATGTCTGGGAGAGGAGAGGACGAGGAATGGACGGGACAGGACAGGAGAGGTGACAACGCATGACAACACGAGGCAATGTGAGACAAGACAAGGCAACAGGAGACAAGACAAGACAAGACACCCAAGACAATACAAGACAATACAAGACAATGCAAGAATACATGAGACAATGCAATGCAATGCGAAACCACATGAGATAGCACAAGACAATGTGAGATAACATGAAACAACACAAGACAACATAAGACAATGCTAGCCAATGCAAGACAATGTGAGACAACATGAGACAACACGAGACAGCACATGTGAGACAACACAAGACAACGCGAGATAACGTGAGACAACACAAGACAGCGCAGGACAACACAAAACAATGCAAGACAATACAAGACAATACAAGACAGTGCTAATAGACAAAAGACACAATACAACACAATACGAGACAACACAAGACAAGATGACAAATGGATAGCAATCATCGAGGCGATAACTTTCAACATAATTTTCTCTGTGCGGCATGTCACAAAAAAGTCATACTGGTGATATTACAGCCTAGAAATTAGCAGACACAGTTTGTAAATCAAACCCCATCAATTATTTGTTATTCTTGAGGTCCCTGGCCTGGCTGAAAAGGATGATAAGGTGAGATATGTGGGGCTTGACATACTGTATTTATGCACTGACTAGCCATATGCTTGATAGGACATGCAGGGACCACACAAATGAGGCAAGGCTCACTCTTGGCACAGGGTGACACATCCATCTAATATTGGTTCTTGGCATATTCGTGTACGACTGGGAATCAAACCCTAGTCTGAGAGGCTAGCAGCCCGGAACACCACCACGGAGCTGGAACCCAAGCCGAATCGTCAGTCAAAACAAGACTGAGTCGGCTGACACCTTGAATAAGAGAATCTTGATCTGCAAATCCCATAGGATAACACAACCAACAGTGACATTCACAGTGCACCTGCACCTTCTCAATTCTACAATCCACTGATGTTTTTGCTATCCGAGAAAGACAATACGCCCAAAGTCGCCTTGTCCCTTCTGCATGCGCTTATCTCTTTAAACCGTTGGGTCAATATTTTTGACTCCTGCAAACCCCTGCAATCCCATAATGTTAACAAAGGTTGAAATTGACAGTGCACTCTGATATTTACCAATGACCTAGTTAAACACAGCTTTGAGCCATATTTGGAGCCAAAATACAATATGGACAAGTTGGGGTCAGTTGTGAACCTGTCCTGCAGTCAAATGCTCTGCTTGTGTCCAGAAACTCTTTAAAATGTATTGTAAAGTCAATGCTGAGAGCAGCACTGTCGGGAAAATGTTACTGAAACATGCTTCCATGCATATTACAGTGAAACAATTTGATATAGAATTAGAGTGGACTGTGGCACTGTGAAAATGGCACTTTGTGTGTCATCATGCTGATGATTTGTCATGATCAAACTCAATACTTTCAATGTTAATTTGATTAAAGGAGACTTATCCCACTTGTTGGTGACAGCCAAACAAAAGGATCATGTATCTGATTTTCACTCTGAAATCAGTTTTGACAAGTCAAATGGCCTTCTATTGATCATGACTAATCAGACTGCGTCTATGTTTCCCATGCTGAAAGTAGAGAAGATGACACTTCATCAGCTATCATTAGTCAAGAAATGCATTTTTCGCAGTGAACTGATCCTCATTGTGTCTATATCAAAGTGTTTCACTGTAATCATAAAGACCCAGTCTAAGCAAGATGCTGATGATGTGTCATGATAAAACCATCACTGTGATAGCACCTTAATTTAAGGAGACTAATTCGCTAGTGGTGACTGACAAACAAAAGGGCTGTGCACATGTGTATGATTCTTTCAATCAAATCAGTTACATTTGACACAGACTATAATGGTTCCATGCTAAAAGTATGATCATGACACATCACAAACTATCATGACTCACAAAGGACACATTTTGACAGTAAAACAATAATGACACTACTGGACAATTCACATAACCAACAACTTGATACTAAATTTAATAGTTACAACACAATTCCAATAACAATGACTTTGCAGATGTTTCACAGTTATCTATGGCAATTTCTAAATTGATAACAGAAACAGGGGGCTGTATTTTACAACAATGACATTTTACAGTGGATCATTAAAGTCACTGCCCAGTGTAATGTCACTTTGTTACAATGAACAAAATGGTGCAACACAGAAGATATGTGCAAGGCCAAGTAAGATTTAACAATGGCTTGTCAGGCAAAGCAAAGGAAATGGTGCACACAATAGTAACACAATGTAATAGCATGAAACTTGAGTAAAATTTATGTAGAAGTCTAGCAGCAGGTCATGCTAGAGAAAGGAAGTAAGGCATACCTAGGATGTAACTGAAATTTAAGCAGAAATGAATTTGGGGGTAGATGCAGAAGAGTATTACCACATGTTGTGTGTTAGATTGTTTGTTGAAGAATATCATAACAGATTTTTAGCTGCAAATGTTTCCATTTACAGGACGAAACAAAAGATAGGAAGACAATCCAAGACCTGATATGACAAAATTTAATGAAGTCAAGACGAGACAAATTAAAAATTACCACATGGTATGTATTAGATTATTCATTGAATCATAACAGATTCTTTGTTTCGATTTTATTGCAATTTACAAGACAATACATAGAGTAGGTTGGGGCATGCGGCCCCCATTAACTTCGAGGTGTGATTTGACCTACTTTTTATGGGCGATTATTTGAATGCTTATGCTGTCAGGAAGGGATCACTTGACTCTACTAATAACTACTGAAACAAATGTCTACCAATTTTAATAAAGAAGTTACGGCCATTTTTATAAAAAAATTAAAATGGCCTTCTTACCCCACTCATCGGGCAAGAAGCCCCCCTATTATAATCCTATGGCAATTTTTTTTGCAAGCGCATTCAGCCTAAAAGTTATTTCTTAGTGTTCTTCTATGATTTTTAAGGCATTCTATTCACTTTTTCTGAATTTCAGAATTTTTCTGTTCATACTTTTATTTTTTAATATTTTTGCCCTATTTCAATTTCAGGCCAAAATTTTTTCTATTTTAATAAGCTATTCTATCAAGATTTAAGGTAAAGTACACATTATTAAGTGGTTCCTGAAGCAGCTTCGACCACCAGTGAAGGGGGCCTCATGCCCCATATCATGTGGGGCCTCTCACCCCAAACCCACATATTTTAATTTGACCTCTATATTTTGATCCAAAATGCAAAAAACATGATCCAAATCATATTTATGTGATGGTGATAAAGTGAAGCAATGCAGATATCCATTATACTTTAAAAAATTTCCAAAGCTATTTCTGACAACCCCTTTCAAAGAATTAGTCAAAGTTACAAAAACCATGCACATTTCTTTGTTTCTTTAATTTCTACCATGGTTTGGTGCTGTTTGTCCTGAAAATTTGTGACGTCACCTAAAACGCCTCTAGCTTCAATCCTATCAATAGAAAAAAATGTGAGTTTAGATATAAGCCTGGGGGGCCTCTCACCTAACCCGGGCTTCTTGCCCCGACCTACTCTACAAGGCAGACACAGACAAGGAAAAGGCTATAGCCAAGAAAAGATCAAGCTATATAAAACAAGTCCAGACTAAATGGTCAAGATAAGCCAAGACAAGTAGAGACAGACCAAGACAAGACACACACTAAGACAAAACGAGCCTAGGCGACATTCTATCAAACACCAAGACCAGACAAGCCAAGACAAATCATACCAAGACAAGATGCATACCAAGATAATCCAAGACAAGATAGGGCAAGACTTAACAAGCCAAGACAAAACAATCTAAGACACAGCATGCTAAAATTAGACACATGCCATGACATACAAAGGCCAGACAAAATAAGACTGCCAAAACCAGACAAACCTAGACAAAGCGAGCCACGGCAAGATCCGTGCCATGACCAACCAAGACAATATAGACCAAGACAGGACAGGCCAAGAAAAACAAGCCAAATCAAGACAAATTCCAAGAAAAAACTAAGATCAGATGAGACCAGGACAAGACAGGTGCAAAGACCAGACAAACAAGCAATTTCCCAAAAATGTTGAGTTTTAAAATGTTTATTAAATTTATCAATGAGCTTCTACTACACATTTCAAAACTTCCTGACAAGTCAGCAATTGCATGCCTAATTTAAAGATTAATGAACTTTTCTTAAATAGTAGGGAGTCATGGTTCACACCGCTCTCACCGAGCTGCTCATATACTTGCATGAAGAACTCATTTCTTTTTTTACGAAAAAAAGTCATGAAGAAGAACAAAACTTCATAAACATCAGACATTTAAGATGTGTGATAAATTAAACCATGGTCAGAAAGAACTAGAACAAATATGAAAAACAAAACATCACAGAATCCAACACTAAAACTATATGCTAAATCAAACCACGAGTCATAAAGATACAGAAAAACACTGAAGAATTATAAATTTAATGTGATGGTATGCTGATGGTATTTGCAGTATACATTCCTTCTTGTTTGTTAGATATACATAAATCCAACTTCTTCTTTTTGCTATGTAATTATAATTCCTCATTGCAAGCTACCTGATTTAAATAGAGCACAAGCAAATGACAAGATTCCAGTCTATTTAGGATCTGTGCCAAAAATTTGTGAATGAAATCCCTGGGAACACAAAGAGATAAATATTTCATTTACGTACTCAAAAATATTTAGTTCAGTCGCGACATATCAAGCGACTATGCCAAATTTTTTGAGCGACATGATTGAACAGGCAAATGTGTTTCATGTTAAATATTGCAAGATTATGCAGTTAATAATGCATTAATTTTGTAATTCATATACATGTGCATGGTTTTGGAAACTTAGAAATTAAAATGCTGAGATTATTTGAAATACGCTTTTGGTCAGTATATATTGTCAATTTTTTGTGTCAGGATAGAGGAAAATGGTGTTTCTCATGGTTTGGCCCTGCTAATTAGTTCTGATATGATTTTATTTAACATGTTTAGAGACAAACAATAATGTTATAAATTTTAAAAATTCACACAAATAAACATATAAAGCGATGGATGGATGGATGATTGTAGCTTTATCCTGTAATTATGCACTTGGTAGGCTAATTGGAACAGGAGGAGGACACGGCAATGAGACAAATGATGATTGAAACAACCATCCAACATAAGCCCAGGTGACCTAGCAAGAGCTCGATTCGAACCCTTGAGCCAGCACGTACCACTAGACCAACCCTCCCCTTACATTTATAACTAAGATAGGCCTACACCATAGAGTTGTATTGCAGGCCTGCGGTACATTAAACCTCCACAAGTATGACCGAAGATAAGCGTAATAGCCCACTTGCTATGATTGTCACTTACACATTTTCTTAAAAACACTCAAATCAATCAAATTCTGAAGGTCCTTGGGGCCATCAATAATGTTCAGTTTTCTTTCGTGTACCTCCAGTACTTTTGTTGCGATCCAAAATATTGCCTAAGATATAAAAATGTAAACAGATATTCTGATATGGAGAAATGTGATACTGAAGATTATATAACAGCATATATGTGAGCATTTTAGGTTCTTATGAACTCTTTATGTATTGAACAACTGACACCAAAAATTCAATATATCTCAAGGTGTATCACATGAACAATAATGCATATGCTCACCAGAGTGATTTTCAAGGTTACAACTTCGAAGATTTCTCAAACTACAAGTACATGGTTGGAAAAGCAGGTAGAGTGTGCCTCGATATAGAATTACTACAATGTTTTGACTCAACCGAAATAGGACCTTTCACAACAAACAGTCGCTGACCAATAGGTCACACATTGTACATGCTGTAGTACATGTACAGAAATAGTTGAGGCAGTTCTGTCAAAAATGCAATTATTATGGTAATACGTTTTAACGATATAGTTGGAATTGTCTTTAAGTTCATCCGACCTGGGGTTTGCTGGCTATATAGTAGAATGGTGGCCTTCTTCTTCTGTTATGCTCTTCCGTCTTTCGACATAGCGCGGTGCACCACAACCTGCCAAATACTTCTATTTTTAGCTAACTGTTCACTCCTTGACTACCAATGTCTACCATCCTCAATGAAACTCCTTGACTACCATCCTCAATGAAACTCCTTGACTACCATCCTCAATGAAACTCCTTGACTACCATCCTCAATGAAATCACTTGACTGCAATCCTAAATGAAACTCCTTGACTACCATCCTAAATGAAACTCCTTGACTGCCATACTAAATGAAACTCCTTGACTACCATCCTAAATGAAACTCCTGTAGTACCATCCTAAATTAAACTTCTAGACTACCATCTGAACTAAACTCCTTGACTACCATCCTAAATGAAACCCCTTGACTACCATTCTCAATGAAACTCCTTGACTACCATCCTCAATGAAACTCCTTGACTACCATCCTAAATGAAACCCCTAGACTGCCACCCTAAATGAAACCATTTGACAACCATCCTAAATGAAACCCCTTGACTACCATCCTAAATGAAACTCCTTGACTACCATCCTCAATGAAACTCCTTGACTACCATCCTCAATGAAACTCCTTGACTACCATCCTAAATGAAACCTTGACTACCATCCTCAATGAAACTCCTTGACTACCATCCTCAATGAAACTCCTTGACTACCATCCTAAATGAAACTCCTTGACTACCATCCTAAATGAAACTCCTTGACTACCATCCTAAATGAAACTCCTTGACTACCATCCTCAATGAAACTCCTTGACTACCATCCTGAATGAAATGCCTTGACTACCATCCTAAATGAAACTCCTCATTACAACGATGAATCACATCTTGCAAATTACTTTTTTTTGGCCAAACATAACTGTCTATAGTGGGATATTGCCACATATCCTATTGGTTCAGATATATGCAGGGTCTTTCAGTTGCCCCAGTATAGAACATTGGATAAAACACCCTCCTATCGGATGCAACTGAGCCCAGAGCTTTTCATAGTACATAGAGCTCTTGGACGCTGCAGCTGCCCATCACTGGGCTTGAACCCATGCAGGAAGAGACCACCCAGCGAAGCTGACGTCGTAACCGACTGGGCTGGTCCTGTCTTGGTGATTTTTAAACATAAATAAATTTTGCACGCCATGCTCATGCTCAGACCTGAATTTGAAAATTCAAATCTTATTCTTAGCTTTTTTCTTCAGCTTTTTAGAGTGTTTCTAAAACACAAGCACTTTGCTCTAGACAAGTTCAGGGGAAAACACTCAAGAAAATGGCACAAATTGAACCCAATACCCATATAAAACACATGAAACCTAAAACATCTCATTTTCGTGATTTCCATTTCTGCCAAAAATGTTTACGTTTATCAAATATGAAAATTCGCACTGTGAGAATTTCATGCAATTTACCCAGCTTGTGAGAATAATAGAGCAAAAGATGACTGTAGAGTTAAGATAGGCCTATAATTGAAACAAGTATAGTATTGTGCAATTATGACAATTTTGCTTTGAAAAATAAGTAACGAAATGTGTTCTTATATCATAAATCTTTTATTGTTTAGAGCTCTGTAAGTTTTACATTTTGTTTAACAGTGTTCTTCGATTCAACAAGGTGGCATGCACAGGATTGCACAGCTCACATTGACTTAGTTGGGCTTGTCCTGATCAAAAGTGTTTGTAGTCATGTTCACAAAAATTGTTTGAAGTCATGTTCAGTAAACTGAAATCCTTGTAGTCTGATGTCGTATTCATGTGTTGTAGTCTTTCCTAAAACCTCAAGGTCTAAAATCAAATTAGGGAGCTAAAAATAGTTCAAATGGTTTAAAATTGAAATGAGACCTTTTCTAAGTAAAATTGAGGAGCAACGAAAAGTTCTGCCTTGTAATTACTGTCCTGTATGTCTTGGTGTTATCTCAGTAATTAAGAGTTTACTTTAATTACAATGTCATGTAAAATTGAATTAAACCTTTGAAGGATTCAGGGTCATTAGCAAAGCAACACTGTGAAATATTGTGGTAATTTTCAGAAGCCTTGTAGAGCCTATGGGCTCTCTTTTTGTAACAAGTAATTAATAAAATTTGAATGACACTTTCATAATAATGTACATCCTCATAATCTTCATTCTAACAGCATCTTTGCTGGGCTAGTAGCCTAAATATTCCACAGACACACAGAGCTATTGTGGAAACAAAAACTTTGGATGGTTTTTCGTCTTATATTCATAAACTGTCTTGAAAGTCTCTTGTGCCCCCCCCCCAAAAGTTTTGGAAACAGTAAGATCCGGTAAAAATGTTAAAAAAATAATTGGGCAGATGATAAAATATAAACTAATGATTTCCAGGTATATTCATTCGAAATGGATTAAATTTAGATCCTGGAATTCGGACAAAAGTCGCTCGCTCCCCCAAAAATCGCATGCGCCGTACGCCTATGCTATCGCTGACACTGCTCTAAGTGTATGACTCTATGACTACATAATTTAAGTCCATTTCAGTAAATTCACTGCAAAACACAGCAGCAGGTGATGTCCATGTTCAAACATTTGGCATTCATCAATAATGCATAAAATCACTTTTAGCTCAATGCCATGCATCACTGCATTTTCGTGATTAGGTCCCATTGGGGTCAATAATACCATTGCTGATGGAACTGGCCCTTTTTGTTGAAATGCCATTTTTTGTGCCAATTGTGACCCTTTGTCTTGCATGGGACCATAGTGCAAACCAGACTTACAGCCAGTGGTGGATAGATAGATAGATAGATAGATAGATAGATAGATAGATAGATAGATAGATAGATAGATAGGTAGATAGGTAGATAGATAGGTAGGTAGATAGGTAGGTAGATAGGTAGGTAGATAGGTAGGTAGATAGATAGATAGATAGATATGGCCCAGTTCTGGGCGCTCACGAGGGTTGATTGATGAGATGGGATCATGGGAGAGAGAGCAGGAGTCCTCAACATGTTACACATTTACCCCATGTGAGGGATCTTTTATTTGCCCAGCATTGACAGGTTTGTGAAATAGTGGTAATGCTGTTGGAAACACGAAATTTTGCAAGATCATTATAATTCTGTTTTCAAAGTGTACATAGGAACATTCTAGCTAAGCCAGATTAAAGCCAACTGAAGGCGTTTTTACATTCTTTTTGTTCGTCTGTGACTCACATCACCTATTTCCTCTGCATCAGCTTGACATGCTTAATCTAATTTCATCTAACCATTGCCTGGTTGCATTAATCTGTTTATTTTATTGGACCATTTGACAAAGGCAAATTTCTTAATATCATGCAAAATTCATAGTGGCCACATGCTGTCATGTCAGGTAACAATACTGGTGCCATCATTTCACAGGTAGCATAGCCATCTGGTAGATTTTCGTATGGGAACAACCAGAATTTAATGGTTCATTACACCAATCTAGTTTGATAATTCTAGATTATGAAGTATTGTGAGTTTATTTCAAAATTAGAAACAGCTGTCTTCGGTTATTATATAGTCTTAAATTTATGATAATTGTGAATAATCTGAATTATACAGAGTGTAACTGGTTATAGTTGGCTAGAAAGAAAGAAATATGGGTTTAGCAGGATATTTATAGTTGGACAGAAAGGTTGATAGATAGATACGTGTAGAAAGAAAGAAAGAGATAGATAGATAGATAGATAGATAAATAGATAGATAGATGGACAGATAGATAGATAGATAAATAGACAGTTAGATAGATAGATAGATAGATAGATAGATAGATAGATAGATAGATAGATAGATAGATAGATAGATAGATAGATAGATAGATAGATAGATAGATAGTCAAAGGTGGCCACTGGGGCCAGTTAAAATCCATTATACAAAATGTAATTTCTAGAAATGTAATTCTGACAAAATCAACTTAAAAAAATCTCCTGTTTTGTTTTGCAAAAATCTAATTAACGTTTTTTTTGCTTTTTTCTCAGATTTTGGAGAGAAGTAGATCTTGTAAAAGGTAAGTCTGTGGCTAATATTCCAGGCAAATGGACAATAAATTAGATATCAGATATTTATTAAGGAACAAATCAAACTGATCTCTGATTTTAACACTATTTCCTTCAAATTCCTTGCCAGGAAAGAAAATTTGAAATTGATAATTTGAAAATATTCACATGCAAATAAATCACTTTCTTTTTAAGTGAGATGTGTTTACTTTATGCCTCAGTGGACTCTACAACCACATTTGCCCTGAGGCAGATTTTTATTTGAAAGGTCAATAAGTACTTCATATACAGCTGCTTGTATGTATCTAAATGTAGGTAATTTCATTTCAAAACATGCCTTTGAATTCAATGCCACTGGGAACATGCAAAGACCTTCAGGCAAGGAAAATGTCATCAAAAATTTGTCATCTTAAAACAACAACATGGGACAAAGGAAAGATAAAGCATTTTTACACCCTTGATCATAAATATGGAATACTTCAACAGTATCCACAGAAATTGATAACTTTAGCAACGGGTAGAGCTACAGGCAACAGCAGGGCGAAATAAGGAATAAGGAAAATTCAAGGGGGGGGGGGGTGTCATCAAAGTAGGGTACATCAGATGTACTACATTTGACCAAAAAAATCAAAATTCTTGCTAAAATAGCAGAACTGAGGTTTTCAAAGAGTGGTTAGAGAAGATGATGAGACCTTTGCAATGGACTTTGCTTTATTTAAACTCCCCAATTCACTTTTGTTTGCCACTTTTTTTCCAAAAAGTATTTCAAATTTATGGGTAAGAGTGTATGTCTATCTCTAATGTCTCTATCTCCCTATTTCTCTCTACATATGTGTGTATCTGTCCATGTCCTCATTTCTCTATATCTTATTTTTAAACTGAAACGTGATGCATCATGCATGTTATATATATTTTTTTAATTTCATGGACCATATCTATTTTATAAAGCAAAACTTCCGTAAAACAATTCTGCAATACTTGACTGGTGACTCATCAGAGGCTCATCCTATGTCTTCAGTTGAAGTCTGTGGTCAGAGTATAGAGGATATATTGTTAGTCACTAAAAATGACCTGGCTCAATGTTTCAAAGCTACTGGTTGGAACTTGGATAGATTCCTTCTTCATAGATATACAAAACGAACAAATCAGTACACTTTTCCGGAAGAAAAAAAGCTGATTTTGGTATACCATGCTAGAATATGTTTGATTTCCATATATCACATTGTTGAATACACTTTTAAAAATAAAATCAGCTGTTTTGGTGTCTCTTAGCAGGTCTGGAGTAAGTGGCGTTCTATTAAAGTTCATGGTCCAGTAACCAGAACATCTGAGACATCTGAGAGAATATATTAAGATTTAAAAAAATATATTTAGGCAAAAAAGTATGACATTCAAATGCAAGGGAGTAGACTAGAAGGTGTATGCAGTCAATTTCCAAGGAATGGGTGTGAGAGTTAAATTATATATTTTATTATGTTTTCTATACTTCATACTATATAGCAAAAATGAAAAGATGAAACCGTCCTGCCTGCAGAAGTCTTATGAAAGAAATGGTGAAAAATATCCTGTCTAAAAACCAATCAAGGCTAACTACCTCTGGACAAAGATACGCATATCACTTGTTAATATAGTACAGAATGCATTTTTGATGTATACATGGCGGCATATAAAATATTTAATCTTGAACTTTCGTAGCTAGGAAGCTCCAAAATACAAGACTGATTTATCTCCCCCCCCCCTGCCCCCATCTCTTTTAGAACCTACTAGGTTTGTATCAGTATCGGTGCCGAATCTTCCGATCCAGCACCAAAGAGCAGTATCAGTATCTGATCAGAGGCATTGCTATACATATTTAACCAAAGGTATCGGTATCGGAATGGTATCAGTATTGGTGGTATCAGCAACAAAATACTAGTATCGGTATCGGATCAGAAGTGAAAAAGTGGTATCGCAACATCCCCACTATAGAAAGGTTTGATTTGGACACAGACCTCAAAATGGTTAGTTATTCTGTTATTAATTGTAAACAAAAATGCTTGCTGTACACATTTTTTAAATTTGTGAATAAAGATCATATATGAAAATGCTGACATGTTCTATGTTTGTGATTCAGAGCATATTGATAGCAACTCCTTAAAGGATTAATTGAAAAAAAAACAAAACAAAAAAAAACTGTCAAATCCAAATTCTCCATAGCTGGTATCATTCAAATCTTGACATTTTCTACCTGAGTCTATACATGACATGATGCAACAGGGTTTTGTTCAACTTTGTCAAGTTTTGTTAAATGTCACAAATTCACAATCAATTTAACAACTTGTTGGGGCCTGGCCTTGCATAAATATAGGATTACTGCCGAAAAAAAAGTGCATAAAAGAAACTCACACACAACAAAGACTGCACGGTGAAGTGTAGATTTCAGACATTTCACACAAGCAACATTCCAGAGTTTAAAAAAGAATCAAAAGATGAAAAAGTAATCTCAGGCAAGGACCTTAAAAAAAACAAACTGTCTGGCGTTTCGACACCTCAACGGTATATATGCAATCTAGAGGGTCTATCGACAGATCTGCAGTTCAACAAAACAACACTTTAAATGTCGTAAATCAAAGTCATCCAATATAATCAAAAGGTCCGGCATTGTAAAATCTCCATTCTGAAGCCAACTGTTTTTGAAAGCCACAGGTGTATAGTGGCGGTATACCGGAGTCCGAAAGGGGGGGGGGGGCAATTTAATAACATCGAAATATCAAAAATTTGTACATGGAAACAAAAAAATTCAGACAATGTTCAAATATATAATTATTATCAGAAATCAATGGTCCTGAAAATACATGGCACATGAAATGGTTTGAAATCTGGATTGAGACGTACCATACCTACAGGTAATTATTTTATCAAATGGTCAACTGGTGGTATGCCAATGCATCTACAAGTCGTTTGGTATTGTGCATGTGCCTCCACAGTCCACAGGCAAATTTTCACCACTAAGAGGGTTGATTGATGATATATTAGAAGAAAGAGACAGTGGGAGTCCACAACATGTCACACATTTACCCTATGAGAGGGATCTTATACATTTTGCCAGCCAAGCATATATAGATACTCATACATGGGGCCACCAATTTGATGTCCTATCCAAGCAACATCAGCTGGGGATTGCTCATGAAGGTCCATCAATATATTGTTCCCAATCAGCAGATCGGAGACCAAAAACCAAAGAAGCAGACCAAGATGATTTTTATCAGCAAGTGGATTGTTTAAAATTGATGTTCTCAAATAACTGCAATATATTCATTGAGCAATATAGGCCTACCAACAGAACTCGAAAAAGTACTGCCAAAGGCATTTGTCTAATGATATAGCCTACATGTATGTAATATGGATGTATTGAATGAAATATTGATTGTTGTATTAAACAAGTTTGCCAAATATACTTGAAGAACTGCATTCAATTCCACTGAGTACTGACTGTCAAAGAGGACCCATAGGCTATTGATAGTTCAAGAGTATATGTTGATGACACAATGTTATGGTAGCAGTTGATGAGATGCCTTGTATTGATTGACATCAAATATTGTCATTTATTTGATGAACATTTAACAGCACTGATTTCAGATTCAGAGAGTATAATGGTCACCAAAGGGTAGTTATATTGACATATAAACAGTGGGTTGATTTTTGTAGTGATTATATTGAGTGAAATATTGATTGATGAAAACTTCTGTTTACTTACCCAGGTAGAGTGTTATTGGGTTTAATCCATGTTGTGATTGTTGCAGACCACACTCTGAAGAGGACCAGATTGACCACCCAGTCTTTGATGAGGTCCAAGTGGCAGCTATTGGTCCTATTTGGACCCCTGACCCCTTTGAAGTAATACTCTGTCCCTGACGAGGAACCATGATTGGCAGTGGAGATACAGTCCCTACTTGCACTTCTTGATTTTTCGTCCACTTTCTCAAAAGTTATGATGGGATAAGTCAATTTGTTTCTATCTGGCAGAGCACACTTCAAGCTACACTGAGCTGTCCTGCAAGCATCTACAGATGTGTGGTCATCAAAACTCTCACAGTACGTTGTTTGCTGACCATCTAATCCTCCACATATTGCCTCAGGGGGGTCAAGACTGACTTTGGCTTGCAGGGCAGCATTGTACAATGGAGGAAAGGTCACATTTGCAGCCCCAGTGACATCAAATAGGTAAAATAGATATAAGACACTTGTGAAGAGCATGACATTCATGTTTGCTCTGTTTACTTTCAGAGTGCTTGGTAACTGCTGGTGTCTTGAGTTGTACATGTTGTACATCCTCTGTCTATCTTGTTGTTGTTTTTGTCTGTCTTGTCTGTCTTTTGAATGGCTGATATCCATCATGTGTGTCTGTCTTTTGTTGTTCAATAATAATGTGATGTTACCAACCACCTGGCATCATTGGGTTGCCTACCCTCTCATAGGCTCTTCTGTAGAGCCTCCATATCCTCTATTTATGATATTCCATGTATTTTCTAGACTTTAAAGCAATCCTTAAGGGTGTGTAGGTCCTGGAGAAGTTTAATCCTATGACATGTGGTTCAGATAGGTATAAGCTGTGTAACTGGTGTTATTCCAAAGTGGTCACCAATTCCATGACTCCAATCAATACCGTTTTAGGAGACAAATCACCCGAATATCGATCCTCTCTGGTGGCTCAAATTTGAACTGGGTGCCCTGCAATGACAGCTCCAGCCTGGTGTGAAAGGAGCCCCCGATTCAGTGTAGGGTGACAGCCGTCATGGTTGAGTGAACACGGCCCCCTTGAGCTCCCCTGCCAGTCACATTGTGGTAGCCCACTGGTGGAGACTATGCTTGGGCAGGGATTGGGCCCAAGAACTGGCAAAAAGTATCTGATACCAAAAGAGTCACTTCTACATCATCAGGAATTTCAGCATCAACTGTGATCAACTCTGTATGCTGTATCAATAGATTCAATACACACACAATCCGTTGCTATGTATGAGCGTCCTTGGAAACCAATTGTTGATTTTCTTTGATGCACAGAATCTAGACTGAACTCAGTCAGCAGCCCCATGCCATGCCATGGAGTGTGCAAACATGCTGGGACACGTGGTCATGCTTGACTAAATTCGTCCCTTTCTGCATAAATTGGAGCATAATCTACCTGACAATTGATTTTTTACCTTTTCCCAATAATTAATCAAAAAGCAGCCTAAGGACAGCCTATAATTTCCTCAGGTCATACATGTCTTGAAGAACAAAGCTCCATCTGTAAGATACCATCTTTCAAGTACATTTACATATATGCATGTAGTCTGACACTTAGCATTTTGATTGAAGATTCACACGCAATCAGTTATGGAGAACAATAAATCAATTCACATAGATAGATAGATGGATAGATAGGTAGATAGATAGATGGATAGATAGATAGATAGATAGATAGATGGAGAGATCGATAGATAGATAGAGATCGATAGATAGATAGATAGATAGATAGATAGATAGATAGATAGATAGACTGATAGATAGATAGATAGATAGATAGATAGATAGATAGATAGGCTCCGTGGTACAGTGGGTAGCATCCCCGCCTTGTACACATGAGGACGTGGGTTCGATCCCCGCTCCGGCCATGTCCAGAGGTTATCACTATAATGATTGGTATGATTGCCGTTCAGTATGGTGAGCGCTGGTGAGCAGATTTATCTGGAATGGGCGCTATATAAAATCATACTATATTATATATTATATTATATATATATTATATTATATATATTATATACTATATTATATATTATTATTAGATAGATAGATAGATAGATAGATAGATCAATAGATAGATAGATAGATAAGGGCTACAGTAGTAGGCCTTACAAGTACAACAATGAATGATGGGCAGCCGAGATTTTTTTTAAACATGACTTTTTCAATTAATTAATTTCTTAAGACCCTCCAGTTTAGAAGTCATTGCACATGGATTACTTAAGTAATTGCAGTTTGTCAAATGATTGTCTGAATTCTCATGCTTAATTACCATTTGTAATACCCCCTCTCCCTCCTGACACCATGAAATAACAATGCTTTATAATCGCATTAGCACTATCATTGACACATCTACCCCCTGGGTGGAGCATTACGCCTGTCTGAGCATAGCCACCAGAGATGGACACCAGGGAAAAACTGAAGTCAATGGACCGTATGATGTTGTTTTGAACTACCCCATGATTTAGAAATTATCAGATTTACGTTTTCAAGCACTGGTCAGGTAAAATATACATTAAAGATATTGGAATTAATGTTTAATCCTTTCATACTGGCCTGAAAAATACAGGGTAAGGAAAAATGAATGATGTATTGTCTTCGAACTTGTGTGTGCTTTAATGCTTGGGATATTTTAATGAACAATATTTTTCTTGCTAAGCTCTTGCCTTTTGAATGAATGAAGAAGTTTACTTTTAGCCATATTGATAAAATTCTTCACATTGGATCACAAGCAGGAATTTCTGGGATATCCAGGAAATTCTTCTCTAGGAACTTGGCTAAAACTAACCCTAAACCTAATTTTGACCTTAAAGCTGAAATACGTAACACCTCCGCGAATGTTTGTATTGGCAGGTCCACGAATGACTAATAAAGCACATCCTCGAGTGTTAGTTGTTACATATACACGAGCACTTATGTTCGCTTTTACACATCCATAAACTCTCACATGTTCGTTTTTACACCTCCACAAATTCGTGAACATGCCAAATAATGAAAAATATATAGGCCTACAAGTGAACTGAGACCCTAAGCCATCCTCCCTATGCTATCTACGCTCCATAATGTCCATATGATATCGAATAAACTTATCACTGATTTACTAACATGGATAGTTTCAGGAGTTGAAGTTCTTTTTGGGGTTCAGCTGAAGAAGGAGGGCTTTTACTCACAGAGGTATATAGATGTCTAATAATTCCCCATTGCTATAAAGCTCGATTTCAGCAAGGTAAACCAATATGAGTGATGAAATTAGGGAAGTACAGGTTTATTTACATTCCAGTAGGTGGCATATGTAAATACATGCCCCCTGGTGTCATGCTGCTAAACGACATTCCATTGAGTATGGTGCATGTTACCAGAATCAGCTCTCTCTTTCATGAGTATCTTCAAAAACTTTGTAACTGTAAACAGAAATGTGAACCACTTCATTACACAGTGACAAAATAGCTGTAAAATTGAAGATACAAGCCATTGACACATTTACAGAAAGAGAGGGCCGATTTTTGAACAGATTTTGCTAAAAAGAAAAGTTTTGATATAAGTAAACTGCGCTCTTGATATCTTTAATCCATTGATTTTTAACGGAGAGTATCCAATTGATACATATCTATACAGTTTATATGTTATAGTACAAGACAATTGCGAGTTTACAATTACAGTAACTTTTGTGGTCGTACTGCAAGTTATAATAAGTTTATTGCATTGGTGGTTGTGGTACAGAAGCAATTACAGTACATTCAGGATGATCATAGTGTGTGTGAAAATGGATAAGCATTGCATTAGGGATGGTATTAACATATTACTAGAAATAATAGTATTGCATTGAAGATGTTATTACATTTGGGGTGGGCCTGAAAATAAACATATTATAAGTATTGCATTTAGGATGGTATTGGAATTATTTTTGGGGTGGTTCTGTAAAAATGGTATTGCATTGAGGATGGTATCCCAATTACATTTAGGGTGGTACTGAAAATAAACATATAAGTATTGCATGGGGGATGGTACTAGAATTACTTTTAGGGTGGTATAGTGAAAATAGCATCACATAGAGGATGGTATCCAAATCATATTTAGGCTGGTTGTGTAATTGTTCGATTAGTGGTCCATAAAGGACGATACTTTGTGATTCTAAAAAATCATATTTAGGATCACCATACACAGGAGGATAGAAAAATATCTACTCGTTTCAGCCCTAGAGCGCAGCAGGAATGGGTTTACCACTCGGCCACCAAGCTACCTCTCTGGATTGAACCTGCAGTAGTCATATCATCTAGGTATTATAACCCTGTTTCCCATTTGTGACCTACTCCACTAAAATGAGTTCAAAGTCGGCCTCTTATCACATTTAGTTGGGAAAATTACTTTATTCTTCTGGAATCGGGCTTTAAAATGATGGTCCGTAAGTATGTTTTGATATCTTCATCTAATCCAAAGATATGGCACCTCCAACTTTGATGATACGAAACTTCAAACTTTGAGAAAATGGCATTTGAATTTCCCGCCATGACAATGAAAGAACTAAGAAAATCAAGAAGGACACTCAATTTAGAGAATTTAAATATCAATTTCAGGTAAAAATGGCCTATATTATAAAAAGAAATTATTTTTACTAAAACATGATACCAACAGCAAAAAAACATCAAAATGTGACCTTTTGAACCATTTTGCTAATTCTGGGAAATCTAAATTGCTTACTTTGAACTCATTTTGGTGGAGCAGGTCACATTTGTCCAATACATTTTAGTCTATTAAGGAAATTACGCTTTAATGCTCAATTCTTTACATCAGATCATAGGACTTTTCGGGATATCCAGGAAATTCTTGAGGAGGATATGGGAACAGATTTCTATTAATCAAAATTTCAGACATCGTTAAGGACTATAATTCAAACACATGGTTTAAGTACAAAAAGAAGAAAACTGGTCAACCTTCAAGAAAGTGTTTATTATAAATAGAATATTTTACAAAATGATATTAAACTCCAACTTAATTTCTAACAGCACTGCAGAGTATAATTCAAATGCTAAATTGTTCAACATTTAAGTAATCTTTAAAAACATCTTAAACATTTTCAAAGAAATGTATTGATTAAGTTGTTTATTTACAATATTATATGCTCAAAATGATGTAACACACAATGAGGTGTACTGGTTCACATCACTGAAAAGAGACCCTAGCCCATCGATCCTCCGTATGCTCTCTAAGTCCTATACATCAGGGAATAAACTTATCTGCTGATATAGATGATCCAAGGATTCATTACGGTTCAGGAAAGAGCCTATAGTCTCATTTCAGCGATGTAAACCGACACCCTCAACAAAATTTTGTAAGTGCAGGTTTATTTACATTCCAGTAGGTGGCATAATAAATACATGCCCCCTGGTGTCATGCTGCTAAACGACATTCCATTGAGTATGGTGCATGTTACCAGAATCAGCTCTCTCTTTCATGAGTATCTTCAAAAACTTTGTAACTGTAAACAGAAATGTGAACAATTTCATTACACAGTGATCTAATTGCAGTAAAAATGAAGAAATGACATTTGCAGAAAGAGAGAGCCGGTTCTTTGAACTGATTATGCTTAAAGAAAAAATTCAGTATACTGGTAAATGGTTCTACTGATTTGTTATAAATTAATTAAATTTTAACCATCAGCATCCAACTGATGGAGCAACATATTTATTCAGCATATTCTAGTACAAGGTTATTGCAAGTTTCAACGTAAAAACATTGTGTTATTGTATTGAAGACTAGATTACAATTGCAGTTACTTTAGGTTGGTACCGTAAATTATAATAAGATTATTGCACTGTTATAATATAAATCAGGTTACTTTTAGGATGAGTCATGTGGCAGTTGTGGTAAAGAGGTGATTGCCATACATTTAGAATGATCATAGTGGTAGTGTGCATGAACATGGATAAGCATTGCATGAGGGATGGTGTTATCATTTGACGAAAAACAGTAGTATTGCACTGGAGATGCTATACATTTAGGGTGGTACTGAAAATAATCTCAAGTATTGCATGGAGGATGGTACTAGAATTACTTTTAGGATGGTACTGTAAAAATAGCATTGCATTGAGGATGGTATTAAAATAATTACATTTAGGGTGGTACTGTTAATGTTTGGCCTTGCCAACCTAATTGAGTTACATTTTGTGAGGAGCTAAGAGGGGGTAAGATAAAAAAAAACTTGAGAAATCTAAAAAATCAAAAATCTGCATCTTCTGGATGCCAGACACACTTTTTAACAACCATGCAAGTCACATTTTTATAACTTTCAAAATTACTGAACAGGCAATGTTGATGGGTAGAATTAAGAAATATTTACAGCATGGCACATCAATGTATTTTAGTGATCAGCTATTCATCAGACTCCAAAAAGCTAGACTTAGGCTGATATCGTTACGAGCTGAAAAGTGGCATACATGCCTCGAAAATGTCTGTTTTCAAATCAGACTAGTCTGCTAGAATTTATTTTGGTGACAATTCTTAAAATGATACCACGCCTTCCTCAGTGCTGTCATTGTCATCGATTACTTGATAGAAGCCAGATTCAATAGTATCCTGGCCGTAAGATTTTGGGGTGGGGTCTGAGACGAGGGCGGTTGTGACAGCGGGTGCTGGGGCGGGTTGGGCGGGTTCAGGCTGGTAACCTCTTGTGTAGTCATAAGATTGGACTGGAGCAGGTTCTGGGACAGCTACAGGGGCGGGTTGGACTACAGGTGCGGGTTGGACTACAGGTGCAGGTTGGACAGGGGCGGGTTGGACTACAGGGGCAGGTTGGACAGGTGCAGGTTGGACTACAGGAGCAGGTTGGACAGGTGCGGGTTGAGCTACAGGCTGAACAGGAGCGGGTTGAGGTTGAGCTACAGGGGCGGGTTGGTGAACAGGAGCGGGTTGAGCTACAGGTGCGGGTTGAGGCACAGGTGCGGGTTGATAAACTTGTTGAACAGGTGCGGGTCTAGGCTGGACAGGTGCGGGTTGAGCAGGATGAGGTTGGTTGTATCCGGGAGGGTTGTAGTAAGGAGTCGGTTGGTTGCCATAGTATTGAGAATTCACCGGCTGCTTGTATCCACTTGACTGAGGTCTGATTCCTTGTTCGATGCTTGAAATATACGCCATGTTATCATGCGCCTGGGATGGGATGTCGATTTTCTTGTTCAAGTAGTCGCTGTATACATCATTTCTTGCTTGCTTTGTCCTGAAAAAAAGAAACAAAGTTTATTTTGAACACAAGCCAACTTCAGTTACAGGATCGTACTGTCATACAGATGGAAATAAAGAGTCAATCCTATAAGTTTACAGCGAAAAACTTTGATAGAAAATTTGAGTGGACTGTTGCACTGTGAAAATGGCACTTTGTGACTTATGATAGCCAATGAAGTGTCATCTTCTCTACTTTCAACATGGAAAACTTAGAGGCCGTTTGATTAGTCGATCGAGAGAAGGCCATTTGTCATTACTGATTTCATAGTAAAAATCAGATACATAATCCTTTCATTTCCCTGTCACCAACAAGTGGAATAAGTCTCCTTAAATCAAATTAACATTGAAAGTATTGGATTTGATCATGACAAATCATCAGCGTGGTGACACACAAAGTGCCACATTCACAGTGCCACAGTGCACTCGAATTCTATATCAAAGTGTTTCACTGTAATCTTCCAGCCTGGACATTTGATTTGCAAAAAGAGCGGACTGCTGTGCTGTGAAAATGGCACTTTTTGTGTCATCATGATGATGATTTGTCATGATCATACTAATCCCGCTTGTTGGTGACAGGCAAATGACAGGATTATGCATCTGATTTTCACTCTAAAATCAGTCATGACAAATCAAATGGCCTTTTCTTGATCATGACTAATCAAACAGCCTCTATATATATTTCCCATGTTGAATGTAGGGAGGAAGATGACACTTGATCAGCAATCATGAGTCAAGAAGTGCCATTTTCACAGTGCAACAGTGCACTCTTTTTGCATATCAAATTTCCAGGCTGTAAGGTGTCTCCAGCTCTTCCGCACAAAATTCTGTCAGACTCGGCATACTTTTCTGATCTGTTGTTTGCCAATTCAGAAGCACACTTTTTATAACAAAGAAAATGAGATTAGGTGCACACGTGCAATTATAAGACATAGCATCTTCATGAAAACAAACATGCTGTAAAACATTAGTACCCCCTTGAAAGACAGTCAAGTTAAAAGTTAGTACCCCCTCGGTCCTTGGGCAAAGCTCCCAACCCCCCCCCCCCCAGTTGTAAATTCTGAAAGGTCCCTTAGACCTTAGACTGTGTACCAATCAAGTGACCCAATTTTAAAAGGATTTTCTTTGTTTACATTTTGATAGTTTTCATACTTAGAGCAAGCAACAAACGTTGTCATATAGCCGGTATGCTGTCTTATAGTATACGCAATAGAAATACAAAATTTGGAATCAATCAGTTAAGTTTTCTGGGAGATTAGGCAGTTTTAGTAAATTTTAGATTATTTTTTTACTAGAATCACCAAATCTTTTGATTGCTGAATATTTAAAGCTTGAAATTTCACATCAAGATTTCCGATACATAAATACAGCATACTGGCTATGTTATATTGTAATTACATTGGTTTCTGGTCTAAAATTTCAGATTTTATGATTAACTAGGTCGCTTCGCATAGAGCAAATGGTACACAGTGTGGATGTGTAGCTTGACTTACTTTCTGCTGTTCAAACAAGCGAACACGATTCCACCAATGATTACAATTCCTCCAACTCCAGCTGTTACACCAATGATGATGTAGTCTGTCTGAGTCAGGCCTTCTGATGGTGCTGAAGTTTCTGGTTCAGGTGGTACTACTGTAGTCCTGCAAAAATAAAAATACAATTAATAAAAAGTCAAGTTAATAAAATTATAATGAAGAACTATAGGGTAAGTTGGGGAAATCCGAACCCCTTTTATTCTTGGGGCAAATGCTGCCCTTGCGCACTACTACAAATTTACGAAGATCTGGATATAGAGGAGCCATCCTGCGTCCAGAACCACTTATACTTATACTTATACTTTAATGGTTTAGGAAGTTCTCTATAGTTACTGTGACGAACATAACTTGAGCATTGAACAATATCTGCACAAAAGTAAAACAAGGTTAAATTGTTTGTTTATCAGTTGTTTGATTTTCAAACAATCTAATGTTGTGATTGACCTTAATCATTTGTTTGTTCGTTAACTACTGTTTTTAATCTTTGTAGTGGGGGATACAGGGGGGGCCTAGGGGGCCCGGGCTGAGATTAATAATAGTATTTTGAAGAAAATACGCGCTGACGCAAGCTCGCTAATGCCGAAACACATCCGGGCTCCCCCTAGACTACCCTTTCTGGATCCACCACTGCTTTGGGGCTGAAATTGCTCTGGGACCGGATTTCCCCCGCCTTACCCCAGAGGATTTTTTCTGAAGGACGATATAACAGGAAATTAAAGACCGCTCCATTGGGTTACACTTCTGCAACCCACTGTATAATTATCACCCCCTGATACCACCATGATATGGGTTGAATAGGAACCTAATTCAAAACTTTTTTTGTCATACAAAATGTAGCATGGACACAAATCATCTCAGAAATCTTTCAAATTATGCTCAAGCTGTAAGGTCTTACTACCCACTTTTTAAAATTCTGACTAATATCAGGGCAGATACACTGCCCTGCTCACATCCATAACAAGTCAAAATTTCAGGGCGAAATAGTATGGTGACAGAATATCCTTTTCCGGTCCTCCAAAACTATTTTAAAGTTGATTTGGACCAGGACGAGGCTGGCCTCGAGAGCTCCACCACTGCCCTCCATGCCTGGTTAGGTAGCTCACAGGTGTTTGCCTTCCACATGTATTGTTTGTGTCTGCAACAGCAGATTAAGGTAAAACCATCTTGGATTATGCATATGTTATCAAGGTACAGCACTCAACAGAAGCTCACTATTCTTTGTGATCTGGAGCCACAGAAGACCAAGGTCACTTTTGACCCTGAATGCCCTGAATGGATTTTGTTGGATATAAATGTAAGATCATTTTGTTTTCTGTTTCGAGGTTAGAATATTTTTGTGTCCAATCACAACTTTTTAAAATTTTTTAATCCTGTGTTTATTTATTAAGCCTGCTACAGGTGTGTATGTCATCCAATAGTGTGAAATGTGAACTGGCAACATTATTTTTCAAGATACAGAAATATCAATAGTAATTAACAATTTTTTTTCAACACCGATACAGAGAACAAGCACCTGAGTAAAGGAATGAATATTTTCTTTTATGAAAGTTATAATCTCATGATATGTGATAGACATATAATGCTCCCCCTGGTGTGACTTATTTCATGGAAGCTTCTCACAATTAACACTAGGGGGCAAGTGGTGCTTGATTTCAGAATACTTAAATCCCATTGGCTGATAGATTTCCCACCCTTGCTTCTGATTGGTCCAGCCAAGTGCAACCAATCTAGAGTATTTCAGTGCATTTTAATGTAAATTTAAGGCCTCATAACTTGGTCATTCTTTTTAATTAGATTTTGAAAGTAGCTTTTCTTTATTAAAGTGCATACATCTTCTATGCATGTGCAGAAAGCAAATTATTTTAATAAAATCATCATGTAATCACAAAATAACATAAAGGTTATGAGGGGCCAAACTTAAGGCCTCACAGTCAAATGGGTCTATTGATTTTCAAGTTTAGAATTGTTTGGCTTTCATTAAGCCGCTCACACTTTTGTACAGGCATTTGTAGCTGATCGGAATGTTTAGTACCATGTATAATAATTGAAAACAAATTGATGAATGCATATGAAATTGAAAGGACAGCATTTTTCTGCTGCTACATGTTTCGTTACTTTTTAAATATTTTTTGATGAATTATGCTTTTAATTTTCATTTGGATTCTGTACGCCACATGCAATGCCGACCATGACTTTTCATGAAGTTCTCGAAAATACTTTTGGACGTAATTTATTGCGAGGAATTTGCTTGTTTGTTGCATGTTTGGTGAGTTCTCTGTCATGCCTCCATTTCAATGTTGTGGTCTACATCAACGATGTTCAGATAGTCTTCAATTTTACAAAATCGCAAGGTAAGCAAATGAAACCCCATTTGGCTACTTTGAATTTAAATTGATATTAACTTCCAGCACAGCAATTGGCCTCACTAGTAGTTGTCTATTAGTTGAACACCAATTTCATATGCAACTTGAACTGTATCTTAAATAAGAAATTCTTGCAAAATGTACAATACAATTTGTATGTTTGTTTATTTAACACACACTTTGCAGCCATGATCTGACATGCAAAACTGTTTGTTAATGCCCAAATTACCCATCTTTTCACTGCTTAAAATTAATTTGGACTACAATACTATTACTGAACAATCAAATTGTCAAATTTTGTTTCTTTACATTCTTTGCTACCTCATTTGATGATTATACTTTCGAATATTGCAGTTGAGGCCCTCCTTGGAGCCACCATAATGGGGATGTTATTTGGTCTGCCCGTTGGTCTCTTCTTGAAGTGGGCTGGACCAACAAATACAATGTTCACTGCAACAATACTGACCACTGGATCATGTTTATTACTCTACTCTTCAACACTTAATCTGCCGTTTTATCAGCAAAATTATTGGCTCTTGTCCATTTACTCATTTTTCCTCGGTAAAGTATAAATTTGTGAAAAATTAACTCAAACATTTTGTTGGTAATTTGCTGAAATTTTTTCATTTGCGTGCCAATCTATATGCATGTAAGCTAATACGTGTCTGAAATAGTGAATATAACAATACGATTGAATGGGTTGAGCTTCTAAAGCAGTGCTCGTATAAGTGCTTTATAACCCTTTCAGCTGTTGCAACCTTTCATTTAAGCACATTTAATTCAAGTAACCAAAGGCCAAATTTCTGCAAGCAAATGCAGATTTATATTATTCGTTTATTCATTTCTGATTCTAAAAAAAAAGAAATATGCATTGGTTACAAAGGATTAAAAAAATTTGATTTTTCACGAAATTATGTATTCAACTCTAAGGTTTTTTCGTTATGGAGAGCCACACTTACAGCAGTTGCTTCAATTGCTGATTCAATAACCTTTGTTTTGTAGGTAATGGTTCACTCATGATGTACCTGATTGCCTCCACCATCAATATACAAAACTTCTGTCCAAGGCACACTGGCAAGGTAGTTGGACTGAGTAATGGCACAGCCGGTTCTGCAGTTCTATTGCTAGCTGTTATTTATGCTAAATACTTCGCAGAACACAAAGAAGTCGGAAGGTTTTTCCTGTTCCTCGGTGGAATGTACTGTGGCCTTGGAATACTTGGCATCATCTTTCTGCGGGACTTAAGTCACCTGGTGATTAAGTGCCAAACAGAAACAACCCCATTGAAGGAGACCGATGGTCAAAATTATCAAGATGACGAACTTGATAGTCAAACAGAAGCTCTCGGTATAACAGGCTTTGCCTTGTTAAAAAACCTGGATTTTCATTTGTTGTTTTGGGCTTTCTTTTTGTCCGGGGCGGTGCAGAATGCAGTCAGGCTCAACACCCCTGCATTTCTGGTTTCCTTTAGGCTTGAATATATGCAGATAATTTTGGTTGGTGGTGGTCCATGGATAGGTGCTTCCTTCAAGATATCAGTTGGTGCTTTATCAGATCGCTTTATTCGGACTGTTCCAAGAACATTTTATCTTGCTTTGGTTACATGGTGCGAAGCTGCATTACTTTTAGCAGCCAGTGTGTACAGTAGTCAAGCCACTTTCATTGCTTGTGTCATTATTTCCTCTTATGTGGTTGGTTCTCTATATTTGTGTTTGTGCTTCGCTGTTGTAGGTGAAATGTTTGGTCCAAAATACTTGTCCGTAAATGTGGGAGTGCTCCTTCTCGCCTATGGTGTATCGTCTGTTTGCCTTCTTCTAATTTTTGGTTCCATATATGACAATCTCACTGACAACGCACGGAGTGGTGTATGCTATGGTAGCGGATGTTACACCAAAATATTCATTTGTTGTGGTGTGACACTCATTGTCTCTGCTATTTCTATCACCTCCTTAACTCTGCGACTAATTTTTTTAAAAAGGAAGAATGTAGCAAAACAATGACTCGATCCAACCCTTCCATACAGTACTGCAAGAAAGCATTTGAAACAGATGATGTTCTGCGATTGGGTCAATGTGAAGCATGATATAACAAAACAACCCAAGTCAGGGTCCCTGAGTAACAATATCACGAGCTGTTGTGTGAATTAATATCACTCGAGCCGGCAGGGCGAGAGTTATATTAATTCACACAACAGCTCGTGATATTGTACGAAGTGCCCTGACGCGTGGTTGTTTTGTTTTTATCACCTGGTTTTACCTCAAATTTTCAGTTATAAAGAGGGACTATTTTCTACCATTACAAAAATGTGACGTCACCATGGAGCAACAATGGACATGACGTCACAATCCCATTATTCTGGCCCTTGTTTGGTTTGTGACATCATAAGGCAGCTGAAATGCTGGTGATGTCATAACCATTGTTAAAAAATATCGCCCTTGAAGGGTGGTATTTTTTACAATATCATAGGCCCTGATATTTTGACTGTAAACAGTAATATTCACAGCCAACCAGGTGATAAATAATAAAAGACCTTTTAAGAGGAAAGGCCTTCTCACTCAAGTTACGAAAAGGCCGTACAATCTGATTGCCAAATTGTAAGATTTCAATTCTTGATTTCCATAGTCAAACTAGTGAAATCGATATTCGTATGCTTACTCACCTTGAAATGCAAATCAACTTATTAGCACTTATATCATGGTTGAAAATGTTATTATTCTGGGCAACTTGAACTGAGACCCTAAAGGTCAAGGATACATGCTGTCACATTACAACCTTTTCAAGTTTTCATCCTATGCCAAACTTTTCTTTTAGTTTTCACTATCTGTTTAATTATTAATTTATCATCATGTAACACTATGCAAGCAACATTTCTGGACAATTTGTTTACTCCTGAGACATGTAAAGGTTGAGAATACCAATGTTGCCACATTACAGTCTTTTCATTACGTACCAATTTTTTCTTTCAGTTTTCACTTTCTGTTTAATAATTAAGTCAACATCATGTGACACAATGCAAGCTACATGTCCAGACAATTCGTTTATTCCTGGACATGCATGACTGATTTTGTTACTATCAGGCAGGCAAGAATATCAGAATTCAGAGCCAGATTGGGCAAAGGCAGACAAGGATGTAAAAATCAGTTGAAAAATCCAACTTTCTGATTGGCTGAGCCTGGCTTGTAGCCTTCCCTGAAATTTGGTATCCTTCCCGGTTCATATGTGACAGCAAGGGAAATTTGCTGTTATCTAAGCTGTGATAATGTTAAATATCATAGTCTTGCAGAATTATAAATAATATGTATTATATAATATGTATTAAAACAAGGTAAATGCAAACCAAAACATTCTACAAGAAATTCCAAAAGTCAAAAATTACTGTGACGCTTATGCACTAAACAGCAATTCACCCAGTAAAAACTATGCCAATTGATTTTCAATTTTAATTCGTGCCAACTTTCATTAAGCTGCACAATTTTGTAGAGCATAAAATGTGATAACAGCAATTGATCTGTATGTTTAGTTTGATAATTGAAACTCATAAATTCATGCATATCAATTATAATGGATATCATTTTGTTATAAGCAATATATGCCAAATGCATTTATAAACATGTTTTTGATATTTCAATTAAATTTTTTGCTGAATTGTACGTTTTGTTTTCATTTGGTTTCTGAACACCAGATATATCGCATGAAGTTCTTTGAAAAAACTCTAGGAGGTAATTTATTGAGAGGAATTTGTTTGTTTGTTGCTTCTTTGGTGAACTCTCTGTCGTGCCTCCATTTCAATGTCGTGGTTTACATTAACGATGTACAGATAGTCTTCAACTTTACTAAATCACAAGGTAAGCAAATGAAAATGAATTTGGACAATTAGAAGATTCGACATGATATTACATTGTACGATTATTGTCTGAAGCAGAAAGTCCTTTTTCAGTGTGCTTTCCAATATTACAGTTGAGGCTCTCCTTGGAGCTACCATTAGTCCAGGAGCATCAGCACAATATAAGCTCTAACCTGGAACAAATTAGTAAAAAGCTGAAATTTTCAGGAAACATTAAGAAAATTGTCTAGAATGACATGCTAGAAGTCCTTGAAAATCCTGCTTGAGACATCTTGGGAAATCAAAATGGCATCCAAGATGGCGGAATTTTGCTGTTTTGCTGTTTTTTGGCTCAGTATGGGGGTACATGTGCAATCAAAGTGTCAAAAATGAAATATTCAAGACAGATCAATTAATTAAACATCATCTATTGTCAGATTAGAACTTCCAGATAGTACCCAAGATGGCCGGCTTTGCATTTTCTGCTTCTTTCTTCTTGGGTCCAAATTTTCCTTCTCTGCCGTGATAACAATATAATACTAGGCAAGTATCTTCAGAAGGACCAGGCAAATTCAAACCAAAACATGCTACCAGAAACTTCCACATTTCAAACATTACTCTGACGCCTATGCACTAAACAACAATTCATCAAGTAAAAACTATGCATAGCAATTGATTTTTAATTTTACTTCGTGCCAAATTTAATTAAGCTGCACAATTTTGTAGAAGTCTAACATGTGATAACTACGATTGATTTGTATGTAAGTTAATAATTGAAACCCATGAATTCATGCATATCAATTATAATGGATATCATTTGGTTTTTAGCCTTATGTCTGATGCATTAGAAAATATACGTTTTTGACATTTCAATTACAATTTTTGCTGAATTATGCATATTGTTTTCATTTGGTTTCGGTACACCAAATACATCACTGACTATGACTTTTCATGAAGTTCTTGAAAAAACTCTAGGAAGTAATTTATTGCGAGGAGTTTGTTTGTTTGTTGCTTCTTTGGTGAACTCTCTGTCATGCCTCCATTTCAATGTTGTGGTTTACATTAATGATGTACAGATAGTCTTCAACTTTACTAAATCGCAAGGTAAGCAAATGAAAATGAATTTGGACAATTAGAAGATTTGACATGATATTATATTGTACAATTATTGTCTGAAACAGACAGACCTTTTTCAGTGTGCTTTCCAATATTGCAGTTGAGGCCCTCCTGGGCGCCACCATTATGGGGATGTTATGTGGTCTGCCCGTTGGTCTCTTCTTGAAGTGGGCTGGACCAACAAGGACAATGTTCACTGCAACAATACTAACCACTGGATCATGTCTCTTACTCTACTCTTCGACACTTAATCTGCCGTTTTATCAGCAAAACTATTGGCTATTGTCCGTTTACTCATTTTCCCTTGGTAATGTACACATGCTAAAATGTATAAGTATATCTGTATAAAGATTACTTTAAATGTTTGTTGGTTATGTACTAAAATATATTTCAATATCATGTTAAACTGTAAACTGTAAGCATCTAAACAGGTGTAAGAGTTATCTGGATCTCTGTTATCGATTGTTAAACTGACTTATCATTTTATATGGGGTCTTATAAGCGATATTATGTTTGTATTGATGGAACCCTTCAGTTGTAATCCATATTTCATAAATGCACATATACAATGACGTTCCTTTTATTGTTGCCAAAACCGAGCTCTTTTCATTGAGAGAGCTTAAACTTTAAATCAACTGTCTATCCCATACCAATCTGTGCAAGCTTACATTGTGTTTTCTGTCAAAGCCAATATTAGATGAATGTTTTATCCTGTGCTGAAAGTGTCCATGCCTGTCCCAGCAAGAGCATAAGTTTAGGACCGGAATTTTTAGAAGCCCCAATCACTTATTAATTTAATATTTACTACAATGAAGTTCCTTTTATTGTTGCCCAAAGCTTTAAAGTCAACCGTCTATCCCACACAATCAGTGCTTACATTGTGTTTTCTGTCGAAGCCAATTTAGACAAACGTTTTATCCTAGAGGTGCAAAAAGCATTCCCGTCTGATCTGTTTTAAAGTCCAGCAAGTGCACAAGATTAGGACCTGAATTTAATAACTCTGATTGCTTATTGTTCTAATATTTTCATCTTTGTTTTGTAGGTAATGGTTCACTCATGATGTACCTGATCGCCTCTACCATCAATATACAAAACTTCAGTCCAAGGCACACTGGCAAGGTCGTTGGATTGAGTAATGGTACAGCTGGTTCTGCAGTTCTTGTGCTTGCTGTTATTTATGCAAAATACTTTGCAGAACACAAAGACATCGGAAGGTTTTTCTTGCTCCTTGGTGGATTGTACTGCAGTCTTGGCATACTTGGCGTCATCTTTCTGCAAGACTTCAGCCACCTGGTGTATAAATGCCAAACAGAAACAACCCCTTTGAAGGAGATTGATAATCAAAAGTATCAAGACGATGAACTTGATAGTGGAACAGAAGCTCACAGTATAACAGGCTTTGCCTTGTTAAAAAATGTGGACTTTCATTTACTGTTTTGGGCTTTCTTTCTGTCAGGGGCAGTTCATAATGTGGTCAGACTCAATGCCCCTGCATTTCTGGTTTCCTTTAAGCTTGAATATATGCAGACACTATTGATTGGTGGTGGTCCATTGATAGGTGCGTTCTTCAAGATTTCTGTTGGTGCTTTATCAGATAGTTTCATCCGAACTGTTCCTCGAACATTTTATCTTGCTTTGGTGACATGGTGCGAAGCGCTATTACTTTCAGTGGCCAGTGTATATAGCAGTAATGCCACTGTCATTGCTTGTGTGATCATATCCTCCTATGTAGTTGGTGCTCTATACTTGTGTTTATGCTTCGCTGTTGTTGGAGAAATGTTTGGTCCAAAATACTTGTCCATAAATGTCGGAGTTCTCCTTCTCGCCTATGGTCTATCCTCTGTTTGCCTCCTTCTGATATTTGGTTCAATGTATGACAATCTCACTGACAATGCACGGAGTGGTGTTTGCTATGGAAGTGGATGTTATACTAAAATCTTCATCTGTTGTGGTGTGACGCTTGCTATCTCTGCACTTTCTATCACCACCTTAACTCTGCGACTAATTTTCAGGAAGTGACATAATGATCTATCGAACGATGACTGTTCTCAGATACCATCCATATTCAGATACTGATGAAATAATCGGCCTAAAGAGCTCATAAATTCAGGTGATAATTATTATTTAATTTGTCAAGCAGAAGTCCACATTTTCAGAAGGTGGTAGTCCTGCAGTAAAATTAATATCTGAACATTTTACTAGACTACAAATGATAATCGCACTGTTAATGACTTTTTGTCTTTACCACACAGAAATTTTGTTGGGGGTGACCGGAGTTGAAATTGATCGATTGCCATAGGGTATGACATGTTTCATATAGGTATGGACTGTAAAAAGCTCATTTAGGCAGTTTCCTTTCTGCAGATTCTATATGTATGAGTTTCTCTGGGTAGTTTACTCACTATGTAGACCTATGTAGCATTTTCTGCTCTTCTGATTGGACCCTGGGCAATAAAACGTCCTCCAAATCATTAGTTGAACGTAGAAAGCAATGGAATGTGAATTGTCTGCTTCAGTGAGCAGCTCAGTTTGGCAACTTAAATCAGATTAATAGGTAAATGCAGGCAGTCACTGATATCACCAGACATGTCAGCTGTAATTGAAATACGTTTTTATGCTATTCAAATTAGTTTTGTGCCATGTAATTCAGTCCCTAAACCAATCAGATGAACTATATTTGCTATGTTTTACTATGCTATTGCAGAAACTCATACTTATTGAAATTGCAGTAAGATATCTCATAAAAGTTTCCATAGGTTTTAAAAAAACCATGAACTTGTTAAACAAATTTATCACTTGTTGTTGACATGGTTTAAAATTTGGAAGACTAAATTCTATACAAGAGTTACTATAGTACATGGTACCATACATTGTACATTGCACATCACGGTTATTGTCACTTATTCAAGTAAAGTGACAGGAGATAAAACAAGTTACTATAGATAATTTGAAGCTTTGTAACTGTTCTATTTGTTGCTGGACTTAAAAGTGGTAATAAAATTCAGCTATTCTTATCTTGAGATATGGGTACAAGGAACTTCATTCCTTTAATGCCAAGTCATACTGAAAATAAATATGAGAAAAATAAATCAAGGCAATAGATGATGCAAGGGCTAAATCAAGGGAATATAAACTGATGATGCAAGGGCTACAAAATCAAGGGAATATAAACTGATGATGCAAGGGCAAAATCAAGGGAATATAAACTGATGATGCAAGGGCCAAATCAAGGGAATATAAACTGATGATGCAAGGGCTAAATCAAGGAAATATAATCTGATGATGCAAGGGCTAAATCAATTGATAATCTGATGATGCAAGGACTATAGTGCAGTAGCTTAGCAAATAATTGTTCACTTTTATGGTAAAAGCACCAAATTTTGCATATAGGTACTTTTGAGTATGCTCTTTCAGGAACAATGGAGTACCAGAAGATATCTGGCCCGGAACGGCCGCCATCTTGGATTTAAAAATGGCCACCAAAATTTTGCTATTTTCCCTTTATCTCAACCATTTCTGAAGATAGAGAGATGATATTTGGCCAAAACATGTATTTAAAGGTATATTTCGATATCATATTCACTTTGTGTAAATACTTTGGCCATATGGCAGCCATGTTGGATTTAAAGATGGCCGCCACCATTTTTGCTATTTTCTCTTTATCTCGACCATTTCTGTAGATAGAAAGATGAAATTTGGTCAAAACACTTCTTTTAAGATATATTTTGATATTATAATCACTATATATTGATTATTACACCATAGTGGTGGCCATCTTGGATTTTTAAATGGCTACCGCTGTTTTGCTGAATTTTCTTTCCATCTCAACTATTTTCATGGAAATAGAGATGATATTTGGCCATGTCATGTATTTTATGATATATGCTGATATCAAGATCACTTTTTGTAAATCATTTTTCCATAATGGTGGCCATGTTGGATTTAAAGATGGCCACCGCCATATTTTTTATTTTTGCTTTATCCCAACCGTTTCTGCTGATAGAAAGATGATATTTGGTCAAAACATGTATTTTTAGATATGTTTTGATATCATAATCACTTTTTGTTAATATTTCTGTCATAGTAGTGGCCATCTTGGATTTTAAAATGGCTGCCAACACTTTCGCTATTTTCGTTTTCCTTAACTTGACCATTTCTGGAGATAGAGAGTTTGTACTTGGCCAAAACATGTAGTTTAAGTTATATTTTGATATCACAATCATTTTGTATTAGTAATTGAACTCTAAGATGACAACCTCCATTTCAAATAATTTATAATGCAGGCTAGTATTTAAATTCTCGGATAAATTATCATAGGCATATGATGGCAGAGATGACCTACTCTGTTCTATTGCTCTGATATGATTTCAGAATTTTAAATGCTTTGACATCAGTTCTTCAGGACACAGAAGGAAGTAGACTTTCTAATGATATTGATTCTCTTGATTGGATTGTTCCTTGAAAGTTTGTTTGCATTATTCCAGATAGTGACCAAGGGATTCCACCTCTCTGCAACAAAGTAATCTTTAGGGAAGGTCATTTAGTACTCAACATATCGACGATATCATCAGATATATTTTCAGTGATGGGCCTTGACCAATCACATGAGCAATCTAACAAGTTTGTGTAAAATTATGGAGATGCCAGGGACTTCTTGACGATATATCAGCATTTCAAAATGGACAGCCATAGGTCTGGATGTCTTAAGGTCAATTTATGTATTTGAGGAGCTGTCCGTGTGCTTAAGATCTGGTGTCACACTTACTATGAGAAGTCTCTGTATTTGAGACTCTCTTTGTCCCGGATGTCTCTGACTGTTGTGTTCGAATCAACAGCTCTTTCGTCAGGAGGTGTTTTAAAACCATGGCAATATAAAGCAAGATTAAGATTGACCAAAAAGTCAGACCTAATTTCTTGTTCAGACAGCTTTAAATGAATAAATCATGCAGGGATGTTGGTAAAAAAGGACGTTACACTGATTCCTAGAAATTTAACAATTTGAGCAACAATGAAGAGCTATATCTGTTTGTGTCTGAGAAGCTAATGAATATGTATGTAGTGCACAACAGTAATATGTCACTTCTAGCCAGGGCTTTGGAGTCAGAGTCGGGAGTCGGAGTCGTGGAGTCGATGGTTTTTGGGTGTAGTCGGAGTTGAACTTTGATTGTCAGGTGGAGTCGGAGTCAGAGATTAAATTGGTGACTCCTGACTCCTTTAGATAATTAAGATAATTTACAAAAACACAGTTACAAAAATATGAAATGTATTCCAAATTTTAAATAAAACTTCCAAACAAGTATTCATGTACAAAATCCTATGAAAACTTTGTGTAGAATTACTTTTTCTCCCCTGTTAATTATGTAATATCTATGTGCAATAATGTCGATAAGCAGAGTCAGGAGTCAGAGTCGTAATTCAGGAGGCCCAAGGAGTCTGAGTCGCTTTTCAGAAAGCCAAAGGAGTCGGGAGTCGGAGTCAGTTCAATTATTACCCGACTCCAAAGCCCTGCTTCTAGCAACAAAGGAATGATTGCAAAAGGCCTTGGAAGTAGGTGACCTATCTTTCTTGTTTCAACCATAAACACAAGTGGAGGCAGATTCACACTTGCACATGATACAGAAAGGCAGGATCACCAGATGACAGTACTCTGTGTGTGCCTTGGAAGTTGTGTTGTTAGTTGCCTTTTTCACAAGCTACAAGTGAGAGAGATTGGAGGTTGCATTTGATGGTGCAGTCAATCAGTGAAGAAAGAACCATATCACTCCTGACCCTCCTGTTCTTTTCACAGCTTCAGATGTGATAAAACATTAGTTTTGCAGGGGTATAGAAATGACCGCATGAGAAACCTAGTTTGTGTTTTGAGATATAACATCAGTTGTTGTTGCTATTATTGGTTAGTATGTATGGTACAAACTCAACATACATGTATGCAGTTTTTGGGCATATTGAGTGTGTTGCTGTCCTCACTGCTTGAAGGCATGAGGACTCAAGTCCAGTTGGTAAACAAGGCCAAGCAAAGGCTTTTTGCCAATGGTTCTTACAAAGAATACGCTAGCACATGTTGTCGTCATTCAATATCTTAAAATGCCATTTCCAGGCTACACTTAATCGCCATCCAGTTACGTAATATAGCCCCTGAAGAATACAGATGGAAACACAGTGCACAAGGCTGGGCTCCACATTGGACAGATCTGGCCGAAGCTGGGAAGGCATGTTATGGCCTGATATACATTATACGGTGTCTTCAAGAAGCTCGTTGAAAATCTTTGCAAATGCTTGAAGTTAGTCTCAAGTGTGTATCACAGCGTTCCTGCTTGGGTAGCTATGCTGTACGGAAAACAGACCATCTAGTACAGTTTGTACCTATATTTTTAGGTAGTCAAATTAAACATCTTAACAATTGACAAGATTTTTTTTTGGAAAACAATATTAACAAACACAATGATGTGCATCATGCATTGATGATGCACTTTTTTCAGGGCTGAAATTGTCCCTTAATGTACATAATTTGCTTTCATTGAAGATGTGCATTACACCATATTATATATTACTCTAACTACTATTATTTTTATTTAACATGGCTGCCTTTGCATGGCCTAATCAATTAATTATTGAGATTAGAAAAATCATAATTTATAAGGCATAAATGACTTTATTCATAGATGAGCCTTAAGAAACAGAAACATGGATACTAATGTAAAATGCACTGATTTGTAAAATTTAACAAAGAGACATGTTTTGGACAAGTATAAACAAGCTAAGGAAAATCCGAATAGCATTTTAAAATCCAAGATGGCCACTACCATGGCAGAAGTATTAACACAAAGTGATTATGATATCAAAATATGTCTAAAAATACATGTTTTGACCAAATATCATCTTTCTATCCGCAGAAACCGTTGGAATAAAGCAAAAATGACAAAAATGGTGGCGGCCATCTTTAAGTCCAACATGGCCACCATTATGGCAAAAGTAAAGACACAAAATGTTCATGACATCAAAATATATCATAAAACGCATGACTTGGCCAAATATCATCTCTATATCTCCAAAAACAGTTGAAATAAAGAGAAAATATAGCAAAACAGCGGTGGCCATTTAAAAATCCAAGATGGCTGCCACTATGGCGGAAAATTAACATAAAGTGATTATAATATCAAAATATATCTCAAAATACATGTTTTGACCAAATTTTATCTTTCTATCTACAGAAATGGTCGAGATAAAGAGAAAATAGCAAAAATGATGGCGGCCATCTTTAAGTCCAACATGGCCGCCATATGGCCAAAGTATTTACACAAAGTAAATGTGATATTGAAATATACCTTTAAATACATGTTTTGGCCAAATATCATCTCTCTATCTTCAGAAATGGTTGAGATAAAGGGAAAATAGCAAAATTTTGGCGGCCATTTTTAAATCCAAGATGGCGGCCGTTCCGGGCCAGATATCTTCTGGTACTCCATTGTTCCTGAAAGAGCATACTCAAAAGTACCTATATGCAAAATTTGGTGCTTTTACCATAAAAGTGAACAATCGGTTGGTTTTTTGGGGCTAAGCTACTGCACTACTAAATCAAGGGAATATAATCTGATGATGCAAGGGCTAAATCAAGTGAATTAATATGATGATGCACGGCCTAAATCAAGGGAAAATAATCTGATGATGCAAGGGCTAAATCAATTGATAATCTGATGATGCAAGGGCTAAATCAAGTGAATTAATATGATGATGCACGGCCTAAATCAAGGGAAAATAATCTGATGATGCAATGACTAAATCAATTGATAATCTGATGATGCAAGGGCTAAATCAAGGGAATATAATCTGATGATGCAAAGGCTAAATCAATTGATAATCTGATGATGCAAGGGCTAAATCAAGGGAATATAATCTGATGATGCAAGGGCTAAATCAAGGGAATATAATCTAATGATGCAAGGGCTAAATCAAGTGAATACAATCCGTAGGGAATATAATCTGTTTAGTAATGTTCAAGATGCTGAAGAATTTCCAGTGACCATTTGGACCTCCTATTGTTTCAAAGGTTGCTGTACAACCACAGCTTCTGAGTCAGATGGAGTCACAATCATTTGTCGGAGGTTTCTGGGTGGAGTCGGAGTTGGAATAAATGAATTTGGTGACTCCTTATTTGTTTTAAATTGACAAAATGGAATTTTGAAAAGTATTCATGGATAACAGAAACATTGTGAAATTAAGTTTTTTTTTTGCTGACCATGTGATATTTGCAACAAATAATGCCATTACGAGGAGTCAGAAGTTGGAGTCAGATCTAGAATTCAGGAGACCTATAGGCTAAGGAGTTGGAGTCGCAGTTGGTGTGGTTTTCAGGAAGCCAAGGAAATGGCATTCGGAATTGGTACACGTCATAATTATCTGTGGTTTGCTTGCTATGTATACCCGACTGGCCTGCTTACATTTGTTTGTGTCTTGACTATGGAAATTGTGATTTTATAATTTTATGTGATTTATGTATATAGGCCTATTTTGTTAAATTATTATTTTCCGATAAAGAACTGGAACTTCAACTTGAACAACACTCAGCTATTTAAAGATGATGAGTTTGTGATCCATATAATTATTTAAGAATATAGGCGTAGTTCTTTGGCTTGTATTCAGATGAATAATGATTTAAAATCAATATTTCGATAAATCTCAAGAGCCATACATGAAAAGATATTGAAATGATTGTGCAGTGTGCACAGTTCGTGAACTGTCTGTTTTGTTTATCTCTCTTATCTTGCATGGTTCATCCATGATTGTCATGAAAAGATCTTTTTTGGGGTGACCATTTAATTTCCAGGGGGGGGGGCTTGGACTTTTTTTCAGCAGGAAATTATTTATTTTGTGGTTACGGTAACAGCGGCAGTATTCATTTATTTCAAGCACGCGAAGTCCCCGAATATCCATTGCTAAATCAAGCAACACCTTCTTACTGCAATTTCAGTAAGCATGAGTTGCTTGTACCACTTGCTAAATAGTTTCTAAGCTTCCTTCAATTGATGATCAGTTAAGGATCAATCAGAGGAAGTTAAAATGCTATGTATCTAGTGGCCTTGCAACTCATACTGAAACCCCATCAGAAATTATTTCAACTAGCCTAAAAGAATTCATGTCATCAAAACTGAGAAAGAACTTATCTATTTAAAAGAAACTCCAACCCCCCCCCCGTCCAGATATTAAATGGTCTAAAACTTTTTTCATTATCTTATGATCTTGCATAGAGTTCCACTCTTAATAATATAATCAATAAGCATAGATTTTAACCGAATGTAGAGTAGATCGAGGCATGAAGCCCCACATGACTTCGAGGTGCCATTTGACTTACTTCTTCGAAATCAATTTAAATACATTCAGCCTGACTTGACTCTATGCACAACTACTAATGCAGCTGTATAGAGTTTATTAAATAATCGGAGTTGTGGGCATTTTTGCAGAAACATTTTGCAAACAACCTTCTACCCCACCGTAGGGCAAGAGCCGCTCCTTTTATAATCCAATGGCAATGGTTTTTCAAGCAGATTTTTCACTAAAACTACTTTTTGGGCTTCTACTTTCTTTTTAATGCTTCCTATTCACTTTTCTTAGCTGCTAACTTTTTTTTTCTTCTGAGCTTCACATTTTCATGAATTGTGTCTGTGTTTTCGTGCTGTCTGCAAACTTGAGACATCGCGTTAAAAGCCTAGAATATCCTGATTTAACGCTGTGGGCCTTTCACCTGATGGGGGCCTCTTATCCCGACCCACTCTACATCTACATTTACCCGAAATATCAACTTCGACTATTATTACTAATATTTCTCCAGCTCAAGAACATCTAACTGACCCAAATTTAGCCACACCGATGTCTCCATTTTGAGGACTGTTAAAACTGGCATATTTATGGTCAAGGGTGTTTATAACCTGTGAAAGGATGGTTGCCTCTTCAAGCGACTATACTCCACTCCTTTTAAGAGGTCGACGAGATGATACTTTGGACGGTGTTGGATTTTCGGAGAAAAAAAAATTGTTTGACCGATTTATGACACTAAAAAAAGGTTGTTCAACACTTAAAAAAATAAAATAAAACTTCCTGTCTTGAACTAGGGTACGATAATGGTAAACCCAAATATAAAAGGACCATGACTGCCCGGCGTGCAAAAAAAGCTTGTCCCGGTGGTTAGATTCATAGCCCCCACCCCAAGTATCATCTGGTTGTCCCCTGAGACAAATTATCAGGTCTTGTGGCCACATCGCCCCCCTCTGAAAGTTTTCTTATCAATGCTCAGGTCCTGTAGACTCCCATTTTCAGGCCTACTCGAGATAAAATTTCTTGTTTCGGTACTGCGCTGTTGTGTAAATTGTGTCACGAAGAATATATATTTTAAAGTTAAGGCAGACGAAAGTGTTCATATGAGTGTTTTTGGTTACTTAAACATTCCTGATAAAGAATCAAATGAAAAACAAAATTCAGATGAGACGTTAAATTGGCGGCCCCTTGTATCAGTGTTGTGCTGGGCAAGTAAAAGATCCCTCACATGGGGTAAATGTGTAACATGTTGAGGACTCCCGCTCTCTCTCTCGCTCATGATCTCATCTAATCAATCAACCCTCGTGAGCGCCCAGAACTGGGCTTAGAGGGCTGCACTTACCATATCTATCTATCTATCTATTCACAAATTTAATGTTTTAGTGTATCAGCAAAAGAAAAAACTTCTGCCCAAAATCATGTTAGAAAAAAAAAATCGGCAAACGAAAAACCAAAAAATTTAAAAGGACTTACTGTTGTGCAGCGACCATAGAAACACAGACGAAAAGCAGGATTTTCGCAGTTAAGGACATCTTGCTGAAATTTGCAGATCTTCCAAAAAATGATCCTGTCAATGTTCGATATGATTCCGTAATGACTGTGATCTTGTCTTGGGTAAGTCTATCACACACTGATAACACTTGCTACCGTGATAAGAGATAAGAACTATTGAACAATAGATAAGCGGAGTTATAAGGGGATGATTGTCACTGTCATGGTAAACTTTAGTATTTCAGTAAAGGGAGGTAACTGTCTTATTTTCATCACAGATTGATGACTCAGTGGCGGATCTAGAAAGTGTAGGCGATGTCATAGTCGTACCGAGCGCGCAATTTTTGGGGGGGGGGGCGAGCGACATTTGCCCGAATTTAAAGATTAAAATTTAATACCATTTCAAATGAAATTGCCTGGAAATCTCTAATTTTCAATAGTTTTAAAAAAAAAGATCTGCCCAAATTGTTAAGCCTTTTTGCCCAAATATCACTGTTTCCCAAACTTTTTGGGGGGGGGGCGACCGCCCCCCGCCCCCCTCCTCCAGTACGCCAGGCGATGTCACCCTGATTTGTTTCAGCATTCACGTCATGACATTGTGTAGTTGCATATTTTCTTCAGAGCGCTATCTTAGTGGTCTGAGAGAGGATAGATAGATAGATAGATAGATAGATAGATAGATAGATAGATAGATAGATAGATAGATAGATAGATAGATATGGTAAGTGGAGTCCTCTAAGCCCAGTTCTGGGCGTTCGCGAGGGTCGATTGATGAGATTGGAATCGTTGGAGAGAGAGCATGCAGTTGTCCTCAACATGATGCACATTTACCCCATTAACAAGGGGTCACCAATTTAATGCCTCACTGAAACGACAACCAGCTGGTATTCTGCTCATGATGGTTCATTAAAATCCCCTCCTTCAGAATCCGCCACTGACAATTAGTAATTTATGTAGGTTGTGACTAATTGGTGGTAACTTGAGTGGAAACGTACAGGACTAGTAAATTAGATATTCACGCATTGTTGTCTAGTATGGGTTATGGTTGTACTACTGATTAGCCAATTCAAGTTGGCCAGATCATCGCAATATATATTATATAGGTAAAAATCAACATCATCGACACAGCTGCTAGTGGACATCAATGACATCACAACAGGCACTATCCATTGCGTTGAAATGAACTGTCAATTTGTCATTGAGCAACTTGTGACCTCATCGATACTCTATTGGTGACTTGTTTTTGATAATATTAGCATTGAAAGTATAGCATATGACCTCAGAAATAGCTTATTCATAGACAATATATGGTATGGATTGGGGTATGACCTCACAAGGAACATATCAGTCGTGTTCTGTAGGCACTTGACACTCGTCGACCTTTGGTGTAGGAGAGGTGATCTTTTTGGGGGAGTGGTCCATCATTGGGTCAATATCGGGGCTATCTGCCCAAATTTTTCAGATCTTTGCCCAAATTCAATGTTAAATTTACAGGCTGCCAAATTTTTAGGGGGGGGGGCTTATTATCAGAAAAATTGTACACAGCTACATTCGAGCAGTGTTTACGTGAAATTTGCAATATGTTCAAATTATCAAGAAATATCCAAAATTGACTGGAAAAAATATATTGATGGTAAAACAACACTTACTTCTAAGCCAATAATATCCAATACCAAATTGAAACATTGACGATGCGTTTGTCAGAAATACATAATTCATTGTGAAGTTTCACAAAAAAAGATCGGTTGTGATGGAAATGGTTGCTGCATGGAGATATTTAGAAGGCAAAATAAAAAATAAACCTATTTTGTACATTTCAACCCTTGTACGAAATTGAGAAGTTTATAATAAAATGCATCATTCAACTAATTGAAATAAACAAATTATCAAGAAAGTGTACAGCAATGAGTTTAGATTTTGGGACGTTTTATGAAACAGTTCAGAAACACTGTATACCCGAGACAAAATGCCCTAGGTGGACTATAGCCTATATTACAGCCAGGAAATTTGATATGCAAAAAGATTGGACTGTTGCACTGTGAAAATGCCACTTCGGAACTCATGATAGCTGATGAAGTGTCGTCTTCTCTGCATTCAACATGGAAAACATAGAGGCTGTTTGATTAGTCATGATCAAGAGAAGGCCATTTGATTTGTCATAACTGATTTTAGACTAAAAATCAGATGCATAATTCTTTCATTTGCCTGTCACCAACAAGCATGATTAGTCTCCTTAAATCAGATTAACATTGAAAGTATTGGGTATGATCATGACAAATCATCAGAATGATGGCACAGGAAGTGCCATTTTCATAGTTCAATAGTCCACTCTTTTTGGATATATCAAATTTCCTGGCTGTAATTATTGCGCACACTGAATGAACTATAATAATTCCTCGATTTGAACTTCTGACTTGTCATGTTGCATTCAATTGCATCATGTTATAGAATAATAGTATAATACTTTGATCTTTGAAACAGCCAATACCCCCCCCCCCTATCACCATCATTGACATGATCTGTGGTCCACAATTTCTTATTATGTCAAAATCATATTTATTCCTCAAGTCAGGAGCTCTTCACATGGCCTAAAGATATTGGTAAAAATCGATAGCTATATAGGTCCAAGTTTATTTTTTCACAATTGCATATTACTAGCATACTACCCGTTAAACAGGAATAAGAAAAGGATGATTGATAAATGGTGCTTGAAGAAAATATACATTTTGTGATGTGAGAAAGAGAGAGGATGCAGGAGGGAATGGAATAGGAAACGTTGTTCAGTGGCCCATCCCTCCCTCTTGGGAGTCCAGGGAGAATCACCAATCAACCAAAGCAACATTGGAGAATAGCCTAGTGATAGTCGTGCATAAATGAGCAATAAGTGGACTGGTATAGGCCTAATATGAACAGTTTGAGAAAGCAGACCCATTTATGGTTGTTGTATGGCGTGAAATAGTGTTGCTTGCAAATTGTTAGGCATGGGCAATGAGTAGTTTGGGAGGAGTAGCGTAAAGCATCCATGAATTAAGGGTATGATGCATAATTTATTCAAGCCTGGAACGGATCTAAACAAGGTTCTGTTTTTGGGGAGGGGGGAGCAGTGCCATTACTTGTGACAAAAATTATTCTGTCGCTTGCACCAGTGCTGATATTTTGTATTGATAGATTATGTCATACATGCATTCTTTAATATGCATATATGTAAAAAAAATATATTCAAAATCCCGAAACTTAAATTCATTACACATGTAGACATTGCCTTTGCTGCTATGAAGATCCTTAATTATCCCCCATGCTATGCTATGGGGGATTGTACTTTTAGTCTCCGTGTCATGGCGTCCATCAAATATCTCAAACACCACACCATGCACAACGCTCATCCTTTCCCAACATTCAAAGGCCCCTCTAAACTTGTCTAATCTTACCATAAATCAATAAATATCATAACCATTTCCATATCCCAAATACTTTTTGCTGTGCTTTTGGCCTGCAGCCATGTTATTTTTAAAAGCTGACTCCACCCCCAGGTGTCTCAACATCCTTACATGTATGCACAATTGTGCTCCTGGTGGAAATATTTGGCATAACTAAAATTGGAATTCTGGTGGGTATAGGTAGATGTGTAGGGCATGGGGGATATGGAGGCAGTATGCCTGCTCTTGTTTTTAAAAATAAAATTGGGCGCCATCCGCACCTGCACACCAAATAGAGGAGGGTGGGGCAACTAGCCCCCCCTTAACTCTGAGGCGCTATTTGACCTACTTTTTATGGGCGATTATTTAAATGCTTACGCATTTGCCCGAATTTCAAGATTAAAATTTAATACCATTTCAAATGAAAATGCCTGGAAATCTCTAATTTTCAATAGTTTTAAAAAAAATGATCTGCCCAAATTGTTTAACCATTTTGCCCCAATCTAACTGTTTCCCAAACTTTTTGGGGGGGGGGGCGACTGCCCCCCGCCCCCCTCCTCCAGTACGCCAGGCGATGTCACCCTGATTTGTTTCAGCATTCACGTCATGACATTGTGTAGTTGCATATTTTCTTCAGAGCGCTATCTTAGTGGTCTGAGAGAGGATAGATAGATAGATAGATAGATAGATAGATAGATAGATAGATAGATAGATAGATAGATAGATAGATAGATAGATAGATAGATATGGTAAGTGGAGTCCTCTAAGCCCAGTTCTGGGTGTTCGCGAGGGTCGATTGATGAGATTGGAATCGTTGGAGAGAGAGCATGCAGTTGTCCTCAACATGATGCACATTTACCCCATTAACAAGGGGTCAACAATTTAATGCCTCACTGAAACGACAACCAGCTGGTATTCTGCTCATGATGGTTCATTAAAATCCCCTCCTTCAGAATCCGCCACTGACAATTAGTAATTTATGTAGGTTGTGACTAATTGGTGGTAACTTGAGTGGAAACGTACAGGACTAGTAAATTAGATATTCACGCATTGTTGTCTAGTATGGGTTATGGTTGTACTACTGATTAGCCAATTCAAGTTGGCCAGATCATCGCAATATATATTATATAGGTAAAAATCAACATCATCGACACAGCTGCTAGTGGACATCAATGACATCACAACAGGCACTATCCATTGCGTTGAAATGAACTGTCAATTTGTCATTGAGCAACTTGTGACCTCATCGATACTCTATTGGTGACTTGTTTTTGATAATATTAGCATTGAAAGTATAGCATATGACCTCAGAAATTGCTTATTCATAGACAATATATGGTATGGATTGGGGTATGACCTCACAAGGAACATATCAGTCGTGTTCTGTAAGCACTTGACATTCATTAACCTTTGGTGTAGGAGAGGTGATCTTTTTGGGGGAGTGGTCCATCATTGGGTCAATATCGGGGCTATCTGCCCAAATTTTTCAGATCTTTGCCCAAATTCAATGTTAAATTTACAGGCTGCCAAATTTTTAGGGGGGGGGGCTTATTATCAGAAAAATTGTACACAGCTACATTCGAGCAGTGTTTACGTGAAATTTGCAATATGTTCAAATTATCAAGAAATATCCAAAATTGACTGGAAAAAATATATTGATGGTAAAACAACACTTACTTCTAAGCCAATAATATCCAATACCAAATTGAAACATTGACGATGCGTTTGTCAGAAATACATAATTCATTGTGAAGTTTCACAAAAAAAGATCGGTTGTGATGGAAATGGTTGCTGCATGGAGATATTTAGAAGGCAAAATAAAAAATGACCCTATTTTGTACATTTCTACGCTAGTACAAAATTGAGAGGTTTATCATAAAATGCAATATTCAACTAAATGAAATAAACTAATTATCAAGAAAGTGTACAGCACTGAGTTTAAATTTTGGGACGTTCTATGAAACAGTTCAGAAACACTGTATACCCGAGACAAAATGCCCTAGGTGGACTATAGCCTATATATATATAGGTATTACAGCCAGGAAATTTGATATGCAAAAAGATTGGACTGTTGCACTGTGAAAATGCCACTTCGGAACTCATGATAGCTGATGAAGTGTCGTCTTCTCTGCATTCAACATGGAAAACATAGAGGCTGTTTGATTAGTCATGATCAAGAGAAGGCCATTTGATTTGTCATAACTGATTTTAGACTAAAAATCAGATGCATAATTCTTTCATTTGCCTGTCACCAACAAGCATGATTAGTCTCCTTAAATCAGATTAACATTGAAAGTATTGGGTATGATCATGACAAATCATCAGCGTGATGGCACAGGAAGTGCCATTTTCATAGTTCAATAGTCCACTCTTTTTGCATATCAAATTTCCTGGCTGTAATGATTGCACACACTGAATGAACTATAATAATTCCTCGATTTGAACTTCTGACTTGTCATGTTGCATTCAATTGCATCATGTTGTAGAATAATAGTATAATACTTTGATCTTTGAAACAGCCAATACCCCCCCCCCCTATCACCATCATTGACATGATCTGTGGTCCACAATTTCTTATTATGTCAAAATCATATTTATTCCTCAAGTCAGGAGCTCTTCACATGGCCTAAAGATATTGGTAAAAATCGATAGCTATATAGGTCCAAGTTTATTTTTTCACAATTGCATATTACTAGCATACTACCCGTTAAACAGGAATAAGAAAAGGATGATGGATAAATGGTGCTTGAAGAAAATATACATTTTGTGATGTGAGAAAGAGAGAGGATGCAGGAGGGAATGGAATAGGAAACGTTGTTCAGTGGCCCATCCCTCCCTCTTGGGAGTCCAGGGAGAATCACCAATCAACCAAAGCAACATTGGAGAATAGCCTAGTGATAGTCGTGCATAAATGAGCAACAAGTGGACTGGTATAGGCCTAATATGAACAGTTTGAGAAAGCAGACCCATTTATGGTTGTTGTATGGCGTGAAATAGTGTTGCTTGCAAATTGTTAGGCATGGGCAATGAGTAGTTTGGGAGGAGTAGCGTAAAGCATCCATGAATTAAGGGTATGATGCATAATTTATTCAAGCCTGGAACGGATCTAAACAAGGTTCTGTTTTTGGGGAGGGGGGAGCAGTGCCATTATTTGTGACAAAAATTATTCTGTCGCTTGCACCAGTGCTGATATCTTGTATTGATAGATTATGTCATACATGCATTCTTTAATATGCATATATGTAAAAAAAATATATTCAAAATCCCGAAACTTAAATTCATTACACATGTAGACATTGCCTTTGCTGCTATGAAGATCCTTAATTATCCCCCATGCTATGCTATGGGGGATTGTACTTTTAGTCTCCGTGTCATGGCGTCCATCAAATATCTCAAACACCACACCATGCACAACGCTCATCCTTTCCCAACATTCAAAGGCCCCTCTAAACTTGTCTAATCTTACCATAAATCAATAAATATCATAACCATTTCCATATCCCAAATACTTTTTGCTGTGCTTTTGGCCTGCAGCCATGTTATTTTTAAAAGCTGACTCCACCCCCAGGTGTCTCAACATCCTTACATGTATGCACAATTGTGCTCCTGGTGGAAATATTTGGCATAACTAAAATTGGAATTCTGGTGGGTATAGGTAGATGTGTAGGGCATGGGGGATATGGAGGCAGTATGCCTGCTCTTGTTTTTTAAAATAAAATCGGGCGCCATCCGCAACTGTACACCAAATAGAGGAGGGTGGGGCAACTAGCCCCCCTTAACTCTGAGGTGCTATTTGACCTACTTTTTAGGGGCAATTATTTAAATGCTTACGCAGTCAGGAAGGGGTCACTTGACTCTACTTATAACTATAGAAACAGATGTCTACCATTTATATATAGGCCGGAGTTGCTATAAATTGCAAATGGCCTTCTTACCCCACCCATCGGGCAAGAAGCCCCCCTATTATAATCCTATAGCATTTTTTTCGCAAAAACATTGAGCTTGAAAGTTTCCTGGGATTCTTCTATCTTTTCAAAAGTTTCTATTTTCTTTGATTGAATTTCTGATTTTTTTTCTGTTGTGACTATTATGACTTATGTTTTGCTATTTTTTTGCCATGTTTCAATCTGGGGGCCGTTGTTGTGACGTTTTCGCAACATTGTGAGGCAATGTCAATGGTTTAATATCAGCTTGCGACATTGTGGCAATGTTGTAAAAAAAACCCCGACGTCGTGTTCACGTTGTGGCAACATAATCTCTACCAAACTACCATACATATCTATGTAAACAACAGACCAACCCTCCACCAATTAGCAATGTTATATTAAATTTTGTCAATGCAGTATTAGCTTGGAGTGCTGCATACAGATCTATTGGCACAAATGGGCCTGTAATCAATATAATATATATATTTATTGGAAATATCTGTCCTCTGTATGGCTTTGTGAATTGAAGCGTTGCATATTGTGTATGCATGGTATTTGCAATCATTTGACATTTAATTGGAGTACAATTTGAGGTCGAAGAAGGCCATATTGGCAAATACACATAATGCCCAGTGCAGGTATAGTTGTTGTTTTTATAATATTACGGTTTATTTGTCTTTAGTATGTTTGCCAAACAGAGACTTTCAGAAATTGAAGGGGTTAGCTTTTCAAATTCATGTTTTTAATAAATAATACAACATTTATTGATAAAAGAAAAGCACCCACAAATGATACATTTGTCCAAAAAAGCCAGTAACCATACACTGTAAATTTGGAATTTTCAGTTAACTTAATTGATTGAGTGAGATAGTATCACAATTCCTTTGAGCCAAGATAGCTTGTTGTTTGCAAGTTATAACAACATAAAGATTATCATAACTCAAAACAGCAAGCTATCATGGCTCAAACAAATTGTGCAACCGTCTCACTCAATCATTTGAGCTAACTCAGAATTTCAGAATTTACAGTGTAAGCCCTCATCTAAACATTAAACTTTTCATAAGGCTAACCAAAATACTGTAATATATGACTTCTCTGATTCTTCTTCTGTTACGCCCTTCCATCCTGAGACATTGAAGGCGCACCACAATCTGCAAAGTACTTCTATTTGCAGCTAACTGTTCAATATTGTACATGCATGTTCCTAATAAGCTTTGTTGTTGTGTTCTCAAACTCACTTCCACAATGTTCAACTAACTGAGCCAAAGGAAAAGTCATTCTGGTTTAGAGATGAACTGGAGCAATGCTTGGACACCTGGGATCTTACTGGGGTGCCTGCAGGGTGAGAGTGAGCTATTTTTAGACACACTGACATACATGCAACACCACAGTGCCAGCCTTGGTGAAGAGCTGGATGATATTATAAAGTCTAGCCCTGCAGTAGGCATACATATATACACTGGCAATTGTGCAGCGTACGAATTACGTACGTAAATTCTACGCGCGAAACTCACAAAAAAGAGCCGATCCGTAGTACGTACGTACATTTTCGTGCGAATTTCGTAAGAATTCATATAAATTTCTGGCAGGGGTTTTAATTTACTTTGGTAATTCTGGTGCAATATGGTTATCACCAGTTAAGACCTTGCATTGATCTATCTAAAAAAAATCAGCAAAAAAATCAAATAAAAAGCCCAAAAACCAAGTTAACACAAATGAAATCCATACAAAAATTTACGTATGTTTTACGTACGTACATTTTCGTACGTATTTCATACGTGAAAACAGTCAATTTACATACGAAATACGCCAGAAAGAGCACCATACGTTTTACGTACGCTGCACAATTGGCCATGTATATCATGGACTGTTTATGTTAATAATGTCAAAAAATATATGACGCGTTTTAAAATGAGAAGTAGAGAATGACATTAATTGTGGAAGAGGACCCCAGACAGGGTTTTTCGGACTTTTCCCCCATGAATGTTCGAACACAACTTTCACTTTTTATTGTGTTTTTCTGTTTTAGAGGGACTTCTGTGTACAGCCTGTACTACAACATGGCTTTTAGTTTCTACAGCATTGCCTATCACAATGATAACTTATGGTAAGTCTAAATTTGCAAATTTATAAGATCTATCAGGCTAATTTCCATTTCCTCACTGATAATCAGAGTATCAACTATTTTTTTACAGGAGAACTATACAAAGACGATTGTCCAAGACAATCCATGATCCCCATCTACCTCATCACAGCAGGGGCTGTGGGCCTGGTTCTTATTCTCTTGATGTTGATTAAATATGTCCTTGACTGTAGTGAGAGCAAGGAGAGAATGAAGAAAGTCATCTTCTTCATCTATGGCTTGGTTGTTCTTCTCTCTTTGTTCCAATCCTGTTGGTTCATAGCAGGTACGATGATTTCAAGGAGAAACATGTTTGCAATGGTTGGCATAAAGGTGATTCACATAAGAACAAATTTGCAAATGATGGTATTCAGCTGATTCCAATTAGAGAAAACATTTGCAATGTTTGACGTTAAATTTATTACAATTAGAAACAGGCTTACATTGGTTGGTGCAAGCTAATTCCCACATAGACACCAATTTGCAATGGCAGGTAGTTAGCTGATTCCAAATGAGAAAACATCAGCAATGCATTGTGTAAAGCTGATTCCCAATTATAAACCCATTTGCAAAGGTTGGCAGAAACCTGATTCCCCAATAGACTCGTACTTGCAATGGCTTGTGTCCAGTTAATTCCAATTTTGAAAACATTCGCAATGGTTGCGTTAAGCTGTTGCCCGATGAGAAACATGTTTGCAATGGTTGTGGGCCCAGAGATACATGAATTGCAATTAGAAAAACATCTTCAATCTTAGCTTAATCCTGACCATTTGACATTTGCAAATTTGATATTTACACGCAATTTAAAAACATTGAAATAAAGTTAAGTTTAAATTCATGTATAACAAACTTTTTCACAATTATTTTTTATGGTCATGCAGCTGTCATTGAATTAAAACACCTTAACTTTTGGATATTTTTACATTGATTTATTGTTGTTTCTTTTGTGATACACATTAAAAATCCTTCTGTTTTTCAGGCAACGTTTGGATCTTCCAAATCAAAGGAAACTTCACCACAGACAGACACATTGGAAATATGGAGAGCTTCTGTGACCCTTATTTTTATAACTTTGCATTTTGGGTGACCATCGCCACTTACATTATTGGAACTCTCTTTTCTTGCACATCATGCTTCTGTAGAATGTGTTGCAAAAGAATTATGGATTAATCTGATGATCAATTTACATTTTGAAGCACTGTGTGATCAATTATTTGAAGTGACAGTGGTATACGCAGGCCCGTAGCCAGGGGGGGGGGGTGCGACGCGTGCGAACGCACCCCCCCCCCCCACGGCTGAAAATGGCAAAAAAATATGTATATATAAACCTTTAAATATATCCCCCACCCTAAGATCTTACAGTTGCCACCTAACAACTTTGCAGTCAGCTTTTGTAGAAATGCGTTCTGAAAATGTAATATTTGGACGCAATCAATCACTGCCCATGAGGCTCACCTTGAGGCGCAAGACAACAACCAATCAGATCAGAATGAAATGAATGGCTGATAATGATTGACATCTGAACTGTTCAGAGTTTTAGTGTCTGGTTTTAATACTCATCAGTCATTTCACAGTTAGTGAAACTTTCAGGTGACAGTATCTTGTTTTCAGTTTGTTTGTTGTTTCATGGTTCAAGATCCACTGATTGCTTGCAGTGATTTCAAGTTTGTTCAGTCATTGATATGTAAGCTGCTTTCTGGTTGGCTGAAACCACCAGAGCATGACTAATCTAAATGTGACTGATATCACAAGAAAAACTATCAACAGAGTCAGAGCCTCGCTGTGCCAGCTCGCACAAGAGGGTCTGACATTGGGAGAATGATATTTTGCAAAAAGTGCAAAAATTAAGTTTTGACCACTGGTCCAATTTAAGGCACATGGAATTTGTAATGGACCACCTGTTTTCTGATATTGGACCAGTGATCCAATATTGGGACTACTGACTGACTGACTGACTTACTGACTTGTGTTGTGCTGGTATACCCCGGATTTCTGAATCCATGCATAACAGTAGACCTCATTCTGTGGCTCGAAAATAGTAAGTCCCATTGAGGGATTTCTTGTGTGAATTAGTGCAAATGAAGTTTGGCCCAAGGATGAAATTGATCAACCTTTCCATGATCAGAAAGGCTCAGAATGCACCATTGTCATTACTTTCTCCAAAATTTTGATGCTCGCGAAGAATAGTCCACTTTCCCCCTAAAAGCACCCCCCCCCCCACAAAAATTCCTGGCTAACGGCCTGTACACGTGTGTTATAAGGTCCCCAGTTGTAAATGACCAAATTGCCTCATGTGTTGTTGAGGCGATGCCTTATTAGTGATTCTATTTCGCACGAATTAAGCACCTCTATCTTTGTGAACAGAGAGCCTCAACAGAGGGCCAGAGGCAAAACTGGAAAATCAGGCTGTGGAAATACGTCAGCAGTCTGGGCACTGGTGCCATAGTAAAATGCGGAGTGATTTTGCTCAATTTAAAATTGCCTCATTAAAAAATATCCTTGTTAGTGCATTTTGCACCCCCCAGGAGAGACTGCACTCCAAAAAGATACTTGAATGGGCAGTTGGGCAATGGGAAGTATACCATAACGCAGAAAGCACATGTATACCGATTTTGTGGTTAGAAAAGCTTAATTGTTTGTTTGTGTGCCTTTTATATTTGATAATTAGCCTTGAATGTTCAGTGATGCTGAAAATAAATAATTTGTAATATATAAATGATGTTGAAAATAAAGGACATGTATACTGTGCTTTTGTTTTTCATTTCCTTTTCATTGTCCACAACCTTCCAATACATGTATAGCATTTTATGTAAGACTGCATGCAGGTCTTCCTTCTAAAGCAGCTTATATTGGCTTCAGGAGCAGCATAGCAAAACAAAAATTTGGATTCACACAATTACATGACTGAAAAAATAAAGAAGAGAAAAAGCAGTTGTTCCATCTCACTTTGTGTGGTATGATACTGTATGTGAAGTGGCTCATAAGAGGATCACATCCATACATGCTGATGGTGCCAGAACACCTGTTACACAGTACCAAACCATTACAGCTCACTACAAAATCTCTCTCTTGCCCCCAGGCATTGTAGATTAAACATAACAAATGCCTTCAAGCTCTGCTGATTGGTCATATTCTTGTGTTTTTGTTTTTTAATGGTGTTAAAAATGTAATGATTGGTTGATGTACAGCTTATGGTTCACCTGACTGGAGCCATAAGCTTTTTGCTAAAGTTTATTAATGAGTGTAATAAAATTTTAGGATTTACCTCTTGATAATAATGATAATCAGTCAGTACAGATCCACTGAGTTGATAACAACCACATTATCTGAATATATCCAATTGAGACTCTCAAAACATGGAATTTTGACAATTTAGTAAATATTTATATACCGACTAAAATGATGGGATTTTGATCGGAGGACCTACCACTATTGGATTTGGACTCCTTGTAAATATATTCACAGCTTACACATTTTGTGAATAGTTTTGCAAAATGAAAATTGCATTGACTTGTCTGCATTTCCATGTTGTGATACATCAAATTGTTGCAGTTGTCCACTCAAGCACAAAAGGTAAGGCCACTATAAATAAATATTTTTTAATTTTAACGGGTATTAGTATTACTTCATATAAATATTAAGAGTTAAGAGCAAATATTACGATTATAGTTGATAGTATATCAATCAACTTTGCCCGAGGGCATGTCTTTCTATATTCTTCATTCGCCATGCTTGTAAATGTAGTAAGAAACCTTCACATCTGCCTGTTTTAGTTGGCAATGTTTTGCCATTGGGTCAATGCTAAACATTCTCAATTTCTCAACCAAACTGCTTGTATGGGTCAAAGTCTTTGACAAGTACATAAGTGAAACACAAGGTCAATGTCTATCAATGGGAAGGGCGGTTCACTTGATCACCTAAGATTTTAACCCATATGTAATGGTGTGTAGAGCAAAGAACGCCATTTCAATGCCACATGCCTCACATCGTCCTTTATGACCCCATGTATTTTCTCCTCATTAGAGAAGCACCTTTGTTTAACACACAATGACATCTGAAAAGTGTCATTTATTTTTTAGAATTGTAATAAAGAATAGTTAGATAATAATTGGGATTTGGGAACGATTGTGACCAATACGTAGCTCGAGTACAGCAAAAGTGGTAGCAATTTATCTCAGATAAACCTGAAATAGAAATATCGTCCTGCGTGATGTATACATTCTCATCTCCTCGGAAAAAAAACTATGCACCCACAAGCAGTTTGGGTCAGGATGTTCAGCATTGACCCAATGGCGAAACATCGCCTGTTTCACTGCCTAGCTGTAGTGGCATGACTCTCGTTGACTCTGTGTAAGTGGGGCTGGCGGGGCACTTTTTGGCCAAAGCGTAGAGGTTACAAATAACAAGAAAAGTATCCTTGAAAGGGGTACTGTATCGATTTTATCATGAACCTGAAGGCATGTGGCATGTAATTAAAACTAAAAATAGTTAGCATCCTGCGAAACCACTTCCATGAAAACTTTGGCCCAATTTTCCACACCACAATATATTGTCGCCCCCTGCTTGCATTGTATATATAAAAGTTAAAAAATTTTAATGACATGTTTTGAAATTACCTTTTTCACAGCAAACACAGGCTGCAGAGATGGCTGGCACCAAAGAGACAACAGATGCTACAAACTGCATTTGTACAGTGACCTTGACCTTGACAGAACTTGGACTGGTGCCAGGGTCACCTGCATGAAGGACGGGGGTGACCTTGTCTCTGTGACATCACAAGGCATCCAGGAATATATTGACATGTTGCTTGAGGTAATTATGGTTGACTTATTTTTTAGTCTTCAAAATATTGCTTTTTGTGGATTTAAGATTTACAAGAATGGGCCCATGTATGTATGTATTTATCTTGTTGCAACAATGGGAACACTCACCATGTTAGTGAAAATTGCGTAGAATTGCACAGTAGAAATGATGTTGTCAGTTGTCACAAGTTCACAACGTTGCTGGGCAACGTTTCATTTATGTTGCGGCAACTGTCTACAAGTGGACCGCTGTTACATTGCCACTTCTTTTTCCAGCCTGGGCAGATCAGAACATATGCTCTCATGTGTTGCCAACTAGTGACTAGTGTGCTATTCCGCGAGCTCCTTCGAGCGGTCCGCATCATTTCAGTCTGAGGAACTCACCCAATTTTGTCTGGAAGAAACCGAGGCGGTTTCTGAGTATGCTGATCAATGGCCTTGTCTACTTCCTTAGAGAATATGATTCCCATGTCTGACTCTGGTATACATCAATGTTGAATAGAAATTTTGTGAATGTGTCACAGAACTATTTCTTGCACTGTAAATTTTGAATTTTGAGTTAGCTTAATTGATTGAGTGAGATGGTTGCACAATTCCTTTGAGCCAAGATAGCTTGTTGTTTGCAAGTTATAACAACATGAAGATTATCATAACTCAAAACAGCATGCTATCATGGCTCAAACAAATTGTGCAACCGTCTCACTCAATCATTTGAGCTAACTCAGAATTTCAGAATTTACAGTGTGGGACAGCAATGCTGTAGCATACAAAATCAACTTTTGTGCCAGGTGGCAGCAGCACGCAGTTCTCATTTTCACCAGACTGTTGCGGCAACATAATTTCTACCAGACTTTTCTATGTGAGCAACAGATGAGCCCGGCCAATTTGCAACATTGTGTTTATGTTATGTGCCTCTTGTTAATAGTTTAATTCATTTTGGTGGCAGAAAGAAGGCTTGACCAAAGACAGATTTTACTGGATCGGATTGTGGGACATCAAAAATGAAGGATTTTTCACTTGGGTCAATGGACAGAATGTTTCTTATGCAAATTGGAATAAAGGTATTAGACATACATATATTTACATTGAAATTCATGATTACATCAATTACTCATAAGTAGCTGCAGAATCTGAAATTGATGAAAGAGTCCTAAACTACCATCTTCCAGGACGAAGCAGATTTTTTACCTTTTCAATTGCATGCATACTGAGAAGTAGACCAACTTTATAGATATTGGGATAGCTCAGACCTGAGAATAATTTGTGAACTTTGCCTTTAAATTCCTTTCAGGAGAACCTCATTCTCACAACCCAACAGAACCTCAGTCGACATCTGAGAATTATGTGGTCGTCAGTGGCAACGACAAATGGAATGATGTACCGGATACATGGAGCACCACTTTGAAGGACAGAAAGGAACCGGCTGCTTTCATTTGTCAAACAGGTGAATAAGCCAAAATTTGGCAAAACAGGAGCTAACAGGGTTGCAAATTGATATAATATTGGACAGGCAAATCTACAAAAAGATATAAGGCAACCATTAGATTTCATACAAATACAAAACTTAATTTTGTCCAAAAATGCAACACAATTTTTTTTTTGTTAATCAAACAACACATGTACATTGTACAGTGCCAGGGAATCAGGACTGCCGGGAGATTTTTTTTTCTCCAAAAATGTACAAGAATTCTGAAATCATATATATATGTGTACAAAATTTCCGAGCCTCATCCGCTGGATATCCTATGGTTGTCCCAAGAGATTTTTGGAACAAACTCATTTTCGCACCTTTTTGCTCATTGACTCATTTCCAAAAACAGTAACAATTTCCTTGCCAGCATTTGAGGCGGCTCAACCCGACATTCATCCAGTAAAAACTCCCATGCTTAACTTGTCTCTAAATAAATTCTACTTTATTTCAGAGTCAGACCCAGGCCTGGCAGTAGCGAATGACCAGGAACAGCAGTATTCCCAAATCTTAAGCAGATTTTCCAGGGGATCTCCAGGTCAATCCCCCAGACCAACCAGGGCTCCTTTTACTAGGGCACCTACTGGGGCACCTGGCAGACAAGGTAAAAGAGATTCAATATTCAAACTATATCATAGATTTAAAGAGTAGTAAGTACAATCCAGTTTATTTCAAAATAGCTATAATTCAGTAACAATTTTCATAGGTGCATAGGTAAAATCTATTTATTTAGGGTAATGCATTATTTTGCCTAAATATTTTTACTTGGGAAAAATGAGGCTTTTGGATCAAATTGTTCTGCCCTGAGCCTAAATTTAATGTGAATGTTATTGAATAAGAATACTGAGGAAGCCCAATTTTTTTCAAAGGCAGAAAATCTGTTGGGTCAGTCGAAATTAAAAATTAGTTTAATCATTCAGGGCTGATTTCACCAACACAGCTAAAACCAGGCTTAAGGTAAAACCTGGTCTTAAACATTTTGCTTACTGGGAGGCGCTGTCATTTTATCACTGAAATTTACCCTATAGTTTTTACTTTTACTTTTACTAATTAGTCCAGGTCTTAGGCATAGACCTGAATTAACTTTGTTAGTGAAATCGGGCCATAATGTCTGGCATAAGCTGAGAACTGGTTGTGCCAATTCATGCTGCTAACTGTATCTCACGACTTTATTACAGCGAAACACTTTGATATAGAATTAGAGTGGACTGTGGCACTGTGAAAATGGCACTTCGTTTGTCATCATGCTGATGATTTGTCATGATCAAACCCAATACTTTCAATGTTAATTTGATTGAAGGAGACTTATCCCACTTGTTGGTGACAGCCAAACGAAAGGATTATGCATCTGATTTTCACCCTAAAAATCCGTTATGAGAAGTCAAATGGCTTTCTCTTGATCATGACTAATCAAAACCTCTATGTTTCCCATGCCGAAAGTAGAGAAGATGACAAATTCATCAGCTATCATGAGTCACAAAGAGCCATTTTCACAGTGCCACAGTCCACTTTAATTCTATATATATCAAAGTGTTTCGCTGTAAACTGATGTAGCCCTACCTGACCAAACTGATTTCTAAAAAAAGTATCCTCAAGTGGCACATACATATATACACTAATTTGTCATTGTGAGATCCAACATGAACTACACTCAAGGTGGCCTGAGGTCATAATAATGATTTTAGCCTCAGGGCATAGTTCGGTTGAAAACATCATTGACATGATGACAGGCCTTTTAATAAAAAGCATCACCTGTTATGCCTCTAGGCTATTAACTGTAAAATCAGCTGACTTTCCCATACTAAAACTGCTGACAGTGTGAAATAATGCTTATTTAGAGCCAATAATGCCAGTGGATTCTTTCATGCTCAGACTAATTTTGTGCTAAAATGCTCTTAAATCTTTAGCTTATCATTATCTGACCAGACACAAAGGCTGCAGAATATGAAAAATGATTTGGAAATTGAAAATAATCTGATTTGAAATTGGACAATGAAATAGGCCAAGGCCCAATATTATTATATTGCTAAAAAATAGTAAGAGTCACAGCTATCATATATTTGAAGACGTTTATTGGCATTTTGGCAGATTGAATTTAAAATCATACAAAATTGGTCTGAGTCGGACTGTCGGAAAGATATAAAAAAAACATATAGGTCTCAATTATCAACAGAAGAAATAATGGAGGAAAAACAAAACACTTACAAAAATAACTATATTTTGTAACTAAATAACAAAAATACAGAACAGTAGAAGGCATACGGTAGTAAAAAGTACATTTTTCCTTGGAACCATTAAGAAGGTTTGATTTTTTTAACCAACCTTCTTTACGAATTGAAAGTTTACTAACTTAAATCAAGATACTTTTCACTTTTCATCATATTTTCATAGGCCCAAAAGGCGAGAAGGGAGACCGCGGCCCAGCAGGACCCCCAGGGCCAATGGCCCAAAGAGACCTTTCCCCTGGGGCCCGTGGTCCCATGGGATCTCCAGGAAAACAAGGTCCTATTGGGAGGAAGGGGGCTAAAGGTCAGTTTATAATATTTACCATTTCTTATTTCTGAAGGTCTCATTTTGCCAATATGTTAATTTTCAGTTGTTCGATTTGGGAGATACTAAAATAGGCCTATGCTGCGTGAAAAAGACAATTTTTTTCCACTTCACTATATTTTCCACACAAAAATTTTGGTGCAAATCAATGTAAAACAAAAAGACTAATTTTTAAGGTAACTTTTCTACAACTGATACATGTGTCGTTTCAGTCGGTTAAATATCATGCAGACTGTAGTTATATGCAAATGTTGTTGAAACAAACAATCCCGGTTTGTAAACATCCCAGTTTGTGAAACTAAACTGAAATTTTGTTACAGGGGACACAGGGGACAAAGGGCCAGTGGGTGAATTGGGACCACCAGGAAGAGATGGGTTGCCTGGATCTCCTGGAAGGCATGGCATTGATGGTAAGTAGTTTCTTTTAAAAAACTTCCTAAATTTATGTGTGTCAGGGATTAGGGTGAAAACCTTACTGTCTACAAATTGCTTTTCTTTATTTTCCCTTCTATGTCATCATTGCATACAATAAAATGTCCTCTCTTCCGACAGGTCGCCCAGGAGCTGATGGTGCAAAAGGCCCAGTAGGAGACAGGGGGCCAAAGGGGCCAACAGGAGAAAGAGGGCTTCCAGGTCTCCCAGGAGAAAAGGGCCAAAGAGGAGACCTGGGGCCCAGGGGAGCAAAGGGCATCAGGGGAGATCAAGGTAAACATAAACTTCTGTGTTTTGGCTTGAAATTTATTTCGGAATTTTACAATAGTTTCCTTGAGTGGTTGTGATATTTTGGCTTCTAATCAAGAGACATGCATAGACTCACTGACGTTTTTACATTCACTAACATTTAGCATAAAAATAGGTACTGCTCCCCTCCGCGGGCCTTCGTAATGGTGGCACTTACGCCAATGTTTTTCAAGGAGATACAACTCACACACACACACACGCACAATGTCGTAAATCATTCCATATACATTATTATTATGAAAAATATGTTTTAAAATCAACACTCAACATTAATAATTTTCTTTATTGTATCATCTAGGAGCACCAGGCAGACCTGGGACATCAGGGGGGACTGGCGACCAAGGCCCAACCGGACTACGTGGCCCAGTGGGAGAACCAGGATCACCAGGGAATGCTGGACCAGATGGGTATGGATAAGAAAATTAAAAACAATAAAATGAAAAAAAGGCATTGAAGATAAGAAAGCTGAAATGGAATATAACTAGATGAATTTTGGATGTTATTCTGAATTGTGCTTTTAATACCGAATGGCATCAGAAACAATTAAACCTTGCACAAACTGAGCTTTGACATTTTTAACAACAGTTGGCCAGGTCCAAATGGAGCCAAAGGATTAAGAGGAGATAAAGGTCCACAAGGACAGATTGGACCAACAGGACCACCAGGAGAAAAAGGACCTTTAGGGGATGCAGGGCCACCAGGAAAACAAGGTAAGCTGGAAATCAGCTTGAAATAAAGTCAATTAAAGTAACAATAATTGTATCGTGCATTTACAAAGGGGTGTGAAGCAAATTAATGATGTCCAATCAGCAACTGTTTATGAATTCTTCCAATCGATTGCATGAAACTTGAGTTCATAGAGTCTGAGACCAGACTTGAGCTGGCCACTCCCCAGATCTGACTTTTTTCTTCTTCAAGTTTCAGTGTATACATTTGTGTTTTACTCCTCTGCAGCTCCAAGTTTTAGTCATACTGGCTTAGAATACAAATGAAAATTTCAGCAAATTTGGCTGAAGCATTTATTTTTAAAAGGTAGAACTTGGTACCATGTCACCATACCCTTTTATTCTTCATTTAGGACCAGATGGACAACCAGGACCAACTGGCCCCATTGGCCCAAGAGGAGCAGTAGGCCCAGCAGGACCACAAGGGCCACCAGGAGAGCAAGGGATCGCCGGCCCACCAGGTCAGCCCGGCCCACCAGGACCTCCTGGGCCGCCTGGAGCAATAGTAAGGGTCAAGGAAGAAAAGGTTGATGATGAAGTGAACAGCAAAGATGATAAGAATCTTAAGGAAGAAGATGTGGATCCTCCAAAGAACAGCTGGAAGTTGTCATCTACCTTTTTGAATGCTTCTGGTGAGAATTTTTATTTTTAATTTTCTATATTATTTTTTCTCTATTTTTGCTGTTTCTGATCTTCTGTCTTGTGATGCCTAAAAACTATAGCTTTTGTTATGATTTACTTTTATTATGACTTACTAGACATACATTTGGAGTTTGACAGGCCTGCATAAGTTGAATATATATATGGAAATTGGCACAAAAGGAGTTTGTCAGTTGTCTTAAACTTATTTCAAGTTATTTGTGAACAATTGCAGATGTCCACCAGTTAAACACACCTTTGCCAAAACCAGAGACAGATGAATGTTTCTAAAACATTAACTTTGTTGAACAGTCTGGAGGACCCATTCTTTACAATTAGAAAAAAACCTGTTGCAATTGTCAGAGGACATTTAAAAGGCCTGGCATGTAGAGTTCGCAATCAATCCCTTATCCAGTGACGGATCCAGAGCCCTACTCCAGACCGCTGAGATTTCATGTACCATTTTGAAGAAAAATGTGACAACGCGGGCTCGCGAATGCCGAAAAACGCCGAAGGCCGCAACTGCTTGTCTCCGAACAGTCTGGTGACAGAACATGACGTTTTCAACATTCTAAAGAATATTTATTACATTTATACACATTTAAAGTGCCTTTCTTTTTTTCAGCTTTCTGCCGAGGGCGTCCCAATGGCGTTTATGATCACCCACTTCACTGCTGGCAATTTGTGACGTGTGGCGCACTTTACGGAGGTGACCATGAACTAACCTGCTATTCCGGAAGAAGGTTTTTCCCAGAAAGATCTGAATGCGTTCAGGATAAAACTTGCATATTTGGTAAGTTAGGCATAACTAATTTAACTGATAATCTACTCTAGCTTTAATAAAAGGCCCCATCTTCAAAAATTTAAGAAAGTGTAATGTCTGGCATTTTGGTCAAACTTAATTTGAAAGCCCTTTTCAGATTTTTCAACCTCAGCTTTGAAACCTTCATATTATGCTCTTGAGTGCTTTTAAACGCATTTATATTTATTAAAATGGTAATGTTTGGCATCCCAATCTGCCCAATCGAGCGTCCAAGCTCGGGTCTATCACTAGAGGTACATTTTCAGAAATAGATAACTTCTAAATACATGATGTGAGTGTAACATAAATTTGGAATCTTCAAGCAATCAATGAAGATTATAGTCCTCCGGCAAATTTAATGCATAGTCAATTTTTTTCTCTTCACAGGAGCACCATCTAACTCTATGTGGCCAAAAGCAATGAAGATGCAGTCCACTGGTAAGTGTGCCAATATTCAGGTTCTCTTATAAGAACTTAACATTAGCTACAAATGAATTCTGGTGAGGACATCCTTTCAAAGGCAACATGTGTGACTTGCTTGTTTGCAATTGTAACACCAAACTTTGTGAAAGCACTGTTCACAATGTAACATGCCACAACTGTGGCCAATCCCAATTTTATACACAATTCTTCTTTGGTTAAGATAAAAGTAACTTTACAGTTTAAAATTTATTCAATTGATGATGAAAAAGAATTACTAAATCGTGCCTTGAAAATAACTGAGAATTAGTTAAATTTGAATTCTGAACATATTTTCTCATATTTCAGATACCATAGCAGGCAACAGTACCAGCATCTCAGACTTGGCTCTGTCTCAGTTCATCAATAAAACCAAGAATCGCCATCCAATGACTGTCTACGCCACTGGAATAGCTCTTTTATTTCTATTGGTGTCTGTATTGAGTATCGCTGTTTGTAGGTTATACGTCAGACCACCTATTGTTCGAACATTTCCTTCTTTGTCTTCTGTGTCCCAGTCTCATGATAATTCTATTATTTAATATTATTCAGATATATTATAGAAACACTAGACTCGTATGATAACTCTTATGGTCTAAAAATTTTATTGAAAGACCGATTTTTTTTGCAAGAGGGATTTGCCACATCACCGACAGAACTTATTATTAGGCATACTCGTCACATGTGGACAAATTTCTCCACTATTTTTCAGTTGCAGAACCCTCCTATATCATTTTATGAAATTAATAATATGATTGATTGTTGGCGGGTGTCTCACAGAAATAAGACACTGCAAATCAATGGCATATAATCTGTCAGCCGCCAATTTGGAAAACAAAAAAAACTATAGATTTCTCTCTATGTATATAACTGTGCATGCATGAATTTTTGGTATACTTATTTGCCTTGACATCTATTCCCCATGTGAGAATGACATGTTTTAAATGTCCAATAACAGGCACAAAAAGTTGTTCATATTCAAAAGCATGCTCAACTTTTAAAAGAGACATCACACACAAATTGAAAGTTTGAAAACTGTGATGGCTAGTGAGCTAAGACTTTTGTAGACGACTGGTCTGACAATTGCAAAAAAATGTTATTAAGCGTCACAAAAATGGTTATTTATATTATGACCTTGTAATGGTTTTAAAAGTAGTCATACGAACATACATCCTTTGGTTTGTTACTAATTGACAATAAAACAATGCATTTCATAATAATGGGACATTTTATTGTAATAATTGATAAATATATTGAATATATGTTCTTTACATATGTATAAATACCCTGATAGTAACATATTATCCTAATTATGTACAAAAATGCTACAATTTATAATTAACAATCATATATAAAATCATATTTTCAATTGAAAATGTCTTCTAAAAAATATGGACAAGTTAAAGATTAACTTGTGCCATACTGATTTTCTATTCTTTTTGAAACCCAGTGATTTCTGAAATTGTATATAAATGTGTACATAAATATATTTTGCTTATTTACATGTGATATCTAGTATAGGAATATCTACACTGAAAGTTTCTGTACTGAAAATTGTTGTGCTTTGAAATTTTGAATAAAATGTTTGTAGAAAAAGAGAAGCTTTGAAATATTTGATATATACTGAAAACATTTGCTCTGACATGTTCCCCCCAAATTATGTCCAAGTGATATAAATAAAACCTAATGAAATATAAGCAATTTTAAGTTCTTTACACATAAGCATCAAAATTGTCACAAAGGGCTGTGTAAATTATATACATACTTTTTTAACTACCACAATAGTTAGTTCATTTGGAGAACATGGCTAAATATCACAGATTGTGCTTGTTTAATAAAATATTCATGTATACATCTTCCCAATAATCATATACATCTCCACAAAAATTAAATAAATATTGCTGTGTAGTATCTATATCATTACAAGAATTTAGTAAATATATTGCTACACATTTAAAATAACATAATCTAAATCAAGAGATCAAGTAAATACGGATCAAGCAACATACATAATTATATATATATATATATCACATAAAAGCCCCAATACACTATTTGGCTTCATAAAACAATTACTTAATATTATAATGAAAACCTTTATAACAAAGTAATTCCAAATGTGACAATGCCCAAATATCACAAATCCACAATATATTATACATAATTATATTACCCTTGCTAATACAATGTAAGGAAACTACATCTTCATATCAGGAATAATTGCATAAGTCTGACAATGTTCTGTCATACCAACTTATCACACGGCTGATTACATGTCTGATTTGCCGTACAACGTATTAATTTTGAAACAAATAAACCACTCATAAACGTACAGATAAAAACTTAACGAAAGATAACTTGCCCATTATACTGGAGTCTCTTGATCAGTGTGTAAAATGACAAATCCATGATTCAACTAATGTGCACTTCCTGAGTTTCGTAATATAATTTAATTTTCCATTTATCAGAGATCACAGAATGAATGAGACGAGGCCAATAAATTAATGATAACAATCATCACAATCACATACAATGAAAACTATTGTTCAAGTTTTAGTATCACAATTAGAAAGCAGCATTATGTTTGTTTGCCAATTTCTGCAGGATTGCCAAATGTGCTCCGTACATAGACTGTTGTGAGGAGATCTTCATCCAACGAACGAGTTCAGCATTTTCACCAGCCTGGAATACATAAATAATAGAGGAATTTAGTATTATAGTAATTATGATCAGCCATAAAGATAACTCTTTAGGGACAGAAGGTGATTTTTTGTTTCGAAGATATATTTATGAATTCTTCTGACTCAAGACTCAAGATGTTTTATTCCTTTCTGAAACATTATGTTATGTACAGTAAAGAGGGAGGACATCTCTAAGACAAATACATCTTTGCTTATTGCTGGTGAGAAGAGTGATATATAGCAGCTATTTATGGCTCATCCTCAAAACATAGCCCATAGCAGTGACAGTTTTAGTGTCAAATGCTTTGCTTCCAAGATAAAACCATTTGCAAATTTGACAAACAGCTTGGGCAATTAAACAATTTTAGAGAAAAAGTTTTATAGTTAGACAAACATGTTGTTAAGATGCAAATGAACTATATTTTTCTGGAGTTAAGCCCATGCTCTGAATAGTGATAAGTGGTTGTTTTTTTAACATACCAGGTTTGAGATCTTAAAAAAATTCATAGCAAGCGATTTAAATCATTAAATAAATCATGATTTCCATGCATTAAAATCATGATTCAAATCACAATTTAAAATGCCTGTATTTAAATCTGTGAAGCCTGGTTGTAACCTCAAATTTTTTGTTAAGCATAATTGTATTTCATGCTGAGCAGTGACAATTGGAGGAGAGACCTCAATGTCCAGGGAAGCTCCAAATGAAGTGAATTAAATTGTATGGGTGTTATGAAAACAAACAAATGAAACAATCAGGTTATTACAGCGAAATCCTTGTTACATTTCATAGCAACTTAGTTTGTGTAAGGCAGCTTTATAACGCTTTTTGTAATGCTACCACAGTGAGTAATCATGAACTACAAACACATCCAAAATCGTTAATTCAATCGCAAACTTGAAATTTCAAGCACTCCTGAACCCAAATGCAAAGTGCCTGACATGAATAAGCTGTACCCTGAGCTGGAAGTCCTCTACCTCCTCTTGGCCAAGTTCTGGTTCCTGCAGTCATCATGTAAAATATTTTTCACTTTTGAAAGTTTAAAAATCCACTGGTACACCACTTATTTGCATGTGACTTTATATATGAAAATTTTTCTGAACTACACATGTAAGATTGACATGGACTTATCTAGATGTCTATTTTACTTCTTAAATCATAATTTGAGTCTCAGATTTACATTGAAATCTAAATTAGCATGTTACATCTCGGACATGACAGAAAAATGAATAGTAGACCCTTTTAAAACTCTCGACCAGGATTCAAAAATGGAGGACATGCAATCATAAATGACATTTGAAAAGTTGAAGATTTAATTGGTAGACAAAGCAGTCAAAGCATTGGAAAACATAGGCTGCGCAGCAGCAAACCTTCAGCGAATAACACCTTAGAAGATTACAATAATATCATAAAATTGGTGCGTTCCCGAAATTGCTTATAGGTATGCAATAGCGGTCGAGTAGTGGCCTTCCATTATCTCTATTTTTCCAATGATTCATAAAGTGTTATACGCATCAAAAAGCACTGCTAAATTAATCGCATAGGTGATTTGTTTAGAAAAATGCATTACTGTATATGCAATAGTGGGGAAGTTTTGGCTCCGAAATAAAAAAATTCTTTTAAATATTAATTCTCAATATTACAAAAACTATAGAATAGCCATCTGTCAGACCATGAAAAGGCACAACTAGACCATACAAGCCATATGTGTACCAAACTTCATCCATGTATATGGAATAGTGACTGGATGTTGGGCCAGAAACAAAAATAATAATTTTTATGTTTTTTTCAATATTTGAAAAAGTATATAATATTTTCCATCAGACCTTTCAAAAGGCACAACTAGACCATATTGACCATATGTGTACCAAAGTTTATCCATGTACATGCAATAGTGAGCGAGTCTTAGCCCAAAAAACAAAAAAAATATGTTTTTATGTCTTTTCTCATTTTTTCAGAAAGTATAGAATATCTGTCAATGAGACCATCAAAAGGCACAAGTAGACCATATAGGCCACGTGTGTACCAAATTTCATCCATGCACATGCAATAGTGACCGAGCCTTGGCCCGGAAACGAAAAAATAATTATTTTTATATTTTGTTAATTATTTCAAAAAGTATTTAAGATCTATTCATCAGACCATCAAAAGGCACAACTAGACCATACAGGCTAGATGTGTACCACATTTCATCCCCATACTTTCAATAGAGGCCGAGTGCCAGGCCGGAAACGATCTATCCGCCCGCCGCCCGACCGCCCGCCCGCCCACCCGCCCGCCCGCCCGCCCGGCGGATGGACAGCATTTTTACCCAAGTGATTACAATACCTTCTTCGAACTTCGTTCGCTGAAGGTAAAAATGGATGGATGTTTCTGTGCACCATAGTAGGTCATTTAGGACAGGAGCAGGACACATCAATAAGGCAAAGAGTGATGCAATTGCTGTCCCCTAAATGTTGGCAAAATCAGGCCTAGAAAAGCACTTCATATCATCTGTCATAAGCCCAAACTTATGTACTCACCCTGAGTTGAAAGTGTTGCAGTATTGAGCCATCTTCATCGTGATAATTGATGGCAATGGTTTCTATCCAAGCATTGTCTGTGTTGCGAGGGTCATCAGCATAGCCTTTGTACACCTGTGAGCACAAAATGCAGAAATAAGGTAAGAGAACATTGTATTGGTATCGCGTTGATCAATCAATTTACTTTTAACCATCACGTGTTTAGACCAATCGCACATCCTGCCACAAAATTGTTGTCAGATAAAGAAAGAGAATTCATGCAACATAACCACAAGGCTATAAAAAACAAAAAGAAAAACAACATTTTTGCAATGAGAGATCCAAAGATTACTATTTTCTCATATGGACAACAATAAAAAATACATTTCCACAATTTTAACTACCTTTTATATACTCTGAAGCTGCTTTATATATATCTTCCAAAATATCTTAGCATCTATGTATACACACTGACGTACCTCCTCTCCCTGAGAAAACAATGCATCCAACTTTGCTTGTATTGAATCTCTCTTGTTTGGATCATCCATCAGTGATCCTAAGGCCTCCTCAGAAAACTCAGCTTTCAAGCAAGAATGGACAGGTTTGGATGACTTGGAGACTGGGTCTGTACCCAGGATAGCCTGAAAGCATAATTAAGGAGAATTTATAATAAAAATGTATGTAGGACTGTGATGCACAAGTGAATTTGCATGGCACATGGCGTAAGTAAGCCGACAGTCAAGAAATTAAAAGAACATTTCTGGCAGCGGAAGGTAATAGATGTGATGGAAGATTTAAATTTATTGTTTCATCAACTGAACAAAAGAGAAGAGTGAATACTTTTTCAGTTAGATACTTCGGGAGGATGAAATAACTGCATTTTAAAACTTACAATTAAAAAATTATACAGATAAAGAACATGCAAGTTGATGGCATACAAAATTGTCCAAGAGTTGTCAATTTAATACCTGGCTCAGGATAAATAGTTAAATGGAAAACTTACACCGGGAATAGCCCATTGTTTAGCATCATGCCGGTAGATGGCGACCATCTCAAGAATTTTCTTGTCCTTCTCTTTAATAAATTCTCCCTTTTCATTTTTGGACCATCTGCAAAATTCAGAGGGAGCTGTGAAATCAACTGGCAATAATATAGAAGAGTAATAATTACAATTATGAAAGAAATCGATTAAATAATTGACAGCCTTCCACTTACTAGCTGTTCTTATGAATGCAAAATCTGAGTTACATTGTACAGTAAGTTTTAAATAGCTACTTTACGCAAAAGGTTTTAAATATCTGATAGTGTATTACAACACCAGGAAGAAAATGTATCCACGATGGCAATCTACAATTTTAGATTAATAATTTTTTGGCAGAAGTTACTTTCAAATGATAAATGATATTTCTGTAAGTCAAATTTAGTTATCATAATTTTAAAAACAACCATTAAAACCTAACAATAAACTGTTTCATGTTCTTTTGTACGGCCATTGTGCATACCGAACCAAACAAATTTAAGGCTGAATACATAACAAACTCCTCACCTCGTGACTATGGGATCCCCAGCATGGTTGGGCCCCCACCTTCCGAGTTGACCTCTCCCCATGACCCCAGTGCGCCCCATGGGGTTCATCGGCAGGCCTTGTTTGACCAGGTAGTCTCCCATGTAACTCCTTCTATTGACGTGGCATTCTTCATCGTATTCATTGTACTGCAGAGATGGGCGGACAAGCGACTCACTGGACAAAAATGAAGAAGGAAAGAGATAACACTTGAATTTTTAGTTATATCAACACAGAATTCAAATTTTGATGCTTATTTCACATTGAGAAAAATGAAGACATCTGTAAACAGTAGTGCTATAAGACAAAATTATGTTGCTGTCCAGAGGCTTCCACTTATTCAGCATAGAATGAATTTAATAATCAATTTCGACTTTAAAAAATTTAAGCACTTCAGTTCTATAGGTCTAACAGACTACATGAAATTTAAAAGTTTTATGATTAAATTCATATCATGCCTTTAAAAACAACTTACAAAGCCAGCAAATCAACATCTGCCCAAACGGGACGATCCAATACTGTTTTATCTGTGTGTATCACAGGTTCATATTCCGCCCAGGACACCTAAGAAATATGCATAAAAGAAATACAAGTTATTCTCAATGCAAAAAAAACTCATTAACAAATATTAGTTATTTCTTTCTGAAACTAAAATAAACTTTCCAAACAAACATCACTTCAGAACCTATTCAACCGCTCTCAAAGTGCGACATAAACAGTTAGTCATAGCGCTTTGCCAAGACACAACCAAGTTTCAATTTCAGTTGTGTCTCAAGAAATTTGGCAATGAAATATATCATAGCGCATTGCCAAGACACAGCCAAGTTTCAATTTCAGTTGTGCCCCATGAAATTTGGCAGTGAAATATATCATAGCGCTTTGCCAAGACACAACCAAGTTTCAATTTCAGTTGTGTCATGAAATTTGGTAATTAAATGGTCTTGACTTGAAAAGTAAAATGACAGGCTCACCTCCCAGTGCACCATGGTATTGGGTACGTTGAATCGCAGAATGACCTGGTAGTCGCAGGGGTACTGTGAAGTGCGAGATTTGGTGTGCAACTCAAGTTGCTGAAGCAGAAGCCTCTCATACTCTTCCTTCTCCTTGTTGGCAATTTCTTGCTTCTTTCTTTGTTCTGTGCATAACAATAAACACATATTTGTGATACTGACAGCAATTCCAAAATACTCTAGAGTCATGAAGTTTATCATGTTTTAAAATACAAATACCCGGAAAACATAAAATGAATTTCATATTATAAAATTTTATTCCAATCTGATTGGAACACTTTGGAATTTTGGAATGCAATCTATGTACTTGCCATATAAGAAGTTTTGACAACAGCATTCGATATTAAGTGTTAGCTGCAGGTTCTATATTATATTATGCAGCATAAATAAGGGATATATATCATAATTGGCCATCAACTTCGCATTTAGAAATTACATGCATGCTCTTACAGCATGTCATTTTTCACAGGTTCATGAAAGTGTATCTCAACAGAAACTCTGCTGTAATCACATCACAACTATTTTTAAATTATATTTCCAAGTTGCTACAAAATAATATATTTCCCACCAAACAACCATGAAAGGCTTGAGTGCTTCTCTTAAAGCTCTTAAAGATGAATACAATTACTCACGTTCTTCTCGACGTTTGTCGATGTCCACCAATGCAGGAGGTCCTTGCTTTGACCCTTGACCTTTTTCCACCATTGAACCAATGATCCAGTCTAAAGCTTTGGCTGTTCTCCTCATCTACAAGTACAGTAATAGAACATATTATTTTAGATTTTCTTCATTCCTGGAGCATTACAATAAACAATTTCTGATTTGACTTCTCTTCGTAAAGTTCCATTCACATAACGTTGGAAGTAATTGCACGGCAGACATCTATATCCTTACAAGAGAAATAAACTGAATTGTAATAGGCTACAATTGTGAGCAATATATATAACAAGTGGATGTTCTTTGGAAGACATTAAATTGATCGTCCAATTTATCAATGTCTACCACATGGAGTAAATCAGCAAACCCCTAGGGATGAAATTTTCTCTAGTGAATCTCAACCACCAATCCTGTGAGGAGCAAGAGCTAGCCAAAATGTACTCACCATGCCTGTGTAAGTACCTAGAAAATGTCAAATAAAAGTATATCCCCATCCATTTATCTAATACACACCTGGTCTTCCAGATAAGTCAGTCTTTCTTCCAAGATATTATGAGACTTGGAGTTAGAACTTCCACCAGAGGGACTTGCCGCTTTTCCAATGAAGTTTGATTCTGACATTTTCTCCACAGTTTGAGACAGTTGGTCAACCCTGAAATTTCCGTACATGTTTATTTCAGATTCTCAAATATGTACACAACTTGAGGAGTGATAAATGTAGATTATTCAATCAGTAGATCATTTAAAATTACAACCATTTTATTTTGGTGCTATTAAAGATAGTTTTTAGCGGCGTCAGCCAGCTGTTGTTCCTAGCATTTTTGCTAATCTTGTTAGCACTCTGGCGATCGTCCTCTCTCACCATTCACACTTAAACTTGAAATGCAGTTTCTGTGGAATTTTCTCTTGAGGCCAGTCGATTTTGGTGGTCCATTTTAACAAAAAAAATAATAAAGAAAATAAATAGACTGACTTTCAGGGGTCAAAGGTCAAGTATGATCGAGATGCGCACGCATCCTAGTACTGCACACGGGCCTTAAGGGGATGAAATAAATAAACAAATATATAGGCCTACAGCTGTCAAACCAGCAACATGGATTGTACTTTCACTTTTGACACCTAATTCCAATTATGTTCTAGCAATCACTGCCATCAAAGGCCAGAGTCATTCCAAATTAATTACTCTTCACTTAGGCCAATTCAATTGTAATTCACCTTCACACCTCCGAGCTGTCAATTAAGTGCTTGTCAATTGATACATCTACATAGTCTACTCAATAATTTGACCTTTTTCAATTCAATCAATGTCCATTCCCGGGATTCCATATATCTTTACTATAGCTATACATTCACCAGAATAAATGGACTGACTTTCACGGGTCAAAGGTCAAGCCTTTTTGGAGATGGGCCGAGCTGAAAGTAGGCGTGGCACTTGCGCTTGGTTGAGCCAGAAGCTGCCAGAGAACTGAACAGCCAGGGGCGTATCTAGAAATGGCCTGAAGGGGGGGAGGGAATTACATGGGAGTGAAATTCATTTGGAATGACTCTGGCTTTTGATAGCAGTGATTCCTAGGAATACATCATTGAAACAATGTGTTAAGCCACAAATGAAAGTACAATCGATCGACACACCATACATGTATTCATAAACCTTTGCCCACGGACCAAGTAGGCCTATAACACCTGCTTTGACGCCGCTTAAAGTGCTTGCACGTTATTTTTAGATCCTACTCTTATGATTGGCATGGATGAGAGTACAAAACAAAAAATTTGTTACCTTTCACTAGTAATCTTGACTTGACTTTCCATGCTGCTTTCTTCAGTCATCTTAGAATGTCTCAAGTAATCCCCAGCACACATGTTGGCCCATGTTATCAGCTGTCTCTCTTCAGAATCTGTCAGTTGCATTTCTAAAAAAAAAAAATTCCATGTTGCAGTTATACCTTAAATGCCAAATTTGGTAATTCCAAACCTCGCCATAAAAAGTAGAAAGAAGTCCTTCATGAATATTAATTTAGTAATTTAATATCTTAAAATTATATATATATCTAAAAATGCGAAAGAAGAATACAGTAATATGACCAATTTCCAGGACTACATACTATAGTTAGTTTCGACATGACTTATTCTTACTCTGGAATGTCAATAATGCTGGTTTCATCAAACATTGATGTTTATTAAAAAAATAGTCATGAAAAAAGGTGCTTAATTGCTCAATATTACAACACACTGTCGCCATGTGCAGAGAATGATATATTTAAAGTGCTCATTGATAATATAAATATTGTGCATAAAATACAAAAAGTACACAAAAATCTATTAGTGAATCAGGACTACCTTCAAAATGTTGAAATTTTAAGATTAATAAGTCCAAGTGAATGTTGAGACTTCCAAGCTAAAGACATTCTGCCATTGAATTTAAATTTAACAGTTCATTGTTCAAATAAGGGAATATCAGAATTAAAACATAGGCTGCGCAGCAGCAAACCTTCAGCGAATAACACCTTTAGAAGATTACAATAATATCATACAATTGATGCGTTTACGAAATTGCTTATAGGTATGCATTAGCGGTCGATTAGAGGCCTTCAATTATCTCTATTTGCCTGCTGCCCAGCCATCTTCCCATCTCATTGCCAGTATTTGTAAAATCACAGAAAGACCTTATCAGACTAAGTTACTCATATTATGGCATAGTTTCAAGCATGTACAAAGTATAGGTTATGAGGTGTCGGTTGAAAACCAAAAAATATAACGCTGTTATAAATTTGTGAAGTTTTTCCAATGATTCGTAAAGTGTTATACGCATCAAAAAGCACTGCTACATTGCATAGGTGATTTGTTTAGAAAATTGCATTACTGCATATGCAATAGTGGGCAAGTTTTGGCTCCGATATATAAAAAATTATTCTAAATATCATTCTCAATATTACAAAAACTGTAGAATAGCCATCTGTCAGACCATGAAAAGGCACAACTACACCATATAAGCCATATATATGTTTACCAATCTTCATCCATGTATATGGAATAGTGACCGGATGTTGGGCCAGAAACAAACAATACATTTTTTATTTCTTCAATATTTCAAAAAGTATATAATATTTTCCATCAGACCTTTCAAAAGGCACAACTAGACCATATTGACCATATGTGTACCAAACTTTATCCATGTACATGCAATAGTGGCCGAGTCTTAGCCCCAAAAAACAAAAAAACACGTTTTATATTTTTTCTAATTTTTTCAAAAATAGTCGAATATCTGTCAATGAGACTATCAGAAGGCACAATTAGACCATATAGGCCACATGTGTACCAAATTTCATCCATGCACATGCAATAATGACCGAGCCTTGGCCCGGAAACGAAAAAAATTAATTTTTTTATTTTGTTAATTATTTCAAAAAGTATTTAAGATCTTTTCGTCAGACCATCAAAAGGCACAACTAGACCATACAGGCTAGATGTGTACCAACTTTCATCCACATACATTCAATAGAGGCCGAGTGCTGGGCCGGAAACGATCTATCCGCCCGCCGCCCGACCGCCCGCCCGCCCGGCGGACGGACAGCATTTTTACCCAAGTGATTACAATACCTTCTTCGAACTTCGTTCGCTGAAGGTAAAAAAGATTCTAACTAGTGCAGGGCCAATTAGCAAAGCTTAGGTGTCAGAGTTAAGCTGTTAATGGTAGAGTCAGACTGAAGTTTTTTGAAAAGTTGTCTGAGTCATATGAAAGGGTGCAACAGTCAGAGTTGGTGTTAGTTAACTCTCGCTCCCAAGATGATTGAAAAACTCTTTAATTTCCAAATTTTCATGGCAGGCCTGAGCCTCAAGACAAGGCCCCCTACAGATAGTTAAGGTCATAGTGGATCGTTGAGATTAAAAGTACCAAAGAAACCAAGTGTCTGTCAAAAAAGTATTAAAAAAATGTATGTTTCCACTTGTAGGTAGGTCACCGTAATGTTAAAATTCCGATAAAAGGTTTGTCGTTCGTTTGAAGGCCAAAAAAAAGTTTGTTGACGTGTCGCGAGAAAAAAAAAGTTCGTCCCGGGGGAAAAATCCATAGAGCCCCTCCAACTGCTGTCTGGTAGGCCCCTTAGAATGTAAAGGATGGAGGAGTTAGAATCCCTTTTGGAAAAGGCTCTAGTCTCCTAGATAATAGACTTCTTTATTCCATCTGGGAGTCTCCACGAGTTGTAGAAGTATTGCAAAGGAAGGAAGAGTCGGGAGTCGTGGTCGTTTCAGACCAAATCCAAAGCCCCCCAGTTTGTTAGTAGTCTACTATCACCATCACAGCCTAGTACCACACCAATATTTCATTTGTACATTTTCTAATTTTTCTAATTCACTCAGACACTCACTAACAGCTTGGTCCCTCTGGTGCCGTGTTCGACAACTGCGCACGCAAGCTCGAAACATTACGAAAATGTGACTTAAGAAGATCAAAGGTGGTGCCAGTGGCGGTTTGTCGTAATATTCTTTGATGAGGAAATAACGTTGGAAGTACCAATACTGGTCAGTCTGGCCTTGCACATTGTCAAAAGTGTAACTGAATAAATAGAAATAAATGGAAACAAAAAACTTTATGAGAAAAATTAAACAAATAAGAGAAACTCAGACTCATGCTCAAACTAAACAAATAAGAGTATTGAAGTAGTTGCAAGCTTAATGCAAAATAAACAATAATGGATGATACTGTAACTTATCATGGCAGTCAGAAAAAAAGAAAAGAATTGTAGGTGTGGAGAAATAAAGCCAACTAACAGCAAAAACACTGAAATAAATGAAAAGTATATTAAAAGAAACTAAATAATATTTGCTTCTGGTGATGCATTTTGCAAAACAGCTGGAACAGATTCGCTTCAGTAACCATAGAAATATTTCAAGATAAAAGTATGACAAATTGGTGTTGAGAAAGTATTTCAACAAAGATAAAGCATTTTTTTTAAATAAAAAAATTCAATTCTGAAAGAAAAATAACACACTAGGGAGCCTCGGAGAGGAAGGCAGGAAAAGTATTGCAATCTCAAACTTCACAGTGCTCAAGAAATTCCATACAACTGAAGATACCATCAGATTTCTACACAGTAAACACTTACTACTAATAGTGTCAGAATCAAGCGACATCTTTCGACACTTTTTGTAAAGGTAATACAAGTGAGATATGAAAATGAACGGCGGCGCCATCGCTGGTTTTTCTTCATATTCCTTTATAACGTAATATCTGCCATACATCCAATGCAAGCGGTTGAAAATCTGGATTTTTGTGAAGGTGAAACTGTGAAAATAAGAAATAAATCATGCATTAAATTGATGTTTTTTAGTGATAATTTTTGAAGAATAAATAGGTCACACATAATTGATTCTTAGCTTCGCGGACCCGCCGACACAATAGATTTTCTGCCGACGGAAAAAAAAAATTATTATTTTTTTGACATTATAAAAATATTTTTCACCTTTTTTTTGTCCTACCGACCGACCCTAGAAAAAGTGCCTTGAGAAGATCTGAGAAGCTAAAGATCTATTATGTCTGGCCTTATATAATGTGAAATTGCCAACTGAAAAGTGAAGTTGGTGATCATCAAAAACATCTGGTGAGGACAAATATTTAAAATTTATGATCATCAAACACATAAATATGGAATATGGGCAGCTATTAAAAGCCAGTTGAAAATTGGCGTCATCGTTTCATGTCAGGAGTTGCTAATATATCTTCTTTCAATAATTTTCTCTTTTTTTTTTTGGAATTACCAGTACTGCAAAATTAATGAAATATTGTTAACATAAATCATGAAAATTGTCACCTAAGATGGCCAATTGGCCATGCAGTGATGGACTTAAAAATTATTACTCTCTGGGGATGCCCTCTATTTCTAATTTCGAGAAGACTTTTCCTTTTTTACAACTATGAGTAAAGCTTGTGCCAATTTGAGGTGCAGAGGGGCAGAAGTTACTTCTGTTTGATGCACCTTCTTCTTCATCCAAACAGTATTGGTTTTGATAGCTGCCTATATTCCACAACTGAGGGTATCAGTGTACGATCAGGCATGATTGAATAATAGCATTAGGAGCATTCTGAGAAATTAGTCAAATAATTGTGAGTAGTCACAGTATGAATTATTACTGAAACTTGAAGTGGTATCGTTCCAAGAGGCATCAATCCATTTTGGAAAGCACCATCTCACAATGAAGAACACATGGCTAAATATCACAAGAGGAGGAACAAGGGGAGGATGTTCAAAGTAATCTTTGATTAAAGAGTACTGAAGGGTCTTCCAGTAGGCATCAGAGTTTTGCTGCACTGTTTCAAAAGTGTAGCTGAAACGCAAGTTAAAGAGAAAAGGAGAGCCATGTAAATTTCAACATTCCAAAGTGGTAAAACTCTAAAGCTGAATGAGAGACCATCACACAAAAAAATTCAATTCGTGTCAACTTTTTTCTGTCGAAGCTTCAGCAAACAACAATCAATAAAATATATCAGAAACATGAATGTACTGGTCAGTTCTAAAACACAACATCACAAATACTTATTTTTATTCAGGACTAAGACAGTACATGCTTAGGATTGGAGCTGATTGGCGCAACATACATCTGTCAAAAGGCAATTGAAATCTGCAGTAGTTTTGACATAAATAAAACTTTTGGGTATTGCAACTTCAAAACAAAGTCATTGTGGTAGCCATATTGTTCCAAAATTATCTTAACATGAAACCCAATTAAAACTTAAAAGAAACTGAAAATAAGAATTCAAGTCAGAATTTCAATTTAACCAAAAGTCAATTTCATAATGTATTTTAATGCCTGTAATATACAGAGAACCGTCATTAAATTGTATTAAATTGAACCTAATAATTTAAAAACTCACCTGAACATAGCAATGAGTAGATTGAGCATGAGGACATTGGTGATGAGAATGTAGACCCCCAGGAGGGCAGGGACAATCCAGTGGGCATGGGGGCACCTCGGTTGAGTGCCATTGGAGTACAGGAGAGGGTCAGATGTGCATGTTACATCTCCTGAAAACACAGGTGAATCAGCTGTAAATGCTGTTCAATATATTTGATTCCTCAGAACCAAAGGATAATGAAATGAGGTGAAGGAAGATAGGAACTGCTGTCAAACATAGGTCTAGGTGATCAGGCCAGTGTTTCAATTCGAACCCGGGACCAGTGATCAGAAGCCCATATCGCCACTTTATCAGACCCAGAGTGATATTATTAACTGTAATTTTTTAGTCACAAATTCTCCAGACTAGAGAAGTCAAAAACAGATTGTGGAATTATGATAAATTACCATACTTTGAAATAACTTCTTCAGAGAAGAAACATCGACGCACAAATTTCAAAAAAGTCAATTTGAATCATAAAGATACTTTTGGCAGAAGAGTTAGTAAAAACAAGAAGTCGAGATTGAGAATTCCAAATATTCATAGGACACGAAACAAATTCCACAGCAAGTGATGGTATCTTTGAAATACTCACCCTCTAATTCTTCTAAGAACAACTCCCCGTACATCTGCCAATACGGTTTTTTGAAGACGTCCCTGAGCAGAGCCCAACTGAGTTCGGTGTTGGGGTAAAGAATTGCTTGGGAGGCCAAACCAAATGCAGCGATGAACACAATGAGGATGATGATGAAGAAGAACAGGTCTACCATCTGAAAAAAAAATTTGCATTTAATTGCAGTCAATTCAGTAGAAATTATAGTACCTCACAGAAGTAAGCTCTTCTTCTCTGATTGGCTGAAGTGAGGTAACATGACATGAGTCACTATACAAATGTTGACTGATACGAGGGCAACAGTGCAATCTGTTTGACCCAAGGGAGTGACAGTCACCTTGCTGTTTCACGAGGCCGAAGGCCGAGGGAAACAGCAAGGTGACTGTCACTCCCGAGGGTCAAACAGATTGCACTGTTGCCCGAAGTAACAGTCAATAATTGTTTTGTTATACCTTGAATGCAATTCTGACAAAAAAGATAACTTTGGAGAAACAGGAAATTTCTCCATCAAAGTTTTGACATTGATCAGGTAGTCATCCAGATTTAAAAGTCAAATAAATTTATGATACTATCCACATGTTCTTTTGTCATTTAATCTTGTGAAGAGCAATGATCTATTTATAGCCTCACTGTGGTGACGTCACAACTGGATGACATCACAATGGAGTGGCGTCACAAAGGTCACAAATACACAGTTAATCAGTTGAAATAAACAAGTGAAGCTGCAACAATGTCTTGGATCAAATGGTCATTCGCATTTTCATCAGATAAAAAGGGTTTAGGTAACATCTGTGGTTCCACCACCCACTTCTGTACCGCCATCTTGATCAACAGTCAGCCTCAGTGTGAATTCGGTGAACTGATGCCCTCTGAGAGGGCAACAGTCTTTTTTGATCCCTGTCATGTGACGTCATTCTGACCAATCACAGAAGAGGAATTGCATTTGAGGTGTAACAAAAATGACTGATGACCCAGCAAGGTTATGTTGACTGGTCAACAGTTCATGCCCTACCGTTGCCCAGTCAATAGTGGTTTAAGAATTCAAAAAATTCAGAAAAATTTAATAAATAAAAATTCCAACAAAAAAGTGCTACATAAAAAAATTCAATGTTTTTTTTTGTTCTTGCACTTGGGAGGAGGCATTATAAAACAATTATTGAATGGTGTATTCGGGCAACAGTTCAACCTGTTTGACCCTCGTGAGTGATGGTCACCTACTGTTTCCCTCGGCAAACAGATTGAACTGTTGCCCTAATCACCAGTCAATATTTGTATATTGTGGCAGCTAATGCAACTTGCTCCAGTCATTTTGAGATGGTTTCACCAATGGCTTTTTCCATTTGAACCATACAGACTACCATTTCTATATCCAAATTGCAATTCTGATTGCTCAGCAGAGCTGATTTTTTTAAATGTCAACCAGAAATTTGTTTTTTCAAATGCCTTCACTTTTCACTTGTGTTTGCTCAAGTTTGATAGTGATAAGAATACCCTGGTTACATTTGATAAAGCTTTATGTGAAGCATTGCTGTATAAAGTAACACAATATTTTACCAAATACAAAGCCGTTTATGTTCATATTGCTGCAGAACACCCTGATAGATGGAAAAAACATATTTTCCAGTAAAAATATTTACATATTCGTACAAAATTCTACTTAGAAAGATCTGGATTAAAATTATATATAACTTTCCTTCTTAAATTGATATAATTAATTTCAAGTAAACCTAAAATTAGTAATGTACATCCTTTATCAAGCTACTCACCATTCTCCCAATCATCACCAACTTCGGCCCAAGTTCTTTGTGGACGGAAAAGATGTGAAGGATTCGGAAGCAGAAAGTCATCAGATTTATTGCCAAGACAATTCTTGCCGCGTTGAAACAATCTGGGCAGGCAGACCCAGGGATTATACGCAGCACAACCCCCGCTATGAAAGTCAGTATTGTTATGACGTCTAGTATATTCCAGACGTCACTCAGGTAATTGGCCAGTTTAAGTCTTATTGTAGATGATTCGTCAGTAGCCACCTGGACAAAGAAAGTTCAGTTTGAATTATAGTCAATTTTGATCTCTTATAATAACAGTGGGATTTTGGATTTGTCAGGTTACTCAGGTACATTTCACTTAAAAACCGTTTTGAGTCTCATGTCAGTTTTTCAAGTGAAACATCTTATATACATGTGTGTGTGACCCTTTTTTCGTAACAGCCTATCAATTCTACCCGTTTTGTTCAAATTTTAAATACTTTAAAATCATCAAGGCAAGATTCTCAACCAATAAATCAGCTGTTTCAGAAAAAGGTGTAAGCAATTAAGAATATTTTGGTTAATTCTAAGCTGAAGCATGAATGCAATTTTAAAGCCAGGCAAAAATACCATCACCCATTGTGATATGATATTCCTTAAGTATCAAAACTTCAAAGCTGTAATAATTGAAAAAGTAAGAAAATGCTACAATTACGTTGTAAAGCCACTAATTCCCACCACCCAAAGTAACTATGTACAACCAAAGTCAACTTAAAATTGACTTACCAACTGAAATAGTTCATAAAAATAAAAACAGTATACAATTACAGTTCAGAAACTCAAAATATTCCAGCCAATTAAGCTATATTTTAAAATCAAGAATAGAGAAACTTCAAATAAGGATCAGACAAAGAAAATAAAAAAGAAGATACATTTCCAGTAGATTCAGTATTGAAGAATTTGAAAACAATTTGTGATGATTTTATAGCACAAAGGTCTCAAACTTTGACTCACCAAGAGCTTTCGTCCATCTCTCATGGACTTCCTCAGCTGTCTGGAAATTCTCAGCAGGTCACATGACTGAGCATTTCCAGACAGCTGAGGAAGTCCATGAGAGATGGACGAAAGCTCTTGGTGAGTCAAACTTTGAGACCTTTGTGCTATGAAATCATCACAAATTATGGAATTCCAAAGGTCGGGATTAAGCCTTCATAGTTAAAACTTGAAAAAATTTTATGCAGATCTGAAGTTACAGGTTTCATGACTTCTTTGGGGTATTGTGATGGTTCCCCAGAAAATCATAAAACAAATATCTTGATTATCTTCTCACCTGTCTGACTTCCTCAGCAAACAAAGTGACGACCCAGAAGATTAGTAGATAATCCCAGAAGTCCATCTTTTCATGAAATCGAGTTAGAAGCAGAATGCTGTAGAAGGTGATGAAAGTCATGTAAGAGAGCTGAAAAAAAAAACAAGAAGATAAAATATGAAGGCATAGTTTATTACTAGAACTTTTAATTAGTTTAATAATATCAGAACAGATTTTCTTGACATTATTTCCGACCCATATTGAGTTTATTATTATATAGTTTATTGTGTATTCAGAATCCAATACCTATAACTTCGAAACAAGAGGGTTCTTTCCATGCATTATTACAGGTAGGTACTGTGGAATAACCAAATTCCTGTGTCTTCACTGAATAAAGGGCCAAAATCCAAATCCCCGTATTATCAATGCTTATTTTTCTTACATGGATTTTTTTTTCACAATTTTCCCTTTTTTCTTGCCCTGTGGATACCCCGTATATAAAATAATACAGGAACTTTTGGACAAGTTAGAAGGCCACAATCATATCTGGGCACATTATTCACTGTGGTCGATTCATGAGCCAGATATAAGATAAACTTTATAAATGTATTGGAAAGCATTGCAAACTTACACAATTGTGTATAAAAGTGATGATTGGTGCATTGTAGAAAAACTTGATTTTTTGCCAGGCAGTCAATTGCTTCTTTTTGCTGTCAAGTCTTGAGTGTCTTCTGGTGTTTCGAGATATCAAACTGAAACAGAAGAACACAATTAAAACATCAAACCAATTTTAAACTTTGTTGTACCTGTCAAAGCTTTTTCTCCCATTTTATAAGAATATTAATCCTTGCAAAAATACATGTATTGCATTTCAATTTGCATCCAAATCATTTGTTTCCAACAAAGTAAGTATAAGTAATTAAACAACAAATTCAGGTTGAACGTAAAGAGTTTCATGTCCATCAAAAAGTGGTGGATAAGTGGAGTAAAAACATTTTCAGGATACACTCCTGTTAAACAAGCAATGAAAACAACTGAAAATTTTAAACTCCATTCAAATGTATCGATGATTCAGCTGATAGGTACATCTATCCCAAAACAAATGCCAAGCAGATAGTCACAAACCTTGAGTAAAATTTAAAGGTAATAAAACGTAAATAAAGAAGAAAATGCAGACACGGCACAGAAAATGTCTTGGCAAAATTTAAATAGCTGTACTATCAAATTTCACTACAGTTTGTCTCATCAACATGCGAACTGGTGTTTGGCCTGATTGCTCAGTATCTGAAAGTGGTACAGTAGATTAACACATACTCACAGATAGAACAGCCAATTTGCAATGTGAATATCATTTTCGCTATGTTTTAGCGCCGTTTTTTGCCGATTTTTCGGGCAAATTTCGTACGATGGCAGTTCATCTTGCTTGTTGACATTCGTGACGCAACCAGAATAATGGCTTGAATTGCCGTGACGTCACTAAAAATGCACTGCAGCGCCACTACTGGGTTAGTTCCTGACCATTGGCGCCAGTACCACCCCTCTGATCCCTTGCATTGGTTTTATACAGGCTGTCAGACCAGTGCTATATTTCAGTTCGCATGCTAGATGAGACAGACTGTAAATATCTTCCCAAGGTAACTAAGTACGATTTCATGCTACCTGGTTACTCAGGTTATTTGTTTGAGGCGGTCGGTGTAGCAAAGCATACAACAAAACACATCTTACCTATCTGTGCTTGTTGTAGAGTACCTGATATATCTGCACATGAAAAGAGGTCACAGGAATTTTAAGAAATACAGTGAATAGTGAATATTGTGAGTTTCTCAAGTCTACATTCTACAATCGAAGCTATCTATACATGAAAAAGAGTTTGCAAAGTTTTGGCATTAGTACTGAGCGAGTAGAAATGGATGTTTCTGAAGGCTTTAGTTGTATATATAAATACAAGCATAGAAAATGGCGTTTAGCTTGTGACAATGGTGAAACACAATACTGATAATATGTCGAAGAGATTGGTGAGTTATTAATTTAGATTTGAATGGTTAAAACATGACAATCATGAGATGATCGGAGAATGTGCTGGATTGTCATGATTTAGTAGGCTTAGTTGAAAAAGAAAAGTGAGGTGATGCATGAATTTTTGAAAGAGCGCTTCCTTTTAATCAAAGATCGTTCTTAGAGAATACTCACTTTTGTTTGGAGCCTTCAGTGTCCAGAGAGAGGCTGGTATCATTTCTTTGAATTTTTCTCTGCAAGTAAATGGAAAAGAAACCATTTGATTGGATAAAACAAAGAAAATACCAAATTATTACATAAATCAAGGTTTTGGAATCAAAATCAATCATTGAATGTTTGTGATTTCCACTGACTGTCTCAATGCAATGAGTTAAATAAAGTGATTTAAATATTGATTTAAATCATGATTTTTTAAAAATATAAATCATGATTCATTTGATTAAAATTGATTTATTTGATTTAAATCATTCAATTTTTTTTTTTTTTCATAAAAATCAATATAAATCACGGAACTGGACTGTATCGAGTATTTCAGTGATATTCGAATTCCAGATAAGTAGAACATCTGTCAGTCATTGCATAAATGTGTATAAAGCACTCAAAAGTCTAACAAAGAGAATGAGGATTGAGCAAGTATAATGTCAGGTATAGATAGAGAAATAAGAAACTGACCTGTGCAGCTTTTGTAGCTTGACTGGCTTCATCAGCCAACTGGTTTCTGTCATCCTCACTGTATCTGATGATGGCTAGGAGCAGGGGAGGAAAGAACACAGATGCCCAGATCTAAAAATAGGAATAACAGATATTTCAAATTTTCAGGCACATGTGAATGAACATGCTTTGTGCATGGGGAGTTGTGGAGTCATGAAAATTTGCAAAAAATTAATGGAAGGGAATTGCTTGTGCATGTGAGCAATTCGTATCAAAAACTCATCTGATTTACATTGTTTCATTGGACTAGCACATCCTAGAAGAATCACTGGTATACAGAGTGTACTAATAATAATATTATTGTTCACTGGAGACTTACATTTTCTATTATCGTTCACTGGAGACTTACATCTTCTTAAGATTGACATACTGTTTCAACCTCTATGCTTGAGGCCTTGTCCACATGTGAGTGGCACTAAGGAAGGCTGCTGTTCACTTGTAGAGGTTGAGACAATTAGTTGTACATGAAGAGTGTTTTCTAAAGAATTACTAAAGGTAAGACTTGAATTGATCAGAATAACATAATTCTAAAATCTAGAATCATCAAATTATACTCACACTGAAATTGCTGACATCAAGGGCAATGCGACCTCTCCAGATGTTATTCAGTAAGGCCTGGCAAGCTGAGTGAGCAATGAAGATCTTGTTGTCCGCTTTTACTGCCAATTGCAAAACTGTTGTTTGTCCAAAGTTGTACATCTGCCGGACCAACAGCAATCGAGCCTTCTTTTCGTCACTGGAATAACACTCGCTTAGAGTGCCAACTGAGAGTTTTTCGAAGTGTCTGTAAAAATAAGAAGATAGATAGATAGACAGATAGATATACATGGTAAATGCAGCCCTCCAAGCCGAGTTCTGGGTGCTCTCGAGGGTTGATTGATGAGACAGGAGAGAGCTGGAGTCCTCAGCATGTTTCACATTTACCCATGTGAGGGATCTTTTACTTGCCCAGCACAGACACTGATGCATGGACAGACATACAACAAACTTCACAGTGAGTATTCAGAAACGAGTATTTAGGTGTAAAGCAATGAAGAAAAACAAAATTTTGACGCTTTTCAAAATAATAGCATCTCTTCGCAATGACATCTTTCACTTTCTTTACTAAGTCACAAAATAGCGATCTATTTGTAAGAGTATTTTTCAAAGAGTGTAAGAGCTTAGTCATGCTACCTCACCAACACAACTGAAATTCTAACATCATAATATTTACTCGAGAAAAAGTAACTTATACCTTGTTTTTTTTTCTAAAACTAAGAATGTTTCGATTTTATGATTCATCTATGTTTACTGAATATCATAAACGCAAAAAAAGACTTACTCCTGGCTACTTCTCATGCTTTGTTCCAGTTCTGAGTCTTCAGTCCGAGTTAACATGGAGTTGATCAATTTCTGGGCAACTAAGGCAGCAGCCACACCTTCCTGCAAAATAAAACAAATACAATAATCAAATATACAATCAAAACAGAGCTAAAATTGAGAATAAGCAAAAAATAAAAAAGATTAAACATCTGAATTATTATATAATTTGACAAAATTAAAAAAAAAACAACAACTACACCGTTGCTCATAAATATGGAATACTTCAACATTCTCCATTGAAATAGATAACTTTGGCAACTTCTGTTGGAGCACATGACAGTCTGATTCAATGGTAACTACTTCCAATGAATGCTAAAGGGAAGAACATGCTGTCATTTAAAACGCATGCTGCAGTAGAAGTTACACCAGCTCGAAATTTGGAAATTCTGGGGGTTTTTTAGGGTGAGGTGCAATGGTGCATTCAACCAAATATTTAAAATTCATGCAAAAAATGTAGTTGAGGCTTTCAAAGAGTGATTAGAGGAGATGACTTGACCTTTACAATGGACCTTGCTTAAATCCACACTCTGAAATTAACTTTTATCTGACACTTTTTTTCCAAAAAAGTATTCCATATTTATGAGCAGGACTGTACATACTAACATTCACTTTACAACTGTGATGTCGGAATCACATGGGTCATTAGATAGCTCTTACAGCATAATTAACTTAACATACCTTTCCCTCATCCCAGAAGATCATGGCCATCTCAAGTCTGTTGAGCAAGACACACCAAATAAACAGCTCCCTCGCTGGCTCATCAAAGTCTGGCTTCTTGTGTTCATCTGTTCAAGATAAAATGATTACTTTTGTACAACACCATAAAAGATATAATGATAAAACAATATATTTTGCACTGAGTCTTTACATCATATATTAATTTGGATTAGTTTGCACACTTTTGTAAGACTTTATAGGAAGATGGTTTTGCAGCTAGGAATGTTAAGAAAGTTGTAAGCACTTTAATGTTAAAACTGATACTCAAATAATACTCAAATAATAAATAAATCGAAGCTTATATTACTAATGTGTGAAATGTATCAAAATTTGAGTACACAATTCAAACAAAAACCAGCACCTACAGGATCAGAGTAATAGAGTATGAAAGAATGAACTAAATTTTCACATACCTTTTAGGAAATCTCCACCATTTTTATGGCTGACATATCCATGTCTGTAACGGGCATCTCTCAAGTATAATGGGACATAGAAGTCTCCCATTAAGGCTTGGATGACTTTCCCCATGTGTTCTAGAGTTGATTTCTGTCTCGTCTGATGAAAAATAAAACAATTTAAAAAGAGAACAGAAAGAATGTATTGCAACAAAAAAAGCTGTCTAGTATGTACAGCAACAACTTACCTTTTTGCTGACTATCGTACCCTTCTTTTCTCTCTTCAACATATCATATACCAGCATGTTTTTTGGAACCTATAGAAATTTAAATAACATCTTATTAAACTCAGTCATTAAAATGGGTCATACCCCTATCTTTTAGGTAGTTAGACACTGCTTTTTTAGGATTATTTTTGCACACATTTCTTGTTAGCTGGATCCCAAATGGACAGTTGTATGTTAGAACCCAAAAAAAACTATCTAACTAGATAGGCCTTAAACGATTGTTCACTATAATATTGTAAAGTAATTAAATAAATTGAAAAATATATATTATAAACTGAGTCATTATAATGACTGACCATCGACTTACATTATCATACATTTGAGTCATCCTGTTAATTGTCAAGAAATCTCGAAGACCAAGTCCAGTCTCCATGAAGAGTTGCACAAAGTCAACTCTGTTCTGCATCAAGGCAAGGTACATAACATCGTGCAGCTCTCCAGGCTGAAAGTAAACCATGATGCATAAGTCTGCACATTATGTACACGTATTGTTCATTGTAAAAAATATAAATGCATGTATAAATTTTTTACCTCCCATCTTTTATCTTCAAGGAAAATGTCACTTTTTGCAACATCAATTCTGTTCCAGGCAAGAGCCAGTTTCAACTGGACAAGACTCTGTTCTTTGTTAACTGCAAGAAAAAGGAAAGACGTTGGGTTTTGATGGATCTCTAATATAAAATCGAAAGTGAATAGGTCAATTACCAATTACAGAACTGGACATGATAGTCTTTACAGGACCCAAAACAATTATTCTGTGCTTTGGCTACTGTTAAAAGTGCCTGAGGCCTGCTCTACTGAAGTCCCTGGGTTTGAATTTAGACCAGGAAAAAACATTGGCCTCTTTCGTCGAAGTAACAATGTTTATATGGGGTATTTACATGTTGAGGACTCCAGCTTTCTCTCTCATCAATCAATACTTCTGAGTGCCCAAATCTGAGCTTAGTAGACTGCAATTATCTTCAATCAATCAATCAATCAATCAATCTGCCTATCTCTTTGTCTATTGATCTATTTATTTTCTTTACTTATTTATCTATCTTAGATTATAGATTTCTGGTTTCCTTAATCATTAACATTAATGACAGATATAAATATATAATAGGCCTACCTTTAAGCAAAGCTTGCAAGATGGCGACATCAATATCTTGCACTGTCTCACTCCCATCCAATTGGAAGACTGTCACATGGTCTCTGTGTTCCAAACATTCCTTGACCCAGGTCAGTCGCTGTTCTAAAGCTTTGTCGTCAAATTCAGTCTTGATCCTCTCCGCTACTTCTTTCCAAATCTCATCTTCAACTATCGTAACAGATCTGGGGAGAGAAAAGCGATCCAATTATGCAAAACACAAAGATGGAAAATTAAATTTATATACCCAAGGTAAATATATTTAATTATTTTGCAGTGTTATTATAAAAATGTTGAAATTTTCTCAAATGTCACCTTTATCTTAACATATCTTACCATTTCATAATGTTTAAAATAAACAAATGGCTACTAATTATCACTTACTTTTTATGTTTCTGGCCTAATTTATCAGTGACCTCCACTTCTTCTTCCCATGAGTTTGCATAAGCATATGCTAGGATATCTGCAGCTCTTCCAGACCCCTGATACAGAAAGATAATATCATGTTTGATTGGTGTGCTAAATATAGTATTAATCCTTTTTGGCATGCAGGCATTGCTGGGTTTTGGTCTTCAGTGATGGATATACAAGATTGATCAATGGTCAATTCTGAAAGGCCTGCGGTCCTAAAATGTATGCTACACCGAATATAGTGAAGCCATAAGTTGCTCCTTCTCACAAAGTAAAAATTACCAGTGAATCAAACAGAAGCAAGCTTTTACCTCAACAACAACAGCAGGGGTGCCATTTTGGATGGCTGACTTGACAGTTTCCAGAGTTCCAGGACCTCCTTCCAGCACAAGACATACTGCTGGCACTGCTACTGCATCTGAATAAACACAAACATGTGAATTAAACTGACAATAGATCTACAGAGACGGACAAACCTACATGTATGCTACATAGCTAATTCTCAAAGTTCGATTGTCTAGATTAAGATGAAACCTAACCATCAGAAATTCTCAGAGTAGCGGGCCTATGTTCTAATTGTTCTTGATACATTTTTACATTATTGCACAGTTTGAGAATTCATTTATTGTTTGATCTAACAGAACAAGACAATCAGTCCCGGAAATGTGTGAAGAAACAATTTATATAAAAGCTGTGATGGATGGAAGGATGATTGGGGCTTTACATCCTGCACGTATGCACTTGGTAGGCTAATTAGGACAGGAGGAGGACCCAGCAATCAGGCGAAGAATGCTACATAGACCCAGATGAGAGTTGCATTTGATCCCTGGACCCAGCGATTGGCAGGCTAGCATGAGAAAAAGCCCTTGTAGGTTTATAGATTTCGAAACTTTTTAAAACTTTAGATAGACCATCGGCCTTCAAGAAAACAATTGATATAACATACCATCCTCCAGGCCAGTCTTCATCAATGAAATGGCCCTTTCCAATCTTGCCCTGAATGGGATTTCAGTAGCGTACTGGTGCTGAGTTCCATTGTCTACCAGTATGAAGTGAGAGTGGTTCTTATCTATGTTGCTTCTTTTTCTCAATTTAGGTTTTTCCAGTCTGTAAGTAGCTGGCCAGCAGCCCTGTAAAACAACATAGACTTTCATGAAAAACATGTTCAATGCAAAAGTCTTTTGTCATAAAAAGTTTACAAATATAACCATAGATGGTGCAACACAAAATTTCAAGATATGGTTTGTTAGAGCTAACCATGATACTTTTAGCATTGGAAAAGTCGGCATCTAACTGACTATTTTGCTAGTTAATGCCCTGCTAAGGATTAACAGCAAACAATCAGATAATTATTTATTTTGCAAAAATGAATTCTTAAAAGGTGTAATTTAGGACATGTATGAGGGGTTCTAATAAGCATTTTTGTGTTGTCTGCATTCTTTCAATGAGAACGCTTTTGTATTAACTTTGCATTGGAAAATTGCACTTCAGTTGAGATGTCCAGTTACTCCAGCTAAATCAAAGTTACCTGAACTTGAACTTGATATTTCTATCTTGAAAATTGTTCAAAGTTTTCTGCCAATAATTTGAAACATTTATTATTCATTACCTATGTTAATTGAGTTCCTAACATGCTGTTAATGACTTCAAAACATGGCAAAAGTATTTTTTAGTCACTTTTAACTACATATTGCTATTGAACATGTTGAAAAAACCTACATAAATTTACATAACTGCTACCAAAATTTCCAAAATCATAGCGTTTTTCAGCCCAATTATATGTCTTTAAACATGTTGAAGTAACATTTTCAATTGATATTTAAAAGTCAAACCAAAATTAGCCTAAAAAAGTAAACAAATATTGATTTTCTAAAAATTATTCCAATTAAAGGATGCATGGCTAACATGAGACTATTTCAACTACATATTGATATTTTGAAGTGACTACTCTGTGGTGAAAATCTCAGATATTCCTGCATTTACAACTTCATCTTAAACATGTCAATTTAATAGTTTAAATTATTGATATTGTGGAAACTAACAAAACTTTGAAAAGTTCTATGATTGGACAGGAAGGATATAATTATTTTCCATTCGTTATTGGCACACACTAAATACATGAATTGGCACAACTTGTTAGCCATGCAAATATATATCTTGCTGAGCACCATATTGACGCAATGTATTGATTACTTCTGCAGACTAAAGTGCACGTTATATAGTATCAATTTTTACAGACTGCTAATATATTAGTAATGCTATGTCCAATATCAGACAGAACAGTTTCTCATAGGCATTCACAATATTGATGATATTTGTTTGCACCAATAAAAATTTGTGTGTGAAAAATGTCCATTTGTGTTTAATATATTTATACACGTCAATTCATCTCTTACTTCGAGTATTTTATTTTGCCTAGTCTAATTATTTACTAATATATCAATGGCTGATAATTGTGATGATATTGACATAGGCCTAGGTTGAATTTTAACCAGACTTGAGGGTCTTGAAGTCAGACTCGGGAGTGATCGAGTGCAAGAACTTAATTGAGAGTCTGAGTCAGAGTCGAGCTTCAAACTTGGTAGTCAGAAGTTGGAGACTGAGTCAGAAAATGTGATCATGACATTGACTTTCGAATCAAGGCCTTTGTTAACCATTTTACAAACCATGGTTAATAACTGTGACCTGCTCCATCAAAATCGGTTCAAAGTTGGCCTCTATATTAATTTATGAAAATTTCCTTATTCTGTTGCAATAACTTGGTAATAAGGCTTTAAAAGGATGGCTTATATGTTTTAATGTTTCAATTTCATCCAAAGATATGGCACCTCAAACACTGATGACATGAAATAATTTGAGAAATTGACATTTGAATTTCCTGCCATTGCCGGAAAATGCCTTGGGAGATCAAGAATGGCATAGGCCTACCATTTACCAGTTACCACTTTCTTGTAAAAAGGGCTTTAAAAATTCCAAGAAAATGCCGTTTTACAAAAATTTTTACCAACAACTGAGAAACATAAAAATGTGACCTTTTGACACATTTTCCTTACCGTATTTTCTGTATTAATAGCACACTCCTTAATACAACCCCACTCCATAAAGCATCAATTTTAACCAAAATTCCAACAAAATATGATTTAATCCACAGCTTTAAATGTAAAAAAATATATATTGCCAATCTCATCATGAGTAACATCTGCCCACCGGACGCCTAATGCAAACAATATGGTATTTCTGAGAAATATTGATTGACTTTGAGCTTATTTCGATGGAGCAGGTCACAATTATCGTTTCTATGTAGTCACACACATCCTCCTCCTCACTGACATACTACAATATTTCATATTGTCAACAGTACCAGATTCACTATTTACAATCATAGAGAGTGAATATTTACCTTAGAATCGATGAGTGACTCCTTATTATTGACACACCCCCATGGTGCAATTCCTATAGCAACGACCTTGGCCTTGTGACCTTGAGCCGTCCGGTATTCCTGAACGGCTTCACCAACATGTTTCATGACCCCAGCGTGCATCCCTCCTGTTACTATCCAGGCACCTAAAAAGACAAGACAAGTACAGTAATGAAGTAATGATTGGTTGATTGATTGATTAATAAAATAATTTGTCAATTACAAATGGTTGTTAATATTAAGGTTAATTTTTGGAGGTAACCCAGAGTAAAAAGAGCACATTTGAGCGATCAAATTATTTAAATAACCAAGTGTACTCAGATTGTACTGCAAAAATGCATATACTTTTCTACAAGGGAGCATATTTGGAGCATATGCATTTGCATAGAGCCTAATTATATAGGCAGTATAAATGAAGCGCAATTTAAAGTACAGCACCCAACCAGGCTCTTGCTGAGCTTACAGCAAAGCTCTTGTTCACTTGACAGCAAAAGCTCTTGTACAACTTCCAGCAAATTAAAACTCTTGTTCCGGTGACACCAACGCTCAAGTGCATTCCAAACTAACCTCTTGTTCAGTGTGTAACACAAAGCTCCCTAGTAGCATCTTGCAAGGTCTTGTTCTGTAACCACAACTGCTTTCAATAATCTTACTTCCCTCCTTCATCTAAACACTGCTAAAAGATTTGATTGGGTTTCACTAGCCACTTCTGAGCTAATATCAACCAATTGAACCACTGAGGTAAATATACACATTTGTGTATTCTCGTAAAACAAACAATCAGACCTGAAGTAGGCACACTAATGTATGAAAAAAGAAGAACGTACACTCAGAGAGTGCATATGTAGGCCCGCCAGCCTGCCATAATATATACGTTTTTGTTGACACTGTGCAGAGATGGATGAGGTCTGTATAAAAGTAGTAAAACACCAAATACTCAATGTATAAGTTACTGAGATCTATCACAATTGAAAAGGGCTTTCAGTGTGTCACAAGAAAGCATACTGCAAAGAAACAGATCCATGCAGTCCATAGTTTTAACAAAATTTGGTGCACAGAGTCACACACAGGATAATCTGGTGCATCACAATAGGCCTGCTCAGCAGAGCTGGCAGACCAAAAAATAAATCCTTACCAGTACTGGCTGCAGCCTTCATGAGACCCCTCCTAAACACCTCCTTCAATCTCGGCCTCATGTGGAAATTCTTGGCTCCTCCCGTCACAGAAATCAGCAAGTTCGGACAATCCAGATTCCAGTAGTCCAAGAATAAATTCAGAATCTTCTGTTCGTCTGTCATGTGGTCTATTCTGACATACTGAAAGAGACAAAATGGCGCAGATGTCGATAAAAAATATTAGGAAGCAAATTTCAAAATGTTAATAGAAAAATTCTTTGAGATTCCTGTAAATTTTATACACATATATAACTATTTATAGCAACAGCACTCTCAGATTTTAAGACTATAGAAAAAGGTTTTCATGTGTCTGATAAAAACTTGCATCAACTCCATCTATGGCTGGATTGGCAAAAGTATAAACTCATGAAACTGTCACCACACTGCAACTCACTGGTGTTAGAACACATAACATTGTACTTCGGGGCACATTCGGGTGGAGGGGCACATGTCCTCAGATGTGCCCCGATTTTGAAATTGTGGTGAATACCAAAAAAATAAGCATATAGTATCATAAGTGTCCGGGTGCCCCTTGCAAACCTTGTGCCCCAACATGTGCCCCCCTGCCATGCCACTGCTGAAACTGTGTGACGATACCTAAATTATCATTCTTCTAAAACTCATACCTTTGCAGTTCTTTGTCCTTGTCCAGAGAATTCTATCTCTCCGTAAGCGTTTGTAGGCTTCACCACCGTGTGAGACAAACTTTGCCATCTTTCATTTTCCGAAGGGACGTTTTGCGCTGCTCTGTTCGTGTGGTCTCTCTTATTGTAACCACAGAAACAAACTGGTTCATCTTTGTTCTCCTGAAATAATAATAAATTTATATAATTGAAAAAATGATCCACCAAAGACACACTTTGAAGGAAGATTATATAGTGGCATTGACTCCATTGAGGGCCATTCATCAATGACTGTGATTTTTGCCAGCTCATTTAATCAGTGTCTTACAAAAAAGGAGAAGAAATCATTCCAAAAAATGTTTTAAAACAATTTTTTTTGTGATATGAAATTTACTTCTTAAACTTTAATTACTACAAGCAAATAGATCAATTCAAAAGAATCAATTTCATTAAAGCCTAGACAAGAAAATTGCACTCATGTTAAGGTAAGCTGGTGTACATTCATTATCAATATGAAAACAAGAAAACATCATGTATAGGACTTTTTGGACTTACCTTAAATATGAACTTTGTACATTCCCTCATACGAACATGAGAAGAAATCCATGTGCCAACTTCATTCTGGAAATAGGTAAAAATGTAAGAAAATACAAAAAAGCAATAGTTGCTTAACGTATAGTGACAACCATAGAGAATGGCTAAACATGTAGTGATAACCATGGAGGATGGCTAAACATGTAGAGTAGGTCGGGGCATGCAGCCCCCCTTAACTTCGAGGCGTGATTTGACCTACTTTTTAAAGTCAGTTATTTGAGTGCGTATGCTGTCAGGAAGGGATCACTTGACTCTACATATAACTAGTGAAACAAGTGTCTACCAATTTTCATAAAGGAGTTACGGCCATTTTTGTAAAAAAATTAAAATGGCCTTCTTGCCCCACCCATCGGGCAAGAAGCCCCCCTATTATAATCCTATGGCAATTTTTTTTGGGAGCGCATTCAGCTAGAAAGTTATTTCTTGGGGTTCTTCTATCATATTTCAGGCATTCTATTCACTTTTTCTGAATTTCAGAATTTTTCTGTTCATACATTTATTTTTTAATATTTTTTGCCCTGTTTCAATTTCGGCCAATTTTTTTTTCTATTTTAATCAACTATTCTATCAAGATTTAAGGTAAAGTACACATTATTAAATGTTCCTGAAGCAGCTTCGAGGCCCCAGGGAAGGGGTCTCATGCCCCGTACCATATGGGGCCTCTCGCCCCAAACCCACATATTTTAATTTGACCTCTACATTTTGAACTAAAATGCAAAAAGATGATCCAAATCACCTTTATGTGATAGTCATAAAGTGAAGCAATGCAGATATCCATTATAATTTTAAAAATTTCCAAAGTTATTTCTGACAACCCCTTTTAAAGAATTAATCAAAGTTACAAAAACCATGCACATTTTTTTGTTTCTTTAATTTCTACTATGGTTTGGTGCTGTTGGCCCTGTAAATTTGTGACGTCACCTAAAAAGCCTATAACTTCAATCCTATCAATAAGAAAATGCACCAAAAGTGTAAGTTTAGATATAACACTGGGGGGGCCTCTCACCTAACCCGGTCTTCTTGCCCCGACCTACTCTAGTGACAACCATGGAGAATGGCTAAACAGAGGGGCTTATCTAGAAATGGCCTGAGGGGTGAGGGGGGGATTACATAGGGTGAATATGGGGCATTCCATGGCTTTTCCATGTTAATTTTTGGCATGACTGGGAGCCATTGCCCCCACCCCCTCAATATGCCACTGGCTAAACATGTCATTTAGTGATAATTCTAACCATCGATATTGCAGAATGGTTACACATGTAGTGACAACCATGGAGAACCGGAGATAGACATTCACAAATTTAGTATGGTGGAATCTATAAAATGTGGTCCCCAGAGCACAGTTCAGAATAGAAGGGATGGATGGATGGATGTTTGGGGCTTTACGTCATGTATTTATGCACTTGGTAGGCTAATTAGGACTCAGAATAGAAGGGACCTGCTGCCTCTTTAGAACTCCCATTATTTTTGGGGACAGAAAACTTGATTTAATTTTTGGACAGATTTCGCAAAATACAAACCTCATTAATCAAGGGCTCGGAATTAGCTTTTCCCAAATCTTCTTCATTGACCTTGACCATGGCAACCTCATCTTTACCGTTTGCATCAGTAGCCTTCATCTTTTCGTCAGATATGATGGGGGCCACCCTTCTGCCTGCTGACATCTTGGAAAGATTTTTTAAATCATCCTGAAAAGAAAACCGTACACATGACTTAAAGAGTAATTTATATTACACTGAGAAAATACATGGGCCCTTCGTGACAGAATGTTTTTATAATGCCAAAATTAGTGCAAGCTCCTTGCTAAGTATGTGTCATAATATATTATATTCGAATTTAAGTTATGTGTTGTATGTGATAAACACTGCCTGTCTAAAGTTTATGCCAAATAAAAGCCATTTTATGAACACTGTACTATTTTGCAGTACAGGCGACAGTAATTACGTAATTATCTATTCATCAACAAGACTTCATAAAAGTGGGCAAGAAATTATTTTATTTTCAAAACTCCCCCCCCCCCCGGGTTAACCTACCCCTTTGAAACACACATACATATATACGTGCAAATAGTACTATTACTCCCCTGGGGTAGAAGTTACATTCTGAATGCTTGTTTAAAAAAAAAATGTTTGGTTGTCATTTTTGCAAATTAAAAAAAGTAATTTAGACCAGCTAAAATTGGAAATAAAGCTTAAGGAATTGTTTACTCAACTTCATTGATTGCAAATGATTGGTCCTTCTATAATATAAGCTAATATAGGAAAGGGGGCGACCATTTACTTATCAGGGGGGGGGGGGTGGGTTTGGAGCTTAGTTCCTCGGCGGGAAATTATTTATTTCAAGCACGCGAAATCCCCGAATATTCACTCCTAAATCAAGCAACACCTTCTTAAGAAGTACCCCCCACCAGAAATTATTTATTTCAAGACTGACCCGATAGAATTTATTAATTATTTCACTATTAAAAACTGAGCACGAAATTATTTATTTTAAAAAACTTCCCTTGAGACTAAAATGGCGGCCCCCTAAAACTAAGCCAAAATTTAAGCAACTGTAATGTTTTTATAGTCATTTCATACAAAAAACATCATTTAATTGTGGTTATTGGCATAGGCGGATCTGGGGGGGGGCACAAGGGGCACCCCCCCCTTTTGTCAGAAAAATCATATGCTATTTGGGAAAAAAAAAATTTTTTAGAGACTCCTATGTTGTAAGTATTGTCGCACCCCCCTTTCGAAAAATCCTTGATCCGCCCCTGATTGGTGATTGTATTTTCTAATTTTCTTTACTTATTAAAAATGTTCATGTTGCTCACTGCGCTTTAATTACATGCCATCACCATGCATCTATATTATAGGGCCTCACTATACATGTCTACCTGGTACACTGTAGCCTATATAAAACTCTTAATGTAAGGAAAATATTGAATGCTATATAGACTACTGACAAGTAGAATTATACAAGTCTGAAACTGGAATCGGCATTGCCTATCCAGCTTAACAGGCCACAAGTATCAAAATAGCTCAAAATGCCTCTGATTGCCTCACCTTTTAGCAGTGGCGCGAAATTTTCACCTGGGACCATGTGCTCATGGCATCCATCTCAGCTGAGGAAATGTATCCATTATTGAAAGAACTCCTCCAATTGAGATAAAAACCAACACAACATTGCCTGCAATCTTTTTCACACGTTTATGAGATGCATGACTGATTTTGTAGACCAATATAGCCCAAGCACCAATTAATCAATACAAAGCTATTGGTTGCCATGCAACAAATCAACTTGGCTTGCAGGTGCCCGTAGTTAAGAAATTTACCACTAGAGTCTCTGAAGTCTAAAATCGTGTTCGTGCCGCCCTCTGTGGAAAAAGTTCTGAACTTGAGATATTTTTCCAGGGTGCTGGAGGAGGAGTTTTATGATGTTTTCGGACAAACTGCTTAATTATACGGCTTGGACCTGTGTATTTGTTCATTCCTATCATTCAAGGTAAACATTTGCCAGGCGTATCCTGATTGTTTTGTCCGAATTTTAATGAAAATCAGCTCTTTTGTGGGTGCTATAATATCGCCCATGTAAATAATATTGTTTTGTTCTGGCAAATCTCTGTCCTGAGCTGTCCAGAGCAAACTCCAGCTGGGAAAGACACAGGATTTGATAATTGCGGTAGTGCAAGGTGATAATACCCAACGAGTTGGTTTTGCGATGGCCCTTTTGTAGACTTCTGTTGTTGTTTGCGCCGCCATCACATGTGATGCATTGCAATATTAAATGAGTTTCACCTTGCAGGCCTTGCGTATGTTGCAATTTTTAGATGAAGATAATAAAGCTATAGTATACAGAGAATGATTAAAGATTGTGCAGAATTTAAAAGAAATGTGCTTGATTTCAGGTGATACAAAATGAATGACCTCATGTATGGATCGCTTATCTATACGGACGATCATGAGGGAATAAACGATGACTTCATCAATGAAATTGTCGTGGAGGACACCTACATCGAACCTCGGGAAAGTGAAGAATATGGTGCCTACGGTCACCAAAATGTTGAAGTCGTTATTGCTGAAGAAGTAATAGATTATTCATTACTACGAGGAGATATTTTGACAGACACGGAAGATTGTGATGGAGATTGTGGTCAAGATTGCGAGGAGGGTACTTTACAGAGCTTCAATAATGACTGTGAGGACACTAATGAAGCCATAGTTGGTGATACGATCAGTATATTCACAGAACCGTGTCCGGAGGAGTCAGTGATTGTCGATTATGTAGTCGGGCAAGAATCTGGTCATTATTACGACCCTGTGTGTGAAATTACTGAAATTGAAGATCGGGAATTGTCGGAAAACTCATGCATAACTTCTTTAAATGATTCTACGGAGCAAGACGACCATTTCGCACAAGATCATGAAGATACAAGCACTCAGTCTGTTGAATCTCAAATTGATACTCATACCACTTACGATGGAGAAAGAGATAGTCTGCTAGAATTGTCGGAAAACACTGGTGCAGCATTAATAAATAATGCAGATGTAGATGAACAATACTCACTAGAATGTAATGCTCAGTTGATTGAACAATACTCACTAGAATGTAATGCTCAGTTGATTGAATCTCAAGAATATACTCATGCAGCTCAGGAAGAAAAATTTGACTCAGAATCTCAATTTACCGACTCTGTAAATGAAAATAAAACTACAGAAATAAGTACATGTATTTCCCAACAACTAGAAGAGGGAGACACAAATGATACTCATACTAATGATCCGGAAAGAGACAATTCAGAATCTGGATTTATTGATTCAGTTAACGAGGATAATCAAAATACAGAAATAAGTGCTTCTGAACAACCGCAGGAGATAGATCTGATAGAATGAGGACAAGTATTACCTGAAGACAATCATAAAGTTACAGAAAATTCGAATCTTCCTTTAACTGTTAAAAACGATGCACAAGGATCTCATATTTGTAACATTTGCAGCAAGATTTTCAGTAAGAAGTCATATCTAACAAGGCATAAAAGAACTCATTCGGAAACTCAAAAGTATGTCTGTGATATTTGTGCGAGAGGATTTATCTCAAATTCAATACTAGTCCGTCACAAGTTAACCCACGGACAGCGGTCGTTTATTTGCGATGCGTGTGGACTATCCTTCGGGTCGAGAAGTGGATTACAATACCACATGCAAACTCATTCGGATGTGAAGACTTATGTTCGATGCGATTTATGCGAAAAAGAATTCACGTCGAAAAGTTCACTAACTCAACATATCAAAACTGTCCACAAGAAAGAACGAGGATATCTTTGCGATACTTGTGGAGCCAGCTTCCAGAAACTCTCCGCCCTCAAGAAACATTCCGTACGCCACATTCCCGACCAATCACTGCCCAGTTTTACTTGCAATGTTTGCAACAACTCGTACAAAGACAAGTACACTTTGAAGGTCCACATGAAACTTCATGAAAGTCAGAAACAATTTTCGTGCTCAGAGTGTGATAAATCTTTTACATACAAACACACTCTCATTTGCCATTTAAGGACTCATTCCGGCTGCAAGCCGTATACTTGTTCCTATTGTCATAAAAATTTCACTCAGTCCAGTAGCCTCAAAGTACACTTAGCGATGCAATGTAATAAGAAATTATCAGACAATTATGATCTTGTTGAATGAGAAAGTATTGGCTAGGTTTTGCAATGTACATCTATGTTGTTGCAAATAATTATGAGGAATATCAGGACTTTGGAGTTGGAAGATCAGATGGGGTTGCACAGGAGAGCTCTGGGGATTTTAGAATGCGTTCAAATGTTATAATTTAAATCTTAAATAGTAATGGAGTTATAAATCAGAATCTGAATAAAGTCGGAAAATGTGCTAAAAAGAATACTCAAAGTTTGTATCAGAATTAAATTTACCAAAGTGTATCAGCAGAAAATGATCTCATTGAATGTACATTTACCTAAACAAGAGTAAAACTGTAATCAAGAAATGATTATGAACCAGTTCTGTGACTAAGGTAAAGGCATGTAGCCCTAATTGTTTTGATTGCGACTAACCTTGTATTTGCTTTTATATATCTATCAAAATTTACAATTTCGAACTGCTCAATACCATAGTTGTCAACCTTTGTCAATACTCATCACAATTCTAGAGAAAAAAAACTCGTTGAATAAGCAATTCCATTATATTCACATATCAAGTACAGTTTATTCTCAAATTTTGTATAACACTGATTAATATCTGAATTTGAATCTTGAATGTTTACATGTTTATTGTGATAGAAAAGTTTAAATTGAGAATTTACATGCTACATTTTTGTTGGTTTTGTATTTCAATATTAATATAAAGTTAAATTGTTAATGCATCAACTGACTTAAAATAATCATCTTGCAGTTGTCTGTTGAAATTATGATTGTAATCATTCTTTGCTTGGATTTAATAGGGCTTTCTTTCTTGTTGGGGCTTCTAAATGTCTTTTAATTGTCTGCTCCAATGAAAATGCTTTATGTTATTTGTTTAACTTTGGCATGTGATATTTTCTATTATGGATTGTTGGAAACTTGTTTTAAAATGATGATCTATACCCATGTAATTTGTGAATGGATATGAATTTGGATGAAAATGCTGTTTCTTCAGTGAAAAGCATGTGATTTTCTGAAACAGAGTTGGCTGATTTAAATGATTTAAATTTCGATTTGAATCATTGTTTGATTTGTCTGATTAATGCCTATATCATGATTTAATCATGATTTAAATCACCAACCGTAGGTTTACCGTATCTCTGAGGGTACTGAGACCAGAGAATGACAATATGGTATTGGTTAACCACTAGGTGGCTTGAGGTTAGTCTTGTTGGTTGAAGATGAACTCTAGTGAGCATTTTCTAATTGTCGTTGCACAGCCTAAGTATGACATTTTATGACGCAACTCCTCTAGGGGATTCATACAATCCGGTGCATACATTTCTCCTGTGGAAATTAGTTTTTAGCCTGGCTCACCAGGCTAATTCAGGTGTAATGGTCTGAAAATATTGTCTGTCAACTCTACTGTTCAATAACTATAGGTTCAATACAGTGCACGCGAAAGCAAATTGACTTTGGCCAGACAATTTGTCTGACAGAAGGAAAGCTCAGGTCAGACAATTTTCACTTTGGTCAGACAAACATGGTTTCAAAAAATAATTAAATCCTCCTTAAAAAAAAGTTTAATTTCCGTTGAAACGTAGAGGCCATATAGGCCTATTCATGCTATTTCATGAACAGTATATCTCTCTTTTTTTCTTTTTGAAGAAGTTGCACCTTTTGAAATACTGGACTAGGTTCACTGTAAAGAGCCGATATGCCTCAGTGTTTTATTCATGATTTATGAAATTTTGCAAGTTACCTGTCTAGTTTGTATGAAGATTCTAAAGCCTATAGCATTTAATAATCAAATAATTTAGATTATATGTGTCATAAAATTTATTAGCAACACAGAACTTGAGAGAGAGCAAAAAACTGAAGGCTTAATGTTGATTGTAATTAGCCTTGACACCTTGTCATTTCATGTATAGCTCTGCCTCTGGTCTCAATTGCAACTAATAAGTCAATTGGGTGACAAAGGAATCCCATAGAATTGCAGAATTACAATTCACTAGACTTCAGATTGGCTCAGTTGAAACAACTGTAAATTGCTATCCAAACAGCCATTGAAGCATGCTGATTGTCCATTCAAGGCTTCTGAATCCTTCTCATGGTTTTCAGCAGTTTGCTGTCGGATTTTTTGTCTGACCAGAGCTAGAGATTGGTCGGACAATCGTGAAAACGATCGACAAAAGCCGATTGTCCGACGTCTTTTGTGCGCACTGGTTCAATATATCTGTTTTTGTGTTTTATTGGTTTGTTAGGTTAGCTAGATGTATGGAAATTACTTTTTTTTTTCAATTTCAAAAATTTTTTTTTTCCCAAAATTTTTTTTTTCCAAGATTTGAAAAAAAAAAAAAAAAAAATTCAATTTTTTTTTCAATTACTTTTTTTTTTCTTTTTTCAAAAAGAGGAATAATATTTTCCTAAATTAAAAAAAAAGAAAAAAATTGTTTTCCTAGATTAAAAAAAAACAATTTTTTTGCTCCAAATTTTTTTCAATTTCGCCAATTTTTTTCAAAGGAGGAAATTGGGCGACTTCAAGATTTGAAAAAATCGTACACATTCTTTTTGTGGTTATTTGGATATTATTTTGTACATGGACGACTACAATAACAACACTTCACTTGCCGCAATTCAGAACCACCTTTCTCTGTCATTTCCAAACCATGCATAAAGTAGATTTTTAAAACTATTTTACCAGCATTGCTACATATTTTGCCATCATCACTGCCACTTCAGCCAGGCTTTGAATCCGCGGATTCTTGTTGAAAATCCTTTGGAATCGAGGAGTCCCATTGCTTCAAGCAGGGGCGTAGCCAGAAACCAGTCAAGGGGGGGTTCTGTTCCAGATGACCTAAGCGAGGCCCGAAGGGCTGAAGCGTATTCGGCAGGGGGTCTTGAGGGCGCTTTAGGCCCCCAGAAGCCAACCAATTTTATGTTGCTGGATATTGATTCTGAGCAGTTTTAAGGTTATTTTTCTTTCATGGAAGGTCTGGTATAACCAGCTAAAAATGCTGGGGTTTTCGAGACTTTTCTGTAAATTATCATTAGGCCTATACCAACTGCGCCATGATCAGGATTAGACAAATTTGTTCAATAATGCTTTTCAACTTTTTTTTTCCCCCGCTTGGATTGGAGTAATTGTCAAGTCGCTCAGGATTGGAAACTCTCATGATCTCAGCCTTGGGTTTTTGCATAATTTTGAAGACAGTACGGGAGATTCCTGTACCAATAACTTACATTGATCAGTCCCTAAATACAAAGGAAACAATTTTTTGGAATCTAAATCCATTGATTTAGAAACTTTATCACAGACTTCTGGGTTTAAAATGACCAAAATTCTCTAGTTATCAGACATGCTGCCTCTTATGGTTTGTTTTTATGCAAAGTGTAAGAATGGAAAAATAGTCTTTAGAAGAAGAATATATACACCGCAAGACTTGATTTTCCATTATATTTACATCAGAACAGACTGGCAGAAATTTCAACTGCTTTATAGTCTTGACCAATTGGATCGAGTTGTTGCAGGGTAAAATCATAGATTTATAGCCCTATACCTCTCTGGTAAAATACACAATTACACTAAAATAAGCAAAAGGGGAAATTATGTTAAGAATAGGTTTGATCTGACGGAATGAAGCAGAGAAATTTTTGAAAAATCCTCAGTCATTGTCCCCTAAATGTCGGCCTGATGTCAAGGAAAACCATGGAACGAACATTCCCGATGAATTCTATATTGCACTTTCACAGTCAAATTTACATGCATTTGACACTTGTGAGAACTTCCCAGTTGAGTTTGGAACAAGTCTGGTAAAGGTGACTTTAAATTTGGGCCAAAGGGGGGGGGGTTCTGACCCCCATGTCCCACCCCCCTTGGCTACGCCCATGGCTTCAAGTTAATTATTATATTTTTGGTTTACTTGCAAATATTTGTAAAAGGCCGAGCCTGAACTTGAACACACTGGCATTAAAAGTTTGCTGTTGTTCAGGTCCTACATGTGTTCAAAAAGGCCATGATTGGCAGTCGAAGTTCGTTGAAATCACGGATACATAATTTTGGCCAATTTAATTTTTGGTTTTCTTCTCTCCCCTCTCCTGAGCACTGTCTTCGAATGACATCATGGTGCTCTCCATCAGTCTGGTGAAAATGAGAACTGCATGCTGCTGCGACCTGGTACAAAAGTTGATTTTGTATGCTGCAGCATTGCTGTCCCAAGAAATAATTCCAATTTCATTGCACATTCACAGAATTTCTCTTCAACATTGTTGTATACCAGAGTCAGACTCGGCAATCACATTCTCTAAGGAGGTAGACAAGGCCATCAGCAAACTCAGAAACAGCCCCGGTGTATTCCAGACAAAATTGTGTGTGTTGCTCTGATTGAAATGATGTGTACGCTCGCAGAAGCTCGCGGAATAGCACACTAATCACTAGGTGGCAACACACGACAGCATATGTTCTGATCTGCCACGGCTGCAAAAAGAAGTGGCAATGCAAGAGCAGTCCACTTGTAGACAGGCTCTTCCTTTCCCTCTTCTTCTTTTCCGCTTCTTCACCTCCAATCCTGTCAATCCTCATCCTCTTCTTCATCCTCCTCCCTTTCCTCTACTTCTCTCCTTATTTGGTTGTCTTCTCTCTCCTGTCTCCTGCCATCTTCGAATGACATCTCAGACCCTCTGTATGATTCAGCTTGCTCTTCTTTTCCCTCCTCTGACTCTTCTTCTTCACTCACCTCATTTAACGCTACTTTTCTCCTTATTTGGTTGTCTTCTCCTCTCCTGTCTACTTCCATCAAAAGACATCTCAGAACCTCTGAAGTATTCAGCTTCCTCTTCTTTTCCCTCTTCTTCTTCTTCACTCTCCTCATTTCTTCATTTTCCTCTTCTTTCCTCCTTATTTGCTTGTATTCTGCTCTCCGGGCTCTCCCCTCTCCTGCTTTTGATATCCTCACAGTCTCCATAGTCCATATCACTACACTGCCTCTTCTTTTCTCTCTTCTTCTTCACCTCCAATCTTCATCCTCTTCTTCACTCTCCTCATTTTTCCTCTAGTCCCCTCATTCCCATCTTCCTCTTGCAATCTTGCACCATCTTAATTCTTTAAATTGTCTGCTTTTCTTTCATCTGAATCAGACGGGGGGGGGGGGTTGGTCTAGTGGTAGTGTGCTGGACTGCCAATTGCTTGGTCCAGGGTTCGAATCCAGCTCATTCCGGATCACCTAGGTCTATGTTAGACGTTTCAGTCATCCTTCGCCTCATTGCCATGTCCTCATCCTGTCCTAATTAGCCCACCAAGTTCATAAATACAGGACGTAAAGCCCCAAACATCCATCCATCCATCTTTCATCTGAATCCTCTTCGTACATGCTTGAGTCACAGGCCTAAGCCTGGTAGTCTTTTATTTACTTACACTAGTATATTTAAAGGCACCTTGCTCTTACTAGGCCTTGCCAACTTCATTTGGACAGAAAAGAAGTCATTTTAATCAGCCAATCAGAGCTCTAGATCTCTTGCAAGGGTCAAAGAAAATCTACAATCATTCATGCCCTTATACATACCGAGATAACATCTGAAAAAGAAAGTCTTGCAATTATTACGTTGTCTCTGCCGGAATCATTCAGAAGTTGGAATATACATAGTGACATCTGTCAGGTCAAATGAACAAGTTACTTACTTTGTGACATCTGTCAGATTATTACTTAATCTGACAGCAATGTTGTCATTACTAGCGTCAACAATGCTAAGTAGCTAAGTCGCTGAGGATATGCGATAACATGCGGTTTGTCTGGTTTGTCATAGCAGCTCTTACCACATTTCAGAATTAATGGACACTGCGAATCTGCGACATGCACTAATGGTTGGAATAAATGACATATTTTTTCGCTGGTTATGACAAATTGATAATATAGCAGCCATTTTGACTTTCCCGGCCAGCTTGTAGAACCTTGCTAAGGTAATTTAGGTGGACATCTCACTATCATCACAGCCATGAACCTTCAGTGGAGGACTGGAGGTCTGGCAGTAAATCACTCAGCCACCAGTGGCCAGGAGGAACAGTGGTCGAAATAGTCCATGTCATTTGGGGGGGTCAGTCACTGGCAAGGCCTGAAGGGTCAAAGGTTTTGGGGCTGGAGGTCCGCGGGCCTTTGGAGGTCCGCGGACCGTCGGACTTGAAGGGTCCCAGAAGCTTATGGGTTTCAGAAAGGACTACATGCACTCTGACATGATTTTGAAAATTACTTTTGAAAACCCCATTTCTGGATTAAATCCTGCATAATTAGTATTTGAGGGGGTCTTTTGGGGACCCCCCCTGGGTCCGTTTAAAATATGTATTTGAGGGGGTCCTTATAGCATTTGGGGGGGTCAAAACCCCCTTGACCCCCCCTCATTTCGAACACTGAGGAGGAAGCTTTGGGGGGGGGGAGAGGGTTGGTCTAGTGATAGTGTGCTGGGCTGCCAATCGCTGGGTCCAGGCTTCGAATCCAGCTCTTGCAGGTCACCTGGGCCAATGTTGGATGGCTGTTTCAATCATCCTTCGCTTCATTGCAATGTTCTCCCCCTGTCCTCATAAGCCTACCAAGTGCATAAATACAGGACATAAAGCCCCAATCATCCATCCGTCCATCAGCCAGGAGGAAGCTCAAAACTACTATTAATCTTCTGCAATGCATTTGGAAATTCAGAATGGCCCACAAGGGAACTGACAGTCAGTGAGGTCAAGCATGACAAATCAGCCGCTGATGAAGCTTTTAGCAAATGTCATAAGATCACATCAACTGCTATTCAAGCTTATTACACCCAGTCAGTAGTCAGGTAGTGGAGAGAATTCCCATGATTTGCAATCTTGCACATGATGGTCTTGATGATTTTTAACACCTGATAAATCAGAGTTATACCATTCCTGAGGACCACCATGGATTGCTTACACCAGTTTTAAAATACGGTTGAGATGTTTCATCTTCAAATAGTTCTAATTCGCAGACGGTTTGCCAAACAGTGCTAGCTGTGAATGGACAGGCAGAATTAATGCATGATTTAAGTCATTTCTTTACTATTTTTAAAAATTTCCCAACTTTGGGTCTGTGCATGTTTCTGGCTTTATTATTCAGTTATTCCTGAATCCACCACAGGGCAGTTGCTTGATAGTTGATGCATGTGAATTCTGGCAGAGTTCACTGCCTGTGGCAGCTCAGCTGCTACAGCCTCCTGTGCTTGTTAAGCATATGAACTCTATGTGTTTACTCTGTAGATTATAGAATTTGTCAACCATAATTATAGAAACTGTTGTAAAATGGTTGAACTGATACTGTCTTATATGTATAATGAATTGCAACATGTAGAAGTTGTTACATGAACAACCTTCAAAGAGGCTTCTCGGGCATGGCTTACAAGTTTGCCATGAATGACGCCTCAGCTTACACTTGTAACACAAACAATAAATACTGTAGGAGAATCACTTAAATTGGGTGCCACAACAATGCAGGCCAGTGCAATCTTGAGATAATAGACATAAAGTGTTGATGCAAATTTGAGAAATTGAGAGATTAGTTTTGCTATTAACAAGTTGCCTTGAAAAATGCATTTAATTGTGATGTTCCATGTAAATTGTTCAGATTTATTCGTTCAGCTTGTTAATTGGTACAGCAGCCTTGCACTTAATAGCTGCCACTGCAGCCTCAACTGCCCTACTCACAAAAAAAAAAAAAAAAATTATAGTAGGTCCAAGCTGGCCAAACTTAATCTTGTCACTTAAACTCCAACTTCAACAAAACAGGAACCAACATTCCAGAGCTCTGATGGACGTTGGCATTACAAATTCTTTTGATGTAGCTTCTAAAGGCATTCTTGAATGTCAAAAAGGAATGTCGGCCATTATGGATGACCTGTGGTCAGGTGACCTGACTTCAGAGGTACCTTTGGGATTTCCTGTCTTTTGCTTTGTGCTCCTGTAGTTGAATTAGTGAAGATGTTTGCATCTCTAGTTGACTGCGGCTGTGTTGTTGTTGGTCTTTTAAAAGGAATCCAAGCCTCTACCATATTTTTAGGATTACTCACACACCTCATAAAAGGGCAGCCATTAGATATCCGGAAGGGGACCGGGTTTGGGTTGCAGTTTGAAACTTTTTTGATAAATAGTTTAGTTTCCAGTTTTTGAAATTGATAAATTCTTTCATTTAGTCTGAAAATAAATAATAGCCTAGGGGTGGATTTCTTAATTAATATTGAATTGTTTAATTTAGTAACAAATATATCAGGACATTGCATGCTGAAGGAAAAAAATAAGTTATCACTTTTCAATTTGAAATAATTTAAAGAAAAAAATTCTTCAAACTTATTTGTTGCGTGTTCAATGTTCTAGACATTAACAATGACCAATTAGTCAGGTTTACATATTCTTGTCACAGGTCATTGCCTCTGCACTGGTACAGGTCATGAAATGCAGTAATTAGGCAAATCCTTGAGATCAGTTGCACAAAAAGCACCCAGAAAAGTTCCTTGATCTTTCCTGTGTTGGGATTATATATATGTAACATGGTAACTTCATCAGACTGGCATTGGGTAGACTGTCCATTGAGCAATGAGGCCAAGCAGTTGGGATGCTAGCAGCTGACATGTCCCAGTATGAGGTTGCATGTCCGAGCGACTGCTCCCAGCCAGCAATCAGCAAGCTCATAAGCAAATTTGATCTGACAGGCTGAATGCAGGACCTTCTAAAGCCAGGTAGACCTGCAGTCACATCCCATGGTCAAGACAGGCACAATATCCATCAGAATCTGAGTGACCATTTCAAGACCGTTTCAAGACCACCATATCCACAGTTGCTGAAATTCCAGGCACTCACAACCCAAGAGTGAGTGCCAAAACCGTTATGAGATGGGTGGCTGAGCACTTTAAGCAGGCCTGACAGCCAGACATCAATGCAAAAGGCCTGTTTTGACAGATCTGTGAACTCTGTTATTTGACGTTCTGATGTTTATTCATTATTGCAGTGAAATGTTCAGTCCAGACCTTGGTTGATCTGATTTAATTGTTTAAAAAAAACAGAATTACAAACTTTTTTCACGTGCCACACGGGTATTTTTCCTCCAGGACTTCATACCATAGTCTCCTGAAGAGGTGATAACTTATTTTTGTCCTTCAGTTTACATATGTGGCTTTTCCATGAAATAAATTGTTTGCCAGCAGATGTACAATTGCGTCAGGAATGTAGCCACCCTCATTTACACGTAAATGTATATCCTTTTACATGCTACCTTTGCAATGCACAGTAAATACGTTTTTTGATGGGACCGTATTCAAAAGTCACCAAGGCATTACGGATGCATTACGGATGCAGTGTTAATGACAGACATGGGAATCATGAGTCGGCAGAGGTCAAGCATGACTAAACTGGTGTTGATGAAGCTTTTAGCAAAGGTCATGAGATGACATCATCTGCTATTCAAGCTTATAAATGGCACTGAGTCAGCCCGCCTGTCGGTTAATATTGCTGCCAAGGGTGCCTTTTGTCCTAGCACAAGAAGGTGCTTCAAACAGGAACATGGATGGATGGATGATTGGGTCTCAACATCCTGTATTTGTTGACATACGCTCCGAACACCAGTTATGGAGTTTAAAAGTTTATTTAATAACATCTTGAATTGGAGGAGTAAATAGATAAATACAAATCATTGAATAAATTGGGGTTCGAGTATAAGGTATCTTGAATACATGTAGAAGCAAGGAACAAGAACAGTCAGAAAATGAAACTAGGTCAGGAGAGTCCGAAACTCCTCACTTCTTGGAGAAGAACGAAGTGATCAGCCACACATTGTTATTATCTGAGCGATCTGAAACCTCAGGATGAGAAAGTACGCCTGTAGTATTACACTAAGAGGCGAGATCACACATCTGAGGAAATGGCGGTTGTAGGGGTGGATGGTGGGTCCAGAAAATTTTTTAGAGAGAAGCGACGCATGCGCACAAGCGCTGTGATGAGTAAAATGCGGATCCGCAGGACAGCGGTTGTCAGATCAAGATGTCTTCGCTCGTCAACAAAAATGTTCCACTGCGTTGAAACATGCTTTTGTTGACATACGCTCCGAACACCAGTTATAGAGTTTAAAAGTTTATTTAATAACATCTTGACTTGGAGGAGTAAATAGATAAATACAAATCATTGAATAAATTGGGGTTCGAGTATAAGGTATCTTGAATACATGTAGAAGCAAGGAACAAGAACAGTCAGAAAATGAAACTAGGTCAGGAGAGTCCGAAACTCCTCACTTCTTGGAGAAGAACGAAGTGATCAGCCACACAACCCACAACGTGGGTTGCGCCAAGAAGAAGAGGAGAGAGGAGGAGCAGGCTAAGTGAAGGAACATGATATTACACCATTGCCCTCAATCATGGGATAGGAAGAGGAATAGTAAACGATCGATCCACCAGTGAACAAATGTTATCCATAAACGACAGGTCAGGGTCGAACCTTCCCACTGGATAGAGGGAGAATAATTATATGTTAGGGCCCATAGATGTTCCTATGGCATTACACCATGAGGATGACTGGGTTATTTATTGACAAATAAGTATAATATGGTCCTGTGGCCTTACACCATGAGGACACTGAAGGCCTTTTTCCTGTGGCATTACACCATGAGGATGGAGGAAGGTAAGGTATGGATAAATGTATGGAGCATGTTCCTGTGGCATTACACCATGAGGAAACAAGTTGAAGAAATGGGAAAGTGATATTGATGAGAATTAGTGTCGACCCACCGTAGGAATTTAAGAAAACTGGCCTTGTGGTGTGGACTGGTTCTGGCCTTTTTGATCCGCAGGCCCCTTTTGGTGAGACGAGATGTCTTGAGATGGTGGGTTAGACATGGCACAGAGGTAGATAGGGTGACGCCCTCCACAGGATGGACAACTGTGGGAGAATAGGCACGGTGAGGCCTCGCACCTTTGACTTGCAGAGTGGAACTTGTAGCAGTACCCGAAGGGCACTGGTGGCGTTGAAACTGGCCTGTCAGGTCGGTTGTTCCTTCCTTGACTAAGGTATTTGGTTGTGGAAACCGCTTTAGCATAGAGTTCCACTCGCATGTGGGCAAAACTGTAGCCGGCATTGACAAGCTGGGAGCGGAAGTTTACATCGTAGTCCAGCCAGGCATGGTTGTCTTCCGCCAAGCCAAGTACATTGTCCATATGTATGAGCAAACTCTGCGGATCAGCTTTTCCTTGGCGGATGAGTTCACTGGATAGTCTCATAAACGCTCTGGCCCAAGATAGTGGTGTGAGTTGTTTTGTGGCTGGCCTTTGCTCTTCAGGGATAGGATCCGATGAAGTCAGAGCATTAAGATCCACATACTCCCCCTTCGACACTTTGTCTTGCACTTCCCTAGTGAGGGAGGTGAATAAGGGAAGGGAGGGAGTGCCCATTAGTGATCCCGCCGACGGCTGGTCATACTGGCCCCGCTGCACAGGAGTAGGCTGTTTCCCCATGGCTGCAAATTCCAGTGCCCTTACTCTCTCTTCCAGGGAGCGGCCATAATCATAGTGGCTCTCATCCTGGTTGGGGGCTGACCTTTGAAATACAACCGGAGTACCCCGATTGTTAGCAGCTGGTAAAGGGGTCACAGCCCAATTCGATGTCGATGGTGACCGCATCTGTGATCGGTTTGGCGTGAATCGTGGTGAAGGTTTTCCACGTAGACCCTTGTTTTTTGGCATCTGTAATTTGAATAATATTGAATTGGCCTGAGGCACGGGATAATGAAAATTAGTGATCACGAAAAATTAGTGGTGATCGGGAAGAGAAAATAATTGATCACAAAATTAGTGGTGATCGGAAATATATAAAATAATAGATCACAAAATTAGTGGTGATCGGAAATATATAAAATAATAGATCACAAAATTAGTGGTGATCGAATAAAAGAAAAGGATCACAAAATTAGTGGTGATCGGGTATAGAATAATAATTGATCACAAAATTAGTGGTGATCGGGTTGGGAGAAAAATATAAATACAATAAAAAATAAATGTTGTGATCTGGTATATATTAAAGTTATAGTTGATCACAGAACTAGTGGCGATATAATAGGCTAAATAAGTGACCACAGTAGTGGTGTGGGAGTATAGAATGTTTGAGGAATAAATGAGATTGGATATTAAATTAAAGAAGAGAATTAGAGAAAGTTTAATTGTGGAAGGTATTAGGAATAATTAATATAAATAATGTTGGAATAGTATTTTGAGTAATCTGGATGATAGTGATTAAGTTATAAGATAATGTTTTTGGTTGACCATATGCTGACCAAGAATACTGAAGTAGTGATAATTTAGAAATATAGGTCTGTGAAAATATGAGAACATGAAATAGAAAGATTATTCTATTAGTGGGATTGTCTGTGGCATTACACCATGAGAAATCCCTAAATATTTATAGAAGGCCTATCCTTCTGTGTGGAGTTTTTTTTTTTTTTTTTTAATGCTCCACAGCTGTAGACACCACAGCTATACATGTATATAGGGACACTTGATTCTAATGAACAGGAAAATAGATGTATTGGACTCCAACAAGTTGGAGAGGATCAATTGGAGACATGAGCTGGCTGAGTTCTAGGTGGCAGCAGCTTCCAATGAACTTTGGAAAGTCTTTGGTTTGGCGCCCTCTTGTGATAAGTGTCAAGGGTCACCAGGTCACAATGTGGATTGGCCTGGAAGGCCCAAAAGAGTTGCAAAACAGAAGATCCCGCTGATAAAATTCCAGCTGGAGTAGCCTGGAGATGGGGATCCTTCCATAACATCAGTGATGACTTGAAATTGACCATAACAGACGGGGGCTTAGTGCGGTTTCACCATGGGTGGCCCACTTCCACTGCACTGTTGCAGACCATGTGGTCGATGTCAATGTCGATTTGGAACCAAGAAATCCCGTCTCCCATGTCTCCACAGGGCTGTGGCCGACGTCCTAGTGTTTCCAGGCATGCAGGACAACCAGTAAGTACGAAATAACAACGATTTCAACCTGTTTAGCGTGTAAAAACCTTGATAAATGGACAGAAATCGAGGTCGCACGTCTGCCTTCTCCAGAAAATTTTTTAGAGAGAAGCGACGCATGCGCACAAGCGCTGTGATGAGTAAAATGCGGATCCGCAGGACAGCGGTTGTCAGATCAAGGGGTCTTCGCTCGTCAACAAAACTGTTTCACTGCGTTGAAACATGCTTTTATGTGCTTGGTAAGCTAACTAGGACAGGATGAGGACATGGCAATGAGGCGAAGGATGATTGAAACAGCCGTCCAAAATGCCCAGGCAAGAGCTGGATTCGAACCCTGGACCAAGCGATTGGCAGCCTGTCACACTACCACTAGACCAACCCTTCCCCTGTTTGTCATCCTGAAACCTGAATTTCAGACTCAATGCTGTCTTTGATAGAAAAGTATTCATTTTAAATGCATTTAATGGAGAAGTTTTAATGTATTATTATATTGGTTTGTATGTTTTCCTGTTGGCATCTGATTTGATGAATATGACTGCCCCAGGATGCAATGTTATAAATAAATGAATTTTGTGCACCTAGAACATGACTAAATCTTTCGTAATAAAGGCTGTTTTGAGTGCCAGATGTAACTTATTTTATCAAGGCGCTGATTGACCCCTTGGATTGACAAATAGATAGTCATGTATTCGGAGGACTAGTCACGTTTTAGCTGCCTGATAAAACTGGAGTAGCTCATGGCGTGGTTGATCATCGCTTTTGTGATACAGAAGACCTATACGCGCAAGATGTCGAGGAGTATATAATTTCTTCCTGCAGTTCTGCAAAAAAACTACAGAATTCTGCAGTTCTGCAAAAAACTGCAGAATTCTGCAGGAAACTGCAGAATTCTGCAGGAAACTGCAGAATTCTGCAGTTCTACAAAAAAACTGCAGAATTCTGCAGTTCCAAAAAAATCTGCAGGTTTCTGCAGTTTCAAAAAAAAACTCTGCAGGAAGCTGCAGAATTCTGCAGTTCTGCAGCCCCCTGCATGATTTCTGAACCTCTGTTACTTCCTGTAGTTTATTGCAATGCATCTTCAAAGTTCAGACCTCTCTGACTTGGGGCTTGCCGCTACCAAGGAAACGTGGTTTGGGGGATTGCTGTATGAGGGATCGGGGTTTTTGGTAGTCCTCTGTCACCGCAGCGTTTCTGAAAAGTTTCTGCAGCAAAATCTGTAATTCTGTAGGAGATATGCAGCCTGGGAGGTTTTATGCAGCTCTGCAAAAAACTGCAGAATTCTGCAGAAAACTGCAGAATTCTGCAGAAAACTGCAGAATTCTGCAGTTCTACACAAAACTGCAGAATTCTGCAAAAAACTGCAGAATTCTTCAAAAAACTGCAGAATTCTGCAGAAAACTGCAGAATTCTGCAGTTCCAAAAAAAATCTGCAGAATTCTGCAGTTTCAAAAAAAACTCTGCAGGAAGCTGCAGAATTCTGCAGTTCTGCAGCTAACTGCATGATTTCTGAACCTCTGTTACTTCCTCCAGTGTATTGCATCTGTACAGTTCAGACCTCTTTGACATTGGGCTTGCCGCTACCAAGGAAACATTGATTTGGGGGGTTGGTTTGGGGGGTTTTGGTTTGGGGGTCGGGGTTTGGTAGTCCTCTGTCATTGCAGCGTTTCTGAAAAGTTTCTGTAGCAAAATCTGTAATCCTGTAGGAGATATGCAGCCTGGGAGGTTTTATGCAGTTCTGCAAAAAACTGCAGAATTCTGCAAAAAACTGCAGAATTCTGCAGTTTCAAAAAAAATCTGCAGGAAGCTGCAGAATTCTGCAGTTCTGTAGCAAATTCTGCAGTTCTACCAGGTGGCAGTTTGTGAAATGACATTTCTCCGAGCTGACCGATCGCCGAAAAACGGGTCGTACGGCAAAAAGAAACAACGACGGACAAAGACTGACTGCTGTATTAAATAGACCTGGTTGCAGAGTACCTGAAACTTTTTTCGGAATGAAATTTGGTTGAGAATTGACCGAGCAGAGAGGAAAAATGTCCATGGAAGTTTATTTTGATAGAGCACTGTCAGCAGTTTATGAAATGACATTTTTGCGAGCTGACCGATCGCCGAAAAACGGGTCGTACGGCAAAAAGAAACAACGACGGACAAAGACTGACTATTGTATTAAATAGACCTGGTTTCAGAGTATCTGAAACTTTTTTCGGAATGAAATTTGGTTGAGATTTGACCGAGCAGAGAGGCAAAACGTCCATTGAAGTTTATGATAGAGCACTGTCAGTAGTTTATAAAATGACATTTTTGCGAGCTGACCGATCGCCGAAAAAAGGGTCGTACGGCAAAAAGAAACAACGACGGACAAAGACTGACTATTGTATTAAATAGACCTGGTTGTTGGGTATCTGAAACTTTTTTCGTAATGAAATTTGGTTGAGAATTGACCGAGCAGAGAGGCAAAACGTCCATGGAAGTTTATTTTGATAGAGCACTGTCAGCAGTTTATAAAATGACATTTTTGCGAGCTGACCGATCGCCGAAAAAAGGGTCGTACGGCGTAAAAGAACAACGACGGACAAAGACTGACTAGTGTAGTCAATAGACCTGGTTGTCGGGTGCTGTGTTGGGCGTTTCACAGGCTAAATGACTAGCATTCAAAGCCATTTCAGAACAGACGACAACCTCGTGCTTTAGGCTGGGCGGAAGTGCGTTTATTAACGTCATAGATTTTACACCAGATGGCTCTCACAACTGAGCATTGGAAGCTAGCGCCACCACGAATGTGAATACACAACATCTTCCTTCTTTTACAAAATGTTAACTTTTACCACAAAATGTTAACTTTTTCAAAACTGTAAACTTATTACAAATTGTAAACATTTTACAAATTGTTAACCTTCTACAATTGTTAACCTGAACTTACAAATTATAAGTTGTTCTTATGAACCTTATCGTAATGAAGTTTTAAACTAATCACATGAGAATTCTTAATGTTTCACATGAGAACCTTAAATTTTAAAATCACATGAGAACCTTAAATGGTTATTCAAGTCCATCATTTATAAAGTCCATCAAACATGAAAGTTCATCTTTCATTAAAGTCCATATCATTCATGAAAGTTCATTAAATCACAATTGTATTATGAATTCAATTTCTTAACACTAATAATTGAAATGGTCAATTATACAACTTAATTCAATTAAGTTTCAACACATAAAAGTCATTTGACACTTAATCCATTTAAATATACAATACAACAATTTAATCATTCACAGTTAAGCTAATACAAAATCTTTAAACTTCTCTGGCATTTTATGAGTACGTTTAGGACGTTCATTCACAGTTTGATTATTTGATTGATTTGATTGATAAGTTTGATTTGATTCATTGGACTGATTGACAATTGATCGTCTTCTCTCTCTCACTTCATTTTCATTTTGATTTGGCAAGTTCACGTTCACATCACAATCATTTCTTTGAAATTCAAAATTCATTCTAGCATTCTCAAATTGATCACGTTCATTTGTTCTGAGCAAATGTCGTCTATTACGACTCAGTACATGACCTGAAGGAGTCAATACTCTGTAAGACCTTGGTTTGTCTACATCTGGAGCTAACAATTTAGCTGGCATCCATGACTTATCCTTGCGAACTCTGACTGTGTCATTAGGTTCTAAGTTTGGGAGGTCTTTAGCATGTTGATCATAGTGAGATTTGCTAAGCTTTCTCTCATTTGACAACGCTTGTTGAATGATTGGAGGGGGGAGTACACTTGGTACTAGAAGTGAATGGGAAACGGGTAATCTAGTCCTAGTCCTTCTACTCATAAGTCTTTGAGTTGGCGATCCTAAGACTGAATTTCTGGGGGTGTTTCTGTAGTCTAGTAAAGCTATGTAAGGATCAGTTCTATCTTCCTTAGCTTTAAGCCATAAACTCTTCGCTATCTGAACACCTTTCTCTGCCATTCCATTTGCTTGAGGGTAACGAGCACTAACTGTTCTGTGCGAAAATTCCCAAGTTCTACTAAACTGTGCAAATTCACGACTACTGAATTGTGGACCATTATCAGAAATCAACAACTGAGGAATTCCATGCTGTGCAAAGATTCTCTTCAAACATTGGATAACTGCATAAGAAGAACTATTTCTCTTCAGTTCATCAACATCCAAATAACCTGAATAATGATCAAAAGTAGCAAGAAACATATTTCCATCGATTTCAAACAAATCTGCAGATACAATCTCATAAGGAAGCTTCGGAACCTCAAAACTCAACATTGGCTCTTTTTGTTGTTGTGCCCTTGCGGCTTGACATACTGAACATTTAGAAATCATGTCCTCTACTTGCTTGTTCATTCCTGGCCAAAACAATGTATCACGGGCTAGTTGTTTTGTTTTAACCATTCCCTGATGACTAGTATGCAAAAGAGTCAACATAGCATTCTGCATCACTAGAGGTACGACTACTCTCTCGCCTTTAAACAAAATACCATCATAGACAGTAAGTTCCTCTCTAGAATCCCAAAATGGTTTAACTAGTTCATCTAATTGGCTTCTTTCTGAAGGCCATCCTGATCTGACTACATCAATCAACATTTGTAATGCTTGATCATTTCTAACAGAATCCTGTAATTCTTTCAATTTCTCAGGAGAAAATGATGAAATTGTTCTGACTTCAAAAGCACAAACTTGTAAATCTGCCATGTCATCAACTAATCCTGGTAGCTCATTTTTGATTGGAGCTCGACTCAAAGCATCAGCTACTGGAATTTCTTTACCAGTCTTGCTTACTAACTTAAAGCTGTAAGGTTGCAGTTTCAGAATCATTTTCTGCAAACGTAAAGGAATCTGTGACAAAGGCTTCTCAAAGATACGTAACAACGGTAAATGATCAGTTTCTACGTTGAACGTTCTACCATACAGAATATGGTGAAATTTTCTACATCCAAAGACAATAGCTAAGAGCTCTTTCTCTATTTGTGCATAAGCTTTCTCGGCACTTGTAAGCGATTTTGAACCATAAGCTACTGGCTGTCCTGACTGAAAAATTACAGAACCTAATCCATAACTAGAAGCATCACATGATAAGATCACTGGTTCATCTTGCGAGTAATATCGCATCACTGGAGAAGAAGATAAGCAAGTCTTCAACTTCTCAAAAGCTTGGACTTGTGCTGAACCAAACTTGAAACTTTCTAATTTGCCTGACTTGTCTCTAGTCTGCTTAAGAACTTGTCTCAACGGATCAGTAATCTGGGAAAAATTCTGAATGTACTTGGACAGGTACGTTGCCATTCCTAAGAATGTTCTAAGCTCTTCTTTGGAACTCGGCTGTGACATTTCAACAATTGGCTTAATCTTGTCAGGTGACGGTTTAACTCCATCTGCCGTCAAAATATGACCTGTATACTCAACTTCTGACTGTGCGAACATACACTTACTCAATCTGAAAGTCATACAATTAGCTCTGGCTCTCTCTAAGACTTGTTTCAATACAATCTCGTGTTCTGACAAAGTGTTCGAATGGATGAGAATATCATCAAAAATCACTGAGACATTAGGAATGTCTACTAGAATTTCTTCCATCGCTCTCTGAAATAACTCTGGGGCTGACTTGATTCCCATAGGTAGTCTCTCATACATATATCTACCCCATGGTGTGTGAAAAGCTGTAAGAAGCTGACTGTCATAATCTAGCTGTAACTGGTAGTAACCCATGTTAGCGTCTAACTTGGTAAAGTACCTACTTCCATGAGTCTTTGTCAAGACCTGTTCTAAAGTGTTTAACGGGTGGTACTCTCTAAGTAAAGCTCTATTCAGAAACTTCGGATCAATACAAATTCTGACTGATTTTCCATCCTTCTTGTGAACAACATGTAATTGGCTACACCACGGAGTTGGAACTCCCTTCGGCACCTTGGCTATAATACCATGCTTCTCTAGATAGTCTAACTGAGCTTTTGTAGCTTCTTGTAATGCTGTAGGTAATGGTCTAGGACCATGAGCAATTGGACCTTCTTTGTAATCAGGATCTAAATGTAAAGACCACTTTCCAGGAATTTTACCTATTCCATCTGTAGGAAATCTATCTGAATACTGATTAACAACATTCAAGACACTCTTTGGCACTTTCTCAATTTCAGGTACATCAATAGTAGCACTAGTAGGCTTATTCTTTGACACGTCAACTTTGACATTTTCACAATTTGACATTTTGACTTTTGACATTTTGTTTCTGACCTGATTGGTATACACACGCTTGACATAACCTAGCTTCTGGCTGTCTACAGCACTTAAAATATTCGGTACATCAGCATCAATCACTTCACAATTCAATGAGTACAATTTTCCATTCTTTTGTACAATTTCAAAAGTAGTTTGACCAACAGGAGTGACAATTGAATTTCCAAAAGCACCAATAGTACTAACTGACTTTCTAAGTTTCACAGGAGCTTTCTCTGACATTCTTTCAAATGTTTTCAAACATAATACATTGCATTGTGCCTGTGTGTCAATATGCATCTTGACTGCTCCTCGACCTTGCTCATAAGGAGTACGTAGAATAACAGACCATGTGTCAGTCTTGCTAACATCATTTACACCAAGTGCGTAAATATTCATTGAATCAAAATTTGGTACAAGATCATAATCATCATTGTCATCAAAATCATTGTCATAGTCATAATAGTTCTGTTCCAATGCGTGCACATTTTTCTTTCTACAAACAGTCTCAAAGTGTCCCTTTCTGTGGCAAAATCCACAAGTTGCGAAATAAGCAGGGCATCTCTTGGGTGGATGACTCTTTCCACAATACGAACATGATGAGCGAGTTGAATCTTGTCGCTTGAAGTTGTGCGATCGATCATACGATTGTCTGTCTCGGTTGTACGATTGTCTATCTCGGTTGTACGATTGTCTATCTTGGTTGTACGAGTGTCTATCTCGGCCTCGAAAACGTGAGTCTTCGCGTCTGTCTCCTTCGCTTCGTCTGTCTGGACGTCTATCTTCGCGTCTGTCTTGCTTCTGGTATTGGCCTCGTCCTCGAAAATTTCCTCGTCCTCGGCTTCTGCCTCGACTTCTTGAAAATGCATTGACATCTTTCTGACTTTGACTCGGTGGATGTGACTTGAGCATTTGTCTTGACTCTTCACGTTGCTCATGCAGGTAGCATTTTTCGATCACCTGGGTCAACGTCAAATCCTCGGACCATAATTTATCCTTCAGTGCTGTTGATCTAACACCCAGTGACAACTGTTTTCCTAATTGAACATCTAACGTTGTTCCAAAATTACAGTGAGTTGCTGCCTCTCTCAGCCTGGCCACATAGTCACTTATACTTTCATTGGCTTCTTGATAGGTCTCATCAAATTTTCTGATTTCTAGTTTTACTAGTTTTTTCGGCTCAAAGTGTTCATCAAATTTCGTCAATACAGTGGCATAAACATTAGCATCACCTTGATTTGTGTATCCAAAATTCTTCTTTGTTTTTCTGTAGTGAGTTGGCATACCATTTAACAACAGTGCAATCTTCCGTACGTCTGCAATTTCTGCGAATCCAGCAGCCACAATGTAGTTTTCAAAGTCATCTTTGTAGTCCCGCCATGCAGAGCATGCGTTTGGTGTGCTTGCATCAAATTTCGGAGGTGGAATTGCAGCTTCAGCCATCGTTTTTTCGTCCGTATTCCGGTTAAATTTCTTCTTGGGGTCCTACTGCATCTTACTGATACATCCCACGATATGACACCATGCTGTGTTGGGCGTTTCACAGGCTAAATGACTAGCATTCAAAGCCATTTCAGAACAGACGACAACCTCGTGCTTTAGGCTGGGCGGAAGTGCGTTTATTAACGTCATAGATTTTACACCAGATGGCTCTCACAACTGAGCATTGGAAGCTAGCGCCACCACGAATGTGAATACACAACATCGGGTACCTGAAACATTTTTCTGAATGAAATTTGGTTTAGAATTGACCGAGCAGAGAGGCAAAACGTCCATGGAAGTTTATTTTGAAACAGCAGTTTAAAATGACATTTTTGCGATCCCACTTGTTTCCTCACAGTCCTCATTCTTGTATAGGTATTAATGGAGCTGCAGAACTGCAGAATTCTGCAGTTTCCTACAGAACTGCAGAATTCTGCGGTTTCCTGCAGAATTCTGCAGTTTTCTGCAGAATTCTGCAGTTTCCTACAGAACTGCAGAATTTTTTGCAGAACTGCAGAATTCTGCAGTTTTCTGCAGAATTCTGCAGTTTCCTACAGAACTGCAGAATTTTTTTGCAGAACTGCAGAATTCTGCAGTTTCTATTGCAGAATATGCAGCTGCAGGAAGAAATTTAAGTGTAGGCCTACTGAAGATGTCTCTGAACACATGATGTCACAGCATGGTGTTAATATGTCATGTAAATCTTGCTTCACAACATCAGAAACGTTTTGGCATGAAAATGCTAAGGATATATATATAACACCTAATTATGGGGGGTGCTCAGCTGAGCGTCTTGCATCCAGACCCAGTAGGCCTAACGGAGTGCCATGAACCCCAAAAGAGGACCCTTAACTAGGGAAAATTCACCCTCGAAGAGACAAAAATTTTCCATAAGTTCATTCAAAAGTAATTATTTCAATCATTTCTACAAAATAATATCTTTTTTATTGCCATATATGGCCTTCTGAAAGGGATCTTATTGCGAAATTTTGGATTGTAGAAATGATGGACCAGGTCTAGGCAGGGCCGGATTTAGATTTGATGAGGCCCTGGGCATTCACGAAATTCTGGGCCCTCCGGGCCCCCCCCCGGTTTCCCGTCACCTTTCTCAGAGCGCATCGAAGACTGATAGAGCACGTAATTGTCAAATTCAAAATAAAAATCTGCATAATAGTACGAAAGCTCTAAACAAGCAAGAAATTTTATTTGAAGAATACAAGATCAAGGAACTTTGATATTATTTCCGAAATAAGAAAAATTACAATACAATTCTATTTGTTTGAGACTTACATTCCCAGCCAACTGAGCCCAGGTAAATATATAGACACAGTTTCCATGAGATAAAGACTTCCAGTCCCAGCAATAGCTTAAACGATACATCAATTCATACAACTTACAGTTACACTGTAAGTTACACCTTAGATCAATACTGAAAACAGTTTCAAAACACATATAGACACAGTTTCCATGAGTTAAAGACTTCCAGTCCCTGCAATAGCTTAAACAATACATCAGTTCATACAACTTACAAAGTTACACTGTAAGTAAGTTAAAGTAACACCTTAGATCAATACTGAAAACAGTTTCAAAACACATCTAGACACAGTTTCCATGAGTAAAAGACTTCCAGTCCCAGCAATAGCTTAAACGATACATCAATTCATACAACTTACAGTTACACTGTAAGTTACACCTTAGATCAATACTGAAAACAGTTTCAAAACACATATAGACACAGTTTCCATGAGTTAAAGACTTCCAGTCCCTGCAATAGCTTAAACAATACATCAGTTCATACAACTTACAAAGTTACACTGTAAGTAAGTAAAAGTAACACCTTAGATCAATACTGAAAACAGTTTCAAAACACATCTAGACACAGTTTCCATGAGTAAAAGACTTCCAGTCCCAGCAATAGCTTAAACGATACATCAATTCATACAACTTACAGTTACACTGTAAGTTACACCTTAGATCAATACTGAAAAAAGTTTCAAAACATGCTTATATAGACAAGAGTTTCCATGAGATAAAGACTTCCAGTCCCAGCAATAGCTTAAACAAAACATCAATTCATACAACTTACACAGTTACACTTAAACTGTAAGTAACAACTTAGATGATAAATCAATACTGAAAACAGTTTCAAAACACATATAGACATAGTTTCCATGAGTTAAAGACTTCCAGTCCAAGCAATAGCTTAAATAAAACATCAATTCATACAATTAACTAACACAGTTACACTTAAACTGTAAGTAACACCTTAGATCAATACTGAAAACAGTTTCAAAATACATATATGGACAGAAGTTTCAAAGACTTCCAGTCACAGCAATAGCTTGAACAAAAAATCACTTTACACAATTTACAGTTATACTGTAAGTTACACATGTTTAAAGATCAATACTTAAATAGTGAAATACTGAGTTCTAGGCTTTCTAGCAAGGAACTTTTCTGCATTTGACACTGCAGAAGTTCTTGATTAATTCCTCCACATCAATTTCATTTAAGATTTAATGCTGAAAGGATATGATAGTGAGGTTATGAGCCTCAGTTGATTTGTTGTGGACCTAAGGAAATTCTTAGTGATTTTCAGTTTTGAGAATGACCTTTCTCCCGAACAATTTGTGCACATCAAGCACAGGTAGATCTTGAACAATAACTTAATGTTCGGGTAGGTGCTTGACACAGTACAGAGTTCTTTATAGACATCTGTCTCCCACAATCCATCATCCCTGTTCAAATCTTTGATATTCTGCATGTAGCTTGAGAACTGGATGAGCTCCTGCCCAAGCTGCACTTCAAAGTCTTCAGGATATGCACTTACAACTCTCTTTGCAGCTGCAACCAGATCATTTGAAGACATTCTACTAATTTCTAGAAGGAAACCAAACACTGAACCCAGATCTTCATATGCTTTAGCCTACTTCTCTAAACCCACAAAAGGGTGATCTACTATCATGAGGTATTTCAGCCTGAAACTACCTCTTGCATCAGTTGATGCTGCTCTCTGTGAGTGGCGCCCAGCATCGACCACAAGATATCCCTGTTCTTGAGACATTTCCTTCCCGTTGATTTCAAATTGGTCAAACCTTTCTCTTTTGTCTGCAACGTATTCTGCCAGGGAAGTATACAAAGCTCTAGTCTGTAGGAGGGTGACGTTTTCCCCTTGCAAAGTACAGTTGGTGGAATGAAACCTTTCCAAAACAACAGTCCAAAAAGAGAGAAGAATGGTAAATTCTAGTTGGCCGATTTTGATAACTAAACCATCAGCCTTACTTCTCACCTCTGGTTTTTGCTTACAATCATTTGATATGATTACCAATGTTTCCTTGATTGCATCATAGCCCTTGTATAGAGCATCCACAGCTCTGTAGTTTTCTGACCATCGTGTTCCTGACATGCTCTTTACCACATTTAGGCCTTTACATTCTAACTGTGATGTGAGAACTTTCCATCTTGATGTGGAGGCAGACAGAAAATTGTATATTTCATTTATAAATGAAAAAAAGTTGATACTTTCAATGCAGCAGGAAGCAGCTGACTGGCCAACCAGCATCAATGAGTGGGCAGCACATGGCACATAAGTGGCATATTCACAAGCTTCTTTCACCTGAGCCTGGACCCCATTGTAGCACCCTGACATGTTTGATGCGTTGTCATAACTTTGACCACGACACAATTTAATATCAATTTCCATATCATTGAGAAACTTCAAAATATCCTGAGCAATATCTTTCCCTGTGTGCGATTCCATGGGGATAAATCCAAGAAACCTTTCAATAGGCCCATTACAAGTAACATAGCGCACAATGAAAGTTAACTGGTCTACATGAGTGATGTCTGGAGTTGAGTCAACAGATATGGAGAAGTAGCCTGCTTCTTTCAACTCGTTTATGGCATGCTGCTTCACAGAGGCTCCTAGAAGCTCAATGAACTCTTCATAGATGGTTTTGGAGAGATAAGATGCCCTCCCAGAACCTGGATTTCCATACTTGCCGATATGCTCAGCCAAGAAACTATCATACTTTGCTAGAAGCTCTACCGCACCCAAAAAGTTACCGTTGTTGGGAGAACCAAATTTTTCTTCCGTCCCTCGAAATGCTAATCCTCTCACCCCCAAGAATTTAACAACATCAACCACTCGTCTGAGCACCTGCCTCCAGTAGTTAACCTCAGTTTCAATGTTTTCAAGAAGTTTAGAATCAATGTGACCAGACTTTTTTCCCCGTGCTAGCAGTGTATTACAACATTTTCTGTGGTTTGGGCTATTTTCATGACTTGAGATTACACTTTCTCCATGTTTCCAATCATTGAATCCCACACAAAATGAAGAATTGGAATCACCAAATAACTTGCAAGGCAGGCAATACAACTTTTTTGTAGCTGGTGAGTAGCACAACCAGTTTCGCTGAATAACATCACTGTTCTTATGTTTTCGTGTGAAGAAACTTTTACTGCAATACCGACGAACTCCTTGAAAAAGGACTCCAGATTCAGAAAAGTCTGCATCTACATGACGAACTGGTTCTGGATCATTGCTGCAGAAATAATCTTTGTGTTTCTCCGATACAACTTTTGACCACAAACCCAAGTCGGGTTCGAACTGTAAAGTAGAAGTATATAACATAATTAGTGGATTGGACCATTTGAAATAAACAATAATTTCAACAAACTCAACATCCTAAGTTGCACATTTTTGAAAGCTTACCTGAAACTTAGTAGGAACAGATACGTCAGGATCGGTTAAATCTCTAGCACATGTTGCTGGAGCAGGATTTGGAGGAACAACAAAATCTTCATTTGAAAGATGTTCATTTTCAACTTTTTGACTTTTGTCAGATATTTTATCAAGCACTTGATTCTCTACTGATGTTTCATCATCCGCGTCCACATTAATTTTGTCTGGTGTTCCAATAACATTACTGGTACCTGTGGTGCTGGCTCTGGAGGCAGGATCCTGAGATGAAGTGCAAGGGTTATTCTGTTCTGACTGTGAGAGAATATGAAATAAAATAAATATTTATTCACGTATATCAACATATATTTATTCACATACAAGTTATGATACAACTTTATTACGATTTAGCTTTTACTGTTCAATAAATTACTTTTTAAGGCATTGACACTGTAGTCGGTAGCTGAAATTGTGAGGAACTGTAATATAGCCTATGTGGAATGGTGCCATGAACCATTATTTAATTTGTCAATCGTCATAACATGCACTGTCCCCTGGATGTGTCATCATGTGTGCATTTTATGTGAAGAAAAACTTTGCATATCATGTCATCATCATGAGAGGGTGATCACAGTAAGTCAGACCTGGTTGATAGGATTCCTGCCCCCCCCCCCCTCTCTACAGGAAACAGACTAATAACAGGGTCAGATACCATCACGTCCCAGCAGGCCATTATCAATTCATTTGAAATGAACATTTAAATTAATTAATTGTTTGGATGATTTTTGCTCTTAAAACTAAGTTCATTTACCTGGAATATTGATGTTATCTCAGGCAACTTTGCAAGCTTGTCTTCCTCAAGCTTCTTCTGTCTTCGTTTCTGTGCTCCACTCTGATATTTATACATTTTGCCAAATTGGCATAGAAAGAATTGTTTTCCCTAACTTTTCACACCTGCATGGTTGATGATTGTTTACAGCACCTGCATTCTTATTCTGTTAACAACCACAAGGAGGCATAGTGATCACACTGCCATCTGGTGTATACCTTGGATAAATAAATTATTTCATCCAACTTCACACAACAGACTTCAAAACATTTCTCACCACTCTTGTCGGGGACTCCGACTCGGGATATAAATTACAGTAAATTCATAGGGCCCCAGCAGTTAGAAAATTATTAATTTCAGAGGTCCAGCCCAGTTTGAAAATTCACCTGCATGTTAGATAAGGCCAAGAGAGCGCAATTATATTTTTTATGGTCCTATAACTGGCAGGGGCCCGGGAGAGTTAGAAAAAGGTAAATATTGCAGCCATTTGCAGGGGCCCGAAATTATTCATTTTTTGGGCCCCCTGTGGCTGATCTGGAGAGGGCAGTCTGGTGGAGGAGGGGCCCGGGTGTAGTTTCGGCATTCGCGGGCCCGTATCATTTCTTCAAAATACTATTTTCTATTTCAGTAGTCTAGGTGGGCCCGGGCCCACTAGGCCCCCAGGTCGCGACTCGCGAGCGCCACGACGTTGCGCGCGGCATCTATTTTTGTTTTCCGGGCCCCCCCAATCCTCCGGGCCCCGGGCAATTGCCCGAATTGCCCATATGTAAATCCGGCCCTGGGTCTAGGGAATTTCAGACCTTATTTTAGGACCCTTAGCTAGGGAAAATGGCCCCTTGAAGAGCCCCTTTCAGCCGAGCATATGTGTAGACAAACATAAGAAGCCCCCCCCCCCAGCGGATAACAGTACTAAAGTTGTTTCATTGGTGAAAAAAAAAACTTACACAAGTTACAGCTCTTCTTCATGCAACTGCCACACTTTTACAACTTCAACAAAAATCTGAGATGTTCCAAAGTGAAAATTATAACATTGACCAAGTTGTTTTTCACATTTACCTATAAAGTTTTTCACACATTGTTGGTAGATTTTCCAATCTAAGAAGTAAAATACAGAAACTCATTTGGGATAATAAAAAGTTTATATATATGGTCCACAGTTATAGGGCTCTTTAACATTGTTTAACCACCTTAGCTCACCTTTAAATTGTTTCACACCCACTTTTATAAGTCTAAATTGTGTCTGATTTATCATAATGTGAACCGACTTATTCTAATCAATATCATTCTCATAATGCTGATACTTCAATTCCCCCCCACCAATGTAAATTTAAACTAACATCAACGTTTCTGTTGTTCCATTCCTTCACATATATGCTCACATCAGACTGGTGAACCAGAGGAGACAGGAGAATGAATCCATACCAATCACAAGATCCTCCACCCCCTCCTCTAAATGCAGCTCTCAAATCCCTGTAGAGAAGGTGACACTCTTGTGGCAACCAATTTGATCTTGGATAGCAATGAGACACCCTTACAATTGGAACAAGAAAAATGCCTCTTTTGTCACCCTGGCTCTTTTGTCTCAATCATTCGCTTCTGGGCCCCAAGAGCCATGCAAATGTTCCAGTAGAAGATGCAATGTCTGAAAGTTCACTCATTTGAAGCACAGTGATCTTTACAAACCATTACAGGCACTGAATTCTACACTTCTTGTCCTGATAAAACTTAGATCTTAGTTAAGAAAGTATTCTCTAAAAATTTCAGGACAAAATTGTTTTTTAAAACGCCAAATGGTTCTATAAACAACCATGGTGGTTTTTGCATGTATAGGAGTTTGGTTTTCCCTGAAACCCACAGCATTCATTACATGCATTACAGCTGTGCAGTATCTCCACAAACTCAAATTTGAATCTTTATGGTTGTTAACAAGCTTTGTTTTTAGAGTGTATGGAACTCTGAGACTGTTTAATGAGAAAACACAGAAATATTCAGCCGAATAATAGCAGTTATAGTCATGAGAAAATACTGGCAACATTAATTACATTGTAGTGGTTCATTAATTCTATCCATTGCGCATGCACGTCAAGCAGCTTAGGAAATTCATTGGCAATAATTACAGAGCAGCTTTGCTACAGGGCTACGTGTTTCGTACAAAGGCCAAAAAAGACTTCTTAAGTATGTAATGTCTTCCAGAGTAATTTGGCAAGTAATTATTGCAACAGCTTCCATGCACTGTAGCAGTATTAGGCCCTATAGGAATTGTCAACATCACTGGAAGCAGTCAAGCTCTTGCTTTGATAGACCAATTTAACAGAGTAACTATAAAATGTGTGTTTCTGAATAAAATAATAGTGTCAAGGCATCCACCCAATAGCCACTTAAATTTATGGACACCAAGGAAAGAATGTATTTGCTTCAATAAAACTGAGAAAAAATTTTTTTTTTTTTAAACTCGTCGCCTAGAAAGTTGCTTTCTCCAATGCATTCGAGTCTTGATCTTGAAGCGGAGAAAAACTTGTCCAGCACAACTTACTGAATTCTCACTAAAACACTTGAAACTTTAACGAGGCAGTGACCAAAAGTCTGCCGACATTACAAATTCTTTTGATGTTGCTTCGAAAAGCATTCTAGAATGTCAAAAAGAAATGTCAGCCATTATAGATGATCCTGTGGTCAGCTGACCTAACTTCAGAGGTACCTTTGGGATTAATTTCTTTCCTTTTCTTTGTGCTGTGTGTGCATCAGTAATACGCTTGCACTTTTTTAAATCAAAAGCTGAACCCCAGTCAGAATTCAGGGAACTGATGACCCCCTTGATGTTGGTGACAGTTGTCTGCAGTTGTAATTTACATAGATCTGGCTCTTTCCTTACCTCTGCATATTGCGGTTTATTTTACTTCTTAAGATTCACACAAGTAGCTATGGTAATACAGAAAAATTCGAAACTTTTGTAATCTCATTTCCTGTGCTTTGATGGCCTGCTAACAGGGGTCAGTTTCTTTCAACAGGAGATGAATGAAACTTTACTAGCTAGACAGACAGCCAGCTAGACAGCTGGACAGACAGCCAAACAGACAGGTGGACACCGTAGCCCTTTGCAATACCCAGGCCATGTGAACATAGCTGAGGGTAAAAACCAGAGGAGAGCGAGTCCATATAAATCACAAGATCCCCCACCCTCTCCTCTAAATGCAGCTCCCAAACCCTTGTAGGGAAGGTGATGCTCTTGTGGCAACCAATTTGATCTTGGACAGCAATGAGACACCCTGACAATTGGAACAAGGAAGACGTCTCTCTTGTCACCCCGGTTATTTTGTCTCAAGTATTCTGGGCCCCAAGAGACATTCAAATGTTTTGCAGTCATGACAATGTCCAATTGTTCATGCATACTGCAGCATAGTGAGCTACAGAGCTCTACATTAGCCAAAATTTAACAATGTCATTGCATCTCAATTATGCAGTAGTACTAACAATATCCAACATTGTGATGAAAGAGTTAACCAGATTCTCTACTGGTCATTGGCATTTAGTATTTACAGACAGACAAATTCTTTATTAACAGACAGACTAATTCTTTATTGACCTGATCCAAATTCCATGGTATTTTATCATAAAATGCCTTGGGAACCATTGATTTTCTATTGATGTCATCACGCGATCATCCCTAAAGTTCAATTACCAAAGTTATATCTAAACAGCGTGTGAACCAGTGGGCTTTTCTAGTTAGATAAAATAGCCATTCTCGAATGAAAATTCAATGTTGAACCCCTGTCTATCTTTAGGGCTCTTGAGCAACTACCAGAACAACTTCAATTGAGCTGAAATTTTACATGGGAGTCAGAGAGGGACTATCTAGAACACATTAATTATAAGAGGTTAGCCCCAGTGAATTTCAGACTTTCTTTTTTTGGGACACCCTGATCAGCAGTAACTGTTGTTACATAGTTTCTATTTCTTTTTCAGAGCACTTTTACTTAAACAGTGACTCATGCAAACAATTTGTAAATTGAGCTGGAACTTCCAAAGCACCGACAAAAATCTTTTCTGAGAAATTCACCTTTATTTTTTCAAAAATGTACTAATTGATGAGAGTCATAGGTTTACATGTATACAAATTCATAAGAAACCCTTTAACATCTTAAAGTTAAAACTCAGAAATCCCAGAATACAAGAAACCACCAATTCTTTCAGAATGTACCATTTTCAACCTGTGCGAAATTAATGAGAAAACATTTAACATGTAAAACAATAAAAACAATCATTTATAAGTCAAAATAACACCCATGACCATGAAAGCAGCAATTTAAATGCATGCAACCATATTATATTTGAGTTTCCAACCCAGGGTCAACAAACAGCAAAGTTGTGCATTCATATAACATACTATTTACATTTTAACAATTGTAATTCATAATACTGCAAGTTGATGAGTTAGCTTTAAACAAAATTGACACGAGAGATCAAAATATTGACAAATAGGCCTAACTTTTTAAATAATCACCAAATACATTTAATATACAGACAAGTTATACCACCATCATTAAACATGCTAAATAGTAAATATGATGAATGTAATTAGTTTTGATAGCCAACAGCAAAGAATGTGGCAAGAAATCTACATAGTCCTCCCATCAGGTATCCTAAATGACCTTGACCCACTTTCCAGTTTTAAGTTTCACAGGACCCAAACACTGGGTAGCCTTTTGGGGCCTATATGAAATATCTTACATCTTATGATGCCTGAAGTAAGGTCGCAATGAGTGCCATTTTGGCAGAGAACTCTCAAGGGTGTGTCCTTTAATGACCTTGACCAACTATTCAAGTCGTGGGCTAAAATACATGGGCTAAAATACTAGGAAGCCTTGTGTATAGGAAATCTTGCGAATGCATCAAGTTATATAAGTTTCAGTATAACAGGCCCAAATGACCTCATCTATTGAAAGTTATGTGATCCGGCCACTGCTTGAAAACAGTCAACAGTTTGTGATGCATAAAGTCTAAATATTAAGTATAAATAAAGTGTATACATTATAGAGGTCAAAGTTTAAGGCCAAAGTGTACATGTATTGAATAATCTTAGCCAATGAGACATTCCTAACTTCAGGCATTCATAAAATATCCTACACACAAGGTTTCCTGATGTTATGGGAAGTAATCATACAAGAGATCTTTGCCATCAATTAATATTCAGCAGTCAACATCTAAAACTTCATACACCCAGACGTGTGAGATTTTAAGGCTCATGGAAAAGTCAGTCATATGTCATCAAAGGTCAATTCACCTTCTATACTAAAAAGTCGTTAAATTACTCCATTACACCAGATCTTGTTGTGTTCGGGCCTCTTGACCTTGAAAAGGAGGTCACAGGTCATCCAAGGTCGAACACATCAAGAGGTCTATGTGGAAATATTATCTGTTAGTATGATAATTGAAATTTGAGGATATCTGCACCAAAACAACTTTATAACCAACACCACAACGTGCAATTTGTGTATGAATTGTTTCTCTCTCACAAGTGAGTTTTGAAATGTGCTGAACAACAGCTGCTGTCGAAGAATCTTTACTGCAAATCAAACATTTAAGGCTTCACTGCATGAGTTCTCTCCACTACATATGTGTTCCCATGTGAGAGTCAAGACTTGTTTTAAGCCTGAATCGTTTGCCACATACAGAACACCTATATGGCTGCTCCCCGGTGTGTGTTCTTGTGTGCAAATTAAGACATCCCTTCGTGATGAACATTTTACCACAAACCAAACATTCATACGGCCTCTCTCCACTGTGGATTCTCATGTGTATAGTGCAATATGTTTTTGTGGTGAACATTTTACCGCATACGGAACATCCAAACGGCTTCTCTCCGGTGTGTGTTTTCATGTGTGAAATAATACTCGATTTTACGCTGCACCTTTTACCACACACAGAACAACCATATGGTTTCTCTCCACTGTGGATTCGCATATGTATAGCAATATCTTTTGTGCTGCTGAACATTTTACCACAAACAGAACATCCATACGGCTTCTCTTCAGTGTGGGTTCTTGTGTGTAACTTCAGATTTCCTTTCTGACTGAACATCTTACCACATACAGAACATCCATATGGTTTTTCATCAGTGTGTGTTCTGGTGTGCACAACAAGAATTGTTTTTGTGCTGAACATTTTACCGCATATGGAACATCCATAGGGCTTCTCTCCAGTGTGGATTCTTGTGTGTGTCTTGAGATCACTTTTCTGGTTGAACGTTTTTCCACACACAGAACATCCATAGGGCTTCTGTCCAGTGTGAAGTCTCATGTGTATTTTGAGATTTCCTTTTTGGCTGCACATCTGACCACAAATAGAACAGACAAATGGCTTCTCTCCGGTGTGTGTTCTATTGTGTCTATCAAGATGTTTTTTGGAGCTGAACATCTTACCACATACAGAACAACTATATGGCTTATCGCCGGTGTGTGTTCTAGTGTGTTTTAAAAGATCTCTTCTTGCACTGAACCTCTCATTACACACAGTACATCCATATGGCTCTTCAGTGTGTTTTCTTACATGCGTTTTGAGATAATCTTTTCTGCTAAACTTTTTACCACATACGGAACATCCATGTGGCTTCTGTCCACTGTGTGTATCCATGTGTCTGTTCAATCCTCCCTTTTCGCTGAACTTCCTACCACATACAGAACATCCAAATGGCCTTTCTCCAGTGTGTATTATCACATGTTTTCTAAGACAATCTTTGGTGCCGAACTTTTTGCTACACGTAGAACATCCATACGGCTTCTCTCCACTGTGTGTTCTTAAGTGTATATCAAGAGATTTTTTGTATCTGAATGTTTTAACACACTCGGAACATCCATAAGGCTTCTCACTAGTGTGTGTTCTCGCATGTTTGGTAAGATTACTTTTCGTGCTGAACATTTTACCGCAAGTAGAACATCCATATGGATTCTCTGAGTTCTCTACAGTGTGTGTTCTCAAATGTGAATCAAGACTTGATTTTACGCTGCACCTTTTCCCACATATAAAGCATCCATATGGTTTTTCTCCAGTGTGTATTCTTGTGTGTAAATTTAGATCTTTTTTGCGGCTGAACCTTTTACCACACACGGAACATCCATGCGGCTTCTCTCCAGTGTGGATTCTTGCGTGAAAATTGAGATATTCTTTTCTTCTAAACTTCTTACCACATACAGAACACCCATATGGCGTCTCGTCAGTGTGTGTTCCCCTGTGCATATCAAGGTGTCTTTTCAAGCGGAACATTTTCCCGCATATCGAACATCCATATGGCTTCTCATTAGTGTGGGTTCCGGCGTGTAATTGAAGAGTACCTTCTCTGCTGAACTTCTTACCGCATACGGAACATCCATATGGCTTCTCTCCAGTGTGTGTTCTTGTGTGTCGAATAAGATCCCTTTTGCTGCCGGACCTTTTGCTACACACTAAACATCTGAATGGCCTCTCTCCAGTGTGGGTTCTCTTGTGTGTATTAAGATTTCCATTCGTGCTGCACGTTTTACCACAGACTGAACATCCATACGGCTTCTCTCCAGTGTGTGTTCTTGTGTGTACATCAAGATCTCCTTTTGTGTAGAACATCTTACCACAAACGGAGCATCCATGACGCTTCTTTCGAGTGTGAATTTTTGTATGTATTTTAAGTCTTTCCTTCGTACTGAATATTTTATCACATACAGAACATCCATATGGCTCCTCTTCAATTTGTTTTCGTGTTTGTACTCTCACCATATTCAGTATATTTGTGATGCTGCTCCCGATAAGATGCCAATGTCAGTAACTGTCATACTTTGCAGTAGATCTAATACGAATTGGTTACATAAATGTCATATGGAGAGTGAATTTTGCAATCTGTACCTTTAAAACGTATTTAAGGTATCCACTCCACTGCAATGATCTTCTTAATGTCAATATAGAGGAATTTCACGTTGTTTTGAATCTCTGAAAAAAAAGAAGAACGGTCACTAAATTGAACTGTTAACTCATGCATCCTGCATGTAACACACTTTAGCATCAGTCTTCTGGAGTTGAAGTCAGCAATCAAACAAATGGCCACCAGAAACATGTTTACAGTTACAGGTCAAAACTAGATGCAGCATTGGATAGGGGATCGTTCAACGCATGTAGTGCTGTCCCACAGGGACGAAGGGGTTGCCCCTATTTTCACATGATGGGGGGGGGGGGGCGGGCGAGCATTTAATAATCAGGAGTTTTTCTCGGCAGGAAATAATGAATTTCACGCTAAGGACAACAGTAATCGTGTATGAATTCGTAGCGCCAAGTGGCCAAATAATCATTCCCAAGTCTAATTAGCACGGTAGCATGTAGAAGAAAATCATCTGGTGGGGGAGATACATCCCCCCCACGTCTGTCCCAGAGTAAGAGTATGAGAGCAATATATGGGTCAATATACCGGTAAGTTATTACCAATAACATGTTGGAGTTTAAAATTTGCCAGCTGACTGAGGCTCTGAGCTGTCAAAAAAAAATCAGGAAGCAAGTTACCAAGCCACTGTCTTTACTTACAGAAATTCACCTCAATGATACATTGCAGAGCCTATAAGGAGTTGATATCTGTCAAATTGAACAGTTGCCACCTTAAGATCTGAATATGATGTCCCATTGCAACAGAATTTGTGCATAACTGCAAGCAGGATGTTGTCCCTCGGCATTCAGTTCCAACATTCGATTCAGTTACTTTCTGTTACATTCACTAGAAGCATTCAGTTGGATACAGTTCTAATATTCAAATTCAGTTACACTCAATTTCTTGATGCAGTCATTTGATTGGATGTTATAATTGTGTTATACATATTGTGATCTGGACTATGTATTATGAACATTCGAATTATACAATAAAACAGTTTATGTTTAACCTCTCACCAAGCAAGTTTGTCAGCTGATTCTCCCCCAACCTTCAATACCATAAAATACTGAAATGACTTTTGATGGAAAAACCAATGTCACTTTGACAGAAATGGTGTAACAAAATGATGTTGTCAAAAATACCATGCATGGATTTTCATTCTACGACGCACACGTTCAAAACAATAGAGCCCCCTATACAGAGTATAGGGGCTCCAATTTTCGCTTTTGATTTGAACAGCACTGCAGGTAGAGTAGGGTTAATTTTGTTTTGGACAAGACAAATTTAAAACGCATACAAAATGTATACTATAAAAAAAACATACGGCAAAATTTCCTACCACTGGATGTGAGTCCAGGAAGTACTGCCAAGTTCGACATTTCCAGTGAGATTTAGATACTTTCAGCCAAGTTCACACAAAATACATAGCATTTTTGCTTGATTTGATTGGTCCAGAGACAACAGAACGTCACACACCTCATATAGATCAAACGTATTAAGTACCAGTATATATATTATACATTCCTCACTGCCAACTGTGAAAGGCGGGAATCGCGTGGTAATTAAAATGATCTTCAAACAAAAATTGTTTTCTTTAAAGTGTGGGAACTTTAAATTGTTATGATTCCTTGCAATGGCATTGAATGATAAAGCAATTGTTAATAGGCTATTCAGTAGTCATCAGTGTCTGCTTAATTGTTATGATAATAAGATTGAATAACAAACAGTGGCGTAGCCAGGATTTTTTCCAGGGGGGGGCAAACCACCAAGACATTTCCCCAAAATTTTTATCACTACCAAGGCAACAGCATTTCGCGTGTCGCGCATTGTAACACAATGCTGAAAAATTGTTTCAGAATCTCATTGCCATTGTGGTTGTCCCTAAATTAATAATAACTTTGTAATATGTCTGAATAATATGCTGAAAATGTCTGGATAATATCGTAAAAATGTTAAAAAGTTGGGAAATGTTTAAAAGAGCTAAGGAAATCACAATTTAGAGAAGATGTAACTGAAAGAATTAAGCATTCCTTTGCAAAAATAGGAAAACCTAGCATCTAAAATCTAGGGAAATAAAAGTTGAAAGGAGAATAACCAATGTTGTAGTATTCTATGCATTCTGTTCAGATACAGCAGTTTTCGAGCAAGCTTGATCAATTCACTGGGGAGATCACTGAGACTGAATGTGTGCTACTGTCCACCCTGACAACTGGGTAGACCTATAAACTGCTTTGCTGACCTTAAAAGTTGACCATTTGCTTCATAAAAACAAAGAGATCTCTCCAATTGCAGCATCTTGACTGATCTTTTAATGTGATTTTAATAGTTAGTCAGTTACTTGATGGCTTTAGTATGGGCTATCTGAAAGTTTATGATCTGTAGGGTCTTCTCTGTGAACCGACCAAGCTCGTATATTGTAAACATGATAAATGAAAGCTCTTGAGAATTTTTCTTTCAGTTCACAGAAATATCACTGCAAAAATTATGGAGAAAATTTCGTGTCAGAGAATCTTTTTGTTGAGGTTTAAGAGAATTTTTTGGGAAATCTAAAATAACACTTTGGAAATGTTTTTTAAATTGGTAAAGTTTAAGGAAAATAAGGTGCAAATTTGGAAAATGTCAAACAAGAAAACTGGAAATCTGGCAAATTTTGTTCAATACATATTTTGATAAAAATATTTGCAAACACCTCAGGCCACAACTTCCTTTGATCACAAGAACAGTCCTATATGTGCAAGTTGGTTAAACATTTTGAAAATTTTTGGAATTTTTTGCGGGTGCATGTCATTCGAGGCCCGAAAAATTGGGAAATTGTGAAGAAGAAATGGGGAAATCTGATAAAACCCTTCGTAAAAATCCCCTTTTCTTTCAATTTCTTTTTATTTATTTCCCCATTACTTTTTAGCATTTCCCTCAATTCTGGTCATTTCCCCATTTTGCTTAACATTTCCCCATTTTGCTTATCATTTCCCCATTTTTCTTGCTATTTCCCCTTTTTTCTTCCTATTTTGGGCAATATATCTGCAAAAATTTCCCCCAAGTTGCCCCCCCCCTGCCCCCCCGCTGGCTACACCAATGATAACAAAAGTATAAATGTGTGTAATTTTATGTCATCAGTGCCACCTGAAAGTAATCAATTGGCAACCGGAGAAACAGGGCAATAACACATTCAGGAAATTAATCATTAAATATGAAAATAATATGTAACAAATGCCAACATTTTTCTTGAGTCCCTCTTACACTGCGTGCCAGCAGAAAAATATATTAGAGGGACTCACGGAGTCCGAAGAAATTGTCAGTCAGAAATGTCGTTGGTCAAGAATTTGTGCGGGTATACATACCAATACATTGAGTGCCCTCACCCCCCCCCCCATCCAGGAGGTTATGCGGGGGGGGGGGTAACAAGCAGAAGTGGGAGGAGAGGGGAGAAATTGGGGAGAGGGGTTAAAGGGGGTCATTGATACTGGAAAATGGAGCGGGGGAGTAGGCCTATCCTGTCATGAGGCCTCCTCCCCCCTCACCAGTGGCACCATATGTGCTATGTATTCCGTGGCATGTTAGTTTACAACAGATCCCCCCTACCGAAATTTTCTTGACTACCGTATGGTGCCCTATTTTCGTCAGTTGTTCACTTTAAAAGGTTATCAGTGCTATACCATTCATTACTATGACAAGTTGTTCATTCACTTCCAGTCAACAAAAATATAGTTTGGCAAAATTGTTCAAAAGAAGAGATGGCATGCGTGCACCACTTTACAAGGTTTTGAGGGCAGTTATGCATTGCAAAGACATTCTGACGATTTTAGGACCCCAGGGACCTATTATCATTAGCTAGGGTGTCCTCATCCCGTCATATTTCAAAATGACATTGTAAATTAACAGTAGGTCCAACATACATTTTATAGTTCCGAAAGCAAACTTGATTACTTAATTTGTCCCTTATATCTGAGACTTGTGTGATTTTCACGTTTTTGGTTGGTGCAAAAGTGGAATAAAGATGGGTCTAAAAATTGGCGAAAGCTGGGCCTGCTCATTGGTATTTTGTCTCAAAATTACAAAAATATTTTGTTTCTGGCCACACCAAGTTTAAGAAGCTATTGTGGAGAGTTGTCAGTAGGACCAATAACCAATAACACCGTAAATGGTTTAATGTATTCAACAGTGATTTCACTTTAAGAATCATGACTCTCTTCCCCACCTATTCAAAATGTGATTGAATTAGGGTCCATTGCTTAAAAGTGACGATAATAGGACCCTGACGAAAATAGGGCACCATACGATACCCCTCCAACATGACCCATGAGTCCCTACACATTAGGGTGTCCAATTTTTCGAGAAGTTTTTCGGATCAAGCTCCTTTTGGGCTCAGTTGTGCTCCTATATGTACGAAGTTCCTACACCGAATTTCAGCAAAATCCATTAAGGCCTAGACCCCCCCCCCCCGCCATCTTTGGACGGCCCTTCCAGAGCCAGAAAATGACTATTTTTGAGCACCTATACTACACATCATCATAATAGCACTGAAGCAGGGGGACTAAAAACTAAGGGTGCCTACCAGATGACAATTGAGGGGGGGGGGCTATGGATTTAATACCCCGGGACTAACTTTTTTTTTCAAGTTTCTAAGTTTTTTATCGCAATTTTAAATTATGGTACCGTACTGTAACAGGGGTGCTGGAACAGGGGGGGCAGGGGGGGCAATTGCCCCTCCTGCCCTTGTCCAAGGGGGGCAAGGGTGCCCTTTTGATCTTGAAGAAAAATATATTATTAGCAGGGGCTCAACTAGAGGTTGTGGGGCCCGTAGGATCAGGAAGGCTGGGGCCCCTACCGCATCATCGGACGTCATTTAGTAAAACTGATTATCAGTTGAAAATTTATGTTGGTTTATTGGACAAATCTTATATTCTTGTTTCAGCTAAATATATTATTGGCTATTGCCTGTTCGATTTATGTGAAATTAGGTACCAGGGTAGATTGGGAAGTACAGTACAACCCAAATAAAGTACGGCTATCCTAGCAGGAAGGAAGAATCAGCCACTACTTTACCCCTTCACACCTTTTGGCTACCTGAGGATCACCTCCTACCTTTACCTGCTTGTAGCTACATTTTACTATTACATTAAAATTACATTTAAATAATACCAATTTAAACTCCATCACCCTCATTGTGTTTGTTTAATTAGATATTGTGCCCTTTGCTAATTGGAATTACGTTGGTAGCTGCCTTAATAGAGTTCTTAGTATTGGCTAAGGTTGTTGTGAGGAGCCAAAGGTAGTTGTGCAGAGATTTGGGGTGGAGAGGAGAAAGGAGGGCAAAATAGGTAAACAGAGGACTTCTGAAAGAAAATGTTCTTACTTTATTTTGGGTTGTACTGTGTCTACTCAATTAAAGCCCCCAGATTTCACTAATGTGCCCACACTCGGAAAAGCATACAAGACTCAGTAAGACTCAGACACAGTTTATTATGCCAATTTAATATTACATTATTAGTACAAATTAATATGTTATCAATCTCAAGTTACTTTAGTCCACCATTGAGGGGCCTTGCACAGCAGTCAGATGTACACAACATAAATAAATATATATTGTCTAAACACTACCACATTATCTTTTTTCATTGACAATTTGACATACTGAAATGGCTGGTTTTTTCAACCTCCCGCAAGCGTATACTAAGATTATTAAACATTAAATCCTAATAAATTCACCACCATCTAAACACTAAACATCCCAGCCACTGACATCATACAGATAATAGGCAGGCCCATAACTACACTATTCCACATTCCACAGGATGTTACAAAAAAAAAAATCCCTGTGCTGTACAGCTTCACATCAGTTTGCAATTAAAAGATAAAATCAATCAAGAAAAAATTGACTGGGCTGTTATTCAAAATGGTCAACCGATTCCTTTACTAATGTATTTTGTTTTTACTGTCAATTCAAAATAAATGTATCTATTTATCTATCTATCTATCTATCTACTTCCATACTAATTTAGTAAACCAACAATGTCCAACATCACTGAAATATCTTAGAAACAGTTTTTAGTAGGGCCAAATCGACATCAAGACTGATGCGCTAATGGCTTATTCATTATGTCCCAAGACTCCAAGGGCCCCTTGAACTATTCCAAAGTTTTTCTGATGTATTAATGTGTGTGTCTGTTCAAGGCCACGCTTCAAATTTTATTCATTTATTAACAACTTATAAAGTAGTAACACACCAAATTGACATAGACTGATAATTTATATATTGTCTAATTAATTTCACAAACTTTCTGGGCCCCTGAAATACATTTTTCTGATATACTAATTTTGCCTACCTGAATATGTCGCACCTCATTCATGCTGAAAGACTCCGGGTCCCCCTTAACTACTCCAATATTATATTTTTCAGATGCATTATTCTGCCTGCCTCACTTTTAGACTTACTTTGAAGGGCCTCCACTGATACCTCATTCATGCTGAAAGACTCTGGGGGCCCCCAAACTGTTCCAACATTTTTCGGACACATAATTCTGCCTGCCTCACTTTTGGACTTACTTTGAAGGGCTCCCACTATTACCTCATTCATGGTGAACGATGCGTCCACCTCACGTTAGAGAATTTAAAGGGCCACAGGCCCAACTTCAGAGTTTTTGGTTACCTACATTGTAGTTGTCTTATATTGCTGCAGGGGCATAAATCACAAACACACACACAGTTGTCTTATATTTGACGTGTCAGTTCTTTAGAAATTAATGCAGATACAATGTTAATTCATCCATGATTGACCCCCAATGGAATTTAATTTTTTTTTTGCTTTTAATTTTTTTTTACCCCACTTTGGGAGTGGGGGCCTCCGCTTGAGGGGTGGGGGCCCCCCCCCCGGGGGGGTACTCACTCGATCAGGATGTATATAGAGGCGCCGCTGAATGGTTTAGGTTTTTTGGCCTTTTTGGATTAAAATGGTTTTGGTTTTTTGACAATTCTGATTAATTTGGTTCTGGTTTTCGCAACCCCAACATGTTTGGTACCATTAGAATCGGCTTCAAAAGAGGATTAAAATGGTTTAAAAACCATGAAGATTAAATTGGTTTGCAAAAAATTTTAGTGAAGGATTAAAATGGTTTGTGGTTTTGGCGCAGTTTCCGGATTAAAATGGTTCTGGTTTTCAAAATTGCCGTGGCGCATCCGTATGCAAAGTCCGCGAAGTACCCCCCCCCCGGGGGGCCCCCTGAGGGGTGGGGACCCGTAGGGCAGCCCTAGCCAGCCCATGGTAGTTGAGCCACTGATTATTAGGACTTATTTTAGCCACAAATCAGTATGTTTATATTCAAAATTAATATCGACTCCCTTTTAAAATTTTGTCACGTGAATTTGGCGCGAATATGAATTGCCCTTTTTCTTCTCACCGCCCCTGCCGCCCGAGATTCCTTCCGGCACCCCTGAGTCCGTACAGTAGAAACAAACTTTGTATGTTATTTTCATGTGCTGAACAAACTGGACAAACTTTTTTTTTCACCAAATTTGGCAAAAAATCTTTATAGTATGTAGCAAAAGTCTTGGATCATCTGGTCGGCTCCAAATAGATCTATGTACAAATACCAGCCTGGCACTATCAACAGGCCTACTTACAGAAGGCACTCGTTATCAGAACTTTGTATAAACTCACCACTGTCACCAGCCAGGTCCAAAATAAGGTGATTTGATCTTGTCTTCCTGTGGTGAAAGATGCGTCCACGTCAAAGTGAGCACTCTTTATGTGCACTGCTGCCCTCTTGGGAGAATTGCTTGGATGGTGTCGATCTCTCTCTGATTCATTAATGAATGTGCAAATATTAAAGTGTAGGCTTCACTTTTCATGAAAATATTGAGTGTTTTGATAACACGGCCCAATAAGACTATTTGCCACTTTTGACAAAAAAAAAAGATTTACATTCCGTCATGAGCCATTCGACATCCTTTTAGCTGACCAGACCTTTTTTTTGAGACAATATTTCAATATTTTGACTTTCTAAAAACGAAAATGCAATTTAACAACACTTAATATTGTAAGCCAAGAGGACAGGTCTACTATGGTTACATATAAAGCCTTCTATTTGCGAATTGAAACTTTAGGCTCACCGTTGGTGCAAAATGTCTACAGCTTTTCATGGTGTCCCAATCTCCTCTACCTTCACAAATTTCTGAAGTTTATTTCCATCAAAAGTGGTGATCGATTGATAAGATGAGAGAGAGAGCTGCCAATGTTGAAGTCCAGCTGGCATTTTGCTCATATGAAGGTGCAGTGGTGCACTGAAAATTTTGAACCTCGGCCAATAGGCCTAGGGGAGACCGGGGCACGTTGGACCTCGGGGCACGTTGGACCATCGCCAATATTTTTTTAATAAAACATGTGCAGTTATCCAAATCCCCAATGAAGAGCTTTATTGGTATGCCTTTTGGCCAAAATATTTAACGAGCATTGAAGGAAAAATGTGAGTTCTATTTCAGGTTGTATGATTTTCGGCATAAAAAGTGACTTTTTCCAAGTCTCAACACTGCTCAATGGCTGGGTTACCCTTCTTAAAATATGGGGGATCCAGTCAGACAAGTCTCATAAATTGAAACTATCACTAGTTAAGTAAAGTTTGATAGAAGTTTCCCGAGTTCAAGTTCAACCTTGTTAGCGAGGCATGCACCTTTTCATAAGAGGTTGGGATGGGGCAGGTTGGACCAGCATGGCCGGGGCACGTTGGACTATATAAACTGGATTGACTGACAAAAAATAATCGGCAACACTATTAGAGTACCTAAGTCATTCCTGTACAATATGAGGCTAAAATCACTTCAGTTGGCTATCGCCTGCCCTTTTAGCTGAAACAAGACTTATTAAAATTATCTGGGTAAATATTCCTATATAATCATTCCGCGATGACACACAGGTGTGTGTATAGTGATCTGTGAGAATAAAATGTGGTGTTTGCTCACTTTCTTCTACTTTCCTTGACTTTCATTCTGTGGTCCAACCTGCCCCATATGGCGGTCCAACCTGCCCCAGACCCGGGGAACGTTGGACCACAAAAAAAATATTTTTCAAACTTATTTTTCTTCACAACCATGGATGGTAGATCGACTTGGTTTGGCTTAAGGGTAGTGAAGATGTTCAGAAGTCAGTCAGTAAAGATATTTTTCTAATAGGCCTATTTAGAGAACTTTTTGATTGAGAGCCAGAAAATAAAAAAGCGGTCCAACGTGCCCCGGTCTCCTCTACTGGCAATGACCGTTAGTGGAGCAGGACTGCTCTCTAAAGGCTCCAACCACTCAGAAAAAAAGAAAATCATAGAATTCATCTTGAAAAATGCCTGCTGCGGATTTACTGTAGAGGTAATCCGAAGTGGCTTGGACTGGCTTTCTATTAAAAAAATGTATGCCAAATAGTATACTTCCAGGCATATTTGTATTGTGTACAACATTATATTACCTCCCTATCTATGACAGATCAGCCCAACCTATATATTAATCATGGAACATTCAGCTGAATAACTGCAAAAGACCAGTAAGCCTATGTTTTGCTATTTATAGACGTGGAAAAATGGTGGCAACATAATTATTAATTAGTGGTAGCTCATGAATTCTATCCAAGCTCCTTTGTGCGCAGTTAATGTAATTCATTGGCAATTACTGGGAGTGTGGAAGCTATACTACATGTTAATAACCAGGTGGTTGAGCAAGAACAAGACTGTGAGCATGTGATGTCTCCCAGATTTCAGAGAAGCAGGACAAAGGCAGTGGCATATTTAGTGGGGGGGGGGGGCATAACATGAATGGAGTGCTCGAAATAAGGGACGGGGGTTAAGGGGGTTCCCCCCACCAAATGCTATGAGGACCCTCTCAAATACATTTTTTTAGAGGGACCCAGGGGGGGGGGTCGAAAAAAAACCCCTCAAATACTAAATGTGCTTAATTTTCAAAAATAAATTTTTATGGTATCTATATTTTTCCTATTGATGTATTAGAAAGAAATCTGACACCAGATCCTGAGAATGTATCAACCACAGAGCCTAAAAAGCCCAAACAGGTTCTGTTAATAATTTAACTGAGATCTTATAATTCTCCTCAAGTCAGTAAAATAACTGGAGAACTAGAACCTTTCGGTTTTAATGATCTCATAAAGGCAGCAGTTGGTTGGAACAACTTGGGTTCGGCTGGGAGGCCTGGTATATATAGAAGTTCAGTGGTAGTCTTGAGAGACTACAAACCTGCACATGTAGGGGAGAGCGGGGCACAGTGAGACGGCGGGCACAGTGAGACAAAGCCCGTAGCGTCCAGCTGGTACTGTTCACAGATCAACCCTATTTTGTATAGTACAATAAGTAAGTGAGAGTCTGACCTATATCCGGAATGCCTGCACAGCATATCGAGAGTGGAATTTCAATATTTAGGTTTTTAGCCGATAAAAGTAAATAATTTTGCTAAACAACTTTTTGTTATAATTCCCAAGAAAAATGGTATAACGTAAATCAATTGCCAAGAATTCAAACCTTGATTATTTGCCTTAGTTTGGTGAGATAATGAACCACAATACAGGCATCTGGTCCTCAGGATTAAAAAATTTTATAAAGAGAGCTGCGTGGGGCACAGTGAGACAGTTGGAGGCGGGGCACAGTGAGACATGGTAAAAAAACAAAATGCCAGTAATAAACTCCTGATTTTAGTAATTCATTTTCAAAGAGAAGCACCCGAATGAATTTTGATTAGTATGTAACAGGTGCGGCAGGTTAAATAAGTCGTGCATGTGTCCTGTGCAATGAAGTTTCGAAACATGCTCAAAAACGGACCTAAAAAATCACCTAGCCAGCTGGGTCATTCTTCGCTAAGTGGTCAAAATGGTGTTACCGAAGTTAATAGTAACCTAGTTCTTTTAATATTAATGATATTTATGTTGCTTCTTCGACATATCACTTCTACAATGTTTGTTCTTAAAACACATAATTTTAACATGGGTTCATGCTCATACTTTCCCAGAAAAATATTCAGTAGCCTTATGGCCCTCCCAGTTTTCGACCGTTACTGGTTGGAGTCTCCGGCAATTATTCATTCTAATACTGTGATTTTATGGAAATCCTACATAAATTTGCTCAAAATAATGAATTTGTATTTTGTAATTTATCATAAAGTGAAATTATGTACTGTAACTCTCATTCCCTTATGCTTCATGATGACTTTTGTATGCGTTACCAATATTGATGTCAGTGGTGTTACTTCTTTGAAAATCGCTCGTGACATACTAACAGCTCCCTGTTTTCTTGGAATAAACATCACCAGAGGGCCAGAAAGCATGTCTGCTAAGCATTAGAGGCAAAGGTAAGCATATTTTTTTCATATTTCTATGCTTTTTCATAGTTTATATTCCATGAATAGTGGAGGTATCATTTAGGGGAGTCAGTGGTGTTTGCGTTACTATTACAAATTACCCTTTTACATCTTGAAATCCTATGATGGAATGGAATCTTTAAAAGGATTTTTTCAAGAATGTTGAAAAAAAAAATGCAAATGGAAAGCAAATTAAGGGAGCATTTCATATTTGAAGGCCTTTTTGTCAGTGGTGTTAGTGTCAGTGGTGTTACTAAATAGAAGGTACACCACTGACAATGTGGTAACACCACTGACAAATCTTGATATTTTCCCTCATTTGCTGAATGTATTTATGCTTAAGAAATTTTCCTTTGATTTTCAGAAAGCTTCCAAGAAAATTCTGAAAATCACTAATTGTACAGAGAATGCTGATACTGCTTGTTGTTGTGGAGAAGAGGCAAATACATCAAAGACAAAGAAGTGAGGAAGATCGAGAAAGTTAATTGCACTGCTTTCAAAAAGGGATCAGATTCAGAGAAAAAGAAGAGAACTGTTGGAGGACATTTTTTATTTCACAAAACTTTTGATACCATTGATTGCAACACACTTCTGCATTTTTGTATCTGATTAAACATATGTCAATGTCAAAACATAATTTGTTTTGCATGGAAAATGTGATGTCAATTATATACAAAAATATATATATTTATATTAGTATATATTTATATTAAGTATATTTATATATATATATTGTGTGTGTCATTTAAGTATTCAACAACTATTTTCCAATAAAGAACATCAACATGAAAATAAACTGATGTCAGTTATGTTTAAGTTTCATTTCTTTTGGCCATGAATTTGCCACTCTGTGAGCGCCACACTGTAGTGACAGGTACCAGGTCAGTATTAAACATTTTGGATTAGGGTTACATGCTGGTTGTGCCTACCTATTCAATGGATAATTAGCTATGGATTTGATGGTTGCACATTGACCTCATTTTTTGCAATTTTATAGAACTAATCATCAAAACCAGAGCAAATTGTCAGTGGTGTTACTGCTTTATCAATGTGTTAATGTGATGTCAGTGGTGTTACTGGACACAAAAACGTCCATTCCACATGAACTAGCAGGTACCAGTGGTAATCTTCTGCATAGTATTTAAGAATAATAAATGCCCAAGCTTTTCTAATAGTATTTTTTACCCTAAAACAAAAATCACAAACGGTATGCTAATTGTTTCATTGATTATGACAAGCTTTTTTGCATGCAGCTGCATAATGATTCCAAATATACAACTAAATATTTGGAATTCTTTACAATTCTTGTTTGGATTTGATGAGGTAACACGGAATGCACATGAAACACTGTTTTACATTGCAATATCTATCACCAAATCACTTGTACTCATTCAAGTCTGTGAGTAACACCACTGACGGCATTATGTTGACATCATTCAAGTTTCTAGGGCAGTGGAAGACTAAAATCATCATTTAAGCTTGGATTTTTGTGGATTTCTATTCTTTATAATATTCTTCATCAGTCAACTTGAGTGGTTTGGTTGCCATGAGTACTTGCAAATTGAAAATTTTCCCAAGCCATTTTGACCACTTAGCGAAGAATGACCCAGCTGCTTTTATAAGAGTACAGTAGTTTCTGTAGCAACAATTGGTGGAACAATTCTGCAGGTCCCGAGGATCGGCGGTTATGGCAGCAGATGCCCTGTCTCACTGTGCCCCGCCTGCTGAGACACTTAACGAGCATGGACGTAACTCAAAATTTCTCCAAACCTGTAAAAGGTAGGAACCTGAAACTACTTGACAATATACCCAACGTCATTACCTATAATGTAGACCTGATCTCATTTAACTTGTTACTGCCAACATTTTGGAACACTTGAAAATAAAAAAAGTGTCTCACTGTGCCCCGCTCTCCCCTATACACTTGCGAGTGCGAAATTTTGCATAGTGGAGTATGAGTAGGGACATCAAGTGCAGTAGACAGAAGGGTAATATAATTGACCGATTGTTGATGAAGCCTTTACTTTTGTGTAACATGAACAGTGAAAGAAAGAATTGGCCGCTGAGGCAAATGCCAGCCTTCCCCCGAAAGTCATATGGTTGCATCCTTAGATGACAGGTTTGACTGAGAGCATAGTCGACTGTTGAGACCATGGACTCATCCTATCTCAAATGATGTGAAAATCAAGGAAGAACAGACATGTACTTCCAATTGTCAACAGTGGAAATGACTGATGTTTGGCCTGATTGCTCAGCATGTGACAGTCGCACAGTAGTTATACATGTATATATACTCACAGATAGGTTAGCCAATTTGTAATTTGATAATCACACTTCTTGACTATTCCATGAGATCTAAAAACAGAATTCTAGTAAACAAATAAACCAAGAAACTAATAAAGTCTAACCAAGTCTGAACCAATCTTTGGAGTTTCTAATGCCTCACCAACTCCAATGAATAACTGGAGTAAAACAGAATTCTGCGACAATAAATGAACTGCACATGAATCAAGTTCAACCAACCACTAAGTTTACATGAAGCCTATCGAAGTTGCGAGAGTGAATCAACCATGGAGTTTACAAAGCCAAACTAAGTTTTGTGAATTAATTAACAATAGGAACTTATAAAGCCCAACCAATTCTCAATGAATCAACTAGGCCTATACCGCTTATAAACAGAGCCTGCCAAACTCTTGCGAATGAACAGACCACGGAACTTATCACTTTCGTCTGAATGAATCACCATAGAGCTTATAAGCAAGTCCTGTGAATGAATAGGGGAAAATGGGGACCGACGGGCCATCCTCTTAACTCCACATCAAAAACGTTTCATAACATCTAATTTGCATTTTTGGTATTGCGTATCACATCTATGAATACCATATCAACCACTGATCAATAAGTGATAGCACAAGCGTGTAGGAGGCAAAAAAAAATTTTCAACATCCAAATTTTTTTTTTCTGATTCAGAAAAAGTTTAATATCTCAAAAGTGTGTAGACTCGACGCAATATAATTTCTATGATGATTTGTTCTATATATTTGTGACAATTTACACATTGAATTTTAGGAACAAGAACCATATTTCACCAAAAAAGAGGGGTTTAACTGTTCAGAAAGCTTTTGGGGACCGATGGGCCATCCAACATGGGGACCGATGGGCCACTATTCCTTGAGATTTTCTATAGGTGGCGTATTGGCATGGGGCTGGATATTAAAGTCTTTTATGGGAAAAAGCACAATAGAACTTCAGCTTGCATTTTTAAATGATAAGTTTTGACTTAAATGAATGCCCTCGAATTTACAGTGATAGATTTGCCTTAGTAACGGCTTCAAACACAAAATGGTGGAAATTTAAAATATCCATAATCACAAATTGTCAATCTAGGTAGTATTTGGGATATAATAAACATAAGGACCCCGCTAGACATTGATGCAATATTGAGTGTAAGTTAAATTTTCACCAAAATATAAGCTAATGGAGGGTCATTGATGAATTTTATTGTTTTGATTCAAGATTTCTCCTGCAGGTGGCATACTAGTACAGTATCATTGGAAAATTTTACTTTTCCGCTAAAAATCTAAATGATTGACAGAAATGATTCATTGATGGAGAAAAAATTAATATATTCTCATTTTTTAATATTCATCAACAAATTTAAGGTATTTGACAAGATTTTGATGATCACGGTGGTAGCCAAACTTCTGTATTGACCAAATATCAAATAATTTTTTTTCTTAGTGACCAATGAACCTATCGTTTTGGAATTCTCCAATATAGTTTTTAATGCATCTGTTCATGTACTGCTAAAATTTCATCGCAATAGATTGACTATAACTACAAAAATGTAACTCATGACATTTGTGAAAATTAAGCTTTTTTCAAAGTGTAAAATCTGGGCATATCTATATTCTTTCCATCTCTTATTGCCCTATACACTCAGATGGATCAACAAAAACATATTGGAAACAAATTTTGAATTGTTTATCCACCCTTTGGCAAGTTATTAACATGGTCCATCGGACCCCATGGGATGGCCCATCGGTCCCCATGGTTGGGGACCGATGGGCCACCATCTTTCTTGACAGAAAATGTGTTTTCTAATCTTTCTTCCTAGGTTGATCTATGTGAATCTTATATCATTTTAAAGAGAATTACACCAGCTAATAGGGTGCACAGTATGAATCCTTTATCTGAAGCAGATTTGATCATCAACATCGGTACGATTCACTGGTTGTTTCCCATCGACCAGACTTATGACACTATTCTGTTTAGTACTGCCTTCATGTGACAATAAAGTAGCACTTTTTTGTTGCTCAGTCTGCGAAATGTTCTTGACAAGATTTTCATCCGCCAATCCATGATAGGTCTCATTGGCTACATTGCGTTGAACCTGATCATTTACTTCGCTACGATTAATTGGTTGTTTCCCATCGATCAGACTAATGACCCCTCAGGTTGGAACAATAAAGTTGGCTCAGGAATAAAAGAGTATACTGGGTAACATGAGGGTGCTCCAAAGAAGTGTGCCCCAAGTTAGAAAAAATAGCCATAGAATAGAATAGAATAGAATAGTTTATTGACCATTATAAAATAATATTTACATTGACATACAAAAATTGTCAGCATTAATCATGGTAGGCTGACGCCAATACTGACGTATTTGCCTTTACCAAAAGAACATAATCATTTGCATATTGGAAAAATCCAAAAGAAAAGAAAAAAAAAGAACATATAAGTTTATAGCTACATATAGTGAGAAAAGAGAGAGGAAAAAAAAACCCAGAACAATAATATCTTATTTACAAGTAAATAAACACATGTTGATAAAAAACACATGTTGATAAAATCCTAGTATTACAGATTAATTAATCCTATTGCTGCGCAGGACATTATGCATACAGAGTAACCTTTATTTCAATGATGTGAAACACTGACCTTTGTATTACAATATATCCACATTCCACAATTACTTGATATATATCTATACACGTACAATGAAGTATGCTACATCAGAGATAAGTAATACCATACTTCCCATGAGGAACAACAAAGTGCCCTGCGGAACAACAAAGTGCCCTGAGGAACAACAAAGTGCCCTGAGGAACAACAAAGTGCCCTAAGGAACAACAAAGTGCCCTGAGGAACAACAAAGTGCCCCTCAGGTTGGAACAATAAAGTTGGCTCAGGAATAAAAGAGTATACTGGGTAACATGAGGGTGCTCCAAAGAAGACAAGTGTGCCTCAAGTTAGAAAAAATAGCCATGAGGAACAACAAAGTGCCCTGCGGAACAACAACGTGTCCAGAGGAAGGCTACAGCAGCCTGCTTAAGTTGCGAGCGTTAGCGAGCAGGCTACAACATTTCACTGCTGGTGTTCTATTTCACGTCCCCGCACACATGCCTTTTTGAAGCAGCCAAGTGAAGTTCTGCTGAGCGCGGTCCTCAAAGGCAGCAGCGCGGACTTTAGGGGCAGCAGTTCTACTGACCTAGATCCCAATTCGATACCCATTTCGACTTGAATTTCATCAGTCTGTGCCTCGCTCGCTCGCCTGCTAAAGCAGACTGGCTTGTCAGTCAAGTCCAGAGGAACAGCAAAGTGTCCAGAGGAACAACAACGTGTCCAGAGGAATAACAATGTGTCCAGAGGAACAATGACGTGTCCAGAGGAACAAAAACGTGTCCAGAGGAACAACAACGTGTCCAGAGGAACAGCAATGTGTCTAGAGGAACAGCAATGTGTCCAGAGGAACAGCAATTTGTCCAGAGGAACAAAAAAGTGTCCTGAGGAACAAAAAAGTGCCCTGAGGAACAAAAAGTTGCCCTGAGGAACAACAAATTGCCCTGAAGAACAACAAAGTACCCCAGGGAACAACAAAGTACCCTCTGGAACAACAAAGTGCCCTAAGGAACAACAGAGTGTCCAGAGGAACAATAAACTGTCCAGAGGAACAACAGAGTGTTCAGAGGAACAACAAACTGTCCAGAGGAACAACAAACTGTCCAGAGGAACAGCACACTGTCCAGAAGAACAGCACACTGTCCAGAGGAACAGCAAACTGTCCAGAGGAACAGCAAACTGTCCAGAGGAACGACAACGTGTCTAGAGGAACAACAACATGTCCTGTACCAAAAAGTGCCTCGAGGAACAAGAAGTGCCCTTTGTTGTTCCTCAGGGCACTTTGTTGTTCCTCATGGCACTTTGTTGTGCCTCAGGGCACTCTGTTGTTCCTCAGGGCACTTTGTTGTTCCTCAGGGCACTCTGTTGTTCCTCAGGGCACTTTGTTGTTCCTCAGAGCACTTTGTTGTTGCTCGGGGCACTTTGTTGTTTCTCAGGGCACTTTGTTTTTCCCCAGGGCACTTTTTTGTTCTTCAGGGCACTTTTTTGTTCTTCAGGGCACTTTTTTGTTCTTCAGGGCACTTTTTTGTTCTTCAGGACACTTTTTTGTTCTTCAGGGCACTTTTTTGTTCTTCAGGGCACTTTTTTGTTCTTCAGGGCACTTTTTTGTTCTTCAGGGCAATTTTTGGTTCCTCAAGGCAGTTCGTTGTTCCTTAGCACAATAAAGTGCCCAGAGGAATGAATCAAGTCAAGTCAAGTCAAGTCAAAGGACCTGAGGTATATAAAAAGTGTCAAAAAGAAATAAAAAGTGCCCTGAAGATTTACTAGTAACTTCAGAAACAAAGGGTGCCCTGAGGGTACAAGTAGTGCCCTGAAGAATCAATGAGTGCCTCAAGGAACCAAGGAGGACGAGAACAGTGACATCATGTCCTGAGACAAAAAGGTGCCCTGAAGTGCTGCAAGGAACCAGAATGACCCAAGAAAGAGTGCCCAGAGGAGTTGAAAAGTGTCCTTAGCACAAAACAGTACCCAGAGGAATGCACAAAAGGACCTGAGGTTTACAAAAAGTGTCAAAAAGAAATGAAAAGGTACCCCTGGGATTTATGAGTAACTTGAGGAACAAACGAGTGCCCTGAGGGTACAAGTAGTGCCCTGAGGAATTAAAGAGTGCCCCAAGGAACCATCAGAGGAGCAGAACAGTTACATCCTGAACTAAGGCAAAAAGGTGCTGTCGACCTGTTCAGACTACAAAAAATTCAGATTTTAATAGCCTCCTGTTTGGTTTCCCATGCTTTTGGGTTTGGGGAATCCAAATATCACATTCATTTTGGTCTAGGGTGAAGGGAAACCCTGCCTCAAGAGCCCTCAACATTTGTTGTCAATTTCAACGGAAGTCGCAGGCCATTTTTCTATGATTTTATGTTACATTTTGTCTGGTTACTAGACAGCAATTCATCACAGAGAGCCTTCAAAATAGTGCCAAATGAAAGGAAATGAATTTTCCTAGCAGATAGATAGATATGTGATTTGTCATCAAAATGTTGCAAAGGAAATGAAAATTTATGAAATATTTCATTTTTCACAGAAATTGGTAAAAAAAGCCTGAATTTCATACGGTTTCAGATGGGTTTTCACATATAACTCCATATAAAATTGCTTCTGGATTCAACTTATGGCACCATATGGCAGATTTTAAGTATTATGTAGGATCAGTATCATGCTTTTAAAATTTTGCATGCTTATTAATCTCTAATTACTCATTAATGATGCAGTCACTGCAGAAAAAATACTGAAAATGCTATGCACATCGTCAGTAAGATTCTTATGAATGTACAAGCTTTAAATTATAATTAATTCTGACAATAATGAATTTATAGTTACCAGTTGCAATCATACATTGAGTGTATACCCTCATGCTCATGATTTGTCAAAAATTCCAGCCATTCAGTTCTGCCACAAGAAGCAGAACCTTTGTTCCAAAGGATTTGTTGTAATATTTTGGCAGAATATATTGTAACTTTTTATGTCACATCATTCACAACTTTCAGTGACTTCAAACTAATTCACGTCTATCTGGTTTACCTGATCTTCCCATCAGCAGTGGCGGATACAGGGGGGGGGCCTAGGGGGCCCGGGCCCCCCCCTAGATCATGAAGATTAATAATAGCATTTTGAAGAAAAATTGCGCTAATGCGGGCACGCGAATGCCGAAACACGTCTGGGCCCCCCTAGACTATCGTGTCTGGATCCGCCACTGCATCAGGCATCATATTTGTTTAGCAAGTACATACAATGTATGCACATATGGTCCAACATGCAATGTGGGAAACAGCCTGAAAGAACCAACACTTGAGGTTAAATCATTGACAGAAGAATTATTAGTCTTCATTCCAGAGCTCTTTGCTTCTCAATGCTTTACAGTTTTTAAAATAGCAATCTCAAGCTTCATGGTTGTTGTAACTTTGTCATCTGTCTAGTGTTGTGAGTACATTGTTCCAGAATATCATGAGAGCAAGCCACTTGCATGGAACTGCAGAATGCACATGCGTCCAGCCTCCGAACAGGATTCATGCCCTTGTGTTTTATACTACTTCAAGGATCAGTTGGAACCAAACTCACAGAGCTGTTAGATCTTGGAACATCAGCTTATATTGCTACCATAATATTGTGGGTTGAATTGTTAGTTTGGCTTGATTTTCTCCATCTGTTGCTGTTTGGCAGGGCCAAAAAGTTTTCCAGGCGATAATTCAAAGATTGCTTGTATAAATCCAGGGGTAGATGGATTCCTGAGAAGGAAAATGAAACATTTGTAACTTTGAGCCAGAATCATGCACCGCTGCAGCCCAAGAGCTTACAAAAAGAAGTGCCATAAGAGCCTCCAACTGATGTCCAAATAAGCAATATGCTGTGATTATGTTCATGTTAATGATGATAGAATAAGTGAAACTTGATGCCATTTGTCTTGACGTCCAATAAGTGAAGAAGAACATGAAATATATCAAACAGATCCTGGGCATGCTTAAGCGATCCTGTAAAGAACCAACATGCACCTGCAGTGAGTAGGATGACAGCTCTTGATCCTGAAGACCAGTATCAAAGAGTTAACATTTTAAAACTAAAGATTTCTTGACCCTGACAGACGTTTTCTGTTCTGAGAATCAGTTGCCAGTACAGACTCGGACACACTTCATTCTCCTATATTAAAATTGGACACAAACATGTGCAGATATATGCAAACAATATCAGAAGTCACACTGAAGTCACAAGTTGCCTTCGTTTTGTTATTTTAGGTCATTTTGGTTGAAATTTATGGCCTTTCTCGATATCCCAAATTATGGAATTTTATAAAAAGCCTTATCAGCATTGTTTTGACCGAAAACTAGCCAAAACGTGTATTTTTGTCCAATTTTCAACAGCCATTTTCTGGTCTGAAACTACTGGTAAAATCATATCAAACCAGAGGAAATGTGTACAAAATGACAAAATGTCATTTATATGGAAGAAAATTGTGCTTTTACAGCTTTTCATAGAAAATAATAAAATAGGATATCGAGAAAATTATATGAATTTATACCAAAATGATTTTAAACCATGAAACAAGGACACCTTATGGCCTCCTCAATATGAATTTCCATGTTGTTTGATTTAAGTATAAAATACAAATTGTGTTGAAGATGAAGTATTTTTGAAGGAAATCTCACCTTTTCTGGTGTTTTCAAACTTTTGGAGGATAGTGTACATACTATATAGATAGTCAAATTGACAGACAGATATAGATAGATAGACAGATAGACAGATAGACAGATAGACAGATAGATAGATAGATACCTAATCCTCTGAGGGCATCACCCATTTCCCCTGAGGGCATCTCGGAGTGGCGGGCCTTTGGGGACGATCGTGAGGGGTGCCCTCAGGGCACCTGAGACTCAGGGTGCCCTCAGGGCACCTCGGACTGGCGGGCCTTCGGACTGGCGGGCCCTCGGAGTGGCGGGCCTTCGGACTCATAGGGTGTCACCACTTAAATATATATACTTAGTAAAAATTATTAGGCCTACACAAATTAATGATCTGGATACATATATAAAATTCACCTCAGCCCTATTCCTTTGTCACGGGTAATCTCAGCTATGGCTTACCTGACAGTCGCAATATTTTGCCACAATGTCCTAATAAGTCCCAACTGTGTTTGTATCGCTTCTAATGTATCAACACTTCCGAATATTTACTTTTACACAGCTAAAACAGATATCCATAGGCCACTACAATGTAAATTTTCCCGTGAATAATGAATGTTCTGCTGCAGTGCAGCAGCAGCCACTCAGAGTAAGGAAGGAAAGATTGGAAGAAGGATTGAAAGAAGGATTGAGGGGAGGAACGGCAACCTTGGGGGAAAGGAAAGAATGAAGATAGCATGTAGGTCATCCATAGATAGGTAGGTAAGCACATACATCGATAGATAGATAGACAGATAGATAGATAGATTGAAAGATAGAAAGATAGAAAGAAAGATAGATAGATACAATGTAGATAGATAGATAGATAGGACCTAGATAGATAGAAAGATAGAAAGATAGAAAGATAGATAGATAGATAGATAGATACAATGTAGATAGATAGATAGATAGATAGATAGATGGATAGATAGATAGATAGAAATATAGCAAGAAAGATAGAAAGAAAGACAGATAGAAAGATAGATAGACAGATAGAAAGACAGATGGATAGATAGATAGACAGATAGATAGATAGAGATAGATAGATAGATAGATAGATAGATAGATAGATAGATAGATAGATAGATAGATAGATACAGATAGATACAGATAGATACAGATAGATGCAGATAGATACATATAAATATGCAGACAGACTAGCATTACCATAACAGTACATAAACAGGACTTCTATCCACCACCATGCACATTATTTTATATCTTAACCATCTTCGATCCAGTGTCATGTGTGTCATCACATACTTCTCTGACTGCCTCTTATCACGGGTATATGCTAGTAGAGTCTAAAAGTGCAAGACTTTCTCATCACAGGGAAAAAGCAAAATAAAACGTCTAACTTTTCTAACTAGAATTCGTGTCGCAAGCGGAACGTACGGGAGTTCGCCGCACGCAGGTAGATATCGATGTAAAAGACTCGAGAGAGTGTCGCAGCGAGACTCACGCAGATCTCGAGGAAAACAAGAAATTCTGCTGTCAATGCATGATTGGGAAAACAGTGAAATCCAACATTCCTTTAGATCTGCAGGATTTCAGCTGAAGTACAGCAATCTCGTAGATTTGTGAGACCTTAAACAAGTCCTTCAGATTCGCAGGACAAGTCGGTGGGAAACTCAGTGCCTTGTTTTGCAATATAGATTGAGTTACAGACTCGAGGCAGGCAATAAAATTTATGTCATCCTAGTGCTGTGTTTCTTTCACATTTCATGGATCACAATACAGATCGTTTTTATGCCATTTATAGGTCTGAAAATAAGATAACTTCGAAATAACGTGCGAGCACTTTAACAGCTGCTTGTAGATAGACTTAGTATCTATCTATCTATCTATCTATCTATCTATCTATCTATCTATCTATCTATCTATCTATCTATCTATCCACATGTTTATCCTCCCTCCCTCCCCTCCCTTTTTTCCTTCCTACTTTCCTTTCTTTTTTCGTTCCTTCATCCCTTCCTTCATTCCTTCCTGCCTTCCTTCATACGATCCTTCTGTCATCCCTTCCTTCATTCTTTCTATTGAATCTGACTGCTGCTGTTGGTGCTGGTTTCATGGAGCTGCATGGTCATTTGAAATTCGCGCAAAAAAATGACCATTTTAGTTTCGTACATAAAAATTTTAATGTCACAGAAGTTTACCAAAAGTTGATGGCAGCAAGATAAAATTATATTGAGACTGTATGCTAAGTTTCAAGGTGATAGGTGAAATAGTGCGACTTCCTGTATGGTCGGAGGCTGACTGAAAATTCCTCCTGCAATACAGGCTGCAAGCAGTTGTAAAAATCCGACATTGGATTTTAAAATTGGACTCTGGATTTCTTCTACTTGAAATAAGCTTTAATTTGAGCCTATTGCCAAACCTGTAGACAAAATACAGATTTTTCCTGATAAGTTTTTGTGTTTCAAATGGCTTGAATTGGTTTAAATACTGCAAATCTGCAGGCATCTTCCAGGGAAGCTACAGTCTGTCACTCTGGTACAACACTTAGGAGTAAAGGATGCGGACCAAGTAGCTGCAGACCCAGATTAATGCGACTGGACAGATTGAAGACAAAATAGGCCTATATTTTTTAAGCAATGGCACTCAACTAGCACTGACTAAAGCGCCGTGAATAGGCTTGCCTATTTCCGCACCGTTTTTTTGGTCCACATACTTAGTATACTTGGAATGCCTGTTTATCAACTTGCTTACTAAAGTTCAGAAATAGGCTTAATATTACTTATTTAGAAGTAATAATAATCCACTTTTTAAAAATTGTTTGGTATATATAGTCTGAAAGTTGAATGTAGTTATGTGTGACAGAGACAACATATTCTTTTTTTTATTGGCCAATAGACCTATTTCACTGAATGTGCTGCACATTTGCCCCAAATAACTTCTAGGTAATTCCATGATTCTTAATTTGCTTTCCGCACATGGAAGATGTATGCCCATTAAACCTAAAAACACTACTTCCAAAATTTAATCTGAAAGAATTAGGAAGTTATAAAGCCTCAACAATGCTCAAAGTTACATGAAACAATACCCATGGAAAGTGGAAAGAAAATTTTAAGTGTACTGACACCAAGCACCACTTTTCCCCTAGTGTTTAGTACTGTTTACTGAGAGAACCGTCCCTGAAATTAGTCTATTAGTTCAGGTACTTCCAACAGCCAATAGGAACAGATTGAGTTTCAAGCAATAGGAGAGGATCATCTTTAAATATTAATATTCAGACTAAAAGTCTAAAAGAACTGTCACACCTTGCAGCAAATATACTTTGATCAAGAAATGAAAGGGCAGTTATTCAAAAGACATGACTTAAAGTGCAATTATATTCAAATCTGGTAATCAGAAGTGGGTCTTGCAATCAATTGGATTACAGAGAGTGCCATTCTTTGGCTTGGATCAAATGCAATTGAAAATACACATTCAATTGGATGGCACCTCCAGATTACAGCCTACACTTCCAATTCATGGCTTTTGAAGAGATCAATTGTCTTGACAATAAAAAAATATTTATTTTATTACAAAGATAGAATGAAACTGAATTAGTGTGATTGTACTTAATAAAGAAGAATAACAAATCCTCTTATTGTAAAAATGTGCTATTTAACATCATTTAGCATCAACAATGCACAAAAAAAGTATAGGCCTATGCATTTTCAACGAATTCTCAGCAATGAATAAATATATCTCCATGAAAAAACAAAATAATACAGTCTAAGATATGGGAATTCTAAAGAGCCTAAAATTTTAATTTTAGCCCTAACAGAAGTGTCCGAAAAACTATTGGAAAGACATGAGCCAATCATGGACCAGGTAGCATGAACCTAGGATCTTGACCAATCAGAATCCCTTTTACATTTACACCATGGCTGATATATGCATTTTCAACGAATTCTCAGCAATGAATAAATATATCTCCATGAAAAAACGAAATAATATGGTCTATGAATTGAGGATTCTAAAGAGCCTAAAATTTTAATTTTAGCCCTAACAGAAGTGTCCGAAAAACTATTGGAAAGACATGAGCCAATCATGAACCAGGTAGCATGAACCTAGGATCTTGACCAATCAGAATCCCTTTTACATTTACACCATGGCTGAGTCTGTGTGTAACACTGAGGGAGCAGTCAGTGAATGTAACTGAATTTATGAATGTTGATAAAACACTGGAATTTGTCCTTTTCCTCGAAATATTTACCAAATTACCACTTAACTTAGTCAGGTACAACCTTAAAGACATAACAAAATAAATTTAACATGAAAGAAACAAATTTTAAAACTTTAATTTTCCATGTCAATATGAATTACTGGCTGCTCCCGCGTGAATAAACACCCATTTGGTTGAAAACTAAAACCTTAATATTAAATAAACCAGAATCACAAGAAGCAAAAGTCATTACCACGCCTCTTTTATGCATCATATTAGTCCCTTGAATCAAAAAAACACTTTGGGAAGTGTTCCTTTGTCTCTCACAGGCGATCCAAAAATTTCTGACAATCATACCGATCCCAGAGGGAGAGAGCTGGCTCTCTCCCAATTAGTGGTTAGCTGTTGCACAACTGGCCAAAGGCAGAGGTTCATACCAGATCTGCAGGGATTGGAATCACAGATTATTATTACACTGTATCTGAGACTGATAGATTAGCTTCTGATAATGATATCTGCACATGAATGAATCAGAGAGATCATCCAAGCAATTCTCACAAGAGGGCAGCGGTGCACACAAAGAGTGCTTACTTTGAGGTCTTATGCCTAGTTCTCACGACGGCGATTTGAGAGCGACGCATCAAGAGAAGTCATTTCTTGGAAGGTTGTGGCGTAGAACGTTGGTTTTGGCACATTACGTAATCAATTAGTGTCATGTGCGACGCTTAAAGTTAGTAGCCGCGGTGAGTCTTGAGGTGTCCGCGGCGCTGCTTAAGCTTTCTTCGCCGCGTTCCGCCTCTCTTTCCTCAGCGCAGTTCCAAACAGACGCGTCGCACTTTGTTTTGGAATTCGGCGAGGCTGCTTTTACTTCGCCCAATGTTGTTTCCTCTTACGCCGCTGATGGTTGTGAGGCAGCTACGTCTGAAATTGGCGACCTGCGACGCATCAGGAAACCTTCGGCGTACACCCGAGGTAAGATGCGTCGCTGAAAATGACAGCCTCGCCGAAGACTGTAAGGATGCAACGCCGCATTTAGGGACTTGTTACTGCCTAACTTGATGGTTCATCGTCGCACATGCATTCATAAAGCGCCGAGGACATTACAGGCGCGTCGATGCTGACCTTCTTCGTCGTCCTTGCCTTAAGCAGCGACGAAGGTGTCTTAAGCATCGACGAACGTCTGTTGTTGCAGCGCTGCGGCAAAGTGTGTTTGGCTGCTGCAGGAGTCACTTTTGGTCATTATAAAAAGGGACACAGAGGACCTCCTTGCTTCATTTGCTGATTGCCCTTCAATGAGAACACAACGACTGCCTACTGAACATATGCATGATGAATGAAGAAGAAATTATTGTTGTGGCTGGTGCTGCTGCTGTTGCTATCGGAGCTGTCTATTTGAGACACAGGAGGAGGAGGGCCAGGAGACAGAAAAGGTGGTGGATTCGCAACTGGTTGCTGCAGAGGGAACAACATGGTCACTACCATCAACTGCTGCCTGAACTGCAAGTGCGTGACGTGTCCGGCTACTACAACTACACTAGAATGCCCCCTGCCATCTTTGCTGAAATCCTGGAAGCTGTTGGACCACTCATCGCTAAGCAAGACACCAACATGAGGAGGGCTTTGGAACCTGGTCTGAAGTTGGCTATCACCCTGCGGTACATGGCAACAGGAAACAGCTACAAGTCCCTAGCTTATGCTTTCCGTGTGGCACCCAACACCATCTGCAACTTCATCCCTGAGGTCTGCCTTGCCATCGTTCATGCCTTCGAAAGACAGCTGGCACTACCCACACAGCCTGAAAGATGGAAGGAGATAGCCAAGGCTTTTGAGACGAAATGGAACTTGCCCAACTGCATTGGAGCTCTGGATGGCAAGCACGTCGCAATCCGATGTCCCAAGGCTGCAGGCTCCTTGTTCTACAACTACAAGGGATTTCACTCCATTGTCCTGATGGCCCTCGTTGATGCCGACTACAAGTTCATCTATGTGCAGGCTGGCTGTCAAGGAAGTGCATCTGATGGCGGCGTCTTCAGGGACACAGTACTTCGACAACTCCTGGACGAGGAAGATCTAGGCCTACCACCTCCAGAACCTCTACCTGGCACAGAAGACAATCCTTTCCCATATTACATCGTGGGTGACGAGGCATTTCCCCTGAAGACATGGCTGCTCAAACCAGTGCCAAGAAGGAACCTTGACATTGCTTCCAGAGTCTACAATTACAGGATTTCAAGAGCCAGGAGAGTGGTGGAGAATGCCTTCGGTCTGCTGTCACACAGGTTCAGATGCTTCCTGACCACCATGCCCCAACGACCTACAAGAGTGACATACATCACAATGGCTGCTTGTGTTCTACACAACATTCTGCGAGACAGAGTAGGCGTCCACCATGCCCGTGACAATGAAGTGATGGACAGAGAAGATCCACAGACACATGACGTCACTGAAGGAGTTTGGAGGGGAGACCGTCAATTAGGAGACCTAGGAGAACCACTTCGACACGGAAATGCCTCCAGAGATGCCAAGGCTGCTCGAGACTACCTACGTGACTGGGTCAACAGTCCGGCAGGAAGTGTCCCTTGGCAGTTGGAGAAAATCTGAAGAAGATGCATTCAAAACAACAAACCCCAGGTCCTTTTAAGGGCCACCAAATCCTCCCAATTGAGCTGGCCATGTACACATCCTATGTTGACAAAACAAGCCCAAAAATCAATCAATCAATCAATCCCTCCATCCATCTATCTATCTATCTATCTATCTATCTATCTATCTATCTATCTATCTATCTATCTATCTATCTATCTATCTATCTATCCAAGTCCAATCCATGCAAAGTGACGACAACTGCTTTTCTTTTGCTGCAGTGTATATATGTAACGAGCATTGTGTTCCATCTATCAAGCTATCTATCTATCTATCTATCTAGCTATCTATCTAGCTATCTATCAAGCTATCTATCTATCTATCCAAGTCCAATCCCTGCAAAGTGACGACAACTGCTTTTCTTTTGCTGCAGTGTATATATGTAACGAGCATTGTGTTCCATCTATCAAGCTATCTATCTATCTATCTATCTAGCTATCTATCTAGCTATCTATCAAGCTATCTATCTATCTATCCAAGTCCAATCCCTGCAAAGTGACGACAACTGCTTTTCTTTTGCTGCAGTGTATATATGTAACGAGCATTGTGTTCCATCTATCAAGCTATCTATCTAGCTATCTATCTAGCTATCTATCTAGCTATCTATCTATCTATCTATCTAGCTAGCTATCTAGCTATCTACCTGCCACTTGCCCTAGACAAGTGAAATTACAAAGTGATGCACTTGTACTAGTGCAACCAACCAACACAATTTTTAAAAGCAAAGCACTTGTACTAGTGCATTACATTTTAATTAAGAAATTCATGCACTTGTACTAGTGCAATAAAAATATGTTTATACCAAAGAATGCAGCACTTGTACTAGTGCTGCACTTGGTATGTTTTGGGGCAAAGAAAGGGGGAACTAGCACCTTGCTTTTATGAAGGTGATTACTTTTAATGAAGGCCAGGACCGGACTTTTGTTTTGGGGGACTTTTTTTTGGGGGACTTTTTTTTTGGGGATTGTCAACGTTTTTTTTGCTCTTTTTTGGCTCTTTTCGGTCAACACAAGCTCTTTTTTTTTGTCAACATAAGATGTGTACGTGGCCTGCCCTTTTGGGAGGATTTGGTGGCCCTTAAAAGGGCCAAGGTTTTTTGTTGTCTTTGCTGCATCTGGTCTTCTACTTTCGTGGAGAAAGGAGACTTGCAGTCCAACTGGCCGAAGGGGAAGGCTGGTGCTGGTGATGGGCGGCCGGTTGACCAAAGCTGGGTCCAGGGGGGTAGCCGTACTTCTCGGGGCTCTCCTGAGCATCCATCATCAGTGTCATGGTGGAGTGGCTGGGCTGCATCGCGGTGTAGCTGGGAGTCTGCCTGGAGGATCCTCCTTCCCTGGGCTGGTGCTGCTGGTAGTGATGGCTGCTGCTGGAAGCCTGGTGATGGTGCTGGTGGTGGGATGGCACATACGTCGAAGAAGGAGGAGGAGGAGGTGGCATCTGCAGGCGCTGAGGAGGATGAGGAGGCTGGAAGGTCTGCTCCTGATGATGACTTGACTGGCGGCTGGCATGATCCATCTCACTCTCCCTGTCCCAGAAGAGGGCGGCCTCTGCAATGGTCCTGACCATTTTCCTTCGGACTTCAGGGCTGGCGTGCACTCCCACGTGGTAGAGGTCCTGGCACTTCATCCTCCAGTACTCCTGCTCGGGTGTCAACTCCTGGTGGTCGGGGCACATCTTGCAGCCAGAGCCTTTCAGGATTTTCTTGGCGGAGGACATGGCTTGCATGCTGCCTGCGATGACGTGCATGGCGGAGTGCATGGCTTCATCTCCTGGGGCCTTCCTCTTGGTTCCCTTGGCAGCGGCTCCAGGCTTTGGTGCTCCAGGGAAGACTTGGGACTGCTGGCTGTCAGGTCTGTCCTGTGCTGGCTGTTCAGGTGGCAGGTCCGGCATGTCATACGAAGCTGGCAGGGAATCCTCAGGGTTGTAGCTGTCATCATCGGAGTCTGAGGCTGGCCGGTTGGCAGACAGTTGAGAGATGGCGGACAGCTCCTTCCCTGGCTTGTGGACGATGGAGTCCTTCAGGAACCGACAGTTGTTCAGGATGTACTGGTCCCTCTCTGTGAGCGTCTCCTTCCTGGCGGCTCCTGAAGCTTCAGGCCTGACGAGTCTGGAGAAGTGAGTGCGGACTGTCTTCCTCCAGTTGAAGATGTCCTGGGAGGTGTACTTGGGGCCCAGCTCCTTTGCTTTTTCTGAGTCCAGCAGCAGCTTCTCGTTCCCCTTGTAGCCTCTGGTGCCCTTCATGTACAGCACAGGATGCTCTTTGTACCAGTTGATGAGGTCGTCCTCTTGCTCAGGTGTGATGCCCAGGTTGTCCCTGATGTTTTTCTTGGGGGCCTTCCCTTTGCCCTTCTTGCCCTTGGACTTGGCTTCAGCAGCTGCAGGGGTCTCATCAGCAGAGTCTTCTTCCTCCTCGAAGGTGTCCTCATGGATGGCCACTCTGTCTAGAGCAAGAACAGGCTGGCTCTCTGGTGTTTTCTTGGGAGTCTGCTTCGGAGTCTGAGTCTTCTTCGGAGTCTGCTTCTTTGGAGTCTGCTTCTTTGGAGTCTTCTTTGGAGTAGACTTGGCAGTAGGCTCTGGAAGACCCGTGGAAGACTTGGCAGCAGGCTTGTCAGCAGGCTTGGCAGCAGGCTTGGCAGCAGGCTTGGCAGCAGGCTTGGCAGCAGGCTTGGCAGCAGGCTTGTCAGCAGACTTGGCAGCAGGCTTGTCTCCTTCATCAGTTTCAAACAGTTCAACTGAAGAATCTTCGTCTGTGCTGTCTTCTGGCCGGCCCTCGAAGATGGTCTCGCTGACGACAGTGGCTTTGGTGGTTGAAGTGGTGGTCTTCGTCTGGCTGCCAGCTGTAGTGGAGGTGTAGAGCCCAGGTAGAGAGAGGTCTGCCATGGCTGTAGTGAAGAAGGCAGTCACTGCAGCATCTGAAGGTTCATGGAGAGGAGTTGCAGCTGGAGTTGTAGCTGGAGTTGTCACTGGAGTGCTCCCAGGAGTGTGGAGTGTTGACCTGGTGCTGAGCTTGGTTGGTGCCCTGGTGACGACGGTGCCCTTTCTCCTCTTTGGTCCCATGTTGTAGCAGCAAAAGTACAATTGTAGCAACAAAAGTAGCAGCAAATGTAGCAGTTGATAATAGTGTCGTGGATTCTAGGTGTGTTCTGGTCGAAGGTCTGAGTGGGTATGGTGCTCTAAACTGGCCTCCTCTATATATATGCAGGGTGCGGACCGCCTCTTTCCCCCTCCTTCGCCCCCCCTGCTTCGCTGCTGCTGCCCCAGCCGCTGCGCAAAAAGAGGGTGACACGCAGACAAAGGGTTGATGCTAAAAATAGAACAACGCATGCACTCAGGCGCCACTCTGTCTGCTGCATTGGGGGTCCAAAAGACGCGGCGCGCACCCTCTCACGTGCGTCGAACATGTGTCTTTCCGCGACGCGTGTCTGAAACATGTGACATGAAGCAAGAGCTTTCTGCTACACTGCTGTTTCTGCGTCGAAGCTCTTCTTTGTGCGTCGCAACTTTAAAAATCTGCGGCGCGCACTGATTTCTTTTTACGCTTCTTCTTGCTTCACCACTTCTTTCCTCGCAAAGATTCAACCGGTTGAATCTTTTTTTCCTGCATCGTCAAATTTCTAGGAATTGCGTAGAAAGACCTCTTAAAACGACGCATGCTGTTCCTGTTGCGCCGTAAAGCCAAAATTGACGGCGAACATGCTCAAATCTTTGCCCTTTCCTGGAAATATAAGAAACGCCGTCACTTAAACCCTCTGTTACGTCTCCGTGAGAACTAGCCATTATTTTGAGGTGGGCGCATCTTTCACCACAGGAAGTGCATTGAATCAGATACCTCGTGTTCAACAACATGGTTGAACTGGTGTTTTTGGAAAGATCAAACCAAGGAGATCAAATCATAGGCGTACGGGACGCGCGATTTTTGGGGGGGCGAGCGACATTTGCCCGAATTTCAAGATCTAAATTTAATACCATTTCAAATGAAATTGCCTGAAAATCACAAATTTTCAATAGCTTTTACCTAACCATCTGCCCATATTTTTCAGCCTTTTTGCCCGAATCTTACTGTTTCCCAAACATTTGGGGGGGAGACCGCCTCCCCTGCCCCCCCCCCCCCCCTCCCATACGCCTATGGATCAAATCACCACACCTTGGACCTGGCTGGTGAGTTTAGTTTATGCAGTAGCTACAACTGATAACCAATTCATTAGAGTGCCTTCTATAAGTAGGCCTATGGTGTAGCCGACCAGATGTGAGATCAGATGATGTTGGGGGCTATGGATTTTTGGTGAAAAAAGGAAGTTTTTTCAGCAGATGAAAATGAAAAGTTGTTTCCAGCTGTTGCTGGGGTACCGTAGTGTTAAAAATTGCGAACTTTGATTTTCAGGTGGCGTCGGAGTCAGGAGTCGAAAATTTAATTACTGACTTCTGACTCCTAGAAATGTTTGATATAATTTAAAAGAATACACAGTTTACGAAAATTTGAAATGAATTCCAAATTTTACATAAAACTTCCTAAACAAGTATTCACGTAAAAAACTCCTATGAAAACTTTGCAAAATAACTTTTTCTCCCCTGTTAACTATGTATGTATGTGCAATAATGCCGATAAGAGGTATTTAAGAGTCATTGTCAGAGAAAACTGCAGATTTTGAGAAAAAAGTGGCACGGGGTGGTCGACCAAATTCCGCAATACTTGGCTCATTTTACCCCCATAGGTAACTAAATTCCATGGTACGGTCATTTTCTTAATATATCGCCTGGTTGCCACGGCAACCCAGATTGACGATTTGGACCGATTCTGGCCGATTTGCACTTTTCAGCTTTGAATTTGAGGTAATGTTTGAAAATTCCCAGCAGCCAAGCTATAAAACATAGAAGTTTGACCTTTTGGGTAAATTACAATTAGCAGTTGTACTTCACATATAGCTTTTCATTTTTGCTATATCTGTTGTGAGTTTCATTTTATTCCACTTTGAAATATGCTAAAATCACCTTTTTTTAGTTTTGTGATAAAAAACGAAAATAACTCACATTTGATTCAATATTACTGGCTTGAGCATCCCTCTCATAAAAAAGTGGATATACTGGTGAATAGTGTTACTTTAGTACATCAAATAGCAAAAATAAAATCGTGGTGCAATTCATAAACTAAGGTGTGAGATGTGAATAAGTAAGCCTTGTTTTCATGAAATGCAAAAATACCATAACTTTAACAAAATGCCAATACACACTCTAAAGTCATGTGTTCTGAAACGGAACACAAATTAGAACACTATATCGTAACACTTTGAGAACGCAGTCATAGCGTTCCATTTAAGAGCTGAACACTGCAGTTCCATAGTTAAACACTAGCGCTTTATTCAACAGAACATGTGTGTTCCATAGTTGAACACTAGTGCTTTATTCAACAGAACATGTGTGTTCCATAGTTAAACACTAGTGCGGTATTCAACAGAACATGTGTGTTCTATTACAGAACATACTGAATGCCGTCCAGCAGGGAAAACGCTAGCATCCAAAGTGTGCATTTCAGAACACTGCCAACACTATGGACGCTGAAACAGATTGAGAACACTCATCTAGTGTTCCAATGTGTTCTAATGCAGCCATTAGAACACATGTGTTCCATGATATCTAAACACTTCAAAAATATGAAATGACAGTTGATCAGTTTTAACATCTATATTAACAAACATATATTACATTATGTAAACGATTTGTGAAATTTGCATGGCTTAATCTTCAAATATTTTAAATTTCTGATATATTTCACGATAAACATTTTATAATCAGTAGGCCTAGCCATTAAATTTGACTTGGTCCACAATACAAAGACAAAATATTGAAAAGAGTCTCAAAAAGTTGAGTAAGGCCTTGGATATAGCTTGTCGAAGATGCAGAAAGAAAAGTCATCCATATCGACTATGAGTCGATAGATTCCACAAGTATCCAATATCTTTCTGTCATATTTACTGGAGAAAATCAAGGAATTCAAATTTTTTCATCAAATCCATGCCGTTCCACTTTTTTCTCGCCTGAAAACTCGCATTGAGAGCTTGGGCAAGACTGTGTCTTCGAGTTGGTGAATGCGACGATTTTTAATGAAAAAATCACCAAAAAAGATGACATTTGGCTGTTTCTCTCAGTTCTTGAATAGGCATCAATATGTTGATGAGCGCAAAAGTGTTTGTCGATTATCATATCGAATATGGTCGTTTTCGATGACAACCCCATTAAACACTGCCATCATGAGGCCTCCTGACGCTTCCATTGCCATCTATTTGTAGTGTCTGTTCATCATGATCCATGTGACCTTGCTGAACAGACAAGGGGATGTTTGTTGTTGTTGAGTCTTCAGTGCTTTCTCAAAGTTTTCATCAGCAACATCCTAAAAAGTACAATAATTAATAGTGACATTATCATTGCATAAAAGTCACTGGCAAAACAGATTTTATTGCCTGGTCAAGTACTGGTGTCAATGAGACTATCCCTTGAAACCAATTAACCAAATTTTAAGCAATTAATACATCAATCATAGGCTATTTAAATGTATGATTAATTATAATTCCAGCTTGATGAGCAGTGTTCCTGCCAAAGGAATTTTTTTAGGCAGATTCTTTGAACTGATTTTTATATTTATGAAATCCATTTTATATAAAAACACCTTTGACAAACGATAACCAGAAAAACATTTTTACCTTCTTGATTTGAATTATGAATTTGGTCTTCTCTATGGACTTCCCTCATTGAAATTTGCCCTTATTATCCACATGCTTGATGCATGGGGTCCTGCAAGCAATAAATTTATTGTTTATTTTATTTTAATTGTGAAACGAACCAATGGTCAGGAAAGGCTAGTGCAGGTTTGCATTTGATGAAGCGAAACATATTCATGACTCAGTTTGAACAGTAGTAAAATGAACCTTACATTCATAGATTAGCCATGCAAGTTACCAACGAGTTTTATCAGATAATGCAACATTCATGGGAAATTTAAGGTAGATAGGGTAACTGCTAATAGCAAATATCTGACAGTTAAGGCAGACTGCAAATTCCACAATTATATGATCAATATACCTTTTGATTCGTTTCTCTTTTTGGACACTCATCCTCTGCCAATTCATCCATTGCAATAATAACACATTTCAGATTTTCTGCAGCCTTTGTCAATCTGTCATTCCCACATGTTAAAACTGAATTACCACAAAAACCTGCAAGACAGAAATAGGTACAATCACATTAAGTTGATATTCATAAGATGAACATCATAATTTCAAGATGATACCGATCAGTTTGTTAGTTTAATTGTTTATACTAGTGTTCTGTCTTTGAACACATATGTTCTACACCGGGTAAATAAAATTCAAGAGCGGACTTTTGGGTTTGTTTTCTATGCAACCAGTGTCAACAGATCACCCTAAGCTACTAATAGATTGATTGCCCTCAGACAGTTATTTTCAAAAACAAAATATAACATCTCTTGACATTGTTAATGTCATTTTTGAAAATTTGATGAAAGAAACAAGCAACAGTTTTGGAATTTGGTACATTTTGTGCACAAACAGTTAAACAATATGAAATGGACTGATATCAGAATATTTTCCCAGCCACACATTACCTGTATTTCAAATCCAGGACAGATGATGCAGCTCCTGCCTGTTCAGCAAAATGGCGTCTGCAGAAGTATTCCATTTGATGATAAAAGCACCAGAAGGTGGCACCAGTGTCTTTTACACTGCTGTTCTGATTTAGCACACATGCGTTTAATAAGGATCACCCAGTGTTCTGATTTAGCACACATGCGTTTAATAAAGATCACCCAGTGTTCTATCTGGCATACATAGTGTAACATGTGTTCCAGATATGTCACAATAGAACATTGCAGAACACACAGTGTTCCAGCCAGAACACATAGTGCTCCAGCCAGACCACATAGTGTTCCAGCCAGACCACATAGTGTTCCAATTTGTGTTCATTACAGAACACACTGGACGCGTCATAGTGTCCACTACTTTAGAGTGCAAGGAACATGATTAGAAATGAAAGTCTATAGTCCTAGCAAATACTAGAAAACATGGCCTTTACAATGAGGGTATATGGGAGCCAATTGTTGGAATATAAATGGTCTTAAAGAACCCTCAAAGTTGGCCCTGCATCACATTTTTCAAATGCTGCTGAAACGTGACGTCATCCTGCTGGGCAGAGATTGTTACGGTAACTATTGCAAAATGGTGTCTGATTTTAGCTTAATAATTCAGCTCTCAATTATCTGACCATTTTCAAAGTTTCAGAAGTTGTTGAAAACAATATTCTGGATATTTTATCTTGACATGGCATAATTTTTTGAGTAATAAATCCAATTTGAGAGAGATTTTTGTGAGCAAAAGTCGGAAAAATTAGTGAAAATACATAAATACATCATTTATCATGTTTTGGTTAAAGCTGAATTTCTGAATCCAAGACAAGCTCTATATATATACAAAGCTCTATATGAAAGCACTCAGGTGTAAAAATAAGACACTGTATAACTATTTCTAAGTGAATGAAATGCCATTCTGAGGCATTGGTGGCAAGGTATCAGTAGTGTTGAATTTCCATTCAATCCTATTTCTACTAAAATGTCTGTGTTAAAAATATAATGCATGTAGTACTACCATGGCAGCACCATAAATTTAGGGTGCAGCAACTTTTAATTAGGCCTAGTGCAATAATGTTGTAAATTCAATTTCCTACATTTTGATACAGGTTTCGGCCCTGTAGGACAACTATTTCCATGCGAAAACAGCATCTGACGCATGTCAAGTCAATGTTTTCTGCATAAATTGGCCTGACAATACTAGAGTCAAGGAGGGTAAATCCGTTCAATTTTGGCTAAAGCTGTATTTCCTGGAAAATTGGAATAGGTACAAAAATATTATTTAGTCCATTGGAAAGGGCACATTCCTTCCATCATTTAATGCCAAAAAGAAAACCATTCATACATATATGTACACTGTAGTTAGTGTAGTATGACGGAAAACAGGAAAACAAAAATTGAAGGTTAAGGCACCGAAATCTGTCAAAGCTACTGTAGTCCAGGAGATTTATGAAATGACCCAAAACAAATTGCAATAGTAATGTGCCATATACCACATGAAAGCTGAGGATCTCCTCTATAACATACCCAAAGTATACCAAAATCTAATTAGTGGAACATGGTTTTTAAGGGGGGTGAAGTATTTTGTGTCATACTCGTCCAGAATCTTAGTTGGTAACATAATGGTTATGACTCAGAAGGATTAAATTAATACAAGACCCCAGTATGACTGTTTGTATTATTGCTCTGACTGATAAACATCAATTTCAAGTATTATCATGAAGTTTCTGAGCATATTCAGTTTGCTAAGGCTCCATTTTGGCCTGGCCAAGGGTAAATTAAATCACATATAAGCGGTTTTGCATATTTTGCTTAATGTTCCATGTATGGTAATGATTTTGGCATATTTGGATTCCTCACAAAGAGAGCTTTCAGATGCATACCCACATTGCTATGTTAACTTAATTTTTCATTGAAATGTCTTGACTGTTTGGTTAGTTTGTCACTGCAAAATGATAAAAATATAAATTGTGGCAATATAAAATGGCCTGGAGTCCAGTATCTGTAGCATATGTGATGCTAAAATTTGAGAGTGTCAGATATAGCTAGTTTCAGAGGTATATAATTTGATGTATAAATTCCTACTATTCCTTTTGAAGAAGGTGAAAAAATTGTCAATTGTGTGTCACTTGTGTGATACACATCCTAAAATCAGGATGGTTGGTAGATTTTAAGTGGATAGCAGAGGTTTACAATCACGATTCAGGGCAACTGTTAGTAATCCTATCACTGCCATAACTATTCAATAAATTAAATTACTTACGATATTTATTGGTAACTTGTGTTTGTTGTTTTCACAATATTCACAATATCAAAACAATTTTACATGAAACATAGTGGTCCAGGACGGACCAACAGACATGATGGAAACAAATTAATGCAAGAATACTATATTATGATTTTACATGATGTTCTCATGTGCAATCTTGAGCAACTTAGTTAGGTTGTATTGTGTTTTATTGGGCACCTTGGTTTCCTTGTTAATACAACTGCCTTTTCCCTAAAAAGTAGGATAAATGATGGTGTCTGGGTCAAAAATCTCCTCGGAAACACAGAATCCTCCTTGTATTTTCATTTCTACCTATCATTATTACCAAATAACTCATTCCTAACCAATTAAATGCTGGTGGAATGATAGCCCTTGATGTCAACTTTCATTTGGCACATTGATTACCTTGTTACTACAACTGTGAACCCTTCAAAAGCAAAATAAATGTTGCTGTCAGGGTCAAAAATCTCCTCGGAAACACGAAATCATTCCATGTATTTTCATTTCCACCTATCTTAATTACCAGATATTTCATTCCTGACAAATGAAGTCGATTAGAATGGATAGCCCATGATGTCAGCTTTCATTTGACACCTTGGTTTCCTTGTTACTACAACTTTTAACTCTCGAAAAGCAAAATAAAGTTGCTGTCCAGGTTTAAAATCTTCTCAGAAACATAAAATCCTCAAATGTATTTTCATTTCCACCTGTCCTAATCACCATATAACTCATTCCCAACCAAACACATAGCCCTTGATGTAAGCTTGCAAGGCCTTTCCATCCTCATCCATTTGGTTTTTCAGGAATGCTTCATCTCATGATCAGGATAGGTGGAACTGAAAATAAATGGGAGGATTTTATGTTTCCAAGCAGATCCTTGACACTGATGGCAACATTTATTTAGATTTTGTTGGGTTGAAAGTTGAAGTAACTGAGAAAACAAATGATCCAAATGAAAGCTGACATAAAGGGCTATCCATCAATGTCCATTTGCTTAGTTAAGCATTCGTGAGTCATCTGAAAATTAGGATAGGTGGAAATTTAGATACAAGGTAGGATTTTGTGTTTCCGAGGAGATGTTCATCCCGGATATAACATTAATTTTGGTTTGGGAGGGTTGACGGTTATAGCAACAAGAAAACCAAGGTGTCAAATGAAAGCTGACATCAAGTACTAATCATCCACATCCATTTAATTGGTTAGGAAAGAGTTTTCCCATGATGAGGATAGGTGCAAATGCAATTCATGGGAGGAATTTGTTTTCCGAGGAAATTTTTGACCAGAAAAAAAACATTAATATTGCATTTGCAGGGTTGTATTAACATGATACGAAGGTAGCAAATGAAAGCTGATGTCATGGGCTATCCATCCTAATCCATTTGACTGGAAAGAAATGAGTCACCTAGTGATTAGGATAGGTAGAATTGAAAATAAATGGGAGGATTTTGCGTTTTTCGAGGAGATTTTTGACACAAACAGCAATATTTATTTAGCTTCAGGAAGGTTGACAGTCACAGTAACAAGAAAACCAAGGTGCCAAATGAAAGCTGAAATCGAGTACTTATCATCCACATCCCTTTGATTGATTAGAAATTAGTTATCTGGTGATTAGGACAGGTGGAAATCAAAATCCATTGGAGGATTTTGTGCTTTCGAGAAAATATTCGACGTGGACAGCAACATTCATTATGCTTTTAGGGGGTTGGCAATTGAAGATAAAAGGACACCAAGGTGCCAAATGAGAGCTGACATCAAGAGCTATCCATCCACATCCATTTGAATTGTTCTGAATAAGTAATCTGGTGATTAGGATCTGTGGAAATGAAAATACAAGGGAGGCTTTTGTGTTTCCGAGTGGAGTTTTGACAGGACAGGAACATTTATTTAGGTTTGGCAGGGTTGAAAGTTCTGGTAACAAGAAAACCAAGGTGCCAAATGAAAGCTGACAAAAAGTACTTTCCATCAACATCCATTTGATTGGTAAGAAATGAGTTTTCTGGTGATTAGGACAGGTTGAAATGAAAATCCAAGGGAGGATTTTGTGTTTCCGAGAAGAAGTTTGACCAAGACACCAACATTTATTTTGCTTTTGGAGGGTAGGCAGTTGTAGTAACAAGGAAACCAAGGTGCCACATAAAAGCTCTCATCAAGGGCTATCCATTTGATAGGTTAGAAATTAGTCATCTAGTGATTAGGATAGAATTGAAAATAAATGGGACGATCTCGTGTTTCCGAGGAGATTTTTGACACTGACGGTGACATTTATTTAGCTCTGACAGGGTTTACAGTTCCAGTAACGCGAAAATGAAAGTGCTAATTAATTTCTTTCTAGATTATAAAATATCACCTTATAATGGCCAAATAATTACAAAAAATCACATTTATGTTAAATGAAAGTTGACATCAAGGGCTATCTAGCTTTTGGTTTGAGATGTTCTTCATGCTTATTATTTTATCCACTGGTATAAAGTATGATAGAGTACTGGCTGCTTTAAGATTAACACGGAAATTTACAATTACACTAAAAGTGATTTTACAAATTTTAGATTTTAATCCAAAATGCCCTCACAAAAAACCCATGGAATGACAATTGACAATGGAAACATCTGAAATATCTTTTCTGACAATATTTGGCATAAAAAAATCTGGGTGGCATCAACTATTGCAGAGGGTGTATGGAAACACCCTCTTGCACACTGACCGGCAGTTCTGCCTCACCCGTGTTGCTGAAAGGTTACAGAATTACAAATCTAAATCTTTAAAATAGCACAGCTCATCAAATAATCATCTCTTACAGACATATTATGCCTCATTTGAAAGCTGGTATTTAGTTCTTGTCAAATGAGGTCATCAAACAGAGTTACTGATGTGGAATAAACTGAAAAATGTGAAATGTGTAATAAATGTATTTTTTTGTAAGTATCTGGCATTATAAGGTGATATTTATAATGTAGAAAGAAATTAATGTCATTTTCAGATTCTGCATGTCTAAAAACATATACAGTGCCGCCTGTAAGTAAGTGAAACGCATGACATTGTGCCATTACATCAATGCTAAACATCCTCAGCCAAACTGCTTGTGGAGGCATGAATTCTCATCAGATGAAAGGGAAACAAAGTGGGTCATAAAGGCCGATATGTGAGGCAAGTGGGATAAAAATAGCAGCCCATTTTCTTTGCTGTAGTCGGAGTTAGGTATGGGTCAAAGTCTTTGATAAGTAAGTGAACCACCTTTCCCTATGTTTTAACATTGGGCCTGCGTTTCACTTACTTATCAAAGACTTTGACCCATACCAAACTCCGACTACAGCAAAGAAAATTGGCTGCTATTTTTATCCCACATGCCTCACATATCGGCCTTTATAACCCAAAATGTTTTCCTCTCATCGGATGAGAATTCGTCCTTCCAGAAGCATTTTGGTTAAGGATGTTTAACATTGATGCAATGGCACAAAATCATGCGTTTCACTTACTTACAGGCGGCACTGTAAATAGATGTGTCATTTGTTTATGTAGCTTGAATAGTTCCTGAGATAATTGGACTTAAGATAATGTGACATTGATGTCCTGGCTAATCATGCTCCCTTGTGTTACAAAACTTCGGATATTTATATCACCAGATCCTGCACACAGTGTACATGGCCTTTTGCGAAAAATTGAGAAAATTATGGAAAGTACTAAATGATGTTATTCAAATGATAGCTACCTTTATCAGGAATCCAAATATAACAAATTTATAGTTTTCATTGAATATTGCAGAAGATAAACCAAACTGCATACCTGTGCTATCTTTTTCTTAGCTTCTGTGAGACCTAAATGGTCCAAAAGCAGGAGGACTGTGCTCAAGAACCTCATTATATTCATTGACTTTAAGGTCTGTCAGTTGTGGCAGCTATTCAGATGGGCTACAATGGGATTTGTATGGTTTCATTGCTTCTAAGTCAAAATTTTTATGTTAAAAACGCAAATTTGGGGCAAGTATAATTACCAATAGTTACCCCCTATAGAAAACCATGTTCCACTAAATAGATTTTGGTATACTTTGGATATGTTATAGAGGAGGTTCTCAGCTTTCATTTGGTATATGGCACATTACTATTGCAATTTGTTTTGGGTTACCCCCCTTTTTTTCATAAATCTCCTGGACTACTGGTAAAACTGTCCTGTGAGGATGTACCATACTTGACTCTTTAAGAACTCAACACGTTTTACTTAGGTACCCTATTGTTAGCATAAGGTGCCTGGTGGGCAGATGTAACAATGATATGAAAAAATTACATTTTGTATAGTTTTTTGCATTAAAACTACGGGTGAGTCCTATTTTGATTGAATTTTGAATAAAATTTTATTATGTGGTATCACTTTGCTTTGTCACTCACCTATGAAGCAGTGAGATGCCATAAAAATCGCCTTATAAAATAAATTATTATTATTATAAAAATGTATTTTTCACCCTTTTCTTAAAAAGGTTACCGAATGAAATGGGTGGAGAAAAAAAGGTTTGATATGGCGATGTTACAGAGCCTCACTGTCAGTTTGGTTGAGGGCCACCGTGTGGAAATTTCCCAGTGCCAGCACAAGGATGGATTTTAAATATAGATCACAAACATATGTATACGTATATATAATATATATATACATGTAAAAATTAATTTGTGAAATTTATATTTTTGTATCCTCAACACCGAATCTTGAAATTTCCCAGTGCCAGCACAATAATCTTAAATATTGGTCATGCACACAATCATATATATTAACAAATGATGATTTTCAGCTGGTTTTGGTGAATATGCAGCAATTTATCAAAACATATTTCACTAATCAGCATTCCCTGATGTTGTACTTGGTTATGTTCAAAGGTGTCTCCAAGTTAATTGGCAAGAAACGTTTTTGACCTGAGGAATGGCAGAAAGTTAAAGAGGGCAAAAAAATCAAAATTTTATGTGATGTTAAAAAATCTGTGACCAACCCTTTTCAAAATTCTGTATAGTGAGTGCACTACAGTATCCAATTTCAAAATAGTTATATATTTATAATATACAGTGCCACCTGTAAGTAAGTGAAACGCATGACATTGTGCCATTGCATCAATGCTAAACATACTCAGCCAAACTGCGTGTGGAGGCATGAATTCTCATCGGATGTAGGGGAAACAAAGTGGGTCATAAAGGCCGATGTGTAAGGCAAGTGGGATGAAAATAGCAGCCCATTTTCTCCCCTGTAGTCGGAGTTAGGTATGGGTCAAAGTCTTTGATAAGTAAGTGAACCACCCTTCCCTATGTTTTAACATTGGGCCTGCGTTTCACTTAATTATCAAAGACTTTGACCCATACCTAACTCCAACTACAGCAAAGAAAATTGGCTGCTATTTTTATCCCACATTCCTCACATATCGGCCTTTATGACCCAAAATGTTTTCCTCTCATCTGATGAGAATTCGTCCTTCCACAAGCATTTTGGTTAAGGATGTTTAGCATTGATGCAATGGCACAAAATCATGCGTTTCACTTACTTACAGGCGGCACTGTATGTATTTATCTATATTTATAATTCAACACAGATTCCCTCGATTACCCAGTGAATGTGTTCAATTCTGCTTTAATGTGGTTACACTTAGCCATGACATAACTGGCACTTTAGCTGTCTATATTCAGAACATGCTACAGATAAAGAACATACATGAATTGAAATTTATACAAGGATATCACAATAAATGTAAGTCTTGGAATTTTGAAAACACACAACTCATGGTCTAGTTCCTTTGAAAAAAATGAACAACAAAAATGTATAGAAAGAATTTTGACAACATATTGTGCTTTCTTTTTTTAATGCGGAAACACACTATTTTCAAGGAGTTGTGCAAACAAAATTTCCAGGGTGCACCATTGTTTCATTTTTGGAAATTGGGTGATGCATCTTTTATTTAAACAGTTGCTAGATGACATATGAACGGATGGTCAATATAGCTGTATGCAGTTTTATTTCACTGAAATGGTCAAATATTGAAATTTAATGTTTTTTTTTTTTTTAATACGGAAACGCCCAATATTCAAGATGGTATGAATAAAAAGTTAACACAGTGCACCACTGTTATATTTTTGGAAATTAGTTGATACATCCTATATTTCAACATTGTTATACTAGATTACCCATGAAGGGATGCTCAAGTCAGCTATATGCAGTTATATTTCACTGAAATGGCCAAATATTGAAATTTAATGTTTTTTTGAAAAATGCGCAAACACCCCATATTGAAGATGGTGTGAATAAGAAGTTTACACAGTGCGCCACTGTTTTATTTTTGGAAATTAGTTGATACATCCCATATTTCAACATAGTTATACTAGATTACCCATGAAGGGATGCTCAAGTCAGCTATACACAGTTATATTTCACTGAAATGGCCGATATTGAAATTTAATGTTTTTTTTTAAAAATGCGGAAACGCCCAATATTTGAGATGGTTTGATTGAAAAGTTTACACAGTGCACCATTGTTTTATTTGTTGAAATTGGTTGATACATCCTATATTTCAACATTGTTATACTAGATTACCCATGAATGGATGCTCAAGTTAGCTGTATGCAGTTATATTTCACTGAAATGGTCAAATATTGAAATTTAATGGTTTTTTTTGAAAAATGCGGAAACACCCAATATTCAAAATGGTATGAATAAAAAGTTTACACAGTGCACCACTGTTTTATTTTTGGAAATTAGTTGATACATCCTATATTTCAACATTGTTATACTAGATTACCCATGAAGGGATGCTCAAGTCAGCTATATGCAGTTATATTTCACTGAAATGGCCAAATATTGAAATTTAATGTTTTTTTGAAAAATGCGGAAACACCCCATATTGAAGATGGTGTGAATAAGAAGTTTACACAGTGCACCACTGTTTTATTTTTGGAAATTAGTTGATACATCCTATATTTCAACATTGTTATACTAGATTACCCATGAAGGGATGCTCAAGTCAGCTATATGCAGTTATATTTCACTGAAATGGCCAAATATTGAAATTTAATGTTTTTTTGAAAAATGCGGAAACACCCCATATTGAAGATGGTGTGAATAAGAAGTTTACACAGTGCACCACTGTTTTATTTTTGGAAATTAGTTGATACATCCTATATTTCAACATTGTTATACTAGATTACCCATGAAGGGATGCTCAAGTCAGCTATATGCAGTTATATTTCACTGAAATGGCCAAATATTGAAATTTAATGTTTTTTTGAAAAATGCGGAAACACCCCATATTGAAGATGGTGTGAATAAGAAGTTTACACAGTGCACCACTGTTTTATTTTTGGAAATTAGTTGATACATCCCATATTTCAACATAGTTATACTAGATTACCCATGAAGGGATGCTCAAGTCAGCTATACACAGTTATATTTCACTGAAATGGCCGATATTGAAATTTAATGTTTTTTTTTAAAAATGCGGAAACGCCCAATATTTGAGATGGTTTGATTGAAAAGTTTACACAGTGCACCATTGTTTTATTTGTTGAAATTGGTTGATACATCCTATATTTCAACATTGTTATACTAGATTACCCATGAATGGATGCTCAAGTTAGCTGTATGCAGTTATATTTCACTGAAATGGTCAAATATTGAAATTTAATGGTTTTTTTTTAAACATGCGGAAACACCATATATTCAAGATGGTGTGAATAAAAAGTCTACACAGTGCACCACTGTTTTATTTTTGGAAATTGGTTGATACATCCTATATATCAACACAGTTATTCTAGATTATCCATGAAAGGACGCTCAAGTTAGCTATATGCAGCTATATTTTGCCAATTTGCGGACATTTGGCAATTTGGAGAAAAATAACACTGCTCAGTGGCTGCTGCAGCTTTAACTAAAACATCAAATAAGCTGAAGTATTTGTTAGGGTATCCCAAAGCATCAACTATGCCATGTGCAAAAAAAGAATGATGTAGATTATGTACTTTGAGAAAAAATGGACAGCGGAAATCGACAAAATGTTGAAATTTCATGTTTTTTGGAAAATTCGGAAACATCCCATTTTCAAGATGGCGTAAAAAAAAGTTTACAGAGTGCACCACGGTTTTATTTTTGGAAATTGGTTGACAGTGCCTATATTTCACCGCAGTTATACCAGATTACCCAGGGACGGATGCTCAAGTTAGCCATATCCAGTTATATTTTACCGATTTCCGAGCTTGCAGCAAATTGGCAATTTTGAGAAAAGGACCCTGTATCAGCGTCCACTGCAACTTTAGTAAAAAACCCAAATGAGGTAAAATTTACACTGAGGTATCTCCAAGTATTAGTCTTGCCACGGGTAAAACATTAATGCCATAACTTAGATACTTTGCGAAAAATTGAAGAGCGGAAATGTCTAAATTTCAGGATCCCGAAAAGTTGAATTTTGTCACTTGGCCGTCATTTGCTCCATTTATTCAAATAGCTCCAGCTCAGAGGGAAATGAATCTAGAAAAAAATCCTTTGGGGTAATTTAGTTTTTCAATATAAGTATTCAGTCCACCGAATTTCATCAAGATCCGCTGACCACCCCGCGCCACCAAATCTGCAGTTTTCTCTGACAATGACTCTTAAAAGAGGAGTTGGAGCCGTAATTCAGGAGACCCAACACAGTGCCCCTGACCAAACTTTAAGATTAAAAAAAATAAGCAAGAAGAAGAATAGCACGCGGCTGTAGTGCAAGGTCAGGAGAACATTTTAAGACAAAAACGAAAAAATTCTGTTGGGAAAATTTTGAGTAATATCGATTTTAAGTTGTTTGGTTTATCACACTCATATTTCAATGCTGAAATGGAGGCATAGGCCTTGAAGGAAATGTTTTTGATCATTTGCAGGGACAGTTGTTGATGGAAAGACAATATCATTGATTTCTGTGACCATTGCATTTGTATAAAACATTTTTTGCCTAAACATAGTGTGCAGAGTGTGACAAACACATGCCTGTTTACTTCAGACCAATAGTACAGTGATGAGCAAGTTTGTAGCCTTCCAACATTTTCCTCAGTAATCAGACTAAATCAGTGTTATTGTTTCTGTGTGGTTAGTTGTATACAGGCTTGATTTCAGCTATATATATTAGACCTATATTGAGAATGTTTTATGTCAAACATGCTACAGAATGTTGTTTACTGTGTTGTTGTAAGTCATATCTGTGAAGTTACATTTATCGGCATCCTCAATGGTCTTTAGGTGCAGAAATTAGCTTTCCGCATTTCCCTTTCCCAACAATTTTTATTAGATAATTAATTTTTTATTTGTCCCATCAATGATCTACATACACTGTTGTGTGCACACTCATGACAATTCAAACATTTTTCAATGCCTAATCTCAGTTTGGTATAAACATCAAGCTAATTAGGGTCTCGCCTGCAAAATATGTTGGTCTAGAATCTCTGGAAGTCTTTTTAATTTCATTTTTTTCGTCCTAAAATTAATACAATCATGCAGTCAACATTAATACATACAATGTCATACATGCTCCTCCAAGAACAAAACAAGCCATGACTTTGGGTTATTTGTAAAGAGATATGCATTTTTAACATGATTTTTTAAAGACAATTGTACTAGTCATGCTCTGTGCCTGTATTGATTATTCATAGATATCAATGATATGAAATATCCTAAAAGCTACATCTGAGACCACATTTTGTCATGAAAATACAGCAAAAGACTCCAAAGAAAGGCCTAAATTCAAACCCACCCAGAAGCAGTTGAACACTCAAAAGAAACTATAGAGTCAATTTCACACACATATTATAGTCACAGTGATTAAAGAATACTGTCCAGTGGCGGATCCAGACACGATAGTCTAGGGGGGGGCCGGACGTGTTTTGGCATTTGCGGGCCCGTGTTATCACAATTTTTCTTCAAAATGCTACTATTAATCTTGGTGGTCTACGGGGGGCCCGGCCCCCCTAGGCCCCCTGTATCCGCCACTGCTGTCTTTGCTTAAACAACTGCACCTGTAAATGACTTATATAACTTATATCTACATTTATGACCCCTCTTTTAAGCAGAAATCATAAAATTGGTATAACTCAAAATTTTCCCAACAGAATTTTTTCATTTTGTCTTAAAATGATCTCCTGACCTTGCTCTACAGCTGCGTGCTATTCGTCTTCTCGCTTATTTTTTTTAATCTTAAAGATTGCTCAGGGGCACTGTGCCAAGGAGTGGGAGTCGCTTTCAGAAAGCCAAAGCAGACGGGGAATCGGGAGTCGGAGTCGGCTCACTTACTACCCGACTCCAAAGGGCTGTATTTTAGCCACAGTATTATCATTGATTTTAGGTTCAAAAGTTCATATGGGGCAGGGTGCCCACTCATCCTATATTTCTTATAATTCCTATAGTTTTTTTGGTCCACTATAATTTCCTATAGGGCTATTTTGGATAAATTCCTATATTTTATTTTCAAGTTTTTAAGATATTTCACGCATATGCTCGTATACAAAGTTTAAGCATCTTTTCGCCGCTGATGTATGAATTTTAGGTACGTTTTTCTTCTCACGGCTTATGGTTCAAAATCCTCCTACATTTTACTATTATTTTTGGTAAAAATTTCCTATACGGCCTAATATAGGCACTATTCTTGATGGGGGCATCTGGGGGGGGGGGGCACATCAGGAATTTGATTGCTGACTTTAACTAAAGTAGTATGATATGCAACAATAGTTGGTTACCTGGCATTAATTTAAAAAAGTTAAAAGATAAAAAACTATTAGTGAATCAATTATTGATCACCATGTACTAGTATATGGGCGATCATTGGAATCATCCTGTCAGCATTGCACAACATTGCGTCCGCATTATTGTCGTATGCATTTGTGTGTCGTACGCATTACGTGTCGTACACATTTGCGTGTCGTACGCAACGATGGTCAATGCGTGTCAATACAGCAGTCAGTAATCATTTGTAGCCTGTTTAGTTCATCACAGAAGCAGTCTTAATAATGCTAATGACAATTCTGGAGTGTCTTAGCTTTGTTCAACTCTTAATTCCCCTAACAGAGCCCTGTAGGGTGAAGTGTCAAAGAGAAGTGTCAAAGCTGATTGCACTTAGAGGTTTGCACCCCATTGCTAGCCTTTCAGGTACAATAAATATACTAACCATTGATATGCTAATGTAATGTGTTCTATCTTAGTATTAAAATCAATGGATGAAATAAAATATTTAATTGACTCTTTAAGAATACATTATGAATATGTGGAATATATATATATATATTTATATTTTTTATTAAGGCAGAGGAGTTTGGGCCATGTCCAGTTTTTCCACCCCCTTGGGCTTAGGGCTAATTGCCTCTCAATGCTTTCATGTAGTTAGTATTACTTACTGAGAATACTCGTAAGTGCATGTGATACAAAACATAAACCAAGTTGTGATGAAACTTTCCAATAGATTTTTAGCTGCTACATGTATGCTATTTCAGTACAATCATTCTCACTTTCATGGATGAGAAAAACATCTACTTAAACATCATCTTAAGATCTTATAAATAGGAAGACTAGAAATTCCCATTATGGCAGGGATGAATGGATGGGCTTTACATCCTGTATTAAGGCACTTCAAGGCTAATTAAATTATGACAGGATGAGAATTAAGTTTCTCAAAAGGATATAAATTATTGCAGTTGCCCCCCATGCTCCTGCCAAAAAATTAGGCCCATTTGTGATGCCAGAACTGGATAATTTCATTACTAAGTGATCTAGAGAAGTGTTGCCCAATCAAACTCTCAATCAAATTCTCAAAACAATTTTTTGGCTGCTTTATTATGGAGCACAGGCGGTCATTTAGTCCCTGTGGGACAGGTTAGGGCGATCCATTCAATCTCCAAACAATCTCTAGTTGTAATTAGAAGTGTGATAACCATATAAAAATAATTATTATTATAAATACGACTGAGCATGCAGGATGCATGAGTTTATAGTTCTCTTTATAAATTAAGTGACAGTCCTTTTTTTTTCAGAGATTCTCGAAGCAACGTGAAAATCTTCTATTGGCATTTACAAGATCATTGCAGTGGAGTGGATGCCTAAAATACCTTTTCATGCTACAGCTTGCAAAATTCTCTCTCCGTATGACTTTTATGTAACCAACTCGTATTAGATCTGCCGCAAAGTATAACAGTTACTGACATTGACATCTTATTGGAAGACGCCATACAAATATACTAAATATGGTGGGAGTACAAACCCGAAAAGACCCTGGAGAGAAGCCGTATGGATGTTCCGTTTGTGATAAAATGTTCAGTACAAAGGAAAGACTTAAAATACATACAAAAATTCACACTGGAGGGAAGCCCTATGGATGTTCAGTCTGCAGTAAAACGTACAGCACGAAAGGAAGTCTTAAGAGACACTTCAGAACCCACACTGGAGACAGGCCGTTCAGATGTTCTGTTTGTAGCAAATCGTTCGACAGCAAAAGGGATGTCATGAGACACATGAAAACTCATGGAGAGAAGCCATATGGATGTGACGTATGTGGTAAGAAGTTCAGCAGAGAAGGTGCTCTTAAATTACACACTGGAACCCACTCTGGAGAGAGGCCATATGGATGTTCGATATGCGGGAAAATGTTCCGCTTGAAAAGTAATTTTGATCGGCACAGGGGAACACACACTGACGAGACGCCATATGGGTGTTCTGTATGTGGTAAGAAGTTTAGAAGAAAGGACTGTCTCAATTTGCATGCAAGAACCCACACCGGAGAAAAGCCGCATGGATGTTCTGTTTGTGGTAAAATGTTCAGCAGCAAAAGAGATCTAAATGAACACTCGAAAATACACAGCGGAGAGAAGCCATATGGATGCTTTGTGTGTGGTAAAAGGTGCAGCGTAAAATCAAGTCTTGATTCACACATGAGAACACACACTGGAGAAAAACCATATGGATGTTTTGTGTGTGGGAAAAGGTGCAGCGTAAAATCAAGTCTTGATTCACACATGAGAACACACACTGGAGAAAAACCATATGGATGTTTTGTGTGTGGGAAAAGATGCAGCGTAAAATCAAGTCTTGATTCACACTTGAGAACACACACTGGAGAGAGGCCATATGGATGTTCTACTTGTGGTAAAATGTTCAGCACGAAAAGTTCTCTTAACGTACATGCGGGAACACACACTAGTGAGAAGCCTTATGGATGTTCTGTGTGTGTTAAAACATTCAAATACAAAAAGTCTCTTGATAAACACTTGAGAACACACAGTGGAGAAAAGCCGTATGGATGTTCTGAGTGTGGTAAAAAGTTTGGCACCAAAGGTTGCCTTAGAAGACATGAAGTGATTCACACACGAGAAAAGCCATTTGGATGTTCTGTATGTGGTAAGAAGTTCTCGTTAAAACAAACTGTGAATAGACACATGAAAATGCACAGTGGACAGAAGCCATATGGATGTTCCGTATGTGGTGCAAAGTTCAGCGGAAAAGATTCTCTCAAAACACATGTAAACAAACACACTGAAGCACCATATGGAGGTACTGCGTGTAATGAGGGGTTCAGTGCAAAAAGAGATCTTTTTAAACGCACTAGAACGCACACTGGCGATAAGCCATACCGTTGTTCTGTTTGTGGTAAGAGGTTCCCATCAAAACAAGGTCTTGATGGACACTATAGAACACACACCGGAGAGAAGCCATATGGGTGTTCTATTTGTGGTAAGATGTGCAGCCAGGAAGAGAATCTCAAAAAACATATGAGGCTTCATACTCGAGAGAAGCCCTATGGATGTTCTGTGTGTGGAAAGACGTTCAACGAGAAAGGCGATCTCAAGACACACACAAGAACACACACTGGAGAGAAGCCCTATGGATGTTCTGTATGCGGTAAAATGTTCAGTCAGAGAGGAAATCTGAAGTTACACACAAGAATCCACACTGGAGAGAAGCCATATGGATGTTCTGTCTGTGGTAAAATGTTCAGCAGCAAAAGAGATCTTGATGTACATAAAAGAGTACACAATGGTGCAAAACCATATGGATGTTTTGTGTGTGGTAAAAGGTTCAGCGTAAAATCAAGTCTTGCTTCACACTTGAGAACACACACTGGAGAAAAACCATATAGATGTTTTGTGTGTGGTAAAAGGTTCAGCGTAAAATCAGGTCTTGATTCACACATGAGAACACACATTGGAGAGAGGCCATATGAATGTTTGGTGTGCGGTAAAACGTTCATCACGAAGAGATGTCTTGATTTGCACACAAGAACACACACCGGGGAGAAGCCATATAGATGTTCTGTATGTGGTAGAAGGTTTAGGTTTAAAACAAGTCTTGACTATCACGTGGGAGGACATATGTAGTGGAGAAACTCATGCAGTGAAGCCTTATAAATGTTTGATTTGCTGTAAAAGATTCTTCAGAAGCAGCTGTTGCTCAGCACATTTCAAAACTCACTTGTGAGAGAGAAACAATTCATACACAAATTACACATTGTGGTGTTGGTTATAATGTTGTTTGGTGCATGACAGATCTCAAATGTCAATTGTGATACCTCTTGGTAGATTCGACCTTGGATGACTGTGACCTCCTTTTCAAGGTTAAAAGGCCCGAATACAACAAAATCTGCTGTAATGGAGTAATTGTATTAAATGATTTCCCATACACAAGGCTTCCTAGTATTTTAGCCCATGACCTGGACAAGTTGGTCAAAGGTCACACATATGTGAGATATTTATTATAGCATGTTTAATGATGGTGGTATAACTTGTCTGTATTAAATGTATTTGGTGATTATTTAAAAAGTTGTTTGTCAATATTTTGATCCCTCCTGTCAATTTTTTTTAAAGCTAGCTCATCAATTTGCATTATTATGAATTGCAATTGTTTTTGGTGGGGCTGCAGCCCCACCATTTGGTTTGACCAAACTCAAGAGATTTTGCCATAAGACATGCTTGCTGATTTGTCCACGAAGATTGCCGACGTAATTCGTGCATTTCCGTGAATTTGGTATGAGATGACGTTGCTGATTGGTTGGTAGGCCTAGTAAATTTATTAAGAATTAACTTTCATTTAAAATTACAAATTTGATAAAATAAGATGCCTTTGATAGCGGTTTAGAGGTGTACAAAATATTATTTCTGTATCTTTAAAATTGAAGGCAGGAGAAGCATTTTTGTGATTTCAGTTTTGCTTGCAATGGCGGAAACGTGACATTCCTCCATTCGCAGTTTCAGACATTAATTTAACTTATTTAGCATTAAAATTGAGTAAATCTATTTATTACAAACGATAATTTATAAAGTATAGAACGTTCGGGTGAAGTATGATGTTTGTACATTGCGTATTTGTCATTTTATTCGCAATTTCAAATTTTGACAGTTTGTAGGATTTTCTTGGATCTTGTTGGGTCCAGGTCAGTGATTTAATTTTATTTTAAGAAGGCTGTAAAAATGTTGCAAGAGCAGGGTATAATCAAGAATGTCATCCAATCGAGGTCGTTTCTATTAATTGCATTTAAGCCATCATCAATAATTCCACTCTCTGTAATCCGCAGTGGATTACAAGACCCTGTATCACAATTGCTAAATTTAATTGCACTTTAAATCCTGTCTTTTAAGCGGCAGTTAAAAAAAGGTAATTAGCATAAATACCAAATATTTTTCTCAAAAAGTCATTCCATATAAATTGTCTCTGGAATATACACAACTGCATTCGGATTTACCAGAAGTTTTGGATAATTATAGAATTTACACCAGTTCCCTTTCAGACTATTACCAGATTTTATATTCCTAACCCTGTGATTCTCATCAAATTTGACTCTGAAGAGTTTTTGGTTTTTTGAGTTTTTGACTATCATTTGGAAAAAAAAGAAAGGCGGTGTGGGATTCATATTCCAGTACCCTGTGATTTTCATGAAACCAGTTTCCTGGAGTACATCTCTTCTTTTTACTATGTCTATATGTCTGGTGATGTGACAACGGAGAGCTTGTTTTAATTTAAAATGTTTTTCATTTTCATCCCACTCCATTTTGGTGAGTCTTCAAATAACTCCATGAGTTCGATGGCCGCCAATTTATATTGTTGAATTCAAATTATTTGTTTTATGGAAATAAAGACCAAGTCATTAAAAAAAAGAAGAAAAAAAAGTGTGATCTATCTTAGAATTAAATATTTAAAATAAATGCGTTTTGATGAAATATAATATTTCTCTTTAATTAGGAAATTTGGACTTTTTTTTCTTGCTCAAAATTTATTTAGTAAGTGCCACTTTTATAAGTATAATTAGTGCATTTTTTGATGTATAAACATAGCTTGTGTATTGATTACAATTAAGAGTAGTCTTGCCTATAAGCACATTTAACCTATACTCTGTCACTGCCTTATATCAGCATTTTACATATATATATATTCAAGTGTTTCTTCAAAATACCTAAGTTTCTGCTTGTTCCCTTGACATTGCTCTACATTTTCTTAGCTACCCCTTGCATCGCTTTCACAGAAATGCAAGTATCTTTACTAGATATTAATCATATCATATTAATCATATCATATTATATATACCTGTTCATGTTCTCGATATATCCACGATTGTTTATAGTTTCTAATAAAAAGAATACTTCAAACAAATACATTTTGTCATGTCTCATTCATCTCTACAAGTTCCAACCCCTTGCCTGTCCCTACCGGACCACCCTTCTCCTTTAGGTGAAGTACTTCTAACTAGCATTATACCCATTCTACGAACGGGAGTTGATTTATTTGAAGTGTTGAGAAATGGATTGCAGATATGAGTGAATATTTCAGTTTGTACACATGTATAATAATGGTAACATGAAGGCTTTGCTGACAACTGAAATTGCACATTTGCTATCACACCTGCGCTGGTAAGCATCCTTAGTTAGCTCAGCAGGCGTGAAATATAAATTGGCATTAAACAATTGAATTGTATGTATGAGTTGCAACAGCATAACAGACGTACAGATGTATATTAATTAGGGCTATCACGATTACAGAATTTCAAAATCGATTAATCTATGGCTCAAAATCGAATCGTAATCGATTAATCGCCGTTTTCCCGCCATTCTAGACTCAGGGAGAAGTTCTGTACCTTTCTACATCATTGTCTTGAAGAAGAGCTTAACAGACTACGATATACCACTGAAAGTGTGAACTGGGTCATTCTTCGCTAAGTGGTCAAAATGGTGTTACCGAAGTTAATAGTAACCTAGTTCTTTTAATATTAATGATATTTATGTTGCTTCTTCGACATATCACTTCTACAATGGTTGTTGTTAAAACACATCATTTTAACATGGGTTCATGCTCATATTTTACCAGAAAAAAAATCAGTAGCCTTATGGCCCTCCAATTTTTCGACCGTTACTGGTTGGAGTCTCCGGCAATTATTCATTCTCATACTGTGATTTTATGGAAATCCTATATAAATTTGCTCAAAATAATGAATTACTATGTTGAAATTTATCATAAAGTGAAATTATGTACTGTAACTCTCATTCCCTTATGCTTCATGATGACTTTTGTATGCGTTACCAATATTGATGTCAGTGGTGTTACTTCTTTGAAAATCGCTCATGACATACTAACAGCTCCCTGTTTTCTTGGAATAAACATCACCAGAGGGCCAGAAAGCATGTCTGCTAAGCAGTAGAGGCAAAGGTAAGCATATTTTTTCATATTTCTATGCTTTTTCATGGTTTATAGTCAATGAATAGTGGAGGTATCATTTAGGGGAGTCAGTGGTGTTTGCATTACTATTACAAATTACTATTTTAAATCTTGAAATCCTATGATGGAATGGAATCTTTGAAAGGATTTTTTCAAGAATGTTGAAAAAAAATGCAAATGGAAAGCAAATTAAGGGAGCATTTCATATTTGAAGGCTTTTTTGTCAGTGGTGTTAGTGTCAGTGGTGTTACTAAATAGAAGGTACACCACTGACAATGTGGTAACACCACTGACAAATCGTGATATTTTTCCTCATTTGCTGAATGTATTTATGGTTAAGAAATTTTCTTTTGATTTTCAGAAAGCTACCAAGAAAATTCTGAAAATCACTAATTGTACAGAGAATGCTGATACTGGTTGTTGTTGTGGAGAAGAGGCAAATACATCGAAGACAAAGAAGTGAGGAAGATCGAGAAAGTTAATTGCACTGCTTTCAAAAAGGGATCAGATTCAGAGAAAAAGAAGAGAACTATGGGAGGACATTTTTTATTTCACAAAACTTTTGATACCATTGATTGCAACATACTTCTGCATACATAGGATAAATTTAGATAAGAGGGCTGGGTAATGCATTGATTTGTTATTTGGATAACAGAAAAAAATGTGTATCTTTTGATGGAATTTATCGTGAATGGATGTAAATAAATTGCGATGTTCAACAGGGATCTATTTTGAATTTCTGTTATTAATTCTATATATGAATGCCATTTATTTAGTTTCCAATGATGTTATACCGATATTGTTTACAGATATATATGTCAAAATTAAAGAGGAGAAATCCCTGATATAAATGAAGACATGTTTCTCCACTTGGCCACATACAGTGCTCGTGTCAGGCCGCCCCCGACAGTAACTTATAAATGCATCATTAAGTTTTTTTAGATTTCTGGGCTAGCCAATGCCACAGGTAACTACATTTTTGTATCTGATTAAACATATGTCAATGTCAAAACATAATTTTTTTTGCATGGAAAATGTGATGTCAATTATATACAAAAATATATATATTTATATTATGCATATATTTATAAATATTATGTATATATATATATATACATATATATATATTGTGTGTTTGTCATTTAAGTATTCAACAATTATTTTCCAATAAAGAACATTAACATGAAAATAAACAGATGTCAGTTATGTTTAAGTTTCATTTCTTTTGGCCATGAATTTGCCACTCCGTGAGCGCCGCACTGTAGTGACAGGTACCAGGTCAGTATTAAACATTTTGGATTAGGGTTACATGCTGGTTGTGCCTACCTATTCGAACGATAGTTAGCTATGGATTTGATGGTTGCACTTTGACCTCATGTTTTGCAATTTTGTAGAATTAATCATCAAAACCTGAGCAAATGGTCAGTGGTGTTACTGCTTTGTCAGTGTGTTAATGTGATGTCAGTGGTGTTACTGGGCACAAAAACGTCCATTCCACGTGAACTAGCGGGTACCAGTGGTAATCTTCTGCATAGTATTTAAGAATAATAAATGCCAAAGTTTTTCTAATAGTATTTTTGACCCTAAAACAAAAATCACAAACGGTATGCTAATTGTTTCATTGATTATGACAAGCTTTTTTGCATGCAGCTGCATAATGATTCCAAATATAAAACTAAATATTCAGAATTCTTCACAATTCTTGTTTGGATTTGATGAGGTAACACGGAATGCACATGAAACACTGTTTTACATTGTAATATCTATCACTAAATCACTTGTACTCATTCAAGTGTGTGAGTAACACCACCGACAGCATTATGTTGACATCATTCAAGCTTCTAGAGTAGTGGAAAGCTAAAATTATCATTTTAAGCTTGTATTTTTGTGAATTTCTATGCTTTATAATATTCTTCATCAGTCAACTTAAGTGGTTTGGTTGCCATGAGTACTTGCAAATTGAAAATTTTCCCAAGCCATTTTGACCACTTAGCGAAGAATGACCCAACTGCAATTAGGACCTCACACTTCTGTCTCTTAAATCTGCTTCAATCCAGTATAACCAATCCAATTAGCCAATCCAATTGACAAATCCAGTTGCAATTCACTCTGAACATCTGGAATTTGACAGCCATACAAGTCTTCCAGGTACAAATATACAAATAACAGATTAATCGATTTTGGAAACTGGAATAGATTTTTAACTAAAATCTAATCGGCGGCGATTAATTGGTTAATCGTGAGAGCCCTAATATTAATCCCCTCTGCTAGATAGTAGGATAGGAGGCGTGTAGCCAGGAGTCGGGGGGTTGGGAGTCAGGTGGACGGGAGTCGGGTTGATGGGAGTCGGGTGGGCAGGAGGTGGGTGGAGGGGAGCCGGTGGTTAGGCGTCAGGCGGATAGGAGTTTGTGGCCAGGAGTCGGGTGGGTAGGAGTCGGGTGGATAGGAGTCGGGTCGGGTGGATAGGAGCCAGGTAGGTAGGAGCCGGGGATGGGAGTCGGGTGAACAGGAGTCGTGGATAGGAGTCGGGTGGACAGGAGTCGGGTGGACCGGAGGCGTTTGGATAGGAGTCGGGTGGATAGCAGTCAGGTCGGGTGGATAGGAGTCGGGTGGATAGGAGTCGGTGGATAGGAGTCGGTTGGAGAGGAGTCGGTGGATAGGAGTCTGGTGGATAGGAGTTGGGTGGATAGGAGTTGGGTGGATAGGAGTTGGGTGGATGGGAGCCGGGCAGATGGGAGCCGGGCAGATGGGAGTCAGGGGATAGGATGGATATGAGTCGGATGGATAGGAGTCGGGAGGACAGGAGTCAGGTGGATAGGAGTCGGGTAGCCAGGAGTTGTTTGGATTGGAGTCGGGTCGGGTGGATAGGAGCCAGGTAGGTAGGAGCCGGGGGATGGGAGTCGGGTGAACAGGAGTCGGGGGATAGGAGGCGGATGGATAGGAGTCGGGTGGACAGGATTCGGTGGGTAGGAGGCTTGTGGACAGGAATCGGGTGGACCTGAGGCAAGTGGATAGGAGTCGGGCCGGGTGGATAGAAGTCGGGGGATTGGATTTGAGTGGATAGGAGTCGGGGATAGGAGTCAGGTGGATAGGAGTTGGTGGATAGGAGTCGGGTGGATAGGAGTCGGTGGATAGGAGTCGGGTGGGTAGGAGTCGGTGGATAGGAGTCGGGTAGATAGGAGTCGGGTGGATAGGAGTTGGGTGGATAGGAGTTGGTGGATGGGAGCCGGGCAGATGGGAGTCAGGGGATAGGAGTCGGGTGGATATGAGTCGGATGGATAGGAGTCGGGAGGACAGGAGTCGGGTGGATAGGAGTCGGGTAGCCAGGAGTTGTTTGGATTGGAGTCGGGTCGGGTGGATAGGAGCCAGGTAGGTAGGAGCCGGGGGATGGGAGTCGGGTGAACAGGAGTCGGGTGAACAGGAGTCGGGGGATAGGAGGCGGATGGATAGGAGTCGGGTGGACAGGATTCGGTGGGTAGGAGGCTTGTGGACAGGAATCGGGTGGACCTGAGGCAAGTGGATAGGAGTCGGGCCGGGTGGATAGAAGTCAGGGATTGGAGTCGAGTGGATAGGAGTCGGGGATAGGAGTCGGATGGATAGGAGTCGGACAGATGAGAGCCGGGCAGAATGGAGTCAGGGGATAGGAGTCGGGTGGATATGAGTCGGATGGATAGGAGTCGACTGGATATGAATCGGGTAGCCAGGAGTTGTTTGGATAGGAGTCGGGTGGATAGGAGACAGGTAGGTAGGAGCCGGGGGATGGGAGTCGGGTGAACAGGAGTCGGGGGATATGAGGTGGGTGGATAGGAGTCGGGTGGACAGGAGTCAGTGGGTAGGAGGTGAGTGGACAGGAGTCGGGTGGACCGGAGTCGGGTGGACCGGAGGCGTTTGGATAGGAGTCGGGTGGATAGGAGTCAGGTCGGGTGGATAGAAGTCGGGGGATTGAAGTCGAGTGGATAGGAGTCGGGTGGATAGGAGTCGGTGGATAGGAGTCAGGTGGAGGGAGTCGCATAGTCTGTTGTACTGCTAGCAGAGGTTACATGTGTGCATCTCATGCACTCAATTCTAGATGGCAATAGGTTTTCCTGAAGTGGTTGGAGTGTAGTTCTGAAATAATCCAATAGGGGCACTGGGTATGCAACCCTTAGCCCTCTGGTGTTTAATGCACTTTGTTTACAAAACATGGCGGTTTGGGAGGCCTTGAAAAGAGGGGTTTTGTAAAGACTGGAAATTGCTGAGGATGAGGGAGGAGCGAACCCATTGGTGACATGCAGGAAAGTGCTAAAATGAAGTGGATAGACATAACTAGTGAGTGGGAGGGGGGACTACCTAAAGGCCGGGACAAGCGCCCGGGACGACACGGGACGCCCGGGACGAACTAATTGGGAAGGGATGCAGGTTATTGGCTACATTGGGCTGAGCAACCAAGCTGCTGTATGTGTTGCTAGGCAGCGTTAATATAGGATATAGCTGAATAACTGCAAAAAACCAGTTAGCCTATGTTTGGCTATTTATAGACATGGAAAAATGGTGGCAACATAATTATTAGTTAGTGGAAGCTCATTAATCCTATCCAAGCCCCCCTTGTGCGCAGTTAATGTAATTCATTGGCAATTACTGGGAGTGAGGAAGCTATACTACATGTTAATTACCATGTGGTTGAGCAAGAACAAGACTGTGAGCATGTGATGTCTCTCAGATTTCAGAGATGTAGGACAAAGGCAGTGGCCTATTTAGTGGGGAGGGGGGGGGCATAACATGAATGGACTGTTGCGAAATAAGGGACGGGGGTTAAGGGGGTTTTCCCCCAAAATTCTATGAAGACCCTCTCAAATACATTTTTTTAGAGGGACCCAGGGGAGGGGGGGTCCTGAAAAAACCCCTCAATACTAAATTTGCATGATTTCGTCCAGAAATGAGGTCTTCAAAAATAAATTTTATGGTATTTATATTTTTCTGATTGATGTATAAGAAAAAAATCTGACACCAGATCCTGAGAATGTATCAACCACAGAGCCTAAAAAGCCCAACCAGGTCCTGTTAATAATTTAACCGAGATCTTATAATTCTCCTCAAGACAGTAAAATAACTGGAGAACTAGAACCTTTCGGTTTTAATGATCTCATGAAGACAGCAGTTGGTTGGAACAACTTGGGTTCGGCTGGGAGGCCTAGATATATAGAAGTTCAGTGGCAGTCTTGAGAGACTACAAACCTGCACATGTATACACTTGCAAGTGCGAAATTTTGCATAGTGGAGTATGAGCAGGGACATCAAGTGCAACAGACAAAAGGGTAATATAATTGACCAATTGTTGATGAAGCCTTTGCTTTTTGTGCAACATGAACAGTGAAAGAAAGAATTGGCCGCTGAGGCAAATGCCGGCCTTCCCCCGAAAGTCATATGGTACGTTGCATCCTAAGCTGAGGTTTGACTGAGGGCATCGTTCACTGGTCAGATCATGGACTCATCCTATCTCAAATGATGTGAAAATCATGGAAGAACAGACATGTACTTCCAATTGTCAACAATGGAAATGACCTGTTGTTTGGCCTGATGGCTCAGCATGTAAAAGTCGCACTGTAGTTATACATGTATACATGTTTGCACACAGACAGGTCAGTCAATTCGTAATTTGATAATCACACTTATTCCACGAGATCTAAAAACAGAATTCTAATAAACAAATGAACCAACATACTAATAAAGTCTAACCAAGTTTTAAGACTGAATTAATCTTGAAGTTTCTAATGCCTCACCAGTCACCACGTCTAATGAATGACTGGAGTGAAACAGATTTCTGTGACAATAAATGAACCGCACATGAATCAAGTTCAACTAACCACTAAGTTTACATAAAGCCTGTCAAAGTTGCAATCTTGAGTGAATCAACCGTGGAGTTTATAAAGCCAAACTAAGTTGTGTGAATTAATCAACAATAGGAACTTATAAAGCCCAACCAATACCTGCGAATGAATCAACTATAGATATATCTACAGTGCTTATAAACAGAGCCTACCAAACTCTTCCGAATGAACAGACCACGGAGCTTATCACTTTCGTCTGAATGAATCACCATAGAGCTTATAAGCAAGTCCTGTGAATGAATAGACCATGGAGTCATTATAATTAACCACTGAGCTCATAAGGCTTACCATTGAGCAGACAAAGTCTAAAAGAAGTCATGTGAATGCATGGATCAACTGTGGAGTTTATAAAGCCCAAGTAGTGTAAATGAACCAACAAATTAAATGAACAATCGAAGACTTTAATAGCCTTACCCACTAGGCATCTTTAGTTTTCACATTCTCGCAGTCACTGGAGGTGGATTATATTAAAAAACAAGAGTTTCAGAAGCAAAAGATTTATAAATATATATATCTTTATAAATATTCTATATATTTTTTCTTTCACAAAAGCATATCTGATTTCAATACGCAGGTATGTGCAAGTGCATTATAAGAAATTGAGTTTTCGAACTCACGCCTTGTCCTGATAAGGCCTATCACAGTCATTGATGATGAGCAATAATATCACATTTGCTTGGAGCCCAAAATAGTGAAGAAATCAATTTGCAAATGACACGGCTCTTCTTCAAACACACCCACGAAGTGTGAGAGAATCCAAACGCACCAAACTTAAAATATCACAGCCTTCAGCGAAGGAATATGTAAGTCAGAGTTAATATGAATGTCATCATATTTAAAGCGTTACTGCTGCCAGAACCTTGGGCAGTTCTCAACCTCAAATCTTCGCTCTCATCGCCATCGTCTTCATTCCGATAATAATCATCATAATCATCTTCATCGGCAGAACGGGAAAAAGAAAACAGTAAAACATACAAAAGTTCAAGTTATAACAGTCAATGATTAAAGTTGAATCTAGGACACAACTTTATGGCACAATGTCAAGCACTGCTACACATTAAACACAAAATATAACTGCATAACACTACTTTTACTGTTAATTCTATGCTCAGACACTATATACTTGGTGACAGCATATATATATAGACCTGCGCAACCTGCCAGATTTGAACTTTGAAATCACAGGTGCTGGACTTAAATTATTAGAGTTGTATAGCTTAGTATTTTCACATGTACATTGTATTAACTGGTGAGATAGAGCCATTCATAGGAAACAAAGATGCAATAGACCATAGGGCAGCTATTAGGGCCTACATTTACCTATCATGTCAAAAGGTTTCTAAATGGGGTGTTACTGAAAATATTCAGGCTTCAAACTTACAAGCGTTATTAATTCGTATTTCAAAGTATTTCCAAATTATGTGACCCCCTTTCATCAGAGGCAAAGCAGAAACGATCATAAATACCTTTCGTATTACTTCGATGGTTCTTAGTTTTCTTCTTTTGCGCATGGTGTTGCTTCTTGTGATTAGCAGTATCTTTCGTATTATGACCATTCTTCTTCTTGAGGCCATTCTTCTTCTTAGGACCATTTTTCTTCTTCTTCTCATTTTTTGTCACCTCTACATTTACAGCCGCATCTCGTGTAGTGTCGCCTGTGCTGTTGATTTTAACAGGTGCAGTGGTCTCTATATCGCTGCTAACCTCTTCATAGTCATTTGTCGCATTTTTAGTTTTCTCAGACATTTTTTTACTTCCTTTATTTCTCTTTTTTCTGTCATCCAATTCCTTCTCTTTTCGCTCGTCGCCTTCAGAATTTGTCTTCTCACCTTTGTTTTCCCCATTAGGATCAGTAGTTTGCTTTTTTGGTTTGTTCACTTCACTGTTTTTCTCCTCTCCATCTCCTTCCGCTTTTCTTGACTCCCTTTTTTCATCCGCTATTTTAACCATATTATCAACTTTGTCCAATAATTCCTTCTTGCCATCACTCGAACCATCATCTTCGTTCTTTTCCTGGTTGTCTTTGTCTTTATCTGCTTTCTTTTTCCTTTCCTGTTGATTCCTCACTTTTTCCTCCCTCTCTTTCTTCTCGACTGCATTCTCGACTTCCCGCACAATCTCTTCATTTTCTGCACTTCTATCTTCACTTCTTTTCACCCCTCGCTTACTAGCGTCTTCTAAATTATCTGTGGTTTTCACACGCAGGTCTGTCTTATTGAATTCCCGTAGGTCGACAATAAAACGTTCTCCTTTTTTCATTTTAAGGACATGGAGTATATCATCATCACTGATATTAGATGGAAACTCAACATTGTCATACTTTTCCTCTTCTGAAATCTCAAAAGTCTGCGTCGTCTCATTTTTCTTTACAACATTATCAAGATTCGCATCGTGTTTGTGCTTCTCTTCGTTTGAGGTATCATTTACATTATCTACTTGTTCTGCCGGTTCATGTCTCTCTTTGTCTCTAATATCTGAAAAAAATGTCATATATCACAATGCCATTTCATGTGACAGAACGCAACGTCCAGCTCCTGTGACAGGATGAAATCATGGAGACAGGACAGCTGGAGTGCACATTTAATCGTAAATGCTCAGAGTTTAAGTTTTGTATTTTCATATACATTTCATATACATTGCATTAACTGGTGAGAGAGAAACACTAAGACACAAAGATACAATGGACCATAAATTTACATACTCAGATTACTCTGGCATATAATTTCCAAATGGGGTGTTGCTCATAATACGTCAGGCTTGAAACTTAAAAGCATTCTTATTTTAAAGTATTACATAACTCAAATCATCACAGGCAAAGCAAAACTCAAATCATCACAGGCAAAGCAAAAACCATCATACAATACCTCTCATTTTTCTTCGATGATCCTCGGTTTTCTTTTGATGTTGCTTCTTGTGATGATCTGTATTGTTCATATTATGGCCATTCTTCTTCTTGTGGTCATTCTTCTTCTTGCCACCATTCTTCTTCTTGCGGTCATTCTTCTTATGGCCATTCTTCTTTGTCTCATTTTTTGTCACCTCTACCTTTGCAGCCACTTCGCGTGTAGTGTTGCCTGTACTGTTGATTTTATCGGATGTAGTGTTGCCTATATCGCCGCCAGCTTTTTTATCTTCATTTGTCGCATTTTCAGTTTTCTCTGAAATCTTTTTGCTTCCTCTATTTCCCTTATCTTCCCCCTTAGGATCAGTAGATTTCTTTTTCGCTTTTCCTTTCCTTTTTTCTGTGTTCGCTTCACTGTTTTTCTCCTTATCATCTCCTTCGACTTTTGTTGACTTCTTTGTATCATCCGCTACTTCAACCATATAATCAGATTCGTCTAATAATGCCTTCTTGCCACCACTCGAATCCTCATCTTTGGCCTTTTCATGGTTGTCTTTGTCTTTACTTGCATTCTTGGTCATTTCCGGGACCCGTTGATTGCTCACTTCTTCCTCATTTTCTCTTTTCTCAACTACATGCTTGACTTCTTGAACAATCTCTTCATGTTGGTCACTTCTTTTCACCCCTTTTTTACTATTTCCTTCTGAAATATCTCTGCCTCTCAAGCGCAGGTCCGTCATTCTGACTCCCCGTTGGTCCATTTTAGATTGGTCTGCTTTTTTCTCATTATGGAAATGGAGTATACCGTCATCAGTGATAGTAGATGGAGACGCACCATTCTCACTCATTTTCTCTTCTGTAATCTCAAGTTTCTGCCTTATCCGACTTTTTGTTGAAGCATCATCAAGATTCACGGTACGCTTCTGCTTTTCTTTGTATGAGGCATCATCTCTGTTATCTTCTTGTTCTGCCCCTTCGTAGTCGTCATAGTCATATCTTTTACTTCTATGTTTTAGTTCCGAGCCTTCCAAAGCACAACCTGATGTAGGACATCTGACTTTCCTATGTCTCTCTTCGTCTCCGACATCTGAAAAATTGTCATGAATCACAATGTCATTTCAGACTTTAAAGAATGAGGGCTATTCCATTTAAAAATCTGGGGGGGGGGTGGTCAGGTTACATTTTTGACCCCCCCCATGCATCTAAAGTGAATTAAGTTCGACCCCTCCATGCGTCAACTTCGATATTTTTGGGGACCCTACATGCATTAAATGCGAATTTTTTACCCACCCTACATGCATCAAATCCAAATTTTTTTCGCCCTCCCCCACGACAAACATCTTTTGACCCCCTCCCCCCAAAAAAAAATCTCAACCCTACATGCATATAATTTTTTTAAAATTTTCACCATCAAAAATTTAATTTGCTGGTTCGATTGCAAACGCCAAACTTTCCATTTCGCAATCCAATAAATGTGGTCTTTGGCTGCACTTTATTACCTTTTAACTTCCAAGTTGGAATTGCCTTCATGAACTGCAAGTAATTGTTTTAATCTTCTGTGGCTATTAAATGCAAACAGTAAACCTCGAAAGTCGGATTTGCATTAAAGTTAATGGATCTCTGCCTATCTCAGACAATTTTCATCGGAAAAGTTGCTTCATATTTCTGACTAAGAGTTCTTTGTCTGATATCAGGGCCGTTGCCTGTAAAGGGGCAAGGCTGCCCCCCCCCCCCTAGAATTTGGCCAGTAAAGGTGCATTACAATGATATATGTAAAAATTTCAGATATTCAGATATCCCCCCCCCCCCAGGATTCAGCCCAGCCTGCGGCCCTGGATATTCTCTTAACTTGGACTTTCAACCCCCCCCCCCCAGGATTCAGCCCAGCCTGCGGCCCTGGATATTCTCTTAACTTGGACAGAATAGTGCAATCTATTTTTGTCTGACTTCCGCAAGGTTAACTGTTCTCCGTAATATGATGGGGGTGAAGCCAGCCAGACTTTCCAAAATTCTTGAATTTATTTCTTATTTTCCAACCAGCTCTCAGATATATGATGGAGGTGGAGGCAGTTCTCGGTGACATGATGCAGGAGGAAGCCAAATCCTCCAAAATTCTTGAAATTAATATTTATTTTTGGAAGGGACTTAATTATTCCATTTTTCTTGGGCAATATTTTCTAGTGTCTTGACGACTCCATACTGAGGCAGAGGCTTCTCCGTGTGGAGGAGGAGGCCTCTCCGTGATAGGACAGGGGCCTCTCCCTGATATATGACAGAGGCATCTCCCTGATAATGATGGAGGCATCAGAGAAGAATGTTAAATTTCACAAGATAGTCAAAATTTCCAATTTTGTTTCAAATGATTCCAGGGTGTTCCCTTGATCCAATTGATGATTCTCTCAAGCTAAAGTCATTTTATTCAATTTTTAGCATTTTCTGTATTACTGTAACTTGTCTTGAGGCAGAATTCAGATGTGAAGCATCCATTAAATTATAATATATATTGCCTCCTAAGATCTGGCTCAAGATTCAGAGCTGACCCCACCAGAACTGTCAAGATATATATTTAATTTTATTTAATTAATCACTGTCAATGAACTCTCTGGAGACTCCCATCAAAAGGACCACAATGGAAATAAGAGTAATCTTTATTGTGTAATCCTACTGTTTCATTTTTAAGTACAGTGAATAAATTTAAATCAAATCAAATCATGTCTTACAAAATAACTCCTAACATACTGAAGAGGATGTATAACATTACTCTCCAAGTGAGGTTTGCCCAGACCAAGTGTTCGAAATAAGGGGGGGTCAAGGGGGTCTTGACCCCCCCAAATGCCATAAGGACCCCCTTAAATACATTTTTTACAGGGACCCAGGGGGGGTCCTGAAAAAACCCCCTCAAATACTAAATGTGCAAGATTTAATCCAAAATGAGTTTTCAAAAGTAATTTTCTATTTTTCATCACTTAAGACACTGAGAATTCATTTTAGAGTGCATATAGTCCCTTCTAAAACCCCTCAGCCTCTGGGGGGTTTCCGAAAGCTTCAACCCTTTGGGCCTTTGCCAGTGACAGACCCCCCCCCCCCCCAAAAGACATGGGCTATTTCGACCACTGGGTTCGCCCTAGACAGAGGTGGGAATCAATCTCAAGAAGAAGAAGAAGGGTCATGGCCGTCTGAATGTTTATTTCTTTTTTGATGAAGACTTTTATAGCTGGATTTTGGAATAATAAGCTTAATAATGACTGACAGGTACCGAAAATTACTTATTAAAGTGTTTGTGCACATTTCTAGATAGTTTTTTAGTGGTTTCATGTCCATTTCAGGGCAGCAGAAGCCCCGAAGTCAGGCCAATTTCGGCGCTCGCGAATTTTGACAATGCGGTGACCTGTCAAATTTCGTCTGAAATGATGGTTTATTTAATTTCTTGTAGCATGTATGTGGCAATTATTTATTTATTAGGTGTAGGAGGGGGTCAGAGGCCCCCCTACATGCATCTAAATCGAATTTTTCGGGTACCCCCCCTGCATCTATATCGATTTCTTTGGCATCCCTCCATGCATCTAAAGTGAATTTTCGCCGACCCCCCCATCCATCTTACGAAAAAAAAATCAACCCGACCACCCCCCCCCCCAGAGTTTTAAATGGAATAGCCCTGAGTTAAAGGCATATCTACTGCAAGTGAATAATCATGAATTACTTTTTATATCAGTTTAACGAAAAAGTGAACAAGTAAAGATATTGCATGTTTACAATGTACAAACTCTTGTCAAGGCCAGAAATAGCATACTTTCTCTCAAAACACAAAACTTGCGTTCTGCAGTGGCCATTTTAACTCAGCTGCCAATTCAATTTACACATTTTCAAAACAATCTTCAGATATGTTGGCCTTTAAGTGTAATCAGCTTTAAGATATCATCACATCATTTACCTTCTTCGTGTTGTGTTGTATCTTTCCCAGAGACAAGCTTTGCTCCTTCATAAGAATTCTCCATATTGAGAACTTGTTCTGTGATCCATCTCCTCTGTCTCTTCTGATGCCTTTTATAATGAAGGTGTCTGCTATCATCCATCCGTTTGCTTTTCTGCCTCTTGAAGCCTTTCAAGTCTTTTGTAGAATGAAAGTCTTCCCTTGATGATGCAAGACGTTGTTGCCTAGTCAGTGAAATTTTCTTACCAAGATTTTCATCTGCCAATCCACGATTGGTCTCTTCGGTTACACTGCGTTGAATGTGATCATCAACATCGCTGCGATTCACTGGTTGTTTCTCATCGCCCAGACTAATAACACTATTCTGTTTAGTAATGCCAAGGGGTGAGAATAACACAAAACGTTTTTGTTGCTCAATCTGCGAAAGATTTTCATCTGCCAAGTCATGATGGGTCTCATTGGCTACATCATATTGGACCAGATCATCGACATCGGTACGATTCACCGGTTGTTTCCCATCGGCCGGACTAATGACACTATCATGTTTGGTACTGCTTTCTGGTGAGAATAACATGATACTTTTTTGTTGCTCAGTCTGCGAAATGTTCTTGATAATATTTTCATCTGCCAATCCATGATAGGTCTCATTGGCTACATCATGTTGGACCAGATCATTGACATCGGTACGAATCACTGGTTGTTTCCCATCGACCAGACTTATGACACTATTCTGTTCAGTACTGCCGAGGGGTGAGAATGGCATAACACTTTTTTGTTGCTCAGTCTGCAAAGGATTTTCATCTGCCAATTCATGATGGGTCTCATTGGCTACGTCATGTTGGACCTGATCATCAACATCGGTACGATTCACTGGTTGTTTCCCATCGACCAGACTTATGACACTATTCTGTTTAGTACTGCCTTCAGGTGACAATAAAGTAGCACTTTTTTGTTGCTCAGTCTGCGAAATGTTCTTGTCAAGATTTTCATCTGCCAATCCATGATAGGTCTCATTGGCTACATTGCGTTGAACCAGATCATTTACTTCGCTGCGATTAATTGGTTGTTTCCCATCGATCAGACTAATGACACTATTCTGTTTAGGAATGCCTATGGGTGGGAATGATATAACACTTTTTTGTTGCTCAGTCTGCGACATGTTCTTGACAAGATTTTCATCTGCCAGTCCACGATAGGTCTCTTCGGCGACATAACGTTGAATGTGATCATCTATATCAATGCGATCAATTGGTTGTTTCCCATTGACCAGACTAGTGACACTGTTCTGCATAGTACTGCCAAGGGGTGAGAATGACATAACACTTTTTTGTTCACCCTGTGTAGCTACAAAGTCACTTCTTTTTGACACAGCATTTCTGGTTTTGGTAGCATTACTCGATGCGGGCAAACTTTTGTTTTGCGGAGATTGAGATGGAACAGTACTTGAAGGAACAGAGTTGTTAATTTCAATAACATTGGCGACAGGCTGAGAAATGACGGAAGGTTTATTAACTTGCGAAGAAGAGCTACCGTGTTTGATTTCAACTGCTGCTTGTGAATCATTCTTTTGCAGTGGGGCTTGTGGAACGTTGACATATTTCAGGTCGAGATGCTCTTCAAGGGTTGCTTGTGAAGAGGATGTATTTATCTGCACTAAAGGTGAGTTAGCTCCTCCAGAATCGTTATGTTGTTGCGAAACTTGAACTTGTGATGTGGCATTTGGAATGACTTTTGATGTATTGGTTACTTGAACTTGTGGTGTAGCATTCAGAGTAACTTTTGATGTATTGGCTGCTTGAACTTGTGGTGGGGCATTTGGAATGAGTTTTGATGTATCAGTTACCAGAACTTGCGGTGTGGCACTTGGAGTAACTTTTGATGTATTGGCTACTTGAACTTGTGGTGTGGCATTTGGAATGAGTTTTGATGTATCAGTTACCAGAACTTGCGGTGTGGCATTTGGAGTAACTTTTGATGCATTGGTCACAGACAGAGCTTGATTTGCATTCAAATCAGTTTTGTTGACTTGTGGCAAGATAGCTTTCTTCATATCATTCACTGGTCCAGGAGGCAAACTTTCATTTTTCGGTACATCAGTTTTATTGACTTGTGGTAACGGAACTACCTTCCTATCACTGCCCGGTTGCAAACTTTTGCTTTTCTGTGAGTCAGTTTTATTGACTTGGGGTAAAATGGCCTCCTTAGTATCATTCCCTGGCAGTGGCGCCGGCACAATATTTGGTTTCTGAGTCGTGCTGGTGATAGAAATGCTGCTGTTCTGGAAGTTCGGTTCGTCTACAGTCACACTAATATTTTGCAGTTTGACATTGGAAGTATTTAAACCTTGGTCGATGTTTTGCTGTGTTGTCACTTTATCTTGTGTTTGGTTTTTGGCTTGCTCTACACTTTGATTCCTCTTTGAAGAGATGCCTTTCTCTGCCTCAACCTTCATCAATTTCTTCTCAGTATCCAAACTTACTTCTCTGATAATCTTCTTCAAGCTCTCTGCCTCAATATCTCTCTTCTTCCTGGATTTTTCACTCTTCTGTTCCTCTGGCGTTTTGTGGATCAAATCACTCCCATTTGCACTTGTTGCATTAATACCAGTTTTATTTCGGGACAATGAGTCATTGGTCGGCTTTGTTGCCAAACCAGGATCATGTTTTAGATTTTCTGAACTTCTTTGACTCTTGTCATTGCCTCCAGGCTTTATTTTTCTGTTTGAACCATCTGCATGAAGACTTGTTTCATTTGAAGATAATGAGTCATTCGAAGATGAAGATTTTTCTAAAGATAAGGAGACATCTAAAGATGAAGAGGAATTGACTTGCGTTGAAACCAATCCAATCTCATGTTTCAAATCCTTTTGTGTCCGGTTGTTGTCTTTAGACGTCTTGTTACTGATCAAATTATCTTCAGACACATTTTTTGGACAATTACCAGTTTGATTGGCTGGTGTCAAGAATTCCAGTCTGTGTTTAAGAATTTGTTGTGTCCTGTTATCGTCATTCATGTTTTCCAAATAACTATCGATAGCTCTCTTCAGGGTTTCAGGCACGCGGGCAATCCTACTGACATTATGAAAAGCATCGCTTTCTGTATTTGAGGTTCCTTCCTTTGATGCATTTCTTACTTTCTCTTCCATCATCAAATCTGATTGTAATTCATTCGCTGTGCCACTCAGGTCCTCATCTTCATCAGATGAAGTTGGTTTTATTGTGGTCTTAGGTGAGGCCGAACTATCTGGTATTGTCAGAATTTGTGGGGTCTTGGTACTTTTCCAATCACCGCTAGCATTGATGATGTCCCTGAGAGTAAATGTTTCAGAAGATCTACCTAAGGCATTCTTCACGGAAAAGAGAACAGAACCGTACACACCGATATCGTAATTCCTGAAAGTCGTAGTGAGGGAGTAAGACCAATCAGAAGACGGCTTTCCCAATGAAAACTCAATTTCCTCACTCCCTGTTTTTTTATTCTTGGTATCATTGAAGAATTTCAGTGAGTATGTCAAAGGTGGAGGATTGGATGTGAAGCTACAGACTATTGTAAGGTCCTCCCTTGATAGAATAGGCTTTGAACTGGGACAATGCAAGTTAATTGGCGCAAAATTAAGATCGAGTATGATGCTTGCCTTGACTTTCTTATCAGCATATTGATATGAACCAATCAGTTCTGGCTTGCCTTTACCAAATAACAAAAATGAGGATCCAGGTCTGCCCACAAGCTCTCTAATGTGCGCTGATCTCATGATTCCGGTCTCGTAATCGAAATCAATTTCTCGGTCGTGCCAATCTTTCGTAAAATGTGACGTGATGTCTACCTCTTCAGGCTCCTTTGCGTACTTCGCAGTTATTGTCACATTTGGTTTGACAGGCACTGTCCCGTCAACATAGGCAATGAAGGCAAGGTCGTTCAGATCATCCAAATTCACGACAACCTCTTCGTGAGGGGTGTAGTACTCTTCAACCATCATGGGCCCAGAAGATTGAACTCGTCCGAAACGAGCTTCAACCACTGCTCCAATAACGGGTAAGAACGTCTCGTTCGACACGGCGACAATCTTCTCTTGTTTGCTTCTCACCATACAGACAAAGCCTCCACTGTCCCCGGTCAACAATGGCCCCATGGAGATTGTCACTCCATGACCTCCAGGATGTACTCGTGCCCGAAATCGACCCGTTTTTTCCAAGTTCTTATTCAGTCCTCCCTCAGGTGTTCCTGCAATAAAGAAGAGACAATTAGTTCAATTTCATAACTTCTTTGTGAAAGCATTCCCAGTTATGCAAAATGGAGCATAGATGCATCAAGCTCCTTTTTGCACTGACTGGTTTCTGTATTTTTGCCAAGTAAAAAGGAGGTTAGAGCTAGTATTTTTACAGGGCCGCAATCTCTCAATGAGTTCTAATTATATTTTTGATGGTCCCCACTGACTCGGATATTTATGTACGAGCGCCCCCCTCACTGACTCTAGAAACTTACTTAAAAGAGCCCACTCTAACTTACTTGAGAAATTTATTCAAAGGGCCTCCTCCAACTTACTCAGAAAATTAATCTTATATGCATGGCCCCCTTTGACTGATTTGAGAATTCATTTCAAAGGGCGCCATCCAATTGATTTGAAAATTGATTTCCAAGGGTCCCTTCCAACAGACTCAGGAAATTTATCCCACCAACGCAAAGACATTATTTCAGAGGGCCCAGCGCTTGATAAATTTATTCAAAGCCCCTCAGTGTTATTGATTTATATTGAAAGAAATAAAATTTATGTCAAAAGGCAACCAGAGCATCACTGACTCGATAAATTTATTGCAAAGGCCACCAGGCACCATTTTGGCCTTATACTATTTCTAATTTAATATTAATAACTAGTCCAGCCCTGGACCGCCAAAATACCGGACCACCTACAAAAAACCGGTCCAATGCTGGACCTTTGATGTCATGAAGGGTATCAAATGAATTTTGTCATATCCAAAAGTGAAATTTATGTCATATATATATTGTTTAAACCCTGATTTTTATCATAATTTTCGAAATGCCGATGGACCGCCTCTGGACCGGTACAGTAACAAAATCGGACCACCTCACCCTGGACCACACCAGGACCGGACCACTTTATTTCAATACCTAAAGATCTGGGGCCTCTTAAGCATGTCAACAAAAAGCTTCAATTCCTAAACTATCAGAAGGTCATCAATGTCAATGATTTCATCACTAATTCTTGAAATTGGTAATTCTAAAAAATTTATTTTTATATTTTTGAGATTTTGAATTCTACTGTCAGGCCTACAAAATTACAATGGTAATTTGCTTACGATTTAGCGAGATATACATGTATGCCTTGTAACACTTCAATCTGGTCATGTTTCTTTAGAACTTTTTTAAGGTAGCTAATTCTATGTAATGTCATGTATGCTACACATTGCCTCTCTGAAAACTTTGCTGTGGGCATTGTGTGGGACACAAAACATGCATATTTTAACAAACACCTCTATTTCATAAATAGGGGGGTCATTGGATCCATACTGCAAATCGCCTGCTCTCTCAGGCCTCGATACTGCCAATGTTGAGTTGCGTCCAAAAAAAGGGGGGCTCGAGGGTGCTACAATCCCCCCCCCCAATCATTGGGCTATTAGTACGGCTCTGACCACAGCGAATTAAACAGTGTTCTTCAATCTTCATCCTCAATCGCTCTGCTAAATATATACTCATTTACTGTTTCTCAAACAATTTATAGCAGAAGACGACCATGGAGTCTTAACTACTTTAGGCAAAACACTTCTATGGAAGCCCATCAGTATCATCAAGATTTTTTTGACGCCATTGTGAGAAACATTGCGAGATTTCACCGTAAAACATTGCCAAATATCACCATAAAACTTTCGAAATTTCACCATAAACCATCGCGAAATTTTGCCATTAAGCATCTTGAAATTTCACCATAAAACATCACAAAATTTCGCCATGAAACATCTGGACACGGGGGAAGGACGATGCAGCATACGTGTATTTGACATTCCACAATGAAGTCCAGGATTTAGCAAATACATGACCTAACCACTGGGCCATCCGATGAACAGAGAATTCTTTTATTAGCTGTCATTTATTTTACGCATAACGAATTATAAACATGATAAACTTTTGCTATCATCTATTTGTTCAATTAAAAAAAAAAAACTTAGGCACCGTTCAGAATTTATGACTGGGGTTGGGAGTTTTGGCCGAGGGGGTACTAACTTTTCACATGTGTTTCAAGGGGGGGGGTACTGATTTTTGACAAGATGTCCAAGGGGGGGGTAAGAAAATTAATAGAACACGCATACACTCAGTTTATTCACGCTTTTGTATACGCGCAAAAGTCCGCGAATCTGTGCGCGTGACCATCCAAGGGGCACATCTATGACAATATGTGTGTGTATTGCTTTGTATGTGGAGGGAGGAGGTACTAAAAATACGCCTGAAACTTAGTGGTGGGGTACTAAAAATCCTCATGAATCTCAAGGGGGGGTGTCAATTTTTGACCGGAAGTTCCAGCAAAACTCCCATCCCCCCCCAGTCATAAATGCTGAACGGTCTCGTATAAGTTATAGTATAAGTCACATCTGCAAAAGGGTTTAGTCTGCACCATTATTTCCAGGAAAGAGTAGGATTTGGAGCAACCTCACAAGACATCTGGGTAATCCCAGGAACTGGAAGGCCCTATCGCCCTATCTGGCATAGTTTTATATCTGGCATAGGTTCACCAGCTAATCTTGCCTAGACAGCCACCTTTACTCACAGTTAAACCTCTCAGGACAGTTACCAGAGCCCCCATCAGCAAAACAAGTTTGTCGCCCACTCGTTGCCAACTTGCCACCAAAATTCAGTGAGGTACTGGGCAAAATTAAATTCACGGAATTCTGCGTCTCAGGCCTTCACTCTAAAAAATTTCAGACAAAATTGGTTTTTAGATTCAAAATTTATTTTTGAAAAACCAAATTTCAATACAAAAAACCAACATGAATTTTTAAAAATAAATTGCAAAATATTTTGATTTTCCATGACTTTTCCATGACTTTCCATGACCACTATTTTTTCCAAGACCTTCTGCACTTATAAAAAAAAATCCACATAACTCATTGTATTACAGTTTGTTGAAAGACACTCCACTCAAACGCCCATTTTTCCTTGTGGGAGGTTCGGTATATACTAGAGTAGCTCATGGTAGAGGTGTACGCAATCATATTATATGTCCAGAGCTAAACTCTTCAGAATTCAGTTATTTATAGGTTTAGGTGTGAAATTAGGTTGGTGTCACATTTCTCATAGGGGCCGAACTTTCCAAAATGGCTGCCACCATTTTTACGTCACAACGGTTGTTTTAACAATTTTTCTCTGGGTAAACGGGCCATATCTCGAGAACCGATGGGGATAGATGGTTGTTCGACCACTCAAAATTTGCAGAATGACAATATTGTAGGGAGTAGTTAATACATTTTTATATCAAAATATCAAGTTTTTAAGAAAATTGCAAAAAACTGGTTTTATTAATTTTTCATAATTAAAAATGTCGGTAAAAGCTGATAAATCAACTGTTTTCATAACAAGCACTGATTCACCAACAGTAAAGTACACAGATATGTCAATGTAAATTCTATAAACATATTGGCAGTCTCTGATTTATTGTCAGGCCTCAAAATAACCTTAAAGGTAAGGTTAAATTAGAATGAGACATCTTTGACATGAATATATCTAACATTCGAACCTCGCAGACCATTCTGGTTATATATATGGATTTGTACACTTATCCTTGTTACATCTACAGAATGCAACAAATTTTATGTTCTTTTTGTCTGCATGGTGGGGGCAGGTAATCGGGCCTGCATGATACCGACCGTATTACTGGTCTTAGACCAAACAGCGTTTCCTAATTAACCATTTTGGTGTGGATATGTATTAGTGGCTGGAGGACTGCCAGGTTGGTCACCGTTGGTGCCATATCTTGCACTGTGGATGTGCCCCATTTAAATGCTCTTCTATTGATGTTGAACAGCATACAAAAAGTTTAAAATCAAGCTCAACCTTCGATTTTTGATACTGCTCCCACTGGTACTCATCCAGTGCAATGCTGATAGACAATAGTGTTGTGAAACATGGGCTTCAATCAGTTTTAGTGGTTTCACCTGATACCGATGTCTTGATCAAACTCATTTACCACTTGAACAAATCATGTAAACTACAGAAGTTTTATTTGAAGCTGGAGGTTAAAAAGAAGAAAACTGTTCAGTTCACATGCTGGTTGATCAATTGGACAGTGACTTGGTGTCTTACACGTACCTCCCAGCAATTTATGGCTGAGCAGTTGTGAGTGATATGACTAGATAAGTGGTTCCTAAGCTATCAGGCTTGAATGCTACATTGGAACTTTCCTTACCCCAGGGCTTTGGGACATGTAATGGTCACCAAAAAGAAATGTTTCTTTTGTTGGCCATAAAGAAAACAGTTTGCATCACACATAATGAGTACAGGTGGGAGCAGTATTACAACCTTGAAGGTTCAGCTCCATTTCAACCGCTTGGTAACCTGCTGAACTTCAAGAAGAGCATAACATTACATGCTCAAGAAGCAGGACTCCCCTAGTTTCTCTGTCCATGTAGGGGAGAGTGGGGCATAACCACCCACCAGTGGTTCCAGGGAGTTGGTGCCACTTAGTGAAAATATTGTTAGTGGAGGCGATTTAACTTCTGTCAGACACCTTTTTAATGGAATGGCGTTCAGGCGAATGGCAGGACCAAACTTACCAGCTTGGTTTGTTTAGATTTAAGCGATTTCATCTTATTTTTATGTGTGACGGTATGTTTGATGACATTTAACATAAAGGAGATGCAAAGGACTGGTGATAGGCATTGTGTTGGTTCATATATACCTACTAATTTTCAAATGGGATTTAACTGTCATTAAATTACATCATGAGTGATAACAGGGGTTGTAGTGGTTTTACCCAAACATGGGGCATAACCACCTGCCCCCGGAAAAAATACCATAAGTGAGTGATAGGAACAGAAGGGCTATATCAGAAAATGTACTGTAAATGTACTGTAAATGTACTGAAAAACTTGGGCAGGGAAACATAGATTACGTTATTTGGGCTGTCTGAAAAATGTAAAGATCAGTAATGGAGGCAGAGAAATATATCAGGAATCATTACCACAGAAAAAGTGAGGACACGGATACTGTTGATATTTCAAGTGCACCTGCATTTTCATCAGAAAGGGACGGAGTATCCTTTGACCACATATGGAAATCCTCTGCTTTTTGTGTCCCTAGTAACTTGGGGGTGATGGATATGCCCCAGCAGGTTGGTGGTTATGCCCCGAGCATGGGGGATAACCGCCCACCTGGTACCAAAAACTATTTCATATACCTGTGCTAAAAGGGAGAGTTTACAAGTTTATTTAGCAATAGCATTTCAGTATACACTGTTATTTTCAGCTATGCTATAACATAGAAATATTAATGATAACAAATAAATGGAGAAAAGATAAAATGCAAGAGTCCATAAAATCGATTTGAGTTAAAAGCAGTCTTTGAATTCGATTTTTAAGTTAAAAGAGTTTTTGAAATTTAAAATCAGAAACACAAATTAAAATTTATCAGTCTGTAAAATAATGAATTTGGAGACTTTCTTCCTGAAGGTTTCAATATTTTCAGTTTCCCGTATTTCAGTAGGAAGGCCATTCCATAGCCTGGCTCCAGATATTGTTAATGAGTTCCTGTGGCCACGAGTGATAAATAAATTTTTCGATGCCGAGGCCTGAGTTTCATGATCGTGAATTTCACTTGCATAAGTGAAATTTTCCCTGAGATAGGGAGGGGCGATGTTGTTTATAATTCGCCACATAAGGATAATTTTGTTATACTCCATCCGCTGCTTGACGCTCATCCATTTTATGCTATTAAGCATATCCTCAATGTGCGCCCTAGGGCCTTGGCGTAAAATGATCCTGAGAGCCCTGTTCTGGAGTCTTTGTAACCTAACTAATCCTTGTTTAGAAGCGCAATCCCACACAGTGGAGCAGTAATCCAGATTTGGAAGTATTAATGAGTTCTAAAGCATTTTGCGCGTCTGTATTGGAAGGCAAATTGAACTCCTCTTTAATAAGCCAATTGACTTATTTAACTTCTTAACTAAATTGTTAATATAGACATCAAAATTGAAACGGCTATCAATGTCAATACCTAAGTATTTTAAACTCTCAGTTTGAGTAACTTCTTCATTGTTCAATTTAATATTTAAATCCGTGGATTGAAGGTGTCGAACCTTTTGATAATTGCAGATAAGCAGCGTGTTAGTTTTACCAACATGCATGCTAAGTTTGTTCGCACACAACCAGGAGTACACATTTGTAATATCCTCATTTATTGCATCGGTGACTGGTTTTTTATCTCGACTGCTGTAATAGAACGCAGTATCGTCAGCGTACATATTCACTGAACAGTGTTTAAAACATCCTGGTAAATCATTTATATAAATGATGAACAGGAGTGGCCCCAGGGTAGAGCCCTGGGGCACTCCTGTTCTAATATATCCTTGGTCAGACTTTGCACCATTGATATCCGAAATTTGAGTACGGTCACTCAGGTAGTGCTTGAACCATTTGAGAGACATCTGTCGAACTCCATAATGATCCAACTTTTTAATCAAAGTACCATGATGTACAGTGTCAAATGCCTTTCTGATGTCGATGGCAACTAATCCCGTGATCTTGCTGTTATTTAAGGCTTCCAGAATGTTCTCAGAAAGGCGATGGAGACTTGTCTGGGTTGAAAACTTCTTCCGAAAACCAGATTGTGCCATACACAGTAATTTTTTATCATCCAAATACTTGTAGAGTTGTTGGTGCACCATCTTTTCAATAATTTTAGAAACTATTGGGAGAACCGAAATGGGTCGGTAGTTTCCTGTGTCAACTTTAGGCCCTTTTTTGTGGACTGCGGTGATTTTAGCACATTTCCACTCATTGGGAAATTGTCCAGTTGTTAACGAGTAATTAAATAGCCACGTCAGACTAGGTGCGATGCTGTTTGCAGATAATTTTAATAGTTTGGCCTGATAGTTATCAAGTCCAGTGGCTTTGTTTGTGGGCAATTTTGAGAGTAGCTTAACTGTCTCTTCAGGAGTCACTTTAGTAAATGTAAAATTTGAACTTAATCACGGTATAAAGGATTCCAGATGTTGAAGTGCCGTAAGGCAGGAGCGTGGGATTAAGTTCGCAAGTTTTTCCCCTATATTAATGAAGAAGGAGTTAAATGAATTTGCTATTTCAACTGGGGATGTGATCGTTTTTCCATTTATTTCCAGAGCTTGTATTCCCTGGGATTTGCACTTTGGTAATAATGTTCTTAATGCTCTCCAGGTGGCACGAGAGTCACTTTTTCCTTCTTTAATGGCTGCTTCAATAAACTCAGCCTTGGATTTTCTACACGAAGCTGTCACTTGGTTTTTACACTTTTTCCATTTCGACCAGTCGTTTGGATTGTTCGTGAGAATCGCACGGTTATGTAGTTGATCACGGAGGATCTTAAGAGTCTCTATCTCTTCAGAGAACCACGGACAGGTCTTCTTTCTTGGTCTGTATTTCTTCATGGGGCACAGCTCATCAAAAAAAAAGTCATTTGATGCTGAGGGTAGGCCATATGATTTTACTCTAAGAGTGTGTCATATTGCCAGCAGGAGTTCTTCAGTGTGTTGGTGATTACAATTTCACAAGAAGTTTTGTCTTAGGGGGTGGTTATGCCCCACTCTCCCCTATACATGTGTTTGTCAACGTCACTATCTATCTATCTATCATGGGGAAGGATTGGTCTGGTGGTAGGGTGCTAGACTGCCAATCGCTGGGTTGAATCCAGCTGTTGCTGGGTCACCTGCGCCTATATTGAACAGCTGTTTCAATCATCCTTCGTATCATTGCTGTGTCCTCCTCCTGTCCTAATTCACCTACCAAGCGCATAAATAGGCCTACATCAAAACTCCAATCATCCATCCATCCATCCATTTGTCTCATCTTATGTTATCTAATCGATTTTCGAACATAATTTAATCTCATCTAACCTAATCCTATCTAACCTACTCCAACCAAACATAGATCAACCTAGCCAAATCCAATCCCATCCAAGCCAATTCCTGCCAATCCAATCCCATCCAATCTAATCCCAGCCAATCCCATTGAATAAATCCTATCTGATCTAATCCCATTCAATTAAATTTAATCCAATCACGCGTAGTTTCATTCATTCCAATCTAGTCCAATTCCAATCCAAGTGAATCCAGTCTGATCAAGTCCAATTGAATCCAAAGTAATCCAATCAATCCAATTTTATCTTATCCAATCTAAGCCAATCTAATCTCATTCAATTTAACCCAATCCAAGCTAATCCACTCCAATCGAATCTAACTCAGTTTAGTCCAATCTAAGCTAATCTAAGCCAATCTAATCAAGCCAATTCAATCTAATCCTATCCAGCTCTGGACATATATATGATTGCATACACCACTACCATGAGCTACTAGAGTAATACTGCACTGTGCATCAATTTTGGAACGGCTAAAAATTGATCTTTTATTTGAAGTATGAAATACTAAACCGAAATTTTACAGACAGATAGTACTTCCCAACTTCCCATCAGGTCTGTACACAAATTAAAATTTGCACATCTCTAAGCGTAATCCTTTTTATTCAAATCAAAATGTCATGTCTACGCTTATGAGATTCAGAGGCAGATGCCCTGGACCACAGATATGAAAAGTAGCAGTTTTAAGAAAATATTCAACGTTTGGCGAGGTCTTGCAAACCCCCCTCCCCAAAGACAGCCTCATTTGGCTCCGCCACAGCAAGTCACCAAATTAAAAACCCTGCACACATTTAAATAATAATAATTTCAATATTAACAGCAAGGGGGAGACCATTTAATATTCGGGGGGGGGGGCTGGGAGTTTTGCACAGTAAAAAATTTTATGCTCTGTTTTGCTGAAATAAATAATTTCTGGGCAGTCTTGAAATGAATAATTTCTGATGGGGGTTTTCTTTACAGATGATTTCATATTTGTAGAGTAAAGGACTGAATGTGATTTTTTTTTTCTAGAACAAGGATCACTTGATTTACAAATGAATAATCGGGATTTCACTGGCTTGAAATTAATAATTACAGCCTCTGTTACCATGAAATAAATAATTTCCTGCCGAGGAAAACTCCAAGCCCCCTAATTATTAAATGATCCCCCCTTCAAACCACAGGGGTTTTTGCACCAATATTTTTGTTGTTTATATAACTATATAATTTAAAGGGAATTCACCATTTTTATGTTGAGATTTCAATGTCTTACAGATGATTTCATATTTGTAGACATTTGTGGAAGAAAATACATCATTTTTCCTGCAATTTTCATTGGTTGAGAGAAGGTATGACTCCACTCTCTTCTGAAAAGTGACATAGCGTTTTACATGGGTGACCATGGCATTCTAATCCATTGATCTGCTCAATGGAACTGTCTCTAGCTGTTTCAAGTAAGAATTTCTGTTAGTGTTTCACACATTTTTTAGTACACACATTCTCAAAGTCTAATACTATGATTATTTTTTTACAGAAAACAAACAAACATGTGTGTAACATTTTCTCTGATCAGGGCTCTGCCCAGACAACATGAACAATGGGCTAAAAATTGCTGGGACCCAGGCTTGATCCCTATTATGATTTTATAAAGAATGTTAGCACCATCACTGGATCATCCGCCCATTCTAAGGGATAATTCAGAATTATGACTGGGGGGGTGGGGGGGGGTAGGGGAGTTTTGATGGAACTTTCTGTGAAAAGTGAAACCCCGTTTTGGTTTCACAAATATTTACCATGATTTTCTTTTTTTGTTAAAATTTCATTTGACAATTAAGCACGTTATGAAAAATGAGTACACCCCTTGAAACATGCATGAAAAATTGGTACCCTGTTGGGATTGCCCCAAGTCATAAGAAGCATGTGCAAAAGGAGGTTCCCGCTTAAGTAAGACTATAGAAACTACCGCCCCCCCCCTCGACCCACTCGTAAAATTTAATTCTGAATAGTCCTTTACTTTTATCACATACAATGCTTTTGGTCAAGGTATGAAGGTATGATAATTTAGCTTTCAGAGATTTGAAGCCATTCAGAGTTGGCTTGAGACTGATTTAATATCAACTGAAGCAATCAACTGTAACACAGGAGTGTGAAATACAACAGTTCATGAGGAAATGTAAGAGTTCATGTGGATTGCGGTTTGACATGTGTGAACAACTGCCACAATGCCAAGTTGGCCTTTGCAGCAGTTTATTGGTTGAAATTATGACATCATTTTTCCAGCCAACATCACTTGCTTGAAGCAAACTGAAAAAAAGTGACACGCTATGTACAGCTTGGCCAATCACCTGGCAGGATTTTCTGATGTCAGATCAAAAATTTTGCAAAATGTTTTTGTTATTTGATTTATGTCTACAAATATGAAATCATCTGTAAAAGGCAGCCATTGAAGTGGCAATATACAAGCCTGGTGTCAATGAATAATGTGAAGGGCTAGCATGACACCCAGTCTTTGATATCTGAAAGTTTCATGGAACTGCAGCAAACAACAGCTGCAGGGTTGACAAGTGATTTTTTTGTAAATTTTCTGGGCAATCAGGGAATAGAAGCTGTTTTATGGATTCTGGCACTAAGGGTAGCCAATCTGAAAGATTATTATTTTAGCAAAACTGACTTCGGAGGATGATGATAAAGTGTTTTAGCATTTCCATCACCTGAATTGACAACCAGAAAGTTCCCAAATATTCATTCTTAAATCAAGCAATAGCTGCAACACCCTCCAAAGAATAAAAATACCATGCAAAGCATGTAAAGCCTCAGCTGGAGTAATAAACATTACTTAAAATTGGAATTATCACCTGGCTGGGAATATTACTGTTAACCACGAGCACTTGAACAGTTAAATATATTGTTCTTGACTCTACCATAAGTATAATTATGTCACAATCTTAATGGATCCAAGTGCTCGTGCTGTTAACAGTCAAAATGTCAGGGCCTATGACATTGTAAAAAAAGGGCTCAAGTGATATTAATTCACACAAGAGCTTGTGATATTGTTACTCAGTGACCCTGACTTGGGTTGTTTTGTTATATAATCTGGTATGTTAAATCAAATGTTAGGAGTATCACTATCCACTATGGCAGGAGCTGGACATACAGTGTATATATATATCTCAACTGCAGAATGCACTGCACACATAACACGGGCAGGGCCGGCACATAACACTTTTATGTTAATTTTCCTAGAGTCCTGTGGATGTAGTGAACTATGGCAATTGCCTACCAGTGCTGCCATCTCATGGGAATGCAGACACTTGGTGACGTCACGACAGCAAGAGTGCACTTGATGACGTCACGGCAATCATCAAAAGTAGCGGAATGGCGGGCAGAGAAAGTCGCTCGCCTCCAGCACTCTGTAAAAGGGCCTGTATACGCAGAACTAGGCAGTCAACATAGTCATAATACAACCCTGTCTCGTGTGTGTGAGCAAATAAAGGTGCAGTAGGAGTTTGGTTGGTTCATTCGTCAGATAAACAGAGAAATCATCGGTGATAGGTTGACAGACCAGAAACTGCCTGCCGGCATGGAAACACACGATCGTAATAAGCCAAAAGCTATGTAATAGCTTCGGCTTAAAAACTTGATTGCCAAGAAAGAAATAATAATTATTATTTATTTCAAAACTGGGCAAAAAATTTTTCATTTAAAAAAACTCCAAGCCTGACCACCGCAATGGGAGGGGAGGGGGCAGGGGGAGGTTGGTAGCCCCAACCCAAAAGTTTGGGAAACATTAAGATTCGGCAAAATGGCAAACAAATTTGGGCGAATGATTAAATAAAAACTATCGAAAATGAATAATTTTCAAGCAATTTAATCTGTAACGGTTTTTAATTTAGATCTTGAAATTCGAGCAAATGTCGCTAGCCCACTCAAAAATCATGCGCGCCATACGCCTATGCTATGGCCATAGGCGTACAGCGCGCGCCATTTTTGGGGGGGAGCGACATTTGCCCGAATTTGAAGATTTAAATATAATACAATTTCAAATGAAATTGCCTGGAAATCATTATTTTTCAATAGTGATTATAGAATCATCTGCCCGAATTTTTTAGCCTTTTAATCTTAATGTTTCCCAAACTTTTAGGGGGCATCGCCCCCTGCCCCCCCCCCGCCCCCCGCTCCGATACGCCTATGGCTATGGTTCTGGGATATCTGAGAGGTAAGATTTAGCCAAAGTGTCTTTGGATTTAGCATTTTTGCCATTTTAGAGATAACGTACCTGTGAATACTGGGAAGGGATGCTTGAGTTCCATGCCAGTGGTTAATCCCTTGTGCACAAAGTGTATTTTCTCAATGGTGAAGTGCTGCCCAGCGTCCAATCCCACAATTTCACAGGAGAAAGTACAGTGGGAACCATTTCGGAGGAACTTGGTCTGGTCAAGGCACGAATCGGTGTTGATTTTTATGGCAGTTAAGCACGTCAGGAAGCTGATATATACAGTAATTGTCAGTAATAAATAAAGTGTCTTATGATCCATCTCCGAAGTAATTCATCTTTACATGATCCTTGTTAAAAATCCATTTCAAATCAATGAAATACAACAACTCAAAGCGACGCCATGACCTTGTTCGTGTTGTTGTGTTTACAAAGCCACGTGTCACAGGTGACGTCACAATTCGTAGCGCCCCCTCTCGGCTTGCCGAGGTATTGATGACGTCACAACTGTTGCGACGTCACAATCGTGGCGAGGGGATTTCCAGCAATAAGCAAAATTAATTGATTGGGAAAATGCTGGAAAGTTGGGAAGTGTTAAAACAGAGAGGAAATGTTGATGTTGTGGCAAGCAGTTGGAGTAAATTATGAGGAAGATAATTAGTATACAAGATCTAACAGTGAAAAGAAAATAATGACTTCTTTGCAATGATATTTATGAGAATAATCAAGGATCATTTTTTCTACTTTGGAAATTAATTTCCGTCGAAATTTGACTCGAATTCATGACTGAATCAGATTTTAATAATGTTATATTTAGACATTATTTATGAAACGAAAAGTTCTGCTGTGCGTGTGTATTGTGTAAATGTAAACATAGCTAGGCCTAAATTAGTAAGTGACAAACGAAAGCTCATGAAAAAAAATATATATATATTTAGTTTCTCTAGTAAAATTATGGAGACAATGTATATTATTCAAAGATAATTGTTAAATTCTCGCGAAAATTTGAATATGTTTCAGGGAAATGATTTGTTGAATGTCATAGAAAATCATGTGAAATTTAGGAAAGTTGAGGTTAGGGACCGTTCCGAATGTTTGACTGTGGCAGGGGTAGTTAGTTTTGTCTGTCTTTCCATCGGGTCTTAGAAAATTACTATGATAAAGTAGGCCTAAATAGGGAAATTATTTTGAAAAATGGGGAAATTTGATATAAACACCCTGTAGGCCTACAATAACTGTCTATTCTTTAGTTTTCAATTTGGTGAATTTTCCCATTTTCTTTATCAATTCCTCCCTTTCAGACTATATTTCTTAGCCTACTTCAAATGCCAAAAATTATCTGAATTTGCTCAATGAAACTATGCTTTGTAGTGCTTTAAATATGAATTATTTACCATGAACCACTCTGCCAATCAGCTGGGCGAGATGTTACAGAGGGCCGATTGTGCTCGAATGTTTGAAAGGCATGACATAGGATTATGAAAAATTATTACACAGAATGTTAGCATTGATGAAGACCCTGGTAATCATATAAATGTAATGAGTACAGACTAGGGGTAATATCACTCATGTTCAGGGGGTAATACCACGCATTTTGGGGGTAATATCACGCATTTTAGGGGTAATACCACGCATTTTGAGGGTAATATGACGCACCTTTTTGAAGATCCATGTAGCCAAAGTTTAAAAAATACCTTCAACCTTCAATTCAGTCGAGGAATCCAACCCACTGCACCTCGTTATTTTGTTAGTTTGAGCATGGATTTATGGTTAGTGATAAGCTACAGACACTTACTACTTTTTCCGTATACAAATAATTGACTTAAAGTCTTAAATTTTGACACAAGATTTATGGAAAAACTGCATTTTTACTGATCTTCATGACAATGGAACACTCACTGTATTACAGTATTTAATCACAATCAATTCTGATATTTGATTAGATGAAGAAGGTCTTCAGCTAATTATTGATACTCGGTAATAAAACGGCTTACTTAGGGACATTTAAAGTCTCGGACAAGGAAGCCCCCCCCCCCTATGAGAGACAATTGTCTTTTCAATTTAAGGGAAATGTTGGTAGTTGTGTTGTCTGTGAAGTGAATTTTTATTTCCACATTTTCTGCCAAATCCCCCGTCCTTTCTGGCATTGAATGTCCTTAAAAACTAAAACTAAATTTGATCATTTTACACAAATTGCCCTAAATTTTTTAAGTTCCCTAAGATTCTCCAAAGATTCCCTTGTATGCTTATCTTAGGTCCTTGCATTCCCTAATTAGGTGACCTATCTAGATAGAACTTCCTCAAAGTGTCCAGAAAACTAATTTTTTTATATATTTTTGAAATGTCATTGAATTACAGGGCTGTAGTCTGCCCCCTCCGCCAACAGTCTTCCCCCCCCCCAAGGATTCTGCTAAGAGTATTAGGCCTATTTGGACGTTATATAAAATTTTACCTACCTACCTGGAGGGAGTAAAAACTTCATTCTTCCATACAACATTTCCATAACTTCATAAGTGTAAGATAGATAGATAGATAGATAGATAGATAGATAGATAGATAGATAGATAGATAGATAGATAGATAGATAGGTAGATAGGTAGATAGGTAGGACAGGTGATCTATTTGAGGAGCAGTTCATCATTCATTGGGGCTTTGTGACCGAATTTTCCAGATCTTTCCCCTAATTCCTTCAATTTACTAGACTGTCATATTTTTAGGAGCACAGCTACCCCCCCCCCCAAGCCTCCTTTCAACACCTAGATATAGACCTATATATAGATAAATAGATAGACAGATAGATAGCCAGATAGATAGACAGACAGCTTGACAGGAACACGGACTGACAGATAGACAATTGATTGATACATGGCTGGATAGAAGAATACATTGGCAGGAGATCAATCTGAGTCATAATAGCCTCAACCTGCGTCATATAACACCCACTGCTGCGTGGTATTAAACAGAAGTGCGTGATATTACCCAAAGAAAAGGCAAAATTACCCTAATTGTTTAAACTATGTGTCAATTGCTCCAAGAAACTGCCGGTCAATGGAATATGATATTTTCTTGACCCCCAAGTTCAATATCAATCAAAAGCTTTACTTTTGTTCATGATAGTCATGATACTTGAGGCCTGGTACCCATATAAAAACAATGCAGTGTAATATCACGCACTAGGTGCGTGATATTACCCACATTTACCCTATGCATCTGATTTTCAATCCAAAATCAGTTATAACAAGTCAAATGGCCTTCTCTTGATCATTACTAATCAAACTGCCTCTATGTTTTCTGTGTTGAAAATAGAGAAGATGACACTTCATCAGCTATCATGAGTCACAAAGTGCACTTTTCACAGTGAACTGGTCCTCATTTTTTTCTTTATCAAAGTGAAAGGCTGTAATAACATTAAGAATTTCTAGGAAATTAGATAAGTAGATGAAATTTGTCTTACTTCTGAAAATGATCTACTTTTATAAAGTATAGGCCTAATTGAAGTCAGAGAAAAGAGCAGTCTCAAAGAAGATCAGGAGATAACAGTAAGTCTCTTTAATTAATATGATTTAAGTGGTTGGTAAGAAGTCCTCTTAACTTGATTTAAGTGGCTGGTAATCAGGCTGTCTTGTCTGTATCCCAAGGGAAAAGCTCTTATGAACTTAAGAGGACATTTTTATGATGATTACATCATTTTATATGACCTCTTTGACCCCAAGGTCATCAGATCGGGTCACGTTGCACTTTTGTGGCCGCTTTTACTCGGTAATAGTTCATTATGGAAGAGGACCATGCTGTTGCCCATCAAATGACACACCGCATATGCCCCTGGGCACTGAGTCCACCTTGTTATAAAACTTTGCTGATGTATGATTATGGGAGATCCTTGCTAAGGCGACCTTAACCGCAATATACTGCAACACAATCTCCTGATACATCGGCCAAGGCCAGACATAATTGGTCTCTAGCTTCTCGGATCTTCCCAAGGCAGTTTTTGTAGCGTCGGTCGGTCAGACGAAGAAAAAAAGCTTATCTCAATTTATTATCATGTTAAATTCAACAGAAAAGAATGTTGTTATCATACAGATTGGGGGATTATAACGTGTTAACAACCAGATTATTATTAACAGGATTTCATTTAATTTGCAAACAAACCAGATAATATGTCATTTGGTGGGCTCGCCCAAAGACAAAAATAGCCCTATGCCCTTATCGTAGTGCCACCTACCGATAATACCTGTCGTAATCCCCATATGGAGACAGACCTTTTGTGGGTTAGCTCAATTATTTTCTTCCGTATAGGCAGAAATATTTTGGGCTACTTGATCCAAGAAGCTAAAAATCGAATATGTTTGGCCTAATGGGGATGTTGCTGGAAATGGTTGCGCTGTATACGCAAGCTCTAAAACTGGCTGATAAAAGGATGTGAAACGCCAGAGTAATTAATGGTGCCAAGTGGCTAACTTCGAAAGTCCTTTGAAGATCCTAATATCCAGGAAAGTTTGTATGTACTCTCTCTGAAAAAGAAATTTCCTTTTAAAAGAGCTATGAAGGTTCGGCATAGAAAATGTTCCACATGCTACAAGGTTCTTTACGGTGTCCAGCTGATAGAACCTTTAAAGGTTCCATACAAAACCTTTTTGCTAAGAGTGTGGACCGCTTTTTTGGGTGGACAGCACTTGTGCAAACAACATTACTCAAATGCAAGATGGACAATTAAACAAGTCGAGGCGCTAAGGCTGTCAACACGTTTTATTCTTTATTCATAAAAGGAAATGACAATGTTATAATTAGAAAATTGTAATAATCAAACCTCAAATGTGACAAGAACTGAGCTTAAAGTGCTGCACTTACCACATCTGTCAGTTCATAAGTCATATAATATGTAAAGTCATTGCTTGCACATGATTATCTACATGTATAATTAGTCTGTTTCATCATGAGCGCATAATGTCTTTATGCTGTCATTAAGAGATTAAATAAGCAGAATAGGCCTGATTAAAATATCAGGTTTCTGCACAAGAAAAGTGAAAGTCTATACTTGATTGTCCTCAATGTCTATACTTGATTGTCCTCAAGGTCTATACTTGATTGTCCTCAATGTCTATACTTGATTGTCTAAAAACAATGAAGCATAGACAATGTCCATACTTGATCATCTATACTTGATTGTCTTCAATGTCTATAATTGATTGTCCTTAATTTCTATACTTGATTGTCCTCAGTGTATATACCTGATTGTCTAAAAACAATCAAGTGTAGACAATCAAGGATAGACAATGTCTATACTTGATTGTCTATACTTGATTGTCCTCAATGTCTATACTTGATTGTCCTCAATGTCTATACTTGATTGTCCTCAATGTCTATACTTGATTGTCCTCAATGTCTATACTTGATTGTCCTCAATGTCTATACTTGATTTTCCTCAATGTCTATACTTGATTGTCCTCAATGTCTATACTTGATTGTCCTCAATGTCTATACTTGATTGTCCCCAAGGCCACTTTCCTTGGTGCGGACACTACTGGTAAAATCTGTTTGTTTCCTTTTACGGTTACCAAAACCAAACATTTTGGCAAAAGCTTTACGGAAAGATTCATTCCACCAGGCGTAGACGAGGACGTTGGTGAAAGAGGTGGAGTAGAGGCCGTAGTGAAATATGGTGAAGCCAATGTAAGCGTTGAGGTCTGTTGTTAATTTGTCCGAAACCATCGTTGTAATGATATTGAACGGCAACCAGATAACCAAGAAAATTCCCATTGAGATGGCAGTCATCTGCGTAACCTTCTTCGTCTTGACAAATACGGTGGAATCAGATCCTTGGCTGTTGGCGAACAAGGCCGCCCTTCTGCGGAGGACTATAAAGACGTGAATGTATAGCAGGACAGATACCCCCATGCAGAAATAGTTACGGATTGGTGAAACGAAAAGATATAGCAACCTCGGCAGGATATTGGTAAGGAAAAATGTCCTCGGGATATTTTCCATTGTCGCTAAATAATACAGAACAGCTGTCCCAGAAAAACTCGCTCCCGCTATCCATGTGATTACAGCCACGACAATCGTTCGGCGTATCGTAACAATTGTCATAAATTTCAATGGCATCACCACGGCTAACCAGCGCTCCAGTGCTAGCAGGAAGAAGTTAATTACAGACATGTAATAAGACATTACTTGTGTTGATGAAAATACACAGAGATATATTCTCCGGTAGACTTGATTAAATTTTTTCCAGTCGATTAATGACCCATATCTCACCACTGCCAATGAAGGTGCAACCAGTATGTCAGAAAATGCTAAACTTACGATTAAAACATTTGTTGAAGTTTGTAGTTCCTTAAATTTAAATACTGCTACTATAGCAACAATATTAACAAAAAAAGTGAAAAATCCAAATATAGGACACAGTACATAACTAGACATATTTAATGCCTTGAAGGCAGCGGCCTTAGAAAAATGAGCAGGTTTTAATTCATCATTTATAATAGAAGTAGTGTTATAATAGAGAAGGTCGTCATAAAATTCAGTGCTCGGTATGTCAGTTGTGGCCATTTTGAATCCTGCAAAAGTAAACAAAGCAATCAAATCACTCAAGATTAAACAATATATTCTGATGTACTGACAGTCCATAGGCTGTCAGGTTGTGATGCTGCACGTGCCTTCATGGGCTACTACAGGCAATTTTCATTGGACATCACATACAGCTGAAGGTATGGAGAATTGTCAAGTACACTTTCCGGATGGTTCCTGGTCTTATCCTGGCCCTTGTAGGCGCCTAAGACTGTGGGGGACAGCATAGGTGGAGTGTCACTGGCTTGAAGATTGAGAATCTCTCCAAGTTTGGAATTCCATTGCAACTTGTACCGACGCTCTAAGAAAAAAAGGGGCGAGGGGTGGAGCGCAACACCTGCAAGGTTACCCTCAGCTCACCCCTTTTACCCTCAGCTCTCCTTTTTTACCCTCAGCTTACCCCTTTTACCCTCAGCTTACCCCTTTTACCCTCAGCTGAGGGTAAAAGGGGTGAGCCGAGGGTAAAAGGGATTACGCTGAGGAATAAAGTTTGTGAGATGGTGTGAGTCGCGATGGCGACATTTATTTTACCATGGGGAAAATCCCAGGGCTTTGGAGTCGGGTAGTAAGTGAACCGACTCCCGACTCCCTTGGCTTTCTGAAAAGCGACTCCGACTCCTTAGGTCTTCTAAATTCCGACTCCGACTCCGACTCCCGACTCCGCTTATCGGCATTTTACACAAATATCACATGATTAACAGGGGGCAAAAAGTACTTCCACAAATTTTCCATTGGCTTTTGTTCTTGAACACTTGTTTAGAAAGTTTTGCTTAAAATTCAAGATACATTTCACGTTGTTGTAACTGGGTTTTTGTAAAGTATAAATTTTTAAGGAGTCAAGAGTCACCAAATTAATTTTCGACTCTGACTCCGAATGCACCTGAAATTCAAAGTTAGACTCTGACTCCGAATCCACCCAAAAAACTCCGACTCCACGACTCTGACTCCCGACTCCGACTCCGACTCCAAAGCCCTGGTTTCAAAATCCTCACACAGCCAGAATAACAAGGGAAACAAACTTACTTTCTACAATTATACATACATTTCAGGCAGATTCTGTGGAATCAAGGGTAGCAAAGGGCGTCTGCGAAGCAAAGTCCTCGTAACTCTTCGATAAGTTCGATGATGAAACAACATAGAGTCGAGATGCTGAAGTATTTCTTTGCTCGAAAGCAATGCTCCTCTGGGTTCTAGGTTCTCCTTATATAGGGTTGACATTAATCATTTTTTGTGTTTAAAGCCAATAGATATCAGGTGCTACGCTCGAAGGCTGAAAGTAAATTCTATTGCGCACGAAACATAGCAAACTATCAAACAACCCAAACAACCCCTGCATGCTGATCTAGGCATTTATCAACAAAAAAAAATTCTTAGAAACTTTACCAATAATCAATGAAGCAATCCTTCGAACTAATAGAATTTTACATTATATAAGAATACACATTCCGGTGAAAACAACTTTCCTGTAAAAAGTTTCAAATCGATATTGGTAGTGTTTGAAATAAGTGTTTTGACCCCGCAAATGCTCTTGGGACCCCTTCAAATACACTTTTCTGAAGGACCCAGAGGAGGTCCTTAAACCCCCCCCCCCCCGCCAAATACTGAATCAATTGAGAGGAATAAGCATGACCCAGTAAGGCCTTATAAGCTTGTACAACTTCTTGTGACTACAATGCAAGCAATAGGGATATGGATACTAATTTTCTGAGGTAAAACATGCTTCATTGTTAGAGCATCTGAAGCTATTCGGGTTCTGGTGGCCCACGAACAGCTCGCCGACTCCTGGTTACAAGAGCTTCTATCCTTCAGGCCTTGCAACTGAGAGACCCCCCAAAATAACATGGCCTATTTCGACCACTGGATATTGGATATCAACTTTTTTTTTGTAAGTCCAAAGGGTATCATTCTGTAATTTCAAAAGGTTGATCTCTACTATAGAAATTTACTTAATGTGTTTCTATAGAATTAACTAATTTTCGTTGCATGAGGTAGGGTACTATTTCATGCTTGGGGGGGGGGAGTACATGTGTGCCCCCCCCCGGTTCCCTGTGCCCCCCATCTGTAGGGATACTGCTGATCACAGATGAGATGAAAAAGGGAACTTTGAGAAAGAAGCTAGCCAAACTTTTGTCATGCAACAGAAACTGTTCTTTATGGCATAATGGGGAAACACCCATAAAGCAGCCCAAAAACATTGTAAAATGCTGATGTCCGATTTTTTAAATTTGAGAATTAAAGTTAAAGATCTTTGTTAAATCTAACCCAAATGCCAGATATTGAAGCAATAATCGTACTAATATGTACAAGATAATTGCAGAAATATCTTTTTTGTTTCATGAAAGAGTTATAAGCCTATTGCAGACATATTAACGATTATTGCTGAAATTTCTTCAGTTATTTGCATATTTTTGTACGTGAATAATAATAAAGTAACGTGATAATAGTAGTAAATTTGGGAAAATCATGTAATTCCAAGATTATCTTATAAAATACATTTTTTATGATTTATCTGCAAAATTTCTGCTAGCGTAATTGTACAATTGAATCTAGAGGAGCTTCATACAAAATTTGCGAAAATTTGAAGTTATGCTTTCGAGCCAAACTTGTAAGCTTGATTTTTCTAAATAAAATTTTGACTGAAATTTCTCATATTTAGGCAAATTTTATCGATTTTTCTTTTCACCAAATGTGAGGCCCCCCTGAGGTGTGAGACCCTAGGCTATAGCCTACTCAGCCTTAGCCCTGGGACCCATGCGTAGCATGGGTCATGGGTCATTGCATGCAAAATCTTGAGATTTTGACACAACATTAGGAGAAGTAAGACGGCAACAAAACTAATGCATCAAACTTCATAAAATTTAGATTTTTATTTACCTAACATGCCATTCTACTGACGGCACTATTTTTGAAGGCATTTTCACATTGTTGAATGAGAGTACATCACTGGAAAGTGCAGAGAAATTCTTTAAAAAACGGGAGTTTCAGCCATCAGTCTCAATGTGAAATCAGTGACGTCACTATAGCTTTGCTATGACGTCACCAAACTTACTTGTGACATCACTAAAATCTGACCAATCAGAGACTGCCATTTCCATAATGTTCAAGGAAAAAATTTGATCTTTGGATTTCAAATGTTAATTTTGCAGCTGTCAGGAAGTTTCAGTTTATGGAACAAGGTGCCGTCAGTAGCATATTTTGCCTATTTTCAGAATATGTTTTTAATTTTGGCCTAAGTACAAAACTCACAGAGCAAATTGAATTCTCCCAAACCCTTTCTTCCAAATCTCATGATTTTTCAATGGGACGATTCATGACCCCTGTCCCACAGGGGTCCAGGGCTAACTCAGCCTAATGGATAATCCAGGCCTGTCTGTGGGGCAAGATCATATCTGCGAGGCTGCAAAAAGTGTCGGATAGAATGCAGAAACTGTTGGCGAGGTTGGAAAACCCATCGGCGAGGTTTGAAAACTGTCAGCGAAGTTGAAAAACCCGTCGGCGAGGTGGCAGATGGCCCTATATCCCACCATTATGTTTTTAACTCCTGCAGTAAGGAAAAAATGCCCGCCGAACATACAAAAATTGAGAGAATCTGTGGCTCTATCTCGGCGACTCGGAAAAGAACTTGTTTTAGTAACTTTTACACTCACGTCCTATTTTGGAGCACTCATTAAAACTCCTTCTCCATAGCCTGTTGTGTCATGAGAAGTAAAAAAAAACAAAAACGTGCAAGCACTTTAAGCAGCACAGACAGTGCATGGTTCCAACACAGGCACACCGGTCATGGATATACTAAGGAGAAGAAGAAGAAGAAGGCACGGTTGACCTTTGACCCATGGAAGCCAGTCCATTTTAGTTTCTTTATAATTTTTTCCATCACAGAAGGGCACCAAAAGTGAATGGTCGAAAGTTAAAAACCTAGAGAGAATGTAGAGTAATGTGCCGCCTGTAAGTGAAACGCATGACATTGTGCCATTGCATCAATGCTAAACATCCTCAGCCAAACTGCTTGGGGAGGCATGAATTCTCATCGGATGAAAGGGAAACAAAGTGGGTCATAAAGGCCGATGTGTGAGGCAAGTGGGATAAAATTAGCAGCCCATTTTCTTCGCTGTAGTCGGAGTTAGGTATGGGTCAAAGTATTTGATAAGTAAGTGAACCACCCTTCCCTATGTTCTAACATTGGGCCTGCGTTTCACTTACTTATCAGAGACTTTGATCCATACCTAACTCCAACTACAGCAAAGAAACTTGGCTGCTATTTTTATCCCACATGCCTCACATATCGGCCTTTATGACCCAAAATGTTTACCTCTCATCGGATGAGAATTGTTCCTTCCAGAAGCATTTTGGTTAAGGATGTTTAACATTGATGCAATGGCACAATATCATGCGTTTCACTTACTTGCAGGCGGCACTGTAAATTTGAATGAGATTGGTGAAAGAGAGTGACCTCCAGAGTGATAACGAGATTGCATGAAATTCTTGGGGTAAGAGCAGCTGTGCTGCTAATAATAAAAGGCACTCAAGTGGCCATTCTCCTTTCAAAACACCTCTTAAAACAAGGCTGACGAGAGGAGATCTTCAACAGAGGTTGAGTTGAGTTTTCCTTGGAACCTTCGTTTGATGAGCTATCAAGATCTTAATTGATAGGATTATCACCCACCAAGGTCAGTGGCAAGCCATGGATGCCAATTAAACAACAGTTATCCAAGTTAGTTTTCTCTGTGACAAGGGCATTCAAAGCAATGTATCTACGTGGACATATGTACTTACAGTAGACGAACTTCGAGTGCTTACAATTGACTGGTTTCAGAGCATCAATGAGGTCACTAAAGCTGTTGCTTCAATCTTTACCATTGAAACTGGTGGTTCTTTCACTGACTCATAAGCCTTCTAGTGACATGTATAGATGAAGCAGTGACCAATACCTGGCTCAGTGACGTGTATCAGAGCAATGCTAAGTGAAGGAGCAGTAGAAAAGTTGTCATATGAAGTGCAGTAACTGAGTCATAAGTCCCATTTGACAATAATCATTATTAGGAGTTCAACACATTTGGCCGGGGGGGGGGGGGGAGCTGCCCATGGCCGTAGCCTGCAGGTGGACAGGTAGGGGCAGCTACTCCCTCCAGAGCTTGGCCATAAAAGGTACATGTAAAAATTTCAAATTGTTGATAATCCTTTCATGATAAATAAGGAACCAGGGGTGGATGTAGAACAGGGGGAGGGGGTTTACGAATGAAAATGTACTAAAAATATCCGGAATTTTTCTTTTATTAAAATGTACAGGCCAAAGGGGGGAGGGGAATTTAACCCCCTTGGATCCGCTGCTGGGAAGCAAGACCTGACCTTTATCATGTTGAATATACAGTCTGGGTGGTTGATGTAAATGGCACAAGGGTCAATGAGACCATCAAAAATTACTTTAGCAAACAGATCTGGGTGAAAGCACAGTAAGCGCCTCAATATTTGGCCCCTATGACCTAAGAATTATTTTCATCAGAAGTGCAAGTGTAGTACATCAATTTGAAGCTAATTATGTGTAGAATACAGAATCATGTTTGTCTAATAAATCAAGACAGGTATTTGCTGGGCTGCTATGAACTACATTATGAAAGTTCCATGAAAATCAAGGTTTTTCTGCCAAAATGGACAATTGGCTTTTCAACAATTTCCGCTGATGCGATATGGACAGTTTGCATGAACTGTGACGAATTCAACTTTTGAGCCTTGTCAGCATTCACTAAAATAATCCAAATTTGTCACTAAACATGGTATCCCTGCTTTATTCGTGATATACCAGACCTCCAAACATCAGTCCCTAGACCAATTTGAACATTTTTGTGGACGTAATGGACGGACATTTACACTTTTTAGCCTGGTGTCCAGTGTATAAGTTAAATTCATTGTGTTTTTTAATTTTTCAGTTGCATATATAGGTAGAGAGAGATAGACATGCATTTCCATCTCAGTTGACATGTTAGCTGGTCTTTAATTCATTTAAATTACCAAAAAATCAGTTGTGGACGTAATGGACGACCATCGATTTTAGCCATTAAAGCTTCTTGTATGTTACAATCATCAGTGGCCGTTGGAACTTTTTTGCTGAAATTCGTTAAACCAATATCATTTCTAGGCAAAAGCAACAAATTTGGCTAATTATTGCATAAAAATACCCTCCAGCCAGCCTTTTGAACCTGTGACTGTAAATATCAAAAATATGGTTACAAGCAGACCTTTCCTTTGGACGTCATGGCTGCCATAATCATCATGTTGAAAAGTCAGCCAACGGTCCCTACATAAGGCCAGGGAGGTACAGTAAACAGATAATGTCACCGGCAGAATGTGAACTAAATACTAGGCTACAGCATTGCTGCAATAGACAGTGCTTCATAAAAAGGGCCACTGGTTACATGCTAAAATTTACGAATTATACCCACTTTAAGGGTCTGTCCAGAGCATGGTTTTAATTGTATGCTCATGAAAAATGCCTACATTTCTCTGATTTACTTGTTGATCAAGCTTAAATACTGCACTGTTTCTTCTTCATGTCAGAAATTGGTTTCTAGGACCCTAAATTTACTTTTATCTGATCAAAACGCAATTGAGGCCTTTACTGTGCTTTCACCCATCTGCGGTCAATTCTATAATGTCTCAGATGAACTGAATCATTATGGTCAGATGCAAAGATCAGCTGGGGATTAGTAGCATTCACAATGTCAAGCTCTGTTGATTCCAAGGCGATTGCAGGCTCAGAGAGACAGTAGTGAGGTCACTGGTGAATGCTAAGACACCTATCACACAACATGGTATATGTATGGGCTATGAGTCAGTCACACCTTTATGAGTTATCAAAGTTATGGTCATATAACATGGCAGGGATAGGGCTATGATGTCAGTAACAGCCTACAAGTGTATTGCATGTAAGCACTCGAAGTTCGTCTACTGTAACAGCCAGGAAGTTTGATATATTCAAAGAGAGTGGACTGTTGCACTGTGAAAATGGCACATTGTGACTTTTGATAGCTGATGAAGTGCCTTCTTCTCTGCATTCAACATGGAAAACATAGAGGCTGTTTGATTAGTCATGATCAAGGGAAGACCATTTGATTTGCATAACATATTTTAAAGTTAGAATCAGATGCCTGATCCTTTTGTTTGCCTATAGATCAGCAACAAGTGGGATTAATCTCCTTAAATCAAAATAAACATTGGAACTATTGGGTATGATAATTATAAATCATCAGCATGATGACACATGTATGCACATCAAGTAACATTTTCACAGTGCAGCAGACCACTCTTTTTGCATATCAAATTTCCTGGTTGTAATATTATGGATACTAATAATAATACTTCAGAACTTTAACAAAATCATGGGAGGAATTCGGGGACAAAAACTGCTTTTTGTCTGGGAGGAGCATTTCAACCATTAGAAGGCAATGACAAGTTCATTCATGTAAAATAATGCAAATCAGTGTGCATGATAGGAATGTTTCTCAATTGAGATTCCTTTTCATGTACTTTGTAATTCTATTCCAAGTACACAGAAGAGTGCAATCAATTGCAAAGATGTGAAATTTAACCCAGCAGTGGGCTCACACAGCAATAAAAAGAAAGTCGAACAATTATAATTGTTCAGACATTAGCTGCATCACGAGAAAATTAAGAGATGTCAGCCTACCACAATGTTTTATCAGCCATGACAAAGTATTTCTTTGTTCTTTTGTTTTTAGTAGTCAATAAATTGAACTTGAATTGAGGAGGTTGCCGCTGACTTCTAGTGTGAAGGAAAAAAGTCGAACATTGCATTCGAAATTACCAACAGAGGGCCACATGTATTGTAATGATTGAATTAACAGATGGGTTGTTTAGGGTAACTGTCAAGAGTAGCTTTCTTGTTGTAAGTTGGAAATAAATGCCATTGACTAGACAGAAGTTTTCTTACTGACAAAATGTTAATGATTGGGGCGGAGAATGGTCTGAGATCTGGATAAAATTTTCACCACATGCCCTTCAAAATGACCGTATTTTTACATATTTCTAAAAAATACATGAAATTTGCCGCCCTTAGATATCATAAATGCTGACAGTCCCTGGAAAATCGAATTGGGCCAACATTAATTTGATCTGTTTTGGACAGATCACAAGATCAGGTCGCACAACAGCTGTTCATATTACTGCGCCAAACTACTTCACAAAACATGGTTGCTAGCAAAGATCCAGTGCACTGCTTTGAATGAAAATGAGACAAAAGAAAGTTTTGAAATTTTAGCATAAATGTTTGCCTGTGAAAGGGATGATTTTACTCATCAGAAGTTTGATGGTATTCAATCTACTTATGCCATTTATGCATGTTAAATTGTGGTCAGAAAAGTGTCCAAAAAGATTCACGTGTCCATACAAAGCCAATGTTTTTGCTTTGTGTCATCAAAAAACACTCATTTTTATTTGTTCTGTTACTTTATGGAGATTTATTAACTAGGACAACAATATAATTTACAATTTCATAAAAGCTGTGTAACACTCAACAAAATGTCTTGTCTATGCCACAAGTGGCACCCTCTATACTGGCATTGTATGTGGGCTACAATGTATACATCCTCCATGATAAAAAATAGTTCCAACTTAATTTGGTATTTACAAGCTGTCTGCTTAAAATTGAAGCCAACCAAAGTCAGATTAGACACTTACAGAGTTTTTGGAAATAAACTTGACCATCACTTAATGATGGAACTATCCTGGTTTCTTCCAGACATTGTCCTGGTTACTTCCAAACAATGAAATTCTGTTGACCACTCACAGGAGCTCGCAAATTTTGCACCCTAGGTGACAGCAAATAGCGGTCAACTTGTAGACAGCTTATGGCTGTTTGCAGAACTTAACTTTCAACTTGGTCGTGTGATGTCGCTGGCTTAAAAATGGTCTGTTTGTGTCAGTTGATCAGTTGATTCAATGCTTAATCCAGTGGTCGAAATAGCCCATGTTATTTGGGAGGGGGGGGGGTCTCTCATGTTCCAAGGCCTGTAGAGTTGAAGCAGTTCTAGCCGGAATTCTTCGGGACACCAGAAGCACTTTAAGGCAGGAGTGTTTCAGATGTTCGAAAAATGAATTCCGAGCACTTTATAAGCATGTTTATCTCAGAAAATTGGTTTTGAAAACCCTATTAGTGATGTATATAAATTACAAGAGGTTGTAGTATGCTGATTAATCTTTACTTGCTGGTTCATGCTTATTCCTCCTTACAAATTCACTATTTGGGGTTTTTTTTTCAGGACCCCCTCTGGGTCCTTCTAAAAAATGCATTTGAGGGGGTCCCAAGAGCATTTGGGGGGGGGGGTCCAACCCCCTTGATCCCCCCTTATTTCGACCACTGGCTTAATCATATGTAGCAGAATAGGTGACAATAAGCAAACTAATTAAATGATTTAAAGAAAGCTAGTTTGCAAACTGAAATTAAGAAAATTAATTTTTCTAGTGGACCACTAATCTGCAAAGAGCTCTAAAGCCACATTTGTGAAATCAGGGTGTGGTCTTTGATGATCTATGCATTGTTTAGTTCTAACGAAATTCTCCAGTCACAGAAAAATTAATTTGCCCTGACGACCTGTCACAATACTGAGTCGTCGAATTATGGCTTAGAAAAAATCGCGGCATGGGCACTGAGAAAAGACTGTCATGGCCGGCCTGATGACGACGCGGGAATGCCACGTTTGAGAAGACGCAATAACAAGGTGAAAGCAATGAAATTTTACTGCCTCCTACTTCTGTGTTTGAGTGGAGATATCGCAAGTAACCCTGGACCGAGAAGGTGGAAGTACCCTTGCAAAGAATGTGCCAAACCCGTCAAAAGTAACGAACGAGGTTTGCAATGTGACATTTGCGAATTTTGGTGCCATTTGAAATGTCTGCCAGACGCCATCAAAATATCGGCGAACGACTATGAAGCTCTTGCTAACTCCGACACAAACTGGTACTGCTACACATGTTCTCTGCCCAGTTTTTCTGATTCGTTCTTCACAAATACTGGTAGGGCAGATGACTTACATGACATTTCAACCCCTGACGAAGAAACCCCCCAAGAAGAGTGTCAAAATGAAGAAGAACGCATGCCGATCTACACTGAATTCGCAACTCTAAGAAGAATTCATCATGCGAATTTCATTGTAAGCTATATAAACATAAACAGTATTCAGCATAAATTTGATGAGCTTAGAACAATCCTAGATAACAACTTAGTTGACTGTTTATTTGTTGCAGAGACTAAGCTCAACGCCTCGCATCCAACAGCCCGATTTGAAGTCCCGAACTACCACCTCTACCGCAAGGACAACACGCACGACAATGGTGGTGGTCTACTCTGCTATATATACGTTCGGACATCCCGTCAAATGAAGAACAACATGACACGTACCCGTGCGAAAACTTGACAGTAATAGCCCAACTTAATGGAACTAAGTGGGCCCTCGTAGGCACTTATCGTAAACCAAGCGTGCCTGAAAACACGATCAACGCAAAACTGGAACCTGTCGTCGAAAAATGTTTAAATGTAACTGACAATGTAATCTTGACAGGAGACCTGAACTGTAATATGCTTAATGACTCTCAAAACGCTGTGAAAATTTTATGTGATGATTTAAATTTGACCAATGTAGTAAATGATCCAACTTGTAACAAAGGAAATCCCCCTTCATTGATCGATGTCATTCTTGTAAACAATGTTAAAAATGTTAGAAAATGTAAGGTTCTTCCATGTGCATTGAGTGACTTTCACTCTTTTATCTGTGTTGTATTAGATTCTAAGGTGTCAAGACTCGGAAAAAGACAAATTTCTTATAGGTCTTTTAAGCATTTTAATGTTAAGAATTTTAATCGTGATCTTCAATGTGCACCTTTTCATGTTAGCGAATGTTTGGATATAGATGATCAATGTGAATTTGTTACCAAACTCTATACTCAAATACTTGATGAACATGCCCCACTCAAAACCAAGTCAATTAGAAATTCTCAATCGCCCTTCATGAATGCAGAGTGGAGAAAGGCAATTTTTAAGAAACATCAACTGTTGAATAGATTCACAAAATGTAAAACCAGTTCGAACTGGAATGCCTATCGTACTCAAAGAAACCTATGTCAAAAAATCAAAAGAAAGAGTATCAGAAATTATATGAATGAAAAATGTACAAATAGCAAATCAAAGCCTAAGGAGTTTTGGAAAATGATCACTCCATATTTCTCTGATAAATGCAAATCAAATAATACCATTCAATTAATGGAAGGCGACAAACATATTAGTAACCCCAGTGAAGTTGCCGAAATTTTCAATCAAAAATTTGCCACTATTGCCGATACCATTGGTAATGACTCCAAATTTGCCACCAACATTGAAAACCACCCTAGCCTTGCTACTATCAAGAGCCACATGGAGTCGATTGATTTACCTATCTTTAACTTTCAAACTGTTGAAGTTGATGTGGTTAGAAAAACTTTAGATAAACTTGATGTAAACAAATCTACTGGTTACGACGGAATACCGCCTCAGGCCCTTAAAGCCAGCAGTTCAACCTTTGCACCGACCATTTGTAATTTGTTCAACAATATTGTCAAACAAGGCACGTTTCCAATATCCCTAAAAAAAGCTGAAATTCTACCCATTCACAAAGCTAAATCAAAATTAACTTGGTCAAATTACCGACCTGTCAGTATTCTAACTAGCACCTCAAAAATTATTGAAACTTTAATGACTGAACAGATGACATCCCATCTTGACAAAATTTACAGCCCCTTTCTTTCGGCATATAGAACCTCACTCGGATGTCACTCAGTGCTAATTCATTGCACAGAAATATGGAAACGAGCCTTGGACGAAGGTAAATTTGTGGGAATCGTTATGTCTGATCTTTCAAAAGCTTTCGATTGTCTACCCCACAAACTGTTAGTTGAAAAATGCAGAGCTTACAAATTTTGTGAAAATTCAGCCAAGCTTATCGAAAGCTACCTAGAAAATAGATCACTTAGAGTAAAAATAGGACAAAATGTTAGCACTTGGACTAGATTAAATAAAGGCGTCCCTCAGGGAAGCGTAGTAGGTCCCCATTGCTTTAATGTCTATATGAATGACCTACTTGTAGAACTCGGTCAGAATAGTATCATTCCGAGCAATTATGCGGATGATAACACCTGCACGGTGATAGGTTCAACCAGAAATGAAACAATTGACCTGGTTAAGAAAACTGTCTCTCAGTTGGCTGTTTGGTTTAAGGACAACATGATGAAAGCCAACTTGGACAAATTTCAGTTTCTATTTCTAAGTCCCAACAAAAAAGCAAATGACGACTCTGTCACTATTTCAATTGAAAATATCACTTTAACCAGCCAAGACGAGGCCAAATTATTAGGTTTCTATATTGACAAAGCTTTAGTGTTTGACAGACATGTAAAACAGAAGTGCAAACTAGCAAATGCAAAATTACAAGCCTTAAAAAGGCTATCCAAATTTCTTACCAAAGATTGTAAACTTGCTGTGTTGAGAAGCTATGTATTATCTCAATTTTCTTATTGTTCTCCGTTAATGCATTTTAGCAGTAAATATTCAAGACAAAAAATGGAAAAAATTCACTTTCGAGGTTTATGTATCACATTTAATGACTACAATTCCTCCTACGAGGAGCTATTACATAGAAGTAATAGTTGTACTGTTGAACTTCTACGAGAAAAGGCCATTGTGACTGAAATGTACAAATGTTTAAATGGACTCGGCCCTGCCTACTATAACGACATTTTCACTGTTCAGACAAGGAGCTCCAGAAGAGGACCCACCTTCAAACTGCCTAGAGCCCGCACGACAAAGTACGGACTCAACTCGCTACGTTTCGCTGGTCCGAAGCTCTGGAATGAGCTCGAAAACGAACTTAAATTAACACTTACACTGGACAATTTTAAATCTAAATTAGCAATCCACAAAGGGATAATGTGTAAATGTGCACAATGTAGAATTTAATTTGTTTTACCCTTTTAACTTTTATATAAGTAGGATCCATTCATTTTTAATTTCTGTTTTTATTTGTTATTACTGTGTTATTAATTTCTTTTATGAAGGCTTCTCGGCCAATAGCCTTAAGGCTAATGTTTTCTGTAAAAATTTCCGAGAATAAACAAACATTTGAATCTTGAATCTTGAATCACAATTGATCAATATTTGGCAAACTTAGTGTGCCATGACTGCCATCTACAGGATATTCCTTGAATAGCAGTAACATGGTCCAACCAAGGCAAGTTGGTGGTTCCTCAATGGAAGACGTCTATGATTAGTAAAATGGGAGCGAATGCCAGTCTAGTGTGATAGTAAATGCAAAATTAGGCAGAATATATTCAAGATGAAATTCTATTCAATGTTTACTCTCTCAATTTTGACTTTTTATTTATAAAACAAAGAAACTTTTTCCCAATTGATTGTGCTCATAAATGGTCTTAACAAGATACATGGTGTAGCAGTATCAAGCCCATTTTTCAGCACATGAAAAAAAGTTTGTTTCCACCTGTAGCTAGGATACTGTGATCTCAAATTGCGATAAAAATGTTTGTCAATGCAAAAAAATGGCTTGTTGTTGCTTCTTGAGTGGAAAAATATTTTGACGTTGCAAATTATTTTTTCCCAGTAGAATCCATAGCTCTAGTAAAAATTATCATCTTGGCCCGTGGTTTGCACTTACCTTTCTGGGTGCATTATTGTAGGCCAATAGATCTTATGGGGGAGGGTTGGTCTAGTGGTAGCGTGCTGGGCTGCCAATCGCTGGGTCCCCTGGGTCTATGTTGGACGGCTGTTTCAGTCATCTTTCTCCTCAATGCCGTGTCCTCCTCCTGTCCTAATTAGCCTACCAAGTGCATAAATACAGGATATAAAGCCCCAATCATCCATCCATCCATCCAATAGATCTTATCGTCATGATCCATTGTGCCAGCACAACTTATGTTGAGCTTTCCAGTATGATACCAATGCTCATGGGGCCTGGACACAAATAGGCCACCATTGCCCAATGCCCATGGTTCATGTGGCATAGCCTTCTCTAGGGTCGGTGATTGCCATGTGAGGAGAAACCTGGGTGTTGTGCTCAGAGGAAATGTCCTGGGGCACTGTTAGAGAGAGAAACTTCCGGTACAACATTGCACAATCAAGTTTTGTTGCATGCCTCAATTTCTTTTGTAAGGTGTGTTTCTTTCTCTAAGTTAACTATACAGTTCCTGAGATTCTGCATTACAACATACCCGAAGATATTGGACCTCATAAACATATAATGAACATTCTTTTTAGGTACGCTATCGAGAGTCGTTTGATATTTACTTGTTGAACATCGCAACTGGTATTGTTTTTTAGTTTATCGATGTTTCATTGCATGTATTCAATGAATTGAATGGGCGTGCACATCCATACAATATTAATTTTTGATTTTTAGCAAACATTGTTCAAAAGTATGTTGTATTTTATCTTCTGTCGGGCGAATCACCTGATCTTTCACTTTTGGGTTCTATATAAAGCTAATAATCGAGGCAAACTATGGCATTGCTCTTTGCAAGAGATAGAACTTTTAACAGAAATTCAACTCCGACTTGCTTCGACCTCTGAGCCTGAAAGAAGTTTCTGACTTGAATCCACTAATGTTAATGGTTAAGGTAAGTAGCTTTTTTTGTGCTACACCTGGGTTATTAAATGGCAAATGTGCCTACATAATATAGAATATCAACAGTGGTTTCATTAAAGTAAAAACCATATTTGATCTATGAAATGGCTGTTCTTAACTTTCATGTTCCTTTACAATTGCAGAGAATTCGTCTTGGACAATAGACATAGAATTTGATAACTTATGAGTAATTGATAAGATGGTTATCCTCAAGCTGGTTTACATGTGATTGGCTTATTATATATGTGTCTAAACTGATGTTGGAAACAAATGATATTTTCTTCTTAAATTGTTATGAATAATATGACTATGCCTAGTATAGTGCAACTCTTTTGGTAACTAGTTACATGTATGCAAATGGAAACAACATTTGACATTCAATTCGCAAGTTCTGCATTTTTAAAAATACCTTTATTTCTTTTTGTTTATGTCACAGTATGGTTCATGAAATTATTTGTAACTTACTTTTATCTTCTTTTCAGATATAAAATGGTGTCAAATCATATGCCTAACTATGAATCAACATCTGTACTGTATGATGATTTCCTACATTATAACACTACTTTTAATATGACTGATGATCTAGAACCTACTCGTATGTCTCAAACAGCTGCCTACAGGTCTTTTAATATATCAAGTTATGTTCTTTGTCCTTTATTTGGCCTAGCTGCGGCTTTTGCTAATACTATAACTATAATGGCTGTATTTAAATTCAAAGAACTGCAAACTTCAACTAATATTTTTATTGTTAGTTTAGCGTTTTCTGACTTGCTTGTAGCACCATCATTGATGATTATTAGATTTCGGCCAATCATTTATGTTGAGAATGAGATATTGCTGAAACTATATCTGGGAGCATTGATATCAACTCACACAGTGTCATATGCAATGTCTGTCATCAATTTTTTCCTGTTATCTCTGGAACGTTGGTTTGCTGTAGTAATGCCATTAAAATTTATGACGATTGTTACAGTCCGCAGGACGGCTTTAGTGGCTGTGGCCGGCTGGGTAATTGGCGGAGGCTTTGTAGGTTTAGTTTCTATCTATTATACTGTAATTCAATCAGCAGACTTTCTTCGAAAACCCTTTTTCTTTGCTACCTTAGTTCCAGCGAAACTGTTCCTTTTTGTGTCACCAATTCGTAACTACTTCTGCATGGCATCAACAATTATCTTATACATCCACATCTTCATTGTACTCCGTCGCAGAGCTGCGTTATTCACCAAAAATGAAGGGTCTGACTCGACTGTTTTCACCAAAACGAAGAAAGTTACTCAGATGACAGCTATCAATATGGTCATTTTCATTTGCATCTGGTTGCCATACAATATCATAACCACTGTGGCAAGAAGCAAATTAGGAACACACTTCCCTACTTATGTTGGATTCACTCTCTTTCTCTACACCCTGTACTCCACTTCCTTCACAAATGTCATTGTTTACGCTTGGTGGAACGACCCTTTTCGTAATGCGTTTGCCAAAATGTTCCACATTGGTAGGTATAGAGAAAAGCAAGAAGACATTACAAGTAATGCCTACACAAAGGAAAGTGCTGTGGATGACAACCCAGCCTAAGCCAAAATTATCACATCGATTGGTGAATTGATCAGTCAGTGATAATGAACAGGAGAGCTAATATTGCCTCTTTCATAAGGCATAATATATAATATAAAACAACTTTAATCTGTGTTTCCTTTTCATATTGATTGAAAAGTCATAATTTACAAGACATTGAAGTAAATATTTCATATTACTGTTTGCAAGACATTGACAGGCCTAGAAGCATTTTATAACTATTTACAGGACCTTGATATAAAGATTTGATATCGTTATTTACAGGTTGCTGATAGACCTACAGACATTTGATATCTATACTGGACAAAGTGTGGACATTAAAAATTTTTAAAACATTTTATTACTATTCACAGGATGTTGATATAATAATTTTTTTCTATATATGATGTTGATATAAATATGTTATTGCTATTATCATTTTATGCAATGTATCCATCAATAAAGTGTTGTCAAGCATTTTAAAACAAAGTTTTGTATTTTGTTTTCACAGCATATTCAGAAAAACAAAATATCTCCTTGAGTAAAGTATTCAGATTGAAAGTTTGTGCACATTACGGTTGTGGAAGAATAAAGTTACCAGTCTCGCCTTCCAGTCTGTAAATTTGCTATGCAAAAAAGAGCACCATTTCACTGTGAAAAATGCACAATGTGACTCAAGATACATTTTTAAAACATGGGGAACATAGAGGCTGTTTGATTAGTCATGATCAAGAGAAGGCCATCAGATTTGTCATAACTGATTTTAGAGTAAAAGTCAGATGCGTTATCCTTTCGTTTGACTATCGCCAACAAGCAGTATTAGTCTCCTCAAATCAAATAAACATTGAAAGTATGAGTATGATCATTACATGACATGATGACAAATCATCATTATGATGACTTGCAAAGTGACATTTTCACAGCGTGACAGTCCACTCTTTTTGCGTATCAAATTTACAGACTGTAACATCAAAACGGGAGCCATCTTATCACACCCTCCAGGAAAGATTATAAGAACTGGAAAAAGACACAACAATAAGGTGAAGGATGATTAAAACTGCTGTCTAACATAGGTCCGGCTGATCATGCAAGCAAGCACTACATGTAGAATCGAACCTTGCATATTAGAACTGGAGGAGGACACAACAATGAGACGAATGATGAGTATTTTGCACCAATGCTCTCTAAAAAAAGTCGGGACAAAATTGGTTTTTTAGATTCAAAATGGTTTTTTGAAAAACCAAATTTCAATGCAAAACCAACATGGATTTAAAAAAAAATCCATGTTGGTTTTTTGCATTGAAATTTGGTTAAAAAAAAAAACACATTTTGAATCTAAAAGACCAATTTTTGTTTTAGAGTGTGGAAATCTAGAGAACTCAAAGTCCTTACAGCAACACATCATGATTGAATATTCGAAGATGTCTCATAAAAATCTTGGTAATAGTTTCATCATACAGATAAATACAAGATGCAAGAAACAAGATACTAAGATTTATTTCAACAAGAAACATTTAGCCAAAAGGTTCATTTTGGCTTGGCATTCTGGTATTGATAGTAGTAAATGATCTTTTAAGTAATTTCTTAAAAGACCAACAAAAACTTTGATTGGATGTTAAAAACCAGGGTCGGAAAGAATGAAATAATCATGTAGTGTTCTATGAAATGCAAGTGTTTTACATCAGCGCATGGTGCCTCCTCTGAGACATTGCATAGCCCTTTGAGCAACTGCTATTAGGCCAGTAGAAAAAAGCCCAATTTCAGCCATACCCTGGACCTCTTCATAACAGTACAAATTCCCCAGAATTCCCATTTGGAGGATTTTTTTTATTCAAGTTTCCATGGCAACACTCTTGAAAAAATAAGAACCCACAAATAAACAACATTTTATTGAATAACTTTCCTTCTGCTTTGAAGAACAATTTCAATTTTGGCACACAGTACCTCAATAACCAAGTCTCTCAGATGCATGCAAAAATTGTGGTTTTACACTGTACGAGTGTGTTGCTATGGTAACAGAAATATAAAAAATCATCAAAATTTTAAAAGACGGTCTTAAAATGTTTGATGTGGAGAGAAAAAATAAATATACAAGAAAAAATGTGGATATGATATTGACAGAGCATCTCTTTGTGGACAATCTTAAACAAAAATATTGGAAATGTCTTTTATAATACAGTCGCTATAGAGACTGATTTAATGTTTGTTTAAAATTACTTTTAAAAACCTGAAGCTATGGAGGGGCACGTCTCAACTTCCTAGATTAGTTCAGGAGTTGAAGTTTGGTTTTAACTATTTATTTGAGGTTTGCCTACTGCATAATCAAGGATAAATGGATGGTCTATCCACTGAGTTGGTTAATAAGGACAGGAGGATTACACAGCCGACCAACACAGGCACAAGCGACCCCAAAGAGCTGGATTTGAACCTACAGTGTATACACTGATTGATAGCCCAGCATGCTACCATTGACCTGTGCTGCAGTCTGCAACAACCATTGACATTGAATCTCAGCTATGAGGTTTGTTGTTTGTTCGTGTTTTACGCCTCGGCAGCACCTTAGTGGGCTATATCGAGGCAGGCGATCGCCGTATGATGATGAGATGAGAAGACTGTGAGTCTGGTACATACCCTATTAATTCAGGGATGCCCAGGGTCTTTCAGTTGCCCCAGCACAGAACACTGGATACAACCCGCCTCCATTTAATGTCCCATGGGCTCGGACTAAACTTAGTCTCGGGTTGGGATTCGAACCCACACCCTCAGAGCCAGTGGTTGAGCAAACAAGCACTCTTAACCATTAGGCCATGGAGGAACGCCTCTCAGCTATGAGATTTGCAAGTTCCTTTGGCCCAGGATGCTTGAAACAAAACAACCACGGTGTGGAAAGAGACATCTTTCTTGTTCCAATTGTGAGGGTGTCTCATTGCTGTCCAAGATCAAATTGGTTGCCACAGGAGCTTTGCCACCCCTCCAGCAGTTTCAGTTGAATTCTACATAATTTAGCATCTAAGTGGGCATTGTTATCATCCTGATTGGTGCACTGAGCAAAATAACAATAAAATGGAGTTAATTGAACAACACATCAAAAAATTTCAGCTGTCAATGATAATAACATAACATGCTCAGAACTTGTGAATCCGGCTTTTCGGTCACACACTCTGAAAGAGGTTTCTGCCTTGAATGCTACTTGACTTCACTTACTCAGTTATATAAAGTGTATTCTAACAGTTAAGGTAAGTAGCTTCTAAAGTTTTGTACCACACCTGAGTTATTTAATGGAAAATACAGAAAATACGAGAGTATTGTGCTAACATAAGAATGTTTTACAGCAGTTCAATAAGTTATCGGGAAGGAAAGAAAAGGTTCATTATTACTATGATATTTTCACGGTCTAAGGCATCACAGCTTGTTATGTGTCATATTAATAACTTTAATATAAAATCCATTCATTTATCAGTCACCAGAACACTTTCACTTTGTCTCATGAGGACTTTATTTTTCTACACATGTGAAAAGAATACATTTTTGTTTTTTATTTGCTTTTCAGATATAAGATGATGTCAACTAATATTCCAAATGATGAATCAACATTTTATGATGACTTCCTACATTATAACACTACTCTTAATGTGACTGATAATCTAGAACCTACTCGTATGTCTCAAACAGCTGCCTACAGGTCTTTTAATATATCAAGTTATGTTCTTTGTCCTTTATTTGGCCTAGCTGCGGCTTTTGCTAATACTATAACTATAATTGCGGTATTAAAATTCAAAGAACTGCAAACTTCAACTAATATCTTTATTGTAAGTTTAGCGTTTTCTGACTTGCTTGTAGCACCATCATTGATGATTGTCAGATTTCGGTCAATCATTTATGTTGAGAATGAGATATTGCTGAAATTTTATCTGGCGTTGTTGATATCATCGCATACAGTGTCTTACGCGATGTCGGTCATTAATTTTTTCTTGTTATCTCTGGAACGCTGGTTTGCTGTAGTAATGCCATTGAAATTTATGACAATTGTCACAGTCCGCAGGACGGCTCTAGTGGCTTTGGCTGCATGGACAGTTGGAGGAGGTTTTGTAGGTTTAGTTTCTATCTATTATACTGTAATCCAAACAGCAAACTTTCTTCGAAAGCCCTTTTTCATGGCAAACCTGATTCCGGCAAAGCTGTTCCTTTTTGTGTCACCAATTCGTAACTATTTCTGCATGGCTTTGACAATTATCTTATACATCCATATCTTCATTGTGCTTCGCCGCAGAGCTGCGTTATTCGCCAACAGTGAAGGATCTGACTCAACCGTTTTCACCAAGACCAAGAAAGTCACTCAAATGACGGCTATAAACATGCTAATCTTTATCCTGATCTGGCTGCCCTACAATATTATATCCGTCGCACTTAGAAGTAAATTGGCCACACACTTCCCTACTTATGTTGGATTCACTCTCTTTCTCTACACCCTGTACTCCACCTCCTTCACAAATGTCATCGTCTACGCTTGGTGGAACGACCCTTTTCGTAATGCGTTTGCCAAAATGTTCCGCATTGGTAAGTACAGAGAAAAACAAGAAGACATTACAAGTAATGGATACACCAAGGAAAGTGCTGTGGATGACAACCCAGCCTAAGCCAAAATCATCAAGTCTATTGGTGAATTGATCAGTAAGCTGATTTATGTACCATTGGACAGGAGAGGTATATGACCTGTTCAAGAGGCGTAATCGAATATTAGACTACTTTAATCTTTGTTCATTTTGACAAGGTTGAAAAGTAATAATTTACAGACATTGATAAAAACACTCCTATAACTATTAAGATCACTTTGATAGTCCTATAAACACTTAAACATATTATTATTTACAGGACATTGATGTAAACGGTTTATGTCACTACATTGTATTTAGAGGACATTGATAGGGCTACAGACATTTATTACAATCTACTGGACATTGATAAACATTTTAATACTATTAACAGGACATTGATATAAATATTTATTACTATTTACAGGACATTGATATAAATGTGTTATTGCTGTTATTATTTTATGTAATGTAATTATCAATAAAGTGTTGTCAAGCATTTTAAAACCAAACCATTTGTTTTTTCTAATAAATTAAAAAAAAATTTAAAGTGTTTTCAAATTAAGTATTCACATTGAAATAAAGTTTATGGAAAGGTTGTTTTATATGGAACCTTTTTGGGTTCTATGAGCTGGTACTATAGATAAGGAATAAAGAGGTTCTAACAGCAAACAAAAACTACACTTAGATAATCCAGCTGCACTTAACTCCCACAATGGAACCCCTTAAATTTCTGTCAAGTTGGAAGCATAGAGTTCCATCATATGGCCTTCCCAGCAGTATTGAACCTTTTCAACTCAGTTGGACCCTTAACAAAATCTTTTGGCTGTGAGTTCTTTATATATATCATCAAGAACCTTCTGCATTAACACCAATGTTGCCTTCAAATTAAAATCAAATCAAATTTTTATTTATCGTTGGTACACTGTACATTGCACAAACAAAAAACACAAGCCACCAGGCTTTTACAACCGACCAACATAAGTTCATTTAATAGTATTAATTGTGTAAAAATAGTACCCTAATATAAAACCAAGCAATCTTCACTTGACTTAAGATCTTAATGGGAATTATATCATCATGATGATTATCCAAGGTAGACTAATAATGGTTAGAACAGGAGGAGGACACAACAATGAGGTGAATGATGATTAAAACTACTGTCCAACATAGGTCCAGGTGACCACAGGCCCAAGCCTAACAAGTAACAATCTCTGTTCTTCAAAATGTGCCACTAGTTTATCCAATGGTACGTTGTTATGACTGTGTCTAATTTCTTCTGGGCAGAAAGTAGGTCACTCCTGAATTCAGCCAATCAGAAACATTCTTACATGTGATCTACTTTCTACACTCCTGTATTCAGCCAATCAGAAAAGTTCTTACAAGTGACCTACTTTCTACACTCCTGTATTCAGCCAATCAGAAAAGTTCTTACAAGTGACCTACTTTCTACACTCCTTTATTCAGCTAATGTGAAAAGTTTTTACAATTGACCTTCTTTCCTGGCCAGAAAAATGTTCACGTTTGGCTAGAGTGTGGAGCCTTTGATTATACAAGTGACAAATAAGACTAATTGTAACAGGTTTCTGCCTTTGAGGTGACCAAGCCATAGCTGGATTTGAACTTGGGACATATGGTTTGATACCTATATGGCTTCCAACTTATGATTTATTGAGGAGCCAACCGTTCTCCCTTTGTAATAATCAGAGTTATTTCTTTGTGTAGTCGATCTACAGATCATTAGTGAGCCATTAATGTGTACCTCATTGTCATATCTCGCTGACTGAGACACATTTAATACTCACTGATTCTTGTTTAGCCTCTTTGTGAAAATCACGTTTACCACTGAGGAAAGACAACCAGTAATTGCCAATGAATTACATTAACTACGAACAGACTATCCTGGATGGACTTAATGAGCCACCACTAATTAATAATTATCATACCCAGCATCTTATCATGTCTATAAATTCATAGCTGATGCACTCATGGGTACAGGGAACTCAAGGATCTGTTCAGTAAGTCTGTTGGGTATTTCAGCTTAATTGAGTATCCAAAGATGTCTCATTAAATATTTGTTAATTGTGTCAACATAAGATACATGTAGGTACAAGATGCAAGAAACAGGATTCAACAATTTATTTTAACTAGGATCATTGAGCCATTAGGCAATTTTGTCTGGGAATTTGATATTAATAGTAATGATTTTTTTATGACAAAGAAAAATTGAGTGAATTGATAAAAAGCAGATTTAGGTTATAAACTGTAAAAATATGTAGAGTTTTCTTTTAAATGTGTTTTTAAACAAATGGTATCTTCCTCTGAGATTTTGCAGACTACTTGTTAGCATCTACTATTGCACATGTATCGCATCTCGACTTTATGTGCACAAGAGGTGAAGTTTTGTTTAAAAACTTTTCTTTTGATGTTTGCCCACAGCATAATCAAGGCATTTTGCATTGTTAAATTCTGGCTCAAGTAGTGCCCTCTGCTGCAGTATGAATTAACTATTGGGCATAGAGAAGATTTGTAAGTCTCTTGTGGCAAAGAATGCTTGCAACAAACGAACAAGGGTGCGAAAAGAGACATTTTTCTTGTTTCAATTGTGAGGGTGTCTCATTGCTGTCAAAGATCAAATTGGTTGCCACAGGAGCGTGGCCACCCTTCCAGTGGTCTTTGCTGAATCACAAATGAATTGCAACATGCATAGGCATGAGGAGAGGGGTATCTTATGATTGATGTGGATTCACTCTTATCATGTAGATCGGCTTGTTTAGGAATGAACAGTAAAATAGAAAATCATTAAAATGAAATTCAGTTGTCCATAATATTTGTGTAGTACAACTAATGACTTTAAGGCAACAGGAAGGTTGGGATAACTCAGTTGGTAGATTCCTGGGCTTCCTCATCCTGGGACCCAGCTTCAATTCCCAGACCTGTGTTGGACAGCAGTTTCACTCATCCTTTGCCTCATTGCTATGTCCTTCTGGTAAGCCTTTAAACTGAGGTGATAAATACAGGCAAATCTCTCATCCTTGCAATACTACAATATTGGTGCACTCAAGCTTGTAAACAACATTGTCTCTTTAATGTCAGGGCTTGGTAAAGTGGGTTAACTTTTGGTAACAACCTGATATACCCATGGTGACCTTAGTTTAACCTCCATTTAACCTCGACGTCGAGGTTAATCCTTAATGTGCATTTTCATTTGGCTCCAGATTATCTTGAAGTCTCAAGTAATTAGTTTGTGTGTCCACTTGACTGCATTAACAAGTGATGCTTAAAAGGGTTTGCAAACCTTAAATTGTTCTTTGAGTCTTCTTTTAACCAAACATTGTCAGATTTCTATAAAGCCTTCTCTTCACACTAGGAACACTGTTTACCACTTTCTACGTGTAGTAGTAGATCTATAGTTGTTTGATTTGATCTGATACTGAGCCGGAGGAGATCAATTTGCAAGCGAATGTCTCTATTAAGTCTTTTTTGCCTCTTTTGGTTGTGTCTCAGTTGTCCCCTTGAGAATCAAATAGAAGTTGCCAAGTTTTTGTTATCGCTTGTCTGTGATATCAGTTTATATGACTTGTCTATTCCACTTTGTGTCAAGAATTGGTGGAAAAGTGTCTATGACACCACTATGCACAGAGAAACCTATTTTATATATTTGCAAGAAAACCACTGTGTGTTGTTTTTTCACATATAAATCACAATTGGTGATCTGTGCTGCCAATCACTGAGTTCCAGGTTTGATTTTAGCATGCTCAGGGTTCCCCATGTGGACCTATGTTAAACAGAAGTTCCATCCATTCCTTGCCTCACTGTCATCGTCAGTGTCATGTTCTCCTTCTGTCCTGACCTCAATCTTCCTTCCATGTATACATTTGTCAACTGTTCGGGTTATTCCAAAGAGGAACTGAAACACTTTTCCATACATGGAGGAATGAAATTGCTCCATTTCCAAAAGAAAAGGGAGATACAGTGTATACAAGTAGCCTGATCAATGTGGTAAGTGTAGCCTATGTGTCATGATGTGTGGATTATACATTTGATATCCAGAAGCAAGATTTGCTGGAAAGTTTACTACCATGTGTAATATCAAACAATTTCTATACAAGATTTATCTAGGCTGGCTTGGAGGGGTCTTCTGTATCACAACAGATAAGGACATCCACTTCACTCCAGGAAGGGAGAATCACTCCAGTTCTATCAGGCAGCTAAGACGTGAGGAGTCCTCCAAATACCAGATTACAGCCAGAGGGGTCAATCACCTGTCTTTTGCAGTCCCCTAGATAATAAAGTTTTATCTGAATCTTTCCAGGGTGTCAGCCCGTTTAACAGACAATCAAAGCACAAGTTTGCAAGATTGCGAAAGTTCCTTGCTTGATAGGGGCCACTGTTATGGCATGTTTAATGAGCATGCAGATCTCGTCATTCACAGCTGACTGTGAGGGTGCACTGCAATCCAGTGAAATATTCAGGAAAAATGGTATTTCTGTTTGAAGCACTGTCATCTGACAGGAGACATCTTTAACTGACTGGCTCAGTGCCACGCACTTTAACGGCTCATGATGTCATCACATGACCTTTGCTAAAAGCTTCATAAACACCAGTTTAGTCATGCTTGACCTCTGCTGCTTTGTGCCTCCCCTATGCGTTATTCATGTTGCTTTGGCAACTGGTTAATACCGTGAGACTGCAGTTATTTATCAGATATGGTTGTGTCTTCTAGGGTTGCATCCCAATATCAAGTACAGTGTAATGTCCAATATGATGAAAATGACACAAAAAAGCCTAAATTTCAAGATTTTAGCTCCCTATTGTGGCCTTCCAATATATATGCCAGTTCTGAACTGCCCGCTCAAATCTCTCTCCTATAATTTTGAATGGTCGATAAATATTGATTCGAAGTCTAATTTTTTGAAAATCATACGTTTTTCAGGGCTCGTCTGTGGGAGTTTACATTATAAACTTCAAGGGAAATGTGCCACCTGTAAATATTAATACATTTAGCTGAAATATTACACACTTACTCTCATAATTATATTAACCTCACCTGCAAAAAAAGTTATGTTTGATCCGCCTAAGATTTACAAAATGTACCCTAGTGGGTACCTGAATAATATGGAGTCTCTCTGGTTGAATGCAGAAACAGGTTTCCCATCAGCAATTTAAATGTATGAGAAAAATGTACAAATTGTGCGTGAAGGAATCTGAAGTCTCTCAAACCACTTTGATCAAATCTCAATCTTCTTCCGGGACTCAAAAATCGACATCTCATTGATTGAATACACATATGGCAGGGACGCAGGGTGGTACAAATTGAAAATATAATGTCAATATACAATTCAACACGTTTTCCATCCTGGGGTGTCTGGCAATTTGCATACATTGGAGAAATGCATATTCTTTACATGATTAGTGGTTGTCTTGCAGAATGTATGTATGTATGTCTCTCCATATACTTTTGAGCAATTTCGGACTTTGTCGAAAACAACTCTTCGTAGTTCCTGCAAGCAGTAATAAAGAATTCTGTTGACATGAAGGTGTAGATTAGTTAGAGTGGAGTGGTCTTTAGGACAAGGGTTACAGGTGACCCTGAAAAATATTATTTAATTCAAGTTCTTATTTTGGTCAACAGTTATCTAAAACCAAAAAAAGGCCGGCCATCATGTTTCTTCTTTCTCCAGGACCCTTTGAAGTGTACAAGTGTTAAATAATAAATACCAAAATTACAAAGAGTCTTGCAATGCAGGGACCACTGTGTGCCCCTTTCAGTGAAGTAGTACAATCAATGTGTATATATATTGTATAGCTGTTTGATATGTCCTGATACTGAGTCTGAAGGGCATCCATTTGCAAGCGAATGCCTCTATTAAGCCTTTTTTGCCTCTTTGTGTTGTGTCTCAGTTGTCCTTTTTGATTCAGAAAGAAGTTCCCAAGTGTTGTTATCGCTTGTCTGTGATATAAGTTTTTATGACTTGTCTATTCTACTGCATGTCAAAAACTGGGTGAAAAGCGTTTGTGATACCAACATGCAAAGAGCAACTTATTATTTATATTTGCCAAAAAACCACGGAGTGTTGTTTTTCGATATGAATCACAATTGGTAGCGATCTGTGCTTCCAATCGCTGATTTACAGGTCTTACGTTCTGTCCAGAAAAAAATGGCAGGCTCCGTCAGATAATGGAGTCTTTGAAAGTGACAAAAAGACTGAATTGTATCAGGCTTGCACCTGTTTTCTGACCAGAGCTGGAATCTCACCTAGGACACAGTGATATGAATTTCATATGGCTTCCAAATGAGTGAGGTGCAACAACAAATCATTAGTGAGCCATTAATAGACATACATGACTCACATTTCCCAATCCCTGAGATGCATAAAATGCTCACTTATTCTTGTTTAGCCTCTTTGTGAGAATCACGTTTAGCACTGAGGAAAGACAGCCAGTAATTGCCAATGAATTACATTAACTATGAACAGAATATTCTGTATGGACTTAATGAGCCACCACTAATTGATAATTATCATACCCACATATTGCCATGTCTATAAATAGCTGATGCCCTCATGGGTACAGGGAACTATAAAGGTTCTGTTCAGTAAGTCTGTTGGGTATTTCAGCTTAATTGAGTATCCAATTCATTAGATATTTGTTTGTTTTCTCATCACATGATACATTGCAGGTACAACATGCAAGAAACAAAATTCAACAATTAATTTCAACAAACATTTAGCCATTAGGCATTATAGTATGAATCTTTTTTTAATGACCAAGAAAAATTGATAGAATTGATAAAAAGAAGATTCAGGTTCTAAACTTTAAAAATATGTTTTCTATAAAATGTAAGGTATTTGTGAGTATCTGTTATTGCACATTGCATCTCGACTTTGTATGCACAAGAGGTGTAGTTTTGTTCAAAAACTTTTCTTTTGATGTTTGCCAACAGCATAATCAAGGCATTTTGCATTGTTAAAATTCTGGCTCCTGCAGTGCTCTGTGCTGCAGTCTGCATCAACTATTGGACATTGCTCATGGAAGATTTGTAAGTCACTCGTAGCCAAGAATGCTTGCAACAAAAGAACCAGGGTGCAGAAAGAGACATTTTTCTTGTTCCAATTGTGAGGGTGTCTCATTGCTGTCAAAGATCAAATTGGTTGCCACAGGAGCGTGGCCACCCTTCCAGTGGTCTTCGCTGAATCACAAATGAATTTAACATACATAGGCATGAGGAGAGGGGTATCTTATGATTGATGTGGATTCACTCTTAGATCAGCTTGTTTGGGAATGAACAGTAAAATAGAAAATCATTAAAATGAAATTCAGTTGTCCGTGATATTTGTGTAGTACAATTAATGACTTTAAGGCAACAGGAAGTTTGGGGATAACTCAGTTGGTAGCATCCTGGGTATCGTAATCCTGGGACCCAGCTTCAATTGCCAGACCTGTGTTGGACAGCAGTTTCACTCATCCTTTGCCTCATTTCTGTGTCCTTCAAGTAAGCCTTTAAACTGAGGTGATAAGTACAGGCCATGAGATCTCAATCTTTCATCCTCCTTGCAATACTACAATATTGGTGCTCTGAAGTTTGTAAACAAAATTGTCTCTTTAATGTCAGGGCTCCCGAAAGTGGGTTAACTTTTGGCAACAACCTGATATACACATGGTGACCTTGGTTTCACCTCCACTTAACCTCAACGTCGAGATTAATCCTTAATGTGCATTTTCATTTGGCTCCAGATTATCTTACAGTCTCAAGTAATTAGTTTGTGAGTCCACTTGACTGCATTACAAATGATGCCAAAAACGGTTTGCAAACGAAATTGTTCTTTGAGTCTTCTTTTAACCAAACATTGTCAAATTTCTATAAAGACTTCTCTTCACACTGGGAACACTGTTTACCACATTCAGCGTGTAGTAGTAGATCTATAGTTGTTTGATTTGATCTGATACTGAGCCGGAGGAGATCAATTTGCAAGCGAATGCCTCTATTAAGCCTTTTTTGCCTCTTTCTGTTGTGTCTCAGTTGTCCCCTTGGGAATCAAGGAAAAGTTCCCAAGTTTTTGTTATCGCTTGTCTGTGATATAAGTTTGTATGACTTGTCTATTCCACTTTGTGTCAAGAATTGGTGGAAAAGTGTGTATGACACCACTATGCACAGAGAAACCTATTTTCTATATTTGCAAGAAAACCACTGTGTGTTGTTTTTTCACATATAAATCACAAATGGTGATCTGTGCTGCCAATCACTGAGTTCCAGGTTTGATTTTAGCATGCTCAGGGTTCCCCACGTGGACCTATGTTAAACAGCAGTTCCATTCATTCCTTGCCTCACTGTCATCGTCAGTGTCATGTTCTCCTTCTGTCCTGATAAGCCTACCAAAGCGCACAAATTATATGCAGGACATAATGCCTCAATCTTCCTTCCATGTATACATTTGTCAACTGTTCGGGTTATTCCAAAGAGGAACTGAAGCACTTTTCCATACATGGAGGAATGAAATTGCTCCATTTCCAAAAGAAAAGGGAGATACAGTGTATACAAGTAGCCTGATCAACATGGTAAGTGTAGCCTACGTGTCATGATGTGTTGATTATACATTTGACATCTAGAAGCAAGATTTGCAGGAAAAGTTACTACCATGTGTAATGTCAAACAATTTCTATACAAGATTTATCGAAGCTGGCTTGGAGGGCTCTTCTGACTTCTGTATCACAACAGATAAGGACATCCACTTCACTCCAGGCAGGGAGAATCACACCAGTTCTATCAGGCAGCTAAGACGTGAGGAGTCCTCCAAATACCAGATTACAGCCTGAGGGGTCAATCACCTGTCTTTTGCAGTCCCCTAGATAACAAAGTTTTATCTGAATCTTTCAAGGGTGTCAGCCCGTTTAACAGACAATCAAAGCACAAGTTTGCAAGATTGCGAAAGTTCCTTGCTTGATAGGGGCCACTGTTGCGGCATGCTTAATGAGCATGCAGATCTCATCATTCACAGCTGACTGTGAGGGTGCACTGCAATCCGGTGAAATATTCAGGAAAAATGGTATTTCTGTTTGAGGCACCGTCTTCTGACAGGAGACTTTAACTGACTGGCTCAGTGCCATATGCTTGAATGCCATATGATGTCATCGCATGACCTTTGCTAAAAGCTTCATCAACACCAGTTTAGTCATGCTTGACCTCTGCCACCTTGTGCTTCCCCTATGTGTCATTCACATTGCTTTAGCAACTGGTTAATACCTTTGAGACTGCAGTTATTTATCAGATATGGTTAGTGGTTACGTCTCCTAGGGTTGCATCCTAATATCAAGTACAATGTAATGTCCTACATGACGAAAACATAGGCGTATCGGAGGGGGGGGGGCAGAAGTTTGGGAAACAGTAAGATTCGGGCAAAAGGCTAAAAAATTTGGGCAGATGACTAAATAAACGCCATTGAAAATTAATGATTTCCAAGCAATTTCATTTGAAATGGTATTAAATCTAGATCAAACCTGTCTCCTATGATTTTTGAATGGTCAATAAATATATCGATTCTAAATATATTTTTGAAAATAATGCGTTTTTCAGGGCTCGCCTGTGGGAATTTACATTAACTTCAAGGGAAATGTGCCACCTGTAAATATTATTAGAGATTTAGCTGCAATATCACACACATACTCATATACATAAACCTTATATACCTGCAAAAAAAGTTATGTTTGATCTGCCTAAGATTTACGAAATATGGGGGCGCCAGTCCCATCCTACTCTGGTTGAATACAGAAACAGTTTCCCATCTGCAATTTAAATGTATGAGAAAACTGTGATATGTAAAAAATTTTTGTGAAGGAATCTGAAGTCTCTCAAACCACTTTGATCAAATCTCAATCTTCTTCCGGGACTCAAAAATCGACATCTCATTGATTGAATACACATAGCAGGGACGCTGGGTGGTACAAATTGAAAATATAGGCCTAATGTCCATATACAATTCAACACATTTTCCATGTTGGGGTGTCTGGCAATTTGCTTACATTTGAGAAATACATGTTCTTTACGTGATCCTTGCTGCATGTATCTATGCGTATATCTCTCCACATAATTTTGAGCAATTTCTGAGTTTGTCGAGTAGAGTGGTCTTTAGGACAAGGGTTACAGGTGACCTTAAAAAATATTTTTTAATTTAACTTTTTATTTTGGTCAACAGTTATCTAAAACCGAAAAAAGCTCGGCCACCATGCTTCTTCTTTCTCCAGGACCCTTCGAAGTGTTGAATAATAAATACCAAAAATTATGCAATGCAGTGACCACATGTGCCACTTTCAGTGAAGTAGTACATCCAAGTATATATATTATGTATAGATATGTCCTGTTACTGAATCTGAAGGGCATCCATTTGCAAGCGAATGCCTCTATTATGCCTTTTTTGCCTCTTTTGTGCTGTAGACCAGTTGTCCTCTTGGATTCAGAAAAAAGTTTCCTGTGTGTGATATAAGTTTTTATGACTTGTCTATTCTGCTGCGTGTCAAAAACTGGGGGAAAAGTGTTTGTGATACCACCATGCAAAGAGCAACTTATTATTTATATTTGCAAGAAAACCAATGACTTGTTTTTCAAACATAATCACAATCCGTAGTGATCTGTGCTTCCAATCACTGAGTTACAGGTCTTACTTTCTGTCCAGAAACAAAAAAACGGCAGGCCCCGTCTAGAGTGGAGCCTTTGAATATGCTAGTGACAAATAAGACTAAATTGTATCAGGCTTGCAGCTCTGAGGCGACCAACTAGGGACACAGCAAATTTAATTCCATTTGGCTCTCAACTGAAGATTCAGTGAGGAGCTAACCACCCTCCCCTGTTAATCATCAGAGCTATTTATTCATGTAGTCCAACTACAGATCATTAGTGAGCCATTATCATACATCTGTACCTCATATATCTGAATCCCAGAGACACATAAAAGGCTCACTGATTCTTGTTTAGCCTCTTTGTGATGATCACGTTTATCACTGAGGAAAGACAACCAGTAATTGCCAATGAATTACATTAACTATGAACAGAGTATCCTGTATGGACTTAATGAGCTGCCACTAATTAGTAATTATCATACCCAGCATCTTATCATGTCTATGAATAGCTGATGCACGCTTGGGTACAGAGAACTCAAGGTTCTGTTCAGTAAGTCTGTTGAGTACTACAGCTTGATTGAGTATCCAAAGCTGTCTTATTAAATATTTTTTTATTGTCTCACAAGTACAAGATGCAAGAAACAAACTTCGACAATTTTTCAACAAACATTTAACCATTAGGCCATTAAGTCTGGGTATTGCGATATTAATAGTAATGATTTTTTTTATGACAAAGAAAAATTGACTGAATTGATAAAAAGCAGATTCAGGTTGTAAACTGTAAAAATATGTAGAGTTTTCTTTAAAATGTAAGTGTTTTAAAACCAATGGTACCTTCCTCTGAGATTTTGCAGACCACTTGTGAGCCTCTACTATTGCACATTGCATCTCGACTTTATATGCTTAAGAGGTGAAGTTTTGTTTAAAACTTTTCTTTTGATGTTTGCCAACAGCATATAATCAAGGCATTTTGCATTGTTACAATTCTGGCTCCTGCAGTACCCTCTGCTGCAGTCTGCATCAAATATTGGACATTGCTAATGGAAGATATGTAGGTCACTCGTGGCCAAGAATGCTTGCAACGAAAGAACCAGGGTGCGAAAAGTGGCATTTTTCTTTTTCCAATTGTGAGGGTGTCCCATTATTGTCCCAGAAGAAATTGGTTGCCACAGGAGCATGGCCACCCTCCAGCGGTCTCAGATGATACCCAAGAAGTTAAGGTACATAGGCAAAGGGGGGAGGAATCTTATGATTGATTCACTCTTATCAAGCAGATCGGCTTGTTTAGGAATGACCAGTTAAATAGAAAATCATAAATTGTAGTATATCAATGACTTTTAGGCAACATGGTTGGGATAACTTATTTCGTAGGTTCATGGGCTTCCTCCTCCTGTGACCCAGCTTCAATTCTAAAACCTGTTTTGAACATTCTCATTGCTGTATATGCTTCAGTTAGCCTATACTGAGGTGATAAATACAGGCCATGAAACATCAATCATATATCATATCCATGCGATTCTCCAATAAGGATTCTGTGAATTTGTAAACAAAATTGTCTCATAAAAGTCAGGGCTCCCAAACGTGGGTTAACAAGAGCCTGATATACACATGATGACCTTGGTTCAACCTCCACTTAACCTCAATGTCGAGGTTAATCCTTGATGTGCATTTTAATTTGGCTCCAGATTATCTTACAGTCTCAAGTAATTAGTTTGTGAGTCCACTTGTCTGCAATACAAATAATGCCAAAAACGGTTTGCAAACCTGAAATTGTTGTTTGAGTCTTCTTTTAACCAAACATTGTCAAATTTCTATACAGACTTCTCTTCACACTGGGAGTGCTGTTTACCACTTTCTGCGCATAGTAGTAGATCTATAGTTGTTTGATTTGATCTGATACTGAGTCGGAGGAGATCAATTTGCAAGCGAATGTCTCTATTAAGTCTTTTTTGCCTCTTTTCCTGTGTGTCTCAGTTGTCCTCTTTGGAATCAAAGAAAAGTCCAAAAGTTTTTGTTATCGCCTGTCTGTGATATAACTTTACATGACTTGTCTATTCCTCTGTGTGTCAAGAATTGGTGGAAAAATGTTTGTTATACCACCATGCATGGAGCAAACTTATTATTTATAATTGCACAAAGACCACTAAGTGTTGTTTTTCACAAAATGAATTAAAATTGGTAGTGATCTGTGCTACCAATCGCTGAGTTCCAGGTTTGTTTTCAGCATGGGCAGGGTTCCCCGCATGGACCTATGTTAAACAGCAGTTTAATTCATTCTTGGCCTCATTGTCAAGTTCTCTTTGTCCTGATAAGCCTATAAAACTGCACAAATGTAGGACATAAAGCCTCTATCTTCCTTCCATTCATACATTTTTCACCAGAGGATCTGAAACACTTTTCCATACCTGGGGAATGAAATGCCTCGATTCTCGAAAGAATAGGTAGATAAATACATGTAAGCTACACTGATCAGCATGGTCGGTGTAGTCAATGCATGAATAATGCATTTGATGTCCAGAATCAGGATTTGCAGGAAAAGTTACTACCATGTGTAATGTCAAACAATTTCTATACAAGATTTATCCAGGCTGACTTGGACGGGTCTTCTGTATCAGAAAAGATAAGGACATCCACTTCACTCCAGGAAGGGAGAATCACTCCAGTTCTATCAGGCAGCTAAGACGTGAGGAGTCCTCCAAATACCAGATTACCCCTTTGTCAGCCTGAGGGGTCAATCACCTGTCTTTTGCAGCTCCTAGATAACAAAGTTTTATCTGAATTTGTCCCAAGAAATTGTTGCCCTTTCAACAGACAACCAAAGCACAAGTTTGCAAGATTACAGAAGTTTCCAGCTTGATAAGGCAAATGGTATACAGCATGTTTAATGAGCATGCAATTCTAGTCATTCACAGCTGTGACTCTGTGATGATGCAATGGTATTTCTGTTTGAAGCACTGTCTTCAGGAGACATATTTTACTGATTGGCTCAGTGCCATATATAAGCTTTAACGGCTTGTGATGTCACCACATGACCTTTGTGGATCCACTATTATCATGTAGATCGGCTGGTTTAGGAATGAACAGTAAAGTGGAAATCATTAAAATGAAATTCAGTTGTCCATAATATTTGTGTAGTACAACTAATGACTTTAAGGCAACAGGAAGGTTGGGATAACTCAGTTGGTAGCATCCTGGGTATCGTAATCCTGGGACCCAGCTTCAATTCCCAGACCTGTGTTGGACAGCAGTTTCACTCATCCTTTGCCTCATTGCTATGTCCTTCTGGTAAGCCTTTGAACTGAGGTGATAAATACAGGCCAGGAGATCTCAATCTCTCATCCTCCTTGCAATACTACAATATTGGTGCTCTGAAGTTTGTAAACAAAATTGTCTCTTTAATGTCAGGGCTTGGTAATGGTAAAGTGGGTTAACTTTTGGTAACAACCTGATATACACATGGTGACCTTGGTTTAACCTCCATTTAACCTCGACGTCGAGGTTAATCCTTAATGTGCATTTTCATTTGGTCTCAAGTAATTAGTTTGTGAGTCCACTTGTCTGCAATACAAATGAACTGCCCGCTCAAATCTCTTTGAATGGTCGATAAATATTGATTCGAAGTCTAATTTTTTGAAAATCATACGTTTTTCAGGGCTTGCCTGTGGGAGTTTACATTAAAAACTTCAAGGGAAATGTGCCACCTGTAAATATTAATACATTTAACTGAAATATTACACACTTACTCTCATAATGATATTAGCCTCACCTGCAAAAAAAGATTTACAAAATGTACCCTAGTGGGTACCTGAATAATATGGAGTCTCACAAATTGAAAATATAATGTCAGTGTGTAATTCAACACGTTTTCCATCCTGGGGTGTCTGGCAATTTGCATATATTGGAGAAATGCATATTCTCTACATGATAATGTGGTTGTCTTGCACAATGTATGTATGTAAGTCTCTCCATATACTTTTGAGCAATTTCGGACTTTGTCGAAAAAAAAAACAACTCTTCGTAGTTTCTGCAAGCAGTAATCAAGAATTCTTTGGACATGAGGTTGTTTTAAAGGTAGATTAGTTAGAGTAGAGTGGTCTTCAGGACAAGGGTTACATGTGACCCCAAATAAAAATAATTTAACTTTTTATTTTGGTCAACTGTTATCTAAAACCAAGAAAAGCTCGGCCATCATGTTTCTTCTTTCTCCAGGACCCTTCGAAGTGTACAAGCGTTGAATACTAAATACCAAAAATGATAAAAAGTCTTGCAATGCAGTGGCCACTGTGTGCCACTTTCAGTGAAGTAGTACATCCATGAAAAAAATTGTATAGTTGTTTGATATGGTCTGACACTGAGACTGAAGGGCATCCATTTGCAAGCGAATGCCTCTATAAGCCTTTTTTACCTCTTTCGTGTTGTTTCTCAGTTGTCCTCTTGGATTCAGAAAGAAGTTATCAAGTTTTTGTTATTGCCTGTCAGTGATACAAGTTGATATGACTTGTTATTCCACTGTATGTCAAGCTGCTTGCTACAATATTTTGCCATTTTCAGCATGGTAAGTATATGAATTGCCTATGCATGAATAATGCATAAATCTCTAGAAGCAAGATTTGCATGACGTCTAACTATCATATGTGATATCTTACAATTTTTATAACATTTATCCTGGTACGGAAAGGTCTTCTGGATGTATCAGAAAAGATAAGGACATTCACTTCACTCCAGGAAGGGAGAATCACTCCAGTTCTATCAGGCAGCTAAGACGTGAGGAGTCCTCCAAATACCAGATTTCCCCTTTACCACCCTAAGGGGTCAATCACCTGTTTTTTGCAGTCTCCTAGATAACAAAGTTTTATCTGAATCTTTCCGGTGTATCAGGCCGTTAAACAGACAATCAAAGCACAAGTTTTCGAGATTGCGAAAGTTCCTTGCTTGATAGGGGCCAGCTTGTTTAATGAGCATGCAATTTGTTTCTGACTGACTGTGACTCTGTGAGGATGCAGTGGTATTTTCGTTGCATGACTTTTGCTAAAAGCTTCATCAACACCAGTTTAGTCACGCTTGACCACAGTGACTGCTGCCTTGTCCCCTGGTTCTGTCTGGTGAAAATGAGAACTGCATGCTGCTGCCACCTGGCACAAAGTTGATTTTGTATGCTACATCATTGCTGTCCCAAGAAATAGTTCCAATTTCATTGAACATTCACAAAATTTCTTTTCAACATTGATGTATACCAGAGTCAGACTCGGCAATCACATTCTCTAAGGAAGTAGACAAGGCAATCAGCACACTCAGAAACAGCCCCGGTGTCTTCCAGACAAAATTGTGTGTGTTCCTCTGATCGAAATGATGTGGACGCTCGCAGGAGCTCGCAGAATAGCACACTAATCACTAGGTGGCAACACAAGACAGCATATGTTCTGATCTGTGACAATGCAAGAGCAGTCCACTTGTAGACAGCCCCTGGTTAATAAAGTGAGACAGCAGTAATTTATCACTACAAATTGCAATGTCCATGCTCTGGTTGTGTCTGCTGCTGTTGCTCACTAATATCAAGTATGTTTAGTGCTATAAGATACTATTGTTATAAATTATGTGAACCTTTTAAGTAGTGGTGCTTTGTTGTTAATTTTAAATATTATTTTACTTTTCGTTTCATTATTCTATTATCAGTTTAAGCTCCGACTTCCTATAGGAGGAAATTTTCCCCTGACTTTCTTAGTGTCACATGCTTGAATGCCATCAAGGAGATTATATTTCTGTAAATCAACTCCAATTTCCGCAATGGACAATGACTATTAGGCTTAGATTTACCAGTCTCGTTTGCTACAGGGTTGTGTGACAGAAGGCATCAGCGGTAGTGAATCTATTAATTGACTGTTTGAAGTGGAGGATTTATGTTCATGGCACAAGGTTGGATGTGGTGCCTTTTCCATATAAATCACAAGTTTCGATATAAATCACAAGTCTGATAAAAAGTGGAATGGCACATGCGATTAGCTTACCCCCTCACTGACATTTATCCATGGAGTCCTTCAGAAATGGTATAAATACTGCCAAATATTTTTTTACGATCATGTAAATGAAGAAAAAAAATCTTTTGAAAAATGATGTCGTAGCTTCCTCAGCTCTAATCCATTCACTTATAACTTAATCGTCTGATAACTTTTCCCAGAATTGACTCTTCACTAGAGTTTCACATCACGAGCTTGTGAATAATGTAAAAATTTCATGGATTACATGAATAACAGCACAATATATTATTCAGCAAAGCATGATATGTTTTGTGTGCAAAGAATTCATGACATACACCAACAAAACATTGCCTGGACACCTGAATACCATTCACTGAGTCTCTTTGGTTGGAATTCTGAGTCAGGTTTCTTGGCAACGCTTCAAATGCATGAGAAAAATGTGATATATGTAAAAATTGTGTGTGAAGGAATTCGAAGTCTCTCAAACCACTTTGATCAAATCTCTATCTCCTTCCAGACCTAAAAAAAGACATCTTATTGATTGAGTACACATGGCAAGGTGGTACAAATTGAAAAATATAATGTAAATGTACAACTCAACACGTTTTCCATCCTGGTGGGTCTGGCAATTTGCATGGATCGAAGAAATTTCTACAGGTTCTTTACACAATTAGCTGTAAATCTTGTATGATGTATGTATGCATGTCTCTTCATGCTCTTTGAGTAATTTCTGACCTTGTCTTACAGGAATTCGCGTTGAAGTTGACTTGTTAGTTTTCATTCAGAGGTGCTCCAGCAAAATTTGAATTTTCAAAATTGGGTTAAAACTATCGAGATAAATCTCTAAATTTTAGCCCAAGTAAGAGGGCATAATACTTTAGAAACAAAACCACCGAAGCACTGAGTCCAGAAATGGAAAATAAGTGAGTAATTGCTAATTAAAAATACATTTACATGACGTATGGAAGCCTACATGACGTGTGGTAGAAACACAGTCCATTCTAATGATTAATCTCAGCTGTTTTACACAGATATAAACATACAAAACTATCAGTGAAACTGACAAACCAAGTGTTGAAGACAAACTATAAAATAGAGTAATCTTGTATCTGGTTGTCAATTGTTGAGTCTTCTGGATAACACTAAAACTTTGATTGGTCAATATGTAATTTGGATTAATTATAAGCTTGACAAGCAACTGTGCAGTGTATCCATAATCCACATTTCAACATTTCAGATAGCATTTTGATGATTTTCTGAGAAAAGAGAAAATAAAGACCGATAGACAGATAGACAGATGATAGACAGATAGACAGACAGACAGATGATAGACAGATAGACAGATAGACAGATGATAGATTATAGATGATAGCTGATAGATGATAGATGATACATGGATAGATAGATAGATAGATAGATTAACTGGTTGATTGATTGACTGATTGAGATAGAGAAAATATGATCATCAAAACGTTTTTTTATACCTTCAATGCAAAGCTAATAGTTCAGGCATTTGCAGAATGCGCTCTGAGATGAAAAAAGATAGTCTATGTCAGTTTCTGTTAAGGAAATGATTGACAGGAGATTATAAGAGAGACTTAATCAGTTTGTTTCAGTCTGTGCGAATCGGGAAAACTGAAGAAAATGTTTTAACTCACAGCTGCCTTATGAACACAAAACTGAATGGATATCAGTTACAAATGAGTGGTTTTCTACCATATGTCACGTAGAGCATAAATTGCTTGTTTGACACTTCCAATAATCTACTTCAAAGCGGATTCCTGTAAACAGTTCTTCGTAGTTCCTGCAAGCAGTAATCAATCATACCGCAGATATGGAATAAGCAATAGATAACGCCCTCGTTTGTGACAATATGCAATATATCCGAGGGCTTTAGCCCGAGGATTATTGCATATTGTCACAAACATGGGTGTTATCTAACTTATACCACTAAGTACAAAACAAATTAATTTAAATCCCTTTGTTTGCCTTCAATCCTTCTTGTTTGACAACATTTCATTGTATTTGTTGCAAATTCAGGTATTAAATTGAAAGGAGGAGTGAGTGAGTGAATTTGTGTTTTAAGCCCTATCAGCAACAGTAAGGGCTATTTAGAGGAAACCAAATTGAAAGGAGGAAAATTAATTTTTCAAATGGACCGCCAATCTTCAAAGAGCTCTGGGGGCATAGAATTATATATGGAAATTGCTAAAAATTACTTGGCCCTATACTTGCAATCAATTTTCACGAAATAGTATCTCATACAAATTTCCGAAAATTTATAATGAAATGAACCTTGATAGCAACATCATAGATGTCTTAAAGGGGTCACACATCTTGAAGCAATAGCAATTTTTTTAAATTGAAATATTGAAATATTGTGGATGTTTGCTTTGAAATAAAATATCTGAATCTGAAGATATGTCTGCTTCTTAGCATTAGTTTCCACAAAAAAGAAAGAAAGAGATAATCTAAAAAAAACATGAGGTAATCTAATTTCCAAAAAATCCATGCAGTGTTGTCTGCGAAACTTTATACACCTTCATGAGTATCAGAAACATAACTGATACATTACTTGGAATCAATCCTAGCCTAGACCAAGGAAATGTGAAAGAAAAGGCAAAAAATTACAAAATCAAAAACATTCTCTGAGAAATAGCATTAACGACATAAATAAATCACACGTCATGTTATGAATATGATATAGGATTAATGATAAATTAGCATCCAACAGTCTATGCAATGCATACATAGTATGCATGCAGATAATACTGCTCAAAGATGCTCTAATTGATAGAACATGTTTTGAGCCTTGTATTATTTTCAATCTTTATTGAATGCTGGACTGTACTTGTGTATCCGAGACCTCATCATTCGTATAGTATGGAAACAGGGATCATCATACTACAATGAAGTATCTTGAGTGAAATACAGAGACATGGACTCCATTATTAGACAGAAATATTGTTTGCCTAAAACCTGATATCTATATACCGTGATTCTCAATGCCTGATACCATTCAGCTGCAACAGTTATGACTGTAAAATTGTACTGCAGATTTTCATGTATATTTTAAATATAAAATGCCATTTCAGTAAATTAGTCACTACAGAAGAACTCTTGCAGAAATTACATGTACTCATCTTGATGCTGAATCTGACAAGTAACATTTGACCCAATGTCACTCTAAATCTCGGAGTCACACCTTTCAACACCTTTGGAGACCTTTTCAGACCCCCAGAGATGTGAGAAGATCATTGGAGACTTGTAGAAGATCTGTGAAGGTGTAAAGAGATTTGGTGGATGCAGGTTGTGACATTGATGGAGTGTCTTGTATTCCATGCCAACGAATGGAGCATAATAATATAAAGGGTTAAACAAAAATATGAAAACTTGAAAATCTCAAAGACCTCTTCTCAAATCTTTATGAAAGTTAATCAGATTTTAGGCCTGCACATTGAAATTGTGCTTGTGTAATTGCAGCTTAATTGCTTCATTTTTTGTGTGAGCCAGTATATCTTTAGTGCAAATAACTCTCTTTTCAAAAGATTTGATTTTAGGCTTAATTGTAAAAAAAAATATACAAACTGCATGCCCTGAAATGATTTCTAATGTCATTCAAAGAACCCAAACATTAATAGTGGTGACAAACAAGTCTTCAGGTGTCCACTAAATATGATTCAGAAACAAATTTTTTCCAGTTTCTTGATGAAGTTTGCCGAAGCTGCTGGATTCCCCGCTTGGTGAAATTAGTCATATGCATTGGAAAAGCCACAGATTTTTGAAAACTGGGTTTGCAAACTCGAAGGCTACTGGCTCAGCCAGGAAAATTGCCACTGAGCTACAAACACACACATTTTAGGTCGATATAAAGGCTGATAACTCAACCAACTTTCGAAAAATTCAGAGAAGCTTTGAGATATTCAAGTTGATTTAAATGGTGATTTATTTTTGTTGATTAACTGTTTAGCATGTATGAAGTTTTAAAACAATTAGAATTATGTGCACCATTTTCAAGTACTGGATCTACACTCTTACCATATTTTTCAGTTCACTAATTACTCAAACAGGCCACTTGCTTTGAAACATTTTCAAGGGGATGAAGATAAAGAGTTTGACAATGGCGTTAATTATTAATTGGCACCAAGAAAGCAAGGAAAAATGTCAAATTATTTGTATATGTACGGAAGGAGATTTGGCTATGAAGTCACGCAGTACCATTTACAGTAATAAGGCTTCAGCTTTTTATAGCCTAAGCTTTTGTGATGGAAGAAGAGAGCCAAAAATTGTCTTGTTACATGTATTGTAAATGGCCTTTCTGGGGCCATTAGCTTTTCAAAGATTTCAATTCTTTAAATGGCTTCCTTTACTTGCCATCGACCTTGGTGGGTGACAATCTTGTCAATTGTAATCTTTATAGCTCATCATATATGAAGGATACCCAGTTGTCAGGATTTATTAAAGATGTTTTATAAAACCGTCACTACAAAAGTTCCATGATTGGTGGCAGTAGATACTTTGCATGTCTCAGAATATACATAATGTCTTATATGCTTATATACATGTATGTTCCACTTTTTTAACGGCCATCCTCTCTGATTAGAATATTTGAAAATAGTGGGGTTACCGTGTTTTTGATTTTTTAAGCAACATGTATAAAGATAAGTTCTGAACTTCTGTAGGAAAGATGGTTTCCCCTTGAAGCCTTCAAAAGTGATACTAGCTTATATAAATAAATGCACCTGAATCAACTTCGAAGTCAGAATCTGCCACAGTACATTCAGTGTGTCATACGCCCAAACAGAAATTGCCAATTTTGTCAATTTCTTCAGAAACCGCAGATACAATTTACCTTTGTGATCATGTTCTACAAACAGTTCGGGAAAGTGCAGAATTCGGGAGCGCTCCCGAATTCGGGAACAGTGCTCCCGAATTCGGAAACTGTTCCCGAATTCGGGAGCAAACATCAGTCTGAAGAGTAAAAACTGTTTGTTTTGTTTAAGCAGAGTAGAGTTGCTACTGAGAGTATTATTTATCCATCAATACAAGTATAGACCTATTATCCATGCATCTATCTATTGACCTGGCTACTGACCTGGCTATTGACCTGTCTATCTCTCTGTAGCTAATTATTGAATCTTTTTTAAAAGACTTGATCTGCATGCTCTCCACACAGATCAATTCAGTTAATTTAATTTGTTTAGCTTTTTTATTGCCCAGGATCCATCTCTTCTCTATCAGGTCACCTCCTGTAGTATAGCGGATGATTTATGTCAATTTTAGTTGGGTATTATGTTATTTTCTCTACAACTGGAAGGACTTGAGCTATGAGCTATTGAAAGTAATGGATTTTTACTCAAGTTTACACTAAAAGTTCCAGCGAGTGTCCATTTTTGTGGGCTTGGACAGTGGCCAAGGAATTGCATGTGTATAAGTGAAACCTGCCAAATATTGCAGCTCTCAGAGAGGCCTCTCCTTAATAAAGAGACAATTAATATACCAAATTGGCTTTTTGTGTTAAACACATGTTTTATAAATGGCTTATCATGTAACACTCTTGATTATGCACAACATTCTTCGCTGTCTGTCCGTTTAGCTGTGAGTGACAGCTGCGGATCTAGACAACGTAGTTTAGGGGGGCCTGATGTCCTATTGGCATTCGCGGGCTCGCATTGGAACATCGTCTTCAAAAAAATATTTTCCATCTCAGTGGCCCTCTAGCCCTCCTATAGTCCACCACATTCTGTGACATGAACGCTCCATGCACAGGGGCATATGAGGCCCCCTCTATTTATGCCCAGAAGCACTATAAATTTAGATTCCAGAAGGTGAAATACTATTCTTTTGATTCATGACAACTCAGCCTCATTATTTAGGATCATTGCGGAACTGCAGTGTAAAGATTTATGTGCTTTAACATTATTGTAAAATGACCTCTTTACTTCTGATTTTGCATGGTATCGTCCAAATGGATATTTCAAGATTGACACTATTTGTGTTTCATGCCTTATTAAACAGAATATATGCAAAAATCTATTATTAATCTTTGTTTTATAAGTTCTAGGGAATATTTTGAGCCATTATTCAGTGATCAGAAATTTTAAAACGATAACATGGAAGAAATGGGCAGGGGAAGGGGCCTCCGAGACCGTTCGAGCCGATTTTTTGGTCAGGTCAGCTGTAATTTACACCGGCCGTACATATGGGATACTTAAAATTAAAACTGCATCTGATTCCTTTCCAACTAAGGAAAGATTGCATGTCCCAGTAAAACGTGTCAGTCAATTTGTGTTTTAAGGACAAAGCATCAAAGTTAGAGGGGGACCTCCGAGGCCCCGGTGGACCATAGGAGGGCTAGATCATAGGGGTTTTTAAACCTATTATTGTTGTGTGAAATAGAAATATAATATAAAGGGAAGTCACCAAAATCGGCCTTATATTCAGTTAAAGTCAATTCACACATGTTTATATCATCAATGACATCAGATAATAAAATGGTCTTGGTTAATCAGCAACACGCCCTAAACATTCAGTGAAAAAATCATGCTTCTAGGAAGTCTACTGACAAAATTGGAGCATTTTCAAAGTCAAAAGGGCGAAAAGCTTGAAATACAAATTATGTATATAACTACAAAAATGTTTGGTGCAAAAACCCTGTGGGCTAGATCCCTCCTGGATCCGCAAGTGAGTGATGTACATGTATGTGACTATGGAGAGGATAGGACAAGAGAGGACATGCAAAACAAGCAGGATATTTCAATCATCTCTCATAGCAATAGAGAAATACACAAATATAGACAAGATAGATATAGATAGATATAGATAGATGTAGATAGATATAGATAGATATAGATAGATGTAGATAGATATAGATAGATATAGGATAGATATAGGATAGATAGATATATAGATAAGATATATAAAGAGACAGAGAGATATAGAGACAGATAGATATAGAGACAGATGGATATAGAGACAGATTATAGATATAGGGATAGATAGATAGATGGATAGATAGATAGATAGATAGATAGATAGATAGATAGATAGATAGATAGATAGATAGATAGATAGATAGATAGATAGATAGATAAGAAGATAAGATATGATAAGATAAGATAAGACAGATAGATAGCATACTTTCAAGAGAAGCAGCTGCAGTAAATCTCATTCCACCTGCATTGTGTGAATCAGTGAGTCGAATTCTAGTTTATTTGGCAAAAAAGTTATTTTATAAGGTATACATATATAAGAAAAATTGAATTTATAGACTCATCTCTGAGATAACCGCATATGTTGACAATTTCTTTTTAATTAGTCATATAGATGAAAATATGATCTGAGCTGCCCAAGTCAACAATTGCAGCACCTTCACTGCCATACTTTCGGTTAATTATGGTATATAAATCAATTTTAAGTCAAATAAATTCATAGCCCAACAAAATTCGGATAGTAAGTCAATGGAATTTTAATTTATGAAATAAATAGTAAACTTACAAAGTTTGATTTGCTCTGTAAAGAGAACCACAGCACAGAATTTTTTTTCACAGGGTAGAATCCTTAATTACCTTGCAAACAACCAGTCTGGCCAATAAAAACCCATCCGATCTTAATACACAACGTCCGAGGGTGCTTTGAAGATGAAACTTCCGAATTTGGGAACACTTTTGTTCCCGAATTTGGGAACAGTTCCCGAATTTGGGAACACCTTTGTCCCGAATTCGGGAGTGCTCCCGAATTCTGCACTTTCCCGAACTGCAAAGGGGACATCAGTTTCCTGCAGGCACTTCCAGGGAGTGTTCCCTTCCATTGCAACGTAGCACAATAAAGAACTGTAGCATGCAACAATTTAGTAATATCTGAGTGCTCACTTATTTTTCTGAGTTACCTTCTTTGTTAATTTGAGTTACTAAAGATAAATTAAATCATATTTGTTTTTTTTTTCTTGTTGAATATTGATAATGGATTAAGTAGTATTATACACTGGGGCCTTTACAGGATGCCACATGCATGCAGTTATAACTTTTGAGTGAGCTGTTAGATTTTAAAGTTTTGTCCCAGGTTAAATCACCTGATCCTGTCATGATAGCCTCAATGTTTAAACTTTCTATGTTCATATAAAGCTGATACTTCAGACAAACCATAGCATTGCTCTTGATTAGAGACAAGAGTTACAACAGATATTTTGGATCCTGGTTTCACCTCTGATGAAGTTGGAAAAAGGTTTCTTCCTTGAATCCAGCCAAACTTCTCTTCTTCAATTGTATTTCATGTGTATTCAAACAGTCAAGGTAAGTAGCTTTGTTGTAATGAAGCGATGGTTGGGGACTCAAAATGGAATGCGAAAGATCGCAAGGGAATGTGACTGTTATCATGAGCGAATGCTATATATAAATTTATTTTCTTATTTCATGTTGTATTTTTAAAGTATCTCGGCAAGTGGATTAACCAATTCTGAATGATGTTCTGTCTATTTTCAGACTTAAAATGACATCAACAGATTTTACAAGTTATGAATCAACATCTGTACTTTATGAAGATATCCTTTATCATAATACTACTTTGAATGTGACATGGAGCTCATTCCAATGTCAGAAACTGCAGCATATAGGGCTTTTAATATATCAAGTTATGTTCTATGTCCTTTATTTGGCCTCGCCGCTGAATTAACTAACACTATAACAATTATGGCTGTATATAAAAACAAAGAGCTGCAAACGTCAACCAATATTTTCATAGTAAGTTTAGCATTTTCTGACTTGCTTATCACACCATCATTGATGATTATTAGATTTCGGCCAATAATTTATGTGGAAAATGAGATATTGCTGAAATTTTATCTGAGTGCTCTGATATCAACACATGTTGTGTCTTACGCAATGTCTGAAATTAACTTCTTTCTGTTATCTCTGGAACGCTGGTTTGCTGTAGTAATGCCATTGAAATTTATGACAATTGTCACGATCCGCAGAACGGTTGCAGTTTCTGTGTGTGCATGGGTAATTGGAGGAGGTTTTGTAGGATCAATTTCTATCTATTACACTGTAATCCAAACAGCAGACTTTCTTCGAAAGCCTTTTTTCATGGCCAACTTGATTCCAGAGATGCTGTTTATTTTTGTTTCAACAGTTCGTAACTATTTTTGCATGGCATCTACCATCATCTTATATGCCCACATTTTTATTGTGCTGCGTCGTAGAGCTGCCTTCTTTGCCAACAGCCAAGGGTCAGATGCGACAATTTTCAACAAGACTAAGAAAGTTACTCAGATGACGGCTATCAATATGGCGTGTTTCATCAGCATCTGGATGCCCTACAATATCATAACTAGTGTCGTAAGAAACAAATTGGTGACACACTTTCCTACTTATGTTGGATTCACTCTTTTTCTGTACACCTTATTCGCAACATCCTTCACGAATGTCTTCATCTATGTCTGGTGGAACGACCCTTTTCGGAATGCGTTTGCCAAAATGTTGCACATCAAGTACCGAGAAAAACAGGAAGATGTTATAAGTAATGGCTACAGCAAGGAAAGCGCTGTTAAAGGCAATATTGCCTAAGCCAAGACGATCATGTTGATCATTGTAATCAATCAATCATATGCGTTTTCATTGTAATCAATCAATCATATGTGTTTATCAATAAAGTGTTGTCAAGCATTAAAAAAAGCGCGTTCGGAAATTCATAAAAATAACATTAAGTGTGTGAAGGTATGTGAAGTCTCTCAAACGACTTCATTTGAATCTCCATCTCTTTCAAGAGCTCACTGAACTGCATCGTATTGATTGGCCGCTCAAAAAATACACATGGCGAAGCAGTGCAACTTTAAAATATAATTTCAATAAGCAATTCAACATGTTTCCTATGTTGGTGGGTATACAAATTTTCAGAACTGAAGAAACTTGGTGTCTGTATATGATTGGCTGTGTCATGCACAATGTACGTATGTCGACATGTTTCTTTTTATATTCTCAGGCGATTAATCATTTGTACCATGTCTCATATAAATGGCACTGTTTCCCCAGTTATGATTATTGATGGCACACTTGATTCTGTGCCTGGCAATGTAATTTTGGCAACTGGCAGATGTATGGATTTACTTATGAGATCATTTGTACATATGGTCCGAGATAATCAAATTTATCAAAATCCAATTTTGTCTGACAAACCTTCATGGCTGTGTCACAGCGTGTGCCAGTACTATCAGGTACCTAACTGAAACATTACTTAGCATCAACTCCAGCCTAGACCCACAGAATCTGCATGAAAGAAAAGGCAATAGATTACAAAATCAAATCAAATGTGTACTCAGACAGGACATTTACCACATAAATAAATTGCATGTCATGTAATCTATAGATACAATATTTCTGCTGAATTGTATTGTTTACCAGTCTTTATTGAATGCTGGTCTGTACAAGTCTGTGATCCCACACCTCATCTTCCATGTAGTATGGAAACCCATCATACTAAACACAATGTATATTGTGTGAATACACAGACATGAATTACATTTAACATTTGAAACAAGTGTTTTTGTTCTTTCTTGTAGAAATTACATTTACTCATTTTGATGCTGAGGTTGTATACCTACATGATAGCCTTTGATGCAATGTCACTCTAAATCTCTGAGTCAAACCTTTCATCACCTTTGGAGACCTTTTCCAGACCCCCTGGGATGTGAGAAGATCATTGGAGACTTGTAGAAGATCTGTGAAGGTGTAAGAGGTTTGGTGGATGCAGGTTGTGACATTGATGGAGTGGTATATGAAGTTTCTAGCAAGTTGGTATTATACTTACCAATATCAATTACTAAATTTGCATGTAGTTAGTTGATAGCTCAAACGAAAGATCTTGTACATAACTTTTTTGTAATCATAAAATATACTCAGAGGCTCAGACATGAAATCATTCCAGATCCTAAAATTGCAGTTGAAGCACTTTAAAGGTGAATACAATATAGTACAAATGCATATTCAATGTAAAGCACTCAAAATGACGCAGTTTTAACATTATACATTTTATGTATAGCAAGAAAGCTCGGGAAAGGAAAGACCAAATATTTGTAAATGTACCTAAAGGAGCTGCAGTATCACTTACAGTAATATGGCTTCAGCTTTTACAGCCGTCACTTTCATGATGCAAGAGAGCTACAATTTGCTGTTGTTAAAAGCTTTTCTGGAACCATTGCCTTTTTCTTCATTTCAATCCCTTTATTGGCTTCAATTGCTTGCAACTGACCTTGGTGGGTGACAATCTTGTCAATTAAAATCCTGACAGCCTATCAAATGAAGGTTACAAGAAAACCTGTCCTCACATCTGAAGCAGATCTCCTCTTGTCAGCCATTTATAAGGAGTGTTTCCAAAAGATAATGGCAATTAAGAAGCTTTGTTGTTTCATGCTATAGTTTTTTTTTCTGAATACTTCTCCTTTCCCCTCCAGTTATCTTCTACTTTTCATTAATTTTGGTCTTCCAACATCATGTGAAAGAGAGTCATCAGTTTCTGTGTGTATGTAGGTGCAGGAGTGTTTTCCATTGTAAATGTATGAAATCAATCATGTGGATCATTGTGGTTGTGTGATCTTTATAGTTGAATTACTTTTTGTTTCAAAATAAGTTATTAAAAACCTTGAACCTTCAAATGGATATAAGGCACAAAGAATCTAGCAAAGTAGAGGCAATTAGAGCACCCTCTTGAAATGTTGCAAGCTGCACCTTCCCCAGTGGTCTAATGTAATGATCATGACAAATCAATGGCGATTATGTCTGTCATGACTCACCGAATGCAAAAATCAACAGGAACCTGAACTCATTTTGCCCATATCAAAGTGAGAGTCTGTTACTGAATTTGGGTTGGCCTATAAACAGTCATTTAGTGGTCTTTGAAAAAAAATAGAATAGTCTACACTTCATGAACCTGATTACCGGCCTCAGCTATGTATGCGTAAGAGGATCCCATTGGGAGAAAACTGTTTGCATTGTAAAATGTGATTCATGCACCTGCATGTTGCACACAGTGCTCTACATGCATGGAAATTTTAAAGAGGGAAAGGGCACTGTTAGAATCCTGAGTGAAAATGTTCTTTGTTACACAATTACTGAATTTAAGTTGCTTATCTCATCAAAGGATTCAAGCACAGCTGTGCATTTAAAACTACAGTGTTTAAGTATGTTCAGACAAGCGTGGTGTATACAGGGGTCCTTGTGTCATAAGACCACACATGAAGTAGTCTCTCGTGGTGGTGCAGTCTCTATTCGGGTTGCAAAATGAACTAAAAATGCTGCTTGGTGCGAGAGGAAAGCAGTCACATGCTCAAGGCAAGTCGATCTTCCGACAGGGGGTCTTACAATGCAGGTACCATTGTATTGATAAACGAAGCGAGACCTGACATTGTCTCTTTACCTATCCCTTAATCTGCATCAAAACCAGAGTATAGAAAAATGTTCCCTTAAAACTGTGAGTCTGAAGGTATAGGCGCGTTTGAATTGCTATGAGTTCATAAGCTATTTGACAATGGTATACCTCTTTTTTTTTTTTTCCGTGGTTTAATCCAAGAGCCATGCCAGTGATTTTGGCAATGCTGTCACCTCTTCCTCTACCATTTGAGTGCTAACAGGATTTATTGGTTTGTATATCATACTGCTGATTCAGCAAAAATCGACCATCTCTATACTATGATATGATATCAGAACCAGTTATGCTGCAAATGTCCAATATTCAGGGCACATGTGATTTGATTTTGTGATTTATTGCTTGTACCGATGATTGCCTAAGACTAGATCTGTGGTAATGCCAGTTATGTTTCTGATAGTACTATACTACTACACAGTCATGAAGCTAAATAGGATTTCTGAGACAAAATTGGATATGCAGAGATTATCTCTGACCACATGATCTCACAAGTAAATCCATACATATGCCAGTTGCCAAAATTACATTGGCCAGACGTAGAATCAAGTGTGCCATCAGTAATCATAATTGTTCGAATGGTATCATAACACACAATACAACTACACTGAAAGACAAAAGTTATGCATATGCTGTGCATTCAAGAACCTCATCTGTGTGCTTAATATAAGGTTCTACCAAACACATGCTTTACTTAAAATAAACCATAAAGTCTAAAGATAATGGTCTTGGGGTTCATTCGAAGGTTGTGATTTCCTCTCATCTGTAGCATCCCCTACAACATCCAGAAACATGCCTTCATTACAATGGAGGGTATCTTGAGTTCCAGTTGTTTTTCAGGGTTCAACACCTCTTTGTTTATTCCTTGTCTACCCTACCTCCCTGTAACAGGCAGCTTTCTTTGATACACTTGACGGATGAACATCTTACACTCTACAACATTAAGCTGGGTTTTCACAACTGCACCATTCCAATAGTTTCATCCCCGACATATTCTGTAATTGGGGACACAATACATTCAGTTGTAAAAGAATTGTGTGCTTTCATGTTTAAGGATTCATTTAAGCTCACATGAAACCTCATGCCTGCAAATGGTATTGGTCAACAGCAAAAACTGTGTTTTCTGAAAACTCCCCTTTGTCAGCCATTTTTAAAAACAAAAATGTTTCCCGGTTCAGTGATTTATTGTTTGTGACCCTATTTTCGGGTGTCTTACACCATGGAACCATCATATTGACCATAACCCTTGAACATCTTGCCCTCCCAACATATGCATAACTTATGTCTTTCAGTGTATATTAGAGCCCAGGAATATAATTTGCCCTTACAAATTTTCTTTAGTACCCTATATTAGCAAATTGCTGAGGCCATCACAAGCTTTATTTTCGTTTCCTTCACATGATTCCGTCAGAATACGTGTTGATCTAAAGAGTGAAGGTATGTCTTTTGTCAAAGTGTCTCACTGCAAGGATGAGGCTTTGTGAGACAGGTTTTTACATAAGAATTGTCGGCACTTTTCATATACATGTATTACCTCTATGATTGATGCACTGGCATAGCCAACAGGGCGAGGCCGCGAGGGGGGGGGGAGTACACTCCTGTAGCAATCCTTGATCTCCTCTTGACCCCCCGTCACCCTTTTGAAGATTGATGCTATTTGCCAATTCTTAATTTATTTTCTAACACTGAATATCCATCCGCATCATTTTCAGCCATTCATTTTGATGTTTCAGTCCAATTTTTGCATGATTGTGCTATAAGAATTATATACATTGCTTCTATTAACATAGTAATTCATACTGTGTCTTTTAACATTAAAGTTTTCAACCACTTGATTGCCTCCCACACTGTAAAATTTGAAATCTGAAATTTTGAGTCAGCTCAAAGGATTGAGTGAGATGGTTGCACATATTGTTTGAGCCTACTTAGGGCCTGGTGCACCTAAGACGTGACATTTGGTTAAAAAAAAAGTTATTTGAAGGGGTTGATTTTAACATTGCTTTATGGTGGAGAACTTAAAGTTTAGTGTACCAAAGTTTTGTAGTGATATCTTCTTTCATCTCTGAGAAACTCACAGTTCTATTCAAGCGATAAGAACCTGAACATTTAAATGGCTCTTACTTAAATACCCACCATTGGCCTATTTATTGTAGTGTTAAAACTCGAAACTAACTTATTTTTGATAAATGGACAATGGCAAAATTTATTAACTGCTTTAGGGTTAATTATAAGTTATTGATGTATTGAAAAACAATTGATTTTAAATAAATGATAAAAAATATGATATTATTCAATTATAATTCTTGCAGCTAGAAAATAATTAAGTTTTATCGCACTTGAACCACTTAAATCTCTTGTTGAAATGCAACAGAAAAATGTTGAAAACAATTTTTTTCTTCACTGAAAACATGAAAATTGACACAAAAATTCAGTGAATTGCTTAACAGAAAATACCTGAAATTAAGTTAATTATGTGAAACCATAGCTTCCTGCCATTCATTCGAAAGCTAATTTTCTGCTTATTTCATGTATGTCCCACACACCAATGTCATTTACATTTCCCAGACCAAGAGATTTTGTAGGTATGCCTGGCAGTGAAAACTAATTAATTTTGAAAAATCTACTTTTCTTTTAAAACAGTTGAATGTATCATGTTTACAGAAGATTTGAACAGCATAACTAAATGAAAATACTGTTTTGTGATATAACGAAGGTCACCACCTCTCTCGTGAAAAAATTCAGGATCTTTGTAGTCAACCTGTTTTCACAGCCTTTGACTGGATGATACCTATCTAAAATGCCCAATATAAGTATTATACTTGATCTGCACATTTAGTATTGTTTTTAAAAAGCTACCAGACCTTTTAAAACCACATCAAACTTGTAGTGATTTGCAATTTGGGTGGGGCGTTATGGTTGGGACAAAATAGTTATGGTTGGGACACTTCTCTCTTTACAGTACTGAATGCCAAGTTTTCAGGGTATCTAAAAAAGGTGAAACGCAATGACAAGTGTGTGGGTTAAGGAAACTCATCTGGGGAATATGGCTATCCAAGTCATTTATCAGGGAAGTAGGAGCTGAGAATTCACCTTATAGTTTTGACCGTTATGGTTGGGACACTGAAATATGGTGTTATAAAGTTGCATTTATAAGATATTACAGTTAGTTAGATGTGGTGAACAAGTATTATTTTGTTAAAAGTACAAGATAAGCAGCCTTCATACACAGAAGTGGGTCTAATAGTGTCATTTCTTCTTCACTTACAAGCCAGCAATGACACCACTTCCAAAAAGTTGAATTTTGGCTACATTTGTGTCATTCTGCAAAATCTTTGTTTCCATGCTTCACTGAAAAAAAGGTTTGTGTGAAACAGACAAAACGAACGTTAGCTGGTGTCCGTCCAAAATTTTGTGTAAATTCAGACAAAAGGTATGTGTATTCTTGACATTTCATTGTCAATCTTGACCAAAATTTTGTGTGATTTGATCAATGAAATGTCAAAAATACACATACCTTTTGTCTGAATTTACACAAAATTTTGGACGGACACCAGCTAACGTTCGTTTTGTCTGTTTCACACAAACCTTTTTTTCAGTGTTATTTCTGAGTATCAAATAACCAAAATGTCTCTGCCTCCAAATATATATACTAATGGAATGATATAACATACAATATTGATGAAAAATTAGGGCATTATTTTTATTTTCTTGATTACAAAAGTTGTTTTTGAGTTTGTCACGCAAAAATCGTGCATTTTAAGCACATTTTCGAGAACGTTTTGTGTAATATCTTGAGTGCAAATCATCCGATTTGGCTGAAATTGGAAAGGCAAATGCATAACAATGTGACAAATCGATATCGATACTTAACTGCTCTCAAAATGATGTTGAGAAAGCGTAGAAACCTTCGATTTTTGGCTTCAAAAAAACAAAAATTCACAAGGTGCACCAGGCCCTAGCTTGTTGTTATAGGTTATGATAATCTTTCTGTTGTGATAACTTAAAACAACTAGCTAGGCTCAAAGGAATTGTGCAACCATCTCACTCAATTATTTAAGCTGACTCAAAATTCAAATTTTACAGTGCACCCCCAAGATCGCCCGCCCAAAAACGACTCTTTGAAGTCTTTGCTGGAACCGCAATGAAAACTGATTATCCAGACAGAGTCTGAATTTGGTTAAATAGTTTCATTGGATCTCTGATTGTATATTAGTAACAGTTCTTTTGAGTTAGATCCATTTTAAAAATTACTCACTGACTGTTTCGGTCCACACAACATGGGACCATCTTCAGAAATGAAAGTCCAGTAGGTGGCATCACTGGACAGGCGCCATCATGTGCCAAATTGGAGCGATGTCGAAGTGTTGGACAAGGAAGAAGACAATGTTAAGAGGCAAATTAAAGAGGCAATTTGGATTAGACGAAATGTTACGATCAACCGAGACGAAGGAGGATATAAATTATCGCATGTATACGATAGCCTACTCAAGTCCAGGAGTCCCCAGGGCACCCCACCAGGGTCCAGGGGGGCCCCCTCTCAGTAACACCAGATGGCGCCTGTCCAGTGATGCCACCTACTGGACTTTCATTTCTGAAGATGGTCCCATGTTGTGTGGACCGAAACAGTCAGTGAGTAATTTTTAAAATGGATCTAACTCAAAAGAACTGTTACTAAGAGTCTGAATTTGTTCAATAGAATCTCGAGAAACATACTACTTGTGCAGTGGTACACATATAATTAAGCAAGACACAGCTAATCATTTAAGGAACAAGTTTCTTCAATATATGCAAATTCTGAGACACATCGGGATGAGAAACGTGTCGAATTGCACATTGACATTATATTTTCAATTTGTGCTGCCTCGCCACGTGCAATATGGTGTCCTCAATCAATGAGATGTCCTTTTGTGATATCTGCAATGAAATGGGATGCAACTTTTAAAAATCAATAAAACAAAGGAAATATGTGTGGTGTTTATGTAACATTTGGACACAAGTTACCCTAGCATAATGCTGATCTTCCAAAACCAGGCCAGGCATGATTTTCAGCTTCCCTGATCTTTTCAAGGCACTTTTTCTAAGGACAGCTTGCTGGACAAAAAAAAAGTAATCTAATTTTTTATTGCTTCAATATATAAATTAAAATCATGGGTAAAGCGTTTTTTTTTTCTGTTCGGTTGGTAGATCAGAGTAACTAAAAATCAACTATGTCTGGCCTGGTGCTAATGTAGCAATAACACTTAACAGATGATCAAGGAAAGGATTTTTGGTGCAGACCCTAACTGCAATACAAATGAAAATTCCACCAAGGTAAAACAACTGCCTGTTCCTGGATGAACTGGCTTTCAGTTCAGAAAAAATACATCTAATCATGTGTTTGTTACAGATGATTTCATATTTGTAGTCTGTGATCCCAGATCTAATCTTCCATATACATTGTAGTATGGAAACCCATCATACTAAAAACAATGTATATTGTGTGAATAAATAGACATGGATTACATTTAACTTTTGAAACATGCAAGTATATTTTTTCTTTCTTGTGGAAATTAGATTTACTCATTTTGATGCTGAGGTTGTATACCTACATGATAGCCTTTTGATGCAATGTCACTCTAAATCTCTGAGTCAAACCTTTCACCACCTTTGGAGACCTTTTCCAGACCCCCTGGGATGTGAGAAGGTCATTGGAGACTTGTAGAAGATCAGTGGAGCTGTAAGGAGACTAGGCGGATGCAGGTTGTGACATTGATGGAGTGGCATATGAAGTTTCAAACAAATTGGTATTATACTTACCAATATCAATTACTAAATCCACATGTAGTTAGCTAAAAGCTCAAACCAAAGATCTTGTACATAACTTTTTTGTAATAATAAAATATACTCAGAGGCTCAGACATGAAATCATTCCAGATCCTAAAATTGCAGTTGAAGCACTTTTAAGGTGAATACAATACAGTACAAATGTATGTTCAATGTAAAGCACTCAAAAAGACACAGTTGACATATATATTTTATGTATACATAGCAAGAAAGCTCGGGGAATGGAAAGACCAAATATTTGTAAATACACTAAAGGAGAGCCCTGCATTATCATTTACAGTTATATGGCTTCAGCTTTTACAGCCGTCACTTTCACGATGTAAGAGCTACATTTTGCTGAACATTGTTAAAAGCCTTTCTGGAACCATTGCCTTTTTTTTTTTTCATTTCAATCCTTTTATTGGCTTCCATTGCCTGTCATTGACCTTGGTGAGTGACAATCTTGTCAATTAAAATCCTGACAGCCTATCAAATGAAGGTTACAAGAAAACTTGTCTTCACTCCTGAAGCAGATCCCCTCTTGGCTCTTGTCGGCTTTTAAGAGCTGTTTTGAAAGGTAATAGCAAGTGAACAATTTCTGAGCATGTCTTTCATATTAAAAAAAAACCATCATAAAACACATGTAAACCAAGTACGTTGGTGAATTTGTATGTGCAAAAGCCTTCATGATGGAAGAGCGCGGAAATCTGTTGTATGAAAAGCTTTTTCTGGGGATCATTTGCCTTCTTTTTCATTTCAATCGTTTTGTTGGTTTCCATAACTTGCTAAGTTGCCATTGACCTTGGTGGGTGCCACTCTTGTCAATTAAAATCCTGACAACTCATTAAATGTAGGTTGTAAGGAAAACGTGTCTTCACTTCTGAAAGATCCCTGCTTGTCAGTCTTTTAAGGATTGTTTTCAAAAGATAATGACAATTGAGATGCTTCGGTGCAGATGGCGCTTCATGCTTTAGTTTTTTTATCCAAAAACGGCCCATATCAAAGTGAGAGTCTGTTAGAATTTGGGTTGGCCTATAAACAGTCATTTAGTGGTCTTTAAAAAGAGAATAGCTTACACTTTGTGAAGCTGATTACTGGCCTCAGCTATGTATGCGTAAGAGGATCCCATTGGGAGAAAACTGTTTGCATTGTAAAATGTGATTCATGCACCTGCATGTTACTCAGTGCTCTCCCTGCATAGGAATTCCAAGTTAGTAACAGAGAAAGGGGACTGTTTGAATACTGAGTGAAAGCTGTGTTTGTTACACAATTGCAGCATGTAAGTTGCTTATCTCCCTCAAAGAATTCAAACACAACTGTGAATGTAAATCTACAATGTTTAAGTATGTTCAGACAAGCGGGGTGTGTACAGTGGTCCCTTTGTCATAAGACCACCCCTTCTGTGGTCATGAAGTGGTCTCTCATGGGGGCGCAGTCTCTTGTCGGGGTGCCAAATGAACTAAAAGTACTACTAGGTGCAAGAGGAAGGCAGTCACATATAAGGCAAGCCGGTCTTACAACAGGGGGTCTTACAAGGCAGGTACTATTACAAGTATTCCCTTAAAACTGAGAGTCTGAGTGTATAGGCATGAACAGTTTGAATTGCTATGAATTCATAAGCTATTTTAATAATGGTATGCTGCAAATTTCTGAAATTTTGTAGTTTTAATCTCAGAGCCAAACCAGTAAATTCAGACATGTCACCTCCTCCTCTGGATTTTTGAGATCTAGCAGGATGTATTGGTTTGTATGTCATACTGCTGATTCAACAGAACACACGATCTCTGTTTGCACATCTACATACTACGATATCAGAACCCTTTTATGCTGCAAATGTCCAATATTGAGGGCACATGTGATTTGATTTTGTGATATATTGCTTGTACCGATGATTGCCTAAGACTTGATCCTTGGTTATTCCACACATATGTTTCTGATAGTAGTACCACACACTCCACACAGTCATAAAGCAAAATAAGATTTCTGAGACAAAATTGGATATTCATAAAATTTGATTATCTCTGACCAAATGATCTCACAAGCAAATCCATAAATCTGGCAGTTGGCAAAATTACATCGGCCAGGTATAGAATCAAGTGTGCCATCAATATGCAATTATGCATAAGTGACTAAATTGTGCCATAACACACAATACAACTGTATTACAGCTTGGGAATATAATTAGTCCAAATAAATTTTCTTTTAGTATATTAGCTGATTACTGAGGTCGTCAAAACAAGGTTTTGTTTCCATTTCCTTCCAGATGATGACTTGTTGCTGAAAGATTAAGGTACTCTCTGAGAGCACTTTTTGTGAAATCTGCCCTTGGGCTTGCAATGATAGAAATTCAGAGAATGTTGAGAATTACTATTTAAAAAAAAGGCAAAACCTCCGTTTTTATTTTGGCAAAGAATCTGATATGAACACAATCATTGTTATGAAAGACATCAAAACTGAGTTTTGTGGGGACTGTTATATTCTCAGGCTGTCAGGCAGTTGTATCATGTGTTATGGCACCATTTCGTCTGACAAACCTTCATGGCTGTCTACCAGTACTATCGGAAACATAACTGAAACATTATTTACATCAACTCCAGCCGAGACTCACAGATGCTGCTAAAAAGAAAAGGCAATAGATTACAAGATCAAATCAAATGTGTACTCAGACAGGACATTTACCACATGAATAAATTGAATGTCATGTAATCTATAGATACAATATTTCTGCTGAATTGTATTGTTTACCAGTCTTTATTGAATGCTGGTCTGTACAAGTCTGTGATCCCAGACCTCATCTTCCATATAGTATGGAAACCCATCATACTAAAAACAGTATATTGTGTGAATACACAGACATGAATTCCATTTAACATTTGAAACAAGTATATTTGTTCTTTCTTGTAGAAATTACATTTACTCATTTTGATGCTGAGTTGTATACTTGTAAAAACGTGATAGCCTTTGATGCAATGTCACTCTAATCTCTGAGTCAAACCTTTCATCACCTCTGGATACCTTTTCCAGAACCCCATAGATGTGAGAAGATGTTTGGAGACTTGTAGAAGATCTGTGAAGGTGTAAGAGGTTTGGTGGATGCAGGTTGTGACATTGATGAAGCGGTATACACTGTATGAAGTTTCAAAAAAATTGGTATGATACTCATCAATGTCAACTACTAAATTTACATGTAGTTAGCTACAGTAATAGGTCAAACCAAAGATTTTGCACATAACATTTTTGTAATAACAAATATACTCAGACTCAGAGGCTCAGACATGAAATCATTCCAGATCCTAAAAATTCAGTTGAAGAGCTTTTAAGGTGAATACAATACTGTCCAAATGTATATTCAATGTAGAGCACTCACAATTACGTAGTTGGACATTATATATATTTTATATATAGCAAGAAATCTTACGGAAAAGAAAGAAAAAATAATTGTAAATGTACCTTAAGGAGCTGCAGTATCACTTACAGTAATACGGCTTCAGATTTTACAGCCGTCACTTTCATAATGCAAGAGAGCTACAAAAGCTTTTCTGGAGCCATTGCCTTTTTCTTCATTTCAATCCTTTTATTGGCTTCCATTGCCTGTCATTGACCTTGGTGGGTGACAATCTTGTCAATTAAAATCCTGACAGCCTATCAAATGAAGGTTACAAGAAAACCTGTCCTCACTTCTGAAGCAGATCCCCAGCTTTTAAGAGCCGTTTGGAAAGATAATGACAAGTGAACGATTTCTTAGCATGATGTTTTAAAAAACTATCATAAAACACATGCAAACTAAGTCCATCAGTGCATTTGTATGTACAAAAGCTTTCATAATGGAAGAAAGAGGAAATCTGTTGTATTAAAAGCTTTTTCTGGGGCCATTTGCCCTTTTCATTTCAATCATTTTATTGGCTTCCATAACTTGCAAAATTGCAATCGACCTTGGTGAGGTGAAAATCTTGTCAATTAAAATCCTGACAGCTCATCAAATGAAGGATTGTTTTCAAAAGAAAATGGCAATTGAGATGCTTCGGTGCAGATGGCGCTTCATGCTTTAGTTTTTTTAAATTCAAAAACTGCTCCCTCCACCTCCAGTTATCTTCTGCCTTTAACTTGATCTTGCAACACCATGTGAAAGAGAGTCATCAGTTTCTGTGTACAATCATGTTGGTGCAGGAGTTTCAAAATATTGATCTTTCATCCATGTGTTCCTGTTCCAGTGTGAAAGTATCAAATGAATCATGTGGATCATTACGGTTGTGTGATCATTATAGTTGAATTACTTTTTGTTTCAAAATAAGTTATTAAAAACCTTGAACCTTCAAATTAATATAAGGCACAAAAAATCTAGCATAGTAGAAGCAATTAGAGGACTTAAAATGTTGCAAGCCACACCTGCCCAAGTGGCCTAATGTAATGATCATGACAAATCATGGGCGATTATGACTCACAGATTGTAAAATTCAACTAGAACCTGAAATCATTTTGCACATATCAAAGTGACAGTCTGTAACTCAATGTGGGTAGGCCTATAAACAGTCATTTTAGCAGTCTTTAAAAAAATAGCTCACACTTTGTGAACCTGATTACTGGCCTCAGCTATGTATGCGAAAGAGGGTCCCATTGGGAGAAAACTGTTTGCATTGTAAAATGTGATTCATGCACCTGCATGTTACTCAGTGCTCTCCCTGCATAGGAATTCCAAGTTAGTAACAGAGAAAGGGCACTGTTTGAATACTGAGTGAAAGCAGTATTTGTTACACAATTTTGCAATATTTAAGTTGCTTATCTCATCAAAGGATTCAAGCACAGCTGTGCATGTAAGTCTACAATGTTTAAGTATGTTCAGACAAGCGGGGTGTGTACAGTGGTCCCTTCATCATAAGACCACCCCTTCTGTGGTCATGAAGGGCGCAGTCTCTTGTCGGGGTGCCAAATGAACTAAAAATACTACTTGGTGCGAGAGGAAGGCAGTCACATATAAGGCAAGCCGGTCTTACAACAGGGGGTCTTACAACGCAGGTACCACTGCAAGTATTCCCTTAAAACTGAGAGTCTTAGAGTATAGGCTTGAACAGTTTGAATTGCTATGAATTCATAAGCTATTTTAATAATGGTATGCTGCAAATTTCTGAAATTTTGTAGTTTTAATCTCAGTGCCAAGCCAGTAATTTTGGCCAAGCTGTCATCTCCGCCTCGTTTTGAGTTCTGGCAGGATTTACTGGTTTGTATATCATACTGCTGATTCAACAGAACACACAATATCTGTTTGCACATCTATATATACTACCATATCAGAATCATTTACGCTGCAAATGTCCAATATTGAGGGAACATGATATTTGATTTTGGGATCTATTGCTTGTACCGATGATTGCCTAGACTTGATATGTGGTTATAACATGGATATGTTTCTGTCAGAAGTAGGCACCATATGGTCATAAGGTGAAATAAGATTTGTGAGGCAAAATTGGATATTCATAAATTTGATCATCTCTGACCAAATGATCAAATCCATACATCTGCCAGTTGCTAAAATTGCATCAGCCTGGTATAGAATCAAGTGTGCCGTCAATAATTATAACTGACTGCCATAACACACCATACAACTGTATTACAACTTGGGAATATAATTAGTCCAAGTGAATTTTCTTTAGTATATTAGCTTATTACTATAAGGTCATCAAAACAAGATTTATTGTCATTTCCTGCATTATATTTTACTGAATTGTTTTTGTAGATTCCACAGAGTGCATGCCAAAGTCAGAGTGTCTGAAAACCAGTAAGTTTGGTTTTCCATAATTGTCCTAATATGAGAATTTTTTAAAGAGAAAAAAGCTGCGTATTTGAGGAATATTTTATTGATATTTATTCTTTAGTTTACAGATTTACTTAGTAACGGGTTCACTTGCTCCAGGAAGCAACATAGAGATAACAAAAAGGCAGGAAAGTTTAAGGTACTCTCTGAGAGCACTTCTGTGAAATCTGCCCTTGTGTTTGCAATGAAAGAAATTCAGAGAATGTTAAGAATTAATGTCGTAACAACGGCACAACTCTACTTTTCGTATTGGCACAGAATCTGATACGAACACAATCATATCCTGAAAGAAAATTAGGTTTATGGGGACTGTTATATTCTCAGGCTGTCAGGCAGTTGTATCATGTGTTATGGCACCATTTCCTCAGTTGTGATTATTGATGGCACACTTGATTCTATGCCTGGCCTACGTTATTGTGGCAACTGGCAGATGTATGGATTTACTTGTGAGATCATTTGTACACATGGTCCGAGATAATCAAATTTATCAAAATCCAATTTTGTCTGACCAACCTTCATGGCTGTGTGCCAGTACTATCAGAAATGTAACTGAAACATTACTTAGCATCAACTCGCACCTAGACCCACAGAATCTGCTTAAAAGAAAAGGCAATAGATAACAAAATCAAATCAAATAAGTCCCCAGACATGACATCATGACATTTACTTCATAATTAAATTGCATAACATCTTACATATAAATATTTCTGCTGAATCAGCAGTGTATGCAAACAGAGATTACTGAATCTTAAAAATGCCCAGATTGACGAAAGATGTTTTGAGCAATGTACTATTCACCTGTCTTTGTTGAATGCTGGTCTGCATGTACCTGTGCATCCATTGCGTAAATGCACAAGCATGAAATGTACCGAAATAAAAAAATGTATTGCTTGCGTAAACTGAAACTGAATCTTGACCTTGATTCTCAATGTCTGATACAATCCAGCTGCGAAGATATTATTACAGAATAGCTATGAGGATTTTCATGCACACTTTTTATCAATTTCAATTCAGGAAATTATTCACTGAAGAAAAATACTCTCAGAAATTAGATTACTTTAAATCTCTGACTCTGAGTCAAACCTTTCACCACCTTTGGAGACCTTTTCCAGACCCCCTGGGATGTGAGAAGATCATTGGAGACTTGTAGAAGATCAGTGGAGCTGTAAGGAGACTAGGCGGATGCAGGTTGTGACATTGATGGAGTGGTACATGAAGTTTCAAACAAATTGGTACTATACTCACCGATGCCTCAAAATTACTAGATATTCACTCTAACATAATCTGCACTCTATCATAATATCATTACCATTTCAAAGTGAGATAAATGCTAAAACCGAAGATCTCATGCGTTTGTGTCAATCAATAAACTCAGACTCAGAGACTTAAAGATTAAATCATTCTTGATCTAAAAATTATAGCTGAAGCACTTCGAAGGTGAATACAATACAGCTTGACCATATATATACAATGTAAAGCACTTTTAAAAAAGATGCGTTTTTACATAAATTATAATATAAAGCAATAAAGCTTGGGGAAGACCAAATATTTGTAAATGCACTAAAGGAGAGCTCTGCAGTATCATTTACAGTAATATGGCTTCAGCTTTTACAGCCGTCACTTTCACGATGTAAGAGAGCTAAAATTTGCTGTTGTTAAAAGCCTTTCTGGAACCATTACGTTTTTCTTCATTTCAATCCTTTTATTGGCTTCCATTGCCTGTCATTGACCTTGGTGGGTGACAATCTTGTTAATTTAAATTCTAACAGCCTATCAAATGAAGGTTAAAAGGAAAACTTGTCTTCACTCCTGAAGCAGATCCCCTCTTGGCTCTTGTCGGCTTTTAAGAGCTGTTTTGAAAGGTAATAGCAAGTGAACAATTTCTGAGCATGTCTTTCATATTTTTAAAAAACTATCATAAAACACATGCAAACTAAGTCCATCAGTGCATTTGTATGTACAAAAGCTTTCATAATACAGATACAGATACAGATACAGATAATTTATTGGTCACATTGTATACATCGATATATATATATAAATATACAACAGTGAAATTTTGGTACTTGGTACAAGGTTAAGGTACATTACATTGAAGCATTTAACAGGGAAACAGATACAGGAAGGAAAGTGTCTTTAAAACGCTGTGTCCTGATAGAGGGCATTCGATATCTGCGCCCACTGGGCAAAAGCTCAAAGAGTTCATAAAGTGGGTGTGTAGAGTCCCGCATGATCTTATTAGCCAGGCTAACCACACAATTCTTATAATGAGATTCATTATTGTCAATTACATAGTTCCGTTTCAATAAACGTTCACAAACTTTGTTTGGTCTACTCAGTTCATTCTTAAGCTGTTTACTCAGCAACCCAAAGAAAGCCACACCGCCATACATAAGAACTGGTGTAACAACAGTGCTAAAGAAAGACACAATCAAATCATAATTAACATTCAGTTTAACCAGAGACCTTACAAAATACAATCTTTTTGATGCTTTTTTACATTGAGTGTTAACATGCGAAGCAAAATTGAATTGATTGTCCACAATAATGGACAAATGCAGTATTTGTTACAAAATTGCAATATTTAAGTTGCTTATCTCATCAAAGAATTCAAGCACAGCTATACATGTAAGTCTACAATGTTTAAGTATTTTTGCAATTTTTGTAGTTTTAATCTCAGAGCCAAGACAATAATATCGACTATGCTGTCATCTCCTCCTCTGTGTTTTGAGTCTTAGCAGGATTTATTGGTTTGTATACCATACTGCTGATTCAACAAAACTCTGCCATCTCTGTATGATACGATGTCAGAACCACTTATTCTGCAAATGTCCAATATTGAGGGCACACGTGATTTGATTTTGTGATATATTGCTTGTACCAGTGATTGCCTAAGACCTGATCTGTGGTAATGCCACAGTTATGTTTCTGATAGTACTACTACACAGTCATAAAGCTAAATAAGATTTCTGAGACAAAATTGGATATTCAGAAATTTGATTATCTCTGAACATATGTACAAATGATCTCACAAGTAAATCCATAAATCTGCCGTTGCCAAAATTACATTGGCCAGGTGTAGAATCAAGTGTGTCATCAGTAATCATAACTGGCAAAATAGTGCCATAACACACAGTACCACAGGCCACACAATCATTCTGGAGGGGGGGAGCTGGGGGTTTAAAATTAAAGTTTTCAAATCATGCAATATAACCTCAGTGTCCTGAGACGGAATTGAGTTGCATTAGCAGTCTTTTTTTATTTTATTATTTTTTCCAAGTTTATAGTGACTAGCACAATAACAAATGGTTCCAAGCTAATCATCAATGGTTTTTTAATCAATCACATATCAGTATATTTTACTGCATTGTTTTTTGTAGATTCCATAGAGTGCCAAAGTAAGCGTGTCAGATGATCAGTAAGTTTGAACGTCCATAATTGTCCAAATGCGAGAAACAATTTTTTTTTTGAGAGCAAAAAGCTACATATATGACAAATATTTCATTGATATTTATACTTTAGGTTACAGATTTACATAGTAATGGGTTCACTTGCTTCAGGAAGCAACAAAGAGATAACAAAAATGTTTCAAAGATTAAGGTACTCTCTGAGAGCACTTTTTGTGAAATCTGCCCTTGGGCTTGCAATGATAGAAATTCAGAGAATGTTGAGAATTAATGTCAAAACAACTTCAGTTTTTATTTTGGCAAAGAATCTGATATGAACACAATCATTGTTATGAAAGACATCAAAACTGAGTTTTGTGGGGACTGTTATATTCTCAGGCTGTCAGGCAGTTGCATTATGTGTTACTAGAGAAGCCCAGAATAAAATAATGTGATGAACAGATAGGTGCGACACAAAAATATTTGTGTATGAGGGGTTAGTTGTGATAGCAATGGTCTTTTTGGGGTATGATTGATTTAAGCATGGCAAAATTGGGAACTAAAAACCATGGCTGACAGTGCTAAAACAACACAAAAGCGGGCGTACTCAAGTAACACCTTGTAAAAAAGTGACATTCAGAACTTCCATACTTTGAGATAATGCTATTATGGGATGTCAATGACAATGGAATTTAGGTGAATGGAGCAGCAAGCTGGAGTGAAAAGATGTTTGAAAGTTAGAGAATAGTGTTGGTAATGTGGGAAAAGGATGAAAAATCAACATGAGATGCGAGTGGAAGATGTGAGCTGGGATGACGTCATGTCACGTGCGCTAGTGTAATATGATATACGATGGCACTATTTCATCAGTTGTGATTATTGATGGAACACTTGATTCTGTACTTGGCCTATGTAATTTCGGCAACAGGCAGATGTATGGATTTACTTGTGAGATCATTTGTACACATGGTCCGAGATAATCAAATTTATCAAAATCCAATTTTGCCTGAGCAACATTAATGGCTGTGTGGCGGTACGATCAGAAACATAACTGAAACATTACGTAGCATCAACTCCAGCCTAGACCAACAGAATCTGCTTAAAAGAAAAGGCAATAGATTACTGAATAAAATCAAATGTGTCTTCAGAAATGACATTTACTACATACATAGATTGCATGACATCTTACCTATAAATATTTTTTAATCAGCAGTGCATGCGAACAGAGAAACCTAGCTTAAAAATGCCCAGATTGACCAACCATGTTTTGAGCAATGTATTATTCACCAGTCTTTATTGAATGCTGGTCTGTACCTGCATACACATCCATTTGGGGTAAATGCAGAGGCATCAAATGTACAAAAATTAAAAAATGTACATGTATTGTTTGCGTAAACTGAAACTAAATCTTGACCTTGATTCTCAATGTCTGATACAATCCAGCTGCGAAGATATTATTACAGAATAGCTGTGAGGATTTTCATGCACACTTTGTATCAATTTCATTACAGGAAATTATTCAATGAAGAAAAATTCTTGAAGAAATTAGACTTACTCATCTTGACACTGAGGCTGTCTATATAGTAAGGCAATGTCACTCTAAATCTCTGAGTCAAACCTTTCACCACCTTTGGAGACCTTTTCCAGACCCCAGAGATGTGAGAAGATCATTGGAGACTTGTAGAAAATCTGTGATGGTGTAAAGAGATTTGGCGGATGCGGGTTGTGACATTGATGGAGTGGTATATGAAATTTCAAATAAATTGGTGTTATACTCACCAACGCCAAATAATAAAACTGCACTCTAACAAATGCCATTTGAAAGTTAGCTCAAAGCTCATACTGAAGATCTTGTACATCACTTGTAGCATCAATAATAAATTGTCTCAAACTCAGAGGCTTAAACATGAAATTATTCTGGATCTGATCAATTGAAGCACTACGAAGGTTAACAATTTACTGTGTGAGCTTAGAGTAGGTCGGGGCATGCGGCCCCCCTTAACTTCGAGGTGCAATTTGACGTACTTTTTATGGGTGATTATTTTAATGCTTATGCTGTCAGGAAGGTATCACTTGACTCTACAAATAACTAGTGAAACAAATGTCTACCAATTTTAATAAAGGAGTTACGCTCAGTTACGGCCATTTTTGTAGAAAATTTTAAATGGCCTTCTTACCCCACCCATCAGGCAAGAAGCCCCCCTTTTATAATCCTATGGCAATTTTTTTTGCGAGCGCATTCGGCCTAAAAGTTATTTCTTGGGGTTCTTCTATCATTTTTAAGGCATTCTATTAACTTTTTCTGAATTTCAGAATTTTTCTGTTCATACATTTATTTTTTAATATTTTTTGCCCTGTTTCAATTTCGGGCAATATTACATATTATTAAATGGTTCCTGAAGCAGCTTCGACCCCCCAGTGAAGGGGGCCTCATGCCCCATATCATGTGGGGCCTCTCGCCCCAAACCCACATATTTTAATTTGACCTCTGTATTTTGAACTAAAATGCAGAAAACATGATCCAAATCATATTTATGTGATGATCATAAAGTGAAGCAATGCAGATATCCATTATACTTTTAAAAATTTCCAAAGTTATTTCTGACAATCCCTTTCAAAGAATTAGTCAAAGTTACAAAAACCATGCACATTTTTTTGTTTCTTTAATTTCTGCAATGGTTTGGTGCTGTTTGCCCTGAAAATTTGTGACATCACCTAAAACACCTCTAGCTTCAATCCCATCAATAGATAAACGCACCAAAAATCTTCTTGCCCCAACCTACTCTATATACAATATAAAACACTCACAATTAAGAATTTTGACATCAAATATATATTATATTACATGTACTGATATAGCAAGAAAGCTTAAGGAAAGAAAGACAAAATATTAGTCAATGTATTGAAGGAGCTGCCATATCATTTACAGTTATGTTGTTTTACGCTTTTACAACCACAGTTTTCTTACAGATGATTTCATATTTGTAGACACAAGGACTGAATGTGAATTTTTTTCTGGGACATGTATTCTGTAGGGAAAAATGACATCAGAAAACTTATGACATCACTTTCCCCTTGTCCTAGAAAAAAATGAACATTTCGTCCTTTGGTCTCCAAATATGAAATCATCTGTAATGGAAGGCAGCCAAAATGTGCTGTTGTTAAGGCCTTTCTGGAAACATTGCCTTTTTCTTCATTTCAATCCTTTTATTGGCTTCTGTTGCTTGTAATTGACCTTGGTGGGTGACAATCTTGTCAATTAAAATCACGACAGCCTATCAAATGAAGGTTACAAGGAAAACTTGTCCTCACTTCTAAAGCAGATCCTCTCTTGGTTTGTGTCAGCTTTTAAGAACTGTTTTGAAAGATAATGGCAATTGAACTATTTCTGAGCATGAAATTCTGAAAAACCGTCATTAAGCACATGTATGCGAACCAAGTACAAGAATATTTAAACTGAAGAATGGTGCAATTACAGAAAAATAATTATATGAATCAAAACAAAACAACAACCCAGTGCTCTGTAACTGTTAAATACAACAAACACATGAACACCATATCAAACAATGATCAACAATCAAAGAGCTTATCAATGGCAACAAAATTCTTGAGAGTTCTTGATTGAAGGAGAAGGAGTCATTGCTGATCTTGAGATTTCTCGAGATTTCTTGGTCTCGTCGGAAGCACTAGTATAAACTAAATGTTGGTACTAGTAGTCTTAAAAAGAGAATAGCTTTCACTTTGTGAACCTGATTACTGGCCTCAGCTATGTATACGTAAGAGGAACCCATTATTTGCATTGTAAAATGTGATTCATGCACCTGCATGTTATACATTGCTCTCCCTGTAGAGGAATTCCTAGTTTGAAACAGAGAAAGGGCCCTGTTTGAATACTGAGTGAAAGCGATGTTTGTTACACAATTGCAGCATTTTAAGTTGCTTATCTCATCAAAGAATTCAAGCACAGCTGTGCATGAAAGTCTACATTTAAACGTAAAGTTGAACGTGATGACAAAAACGTGGAGTATTGACAAACAAATATTCTCATGGAGTCCACAGCTTTTGACTAGTTTTGAATCCTGACATTGTTTCTCCATCCATCTTTTAATATTCAATCCATGCAATCCAGAGTATCGATTCAATAAGTATCCCTTTACAACTAAGAGTCTGAGAGGAGGCATGGACAGTTTTAGTGGTTATGAATTCATAAGATATCATTTCATAATCGAATACCGTACCTTTTTTCCATTTTGTTGTTTCCATCTCAGAGCCAACCCAGTGATTTTGGCAAAGCTGTCACCTCCTCCTTTGCCAATTGAGTGTTAGCAGGATTTATTGGTTTGTATATCATACTGCTGATCCAACAAAACTCTGCCATCTCTGTATAATACGATGTCAGAACCACGTATTCTGCAAATGTCCAATATAGAGGGCACTCTTGATTTCATTTTGTGATATATTGCTTGTACCAGTGATTGCCTAAGACCTGATCTGTGGTAATGCCACAGTTATGTTTCTGATAGTACTACTACACAGTCATCAAGCTAAATAAGATTTCTGAGACAAAATTGGATATTCAGAAATTTGATTATCTCTGACTGTGTGGTCAAATGATCTCACAAGTAAATCCATACATCTGCCAGTTGCCAAAATTACATTGGCCAGACATAGAATCAAGTGTACCATCAGTTATCATGACTATCCGAATGGTGCCATAACTCAGGATACAACCATGTTACTGCATTGGAATATAACTTGACCCTACAAAATTTCTTTAGTGTACTAGCAGATAAGTAAGCCATTGACGTGAATTGTATTTCCATTTCTTTCAAGATCAGGACATATTATTATCAGAGTCTGATAAATTTTATAATATATCACTTCCTTTTCAGTGGAACTCTTGACGACAAACAACGAAGAACTGTCAGAAATTGCTCAAAAGAATATAGACAAAATTACATTCATACATTGTGCAAGACAACGGCTGACCGTGTAGAGAACTACGTTTCTCCAATCTATGCAAATTGCCAGACCCACCAGGATGGAAATCATGTTGAATTGTACATTGACATTATATTTCAATTTGAACCACCATGCCGGGTGTGCTCAGTCAATGGTGTTGTATTGTAGGTCTCGAAGGAGATGGAGATTTGATTGAAGTACTCAGAGAAACTTCCGATTCCTTCACAGACACACATACAATTTACATATCAAATTTTTCTCACTCATTTAAAGTTCCACCGGCAAACCTGCTTCTGAATTCAACCAGAGAGATGCCCTGAATGGTGTGCTATTCACAGCATTTTTACAGTTTGTAAAGGACTCCATGGATTGTTGTGGTAAGCTGAATGTACCTTGTAACAGACTGGTGACTTATGTCCAAAATACAACATCCAACCAACCTTGTGCCATCAGCATAAATCCTCCACTTCAAACAGTCAATTAGTAGGTCCACCGATTGCAGGTAATGTCTTTGGTCACACAATCCAACTGCAAATAGAACTATCTAGGCTAACAGTATATAGTTCATTGCAGAAATGGAACCTAATTTAGAAAACGTCAACTGCTTTGACTCTCCTTGATATGATGCTAATGATGAAGAATAAATTGCTCTCAGGTCGTAAGTTTAGATCACACTCCTGGAGCTCAATCCCACTTGCCTATCTCAATAAACATAAATACTACATGCATGATAAAGCTAGAGATGTCTTATACTAACTGTTCTCTGCGGCAATTGAAAGACACTACACCAGTGAACATGGAGCACCTTGATGCATACTCAGAGCCTTATAATCTCATCGTTAATATACACTGCAAAATTTGAAATTTTGAGCCAGCTTAAGTAATTGAGTGAGATAGTTGCACAATTTGTTTTAGCTATCATAGCTTGTTGTTATGATAATCCTCCCATTGTTATAACTTACACACAACAAGATATGTTATCTTAAAGGAATTGTGCAACCATCTGACTCAATCATTTAAGCTTACTCAAAATTCAAATTTTACAGTGCATACCTGCTTCTGCCGCCTCACAGTATTAACCATTTGCCAAAGCTATGAGAAGGTTACTCAGGGGAGGTATCAGTCAGTAGAGGTGGGCAAGCATGACTAAATTGGTGTTGATGGAGGTTTTAGTAAAGGTTATGTGATGACATCGTCACCATGTGCCATTCAATTGTATTGCCCTGGGCCAGCACGATTAAAATATCCTGTCAGAAGACAGTGCTTCAAACAGAAATATGATGTTTAATGAATCAATTTAGGGACCGTTCAGAATTTATGACTGGGGGGGGGGTGTTTTGGCCGAGGGGGTACTAACTTTTCACACGTGTTTCAAGGGGGGGTATTAATTTTTTACAACACTTCAAGGGGTAAGAAATTTTAACAAAGGAAAATGTTAAAAAACACGCCACTCATTTTATTTTAACTTTTTATGGGCAAAAGTCCGCGAAATGACGCGAATCTGTACGCGTGGCCATGTATAACAGTATATACATGTATGTATTGCTTTGTATGTCGAGGGGGGGTACTAAAAATTCGCATGAAACTCAAGGGGGGGTATCAATTTTTGACGGGAAGTTCCAGCAAAACTCCCACCCCCCTCCAGTCATAAATTCTGAACGGTCCCTTAGCTCACTGGATTGCACTGCATCCTCACAGTCAGTTGTGAAATCTAGAATTGCATTTTTATTAAAACAGCTTTAATGCTGGCCCCTATCAAGCAAGGAACTTTCGCAATCTCGAAGGCTTGTGCTTTGATGTCTGTTAACCGAGCTGTGCTCTGGACGAATTCAGATAAAACTTTGTTATCTTGGGGACTGCAAAAGACAGGTGATTGACCCCTCTGGCTGTAATCTGGTATTTGGAGGACTCCTCACGTTTCAGCCACCTGATAAAGTTGGAGTGATTCTCCTTTCCTGAGGTGCAGTGGTTGTCCTTATCTTTTGTAACAGAGAAGACCCCTCCATGCCAGGACAAATCTTATATAACACAAGATATGACACATGACAGTAAAATTTCCAGCAAATCTTGCTTCTGGACATCAAATGTATTATTCATTCTTGAGATGCACTTACCATGCTGACCAATGTACACATCTTTATAATTTTTATATTTATCTTTTCTTTCTTTTGGAAAGGGAGGCATTAATTTTCTTTCCTTTGTGTATAGAATAGTGTTTCACTTCCTCTTAGGATTACCCCCAACAGTTGACTAATGTATGGATGGAAGATTGAGGCTTTCTGTGACGTGTTAGTGCACTTAGGCAGGCTAATTAGGACAGGAGGATGACCTGGTAATTAGGCAAAGAATTAGATTGAAACAGCTGTGTAACATAGGCTTATGCATGGAATCCTGCCAATGCTGAATTCAAAACTTGGACCCAGCGATTGGAAGCACAGAGCAGAACCAATTGTGACTTATGTATGGAAAACAGCATTCAAAGGTTTTATTGCAAATATAATTAAGTTGCTCCCTGCATATCCTCATATCAAAGCACCCTGTCCCAAAGCCTTGATACAGAGTGGATGAGACAAGTCATAAACTTATTTCACAGACAGATGATAACAAAAACTTGGGAACTTCTCTTCGATTCGCAAGAGGACAACTGAGACACAACACAAAAGAGGCAAAAAAGTCTAAATAGAGACATTTGCTTGCAAATTGATCTCCTCCGACTCAGTATCAGATCAAATGAAACAACTATAGATCTACTACTACACGCTGGATGTGGTAAACAGCACTCCCATTGTTATAGGAGGCAATAACATAACTAGACATCGTTTGGTTGATCAGCAGCATAAAAATAGCTTTACATTGTGTATACATGTATTTATGCAGTTGGTAGGCTAATTAAGACAGGAGGATGACACAGCATTGAGTAGAAAGATGATTGAAATAGCCATCCAACATTGGTGACCCAGAAAGAGCTGTATTTGAACCGTGGACCCAGCGACTGGCAGTCCAGCATGCTACCACTATACCAACCCTCCTCCCTCTAATTTATTTGAAACCTACAGTATATCGGCCCCTACAATGGTCTTTCGTGGGGGAGACATCTTATATTAACATCTTATAAGTTTCAACTGTCATTTACATCTGAAAATGTTTTGATCTAATATTCAATTAACTTCCATTTTATGCTATTTTGCATATATTGCACCAATCACAGGATAACAGTGCCCCCTCTCACTTATGCAGCATTCAGCTGAAACTGCTGGACGGGTGGCCACGCTCCTGTGTCAACCAATTTGATCTTTGACAGCAATGAGACACCCTTACAATTGGAACAAGAAAAATGTCACTTTTTGCACCCTGATTCTTTTGTCTCAAGCATCCTGGGCCCTAGAGACATGCAAATCTTATAGCTAAGATGCAATGCGTAATAGTTTATGCAGACTGCAGCACAGGGCACTACTGGAGCCAGAATTTTAACAATGTCAAAATGCCTTTATTATGCAGCAGGCAAACATCAAAAGAAAAGTTCAAAAACTTAACCTCTCGGCCTTATTGAAGTGAGATGCAATGTCAACACGGTTATGATAACAGGCTCCGCAAAGTCTCGGATGAAGATACAACTGACTTGCATTTTAAAGGAGACTGTACCTATTTCATACTTTCTGATTCTAGCATATTTTTATCAATTACGAGTAAATCAAACATTTCCTTATCTTAAAAAAATGGGCATGTAATAACACTGTTAAGGTGGATCGATACTCGTGAACTTTCCAAGATAGGATTTCTTAAAAATACTTTAAAATGGTTCAAAATATAGTTTATAGCAAGGATATATAAATGAAAGTGGTCGCTACCAGCCTTTCTTTCAAAATATTTGAGGTTATGTAAAGGAAAGTCAGTCAACGCAAACTTGAAAAACTCAATTTTTTTCTTAATCTTTTTACTTGGAAGTTTTCCCTGCCATTCAGTGGCCATTCATCCTATGTTATCAAATGAAGCATGGAATTAAAGAGGAGAGTTTTTTATGGAAAAGCTTATTAAATTTCCAGAAAGATATATTTGGTTTAAAGAACTTTTCTAGGGGTTCGGAACAAAAGTTTCGATTTAGAAATTTTTTATCTTTTTATGAATCATCGCGCTAAAAAAAAAAGACTAGATAGAATATTCCATTTCTTTGTCATCTGTTTCCAAATTAAGTAAGGAACAATATAATGATGTTGACAAGGCTTCCAACGGGCCTGGAAATTGATATAAAAATTTATTTATATAACAAAGTCATTTTTGGGAAATTAGACATGCTTGCCGAAAATTGCCTCCAGAAATTTTCTATTCGCGCCAGAAAGCTGAAATAATTTGGGCATATAGTACACTTCACGGCGAATCCAATGCTGCAAACGAAAAGATTCTAGCCCTAATAGAAGTGGCGCAAATGGAAAACGAAGCGGCCGTCGCATGGAATTATCAGAATTGAAAAAAGATGATGAAGCAGTCTCAGCAGAGCCTGCTGCATTGGTGACGTTACGATAGATAGGGCCTGCCTGGCTGCGCGGAAATATGTGCAGGTGACGTAATTTCGTGGGTAGCGAGCCACCTTAATTGGATGAACTGAGTCAGTTCAAATGATTGAGTGGGTTACAGAAGAGAACCTTAAGTGCATCAGCTATTTATAGACATGGCAAGATGCAGGCATGATTATTAATTAGTGGTGGCTCATCAAGTCCATCCAGGATACACTCTTCATAGTTAATGTAATGCATTGGCAATTACTGGTTGTCTTTACTGCAGTGCTATACGTGATTCTCACAAAGAGGCTAAACAAGAATCAGTGAGCATTTTATGCTTCTTAGAGATTCAGATATATATGTGAGGTATGTATGTGTATAAATGGCTCACTAATGATCTGTAGTTGGAGTACATGAAGAAATAGCTCTGATGATTACCAAGGGAGGGTGGTTACCTCAGCACTGAATACTCAGTTGGAAGCAATAAGGAATTCAAATCGCTGTGTCCCACGTTCAATTCCCGTTCTAGCTTAGTCACATCACAAGCAGAAGCCTGGCACAATTTAGTCTGATATAGTCTAGTATATTCAAAGACTCCACAATCTGACTGAGCCCGTCAACTTTTTCTGGACAGAAACAGTTACAATTGAATTCAGAGAGTGACTCTCTGTCCAAAAGAAGTTACCAGGTTTCGTCAGAACATGGTAATTTCAATATACTAGAATTAAAGGTCTAAGATTCATTAGCCTTGGGCCTGTAGTCACCTGGACATTTTTTGGACATTTTTAATCATCATTCGCCTCATTGTTGTTTCCTCCTCTTGTTCTAATTAGCCCATAAAGATCTAAAGGCGACTCCGGTAACTTCATTCTTCCATAAATTTTGCAGAAACTTTCTGTCAATGTTAATACTTTATCCTAGAACACATGTTGTTTCCTGAATTTATCATGAAATGAATGATGATGGCTTTGTTTGGAATGCTTGACAACACTTTATTGATAATTACATAGCATGTGATAAAATGACAGTACCATATCAATGTCATATAAATAGAAAAATACAAATTTATATTATACCAATGTCACATAAATCAGCTGACTGATCAATTGACTAATCGACATGATTATTTTGGCTCAAGCTGGGTTGTCATCCACCGCACTTTCCTTGGTGCGGACATTACTAGTATTATTTTCTTGTTTTTCCTTATGCTTACCAATATGGAACATTTTGGCAAACACATTACGAAAAGAGTCGTTCAACCAAGCGTAGATGAAAACATTTGTGAAGGAGGTGGAGTACAGGGTGTAGAGAAATATATTGAATCCAACATAAGTAGGGAAGTGTGTGGTCAATTTGTTTCTTGCTACGGTGGATATAATGTTGTACGGCATCCAAATGCAGATGAAGATTAGCATGTTGATAGCCGTCATCTGAGTGACTTTCTTAGTGTTGGTGAAAACGGTCGAGTCAGACCCTTCGTTGTTGGCGAATAACGCAGCTCTGCGACGGAGCACAATGAAGATATGGATGTATAAGATAATTGATGACGCCATGCAAAAATAGTTACGAATAGGGGAAAAGAAAAGGAACAGCTTCTCTGGGACCAAAGTGGCAAAGAAAAACGGCTTTCGGAGAAAGTTTGGCGTTTGAATTGCAGTGTAATAGATTGTGACTATTCCCACGAAACCTCCTCCAACTGTCCACGAAGTTAAAGCCACTAGAGCCATCCTGCGGACTGTAACAATTGTCATAAATTTCAATGGCATCACTACAGCAAACCAGCGTTCCAGAGACAACAAGAAGAAATTAATGACTGACATTGCATAAGAGACAGCATGTGATGATAGCATTACAGCCAGATAACATTTCAGCAATATATCATTTCTAATATAAACTGCTAATCTTATAAACATCAATGACGGTGCCACGAGCAAGTCAGAAAAGGCTAAACTTACTATAAAAATATTAGTTGAAGTTTGCAGTTCTTTGAATCTAAATACTGCCGTGATAGTCATTGTATTAGCAAAAGCCACAGCAAGGCCAAATATAGGAAAAAGAACGTAGCTTGATATGATGAAAAACCAGTAGGCTGATTTTTGCAGAGATATAGCAATGGGTTCTTGATTATCAGTCACACTAAAACTAGTATTATAATGTTGGAAATCCTCATAAAATACAGATGTTGATTCATAATGTTGCACATCAGTTGACACCATATTATATCTGAAAAGTAGATAAAACATGAGTAACAAATTAAATACTCCTGATGCTTTCTCTATATATAAAGAATATTACAGCCAGGAAATTTGATATGCAAAAAGAGTTGACTGTTGCACTGTAAAAATGGCACTTAGTGTGTCATTATGCTGATGATTTGTTATGATCATACCCAATCCTTTCAATGCACCAAGGATTATGCGTCTGATTTTTTCTCTAAAATCAGTTATGACTAATCAAACAGCCTCTATGTTTGCCATGATGAATGTAGATAAGATGACACTTCATCACCTATTATATCCTGAGTCACGAATTTCGGAAATGCCATTTTCACAGTGCAACCGTCCACTCTTTTGCTTATCAAATTTCCTGGCTGAGTAGCAAATTAATTATTCATGATGCATTCTGTATATAAAGAATATTGAGTACTTAAAAAGTGTCCAATTGGACAACTTTATTATCGTTTGCATTTATAGTTGCTGAAATGGTTGCACAACATGTTGTCATAGTCATACATGGTAAATCGATAAATGTCTACAAAATAAGTTTTGACACTTGAAGAAAAGGTTCATCATATATATATGTAAACTAGCTGGAGGATATTTATAAATCCATTTGAACTCATAAGCTACTTAAATTCTATCAATTGATAGACGGATAATTTTTGCTTTACTTTATGATTTTGTTGTAATTACCCTCAAGTAATATATCTTGCAAATTTACATAGGTTTGCAGAGCAAAAACATTTTGCAAGGGCGTGTTTTCCAAATTTTTGGGAGGGCGAATCCCCCTCTCTGGTGAGCCTTTGCAAATTTAGCCATTAAATATACCAGGGGTAGTGCAAAAAAGCTACTTACCTTTACTATTAAAACAAGCTGGATTCAAGGCAGGAACCTCTTAAAGACTAAGTGGTCGAAGCAAAGCCGGAGTCTGAAATTTCTGTGAAAGGTTCAGTCTCTCACAAAGAGCAATGCCATGGTCTTGGGGATCAGCTTTATATGCACACGGATGGTGAAAATGTGAGGCCAAACCCAAAAGGGTCAGGTGAATTGCCAAAAGGCAAAAGGTAAAATACAGCGTCCATGTTCAACAATGTTTTTACAAAATCATAAAACAATGTTGCACGCATGTGCGCGTTGTACAATACATGCAATGAAAACATCAATAAAAAAACAAAACAAAGCCAGTTATGTTGCTTATGAGGGGAACACCAATGCATTTTCTGTTATTTAACACAACAACAACATGTACATATATAAAATATCAATTTCTTCAGATATGGTAATACAGAATCTGATGAACATGGTATTTAATTCATGGAAAGAAACACACCGAAGTAAAGAAATTGAGCCGTGCACTAATTATTTTTTGTTCAATGTTTGTAAAAGTTCTTCCATGTGACAGTGCCCAAGGACATTTCTTACGGACACAACACCCAGTATTCTTGTGACTCATCATCACACTGCGATTGCCAACACTGAAGATGGCACGGGAGCTTTGGGCAATGTTCCTCCAGTCTCTGCCCATGGGTGCTGTTCTCTTGGCTGCCCACACTCTAAAAAATGTCGGGACAAAATTGGTTTTTTAGATTCAAAATGGTTTTTTTTTTAAAACCAAATTTCAATGCAAAACCAACATAGATTTAAAAAAAAATCCATGTTGGTTTTTTGCATTTGGTTTTTCAAAAAACCATTTTGAATCTAAAAAACCAATGTATCATGCTGGAAGGTCTGTCTACAAGTAGATAGCTGTTACATTTTCACTGCTTTTTCCAGCCTTCGCAGAACATATACTGGCATGTGCTGCCATGTAGTGGTGTGCAATTCTGCAAGTCAGCCTGCGAGCACCAGCAAGTGGTCCACATATACTCATTGTCTGGAACTCACACAAGTTTTGTCTGCAAGACACCAGGGTTGTTTTTGAGTATGCTGATGGCCTAGTCTACTTCCTTAGACAATTTGATTGCCGAGTCTCACTCCGGTTTACCTCAATATTGAATAGAAACTTTGTCAAAGATTCGTACATTCTTGATAAAACAAGGTATTCGATGACTTTGTCCCTCGCTCCATGTCACACAGTCAAACACACAAGCCATATAAACTTATCAGGGACAGGCTTACAGTACATGAAAAGTGAGTGCTTACAGTTTTGGACTGAAAGATCTCCTGTGAGGTCATAGCCCTATCCATGCCATGCTATTCTCTCTGAGTCATGAGGTCATTGCACACAAAGAGAGGCAAAAAAGTCTTAAAAAGAAACATTCATTTGCAAATCGCTCTATCTGATTCTCCATCAGACTCACTATATGTCAGGTTTGTAGTAAAACAACTGTATCACAGTTCTTTTCGTGTGAAATCATGTCAGATTCTCATGACTACAATGGAATGCATTACTTTGTACCCATAATGGGGTCCCTGGGGTATATATACCCACATAATTAATAATTATAAAGCCACATTTGCTAAATTCTGTGTCACTAGATGTTATTTCCAAAACTGAAATTAATGTCACTGCACATGAATTTTACATATTTTTCATCATATTGTGATATTTTTTTAACATACTGATAACCGAAGATACCTTCTAATATTTAACATCATTAAAAGGCAACTGTATCAACTAATCTTATTTACAAAATCTGTCACAACAGTCCCATATTGTCAATTTTGAACTTCTTTGCAAAAATTCACTCAACATAATTTTTTTACTGTTTCCTTTTGTGAGAAACCAATATACCTCTTTAAAGTTGGAATTTTTAAATGTGTCCATCTGAGGTACTTTCAGAAATAAATTCAGCTCTTTATCTAAGTTTCCATCTGGTCTTGGAAGGCTTCAACATAGTATAAATAAGGCTTTTCTTCGAAATTCTAAAAATTAATTCCAGAAAAATGAAAAATAACACCTCTACCATTTTTGCAGAAATACAAGATGATCTCATTTTTGCACTTGAAATTAGTCAATTGTAGGAATCTTCATGAGATTTTCTTGATGTGCATAAAAAGTATTGGAGTTAGAAATATGAATAAATTCGTACCATTAGCACTTGATACTGCCTCAATTCATACAAAGTTTTAGGTTTATTGAAAACTTGATTTCTGAGTGAAAATATTCCAAAAACACACAATTTACCCGAATTTCGCAGCAAAAATGAACCAAATTTAACAGGCTGGTGCGAACAGATGGAAAGCATCATCTGTATTAGCTTCGGCCAGCAGCATTTTATATATCTGAGCTTGATCTGTGTACAATTTGATCACAATATCTTGAAAAACGTAGCTTCGGCAGCTTTTTGAAATGACTTGACATGTGGAAAATAGAAATTTTAGTTTGCAGACCTTAATTTTCAAAATGATGTCAAATTCACAATACATGGAATACAGTGAAAATATTTTGCACGGCTTAATAAAACATGTACATGTAGCCTGTGTAATAATTCATTACAATCTGAAGCCATGATGTGGGAGACATTGGTCCATTTGGCATGGAATGGCCCCATATCAAAATATATTATTGTTTAAGGCAGTTTTCACAAAAACTTTAGAAAAGTGAACTGCTTTGACCCTCCTTGATGTTAATGATAAAAAGATAATTTGCTCTCTAGTCAAGGAGTCACAGAGGGGAGATTTGACATAGGGTATGATTACAGTTTTATTGCATATTATGATGGATGGGGCACCCCAGAACAAGAATCAGGCGGGTGCCGCTCCGGCACCCTTGGGCATTCCATTCTGGCGGCCATTTTCCAAAATGGCCGCCAGAACCCTATTTTTGGCCATATATCCTCATATAATTGTCATAGGACCATGAATATTGGGTCTAAACCTAGGTTTTCTGGTATAAGGAATTCAATGAAAGTGGTTATGATTATGCCAGTTCAATATTCTGGCAGCCATTTTGGAAAATGGCTGCCAAACCATATTTTTGGACACATCTCCTGATATAATTGTCATAGGACCATGATATTTGGGTCTAAACCTAGGTATCCTTGAAAGGGGAATTCCATGAAAGTTGTTTTGATGACATCGATTCAATAGTTTGTCCTTTAACCCTCTCCCTAATGCTAGATGGCTGCCATCAAAACTCAAATGTGGCATTACTTGTAACATTCTCCGCTGTGTAGTCAAATTTGTTCACTTTCTTTTTAGTGGACCAGCAAATAATCATTCTTTACCGTTAGAGGCATTTCTTGTTAATGGAAGGTACCTATGCATATAAGATGTTTTGTTAAACAAAAATCCAATATTAACAGTAGTATAAATGTCTGATGGGGTTTCTACAGTGGGCCATTTTAAATTGAAGTTGACAGCAGAAAAACAATTCCTAGAAATTACCAGTTTAGTTCAGTTTAGTTATCTCAAGAAATATCAACAAATAATAAAGGTTCTAAATGAAGGCTGAAACCAAGAGCTTGATGTCAGCTTCTTGGTTTCCTTTTAACTACAACTTGTCAACCCTCCAAAAGCTAAATTAATGTTGCCGTCACTATCGAAAATTTCCTTGGAAACTCAAAATCCTGCCATGCATTTTCAGTTCCACTTATCCTTATCACTAGATAACTCACTTCTAACCAATCAAAATGGGTGTTGATGGATAGCACTTAATGTCAGCTTTCATTTGGCATCTTGGTTTCCTTGTTACTAAAACCGTTAATCTTTCAAAAGCTAAATGAATGTTGCTGCTATTATTGAAAATATCCTCGGAAACACGAAATTTTCCCATGTATTTCTAATTTCACATGTCCTTATCACCAAAAAATCATTCTTAACCAACCAAAATGGATGTGGTAGGATAGACCTTGATATCAGCTTCCATTTGACACCTTCGTTTCCTTGTTACTATAACTGTTAAACTTCGAAAAGCTAAATGAATGTTGCTGTCATTATTGAAAATATCCTCGGAAACGCGAAATCTTCCCATGTATTTTTAATTCCACCTATCCTTATCATTCGATAAATCATTCCTCACCATACAAAATTGATGTGTTGGATAGCCCGTTATGTCAGCTTTCATTTGACACCTTTGTTTCCTTGTTACTATAACTGTCAATCTTGCAAGAGCTAAATAAATGTTGCTGTCAGTGTCGAAAATCTCCTCGGAAACAAAAAATCCTCTCCTGTATTTACTATTGCACCTATCTGTATTACCAAATAAATCATTCCTAACCATTAAAAATGGATGTGGATGGATAGACCTTGATATCAGCTTTCATTTGGCACCATGGTCAGTGGCGTAGCTAGAAATTCAGGAGTGGGGGGGCCAAGGGGGGGCCAGAGTCTGAACTAGGGGGGCCCACTTTTTGCGGAAATTTTGGGGAAATACAAGGCTAAAAATTAACACCGCGACGCACGTCCTCTTTACAAACTACATAGGAACATTGATGCTCTTTTTGTCTGGCAAACACTTTCTGCATTTACTATTGTATTTAGATATGGTACAAAAAGCCACCAAAAATTCTTTAACTATTACTTTTTAGAGAGAAATCATAACTTTCCACAAAACCAGTTGGTCAAAGTGTAGAATATTGATTTCAGCTGTTCAGAGAACAGAGTGTTGCGTAAATGGCACTTACTGATTCAATATGATAATGACCCTCATTACATGATCATCATGGAGTTGGGTTGCGCTTACTTTTATTAGAGCACAGCCCTTATCTCGATAAAAATTCCTTGATACAACATCAATGACCATGCTTCTACATTAAGAAGAAAATAGTAGAAAAAAAATATCAAATGCCTCAGAACGTTTTAAAGGGCAACTGTCATTCTGGTGAGAATCAGGAATAAATGAGCGCCGGCTGAGGTCACAAAGACCCACGTGCTCTGCCCAAATAATTTTCCAATTTCTCAAATCTGAAATGGGGGGGGCCAGTGGGGGGGCCAGTGATCCATTTGGGGGGGGCCTTGGCCCCCCCAGGCCCCCCCATAGCTACGCCACTGACCATGGTTCTCTTGTTACCACAACTTTTAACCCTCTAAAAGCTAAATAAATGTTGCCTGTCAGTGGCGAAAATCCCCTCGGAAACACAAAATCCTCCCACGTAATACAATATGCACCCCATTTATATAGCTCTTGGAAGATTGACAGTTGTAATAGGAAGGGAAACCAAGGGGCCAGGTGGAAAGCTGCCATTAAGGGCAATCCATCCACATTGATTCTGATTGATTAGGAGTGAGTTATCTAGTGATAAGGACAGGTCGAACTGAAAATACACGGGAGAATTTTGCGTTTCCGAGGATATTTTTGATAATGAGAGCAACATTTATTTTGCTTTTGGAGGGTTGACAGTGGTCATAACAAGGAAAACTGGGTGCCAAATGAAGGCTACCACCAAGGGTTATCTCTCCACATCCATTTTGATTCGTTAGGAATGATTTATCTAGTGTTAAGGATGGGTGGAATTAAAAATACACGGGAGGATTTTGTGTTTCTGGGGATATTTTCAATAAGGACAGGAACATTCACTAGCTTTAGGAAGATTAACAGTTGTTGTAACAAGGAAACAAAGATGCCAAATAAAAGCATATATCAAGGGCTATCCAACCACATCCATTTTGTTTGCTTAGGATTGCTTTATTTGGTGATATGGATAAGTGGAATTGAAAATATAGGGGGAGAATTTTGTGTTTCCGAGGAGATTTTTGACACTGACAGCAACATTTATTTAGCTCTTGCAAGATTGACAGTTGAAGTAACAAGGAAAAGAAGGTGTCAAATGAAAGCTGACATAAAGGGCTATTCAACCACATCCATTTTGGTTGGTTAGGAATGATTTATATAGTGATAACGATAGGTGGAATTAAAAATACATTGGAGAATTTTGTATTTCTGAGGATATTTTTCAGTAATGACAGCAACATTCATTTAGCTTTTGGAAGAACACTTGTAGCAGCAAGGAAACCAAGCTGCCAAAGGAAAGCTGATATCAAGGGATATGCATCCACATCCATTTTGAATTGTTAGGAATGATTTATTTGGCGATACGGATAGGTGCAATTGTAAATACAGGAGAGGATTTTGTGTTTCCGAGGAGATTTTTGACATTGACAGCAACATTCATGTATCTCTTGCACGATTGACAGTTCTAGTAACAAGGAAAAGAAGGTGTCAAATGAAAGCTGACATAAAGGGCTATCCAACCACATCAATTTTGTTTGGTTAGAAATAATTTATCAGTGATGAGGATAAGTGGAACTGAAAATACATGGCAGGATTTTGAGTTTGAAAGGACATTTTCAATAGTGATGGCAACATTACTTAAACTTTTGGAGGGTTGACAAGTTGTAGTTAAAAGGAAACCAAGGAGCTAAATAAAAGCTGACATCTAGCTCTTGGTGTCAGCCTTCATTTAGAACCTTAATTATTTGTTGATATTTCTTGAGATAACTAAACTGAACTAAACTTGTAATTTCTAGGAATTGTTTTTCTGCTGTCAACTTCAATTTAAAATGGCCCGCTGTAGAAACCCCATCGGACATTTATACTACTGTTAATATTGGATTTTTGTTTAAAAAACCATCTTATAGGCATAGGTACCTTCCATTAACAAGAAATGCCTCTAACAGTAAAGAATGATATATTGGCTGGTCCACTAAAACGAAAGTGACCAAATTTTACTACATTTCGGAGAATGTTACAAGTAATGCCACATTTGAGTTTTGATGGCAGCCATCTAGCATTAGGGAGAGGGTTAAAGGACAAACTATTGCATATCGATGTCATCAAAACAACTTTCATGGAATTCCCCATTAAATTCCCCATTCAAGGAAACCTAGGTTTAGACCCAAATATCATGGTCCTATGACAATTATATCAGGAGACGTGTCCAAAAATATGGTTTTGGCAGCCATTTTCCGAATATTGAACTGGCATCATCAAAACCACTTTCATTGAATTCCTCATACCAGAAAACCTAGGTTTAGACCCAAAAATCATGGTCCTATGACAATTATATGAGGATATATGGCCAAAAATAGGGTTCTGGCGGCCATTTTGGAAAATGGCCGCTAGAATGGATTGCCCAAGGGTGCCGGAGCAGCACCTGCCTGATTCTTGTTCTGGGGTGCCCCATCCATCATAATATGCAATAAAACTGTAATCATACCCCATGTCACACCTCTTGTACAGGATCTATAGGACTGTCTCCCTGACTACTCAGGTTTTGGTTAGAATTCTTGGAGCTCAATCCCACTTACCTATCGCAATAAACATAAATACATGTATGATAAAGCCTGAGGTGTCTTATACTAGCTGTTCTCTGCTGACATTTCTGGGGCAATTAAAAGACACCACACTAGTGAACATGGAGCACCTTGATGCAGACCCAGAGCCTTATAATCCTATCATTTATACACTGTAAAGTTTGAAATTTCTAGTCAGCTCAAGTAATTGAGTGAGATTGTTGCACAATTTGTTTGAACTATCAGAGCTTGTTATTTTGAGTCATGACAATCTTCCCGTTGTTATAACTTACAAACAACTAGCTATGATATCTTAAAGGAATTATGCAACCATCTCACTCAATCATTTAAGCTAACTCAAAATTCAAATTTTTTTTTTGCTTCTGTCGCCTCACAAAATTAACCATTAGCCAAAGCAAAGAAAGATTCTCATGCAGGAGAGGTATCAGGAGAGGTCAAGAATGACTAAATTGGTGTTGATGGAGGTTTTAGTAAAGGTTATGTGATGGCATCATGTGCCATTCAATTGTATTGCCATAAGCCAGTAAGATTAAAATTTCCTGTCAGAAGACAGTGCTTCAAACAGAGATACCATGGATCGATGGATGATTCTGGCTTGACGTCCTGTATTTATGCACTTGGTAGGCTAATTAGGACAGGGGGAGGACACGGCAATGAGGCGAAGGTAGATACCATGTTTAATGAATCAATTTAGCTCACTGGATTGCACTGTATCCTCACAGTCAGTCGTGAAATCTAGAATTGCATTTTTATTTAAACAGCTTTAATGCTGGCCCCTATCAAGCAAGGAACTTTTTCAGTCTTGCAAACTTGTGCTTTGATTGTCTGTTAAATGGCCTGATACTCTGGACAAATTCAGAAAAAACTTTGTTATCTAGGAGCTGCAAAAGACAGGTGATTGACCCCTCAGGCTGACAAAGGGGTAATCTGGTATTTGGAGGACTCCTCACGTCTTAGCCACCTGATAAAGTTGGAGTGATTCTCCTTTCCTGAGGTGCAGTGGTTGTCCTTATCTTTTGTAACACAGAAGACCCCTTCATGCCAGGACAAATCTTATATTGTGTAAGATTTTACGTGTGATACTGTGATAATAACATTTCCAACACATATTGAGGGACATCAAAATTAATGTTTATTCTTGCATGGGTTGCAATTACCATGCTGATCAGTGTACATATATGATATATCTTTAGAGTTATTTACTTTTTCTTCTGAAATATAGGCATCGATTTGTTATTGCTCTGTCAAGAGAATTGTGTCTCTGTTCCTCTCAGGATTACCCCCAGCAGTTGACCATGACTAGCGTATGGATGGAAGATTGAGGCTTTCTGTGACGTATTAGTGCACTCAAGGCAGGCTAAGTAGAACAGCAAGATGACCTGGTAATTAGGCAAAGAATTAGATTGAAACAGCTGTGTAACATAGGCTTATGCATGGAATCCTACCAATGCTGAAATCAAAACTGGGACCCAGCGATAAGAATAGAGAGCAGAACCAATTGTGACTTACATATTAAGTAAGTTAATATGGAAAACAGCATTCAATGGTTTTATTGCAAATATAATTAAGTTGCTCCCTGCATCCTCGTATCAAAAGCACCTTATCCCAAAGCCTTGATACAGAGTGGATGAGACAAGTCATAAACTTATTTCACAGACAGATGATAACAAAAACTTGGGAACTTCTCTTCGATTCGCAAGAGGACAACTGAGACACAACACAAAAGAGGCAAAAAAGTCTAAATAGAGACATTTGCTTGCAAATTGATCTCCTCCGACTCAGTATCAAATCAAATCAAACAACTATAGATCTACAACTACACGCTGAATGTGTTAAACAGCACTCCCATTGTTATAAGAGACAATAATATAATCAGACATCGTTTGGTTGATCAGCTGCATAAAAATTGCTTTACCTCCTTCATCTAAGGAAGATGAATGGGTGATTGGGGTTTTACGCCATGTATTTATTCACTTGACAGGAGGAGGATACAGCAATGAGGTGAAAGATGGTTGAAACAGTCAACATCGGCCTGTGGGTGCCCAGAAAGAGCTGTATTTGAACCGTGGACCTAGCGACTGGCAGTTAAGCATGCTACCACTATACCCTCCACCCTCTAATTTATCTTAAATTATCGGCCCCTATTACGGTCTTTCATGTGGGCGACATCTTATAACAGGGGTTTAAACATGCAGGGAGTCTTAAATTGCAGGAACCACTGCATTAACATTATATATAATGTATATAATATCATTATATAGATGAGGGAATTTGCGTAGTTGGTAAATGTTAACCTAATGTTCAATTAACTTCCATTTACGTTATTTTGCATATTGCACCAATCACAATAACAATGCCCCCTCCTACTTACATGTATGCAGTATTCAGCTGAAACTGCTGTGTGGGTGCATGGCCACGCTCCAGTCTGAGAGATTTTTGGAAAAAAGTTTTCCCGGCCTTAATACAGGTGTGAATGTTGTCAAGTTGGCTATTTTGTGTTCATATACAGGTGAATTAAAATGCTTTGTGGAATTGGGGATTGTCTGTTTGTGTTTTTATTTATTTATTTTTTTTAATTTTTGTTTTTGTTTTTTTTTTTTAAATAGTTTGTCATGTCATAGATCGTTTGAGTCTTGAAGGGCTGTTTTCAAGCTGACCACATGACGATCGTCAATGCGTTTCAAGGAAGGCCAATAATGCATTTAGCAATTGCTTTTTGCAGTGTATCTAATCTCAGAAATAGTGTAACAATGCTAATTGCAATTCTGCAAGTTCTAAAGCCTTTTTTCACCCTCAGTTTACCAAATTGCCATTGAGAAACAGCACTTGCAGTCAATCTGACAGGTGTCAAAGCCTATTGCACTTCGCTGTGCAGTGCTACTTTGATCTTGTATCCATGGATCTTATGCTTAATTGCTAATTCCCAACAGAACCCAGGGTTTGAATCCTCGGATTCTTGTTTCTGGGATAGCAATAAGACACCCCCACAATTGCATGGAAAAAGACAAATGTCTCTTTTCGCACCCTGATTCTCTTGTCTCTAGCATCCTGGGCCCAAGAGACTGGCAAAATTTATAGCCAAGATGCAATGCGTAATAGTTTATGCGGACTGCAGCACAGGGCATTACTGGAGCCAGAATTTTAACATTGTTGTCACAATGCCTTTATTATGCATTAGGCAAACATCAAAAGAAAAGTTCAAAAACTTAACCTCTCGGCCTTATTGAAGTGAGATGCAATGTCAACGCGGTTATGATAACAGGCTCCGCAAAGTCTCGGATGAAGATACAACTGACTTGCATTTTAAAGGAGACTGTACCTATTTCATACTTTCTGATTCTAGCATATTTTCATCAATTCAATCAAACATTTCCTTATCTTAAAAAAATGGTCATGTAATAACACTGTAAATTGGATGAACTGAGTCAGTTCAAATGATTGAGTGGGTTACAGAAGAGAACCTTGAGTGCATCAGCTATTTATAGACATGGCAAGATGCAGGCATGATTATTAATTAGTGGTGGCTCATCAAGTCCATCCAGGATACACTCTTCACAGTTAATGTAATTCATTGGCAATTACTGGTTGTCTTTACTGCAGTGCTATACGTGATTTTCACAAAGAGGCATTTTATGCTTCTTAGAGATTCAGATATATATGTGAGGTATGTATGTGTATAAATGGCTCACTAATTATCTGTAATTGGAGTACATGAAGAAAGAGCTCTGATGATGACCAGGGGAGGATGGTTACCTCAGCACTGAATACTGAGTTGGAAGCAATAAGGAATTCAAATCGCTGTTTCCCACATTCAATTCCCGTTCTGGCTTGGTCATGTCACAGAAACCTGGTACAATTTAGTCTGATATAGTCTAGTACATTCAAAGACTCCACACTCTGACTGAGCCTGTGAACTTTTTCTGGACAGAAACGGTTACAATTGAATTCAAGAGTGACTCTCTGTCCAAAAGAAGTTACCAGGTTTCGTCAGAACATGGTATGTTCAATATACTAGAATTAAAGGTCTAAGAATCATTAGCCTTGGGCCTGTTGTCACCTGGACATTTTTTGGACATTTTTAATCATCATTCGCCTCATTGTTGTTTCCTCCTCTTGTTCTAATTAGCCCATAAAGATCTAAAGGCGACTCCGGTAACTTCATTCTTCCATAAATTTTGCAGAAACTTTCTGTCGTTGTTAATACTTTATTCTAGAACATGTTGTTTCCTGAATTTATCATGAAATGAATGATGATGGCTTTGTTTGGAATGCTTGACAACACTTTATTGATAATTACATAGCATGTGATAAAATGACAGTACTTATATCAATGTCATATAAATAGAAAAATACAAATTTATATTATACCAATGTCCTGCAAATAGTAATTAAATGTTTATAGGCTATCAATGCCCTGTAAATAGTCAAAAAATGTTTATAGGTCAATAAATGTCTTGTGCGTTGTGATATAAACTGTTTTTATCAATGTCTCTTAAATATTAATAAAATGCTTATTGGCAGATTAATGTCCTGTAAATAATAACATAAAATCTTTAAATGAATGTCCTGTTAATTTTGACTTATCAGCCTTAGGCGAAAGATCGAACACAGATTACAGCAGTCTTATAAAAAGTTATGTTTGATTATGCCTCATGAATACGGCAATAATGATTAGTAATCACTGATTACCAGTGTCAAGTGTCTATTAGCACTGGCACATAAATCAGCTGACTGATCAATTCACTAATCGACATGATTATTTTGGCTCAAGCTGGGTTGTCATCAACCGCACTTTCCTTGGTGCGGACATTACTAGTAATATCTTCTTGTTTTTCCTTATGCTTACCAATATGGAACATTTTGGCAAATGCATTACGAAAAGGGTCGTTCCACCAAGCATAGATGAAAACATTTGTGAAGGAGGTGGAGTACAGGGTGTAGAGAAATATAGAGAATCCAACATAAGTAGGGAGGTGTGTGCTCAATTTGTTTCTTGCTACGGTGGATATAATGTTGTATGGCATCCAAATGCAGATGAAGATTAGCATGTTGATAGCCGTCATCTGAGTGACTTTCTTGGTCTTGGTGAAAACAGTGGAGTCAGACCCTTCATTGTTGGCGAATAACGCAGCTCTGCGACGGAGAACAATGAAGATATGGATGTACAAGACAATTGATGATCCCATGCAAAAATAGTTACGAATTGGCGACACAAAAAGCCACAGCTTCTCTGGGACCAAATTGGCAAAGAAAAACGGTTTCAAAAGAAAGTCTACTTTTTGGATCGCAGTGTAATAGATTGCAACAGATCCGACAAAACCTCCTCCAACTGTCCATGCAGCCAAAGCCACTAGAGCCGTCCTGCGGACTGTAACAATTGTCATAAATTTTAATGGCATCACTACAGCAAACCAGCGTTCCAGAGATAACAAGAAAAAATTTATGACTGACATTGCATAAGACACAGAATGTGATGATAGCAATACAGCCAGATAAAATTTCAGCAATATATCATTTCTAATATAAACTGTTAATCTTATAAACATCAATGATGGTGCCACGAGCAAGTCAGAAAAAGCTAAACTTACTATAAAAATATTAGTTGAAGTTTGCAGTTCTTTGAATCTAAATACTGCCATGATAGTTGTTGTATTAGCAAAAGCCACAGCAAGGCCAAATATAGGAAAAAGAACGTAGCTTGATATGTTGAAATACCAGTAGGCTGCTGTTTGAGAAATATTAATGGGTTCTTGATTATCAGTCACACTAAAACTAGTATTATAATGTCGGGAATATTCATAAAATATAGATGTTGATTCATAATTTTGCACATCAGTTGACACCATATTATATCTGAAAAGTAGATAAAACATGAGTAACAAATGAAACATTCACAAAGCATCCCTGACACATAACAAAGGAATAAAGTACTTAAAGGGAAATGATACAGTTTAGAACCAACCATGAAAAGTGAATGAAATTTTGTGACAAGCATGCTGAGACTATCAGGAATACAGGGGGAAAAGTAGGGGTCACCAGCACTTTTAAAGAACTACTGACACTTGAACGCACCCCAATCTGTCTTCGGAAATAATATTGAAAACATAGGGAAAATCAAGTTTCTTAAAATCTGTGGGCTTACTGTACAAATTTCTAAATGTGGCTCAACTTAGCTTTCTTTAGCTATTCATTACTAGCCTTATCCATATCTATCAATAGCTATCTATTTCTATTCTTTTGTATACACTGTAATCCCTTTATCCCTTGTTTAAACAATAGTAATTGTGGATAGCTATGGATACCTGTGGATAAGTGTAGCTATGTTTAGCTTAAAATGGCTATGGACAGATAGCTAAGGCTACATTTAAAATGACGAGCCACTTTTAGAAGTTTGTACTGTATAAAATGAAAAATATCCATAACAGTGAAATTTGGAGATATGAAAGAGTAATTTTATTTTTAGAAATGGAGGGGTCACCACTGTCCTTTACAAACTACAGCCGGTGGTCAGCAGTTTGCGGGCGCATCGACGAGGGAGGGGGGCGTCATGTCAAAAAATTTCCAAAAAAATTGTAGAATTCCATTTTTCTTTTAAGTTTCTATAGTTTTAACTGAATTGCTTCAAAATATTTGGTAACAAAACAGGACATTTTTTCTCAAATTTCATTGACACTAGGGGGTACTGTTGTGAACTGTATCATTTCCCTTTAAAAAGTGCCCAATTTGACAACATCATAATGTTGTTTCCATTTCCTGTTATATTATACAAAAATGTTTTCACAATACACTGTTATATTCTTACAAGGTAGATCTGTTTGTCTTCAAAATAAGTTCTTGATACTTAAAGAAAAGGCCCATCATACATCATGTATGTACTGTACCAGCTGAAGGATATGTGTCTGATTGAATAACTCAAGAGCCACTTTTAAAAATCGGTCGATCCAACATCAATTCTCTGTAGCAATTTTTTATGAAAGTTCAAACATTCGTTTCATTGACCACCACCAGATTGACCGATGAATGATTTGGTACTTTCGTAATGAATTACACTAAATATCCTCACATAACATTATGCAAATTTGAGTATGACCATTAAATATCTCAGATGAAGCACAAAAAAACTACTAACCTTAACTGTTAAAATCTATACGGTTGATCCAAGGCAGAAACTTCTTTCAGACTAAGGGGTCAAAGAGTTAAAATTCCTGTTACAAGTTATGTCTCTCACAAAGAGCAATGCCATGGTTTGTCTTGGGGATCAGCTTTATATTCACACTGATGGTGAAAATGTTGAGACCAAACCCAGAAGGGTCAGGTGAATTGCCAAAAGCGTCCATGTTCAACAATGTTTGTACAAAATCATAAAACAATATTGCACGCATGTGCGCGTTGTACAATACATGCAATGAAAACATCAATAAAAAAAAAAACAAAGCCAGTTATGTTGCTTATGAGGGGAACACCAATGCATTCTCTGTTATTTAACACAACAACATATACATGTCTGAAATATCAATTTCTTCAGATACGGTAATTCAGAATATGATGAACAGGGTAGTAAATCCATGGAAAGAAACACACCTAAGCAAAGAAATTGAGCGCTGCACTAATTATTTTTTGTGCAATGTTTGTAAAAGTTCCTCCAAGTGATAGTGCCCAAGGACATTTCGTACTGACACAACACCCATGCAGTTTTCTTATGACTCATCATCACGCTGCGATCGCCAATACTGAAGATGGCATGGGAGCTGTGGGCAATGATCCTCCAGTCTCTGCTCATGGGTGCTGTTCTTTCGGCTGCCCAGAGATCTATGTATCATACTGGAAGGTTCAACATGAATGCACTGCCCATATTGTAGAAAAGGGCAATAAAGTACATATTTCTGCAATAATATTTATAGCTAGCAAGATAAGTAGTGACCAACCCTACAATGGGTGCCTTACCGCTACATCATCCCCTGTGAAATACAATAGAAACCAAAACCATTTTCTTTGTTTTAAGATTCAAAATTTAACGGTTCTGCAATTCGAAGTCTTTCCTTAATTTTGCAGTTGGCATATATACTCGTATATGTCTAATCTGCGTAAAACTGTTGCCTCAAGATTCATACATTCTTGATAAAAGAATCTTTCAATATCAGTGGAATTCTTCAATCTTTTTCTTCCAACTGATCTCCTCCTAATGCAAGTATTATGAGATTCTGAATTAAAATAGCAGTTGGGGTCATTCACTGGTATAATTCAATGTAGTTTCCTGGTGGTACCTAAAGTGCTCTCCATATCACACAGTCAAATACACAAGCCATATAAACTTATCAGGGACAGTTGTAACAAAACTTGTTTTGAATACCAAGAGGACAACTGAGACAAGCCAAAAGAGGCAAAAAACTCTTAATATACACATTCGCTTGCAAATTGCTATGTCTGACTCTCCGTCAGACTCGCTATCAGGTCAAGTCAAACAACTTTGTATACTACAAAGCTTCGTCTTGTTCTACAAGATATCTTGAAATATCAAGGAGCATGAATTACAAACACATCCTCATCCCATGCAGCAAAAACAGTGTAGTGTGGTAAGACCAATATATGAATACCAAAATACATGTTATTGACTCAGATGTACTTATGTAATAAGAGCATAATATGTACATGCCAAAGCATGAAGACGGGACCGCCTCAACACAGCAAATACATTTCAAAGACTCATTATTGTATTCAGGTTTGTTCAATAAGAAGTTTGGAGAAAAAAATTGGGACAAAGAGAAATACTTTTTTTTGGAAATTAACTTTTTACGAAACTTTTTTGGGGGAATTATATATTTTTTTGGGAAATTTGTTTTTTTGGAATTTTTTTTTTGGGAACATTTTTTTTCATTTTTTTTGGAAATTTTTTTTTCAAACATCTTTGGTAGTCATGAGTGTTGCGAAAAAAGTGCCAGGATCATATTATGGGATGTCTGAATCACTACTTTTCATTGAGCCATCTGGTTCACTCCTCGCATGTTTGCCATAAGGGATGAGACACTTCGCTCAGCTCGGTGGCTCTGTCCCGTCTATAAAAATGCATGGCACATATGGCTCCCCTGCCTGAACTTGGAAAGTTAAATGGTAAGGGTGATGAACTACCTTGAGGTAAACGTTAAAAGTGTATTGCTTGAAAATTAGTACTAAAATTCATTGCCTGCATGGGCTCTGCCTTCAGTGTTCCATCTTCATGCTTTGGCATTACAATCATATCAAAATTAAGTCTTTTTAAGGAGATATTTAACAAGACACAAGTATGTACTAATTATAGAATGGAAGATGCAGGCAATATAATCATTAGTCAGTGCAGCTTATTATTCCATCTAGGTTATCTTGTGCTGCTGCTGCTAATGTGATTAATTGGTAATTACAAGCCATCTTTGTTACTGCGCTGTACGTGATTCTCACAAAGAGTGCTTAACAACAATCAGTGAACATTTTTCTCACAGAGATTTAGAGATGTAGGATACTTACAGTAATGGTTTGCTAATGATCTATTTTATTGTACTACAATAATCTCTTGCATGATAAGAAACCTCCAGAGAAGACCAACTTGTCTAACTATTATAGCCACATACTGTCATCATTACAGCTGAAGTCAAAAGAATAGACACAGGACTGGCTTAATCCTTCACTGTGATACAGACACAGTGTGATACAGGTAAGGCATGACATTTGGAAGTCTATGCTTTTGACTTCAACTGTACTGTTTGAGTTCTTATTGTGGGCTAAGGTTGTTGTCGGGAGTCAAAGGCAGTTGCAAGGAGATTTGGGGCGGAGAGCAGAAAGGGGGGGGGGGGGGCAAAACACGTAAACAGAGGAGATTTGAAGGCAAAATGTTCTTAGTAATCTTACTTTATTTTGGGTTGTACTGTAAGTACATGTAGTCTTTGTTACGCCTTTTGCTTTCCGAGAAGAGACTGCAACCAAGAATCTTGAAGAGAGATCAATTCATGACCGCAGAAGAGGTTGTTTCAAATCGTCGGAAGAACTGTCCACAGAGGAGTTGTCCTTATGACAGTCTCTACACAGATATGGATGGATGATTGGGGCTTTACGTCCTGTATTTTTTTACTTGGTAGGCTAATTAGGACAGGAAGAGGACACGGCAATGAGGAGAAGGATGATTGAAACAGCCATCCAACATATATAATAGGCCCAGGTGACCCTGCAAGAGCTGGATTCAAACCCTGGACCCAGCGATTGGTAGCCCAGCATGCTACCGCTAGACCAACCCTCCCCTCCTCTTGACAGAGAACAATTGATATTGATGGCTCTGGTTAAAATCTAAAGGTGGTGCTGGCAATGTCTTTGGCAATTGCATGAACTAATACACAATTGAAAAGAAACTTTACATATCCATCAATGTAAATACTTGACAGATGTAATTTTCATAATCTATTGTGAAGAAAAACACCATGTTTGTTTTAATATGCTCGACAACACTTTATTGATAATTACATTTCATATAATACATGTGATGATAATTATTTATATCAATGTCCTGTAAATAATGACGTTTCGGAAAGCGACGCAGATAATATTGTCTCATACAGTATTTTCCAATAAAAAGGAATATATTATTACATATTATTACCCCTCCTGTCCATTGACACATAAATCAGCTGTCAATCACTTCACAAATCCTCATAATTATTGTACTTGTTCATTTTTGCTTAGGCTGGGTTCACCTCCACAGCACTTTCCTTAGTGTGTCCATTACTTGTAAAATCTTCTTGTTTCTCTTGGTTATTGCGAATGCGGAACATTTTGGCAAACGCATTACGAAAAGGGACGTTCCACCAAGCGTAGACGATAACATTTGTGAAAGAGGTGGAGTACAGGGTGTAGAGAAATATAGTGAATCCAACATAGGTTGGGAAGTGTGTTCCTAATTTGCTTCTTGCCACAGTGGTAACAATATTGTATGGCATCCAAATACAAATGAAGATTGCCATGTTGATAGCTGTCATCTGAGTAACTTTCTTTGTTTTGGTGAAAATGGTCGAGTCCGACCCATCACTGTTGGCAAATAATGCAGCTCTGCGACGGAGGACAATGAAGATATGGGCATATAAGATAATCGTTGCAGCCATGCAAAAGTAGTTACGAATTGGCGACACAAAAACAAACAGCTTCTCTGGAACCAGGTTTGCAAAGAAAAAAGGCTTTCGAAGAAAGTCTGCTGATTGAATTACAGTATAATAGATAGAAACTGAACCTACAAAACCTCCTCCAACTATCCATGCAGCCACAGCCACTAGAGCTGTCCTGCGGACTGTAACAATAGTCATAAATTTTAATGGCATTACTACAGCTATCCAGCGTTCCAGAGATAAGAGGAAAAAAGTAATTACGGACATTGCATAAGAGACTGTATGAGTTGACATCAATGCTCCCAGATATAGTTTCAGCAATATCTCATTCTCCACATAAATTATTGGTCGAAATCTGATAATCATCAACGATGGTGCGACAAGCAAGTCAGAAAATGCTAAACTTACTATGAAAATATTAGTTGAAGTTTGCAGTTCTTTGAATTTAAATACCGCCATTATAGTTATAGTATTAGCAAAAGCCGCAGCGAGGCCAAATATAGGACAAAGAACATAGCTTGATATATTAAAAGACCTATAGGCAGCTGTTTGAGACATACGGATTGGTTCTATATTATCAATTTCATGAAAAGTATCGTTATAATTTAGTAAATCATCATAAAATGTAGAAGTTGATCCATAATTAGGTATATTAATTGGTGCCATTGTATATCTGAAACATAGATAAACCATAGGTTACAAACAATTTATTTGTGAATTTAGAATAACCGAGGTATGTATGTTTAGAATATATTATGACTAATGAAACTGTTTGTATCATACACTTGTTACAGTCCTCATCATATTTAAATGGAATCTCAATTTCTTTTCTATATTGAAGTGTGATGTCAGAGATGACTCTATTCTCTAGCATTGCAATACATCTACATTACAGGTAATTTCATTAGTATGCGATTCTTAGGCTCTATAGACACACCAAATACATGACATTTTTAGTTAATCTGATTGGTTCGGGAACAACAGAACGTCACACATTTGATTTATCAAACGTAGTAAGTACTGATTTAGCATTGATTCCTTACAGCCAAGTGTGAATGACAAGAATCACATGGTAATGAAATCACCTGTAACTACAAGCTGCGACATCATTTAAAACTGGGTCAGATTTCCAAGATTTTAGCCAATGTGAATCCATCTAACTGAGCATCACAGTTTCAACACAATGTCAGAGTGATTGCCCTTGCAACCACATCATCACAGCCTGATATAGCCAATGGGCTGACAGTTAAACTATGCATCACAGTTTCAACATTGATAAATTGAAGGATGTTTTACATTTTATTCTGTGATCACAACATAACTGTTGAAGCGATCCCAATGATCTATCAGTGGTTTTTACCAGACTAGTCTGACTAAACTAAACGGCAGCTTCGTGAGCACTCACAGTAGACAACTGTTATAATCCCTACAGGGTTGTTTGATTAATCTGCGAACTTGCCACTTTACCTTCAGTGGAACTTGCTATAAACAAAAGGCTTTGACAATTTTTTAAACTCACTGATTATGTGATAATTATATAGTTGTTCTGGTGGCCCATTGGCTGACAGGCTGTCATGTGGAACTTGCATGGGTTTTTCCAGACCCAATTTCCACTATGACATTGTGTCAAAACTGTGATGCTCAGTTTAGGTGGATTCACATTGGCTAGAAGCCAGGGAATCTGACCCAGTTGAAAATGAAATCACAGCTTGAACTTAATTTATGTATAAAGCAATGCTAGAGAACAGAGTTCTCTGACATCACACTTCAACAGCATAGAAAATAACTTAAGAATCCATGTAAATATGAGAAGGACTGTAACATTTTAGCAGTATAATGTCATCAGCTAAAATGACTCACATAAGAGAGATTATTTTGTTACATGTTTATGGACACAAGTATATAAAGAGATTGTTTGTATTATGTCATTTATTGAACTTTGAGCCTGATGATGTAGGCAGTGAGGACCATGTACAGTTGAGATCAGTTGTTTGCATGCAGTGTATAATCTTCCATAGAAATATGTGTTAAACACTAGTAGATGCTTGTTATACTGGAACTTATACACTCAATATTCAATCAATTAAAAAATGGATTTAATTAGATGACTGCAACTTTGATTTTGAATACAAAAGGACAAAACATATATCTCAGGTGTAGTAAAGACTAGCTACTTACCTTAACTGTTGAATAATATAAGTGACTGATGAAGAAATGAAGTCGTGCTGGATTCAGGACAGGAACCTCTTTCTGATTAAGTGAATGAATCAAATTCTGAAGTCAAAAATATCTGCCACAAGTTTGTCGGCTTCAAAGAGCAATGCCACTGTTGGCCTAGAGTATCAGTTTTATACACACCCGAAAGTGAAAACGTTGCGACCAAACTTAAAGGATCAGGTGATTTGCTCGGGGGCAAAATGTAAAATATAGCGTTCTGCTGAGCGACAAAATGTTCAATCAAACCCAAAAGTTATATTGCACGCATGTGCACCCTGTATAATGGCATTCAACAAGAGAATTATCGTAAACAATTCTAGATGCAAAAGCTCTATAGAAAGATACTCAAAATACTCTCTCTCTTCTTAATTAATATCTTTATATTGTAAAACCCATTAACAAAATAGGTAACTTGAGAAAAGAAATAAAGTGGGTAACTTCAGGAAAGAAATAGAATTACTAAAGTTATTGAGGCATGCATGCAACAATTCTTTATTGTGCAATGTTGTACCAGAATGAAACACTCCCTTGAAGTGCCCCAGGACAATGATGCCCTTTTACAGAATTTTCATGATCACAAAGGCGATGCTTCAGCATTTTCCCAACAAATCGACAACTTTGCAAAGTACCCTGGGAACTATTCAGGGTTCAACCCAAATCAAAATACTGCACAAATAGTCCAGGAGCATTAGATTTAACCCGGAACAAATTAGTAACAAGCTGAAATTTTCAGGAAACGTTCAGAAAATTGTCTAGAATAACATACCAAAAGTCCTCGAAAATCCTCCTATTGGCACCTTGGGAATTCAAGATGGCGTCCAAGATGGCTGATTTGAGCGTTTTTGTTGCTTCTTTGGCTCAAAATATGCTACAAATTTTATCAAAGTGTTGGAAATTAATATTCAAAGCTAGAGAATTGACTAGAAGCATGTATTATGTAATTTGGAATTCAAGAACGTATCCAAGATGGCGGAATTTATGTAGTCAGGCAGCCAAACTTGATTTTTTACCTGAACCCTACACCGACAGTTAAGGTTTTTTTCTCAATGGATTTGTAGTCCTTAGACCCTCCGTAAAACATAAATGGCGGGTAACGAGAGCGCATCCTTGAGTATTTTGAGAAAATGGTCGGAATTCAAAATGGCCGCCAAAACGAGCTTCGATCAGCCTAACTTTCTTAATTTTGGGTCTAGAAAGATGTACAATACATCTATTTCAGGTAAAATAGACATGGGGAACTCATTTTTCAGGTTTTTAGATACATTTGTAGTTAAAAACCAATATGTTGGATATTATGTGGAAAAATATAATTTTACCCCTCAAATTTACAATCATTTTCAGTGTAAGTCATAGTTTTATAAATTATTAGGTTTATTAATGTAAATGCATGTCAAATTGTTTTTGACACTTGTGCATTTCTATAACATAGGTATATGGGCAGGTGTTATTCTGGATACCGCCTATGCATTTAAGGTTATAATGACAAACATGTGATTTAAGATTGAATTGGCGTATAGACATTGTCACAATAATTGCTTACACAATTTACATTTTTTGACTTGCTAATGACTATTTCAGTTCAAACAAACTTCAATCTGTCAAAGCAAAAGGTCCGATTGAATCATAAACACAAAAACATGGCAATGCTCTGCATTAAGAAGTATAAAATAAATTAAATTGAAATAATGGTTCTTCATACCAGATCAGGTACCACAAATTCGCATTCCTAATTATGTCATCAAGAAAAGAACTGCTGAGATGAAGAAATCCGATTTTTCTCCTGCACCTGTCAATGTCAATGTGTACAAGTGTTTTTGCTTTTGCCAAATCTGCCAATCCGTTGCATTTTCGTCACTCAGGGAAATAGACTCAGGCAAGACTGTAAAGAATAACATATTTTCATAATCCGTGGGAAAATTTGAAATCAACACATTTTGATTGGATGGCCAGTAATCAGTCACTTTTGAGACATTCCCATGGGAGGAGTTTTCTCTAAACAAAAGAACACACTGGCTTAGGAGAAACAACTGGGCAGTCACAGAGTCTCAAAGACCAGCCTCTTCTGTTTTCTAATTACCATACCCAGCAACTTACTTGCATCTGATTGGTCTAGGAAATGGCCATTCTCAACAAATGTGATAAGGTCTTTTCTTATAAGGTGATTTTCGTTCATTGCAAACCAGAATATTTGATCCACAAAACCGAGAAACAAAGTAGAAGTTGGAAATGGCCTTGCAACAAATCGAGGAAAATGCAATGAAAGGAATGACAATTAGGCTGGAGGAGGCTGGAGGAGGCTGGAGGAGTGCAAGATACTGGACATAATAACAGTCCATCTCCAAGTAACCAATTTGTGGTACCACAAACTATGTTATATTATTCCAGATTCTTCTGTAATAGCACAGATTGAGAGAGTTAATGAGGGAGTATCTGCTCCTTTATTTTCTTCACAGAAAGCTCTAATGTTACCCTAAATATAAACAATGAATATTAAGAGGAGAGTCTGGAGACTACAACAACAGATTTTGCTGTCAGACAGATAAGAAGGGAGCTCTTATGGCTTGAAAACAATCATTTGTATGATGAAGTCCCAAATGATGTTGAATATCTTCTGAAGAACCGATTCCCCTGTCCGAACAATCTCTTCATACCTGCCAATGGGAAGAGGCATCACTATTTTTGTGACAAGGTTTTAGATGAAGAAATGCAGTTCAAACAGCAGTAACCAATGGCTGCAACAGCTGATGAATTTTTTTGTAAATCAAAGTATCACAGTCCGCAACCAAACTTCTTGGCATTGATATTTCATCTTTTTATATTCTTGGGGAGTCTCTGCCATGGAACTGCTTCTGCTGGTCAGATGGACCATTGCAGTGACTCAGTAACAGCCGTAACATGATGGAAAACAGTTCCACAGCAAGTGGGATCTGCACCAAAATTGTACACTATGAATTAAATAATGTCAAGTGTTTGTTAAAATTGAAATTTTGCTCTGAATGCCATCATCATTATGTGGAACTTTTCGTCCAACATGAACAAGGAACATCCTTTGACATCGTTGTGTGATCCCAATAATGGTTGCTTTCTGGCCACCAATTCCTCAGATGCCATAAAAAAGCAATTATAGTATTTATGATCGCCATGGCCTCTCCTAGACCTATGTCCTGCTCCTTTCAAAAATTGAGTCCTTTTGTGAAGAAAATAATGGAGCAATAGGTGGTGCTAGAAAAATATCCAAATCCTGGAGTCACAAAGCTAATTTAAAAAGTTTAGGAAGATAACCATCTCATTCCTCTACCTCTAAGTTCAAAGTACCATTCTTTCAACTGGACAAAGTCCCATTTCTTGTGCTATCGCACTTGCTTGTTCTCATTGAGGATCTCATGCCTTTCTTAACACTGCTCTCAGATTCAGAAACATTCTGCATGCGAATCTCTGTATCTGCCAAATCACTGAAGAATCTGGAATAATACCATTTGTGGTACCATAAATGATGTGTTGCATGGAAACTTGCTGTTTGGACTATTAACATGTTCAGTTGCTCTTGCGCTCCTCCAGCCTAATAGTCATTCCTATCATAGCATTTTTCCTTGATTTGTTGCAAACCCATTTCCAACTTTAACTTCCTTTTTCAGTTTCGTTGATCAAATATGCGGGTTTGCAATGACCAAAGATGCAATGGAATCGGCAGATTTGGCAAAAGCAAAAACCCTTTCATTGACTTAAATATTAAGTCAAAGGGAGGACCAACACAAAGGATAGTCACACCCTCCCGGTAATATACTGGGGGCTCCTTATGTCACGTGACACCTCATCATGTGACAACAACAAAACCTTGTTACGTTACAACTACAAAACCTCATCATGTGACAACAACATCCACACTTAGAACTGAGGAAGGAGACTGGATGGTCCCTGAAAGCTCTTCGAGTCAAATTACATTGTGAGTAAATTTATAGTTCCACTACAAAGATAGTCCTGTTTTAAGTGCTGGAGAAAAATCTCGTCTCAGCAGTTCTTTTCTTGATGAAATAATTGAAAATGCGAATTTGTGGTATCTTATCTGGTATGAAGAACCATTATTTCAATTTACTTATGTCAAGTAGTTCCTTATGCAGAGCATACCCATGTGTTTTATGTTTTTGATTACATTGGGCCTTTTTCCTTGACAGATTGAAGTCTGTAAAAAATGAAACAGCCATTTGCAGGTCAAAGAATGCAAATTGTGTCAGCGATTATTGTGACAATTTCTATACGCCAATTCAATCTTAATTCACATGTTAGTCAATGTTATAACCTTAAATGTATCAGCATTATCCAGAATAACACCATTTGATTATCCACTGAAAATATATCTTCCAGAAATATATAAGTGTCAAAAACAATTTGACATGCACTTGCATTAAAAACCTAATAATTTATAAAACTACAACTTACACGGAAATGATAGCAAATTTGAGAGATAAAAATTATATTTTCCGAATAATATCCAAAATGTTGATCTTAACCACCTAAAAACCTGACAAATGAGTTCTCCATGTCTATTTTACCTGAAATAGAGGTATTTCACATCTTTCTAGACCCAAAATTAAGAAAGTTAGGCTGACCGATGCACATTTTGGCGACCATTTTGAATTCGGCCATTTTCCCAAAACGCTCAAGGATACGCTCTCGTTTCCCGCCATTTATGTTTTATGGAGGATCTAAGGACCCTAAATCCATTGAGAAAAAAACTTTATCCATCGGTGCAGTGTATAACCCTCTGGCTACCTGCCTATGACAGAAACATAAAGTCGGCCATCTTGGATACCATGTTGAATTTCTGATTACATAATAACTTCTTCTAGTTCATTCTATGGTCTTGAGAATCAAATCCATGACACTTTGAATGCATTTGTAGAGTATTTTGAGCCGAAAAATGGTATAATCGCTCAAGTCAGCCATCTTGGACGCCATCTTGAATTCCCAAGGTGCCAATAGGAGGATTTTCGAGGACTTTTAGTATGTTATTCTAGACAATTTTCTGAACGTTTCCTGAAAATTTCAGCTTGTTACTAATTTGTTCCGGGTACATGCCAATATGGAGCTAATGCTACTGGACTAGACATCCAGAGGGGATTTTGCTCATGAAGGTCAACTGAAAATTTAGGGTTCCTCACCCATGCCTGCAAATTCCTGCGGTGGAGCAGGCCTGGCTCATGTCGCTTGAAGTTACGCGTACATGTGAAATAGACAATGGTTTAAGAAGTGATATCCAAAGAGCATTCTTGTGTTCAAATGTATTATCAATCATTTTGGAGTAGACTGTGGACACCTTACATGTGAGCCACAGGTGGCATCCTACCTTGGATTATTTGGTGGTATCAATTGATTACTTGAGTGCCTCAAACCTCTTTGAACAGTAAGATGTTTATTTTGTCTTGCTGAGCACCTGAATATTTTTGGTCTGGGACCTCTAAACAACCCTATCTGGATATGCCACTGCTCTCCTATGTGTCTGGACCAATCAGCATATTCATTTACATGTACTCCCTTCACAACTGTAATTTCCACAGCTGCAGGGGAGTATTGTTTCTTCATTTCCATATCTTAATGGAGTTGTCAATGAGTTTCTGAGATAGATATCAATGATTACATGTGTGATTGCAAGTACATGCATGGTCATGTGCAACGATGTTCAAACAGGTCGAAGTGGAGCAACGTACATGTGTAAGACTCTGATAACAAAATTTTGGTTCTCATACTAGATTTTGCCAGGCTGAAGTGTGAATGGGAAATGTGTGGATTCTTACTGAATATGGAAAAACTTTGAAAGTCATTCCTCGAATTTCTCTTTTATTGTGTACTTCTATATAGCTTGCAATGTTGTTTACGAGATTGATCATATGAAATTAGATTTTTTTCTTAAATTTTAACTTCTTCAAATGTTGTTCCTTTCGTAATTTGAATATCACTACGTCAGAATCGAAACTTCAGTCAACAACTGTTTTGTTCATAACATCCATTTTCACTGATATAACAGTGATTCAGACACTTCAAGTAACTTGTGTTTCTTTTACCAGCATATCTTAAATTAAATGTATCTTGTGATAATTTGTTAACTCTCGGACCTCAAGTAAATTTTCCTCTTTTTCCTCGAAAAGGACTATGGTAAAAGCTAAGTTTTGCCTGAAATGGCATGGTGATTTTTGCACATTACTACAGGTTTCAAGATACCGACAAACCAATCGACACACATGAGTGAATGATCCCATAGCTGGAATAATAACCACTGAGAGTCCTTATGAAACAGTCATTTTGGTTTCCTGCAGAAAACAAAATAGCCAAACACTTCTCAAACCTTGTTGTTCTTCTTTTAAGCTATGGCTGTGTATTCATAAGAGGATTCCAATTGCAGGAAGGTGTTTGCATTGTAAAGTGTAGTCCATGCACCTGCATTTCACAGGACACAGTATCCACTGCTCTTTATGCATAGGAATTTCCAGCCTGAGTGTGAAAACCGGGAGGGGACACTCTTTGCATATCGACTTACAGATGAAGTGGATAGTACACAGGTATGATTGGGAGCCTACATCTACTTAAGGCCCATGCAGAATTTACTGACATTTAAAAAGATATCAAAATAATATTCATTGATGGATTTGTGATGATCATATTAAACAAAAACTAATTTTATTGCAAACCGTAAGGTAATTAAAGCATTTTATTTTCCAGGGATAGCTTTATAGTGCCCGATGTATGAAATTGGTTGGAAATACTTTTCCAAGGAAGCATTTTTTGTTTACTTGCTTTCAGGAAACATTTGTTTAAGGTGGCTCGCTACTCATGTAATGACGTCATCTGAGCACATTCCCGCGCAGCCAGGCAGGCCCCATCTAACGTAACGTCACCATTGCAGCTGATCTCTGCTGTCATCTTTTTTTAATTCTGAGAATTTCAAGTGTCGGCCGCTTCGTTTGCAAATTACACGACTTCTATTTGGGTTAGAGACTTCCCGTTTGGAGCACTAGATGCGCTACGAAAACTACTATAAACAGACGGACTTTCAGCTCTCTACTCTTAGTAGAAAATTTCTGCACTCGATTTTCGGCAAGCATGTCGAATTTCTCAAAAATGACTTTGTGTCATAAATAAATGTTTATATCAATTTCCAGGCCCGTTGGGCCGTATGTCCATGTCATTATATTGTTCCTTACTTCATATGGAAGCAAATGACAAAGAAATAAAAAATCCTATCTCGTCATTTTTTTTTAGCGCCATGGTTCATAAAAAAAATAAAATTTTCAAAATCATAACTTTTGATCCGAACCCCCAGAAAAGTTCTTTAAACTAAATATATCTTTCTGGAATTTTAATCAGCTTTTCCATAAAACTGTCCTCTTTAATTCCATGCTTCATATAATAACATAGGATGAATGGCCACTGAATGGCAGAGAAAACTTCACAGTAAAAAAGTTAAGAAAAAAATTGAGTTTTTCAGGTTTGTGTGAACTGACTTTCTTTTACATAACCTCAAATATTTTGAAAGAAAGGCTGGTAGCGACCACTTTGGTTTGTATATCCTTGCTATAAACTATATTTTGGATCATTTTAAACTATTTTTAAGAAATCCTATCTTGGAAAGTTCACGAGTAGCGAGCCACCTTAAAAGCAATTTCAATGATCATTTCCCACATTGGCATGTCCTCCTCCTGTGCTAATTTGCCTTCCAAAATACATAGATACTGGACATAAAACCCTAAACACCCATCCATCTGCCAATTTAGTCTAATAAAGCAACTCTCTTGGTGGTATCTGTAGTCCTGGAAAGAATTTGGCTTATCAGAAATTGATGCATCTACGCAAATTGTGGTTTTTCTCCCAATCTCTGCATCTCAGAATTGATAGCCAGGTAACAGTAAGCTACATATTTCTCCTTTTCAGCGGCATCAACCAGTGACTTATATCCTAAAAACACAACATCCAACCTTGTGCCATCAGCATAAATCCTCCACTTCAAACAGTCAATTAATAGGTTCAGTGAGTCTGATGTCTTGTGTCACACAATCCTGCTGTGGATGGAACCTGCTAAGCTAATAATCATACTTCAGGGCATCTTCATCAGCTCAAGAAAAGTATTTACTCATCGATCTTGTAAGTTCCACAAAAGATGCGTAGGATCAGATGTGAGAAAATCACTTCAAATTGCACGATAAATGTCTAAAATTAGATAATGTGCCTACTACCCTAGCCTTAATCTTGTGATATTGAGGTATTCTTGAATAAAAAGAAAGCTATGATGCTTTGATCACAGAGCGGTAATGTCTTTTCCTTCTTTGGTCCAAAAGGGCTTTACTATCATAAATTTATGCATTGGGTCATTTGGGTGTATCTATCTATATAGAGTTTCTCTTGGTTTGACATGGAGCACAACTGCAAACTATAGTCACTCAACCCAGAAAATTAATTAGGAGATGAAGCCCCATTCCGGGCACTCACAAGGGTTGATTGATGGGATGTTAGAGAGAACAGGAGTTCTGAACGTGTTACACATGATCCCGTGTGAGGGATCTTTTACTTGCCCAGCACAGACACAAATGCAAGGGCCCCAGCTTGGGCAATCCAAGTGAAATACGGCTGGTATTTTGCTCATAAAGGTCCTCTGAAAATATTGAGTTCTCCGTCCGGGTTTGAACCCATGCAGGCCAAGACGTCCCGTGGTAAAGGCCTGGCCTCTAAGCACCCTGCTGACAATCTGCAGTTACAGCTGGGAAATTTGATATGCAAAAATACCGGACTGCGAAAATGGCACTTTGTGTGTCATCATGCTGATGATTTGTCATGATCATACCCAATACTTTCAATGTTAATTTGATTTAAGGATAGTAGTAATCCCGCCTGTTGGTGATGCAGTTTGGCATAACTTATTCACGCTGCCTATTCCATGCAAATGTGACATAATGAAGTTCACTTTTCTGTATGAATGCAAAGAGGAGTATCCATAGTATCTCACTGAACAAATCATATTGCCAGCCTCAAATACAATTGTGTCCTGGGTCAAAGTACCATTCGACCAGTTATAATTATTGATGGCACACTTGATTCTGAGTGTGGTGTGTGACATCGGCATCTGGTAGATTTATAGATTTACTTTAAATTGAGATTATTTGTACATATGGTCCGAGATAATCAAATTTCTCAAAATCCAATTTTGTCTCAGTAATCTTGTTCACCTTTATGGTTGTGTGGCAGTACTAACAGGAACATAACTGTGGCATTACCACTGATCAAATCTCAGGCAATCATTGGGTCAAGCAATATATCACAGAATCAAATCACATGTGCCCTCACAATTGGATATTTACTACATAGATTGATCTAATGTCATGTTATATGTATTGTAGAATTCTGTTGAGTCAGCAGTATGAAGTAGAAACAGATAAATCCTGTTGGAAATCAAATGAGGAGGATGTGATAGCATGGTCAAAATTGCATCTTTTTGTGAAGAGGGTAAAGCCCACAGAAATATACATGTAGTACATTTTTGGAAAACCCGTAAAATGCGTTTTCAGAATGCTATAACTTAAATTGCATGGTAATGTCATTTTTTGTGATTTAAGAGAAGATTAATTGCCCTGTTTTGAAAAATACAGGTTTTATGAACAATTTAAGTGTGGTTGCAATGGCAACAAAATAAACAATGGATATCGGTAACCAACTTCAATACTACCATTACGTTCAATCAGATTTCATCTGTTGCTGAATATATCAGTTTGAAGCAGCTTTTAGTAGAGATTTTTGGGGTATTAATGTTTTTTAACCTGCTGCCATAGAAACCAAAACTGCCAAGTTAGTCCCCTAAACTAGTCGTTTTCATGAGCATTTACCGAAACTTCATGAGCATTTCCTGAAACTTGAGAATTTTCCACACATTTTGATAAATGACACTGCTTGTTGTACCCTCAATCGTGGTACAAGCGGTGTCCCGAAACTTTTTGTGCAGACCGAACTTTCTGAAGGAGTTCAATGAAATTTTCACAGAAGTAATTTCAGGTATTTTTATACTATCTATTGTCAGCTGTCAAAGTCGTCAAGTCAGTCATTACAGGTGATTTCATTAGCATGCGATTCTTGTCAATCACACTTGGCAGTGAGAAATCAATGCCAAACAAGCACTTACTACGTTTGATATATGAGATGTGTGACATTCTGTTGTTCCTGAACCAATCAGATTAACCAAAAATACTATGTATTTAGTGGCCAAAAACCTTAGAATCGCGTGCTAATGAAATCCCCTGTAACATATATAACTATTTGGTAATTGTAAATAACGAGATGATGACCAGCATAGAGAGGCTGCAGGATGAAGATCCACATTTTATCACCAGGGAGTAAATTGTCAGTTTGTTTAGAAAAAATAGATTTTATCACCCTTCAATTGTACTATGGTTATTATTGCACATTTCATTAATAAAGGTCTTTTTTTGAAACCTTTTTTCCAAAACTGAACAAACTGTCTTTCTGAAATGTCTTTGAAATGAAAAAAGAACAAAAAAAATGCAATCAATTAGATAAATACCAGAATTGTCTAAACATGTTTGAGCAACCTGTCCTCATATATTGAATAGACATAATACATTTTTTCTCTTTTGTACATAAAGGTGATGCACAAATTGTTAAAACTAGCATTGTACCCGTGAAAGGCGACCTTGTGATGAAACACTGTGATGGAATAGGAAACATTTAACAGTATTTTAACAGCAAGTAATTGACTATAACATAATTATGTAACTACAGACAGGGGGCAGTCTTTCAAGACAAGTGGCCCCTGCCTGGCTCCCTGCCTCCATGCGTCCATTGGAGTCCAGGGAAAACAGAACAACTACATTAGAGAAGATTGAAGGTCTTTCATATATGACTAATAAGTGCACTGCACACTGGTATAATATGAACAGTTTGAGAAACCACACCCACTTATGGTTGTTGTAAGAGGTGAAATAATGTTGCTTGCAAATTTTTAGTTGTGGGCATTGAGTAGTTTGGGAGCAGTAGCGTAAAGCATCCATGAATTAAGGGTATGATGATATGATGGCCAGATTCCAGAATATCTTGCAAGATTATCTGCAGGATACTCAAAAGTAAATTGGCAACAGGAATCAGATATTCACATGAATATTTTATATTCAGGGTTCCATCCTAGGCCCACTACTCTTTTTAATATATATTAATGATATAGATAATGCACTAAATAGCTCAAAAAATATCCTTTTCGCAGATGACACAACTCTCTTATTAACAAATAGTGATCTCAACATTCTTATACAGGAAACTAACAAAGAAATTAGAATATTGTATAAATGGTTCTGTCTTAACAAGTTATCACTCAACATAAAAAAAACAAATTATATCATATTCCACAGCCATAATAAAAACATCCCTAGTAACATAAATCCTATTGTTATAAATGACACGCAAATAGATCAGGTTGACCAGGTAAAATTCCTGGGAGTATACCTTGACAATAAGCTTAATTGGAAAGTACATCTTAACAACAAATCAAATCATAAAAGTCATAGCAATTCTTGCCAGATTAAAGCGTACTCTCCCTTCATACATACTAAAAACTATTTATACATCATTAATAGCCCCACATTTAAATTATGGAATAATAGCATGGGGAAACATACAAAACAAAGAAATGAAACGTCTTATCACACTTCAAAAGAAAGCTGTCCGCCTGATAGACAATAAGCGTTATAATAGCCACACTTCTCCTATCTTTAAAAAACTACATTTGCTAAACTTGAACGACTTATTTACTTTGAGCTGCTGCAAATTTTATCAAAAATCCTTTAAAAACATACTACGACCATATTTTCTAAGCCAGTTTCAAGCCAACAATCAAGTACATCACTATGAAACAAGACAACAAAGCAATATTCATTGTCTCAATATTAGAACTTCCATAGAAAAACAGTCACTAAATTATAAAATATCTACAACATGGAATAATCTTCCTTCCTCAATTACTTCAAAAGCATGCCTATCCCCACAATCATTTTCCAAGAAACTTAAAAAATACTTTGTGTCGAATTATCAGGAAAATTGTTCTATTCCAAATTGCAATGTTTGCCTTCATTAGCCTCCTTATATATATACATAGAAGTAGATTAACTTCCCGAAAATTTTAGTTTTAAAATAATTTATCAAAATTTTTTTTTTTTTTAGCCAACCACTCTCCCCTATAACACAAGAATCCCCCCCCCCACCTACTATATTCAAAGTATGTGTGTAATAATTTGAATTTTATGCTCAAATATTTTAAGATATTTTTCAAGTCAGTTACCATAGGCAGAGTAAAAATTGTGCTATCTCTTTTTACAAATCTTTCTGTATATCTCTATATGCTGCCATAGGATGACCACAAATGTAATTGTTGCCTATCTATTTTATTATATATTATATTCTTTATATTTGAATATGCCAACTATTGATTGTTTTGAGGATCATAACATTCATTTGAATTATACCATTACTTAATTGTCTTCTTCTTTTTCTTTTAATTTTATTTGTATTTTTTCTTAAGCTATTGCATAATTTCTGAATATTTTATTGTCACCCAGAATAACAGATGCCATTAATCATCCATCTCATCTCATCTCATTTCATTTCACTAAGGGGTGTCCAACCCACAAACTGCAGAGTTTCTATGGGCACCCCTCAACATCACATTATATAAAATTTCACTATATGTTGTCCTGCTATTGATTTATGTGGATGTTGAAAATAAATTTCTATTCTATTCTATTCTATTCTATACATAATATTTAAACAAGAAGAACTTTCTTTTTTAAAAAAGTTCATTAATATTGCTTGTCTGATTTCCCTTATTTGATAATAGCTCATCTGATGGTTGCTTATTCAATTTTCTTCTAATAGGTCAATTTGTAATGCGAATCAAATTATTTTTTCTGATTGGTCATTCTTGCAATTTAACATCCACATGCTGTGTTTTTGGCCAGTGTTCAAACATGTACCTGTCAGATCGCCTAGGTTTGTGATGGTGATTCATCAGAGATGGCTTGTCAATCAGGACTACTGGATGATGGCTTCCTACTCCTAAAGATGACTTCGTCAAGACGCTGCGCAATGAGTCTGATAAATTCTTACAGATGACTTAGTCAGGACTGCTGGTGATGACTTCCTAAAGATGACTTAGTCAAGGCTGCTGGTGATGACTTCCTAAAGATGACTTAGTCAAGACTGTTGGTTGATGATGCACCCTCTGTTCTATCTCTAACTAGCAAAGAAGAATTGCAACACTGGCCAACACTTGGACTGTTAAGGACCACCCCAGCCAGGCTAAAGTTGAATAAAAGCGAGGCATATGCAGCTGGCCATGTAAACTTGGCAAATAGGAAAATTAAGGACAAGAAAGATGAGTGAGAGAAAATTAGATTCTAAGGAAAGATAAGTTAAGGTTTCTAATGAGTTTCTAATGAGCATGATAACATTACTAAAAGGCAGATAGAAATATATATTTTATATGTAATATAGCTACCTATATAATGTGTAATATCTTATTGAGGATATCTAAAATTTCCCTTTGTACTCTAGACTGAAAGGTTCTCTTGACTTGCTGAAGAATGCATAACATAGGTCCTAATATTATTTTGGGTCACACAGGATACATCCCACTGATCAAGTTCACTAACATTCTTCAAACCCACTTCTACCCAACCACAGTGACCTGCGACACATGAGCCATTGCGCCACAGACCGACTGGGAGGGGACACTATCATGAGAAATCTCCAAACAGACATATGAGGGAAAGAATAGATTTGCCAAGTGCCCATCCCTCCCCCTCTAGAAAGGCTCAAGGTCCATATCCATCTGGCCAGACACAGATACATATGGAATTCTTGAGCCTCCTACATGAACATGGCAACCCATGTTTCACACATGTTACATACAAGAGTGCGCTTTGCCTAATTACTGTGGTCCTGTTTAGCCTAGTTAATACATAAATACAGGATGTAAAGCTCCTTCATTCACCCACCACATTAGCCTCAGAATCTGTAATACCTAGATAAACTTTGGCCTATCTCTCATTACCACTTAGTGATTATCTTAAAAATATTCTAAGCAATGGTTCAGTTCAGTTCAGTGAGTTACTGAATGTAGGATTTTCCATCCTCTGTATCCAGATCAGGACTATGATTGTGTGGGGATGGTGCAATTATTTACAGTGGTATTTACAGCATGTATACTATATACCTGTTTCATGTACTGTATATATACAGTTTACGTATACATTCAGATCTCTTGTGATGCCTGAAGTCGTCTGACTAGAATAGTGTGTCAGAGCATCACATGATGCCCAGTGGAGATAAAACCTGCTATCGGTCAATAACTAAAAAAAAAATGTTAGAGAAACATTAATTATTGAATCAATGTCATGGGTAAACTGGGGACAGGAACAGGACAATTTCTGCAAAATTAAATACTTTCTGATGTTCGAGAAATAACCATCTGAGAAAATATCTTGCATTGGATATGTGTTTAAATTACATATTTTATCTATAGCTTCATCCATTTAAATGCATGTCTGGAGCTTATTATCGTTTTCATAGCTGTGTGTTTTTCCACTTTGTACTTTGCTTTATCCCAAGACTATGATGTCACAGATTTGGTTGCATAACTTTGTATATTACAAGCACATATTTGAAGAAACTGACCAAACGCATTGACACAAGGATTATGAATCTTTAGCTTGTTTGTCTTTCATACCTGCACTGGTTAATAGATGCTTCAATGAACTATAACTGAATCAAACAGACTACTTATCCTCAAAGGAGAGTTTGGGACCTTTCAGAATTTATAACTGGGGAGGGGTGAGTTTTACCAGAACTTCCCGTCAAAAATTGATACTCTCTCTTCAGTTTCATACGTAATTTTAGTACCCAATCCCCCCCCCCCCCACAGTACTTAGCAGTACAGTGGTCACTGCGTTATAAGACCCCCTGTTCTAAGGTTGACTTGCCTCAAGTGACTGCCTTCCTGCCGCACAAAGTAGTATTTTAGTGCATTTTTCACCCCGAAAAGAGACCGCACCCCACGACAGACCACTTGATGACCACAGAAGGGGCAGTCTCATAACGCACAGTAACGCATATATATACTGTTATATGTACCCTTACATTGGTCAATGGTCATGTGTGCGGATTCGCAGAATTTTGCATGTAAAAAGCGTGGATAAACTGAGTGCATGTGCGTTTTTTAACATTTTTCTTTTATTAAAAAATTTGTACCCCCCCCATGCCTTGAAACGCATGAGAAAAGTTAGTGCCCTATCAGACAAAACCCCCAGCCCCCTCCCCCCAGGCGCAAATTCTGAATGGTCCCTTATAAAGACTGAAAACAAATTTTAGAAACTATTCGAAATTATGATAACTGGTGTCTTGTCAACAACAATAACACAATTTGTTTGCAAAACATTGATACTCTTCTTGTGAGGTGTGACACTTGGCTTAGAAAAAATTGTTTGTTACACAAACAATAACATTGCCTAGCAGTTTCCAATTCCTTTGTCATAAACCGTGATGTCAAACCTTAAACTGATATGTCACAGATTGAAGATTAGACCAATCACAATCACAGATACCCGATGAGGTCACAGTTTAACTGCAAAACGAAGTTTTCAAAAAACACACAGCTATGAAAACGATAATAACAAGTTAAAATAGAACCTACTCACTGTCTAACATACATGGGGTGACTGCATATGCACATTGCTTTACCTGGATATTGGCTCCCTATCGTGGTCTCCAAGGCTCCCGCACTGTCCTCAAACCCACACACAAGTAGCGCCCCTCATTCTGCATGCTGCCACTACGTCCTGAGAGACAACTAAATATGGTGAGCTTGGCCTGACAACAGTGGACCGACCAGATGATGCATTATCTAATCTAAGGCTGAGCCCTTAATGGGCCCAGAATAATTTTTACTGGTGCATATATATCTTTGTAGAAGTGATGATGCCCCTTGCGTAGCTTCCCTGTAAATGAAGATTACCTTTGTCATTATCCAAAAATGTTGCAAAACTGATGGAAATGCAAATGAAATGGAACACTGTCCAAACACAGCATGTGGATGTGCAAGATTAACCAATCAGATTTTTTTTTCAACCCTATATACCTTTTTAACAATATTTGAATTATAAAGATGAACCACAGATTGCTCAGACATGTTTTTGATGATAAGCATTAGTCCTATATAAAACTAAATTCAAAGACCTGTTGAATTTGCTTCAATTCTAAGCATCCGTGAAAAGAATGTGACAGAAAAAAACAAAACATCAAAAAACAGACATTTGGATTACACATTTTTATTCAAACAGGGAGGAACGGAAGAAAAGTAGGAGAAGGTTCACTTTAGCAGGTGGTGAAAATTATCATATTAGGTAACTGATAAACAGAAATTTTAAGTGGTTAAATTGGAGGTTGCCGCCTTGAAATCGCCGCCAATATAGTTACCTTGACATTATTTCAACAATCCATAACTATATTCAGTCTGAAACATTTTTTGTGCATTGAGTCACTTTGGGCATCACCAAAATTATATAGTCGTCACTCGTCACCTGTTATGGAAATACTTAACCGGATGTTGGACTTGAGCCAACATTTTGGCAGCTTTCACAAATGAAATGGCATCACAAATCCGCTGTTCCAAATATAGTCACTAAAGTGAATTATCCTCAAAAAGTGTCTTTTCAATGTTGGAGCCTGCTTGATTGTTTGGCAAATACCAAAATGACAATTTTTTTCGACCCCTGGCCGATGGCGCTAAATTGCCTCAAATTAATCTCTTTTGAACAAAGATCAAATTTCAAATTATTTCCAGCAACTATAGAATTCATTCATCGTAAAGCCCCTGTGCTGGGGTATGTAACCATGTTGTATACATTTAGATTTAATAAAGGAGATGGCAGATGACAAAATAAGTGTTACTTACCTTTCTGGTATTTGTATGTTTGATTATTACCAAAACGAGGCACAATGGCCAGGAGAGCTTGAAGAGGGCGTATGTATGGACGCGATGTTGCAGCCAAACAGAAAGAAATACAAACTGACACTATGAAACCGAGGCTCGCCTCGCACTAATAAGCGTATCGAAGGTAGGGGGCAGGGGGACGGTCGCCCCCCCAAAAGTTTGCGAAACAGTCAGATTCGGCAAAAGGGCTGAACGATTTGGGCAGATGATTAGATAAAAACTATTGAAAATTTATGATTCCAGGCAATTTCATTTGAAATGGTATTAAATATTGGTCTTGAAATCCGGGCATATGTCGCTCGCCCTCCCCAAAAATCATGCACGCCATAGACCAATGCGAGGGTGTGGGAGCGGTAGCCCCCATGTCGCGCCATGACAACGGTTGTGATGCTATAACAACCCAAGTCAGGGTCACTGAGTAACAATATCACGAGCTGTTGCTGGGCTCGAATGATATTGTACGGAGTGCCCTGACACGTGGTTGTTTTGTTTTTATCACCTGGTTTCACCTCTAGTAAAATTTTTCGAAAAAATTTGGGACAAGAGAAATAGGGTGGAAAGGTATTAATTTAAAAAGGAAATATATTAAAAAAGTTTTGAATTAAAAAATTGAGGAAATTTTTGTTTCAAATGTAACATGTTGAAAGTTAAAAAAAAAGACTTACCTTTTTTCATCCATTTTCAGGATTTGGCTAACTTATTTGGAATTTTTGTAGATTTGAATGAGCTTTGAAGTATTTGGATAAGCCTATTATTCAAGTTGTGCGGGACAAACCAGAAGGCTCGGAGCTGTTTTTCTTTCTTCCTCCTTTCACTGATCATTATCACAAAGTTTTATGATAAAACTTTTCGTCCTGGACTATCTTGATAATGAACCTCAACCAACTTCTGTGTTTTGTGTTTCATGTTGACCTTGCAATTTGATTGTAAAAAAAAAAAATCCAAAATGAGGCTGAAGAGTGAAAAGGTGTTGCCATGGAGACACATGCATGCAGCACCCTCTTGTGACAATCAGAAGCACTATAAATAGTACTACCTGAGCCAATCTGGGCTCCACGGCATTTCATCTCCTTATAGGTAGCTAGTACTGCTTTCTGTGATTTGATTGGTCAAGCAACTATGTAATTAACATCCGCTCATTCATAATTGCTTTGTGACGTCACGTACTACCAGCCAGTCCATTGATATGTGGATGGAAATGAGTCCTTAGGTAGCCTTTCTTGAGCAGATACATTCCAGAATTATATTTCATGGTGACCCGAAATTATCTAAATTTTGTATTTCTGAATGGTCCATGTCAAATTTTTAAATTGCCTTTCTGGGGTTCAAAACTACTACTACTTTCATGTTAAATATAATTAAATTTCATAAACCTTGAAGATAACTGGGCTGTGACAATTATTTTTATAAAATACCATAATTTGGGATACTGAGGAATGCCTTAAATTTCAACCAAAATGACCTAAAATGACAAAATAAAGACAGCTAGTGACTATTGTTTGATATAAATGAAAAACAAAACTCTCATTCAAAATTAACTATTTTTGAAAGAAACCTCAATTTTCCAGGTGTATTCAAACTTTTGGAGAGTAGTGTATGTCACTGAACAAATCATATTGCCAGGTTCAAATACAATTGTGTCCTGGGTCAAGGTACCATTTGGTCAGTTATAATTATTGATGGCACACTTGATTCTGAGTGTGGTGTGAGTCATTTCGGCATCAGGCTGATTTATTGATTTACTTTTTGAGATCATTTGTACATATGGTCGAGATAATCACATTTCTCAAAATCCAATTTTGTCTCAGTAATCTTGTTCACCTCTATGTATGTGTGGTATAGTACTAACAGTAACATAACTGTGGCATTACCACAGATCAAATCTCAGGCAATCATTGGGTCAAGCAATATATCACAGAATCAAATCACATGTGCCCTCACAATTGGATATTTACTACATAGATAAATCTAATATCATGTTATTTGTATGGTACACGCAGACTGAAAATTCTGTTGAGTCAGCAGTGTGAAGTAGAAACAGATAAATCCTGTTGGAAATCAAATGAGGAGGATGTGATAGCATGGTCAAAATCGCTGCTTTGTGTGAAGAGGGTAAAGCCCACAGAAAAATGTAATACATTTTTGGAAAGCCCATGATATGGGTTTTCAGAATAACTTCAATTGTACACGTATATAATAATGTCAATTTTTGTGATTTAACAGGAAGATTTATTTGCCTATTCGAAAAATACATATTTTGTGGACAATTTAAGTGTGGTTACAATGGCAACAAAATAAAGAAAATTAACATCTATTTGGTAATTGTAAATAATGAGATGATTGCAAAGCATAGAGAGACCGCAGGATGAAGATCCACATTTTATCAGCGGGGAGTAAATTGTCAGTTTGTTTTTAATATAGATTTTATCAACCTTCAATTGTACTATGGTTATTATGGGACATCTATCTTGATAAAGTTCATGTTCTTGAGCATGGACGTCCTATGAAGAATTGGTCTAAGTTCTTGAGCCACATATCTTTCACCTTTAGGATTGAGGAATCTGGGTGGCCCACAACAGCCAAATTCGCACAGGGTACTTACATTGTCCCAAAGGGACGTCAGAGGCACTTTTGATAGTTCAAAGGAGCCTAAATCGGCTGTTTCCAATTTCAAATCTTTCATGCGATTCGGTTCCCATCATCCAGCACACGGAACGTCATGTTGACAGTCTGTTATGGGCATGCGCATAGCAACCAAGCAACGCACGTGGTGTAGCAACCACGTGAAGTGACGTCACATGTTGTGACGTCATCACAACACAAGAGGGCAGCACATGCAAGGTCCCTACTGACATTTCCAATGAATCACTCTAATGTGATACCAGGCTTGATAACTTGACCATTGTGGATTGCAATTTAAAACAGCATGGTTCCGTATTTTGTAAATAATTTGGACACAACAGCAATTTATTTCTCATTTTTTATTTGTTCATTATTTGATTTTGTAATCCAAGCTTAGGTGTGGAAACACAGGTCTGGGCCAGCACCATCTTTGCTTGGGTAAAAAAACAGAATCTTCAGGGCATGGTTTTGGGGTGATTTGTGGCTTTGAAAAATCGCAAAAAATCGAAACATCTAGATTTCACCATTAGAAAACATGTTGAATACTTGAAATATTTTTACCAGGCCGATTTTTTGAGAAATGACAGGATAAAGTACATGTCAACAAAACTTCGGACTTCAACCTAGAGTGCTGCGGAAGCACTTTTGAATTTGAATGGTCACAGAGCCCAAACTTAGCTCAAAATGTAGGAAATTAAATTTCTGAAACATTGGAATAAGTTGCTGTGTCCATTATTAAAGCTGCCAGAGCGTGCTGCATCAATTGCACAGGAAAAGGTTGGATACTGAGCCCTGCTGATCTAACCCAAGCTACTATGTCTGTCAACTTCATACTAAATAGGGCCTAAGCCAAGTAAAATATGTTGACTACATGTGCACCTCAGTGGGCTTTTCTAGTTTTATTAATAAAGGTCTTTTTTTGAAACCTTTTTTCCAAAACTGAACAAACTGCCTTTCTGAAATGTCTTTGGAAAAAAAAAAATTACAATAATTAGATATCTACCAGAATTGTCTAAACATGTTTGAGCAACCTGTCCTCATAAATTGAATAGACATAATACATTTTTTCTCTTTTGTTCATAAAGGTGATGCACAAATTGTGAATATAGCCAGATTCCGGATTATCTTGCAACATTATCTGCAGGATACTGGAAATTGAACTGATAGCAGGAACCAGATATTCACATGAACATAAAACATACAGTATACATAATACATGAATAAGAAGTTCTTTTTTTAAAAAACTTCATTGCCTGAATTAATATTGCTTGTCTGATTTCCCTTATTTTATAATAGCTCATCTGATGGTTGCTTGCCTTACTGTTCCTTGTCTGATTATTGCCAGTCTGATCTTTTCTTGTCTAATTATTGCTTATCTGATCTTTTCTTGTACGATCAACTCTTGTCTGATTATTTTTTGTCTAACCTGCACTTTTCTGACTATAACAAATATTCAATTTTTTTCTGATTGGTAGTTTTTTTAATGCGGATCAAATCATTTTTTTTCTGATTGATCAATTCTTGCAATTTAACATCCACATGCTGTGCTCTTGGCCAGTGACTATACATGTACCTGTCAGGTCTCCCAGGTTTGTGATGGTGATTCATTCAGAGATGGCTTTTCGATCAGGACTGCTGGATGATGACTTCCTAAAGGTGACTTAGTCAGGACTGCTTGGTGATGACTTCCTAAAGATGACTTAGGGCTGTTGGGTGATGACTTCCTAAAGATGGCTTAGTCAAGACTGCTGGTGATGACTTCCTAAAGATGGCTTAGTCAAGACTGTTGGTTGATGATGCACCCTCTGTTCTATCTCTAACTAGCAAAGAAGAATTGCAACACTGGCCAACACTTGGACTATTAAGGACCACCCCAGCCAGGCTAAAGTTGAATAAAAGCGAGGCATATGCAGCTGGCCATGTAAACTTGGCAAATAGGAAAATTAAGGACAAGAAAGATGAGTGAGAGAAAATTAGATTCTAAGGAAGAGATTTAAGGCTTCTAATGAGTTTAGCATGATAACATTACTTAAAGGCAGATAGAAATATATATTTTATATGTAATATAGCTACCTATATAATGTGCAAAATTTTATTGAGGATGTCTAAAATTTCCCTTTGAACTCTGACTGAAAGGATCTCTTGCCTTTCTGAAGAATGCATAACATAGGCCCAAATATTATTTTGGGTCACACAGGACACATGCCACTGATCAAGTTCAATAACAATCCTCAAACTCAGTTCTACACAACCACAGCGACCTGCGACACATGAGCCATTGCACCACAGACCGACTGGGAGGGGACACTATCATGAGAAATCTCCAAACAGACATATGAGGGAAAAAATAGATTTGCCAAGTGCCCATCCCTCCCCCTCTAGAAAAGCTCAAGAGCCCATATCCATCTGGCCAGACACAAATGCATATGGAATTCTTGAGCCTCCTACATGAACATGGCAATCCATGTTTCACAGATGTTAAATACAAGAGTTTGCTTCGCCTGATTACTGTGGACCTGTTTAGCCTTGTCAGTACATAAATACAGGATGTAAAGCTTCGCCATTCCCCACCACATAAGCATCAAAACCTGTAATACCTAGATAAACTTTGGCCTAGCGCTAATTACCACTTAGTGATTATCTTAAAACATATTCTAAGCAATGGTTCAGTTCAGTTCTGTGAGTTACCAAATGTAGGTTTTTTTCATCTGTATCCAGATCAGGACTATGACTGTGTTGGGATGGTGCAATTATTTACAGTGGTATTTACAGCATGTATATTATATACCTGTTTCATGTACTGTATATATACAGTCTACGCACGCATTCAGATCTCTTATGATGCCTGAAGTCGTCTGACTAGAATAGTGTGTCAGAGCCTCATGTGATGCCCTGGAGATCAAACCTGTTATTGGTCACTAACTAAAAAAATTGTTAAAGAAACATTAATTATTAATTTAATGACATGGGTAACCTGGGGACAGGAATAGGACAATTTCTTCAGAATGAAACACTTCTTGATGTTTGAGCAATAACCATCTGAGAAAATATCTTGCATTGGATATGTCTTTAAATTACATATTTTATCTGAATTGAAATGCATGTCAGGAGCTGAACAAGTTAAAATAGAACCTACATCACCTAATCACTGTCTAACATACATGGGGTTACTGCATATGCACATTGCTTTACCTGGATATTGGCTCCCTATCGTGGTCTCCAAGGCTCCCGCACTGTCCTCAAACCCACACACAAGTAGCGCCCCTCATTCTGCATGCTGCCACTACGTCCTGAGAGACAACTAAATATGGTGAGCTTGGCCTGACAACAGTGGACCGACCAGATGATGCATTATCTAATCTAAGGCTGAGCCCTGAATGGGCCCAGAATAATATTTACTGGTGCATATATTATGCAGAAGTGATGATGCCCTGGCGTAGCTTCCCTGTAAATGAAGATTACCTTTGTCATTATCCAAAAATGTTGCAAATCTGATGGAAATGCAATTGAAATGGAACACTGCTAAACACAGCATGTGGATGTGCAAGATTAACCAATCAGATCTTTATCGACATTATATAACTTTCAACAATATTTGAAATTTAAGGTTGAACCACAGATTGCTCAGACACGTTTTTGATGATAAGCATTAGGTCTATATAAAACTAAATTCAAAGACCTGTTGAATTTGCTTCAATTCTAAGCATCCTTGAAAGAATGTGACAGAGAAAAGTAAATAACAACAAAAACAGAGATATTTGGGTTACACATTTTTATTCAAACAGGGAGGAACAGAAGAAAAGCAGGAAAAGGTCCACTTTAACAGGTAGTGAAAATTACCATATTAGGCAACTGATAAACAACCACTCTCAGTGGTTAAATAGGAGGCTGACGCCATGAAACCCCTGCCAACCTTGACATTATTTCAACAATCCATAACAAAATAGTCACTTTTTGGATCACCAAAATTACAACATGCAGCTTTCACAATGAAATGATATCACAAATCCACTGTTCCAAATATGGTCACTAAAGTGAATGATACTCAAAAAGTATCTTTTCAATGTTGGAGCCTGCTTGATTGTGTGGCAAATACCAAAATGACAATTTTTTTCGACCCCTGGCCGACGGCGCTAAATTGCCTCAAATTAATCTCTTTTGAACAAAGATCAAATTTCAAATTATTTCCAGCAAATATAGAATTCATTCATCGTAAAGCCCCTGTACAGCGGGATGTAACCATGTTGTATACATTTTGATTTAAATCATTTAATAAACAATAAAGGAGATGGCAGATGACAAAATAAGTGTTACTTACCTTTCTGGTATGCGTATTTTTAGTCTTTGATGCGTATGTTTGATTATTATCAAAACGAGGCACAATGGCCAGAAGAGCTTGAAGAGGGCGTAACTATGGATGCAATGTAATTTCAAGCTTCCAGCCTATGTTGCAGCCAAACAGAAAGAAATACAAATTGACACTATGAAACCGAGGCTCGACATGATAAAAAATGTGGTGAACCCCTGTTACTTTTAGAGTTTTAAGCACTTTCATAATATATCAGCTATCTAGGTTTTTATTGCTTATGCATTTGGGGATTGCATTTACAATACATTCGAGGAGTGATGGTTGAATCAAAAGAAGGGATTCATAGAAATTACCAAAAATGGCGGAAAATTTTTTTTTTCCAAAAAAAAAGTTCGAAAGGAAAAAATTACCCCCCCTAAAAAAACAGTCTGGTCCTTTATGGCAAACATGCGAGGAGTGAACCAGATGGTTCAATCAAAAATGGTGATTCAGACATCCCACAATATGATCCTGGCGCTTTTTTCTAATCACGCTTGACTACCAAAAATGGTTAAAAAAAAAATGGTGGAAAAAAAAAAAGTTTCCAAAAAAATGTTCGAAAAAAAAAATTTCCAAAATTAAAAAAATAATTGGGTAAAAGAAAAATAGGGTGGAAAGGTATTATACTAAACAAAAAAGAAACTGTCAAAAAAAGTTTTGAATTGAAAATTGAGGGAAAATGCAACTTTTTTTTTCAAACACACATAACGTGTTGAAAGTTTAAAAAAAAAAAGGCTTACCTTTTTCATACATTTTTTAGGATTTGGCTAACTTTTTTTAATTTTAAAGTTAGATTTGAATGATCTTTGAAGTATCTGGATAAGCCTATTATTAAAGATGTGCGGGACAAACAAGAATGCTCGGAGCTGTTTTTTTTCCTTCCTCCTTTGCATTTGATAATGAACCTCAACCAACTTCTGTGTTTTGTGTTTCATGTTGATCTTGCAATTTGATTGTCAAAAAATAAATCCCAAATGAGGCTGAAGAATGAAAAGGTGTTGCCATGGAGACACATGCATGCAGCACCCTCTTGTGACAATCAGAAGCACTAAACAGTACTACACAAGCAGATGCAACCTGGACTGCACAGCCATTTATGACACTTAGGCAGGGGTGTCAGTTTCATTATTTTCAAAGTGGTGGGGCAATAGTGGTCACACCTTCATGGAAGATGTCTGGGGAAAATTTCTTTTTCATTGATTTAAACAGGTACACTTTAGCCAAAAAGTGGTGCGGCAAATCCCGGGGGGGGGGGAGGGGGAGGGGTACTTCGCGGACTTTTATATATGGATGCGCCACAGCAATTTTGAAACCGGAACCATTCGAATCCGGTACCAACGCCCAAACGACAAACCATTTTAATCTTTGTGAAAAAATTTTGGCAACCATGCAATGTTTACCATCAAGTCGCACATAGCTACATATGTCAGAATTTTAATAGAATATCGCACCGTTACCATACTAGACACATGGAAAGTAACATTTTCTTAGAAAAACCACGTTGACTAGATGATCGTAATTATAGTTACCAAACGGAACAATTTACCAAACATTGTTAAAACTAATAGCAAAGATTTATTTAAAGTTAAAGTAGAACAATTTTTAAAAGCAACAAGCACATTTAAATGAAATTTCTGCTACTGTTACTCATTAATTTTTTCATATTGTATAAATATTACTAGCTGCGTGGATAGCCTTTATTGCCTCTTGACGTCATTTTGTTGTCCGGACCACACTGGAAATAAGTTTTTAACTTTAGTGAGCAATCCGAATCGCATTACAACAGTGTACTGCTTATTATCATGTATAATTATGTATCTGTACCCTCTTTTAATGTGGCTGAATAAAGTCTATCTATCTATTTATCTTTAATCTTTATGATTCTGATATGATTGGAATTATCTTTTCAAGCCAATTCTAATTTCTAACGATACCAAATATGTTGGGGTGGCAAAAACGGGGACCAAATTTTTAATCTGAATTGTCAAAAAACCAAAACCATTTAAATCCAAAAAGGCCAAAAAACCATAACCATCCAGTGGCACCTCTATATACACCTTTTCATAGTAAATTCCCCCCCCCCCGGGGAGGCAAATGCCCCACTTGCCTCACCTACACTGACACCACTGCACTTAGGCAGCTAGTACCGAGGTCAATGATTTGACTGGTCGAAAGAATAATGTAAAAAACATCCGCCGATTCACAAATGCTTTGTTACGTCACTATCACCTGCTCCACTAATAGGTTGATAGAAAAGAGTCTGAGCATCGGAGACCTTATAGGGCAAAAAAACTAACAAAGAAACAAATAGGGAAAAAAAAGGCATTCTGATGTCATAAATCCGATTGTGCATGTTGAAAAGTTTCTCATCATCAGCAACTATTGAACACTCAAAAAAGATTTTTACATTTTTAGAATCTACAAGTGTTGTTCTTGATAATCGATTTGTTTTGAATTTTTATTCTCAAATTTTATAGCAGACTTTAAACATCTAAAAACAAGAATGTCTCAAAAAAATTGTCAAAAATTGGCATTCTGATGTCATAACTGTGCATATTGAAACATATTTCATCATAAATCAGCAACTATTTGGGTCTGAAATTTTTTATTTATTTTTTAGATTGTTAGAATCTACGAGTGTTGTCAAAGATGATGGATTGGGTTTGTTTGATATGCACGCTGAAACGTTTAATATGCGTTTCAATGTAATTTCAAAATGACCTAACAAAAAAAGTAGCCTGGATGGACTCCCTTTTTTTGGCTGGATTTGCAGCATTTACACTTGGTGACAACATACTAAAACATATAAAGACGTCAGAAATATTGCAATGCTCCTTAACATCAGGGGATTAACTTTAAAAGCCTTTTCTTGGGCCATTTGCTTTTTTTATTTCAATCCTGTTAATGGTTTCCATTCCTTGCTGTTGACCTTGGTCAATGACAATCTTGTCAATTAAAATCTTGACAGCCAATCAAATGAAGGTTACAAGGAAACTTGTCTTCACTTCTGAAGAAGGTTCCCTCTTGTCAGCTTTTAAGAGGTGTTTTGGGAGATTATGGCAAAAAAATTGTTTCTGTGCTTCATGCTAGTTTTTCAAAAGCTGGTATTTTTACCTACAGTCTCTTCGCTCACTTTGATGTTGTAAAGTCGATGATTAAACTGCGGAGAGCATTGAGGGTGAAATTTCAAGGTCCACATGCGTAGGGCAGGTACCGAATCCACGGACACACACAATATAAAATTCAGCAGAGAGCAAGTCATGATTCTTTACAGAAAGTGTTCACAAACAGTCATTTATTTGTATCAACTGTCACTTTTCAAACCTGATAACAATAATTGTTTGCTCAAACTATCCCTGCCGGGTATAAGATGCAAAAATCATGGGTGACATGCTCACACCTGCAACAGCTAAAAACTCCTCCCCGAGCAATGCCACTCACCTAAACTCTCCACCTATCCTTATTGATCTATCCTGTCCTTCTGATAGCACCAGAAAACAGTTCCACTGCTGTCTTATTTACGTTTTTCCATGTCAACTGTCCTCTGCCACCAGGGGCGCATGAATCTGCTCAGTAGTTCCGCTTATCACATCACCGGGGACTGGCGCCACTGCTCCATTTTCCCGCCAAAAACATCCACACACATGTAGGATTTGGCAATGTGCCAAAATATCAATTACTCTTTTTCATCACCAATATACTTCCTCAACTCCATTCACTTATTTTCCCTGGTCACGTATTTCTCTACCATTTCACTCAAACAACATGCTTTCAGACAAACTGCAGATTTTTATCATTGCCCAGTCAATCTTTCCAGTGCCATCACTGGAAATCTACCTCTTCATTTTCACATATAGTGGGGGGTCGGCAGGGGGGGGGCGCTCCATTCCCCCTAAAAATGTCCCTCAATGGGTATGTCTAGTGTATTAAAAGGATCGCAAAAGGAAAGACGTTTTTGCCTCAGAGGCCAACCAGTGATTTTGACCATGCAGTCACGTCCGTCTTGGTCATTGGATTTCCTATTATTTATGGTTTGTATTTATACTGCTGATTCGACAGAACTCTACAATCTGCATGTACATATAACATGGTAGTGGATCAACTTGTGTAGCAAATGTCTAATACTAAGGCCACATGTGATTTGATTATGCGATAAATTGCTTTTATCTTATGATTGCCCAAGATTTGATCAGTGGTAATGCCACAGTTATGTTACTGTTAGTACTGCCACACAACCATAAAGGTGAATAAGATTACTGAGACAAAATTGGATTTTGACATTCGATTATCTTGGACCATATGTACAAATGATCTCACAAGTAAATCCATACACATGTATCTGCCACTGCCAGTTGCCAGAATGAAATTGGCCAGCCATAGAATCAAGAGTGCCATCAATAATCATAACTGACCAAATGTTGCCATGACCAAGGATGCAATCATATTACAGCCTGGCAATATGATTAATCCAGTGAGACCCTGTGGATACTTCTCTCTGCATTTAGATAAAAAAGGGTTCTGTAAATTCACATTTTTACGGAACGGGTAGCGTGAATTACTGGTTATAGATTGGAGCAGAACTGATTTGAATGCAATTAAAGTATTGTAAATTCTCACAGAAATGCAGTAGAATGTTACACATCTCTGAGTGTATTCTTTATGACTCACATGTAGTTTGTGAGGTCATTATACCATACTTGAATTACTATCAGGACAAGTCACTGAAAGAGGCACAACACTTCTACAGTTCCCACAGAGGCCACAAATTACCCAATGCTACATCACTGATGTCCACAAGGCTCAGCAGTCCTCACAATTCTTTGGCTGTAACTCAACTTTGCTGAGACAGAAATATATCTTCCAATTATTTTCCAAAATAAATTTCATTGAAGTACTGCAGTAGCGATCCGTGCCAAACCTGGCAAACCAACACACACTTTCTGTACCTTGATAATTTCATGATAGTATCAGAATGTACGCATGCATTTAATGGAAAACATTAGCAAACTCAGGAAACATTAAAAACTGCAATATTTTTAGGCAAATAGTGTACAAACTCTCTTTTATGTTGCTGTAGATGATGAACATCAGATACATCACTTCAAAATTTAATGATGTCATACGAAGGTACGAGGTGGTTTTTGAGCAAGCAGTTTTGAAATGTCAAGAGAAAAAAAATACCATAGAAACATTTCTTTTTTGTAATATTGCACTAGAGATCACCGCTCTCCTAAAAATTCACATAGACATTTTTTATTGCAGAAAATGTCTGCATTTTTATTGATTGACAATGATGCTGTTGGGTATTACATGCAGCGTGTACACAAAAAATTGTTTGAAAATCTATGGATTTAAAAATGCAGGTGAGAAAAATTTAATTGCTTTTATGGATGTGCCAGGTTAAGTTTCAAATCATTTCCAATTGATTACATGTTCCAGCACACTTGGATCGAGTTACTTGCACATGAATCTTCATTCGAGAAACATTTCCTATCACGCTCATTAATTTACATTTTTCTTCTAACAAATTTATCGTTTTGTCTGGACTCTTTTTAAAGAGAATTGATTGATAAATGTGCACCACCCAGACAAAGACATTAAAGTTTTGGTTTTCATTCTTGAGAAGCTCCTCCCTATTTTCATCATAAGGCATTAGGCCACACATAATTGATCTTTAGCTTCTCGGATCTTCTCAAGGCCCTTTTTCTCGGGTCAGTCGGTAGGACAAAAGAAAAAAAGGTGAAATCTAAATTTTTTATAATGTCAATTTGATAAAAATTCTGGTTATTCTCAATTTTTTTTCCGTAGGCAGAAAATCTGTTGGGTCGGTCAATCCAAGAAGCTAAAAATTACAAATATCTGGCCTTACTAATTTTTGGCTTCTCGGATCGACTGACCCAACAGAAACACAAGAGATCACAGTACTGTTGTCGAGATCCATTGTGATTTTGTTTAAGCTTTTCTTTCAAAAATATACTATTATTACACCGAAGTGGAACTATTCAAATGACAAGTACAAACCTCACATATAAAACAATATGTCTTACAATATGTTTTATAAACTTCAAGTTTTTTTGGGAGTTTTTATAGAATTAAAGCGGCACATGATCAATTGTGGAGTACAAAACAACATGAAAATGAAGAATTGTTTGGCTCTTGAAACTGTGATACAGCGCTTGACATAATTTTGGCAAGTTGTTATCTGCACTGCCACACATCTCTAGATTTCTTCAAAGAGGACAATGCAAGAAATTGCTTCCACTGTATATCATCTACATGTTGTATGATGGACTAGGCCTAAGTATATAATTCCCTTTTTATCAATCAAAACACCATTTCTATGACTTTGAACTTTCTTTCAGCGGATCATATAAATATTATGAGGATTTGCAGTTATACTTTTGCATTGTTGACTTTTCTCCATTTTGTAAAGGAAAATCCGATTTCTGCAATGAGGTATGATTATTATCATTTGTGGTTCCATTCACTGCAAGTTTGCATGACCAGAGACATCAGCTGTAGTGAGCCTATTAATTGACTGTTTGAAGTGGAGGATTTATGCTGATGGCACAAGGTTGGATGTTGTGTTCTTTGGATATAAGTCATTAGTTTGATATAAGCTGGAATGTAGTAATGTTGCAAGTTTACCACATAAGTCCATACTTGTCTAATGTCTATTGATATAAACCTAATCAAAATAATACTGCGAAATTATTTTGTGATTATGAACAAAAATGGTTGTACAATGCATGTACATTCATATTTATTGATTTCTTTGCTTGAAACTTCAAATGCAACAAGCCATAGATGTATATTACAGCTTGGGAAGGACTGTTGAATACATATTTGGTTGTTTCTAAGACATGTCAGGACAGACATATCTGAATTATAATATGTAAATGCCAAAGCATGAAAATGGGACGGCCTGAATGTAAAAAATAAATTTTAAAGACTCTAAATTGTAATTAATAATAATAATAATAATAATAATAGTAATTTATATAGCGCCTCTTCCAGTAAACTGCTCAGAAGCGCTTGTGTGGGTATAGATTATTTGCAGAATGTTTTAAATAGGTGAGTTTTTAGTTTTTTCTTGAAACACTCAAGAGTCTTTGAAATGCGAACACTGTCTGGTAACTTGTTCCGGAGTTTTGGTGCTGCAAAGGAGAAAGCTCGGTCTTCAAATTTATTTTGACTGTTAGACGCTAGCTCTGTCAACAAGATTTTACTATTGCTTCTCAGATTCCAGTCTTGACTTGGTTTAAGCTGAACCAATTGTTGAATGTACAAGGGTGCTTGGCCATTTAACGCTTTCCAGGTGGTTGTCATCAGCTTAAACTGTATTCTTGCAGGAATAGGTAGCCAATGAAGTTGCTTTCTGTGTGATCCCACACTGTCTTGTTGTTTCAATCTCTCTATGAGACGAACCGCTGAGTTTTGAGCCACCTGAAGTTTGTTCACCAGATATTGAGAAATGCCATACAAAAGGCCATTTCCATAGTCCAGATGAGGTGTGACCAGAGCATTTACCGCAGTTTTAACTGTATCTTTGTTCATGGATTTGCGAAGTTTCGAAATGTTTCGCAGATTAAAATAGGCATTTCTGCACATTTTATTAACTTGTTTCTCCATGGTCATATTTTTGTCAAAGGTTATGCCTAAGTTCCTGACGTTCTCTGCTGTTTTGATTGAAACATTTTCAACGTTGATTGATGAAACTTGGAGCTTATTTAGTTGGTGTGGTGTGGCAATCATGAGAAGTTCTGTCTTGTCGCCATTGTTACACAACTTATTTTCGTGAAGAAATTTTCGGATTTCAGTAATGAATTTTTCCATTTTCTCAACAGCATTTTCTTGATCTGTGAAGGTCGGTTTGAAAGATAAAATGAGCTGCTCGTCATCAGCATACTTTTGATCCTCAATTTGATTTCGAGAAGCGACTTCACTCACTGGAGCAATATATGAGTTGAATAAGACTGGACCAAGTTTCGAACCTTGAGGGACACCAAATTTGAGTGGCAGTTTTTCAGATGTTTGGTCATTTATCACTACAGACTGTGATCTTTCAGAAATATATGACTTGAACCAGTTGAGGGCTGAGTTGCACACACCATATCTGTTTTTCAACCTTGCCAATAGAATACTGTGATCGATAGTGTCAAATGCAGCAGATAGATCCAACAGTACAAGCATGGTTATTTCACCTTTGCTCATGTTCAACATGATGTCATTGTGGATTTTTGTGAGGAGAGTTTCCGTGCTATGAAATTGCTTGTAGGCTGATTGCCGTTCATCATCAAGTTTGTTCCGTGTAAGGTGATCCATATATTGTTTGATTACAGCGCTTTCAATGATTTTGCCCAGGAAAGACAAATTTGACACTGGACGGTAGTTCTTCTTGATGAGATCAAGACCTGCTTTTTTCAAAAGTGGCCTGACAAGCGCATATTTCAGGTCAATTGGCATCTCCCCAAGAGTTAGCGATGTGTTGACAATTTCAGTTATTATTGGAAGAAATTCGTCTATGCACTCCAGCAGTAGCCATGTAGGAATTGGATCAAGTTGACAGTGTTTGACGGGCATATTTTTGATCAGTTTCTTAATTTCTGCTTTTGATAGCATTTTGAAGTGAGATAATTTGTGTCCAGTAAAGTTTTCCACAATTAAAGTGTTATTGTGTGTGTTGCCAGAATCAAGTTGTGACCTTATTTTCTTGATTTTGTCATCAAAGAATGTGTTGAAGTCATTTGCTAAGTCTTTGCTGTTTTCGTGATTTGGCAAAGGCAATTCCTGTTTCCTGTTCAGGTTAGAATTAAGTACCTTGAACATGGCCTTAGAATTTCCCTTAGTGCTCTCGATCTTTGCTTTCAAATCATCAGATTTCAGCTGATTTAGGTGATCATTAAAAGCATTCCGTTTCAACTGGAAGTCTTGCCAATCTTTTTCCATTCCTGTTTTTCTCCATGATCGTTCTGCTTTTCTCTTCGCAGTTTTAAGATTTTTGATATTGGTATTTGTAAACGGGGTTGGTTTGCGTAGTGTCACCATTTTAGTAATAACCGGGGCATGTTTGTCCAGAACTTTCTTTGAAGCATTGTAGAGTGAGACAAGTTTTGACAGGTATTCTGATGATTTTTCCTTTTGCATTTTCTGTGACAAGAGCTTGCTTATGTCGTCTTTGTATTTTACCAGATTGATATCACTTGTCTTTCTGAAAGATATTTTCTTTTGCACACGCTTTCCCTTGCTAATCGCCATATTGAAAAGGACACAGTTATGGTCCGAGAGCAGGTCACTGACAGTACAATCTTTCACATTTGAATTATTTTGTGTAATGACCAAATCCAGAGTGTTCCCATCTTTGTGAGTCGGAGAAGACACATGCTGTTCAAGACCATACATGTCAAGGATGCTGTTAAACTGCCTCACTTTAGCATCATCAGGTTTATTCATGTGGAAGTTAAAATCACCAGTTACAATAATTTCATTGTGATTGGCATGGTAATGAGCTAAGAATTGTGTGAATTCTGTGAAAAACTCCGATAACTTGTATTTATTCTTGTGTGAGGGTTCAGGCCGGTACACAAGAAGAACTGTGATAGTTTTTCCACTCAAATGTATTTGAATTTCCATATGTTCAAAAGTTTTGGTCTTCATGCTACTGATTTTTGTCGCTTTTATGCCAGACTTTAAAATGCAGCCTACACCACCCCCAGGTCTCCCTTCACGAGGTGTGCCAATGTAGAAAAATTCTCCGTTTCTTTCCAGGTCACCAATTTCTACTATATCATCTGCTTTTAACCAAGTTTCTGTGAAAAGAAAAAGGTCAAGATCAAATTCATCTCTGAAATTCTTCACCACCTCTGTTTTTTGCTTTAAACTTTGAGCATTCCATACGCAGGCTTTTAAGAGGTGGTTGTCTGTTTTGCTGGTTGTGCAAGGGATGTCATCAGGTTTGTTTGAGTCCATCAAAATATCAAATCTGTTTTTGACTTTAAGTGATTCAGTGTCATTGGTTCTGTTTTGGACATGTGGTCGAGAGTCAGGCTTATATGACGATCTACTTTTGAGACTATTTAGACCAATGCGCAAGATGTCAGAATAAAGCTTCATACTACGTTTGAGCTTTTGGTTGTAATTTATAGAAGAGTTGTTATTGGTATTTGCTACACAGCACGGATGCAGTCACGAAGGCAGGGGAAATGAGATGCTACACAGTACGGGTGCAGGCACAGAGAAAATTGGTGCAAGTACTACCCAGTACGGGTGTAGACCAAGAGAGTTGTGTATGGAGAATTGGTACAAGTGCTACACAGTACGGGTGTAGACAGACAGAGAGAGAGAAGTCTGGTGTGGAGAATTGATACAAGTGCTACACAGTACGGGTGCAGACACAGAGAGAGAAGTCTGGTATGGAGAATTGATACAAGAATTATCTAAATTATTTCTCGAAATTGTTGTATTCAGGTTTGTTCAATAAAAAGTTTGGAAAAAAAAAATTGGGACAAAGAGAAATAGGGTTGAAAGGTAATATTATTATTCTAAAAGAAAACGTTAAGAAAAAAGATTTTTAAATTTTTCGAACTTTTTCGTTATTTGGAATTTTTTTTTTCTGACTTTTTTCTTGGAAAATTTTTGTTTTCGAATATTTTTGGTAGTCGCGTGTGATGAGAAAAAAGTGCAAGGATCATATTATAGGATGTCGGAATCACTTCTTTTGATTGAGCCATCTGGTTCACTCCTCGCATGTTTGCCATATTTTACATTAAAATTAATTGGCAATTTGTCATAAGGATACATTGTGGCCTCACTGGTCACTGTGGTCAGTGCATTGTTTGACACAATCACTAAAATGTTGATGACTTCAGTGACGACATGGGAAGTGTGGGATATGACCTCACTTACGGGATACGGATCATCAAGAACGCTAGTGTAATTATTCCATTGCTGTAAGATAGGAAATGAATATATTTATCTATGGAAGGTCATGTAAGCAACACACAATATTAAAGGCAGACGATGACTTCAAATGTTTTCAAATTTAAGCAGCTGCAGAGTGTACTTTATGACATCTCTACTGGAATTCAATTAAGTAAGAAGAAGATCAGGATTCTCTCCTAACTATTCCCATCATTTAACTTCAAAGATACTTAGACTTTTCAAATGAGTACAGCTGACTGATCCAAAAGAGATTGGAAAACGGCAAATAAATCAAAATTATTCTAAGACGGGTAAAGGATTGGTAGAAATTCTGGTATTTTCGGAAGTGCACCTGGGCCTGAACTAGATTAGCATTTTTGTTGCAAGAGCTGGTTCAGAAATTCATTTTGATTGATGAAACTGATGTAGTAATTGGTATGATTGTGTTTACTGTATAGTGAATGTGGTTGAGCAGATACATCTCATCCGAGCGACATCCGGCGGGGATTTTGCTCATGAAGGTCAACTGAAAATTTAGGGTTCCTCACCCATGCCTGCAAATTCCTGCGGTGGAGCAGGCCTGGCTCATGTCGCTTGAAGTTACGCGTACATGTGTAAGACTCTGATAACAAAATTTTGGTTCTCATACTAGATTTTGCCAGGCTGAAGTGTGAATGGGAAATGTGTGGATTCTTACTGAATATGGAAAAACTTTGAAAGTCATTCCTCGAATATCTCTTTTATTGTGTACTTCTATATAGCTGGCAATTTTGTTTACGAGAATGATCATATGAAATTAGATTTTTTTAAAAATTTTAACTTCTTCAAATGTTGTTCCTTTCGTAATTTGAATATCACTACGTCAGAACCGAAACTTCAGTCAACAACTGTTTTGTTCGTAACATCCATTTTCACTGATATAACAGTGATTCAGACACTTCAAGTAACTTGTGTTTGTTTTACCAGCATATCTTAAATTAAATGTATCTTGTGATAATTTGTTAACTCTCGGACCTCAAGTAAATTTTCCTCTTTTTCCTCAAAAAGGACTATGGTAAAAGCTAAGTTTTGCCTGAAATGGCATGGTGATTTTGGCACATTGCTACAGACTTTCAAGGGACTGACAAACCAATCGATACACATGAGTGAATGATCCCATAGTGGGAATTATAACCACTGAGAGTCCTTATGAAACAGTGATTTTGGTTTCCTACAGAAAACTGAAATAGTCGAATACTTCTCAAACCTTGTTGCTCTTCTTACAAGCTATGGCTGTGTATTCATAAGAGGATTCCAATTGCAGGAAGGTGTTTGCATTGTAAAGTGTAATCCATGCACCTGCATTTCACAGGATACAGTATCCACTGCTCTTTATGCATAGGAATTTCCAGTCTGAGTGTGAAAACCGACAGGGGACACTCTTTGCATATCGACTTACAGATGAAGTGGATAGTACACAGGTACAGTTGTGCTTGAAAATTAGTGAACCCATGGAGATTTACCATTGAAGACAATGATAAAGTTGTCTCACCGTACTGGCCATAACATAAATGATATTGTACGAATCATCGAACCAATTTTCCAGTGTCAGTATTAATCATGTTGCTGGTCTCCAATACAATATTGTGTCCTGGGTCAAAGTACCATTCGGTCAGTTATGATTATTGAAGGCACACTTGATTCTGTGTGTGGTGTGTGTCATCTTGGTATCTGGCAGATTTATGGATTTACTTTTTGAGATTATTTGTACATATGGTCCGAGATAATCAAATTTCTCAAAATCCAATTTTGTCTCAGTAATCTTATTCACCTTTATGGTTGGTTGCGTGGTAGTACTAACAGTAACATAACTGTCGCATTACCACTGATCAAATCTCAGGCAATCGTTGGGTCACGCAATATATCACAGAATCAAATCACATGTGCCCTCACAATTGGATATTTACTACATAGATTGATCTAATATCATGTTATGTGTATGGTACATACAGATTGTAGAATTCTGTTGAGTCAGCAGTATGAAGTACAAACAGATAAATCCTGTTGGAAATCAATTGAGGAGGATGTGATAGCATGGTCAAAATCGCTGCTTTGTGTGAAGAGGGTAAAGCCCACAGAAAAATGTAATACATTTTTGGAAAGCCCATGATATGGGTTTTCAGAATAACTTCAATTGTATGGTAATGTTAATTTTTGTGATTTAACAGAAGATTTATTTGCCTATTCGAAAAATACATATTTTGTGGACAATTTAAGTGTGGTTGCAATGGCAACAAAATAAAGAAAATTAACATCTATTTGGTAATTGTAAATAATGAGATGATTGCAAAGCATAGAGAGACAGCAGGATGAAGATTCACATTTTATCAGTGGGGGGTAAATTGTCAGTTTGTTTTTGATATAGATTTTATCAACCTTTAATTGTATTATTGTTATTATGGGACATTTTATTAATAAAGGTCTTTGTTGAAACTTTTTTTCCTAAACTGAACAAACTGCCTTTCTGAAATGTCTTTGAAAAAAAAAAAATTGCAATAATTAGATATCTACCAGAATTTTCTAAACATGTTTGAGCAACTTGCCCGCATAAATTGAATAGACATAATTAAATACATTATTTCTGTTTTGCTCATAAAGGTGATGCACAAATTGTGTAAATAGCCAGATTCCGGATTATCTTGCAACATCATCTGCAGGATACTGGAAATTGAATGGATAGCAGGAACCAGATATTCACATGAACCTTACATAATATTTAAACAAGAAGTTCTTTTAAAAAAAATCATTAATATTGCTTGTCTTACTTCCTTTATCTGATAACTGCTTATCTGATGGTTGCTTGTCCGACCGTTATTGCCAGTCTGATCTTTTCTTGTCTAATTATCACTTTTCTGAACTTTTCTTGTCTGATTGACACTTGTTAAATTATTGCTTGTCTAACCTGCGCTTGTCTGACTACAACAAATATTCAATTCTCTGATAGGTCAATTTGTAAAACATGTGAATCAAATTATTTTTTCTGATTGGTCAATTCTTGCAATTTAACATCCACATACTGTACATTTGGCCAGTGTCTATACATGTACCTGTCAGGTCTCCCAGGTTTGTGATGGTGATTCATTCAGAGATGGTTTGTTGATCAGGACTGCTGGATGATGACTTCCTACAGATGACTTAGTCATGGCTGCTGGTGATGACTTCCTAACGATGACTTGGTCAGGTGTGCTGCGTGATGAGTTTGCTAAATTCTTACAGATGACTTAGGACTGCTTGGTTCCAACTTCCTAAAGGTGACTTAGTCAGGGCTGTTGGGTGATGACTTCCTAAAGATGGCTTAGTCAAGACTGTTGGATGATGATGCACCCTCTGTTCTATCTCTAACTAGCAAAGAAGAATTGCAACACTGGCCAACACTTGGACTATTAAGGACCACCCCAGCCAGGCTAAAGTTGAATAAAAGCGAGGCATATGCAGCTGGCCATGTAAACTTGGCAAATAGGAAAATTAAGGACAAGAAAGATGAGTGAGAGAAAATTAGATTCTAAGGAAAGATAAGTTAAGGTTTCTAATGAGTTTCTAATGAGCATGATAACATTACTAAAAGGCAGATAGAAATATATATTTTATATGTAATATAGCTACCTATATAATGCGTAATATCTTATTGAGGATATCTAAAATTTCCCTGTGAACTCTGACTGAAAGGATCTCTTGACTTCCTGAAGAATGCATAACATAGGCCCAAATATTACTTTTGGTCACACAGGATACATCCTATGCATTGATCAAGTTTACTAATTTTCAAACCCAGTTCTACCCAACCACAGTGACCTGCGACACATGAGCCATTGTGCCACAGACCGACTGGGAGGGGACACTACCATGAGAAATCTCAGACATATGAGGGAAAGAATAGATTTGCCAAGTGCCCATCCCTTCCCCTCTAGAAAAGCTCAAGGTCCATATCCATCTGGCCAGACACAGATACATATGGAATTCTTGAGCCTCCAACATGAACCTGGCAACCCATGTTTTTCACAGATGTTAAATTTATACAAGAGTGCACTTTATCTCATTACTGTGGTCCTGTTTAGCCTAGTTAATACATAAATACAGGATGTAAAGGTCCTTCATTCACCCACCACTTGAGCCTCAAATATAGTAATACCTAGATAAACTTTGGCCTATCTCTCATTACCACTTAGTTAAACATCTTCTAAGCAATGGTTAGTTCAGTTCTGTGAGTTACTGAATGTAGGCTTTTTTTTTCATCTGTATCCTGATCAGGACTATGATTGCACAGGGATGGTGCAATTATTTACAGTGGTATTTACAGTATGTATACTATATTTCTATTTTATGTCCGGTATACACAGTTTATGTATACATTCAGACCTCTTATGATGCCTGAAGTCGTCTGACTAGAATAGTGTGTCAGAGCCTCATGTGATGCCCTGGAGATAAAACCTGCTATTAGTCACTAACTAAAAAGAAATTGTTAAAGAAACATTAATTATTAATTTTATGACATGGGTAATCTGGGGACAGGAATAGGACAATTTTTGCAGAACGAAACACTTCCTGGTGTTCGAGCAATAACCAGAAAATATGGTTCATTGGATACGTGTTTAAATTACATATTTTATCTGAGCTGCATCCATTTAAATGAATGTCTGGAGCTGAACAAGTTAAAATAGAACCTACATCACCTGCTCACTGTCTAACATACATGGGGTGACTGCATATGCACATTGCTTTACCTGGATATTGGCTCCCTATCGTGGTCTCCAAGGCTCCCGCACTGTCCTCAAACCCACACACAAGTAGCGCCCCTCATTCTGCATGCTGCCACTACGTCCTGAGAGACAACTAAATATGGTGAGCTTGGCCTGACAACAGTGGACCGACCAGATGATGCATTATCTAATCTAAGGCTGAGCCCTTAATGGGCCCAGAATAATTTTTACTGGTGCATATATTTTGTAGAAGTGACGATGCCCCTGGCGTAGCTTCCCTGTAAATGAAGATTACCTTCGTCATTATCCAAAAATGTTGCAAATCTGATGGAAATGCAATTGAAATGGAACACTGCTAAAAACAGCATGTGGATGTGCAAGCTTAACCAATCAGATCTTTATTGACATTATATAACTTTTAACAATATTTGAAATTTAAGGTTGAACCACAGATTGCTGAGACGCATTTTTGATGATAAGCATTAGGTCTATATAAAACTAAATTCAAAGACCTGTTGAATTTGCTTCAATTCTAAGCAAAGTAAGCATCCTTGATATGAAGAATGTGACAGAGAAAAGTAAATAACAACAAAACAGAGATATTTGGATTACACATTTTTATTCAAACAGGGAGGAACAGAAGAAATGTAGGAAAAGATTCGCCTTAGCAGGTCGTGAAAATTACCATATTAGGCAACTGATAAACAACCATTCTTAGTGGTTAAATAGGAGGCTGCCGCAATGAAACCCCTGCCAACCTTGACATTATTTCAACAATCCATAGCAAAATAGTCACTTTGTGGATCACCAAAATTACAATGAAATGATATCACAAATCCACTGTTCCAAATATGGTCACTAAAGTGAATGATACTCAAAAATTGGAAAAAAGTCACTGCAGCGGGCCGTGAAAATGACCATATTTAGCAAGTGCAAAAAGTGTTGTTTCCATGGTTAACTTGGGGGCTGCTGCCCCCAAACCCCAGAAAGAACACGGCAAATGACGTTTTCAACAAAATTAAGTCAAAACATAACTAAAACTTACTCATTTTTGATAGATTTCCGACTTTTTAGCGTCACCAAAACAAGATCGTTATGTGTTGATTGCGTCATGTCAACATTTCATGCCTGGTTACAATGAGATGACGCCCCGAATGTATCGTTTTCTAAATATGGTCATTTTGACGGTCCGCTAAAGTGAAACATACCACGAAAAGTATCTTTTCAATGTTGGAGCCTGCTTGATTGTGTGGCAAATACCAAAATGACAATTTTTTCGACCCCTGGCCGACGGCGCTAAATTGCCTCATATTAATCTCTTTTGAAATGGCAGCCTCGGCGGCCTGATGCGTACCATACCCTGCGAGTGACACCAAGCGGTAGAATTTTAAGACCATGTGGCAGCCTCGGCGGCCTAAAGGTCAACACCGGTCTGAGTCCCACAACCAGCCCCGCAAGAGAGGAAAACGAAGCAATTCCAACTGACTGTATAATACACCCTCGCTGCACCAGCACCGACACATCCATATCAACTCTACCACACAGATCTGAGCATAGAGGTTTTACAACCTGCGCTCAGTATGAACATTACATTACATTACATTACATGTGCTGGGGGATGTTGTATACTATACATATAGATTTAATAAAGGAGATGGCAGATGACAAAATAAGTATTACTTACCTTACTGGTATGCGTATGTTTGATTATTATCAAAATGAGGCACAATGGCCAGAAGAGCTTGAAGAGGGCGTTACTATGGATGCGATGTAATTTCAAGCTTCCAGCCAAACAGAAAGAAATACAAATTGACACTACGAAACCGAGGCTCGCGTCGCACTCATAGGCATATCGGAGGGGGGCGGGGGATTTTTTGAAACAGTCAGATTCGGGCAAAAGGGCTAAACGATTTGGGCAGATGATTAAATAAAAACTATGGAAAATTTATGATTCCAGGCAATTTCATTTGTAATGGTATTAAATTTTTTGATCTTGAACTTCAGGCAAATGTCGCTCGCCTCCCCCCCCCCAAAAAAAATCGTACTGGACTGTTTGCAGATCACCTATTCAGCCAGTGTACCACTAAATAGCCAGGATTTGGAAACGTCTTTAATTAGACAAGTATATAAACCTTGGTCTTTGAATTTAATGTAAATTTGGACTAAAAAGCCAAAAAATCATTAAAAAGTATCAGTTACACATTATTTAAAGTTGAATTCTACACCGCAGAACACAACTGCCCCAAAGTTCTATGTTTAGGGGCTGACCAGATGATCTTGGTTCTAGTCCTTTAACCCGGACTGCATCTGGACCAAACAGTCCCAGAGTGTAACAATGAGTGTGTAACAGTTGTTTGGTTTGTGACGTCATCATAACATTTGAGCCAATGAACAGGGGCACGAGCACCTGAATCTATTAACAGTTGCGACGTTATGAGTATTTAAATATGTAAACACTCATAATGTCATCCCCGGGGGGGTACTTCACTCTATAAGGGTGTATATAGAGGCGCCGCTGGATGGTTTAGGTTTTTTGGCCTTCTTGGATTAAAATGGTTTTGGTTTTTTGACAATTCTGATTAATTTGGTTCTGGTTTTCACAACCCCAACATGTTTGGTACCGTTAGAACCGGCTTCAAAAGAGGATTAAAATGGTTTAAAAACCATGAAGATTTAATTGGTTGCCAAAACTTTTAGTGAAGGATTAAAATGGTTTGTGGTTTTGGCGCAGTTTCCGGATTAAAATGGTTCTGGTTTTCAAAATTGCCGTGGCGCATCCATATATGCAAAAGTCCGCGAAGTACCCCCCCCCCCCCCGGATGTCATCATTAGGTCATAGATTCAAGTGCTCGTGAACAGGGGTGTGGGGTCGGTAGCCCCCATGTCGCGCCATGACAACGGTTGTGATGCTATAACAAAACAACCCAAGTCAGGGTCACTGAGTAACAATATCACAAGCTTAGAGCCTGGAGCCAGTCAAGTGAACCTTTGTTGACTAACTTGAGCCACTGGTGACTTGACTTGACTGACTTGAATGACTAGTGATTAGTAGTGAACCCTCATTGACTTGACTGACTTAAGCTCTAACTGGCTGACTTATCAGGGTTTAAAGCCTAAATTACCTGAATCGTAATATTTACTGTGTAATTTACCATTAAATCAGTTTAGATGCAGCATTGCACAATGCCATTACAAAATGGAAGGTTCAAATGAGGGTTCAAACTTCAGGTGTCAGAGAAATATTCTTTTTAATAGAATAATACTAGAAGGCAAACCAGTTTGCTATGGCCGTACGGGAGCCGTCATCAGACTTAGAGGGACTGATAGAAACATATTGGCTGTGATTGTTGGAGTTTGACCACTCTGACGTTTCACCGCCACCAGTAGCGGGACTTTTACGTAAAAAAAGTTGGAGACGTTTCACCACCTATGTAAAATTATGTGAATCAACTCAAGATTGCCTTGTACACTAGCTATCTGAGCATGGTGATCCAGGTGATGGCTTGACATATGCTTCAGATAATGTAACACAAACTAGAAGGCAAACCAGTTTGCTATGGCCGTACGGGAGCCGTCGTCAGACTTAGAGGGATTGATAGAAGCATATTGGCTGTAATTGTTGGACTTTGACCACTCTGACGTTTCACCGCCACCAGTAGTGGGACTTTCAAGTAAAAAAAGTTCGAGACGTTTCACCGCTTATGTAAAATTATGTGAATCAACTCAACATTGCCTTGTACAGTAGCTATCTGAACATGGTGAATCGGTGATCCAGGTGATGGCTTGACATATGCTTCAGATAACCTAACACAAATTAACTGCAGTTTGAACACCAGATGAAGTGATGACCCCAGAAGAAAAACCAATGCATTTTCTTTATGAACGATAGGGGGCGACCATTTAATTTCCAAGGGGGGTTGGAGTTTTCCTTTCGGAAAAATTATTTATTTTCACGGGACGACGGAAGTATTTATTTATTTCAAGTGCGAAGTCTCCAAATATTCATTCCAAAAGCAAGCAACGCCTTATTAAGAAAATAACCCCAAGGTCCCCCCCTGACATTAAATGGTGCATTGGTGGCCCTAATACAAAAATATTTACCGATCTGTATCTAGTCATGTGCATATGCACCAACTTGATCGCTCATCTGCTTGCCTGCTCAAAAATTATGGATACTGGCTCCAGCTCTATCAGTCACAGCCAGCAAATACCTGTTAACTTGATCTACCACTAGGGGCGCTGCAGCATCAAGTAGCACGGCGCCATCTGTTGGGCAGCAGTATATGTAGCCTGCAGACCACGACTGGTTGAACATTTTTATGCTTTCTAATTTTTTGTTCGTTTCAAGTCTGGAAAATACTAAAGCATCCAGTAAAACTCTAAAACTGAATTTGAATCAATTGGACATACATTGGATATTGAGCATGATGACAAACACACGGTATTAAAAAGCATGTTTGGAGCATAATATATTTTCAACCGCAACATTCTGCAGATTAGGAATGAGCTGGTTTTGAGATTTTGTTTGCATCTCGTGGAAAGCAAGTGAAAGACACTATTTTGGGTTAAATAAAGCTCTGGATATACAGACTGACAACACTGTTGGAATACAGCCATCTAGTTATGCTTTTCACAACTTTTTGGCAAATTTTACGGCAGGGGCGCCACCCGCACGACGTAAATTCGGTGCGCCCTCTGTCGCAGTTGGTAACCAAGACAGCAAGATGGCATGAAAGAAAAGTCGGTTTTGAAATTGCTGCATGGCGCTGCCGAAAAGAGATGTACATCAAATTTTGCAGCACACAGCACGAGAGCATGAGTAATAAAGGTATTCTGCCAAGTTAGGGCCCCCATAGACTGCTAGTAAGTGAGATCTCGACGTCAGACGATCGTGAATGGGATCGCGGACGACATCGGACGACGTTTTCTCTATCTGCTAAATGGCCGGTACCACCCCTGGTGGTACGGCCATAATTAAATGCAGTTTGAACACCAGATGAAGTGATGACCCCAGAAGAAAAACCAATGCATTTTCTTCATGAACGGTAGGGGGCGACCATTTAATTTCCAAGGAGGGTTGGAGTTTTCCTTGGGGAGAAATTATTTATTGTCACGTGACGACGGAAGTATTTATTTATTTCAAATTCGAAGTCTCCAAATTCATTCCAAAAGCAAGCAACGCCTTATTCAGAAAATAACCCCAAGCTCCCCCTGACATTAAATGGTGGCCCCTAATACAAAAATATTTATCCATCTGTATCTAGTCATGTGCTAGAGGAGATGGCTCAGATGCACCAACTTGAGTTTAAACAGTCAATTATTGCTCATCTGCTTGCCTGCTCAAACATTATGGAAACTGGCTCTAGCTCTATCCATGCTCTATCAGTCTATCTTTGTTTTTGAAACCGAAGTAAAATAAAGATTGTCTATTGTCTATAGTCACAGCCAGCAAATACCTGTTAACTTGATATACCACTAGGGGCGCTGCAGCATCAAGTAGCGCGGCGCCATCTGTCGGCCGGTGGCGCGTACAGCCTGCAGACCACCAGTGGTTGAAAATTTTTATGCTTTCTAATTGTTTGTTTGTTTCAAGTCTGGAAAATACTACAGCATCCAGTAAAACTCTAAAACTGAATTTGAATCAAATTGCACATAGTGGATATTGAGCATGATGACAAACACGCTGTATTAAAAAGCATGTGTGAAGCAGAATATATTTTCAACCGCAACATTCTGCAGATTAGGCATGAGCTGGTTTTGAGATTTTTTTTTGCATCTCGTGGAAAGCAAGTGAAAGACAACATTTTGGGTTAAATTATACAGACTGACAACACTGTTGGAATCCAGTCATCTAGTTAATGCTTTTCACGACGTTTTTGCCAAATTTTACGGCAGGGGCGCCACCCGCACGACGTAAATTTGGTGCGCCCTCTGTCGCATTTAAGATGGCGGCAAGCGATCCGGAAAAATGTGTGAAAGGAAAGTTGGATTTTAAATTGCTGCACTACGCAACGAAAAGATTATGTACATCGAAATTTCTGACGCACAGCACGAGAGCATGAGTGATCAAGGTAATATGCAAAGTTAGGGGCCCCAGGGGCCCCTGGTAAGTGAGATCTCGACGTCAGAGGATCGTGAATTGGATCGCGGACGACATCGGACGACGTTTTCTCTATCTGCTAAATGGCCGGTACCACCCGGTGGTACGGCCATAATAATGCCTAAATTACTTTATCGAGGATTTCAGGAATCTTGGCTCTTCTTCTTTGACTTAAGTCAGTCAGTATTGTCGACTGACTTGCCAGGCAACCTTGATGACTGCTTGTTTCCCTGTTGACTTCACTTGACTTGGTCTGGCCATGGACCTGTCCTCTGCTACACCTCCATGGTCTGGCTGTGGCTGACTGTGGTGGCTTATGTCGACCGCTCTGGGCACTACACAAGCTATTGTCGGGCTCGAGTGATATTAATTCACATGACAGCGAGTGATACTGTACGAAGTGCCCTGACGCATGGTTGTTTTGTTTTTATCACCTGGTTTTGCCTCAAATTTTGGGTTATAAAGAGAAACTATTTTCTGCCTTTACAAAAATGTGACATCACCGTGCAGCAACAATCCTAACATTTTGGCCATTGTTTGGTTTGTGACGTCATCAGGCAGCCGCAATGCTGGGGATGTCATACCATTGTTAAAAAATATCGCCCTTGAAGGGTGGTATTTTTTTTTACAATATCAAAGGCCCTGATATCTTTTATGCAAAAAGTTTCAAATCTAAAGTTAACGTAAGTTTTTTGTTACATTTTGTAAATAATGCTATGGAAACCAATCGGAGGGGATGCTGGGGCGGCAGCCCCCACGTTAACCACTGAAATTATCGTTTTCACTTGCCAAATATGGTCATTTTCACAGCCCGCAACAGTGAATTTTTTCCCAAAATTGTCATGGATTTTAAAATTTGTGCAAGATGTGGCATTCCGCTTTCAGTTATTGAAAAGAGTCAGTTTGGCAGAGATTTGTGGGCAGTAGCCAAAAATTAATCAAGGAAAAAAAAATTGTTTAGAGTTACCATGCAAAGATTGCAATTTCGATGGACCACAATAGGCCTACCAAATATTTTAAAATTAAATGAAGTGGGCTGTCAAAATGACCATATTTGGGATTGTAAACACTCCTTTTCTCCTGCCTTTAGAAGTCAAAAGAGAAATTTTTGGACCAACCAACACATTAATAGGGACCAATTGATTGGGGTATCTTTCACTTAAGCGGGTCGTGAAAATGAGCATATTTGGAGAACAATGAGGAAAAAATTCACTATAGCGGGCCGTGAAAATGCCCATATATGGCATGTAAAAAACGATCGTCTTTTAGTGGTTAACGTGGGGGCTGCCGCCCCCACACCCCTGCTGATTGCTTACCTTGACAATATTTCAACAATTCATGACTAAATCTTGCTTAAAACTTACTTTTTTAATAGATTTTGTACTTCGTTGCGTCACCAAAACAAGATCGTCGTCATGCGTTGATGGCGTCATGTAAACATTTCTTGCCTGGCTACAATGAGGTGACGTCACGAATGCATTGTTTTCCAAATATGGTCATTTTCACGGCCCGCTAAAGTGAAGTATACCCAACAATGATTTGGTGACGTCATTCATTTGTAACTGAAATGTTTACATGATGCCATCAACCCATGACGATCACCTTATTTTGATGACGCAAAAAGCAGCAAAATACACTAAAAACGTAAGTTTTAGTTAGTTTTTAGTTACAGTTTGTTGAAATAATACAATGGAAACCAATTGGCGGGGGTGTGGGCGTGGCAGCCCCCACATTTTCCACTAAAAAACAATCGTTTTCACTTGCCAAATATGGTCAACAAACACGTTTAAAAGAGAAGGAAGTAGAGAAAAATTGAGCTGAATTTATAAAATGACAAAACAAGACTTATGAGTGTTTTTTGAAACTATCAATGATGTTGGCCCTATTATAGAGAATAACTCCAAAATAAATGAGTCAGGTGAAGTTGGCTCCCTGGATTTGGCTCCCTGGCAGCTCCCTGGTAGCTCCCTGAGAAAGTGAAGATAGCTCCCTGAACTAGCTCCCTGGCAGCTCCCTAGGAGCTCCCTGGAAATTGTGAACCTGGCTCCCTGAACCAGCTCCCTGATGGCTCCCTCACAGCTCCCTGGAATTTTTAACTGAAAATAACCCCAGCATGGGGGCTACTCACTTGATGCTGATTATCGTAAAAGCTCATCCATACAGGGAGAAGTGCCACCAAACCAGTCAATGTCGGTGACAGCATTTCGAATTGGCTAGAAACCTTACTTGGCCATGTACCTGCTCTTTTAATGCATTTTTGTGAAATAAGCCTAAAATATCATGTATCTCTTCATTTTCGAAGGTAAGTCACAGCAAAAATGATCATGAACAAATAATTAAAATAAAGTGCAATTTTGATTTCTAATCTACATTTCTTTAATCAATGTACCTGATGGTACATGGATAAAGAATGAGAGAATGTAGACTCAAAAGCAGCTGAAGAAGAGAAAGAAGTGAATTTGGAAAGGAAGGAAGGATGGGTTCGCAGGAGAGAAAAACTTTTCTTGATGCAACCAAACTACATATATTTCCTTCAATTTCTTTGTGCTTGAAAAAGTTCCCTCAGCTTTTTAAACAAACTTTTCAGTTCTAACCAGGAATCAGGTTCTTGTGCACTTCTTTATTGTTTAAAAGAACTATACAATTTCCATAAATGTCCTATAAAATTTTGTTCAGAGTTTAAGAAATTCACTCTGCTTTCAAATAATTATTACATATTTCCTCATTGGGTGAGATTCAAAATCCAGAGAAATCCATCATCACAGCTCCTTCAAGTCCTTCAGCGACTAGGCCTAACTTAAGGTCTTCTTCATAAATTGTATTTGGCTTCTCATTTTGTATCACCATGTAATTTATCAAGTGTCAGCATATCTATTGATCAGAAAATGTTGCTATTCAGGGAGCAGGTTCAGGGAGCCAGCTTCCCCAGGGCCCACCTATGTGAAGTTGGCTCCCTGGATCTGGCTCCCTGGCAGCTCCCTGGCAGCTCCCTGAACAAGAGGTCATGAACAAATTGAAATTACACAAGAATGAACTGCAAAATAATTCACATGGAGACAATACATGACTTAACTTATGACTTTCTTTAGACCAATTTAATTGTCCATAATTATGCACACATAAAATTATATTTATTTATATATGACGGGGGCAGATCCAGAAAGTGTTGGGGGGGGGGCGGGGGGGTGGGCCCTGGTTTAAACCGAGAGATGGCTTTGTGAACATTCTTAAAACCGTACTTGTTCATTTTAATGATAATGAGCATAGGTGTAGAAACCGGGGGGAGGGGAGCGGGGGGCGGCAGGGGCAGCTGCCCCCCTAAAAATCCGGTAACCTTCAAAATTGACAAATGTTGAATTAGGGCAAAGATTTGAAAAATTCGGGCAGAAAGCTCCATTGGGCCAATTGTGAATTGCCCCCCTAAAAGACCACCTCTCTAATGCCTTATAATGACCAGCATGTAACTAAACTTCTTTAACTGTGATATGTCGGTGAACATGCTTTCTTAATGCGTTTGTATACAATGACATTTTAAATCTACCTTGATTTTAAGACTTCATACCTTGCTGTTTTAAAGTGATTTTAGGCCACACCTAATAAATTGTATGGGTGAGAGAATTGCCTCTTTTAAAACAATCAAATTAATATTAAAATGAATTTCTAAAATAATTTACCACCCACATGGATCACAAAAGTCTGTTGAAAAAATTAAATTCCCCATCATGAAAAGATAACCAGAATTTTTACAATTTACTTTACTTGCTCATATATTTCCCATTGACAGGTAGGCTATTTAGAATCCAGAGAACTTAATCTTTACAACTCTTTCGATGAACATGCCTGATTAGATGTGGCTTTCAGTTTCATATCACATTGTGGAAGTGTAAATTTATTCAAATTCTCCTACCTGAATTAACACTTTCCCAAATTCATCTGAAAAACTAGCTGTTCAGGGAGCTGGTTCAGGGAGCCAGCTTCCCCAGGGCCCACCAATGTGAAGTTGGCTCCCTGGATCTGGCTCCCTGGCAGCTCCCTGGCAGCTCCCTGAACGATCTGTCACCAGTGTTTGGCAAGTTATCAACAATGTTAACTGAGTTAACAAGAACAACTAAAAAAAAAAGGTGGATAAACAACACAATAAGGTCATATTTTATTGATATAGATAGATAGATAGATAGATAGATAGATAGATAGATAGATAGATAGATAGATAGATAGATAGATAGGTAGATAGATAGGTAGATAGATAGGTAGATAGATAGGTAGATAGATAGGTAGATAGATAGGTAGATAGATAGGTAGATAGGTTACACTGCTGTGAGGCTCTTTGATTGACAACTTATTGACAATTTTTTCAACATTTAATCCATTGTACAGATTTTTACTGTTTTAGTTTTTAGACTGAAAGGTCATGATTTTGGGCTTTGAGACTGAAAAAATATGAATTTGGACTTTCATATATTTTGGATTTGGGCACTTTTTTTACTCTGTCTCTATTTTTTTTCTCTCTTTCTTCATCTTCTTCTTTTATTACCACTGTACAGTCGTACAGAAGTTTAACACTTGCATTTCCAATTGTATTTGATGGTATACGACTTCAAATAAAATAATACATACAATGTAGATTAAACATAATTGTATACAAATGCATTAAAAAAGCAGGTACCCTGTTAAAAAAAATTTAGTCACTTACTAGTCATTATCATTAACATGGCCAAGTAAGGTTTTTAGACTATCAGAAATGACATCACCGACAATGACTGGTTTGGTGGCACTTCTCCCTGTATGGATGAGCTTTTACGATAATCAGCATCAAGTGAGTAGCCCCCATGCTGGGGTTATTTTCAGTTAAAAATTCCAGGGAGCTGTGAGGGAGCCATCAGGGAGCTAGTTCAGGGAGCCAGGTTCACAATTTCCAGGGAGCTCCTAGGGAGCTGCCAGGGAGCTAGTTCAGGGAGCTATCTTCACTTTCTCAGGGAGCTACCAGGGAGCTGCCAGGGAGCCAAATCCAGGGAGCCAACTTCACCTGACTAAATAAATGTCAGTTCTTGACAGAAAATAATTGCTTTACTTTTTTCATGAAATATTAGACAAAACTCGTATATTTTCACAATTTAAGTGAAAGTTTTGTGGGAAATTTTAGTTTAGGTTTAATGTTTAATACATATTTATTAAATTGGAACTTGCTTACACAATAGGCCTAAACTAATAGCAGTTACCTGGTAATGCATGTCAATGTGTAGTACCTGAGTCAGCATCACAATCACAGCAAAGTGCAATTAGCTTTGACACTTCACTGCTGACTTCAGAGTTCACCCCTCTGAGCTATTCTCAATGGCAATTTGCCATCATTGGCATTGCTTGCCCTTGCCATCATTGCTTGCCATCATTGATGAAAGCAGCCTTAAACTGACTTCATTTATTTTCGTAGTTCCATAACATTCCACCAGAGGCAAAATGGCGCTGATCGCGGCACCCTCGTCCCTCTAGTGGATATGCAACGAACTACCGTCCACGAGTCCACGCCATGACCCACCCTGTGTCCAAGTCCAAAACAGTGTAGCAGGCAAGATCTAACGATCTGGCCGGCGCCAATAAGAAACATGTGTGAGCATGGATCATGGGTTGTCCTATTGTAAATCTTGAGGTTTTGACATTGTATCAGGAGATTTGATCTGGAGAGATTAATTCTGGATATTTACACAACTGATTAATTAAGTGCTATTTTCAATAAAACTTTTAATGCATACATGTGTCTAAAAGTAAAATGTAGGCCTAATGTTGCACGTTCACAGACAAGCATGAAGGCCCATTTTTATTATTGACAAACAAAAAGCATCAGGTCACGAAGCTTATTTTTTCCATCCATATTTCCATTTAACTTGCATCTAAACAGAATATATATTTTCAACTGGTAGTAGGCATAGATAGTTCGAGTAATATGGATTTATAAGATATCGCAATAATGGAATATCTAAGCTCATCTTCTTTCAATTTTTAGATTTTGTCTCAGAGGCCAACCAGTGATTTTGACCACGCAGTCACGTCCGTCTTGGTCTTTGGATTTCCTGCATGGTTTATGGTTTGTATTTATACTGCTGATTCAACAGAATTCTACAATCTGCATGCATATAACATGGTAGTGGATCAACTTGTGTAGTAAATGTCTAATACTGAGGCCACAAGTGATTTGATTATGCGATACATTGCTTTTACCTTATGATTGCCCAAGATTTGATCTGCGGTAATGCCACAGTTATGTTCCAATTTAGTACTGCCACACAACCATAAAGGTGAATAAGATTACTGAGACAAAATTGGATTTTGACCGATTTGATTATCTTGGACCATATGTAGTATATTATGTACAAATGATCTCACAACTAAATCCATACATGTATCTACCACTGCCAGTTGCCAAACTTGCATTGGCCAGCCACAGAATCAAGAATGCCATCAATAATCATAACTGCCCAAATGCTGCCATGACCAAAGATACAATCATATTACAGCCTGGCAATATGATTAATCCAGTGAGACCCTGTGGATACTTCTCTCTGCATTTATCTAAAAAAGTGTTCTGTAAATTCACATTTGCACGGAACGGGTAGCGTGAATTACTGGTTATAGAATGGTGCAGAACTGCTTTGAATGCAGTTAAAGTATTATAAGTTCTTACAGAAATGCAGTAGAATGTTACACATCTCTGAGTGTATTCTTTATGACCATAGAAATACATAGAAGGGACATGAGGCTCTGGCAGATGAAGCAACCAAATCCACCATCTTGGAACTGCCCTGAATACTGGCACAATGGACTGTGACGTCACCAGTAACTGTGATGTCACTTATAACAATGGCATGACGTCACATCATAATTATTCTATTGTGACATCATGTCTCAGGGCAGTTCCAATATGGCGGATTTGGTGACCTCATCTTGAGGTGGCATCATACAGCCTCATGTCCGTTCTATGTATTTCTATGTTTATGACTCACATGTAGTTTGTGAGGTCATTATACCATACTTGAATTACTATCAGGACAAGTCACTGAAAGAGGCACAACACTTCTACAGTTCCCCCTGAGGTCACAAATTACCCAATGCTACATCATTGATGTCCACAAGGCTCGGCAGTCCTCACCATTCCTTGGCTGTAACTGTTTGCAACTTTACTAAGACAGAAAGATATCTTCCTATTATTTTCCTAAATAAACTTCATTGAAGTACTGCAGTAGCGATCCGTGCCAAACCAACACACACTTTCCGTACCTTGATACTCCCACTCCATAATTTCATGATAGTATCAGAGTGCCCTTTTAGACCATGAAAGGATAAGATATCACCAAGGGCTTTTTGATCTTATCATCACAGCTCCTCAAACATCTCAATATCACATGATTAAGGCCTAAATAGATGGTACAATTTCTAATTTTAGACGTTTTTCAAGCAATTTGGAGTGATTTTATCTCATTTGATCCAACGCAATCGAACCATTAGCTAAACAACTTCAAATAACGCTAATTTTCCCATACTAATCATGCATCTTCAGTGGAACTTACATATCTGTTTATATTTTGAGGACTCCTACTCAACAAGGAAAGGACAATCCCTTTTCTGAACAGTGCAGACCTCTAAAACCAGTACAGAGCTTTGATGAATAAGCCACAAATTATGACTATCAACTTAGCTGGTTCCATTCACTACAGCATTGTGTGACACAAGACATCAGACTCACTGAACCTATTAATTGACTGTTTGAAGTGGAGGATTTATGCTGATGACACAAGGTTAGATGTTGTGTTTTTAGGATATAAGTCACTGGTTGATGCTGCTAGAATGGTGAAATGTGTAGCTTAATGTTACCTGGCTATGAATTGCAAGATGCAGATAGTGGAAGAAATAAAAAGCCACCATTTGCTAGGCACATCAATTTGTGATGAGCCAAACACTTTCCAGGACAGGAGGAAGCACATGGAGGGCTGTATATATGATTGAGTGAGATTGTTGCACAATTTGTTTGAGCTATGATAGCTTGTTGTTTTGAGTTATGATAATCTTTCCGTTTTCATAACTAATAACAACAAGCTATGTCAGCTCAAAGGAATTGTGCAACCATCTCACTCAATCATTTAAGCTGACTCAAAATTCAAATTTCACAGTGTATAGCCTGCTGGGCCTTAATTTGATAGACATACACTTCATTTGTAACTCTATATGCAAAGAGTGTCTCTTCTCTGTTTTCACACTCAGGCTGGAAATTCCTATGCATGAAGAGCGGTGGATACTGTGTCCTGTGAAATGCAGGTGCATGGACTACACTTTACAATGCAAACAGTTTCCTGCAATTGGAATCCTCTTATGAATACACAGCCGTAGCTTATAAGAGCAACAAGGTTTGAGAGGTGTACTGTATGACCATTTAGTTTTCTGCAAGACCCCAAAATGATTGTTGCATACGAACTCTCAGTGGTAATAATTCCCACTATATGAGATCATTCACTTGTGTGTGTTAAAATTGGTTTTTTCTTTGTCACTTAAAAAGCTGCAGAAAATTTAAACACAAAAGGCTGTACTGTTTCAGACAAATCTTAGCGTTTACCGCAGTCCTTTGAAATGCAAAAACTGTAAAATTCATTTGCAGTTCCAATAGTAACTAAATTATGACAAGATACGTTAATTTTAAAATATCCTGGTCAGAACAAATGCAATTTCAGCAAAGATGTTTTTTTTGTGTCATGGAACAAAACAGTTGTGTATTTCAGTTTCAGTTCTGACCCGGTAATATCCATCTAACGAAAGGAACAATGAAGAAGTTAAAAATCTAGAAAAAAGAATCTGAATTAATTATATCAATTTCGTACCGAAGTTCATTAGCAGTATTATCACACTGTACAAACGGACAGACTTAACGGCAGTGATGTGACGATTGCGGCAGTCAACCTAATAGTTCCTTTAATATTATGCTTTTAAAATTTAACATTTGATACTTGCATAGTCTAGATAGTTTAACTTGCGTCTCTTGATGATACTGGGTGCACAACATCTTCACATTTCAATGATTTATCAAGTTATCAAAGAATAAAAAAATAGCACAAATTTCCACACTGTGACACGATTTGCAGTTAATTATTTCATACCAAGATGTTAGAAGTTACATGAATGTGTTCCTAACATTGCTGGTCATTTTATGCACACTCTTTCATAAATGTCACACTAGTCAATCACCCTTAAATTAACAAAATATGAATGCACTATTGCAATGCGCTGAGTGAAGCCTGCCTTATTTGGCTGTCCTATCTAGATGTGTGTGCAGAAGCAAATTTTGAAATGCCAACCTAGTGCATTAATAAAGCACATAGAAGCTTGAAAATGATCTTATAAAATGCCTTGTATTTTTAGCTGTTAACCCCTTCCACAATTTTCCCGAGTTTTTCATTGTAAATAGCTAAAAAGTGAGTTACAAAGACAAAAGTGAGACACCAGTTGGTAAACATACTTCAAGATGCCTGGGGTTATTTCTAATATAATTTTTCGTTCAGATAAATGTCCCTGCTATAATTCCTTTCATTTAACATCATAATATCAAAGCCACTATATGTACATTGTTATTTTTATTCTTTTAAAATATGTTCACTACCATATTTGCCTGATAACTGCCGTTGAGTCTGTCCGTTTGTACAGCGTGATTATGGAAGTACACGACAAAGAGAGATATTTGAGGAGTGCATGGATTTCAAGAGATGTTTTTCCGTATTGAGTAAGAATTCATAACATTTCTCATTCACACTTCAGCCTGGCAAAATCTTACAGGAAAACGATTAAAGCTAGTAAGGTAGTCCGCATTTTTAATAGACTGTTTATGGATAGATTTCAGTCATATTTAACACATTCCAGTTAAAAAATTTACCAAATTGCTGTTCTATTGACAGTATAAGAAGTTTATTTCCTTAAACAAATTTAAACAGATAGTTTTTCATGCCGTGAAAGGGCCTTAATTTGTTTACATTTCAAGCAATGCAGGGCTCTCCTTAAGTAATTTAAGGCTTTACAATCAATTCAACTGACTTAATTGCAGAAAATACGCAATTCTGTTGATTGGAAATGTATACTATACTTTCAATTTGTCAAATTATGATCTATAACAACAATTTTAATTTTACATAGAATCTGCGGACTTACTAACTTTAAAAATTTTGTTATCAGTGTCTTACACATGTGTGTTTGCGGACTCTTGCCTGGTTGGACATCATAGCACATGACCATGCATTTTCCTGCAATCATACATGTAATCATCCATCTGTGTATCAGAAGCTCATTGACAACTTCATTAAGATATGGAAATGAGGCAAACAGTGCTCCTCTGCAGTTGTAGAAATTACTGTTCTGGATAGATAGATAGAGTGAGATGTGATAAGTGCAGCACTCTAAGCCCGCCAAATAATCCAGGGCAGGATGGCACCTGTTGCTCACATGTAAGCCTTATATGCTTCTTTTTTTTTCAAACAGTTACATAACTGTTACATGACTGCCTTTCATACATTGAATGTAAAATAAAAAATAAAAGTTATGGTAACATTATAATTCCTGCGAAAACTTTTTAAACTGCTGCGCGAATTTCATGACTGTGTCATTTACATATTATTATTATTATAGTATGTTTAAGTAGACTTTACTTAACAATAGATAAGTACTCCCACATTAGTGTCTTATCTTTCAAGTTAGCAAGTTCTGACAGAGCAGGCAATCAGCCTGATGACATGGCATAGAATCCCAAGCTGGTGATTAGGCCAACTTCAAAAGCAGATGTTCTTAACAGAAGCCAGACAGGCTTAGTCTTTGAACCAAGATGTTGAATGGATGCTATAACTATATGTGATTTGAACCTCACAGATATGTATGAGTCTACAAATTCATGAAGTCACACTTATTATTTTGTCTTTAATTTACATCTAGCAAGTGTCCCAGATATAACAATTGATAACTACTTTAGTGTACAAAATATATTACGTGCAGCTTAGAAGACTACATATATTGTCATGGATCTGGGATTGTTGAGTCCCCATTTACGACAGATATAGAGATGGTATGTGAAGCTGTCTATGCCAGCTCAGTTCTGGGCACTCATGAGGGTTGATTGATAAGGTGGGAGAGAGCTGGAGTTCTCAACATGCTAAACATTTACCTCATGTGAGGGGTCTTTTACTTGATCAGCCCACATAGTGATACAATGGGCCACCAATTTAGCATTTCACCCGAATGACTTTCGGCTGGGATTTTTCAATGACGAAACACATCGATTTCTTTGGTTGCGTTGTAATTTCAATTTTCTAAAAAGAAGCCTCTCATTACATTTGCAGGATGAGAAAACTGTCTTCAATAATCTCACATACTTTACAAATAACCCAGAACAGTGTGTGACTCATTATCATATTGCTCGATTTACAATGAACATAAAGTCCACGAAAAATGATCAAGTAACACTGTTTTATAAAAATCATCATATCCAACTCTTTTCCTGAAAAATAGTAAGATAGGAGCCTGCCAGATCCTAATTTCACGCAAAAACTATAAATTTACATCACATTTTTTGAAACGTTGTCCTCAAACCAGACTTTTTTTTTGTTTTATTTCATCATAAAATTGGTGTATTTTTTCTGGTATTTGACAAAACTTTTTGCAAATTTTTGGGTTGTTTCCCTGGTCACACTAAGGAAAATTATGCATCATTTTAATCCTTAAAACACGGAGAAACAGTTGATATAATGTAAAATGTTTAACTTTTTTTAATTATGGCTTCTTAAAGACAGATTTGTGAGCTAGTTTTGAGATTGTGCAAAAATTGATGAAATCATTCCGTCACAAAAAAATTATATTTATTTATATTATCTGAAAACCACAAATGTTACATATACCATACTTGAGATTTTCTGAGTATTTCCCTCACCTAAAATATCAGTAGCCTCCATTTCTCATAATTCTGACCCTATCATTGTCTATGCTGCGTGACGGAATGATGCAAACGCTTGTGACGGAATGATGAAAATATGATATTTTTAGAAAATATTTGAAAGGCTGTCTTATTAGCATATATAACAACATACTTTATAAAAATACATTATTCTTTGGCTCGTTATTATTGTTTTGACACAGGACAGTGCTTTAACGTCTTTACTTCAAACTAAGTATTTTTTGTAACAGTTTATTGCATCTTCATTTTGAATGTGACGGAATGATGCCCTAACTTTGACTTTCTCTCTTAAGAGGCAAAGACAGCGATATGGAAGGTGTGACTGCCATGAAAAGTACAAGATAGAAATCATAACAATAATGCAAACAGAACAGAACATTTTTACATATCAGACTGCAACCATAAAACTGATAGACAAAGCACAGTAACCACATGGGCAGACATCATAATGATCCTGACCGACAGGATTGGAACCAACCTCATGCAAATTCAGGCCACCAAGAAGACAAAAATCATGTGTGTCAAAAAGTAAATATAGTGTCCTTGTAGACTAATAAAAAACATACATGTATATTAGTAGTTGAAGACAAGAAAGTATATCAATGAAATATCAATCAAGAATGTTAATAAATTTAACAAAATATCATTCACATAAGAACCTCTTCTTGTGAGCCAGGAAAAGCCCAAGAAAGAAAGGGGGGGACAAGGGCAGGATATTTTTTGGCAAATTTGGTATTGGTCACGGGTGGTCCAATACGCTGATGACTGGTTAATATGTGTATAGTACAACTATCAATTACCACACAATATTCAGCATCTAATTACATGAGTCTCCTGCTGAAATTTATGTGATCCTGAACCATGACAACACTTTATGTACCGTAATATGGGGTGAATCGGGACAGAATTGAGGGTTTTTCTGTCATAGCATGGCCAGAAATCATCTTATAAATCAAATCATGGTGCCTAATTATGTCCCAACTTCAGGTCCAACTATCCCTAGGAGCATTAAAAGATATCTTAAATTTTCTATGATTTATTCACGAAAAACCACTGTCCCAATTCACCCCTTATTTTGGGGTGAATCGGGACAGTCCCCTATTTCTATAAAATAATAGTTCCTGCCATGTTTAGGAGATTGCTTCTTGTGAATGAACATTAGAAAATAAATTTGACATGCAAAGAAAAAAAAGAGAAAAATCTGAACTCAATTACATGTAAAATTAGCATATTTTAAAAAATATTATAAATGACACTAAAGTATTAAAAAAAAGTTTTTTCGGTTAATTTTGCTGTACATGGGTAATTCTGAACTAAATCCAATATCATTGATGACAAGTTCAATAATATTCTATAAAAACAAATGCTAGCACATTCAAATGAAAATTAGTAGGGTTATTTGTGTTGATTCCGAAAATTTGTCATTGCTCTGGATCTGAATCTATGACCAAACATACAAAATTCCACATCTAGCCAACTATTCTGGTTCCTTAACTTGCCAAAACTAGGTTAATAAAGTTTCCTGCAAGATTGGTGTCTCTAATATGTATACGTTTTGTGATTCAAGCAAAGTTTTGACCAGCTTCAAAGAATTCAGTTTCTGCAGGGCCAAGTTTAAAGTGCTGCAGCTGCTCACTGCCTGCAGTTAGAATTGTAAAACTCGACCACAATATACGCTACTATGTATGCTATAATTGTGCCAAAAATTATGGGCCTGGGTTAAACAGAAGTAGTTGAAGTATAATAAATAAAACACATTCCTAGTCTGTCCCGATTCACCCCAGTGTCCCTATTCACCCCATATTACGGTACCTTTTTGTAAAAGACGTGCTTCCAGGATATGTATGTCTTAAATTTTTGAGGAAGCTTAGGTGTTTATCCATCACTTGAGTGCGAATATATGAATACAAATTTTGCATCAAAATTCTTACCAGTGATGTCACAATTCCACTATTAGCATGTCACTCCTAGACCGCTAAGTACCAGGACATTTCAATTGGCATCATTCCGTCACGATTGTGACAGAATGACTAAATAATATGGCTTTTCCTATTCATCATTCCGTCACATTCCATCATATTACATGAATCATTCCGTCACTCATTCCGTCACAGTCATTTTAGTCGTCTATTAAGGCTCCTAGGGGCAAAATATTGTAAAAAACCCCCAGAAAACTGTTCCATCATTTTCGAAACTAGCCACTGCTTTGGATAGGTTGAGCTCTTTTTACTGATAAACTGAAAATTCAAAGGAATTAGGGGTGATGCGGAGACCAACAAAAAAGGTTAGTTTTCTATATCATTCCGTCACAGCAAGTTTAGGCCACTCATTTTCCAAATATTTGGACTGACCGAACAATGTGTCAATTTCCCAATGTATTTGAGAAAGTTTTCTGAATGATAGCATTGATTAAGGGTCTTTAAAACATACCTGAATTTAAATTATGCCACATGCTAAAATAAAAATGCTGTTTTGTCATCATTCCGTCACACGTGGACTTCATGTGAATGGCAATACAGACGTCATTGTTTACGTCACATTAGTAAATCCACAAACTGTTCCTTGGCTAAATTAATGGACTTCATTAAATCTGGAGCAGTTCTTAATAACAAAGTCTACACAATTATCTAGGTCGATGATTATGTTGTTAATGAAGTGATTAGGAGAGCTTACGTAAGGGCTTTCCTTATTAATTTCCTAATTGAAAATTGACATATCGTTCGATCAAGTTCTGTTTTTCTTTTCTAAAAACAATTAGTGTCTATGATTAAACAATAAACATGATAAATATCTCTGGGAGTGGTATGAGCCATCAAAAAATAAATGACGAGAGTTAATTTGATGAACTATTTCACTAACTTCACAGGTTTTTCTTGCGAATAAAGGACAATTGTTTTACTCGTCTTCGTGAAAAAGGCCGTTTTGTTGAAATGAATAGAAATCAATTGAGATCTCAACTTTTTACTGCACTGAAAAAAAGGTTTCTGTGAAACAGACAAAACGAATGTTAGCTGGTGTCCGTCTAAAATTTTGTGTAAATTCAGACAAAAGGTATGTGTATTTTTGACATTTCATTGATCAAATCACACAAAAATTTGATTAAGATTGACAATGAAATATCAAAAATACACATACATTTTGTCTGAATTTACACAAAATTTTGGACGGACACCAGCTAACGTTCGTTTTGTCTGTTTCACACAAACCTTTTTTTCAGTGTGTGGTGTTGTATAAGCCATAATTTATTGTGCAATGACCTCAGAGTGGTAATTTCACCATGTAGTTTAATATTGGCTTAACAACCCTTACCCAGGCCATACAAAATGAGGTATACAACTGTCAGTCCTAATACGTCTAGCTTTAAATTTACATTGTAAGGAATTGAAAAAAGAAATATCTGACTCATTAAGAATTTTCTTCATTTGCATAATCAATCATCTCCCTTTTTTGTGTTGTTGTTCAAGAAAAGTTTCTGTCTCTCAACTTCAAGAAACCCATGTTCCATAAAGAAAAAGTTTAAACTTGCTTCTTAGCATACACATCTAATGGAAACGTGCCACAGAATTAGAAACATCTAATCACAAGCAGAGACTTGATAGTAGGTTGTTATTGTTGTTGTAACTCATTACACACAACCTCCCATTATTACCCCATGTTATATGTTTTTTCATTGTCTTGAGCAGGTATACAGTACAACTAGACAAGAAATAATTAAAAAGAAAGAAAAATTGTAGATGGCTTTACATTTGCAAAGCAGTTATTGTGTATGTCTCAAGATATTTACATAAAAAGATCAATGAAAGATAGACGTAGATATAACAGGGCATGTATACCAGAAACTTTTATTTTGCTATTTAAGTATTTTTATATCGTACATGCCAAATTAATCCAAATGTTGCTACTAACACATTCTTACTTGGTACATGTTTTCTAAGTGAATTTATGTGGCCAGAGACCTGGTGTAGACGAAGAAAGAACAGCCTTTTTGCAACCAAAAAGAACCACGAGGAGGGTGTATACATCTGAAATTATAACAACACAGTTCTATGTCAAGAAAAACAAACTTAACAAAAACCATTCCACCAGAATGGACATTTTGAAACTCGGCTCTATCCCTGTCAGAGACTGTCAGGCTTCAAGGGAGGAGCTTGAAACAATCGAAGATAGGCAGTGTAGCCGTGACCATTTTAAATGCAAATGTTTTCTTACAGGTGATTTCATTTGTACGCGATTCTCAGGTCCTAGACCAACTAAATACATGTCATTTTTAGTTAATCTAATTGGTTTAGAAACAATAGAACGTCACATATTTGATTTATGAAACGTTGTATGTGCTGGTTTAGCATTGATTAATCACAGCTAAGTGTGAATGACAAGAATCGCATGGTAATGAAAACACCTGTAATGGTTGATAACAAAATGCACACATCAACAGGACAATTAAAGGGTTGAGAGAAGAACTTTCTAAGGTAGCCTGATGATCTAGATATTATAGATGAAGTGCTTTCTGAAATACCCCAGTCAGTGTCTCTGAAGCAACTTACTATATGGTTTTTGGAACCGTCCAGGGTATCCTATTTGTGGCAAGCTGGTATACCTTTTTAGGCACTCTGAAGTGCTTTTCTTTCTTAGAGTGTAGAAAAATAAAGGTTAGTTTAAGTTGTTGGTTCTAACTTATTGCTGTAAAGTGGCAAAATTTGCTACAAAGTTATAACATTTCCTGATTGAGCACTCCTGATGATAGGTTGTGCCCTTGCAAAGGGCTGTTCAGAGATAAGTTTAAGCATAACTTCCTTATGTTTAGGTTGCTGGAGTAGGTAGCCTTATGATAGAATGTACAAGCACTTCAATCTCAAGGATTAGTCCATTGCACCCAAGAGTAGGGTGTCCCAGAAAAAAATAATGTCCTGCAATTTTATCGCATACCCCCTCAAATTGTGCTATCACCCAAAAAAAGAACCTGTGCCAAATTTTAGAAGATTTGAACATCATTAACCTGGCCCTCAAGAGCCTTGAAAATTGGGCGTTTTTGATCAATTTGGCGATTTTGCGTCGTTTTTCACTATTTACACAGACTTACCACGATAAGATCCAGTAAATATAATGTTAGAAGTCAACCACAATATAGACAGAAAAACTTCATGTGAAAATAATGCCCATATGTGTGGGCTTTACATCTCTAAAGGGCCTTGAAAATATGACGTTTTTGACAAATTTGGCGATTTTGCATCTTTTTTCAGTGTTTTCAAATTAAGGGACTATGGAATTATATCCATGTAATCAACTCAATTCAATATGTAAGCTCATCCTTAAGACACGGAAAGCAACCTAGTATCAAATCATAGGGTTAGAAAAGACAATTCCCATTGAGGCAGTCAGTAGAAATTTGAAGATTTTTATTTTTTCACCAAAAAGTGAGCTGTCAATTACGGGCATTGAGATCCAACAAGGGCCGTCAACATCAGTGGTAAAATTTAACCTGCAGGTATTCAAGCATAGATATTATGTTACATTACAATATAATCATTGAAGCTCCCTCAACATTTTTGCAGAATCTGAACTCATAACTTCTGCAAATTGTAGACCTAATTTGCTTGTAGTAGGCTAACGAGTGCTGATGCTGAAGTGCCAGCACATAGCATAAGGTTTCTGAAGAGAATATGATGGCCAACAGAACCATAGAGAACTGTTGTGACATACATCAAATATAAGTTAATAGTGGTGGAAGGTTGCCAAGCATTCATGAGGTCATGTGAAATCTTTATTTCTTCATTGATCCCATGAAGACACAACTGCATTAAACTCATATGCCACATTGTTCATTGCTTGTTGCAATTAACAATTGACACGTCTTTCTCTCTGATCTGATTCAATAAGGCACAACCAATCCAACTGACCAATCCAAGATACCAACCCAGTTGCGATCCATTTGTCTCTCAGGTACAGATATGGAAGTAACATATTTTGCAACTGCAATTAATTTCTAAAAAAACTCTAATCAAGAGCGATCAATTGGTTAAGTGTGAGAGCATTAATTACTGGATCATCCATCTAGCTGACACAGAATAACATTCCACCATACAGCCTAATATATATATATATATAGGAGGAATTCATCACTTTAGCATGTGTTTAGTGGCTTCATCATTACCATTTCACTACAAAAGCTGTGAACACTCAATACACATTTTCCTTAATATCCAAGTCCGTAACTCTTAATTCTGTTATTTGATGCAGCCATCATGGATGAGAAAAGTTTTTCCTCCACAATATAGTAAACCTACAAGAGTGAACAGTATTCCTTTTTAAAATCTTTTGAACAAAATTAATTTATTATTTAGAACTTACATAGTACCAATTCCAGTAAACGGCCCATTGGTGCTTGGCAACATTGGTGACATACAACATGTACCTGTGGAATTTGGAGAGATTAACTGATCTTATCTTGAAGCCTCAATCTCTGACAGGGGCTTTGCTGTCATTGAATTTTTTTTTTCATTAGCCTTCTGGTCTGTGAAGTAAGTTTAAGGAAACAAAGGCAGTGCCTTCACTGAAAAGATTTAAGCTGATACCATAATCATAAGATATATATACAATTTGAGATTGATCACTTTCATTCATTACTTAGTAATTCCTTTTTATGAGTTGCTGTATATGCTTTAATATTAGCCAGCCATGCACAAGTTATGCAAATCAATATATTATGCCACGCTTGCAACACACATTTGTAAGTAATAACTTATTGAAGTTGGATGCAAATGACACAACTAAGTGACAAATTCATTCCCCTATTACCGAGAGATGTTAGAGATGTGAGATGGAATTGTTACTTTGAACTTTTGAGAATTTTCGAAAAATATGTTTTTCAACAGAAGCTACCATTCTGTTATACTTGGCCACTGCCCCAAACCTTTCATATAGATAAAGTCTGAAAGCAAATGTCATTTCCTTGATGACTCTATGTTATGTAGCAATGACAAATAATAGGAAAATTAAGCAATTTTGATCCAAAAACAGCCCCTCTTTTGAGATGTAAAGCCCACATAGTGGGGCATTATTTTCACATGAAGTTGTTCTGTCCATATTGTGGTTGACTTTTAACATTATATTTACTGGATCTTATCATGGTAAGTCTGTTAATATCCCATTTGTAAACAGTGAAAAACGACGCGAAATCGCCAAATTGATCAAAAACGCCCAATTTTCAAGGCTCTTGAGGGCCAGGTTAATGATGTTCAAATCTTCTAAAATTTGGCACAGGTTCTTTTTTTTGGGTGATAGCACAATTTGAGGGGGTATGCGATAAAATCGCAGGACATTATTTTTTTCTTGGACACCCTACCCAAGAGTGAGTACTTCAGAAAGATAATTTTCCTTTTGTTTAGCTATAAAGTAAAGAGTATGAGGTATGCACTGTCTCAGGCTAAAACTACGCCTCTTTTACAGCAAATACTTGGTGAAGCTGTCTCTGTGAGTTTTAAGTTGGCAAGAACTGTATTTAAGAGAGCTGCACTATGCATGCTGACTGACTTACCATCTGAGGGTTCTTCATAATTTTATCATTTAAACTGTTTCAGCATTTTATGAAGACCGTAACAACTCGAAACATGGTAAAATCGGAAATGAGAGATTATGTTCTTCGCTGGAAGCAGCCTGAGGTCATAGAAAGGTCAAAAGAGGTCAACAGAGGTCATATAAGGTCACCAAGAGGTCACCTTGTTACATAATTAAGAGCAACAGGAGACCAGACTCATCTGTCTGGTCAAGGAAGATGAATTTTACACTCCCTCAGAACCCAGTCTGGTAAGATGAGGTTTTGTCCTTGCTCACCTCCTGACAGGAGGTCATTGATAATCTAATAATGAACTTATCACAGTTGATGTTCATTGTTCAGGTGCTCTGCTACAGTTACGAAGGACACGTCATGAATAGGACTTTTTTGAAAATGATTTTCTTGACTTTCGGTTGACGCGAAAAACTTGTCTAATTTTTCCATATTTTTAATAATGGAAATTACCACAATTCCAGGTGCTAGATACGCAGTCCATGACATTGCAGCTAAAGAACCGGTATACCATGAACATATAAGCATACAAATTTATCTTATTTAATACAATAATTCATAGAAAAGAACCTACAGAAGCTTCATATGTATGTGAAATGCTTTTCATTAGCATTAATTAGCCTAGTGTTTCATGCTTAGTCACGATTTTATTGTCTTTTTCAGACTCTCAGGAAACCCATTTCCTATAACAAAAAAGTTTGAATTACGTCTAAGAAAATAAAAAAATCAATGGCAACGTGATGAAGAATGAGAGAAAAAATAATCAATTGTGAAACCCACAATGAAGTAGTTTCTTGGGTTGTTAAAACTTCATTTACTTCTGTGACAGACAGTTGAAGTAATTGTCAACAGAGATGTAGACTTTGTCCTTGGAGAATGGAGTCTTCAAGAAAGAAGATTATTCAGACAACTTGTATTATCACTGTATTATTACACTATTTAAAGCCCACCATTGTTTATTTGCCATCACTATTCCACCATATGTCAACTTAGCAAGCCTACTATCATTGAGATTGAGAAGACACCCTATACAATTATGTTAGCCATCCCAAAAAGAACCAGTGTGTATACAGAGAGCTTCTCTCCCTCTACTATCCAAAGTTGCATTAACCCACCAACACCAACAGTGATCAAGGACACAGCAGAGACATTTTTATAGATTCCCTTTTCAGAGAAACTAATTGCTGAACGACTAGGAATTGTGAAAAGACGTTCGTAAAAAATCCTGTCACCTGCAGCAAAACAAGAACAAGAGCAACACAGTCTTCCTCTGCTGCACTGAACTGTTTTTTTTAAATTGTGGAATTGAATTGTGCACTTCAAGGATTTTGAATGGACTTAAGTGAAGTGCACTGATCATGTAACCTACACCCTGGACATGGATGCGACTGCCTTAGTCCAGTATTCAAGTAGAAGAAATAGAAGTCGAACACAAAATCATGAAAATAAAGCAAAACAAATAGATAGCTTTAAAAAATTAAGAAGATTAGTCAATTTAGTCTGATTTATAGAGGAGACAAACAAACTAAATGACTGGAATACAAAATGAGTAATCGGATGAACAGTGATTATAATGAAGTTCAGATTGTCTGTGAAGTTCCAAAACTTATTGCCAGCAACTACAAGAAAAATAAGTAACATCAAAACAAAGTACAACTCAAGTAGTAATTAAAAGTGAGAATTTAATTAATTTGTCTGGGAAATACTTTTGAGCGCCATTGCTAGAACTTAATTAAAGAAGATTAAGTTTTTGAAAATGTATCCTGTCATCTAACTGCGAAGCTACTTAGACCTAACAAATGAGTACAGCCAACCAATCCGATAAATATTAGAAAGCCGATGTAATTTGATTTAATTTCATGATGCTGAATCTGACTTAAAAGTTAAAGAAGATCGACTTTTTGTTTCAAAACTCTGTGACTTAGTTTTTGGTATGCTGTGATTGAGAGCAAGCCTTGGGATGATATTGTTCTTAATTTTCTCCCAGAAATGCTGGCATAGAGCACTCTAGACACAGTTGACTACTTTCAGAGTTGACGTAATAATTTTGGTTATGATAGAATAGTCAAAATGATTTTCCAGGAAGTCACACGCCTAATTTTGCACACGTTACTACCCTAAAGTAGTCATGAACTAGTCACACTGACAACCCAATGTTTAGAGTGAGGAGAGACCACTGTGACCTTGATGCCTTGGTATGACTGAACCACGAAATGCACCTGCAGAAGTCAAAAGTATGGATTCAGAATTGTCTGTGTACTTAGCCTATAGGGTGAGCGGGGACACAGTGAATCTATGTTTCTGACATCAGATAACTTTAGACAAATATGCCAAGATACACTTCTAAAGACAAATGTTCACCAAATTGGTATGTGACTAAAAACAATAACCATCTTTAAAGTTGTCAAAACTTCTTTTTTCACTTGGAAAAAAACAACAGTCTAGTCTTGAAGAGGAATATCTGATAAGAATTATTCAAAATTTATCATTAATTTTGCAAAGTAGATTTTGACAGAATTTCTTTGACATTAATAGTCTGATCAATCAATGTTTTATTAACATCAATCTTGCTTATCCAATTCAAGTCAACAAATCTTATCAATAGCCATGTCCTGAATGGTGTATGAGGCTTCTCAGTGAATATGAGTTATAGAAACTGTAAGTATGATTGATACCATTCAAGAGCAGATCTTGAATATTTTTATTGCATGATCAGATGACACAGAAGCAGATGCAGCATCTATACTCAAGCCTGTATGAATTCTAAAACAATGAACTGTTTTTGTTTTTACAGTAAAACAGCTCTTTACAAATGCATAATGGTAAGTTCCTTGAAGTTGTGCAGCCTGATTTACAATAATAATTTTTCTAATAATGGAACCTGAGGATCTTCTCATTCATGAAGCCTTCAGAGAAATTGCCATACAATTGACCGTTTCGATGTTGTCATAACGTCATTTCTGCCACACATTTTAACATATAATTTATAACAACATTGCAACGTTGTCACGACATTGCTGCAACGTAAATATGGCCATTGGGACCACACACCAATCTCAATGGTTCAGTAATTTTGTCTGATGCTATGAAATTGGCGTATTACTGAGCAGTCTCCGCAGTTAATTCGGAAAACATTTGTCCAGTATGTGGGGCTCAAGTAATAGTCTTCTCGTGTCCAGACAGACCAAATTACTGCAAATTATGTATAAGAGACTGACCCTTTGGGATTCGCACTGTTGGCATGATCACAGGAAATTTGGTGCATGAGACTGTCAGAAGTTTGCTCTCAGTATGACAGACAAAATTGTGTTTTTGCCAGCAATGAGATTTTTTTCATTACTAAATGATATGGGCGTGAATACGTACCGAATACAACTAACCTGTCACAACCCACGCGCATGCATACCAATAATACCCTAGACAATACAAGCTTATGCAATTGGAATTTGGAGATTGCAGGAACTGAGCCATTTTGAAAATAACACACGGATATGGTACAAATGCAATAGTTGACCTTGTACATCTAACTTATTTTGAAAATGTTCTGGCATGCAAAGTATTTTCTCTTGTATAGTATTTGCATATTTTGAAGAAATACAAAACTAGTGGGAGCCTATTCCAAAGTCACATGACAAATTCCAATTAGAATACAACCATAGCAGTGATCACCAACTGTTATACATTGTTTGTTACTGTGTGTGCTTTTAGCAGTTAGACATGACATAAAAACATATAAGAATCTGCAACTAATAGAACTAACAACACCCAACAATTTTTGTGAATCTTGAGAAAATGTTTTTCATAGTCAACTGTCAAATTTGGTAGAATCTGTGACAAATATATCAAAACACACATGTCCAGGGCATTTCTTGGACTTGTCATATGCTAGTATATGGATGGATTAAATGGATTTACAAGCCCTGATATACCATATGTCTATCAATGACTGCTAATTCCGCTCGTGTGACAAGCAACCTCCTCCCCTCCAACTGACTGATGAGACAACAAAGAGAGCAGTCCTTAGTCCTCAACATGTGACTCATTAATTCTAACAATACATGGGATCTTTAAATTATCTTTTACCTCCCAAGAACAGACACTGATATACCTGTTACAAAAGCTGCCAAATTAACATTCCATCTGCATTGCATTTTCAATTAACCTTCAAGAATCTTTAAGAATGAAATCTCAGCTTGATATTATGAATTGACCTCCTGAAACGGATTGTATGAACGCTTAACATGGCTTATCCTAAAGTGGTTAACTTCCCTACCAATAACTTATCTTCTAGCAGGGTTACTGGCGAAAAATTGTGTCATTTTGTAACATGAGTTCAGCTGATTAAAATTCGTTATCTAACTTTTGTTCAGCATTGACACAATAGCAGTAAAATGACTTAACCACTTTAGGATAACCTGTGTTAAGCGTTGATCAATATAATCCGGTTCTGTGGTTTGAACCCATGCAGGCACAGACCTTCAGCGAAGCTATTGGCTTGGCCACTAACCACTTACCCAGCTACCGCAGATGCTCCTGCAGCGCTCCATGGAAGTGGCTCTGTGGCAGTGTTTGCTACATTTACATATCTTAATGAAGTTGAGGATGAACTTCGGAGACAGAGATAAACAAGTATGTCTACATGTACCATGAACATATGTATAATCCAAAACGTCAAAAAGAATGAAGCTGAAAAACATGTGTAAGACACTGATAACAAAATTCAAGTTGCTGTACTTTTCTTCCAGGCTGAGGTGTGAATATGAAATATGATGGAATCTCACTGAAGCTGGAATTTGTGTTGAAATGTATTTTCCACCTTTTTCTCGTCCTATATTTCCATAACTTTCCACATGTACAAAATTGATAAGATTTGAAGAGAATTTGAAGTTTGGAAGAAATTGGATTTTGTAAATCTAACATGTACTTCAGCTAATTTAATGTACATTAAATGCAATGTACATTTCCATACAGTGACTCCATTGGTCATATAAACACAAACGTAACCTCCTGCCAAAAATGCTATGGCATATGTGTGCACCTATGTACTGCCACACTATTTGGTGTAGTTCTACAAAGCCAAATCAACATTTTGACTGACAGTCGACGGAGTGCTTACAGGATTGCACTGACATGTTCCTTTCCAGTAGGGATTCTAACCGAACCTAATGTTAGGATACCGTCTGTGATTTCCCCTGATGTCAAAATAGGTAAATTTTCCCACAGGATTGTGAGGTCATATCCCCTTCCATACCATGTTATTCTCCATGACTCATAAACAATTTGTCATATCATATCCCCACACTTTCAATGATAATAAAATAAGTCACCTCTTCAATTACAGCACTCATCAGTGAGGTCTCAGAGATTATTTCAATGCAATGGATAGGGCCTGTTAAGAGGTCAGTGATGCACATATTCTCCTGAATGTAAGTACTCGTCAAGTTGTCATCCTTCAACTGCGTAAGGATTTTGTTCATTATACATTAGCCCAATATGCATTCGAAGAATCATCATTCTTATTTATGTGCTTGGATAACAAAATAGTAGAATTTGATATCTGTTATGTTATGGAAAATTATCAACTTCAATTCAAATACATTTTTGATCTTTTAATACTCCAGAAAGTAGACATAGTTTTAACAAGTTTTATTTATTTTTAGCAAAATATACATGTTTATATAGAGTACGTCGGGCATGTGGCCCCCCTTAACTTTGAGGTGCGATTTGACCTACTTTTTATGGGCGATTATTTGAATGCTTATGCTGTCTGGAAGAGACCACTTGACTCTACTAATAACTAGTGAAACGAATGTCTAACAATTTTAATAAAGGAGTTAGGGCCATTTTTTTAAAAAATTAAAAATGGCCTTCTTACCCCACCCATCGGGCAAGAAGCCCCCCTATTATAATCCCATGGCAATTTTTTTTGCGAGCGCATTCAGCCTAAAAGTTATTTCTTAGGGTTCTTCTTTCATTTTTAAGGCATTCTATTCACTTTTTCTGAATTTCAGAATTTTTCCATTCATACTTTTATTTTTTAATATTTTTTGCCCTGTTTCAATTTCGAGCCAAATTTTTTCTATCTTAATTAGCTATTCTATCAAGATTTAAGGTAAAGTACACATTATTAAATGGTTCCTGAAGCAGCTTCGACCCCCGAGTGAAGCTATAAACAGGACCCAAAACAGGGCTTCTACAGACGTCTAGAGTGTCTACAGCCATCACTTTTGTGACCTCTTGAAACGTCTGTTAATGGACAATATTTGGCCAATCTAGACAGTCTAAAAGTCATTAATTTCTGTGTCTTCCAAATATGGTCATATGTCATTAGAGGTTCATGTCTGAGCAATTACAGACATCTGGAACATTCGGAATTCTATGTATAACAGACAGTCTATACTATGCCATATTAGAACCTTTACAGACGTCTCCAAATAATGAAAACCCATGACATCCAGACAAATCACTGAAAATCATAATAAGGAGGCACCTCTAGACCACAGAAAGTAGTTAATTAGGGTCAAGATTGTAGTCTGTAGCACTGATTTATCTGTTGCCTACAGACCGTCTGGATATTTAAACATATTAGCCCTTACAGACGTCTCAGTGGACCCTAAACAGAACAGCTACAGACGGTCTAGATATCCAATAAAATTAGCCCTTACAGACGTCTCAGAGAACCCTAAACGGGCTACCTCTAGACCCTCTAGACGTCTGTAGGGCCACAAAATGAGCCCTGTTTATATATGCCCCAGTGAAGGCGGCATCATGCCCCATATCATGTGGGGCCTCTCGCCCCAAACCCACATATTTTAATTTGACCTCTATATTTTGAACTAAAATGCAAAAAACATGATCCAAATCATATTTATGTGATGATCATAAAGTGAAGCAATGCAGATATCCATTATACTTTGAAAATTTTCCAAAGTTATTTCTGACAGCCCCTTTCAAAGAATTAGTAAAAGTTACAAAAACCATGCACATTTTTTTCTACTATGGTTTGGTGCTGTTTGCCCTTAAAATTTGTGACGTCACCTAAAACGCCTCTAGCTTCAATCCTGTCAATTGACAAACACACCAAAAACGTAAGTTTGGATATAAGCCTGGGGGGGGGGGCCTCTCACCTAACCCGGGCTCCTTGCCCCGACCTACTCTATCCATTTAAAAAAAGGCTGACACGACTTCAATATGACTGTCAGGAATAGTTCGACTAACTATCTTCTTCAGTGCCAGATTTTCCAATTATAAAATCTCAATTCTGAAAACTTAAAAAGTGGATTTTTTAAAGTTTAGTCTTATACCTTTCTCTCTGACTCCTCAGGTTTGAACGGATCTGTAAGTCACATAAAGGTAAGGTAGATTTGATACTGTTGTCAAATAATCCTCGCCCCACTGTAAATTCCAGCTGTATCAAGCCCAAGGCTTATATCCTAAAAACACAACATCCAACCAACCTTGTGCAATCAGCATAAATCCTCCACTTCAAACAGTCAATTAATGGGTTCAGTGAGTTCTGATGTCTTTTGTCACACAATCCGGCAGTGAATGGAACTAGCTCTGCTTATATTACATTATAGCAAATTCTTCTACTCAACTGAATGAAACCCAACGTCATGCCTGCTTCTTTGCCTGAGAGGACCATGCGATTTAAAAAAAAGTCAAAACGGTTAATTTTTGAGATGGAATGCAGGTTTACAGTTAGAAGCAATTTGAGATCCTGCTAAATGGTCTTTTTAAAAATGTATGATTAATGTATAACCAACACTGAACTTTTTTGTCTAGGTGAAAAGCTGCCTGATTGCTGTACACAAATATTATGAAATTGACTCATACATTATACACCTTCTTACAATTCCTTAGTTTTTGCTAAAGGGCAATTGCACAAAAAAGAGAACAAAAACTTATTTTTAGCTTACCAACTAGCTGTTGATTGGAGCTGAACAAGAACAAAATCTTATCTTCTCAATAATTTCATGACCTGTGTTGTGCTAGTATACCCCTGATCAGCCAGGCAGCTCTAGCTCTTGTAAAGGGAACTGCATTTATTGTTGTCGGCTGCCATATGATGAGATGACAAGAATGGGAGTCTGGCATATATACCCTATTCGTTTAAGGATGCCCAAGGTCTCTCAGTTGCCCCAGTCTGTTCCATGGGCTCAAACATAATTGAGTTCCTGGATGGGATTGGAACTCACGCCCTCAGAGCAAATTGTAGCTCAAGCAAGCACTCTTGGCCATATTAGGCACCAAGGCTTGGGGAGTATAGAATTCATCTTCCTTGGTCAGACAGGTGACTCTGGTTTCTGGTTGCTCCTTATTAGGTAACAAGGTGACCTTGAGTGCCCTTGGGTGACCTCTGGGTGACCTCTGGATGACCTCTGTTGAACTTTCTGACCCTTGACTCCTTCTGTAGAAGGACATTATCTATTTATCAAGTCCAAACTCCCAACTTTCACTCAAGCCGCTACAGAAAAAGAGGAAAATCTTAAAAGAATCTTCAGTATAATTTAGGTGAGCTATTGAGGTTGTAGTCCTCTTGGATGTACTAAAACTAAATGTAAAAGGCACATAAATTCAGAGTCCAGAAGGCAACTTCAAGTTTTCCAAACTTAATTTAGTTTTGATACATAGTTTGCAATTTGTATGTTTGTCTATGCCGTCAGAGCAAAAGATTATCTTTTGGAATCTAAAGAGTTAAAATTTCATATTGAAATAATACATACACATATTTTTTTCTTCAAAGATTTATTTTATGTTCTTGATTTTGACACCAAACACACACAAAATTTTTCCATCTTTTTAGTAATGGAAATTATCATAATGGCTAGTGCCACATCCACAGTCAGTGACATTGCAGCAATAGAACAAGTATAGCATGAATATATAGCAAAAAAAAACATAAAAGTTTTTCTCATTGAATTACAAAAATTTATCAAACAAAGCTTCAAATGTATGCAAAATGCTCTTTGTCAGCATTACTTAGCCTATAGTTTCATGCTTAGTCATGATTTCATTGTCTTTTTTAAAGTTCAGGCTCTTAAGAAACCCATTTTCAATAACAAAAATGTTTGCATTATTTCTAAAAACAGTTAAAAATTCAACGGCAATGTGCTGAAGAATGAGAGAAAAAACAATCAATATTGTGAAACCCACAATGAAAGAGGTTCTTGGGTTGTTAAAACTTCATGCAATTAGTTTAGTTTCGAAAAATTCCCAACTTGTTACAGTTATTCTGCGCCTTTGGTGGCATGCTTCCCTTACGGATAATTTCAGTCAAGTAGAGAAATACAAATAATGGCGCTTGTAAATAATTACATTTTGCCTTGTTATTTCTGTGACAGTAATCGTAAACAGGAGATGCAAACAGAGATGTAGACAAGATCAAGAGAATGAACTCAACGAAGCAAATAAATATAATGAATAGAAAAATAAGATGAGTCTTATCTCTGGGAGAGAGTAGAAAAACAAATAAAATGGCTGGGAATAAATAGAATTAGAAATTGAACGAACAGTGGTGATGATAAAATTCAGATAATCCGCAAAGTTCCAATATTAATTTTAGAATCATCATCCAACTGCAAAGCTACTTAGACCTGATGCTGAATCTGACTTAAAAATTTTAAGAGGATTGTCTTTTTGCTTCAGAACTCTACAGCTTAAATTTTGCACTTTGACTGAAAGCATGCCTTGGAGAAGATATTGTTGTTCTTATACCATTCGACACCTCTGTTAGCCAATCACATTACAGTATTTCAGGGGAATAATTCCCATATTCTATGTTGTTCTGTTATCCTCTCATGTTTGACTGTTTGAGTGTTTGTCTAATGGTATAAGCCGGTTATTCACCATGGGATCAGGAATATGTGTTTATCACACCTCGGCCTAAAGGCCTCGGGTGATAAATCACATATTCCCTCTCCCGTGGTGAATAACCTTTACTTATTCTTCTGTCTGAATAATAATAACATAGATTAGATTAGATAGGATTATTCATTTTTCACAAAAATGTAGTAAATACAGGAATATACCAACAATAGGTGTTGAAGGTGCATACAACTGTAACATGCATAGCCTGGCGTGTGCCCAAAAAAAAACCAAAAGAAAAAACCAAAACAACATTTTAATAAATAAATAATTAGATACATCTTTTAAGCATCAGTTCAAATAAATAATTATAATAGGATAGACGTGTTATACTTAGTTGCACATTTAGACATAATACACTGCCAGATGTCAAATATTAATAGTCTTTCAATGTCTTCTTTGTTACAGCATTTGTAAAAGACCCAACGGCAGTTTTATTTATTTAATTTTTTAGCCCTTCAGGCAAATTCATCCAAAGACCAGCCGACTGTCAAAGAAACTTTGGTTGTATTGGAAGGTTGTTTAGAGGAGTGACCCATTGCATGCCTTGATATAATTGGACCAATAATACAAGCTATGACAGCAGAAGGGGGGAGGGTTGGTCTACTGGTAGCATGCTGGGCTGCCAATCGCTGGGTCCAGGGTTCGAATCCAGCTCTTGCCGGGTCACCTGGGCCTATGTTGGATGGCTATTTCAATCATCCTTCACCTCATTGCTGTGTCCTCCTCCTGTCCTAATTAGCCTACCAAGTGCATAAATACAGGACAAAAAAGCCTCAATCATCCATCCATCCATTGCAGCAGAAGTCATAAGTATTGATTTCAGAATTAGATGTGTACCAGTTAATCCATATTTCTGAAAATCTGCTGCAACTTTAGTCTTTAGATAAATATGCCAGATACACTTCCAAAGACAAACTTTTCACCAACCTGCCATGTGACACTGAAAAACAACTGTCTTTAAAGTTGACAAAACTTTTTTTTTCAGTGGGAGAAAAGAACCAGCTTGTCCGGAAGAGGAATATCTTATACAGATTATTCAAGATTTATCATTAATTTTACCAAGTTGATTTTGACAGAATTTCTTTGACATTATTAGTCTGATCAATCAATTTTTTTTAACATCAATCATGTTTTCTAGCATATCTAATTCAAAGTCAACAAATCCTATCAATAACCATGTCCTGAATTGTTTATGAGGCTTCTTAGTGAAAATAAGTTGTAGAAATTGTAAATATGATTGATTACTTTCTAGAGCAGACCTGGAATCTTTTTATTTACTTTATTAGAGGGCTCAGGAGCAGATGCAGATAGATTGATGGATGATTGGGGCTTTACACCCTGTATTTATGCAATTGGTAGACAATTTAGGACAGGAGGAGGAGGAAAGGCAATGAGGTGAAGGATGATTGAAACAGCCATCCAACATAGGCTCAGGGGACCTGGCAAGAGCTGGATTCGAACCCTGGACCCAGCTGTTGGTTCTCTAGCAAATAACCACTAAACATGCAACATAGATTTGCCCATTGGGACTACACACCAACCTTAATGTTTCTATTATTTTGTCTAATTCAATGAAATTGACAAATTGCTGAGCAGTCTCTGCAGATAATTAAAAAAACATATGTCCAATATTTTGGACTCGGGTAATTGTCTCCTCGTGTCCAGTCAAGACAGACAAAATTAATGCAAATAAGGTAAGAGGCTGACCAGTGGGATTCTTACTGCTAACATAATCATAGCCATTTTGTGCATGGGACTACCAGAAGATTGGTCTCAGGCAGACTCAGTGTCACAGACAAGATTATGTTTTTCCTGGCAATGAGATTTTTCTCATCAGTGAAATTGACACACTCCAGATCACGACTTTCGACATTTGCATCCATGTGAATATTCTAGTCAACCCACCCTTTAAACAGAATGCAGTAATCCTGTGACAAGCAACCTGCTCCCCTCCAATTCGTAGGGCATAAGGCCTAGTTCAAAAATAATGAAGCCACGCAGCATATTTTCTGTAGGGGTCTCAAAATAAGAGAATGGCTGTATGTGACAACTTCATGATACACCATTGCTTTAATTACATTCTTGTGCAACTTTCCTGAAAATTTCATGACATTCTGTCTCATAGTTATTGAGATAGAGTTGAATTACATTGAAAAACTAGCATTTTTTCACAAATAAAACGTGACATAACATTTTTGACCACTTGAATTCTTTCAGTTTCACAAATTTGGACATATTCTAAGGCAATTTCTCAACACTTTTTGGAATCTCTATATCCTCAGGCTTCATAAATCCATCAAATCAAGTATTTATATTTGCCTGTGTTGACGTTATTGAGCTATTTGGATTCAAAGGTTGACTTCCAAAAATTTAGTCAAATTTGACGCTTACTGATCTGGGATGCTCTAGTGTCCCTTTGACATGTGTCAGTTGAATCTTTTGACCCTTGAGACCTAGTCTTATATTTGCTTATCTGTTTTCGAGCTTCTTATGGTTGTGGAAAATTTAGTTCACTAAAAAATTCCAATGAATAGCAGGGTAGGTGAATCTGTCGCAAGCGTAACGCTCAGAATACTTTGTAGTGCCACAGAGCAATAAAAGCTCCATTTTAAATCTGGTTTGGCTTGTAATGTTGCAAAATCTGTGTAGTTTTGAGAAACAAGCAAGTAATCCAGGTCTGCAGCTGGTTTCTGGTGGTAAAATACAAAGATTTCTTAAAAGGGGTTTTGTCGCAAGCGTAACGCTATGGAAAATATTGGTCATATTTTCATGGTTTTCTTGCAAGGAGTAATGCAATCATTCTAGTATTACTTGTAGTGATAATCAACAAAATATTTTAGTAATTGGAGTATGTTTCAATGTTTCATTATCAAAATTTTGCCCATTGCGAAGCTTTCCTCGAAATTTGGGGCCAATTTGTTGAAAAAGGCAATAACTAACACAAATTTCACTTTAACTTTGTAATTACTCTTACGCTTTATCCAGTTATTATTGATAATGCATATAAAATCGATTTTGGTCAAAACCGGAACACTTTTTTGACTTTCGTGTCACAGCATTACCCAAAATTGGCTTTTTATCTGGAAAAATAGGCTAAAAAACACGCTTCTATCATAATTTGCTCTGTTGGTATTCACTTTGGTGGCACTTATTTGGTACCAATTCGAAGCCCACATACAGGCGCATAACACAGGACAGGTGATATCATTTTAGAGGAAAATTTGTACATCTGAGGAGAAAATATGTAAGTTTTTTAAAAAATATTTCAACAAAATTCGAAAAATAATGTTTTCCTCATAAAATATTTGGTGAATTTGGATGAAAAGCGCCGTGGAGACTTAAAAGTACATGATTTTTGTCATCCAACAAAAAAATTAGACTTAATTTGAAGATAAGTTACCATTTAGTCTACTTTTCTTTTACTGCCATGGAAATAAAAATAAATAAAATTTGGTAGTATTCAGCTTTTATCAGTTATTTCCACAAACCACAGCAAAATGGTAAATACAGTTTCTAGAACTTAGACATGTTTGTCACAATATTATGTGGTCATTTGATACATATAAACATTTTAAAATTTTGATGGTCATGTCACACTTTGGCTTCATTATTTTTGAACTAGGCCATAATGCTTTTGGTGCGCAAGTAGGTCAATTGATCAGATGGGAAAGAAAGTGGGAGTCCCGAACATGTGACACAATTCTAGCAGATGTAAGGGATCTTTTATCTTTCCAATATAGACACCAATACAAGAGGCCGACAATTCAACATTCTATCTGTACGACATCAGGCTAGGATTCCACCCTTGAAGATTCTGTCAAAGTATGTTGCATTCACCCTGTGGGGTTTGAGCCCATGCAGTGAAAGACCTTTACAAAGCAGGCCTGGTCTCTAACCACTTACCAAGCTACCACAATGCTCCTGCAACGATCCATGGAAGTGGCTCGGTGGCGGTGTTTCCCACATTTACATTTCTCAATGAAGTTGAGGATGAACTTCGGAGACAGAAATAAACAAATATATCTACATGTACGATGTACATATTCCACAACGTCAAAAAGAAATGAAGCTGAAAAACATGTGTAAGACACCGATAACAAACTTCTAGTTGCTGTACTTTTCTTCCAGGTTGAGGCGTGAATATGAAATATGATGGAATCTTACTGAAGCTTTAACTTGTGTTGAAATTTTTTTTTTCCACCGTTTTGTCGTCCTGGATTTCAATAACTTCCCACATGTACAAAATTGAAAAGATGTAATTTGAAGTTTGGAAGAAATTGGATTTTGTCAATCTAGTAGTTACTTCAGCTAATCTTAATGTAAAATTTACGTTAATTAGAAAGTACATTTTCATGTACAGCCATGGCTCATATTGAGTCTTTATTGCCACCAAGGATTGTATCCAATGTAAATACATCAGTTGTATCAAGCCAAAGATTTATATCCTGAAAACACAACATCTAACCTTGTGTCATCAGCATAAATCCTCCACTTCAAACAGTCAATTAATAGGTTCAGTGACTGGGGAACTATACTAGATCTTAGAATGCAATCGGCCCAATTGAAGATTGATTTGCACAATTGTATGCAGAAATTTAGTGTGTTGAGCGATCATCAACCAGCATTCATGCTTGCATGAGGTGGTTTGAAACATTCAAAGAAGTTTTCATTCTAGATTTATTGCAATCAGGTGTTGTTTTATAAATTATTGCCTGTTTAATGAGACCAGATTCTCCATTGAACTCCCTGAAGTATAATGTTGATTTTGGCATCAAATCAGATGTTTTTCGATTCCCCAGTGCTACAGTGTATCAGACACCAGGGGGACTGGGCTCAAATGAATGCTTGATTGCAAAATTGGTGAGGTTGTACTATAGCATTTGCACTAATAAACATCTAGAAGCACTATCAGACACACCATGATGTCAGTTCTGCTCTGATTAATTCTGTATGACCTCTTTTTGGTTCTGACTTGTTGCATTTACATTGTACTTCACCTTGTCATCCTTTCCTTTCCCTTCCTTCCTATCAAAGACCATATCAACACCAGCCATTGATCCTCATTGCACTTTTTCCCTTTGAGCAAGCAGGAATTCTCTGTTGTCAGAAGTCAGAAATTTCAATAAGAGTCATTGCATCCCTCTGTGAACTTTGGAAATACTAGATGAAATTGTCCTCTTTCGAAATTTGCTTTTGCGATCTTGGTTTTGCATTTTTCTTTAGGTTTGCCACTCTTCATATTTAAGGTTTTCAGCCTTCTTGATAACATCTAGACTGTATCTTGTAGGTTTTCTTGCTCTGTTCCAAACTGCTTAAATTTTCTTTACAGTAGGACACTAGAGTAGCTTCTTACCTGACAAATTCCTTGCATTTAAGGTGACGGTAGAGAAAGCAACCAAAAACTAGCTATTTCAAGTAACTTCGCACCACAAATATCATATTGTGTTGACAATAAAACCATTTTCTTGTTTTTGAGATCCTTTTGGGCACAGAAACAGTGAATAACAGCCATCTGTGTGAAGTTTACGACAAAGTCGCTGACAATTGATTCACCAATCGCGAGCTCACTGATGGTACTACTATGTCAAATCACTGCACCACCATCAACTTCTTAGAAATTTATTTCATCACAGTCAATATTAGTTTTGATTGTAGATACTCTGACACAGGAAGACAATAATATGTGACTAAAGTTCCTTGACTAAGGCCATGTTTGGTGGATATAGATGTTTGGAGAAACTGACACATTCTGGCTATTAACGCCTAAATTGCTTCACATAAGCAATTTTCAAGGCTGTTGAGCTACCTCTAAATATTAATATATTTTGATGAAACTTTACAGACCTCATTTTTTAGCCAATTCGAGGATTTTAGGGGGGGGGGACCATGAGATTTCAAAAGTTTATAAATAAGGACCACCGTAGGATACAGTCTAAATACATCATCTAGGACTATGTCTCAGATTTATAAAATATATTTAGACGTGGCGATCAATTTAGCTTTCTCAGTTCAAAGACTAAGTCCGTCTGGTTGAGAACGTATATAGATCTGCTTTTGAAGTTGTGCTAATCACCAGCTTGGGATTATAGTCACTGTCATCAGGCTGACCACCTGTTCTGTCAGAACGCAGTAACTTGAAAGATAAGAAGCTAATGTGCATTGACTCATAGGCCCACATATAGCAAGCTTTTTCTAAAACATAGTATTGCTGTCCAAAGAGTAGTCAAATAGCTCTCAAAAATGTTCTGTGTGTAAATTATCTTGATTTCCTAAATACTGGCATACTATGAATTTGAAAGACCAAATTGCTGTGTGATTTCGTGTCATTTTGAGGACTGACAAAAAGTTATTACTATTCTTAATTTTTTGTGACAAAAACTTATAATAATCATAGTGGATGAGTACAAAAATTCTACTGACTACATAAAGGGGACCATATGATTGAGTTGTCTTGCCTTTCAGCTAGACATGAAAATTGCAGAAATATGCCATAAGTAGGGCTTTAATCATGGTATCAGAAACATTTTGGAAGCTGAGAAAGCTGTCATCATCGCAAACAAGGTGATAGTTATCTTGGCATCACCATTGAGCATTGGGAGCTATACATAGAATCCACACTAGTTACTGTCTCTGTCTATGATTACTAAATGTGAGTTTATAACTGAGTAAGGCAAGTTGTACTATTTTGCAGATGTTTGGCATCTGCAGTGCAGACAAATAGCAAATACATTTGGGACATAAGGTAGAGATGATCAAATTATTTGGCACAATTTGCTAAAACAATGAACACAATTATCCTTTGTAAAGAACCACAGACATTTCTGTATACATAATATTATGTCTATTATATAAATTGTACGGCTGTGTTACAGCAAAAGTGAAAAGCACTGATTCTAACTAGACTGGAGTGGCTGAGAATGTACGAGGGGTTTTCCATAAGTTCTGTCCAACTAGTCATAACTTTTGCTAGAAATGATGTAGAAACATAATATTTGGGTCAGATAATATTGACGTAATTTGCAAATAACCCCTAAAAAATCAGATCATAAAATAAAAAATAAATGCTTAATCTGTTGTCATGGAAACCAGAAGTCATGAAATGTGGCCCAGACTTTGTAGTGCTCACTAAAAATGAACTGAACACCTGCTGGCATTATCTGTGTCTTGACATATGGAATTGAAGTATATTCAATTTTTTTTTCATGAAATATAATAAGTTAATTGTAAAATCATTAATAACAATGGAAACTGGTATTTTTGTTACATCTCAGTTACTTTACCATCACTCATGCAGTTTCTCAGTTTTTTATGAGATGAGCAATTTTTTGGATATGGATGACATCATATGTACCTGTTACATTTTTTCATTTTAATTGGATAAAACAAGCAGAGAGTGTAAGAACCTTTTATCATACATACAAGAAAGACAGTATGAGTGACAGAACCAAATGAAAATTGTACAAACTTTTTCTGAATGAAGAGAAGGCACAATGGAAAACCTAAGAAAAGAAGACTGGAAAATGCCAAAAGTGACCTTAACATGAAGACTGAGGTATCATACTCAGAAATGGATAGAAAGTATGAGAAAACATATTTACAAGGTCCCAGTCATTATTTTTGGAAGTTGTGAAATGACTATGAATGTTTTGGAAAAATTCTGTTCTATATCTCTTGTAATAATTACATATATACACGATATGTCAAGTATGTGTCTGTTAACAAGCTCTTGGTCACATTTCATGACTTTTGGTTTCCATATATCAACAAATCAGCAATTTATTTTTACCTCTAAGATCAGATTTTTTGGGGATCATTTGCAAATTATCTCAATATCAACTGACCCATATATCATTTTTATATTAAAAATCTAGCAAAAGTTGTGACAGGCTGGACAGAACTTATGGAAAACCCATCGTAAAGAACAAAAAATCTGCGAAACACCAACTGTGATCTTAACACAAGGACTAAGAGGCATCTATTTTTTAAGGGATATAGAGTAATAGGAAATGCACTCAGTGTATAGTTCATTATTACAAGAATTTGTGAAATGTTAGGTATTATTTTTAATATGTTTCTTGTGCTGTAACCCTGATAAAATTGCATTTTTTGACAAGATATAATGAATATGTGCCCCTGACAGTGCCCTGGGCCGCATTTCATGACTTTTGGTTTCCATGGCAACAAATTAACCATTTATTTTTGTTTCTGTGATCTGATTTTTTCAGGATCATTAGCAAATTACTTCAATATTATTTGACCCAAATATCATGATTCTGTATGTAATATTTCAAAAGTTATGATAAGATGGACAAAACTTTTGTAAAACCCCTCGTAATGTCTATTAGTTACATTTATTAAATAGTCAATAATGTTTTTTTTGGAGAACATTAACTAGTACTTCCTGAAGCAAGTCAGAATGCAAGCAATAACTCCCATCCCAGTGGAGTAGGCCTAGCCTCACACCACGGATGCTCCAGTGGCTATGTAAGGGCTGTGTGGCGGTGTTTGCTACATTTACATATCTTAATGAAGTTGAAGATGAAATTCTCAGACAATGATAAACAAGTATGAACATGTGCCATGTACATATTGCATGATGACAAAAAGAACTGTAGCCGAGAAACATGTGTAAGACGCCGATAACAAAATTTAAGTTGCTGTATTTTTTTTTGCCATTCTGAGGTGTGAATATGAAATATGATGGAATCTTACTGAAGCTGAATTTTGTGTTGAAATGTGCTTTCCAGCTGTTTGTCGTCCGATATTTCCATAATTTTCTACATGTACAAAATTGATAAGATGTAATTTGAACTTTGGAAGAAATTGGATTTTGTCAATCTAGCACGTACTTCAGCTAATTCGGCGTAAAATTTCAACTAAATAGAATGTACATTTCCATGCAGCCATTGCCCATATTGAATCTTTATGGACACATAAAAGGAACTTACTACCAGGGATTTGTTCAAATATGCTCCTACTATTATACCACATGCTGTAGTTCTGCAAAGCCAAATCAAGCTTTTACCTGGATTTAGGATTTTTTTTCATAAAATTATATACATTAGTGCAAATTCAATCAGAAGAATCACCATTGCTACTTATGAGCTTACATAACAAAATGATAGAATTTGATATAGATCTGATAATTTATGGAAAGTAATCAGTGTAAATTTAAATCAATTTTTGATATTTCAATACTCTAAAGAGAAGACATGTAGTATTAAGTTTGCAAGTTTTCTTCTTCTAAAACGTTAGATGATTTATTTTCAAAAGTCATAAACTTGTTTTTATCAAGGTGATAAGTTGCATGACTTGCTGGACATCTGATATTGAGTGATAGATAATACACCGTCCTAAAATTTCATAGTTTTTGCGTGAGTACCTGAACAAAAAAGCTAACGAAAGCTTGTTTTTAGAATCAATTAGCTATTGATTGGAGTTGAACCAGGGCAAAATCTCATTTTCCAAGACCTTGCTTGACTTGACTTTTGTGGTGCTGGTATACCCTAGTTCAGTCAGGCAGCTCTTCCACTATTTTTGTGGACGAAGCTGCGCATTTACTGCTAACTACCACCATATGATGATCACATGAGAAGACTTGGAGTCTGGCACATATGCCTATTCATTCAGGGATGCCCATGGTCTTTTATATGGCCAATTATGGAACACTGGCTGCAACCTGACTCCATGTAATGTCACATAGGCTCAGACAAAATTGAGTTTCTGGATGGGATTCAAACCTACACCCTCAGAGCCACTGGTAGCATAGGCAAGCGCTCTTAGCCATTATAGGCAATGGAGGCTGAGGGAGTATAGAATTCATATTCCTTGGCCAGACAGATGACTCTGGTTTCTGGTTGCTCCTAATAAGGTAACAAGGTGACCATGGGTGACCCCTGGGTGACCCCTTGATGACCTCTGTTGACCTTTCTGATCTTTGACTCCTTCGATGGAAGGACATTATCTATTCATCAAGTCCAAAACGCCATCTTTCACTCAAGCTGCAAAAAAGAAAGGATGAAAATCTTTAAAGAATCTTTGGTATAATTTTGGGGAGCTATGGAGGTTGTAGTCCTCTTGGAAATATTAAAAAATAAATCTTAAACGCACATAAATTCAGATGGCAACATCAACATTATCCAAACTGAATTTAGTTTGGATACATAATCATCAGTTTGTACCTTTGTCTATGCTGGAGTGTAAATGATTATCTATGGGAATCTGATTAGTGAACATTTCAAAATGTAATAACACATATAAGTTTAGAAAGATTTTCTTGACAAAAGCTTAGGAATTGATTCCGTAAGTCCAATTTGTATGTGAAATTCATAAATGACCTTGACTGGACTGAGTTGTCTATTTTTAGGCAGCCAGACGAAAATTGCCCAAAATTGCAGATATTTGTACTATAATAGGGATACACAAAGAATCCAAGGCTTTAATCATGTCATCAGAAACATTTTGGAGGCAGAAAAGGCTGTCATCATAGCACGCAAGAGGCTGATTATCTTAATATCACAAGTTACAAAGAAGCAGATGCCAGATTCACATAGGTCACAGTTTGTGATCATCAATGAAAAAATGTGATGTTTTGCACATTAAATTCAGCGTTTTCAATAATATTATTAATAATTAGCGTATAGGCAGAATCATTTGCATAAATACATTGCGGAGACACTTATTTTTGAAAAAATTGGTATAATATTGGAAATATCTGCCCAACACTTCTTTATTGTTTTGTGTAAAAGTTGTCTCGTATTGTTTTCTGCTGGGTTTTGTATCCCTGTCAGTGCTGTTCTGTCCGGGGAAATATATTAGATCTCAGAATGCAATCGGCCCAATTGAAGATCGATTTGCACAATTGTATGCAGAAATTTAGTGCGATGAGCTCTCATCAACCAGCATTCATGCTTGCATGACGTGCATGGTTTGATACATTCAAAGAAGTTTTCAGCTGGATTTATTGCAATCAGGGGTTGTTTTATAATTTATTGCCTGTTTAATGATACCAGATTCTCCATTGAACTCCCTGAAGTATAATGTTAATTTTGGCATCAAATCAGATGTTTTTCTTAGGCAACAAGAAAGAGGTATTGAGGCTTGGGATGTTTAATTTTTAACCACTGTAATCAGTTTCAATTTCATTACCACACAGGACTTTCAATCTGCCTCGAAAATGTTGGGCTCCATTTTCCACATTAATTGTCAATGGCTGATCAATCCAGACAACCTTGCCTAGATGAAATTTTTGACATTCTGAACAAAACATTACAGTGAAGCATTTGCATAAAATATACATTTTAGTGTCCTCGAAACAGTCTTGTGCTCCTTACATTATTTGGCTCAGTTTATGTGATTCTCTTTTTTTTCTGTTTCTCTGGGTGACTAAGACATAAATTACACTTGTTTATTGTTAAATGTCAGACTCTGTTAATTCGATGACATAGAAAAGTGGATTTTTATTAATCAATAGGGTGGTCCCTGCATTATAAGATCGCCCCTTATGTTGTCATGAAGCAGCCTCTCATGGGGGTACAGTCCCTTGTGTGGGTGCAAAATGCACTACAAATACAAAGCCTTGCCACGGGGTTGTCCAGACACTTTATTAACAACGTAATCACCACTAAATAATCTTGTTGACGTTATTATAGGGAACTAGGGGGACTTAATGAATTCTATAAAATTACCTGAATAACTGCATGGTATATTGCAAAGGTACCACACTGATGGCTTAATTGCCATTCACTCCGAATCTAGTGAAATTATGAGGATAATAAAGAGGTTTCTGGATTTTATCATAAGTTACACAAAAAAGTATAGTGTAGGATATTTCTAGGGTTAGAAGCCATGACCAATGCAAACTGGGACACACATTACGCCAATGGTACTTAAGCAACGGAAGTAGTCCTACCTCAAATTGTCTGTCTTTGTCTTAACCTAATTCTAAAAATCTTTACTTTAGCAAATTATAGTTAAGGTTGGTGATACAGTTAAGATAAACATAATAACATATACCAACTTTTTTATGCTTGTTAAATTCAAATTTGCAACCCATGATCTTCCTGTGTGAAATACATCAGGACTATGTTTCAGATTTAATATATAGACGTTGCAGCCAATTGAGCTCTCTCAGTTCAAAGACTAAGTCCGTCTGGCTACAGTTGAGAACAAATAGATCTGCATTTGAACTTGTGCTAATCACTGGCTTGGGATTATAGTCATTGTCATCAGGCTGATTACCTGCTCTGTCAGAACGTAGTAACTTGAAAGATAAGAAGCTAATGTACGTTGACTCATAGAACTATATCTAGAAAGCTCTTCTGAAACATGCTGTAGTTACCTATATGCTGTCCAAAGAGAAGTCTAATAGCTCTCAAAAATGTTCTGTGGGTAAATTATCTTGATTTCCTTGATACTGGCATCCTATGAATTTGAAAAGACTAAATTGCTGTATGTCATTATGATGAGTGACAAAAAGTTATTATTATTCTTAATTTTTTGTGACAAAAACTCATAATAATCATAATGGATGGGCAAAAAAATTCTACTGACTACATAGAGGGGACCATATAATTGCGTTGTTTTGCCCTTCAGCCAGACATGAAAATTGCAGAAATATGCCATAAGTAGGGACAGACTGAGGCTTTAATCATGGTATCAGAAACATTTTGGAAGTTTTGGAAGCTGTCATCATCTCAAACAAGGTGATAGTTATCTTGGCATCACCATTGAGCATTGGGAGCTATACATAGAATCCGCACCAGTACAAAAGGTAGAGATGATCAAATTATTTGACATAATATGCTAAAACAGTCTCCTTTGTAAAGAACCACAGATATTTCTATATACATATAAACATTGTACCACTTTGTTACAGCAAAAGTGAAAGGCATTGATTCAAGCTAGACTGGAGTGGCTGAGAATGTTGCAGTATGTCAATTAGTTGCATTTACAAATTGGTCAATAATGTTTTTGGGAGAGCATTACTGGCAATTAACTCGCCCTTCCTGAAGTATGTTCAAGTCAGAATGCAGGGAATGACTACCATATCAGTGGAGTCACCCCACGTATGCTCCAGTGGCTATGTAAGGGCTGTGTGGCGGTGTTTGCTACATTTACATATCTTAATGAAGAGAAGATTAAATTCTCAGACAATGATAAACAAGTATGTGTACGAGGGGTTTTCCATAAGTTCTGTCCAACTAGTCATAACTTTTGCTAGATTTGATTTAGAAACATGATATTTGGATCAGATAGTATTGACGCCATTTGCAAATAACTCTCAAAGATTCAGGTCATTAAATTGAAAATAAATGCTTAATCTGTTGCCATGGAAACCAGAAGTCATGAAATACGGCCCAGACTTTGCTGTGCTCACTTAAAACGAACTGAACACATGCTTGCATTATCTATGTCTTGACATATTGAAATGAAGTATATTCATAATTTTTTTCATGAAATATAATCAGTTAATTGCAAAATCATAATAACAATGGAAGCTGGTATTTTTGTTACATCTCAGTTACTTTACCATCACTCATGCAGTTTCTCAGTTTTTTATGAGATGAGCAATTTTTTGGATATGGATGACATCATATGTACCTGTTGCATTTTTTCATTTTAATTGGATAAAACTAGCAGAGAGAGCAAGAACCTTTTATCATACAAACAAGGAAGACAGTATGAGTGACAGAACCAAATAAAGATTGTATAAACTTTTTCTGAATGAAGAGAAGCACAATGGAAAATGCCAAATTGACCTTACCATGAAGACTGAGGTTTCATAATTAGATATGGATAGAAAGTATAAGAAAACGTATTTACAAGGTCCCAGTAATTATTTTTGGAAGTTGTGAAATGAGTATGAATGTTTTGAAAAAAAATCTGTTCCATATCTCTTGTAATAATAACACAATTTAAATGATATGTCAAGTATCTGTCAGTTAACAAGCCTTGGTCACATTTCATGACTTTTGGTTTCCATAGCAACAAATCAACAATTTATTTTTAATTCTATGATCTGATTTTTTGCAAATTATCTCAATATCAACTGACCCAAATATCATGTTTCTGCTTAAAATCTTGCAAAAGTTATGACAGGCTGGACAAAACTTATGGAAAACCCGTCATAAAGAACAAAAAGTCTGCGAAACACCAGCTGTGATCTCAATATGAGGATTATGAGGCATTGATTTGTACTCAATGTCAAGTTTATTATTACAAGAATGTGTGAGGTGTTAGGGATTATTTTTAATATATTTCTTGTCCTGTAACCCTTGTAAAAATTAAATTTTTTGACAAGATATAATGAATCTGTGTCTCTAATAGTGCCCTAGGCCGCATTTCATGACTTCTGGTTTCCACGACAACAAATTAACCATTTATTTTTGTTTCCATGATCTGATTTCTTCAGGATCATTTGCAAACTACTTCAATATTATCTGACCCAAATATCATGTTTCTGTATTAAAAATTGCAAAAGTTATGGCAAGTTGGACAGAACTTATGGAAAACCCCTCGTACATGTACCATGTACAAATTCCAAGATGCCAAAAATAACTGCAGCGAAGAAACATGATTGTGTAAGACGCCGATAACAAAATTTAACCTGCTGTATTTTTTTGCCAGGCTGAACTGTGAATATGAAATATGATGGAATGTTACTGAAGCTGGAATTTGTGTTAAAATGTACTTTCCACCTTTTTGTCGTGCTAGATTTCAATAACTTTCCACACGTACAAATTTGACAAGATGTAATTTGAAGCTTGGAAGAAATAGGAATTTGGTATAGATCTAGTTATTTTTATGGAAAGTAATCAAGTTAAACTGAAATCAATTTTCATTTATTCAATACTAGAGAGAATACATGTTGTAACAAATTTTGTCTATTTTCAGTGACAGATACTTGCATTCATCAATAAAGACTTGCGACTTCTGGAATAGTTAGACGAACCTGGTGTCAGATTTCTCAATTTTCAACAATTACCTTTATAATCCAAATTCTGATCATTTTAAAGGCAGATCTGTAAAGGTGGCTCGCCACTCACAGCCAAGCAATGGTGACATCACCATGGCAACAGCCGTCTGCTGAGGTCTGTGGGCTGCTTTTTTATAATTTCTTGCAGCGGCGGCCAAATATTTGCACCCGAATTTCTTTTGGAGTAGAAGCTACAATCTGAAGAGGCTTTATAGTCTAAATAGAAGATTTTTACTGCCGATTTTCGGAAAACTGGACTAGTTTCCGAAAAATGACTTCGAGATTGAAAAATGTTTTTATTAATTTCCATCGTGGAAGGAACCCTTAATTGTCTTATGCATTATATTGTTCCTCACTAATTTTGGAAATAAATGACAGAGAAATAAGAAATCCTATCTCGTCAATTTTTTTCAGCTCCACAATATATAAAAAAATTTAAAATTGTCAAAACCAAAACTTTTTTTCCGAGCCCTGTGGAAAGTCCTCTAAACTTAGTATATACCTTTGAAATTGTAATAAGCTTTTCCTTAAAATTGTCTCTTTCACTTCATGCTTCATTGCATATTATGGAATGACTGATTGGAGGAGTAAAATTCCTGTAAGGAAGTGAAGAAAAAAAATTTAGCATTTCAGGTTTTTATGGGTTGACCTTCGTACAAAACGTCAAATATTATTTTAAAAAAGCGGGAATATAGAGACTGCATGTTTTTACACAACCTTGGTATAAACCATATTTAGGATAATTTGGAACTATTTTAAAGAAAGTCTATTTTATAAAGTTCACAAGTATCGATCCACCTTAAAGTTAAGTTGTGTTAAATTTTCCTCTGACTTCTCAAGTTTGAACAGACCTACCTAACGTAAGAAGTCCCGATTTAGGGAAAACACTCATGATGGTAAATTTGAGATAGGGTAAATAGTCATCACTAACTATTTATTCCAGCTGTGTGAAGCCGAAGACTTATATATATCCTAAAAACACAACATTTAACTAACCTTGTGCCATCAGCATAAATCCTCCACTTCAAACAGTCAATTAATAGGTTCAGTGAGTTCTGATGTCTTTTGTCACACAATCCGGCAGTGAATGGAACTAGCTCTGCTTATAGTCATACTTTATGGCAAATTCTTCTGCTCAACTGAATGAAACCTGACGTCTTGTCTGCTTCTTTGTGTGCAAGGATCTTGCTATTTTTAAAAAGGTAAATAGGGTTAATTTTTGAGATGGAATGCAGGTTGACTATAATTAGAATCGTTTTGAGACCCTTCTAAATGTGCTATTAAAACCTGATACAATCAATGTACAACCAAAAGTCCAACACTGAACTTTTTTGTTGAGGTAATGAGCTGTATGATTGCTCATAAATTATACGCCATCTTACAATTCCTTAGTTTTTGCTAAAGCGTACGAAAGCTCATTTTTAAATTACCAACTACCGATTGGAATTGAACAACGGCAAGAATCTTGTCTTCCCAGGCCTTTCTTCACCTGTGTTGTGCTAGCATACCCCAGATCAGCCAGGCAGCTCTTCCTCTTAACTTGTGGTGCAATCTGCACATTTATTGCTGGCAACCATCACATGATGATAACAAGACAAGACTGGGAGTCTGGCACATACCCTATTCATTCAGGGATTCCTATGGTTTCCAGTTGTCCCAATACAGAACATTGGATACAACTGACCTCTATTTGGTGTTCCATGAGGTTAGTTAAAATTGTGTTTCATGGTAGAATTTAAACCCATGCCCTCAGAGCCACTGGTAGCACAAGCAAGCACTCTTGGCTATTAGGCCACATGGCTGAGGGAGTATAGAATTCATATTCCTGGGCCAGACAGGTGACTCCGGTTTCTCCTAATCAGGTAACAAGGTGACCATGGGTAATCCCTGGATGACCTCTTGATGACCTCTCTCAATTTTTTTGGCAGACCTTTCTATTTGAAATAGCCAAATGAAAGTTTCAGAGAATAAATTTCACGTATTTGACCATCTATTTTGAAAAAATCAAGACTGTAAGAAGTGTTTAAGTTACTGTTCTGTTACCATGGTTACGAGAGGTCAGTACACCCAGCGCAGCTCAATTTCTCAGACGAAATTCAGCAAATTAGCTGTGTTAAAAGTCAGATAATTTATAGTAAAAAAGCAAATGATTGCAAGAAAATGTATTTCCTGATAAGCTTGCAACCTGATCAGCTGAGGTAATTACCAAAGGCCTTTTCCAGCAGTTGCCTAACAGCACTTGAGGTTGTTTGGCTGAAACAATCTGCTGTCAAGAGGCAGTGCTCAAGAACCTTAGGTTCAAAACCCAATCTCATCTGCTTTAATTACCACATTTGGCCTTCTGTAACTTTGCATGATACTAAAATATATATACCAGTTCGAAAATTACAGAAACAATAGTCATAACGAGAAATGAAGCAGTCGCCACATACTCTGAAATTCCACAATTTAGGAACAGCCCAGTTTGGAGGACCCATGTGATTGCCTCTGCATAGGGTTAAACTGATTCACAGTGACTTTAAATGTAAATGAAAAACTTTGAGATTCTGTTAGGTTTCCAAATAATATTTTTCATGATCATCCATTGCATATTTACCGTAAATTCCTTGGTTATTTACAAGCCTAGACACTGGACACTGGATTTTGCCTGAAAAATTGAGCTGCGCTGGGTGCACTGACCTTCTGTTTCCATGGCGACAGAAAAGTTATTTAAAATGTTCGAACAGATATCATATTTTCAAAATGGATAGTGAAATACCTGAAATTGATTCTGTGAAAATTTCATACAGCTACTTCAAATAGAAAGGTCTGCCAAAAATATTGGTCAGAACTTTTGGGACACCCCTCGTATTATTAGGCAGACAGACAAAAATTGCCGAAAATTGCAGATATTTGCCCTATTATACAAAAAATCAATCTGGGGCTTTAATCATGCTATCAGAAACATTTTGGGGTACAGAAAAGGCTGTCATCGTAGCAGGCAAGAAGCTGATTATCACAAGTTACAAAGAAACAGATTCCAGATTCACATAGGTCACAGTTTGACCAATGACCATCAATGTACAAAATTTGATATATTAGGCCCTACACATTATTATCATTTCAGAGGGCATTGTCTGGCCATTAACGCCCAGTTCGCGGGCGTTAATTATACAATAATATTTTTTTGTCGGGTATTACTGGGATTAATGACTGGCAGCCGAGGGCAGTAAAATCATTAATGCCCAAGCCAAAAACCAAAATGATCAGGAGAAAAATTCCTGAAGATGTAGATATACAGCACTGCTCTACATTGAATAATAATGGCGCGAAAGCGCAAAATGCGACAATTGAATAACAAAGGTAGAGTCATATTCAGAGTTTGTCATGAAATTTGAGATGTTGGAAAATGAAAAGATAATGATTTCTGCCCTCTGGCCATAACTGATTAATACCCCATAATGCCCTCCAAAAAAACATTATTGACCAATTAAATTCGGCCTATTCAATAATATTATTATTAATCAACATATAGGCAGAATCATTTGCATGGATATATTGCAGAGACAACCTTTTTACCAAAAGTCTTATTCCCGCCCTCATATCGTCTGGTTGAACCTTCACCTTATTTTTGAAATAATTGCCATTATAGTGAAAATATCTCTCCGAAACTTCTCTAATGATATTGTTTTAGTCTTAGTCTTTGTATTACTGGAGGCAGGTAAGGTTTCGTGTTGTCTTGTGTTGTTTTCTACTGGGTTTTGTACCCCTGTCAGTGCTGTTCTGTCCGGGGAAATATATTATGTCTTAGAATGCAAAATTTTGGCCCAATTGAAGATTGATTTGCACAATTGTATGCAGAAATTTAGTACGTTGAAAGATCATCAACCAGCATTCATGCTTGCATGACGTGGTTTGAAACATTCAAAGAAGTTTTCATTCTGGATTTATTGCAATCAGGTGTACTGTCACAAATAATTGCCTGTTGACAGGCACAACTTTCTCCACTGAAATACCTGAAGTATATTGTTACTTTTGCCATCAAATCATGTGTTTTTCTTAAGCAGCAAGTGAGAGATGTTGAGGCTTGCGGTGTTAAATTTTTAACCCCTGTAATCAGTATAAATTTCATTACCACACAGGATTTTCAATCTATTAGTTCTTTAACAACGAAAGATGGATTTTAATTTAAAAAATTGTGTCAATTTCACTAATGACATTAATTTGGAAAGCACTGCAGTGAAATTGTCCAGACACTTTATTAACAACATAATCACCAACCTAAATTGTCTTGTTGACGTTGTTATAGGGAACTAAAGGGGACTTAATGAATTCTAAAAATTACCTGAATAACTGCATGTCTAATAACAACGGTATACCGCAGTGAAGGCTTAATTGCCATTCACTCCGAATCTATCGAAATTATGAGGTTAATGGTCAATAAATAGGTTTCTGGATTGTATCATAAGTTATTTAAAAAAAAATTATTCAATCAATGGGTACAAGTATAGTGTAGGATATATCTAGGGTTAGAAGCAATGACCAATGCAAAGTGGGACACACATTACACCAATGGTACATAAGCAACGGAAGTAGGCCTACCTCAAATTGTCTGTCTTTGTCTTATCCTTATTCTAAAAATCTTCACTTTAGCAAATTATGATAAAGGTTTGTTATACAGTTGAGATAAATGTAGTCACATTATCAACTTCTTTAATGCTTCTTAAATTCAAATTTGCAACCCATGATCTTCCTGATCATGCAGCTACACTGTATGAAACACATCATCTTGGACTATGTCTCAGATTTTTAAAATATATGTAGACATGGCAGCCAATTCGGCTTTCTCAGTTCAAAGACTAAGTCCGTCTGGCTAAAGTTGAGAACATATATAGATCTGCTTTTGAAGTTGTGCTAATCACTGGCTTGGGATTATACTCCTTGTCATCAGGCTGATTGCATTTTCTGTCACAACTTAGTAACTTGAAAGATAAGAAGCTGATGTACGTTGACTTGCAGGCCTATATATAGTAAGCTTTTATAAAACATGGTATATGCTGTCCAAAGAGTAGTCAAATAGCTCTCAAAAGTGTTCTGTATGTATATCATCTTGATTTCCTTAATACTGGCATCCTATGAATTGCAAAGACTAAATTGCTGTATGATCTTAGTGTCATTTTGAGGACTGACAAAAAGTTATTATTATTCTTAATTTTTTGTGACAAAAACTCATAATAATCATAATGGATGAGTACAAAAATTCTACTGACTACATAAAGGGGACCATATGATTGAGTTGTCTTGCCTTTCAGTTAGACATGAAAATTGCAGAAATATGCCATAAGTACGGACAATAACAGACTCCTTAGGCTTTAATCATGGTATCAGAAACATTTTGGAAGCTGAGAAAGCTGTCATCATGGCAGACAAGGTGATAGTTATCTTGGCATCACAGTGGGGCATTGAACGCTAAATCTAGAATCCATGACAGTACTATCTCTGTCTATGGTTACTAAATGTGAGTTTATAACTGAGTAAGGCATTGGGACATAAGGTAGAGATGATCAAATTATTTGGCATAATTTGCTAAAATGGTGAACACAATTATCCTTTGTAAAGAACCACAGACATTTCTGTATACATAGACTATATGCATTGTACCACTGTGTTACAGCAAAAGTGAAAAGCATTGATTCAAGCTAGACTGGAGTGGCTGAGAATGTAATGTCTATTAGTTACATTTATTAAATAGTCAATAATGTTTTTTTTGGAGAACATTAACTAGTACTTCCTGAAGCAAGTCAGAATGCAAGCAATGACTCCTATCCCAGTGGAGTCTCAAACCACAGATGCTCCTGTAGCTATGTAAGTTGCTGTGTGGCAGTGTTTGCTACATTTACATATCTTAATGAAGTTGAAGATGAAATTCTCAGACAATGATAAACAAGTATGAACATGTGCCATGTACATATAGGCAGCTGGGTGGTGTAGTGGTTAAGGTTCCCGCCTGCTCCGCTGAAGGTCTTTGCCTGCATGGGTTCGACTCCCGGTTGGGGAACCCGAAATTTTCAGTGTACCTTTATGAGAAAAATCCCAGCTGGATGTCGTTCGGATGAGACGTTAAATTGGCGGCCCCTTGTATCAGTGTCTATGCTGGGCCAGTGGCGTAGCCAGAAACCCATGAGTGGGGGGGCCAAGGGGGGGCCAGGGTCTGAACTAGGGGGGCCAACCTTTCGCGGAATTTTTGAGACATTTGCGGCATTTTTGCGGCATTACATGGATAAAAAGTGACACAGCGTTACAAGCCTTCTTTACGAATTAGCAATGTTGACCGTCTTATCTTTTGTGACTGATAAACAAAATGACCATGCATCTCATACTTACAGGGTGGTCAAGAAAAAACTTTACTCTCTTTCTTTGGCATAGTTCTATAAATTAGTCTGTTATTACTATCCATGCAATCTTTTCTAATGTAAAGAGTATAGTCATGGCAACATATTGTCTGTAGTTTGTTCCCCTTGACATTATGTGTTATCGTGAGATATGATTTTGCAGAAATTAAAAAAAGGCCATTTTCACACATCTTGCTGTCCCGAATGCAAAACATTGCCATAAATTCAAATATTTTAGCATTGATTTCATATCGTACAGTAATTGAGAGTTCTTAAGAAGTGTATGGTCCCAGGATTTCAGCTCTCTTTGAATGAAACTCAGTCCTTTGGGGAGCTTGAAAGAGAAGAAGGTTGAGAGAAATTGCAAGCTACACTGTAAAAGAAATTTGAATTTTGAGTTAGCTTAAATGATTGAGTGAGATGGTTGCACAATTCCTTTGAGCTACCATAGCTTGTTGTTTTAAGTTATAACAACAGAAAGATTATCATAACTCACAATATCAAGCTATGTCAGCTCAAACAAATTGTGCAACCATCTCCCTCAATCATTTGAGCTGACTCAAAATTTCAAATTCTACAGTGTACCATAGTTTATCAAAATGCGTCTCCTATCGTAACGCCTTATTGAAATCAGAATCAAGAGTAAAAATATAACACATGAGATACCAACCTGAATTTCCTACAAATTTAGACTGATTGGATAAGAACTCACTGAGTTGTGCCTCATGAGCCAAAGACTGTAAAGTTTTTTCTTGACCACTCTGTACACTAAAATCAGTTTTGACCTGTCAAAAAATAATGAAACAGCAGATTCTATGGTTCCTATATTAAAAGTATGACAATGACACCTCATCAATTATCATGAGTCACAAAGAGTGTCTTTTGCAGTGAAATTGTCCACTTGTTTTTTTTTTTTTTAATAACTGTCTTTGCAAGTCTCAAATAATATTATATTCCCGCTGAGAATATCTTCTTTTTTATATATTAGGTCTAAATCGAAATTTTATGAAAGTGCTTTTGATAGAAATCTACCAACTCCTCAAATTGGCCTAAATGTTAGTAGCAATTTGTGAAAATGACAGAAATATCAAACATAGGCTGCGCGGCAGCATACCCTCGGCTACTCAGCGGCTATTCTCCAGACAGTGGGATACATTGAGGCAGGACCCCACTGGGTACTCTAATATCCTCATGAACATGAAATTCCCGTTGAAAAACTTTCATTGAATGGCCAAGAGCTGTGAGCAAAATAATATAAATGTTTCCTGTCTGCCATTTTGTATTGGCGGGAATTCAAAATCCACATGCAATCAGCTTGCAGGATGGGTCCCCCCCAGAAAAAGAGGGGAAACAGTTAAAATTTGGGCAAGGAGTCAAAAAGTGTGGCACAAGATCAAATGAACTGAAAATCAATGGTTAGCAATTAGCAAGACGTTACATTGTACTGTTGAAGTGGTATAATTTGGTATAATCTGGATAATGAAATTCAGGCAAGTATTCCACTATGCCTATTGGTGGCCTGTGGCAAAATCTGTGCCTTTTTGTGCACGAGCAATTTGAGAAATAAAATTTTTAAAAAATGAAGTCAAGAAGATGACTGGTTTCGGTGACAATATTAAGAACAATATTATCCGGCATGGATTACCCACAGTAATTCGTTAGGGTGGGCTGAAAAAAACTTTTTTTGGAAATTCAATATGCCAGTGGTATAGAAAGTTGGCTATGGCCAAAAAATGAAAATTGGTGCAAAAAAAAATTTGTGGGACGCGACTTGTGCCGGGCCACTCCGGCTTTTATGAAAATGCATATTTTCAGCCATTTCGCATGCTTTTTTAGACCATTTTTTGGCCTGAGTCAGCTTCCTTGGTTTCAGAAGGCTCAATGGCATACTTAAATCTTCTTTGTAGGCCATTTTGGATATGAAACACCATAAACAGGTTGCTTATATTTAAGATATAGCCATTTCTGGGTACATGTTGGGAATCAGGATTTGGTTTTTTTTTGCTAAAAATTGCCCGAAAAAATTGAAAATATCGGAATTGACCCAACAAAAAATGATTCCAAGGGAATTGCAATTACCCCGAGTCCTCCCTAACACCCTAAAAAACACTTTCAGCGCACTACCTGCATGAATTTGTGGTTTCAGGGACCGGTATAGGGGCAATTCCGTAAAGTCAGATTTACAGATTTTGACACTTTAACAGCTTTTGTAGCCCTACAATTACACCTCAGTTATTTCATCGTTAAATAGACATGAGGCCAGGTATTAGGGGTATTAGACAAGCCATCAACCAAAGCTCCAAGTGCAATAGGAGCTGAGCTACAAGGTGAAATGTCATCTTGTCTCCAAGTTGTCGGATGTACTCGCGCGCCGTATGTTCGACATGATGACATTTTGCCTTGTAGCTTAGCTCCTATTGCACTTGGAGCTTTGGTTGATGGCTTGTCTGATACCCCTAATACCTGGTCTCATCCCTATTTAACAATGAAATAAATGGGGTGTAATTGTAGGGCTACACAAGCTGTTAAAGTGTCAAATCTGTAAATCTGACTTTACGGAATTGCCCCTATACCTGTCCCTGAAACCACAAATTCATGCAGGTAGTGCGCTGAAAGTGTTTTTTAGGGTGTTAGGGACGACTTGGAGTAATTACAATTCCCTTGGAATCATTTTTTGTTGGGTCAATTCCGATATTTTCAATTTTTTCGGGCAATTTTTAACAAAAAAAGCCAAATCCTGATACCCAACATGTACCCAGAAATGGCTATATCTTAAATATAAGCAACCTGTTTACGGTGTTTCATATCCAAAATGGCCTTCAAAGAAGATTTAAGTATGCCATTGAGCCTTCTGAAACCAAGGAAGCTGACTCAGGCCAAAAAATGGTCTAAAAAAGCATGCAAAATGGCTGAAAATATGCATTTTCATAAAAGCCGGAGTGGCCCGGCACAAGTCGCGTCCCACAAATTTTTTTTTGCACCAATTTTCATTTTTTGGCCATAGCCAACTTTCTATACCACTGGCATATTGAATTTCCAAAAAAAGTTTTTTTCAGCCCACCCTAGTAATTCGTCCCCTCTTCCACTACCATTTTAGAATGTTGGTTTTTTATCAAACTTATTTTTGTCTGAATGTAATATACAGTGGTGACAGACAGGAAAATAAAGCAATGCAGTGCACAATAGACAGGTAATGACCATTAAAAAGACAGCTAGAAATGGACAACAACTGAGATAAAGACAGTCAGAAAACGATCAGGACATGTAGGGGACTGTTTAGATAGATAGATAGATAGATAGATTTTTGGTAGTTTGATCAATCCAACTATCAGTTTTTCTATTAAGATGTGTCATAATTCCTGCAGAAAAGATAAAATTACTATTTCATTTAAACTGCATAAAACTGAATTGCAATAAGGGTAGCTATTGTTTGAACAAAAATTAGATATCTATCAGTTCAATAAATTTCTGTCTGTAAATCTTATATCTAATCAAACAGTGTCATTGACTTCAGTTCTACATCATCTTGATCCTGGATCCATTTTAGAATGTAGCCATGTAAATTGTTGGATGTTGTAACAATTTCAGTTAAATTACATTATCCTTGCAGACATTCCCCTTAAAGGGGTTAAAGGGGCTTCCTTAGTCCCCCTCCTCAGCTGCTAAACACCCATATCAATTGGCTATTGTCTGCTGTACCCCAATCTTTTAATCACCTTATGCAATGCCATTATGTAACCTGACAAAAGAATGGAGGGTGGCATACTTCACACACCTCAGAAGTGTGCCACTGTGATGAGGGGGGGGGGGGTCCAATGAAACATCACTGAAAGTCAATGGTTACCAAGAGATTAAACTTGAAATGATATATCTTCTAGTCAAAATGAAATCTGGATCATGTGATTCAGGCAAGTAGGCCTATGGCTGATTTTGTGCTTTTTGTAAAAAGAGATTAAATTGAGAAAATAGAATAATTCCAGTTGATGATTGGATTTTGTGATATATCCATGTATAGGAATCTTGAATCATTGTAAAGCTTTAGAAATTGTACAGGATTAAAATTACTCTAATAATCTATCCATCTATGTATGCATCTATCAATCTATCTATCTATCTATATATATATCTATCTATCGATCTATCTATCTATCTATCTCTATCCTTCTATCTTTCTATCTTTCTATCTTTCTATCTATCTATCTATCTATCAATCTACCTATCTATCTATCTATCTATCTATCTATCTATCCATCTATCCATCTATCTATCTATCTATCTATCTATCTATCTATCTATCTAGTCTATCTAGTCTTAGCTATTCTTATCATAAATTACAAATATGGAATATGGGTCTAAAAACATAAATTATAGATAAGATGTCTCCAACCAAAACCATTGTAAATAGTAACACTAAAACAAGGTTTATGCCAGTATATATATATCTTTTAAGACTAAGCAAGTTGCTAGTTAATACAAAGGTTAAATGCTGGTCAAACTTTGGAGAATAACAATAGCTGTAAAGAAAAACAAAACAAGAGAAAGATGTCCCAACTCTGTGTACAGCCTGTATGGGCTACAAAAAGTCATATCTCAGCTTCTAGTTGGCCTAAATATTTTATTAAAATTGGAAATTTCTTTATTTGTTCAATATAAGACTACTAAGTTGGTGTCAATGCAGTTTGGACATATTTCTAAGAAAAAAGAAAATTTGTTAAAAAGTTGAGGGTGCTGTGCACTGCTTTTGTGCTCCTTTGTTCCCAGCTTTGGTCACTGGACAGGATTAGTGACACAATGTTACATAACATGAATGGCTGGAGGGGAGGGGTACAATGAAGCACAGACATACTGTCTCCAGGCCCATTCACAAAAAAACTGGACCCCTTCCAATGATGACACTTTTACCCCCTAAACAATATTTCTTTAAAATGCTAAAAATACAATTGGAGTGAGTTTTAAAATGAATTAAAAGACAGATTTATCCAATAATGTCTTGAAATGTAAAATTACACACTGAAATTTGCAGAAATTGGATTTGCATGCCAAGTAATTTTCTTTGATAACCCTCTATATATACATAGCGGTCTTATTGCCAGTCTGTCTTATATGTTTTTCATTAAAGACCAAGATAAAAGTAAGCTGACAGTACTTTATATGTTAAAATGTACATAACTGATGTTAGATTTAAACCATTAAGAACTTTACAATTGAGAGTTTAAGATTTCTTGTCAAAGGATTAGCAGGGAAGACAATTACCCTGTGACATAACATTACATAATCAAGACTTCTCCAGTGCTCCATTCAACAAAAGCCAATCTGTCTGATTCAATCACATTTAATTTTCATGCAAACAACTAAATAAAAGGGGCTGACATTTATTCATCTTCTAAAAATTTACTGAGTTTAGATATTAACCATAAAGTAATAATAATTGGCAGTTTTAAAAAGATTTAGTGTCATATAATATTTCATGAGGAGAGGTAGAAAAAGTCAAATTTAGACATAATTGTGGCAAATTTGATTGACCAGGGCCAATATTTACTGATATATGATTATCTGAAAATCCTTAATATTTATCTAATTTTGTTAATATTGACCTATGCTGCCAATAAAAGTTTTCATATTGTTCAAAATCAGCATGATGATGATGTGAAACATGTCAGGTTTATTTTGACAAAAAAAATGTCAACGACTGGTATGACATCAGAAGGAAATGGAGAGTAAATAGACATTTTAATGATTTTTTGCCTTTTTTCAATCATACATTTCAATGGAAAAAATTGCAACAACTCATGCAATGGCTGTGAATATTAGTCAATAGTGTGTCTAACTACAATAAGACCTAAAGTTAACTAACTTACCCATTACCATTTGGCTTTTCATGCAGAAATATTGGAAAATTGGCATTTTTTCGAATTTTTGGGTTTTTATAAAAATTCATAGGACCAACATTCCAACTGATTAGAGATGTTTAAAGAGGCATAAGTTAGACACCTAAGTGGAAAATTTCATAGATTTAACTTCAAAATTGACTGAATTATACAAGTTTAAAATAATAGTATTTTTTCATATTTTTGGTAAATTGTCGTCCGTTCAACTTTCTCAGAGCATTTAGACCCAACAAAAACACATCTTGGGTATTTAATACATACAATATGCCAATTTCAGTGTCAAAAGTACTGCAGTTTTTTAGCTCTGTCACAGAAACAAAAAATAAACAATTTTTCACATTTTTCAATGATTGTGAGAAAAGTATTAATGTCATGGGGATTAGACCTATGAAAGGCTCAACTGGGATAAAAGATACAATATTTACCCAAAAATGATGAATATGCATGCCATAGTTTTGGCTTGACACCCAATACACAAAAAAATATTTTTTCACATTTTTCAATAATTGTGAGAAAAGTATTAATCTCATGTGGATTAAACCTCTAATAGGTACAACTAGGATAAAAGATATAATAATGTCCCAAAAATAAAAAGTATACATTCCATAGTTTTGGCATTACTCCCAATACACAAGTGGGACGCCCGTTATCCGGACGCCCGCCCGTCCGCCCGCCGCCCGCCCGCCCGCCGGACGGACAAATTTTCCCAAAGTAACTACAATACCCGTCGGCAATGTATACATTGCCGAGGGTAAAAATGTAGGGAAATTCCATGCACATATGAAAAATTGAGCAGTTTGTACAAATCAGTCTGATAAATCAGATCTGTTACAGCATTATTCTTTAACTGAGCAATGGCGACGAAAAGATTACCTCAAAACACCCTGATTTTAGATGTTGCGCAACTGTCATTCTAGAGAAAATTGGGTATTTATAAGTGAGCACCATCGAAGGACACAACTTTAGATGGACGTGTTCCAGCGACTGTTGCTGCTCCAATATTTTTTTCAAAATTTTCAAATCTCAAATGGGGGGGCCGGTGGGGGGCCACTCATCCATTTGGGGGGGCCCTGGCCCCCCCAGGCCCCCCCATAGCTCCGCCACTGTGCAGCTGGGCAAGTAAAAGATCCCTCACATGAAGTAAATGTGTAACATGTTGAGGACTCCCACTCTCTCTCTCTCCTCATCAATCAACCCTCGTGAGCGCCCAGAACTGGGCTTAGAGGGCTGCACTTACCATATCTATTGCATATTGCCAAAAAGAACTGCAGTGGAGTAGCATGTGTAAGACACCGATTACAAAATCTAAGTTGCCGTACTTTTTTGCCATTCTGAGGTGTGAATATGAAATATGATGGAATCTTACTGAAGCTGGATTTTGTGTTGAAATGTGCTTTCCAGCTGTTTGTCGTCCGATATTTCCATAATTTTCTACATGTACAAAATTGATAAGATGTAATTTGAACTTTGGAAGAAATTGGATTTTGTCAATCTAGCATGTACTTCAGCTAATTCAATGTAAAATTTCAACTAAATAGAATGTACATTTCCATGCAGCTATTGCCCATATTGAATCTTTATGGACACATAAAATGAACTTACTACCAAGAATTGTATTCAAATGTGCCTCTACTATTATACTACATATTGCAGTTCTGCAAAGCCAAATCAAGCTTCGATCTAAGGATTTTTTTCATAATACATACATTGAGCCAATTCAGTTTGAATCACAATTGATACTTATGAGCTTACATAACAAAATAATAGAATTTGACATAGATCTGATAAATTATGGAAAGTAATCTATTTAAATTCGAATCAAATTTTGATATTTCAAAACTCTGAAGAGAAGACATGTAGTATTAAGTTTATTTAACTTTATTTATCTTTAGCGAAAGGTACATGCATTTATCCATTATTGGCATTAAAAGGCTCACATGACTTCAGTATGACTGCTTAGAATAACAAGGCCAACTATATACTGTGGGGTACATGTAGCAGTTGGACCCTGCAACAAATTTTCTGTCTTCAACACTTTATAAAATCCAAATTCCGAAAAGTTTACAGACAGATATGTTAAAGTTAAGTTCTGTACATTTGCAACATTTCTCTCTGACTTTGAACTGTTTGAACTGACCAACCTATGAAATGTAAGCATTTCTGAGTAAGGGCAGATGCTCATAATGGTAAATATGACATTGGGGTCAAATAATCATTCCCTCTGCTGTATCTTCACCTGCTGTATCAAGCCAAAGACTTATATCCTAAACACAACATGTAACTTTGTGTCATCAGCATAAATCCTCCAATTCAAACAGTCAATTAATAGGTTCTGTGAGTCTGATGTCTTGTGTGACACAATCCTGAATAAAACCAGATGTCTTGCCTGCTTCTTCAAAGAGACATTAAGTAGATTGACTATCGGGATCAATTTGAGACCCTGCAAGTTTTGTTCTTCTAACTCTTTATGTAGATGATTTATTTTAGAGAGACATGAATTTTTTTTTTTGTCAAGGTGATAAGGTGTATGGACATATGATGTTGAGTAATAGATATTACACCTTAAAATGTCTTTGTTTTTGCATAGAGTACCTGAGTAAAAAGGGAAGGAAAGCCTGTTTTTAGAAATAATTAGCTATTGATTGGAGTTGAACCAGGACAAAATCTCATTTTTCCAAACCTTCCTTGACTTGACTTTTGTTGTGCTGGTACACCCCAGTCCAGTCACGTAGCTCTTCCACCATTTTTGTGGAACAAACTGCGAATTTACTGATAACGACCACCATAATGATGATGACATGAGCAGACTCGGAGTCTGACACACATGCCTATTCATTTAGGGATGCCCAGGGTCTCTGAGTGTCCCTGGTTCAGAACACTGGATACAACCTACATCCATTCAATGTTCCATGGGCTCTCATAAAATTGAATTCCGAGATCTGTTCAATGTTTCATGGGCTCTGACAAAATTGAGTGCCTGGATGAGATTCAAACCTACGCCCTTAGAGCCACTGGTAGCACAAGCAAGCACTCTTAGCCATTAGGCCACAGGACTGAGGGAGTATATAATTCATATTCCTTGGTCAGACAGATGACTCTGGTTTCTGGTTGCTCCTAATTAGGTAACAAGGTGACCCTGGGTGACCCCTTGATGACCTCCGTTGAACTTTCTGATATTTCACTCTTCCTATGGAAGGACATTATCTATTCATCAAGTCCAAACTCTAAGTTTCGCTCAAACTACTTTAAAAAAAAGGTAGGAAAGGAAAAATCTGTATAAAATCTTTGGAATAATTTAGGGGCAGGTATTGAAATTACAGCCCGCCTGATAAAACTTGAAATTATTGATGAAGGAACAATAGATTCTGAGTTTAGAAGGCAACTGGCAACATACAATTTTTCCGATTATATGTATGTCTAAGCTAGGAAAGTAAATGGTTATCAATAGAAGTCTGAGGCATGAGGATTTCAAATAGACACAGTTTTATGACAAAAGCTCAGTATATGTTACTGTGAGTACCATCTGTAACAACATTTTTAAAATGTGTAAACAAAACCAAAGATGTACATTAAACAAGAATGCAATCAAGCCCTTCGAAGCTTGATTGGCAATATTGTATGCAGAATCAACAACTGACATTTATGTTCACATGGCATGATTTGAAATTCTCAACAAAGTTTCAATCTTTTTAGTGCGTCTTGGTGCAATGCATCACTTGCTGTTGTGTTGAGTAAAGAAACTTAATTTCTAACAATGTGATGGCGTGGATCTATTAGGACTTAAAAGTCTACCAGATGATACGTTGTTGAGAGGGGGCTGGGGATTAGGTTTATTTGTTAAAAAAAAAGATTGTTTGGCAGATGACACTGTAAAAAAATTGTTCAGCGCATAAAAATGAATCTTAAAGTTTCTTGGCAAAAGTTTGTTTTACCATTCCCCGCACAGTATAAAAGTTGGTTCTGCCTCAGTACTTGCTGTTAAGTGAAAATATCTCTCCATAACTTCTTTATTTTCTGGTTTTTGTCTTGTGCTGTTTTCTGGTGCATTTTACTGCTGCCTCGGCTGTATTCGGGGAAATATATTAGATCTTGGAATGCAATCTGCCCCATTGAAGATCAAATGGCAATATTGTATGCACAAATTCAGTGTGTTGAGCAATCATCAACAAGCATTCATGTTTGCATGGCATGGGTTGAAACATTCAACGAAGTTTTCATTCTGGATTTATAGCAATCAGGTCCAGTGTTTACAGGCACAACTTTCTCCATTGAATTCCTAAAGTATAGGCCTACTGTTAATTTGTCACCAAATCAGATGGTTATTTTAAGCAACCAGCAACAGGTATTGCAGTTTGGCATGTCAATTGTGTTATTAGTTTACCACAACCTGAAGACAATAGTTGATGTAGTCTGTCTATATGTTAACTGAAATGCTGCCCACTTTTTGTGATTCAGACAATATTATTTCATATTGAATTTTTGAATCTTAAATTACATTATGTGGCATTTTCTCCAAGCTTTCGAATAAATTCACTCTCTTCTGTGTGCGATGCCAAGATCCAGTGACCAAACTCTATTGTGACTTACACGGTAAAATTTGAAATTTTGAGTCAGCTTAAATGATTGAGTAAGATGTTTGCTCAATTTGTCTGAGCTAGCATGTTGTTTTAGGCTATGATAATCTGACCTTTGTCATAACTTAAAGCAACAAGCTATGTTAGCTCCCAAGGAAACCATGTCACTCAATCATTTTACTGTAGGCTCTGGGGGGGGTCAGAGTGTCCATCTCTCTTTTAGAGCAAAACTTCTTATAATCATGTTCAATATGGTAAGACCTTCAAGAAAAGTTTGGGTAACACTTCAGGTCGCTGCGCATTTTTTCTGTATAGCCTTTTTTGTAATTGCCGTGGACGTCAGAATTACTGATTTAACAAAATGTGAGTTTCATTGAATAAATCAAGATAAAGAATTAGTAATTCGATGATAGTGATTTATTTCAATACATGGGTGTTACTTACAAGTTTTAGAATAATTTTGGTTCTATAGCAGTAGCAATTTGTGAAAAAAATGCAAAATTCGGCGGAATATTGTCAATAAATTCCTTTCAATTTGAACTCGTGCAAAATTTCGATACTCTCTCAGTCAAAAAGTATTATGGGTAGAGCTTTCAAATTTTACCCAAAATTTCCTTATGAGGTGTTCTTGGCAGCAATTACTTCCATTTACAGTTTATACACATTATACACTGCTCCTGGACTGATCTATGTTTCAAAATCTGCCCTACCCCAAAGTTCGGATAAATTCCACAAATTCTCATGAATCAACATTTTCCAAAGTAATAGACACAAAAGGATTATCTGCTTTTGTAGTCATGTTTTATTTATATCAAATATGATTTAGATTCACATTTAAGCCTCTTTTTTAATGCAAAAACTTGTTTATTATCAGTATTAGATCCAAATTATGAGGTTCATCATTTCCTAGACATGAGACATAGTGAAATTTCGGTATGGATCAATTGCAGCGAACTTCATAACCGACTACATAAAAAGAAAACAGAAGTGAAAAAATTAGTGGATGTGACAATGTGTATACATTTTACACCAATGATATTATAATTAGTATCACAAAATGAACAAGAATCTGCAGATTCAAAGCCTGGCTGGGCATTTACAAAACATCTGAAATCTGGATTTCATTATCAGGTACACCCTTGCCAGAATTATGTTGAAGACCAAAGTTATATGGTAATTGGCAATTTACTGTTTTTACCATTCATTCAACAGTATAAAATATAATTTTTTTTGCAATATTTCGGGGAATGGGCTTAATGCTCCATTGAAGAGGTGCTGACCCGCTAGTCATTTCTTGAGGGCTGGAGTTTGGAAAGGGGTGAACGATCCAGTGTGGGCGAGAGCGCATCATATTCACATAATGGATGAGTTGCTGTAAATTACTTAACTGACTCAATAAACATATCAACAGTAGAAAATAAAACACCTTAATAATTTTTGTGGCAATTTTAGCACAATTTTCACCAATAATGATAATGTTGGTGAATGGTGACACAAAATTTATAAAATCATTGAACGATGCGATTTATTTTTAACCTACAAAAATCTCAACTTTGACATTGTCAACCAAACGATTTGTGAAGATGACTAGGCCTATTGTGGATTATTACGTACTTATACATTCCTGTTCAAAATTAATTTCATTCATCAACCATAATTAGAGACACTTATTTTGGAGGATATAACACTGATACATATAAAGTCTTGAAGGTCTTCCATGAAATTGTAAGTCCCAGTAGATTTTGATCATATTCAAGATCATCTTGCTTTAGGGACCGTTCAGAATTTATGACTAGGGGAGACAATACATGGCTGGTGATGGAACAACAGTATATAATGTGTTTTGCTTTGCATGTCGAGCGGGGGGGAGGGATACTAAAAATCTGCATGAAACCTAAGGGTGGGGTACTAAAAATCTGCATGAAACTTAAGGGGGTATCAATTTTTGATGGGAAGTTCCAGCAAAACTCCCATACCCCCACCCCACCTCAAGTCATAAATTCTGAATGATCCCTTAGTGCTTTCAGAGTTTGTGTGTTGTGATGGCATTTCAATATATAGTATTTGCATTGTAGGACCTCAAACTCGATCAGCCGAATATGACACCATCAGAGAGATTCTTCCTTTTTATAGAAATCATGGCTAGTGTATTCAAGAATAGTGCTGCGGGTTTCGCATCAGTCCAAAAGATGGTGTATGCGTTATCTTCTCTCATCATCATACTATTAATTCATGGACCCCTTACGCTACTGCAACTAAACTACTGATTGACCTTTTTTTGAAAACTTGCATTGTCTTGCAAGCACATTTTCTATACTCTCTACAAGGTCCTTAGCCGGGTTGCAGGTTCCACAGAAAAAGAACTGATGTTCTCTTAACATCTATCTGCGTCTATAGAAAACAACTCTTATTTTTCCCTCCCCTCTTTTCTTCATGGATCTTATGCCTAAGCAAAAATCATCAGTTTTGGAGTTGGGATTATTTCTTTGGCATGTATGCTGACTGTCCTTTAGTGAAGGACCATGAAAAGATCAGAGGCACCAGTAAACAGTATAACAATAATACAGCTTTTGATGGTGTTATGCAGTTTGAATGTTTGATTCGCAGTAACACGAGTACACGAGAGGTCCGGCTGTGCAATTATGAGGACTCCTGGACATCATGATAGAAGATGAACACATTCTGGCTATCTAACAAGCTGCTTTTTAGGGAAAAATACTGACTGTAATTGCCAACATGAGCAACATGAACATTCATAGAAAAATAACAGTGAACTATGGTTACTGAAGTGTCTCGGGGTGACATTTCACACTACTTTTTTTTAAATTAATGGCAAAGTGAATGCAGTGCCTCACCTAAAGTCTTCATATGAAGAAGTGATCTTTACATACCACTCCAGAAACAGTAACATCAGGTCACTAAAACATATGTGGTTGTCTTAAATGATATTAATGTGAAGGTCCGCCATAAATTTCATAGCCAGCTTTCATGAATGGGTATAAGTGTGATACAATACAATGTGACTGTTGTACTGCTCTACTATACTACTCGCCAATAGTTGGCAAAATGGTATTGAACAGTTTTAAAAATGTAGCAATGCAGAAAGATACTTGAAGGAACAAAATAGCGAAAAAATGAACATTTTAATAACTCATAAAGGAAATTGGCTGCCTAATCTGCCCTCACAAGCATGTTTTTCTTTGTCAAAATTTTTTAGGGCTGTGGCATTTATTTAGAATGGGAGCCCTACTCATCAAGGAATTGAATCATAGCCTAGATGTAGGTCTTCTGCCATTTCATAGTATATGTATCAGTCTTATTCAGGGCCTTGTTAACCATGGGGCAAAATGGGGCATTCACCCAGCCCCATGGTCTAAGTGGAGCCCATGACAAAGATGACAAAGTTGCTTAAGTAAAAAGGTGCCAATACGGTAAGTGATCCGAGAATGTTACTTTTCAGAATTGTGAAGTATATTCTATTTTAAATGCTTATAATGTGCCTATAGCATTGAAAAAATGTGTTTGAGCCTGAGTTTACAAGAGGGACGTCGCTGCCACAAAAGTTAGGGAAATTGTAAGATTCGGACAAAAGGCTAAAGAATTTGGGCAGATGATTAAATGAAAACTATTGAAAATTAATGATTTCCATGCAATTTCATTTGAATCGGTATTAAATCTAGATCTTGAAATTAGGGCAAATGTCGTTCCCCCCCCCCCCCAAAATCGCCTATGCAAAAGCTCAGACTCTTCAAAGTTGTATTTCAGCCACAGACATAAGTCACATGGCTCAAACAAATATTGAAATTTAAAGAAGTGAAACATGAAAATCCATATTGTGACACTTGGAATAATAGGCTTACAATAGAGATGAATTTATTCTTCTATTATATTTTTTCAACTCCTTTGGCTAACTATGCTACGCCAATGGTCAAGGCCAAGTTGTAGTAATTGTAGGGAAAGGGAGATGGCATGTGAGATTACAGAAAAGGCATGTTTCATTGTCAATATTTTAGTAGACAATGTTTAAGAAATAGATAAAATGACATGTGTCACTTTTTATCTGTTAATGTCCTTAGTTTCCGTCAATATGATAAGAACTCTGGTGTTGCAATGTTGTTTGTTTTAGTGGGCTGTGTAACTTAGTGTGTAAGTGCGTTGAAAGTTGAAACTGCTTTTCCATGATCAATGATACTCTCCTAACACAAATTCCCAACTGAACTGAGTGAAACGTTTGTCAGTGGTGCTGGCAAACCATCCAAAATAGGATAAGGAGCAGATGGGGTCGCCTATACACCATTCATGAAAAGATTGTGTGCCCACATACATGTACAACTTCTTTTTATCATTCTATTTATTTATTTAATCAAATATATCAAAGTAGTACATTAAATTATGCATGTATGTACAGATACCAATATAGGTAATAATCTGTATGCTTTTGCAATTAAAATCACATATGCGAATATGATGCGTTCTCGCCCACACTGGGTCTTTCACCCATTTCCGAACTCCTGCCCTCAAGACATGACAAGGGGGTTGCACCCCTTCAATGGAGCATTAAGCCCATTCCCCAAAATATTGCACAAAAAACTATGTTTTACTGTTTAATGAATGGTAAAAACAGTAAATTGCCAATTGCCATATAACTTTGGTCGCTTCAACATAATTCTGGCAATGGGTGTACCTGATGATGAAATCCAGATTTCAGATGTTTTGTAAATGTCCAGCCAGGCTTTGAATCTGTGGATTCTTGTTCATTTTGTGATACTAATAATAATATAATTGGTGTTAATTGTACTTACATTGTCACATCCATTATTATTTTTCTCTTCTATTGTTTTTTTACCTTCAGCGCACGAAGTTCGAAGAAGGTATTGTAATCACTTGGGTAAAAATGTTGTCCGTCCGCCGGGCGGGCGGGCGGGCGGTCGGGCGGCGGGCGGATAGATCGTTTACGGGCCAGCACTCGGCCTCTATTGAATGTACATGGATGAAATTTGGTACACATATAGACTGTATGGTCTTGTTGTGCCTTTTGATGGTCTATTTGATAGATATTCAATACCTTTTGAAATAATTGAGAAAATATAAAAATAATTTTTGTTCGTTTCCGGGCCAAATCTCAGTCACTATTGCATGTGCACTTACGAAATTTGGTGCAGATGTGGCCTATATGGTCTAGTTGTGCCTTTTGATGGTCTCATTGATGGATATTTTATACTTTTTGCAAAAATTTGGAAAATAGAAAAATATGTATTTTTTGGTTCTTTGGGCTGAGACTCGGTCACTATTGCATGTAAATGGATAAGGTTTGGTACACACTTGGCCCATAAGGTCTTGTTGTGCCCTTTGAAAGGTCTGGTGGAAAATATTAAATGCTATTTGAAATATTGAAAAAAAAAGAGAAAAAATAAAATTTTGTTTCTGGCCCAAGACATGGTCACTATTGCATGTACTTGGATAAAGTTTGGTACACATACTTATGTGGTCTAGTTGTGCCTTTTCATGGTCTGACTGATGCATATTCTATACTTTTTGTAATATTGAGAAAAAATATTAAAAATACTTATTTTCTTATTGGAGCCAAAACGTGCCCACTATTGCATATACAGCAATGCCATTTCCTACATGTATCACCTATAAAATGTAGCAGTGCTTTTTGACTTGTATTTAACACTTTTTGAATGATTGGAAAAACTTTGTACATGCATAAAACCGTACCATAATATAAGTAAATTAGTATAATAAGGCCTTTCCCTGCTTTTACAAACCCTGGCAAGCACACAGGTAGATCGCAGGGCAGCAGGCAAATAACAGATAATAGAACGCCATTACTCGACCACTGTTGCATACCTATAATATACGGAATTTGGTAAACACGCCAATTTTATGATGTAATGTAATCTTCTAAATGTGTTATTCGCTGAAGGTTCGCTGCTGCGCAGCCTATGTTTCTTTATGTAGTCAGTTATGAAGTTCGCTGCAATTGACCCATACCAAAATTTCACTATGTCCTTATGTCCAGGAAATGATGAACCTCATAATTTAGATCTAATACTGATAATAAACATGTTTTTGCATTAAAAAAGAGGTTTAAATATGAATCTAAATCATATTTGATATAAATACAATATGACTACAAAAGCAGATCATCCTTTTGTGGCTATTACTTTGGAAAATGTTGATTCATGAGAAATTGCGGAATTCATCCGAACTTTGGGGTAGGGCAGATTTTGAAACATAGATCAGTCCAGGAGCAGTGTATAATGTGTATAAACTGTAAATGGAAGTAATTGCTGCCAAGAACACCTCATAAGGAAATTTTGGGTAAAATTTGAAAGCTCTACCCATAATACTTTTTGACTGAGAGAGTATCGAAATTTCGCACAAGTTCAAATTGAAAGGAATTTATTGACGATATTCCACTGAATTTTGCATTTTTTTCATAAAGTGCTACTGCTATAGAACCAAAATTGTTTTAAAACTTGTCAGTTACACCCTTATAATTGAAATAAATCACTATCATTGAATTACTAATTCTTTTTCTTTATTTATTCAATGAAACTCACATTTTGTAAAATCAGTAATTTTGACGTCCACGACAATTACGAAAAAGGCTATACAGAAAAAATGCGCAGCGACCTGAAGTGTTACCCAAACTTTTCTTGAAGGTCTAACGATATGGAACATGATTATAAGAAGTTTTGCTCTAAAAGAGAGATGGACACTCTGACCCCCCCAGAGCCAGGAGTATTTAAGCAGACTCCAAATTCAAATTTTACAGTATGCCTTAGAGGTGTCATGCAACTTCATCTTAATATGTTACAAGATACTGTAAATAGCCATCAACATCACAATCATGTCGTGTATAGCTATATTTTATTTCATGGAGAAATAAACTTCTCAAGGTGTGAATATTGCGTAAAACTCAAAGCTCAAACAAGGGTCACACTTGGGCGATTTCATGTAACTGAACCCTTTGACACAAGATTACACTGCTCTGCAGACAGAGTTCACACCTAACATTTGTAAAGAGAACTCTGCCACAATTCGCAACTGCCCCTGTAATGGAACAGCTGCCCTGCAGGTTAAAACTGACACATTAAATTCTCTATGTCACATGGCATAATTCGTTTTAGAATATCATCAGTAACTGAATTTGCTGATGCATGACCAAGAATTCTGCATGTCTCTTCACAGCAAGTGCCGTTCAACAAAGGGACTGGGTCAGTCGGTGATTACACCCATCAGGATTCTGAAGCTTTCCACAAAAAGTAGAATAATTTGTTACTTTTAATTTGGCTCAGTTTATGTAATTCTCAATTTTTTTTTCTGTGAGAGATTAAGACGTATATTAGACTTATTTTCTGTTAAATCTCAGGCTCTCTTGGTTCATTACAAAGAAAGACGGAAATTGATTAAACAATATGTCAATTTCATTAAGGACATTAATTGGGAAAGCCCTGCAGTGAGGTTGTCCAGACGCTTCATTAACAACGTAATCACCAACCTAAACATTCATGATGACATTGTTATTGTAACTCCTTCCGAATTAATGAAGTCTATGAAAATTGACTGAAGAATGGATAAATGGCCACAGTACAGCAATCGTGACAGCACACGGTGAAGCACTTCGAATTCAGTCTGCCATGATAACCACATTCGTGACCATGAATGGCTGTAATGAGAAAAACAATACTGCATTAGCAGGGGCACCTCACGACAGTGTGTTATTATAATGCCCATATCAGTGTAAGCTCCTGGTTGCACATCTTTTGTGACACTTAGATGAATTTTTTTATGCAACTGGGAGAAAATATCTGTTATGCTGCCAGTTGGGATGCCAGCCAGCCCAAGCGTCAATCAACACCTCCCAGCCAGCTGATATAAATCATTTTCTTCACAGCCAGCCACCTCAACAGCTTCCTCATTACCTGACTGCAAATTTCATCGGTTGGGCGCCAAAAATTGGATCCCAGCTGACATCTTTGCCAGCTGGGAACATCCTAGCTGACAGTCTGCCAGCCAGCTGGGCACCTGCTGCATAACAGATAATTGGTGTAACAGATCATGGGGTGCCTTGGGTAATTATTGTATGACTAAACATGCTAAGACAAAGAACTATGATTACATAAATATTATAAACATATTTGCACAGAAGTATGTTATAAGAAATACATCATCTATATCTCAGAATAAATATGAAGTGTGGCAGCCAATTCTGCTTTCTCAGTTCAAAGACTGACTCTCGGGGGCCCACGTAGATAACATATGGATCTGCTTTTGAAGTTGGGCTTATCACTGGCTTTGGATTATACAAGTTTGCTGCCATCAGGCTGATTGCCTGCTCTATCAGAACGTAGTGACTTGAAAGATAATAGGCTATAGTGTGTGTGGACTTATATATAAGGTGAGTGTGTCTTAAAAGTTAATCACCCTAAAGTCCTAAAGTATTACCATATTTCTGAAATTGCAGTATGATGTTACTGGGCCTAAATGCTATAAATCCAGCCCAAAAAAAAGTGTTCTATCCGCACTTACTTTTTCTGTAGGGCCAATTGAATTTACATTAAAATGTTAATAAAAATACTTAAATTATTAGTTTTTATGGATAAAAAAAAAAAGCTAGAGTATTACCATGTTTTTCTAACCAGATGAACCTTGCTTTATTAACTGTAAATTGGTAAAAAAATTAGCTGGCCCATCCGCATCCGTTTTGGAGCTGTGGTCAGTCAAAGCTACACAAAACCGGCAAATTTAGCAGTTCCGTCTCTAATCCACCAGGGTCATGACGTCACAATGGGAGCTTGGCTACTGTGACCTCATCAGCTGTGGTGACGTCATAATTGAACAATGGACAATCATGTGATTCTGTAGGCTTTGTTCATAGCAACCATAGGGGATTTTAAGTCAATGACCCCTATTATAGCAACCAGGGAAACTCAAACAAACAATTGGTGTGTCTGGTGTACTTCAGGGTGATTTTAAGACTTTAAAAATATAGAATTAGCTGTTTTATTGAAAGAGCCGCCAAACAGCTCACAAAAATGTTCTCTGTAAATGATCTTGTGTTCCAAGTTACTTTGGTATTATAAGAATTTGCAAAGAACAAATTGACGTAAGATTTTCGTATCATTTTGAAGACTGACAAGAAATGAATTTTATTATCAGTTGCGGATACAGGAGGACCTAGGGGTCACGGGCCCACACTATCGTTTTGAAGAAAATATGGCGCATCGCCATCCTATGAATGCCGAAACGACACACGGTACCGCGAAGGATGAAAAAATGCTCGGGCCCACCCAAGACTACTCTGTTTGAATCTTCCACTGATTACTTTTGTGATAAAAACTCACAATAATCAGAATAGTAGAGTACAAACTACTGACTACATAAAGGGGACCACATGATTGAGTTGTTTTACCTTTCAGCCAGACATGAAAATTGCATAAATATGCCATAAGTAGGGACAGACACAGGCTCCTGAGGCTTTAATAATGGTATCAGAAACATTTTGGAAGCTGAGAAAGCTGTCATCATCGCAAACAAGGTGATAGTTATCTTGGCATCACCATTGGGCATGGGAGCTATACATAGAATCCACACTTATTACTGAGTTTTGGCAGGTTGTGCTACTTCATATCTCAGGCATCTGCAGTGCAGATAGATAGCAAGTACACATGCAAGAGTTTACGAGACAAGACGATTGGGATATACAGTGCCACATGTACGTAAACTAAAGTGTGATGTTTTATGGATGACGTGGTTGGTGTTTCAAACCACCTACAACAACGATAGACTCTCAGGCTGCTTAAATTTCATTATTTTAATATGTAATGAACCAGATGGAGTGAGCAGACAAAAAGCTAAACTAGAAGACCAGACTAAACATAGATAAATATTTGATTAATTTCTATTTGATGTAAGGTGTCCTTTGCCTGCTGCTAAGCAAGCGCATACTCATTTGCTTCTTATCTTTCAAGTTGCTAAGTTCTGACAGAGCAGGCAATTAGCTTGATGACAGACTGTAAAATCCTAAGCCAGTGATTAGCTCTACTTTACTTAGCCAGGAAGACTTTGAACTTTCTTAAGCAAATATAAGTTGGATGAGCTGGCTGTAGCAGATGCATTCATGTACTTTAGTAATTTCAGTATATGATTAAACATTGAGCATAGATAATTTTACAGAAGGTATCTTAACTGAAAGGCATTCGCAGCATTTGGTAGCCCTGTGGGACTACAAGTACAGTGTCAGCATGGGTGAAGACTTGATTCAATGACGTCGTATAAGAGCAAAAAGGCTTGTAATGTGAAAAAAAGTTTCTTTGTGTAAATAGCAATAAGTAGTACTTATAGCAATAACAATAAGTAGCACTTATTGCTATATTATTTATACAAAGAAACTTTACTTATTAAGTACCCGTGAAAATAGCTTTAAGATTGATTAGGCCCATATATGGGATTACATCTGTCAGAATGAAGTGTTATTATAACCTGGTGCTCAAAGGAAGGTGGAAGAGAGCTTGCAGGTGCTACCCTCTTGTGTGTTGCATACGAAACAGCTTAATACTAATTATCATTAATTAGGACATGTACAGTTAACCAATTTGGATGAAAACGCGACAGTGACACCCCATGAGCATGAGGAAGACATGGGAAAATTTAGAAGGCCAGGCATTAAGTAGGAACTAAGATAAATCCCGGACACTGTTATTTTAATATTGGTAAGAAGATTTTTACTTTGTTATGCGCAACTCACTCTCTTTAATTAAGAAAATGAGAAAAGATAGATCGATAAACATACAGTACCATCTGTGGTGGCATGGGCAACTTAGGCAATGTTCCCTTATCCACAGCCCATGGTTGCTGCTCTGTGGCTGCCCTGAGCTGTAATCAGTGGAAGGCTCACCACTAATTTCACCACACCAGAGACTTGTCCTGATGATATCCAGCTGTCGATGATGCTCATGAAAGTCCACAGAAAAACATTAACCATTAGGGGCGTACACCTAGAAATAGCCCCGGGGGGGGGGGGTTCATAACATGGTGAATACGCTGTCACTAGCGGCTTCTCCTTAATAATAATAATAATTATAATAATAATAATAGTAATTTATATAGCGCCTTTTCCAGTAAACTGCTCATAAGCGCTTGTGTGAGTTGGCTGTTATTTGTAAAATGTTTTAAACAAGTGAGTTTTTAGTTTTTCCTTGAATGAATCCAGAGTCTTTGCAGCCATGACACTTCCTGGCAGCTTGTTCCAGAGTTTGGTGCTGCAAAAAAGATAGCTCTATCTTCAAATTTATTGTGGCTGTTTGATGCTGGTTCTGTCAACAAAAGTTTGCTGTTGCTCCTTAGGTTATGGCCCAGATTGGGTTTGAGTTGGACGAGTTGCTGAATGTATGGTGGTGCTTGCCTGTTCAATGCCTTCCAAGTTGTGGTCATCAGTTTGAACTGTATTCTGGCAGGAATTGGCAGCCAATGAAGTTTCTTTCTGTGTGGTCCCACACTGTCATACGGTTTTAGCCTCTCTATGAGACAAACTGCTGAGTTTTGGGCTACCTGAAGTTTGTTCACTAGATGCTGAGATATGCCATACAAAAGGCCATTACCATAGTCCAGGTGAGGCGTGACCAAAGCATTTACTGCAGTTTTAATTTCCCATGTTAATTTTGGGCCGGGGGGGGGGGGGGATGGTCATCGCCCAACGCCCCCCTAAATATGCCACTGTTATCGATATGCGTGGTATTATTATAATGATCTGGTTGGTTTCATTGGTTAGGACTTATTATGGTGTGCTGATGGACAGTTTAATACAAGATTTGTCGAAGTAGTTTGAAAGAAATTAACTGGGCCACTGAGGCAGAAAATCAGATAATCATGCACATCATTTATGGCACCGTAAGGACAAAAGACACAATAATAGCCAACACCAAATTTTTAAAAACAAATTTTCTCTTAAAGACAGCTTCACTGAAACTTTGATTTCAGCATGTATCACTTGCAAAGAAACAATCCTTAATTATGGTTCAGATTATTGTCTTGATACTGCTATAAACTTCTAAATAAAGAGACACACCCAGATATTTGCACCTGTGCACCATAAACCTCAAAGTATACCTCATCAAAATGGCTTAGAGTAGGTCAGGGCATGTCATCCCCATTACTTTTGAGATGATTTTTTACCTACATATACTTCTTCGAGGTAAATTATTGAAATGCTTATAAATGCAGTTAGAAAGGCCGTCTGACTCTACTTATGAGTAATGAAACAAAGTTCTTTCTGTTTATTAAATTATCTAAGTTTTGTACAAGTTTATAAAAGAAATTGAAAACCGCCTCCTTACCCCGTCATAGAGCAAGAGCCCTCCCTATTATAATCCTATGGCAATTTGATTTTTTTCAAGGATTTTTGATATTAAAACTCCTTTTTGGTTTCTGCTCCCATATTAAGGCTTCCCATGCACTTTCATGGCTTTTTCGATTTTTTCTTCTGGGCTACAGATTTTCACGAACTCTGATTGTGTTTTGGTGCCGAATTTTCTACAAAATTGAGACGTTACTTTAAAATTGACCAAAATGTGTACTAGAAATTTAATTATTAATTTGATGCTGGGGGGCCTTCACCTTGCGGGGGCTTCTTACCCCTACCTACTCTCTCAACACATTTAATCTTGAAAACCTATACACTAAATTATTGTTAATGAATGTCAAGTGCTTACAGAATTAACTGAGATTTTCCTTGTCAGGTCACATGGATGGATGGATGTTTGGGGCTTTACGTCCTGTATTTATGCACTTGGTAGGCTAAGTAGGACACGGCAATGAGGCAAAGGATGATTGAAACAGCCATCCAACATAGGCTGAGGTGACCCGGCAAGAGCTGGATTCGAACCCTGGACCCAGCGATTGGCAGTCCAGCATGCTACCACTAGACCAACCCTCCCCCCCTTGTGAGGTCACAAAGTTGTCATCTGTTTTTACTCTTTATTTTCTTAAAAATTAACATTAGGGGGCAATCATTTAATTTCCAGTGGGGACTTATCCATGCAATCGCGATCATTCTTGATTCGCTATAAAGGAGAAAATCTATTGAGTAATTTGTCATATTTTCAATTAAGAAGGTGGAGTTCTCTCCATTTCTAGGAACCTTGTGGGATACAAAAAATACTTCGGCGAGATGTGAATAAAACGTTGGCAGGATGTCACAGATTTCCAGGAAATATCATCCCGCCGATCCCAAAAGACCTCCGTAACGTGCTTTTAGATGGGTACAGCTTGTGCTTTGCGGTATCCCTAGATTTTTAAAAAATTTCACATGCATTTTGGTAACGCAGTGGTTAAGGGGCTGACATGGAAAGCCTCGTTTAAATTTGCTTCATGATATAAATTTTGTCTCAAAAATGTAATCAATTTGAAAAACCTATTTGTATTCTTTTTATGCTCCCTTTTTTCCTCAACAACAGTTTAAAACATGTGAAAAAAAAAAACTAAGATGTACATTCGACAAGAATGCAATCAAGCCCTTTGAAGCTTGATTGGCAATATTGCATGCATAATCAACAACTGACATTTATATGTGCATGGCATGATTTGGAAATTTTCAACGAAGTTTCCTTATTTTTAGTGCATTTTCGTAATTTCTTTATTTTCTGTTTTCTGGTGCATTTTACCGCTGCCACGGCTGTATTTTGGGAAATATATTAGATCTTAGAATGCAATCGGCCTCATTGAAGATCGAATGGCAATATTGTATGCACAAATTTAGTGTGTCGAGCGATCATTAACAAGCATTCATGTTTGCATGGCATGGTTTGAAACATTCAATGAAGTTTTCATTCTGGATTTATTGCAATCAGGTCCAGTGTTTACTGGCACAACTTTCTCCATTGAATTCCTAAAGTATAGGCCTACTGTTGAATTTGTCACCAAATCAGATGGTTATTTTAAGCAACAAGCAACAGGTATTGCGGTTTGGCATGTCAATTGTGTTATTAGTTTACCACAATCTGAAGACAATAATTCATATAGTCCATCTATAGGTTAACTTATATGTTGCCCACATTTTGTGATTCAGACAATATTATTTCATATCATTTTTTTCTCCAGGCTTTCAAATAAATTTGCTCTCTTCTGTGTCCTGTGCCAAGATCCATTTATCAAACTCTATTGTGCCTTGTACTGTAAAATTTGAAAGTTTGAGTCAAATGAAAGGATTGATGAGATGGTTGCTCAGTTTGTTTGAGGTGACATAGCTTGTTGTTTTAAGTTATGATAATCTGTGATAATCTGTCCATTTTCTTAACATAAAACAACAAACAAGCTATGTTAGCTCCAACGATTTGTGCAACCATCTCACTCATTCATTTAAGCAGACTCAAAATTGACACATGATTACACTGCTCTGCAAACAGAGTTCATACTTTACATTTGTAAAGAGATTGTACTGTCTATGCATGCACAAGAGGCAACAGCAGTGAGCTGCCACAGGCAGTGAACTCTGCCACAATTCACAAGTGCCCCTCTGATGGAACAGCTGCCCTGAAAGTTAAAAGTGACACATTAAAGCCTCTATTGTCCCATGGTATAATTCGTTCTAGAATATCATTAGTATCAATGCCACAAACAGAGGTCCAAAAAGGGGTTTTAAGCATGAAATAACTGAATTTACTCATGCATGACCATGAATTCTGCCAGTCTCTTCACTTAAAGCACCGTTCAGCAACAAAGGGACTGGGTCAGTTCTCCGATTAAAGCATCAAGATTCTGAAGCTTTCCACAAAAAGAGGAATATTTCCCTACTTTTAATTTGGCTTAGTTTATGTAATTCTCAATTATTCTTTTCTCTGAGAGATTATGACATATACTGTTAAATCTCAGGCTCTCTTGGTTCATAACAAAGATAGACGGAAATTAATTAAACAATATGTCAATTTCATTAAGGACATTAATTGGGAAAGCCCTGCAGTGAGGTTGTCCAGACGCTTCATTAACAACGTAATCACCAACCTAAACATTCATGATGACATTGTTATTGTAACTCCTTCGGAATTAATGAAGTCTATGAAAAAAGGCTGAAGAATGGGTAAATGGCCACAGTACAGTAATCGTGACAGCACACGGTGAAGCACTTCGAATTCAGGCTGCCATGATAACCACATTCGTGACCATGAATCGCTGTAATGAGCAAAAAAACAATTCTGCATTAGCAGAGGCACCTCACGACAGTGTGTTATTATAATGCCCATATCAGTGTAAGCTACTGGTTGCACATCTTTAGTGACACTTAGATTCATATTTTTATGCAACTGGGAGAAAATATCTGTAATGCTGCCAGCTGGGTTGCCAGCCAGCCCAAGCGTCATTCAGCACCTCCCAGCCAGCTGATATAAATCATTTTCTTCCCAGCCAGCCACCTCAACAGCTTTCTCATTACCTGACTGCAAATTGCATCGGTTGGACGCCAAAAATTGGATCCCAGAGCTCTGACAACTTTGCCAGCTGGGAACATCCTAGCAGACAGTCTGCCAGCCAGCTTGGCACCTGTTGCATAACAGATAATTGGTGTAACAGATCATGGGGTGCCTTGGGTAATTATTGTATGACTCAACATGCTAAAACCTAGAATTATGATTACATAAATATTTTAAACACATTTGCACAGAAGTATGTAATAAGAAATACATCATCTGTATCTCAGAATAAATATGAAGTGTAGCAGCCAATTCAGCTTCCTCAGTTCAAAGACTAACTCTGTCTGGCCAAAGTTGAGAACATATAGATCTGCTTTTGAAGTTGTGCTTATCACTGGCTTTGGATTATACTTGCTGCCATCAGGCTGATTGCCTGCTCTATCAGAATGTAGTAACTTGAAAGATAATAGGCTAGTGTGTGTGGACTTATATATAAGGCAAGTGTGTCTTAAATATAGCATTAGCTCTTTTATTCAAAGAGCAGCCAAAAAGCTCCCAAAAATGTTCAGTGTGTAAACGATCTTGTTTTCTAAGTTACTTTAGCATCATAAGAATTTGCAAAGACAAAATTAATGTAAGATTTTCAGGTACTTTTGAAGACTGACGAGAAATTTCTTCTTATTATCAGTGGCGGATACAGGGGGGCCTGGGGGGCAGAGACCCATGGGGGGCCTAGGTAACATTTTGAAGAAAATGTGGTGCATCACCATCCTGTGAATGCCGAAACGACACCGACAAGGTCTTGCGAAGGACGAAAATATGCTCGGACCCACCTGAGACTACTCGGTTTGGATGTGCAACTGATTACTTTTGTGACAAAAACTTACAATAATCAGAATAGTAGATTTCAAACTACTGACTGCATAAAGGGAACCGCATGATTGAGTTGTCTTACTCTTGAGCCAGACATGAAAATTGCAGAAAATATGCTATAAGTAGGGACAGACACAGAATCGTGAGGCTTTAATCATGGTATCAGAAACATTTTGGAAGCTGAGAAAGCTGTCATCATCGCAAACAAGGTGATAGTTATCTTGGCATCACCATTGGGCATTGGGAGCTATACATAGAATCCACACTTGTTACTGTCTGTCTGTTACCTAATGTGAGTAATAGTACCGTTTCGGCTTGTTGTACTATTTCATAAAGCTCTGGCATATATATTATGCAGATGGATAGCAAATACATGCAAGAGTTTACGAGACAAGACAATTTGGATATACAGTGTCACCTGTAAGTAAACGAAATGGGTGATATTTTATGGACGACATGGTTGGGGTTTCAAACCAGATACCTTCAGAGAAAAGGCAAAACTGGTCTTAAAACATCATTGCCTTACTCAACCATAGACCCTCAGGTTCCTTAAATTGCATTATTTTATGTAATGAACCAGATGGAGTGAGCAGACAAAAAACTAAACTAGAAGACCAGACTAAACGTAGATAAATGTTTGATTAATTTCTATTTGATGTAAGGTGTCCTTTGCCTGCTGCTAAGCAAGTGCACACACATTAGCCTCTTATCTTTCAAGTTGCTAAGTTCTGACAGAGAAGGCAATTAGCTTGATGACAGACTGTAAAATCCTAAGCTGGTATTTAGCTCTACTTTACTTAGCCAGCAGACTTTGAACTTTCTTAAGCAAATATAAGTTGGATGAGCTGGCTGTAGGAGATGCATACATGTACATTAGTAATTTCAATATATATGATCAAGAATTGAACATAGAAAATATTATAGAAGGTCTCTCAACTGAAATGCATTTGGTAGCCCTGTGGGACTACAGTACAACCCAAAATAAAGTACGATTATCCTAGTAGGCAGGAAGAATCAGCCACTTCTTTACCCTTTCACCCCTTTTGACTACCCCTGAATCCCATCCAACCTTTACCTACTTGAGACTAACTAATGAAATTACATTATTATCACATTTAAACAACACCAATTAAAACTACAGCACCCCCATTGTGTTTGATTTATTTTATATTGTGCCCCTTTGCTAACTGTAATTACAATGGTAGGTATATAAATAGAGGTCTTAATATGGGCTAAGGACCTAAGGTTGTTGTAAGGAGATTTGGGGTGAAGAGGAGAAAGGGCAAAATAGGCAAACAGAGGACTTCTGACAGAAAATTTTCTTATTTTATGATGGATTGTACTGTACATTGTAAGCATGGATGAAGACTTGATTCAATGACGTCGTATAAGAGCAAAAAGGCTTGTGAAAAAAAGGTTCTGAGTATAAATAATATTTTTAGTTGGTTATGTAGAGTAGCGCGGGGCATGCAGCCCCCCTTAACTTCGAGGTGCGATTTGACTTACTTTTTGTGGTCGATTATTTAAATGCTTATGTTGTCAGGAAGGGATCACTTGACTCTACTTATAACTGGTGAAACAAATGTCTACCAATTTTAATAAAGGAGTTATGGCCCTTTTTGTAAAAAATATAAAATGGCCTTCTTACCCCACCCATCGGGCAAGAAGCCCCCCTTTTATAATCCTATGACAATTTTTTTTTGCGAGCACATTCAGCTTGAAAGTTATTTCTTTGGGTTCTTCAATCATTTTTAAGGCATTCTATTCACTTTTTCTGAATTTCAGAATTTTTCTGTTCATACATTTATTTTTTAATATTATTTGCCCTGTTTTAATTTCGGCCAAATTTTTTCTATTTCAATTAGCTATTCTATCAAGATTTAAGGTAAAGTACACATTATTAAAGGGTTCCTTAAAATAGCTTCGAGTCCTCAGTGGAGGGGGGGCCCTCATGCCCCATACCATGTGGGGCCTCTCGCCCCAAACTCACATATTTTAATTTGATTTCTATATTTTGAGGTAAAATGCAAAAAATATGATCCAAATCATATTTATGTAATGGTCATGAAGTGAAGTAATGCAGATATCCATTATACTTTTAAAAATTTCCAAAGTTATTTCAGGCAACCACTTTCAAAGAATTAATCAAAGTTACAAAAACCATGCACCTTTTTTTGTTTCTTTAATTACTGCTATGGTTTGGTGCTGTTTGCCCTGAAAATTTGTGGCGTCACCTGAACAGCCTCCAGCTTCAATCCTATCAATAAGAAAATGGTTGCTGCTCTGTGGCTGCCCAGAGCTGTAATCAGTGGAAGGCTCACCACAAATTTCACCACGCCAGGGGACAAGAAGATTATACAAATACAATTTTCCCATCTTGTCCTGATGACATCCAGCTGTCGATGATGCTCATGAAAGTCCACAGAAAAACATTAACCATTAGGGGCGTATCTAGAAATGGCCTGAGCAGGGTCATAAAATGGTGAATACGCAGTCACTAGCAGCTTTTCCCATCTTCCTCGAGTTGATTTTGGGCTGGGGAAGAGTCATGGCCTGACGCCCCCCTAAATATGCCACTGTTATCGATATGTGGGGCATTATTATAATAATCCGGTTGGTTTCATTGGTTAGGACTTATTATGGTGTGCTGATGGACAGTTCACAAGATTTGTCAATGTAGTTTGAAAGAAATTAACTGGGCCACTGAGGCAGAAAATCAGATAATCATGCACATCATTTATGGCACCGTAAGGACAAAAGACACAATAATGGCCAAAACCAAATTTTTAAAAAGTGAATCATAATCATCATAATTGGTAACAACTTTCCTCTTAAAGACAACTTCACTGAAACTTTGATTTCAGCATGTATCATTTGCAAAGAAACAAACATAAATGATGGTGCAGATCATTGTCTTGATACTGCTATAAACTTCTAAAAAAGAGACACACCCAGGTATTTGCACCTGTGCACCATAAACCTCAAAGTATACCTCATCAATGCTTAATGGCTTAGAGTAGGTCAGGTAGGTCAGGGCATGTCGCCACCATAACTTTTGAGGTGTTTTTTTTTACCTACATATACTTTTTCGAGGTAAATTATTGAAATGCTTAAAAATGCAGTTAGGACTCTACTTATAATTAGTGACACAAATTCTCTCTGTTTATTAAATTACGTGTATAAGAGTTGTGGACAAGTTTATAAAAGAAATTGAAAACCGCCTCCTTACCCCGCCATGGAGCAAGAGCCCCCCCCCTAGTATAATCCTATGGCAATTTGATTTTTTGAAGAATGCTTGACATTAAAACTCCTTTTTTGGCTTCTGCTCTTTTTTAGGCTTCCTATGCTATTTCTTGGCTTTTTCGATTTTTTCTTCTGGGCTACAGATTTTCATGAACTCTGACTGTGTTTGGCGCCGAATGTTCTACAAAATTGAGACATCACTTTAAAATCGACAAAAATGCATACTGGAAATTTAATTATTAGCATGATGCTGGCGGGCCTCTCACGTAGCGGGGGCTTCTTGCCCCAACCTACTCCATCAACGCATTTCATCTCGTAAACCTACACTATGTTGCAGTTAACGAAAGTCAAGTGCTTAGAGAATTAACTGAGATGTTCCTTGTGAGGTTACAAAGTTGTCATCTGTTTTTACTCATTATTTTCTTAAAACGTACACCAGGGGGGCAATCATTTAATTTCCAGTAGGGGCTTATACATGCAATCATGAGCATTCTTGATTCGTTAAAAATAAACAAACAAAATCGATTGAGTAATTTGTCATATTTTCAATTAAGAAGGTAATAAGAAAATCCCCACAATCAGCTTTTCTAATAACGTCATTTGGGAAATAATTATGAAGCTCACGAGACATATTGATATTGTCATCTCAAAATCCTAATAAATTAATGAGGTTTATCAAATTAGACTGGAAAGTGGAAACTGTTTTTTTATGGACAATTACTGGAGAAAGGAAGAGTTTTCTTTTGTCAGGCATTATATTGAATTTATGAGAGTGAAGAATCACAAATCATGTCTCTGCCGTGCAGTGGCGTAGCCAGACATCTGCCACAGGTGGGGCAGTGGGTGGGGCAGGACTTCTTGAGGGGGGGCAAGACCTTTATCGACATTTATCGACACTTTTCGGATAAAATTCACATGACTCTCACAATGGTCATTATCATCATCATTAAACAAGTTAAATTGACCATGAAGTGCAAGAAATTTAATTATATGTTGTATTTACATATCATTTTTTAAGGCATTAGTTATTTTGCTGCTAAATGTTAAGTTATTATTATATCTTGCATAAATTCGCTTGACTGAATGCCACTAAATATTGAATCTAGATAATTAGCAATAGATGAAGAAAACACCATAGAAAACATCAGAGAAGTGACATTTTTATCAAAACAAGAATTCTGGTATCAATGAAAATATTCTTTCAGTCTTGAACAAGAAACAGAAAAGTTATAATGCTCATCACATAGCAATCATCATCTTAGCAATGTCATCACGCTAGAACAGAAAAATTGCATGATTTTTCATCGGACTAGGCCTATAAACTATGTAATGAGTGTCATATAGAATAATGAAAAACTATCTCTATCCTTAATTAGAACATAGCAGTGTAATAACAATAGCAGGCCTCCTAGCAGCCCTCCAGAAAAAAAAAATGGAGTTTGGCCAAAATAATAAGGATTATTAATTGTAGTCATGTAGGAGCCTGTTTTAGTCACATTTTGCCAAAAAACAAGACAAAGAAACAAGATATTGTCTTCATTTTTGACACCTTCATTGAAAGTACACAATTGTTTCCTTCAAGACAAGTCCCAAACCGTGTTGAAGGAATGTACAATGAGCCTTAAGATTTTTTTTCAGTCAAATATATGACATTTCTGACTAAAAGCTTGAACTCTGTCCTATGAAGAGACAAGATTTGCCACTTCCCTAAATTTACCATTTCTGAATTTTAAAAAAGTAGGACTGGCCAAAAAGGAAAAGTGGGATGATTTCTAAAAAACAGGAAAAGTAGGAGTTCTAGGAGGCCTGCAATAGAGACACTAAATTTCAATGTAGCAACATCAGTCTCTGATATGAGTTAAGAAGCATGATCTTGTTTGAAAATATCTCTACAAACTCATCCAAATCAAATGAATTTGACCTTTGTCATTCAATATGGATGACTCTTAGGTTTGAGAGCCTCTCATCTGCCATTGAATTTTCACAAAGGTTTTTGTCCTCTTCATGACAGAGAAGCTCCGCTCACAAGAAGCACTGGACGCTGGGATTGTCATTGCAATTTTACAGAGCCTCACTGTATGGTTGAATAAATTTGACAAATTCGGGAGAGTTCAGTTGGTGTTTCAAGGCCCTGCATTTTTCGGCTCCACCAGTCGCTTGGCCCGCTAAATAATTGGGTCAGCGTTTGAAACACTATTTGGTAGAGGCAATCCTAAGCAGAATAGCAAAACCAGGCCATGCACTGGACATTTCAGGCTAATTTTTTTAAATTTTATTCCAAAGCCAGAGGGGGGGCCAAGAGCAGCCACGGGGGGGGGGGCAATTGCCCCACCTTGCCCCCCCTGGCTACGCCACTGCTGCCGTGCCTTTGTCTTCGAATAAATACATGTTTGAAAGATGATATGAAGACATAATACATTTTATTGATACTATGCCTATATTTGATGGTTGTTTTTAATAGCAAAATGATCCTATGTGCAGTATACAGTTATATAAATGACTTGGGCATTTGCATTATTGTGCAGTATATAATGAAAGACATGATTTGACAACTCCATTCAGAGATATTATATGAGTTTTCTGTGACACGACTTTATAATATGCATTGTAATATTCATCAATGACCTCTAATATTTCATCTCGAGGCATTCTGTATAAGACTCTGCCAACGCATGCAGCAGGGCTTTGTAGTCGGATTCAGGAGTTGGAGTCGAGGAGTTTGAGGTTTTTGGTCAGAGTTAGAGTAGGAGTCTAAGTTTGATTTTCAAGTGTATTGTAATTCGAAAATTAATTTGTTGGCTCCTGACTCCTAAAAATAAAATATAATTTACAAAGACGCACCTAAAACAATGCGAAATATATTGCTAATTTTACACAAAACTTCCTAAAAAAGTATTCATGAATAAAATCTGATGGAAAACTTTTACTTAATGCCGATAAGTATAGTTGGGAGTAGGAGTCGGAGTTGTAGTTAAGGAGACCTCAGGAGTCGGAGTTGCTTTTCAGAAAGCCAAAGGAGTTGGGAATCGGAATTGGTTCACTTACTACCTCCGAAGCCACAACATAACTGATATTGCATGAATGATTGAAAAGATGCTTGTATCATACCATTGAGGTCTCCTATACAAACACTAGCCTGGCTTTTGAATTTTCTCAAGACGTCTTTGTGCCAGATAGGGTTTACAATCTTGCAAAGGTACACCCCAAGCACCATGTTAAGAGATTGGAACAGTGGATGTTTTTACTTTTGTAAGATTACACTCCCTATCTAGTTTAAAGACCCCTGATACAAATTCAACAGCCATGCCAGTAAGCCAGTTAATGTGTAGCAGAAAATCTTAATGATATAATGAAAGCTTTGTATCAATAGCGCAGGAAAAATCAGTGATGGAACAGCCACCACTTTCAAGGTACATTTAACTTGGAATCTCAAAGGCAAATAATTTAGGGGTGTAACCGTGTAGGCCTACTTAGTTTCAAGAGCAACGGCAAGTAGAATTGAATTCCACAAGGCCCTCAGAAGATAGAAAGTACATGCATCTTGCCGTTTCCATGGCAACAAAAATTAACTACTTAAATAATTATATTGTGTCCCAAAGGTGCTTGGCCACTTTTTGCTTTGATACCTCAAGATGTATTCCTGAAAATTTGAAGGTTCCATCTAAAATATATGCATCTCTCAGAAAAACTGGTCAGAACTTTCTGAACAACCCTTGTATAATGTCAAAATTATATGTGGTAAACATTGACTACTTTGACATACTTTGAAAAGGGTCAAATGTCAAAGTCGGTTGATGTATCATGGACCATACAAGATAGAGTTACACTAGGATGATACACCCTGTCAGCAAGCTAATTGCCTGTTCTGCAACAACTTACTAACTTGAAAGATAAGAAGCTGATATATGTGTTGTACTTTTCTCAACTTGCCAAAGTTCAGATTGCATCATCTATGTACTGAACTGTACTCTTACTCAATGAAGCCTTAAATAAAATCTCAACTTTTACCGAATAATTCTCAAACATACACAAGTAAGTAAAGAGGATGGACTAGCCAAAACAACGTAAAATATTTAAGAAGCAAAAAAAAAAACAACAACAACATGATCACTTTAACTCAGCAGTCTAAGTGTCATTACACTGACGCATTTTCTCCAAATAGCACAAGGGCTGCAAACTATTTATCTTAACCGCATTCTTATGGCAACTGTCTATTACAACAGAGTGCATGAATCTTTAAGTATATATAAAAGGTTTTGGCATAAGGCATTGAATTTTCATTTCAAATGTTTTTAACATGCATCATAGGCTTCGAAATATGACAAGTTTATAAAGTAAACTGTTTTGCCAATGGGGCTTTTGCCCTATAATGTTACTTCCCTTTGTCCAAAGGTCAATCTACAATGCTGCAGATTTTTCGGAGAGAACCTTAATTTTTACTCTACCGACCCCTCTGACCCCTGCTTTCTCAGCTGGTTCCATAAGTTAGACAGATAGATAGACGGATATGGTAGCCTTTAAGCCCAGTTCTGGGAGTTCTCATGAGGGTTGATTGGTGCAATGGGAGAGAAAGGAGTCCTCAACATGTTACACATTTACTACATACACTACCCTCCAAAAGTTTGAATACACTTGAAAAAGTTACATTTCTTTCAAAAATACCTCATCTTCAACACTGTTTTGTTTTATACTTACATCAAACAGTACTGAAAGTCACATTCAGGCAGTGGCGTAACTGGGGGGTCTCGAGTGGGGGGGCACCTGGGGGGGGCACGCGATTCTCTGGGGGGGCACTCACTATACTAATTGTATATTTTAGCCAGAGTTAGAAAGTTCATATGGGGGGGGGCACAGGTCCAATATGGGGGGGCCTGTGCCCCCCCGTGCCCCCCCCCCCATAGGGACGCCACTGCATTCAGGCCATAAGGTTTACAGATCTCATGGTTTTAGATCATTTTGGTATAAATTTATGGAATTTTCTCAATATCCCATTTTATCTTTTTCTCTGAAAAGCTATAAAAGCACAGTTACCTTCCATATTTATGCCTTTTTATCATTTTTCACACATTTCCACTGGTTTGTGATGATTTTACCAGTGGTTTTAGACCAGAAAATGGCCATTGAAAATCGGACAAAAAAACTGATTTTGGCTAGTTTTGGGTCAAAACAATGTCCAAACAGCTCAAATCAAATAATTTTCACTTGAGTAGATGCATTCTATGATTACTTCATGGTGACCCGGAATTATGTAAATTTTGTAGTTTTGAGGGTCAATGTCCAATTTCTAAACTGTCTGTTTGGGGTTTAAAACTACTGTTACGGTCATGTTAAAACTCTAGAAACACTTAAATATAATCAAATTTCATAACCCTAGAAGATACCTGGGAAGTGACATTTTTTTTATAAAATACCATAATTTGGGATATCGAGAAAGGCCATAAATTTCAACCAAAATGACCAAAAATGACAAAATAAAGACAATTATGACTTGAATGTGACTTATGATATTATTTCATGTAAATATTAAACAAAAATTCCATTCAAAATAAAGTATTTTTAAAAGAAACCTCACTTTTCCAGGTGTATTCAAACTTTTGGAGGGTAGTGTATATATACATGTGAGCGATCTTTTTCCGGCCCAGCTCAAACACTGATTCAAGGGGCAGCCAATTTAACATCTCATCCAAACAAGTTGAAACAACATCCAGCTGGGATTTTAATCATGCAAGTCCACTGAAAATGTTGGTTGCTAAGTCGGGGTTCGAACCCATGCAGGCAAAGACCTTCAGTGGAACAGGTGTGGCCTCTAACCACTTAGCCATCCAGCTGGTGTTCTATTGTATGGGAGGATTAAACCTAGCAAATTCCATGCCTCGTGAATGACTACATGATTGTGCTGTGATGATTATTCTAGTATAATGATTTGGTTTGAATAACAACGTCTTTATGATGTCATGCATCTGAATCTGGTTATCCGGTTCAGTGGTCCAGTTGATTTCTCTCAAATAACTTCAACAAATCATGTAAATTGTGATGGTCTCTCTGCATACACAACAAACACTCACAAAGTTATGGATAAGAAGAGTAAAATAAGTAACAAATGAAATACTTCTATGTTATATGCAACAATATTGTCACAAGCATGTTTGAAGATTAGATTTAATGACCACCCATGTTTCGGCACCTCTGTTTAAGTTTTGCATGAGAAGAGAGCTTCCCTTCTTAGATAGGCCTACAGAAAGGCTTGTCTGTAATAGGCAGTATTCTTAGGGTATGTTGTGACCCATGGAGAGAAAGCATCCTTAAAAGAGATAGCTATGGAAGGGGTAGTCATACAGTACAACCCACTACAGTTTCAAAGCAGATGCCCAAACTTGCATAGCCCATAACTTCCGTGTACTTCTATGCTTGTGCATTACCATATATCTTTCCTCTGACTCATTTGTTACCAAAATGATAACAATTAATATCTAAAGACTAAAAAAAATTGAAATATTTCCTTGACATTTGCTTTTAACATGAATATGGTAATATATGACTTTTCAATAATAATGGTGTTTACAATTTACTTTTTTTTAAATTTATTAACCTGTGGTTGAACTGGGATGTTTTATCATGGAGGGGTGAATAAGAACTGAAGGATGTGGAAAGGTACACTGTAAAATATGAATTTTGAGTTGGCTTAAATGATTGAGTGAGAGCATTGCACCATTGCACCATTCCTTTGAGCTCAGTATCGCAGCTTGTTGTTTTAAGTCACAACAACGAAAATATTGTCATAACTCAAAACATCAAGCTATGCTAGCTCAAACAAATTGTGCAACCATCCCATTCAATTATTTGAGCTGACTCAAAATTTCAAATTTTACAGTGTAAGCATCTTCTTGATTTAAAATATTTGGTTTTTACTGTATCATGTACATGTACCTATATAGAACACAATGTCATAATTCTTTGATTATTGCATGTTTACATGCATGACGTTGTATGCATTGATTAATGCAGCATTATTACTAGCTGATAATCATGCCACTATTTGATTAAGTATTGTCATCACGGGGTGTGAATTTGTTGTTAACGAGTGCAACATTGTACATAAATAGCGTATTCTGAATGGCAATTTGCTGCGGTACTAATCATGGTTATTGTGTCTACAGTGCCAAATGTAGGACAACTGTTAATAAACAACTTATTGATCATTACAATGTTTGGCAAATGGAAGATCATCAGTCATAGTGACAAAACATGTGTGGGATATAATAACAAATTAATATTTGTCGAATAATATTGTTATTTGGAGGATGATAATCTTCATGATTTCAAGGTTCAATTGAGGTGACAGCAACAACATGTCATTGACATACTAAATGAAGGATGTTTGTTAAGAGTTTTTAAAACCAAGTCACCTTTTATGAAAAAATATTTGCCCCAGGTGATGAGATTGTTTACATATCCACGAACATGCTCCTAGTGAATATACTTTCAGTCATGCGCCTGACTTTATTTTTCAATTTTCCCTTGAGTCATTATAGTGTTTTCTTGAAGCCCAACCAAGATGCATTCATTTCTATGTGCTTGTGTCGAGAGCCTGGAGCAATGCAGGAAGTAATTTTTGTTGAGCAATTTTGTTTATATCAATTACATATTTGTCACACAATACCATACGTAATAAAAACAATTTGACACCAAGAAATCTTCGGTGGTTTGTTCAACACACGACACTAGAATATCTAGTAAGTTTGTTCAGCAAATGACAAAAAATAAGAAGATATATTTATTTCCCAGTCGCAAGAGTGAGTTTGTATATATGGATAGTGATTTCTAAGTATTTTTGTAAAATATAATTTGAATTTTCATTAGCATTCAGTCTGGAACTAGAATGCTTCTTTCCTGGAGCCCTAAAATGGACACAGAATTTATTAATTAAAATTTATTATATCCTCCCTATAATTGAAAAGCTCCCTGGAAGAATCATGATGCAAATGTAGTGAGTATGAATGGGAACCAGATAGATAGGAAGTAATAGTAAAGAATGACTTTATTATTGCACACCCTGTAAATCCCTACTGTCACAATGCCAAGTTCTTGTTGGAACAGTCTACTCGATGTATAGAAGTCGGGAATATTTGCCTTGGTGTAACAATGAAAACCTTCAATGACAGTTAAATATTTGAATCCTGGCTGATTATAGGTGGAGCCACTTGTGGTATGTTTGACAGAAAATACAGCTTTGTATCTCAGCATTGCCTATATTCAAGCCTTTCCCACTATTTATGCAACAGAAATATATGAATACTTAGCTTATATCTAATTGAACATTTCGTTGTGATATACCATTTCTATCAGCTACTTCAGCTCTTAAACGTTACAGGACCTTTCTGCTGTGGGATGAACATTGAAAATTTACCATTCCATAGTCAAAATGATTGATTTGTGGAATCTATCTATATAACAAGACAGTGTATTCATATTACAATGTAATTTACATGTGAATGGCATTTTACTGTCAGATTAAGTCCTCCTCATGGAAGATTGCGTAATAAATTTCCTCAGTGATATGTCGGTCTACTTGTTTTCTCAAATCAGACTGTCCCTCCACTAATAATGGAGGCTAGATACACAGGACAGGTACAGTCTGACAAGCATTGGTAAAGCCTGATTTTGTAAGGCTTTTGTAGAGAATGCCTCAACTTCAACCCCTTTAAATTGAGCTGACCAGCAGGAAAACAAACTTCCAGTCAACAGTTGTATGATTTCCCAAGATGTGATTTCACAAAAAATATACCTTGCGCCAATGTGCTGTGTGTCCTAAAGTGCCTCAATTTCACCTTCAAGGGCAAACAGTCACATATATGGTAATGTGCTACAGACATACAAAGATATATTGATAACTTCCTTACTTAATGCGAAAAATTTTCTTCTAAATGTCTTAATGGGTTTATCTTTACTTATGCTGCCTCCTAAAGTTATTCTTAAAGTGAATCAAAACAATGTATTTTACTTGGCTAAAGAGAAAGGCATTGATTTTACAGAGAAAATGGGAATCTTTTGAAACAGGTGAACTTTTGATACACTTTACTTAAAGTCAGTCTAAACTCTAAAGGTTTTTTCAAGTTGTTGTTTTCCATTATAGTCTGTCACTTTAATACACTCTAAGAAAAAAAAGGTGCGAGGGGTGGAGCAAAACACCTGCAAGGTGGATGTAAAAACCTTTGGGGTGCACAAGGTTCATCATCATCGTTTTGGTGCATCAAACAAGGGGTGCTTGAAAAATAGGTGCATCACACATTATAGGGTGCATCACACGAGAGGTGCATCACACATTACAAGGTGTATGGGGTGCTTTACCATCATTCCATGGTTTCTGAAACTGGATATGGAAAATTACGGAAATAATTGGGTAGCTGGGTTATTGCATAAAAATGCCAGGCAGTGCCTAACTGACAAGCTGGTCTGCTGTGGGAAGGCGAAGGTGGTGACCCAGGGCATACTTAGAAATGGCCTGGGGGGGGGAGAGAGGAGGCATTACATGAGGTGAATGGGCAGCACTCTGGGTTTTCCTATCTCCTCTATGTCAACTTCAGGCCTTATGGGAAGGCCATACCCCCTAGATACACCACTGACTTGCCTCCAGTCGCACATCCTGTAAGTGTAGCCAAGCCAGCTTCAGCGGAATGCTGAAGGTGTATCTGTGAGACAGCTGACAGCAATATTTGGGTCAAAATTTGGTAAAGCTGAAATTCTTGTCTCCAGCGTCTTATTAGAGCAATTCACACAGACATGAATGTATATGCACGGTTCGTGGTGGTCATTTGTTTTAGAGCAACATATCAGCAAAAAACTTGGCACAGAAAATGTGTGGCAGACAACTTTTATCCCTACCAAAAATTGAATGAAAGTGCCCTACCCCCTGAAAATGGCCTGTCTCCACTAGCATTTTCCTTCACAAATCACCTCAAATAATTTAACTTGTCTCCTTAATCCACCTCATTTTCACCTCAAAGTGGACCTTGACCTACACCCTTTCAAATTCCAAAACCAATGACTTGCCTAATATTGTTACCCAACCACAGGGGGCTCTTGTGTCTTTGTCTCCAATTTCATGTCATTAACGTCACACCCAGTGGTTTTTCTCATAAAAAATCAACCGACAAACATTTTTTTATACCACTTTAATTTTGATGACCTTCAGGAACCCGAGCAGCTGACTGATTCAGCCGCAAGTCCATAAACTGCACAGAATATAGATAATTACACTATTTATACCAAAATGTCAGTTGTCCAACCTTGATTTGTCATTAACAAACGCCCTCCTGGCAAATTTTGGTAATGTATAACTGGAAAAAAATCACTGTGGAACTTGCTTTGGTGTACACAAGTCTTAATGTAAGCCAAGATTGGCATCACATAATGTATTCACTGGTTCAAGGAACTATTAGTTTAAAATTGTCATTAACGTCACATGTCATTAACGAACATGGTTTTAATAAACTATGTGTGATTCTAATGGCAGTTTTGGCGCTATCACTCTAAAATCCCAAGGGAAGTGACACTAGTCATTGGCAATTGTGACGTCACATGCATTTTGGAAGTCCTGATTTATTTGCACAGTTGCAGCAGTGTACCACTTCAGTAAGCTTCCTGGGTGCAGCATGCATATAAAAACAATAACATTTCTAACATTTTTCCAAAAATGTGTGTACTCATGATATATTAGTAACTTATATGCACAAGTAAGATGCTCAGTAGTAATTTACCAGCCATTAGTATCACAAGTGTCATATTTTGTCATTAACGTCACGATTCAGAGGTCAAAAATAGCTAATTTTGGGGCGTTTATTGCTTGATTTGAAGTTTAAAAAGTGTTACACAAGTTCTTTTTTCGCTGGAATCATTTGGCATGTGTACAATTTAGTAACTAAACAGAGTTTTGTGTGCTGAAATCAAGTAGTGTGAAAGAAAAACTTAATGGAAATGTAGAAAAAATGAAAAAATTAATTATTTGCCATTTATTTTGATTGTGGTTGCTGTCAGGCAGATAACAGTACTCTTTTTATTATATGATTGTTCTGTCTGCACCTCACACTCCTTCTGCATTAGTGCAGGTGGTACGATTGTGTTAATTTTGAGAAATATAGGGGGTTTTTACAGCGTGATGTTAATGACGCCTAAGAGCAGTACCCTGGTATTGACCTCCACTGCACATAAAAACTGTGCTTTTTGACCCTTGGACATCAAAGTACAATGAAAGGCGATTATTTTACCTAGCAAAATAAATCGAAAGGAGCTCCTTTAAACCTGCTTTCAAATCAACTTTTTGCCTGACTGAAATTTCACCATTTTCAAATTTTGACCCATTTACACCAGAGATACTCTCTTTCACATCTGCTTGTAATTGGTGGGCATTTCTACTGAACACAGACGTAATAGGCACTGAATTGGAGGTAATGTTGTCACTTGATTACAGGGAGCATCCATTTCAATGAGAATTTCGTCAATTGAGTTTTTTTTATGAATAATTGCTTGCTCAGTTTTGGTGAAATAAATCATTTAATTTTAGGCCATCTTGATATAAATTATTTCTACCAGCGGTATTTCTTAATTAGACACTGCTTATGTTAAGAAATGAATATTCAGGGACTTCGCAGCCTTGAAATGAATACTGCCCCAATCACTGTGAAATAATAATCTCACCCTTGGAAAACTCAAAGCCCCCCTGGAAATTAAATGGTTACACCCCTAGGGGAAAGAAGCATTTCGATTTCAGACCAAAATTCTGAAAAAGTTGTGATTGCTTCCAAAAATGTCTAGTTATAGTTGTGAATGCAGTTAAAGATTCTGGAAAAGCTGCATCTTACTGATGCTAAGGGATGGTCGAGATGACATTGCTTAGCACAAAAGATACTTAAAAAAGGTATATCGCCACAAACACTAATGTAAATCCCCAAAGAAACAGATTCGTTCCGAGAGAAAACCAATCTAATCCGCCCAACCCTGTATCATCTTAATTGTTTGCCTTTATGGATGTTGTAACTTTATTATTTTGCAGTTAAGGCATTACACTGTGTTTCACTTCCGACTGCAGTAGCATTCTGAAGTGCACTGCATGACCTTTCCTTGGAAACAGTATTTCCTCCTCAAAGTTTACATTTATTTCTCAAATGACATTAAAGTCAATGCGTTTTCTTTTACATTGCAAATAATTTATCAGCGCTCCACATCACAATGATGAATTAACCAATGAAGTTGTGTGTTTGCGTGCAGCTTCTATGGTCTTTCAGATGACTTTCATCTATGTTCTTACAATTGCGAGTGTCTCTAAATGTGTTAGAGCAAATTTTGTCATATATATATGTGTGAAATAGAACCTGTGCATCACAATGCCACAACTCAGACCGGTATATATATATATTTTTTTAAATAGTAGTCATTTTGTGGTGCTGAACAAATCATCATTTGTCAGCAACACAATATAAGAAACTGAAATGAGTAATAAATGTCAATTTCAACAATGATGTTTTGACTTCACTTCTCATTTCTTTGATGCATTTGACACATTGCAACTACAAAAGAGTTAGGATTCACTCTGCCAGACCAATAAGTTATGGCCTACTGCAGGAGTTACTCCTTTATGATCAATTCACAGAGTTATTGTGGTATAATTATATACAAAAAAACGCTTTGTTAATCTTCACCTGCTTCAACCATAAACAAGTTTAGCCACATGTGTCTGAAAAATAAAATAATGAGTCAAACAACTGTTTTGCCCGCTTTGTTAAACTTTGGACGTGTACAATAATACTTGTCATCTATTACTTTATACAGACAGATTGACCTTTTGTGGATTTGATAAATTTGTTATCGTCACTGACAATATAGATATTGAGACACTCTAGAGTGTCAATCGTATGTGCAGTACAGAAGAAGTATTGTTCTTAAAGGCTGCCGTATAGCCACGCGACAGGTCTGAAATTATCTTGACGTATTCTTGGACAGATAAAATAGTTCACAACTGACATTGACCAGTAAGACAAGTTGATGTCTGACAAATTCTACAATATGAAAAATATTACATTATTCATCGCCCTGCTCCTTTATCTTTCTATCATCTCTGCCGGAGCTTTAAGGAGTCATTTATTTTATCATCAAGCTAAGACTTTAAATTGCAGCATTCTTTTAAATGAAGCTGTCAGCTCACCAACTGTCGGTAGTGGGGCAACTTTCTGCACCATTTCATGCATTCAAGCTGCAGCAGAATCATGTGTCTGCATTGGTTGGAAGAAGGAAGAAGAGAAATGCAAGATGTGTTATGAATGCAGTGGAGGGGGAAGCACATTGCCAATGAATGCAACTTATACTCTGTACAATCCAACCAAGGGTATGATGAATTTATTTTACAAGATACAAATATACACAATACAAGATACAAATATTTATTTAAACTCGGATGAGAGAACAAAGAACATTAGCTCAAGAGCTATTGTATCCGAGAATATCTACAACAAAATAAAAATAGAAATAAAGAGATAAATATACATGGTAAAAGACAATAAGGTGTAAATCACAAAAATCAGACTAGGTTAAAATGAGATAAAACGTAGTGTGATTTTTGTGATTTACGCATTGTTGTGCTCTTTTCTATCCATTGTGTATTCTCAAACCTCTTCGTGAATCATACTTGACAGTGCATCTTTTAACATAGAAATGGTCTCCCAGTGGACAAATTTGTTCTTCCATGCATGCAGTCATTATTGATGTCACCTGGAGAGCAATTTTTTCCAAAGATTCTTATTAATTGTTCATAAATGTTGTTGTCTTGATGTGAGATTCCTGAGGTATACATTTTTCACTATTTGGCATGTACACGAATTTGTATACCTGCAAAAACGAACATATACACGAATTTTGCATTCGTGTAAGTGTGAAATATTGCAATTCACGAATTTGTGTAGGTGCAAAAACGAACATTGCAACCTTAAACTTGGCTAAAACTAACTCTAAACCTAATTTCAACACTAAACCCTAATGATATACAACTTCCACGAATGTTATTGTTAGCAGATACACGAATGAATAATAAAGCACATTCACAAGTGTTGGTTTTTACATGTACACGAGCACCTATGCTCGTTTTTTCATGTCCACAACTTCGTACATGCTCGTTTTTACACCTCCACGAATTCGTGAACATGCCAAATAATGAAAAATATATACATGGATTCCTTATTACATTTAAAGCAGGCCTTTTTCCTTCCATATTGGAAAAATTGTTCGACTGATTTACAATTCTAGTAAATTTAAACCAGTCAAACTCCCTTTTCGGGGAAATCTGCCAAACTCCAAAAATAGCAATCACTGCAAACAACTCCCTTTTTACGACATTATCATGATGAGTCTAATCATACATCGATCTGCTGGATCTTCAGCTGGTCTATCAATGTTGCATCTCATGGCACTATGAATACCAGTTTAACCGTTAAACCATTTCAAAAGTTAGTTCCCTCATTCGCCCAGTCGAAAATCCTTTAAAAAACTGTCGGATACCTGATGCACCTAATTTGACGGTGTTATGTTTGTTCATTATATGAATCATATATATGTTTATCCTCAGTCCAGTGTGAATCCTTGATTCTGATTGGCTGAGAGCCGCGGTGTATGACACCGTACACCCTGTCTGTCGTCACCAGACAGGGTGTATGAGATAAACAATGATGTCACAATTGCAACCATAGGATTGTTATGACGTCATCCTTGTAGCAACAATAGTCATGACGTCACAATGCCATTGTTTGAGCCATTGTGACATCATCAAGGTGACAGCTCTGGTGATGACGTCACAATGCTGTTGCTTTGTTACTGAAAGACATTTCAGACTGAGTTTGCAAAATAATCTATCGGCATCAATAAAACAAGAAGCCTGAGGATAAAACCGTTACACCCTGCTCGTTTTTCGAGGGTACGGGAATATACACCACTCAGGCCTCCATACACCACTCAGCCTTCGGCTTCGTGGTGTATGGAGTCCTTCGTGGTGTATATTCCTGTACCCTCGAAACGAGCAGGGTGTAACTGATAGTACTCTAATCGTATGCGCTGCAGGACAGTTTTGACAACTTCTCATGTAACTGAATCTCGACAGCTAAAAGACAGAATGATGTAAGTGCTTCATAAATACTGTGTTTTACATACACCCTTCTCGTCTGCACCTGTCGTATAATAATAATAATCAGATGTATAATATTTGACTGGTAAATACTGGTCTTATAATAGAACTCTGCCCAAGCCGAATGGCAGCTGAAATAGGCTCTTTTCTTTTAGCCAGCGCATAAAATGACTTTTTGATATATTTTTTCATTTTTTCAGAATTAAAAAGTTTGCATGGTTATGACAGACACAAAATGGATGTGAACAGGAGAATTTTTTTATCCATACATTATATAAGCCAGGCAATTTCAGGGATAAGATCTTTAAAAAGAAACAAAATAAAAAACAATAAGATGTGAAACAATATTGATGCATGGTCATGTTGACTCATTGAGATGTCTATTGTTTCATGAAAATTGTATCAAACACTATTCAAGAGAGCACCTTTTGGTACATATGTTAACTAAAGCTTTTTAATATTTTCCCTTGGTTTAAAAGAATGTTTTTATTATGTTCACATTATTTGCAATCAAGCTACTATCATTTTGCTCTGTACAATTGTTTTTTTCTCACTTTTGGGGGTTGAATAAAATTAATGAATATATGTGGCAGGTTTAAATTCAGCATATTTGAAATCACTTCAAGCTGGGTATTCCCCATAATTGCCTTTAACTTTTTTGGAGGTTGAATAAAGAAATAAATATATATGTGGCAGGTTCAAATTCAGCATATTTGAAATCACTTCAAGCTGGCTATTCCCCATAATTGCCTTTAACTTTTTTTATTTTTATTTACTAATTTCAACGAAATCTGGCTGATTAGAATAAATGACTAAGTAATCAAGTCAAAAAGATTTTCAGTGTGGTATTTCCTAGTCTGTATTACATTTATTCTAATTTCTATTCAGATGCCAATTTGTACCACAGCATGGACTCTCCATCTGGTCCTTCAACTGGTGCTGCATTTGTCAATGCTATTATCACTACGGGATTTGTATCCGGGAGGACAGGCAATGCCATAAGACTATTGGGATCACTATCATACTTCATTTTTAATGTGTCATTAACCGGCTGTCCACGACATCTACATTTATGTGTCAATGGTGTGACATTCGCTTTTTGGCTGAAGACATCGAAGAATATGACCTATTGGGGTTCTTCATCAACTCTTCAACCATTCATGCATGGTACTTGTCTGAAAATGAAGTCACTAGGAGTTCGCCACCTGGTGACTTTCCCCAGCACTAACATTGACAGGATGTTCACTGTGACTCTGCCGATAAGATTTGACCAATGGGTGCACTATGCTGTAACATGGAACAACGCAACTAACTCTCTCACTGTGTATGAAAACGGACTTGAATATGCAACACCATCTGAAGTTAATGGAAGTGAGTCATCATCACCACCAGATCTCCTTGGATGGGCAGGAAATCTACCATACATATATTTGCTTGATGAATTTTACATATTTAAAAATGTCAAGAGTGCCCAGGATGTGGCTTTTCTTGCCAATATTTAACCTCCAAGGTATGTAGCTGTTGCCTGACCTCTCACCATTCAGTCTCCTGTTCGACAGACATAAAATAGTGTTTGCAATGCGTCTCGCTCTTGAGATTCCAGATTGGTCATGGTCTAGTGAATGATAATGGACAATATCTTGAGAAATCTAGGATGTACAAATATGCATTTAATCACGCAATGCATGGATCATGTTCTTCTTGCTTTGTAAAATGATGCATCTGGATGTTTTATTTTTAATTTGAGTCTTTGATTGTTTGTATATCGCAGCTTAACATCCAATTACTCAAAAAGTTTTAATTATTTGTGCTAGGTCAACTTCAGCACTTATCTGGTGTACAACATGAAGATTATGATCAACAGATATAAACTACAGCTTGTCTCATTTTGTATGCAAACTGCGAATTTAGCACTTTTTGTACAGTCAGTATAAAATAACGGCATGGACTAGGTGAGTTGGTACCAATAGTGGCAATGCCAGTGACTGGAACTAAGTATGGAGAGGCGCTACAGTGCATTATTGTGATGCCACTGCCCTTTGTGAGCTCAAAAATTGGTTGCGTCACGAATGTCAACAAGTACACTGTATAAATGAGCTGCCGTCATCAAAAATGGCCGAAAATCGGCAAAAAACAACTCCAAAACATCGCGAAAATGTGATATTCACATTGCAAAACAGCTAATCTACACATAGGTAGGTGTATTTCTACTGTGTGACTTCTGGAGGCTGAGAAATTAGGCAAAACGTTAGTTCGCATGTGAGACGAGACAAACTGTAGTAAAACTGCTCACATTAAATAACACACCTGTTAAAAGGGACAGAACTTGCACTGAAAACTTCCATTTTAATGCTCCTAGTCAATTTGACTGACAAATTTAGTATGCACACTGTGTATTCATGTAAAAAATATGCAATTTCTTTATATTTTTTTTTTTACATTAAAATGTACATTAAAATGTACAGTACAGGTCAAAGTGGTGGTTTGAACCCCCTATACTTCCCCTGGTTCCGCTACTGTTCGCAGCCGTATTCTGGACCCATTGTGATTTGCACTTGCTCTTAAAAGCTTCACCAAAATGTCAGATATATTGCAGTCATATTTTAAAATAAGACAGTGTAATAATGGTGGTAGGGACCTCACAAAAATGTCTGTCACAAAGTGATGTGCCTATATTATCCACTGGGTCAGCACATCTCAATATCTCAGTCAGCAGACAAGCACCTTATCCACCATGCACAAAAAATTTGCTGAGAGACAATGGGTTTTTATTTATCTAGTGATATTTATGGACCTTGTACTAGTCTTGATATCTAAGGAACTTCATGGAACTCAACCTCGTTACTCTGCTTGCTGAGACAGGTCAGCTCCATTGAGAACAAGCTTAATCCTGTACCACACACAATAAGCGCCATCTATACTGACATGCATTGTTCTTTGGCACACAGAAGTTCAAATTGAACAAAGAACAAGTGAGTAAAAATACTGCGACGAATCATTGAACCTATCAACATTGAACGCATAACTGAGCGGTAACAAACAAATGGTCACTGACAGTGCACTATCATAATTTTATCACTATTATGATTGAGTATCTAAATTAAACAATATTGTGTTAAAAAATCCACCCAATACAGTGTAGCAACCTTTTTCTCTCAAGATAACCAGAAAGAACTTTTGAATACAACAAATTGGTCAAGAAATTATCTATTTCAATAATACTCAAAAAAACCTTCTCTATCATGATATCTATATATGTTTTCATGTGCTATTACAGCAACATCAAAAGGACTGATTCATGCCCAACTTGAGTGGTTGAGGAGCTTGAGGCAGTCATATTTTCGAGCTTTTCAATTGGATTATAACAGCCCAACAAACCTTCCAATTGACTGTAAAATTAACTTTGTCTTGCTAAAGATTATAGCTACGCAGGTATATGCAGTACAGCAATACTCATATTTGCACACATCACTTTGAAGGCAAATCAATCCTTTTGACCTCTGTTGTAAAGAGAAATATCTTTTTAAGACCTATTTAAATCCTTTGCAATTTGAAGCTTTATAATTATTTAAAATTCCAGTAAACTTCACAAACTTTTTCTAAGTATGGGTAATTATTGTATGTATTGCAACATCTCCAGTTTGGTATTGTTATCTGAAAGATAACAATTTATAGACGGGACAGACCGAGTCACCGAGTCACCGGCTCTCCGAGCCGAGCGAGGTGTCTCTTCCCTTATTTCTGGTCCCTTTTGGCAAACATCCGAGGAGTGAACCAGATGGTTCAATCAAAAAAGTGATTCAGACAGACAGACATCCCATAGTATGATCATGGTATTCTTTTCTCTTCACAAAGCAACTTGACTACTTCGTGATACAAAAAAGTTCCAAAAAAAAATGGGCCCAAGTATAGATTCCAACTGCATCAAGTAGTTCTGACAATATTGCGCATAGATTCACACTATAAAGGTTGTGATGCGGCAAAAGATTGCTGAATTTGATTAGACGCTAGATATTAATAAGGGAAAGAGGAACAAAAAATAAAAAAAGAGAATAAGAGAGAACAGAGAAGAGATAAAAGAAGAGTGAGAGAGGGAGAGAGAGAGAGAGAGAGAGAGAGAGAGAGAGAGAGAGAGAGAGAGAGAGAGAGAGAGAGAGAGAGAGAGAGAGAGAGAGAGAGAGAGAGGGTCTCTCTCTCTCCTCTCTCTCTCTCTCTCTCTCTCTCCTCTCTCTCTCTCTCTCTCTCTCTCTCTCTCTCTCCTCTCTCTCTCTCTCTCTCTCTCTCTCTCTCTCTCTCTTCTCAATGTCTATCTATATCTTTATGTCTATCTGTTTCTCTTTTTCTCTTTCTTCTTTTCTCTGTTTCCCTGCTTCTTTTTCTCCATCCACATCAATGTCCATCCATCCCCTCTCTTTATCGTTGCACTCCTTCCCATTCTTCTCTTGTCTATGAGTCCGTCTTTTCTCTTTATTGATACACCGCCACTGCCACTCGCGCTCTTCCATTTCCTTACATCTTATATCTTACATACTGTATATAACAATCAATATACTACATCCAGTTACATAGTATTATACCATTCTCTCTACTGTCTCTATTTTTCATGCACCGACACACCGCCACTGCCAGCCCTACTCATCCAATCATTTAGTATCATAGCATTACACTCTACTGTCTCTCTTTTTTATGCACCGACACACCGCCACTGCCAACCCTACTCATCCAATCATATTGCATTATACCAGTCCACTGTACTGTCCCTGTTTCTTATACACCGACACACCGCCACTGCCAGCACCACTCATCATTTAGTATTATAGCATTCCACTCTACTGTCTCTCTTTTTTATGCACCGACACACCGCCACTGCCAGCCCAACTCATCATATAGTATTATAGCATTCCACTGTACTGTCTCTGTTTTTTATACCCCGACACACCGCCACTGCCAGCCTCATCGATCATATAGTATTATAGCATTCCACTCTACTGCCTCTCCTTTTTATGCACCGACACACTGCCACTGCCAGCCCCACTAATCACATAGTATTATAGCATTCCACTGTACTGTCTCTGTTTTTTATGCACCGACACACCGCCACTGCCAGCCTCATCGATCATATAGTATTATAGCATTCCACTCTACTATCTCTCTATTTCATGCACCGACACACCGCCACTGGCAGCACCATTCATCATGTACTATTATAGCATTCCTCTCTGCTGTCTCTTTTCTATGCACCGACACACCGCCACTGCTAGCCCCACTCATCGCCCCACTCGTCATATTGTATTATAGCAGTCCACCGTGCTGTCTCTGTTTTTTATACACTGACACATCGCCACTGCCAGCCCCACTCAACATACAGTATTATAGCATTCCACTCTATAGTCTCTCTTTTTTGTGCACTGACACACCGCCACCGTCAGTCAGACTCATCCCATTATATTGTACATATCCACTCTACTGTCTCTGTTTTTAAGCACCGACACACCACCACCGCCAGCCCCACTCATCATATTGTATTTAAGCATTCCACTCTGATGTCTGTTTCTTTTTAGCACCAACACACCGCCACTGCCAGCCCCACTCATCCCATCATATTGTATTATAGTATTCCAATTTACTGTCTCTCTTTCGACTGCACCGACACACCGCCACTGCCAGACCAACTCATCCCATTATATTGTATTATAGCATTCCAGTTTACTTTCTCTCTTTTAACTGCACCGACACACCGCCACTGCCAGCCCCACTCATCCCATCATATTGTATTATAGTATTCCAGTTGACTGTCTCTCTTTTTACTGCACCGACACACCGCCACTGCCAGCCCCACTCATCCCATCACATTGTATTATAGTATTCCAGTTTACTGTCTGTCTTTTTACTGCACCGACACACCGCCACTGCCAGACCCACTCATCCCATCACATTGTATTATAGTATTCCAGTTTACTGTCTCTCTTTTAACTGCACCGACACACCGCCACTGCCAGACCCACTCATCCCATCACATTGTATTATAGTATTCCAGTTTACTGTCTCTCTTTTTACTGCACCGACACACCGCCACTGCCAGCCCCACTCATCCCATCACATTGTATAATAGTATTCCAGTTGACTGTCTCTCTTTTTACTGCACCGACACACCGCCACTGCCAGACCCACTCATCCCATCACATTGTATTATAGTATTCCAGTTTACTGTCTCTCTTTTTACTGCACCGACACACCGCCACTGCCAGCCCCACTCATCTCATCACATTGTATTATAGTATTCCAGTTGACTGTCTCTCTTTTTACTGCACTGACACACCGCCACTGCCAGACCCACTCATCCCATCACATTGTATTATAGTATTCCAGTTTACTGTCTCTCTTTTAACTGCACCGACACACCGCCACTGCCAGACCCACTCATTCCATCATGTTGTATTATACTATATCACTCTACTGTCCCTTTGGTTACTGCATTCCTATTTACTTCCTCTCTTTTAACTGCACCGACACACCGCCACTGCCAGCCTCAATCATCCCAACATATTGTATTATAGCATTCCAGTTGACTCTCTCTCTTTTTACTGCACCAACACACCGCCACTGCCAGACCCACTCATCCCATCACATTGTATTATAGTATTCCAGTTTACTGTCTCTCTTTTTACTGCACCGACACACTGCCACTGCCAGACCCACTCATCCCATCACATTGTATTATAGTATTCCAGTTTACTGTCTCTCTTTTTACAGCACCGACACACCGCCACTGCCATACCCACTCATTCCATCATGTTGTATTATAATATATCACTCTACTGTCCCTTTGTTTACTGCATTCCTATTTACTTTCTCTCTTTTTACTGCACCGACACACCGCCTCTGCCAGCCTCATTCATCCCAACATATTGTGTCATGGTATTCCAGTTGACTGTCTCTCTTTTTACAGCACCGACACACCGTCACTGCCAGCCTCATTCTTCCCAACATATTGTATCATGGTATTCCAGTTGACTGTCTCTCTTTTTACTGCACCGACACACCGCCACTGCCAGACCCACTCATCTCATCACATTGTATTATAGTATTCCAGTTTACTGTCTCTCTTTTTACTGCACCGACACACCACCACTGCCAGCCTCATTCATCCCAACATATTGTATCATGGTATTCCAGTTGACTGTCTCTCTTTTTACAGCACCTACACATCGCCACTGCCAGCCTCATTCATCCCAACATATTGTATCATGGTATTCCAGTTGACTGTCTCTCTTTTTACTGCACCGACACACTGCCACTGCCAGCCACACTCATCATGTAGTATTACACTATTCCACTTTAATGTCTCTCTTTTAACTGCACCGACACACCGCCACTGCCAGCCCCACTAATCCAGTCATATAGTATTTTGCTATTCCACTCCACTGTCTCTCTTTTCAAGCAGCGACACACCGCCACTGCCAGCCCCTTTCATTCCATCAAGTTTTTATAGTTTTCCACCGTACTGTCTCTCTTTTCACTGCACCGACACACCGCCACTGCCAGCCTCATTCATCCCGCCATATTATTTCTCTTTTTATGCAACAACACCCCGACATCGACAGCCCTGCTTACCCAGTTACATTGATTTATGCCACTCCACTTGATAAACTTATTGACTGCACGGACATCCTGGCAGCAGTATTGCAATGGAGTAACTAGGATTACTTTATGTTCCAGAATAGTTGTGTTTTAAAGATTTGTATTATAGTATTCCACTTTACTGTCCCTCTTTTTACTGCACCGACACACCGCCACTGCCACCCGCACTGATCATATAGTATTATACTATTCCACTCTACTGCCAGCCCCACTCATCCCATCATATCGTATTATACCAATCCACTGTACTGTTTCTCTTTTTATGCACCGGCACCCCGACATCGCCGGCCCTGCTTACCCAGTTACATTGCTTTATGCCACTCCACTTGACAAAAGTATTGACTGCACGGACATCCTGGCAGCAGTATTGCAATGGAGTAACTATGATTACTTTATGTTGTAGAATAGTTGTGTTTTAAAGATTACTGTTACACAAAATACCTTTTTGACTGTATAGCTATTAATGAAAATTCAGTCTGTTGTGTTCTTCATAAATTGATTTATTTCACTTGTCATTTAACGCTATCCTCCAAATAATTGCAACAACGACTTCTGTAATTTTTGATGAACATTTATTTTCAGGATTCATATCCTTCTTAGCAATATTGATCAGTCATTTTTGACACCCATGTCAGATACAAAATATTGAAAAATGCTACCATTCTTTGTGTAACGGTATCGATAAGAAAATTCATGTAAGAAAGATTGCAGTTTCGAATGTGGGAGCCCCTTGGAACGGATTATTCTTCTTTTTAAATCGGCCCATAAACCTGAAATTGAAAACAAGTGTCATCATGAATATTTTTCAATTGCAATATACATGAAATGATTGCATTAAAGTGGCAATCAACCAAATAAATGTAAAATTGTATAAATTTCTCTTATACATATATACTTTAATTCATGAGTAGTGTTATATTTGATATTAAAACGGTAAAAATGATGTGTACCTTCTATTGTATTAGTACAAGCTCCCGATGCAGATACAAATTCTCTACTATGGACCACGACATCCGTCTCATACCCTTCTTCACCCAGTCTGCCGTATGCTGACCAATCATCATGATAGATGGTACTACCCTGCAAAGCCTTCCTTTTAATTATCGGTATTAAAGTGTCCTTAGTTCGGTCTTCAACTATTTGGAAATACGTTTTACGGGTTGTCCTTTCCACCATTCCAAACACCCATTGCTTTTCAGTGGGGGCACCCTTGTTGTGCTTTCGTTTTTTCCCAAAAAGGCTTTCATCAATTTCGATAATATCAAGTTTCCCATCTACAGTCCCTTGGAATTGGAAATTGTCTACTTTTGCATATAGCAGTTCACGCATGGAAGCATAAAACTTGACTACTGTTGAATGAGCCAAATTGGGTATCATTTTCTTTACTTCATTTTGAGGGAAGTCCATACAGAAACAGTACATCATCAGCGTTGCATCCTGTAAGCAAACACGAACATTCTGGAAAGTAAAGAAACCACACACTAATTACTGGTTGTCTTCCGATTATGTCATTGTAACATTTTTTGGACAACTATTATACACTTTTCTTTCAGTCTTGTATGGATAGGTTGTCATTGACAGTGAAATGACTTATGGTTTAAATATTCTTCAATCAAGATAGGCTTCCATATTCTAGATGGATAGATAGATAGATAGATTTGGTCCAGTGCAGCCCTCCAAGCCCAGTTATGGGCGCTCACAAGGGTTGATTGATGAGATGAGAGAGAGGACGGGAGTCCTCAATATGTTACAAATTTGCCTCATGTAAGGGATCTTTTACTTGCCCAGCAGAGACACTGATATAAGGGGTGCCAATGTAGCGGCTCTTCTGAGCGATATCCAGCTGAGATTTTGGTTATGAAGGTTCACTGAAAATTTCGGATTCCCCATCCGGGGTCGAACCCATACAAGCAAAGACGTTCAACGGAGCAAGCGGGCACCTTAAGCAATCAGCCATCCTGCTTCTATGTCAATAACTAAGGCTCATTTACAGCAACTTGAGCAATAATAATTTTTTCATTTTAACAATTATAATTTTTTCATTTTAACAATTATATTTTTTTCATTATTTATACAAATATACTATACTGACGTATGTTCAAAATATTTACCTTGAATATGGATCTATGACGAATAGACAATGATGTTCTGCATTTATGGCAGGTCCACTGTTGCAAATCTCTTGTCACATAACTTGGTTTATCGACACGTTTCATATTATTGTTGCATTTCATGCATAATTGTGTGCTGGCAAATATTCCAATATTCCGCAGGTACTCAATGCATTTACGTGTATCTGCTATGGTAGCTGCTAATTCTATAATAGACAATGGCATTGTGGCAGGTATTTCAAAAGTGTTTAGCAATGATCCTTATTACATATACATATATATAGTATACCAACTACCAGCGAAACTCAATTGCTGCAACATTCTGATCTTGCTTGTTTACACATGTGAGTTGTGACACCTTTGTTTACTCAGACAAGTCGTTCAAGAATGCTCTTGCAATACCAACCACAAATCTGTACGTTTATTCGGATTGTGACAGGATTGTGTGATATTAACACTGACGGTTTAACAGCGTCATTACATTTGTTACTACACTGGAGAACATAATGGTCTAGCCTGACTTACCAGTAAAAATGTAAAAATCATTGGTACAAATGAAACTAAATCCACTCAGTATACTAGTTGAATAAAACTATATCAATTATACGTTGACGGAAAACTTGTTGGTATAACTCCAGCCTACACTGTATGATAACTTGGTTTGGAGTCACATTTTGTTTGAGTGTATTTTGGTAAACAAGGCAAATCTACCCATCTTCCAAAAACTAATTAAAGTGAAGATGACGATAAATGTAACGGATTCTTTGAAATTGGTTTCTTCAGCTGTACGATAGTACCTGGTGTACCATGATACACGTTTAAGGATGCAATCATTATATATCCAAAAATAATTTTTTAACGCAGCCAATTTAGTAAAATTAGTAAATTCGTTCTTGACAATCTTAATATAAAGAATCGCTCGTAGGGATATTTCTTACAATGGTTGTAGCAATGTATTACTTAAGGATGTCACATGAGTAGGGCTGGCAGTGGCGGTATGTCGGTGAATAAAAAACAGAAACAGTAAAGTGAAATGCTATTATACTATACACTGTATGATGAATTGATGATGAGTGGGGCTGGCAGTGGCGGTGTGTCGGTGTATAAAAAACAGAGACAGCAGAGAGGAATGCTATAATAGTATATGATGAGTGGGGCTGGCACTGGCGGTGTGTCGGTGCATAAAAAACAAGACAGCAAAGTGGAATGCTATTATACTATATGATGATGATTGGGGCTGGCACTGGCGGTGTGTCGGTGTTTAAAAAACAGAGACAGTAAAGTGGAATGCTGTAATACTATACGATGAGTGGGGCTGGCAGTGGCGGTGTGTCGGTGCATAAAAAAGAGAGACAACAGAGAGGAATGCTATAATACCATATGATGAGTGGGGCTGGCACTGGCGGTGTGTCGGTGTATAAAAAACAGAGACAGTAAATTGGAATACTATTATACTATATGATGATGAGTGGGGCTGGCAGTGGCGGTGTGTCGTGTTTAAAAAACAGAGACAGTAAAGTGGAATGCTATAATACTATATGATGAGTGGGGCTGGCAGTGGCGGTGTGTCGGTGCATAAAAAAGAGAGACAACAGAGAGGAATGCTATAATGCCATATGATGAGTGGGGCTGGCAGTGGCGGTGTGTCGGTGTATAAAAAACAGAGACAGCAGAGAGGAATGCGATAACACTATATGATGAGTGGAGCTGGCACTGGCGGTGTGTCGGTGTATAAAAAACAGAGACAGTAAATTGGAATGCTATTATACTATATGATGATGAGTGGGGCTGGAAGTGGCGGTGTGTCGGTGTTTAAAAAACAGAGAGAGTAAAGTGGAATGCTATAATACTATATGATGAGTGGGGCTGGCACTGGCGGTGTGTCGGTGCATAAAAAAGAGTGACAACAAAGAGGAATGCTATAATACTATATGATGAGTGGGGCTGGCAGTGGCGGTGTGTCGGTGTATAAAAAAGAGAGACAGCAGAGAGGAATGCTATAATACTATGTGATGAATGGGGCTGGCACTGGCGGTGTGTCGGTGAATAAAAAACAGAGACAGTAAATTGGAATGCTATTATACTATATGATGTTGAGTGGGGCTGGCAGTGGCGGTGTGTCAGTGTTTAAAAAACAGAGACAGTAAAGTGGAATGCTATAATACTATATGATGAGTGGGGCTGGCAGTGGCGGTGTGTCGGTGCATAAAAAAGAGAGACAGTAAAGTAGAATGCTGTTATACTACATCATGAGTGGGGCTGGCAGTGGCGGTGTGTCGGTGTATAAAGAACAGAGACAGCAGAGAGGAATGCTATAATACTATATGATGAGTGGGCTGGCAGTGGGGGTGTGTCAGTGTATATAAGGAGAGACAGTACAGTGGACTTGTATAATACAATATAATGAGTGGGGCTGGCAGTGGCGGTGTGTCGGTGCATGAAAAAGAGAGACAGCAGAGAGGAATGCAATAATACTATATGATGAGTGGGGCTGGCACTGGCGGTGTGTCGGTGTATATAAAGAGAGACAGTACAGTGGATTGATATGTACAATATGATGGGATGAGTTGGACTGGCAGTGGCGGTGTGTCGGTGCACAAGAAAAGAGAGACAATAGAGTGGAATGCAATAATACTATATGATGAGTTGGGCTGGCAGTGGCGGTGTGTCAGTGCATAAAAGAGAGAGACAGTACAGTGGATTTGTATAATACAAAAATGATGAGTTGGGCTGGCGGTGGCGGTGTGTCGGTGCACAAAAAAGAGAGAGACAGTAGAATGGAATGCCGTAATATTATATGATGAGTGGGCTGGCAGTGGCAGTGTGTCGGTGTGTAAGAAACAGAGACAGTACAGTGGAATGCTATAATACCAAAATGATGAGTGTGGCTGGCGGTGGCAGTGTGTCGGTGCTTAAAAAGAGAGACAGTAGAGTGGATTGGTATGTACAACATGATGAGATAAGTGGGGCTGACAGTGGTGGTGTGTCGCTGCAGTGAAAAGAGAGACAGTAGAGTGGAATGGTTTAATACAATATGATGAAGAGTGTGGCTGGCAGTGGCGGTGTGTCGGTGCAATAAAATGAGAGACAGTACAATGGTCTGGTATGATACAATATGATGGATGTGGCTGGCACTGACGGTGTGTCGGTGAATGAAAAAGAGAGACAGCAGAGAGGAATGCTATAATATTATATGATGAGTGGGGCTGGCACTGGCGGTGTGTCGGTGTATAAAAAGAGAGACAGTACAGTGGATTGGTATAATACTATAATTTATTATGATATGATGAGTGGGGCTGGCAGTGGCGGTGTGTCGGTGTATAAAAAACAGAGACAGTAAATTGGAATGCTATTATACTATATGATGATGAGTGGGGCTGGCAGTGGCGGTGTGTCAGTGTTTAAAAAACAGAGACAGTAAAGTGGAATGCTATAATACTATATGATGAGTGGGGCTGGCAGTGGCGGTGTGTCGGTGCATAAAAAAGAGAGACAGTAAAGTAGAATGCTGTTATACTACATCATGAGTGGGGCTGGCAGTGGCGCTGTGTCGGTGTATAAAGAACAGAGACAGCAGTGAGGAATGCTATAATACTATATGATGAGTGGGCTGGCAGTGGCGGTGTGTCTGTGTATATAAGGAGAGACAGTACCGTGGACTTGTATAATACAATATAATGAGTGGGGCTGGCAGTGGCGGTGTGTCGGTGCATGAAAAAGAGAGACAGCAGAGAGGAATGCAATAATACTATATGATGAGTGGGGCTGGCACTGGCGGTGTGTCTGTGTATATAAAGAGAGACAGTACAGTGGATTGATATGTACAATATGATGGGATGAGTTGGACTGGCAGTGGCGGTGTGTCGGTGCACAAGAAAAGAGAGACAATAGAGTGGAATGCAATAATACTATGTGATGAGTTGGGCTGGCAGTGGCGGTGTGTCAGTGCATAAAAGAGAGAGACAGTACAGTGGATTTGTATAATACCAAAATGATGAGTTGGGCTGGCGGTGGCGGTGTGTCGGTGCACAAAAAAGAGAGACAGTAGAATGGAATGCCATAATACTATATGTACAACATGATGAGATAAGTGGGGCTGACAGTGGTGGTGTGTCGCTGCAGTGAAAAGAGAGACAGTAGAGTGGAATGGTTTAATACAATATGAAGAGTGTGGCTGGCAGTGGCGGTGTGTCGGTGCAATAAAATGAGAGACAGTACAATGGTCTGGTATGATACAATATGATGGATGTGGCTGGCACTGACGGTGTGTCGGTGCATGAAAAAGAGAGACAGCAGAGAGGAATGCTATAATATTATATGATGAGTGGGGCTGGCACTGGCGGTGTGTCGGTGTATAAAAAGAGAGACAGTACAGTGGATTGGTATAATACTATAATTTATTATGATATGATGAGTGGGGCTGGCAGTGGCGGTGTGTCGGTGCATGAAAAAGAGAGACAGTACAGTGGAATGCTATAATATTATATGATGAGAGAGAGAGAGAGAGAGAGAAAGAGAGAGAGAGAAAGAGAGAGAGAGAGAGAGAGAGAGAGAGAGAGAGAGAGAGAGAGAGAGAGAGAGAGAGAGAGTCTCTCTCCCCTCCTCTCTTCCTCCTCTCTCTCTCATTCCTCTTCTCTCCTCTCTCTCCTCTTTTGCTTTTCTCTTCTCTCTGATGAAATAGTCCGTCCAATGTAGGAATACACTACAAAATCCTGTGATGAGGCTTTGCAGTTGGAATCTATACTTGAGCCAAAAAAGGTTCCTTCTTATTCTTCTTCTTCTTCTATTTATATTCCGCCTGTTTATCAGGCGAACCTCCAGTAAGGATAAAAACTAATGTAAAATCCTTTGAGGAACAAAAATCATGTTCAGTCCGTTAAAAGTTTGTAAAATTCACTAGGAGCATTCCCTAAGGCCCGAAAAGTGGCATCAGGTTAAAAACTTTTGAACTAAAAACTACAAGCTAAGAGCTAAAATACTACGGCTGTGCTATATTTTATAAAAGCGGGGCAGGCAACATAAGCGGCTATAATGAATTATGTCGTTTGTGGTGTTTCCAGGCTGGGGGGTTTTATACCCTTTTGGCAAAAACCTAAAAAAAAAACAAAGAAAACTTTTGCAAAGCAAAAATTCCCCCCCCCCCAAAAAAAAGGTTTGATTAAAAAAAATAAATAAATAAAATGTGAACATGTGAAAGAGCTCGGTCTTCAAACTTATTTTTATTGCACGAAGGAGGTTCTGCTAACAGGTATTTGTGGTTGCTTGTCAGATTATGATTTTGTTCGGTTTTGGCTTGAACCAGTTCTTGGATGTAGCCTGGTGCTTGCGAATTCACAGCCTTCAATGTGATTATCATCAGTTTGAACTGGATTCTTGCTGGAATTGGTAGCCAATGAAGCTGTTTCCTTCTGTGAGTTACACTGTCATGTCTTTTCAATCTCTCAAACAATCGAACATCTGAGTTTTGGGCAACTTGAAGCTTACTAAATATGTTATTTGTTATGCCATACAATAGTCAAGGTGTGGGGTAACAAGGGCGTTCACTGCAGTTTTAACAGTTTCTTTGTCTAGGTTCTTTCGAAGTTTTGATATTTTTCTCAAAGGCATTTAGGCACATCTTATTGATCTGTCGTTCCATTGTCATGTTTTTGTCAAACAGCACGCCTAGATTTCTAACATGATCTGCTGTTTTAATTTCAACATTGTCAACGTTGATTGAAGATACTTGATGTTTCAGCAGCTGATTTGGTGCACCAATCAGAAGAAGCTCAGTTTTATCACCATTGTTGCATAACTTGTTATCATGCAGGAAGTCCCTGATTTCTGAAAGACATTTTTCCATTTTCCGTACAGCGTGCTCTTGATTCAAAAAGGTTGGCTTGAATGAAAGAATAAGTTGTTATCATCAGCATACTTTTCATCATTCACTTCTTTGTGCAACGTCACTTACTGCCACAATATAGGAGTTAAACAAGATCGGACCAAGTTTCGAACCTTGTGGTACTCCAAACTTAAGCAGAAGTTTGCTTGAGGTTGTGTCATGTTTCATAACTGACTGTGATCTCTCGGAAATATATGATTTGAACCATTTCAGAGCAGAGCTTTGTACTTCATATCGGTTTTTCAACCTGTCAAGCAAAATGTTGTGATCAATTGTGTCAGCAGATAAGTCTAACAATACTAGCATTGTCACCTCTCCTTTGTTCCAAAAAAAAGTTCCAAAAACAAACATTTTCAATAAAATAAAATAAATTCCAGAAAAGAATTTTTCGCCCAAATGCCAAAAATTACAAAAATTCCTTTAAAAAAGATGCTAATTCCATGGTGAGAAAATTAAGGTTTTATAGGCCTATGTTGGGGTCACTCTCCCAAATAGGGGCCCCATCTACCAAAAAGGCGCATGGGGTCCTCTGTCACTTAGGGCCCCCTCTCCTGATTAGACTGACTAGACTAACCCTCTCCCCATTAGAGCCCCTCTCGCATTTAGGAGCCCTCTCTCCCTCTTAGGGCCCAATTTAGGGGCCTGCCACTTCTCCCGATCAGGGGCCCCTCTAAAAATCAGGGGCCCCTCTCTTTGAGAGTGCCCCTCCCCTTCAGGGCCTCCTCCTGTTGGTTATGCCAGGTTATGTTGTTGCAAAATCTTAACCATTTTTGTAAAACAAGTTGGTGATCTCAGATTTTTCCCATAGGCCTATTGCAGAATCTTTAAATAGGTGTGTAAAATGTTGCGGATAATCTTTAGGAAGTTCTGAGAAATAGAGAAGGTTCACGGGGGAGGAGGTCCTTCCTATGGTCTGATGGAAACACCTCATTGACCTGACAGTATTTTTGGCCAATTGGTTTCCCAGTGGTCAGATTGAGTCTCCAAGTCTCTGCTTCTTGGAGACCTTTTTTTCAGAGATTTTCATTGCATGTAGGCCTAAACTATGTAGTGTTTTTGATTTAAAAGACTTTGATCTTCTTGCGTGGCTTTATTAGAAGCAATCTTTTTCCTTCCTCTCACATGTCAATGGTACTTTTCACTTAGACTAAGTATGTATTAAAATAGTTCTTCTGATGTCATTACTTTGATGGTCATGAATTTCATAATTCTCCAACTATTCAGGAGTCAAATATAAAAATAATTAATTGATCTTTAATAGATTGATGCTGTACTTCATGATATGATGAATAAACATTTCCGATTGTCAAGTTTGTCTCATGGTACTAATCAATGCTCAGAAACTAGATTTCTTTTTAAATGGGAAGTGCCAAGTTTTACTGTTAACAAAATTATGGTGGAATATCTATTGACAATAGTCGTTTTCTTTCTGGGCAACCAACATTTATTAAAAAAATCATCTCTATTACTGCATTAGGCTTAGTAAATTATCAATTAAGCCATCAACAGGGTCAAATTGCCAGACCTCAAGTTTGGTTTAACAACCACAATGCGATGGATTTTGGGGGCCCCCACAACGTCTCAGCTCAGGGGCCTCCACACACCTAAATCGGGCACTGCCAATCAGCCCAACTTTTAGACGAATCAAAATGAACTTGGCATAAATTGTCATCAAGCAACTAGCAAATCAGGACACAACATAGTGAGTGACCATGAAAGTCGATAGAGCATAAAATAGATTGGAATTTGATCCTGACCAGCTTAGGTTCAAACAACAGTATACAAATAGATCAGAACAGCTGAAAATCATCAGCAATGCAGTGCCATAGCAATTAATCTGAAATTGAATTAAAAGTAACACCAAAAGGAAAATTCCGATATATAAATACAACACACCCCTAAAATTATTTGCATTAATTTTATTACTCATTCAAACCCATTAAAAAGTGAATTACCAAAAATCCAAACTGCCTTACTCCGGGTAGGCCACACATACACAATGTCATTAATTCAGTACTAAAGATTGTGACAATTGATAGATATGGTAAGTGCAGCCCTCTAAGCCAAGTTCTGGGTGCTCATGAGGGTTGATTGATGATCTGGGAGAGAGAGTCCTCAACATGTTACATATTTACCCCATGCAAGGGATCTTTTACTTGACCAGTACAGACACTGATACAAGGGGCCACCAATTTAACGTCTCATACGAACGACATCCAGCTGGGATTTTGCTCAAGAAAATTCACTGTAAATTTCCGGGTTCCCCAACCGGGAGTCGAACCCATGCAGGCAAAGACCTTCAGCGGAGCACAGTGGCGTAGCTAGTGGCGGGGCAGACAACTTTTTGGGGAAAAATGGGGAAATTGGGGAAAAAATAGGGAAATGAGGGGAAAAGTGGAAAAGAGAGAAAAGGAGGAAAAACTAGGGAAAACGGGGAAACAAAAGGGAAAATGAACCCGGAATCCACTGCAATTTGATTAATGAATTCCCTGAATCCCTATATTTCCCAGATTTTTCCTTGCATCGTTGAATGTTTTCCCTTTGCCGTATGACAAGGCCTATTATCTATGTTGCTTCAGCGATAACCTTTGACTTAAGAAGACAAATTAATTAGGATGATTGCAGATGAAATGATGTATGCCTTGACAAAAACAGTATGGTAAAACTCGCTTATTATGAGAACTTAACTTTGCAACATTTTTACAAAAACTACTTTTAAACCGCTTAAAAACTAGCCTGTGCTACAGATATTTCCATGAAACTTTCACTGATGACGGTCTCTTCTGAGAGTCCCATCAAATATTAGGAGTATAAAAATAAGGAAGGTGATCACCATGGTCACTTACAGCTGTGTTACTGCCTTTTGTGAGTTTTTGTTCTATTTTTCTGCATAGTTAGTGTTTTTCAAATAAGGGTTTATCACATCCTATAACTTCTTCAACATTCCCAATTCTAAAACTTGTTATGCAGTCACAAAAGCATGTCTAGTTCGGAGAAAAATCCACGGACTCTCTTCAAACGTTCCCAATCTTTAGTTGAGTAGCTTATAAGCAAATGTGGAAGGTTGCAATTAGTTAAAAATAAAGTACTTCAAAAGTAATGAAACTTTGGAAAAAACATGTGTTTCTTATGTAGCCGAGTTAAGTGCACCAGTATTATTATGTTGAAAGTGTTCTCAGTGTTCCGTATGTGTCATTTGAGAATCCAGTAAAGCTAAGAGACACATATTGTTGGTAATCCCGTGTTGACGATTGCTTTTTGGGGAAATTGAGGGTCATTTGCCCCCCAGAGAAAAGCCCTAGCTACGCCACTGGCGGAGCAAGCCCCCAGCTGAGAGACAGGGAATTTGAGTCTATACGCATAGGCAGGTATGTTTATTGACCAGTGGTCCAAAACGTTTCCACTGATGTTGACAATACAATGTACAAGCGTATACATTATCACAATAATATCACAAAAAGAGTGCCAAGATTTCATACATAGCCCAGGCTTTACCTGGAATGTCAAAATTGAAGATATTAGCGAAGTCAAAATTTAGATAATCAAATTTGTCTCTCATGTGACTCGTCAGTAACAAAAGTGACATGAGCTTGAGAACTGTGAAGGCTACAGTAAAGCAAAATTAAAAATTCAGTTACCATAGCTGGTATTATACTTGACGCCAAGACTGTTGTCCAAAATTCAGTACAACCTGGATTAAAATCAATTTAGGCAAACATGCGTTTCTCTAAAAACGTGATATGAAAAACCGAAATTTTCAACAATCTAACACCAATTGATACAATGTATAAAATTGTGTATATTATGTATATATCACATCACTTTCAAAAACAAATAGTACAAAATTAGGAAATTATCATACTCATGAATTAATGAAGAGTTATTGATTGAAACTGGAATGTACAAAATAAAAGAATTGTGACAAAAATTCTCTGCGGTCGTAAAGAGCCAATTTCCATGCATAATTCAACAACACAAGCAAAAAAACAAAAATGCAATGTTCTGTTGGAGGGATCTGTATACATAAGCTTATCATACACAATACTATTGATGTCTGAGACATTCAAGATTGTTGTTGATTTTAATTGCTAACTTCCGTTCGCAAACAAACTTGGAAAATCATGGGTTGTTCAGCCGGTAAACCAGTAGCCGCAAACACAAGTCCGACAGGTAAGTTATAATTATTTTAGCAACAACATTGTATGTTTGCAGCCAACTTTGCTATCTGTCTTTTGCATTGAAAAAAATTGTGAGCAGTGACATCCAGTCCGCAACATAACATTATCTGCAGAATGACAGCAGCTTAAAAATGTTAAAATCTAGCATTTAAATTTTTTCACTAAGACTAGACCTAAAACATTTATTTTGAAGGCTAAATTTACTCTAAATGGAAAATAAATGAGTAATTGCAAATTGAAATATTTCTTGCATGACGTATGGAACTCTACATGACGTATGGTAGCAATACAGTCCTTTCTCACCTAGGATCAGAACCGCTGTAAACAGATATCAACATAAACCATAAAGTTATCTGACAGTGACAAAATCAACTTTGAGACACACCATAACTGTGAAATAAAGTCATTTTGTTTGTTGTTTGGGAAAATCCTGTTGAAATTCTTACAGACATTTATTGACAAAGAAACAGGAACCGGTAGGAGAGACTTGTACAGTGCATATTAGTGCGAAAATTTAGGTATTTATAATCCATCTAAATAGGTCTAGTAATGTATCCAGTTGGTCTTTATGGTCTGCATGATTTCACTCCTAACATACGAGCTTACGAAGTCTTAGTAATATTTTGGCCCTCAGCAACAAACAAGAATGAAGATTTTAGTAAAACTTTTCAAATCAACAGTCCAAAAGACTGATCAATTTGAAGAATGACTGGAGAAAATGCTGATGATGAGCTTCAACTTTTGAAACTATGTAGAACAAGAATTCAATAACCAGATTCATTGAACACTGCTTGATGGAATCAAACAGGAATTTTCAGACAGATTTTCTGATCTTAATGGCCGTCAATTAATTGAACTTTTTGAAGTTTTTTCCCTGCTTATTTCTCATGCTCACAACACCTTGTCAAAACTTTTCCTTCTTAAATGGCCAATGGCTTTTTCAAGGATGTCTCTGCCTGCTTGGTTTTTATGTGAATACAGGTCTACAGATTCCATGTTTGATGAATGATGAATGACAGAAAGGAGTCTTTGTCATAACAGATCAAGCTCCACTTTATAAAATTTGCTCCCTTTTCTAAAGAAGGTTTAACTTGAGCTCAACAACATTAAAAAAGCTGATGTAAATTGACGTCCGTGTAAAATTACATTACAATATATAACAAGTTAGTTATTAAGTTTTTAAAAAACTTATGTGTTTTTAATGTTGCCGAGTTTCTAGAAGATGCAGCCTATCTATCACAAAATCATGTCCTTCGCTGGATGTTAGCAACTTTTCCTATTATCTTACAAATTGCTATAACTAGCTTGATCATATTTAAAGTTTTCAATGTTTTGTATACTTTATTTGAGATCTCAGTAAAGTTTGTCAAAAGTTCTGGACCGTCTTGAACGTACACCATGTTGTCGATAACATTTTGGGGAAATCCAGGGTCATTTGCCCCCCCAGAGAAAAATCCTAGCTACACCCCTGTTCCCAATCATTCAGCCTTCTATAATACCAAAAGTTTGGTTGGTGGATATGTTAGTTCGTGTTATGAGCTTTACTTCTGACACAATCAAGTGTCCATATTTGAACAACTCAGACCACATTTTGACGTGCCTCTGTGAATATGGAAATTTTAGTCATAAATATACTGATATACTGATAAATGTAAGGCACTTGGAAGGGGATACTTCACACTGTATAGCCTCTCGTTCTTTCTAATTATCCCCCATGCTATGCTATGGGGGATTTTACTTTTAGTCTCCATGTCATGGCGTCCATCAAATATCTCAAACCCCACACCATGCACGATGCTCATCCTTTCCCAACATTCAAATACCCCCCTAAACTTGTCAAATCTGACCATAAATCAATAAATATCATAACCATTTCCACATCCCAAATACTTTCTGCTGTGCTTTTGGCCTGCAGCCATGTTATTTTTAAAAGCGAACTCCACCCCCAGGTGTCTCCACCTCCTTACATGTATGCACAATTATGCCCCTGGTGGAAATATTTGGCATAACTAAAATTGGAATTCTGGTGGGTATTGGTAGATGTGTAGGGCATGGGGGATATGGAGGCAGTATACCTGCTCTTGTTTAGATCCACAAGCAATGGCCACATAGACAATTGATAAGATAGCAGGATTAAACTTCAAGATAAAAGAGACAGATAAATAGAATTAGAATTAATTGGTAAACAAACTACAATTAACATTCAACATACAAATAGTAGAATTAAAAAGAAAGACAAATAGATAGATAGATAGATAAATAGATAGATAGATAGATAGATGGATAGATGGATAGATTATAGATAGATAGATAAATAGATGGATAGATAGATGGATAGATAGATAGATAGATTGATTGATTGATTGATTTGTTGAGTGGTTGATATCACTTTTGACAGAAAGTTCCAAGAAGTCGTCTGAGCAGAGCCCTCCATGTGTTTGTTTGTTTTTTGTAAAAATATTAATTAGGTGGATCATCCCAATCATCTGAATGCATAGTATTTGACTTGGAGAATGTATGTACTAAAAATGTGTGAAACACGTACAGAAACTGTCACTTGGAAAAGCTAGAGTCAGATCCATTGAGGAGATCAATGGATTATATTGCCATGGTCACCCATGTAAAATGCTATGTCACTTTTCAGGAGAGACTGGTGTCATACCTTCTCTCAACCAATGAAAAGTGCAGGAAAAATGATGTATTTTCTACCACTGATGTCTACAAATATGAAATCATCTGTAACATTTTCTTTTAGAATATTTCCTTTCCACCCTATTTCCCCGCAAAAAAAAACAAATTCAAGAAAAGTGCGAAATTTTCTGAAAGGTCCCTGATTGTGTATTGAATCACATTTAACGAAAAGGACAGAACCCCATTTAGCAAATTCTACCTGTAGCATTAAGTTTTTTGTTTTTAAACATCGCTGATGGCAGGGACATCTCTAGGGGCCCATTGACTTATTTTGCCACAAGCCCCGAAATGCCGCCATTCCGCCCCTGGTTTGTTTAACTAATTATAAAAATGTAACTCCAGTTCAATCCCCTAAACTCAACACATATATGCCACTTGATAATGATATTAATGAACTAGTTGGCATGGTGTGAAACAAAAACACAGGGACTGACAAAATCAATGAAGCCTGACCAAATGCAGCATCAGAAGTCCTCAAAATCACTTGCCTGCTGAGAGTGGACTGGCACACCAGCTGCAACAAGAATAAGTTAGAAGAACTTCCTTGTCACTGGCCATTAACATTGACAAGTGGCAGAACTCTGTTTGATATCAATTCATAGGCGTACGGGAGGGGGGGCAGGGGGGGCGGTCGCCCCCCCAAAAGTTTGGGAAACAGTAAGATTCGGGCAAAAAGGCTAAAAAATTTGGGCAGATGGTTAGGTAAAAACTATTCTAAATTGGTGATTTCCAGCCTATTTCATTTGAAATGGTATTAAATTTAGATCTCGAAATTCGGGCAAATGTCGCTCGCCCCCCCAAAAATTGCGCGTCCCGTACGCCTATGTATCAATTGGAAATAATTTAGAATATCACAAAATAACTGTCTATCAAAGTAAATCAGACTTACGAAATTGCCCTCTTTCTACCACACTGAAAATCTTTTCAACTAAATACCCTCGTCCAAAGGACTAATTAGGTAAGTCTTTTGATGGTGCCTTAAATTCTTAGTCAAGCTAGTCAAGTGACTAACGTAATTAGTCATTTTGACTAGGGTAGTTAGAATACAGAGAGCCATTTGAAAAAAAAGTTCCTGGTGAGGCTTGAAAAACCAACTTTTAACTCAGGATCAAAGCTGTAAGTGTTTACTTTAGAGAAGCAGCACATTACCACTGCACCACGGAGACCAACTGCTGGAGTAGGTGTTGAACTTAATAATATAAGACAACATTAGACCTATAAATAGAATGTGGCTCATTAGCACCACAAAAACATCCGTGCTATCTATCTATCTATCTATCTATCTATCTATCTATCTATCTATCTATCTATCTATCTATCTATCTATCCCAATCCTTTAAAAATATAAATTTACCTTCTGCATGTATATATATTTATCTGAACTGAAAATCGAAAATAGTGCCATAGTTCTATGACAATGATAAGTGCTGTGCGAATTTCATGACAGTGCCATTTACATATTACATTTTAGCTAGATGGGCGGGGTCGCAGGGTTAGTAGGCTCAGGGCTTTTTTACAAATTCGTTCTCAAAACATGGTAATCCACTGTGACCCAAGTCACTGTGGCCTATATCTCTGTTTCTACAGACCCATGCCATTCAGTTGACTTGGAAACATATGTTCTGCCATATAAAATGCATCCCAAGGTGCCCTCTCTATCAGAGTGCCTCAGCGGTCCAACGTCGGCCTGAAGCTGGTCCAATGCTACTGACATCGGACTGACGCTGGGCCGATGTTGGACTGCCGAGGCATGCTGACAGGGCTAGCTGTGTTCAGTATCCTAATAAGTCACAAGTTCATTGTCACATCGAAATGCATATTTCTCAGGCACCAGTGAGTGTGTTTATCGGAACTAGAAAACCTGTTGCAAGCAGGTATTTGAGCCATTTAGGCTAGGATGTGTGTACCTGAATATGACAGTGAAGGAGGACATGGTGGTCCAAATTGATAAGCATAAATGGACATTTTGTGCATTAAATGCAAATGTAAAGATGATACGGGTCTTGTTGATGCAAAATGTCAGATTGGGCTTGGAAAACAAATGCACTTGTATTTATGAGGCATATTGTGGTGGCAGCACTTGCCAGTGTGCCTGGCCCATGCTGCCACCTGGATAGCCTGACAGAAAGCATGTGACCCAGTTCTGACACATTGATGAAATGTTGCAGAAAGGTGTCAAATGAAGGTGGACCCAAGATGGATTGCACTTTTATGTTTGGATAGTAATTCATAACTGTTTGTTAGGAAGTATTGAACTCATGGAGCGTTGATAAAGCTTCACTGTTTATGGTTTAATCCGGGGATTGGTTTGACTTGAACCCCTTTGAATTTAGTGTATTTGTATGAAAACAATCTTGGTTTCCACCAAACCTCTGCATATGGTCGGAATCTTCCGACCAAAGGATAGAAAATCAGGATGGAAATTTCCAAGATTTGATGACGTCACCATTGCATGGATTTCATCAGAAAACAAGAACACCTTCCGTCCCAATGTACCCTGGTTCCCCCTATTCTAATGGCATATGCCTATAGAGCTTATAAATGTTACCGTGTCCAGTAACCACGGGTAACCACAGACAAAACTCTGGAACTAGGTCATTTACCGAACAGTTTCACTTTGATAGTTGTTGGGTTCTATTTTAAAATGATTTCCACCAGCTGATCCATGGAGACAGGAAAATAACACCTAAATTATCAGGTAATTAAACAATAGACATTACTTTGTTGCTATTATAGGCCTACTATGATGATATGGCCACTGATTGACAGTGCCCGATTCAGGTGTGTGGAGGCCCCTGTGCTGAGATGTTGTGGGGGCCCTAAAATCCATTGCGATGGGACGGTTAAATCTAACTTGAGTTCTGGCAATTTCACCCTGTAGATAGCTTAATTGATAAAATACCAAGCCTAATGCAGTAATCAAGATGATTTGTTAAATATAAATGTTGGTTGCCGAGAAAGAAAACAGCTACTGTCAATAGAAATTCCACCATATTTTGTTATTACAGATCTCGTATAAGTGTGCCATGTTCCATGTGAATATATGCATAGATGATGTCAGTATTGCAATACTGACATCACTATTGGCACTCCAAGCTTGAGTGTTGATTCCAACTGCTACCAACAAGTCAGGCTTATGGGCTGTCTAAGTGTGAATAACAATTGATTAATCTGCATTCATTGGTATAGTTGTTTGATTCAGTTGGAGCAGGTGAAACTGATATGTTTGAGCCACTTGCTTGATCCATCATGGACATTCATGGTGTCCTGTTGTGAAATTTCTCCTTGAGGGCAGCACCTTGTGGCTTTTCAGCCCCTTTTAGATAAGATCTGCACCAAAGAAACTGTTCAGAATTGATGACTGGAATGGGGATGATGGGGAGATTTTTTGGAAGTGAACGTGGCGGTGTTGCATGGGCATACCAGAGGACCAGAAATTGGGGGGGGGGGTAGTAGTTGCTCCCCAAAAATTTGGGAAAAGGCCGGACAAGGAGGCTAAGAATTCGATCATTAAATAAACATTATTGGAAATCAGTGATAAGGATGCCCCCAAGCAAAACCCCTCCCCCCCTTAGGTCTTAAATTCTGAATGGTTCCTGAGTATATTATTTTTGCCAAGACAGAGCAGCACATGATAACCTCTCAGACCAACAGATGAATGTGAGAGTGAATGAATTTGTTTTGTTGTAAAAGTGCTAAAACTAATAGCAGTTATACACAAAATCCATGCATTATATATAGCTGGATATTGTAACTTTTGGATTTATTCAAAACATCAAACTGAATAATCAATGTTGAGCAACAATCTAACAGCTCATTGTGGATTTGTAATGGTGTGATCAGTATGGGTTCCAAGTGACACAGCTGAAACTGCGAATATGCCAACTGTGAAATCATTATGCTGATACTGACATCACATGCCAGTTGAAAAGAACATGGCACACTAATACGAGATCTGTAATAACAATAAAACTTCCTGTTTAAAAAGAAATCTAGTTTCAGATCATTTATGAGTACCGAGAGACAAACTTGACAATCTGAAAAGTTTATTCATCATATCATGAAGTACAGTATCACTCTATTAAAGATCAATTAATTATTTTTTTATCTGACTCCTGAAAAGTTGGAGAAATATGAACTTCATGACCATCAAAATGATGACATCAGAAGAACTATTTTAATACATACTAAGTGAAAAATACCCTTGACCTGTGTGAGGAAAAAAATAGATTGCTCCTAATAAGCCATGCAAGAAAATCAAACTCTTTTAAAAATCAAAAACACCACATAGTTTAGGCCTATATATATGCAATGAAAATCCTATATTAAAAAAAAAGGTTTCCAAGTAGCAGAGACTTGGAGACTAAATCTGACCACTGGGAAACCAATTGGCCAAAAATACTGTCAGGTCAATGAGGTGTTGCCATTAGACCATAGGAAGGACCTCCTCCCCCATGAACCTTCTCTAAAAAGGCATTCTTTAACACCCCGGTGTTTCATTTGCCGCTTTTCTTTGGTTCAAGAAATAATAAAGCCGAAATGGCCATGTTTATATTTGATTTTGACACATTATAAGATTCACTGAGTTTGAAACACCCCTAAATATTGGAAAAGGTGTGAAAATTGGAAATAAAATGCTTTTTCTTTTATTTTTTGACCTGATTGAGTAACTTACTGTATAACTAGATAAATTATGATGTTTCAATATCAATGCAATGCCATTTGATATATCTATTACTGATATTTCGCATGCAAAAAGGGTGTGAAAAACTAAAAATTTCAATTTTCTCAAAATTTTCCCAACAGATTGTTTGATCTTTACATCAAATCGAAGCTGAGACAACATAGGGGAGAGCGGGGCACAGTGAGACACTTTTTTTATTTTCAAGTGTAGCAAAATGTTGGCCGTCAACAGTAAAACCAATTTAGACCCACATTGTAGATGATGAAGTTGGGTATATTGTCCGGTAGTTTTGGGTTCCCAACTGTTACAGGTTTGGAGATACATCATGTCAAGTCCATGCCGCATAAGTGTCTCACTGTGCCCCATAGCCATAGGCGGGGCACAGTGAGACAGCAGACGGGGCACAGTGAGACAGGGAAGTCCGCTACAACAATTGCAAACCCTCTAGGTATGTAGAATAACTTTGTCAATGGATATTATGAAAACTGATATATTTTATCATGAAAAGTTGGTGAGGTGAGATTCTAGTTCCTTTTTTGTGCAAGCATGACAAATTCATGTCGGTGGACATGTGCATAACATATTTAACCAGCCGCACCTGTTACTTTCTTATGCCTTACTAATCAAAAATTCTTCCCTGATGCTTCCCTTTTGATATAACTCTCTAAAACAAGAGGTCAATGACAGGCATCTCTTTGAAGATTCTGAATTATGAGTTATACCTTGTACCCTGAATTTCTACTCTATTCTGTGGTGTCTCACTGTGCCCCATCTCACTGTGCCCCGCACAGCATTCTTCATTAAATTAGAAAATTCTGTGGAGACACATGCCAAAATTGGGGATCACCAGCATATTAAAATAAGTCAAAAAGATATAGCTTCAATCCCTGGTGATTGATTACATTAAACTCCTAATGCTAATGCCTAGATCACACGGAGACGTAACAGAGGGTTCTTGTCGCGTCGCTTCTTGCTTTTCCAGGAAAGAGGGAGGTTTTTAACCTACATTCAACAATTCGGCGACGATATTTTCATCTACGGCGCTTCTTAAACTTCCTCGCCAAAAGTTCCTAGAAGTCACATGACCTTATGGTGAGGCAAGAACTTGCTTCACGAAAGATTCAACCTGTTGAATCTTTACGAAGCAAGAAGCCACGATGCAAAAGACCTGAAAGACCCCCAAAATGATTGGGCGAAGTTAGAGACAGCTTGGGCGAAGTTAGAGGCAGGTTGGGCGAAGCTAGAGAGTGCTTGGGCGAGGCTACTTATCATTGAGTCAATGGAACTTCGGCGAAAAAAGATAACAACTCGCCGACGCAAACAGGCTGTTGAAACGCCGAAACAGCTACTTGCTTCACCGTAAAAGGTATTTGCTTGGGCGTAATTGAAGATTAGAGCGAAGTAAGAGGATGCTAGGGCGAAGTTAGAGGCAGATTGGGCGAACCAAGAGACTCCTTGGGCGAATGTAGTTTAACATTGAAGTAATGGAACTGCGACGAGGCTCCTCAAAACTCGCTGACACAAGGCTCTTCTTGTTTCGTCAGAAATTACGAGCGATTCGGCATAGAAAACGAGAGCCTCGTCGTAATAGGAACCATCAACGACGATTTATAATCTTTAATTGATTATATAATTGTCCAAAAATGGCTTGAAACGCCGAAAGTTGGCGAAACTTGAGTTCCTGGCACCTCTACAACTTCGCCGTCACTAAGTCTTAACCACTCTCGTGAGACACTAGCATTAGGCATCAGAACAAAAAGTCATTAGGCAAAATTATTTACTTATCGGGTAGGGTGGTTCGCAAAAACATCAATTTCACCAAAGAGGGCAAGACACCCCCTCATTTTGTTCCATTTGCCAAATGATGCACCCATGCAAAATTTTGGACTCCTAAGTTAAATAGAAGTGGGTGCTCAAGGAGCCTGAAGGTTTAGCCAAAACAGCAAAAAATTGTTAATTTGTGAACCCGCGGTTTTGCATAACTTTGTCAATTTTAAAGCTACAAAGTTCTAAGTACCATTTTTGAAATGGCCACAAAAAGACCTTTCATTTGAATGGTAGCATGATGGGTCTGTAAGAAAATTGAGTGGTCAATGTTTTCTTAAATTTCATTCTACATGAAATTTTTTTTTTCGAATTTCATAAATTGCCCAAAAGCATCAATTTAGTGCTAAGATTGGGTTAAACAACATCCAGCATGCTCTAAATATCTTTATCCTTGGTCTATAGCAGCATGATAAGCCTACTGTGGCTTGATAGCGATTGTAATAATGTAAAAAATGTCAGAATAGAGTGAAAATAATTATTGAAATACATTCAAACGCCTTTATGTCAAGAATGGGTCCTTTATGCAGGTTTAGAGGCAAATACCTTTGTTTGACTTGAAAATTAATGCTCTATCTAATTAGTTTTAAAGATATATCTATTTCAGATTCATTCTCATGTTAATGATACTGAGCAGTGAGCATACCCTTTTCCTTGATGTGATGTCTTAATACTTGAGCATGTGAAAATGAAAAAATGTTTAATCCCAATGAGTACAACATTTTATAATGTATACTTTGTGTCATAAAATGCATCATTATAGAGACAATACTACAAGAAGAAAGTAATTTTGTAGTTGAATTAACTGTAATTATAGATGCAGAGTTATAAATGCAATAGATTTGATGCACGTCGCTTGGTAGATTGTTGTCACTTCAGTGTGTTTCCCTGGAACCTGTAGGAATGTTGGAGTACAACATGTGAATGTGCTCAAAATACAAAGCAATGCCAATGATCAGACCTATCAATATTCAATTATTCATGATGAGGTCTGTCTTGAAATCACTGGAAATTATGAATCACAGCACACTTATAAGTGACAATCATTAACTGTTATTGAAGTTGAAAGATCTAAAATTCTCTACCCTGCTTTTCAAGGTATGTATGAAGGATGTGACCACGCAGTTCTTTATTTTTTACTAAGTCTCAGACAAGCCCATGTACTCAGGTAAATCATATACACATATTTTATATTAATGCACATTGTGACATCATCAAAGTATGTAAGTTCAAATGTTGAGCTCCTTGCACAATTTTGTTTTCAATACTCAAAATGCCGAGCAGTATTAGTATAAAAACATTAAATCATACTATTATTAACCAGATCATGTATCTCAATAGCATTTATTTTAGAAATAATGGTCCTGAGCATTAATATTGAAACCAAATGAGCATATGAGCTTTTTGCTTCCGAATCAGTGAACCTGTTTCAAAAATACAGAAGAATGAATCCCCCTTATTAATTATTCTCACTTAATTCTGTTAAAAAATCTTCCCACAATCCCCAGCAACTGAAGTATCATACACTGAAGAAGTTAGGTATGAATTATATCTAGTGTATATGCAAGATGTCTTATTAAAACCAAGTTTAGCACTAAAATGATGATTATAGCAATTTATGAAATTAGAAAACTTTCATTTCTGGTAAAAAGAAATTTAAGAAAACATTGATCACTCAATATCCTTGCAGACCCATCATGTTACCATTCAAATGAAAGGTCTTTTTGTGGCCATTTCAAAAATGGTAGTTATAACATTGTAGCCTTAAAACTGACAAAGTTATGCAAAACCGCGAGTTCGCGAATTAACAATTTTTTGCTGTTTTGGCTAAAACTTCAGGCTCCTTGAGCACCCACTTCTATTTAACTTAGGACTCCAAAATTTTGCATGGGTGTATCATTTGGCAAATGGAACAGAATGAGGGGGTGTCTTGGTCTCTTTGGTGGAATTGTTGTTTTTCGAACCACCCTATTATCGAGGTTAAAAACCAAAAAATTGAAATTTCACTCGCCCTAAGCTTCGAAACTTTGCCAGATTACCTTTCGCTTATGTAAATTTTGTTCAACATAAGTGATGGTTGTTCTGTGACGCTAGGAGCACTGTCTCACTGTGCCTGCCGTCTCACTGTGCCCCGCTCTCCCCTACTACAACGCTGTGCTGACAGATTCTTTGTACATTTTTTAAAACCCTAAACTTTGTTCAAGGACACTGTGAGATGATTTATTCATTCAGACGTCCTTTTGGACTGATGACTTTTCTACAGTGGGCCTAAACGATGAAGAGGTATCAAAAATGTAACTTTGTGTCCGTTTTTCCTACACAAATTAAATGGAAGCCTTCCTTGGGCAACTAAGGTCTGTGGTGTCTTGCAGGGATGTGCCTCTAAATTTTCCCAGCCAGAAATTTGAGTCGGCTCAAATGATTGACTGAGATGATTGCACAATTTTTTTGAGCTGACATATCTTGAAGTTGTGTGTTATGATAATCTTTCTGTTGTTATAACTCAAAACAGCAAGCTATGATAGCTCAAAGGAATTGTGCAACCATCTCACTGAGTCATTTAAGCTAACTCAAAATTCAAATTTTACAGGGATAGTGCAGGCTGAACTTGGTCTAGCACCTTCTGGCTTGCGCTGAATTTTGCCTCTGTCTTCTCATTTTCAATTTATGTTATATTTATTTCGTCTTATGAAGCTCAGTTGCTTAGAAATTGCTGATGGGCCATGATCAACCCAGAGTAGTAAAAACGCAGGTGCATTCCTGGCTTCCATTTTGTCCACTATCAAAAAAGTAATGACCCGTTTTATTCATTAACCGATTTTCCAAAGATCTAACATATCGGCTTTTATACACAATAAGTACCCAGGCACTGTCTCAATCATGGCAGCCTGGATAATGACATATCAACTGTAAAGTTTTTTTTTTTACCACCCTGTAATGCATTCTAGCCAAGGTATAAAAGTCATATGGGGGCGCAGCTACTAAATGAGGAACTTTTCCGGTGAATATGCGGAAAAAACAAATCATGGTAAAACCATATCAGAGGAAGTCAAATTGCAACCTTGTGTGTGGTCTTGCAACTCATACTAATTGAAATTGCAGTAAATGTCATTTTGTAGTTATATCACTGTTTGTTTCATAATTAGTGATTAAAAACCCTCAAACTCTCAAACTTGTATAAGCCACAAAGAATCTTGCTTAGTAGAGGCACTTGGATAACTCCCTTAAAATTCTGTCAGCCACATCTGCCCCAGTGTCTTTATGCATATCAAATCAAATATTAAAGTGTTGAGTGTTGATATCAAAATCTTGTATGCATTGCATACACATGATTCAGTGGCGGGTCCTAGGAGGGGGCCTGGGGGGCTCAGCTCCCCCCCCCCCTCCTAATTTCCTGAACCACTGAGATAAAATTATAATTTTGAAGAAAATATACAAAGATGTGGGCTCTCGAACGTCAAAACAAGCCCTGGCACCACTACGGTGTAGATGACCCTGTCTGCATCCACCAATGGGAATTGTTGATATTTTTCCACATTAGCGGGAACCTCTTCCCCCTACCTATATTTCATAGCTTTGAAAATTTATGGCCATCTACAATTCGTTTTATAAAAAAGAATTTCTTGTTCTTTGTGTTTACAGATCCTAACATGGCCTATCCTGGTGAACACAGATTTGCTGTTAACCTTCAGTGTAAATGTAAGGTATCATGGAAATTTGGATATTTCTTTGATAGTGTTCACTTGGGCTTTGTCTGTCAGGACTGTTGGAAGGAGTGGCTTCTTGAGGATTTTGTGCAGGTGACGAAAGAGGAACCTGTGTGCTTTAATGGAATAACTTACTTATCCCCTGTCAGAAGTGTTGCCCCTCTCAAGGAAGACTCCCAATTCCAGGTAACCACATCGCGACAAAATATCATACCTGACTATGCGGCAGACTGCCTCAAACGCGGAGATCATATCATGTGGCACAAATCTTTGTATTGGCACCATGCTATTGTCGAAGAAGTCAACGGTAACATCACCACCTTGATAGAATACAAGAAGCTCAACTCAACATTTACAATTACCCGTACCAAGGAAGATATTTCCAAAAAGGGAGCACCTCTCACCCTGGTTGTATATTCTGAAGAAGTCCTTCAATTCAATCCTGTGGAATTGGTCCTAGCAAGGGCAAGGTCTTTGCTCGGGCTGAATGGTTATCACTTGCTGAACAGAAACTGTGAGAACTTTGCAACATTTTGCAAGACTGGCATTAATAGCAACCAACAGAAAAAATGGTTTACCAAAAAGATGAAAGATATCCTGGTGGATGGAGGGAGGAATGCCGAGCAATTCATCACCGTAAGTAAAATTTTGAGAAGTAAAACTGAATTGAAATGTTTTCTAATGACTCATATAAACTCATTGTACTGTTGTTTTGGTCAAGGCACTAATTTTTTTCATAATCATCTGCCTGCCATATTACTTACCTGGTGTAGAAGATGTATAAATTATGTTTAATTCAAATTGGCGGTCAATAAACTTGAACCTGAACTTACAACCGACGAATGACGAGTACTTACATTCAGCAGCTAGTGGGCATCAATGACCTCATAACAAGCCCTATCAAATGCATTGAAATTAAGAGTCAAATCTTCATTGAGTAGCTTGTGACTTCATTGGTGAACAGTGACGGCTCCAGGAAGGGGGGGGGCGAGGGGGACTGAAGCCCCCCAAAAATGTCTGAAGCCCCAACTATAGATCAAAAAAATGTATTCTGATACAGAAAAAATAATGTCTCTGTGAATTACAGTATCATGAATTAGCCACATGTATGTTCCGCGAGAATGAACAAGTGACTCATCAAGACAAGGTTGTCCACATGGGACCCAAACATTTTTTCGGCATTCGCTAGCTCACCGCCATGCAACGCTTTGAGGCTATGACTATCAAGGTTATTGATGTCCTTGCAGCCAAATGGTGCCGAAAATGGTAAATTATAATTGTCCTTAATTAATGAGCAAACCAAGCACTGTAGTGCAAGGACATCAACTACCTTATACTCAGGATAATTTTTTTAAAGATTTATACTTAAACACACAGTCCTTTTCATTGGTTCGCGGTGGCAGATACAGGGGGGCCCTGCTAGACCAATGATATAAAAGAAGCATTTTGAGGAAAATGTGCAGCGCGACGAGCTCGCGAATGCTGAAAAAATGCTCGGGTCCCACGCAGACAATTTTGTCTTGATGAGTCACTTGTTCGTTCTCGCGGAAAACATGTGGCTCATTTCATGATAAAATAATTTATAGAGACTTCATTTTTCTGTACAAGAACATATCTTTTTGGTCAAAAGTTGGGGGGCTAAGGGAAGGGAGGGCTTCAGACATTTTTGGGGGGCTTCAGACATTTTTGGGGGGTTTCAGCCCCCCTCGGCCCTCCTGGAGCCGCCATGTCATAGGGTCAGGTTGTCATACTGCCTATTGCGAGGTACTGCAGTCCGACCGTGACGTGACATAATGCCCCGCTTACCTCACGTCCCTCCTCTTGTACACCAAAGATCATCTGCTTTGAAAATACATTGTATGTCAGTCTATATCAATATTATCATGCGGAATACAATTTTCCTTGACAGGTTGTCCTGGCTGAGTTTTGGGAGCAAGACTTAAGAGCTGAAGGCTACACGGCACAAGGAGCTGAAGCAATTGGAGCTGGGGTCCTTATTGCTTTTGAAGGATACAAGTGCTTCGTGGACTTGGAAAAGATGTACCAAAAACGAAAAGAAGCACCAGAAGATGAAAAACTAGGGTATTCACGCAAAGACTTTGTGGAAAATGCTCTAACAAGGATATCAAGTTCACTTTTTAGCACATCACTTGGAGTTTTGGGCGGTCTCAGTACGATCTGGTTTCCAGGGATAGGTCCAGTGGCGGCTTGTGCAATCAGCATTTTGGGTAGCTCTGTGGGTATTATTTTGGGCCATGTTCTCGGAGAATATGTAGGACCAAAGATCGGCAGAGCTATTACTAACTTAATTATGAATGACAGACCTGTCCAACTGCAGCGCATACATCCTGGAGACCATATTGTTTGCTATGGGAACCTGTCACACCCAAGATGTCACTGTATTGTGCAAAGCACTGCAGTGGAGTATGGTGAAATGACGGTCATTCGATTCAAATACAATAGAGGAGTGGTCTTTGAAGTGATCGAATATGATGAGGAAAATCCACCTCTGAAGATTGATTATCCAGAAAATACAGAAAAATACTCTGCTGAAGAAATCGTGGAAAGAGCAGTTGATGCGATGGAATCATACGACAAGAAATATAACATATTATGGAACAACTGCAAGCACTTTGCATATTACATAATACTTAAGGCTTAAGTTAAGCTAAAGAAGAGATTGCCAGATGAAAACCTCTACCATTAATTGCACACTCCGGGTAGTGTTGTCAATAGGTCTGTCTCCATGTACGGGGGTTACGACAGTGATTATGGGTAGACCTGTGGCACTACGATAAGGGGGTCGGCTATTTTTGTCTTTGGGGAAGCCACCAGGTGACATATTATCTGGTTTGTTTGCAAATTAAAGGAAATCCTGTGACCAACAGTTCATAATAATCTCGTTGTTAACACGTTATTTATCCCCCAATCTATATGATTCCAACTACATGTAACAGCACACTATTCTGTTTAACTGCTGTCTTAAAGTTACTCTGAATGATGGGTAAATTGTGACCGAAAGATTTTCTAAATTTTACCTAATATTTCTAACTATTTTATAGTGTGTCTTCCTTTGATTTATTGATTGGTAAACAGAATTATTTATTTATTTCATCTCCATTTATTGATAGTTCCTCGGTTGATCAGCTAATGCCCCAATTTCACGGCAAGAACAGGAGAACTTTTTACGTCTGTGGGACAGCTTAAGATGATTTCTAGGAGAAAAATGGCTAATCCGGTGACACACGATGATTATATAGAAATTACATAATTAATTAGAGGCATATCACGGTGGAATAAGATCTTAAATTGGCGGATATGATCGTAAATCGGCAGGGCAAGATCATATGCATGTGGGGCAAGATCTTAATGCCTTTGGGACAAGATCTAACTGTCGGCGGGATGAGTAAAACCATCGGCAGGATGTGAAAAACCGTCGGCGGGATGTGAAAAACCATCAGCGGGATATCAAAAATTTACGGCGAGGCTGCAGATGTCCCGCAAGGACAGTATCTATGTCCATCAGGGGCAGGGGATGTCCCTATATCCCGTCGGTCATGTTTTTCATTCGTTCTCACTCAAAAATGCCTGCCGGACATCCAAAAACTGAGAAAAAATGTGGCTCTTCCTCGGCGACTTAGAAGAACATTTTTAGCCTGTTGAATCTTTTTTGACATCAAAGGCGGAGTGCTCCCCATTTCTAGGAACCCGCCAAGATGCACAAAATGCATCGGCGAGATGTGAAAAATCGTCGGCGGAATGTCACAAAATCATCCAGATTTCCAGGAAAAACCATCCCGCCGACGCCAAAAGTCCTTCGTAATGTGCCGGGAGAACTAAGCATTAGTCATTCAGGATGACTTCACAATGACCATTTTTATAAATATAGAGCTACAAGTTAGCAAATTCTAACAATGCTGATAACTTCACAAAGTTTATGGCACTCAAGGCTGGCATTTTTTTTGGTGCGTACCTGAAATAAATCCAGTGGTCATTTAGTGCATTTGAGTGGCCCTTTGAAGTAGAAGAAAATTAATGTTTCTTCGGTAAAGAAAATGTATACACTGGTCAATATTAGCAAGTTGCTTTGAATTTTTATACTGCAATACGAATAAAATTGCATACTAAATCAAAGATTTTATGGTTCGGGGTAACTTTAAGCACATAATCACTAGCTCAACAACACCAATCACCTTATTGAAAGGCAAAGGGGATTCCAACACAGCTTTTGTTGCTTTGATATGCCACCTATACATAAATTCAGAACTACAAACGGAGACAGACCTATTATCTGCACTGCGTAGTTAGTCGGACAAACATGACAGCACTTGAAGTTGTTGATCAGATAAAATCCCATTGAGAGTTTTGAAACAGACTGCGACAGCTTCGGTGTCTGGACTGGGCTGTCTGAGTCAAATTCTGGGAAACTCTGGGCTGTATTACTGCGAAATATAAATTTATAACCCACATGATTGTCATGAACTGACATGGTGCCAGTAATTTCTGAGAAGTTGATAAATAATTTCCGAAGTTCAAGTGGAGCAATGGCAATTTGAAGCATTAGATTATGATAACATATGCACTGTTACAAGGTGTTTTATGACAGGTGCCCATTATACACATGCACACTGGAAGAGTAGCACTTGCCTAAAACGATTTCTTGATGTTTCTTCTTTTTCAGACCGTTATGGCTGTTATGTCTGGTTGTTTATATTTATTAGTTAGGGCAAGGGACTCTATGTCCAGAAAGGCTACAGCTTCAGTCCACTCTAGTTGCGAGTTCCTGCGTGGCCTAATGGTTAAGAGTGCTTGTTTGCACAACCACTGGCTCTGAGCACATTTTAAGTTCTGTATTTATCATAACTATTTTCAATCTTGTAAATCTTATATATATACAAACAGATTTTATATTTAATATTGCATATTATTTTATACTCTTAGATATATGTTAACAACATACACGATTTATACTCTATTATATATATGCACGCATACATATTTTATACATTAAGATATATACAAACATATTATACACTCTTATACATATATACAAGTATATTTTACACACTGCATGTTTTAGATGGCTCTTCTGGTTTTCCCTTTTTTAAAAATTGGGCTGACTTTGCCTAACTTCAGTCTTTCTGGATATATGCCACTACCTATTATTGAGTTAGTGAAGTTATAATTGGGATCACGAACGATATCTTTACTTTTCTTTAGGACTTCATTAGATATATTGCCATCTCTGGGCACTTTTTCGATTTTTAATTTTGCAAATTTACTGATCTCCTCTGGAGTAGTGGGTGTAAGGTACACAGGCTACTTTGTGATGACTGATTTTTTTAGGTAGGAAGTAAGTATAATGCTTATTTGTTTTAATAATCTCTAGAGAGTTTTTGACCAACATTTACAAAATAATCATTCAACTGACTCTCCCACAGTTGTTGTAATTATCTATTCTTATTTTTATTGACTTAACAAGTTTCTATGCAACTGTTGTATTATTTTTGTATTGACTGCAAATAAGTATGTGTGGGCATAAATTGACTCAAGTGACTTGGACACTTTAGCGGTTGCCGCTATGCATGCCTCGATCATTGCTCTTTATTACCTACATGAATATACCCATCTCATGACTTTTTCTGAAAATATACATGCTTATCATAAATGGATACCTGATATTATACTATTCAATAACTGCTGTCAACTTATTAGTAAGAAAGAAAGAGCAATTCGACCGCTCGGCGCAAAAAGGAGCTCAGTGGAAAAATAGCATTTTGAGAAAAAGGCCTTTTACTTTTGAACAGTCGTTTTTAGTTCTTGCTCGGTCAATACTGGTCCGATTTGAATGATTTTTGGTACACACATTCATATGTACATTTTCTAGTATTTTTGCTTTCATTGTTAAGTAAATTTCAGCGCCAAAAGGTGCATAACAGCACTATGCTCCTTTTTGCATTGGGTGAAATTTTCTAATGGCAGAGACAAAAAGGGACAACAAAAACTTTAAAATTCCACTTTATTCCACGAATAGTGTCATCCTGTACTTTGACCTGCAATATCTCCTTTAATTGAACCCGCTTTGTTCCAATATTCACAGGCATTAATCCTAAGGTCTTGAACTTTTGAAATATGCAATAATTAAAAAGGGACTTTGTGGCACTAAGTCCCTTTTCGCACGCAGCGGTCGAATTGTGAAGTAATTTGTTCATTGTGCATTTAGCCCAATGATCTAGGCAGATGGCAAGTAGTCCTCCTCACCTTACTCTTTTATCAATCGAGTGCTGGAACTTACATTTATAATATTTATCCTCTGTTCTTATCCAAATGTTGCTTTTACAAGTACTTGATTTTACTTAATGTAATCTGCTTTGTCAACAAAAATTATATATAAAATCTAATCTTCGGATTACAGAATAAGGCCACATGGGTCCCTCACCAAGACAATTCTGGGCTACAGGTGCCCCGTGCCCAAATTAGCCTTGGGCCGTCAGCCCAAAATTGCTGCCAGCAATCAGAGATGACTTGTGCCAATTAAAATCGTATATTCAAGAGGATAGCCATGAAATTCCAGGTTGGGCAAAAGTAAAGGTAAAGGTACTTTTATGTAACATGGGTGGCAAAGCTAAGTCAGGGACTTGTTTCCAATTGGGCCCGCGGCACCTCCAATTTACGTCTGATGCGAACGTCGATGTCGTGGAATGACATGGTGGCTAGCCTCGGGATTGAACCCTGGTCCTTCGATACCGAGGCAAGCACTCTACTGACCGAGCTAACGGGGCATCTTGAGGAGTGGTGTCACCGCTGGCAAGCATTACTTAAGGTTGTCATTTTGTCCCTGAAATTTTTTTGTGATCATACCAACTTTTGTATTTTCATTGCTTACAATTGATGGCTCTGCATCATGACAAAAAACCGAGGAGACCTCGGACCCAAAAGCACTGAAAGGATCAATGCCATAGAGTTTCACAGTGAGGATAATCAGCTTGCAGTGCAGTTCTTTCCTTGTCTCAATGCATGCCACATACATGTGCTGCCCTCTATGATGTCATATTTAATGTAAGACATGTACAGGTTTTGAAATTGTCTAATTTTTTATTTCAGTTATTTTTGAAAATGTACAGATCTTTTTGATGTGAATAAAGAATTTCAAACAAACAAACTTGTGTGAGATTACATATTTATCCATCAAATGCTCAGTGTCACCAATGCTGCAAGAAATCTTTACCAGATGGAAATAAAGGTTGAAGAGTTTTATATCAAAACTCTTCTAGTATTATAAACAAGTTTATTGTTTTCACATGAGAAATCAATACTACCGAATCAATCTACTTATTAATGTTAACAGTAACATTTTTCTAAATTTAAGGACTACTGAATGAGAAAGGGATCACTGTTAAGACAGTAAACATCTTAGGATGTTCCACAAAATTTGTAAAGGTTGCTTGAAGCACAGAAAAAAAGCTGTTGACTCTAATTCTGGAAAGGTTAATTCCTACAAGGCACCACACACTTCACACAGGGTTCTTTCATGTTGCATAAAGGTTTCTGCAAACAATTTAGAAGGTGCTAAATTGAACCAGCATGTATATCACTGAACATTTTTGGTTCCAGGTCACAAACTTTTTAAAAACTTCAAGTTAGAATATATATCTAGTTCTTTATATATATTTTTTAGAAAAGTTTTCTTTCGCGATACTGCGTGTGTGTTTTGGGTTTAACACCCCGGCAGGACCTTATTGAGCTATATCGATTGTTTGTGATACTGAATAACACCATCATTTGTTTGCATGACAATGTATAAGACTAAAGCGGGTAATAAATGTCGATTTTGACAACACTATTTTGAATGCGGTTTTCAATTTGTTGTTGATGTGACACATTGTGAATACAAAGGAGTGTGGATTGTACAGAAAAATCTCATCATCGTTATTATTCTTTTTATGACATACTAAATTTCCTCCAAAATCATTCATACAGTGAACATATTGAAACCCAAGGCACACGTCATCAGATAAATTATTAATTGTAAAGAATGAACTTCTTGCTCTAACGTCGGGCACGAAATTATTTTAAGAAAAATTGCAAAATCAAATTTCCCCCTCTTTCTAATAGATGATACAGTCTTTAAAAAATCCAACTTGTTTCCAGTGTGGTCCTTCCGCCTCCAGAAGTCAGGATTAATCATTAGAATGTATTGTGAATTTAGAATTTGAAAACTACATAAATTATAAAGTAATGTTGTGAACTTGGATTCTTACATTTGCATAGTGATTTAGAAATGACTTAGTTAGTACTTGGCAGCAGAAATACATCAAATCTGCCTTAGTTATACCTTTTGAATGAGACCCAACTAAGGCATTTTCAGTTCTCTTCTGAATTTAGGAACCTTTGTGTGAAATACCATACAGGTCATACAGGTTGTTAGCCGTAGTATTTCTAAAGACATTGTCCCTGTTGCGATTCATCAATTGCTTCTGTCAATAATGACTTCAGGGCAAACCAATTTTATCAATTTGTTTTGTCATTTGGGTATGAAAATAAAAGACCCTAATAATTTCAATTTGCATAATTCATACAGACTGTGTCATTTCGACTTTGTTCAACTGAAGACGGTGTAGAATGTACGATAATACTTGTCATCTATTATTTTCGATGAATAAAATTAACCTTTTGCGGATTTGTTAAATTTCTGTTATTGTCACAGACAATATAGATATGGGTTTGTGAAGTCTAAATCATATTTTGTGGTACAGACAAGGTAAGTTTGTATGTTCTCAGAAGCCACCATATCGTCGAGCAAGAAACATCATCTTAAAGTGTTCTTAGGCAGTAGAAGTACTTCAACACTTACATCACTTCGACAAGTTGTTGTCTCACCAATTGTACGATATGAAAAATATTACATCATTCATCGCCCTGCTCCTTCATCTTTCTGTCATCTCTACCGGAGCTTTAAGGAGTCATTTATTTTATCGACAAGCTAAGACTTTAAATTGCAGCATTCTTTTAACTGAAGCAGGCAGCTCACCAACTGCTGGTAGTGGGGTAACTTTCTGCACCATGTTATGCATTCGAGCTGCAGCAGAATCATGCGTTTGCATTGGTTGGAAGAAGGAAGAAGAGAAATGCAAGATGTGTTATGAATGCAGTGGAGGAGGAATCATATTGCCAATGAATGCTTATACTCTGTACAATCCAACTGACGGTATGATAAATTTATTTTACCATCCATTAGATATTGAGACTTCACATTTATATCAACTGAAATCACTTGGGAAACCATTGATTTTCATTAATTTTTTTTAAATCATTCGCCTATATTTTTTGGCCTTCTTGCCTCTCTGGTTGGTTAATGCACTTTTGAGGTTTTTGAGGGCTACACTGCTATTTCTCTAAATTCTGCTCTATTTAAGGCAGTTCTGTATAATATAATTATTTCAACCACATTTTCAGCATAGGGCTTTCAAAGAAATATGTTAAGGATGTTAAGGAAAAATAATAATTTTTTTCATGGGGGTCACAGTATTTTTTAATAGGAAAAAATGCTATTTTTAGCATAAAATATGATAAAAACACTAAATGATATGTCGAGGGATGAATTTAATAGTAGAAATGCAAATAATGTGTCAAATGAAAGTAGAGAAGTAGCACTAAATGATGCTGCAGGCGCTTTCTTGAATTTGTATCCCTGTTCCATGGGGTATTAGTTGAAACTGGGCCATTTTTGGCACCTTTAATATGCAAAAAAAAGTAAACAGACCAAAATTCCAAAAAGCCCAGCATCATATAGTGCTATTTTTCTGCTTTCATTTGACACCTTGTTTGCATTTCTACCATTAAAATTCTATTTCAGTGTTTTTATCAGATTTTAAGCTAAAAACAGCATTTTTTCCTTTTAAAAAATGCAGTGGCCCCCCGGAATTTTTTTTTCCTCCTTGACATGTTTTCTAAGACTGCTGCTACTTAAAATTTGGAGTGAAACTCCTCAAATGCCTTTGGTTGAGCATCATTTAAGGGCATTTCAGTTCTGTCCAAAAAGAGCTGAAAAGTGCATCAACCAATCCGAGCTGAATATGCAAGAGTTTTTCATATTTTTGTCTCCTCCCCCCTCCCCCCTCCCCCTGGTACTCCTAGGTATGAACCTAATTTTTCAAAAAATTGGCTTGCATAGAATGATGACTACACAATACCCTTCGTATATGTATTTATTTAGTATACATTGCTTATCTTTATACTTTAAACTTTTGATGCAGATGCTGATCTGTACCACAGCATGGACTCTCCCTCTGGTCTCTCTGTTGGTGCATTATCTGTGAATCCGGTTTTCAACAACGGATTTGTATCTGGGAAGAGAGGCAATGCAGCAAGACTATCTGGAGTTGCAACACATCTTTTTTTTGATGTGTCATCAACCGGCTGTCCACGACATCCACATCTATGCGTTAATGGTGTAACCTTCGCTTTTTGGTTGAGGTTGTCGAAGAATATGACCCTTTGGTCTTCTAATTTCTATTATACATTTCAATTCATGTACAGTACTAGTCTAACTCTGTGGTTACTGGATACTGACCATCAGATCATTTTCCCCAGCCCAAACCCTAACAAGAAGTTCACAGTGACTCTGCCAGTAAAATTTGGTGAATGGGTGCACTTTGCTATAACATGGAATAACATGACTAATTTCCTGACTGTGTATGAGGATGGGCTTGAATATGCAAAATTGGCTGAAGTTAATGGAAGCGCGCCATCAGCATCATTTCCAGAATTGTTTGCAATGCAAGGAACTGGCGAATTTATATATGATGTTGATGAAATGTACATATTCAAAAATGTCAGGAGTGCTCAAGATGTGGCTTATCTTGTCAATGTTTAAGCTCAAGTCAATTGACAAGGACAGAGGGGGGGGGGCTGGTGGCATTTCGGGCTCCGTGGCAAAATAAGTCAACAAGCCCCTACAAATAGCTAATTTGGCAAATTGTTTGTATTAGGGTAATAATTATTTAGGGGACATTCTGTCCTTTTCAGTTAGTGTAGTTACAACACACGATCATGAAACTGAAAGTAAAATTTTGCTGATCTGCTAAAATTTTTATTTTTTGACATCTTGCATGGGCCCCCCTGAGTGGATGGGCCTAAAGCCCCATTCACACAGACAAGACTTTGGCAAGAGTGTGTTGGCAAGAGCAAACTATCAGAAATCGTGAATTCACTCCCAGAGCATAGTTTTTACTCTCAAGAGTGAAAATTTCACTCCCAGAGTAACACAAGATGCTCCCAGATCACTGCCACACTCGTGGAAAACTCTTGGGAAATTTTGAACACCATCCACACTGGGAGCAAACTTTTCACTCTGGGAGTAAACAGCTATACTCTGGGGATTAATTCGTGATTTCAGAATTTTGCTCTTGCCAAGGTACTCTCGGGTTACTCTAGGCTGTGTGAAAGGGGCCCAAGGCAGTTGCCAATTTGCCACATAGGCCAGTCCGCCACTGCAGTGAAGACATGAATGTACATCAACATGACATTGTGATCCCTCAAAGCTCAATTTCCCTAGGATAGATCGATAGATCCACTCAAGATATAGATAGAAAGATCAATATAGATAGATAGATAGATAGATAGATCGATAGATCCACTCAAGATATAGATAGAAAGATCAATATATAGATAGATAGACAGATAGACAGATAGACAGGTAGATAGATAGATATGGTAAGTGCAGCCCTCTAAGCCCAGTTTTGGAGGGTTGATTGATGAGATGGGAGAGAGAACAAGAGTCCTCAACATGTTACACTTTTACCCCATGTGAGGGATCTTTTACTTGCCGGGCATAGACAATGACACAAGGGGTCGCCAATTTAACGTCTCATCCGATTAGTGCAGCCCTCTACGCCTACAATGTAGTTCCGGATGTTCACGAGGGTGATTGGCGATGTGAGAGAGAAGGTAGGAGTCCTCAACATGTTATAAAATTATCCCATTTGAAGGACCTTCTACATGCCCTGCATGACAAGGGGCTGCTGATTTCATGTCCCATTTGATCAGCTGAATAAGAAATATATATGTATGTAATAATCAATAACAGATTATTACAAATAGCAGAAATTAATGATATATATGTCGATTAACATCTTTACAGCTAAACCAGTTCTGTTCAAAATAGAATAAATTAAAAACACTCAACTTTTGTCGCCTTTATAGACCTACGAAAGGCTTTTGATTCAGTTACTCGTGAACTACTATTTTTCAAACTCAGGAAACAGGGGTTTGGTGGAAAACTGTTCAATGCCATAAGATGTATATACAGTGCCGCCTGTAAGTAAGTGAAACACATGACATTGTGCCATTGCATCAATGCTAAACATCCTCAGCCAAACTGCTTGTGGAGGCATGAATTCTCATCGGATGAAAGGAACACAAAGTGGGTCATAAAGGCCGATGTGTGAGGCAAGTGGGATAAAAATAGCAGCCCATTTTCTTCGCTGTAGTCGGAGTTAGGTATGGGTCAAAGTCTTTGATAAGTAAGTGAACCACCCTTCCCTATGTTTTAACATTGGGCCAGCGTTTCACTTACTTATCAAAGACTTTGACCCATACCTAACTCCGACTACAGAAAAGGAAATTGGCTGCTATTTTTATCCCACATGCCTCACATATCGGCCTTTATGACCCACTTTGTTTTCCTCTCATCGGATGAGAATTTGTCCTTCCAGAAGCATTTTGGTTAAGGATGTTTAGCATTGATGCAATGGCACAATGTCATGCGTTTCACTTACTTACAGGCGGCACTGTATATACACCAATCCAGTAGCTAAAGTAAGTATTAATAAGGTAAAAACAGACACATTTCAGTTGGTTCAGGGGTAAAGCAAGGTGATCCATTATCCGTTATGCTTTTTGGTTTATATATTAATGATTTTAGCTCAAGATATTAAAAATTTGGAAATGGGTGTAGGTGTCACAGACAATGTTAAATTTTTAAAAGTTTTCTTATGTATGCTGATAACATGGCCTTAATTGCTGAGTCTGAAAGTTAATATTGGCAACACAAAAATTGTGCACTTCAGACAAAAAGGTCTAAATGTAACGTTAGCAACTGCCCTGTCATCGTGCCTCGGCAGTCCGGCGTCGGCCCGGTGTCAGTCCTATGTCAGCAGCATTGGACTGGCTTCGGGCCGACGTTAGGCCGCTGAGGCATGCTGATAGGGTGTAACTTTACCAATAGAAATGAATAAATTGAAATTGTAAAAAGTTATAAATATCTGGGATTGATCTTGGAAAAATGTCTTGATAATAATGCTATATACATCAACTGCACTTGCTAACTCAGCTGGAAGAGTGCTTGGAAGTATCCAAAACAAAGTTTACAAATTGAAAGGTTTAGGATTTAAAACATATAGTAATTGTTTGATGCAGGTGTTGTTCCTGCAAAGGGTTTTTTAAACCAGAAGAGATACAAAACAGGGCAATATGATTTTTTCTAAGTGTGAATAGTTTTGCTCCAAGACAAGCTTTTATGGGATATGGGATGGATTGATAATAAAACTGGATGCTGTGTTGTAATTCTACATTTTTGGAATAGACTTGTGTATATGGATGAAAATAGACTAACAAGCAAGTTCTTCAAATTGATACATAAATTAGCAAGAGAAATTAAAGTAATGAGGTTTTACAAATATTCACCAACTTGAATCTTACTCAAAATGTTGTAGAAAATTTACCTATTAATATGTTCTTTCACAATTTAGGTTTGGTGTTTTACCGTTATAAATAGAGACAGGACATTACAATGATCTACCATTAGAATTTAGAGTTTGTGAATTTTGTCCTATCATGTTCTTGAAGATCCATGAAAATAATTTTTTCTTCCATTGTAATACATATAACACTTTATATAGCTTTTTTTTTAGCCCATGTTTTAGATTATTGTGTAGATTTTCATTTTTTATCATTACAAGAAAAATTTAAGTTGTTGATGTCTAAATATTTAGTTAAATTTACCGCAGAATATTTGTTTTAAAGCTTTTCATAGACAAGGGGTTTGTTGTTTAAATAATGTAAATATGTGATTGTAAATGTTGTAATTGTAGTTTATAGAAAATTGGTTGTTAAAGTTACTTTTGAATTGTTTTGATGACTTGTAAGTCCAATACATGGCTGGGTGTATTTTTTTGCACAGGTCATGTAAATAAAGAATTTGTCTGTGTGTCTATATCTATAAAATCAGATGTATCACTTTTGTGCATACATTTTTAAACTGTTTAGACTGCTCCTTGCATATCCCGCCAGACATGTATCGCTTGATGTAAAATTTTATCCAAATATCTGGGTCACATTTTAACTAACGACTCTTGTGTAACCAACTTTTACCTACTGCAGATATTGACGAACATCTTCGGTTAATGCAAAAATAGTTGATATCTAGGATGCCTATTGAAGGATTTGACTATGCTTATGTTGCCGTTTCTTAAAGTGAGTAGGTGTAAGGTGTTTTCAAACTTTGCTTTAATTTAAATCAACATCAAGAAATTGTTCTTGCACCTCAAATTTGAATAAATACTACTTCACTAATATACGTGTAGTGTTGACCTAAAATTAAGAACATTTTAAAATGTTATCCGTTTATCACATGTACATGTATTAACTGTCATTTATTAAATTAATATCGGCATAAAATGATGTGTATGGCAAATAAGAAGACGTTACTCCGTAAATATTTCAAGTGTTCGAAGTCCCCGAATATTTATTTCTTAATCAAGCAACACCTTGTCAAGAAAAGCCCCAACCAGAAATTATTTATTTTAAGACTTTCCATGAAGAATTATTTATTAAACCAAAACTGAGCAAGAAATTATATAATTATTTATTTGAAAAAACTCCCAAGTCCCCTCTTGACATCAAATAGTCCCCCTAATGCTACATTCTCACGGCGGCTCCCGGAGAACTATTTAAATCGGCGTCGAAGTATTTCCTGGTAATTTGGATGAATTTGGGTGATCCGCCGTCGACTTTTCACATCCCCCCAGGGGAAGTTTTTGTTCCCCTCAGCGGTTCCTAGAAATGGAAAAACTGCGCCGTGGATGTCAAAAAAGATTCAACAGGTACAAACTTTTTTTTCATGACGGCGGAACAGAGCCCAAAATTTTCTTGATTTTTGGATGTCCGGCGTGGATTTTTTCAGTGAGAACGCCTCAAAAACATCTCCGGCGGGATATTAGGACATCCCCTGCCTCCGAGGGGACCTCTCCTGCCCCTGGGGGGACATTTGAAGCCTCGCCGGCATTATTTGACATCCCGCCGCGGTGAAATAGGTTCACTGAGGGGCAGTTATAGGTTCCCTGAGGGGTACTTTTTATATCTCGGGGCGATAAAAAAATATCCCTCAGGAGGAGGAAATTCCTTTCCCCCGGCGAACTTTTGGGGACGGCGTACAACTTTTCTTCCCCGCAGTGAACAAAAAGAACCCCGCCGTGATATGCTTTTAATTAATTATGTAATGGTTTTATAAACATTGTATGTCGCCGGGATAGTCATTTTTTTCCTAGAATTCAACTCAAGCTACCCCTCAGTGGCAAAAAAGTTATCCGTAACGTGCCGTGAGACTGGGGCATAAATCATAGTACATTGAATTCTAGGCCTTCTGCAGAGCACCTCACGACATGTGTCATTATAATGCCCATACCAGTGTAAGCTCCTGGTTGCACATCTTCTGTGACACTTAGATTCACTTTTTTATCTGTTATGCTGCCAGCTTGGTTGCCAGCCAGCCCAAGCATCATTCAGCACCTCCCAGCCAGCTGATATAAATCATTTTATTCCCAGCCAGTCACCGCAACTGTTTTGTCATTACCTGACTGCAAATTTCATCAGTTGGACACCAAAAATTGTTTCCAGCTGGCAAAGTTGTCATCTGGGAACATCCCAGCTGACAGTCTGCCAGCCAGCCAGCCGGGCGCCTGCTGCATAACAGATAATTGGTATAATAGATTATGGGGTGCCCCTGCTTCTGGCGCTAATGTAGAAAACACTCAACTGCAGTGGTCTCTGTGTTATAAAACCCCTTCTGTGGTCATGAAGCAGTCTCTTGTTTGGGTGCGGTCTCTTGTCGTGGTGCAAAATGCAATAAAAATAATACTTAGAGTGGGAGAAAGGGAGTCACATAATGGAAGTCGGTGTGACAACAGGGGGTCTTACAATGCAGGGACTACTGTATTTGCATTTGAGACAGCTACCAAGAGCACAGATAAAGAGTGCATGTTTGTATTACAACCTCTGTCTTCCGTGACCTCCCATTTTTGTGTTAATTCAGAATCTGACAAAGGGTGATGGTGTGGGAATGTCACAGATTACATATATTAGAATAACACTGCACAGTCCTCGTAACAAAAACGCCAAAACGCTTTTCAAAGTATACAGCATGGAATACTATATTTCATACACAGTTAAGCTAATTTTCTGCGTATATTTCAGAAGTTTCATACAGTCTACAACCAGACTGCTTCCTTCACGCCCCCTTACATTTTCTAAAATTTAATTAATTTAGAATTGAAATACATTATGCTCCCTCGCAAGAGTGCAAGAAGAGGGGGGGGGGGTAGGGGTGCAATTGCCCCTCCTGCCTTTGGCCCTGGGGGGGGGGGGCAATGTTGCCGTTTTGATCTCAATGAAAAGAACCTTATTAGGCCTTTATTTACAGTGAATTTTGGCAAACATTTCTAGAATATATTCAAAATTATTATTGCTGCTACATTTAAAAACATTTGTCGCCCAAATAAGATATGCCTTTTCTTGACCAACTGCCCTGCCGCCTTCGTTAGGGTGCAAAATGAGCCTAAGCAAAAGAGTTGCCAACTGTCCCCGGTCTAATGGAAAACATCACTGGTCAAGTTTCATGAAAATACAAGTATGTTTGATGGGTCCGCCGCGAGTTTGAATTTTTGCATTTGTTTGGTTCATTATTTGCTCGATTTTGCTGCATGAACAGTGTGAGATTGCTGTGCCAGCAATGTGGCTGGTCTAAATAACAGCAAATTTGGGAGGTCAGTCTTTGCAAAACACAAGTTTGATTCCTGATTTTCATTGCTGAGGCTCAATATTACCATTGATGATATAAACGGTTTTATATGATATAATATACATTACACATTTCGAAAAAAATAGTGAAAGAAGACAATACATAATTACCGATGAGAACAAACTAAATAAGAAATTAAGGTTCAACGTTTTATATACATTGATGTTTATATGTTGCTGTTCCTTATTTTTCCATATTTCTTATCAAATTGCAAGAATTTGAATTCATTTCTGTCCTTATATCTATCTATAAGGAAACTGAATGATATGGGGTCAGATGACCAGCCGCATTTGTTTTTGTTGGAGGTTAAATATTGGCAAGAAAAGCCACATCCTGGGCACTCTTGACACTCTTAAATATGTAGAATTCATCAATGACATATATGAATGGTAGATTTCCTTGCACTTTTAAATAGTCTGGTGACAGCACTATTCCGTCGACTTCCGAGGGTGCAATATGAAGACCATTTTCATACGCAGTGAGAAAATTGGTTTTGTTGTCATATGATACAGCATAGTGGACCCATTGATCAAATTTTATTGACACAGTCACTTTGAACATCTTGCTGTGGTTGTAGCTAGGGAAAAACATCACATAGTAATTTTCTCTTGAATTCATGTTTAGACTGGCACTTTGCATGAACGGTGGCAGACCTCCTGATATACTATTCCAAAAAGAAGCCCAATAAGTCATATTCTTCATCGTCTTCAACCAATAGGCAAATGTCACACCATTAGTGCAAAGATGTAGATATCTTGGACAGCCAAATACTGACATATCAAAAGAGAAATGGGATGATGTACCCGATATTCTTACAGCATTGCCTTTTTTTCCAGATACAAATCCTGCGACAAAAATTGGATTCGGGTATGCCGCACTAACATAAGGACCTGAGGAGGAGTCCATGCTGTGGTACAAAACAGCATCTGAAAAGAAAATTAAAATGTTGCTTTTTGTCAGGCAAATAAACATAAATTATTACCAAAATGCTAATAGAATTACAAGGGGTTTTCCAAAAGTTCTGTTCATCTTGTCATAACTTTTGATAGATTTTACACAAGAACATGAAATTCGGGTCAGTTATTACTGAGATAATACGCAATTAATCTGCCAAAGATTAGATCACAGAAATGAAAATAAATAGTTGTTCTGTTGCCATGGAAGTCATGGAATGCTGCCCAGATTTTGTAATATTTTCTTACTGTTAGTTTAACATTCTGTCCATGGTAACTTTAAAGCCTTTAAATAACTGAATGTGAGCAATCACAATCCTTCATATTGAGATATACTGTGTATTAATTAGGGTGATGCAGATTGCACAAAAAAAAATAAACTTTAGAATTTTCAATGGGGCACCCCCCAAATATGTTCCAATATATGAAAAAAAAATCAGTAAAAATTTGAGCCAAATCGGACAAATTTTAGAGGGTGAGCACTACCGCAATTTGAAATATAACATTGTATTGCAATGGGCGAAATCCCAGTTTTATGGGTGATGGGTGAAGGAAGTTGTCCAACCACTGGAGTGTTGGTAATTTTTTTCTTATTTAAGCTTTCCACTATTCTCATCACAAATCCATTCATATTTTGCCAATATCCGGTCATTTCAGGCTATTGGGCACTCCTAAAGCAACAAATTTTGCCCGATTTTTACAGCATAAAGGTTAGACGCGGTATGGAATACCAAAACCAGGAATAAAGGTACACGAATTTGAGTCACACCATCTTATTAAGCAGGAAAAGAGCTTTCATTTGAATACCAACATTACTATGTTGCTATATTCTACAGTATTACGGCAGTGCTTTGAATATTGGGAATTTTCGCAAATAATTGTTAATGACAAATAAACTAATTCAACGGGGTCAAATGGTCAGAAAATAGCAGTGTTGGTATTCAAATTAAAGCTCTTTTCATTCTCCGTCTATTGAAGTAACTTTCATTCCCGTGACATTGAAACTCGTAATGTTATTAAATACCGCGGATTTGGTATATTTTGACTATTTTATCTTCATAAGTCTGGTGGTAGCAGCATTGAGAAGTCAAAAATAATCCAAATTTGCATTGATCCGCTGTTCTGACAACCAGACCCAAAAATTATGACCATGTCGCATTGGTTTGGTGCACCAGGTATAGTTGAACTCGCTACATGCCAAATTATGGGATATTTTTGCATTGAATACTAATGTTAATTTTCATGATGCGGTAGCACCCTCTAATTTTTGTCCGATTGAGCTCAAAAGTTTACTGATTTTTTTTTTCATATATTGGAACAACTTCAGGGGGTGCCCCATTAACATTTCAAAACTTCACTTTTTTGCATCACCCTACTGTGTATACAAGATATGGGCCTGTTTGATTTTACAAATTATTTTTGCACTGACATCCCTGAACAAATTTAATAAACACCTATATTTTTCCAGTTTTACAGCCATATTCAGGTTAATATTGGTAATATTCATTATTATGCAATTCACAAAGTTTAAAGATTATACAATCCACAAAGTTTAAAGATATTAATTTATGTTAATAACAATCTATTCATCATACCCCTAGTCGGACTGAACAGAACGTAAGCGGCATTCATTGGCGATGTGTTTCCTCCTCCACTGCATTCATAACACATCTTGCATTTGTCATTTTCCTTTTTCCATCCAACACAGACACATGATTCTGTAGCTGATTGTAGGCATGAAATCGTGCAGAAAGTAGCACCTTTTCCAGCAGTTGTTGACCCGACAGCTTTTGTTAAAAGAACATTGCAACTTAAGGTCCCAGCTTGTTGGCGAAATAAATGACTTCTCAAAGTTCCAGTAGCGACGATGGAAAGATAAAGGAGTAGGGCAATACATAATGTAATATTTTTCATATTGTAGTGATGGTCAGACATCAACTGGTCCTGCTAATGTAAATGGTAACTATAATATCTGTCCAAGAGTACTTCTCACTGAACAATATGGCAGCCTCTTAGAACAATTGACAATCCTTCTTCTGTACTGCAAATATGATTGACATTCTAGATTTGTCTCAGTATTTATGTTTTCCATGACAATAAGATAAATTTAACAAAATCAAAAAAGGTAAATCTATCAAAATAATATAATAGTTGACAAGTATCATTGTACACGAAGCTGGCAAAAAATTAAGAAGTCTGGTGTTGTACTTCAGACACATGTGTCAAAATGAAGTTGCTTTGTGTTCATGATTGACATAGATGAATTGATAATTCATATGATTAACAATGTCTTTAAAAGAATTTCATTCAACATAAAACAGTAATTCCTGTCATTACTCATTAGTCCGGTTCCTCGCAGAATGAATCCAGACGCTTTTGTCGCTAAGTGTCAAATATGTCAGACGAAATGAAAACTGAAGTCAAACTTTCATTGTGAAAATTGACATTTATTACAGAGTTCAGTTTTATACATTGTGATGTTAACAAATGATGAAGTTGTATTGCACACATCTACTGCATAGCATATTTGTCTCAATACATTTATAGAGAGTTCCACTCATAAAGATAAGAACATAAATGACAGTCATTTGAAAGACCATAACGCAGACAGCTCAGGTAAACAACTTTATTAGCAAGTTTATCATTGTGATGGTTGAGCGCTGATAACGTCATTTCAAGGAAAACTTATTTGATTTAATGTCACAGATAAAAATGCAAAATTTTCGCAGGGAATGCTACTTTCCAGGACAAGGAGTTCATGTAGTGCACTTCGAATGAAAAGCATGATAATTTCCGTTGGAACTCAGATCTAAAATCAGGAAATATTATCACATGCTGCTTATTTACAATATTTTTCATCAAAGATTTTACAATTTTAATTCATAGCTATGTCTTGGGATATTTTGAGTAAATTGAGTATTTCTGTGCTGGGTACTTCATGCTGTCATATCTATCAACCATTTAACAAGTTGACTGCCATCACCAAATCCTACAAAGATCCTTCGCCGATGTGAAGCACATCCAAGAGCTGGACCTTTGGCCTCAGAAGTTACCTTGAGTTCCTTCGCTAGTGTCCAGTGTATGTATGCGGTTATGTTATGCTTGTAATCATAACTTCTCCACTGGCCAGATTGCAATAATTATTACCGAAAAGGTGGTTACTTGAAAATTTGGTAAATCTTTGATAATTGGACAGGTAGAACAAATGACCAAAACATGGGTTTTATATTAGGTTAGAATGGAAAATTGTTGCTATATGAAAATTACAGGCACTAAAGGAAAGATTCACCTTTACATGAGTCAATTCAATTGTTCTTAGCATGTGGGACTACCTAGACAGGGGCACCCCATGATCTGTTATACCACTTATCTGTTACGCAGCAGGCGTCTGGCTGGCTGGCAGATTGTCAGCTACGATGTTCTCAGTTAGCAAAGTTGTCAGCTGGGATCCAATTTTAGCATCCAACCGATGAAATTTGCAGTCAGGTAATGAGAAAGCAGTTGAGGTTGCTGGCTGGGAAAAAATGATTTATATCACCTGGCTGGGAGTTGCTGAATGATGCTTGGACCGGCTGGCAAGTGAACCCAGCTGGCAGCATAACAGATATTTTCTCCCGGTTGCACAGAAAAAAGAATCTAAGTGTCACAAAAGATGTGCAACAAGGAGCTTGCACATGGGCATTATAATAACACACTGTCGTGAGGGGCGGTCTTATAACGCAGGGACCACTGTAGTTATGAAGCCCTAAAAATAAACAGGATAACCTCTGGCAACCAATTATGGTCTTGTCGACCCTCTATACTCAGCATGTTGAAGATAATTTTATAAGGTTGGAATGTGCATCTGTGTGAAGTGGAATGTGCACTTGTGACAGTTGTGTAAAATGGAATGTGCACCTGTGTGAAATGGAATGTGGATCTGTGTTAAATGGATGGTGGTTTTGTATGCCTCGTACTCTTCTGTGTGTTTATGGACAGTCTATTTAGAACATGTTGGGTATGGCTACTGGGTATGACTGCTAACTCTTTTCATACGCTGTCAGGTAGGGTTGTTCATTTTTAGATGGGAAAAAATTGACATCGCACCCCCTCTGATGTGATGAGGTTGGGTATAAAACTGATGCAGCTGCAATTTTAAGGAAATCCAACAAGAGGAAGGCGTCTCCCAAAGGCCTTAAAGTTTCTTTATTTATTTTTTTTAGTTTTCTACCATTTTTGCCAATCCGCAGTTCTCTATAACTTTGTCAGTATTAGTTATACAGCATTAGTCATACAGCATTCTAATTGCCATGGTTGGAAATCTCTCAAAAAGACCTTCATTTTGTATATCAACATTAATGGTCTAGGATGATATCTTGCCTCCCGTTGGCTCTTTGGCCTTTACCTTTTAGAAATGAAAGTGTTGAAGAATGTCTAATCCTGCAAAAATAAGCTTTTGAATTTATTTCACTGACAAGAATTTAAAATTGACACACCCTGCTGGAACAATGACTAAAACATGATGTATTTGAATTAAGTGTTGCTGCCAAGCTAAAATTGGGAAATATCAATGCTTAGGAGCAGGTTGAGGTTTGGAGCTTGGAGAAGGTACGGAATAGCAGGGTGAATTGGGGTTTGGTTGTCCAGGCAAGAATTTTTGCAGCCTCCTGTGGTATTCCTTTTCAAGGTCTCAGCTGCTGACTTGTTTCATCAATCGAAAAGTCTCCCCATTTAGTTCTCACTGTGGTGGCTGACGGTAAAGTACAACCAAAATAAAGTACGATTACACCAGTAGGAAGGAAGAATCAGCCACTACTTCACCCTTCCACACCTTTTGACTACCCCTGAATCACTTCCTACTTTTACCTACTTGAAACTACCTTTTAAAATTACATTAAAATCATATTTAAACAAAACCAATTTGAACTCAATCACCCCCATTGTGTTTGATTTACTTGATATTTTGCACCTCTGCTTTTTGCATGTACATTGGTAGCTGTCTAAATAGAGTTCTTAACGTCGGCTAAGGTTGTTGTAAGGAGTCAAAGGGAGTTGGAAGGAGGTTTAGGGTGGAGAGGAGAAAAGAGGGCAAAATTGGTAAACAGAGGACTTCTGACAGAAAATTTACCTACTTTATTCTGGGTTGTACTGTATTTTGGAGGTAATTCGGGAGTGACCAGGAGTTGAAGAACATCTGGTTGGTCTTTGCTTTGACATAAAACAGCAAGCCATACATCCCTATTTGATGCCTTCTTCACCTCCTGAAATGTAACTTCCTAAGGTCTGTGATACGTTGTTATAACTGTGTACTTGGTTTTGATGCTACTGACTGAATGAGATTTTGGACTTTAATAAATAAAGCTTTATTACATTGTAACCACGCAGGTTAAATTGGTACAATAAAATATGCGTTGTAGCAATACACAATAATGATATATGAAATGATTTTAAAAATTATAAGAGTAAACTAGAACCCTGTAACTGACCAAGGTCAGTGACTAAGAATTTACCATGATTTTACATGCACATGATGTCAGTTTATGGAGCAGAGGCAAGACTTTGAAAGAAAACTTTGATTTTATTCCAGTGTTGGTAAAGTTTTGCCACCATAGTGATGCACAGTGCTACCATGATGCACAGTGCCACAATGATGCACAGTGCCACAATGATGCACAGTGCCACAATGATGCACAGTGCCGCAATGATGCACAGAGCCACCATGATGCACAGTGCCACCATGATGCACAGTGCTACCATGATGCACAGTGCCACCATGATGCACAATTATGATAACCCTGAGCACATAATAAGAGTGAAAGCTGATATTCCAGTCTCTGCAGAGCTGCAGTCATTTGATAAGGTGAGGAAAAGATGATTTTTTCAGGGTTAACCGATCTTTTTACCTGTCAATGTTACAAGAAAATACACATAGACGAAATTAAGAGGAGAATCTGAGCTTTCCAAAACTGCTTGTCAGTGGCGTAGCTAGTGGGGGGGGCAGGGGGGGCAAGTTGCCCCCCCCAGACAACTTTTTGGGGAAAAATGGGGAAATGGGGGGAAAATAGGGAAATGAGGGAAAGGAGGGAAAAGTAGGGAAGAGGAGGGAAAAGGAGGGAAAAGAGAGAAAAGGAGGAAAAACTAGGGAAAATGGGGAAACAAAAGGGAAATGAACCAGGAATCCATTGCAATTTGATGAATGAATTCCCTGAATCCCCGTATTTTCCCAGATTTTTCCTTGCTCATTGAATGTTTTCCCTGACCTTATTCGCACTTAGCGAGTCAAAAAATCTTGACCTTGTGGAGATTTTTTTTTTCATCTTTGCACATGTATTTAAGACCAAATTTCCCTGTGTTTTGGAATCTAAAGTCAAATTTCAAATTCTGTGATATTTCCCTGCAGAATTTTTTTCAAAATGTTAAAAAAATTTCCTTTCCCCCCTACTTTTGTCCATTCCTTCCTTTCAAAGTGCATCCACAGGAAACGGATAATGTATGCCTTGACAAAAAAAATGTGGTAACACTCTCTTCTTACGAGAACTTAACCCTGCAACATTTTAAAAAACTTTGAAACAGCTTTTTCAACAAAAACTAGCCTGTGCTAAAGATATTTCCATGAAATTTTACACTGATGAGTCCCAGCTAAATATATTAGGAGTGTAAAAATATGGAAGGTGATCACCATGGTCACTTGAAGCTTTTTGACTGCTTTTTGTTAGCTTTTGTTTTTTTTCTGTCTAGTTGGTTTTCAAATAATGATTTGTCACATCCTATAACTTCTTCACTTTCCCAATTCAAAACTTGATATGCAGTCACAAATGCAACTCTGACTGTGAAAAAAAAATCCATGGACTCTCTTCACACATTCACAATCTTCAGTTGAGTAGCTTATATGCAAATGTGGAAAGTTACAACTAGTTAAATGCAGTACTTCAAAAGTTATGAAACTTTGGAAATACGTGTGTTTCTTATGTTGCTGAGTTTGGTGCACCAGTATTATCATGTTGAAATTGTTCTCAGCGTTCCGTATGTGTCATTTGAGAATCCAGTAAAGCTAAGAGAAATATACTGTCAGTACTCCCATGTTGACGATTGCTTTTTGGGGAAATTGAGGGTCATTTGCCCCCCCAGAGAAAAACCCTAGCTACGCCACTGCTGCTTGTGTCATTCACGTAGCTTTATTAGAACCAGAGATTGAGCCAATTGAAATAATGGTAAAATTGTGATATTTCATCGAAAAACGATCCCTGAAATTGTCAAGTTTTGAACTTCAATTTGCTCCCGAAGGCAAACGGTTTGAGGGAGAGACTTGAAATTGCACACACTACTGTATATTTGTTAGGACCATATCTCCAAATATTATTAAATTTTTTGATGATGGTTTTCCTTGTCAAATAGATGTGAAACTAAGAATTCGTGACCGAAAACATGCATTTTTCAGGGTCGGACGATCTTTTTAAGTAGTAGAGATACGTTAAAATGTATCGAAAACAAATACTAGAGGAGAATCTGGGCTTTCCAAATCTGTTTTTGTTTTTCCTGTAGCTTAATTAGAACCGGAGATACAGACCATCAAAGTATGGGTACAAGTGCAATGTTGACAAATGAGCAGGTCGATTTTGAAGTCATTTTTTGACCTTGTGACCTCAATTGTGCAATGTAGGTCAATCTGAGGGCCTTTAAATTTTGCGTGCGGCCTCTAGGGTATTATGGCACTAAATGCTGAAAAGATAATGCAAATCCCTGAATTGCTTCCTAGTTTACAAAAATGTAATGTCTGAAATGTCGAATTTCGCCTAATATTTGACCTTCGGTTTGACCTTGAAAATACCTTTCTAGGTCAAAACCAATATTTTTCCCAGATTGGCAATGTGTGACAAAGGGGGGGTCCTTTTACTGTTTGAGCTGTGTAGGACCAATGTTTACCTGTCATGAGGGCAAAAAGAGGGTGTTTTTACATGTCACGCGGTATGCAATATTTGTGATTTTTTTAATAATCGGCATGAAATAATATCAGAATTCCAATTTCAGGTATTCAACAAACAGACTTGTGCCTTCCAGAAACCAGAAAATTAGACTGATGTGTGTAAAAAAAGATAATTTTCAGGATTTATGAAAATCGCCCATATTTCAACTTTGACGGGTCAAATGACCTTGAAAAATGAGGTCAAGGTCAAATCTGAAGGTTTTTATGGGGTTTTGGGGATATGTTAAGGGTAGTTTGTTTACATTTGCATGACCTAAAATGACTCCTTCATGGTGTTCCATGACCCACATCCCATATCCTGTGGACACGTTTCACTAAAATGCCCGCTGCTCCGTAACCGTTGCAGATATCTGAATGAAAATTATGCGTGCACACCCCCCCTGATACTGGCCATCTTTTGGTGTAATCAGCGTTTCTCTACCTGCATAGCTCCGGTTCCGCTTGAGTGATTTCAAAAATGTTTGCACCTGAATACAGCATAGTACTTTTGACTTAGACATGACCTGTACAATGTTGCTACCTGGAAAAGTTGCCGAGTAATAGGCCATCGATATTTCCAAAATTTCATGTGTGAAAGGCCCTGTGACCTTGAAAAATAGGTCAAGGTCATGTTTTTTTGGTGTGGCCTAGTTTTAGTTCTAGAGGCACCTTGTGACCAAGTTTCATGAAAATCGGAGAAAAAAAGTGGAAAGAATAATAAGAAGAAGAATAAGAATATTACCAAAAACAATAAGAATTTACCATGTAATGGTAAATTCTAAAAAATATGATTAAATGTAAATTACAATTATATGTATAATGAAATTTTAAAAATATGATAAAAACATTGTAACATCAGGATAAAATTTGTGTGTGTGGCATTGCGATGTCAGTACGGTGTTGTATTTTGGTTATTTTAGGTCATGACTGACCTTGACATAATTATAAAGTAATTGTGAAGTTATTGTTTCTTTGCACACAGAAATCAAAAGCCAATGTCAGCACAACATTTTCCATTGCCCGAACTTCTACTGACATCAGGCTGAGATCATTAAGGAACCTCACTATGATACCAAGGAATTATGTTGCATAAACGTTGTCTTCAGCCAGGTTCCTGACTGACCTTCTACTGATGTCGTACTTAAGTCAGATGCTCATCTGAATGTAACTTCAATATGACATTGCATTCACAGCAGATTTTGATGTCCACCCAAGGTTATAATTCAATGCTATTTTTTTGCAAACCCACCTTCGCAGTAACATAATTTGAACATCAAATCCAACTTCAGAATGATGTTGTATTGACATCACAATGCTCGCTGGGCCTGCGATAATACTATGAATTTATTTGTCTGTTGATTTTGTATTTATGCATGTATACACAATATAAAACTGTTATGATTCATACTTTTATTCTATTGTAATATTTAATGCTCAACCTTCTACATTGTGAAAGTGTTTGAATAAAATATTTACAACAATAATAATGTTCATGTCCATACGAAATTTGTTTTCTTTGATCTGCCTATATACCCAATATTTTAGTGAATATTGAACCAGTACATAAGCTTTCTTATGATGACTCAAACTAAGGGTTTCATTTCAGTGTGAAGCAAATATTGATAACTCATGGCCATGGGTGTATCTATCTATCTTTGCAACAATTGCAAGAAAATGGATAACATGGGGTCGGATGACCAGCTACATCTGTTGTCCTTGGATGTTAAATATTGGCAAGAGAAGCCACATCCTGGGCACTTTTAGCATTTTTAAATATGTAGAATTCATCAACCATATATATGAATTGTAGATTTCCTTCCACTTCAAAATAGTCAGATAATGGCACATCTGCGGGGATTTCTGAGAGAATACCAACACCAAGGCCATTTTCATACACAGTGAGATAGTTAGTCGCCTTGTCATATATTGCAGCATAGTGCACCCACTGATCAAATTTTATTTGCAGATACATATGCAATGCCTTGTCTGGATTGGAGCTAGGGAAAAAAATCTGATAATCATTATTTTCCGACACCAGGTTTAGACTAGCACTGTGCATGAACGGTAGGTAACTTGGTAGAGAACCCCAATTTGTATTCTGCGTAGTCTTCAGCCAAAAAGCAAATGTCACACCATTAGCACAAAGATGTAGATATCTTGGACAGCCAAATACTGACACATTGAAAGAGAAATGGGATGACGAACCCGATATTTTTATAGCATTGCCTTTCTTTCCAGATTCAAATGCTGCGGCAGAAAGATTTGCAAATGTTGCGCTAACAGCGGGACCTGAGCTTGAGTCCATGCTGTGGTACAAAACAGCATCTAAAAAGAAAATTCAAATATTGCTGTTCATCAGGCAAATTACTTTTTATAAACATAATTAATATTAAATGACTCCCAGAATGATGAATCGATGATGGTATTACTGTCGGGTGTTCCAGATGACTATGGTGCTCCAGATCGTCTTGTTGATACTGTGGTGTCATGATTTGGCGCCAAGGAGCAATAAAGACTTAATATAAAGTTACTCATCAAAGTAAATAAGTAATAGTTCGGTGGTGTGGAGCAATCAATAATCAAGTTCTTGTGTAGCATTATTTAGTAATTATAATGCGCTATATATATTCTGCTCCAAAATTTCTAGGCCGATCATGTACCAGGAGATCAGTCACATGCCTATGTGTTTTTGGCGTATGGAGAGTGATATTGGCGTGCCTCAGTGCACTCAGCTACAACAATGCACTTAATTGCCTGTTATTAAGGGTAAGGCTGTCCTGGCTTTGGTTTGACAAAATTTAACCTCTTTGAATGCCGATTTATCATTTTCTAAATATGCCCATTGTAGGGGAGAGCGGGGCACAGTGAGACAAAGCCCATAGCGTCTAGCTGGTACTGTTTACAGATCAACCCTCTTTTGTATAGTACAAAAAGTAAGTACTAAGTGACAGACTGTCCTATATCCTGAATGCCTACACAGCATATGGAGGGTAGAATTTCAATATTTTGGTTTAAAAAAAAGTAAATAATTTTGCTAAAAGACTTTTTGTTATAATTCCCAAGAAAAATGATACAATGCAAATCAATTGCCTGGGATTCAAACCTTGATTATTTGTCTTAGTTTAGTGAGATTATGAACCACAATACAGGCATCCGGTCAGCAGGATTCAAAAATTTTATAAAGAGAGCTGCGTGGGGCAGAGTGAGACAGTTTGAGACGGGGCACAGTGAGACATCACAAAATAAACTCGAAACGACCTGAATGTAATGCATAGCTCACAATTCACTATTAGAAACAAAATGCCTGCTATAAACTACTGATTTTAGTGAGTCATGTCCAAAGGGAAGCATCAGAAAGAATTTTGATTAGTATGTAACAGGTGCGGCAGGTTAAATAAGTTGTGCATGTGTCCTGTGCGATGAAGTTTCGAAATATGCGCAAAAAAGGACCTAAAAAATCACCTAGCCAGCTGCTTTTATATGGTACCGTAATATGGGGTGAATAGGGACAGATTTGGCACTTTTCCTGCCATAGCATGGGCACAAAACCTCCAATAAACATCAATATCGTCTCAAATTATGTCCAGGCCGCAGATTTAACTATCCCTGAGAGCATTAACTGATACCTATATTTTTCTAGGTTTCAGGCTGAGAAAACCACTGTCCCAATTCACCCCTCACTTTGGGGTGAATCGGGACAGAGACTAATCTAAATAACTAGTCCTTCCTACCCTGTTTTATAGATTTATAATTATGAATAAACATTAGAAAACATGTTTAGCGCCCAAAAAGTCACTCTTACTAAAATTTGAATTCTATTATGTGTAGAATATTCACTTTTTAACAAAATGTAATAAATCACTGTAACTCTGCCATTCACTTGGATCCGAACCCATGACTAATCAGACAACATATCACATCTCAGCAACTCTTTTGGTCTCTTAAAACTGTTTAAATCGATTTGGATTATAAAATCTTTATTTTTCTACCTTTTTTAATATTATATCACATCATTTTTTATCAGTTTCCAATAGTGTATATTTATCACAATTTTGGCAAAGTTTGACACTCCCATAGCATTTCTGCAAGATAAAAATAATTTTGCAGCATGGTAGCACCGCGTCCAACATTATTTTATGACATTACATCACTGATTTCGTTTCTTGAGTTATTATTAGGGGCCGAAAATTACACTAAAATAACTCTAAAACTGAAAGTGCATTAGTGCTTGTTGAATATAGTCAGTGCAAATGTAGTGATTTTTTCTGTAATTGGCCACAACTATATACTTGAAGTTTTGTGAGAATTTTGTGTCTGTATCTTTTATAGTTTTTGTGGTACAAGCAAAGTTTTGACCAGCTTTTGAAAATGTAAATTCTGCAGGGCAATGTTTAAGGTGCTGCAGCTCCTTGGCGCCTGCAGGTAAAATCGTGAAAATCCATATGAATCATTATTGGAATATATACTAAAACCGTGCAAAAGATCAAGTCCCTGGAACAAGTAGAAGTGGTTGCTTTTTGAAGATAAATAATTTCCTGGCTTGTCCCGATTCACCCCGGTGTCCCTATTCACCCCATATTACGGTACAGCAGTTTCTGTAGCAACAATTGATAGAAAAATTCCGCAGGTCCTGGGGATCGGCGGTTATGGCAGCAGATGCCCTGTCTCACTGCGCCCCCACGGGGCACACAGAGACACTTAACGAGCATTGACGTAAGTCAAAATTTCTCCATACCTGTAAGAGGTAGAAACCTGAAACTACTGGACAATTACCCAACGTCATTATCTATAATGTGGACTTGATCTCATTTAACTCGTTATTGCCAACATTTTGGAACACTTGAAAATAAAAAAAGTGTCTCACTGTGCCCCGCTCTCCCCTATATAACGGGAAAAATTACATTATCATATAAATCAAGTAAGTATCTTTGGAAAAACCAGTATTTTACAAACATCTATAAGTCTGAAAAATTTGGTGCAGAATATAACAAATAGTGGATGTTAAGTCGACCAATATTGAATTTTATTGGCCTTAGCAGGTAACCTTCCCAGGAATTAAAAGGCAAGACAAATTTATCAATTAATTCTTTTTCAAATAGTATCAAGAAGTACCTTACAGCACACTACCAATATAGTTGTAATACACCCGGTTGCTATGTATGCAGCAACTGACTGCTACTATCGAAATTCTAATTGTATACTCGTATAACTTACAACTTTAAGTGTACACATATGCCTAACTAATCACCCCCATCGCATAACTTGACTGCACTCACATTTCCTCTGATATTGAGAATTATATATCATTATGCACCATTTTTACTTCATCATAATTCATGCATCACTCCTCACCCTTGTATTATTTCCCATTCTCATAACTCTATTCGTCACAGGGGGTGTTCCGATAACAGCTATATTTAACTAGTGGCACGCCTCATTACCATACACTTGAATTGTAGTATTGATTTTACTTTACTGATGGAATGTGTGAATATGTCAAAGTGCATTGTTGTATATATGAGTGGTATGTGTGGTAAAAACAAATAAACAAATCAATCAATCAATCAATAAAGCCTTCAAACAACTGAATGTGAGCACTTGCAATCCGATATATTATGATACAAAATATTTGCTTCCTGCAATAAATTTTAAGGAAGATTACTATTTTGCCCGTTATAATGCCATATTTAGGTAAATATTGGTATAATTTAATAGTGTGCAATTGCAACAAAGTTTAAGAATGCTGAAGTTATGTTAATAATCAACTCATCATACCCTTTGGTTGGTTAGTTGGATTGTACAGAGTGTAAGTTGCATTCATTGGCGATGTGCTTCCCCCTCCAGTGCATTCATAACACATCTTGCATTTCTCATTTTCCTTTATCCATCCAACGCAGACACATGATTCTGTAGCAGATTGTAGGCATGAAATTGTGCAGAAAGTAGCCCCTTTTCCAGCAGTTGTCGACCTGACAGTTTTTGTCAAAAGAACATTGCAACTCATGGTCCCAGCTCGCTGACGAAATAAATGACTCCTCAAAGTTCCAGTAGCGATGATGGAAAGATAAAGGAGCAGGGCAATAAATAATGTAATATTTTTCATATTGTAGAGATGGTCAGACATCAACTAGTCCTGCTAATTTAAGTGGTAATCTCTTCTATACCTCCAAGAGTACTTCACATTGGACGATACACCAGCCTCTGGGAACAAATGACAATACTTCTTCTGTACTGTGAAATTGTGAATGTGATTGAGACTCTCCAGTCTCCACAGTCTCCAGTTGTCTCAGTGTCTTTTATCGTCAGTGACAATAGCAGAAATTTGACGGAACCACAAAAAGCTAATCTATTCATTTAGATAATGGATGGTGAGTATTATTGTGCACATCCGGAGTTTAATAAAAATTGATTAAAATCAAGTTGTTTGTCTCCTATTGTTTTTCAGATGTATGTATCAAAATGAACTTGACAAAGTATTTTTATTCTTTGTTCACGATTGACGTAGGTGAATTGATAATTCACAAGATTAACAATGTCTTTCAAAAACTACACCTTACCTTTGTGAAATGTAACATAACACAGTAGCTCCTCCAGTTGGTCATCACTCATTGGTCTGGTTCCAGGCAGAATGAATCTTAGCTCTTTTGTTGCTGTTTGTCAAATGTGGCTAACTTCATTGTTAAAATTGACATTTATTATCCGCTTCCGTTTTATAGATTTTGATGCTATAACAAATGATGAATTGTTCAGCAAAACACAATAACAAAAAAATATTTAAAACTCAAGCAAAAAGAAGCTCTTCTGAGTTGCGGTTTGGTAGCTCACAAGTTCTATTGCACACATCTTCCGAAAAATTTGCTTTCATACATAACGACGTTTATTGACAGACCTCCACTCTCGAAATAAGAACGTAAATGACAGAAATTTGAAAGTATGACACAGACACAGCTTCATAAGCAAGTTCATCATTGTGATGGTTAAGTGCTGATAAGGTTTTTGTGTCACTTCATGGAAAACAAACTGATTTTTAAAATATCATTTGAGAGATGAATGTAAAAGTTTGAAAGGGGATGTTACTCCCAAGGGCCAAAGGTCATGTAGTGCACTTCAGAATTCTTCCCTGGGTGGGCCTATAAGATGAGGTGATTGGGAGGGGATTGAATGGGTTTTGCTTCAAAACAAAACCCTTGAAGCTTTTCTTGGGGTTTTACATTATATAAACAGGTGAGTTTTAAGTCTTGATTTAAAAGTATAACTGCAATTATTTCTCCACGAGGAAAAGTTGGCTTGCAGTTAATTTCTAAATCTTTCATGAAAAATATTATCAATGATCAGCATTACATATATTAGACATGTCCTGACTCCACATCTCCTGAGCTCAAACGGAAATTACCATGCTTTTCAATATCTTAGGAAATTTTGAGTAAATTCCTCATTTCTGGGCAAGATTTTTGCTGTCATACCTATTACCTATCAATCAATGGCTGTCATAATTAGATCCTGCAAAGATCCTTGGTGGATGTGCCATTCACCAAAGAGCTTGACCACTTGCCCCAGAAGTGACGTTGAAGTTCCTACTCTAGTACATGCAGAAAGATGATGTGTATAAATATGACTTCTGCACCAGGATGGATTGATGGATGATTGGGGCCTTACGTCCTGACGGTCCTGTATTTATGCTCTTGATAGACTAATGAGGGCAGGAGGAGGACACGGTGATGAGGCGAAGGACAATTGAAACAGCCATCCAACATAGGCCCGGCCCGCCCGGGGTACCCGGCAAGGGCTGGATTTGAACGCTGGACCCAGTGATTGGCAGCCCAGCATGCTACTTCTCCACTAGAAAAGTTGGATTGCAATAATATCACAAAGGTGGTCAGGTAAGATAAAAATTTAGCACCAAAGGTAGATCTATGTAATGCATATTCAGAGAGCTGAATTTTGTCATCAAAACTTTTACATGTATGAGCAATCGATGAAACAAAAAATATTTTAACGTCCAGAGGCGTCCCCACATCATGGATGACTTCATATTTAATAGCACTTATAAAGACCAAATAAATAGAGTTACATTACATTCCCCTGAATTCACATGATGGCTCTCAAAGTTGTTTGAAGTGAGAAATTAATTTCTTAAAATTGACGTAAAATAAAATGAGGAGAAGAACATATTATATATCATATGCTGCAAATGTGTGCTTGTTACCCATATTTACAGCCACATAACCTTGATTGTCACCCTGAAAAACTGACAAAATAAATTTTGTTGAATTCCATGAAAAAAAAGATGCCCAGAATGGGTTTCCTGCCAATTTCTGTCCAGCCCCGTTAAGTTCCATGTGGATTTTTAGTAACCTCCTGGGTGTATGTATGTTTCATGACGTTTTTATTTTGTAGAGATTTCATACCTCTCCTAAAGCATGCGGTGAAACATTTGCACCCCCTATGAAACAAATGTGAAAAAATTTGTATCCCCCCAGGCAAAGCTCCGACACAACTAGGCATAAATACTGAATGTTCACCAAGATGCAAGTGGTGTGCCTATTAATATGGGGTGGCACAGGAAGCTCAAGCACATGCACCCATGTGAAATAAAATCAGTGTAGAAAATGGATGTCCCAAGGTGCCAACCAAACGGAAAGATTAACCAGGGCCTTTTTTTTTAATGATATCATTCTTTTTTTTAGCAGTTTAGTTGAAATTGTGACTTTGCATCAATGAAATGCATTTTAAAGCATTTTATGACACAAAAGAAGCGTCAGTACTAGTCAGCAATAAAATAGCTTTTAGTGATGAATTTTGCTGGACCATTTTGAGCAATATCAATCCTTTTATTTGTTTTATGACTCCAGGTAAGTATGACTGAGCTGCGAAACGTTACCACCAAGCGAAATATTTGTCACGTCATTGCTGTTCTGGTCATTTAAATGCTCATAAACGAAATGTTTTATATCCCTCACAGTTAAAAGTATTTAACACAGCTCTATGAGGAGCAAAGTGCATTGACAGACCATGATAGATGAAAGGAAATCCCACCACAAAAATAAAAAGAAGTTGAAAATAAGTTTTGTCATGCCAATTCATTTCTGACTGATTAGTGTTTATAAAATACAAATTTGATACAGTGTGCAGCAATACAGCCCTTTGCAAGTAATGGGTGATCATTAGGGGGGAAGAATTTTGGATTTCTTGTTTGAGTAAAAGTTTCTTACCTGGCTTCGGTAAAATAAATAATATCTTTTTTGGTAGTCTTGAAGTAAATTATTTCTGGTAGGGATATTTCTTAACATAGCGTTGTTAGATGTGTTAACGAATGTTTCATGAGTCATGATGACCCCGTGAGAAAAAACAATAATTATTGTCACCGTTGCCATAAAATAAATGCTGTCCAATCAAGGAAAACTTCAACTCCCCCCCCCCAACACCTAATGGCCATCCTCAAGCAGTCCATTAGTTTCACAAGAGTCTACTAATTTTATAAAACTTGGTGTGATGCATTAGAACTACTATTAGAATTACTTCACGAAAATGTCGAACTCGAACATATAATTATTTCTTTCGCGTACAGGACACAATGACTGCCTGAAATATTTCTTTCAAAATTACACAATATGGTATTCCAAAAACTCCCCAACAGAAATTATTCATTGCAAGACTGCATGAAAAGAATTTGTCTCTTTCCCTCCAATCACCCGTACCTCCCGCCCCCTGAATATATAATGGTTGTCCCCTTATAGGCTCATTTATCAACCATTGCAATAACTGCAGGTGTACGCAAGAACCCAGAGACAGAGTGGATGTTTGCATGATAACTATTGTCTTTTGTGACTTTGCATGTTTGTGTTAATTGAGAATCTGACAGAGGGTGTTAGTGTGGGAATGTCCCAGTTGTGACATAATTACATATTCAGATGGCATGTGCAGCACATGTCTGGACATAAAAACAAAGCAAAGCAATTTACAAGGTGCACAGTACAACCAAAAATAAACTAAGAAAATTTTCTGTCAGAAGTCCTATGTTTACCTATTTTGTCCTCCTTTCTCCTCTCCACCCCAAATCTCCTTACAACTACCTTTGACTCCTCACCACGACCTTATCCCATATTAAAAACTTTATTTAGACAGCAGGGAATGTAATTGCAATTAGTAAGGGGCATAATATTAAAGAAATCAAGCACAATGGGGGGTGATGGAGTTTGAATTGGTGTTGGTTTAATGTACGTTTAATGTGATTCAAAAAGGTAGTTTAAAGTAGGTAGAAGCAGGAAGTAATTTGATGGGAGCCCAAAGGTGTGAACGAGTAAAGTAGTGTCTGATTCTTCCTTCCTGCTGGGGTAGTCGTGCTTTATTTTGGGTTGTACTGTATTTGAGACAAGTGTCAGCTTACTGGTTTCTTAAAAACCATAAGTCAAATGCAGGAATATGAGCATTGAATTGAAATGCAAACTACAACATAACCATACACTGTTGGCAGGCAATGGCAGCCACTATTTCACAGTATTTTCTACCCCTGATGCATTAATGAATGTTTTTGGGAGATCCTCAGAGACCAATTGTCAGTCCAGGAAGGACTCCAGCTTCTCAAGCAGCTTTGCTTATGAAGCTCATACTATGAGTTTACTACGTATTGTGTTTGACCGTATTTGACCAGGATCTCATTTCCAACAGAGGAGCCCATATATCATGATCCCTTAGTGGAAATACTTGTAAATCGTACTGAGAACTTCTCACTTTCACAATATGAATGGTGTTGAATGCAGATGGAAGCTGATGGATGGCATAAGGGTCACTATCTGAAGAAAAGTAGGCAATAGGAGACTATGATGCACTGCCAAACCATCTCTATGGAAAGTATGGGTAGATATATTGGTAAAATGATCTTTCTCCTTGTCATAAATCATGAAACAAAAATTGGATGTCGAGCTTTTGCAATTGCTCACAAAGATTAGAAAAGGTATGAATATGTGTTCATCTTTATATCATAGTTGACGTTTTTAATTTTGAAAGTACACTATTTGTCAGAAATTTGGAGTTCATCACAAAATGTAATTTTTACATTTCAGAATTTTGTTTGGCATTTTGATGAAGAGTGTATATATTATAGATTATTCATTTAAACTGTCTCCCACAACTAAAATATATGTCACCACCGTGCACCAAAAGAGCTTCCACTTACAGACAAAATGAAAAGCATCTGGCGTGATGGAAAAAAATTACCTTCTAAGGTAGTCTCAAACAAAGGCTAAATCCACTACACTGCACCATGAAAAACAGATATTTGCTTAAAAAGTAGCAGAGACACAGACAAGATTTTTATCAGTTTTGTCAATGACCTTTTTTAAGAGAATGTGAAAGGTGTTCTCAGGAATATCACTAATAACTTCTGTAAAGCACATTTTCGATTAAATTGTCTGTTTTCTGCCTCTATTTTTCTACTATTACTATTAATTTTATTTTTCGGTCATTGTGATTGCCTAAATTGCAAGCAAACAAGGAGGTCCGAGAAGCACAGTAGATGTTCACATGATAACTTCTCCTATTGCGACCTCTCATTTCAGGATTTTTGCATTTATTTAGAATCTGACAAAAGGTGATCAACTGGTGATGGTGTGAGAATGAACTATTTGCTGAACTGTACTTATTTTTATATATATCTGTATTCAGATGACATTGCATCACACTAAAAAACGCATTAATGCACTGTAAGAAATGAGCGTGTTTTTGTGGCTCAAAGAACTGTAAATTTATTGTTATTTTACCAGAATTTTTTTATACAGACTTTGTCTGGGAATTTAGTTCTTTGTCAGTTACAAAATGGCTCCAAGATAAATTTACTGCAACATGTCATTTAACATTCAGTTCACGTTGATGAACAATTACTTCTACCATTAATTTACTGGCAACTTGTAATATGCAGACAAAACATTTGAATTGGCCAAACAATCAATGCACCTGGTAAGATTAGGCTCCTGGGAAGATTAGGAAATATAAACAAGAGATTACATGGACTTCAACCACGGAACATGTGGCGCCATCTATAACATATGCTTTACACAGCTGTTAATGAAACTTAATTTATAACTTATCTGAAGGTAAGGGAACATCCTCATTCATATGATCTTAAAGATGCTGTCATTATGCAAAAGTTTTAATATCTATTTGTGACATTGACATTTGTGTGAGTCTTATGATGTGATCTGAAGAATGACACTAATAAAACCAAAATAACCCAAGCGCAGTCTGCATAAATCGAACATACAATAATGTACTTTGATAAACTTTCACAATTCGTTCTCTAGGAAAATATCCATCAATTTCATGGCAGAAATGAGCAAACGTGTGCAAATTAATTGCTGGGTATAATTGATGGACTTACTTCCCTGCTGTCAAGCAAGAGATGAGCAAGGCCGAGCCAGGAGTCAGTGACTCTCTCAGATTCCAGCTTCGGTACATCTCTACAGCTATGCGACAGTTAAATCACGTGCTAAGTCTGTTGTTTCACACTTGTGCAAAAGTAAGAATAACAGATACTATCCGTATTTTTACAGTACATACTACAGCTCCTTGATTCGTTACATTCTATGTTTGACAGTTGATATAACTGTAAAATATACTTTAAATAAACTTTTATTTTTGTGCATTATACCGTAATATCACTTCGTTGAATCCCCAAAATTACAGTTCAATGTACCAATCTGCATTTTGTGGATAATTGTCTTGTTCAAGTTTATTAGTACTTTTACAGTTCTTAGAGCTGGAACAAAGATGCCAGTTAATTTAACTGTAAAATTTAACGGGAATTTTTTGCAGTGTGCCTAAGGTATGTAATAAGGATTGCTACAGTTTCAAATGCACATTGCTGTGACCAACCACCCCCCCCCCCCACTTACCAGTGAGGTGATAAGTTACCAGATGGATGCCAGTTGACAATTCATATTAATTCAATTTAAAAGATCGGGCCAGTTCAGAAATCAATGATGTCTCAAACAGCTCAATGTAAGCACTCGTAATTATTCCCTGGTTGTAGGCCTAATACCAACTGATTTCATATTACAGAAACAAATTTTAAAAAATTGTTTGTGTTAAATCTTCTTGAAACTCTTATCATGTGTCTTCAATGCACCTGCTATCCAAACGAGGATTTCCAAAAAATAAGCTCCTTCTGGCAGATTATGATCCCTTAATCATGGGCTTTCCCTGAAATTTGAAGCAGGTAATTTTTGACCATTTCGGAGATTCACTGCTATAGAAATTTAACATCTACCAATGTTTTAATGATTTGTTAAAAGACACAAGGTAAAACAAACTCCATTAAGCAATGCATGCGATTTCGATCACAAGTTAAACTAACTGAGAACAAGATCACATGCAGGCACACAAATTAAACCTATGACTCGTACTTTGAATATGATCCACAGCAATTTATAAGTTAAACTTGTCGCCAATGAGATCACAGACACTTTATAAGATAAACTTACTACAAATGAGATCACAGGAACTGTATTTAAAAGTTAAACCTACTGCTAATGAGCTCGCAGGTGCTTTTTAAGTTAAACTTACAACAAATGAGATCACAGCACTTTATAATTTAAACATACCGCTACTGAGATTGCAGGCACTTTATCAGATAAACATAGGCCTACTGTGCATTAGATCACAGGCACTTGAAAAGTTAAACTCATCGAATGAGATCACAGGCACTTTATATCAGGGAATGCAATGGCATGCAAGTATTAGAGAATGCATATGTTGTTTATCATACTTCCATGCAACATATCCGTACACTCTCAGTGTCCATCATAATAATAATATGGTATTGTTACATGCTCAATACTACCACTCATGATATTATATAACCTACTTTTCTGTAAGCAGTGACCCTCAAGCCATCCATCTGCATTCAATGCCATTCGTATTGTGAAAGTGAGAAGTTCTCAGTACGATTTACAAGTATTTCCTCTGAGGGATCATGATATATGGGCTCTTGTGCTGGAAATGAGATCCTGGTCAAATACAGTCAAATACACACAGAGGTAAGTCCTCTTCCAGGCAAGTACACAATTTGGCTTGCTCGCAATCTAGCTTGAGATGTATACAAGGACATTTTATAGTAAGTCTGTCTATCAGGATTTTTCAATATATTTGTGTTGTTCAAAAATGTGGGGATCGCAAATAGCACTGGAACAATACGTAATATTTATGATATAAGGATAATAGATCTCCTTAATTCCCACCTTCACTTATTCTGAACATGCGGTCTTCTAACCTTATATTAAATAGGGAACTTCCAGTGAATTGTGGCAGCTGAGTATTTTCTTTGGTCAAATTGCCTCTAATTAAATTGCCCACACTGGTGCTGATGTCATAAAACACAAAAACATTCACTCACTTACTCACTTCTCCAGTCACAAATGAGCTGGCTGCTGTAACCTCCCATTATGACTTGTATTATTACAGATCTCATATTAGTGTGCCATGTTCTTTTCAACTGCCACAGTGCTCATGTGATGTCAGTATGAGCATATTGATGTCACGGTGGTATGTTCACAGTTTCAGCTGTGTTACTTGGGACCTTCCCTGATCAGATCATTATAAATCTACAAGAAACTGCTAAAAAAATGTTGGCATGCCCTGATCATTCTGTTTGATGTTTTGAAAACACCCAAAAGTTTCTAATCCCTGCTAACATGCTCCAACTGAATAAACCTGAATAGACCATAATGCACAATAATTATTACACATATGAAAACAGATCAATCAGTTGTTATTCACACTTAGCCAGTAAGCCTAAATTGGTATAAGCAGTTGGAATCAATACTTGAGCTGTGGTCTCCAATGCTCACAGGGAGTGACCAGAATGATGTCAGTATTGAGATACTGACATCATCTCTGCACATATTCACATGGGACATGGCACACTTGGGCCTATATGAGATCTGTAATAAAATATATTGCCAATTAATATTCAATTACTTTTGGCCACATATAGTGGCAATCTCATCATTATACAAACATCTGCTGTTGGTTTCATCAACAGCTATTAGTCGGTGAATTCAGTTTTACGAGACACAAAAATATGCTGTTAATTTGTGCTTTGCTCCTCGTAAACTTAACATATACTCAGATTTACATTATAAAATAGTGATAAAATTTCTCATATATGGGTCAAAATTTGAAAACCTTGAAATTTCGGCTGAACAAAATTTGAAAATTTTTTTGGTCCAGAAATGCCTTTTTAGGTTGGCATTAGGTAGGTCAAACAATCAGCTATCACTGCACTGTCATGTCCAAGGGTCCCAATGCTCTGCTGATCCGTAATGAGGTGATAAATACAGTTGTGATGTGTTTTGACAGTCATTAAAATCACACTTAAAACTTAAAAATCCTGACCACTTAGGGCTAAATAATCTGTTACTAATGATTAGGCAGGTAGCTTGCACATTTTCGGCCAATTTCCAGGTCTCAGCACCTATTATTTTTGAGATAATGCATTTTGCTCAATTTTATACCTAATATGTGTGTCATTAGCATCATGCCTGTAACTTGAAATCCGCACCACTTAGAGCTGAAGAATGTATTACCAACGTATGGGAAAGTGGCTATTCTGCAAACATTGAGCTATATTTCAGGTCTCTACGACCTATACTTATTAAGATAGAACATTTTCTTGAACTAGAAATATACAAACAGAAACAAAAATACTCTTTTCACCAGTAGTTTCGATTCTGAATAACAAAGATGATCTCCACTACCCCTCCAGTGCCCACTGTCTTTGCTGAACCATATTTCAGGTACTAGACTATGGTAAAATGTCACTGACACCCCATATTTGATTAGTAATCTCAGAAAAGCATCAAAATTCATACTAAGCATGTCAGATGCAAGGAAAAGGCAAAAATTCTGAGTAATATTTTGTTAAAACATTAATTGATAATATATATTGAACACAATTTCAACTCCAGTCACTTGCAACAGAATTTTAGTGAGGTAAAGGAAAGAAGCATTTTTTTGTTGTGATGCTAATGACGGCGTGATGCTAATGATAATTAAGATAAAAAATCTTTGTAGGGACCAGTGCAAAACTGGCAATCTGGCAATTTGTGCATGCAATGATCTTATGAACACCAGAGGCATGTTCACATTGATTCTGGTCCAGAAATATGCAGTCAAAATAGAGCAGCAAGGCGTTTGCTAATGACAAATTAAGATTGGACAACCGACATGCCAACAGAAATACTCAAATATTTTGGTTTACATAAATGATACAGAGCTACAGATAGCACAGTTATTTTCTTGGGTTCTCAGGCAACGTCATACACTAGGTTTTCTCGCAGAATGTGCGTCCCTTTCATTTTTATTAAGAAATCAAACTGGTGTGATGCTAATGATGCAATATTGGAGACATTGATACAACAACCTCCTACTCTTATACAGGATATTATTTCAGAAATTGGAGACTATATTTTAGAAGAGTGATAGTCAAGTCTCCATGTATTGAAGAGTTTAATTGAATCAGGATCCTGTACACGTTTTTGTGATGCAATCTTTCAAAGAAAATGTAGGTGGAGACAGGCCATTTTCAGGGGGGTTGGCCACTTCAATGCTATTTTTGGATGGGATAAAAATAACTTTCCACATATTTTTTGTGTCAGAAGTTTTGCTAATATCCTTGTCTATGACAAATGACATCAAGAGGTCCTGCATGTGCCTTTCTGTCATCATGAATTATTGCTAAACAGAGGAGACAATAATTTCAGACTTACCGAATTTTGACCCACATGCCAGCACCTAATCGAGCGTCAGAATAACTAAGTGTCAGTGGAAATATTTTAGCCTCTTGAAAGAGAGTGTACCCACTGTTTCATATTCAGGTTATAAAACTGAAATTATGACCATTACTTTTAAGGGCAGTTTAAAAATGTCAGCAGTTTTATAACTTACATTTCCAAGTTTTTGTTAACAAAAGAGGAATTTAAATGCATCACATTATGTGTATTTTAGTGCTCTTATCTACTGTCGGTTACAATGATAGCCATTAGTAGTTCTAGTCGCTGTCAATGAGAAATCCTTGGAAATTCACGAGCACCTTATAAAAGTGAAATTAACATAATCTTATAAATTTTGTAACTACTCTTTAGTAAATAACCATATTAAGAATCAATAGTTCAAATAACTCCCAAATTTGATAAATTTCACTGAAATTCTAGGTTATCGATCTACAAGAATATGCAGAGAATTTCCAAATGAGGTTCTTTCACAAATTTGTTCTTCAATCAGGGTATCTTTCCAGTGCTTTCCATATAGATTTTGTGCTCTAACCAAATTTGAGAATTTCACACATGCACCAGGGCAGGGCAATGTAATGAATGGCCATGGACCAAGAAATAATATCATTTCACATAAACACTACTCTGCCCCAGTCTGGAGAAAATGAGAACTGCATGCTGCTGCCACCTAGCACAAAGTTAGTTTTGTATGCTGGAGCATTGCTGCTTCCAAGAAATAGTTCCAATTTCATGGCACATTCACAAAGTTTCTATGCAACACCAGGGTAAACCATAGTCAAAATCGGCAATCACATTCTCTAACTTCTAAGGAAGTAGACAAGGCCATCAGCATACTCAGAAACAGCCCTGGTCTTCCAGACAAAATTTTGTGAGTTCTCCACAATGGGTTTATGTGGACCGCTCGCTGGAGCTCACGGAGCAAGAGCTGCCTCCATATCCCCATGCCCTACACATCTATCTATACCCACTCCCTATTTTAGTCATGCCAAATATTTCCACCAGGGGAGCAATTGTGCATACATGTATGCATGTGGCAACACCTGTGGGTGGACTTTGTTTTTGAAAATAAACATGGCTGCAGGCCAAAAGCACAGCAACCCAGATGAAAAATGTATTTTGGATGTGGAAATGGTTATGATATTTATAAAGATTTGACAAGTTTTGGGGTGTCTTTGAATGTTGGGAAAGGGTGAGCAATGTGCATGGTGTGGTGTTTGAGATATTTGATGGATGCCATGCAATGGAGACTAAAAGTAAAATCCCCCATAGCATAGCATTGGGGATAATTAGCCACTATAGGTGGCAACACAGTCATGCCAGCATATGTTCTGCCAAGGCTTGCAAAAGCAGTGGCAATGGAACAGTTCACAATGATATATGTAGAAAAATAAGTAAAACCAGTCAACCGTTGTCTTACCAGCTTTATACCATTTTACACCTTCATCAGCCATTCACATGCGAGTATTTCATTGCAATAATTCTTATATTCTTTGTTGCCCACTTGCTATAAGCTGAAAGTTAAATTGCTGCACCATGCCTTAAAATGTTAGTGTCAGCAGAATTAATGCAAAGAACACAAGCCTAAAGTTGAGCCTCTGTTGAGGAGTTCAAACAGCAAAGAACTAACATTTACTCATTGTTGCATTATGTTGCTGTTTGTCAAAAATGGACTATGAGCATGACATCATGTCAACGCTTGCCTTTAGCATGCCAACCAGAGCTCAACACATACATAAATTATTGTAGTATTTTTGGTTCAAAGAATGCTTCAAACATTAAGAAAATATTCATATGATGTTTTAATGATGACAGAAAACTAATCTTGAAAGACCAGGGTTCTGAAACTATACATTCTTTGAGGGGAAAAAAGAAAAATAAAGAGAGATAGACACTAAATTATGCATCAAGACACCTTAAGACATCATAACCCCTCCCACATTTTCTGCGGGGGGAGGGTTGGCCTAGTAGTAGCGTGCTGGACTGCCAATCTCTGGGTCCAGGGTTCGAATCCAGCTCTTGCCGGGTCACTTGGGCCTATGTTGGATGGCTGTTTCAACTTCCCTTTGCCTCAGTGCCGTGTCCTCCTTCTGTCCTGATTAGCGTACCAAGTGCATAAATACAGGACGTAAAGCCCCACTCATCCATCCATCTCACATTTTCTGAATACCAAATTAAATGTGGGAGCCTTTAGACACTGACATCCAAACTGTTCTTTCATTCATCTGTCCATTGCTTTCGACAAAATATTATTTATTTGGACCTTGATCAATGACCAAGCTTACTCGTACCCTATTGCATGTGTGGACTAAGTCCTTCCTGTGTCTTCTAACATCCCTCAGGTAAAAGCTCCTCACATTGAGACGACGTTAATTGTAGTATTGTTTGCCATATATCTGGTTGCCATAGAGTTTTGTAGTTGTAAACAGGAATGTCCATTCACACATTGCTTTAATTAGTAGTCACTGAGGTCAGATAGAAGTCAGGGGATGAGTAAGAAGGCTTTTGTTTCTGAGTTGCTTGTCTGCAAATAAGGGTCACCATAATTTATGTGAATACTTTAATCTATATACCTAATCCTGTAAAATGTATATGGCATACTGTGTATAAGTCGATTAGGGTAATGTTCCTTGAGTCGGACACTTAGAAGGTGACACCTTAAGTCGGACACTTTTTGTTGGGCTATACTGACTAATTGAGAGCTTCCTCATCCTTATATTTGGTACCAATGCGCAGCCCAAGACCTCTTTTATCCATTCAAAAAGTGTCATCTTGATATGAACATATTTAGTGTGTTTTTCAAGGCTCTAAAGATGGCGTTAAAAACCCCCTTTTCTCCAAATCTTTGTCATTAAATCGTGTATTTTAGTGAATTTTAGCCAGATTTGAAGGATCCTTTGCTGGCCTATGGTATTGACCTGACATCGGTTTCTGTGTTATTCAATTAGAAGGAAGCTTTGCCCATTTTTTGATCAAATATGAGTTTTTTCAATTCAAGGGAAGGCTCTAAAGCACCTGCACCTTTGAGTCATGTTTTTACAACACAGCTGTCCGACTCAAAGACACCCTATGTCATTTATTATTTCAGATATTTAACCACAAATTCAGTTCTTGTGTTGTGCCAATTGTAAATTTTTTGTTAGATTTAGTAAAAACGTTTAATTTGAGGCCCTGGTTGACCATCAATAACCCCCAGGTCAAGCAAGATATCACTTTTTTAAAATGCACAGAATCCAAGTGTCCGACTCAAAGAGCATTACCCTATAGAATCTCAAAAATTATGTGGTAATTGTGCAAAATATGATATTTTGAATGTTAATATGGCGGTGTCACCCCAAAGAGAAAATTCTTCTTTTCAACTCCATATTATTTCAGTGTTTTGCTTGTTTAATTGCCCATGGCCAAAATGATGTACATTTTTCTATATCTGTGCACTTTGCAGCCACCGTGTGAATAATTGTATGTTAATAGGGCGAAAGTTAACTTATCTTCAAATTATACTTTACTTTAAATGTCATAAGTATTTGGGCAAGGAATGGTAAATCAAAGTTTTCATTCATTCCAAATTATGAATATAGTTTCTAAGCAAAACATTTTGCTCTTTGTTTGCTGCATATATTATGACGCTCTCCTGCAAAATGAAAACTATTACTGTATTTCCCTTTTTTTAAACAGAAACGGCTATTTGAAAGATCCTGATTCCCAAAAAGAATCCAAATTCATAAAATGCTTTTTTTATGGATTAGATGCAGGGGTGCCGGAAGAAAACAAGGGCGGCAGGGGCAGTCGGTCGATAAAGGGCAAATCTATATCACGTGAAAAAAATTTGATGTAGCGGCGATAATAATTTTGAATCTATATACTTTTACAATTTTGCCTAAATTCACTATAGATTAAGTCCTAAAAATGTTTCACTAATGATTTGTTTTGGCAATGAAAAGGGCAACCTTGCCCCCCTTGCCCCTCCTGGCCAAGGGCAGGAGGAGCAATTCCCCCCCCCTGCCCCCCCTGTTCCGGCACCCTTGATTAGATATATTTACCGATTTGAAGGTGGCGCTGGGGCATAAAAGATACAAACAACAAAACCAAGACAATTACAATGGTTTACAAGAAGCTAATACAGATAAATAGTAAACCTTTTTTTTTTACATAGAAGTTTTGACATCCACGAAAAAAAAAACCTTATCGATTAACTATCAAAACTTACTTTCCGAACTCATTCAAGCTGACAAGTGGTGTTGTTGTGTGTCAGACAGAAATCGAATATCTCAGCACCTTATTTTGAGTAGCATTAAGTGACTGTGACTGTGACAAGTATTTTCCCTCATCTGTGGACAAAGTAGTTTGGCAACAACAGTAACTGTTGCAGAGGCTGGCATATACCATTGTATATTTCACATTGGATTTACAGACGATTTCATAACTGTAGACACTGAGTGTGATTTGAATTTTTTTCTGGGAAATGTATTCTATAGGGAAAAGTAACATCTAAGAAATTCATGACATCACTATGTTCTGTAAAATATCATGTCCAACAAAAAAATAAGATTCAGGCACAGTGTCTACAAGTATGAAATCATCTGTGATGGTTGACAAGTCGTAAAAAAAATATTAGTAGATCTATTTGTAAATCTCAGATAAACAAGAAATGTATTCATTCTTGAGTCTATCTTCATTTAACAACATGAACCACAACCAACTTATAAATGGATTATTCTGTTATGGCATGGATTTATTCAATAACAGAGAAAACCCTGTAAGATGAAATGGAAGATGCCCTTCTGGATATGCGGCTTGTATTTGGTTAGCTGAGATCCAGCAAATACATCGTGATGGCTAAGTCACCGAATCATGTGTACTGTGTATGTTTGAAGCATGTTCGTGGAAAGATATGGACAAACAATATTGACCGAACGCTCTGGTCAGTAAACTCTTTTTCTCATCCACAGCTGAGATGAATGTATAATCACGAAAAAATCACAGGGCACTGTATTGTCTCATCGACATTATGGAAATATAAAATCTTGAATTGCAACTGTGACAAGTTTTTCCAATTTACGTAGCGGTTGTTTCTCCAAAAAGTTTCCAAAGTGGCTGAGCAGCTGCCAAAGACATCGCTCGTGAGCAGCTTGTCATCCACTTTCCATGTAGATTCTTACACATGGACATGTCTGATATAACATTCACAAATTGACAACATGACAACTAATGTGCAAGATACACATGCATTGTTTAAGAATCGTATCCTGCATTCATATTGTCATGTTAGTGCTTGCATACCATTGCTCACTGTGACAGTCATTTGATTATAGTGCATGATCAGATTCTGTATTGGACAGCAGTGTTAATAAATGATAATCACCCTTGCCTCATTCTGTGTCCTTCTCCCGGCCTTATTTTCCTGACAAGTGTATTTATCTATTATTTTTTCCTTTGGAGACCACATGAAACTTGTGAAAAATAATGCTGAGTAGGAGAGTCAGCAGTTGGAGTCAAAATTTGGGGGACTCAACCTCAACGATTAGGAGTTGAAATCATTTTGCAGGAAGGTAAATGAGTCGGGGGTCAGAGTCCGTTTTCTTGCTGCCAGAGTCCGAAACCCTGGAAAGTCATAACATTTTATGCAATTGAATTCTCTAGTACCAATTTACATTGCAAAGAACAGTTGTGCATTGTGCCTTTGGTTGCTTTGCAAAACGACAATTGTCTACATTTCTTTTTTATCACTCATCCAACATAGATCACTTCTAAAGTGGTGACATCTTGCTCCTTGAGGGATGCCATTCCATCTTGAGCAAATAGCTTCCATCGACAGCTTGGGCCAAAGGTTGCGATTGTAAGAGAGAAACCCTCCACTTCAGTTCCCCATAGGGTCTTAGCAGGGATTGAATCTCACCATTTTGTCTCCCTTGCGAGAAATAGATATGCACTGAATATGAAACTTAAATATATATACATAAGATAAAATATGATATCCAGAATTTTCTTAAAAGCAATAAATCTTCATTGCAAATCTTTGGAAAAACTTACTCCAGAGAGCTTTGAGTTATGTTCATTTTGATTCTGAAAGGCTTTTTGATGAGATCAGGGACTTTCAATGTTAACAGCCAGTTTTTGTAAGATTTAAACAGGTGTGCTACACCACAGACTCAGATTTAGTTCACACTTTATTTCTGGTAAATAGCTACCAAAAAGTGGGTAAAATCGCATTATTAACACTTAGTGCCTTTTAGGTAACTTTTGGAGACTCTCTAAAAAGCGTGGCCTAAAATTGGATTGTGTCAAAGCCTGGATTTCAAACCCCATTTTCCCAGTACTCTGCACCTTGATTTTTGTAATATATACAAAGAACCAATGCTGAGAGTGTATCATTGTATCCGTAATTAATTCATGCATCTTGAAGGTATCTATGGCGGATGATCAAAGCTAACATCCTGTATATATGAACTTGGTAGGCTAATTTGGATGGGAGGTGGACACAGCAATGAGGCGAATGATGATTGAAATTGCTACCTCCCCCCCCCACCCCCGAATCTTGAAGGGAAGACATCAAACCAATTTCAAATGTGAGATGCTAGATCCGAAGAAACTATTCAATTATTTAATTACAGTGAACAGTATCTATTATATTAACTCTATCAAGCAATCAGAAAATATTTTCCTCTAAATCATCATGTTATTTTTTGAAAGTTTATGATGTTATGCTGCTTTCTGAGCGAAAACCCAAGCATCTAGGCCTGGAAGAATAATTTGTCAACAAGGAGTATGTGAGTTATTGCAATGAAATACTGTACTGTTATTTCATTGGCTAATAGAGATGTAAGTTGGTACAATTTCCTTGAGATCAATATCTGCACCATTGCTTGTCTAACATGAGACCCCACGTATAACCACTGTCACCATTATCTTATTTTGGATGCCATCCTTTCAAACAGGCTGAGTATGGAGGCCAATGCATGCCAGATGTGTGTTGAATCCATAAGTACATTCTATGCTATCTCAGCAGATGTTTGCCAAGATACTTCTTAATGCCAGTCAATAATGTAGTCCATTGGAGGAAAGTGGATTTCACCATCATTCCTAAAGAGCATCATGTACCATCCCAGTATATGAAAGTATGCCAAAAACTCTGAAAGGTTTATTGCTCTGTAAAACCAAGTTGCTCTTGAATTATACCATTAAAAGCATGCAAAATGAAATGGAAGAAAGTAGTACTGCAAGATTCCTGCAACAAATCTAAGTTCATCTTGGGAATTTGTACCTCTGAAAGCATTTTGGTGGTCATTGTTACTTTTGTTCCACCCAGAAAAAGTACAAGGCCTGATGTAAAATATCTTGAAAATCACTCCCTATTGTTTTTGATATGGAACAGTTGACTGAATAACAAATTTATCTGTTGTTTCCTCAATAAGAACATGCCTGAATGACTACAAAAGGGGTGGCGGTCTGACAGATATTCAAAATATGACAAAAATAAATGAGCAAAAAAAATATGCAATTTCTCAGTTTTCTGCAATCGCGATAATCTTTCACATTTGTATAGATAGATATACATGCTTGATAGTCAAACGGACACCAATAAAAGAAATTGCTTCTGTATTGATTTTCATGTTCTTGGCATCTTCGTGCCATCTCTATGTGTCATTTTCAATGCACAAATAGATTAACCATTGATTTGCAAGTAATTACTTAGGCTATTGATCAATCACATACACATGTCTCTTTTCGGCATGGTACAGCAGACAGATGAAGGGCTGCATCCGGAGAAAAAAATTAGATGAATGCATACATGTTTTCATGGAGAGTTTGAGAAAGCCGCTTCATGTAGCAGGATGGCTACATACAGTCTGATGCACAATTGCAAATTCCAATATTGTTTTCCATTTCAGATTTCGGTAGCTAATTTAAATTTAAGCTATTCAGACACAAGTCACACCAGCAACTACGAAAATTCACAACTTCCATATTGTACTCAAGAAAATATAAAGTGGTTTTAGAGGTGACATTATTTTGAAGGAGCCTAATTATAGAGTTTCCAATGAGAGCGAGAATTCTCGAGAAGTCTCGAGATGAGCAATGACTAAGCATTTTCTCGTCTCGCTGAGCGATTCTCGAGAATTGAAGTGTTGATCATTGTTTGACATGGTGTTCGCTTGTTTATGTTTATAACAGTTACAAAGCGTTAGATTGTTGTTTTGTTTTGCTTGATATTATAGTTATTGTGTACTTGCTCCATTGTTCAAATTAAATATCTGTTGATGATAATCCCCATTGTATACCTGATAAATGCTGAGGTTGAACTTGTACAAATGTTTTAAAATTGTATAATATCCGAATGTTTAGCTGTGATTTATAGGAAACAAAACACATTTATTAACATTAAAACTATAAATGATATCATAAAAGCCAAAAAATTTGATCCATTGCAAGATTAAATCTCTTTTGATTTATCATTGTGCCAATGGCAGGACATTGTGCTAGATTTCTCAAGAAATTCTCGATTCTCGTGCACTAGACCATGACATTCTCGAGAGGTGTCGATCAAGACTCATTGGAATCACTAAGTCTAAAGCACCACTGAATCCATGACTGATTTCTCAGCAAAGCTTGTTACAATAACTTCATGCTAAGTTAAATCTGCCTAATTAAGCATGTTCTCTTCACTCGAGAGCAAAATTCCAATATATCAGCAATGTTGTTTTTTTCATGCCAAGTTAGTTCTGAAACATTGCCACAGGGAATTCTAGCCTGGTGATTATTAGGTAAGTTTATTACACTTTCACACATTTTAAATTTCTCATTAAATACTTCCTGTTAATTCAGTTAGTACAATGTTTCCTGTGTCAATATAAAGGTGTTGTAGCACCAACTTCCAGCCTTCACAGGATGTTAAAATTATATAAAAAGTGATTTTGTCAAATTTTATTTGATTACTGAGTGAGGTTGTTCTTATAACGCCCCAAACGAGGTTTCAGATTTAAAAGAAAAATCTGTGAGAAAACTGAAAGGGCATAACTATAAAGCATGCATGATCAGCTTACAAATGTCTCAGGGTGTTAAATGCCAACACCTTTGTAGTCCACAAGCTATATGTTTCTCGCAATTGCTTGAAGTTTCACTTTCAATTTCAGAATTCTGAGCGCCAGATGAAAAGAGCAAGAAAAAAAAGACATACATGTGAAGCGAGGAAAACTTCTGAAACAGAGAAACTTCTGCCGAGGTGACTATATAAAGGCTTATTGAATGCACAAGCAGACTATGAAGGTGAAAGTTGTGACTTTTGAGTTGTCTGGTATTGAAGGAAAAGTTCTGCTTTACCTCTCTGTTATTGACTGTTCTTTTTATCTCATGCCGTTCAGCTACATACCTTGTATAGATAGTAAAAATGTACATATTATTCACTTGCTATGTTTCCAGACTACCTTTTTTCACACATACTCTTTGTACAGTAGTGTTGCCGTAAAGTTACGTAGTTTCTATTGAATTCTGTTAGAATCTAATTATGTGAATTAGGAAAGGTTTGACTATCTGTCCATCCACCAGATGGCATAAAAATAGCTTTCCCACAGTTTAGGCCACAGTGAGGCATTGCTTTTCACAAAATGCAATAACTGCCACCTTGTGGTCATTTTGCTAACAACTCAGTTTCAAAATCTTCTGGTATCATTGAACATCAGTCAGCCAAAGGGGTTGGAGCTCTCTTGAGTCCCCAGTGCTGTTTAACATGCAACACACTCCAGGTTAAAATGTAAGTTTACTTTAATTACTCATTTTGTTAATTCAATGCTTCCATTTGGAATTAATTAATAGACACACTTAGTATATTTATTACTGTATTTCCTATGTATATTATGCAACTCTTCACATTTATTTCTGTGGAATATATGCCACATTTAGCATAATTAGGCACAATTGTAACTCTGGGTATCTATTTAGGTATTCTGGAATGGATAAGGAACTTGTCCCTTTATCCGGGTTCTATGCTGGTTCAATGATCCAATACTTCAACTTAAACATCCAAACAGGGTATGTTGATTAATAGAATCAGTTTATTGAATGTTATTTATGTGATTATTCTTTATGAACTTAGTACATTTAGGAAAAGTAGTGATGAACCGCTTGTTAACTATTTGTACAATGTTTCAGGTGTTTTTCGTATGGTTTCCATATGGTATGGAACTGAATTGGGTTGGTGAACTTTCTTCGTGAAATAAATAATGGAACGCACGGAATGTCTTTGGTTTCATTTAACTCGTAAAGAACCTATCGGCAACAAATGGCGCAGTTCGACTTCAACTACTTCAACTTTCGTTCACTTCATCTTCAAGAAAATCGAGATCATCACTTCATCTTCAAGAAAATCGAGGCAAGTTATAGTGTATGACTCGTTTGGAGACTATTGTTAAGACTATTTTTAAGACATTTGCTTCAAGTTAAGACAATTTTAAGAAAATTTTCTTAAAGTTAAGACAAGTGACTTACAGACTTAACACCTACAGCTCAACACTAAGTGGATTAAGCATTCAGCATGCTAAGTGTGAAAACTGACAAGGACTTATTGGATTGATTAAGCCTTACAGTTTGCTAATCTGACTTATGACTTAAGTGCAACTTCAAGTTCAACTAGATTAAAACTTAAGTCTTTGAACTTTGTGAATTTTTAGAAATTCATTGTGAACTCTGTGAATTTTTTTATTCACAACATTATTGAACTTTGTGAATTCTAAATTACAACTTCATGAACTTTTAAGAATTCACTGTTTGATGTTCTGTTTTAAGTTAAATGTTTTGTTTGTGTTACAATTGGTTTGGTTGTGCCCTGTTTTGGATAAGAATTGTTCTTACATTAAGATAGCTTAACCACTTAAGAATTCCAATTTGGTATCACAATGGCATCAGTAGAGGACTTTATTAATGGGCTAGATGCCGCACAAAAGGCGGAAGCCCTTCGTTTGTTAAATCCTCCACCTGGAGAAGGGGGTGGTGGTGGAGGAGGTGGTGCAGGTCAGAATGGTGGTCAAGGTGGTCAAAATGACCAAGGTGCAGTACTGTCTAAGTTTGATGATGCCAAGGTGCCAAAATTGCCCTTGTTTTCTGGTATTGAAAAAGGTCCAGAGGTCCCGTATCAATTATGGAAATTTGAAGTTAGCTATCTTATGAGTAATCAGTATCCTGATAATGTTATTCAAAGGGCAATTCATAAGTCTGTTAGGGGAACAGCAGCCAAAATTTTGTGTAACATGGGGGAGAAAGCAAATCCAAGTGAAATTGTCAGCAAATTTGATACCATGTTTGGCAATGTTGCGGATGAGCAAAGTATCCTTGCTCAATTTCATTCAGCTGTCCAAGAGCCCAATGAAAGTGTTACTGCTTGGGGGTGTAGGCTGGAAGGATTATTGGCTGATAGCACAACTTTCACCCAAGTACAGAAGACTAACCAACTTCGCTCCAAATTTTGGGATGGGTTAAGAGACAGTGGCATTAAAAACGCCATTAGACATCGATATGATAACAATGAAGGTTTTGATGCATTGTTGGCTGCGGCCAGAAACTTAGAGAAACCTGCCAATGTGAAAGCAAGATTAAATGAGGCAGTGGAAGCAAAATCTTCTAGTTTAAAGGATTTAGAGGGAAAAATCACTGAAATGTCAAAACTGTTAACTGATCTTAGTGCCAAGGTGAACAAACCTCCTCCAAGAAAACTAGGACCTTGTCGTAAGTGTGGCAAGATGGGACACTTAAAATACAGTTGTCAGGAAAACTAGGTAGGGTCCCTGTGAGTGGGCGCATGGTGGATCCAAAAGAATCCTGCCCTGTTGTTAATCGTGATTCTCTGGTCGGAGAATCCACGATTGTTGAAATATGTGTCCGGGAATTAGGAGATTTCGCAGTGAAAACTCTGTTGGACACAGGTTCTCAGGTTTCAACTATTAGTAAGTCTTTGTATGATCAAGTGTCTGATAAGGTACAATTACAAGGTATTGAATCCCTAGAAATTATTGTGGGGAGTGGTCATACTTTGCCGTATCTTGGTGTTGTTACTATGGACATTGTTTTACCATGTACAGTGGGTGATAAAACACTTACTGCATTGTTTCTTGTTGTTGAGGACTCAGCTGTCAATGTTGAGGTCCCAATGTTACTTGGAACAAACGTTCTTAGATATTGTTATGATGTATGTAAGGAACAAGGTGAGGAGTGGCGACAGCAACTTCCTGTTGGTTGGCATTGTACATTCCTGTGCTTAGAAATGTCAGGAATGCAGTCACCAGTGGATACAGTGGTTAAGTGTCAGTCTGCTATTGAAGTGCCACCAAGGGGAATGGCCGACTTTCATGTCTGGAGCATTAGGCCTCAGAAAGGTGAAAAATGGTTGGTTAGTGATGATGACTTAGCACTTCCTGGTGGAGTGGTGGTTACTCCGATTCTTGTTTCTGGAGATCAGACAGATCCAATTACTGTTACCATTAATAACATGTCTGATAAGTCTGTTGTGATTCCTCCGGGCACAGAGGTATGCCATGCTGAGGCAGTGCAGATAATGACTCAGGTGAGTAGTGAATGTTTGGACTCGCAAAAACAATTCTTTGAGTTATTTGATCTAAAACAAATGCATCAAAATTGTGATGATGTTCAGCTTCAGAAAGTGAAAGAATTGTTATGCGAGCACAAAAATACCTTTTCTCTTCACGATTTTGACATTGGTAAGGCCAAGGGCATTTACCATGAGATTAATCTAACAGATCAAAAGCCCTTCAGGGAACGTTACAGGAGGATTCCGCCTTCTATGCTGCAAGAGGTAAGAGATCACATTTCTATGATGCTGGACTGTGGAGTAATTAGACCCAGCCAGAGCCCATACGCTTCTCCAGTAGTACTAGTCAGGAAGAAGTCGGGCGCTCTTCGATTTTGTATTGATTTTCGCAAGCTTAATGCATCAACTCTCCGTGATTCTTATGGTCTTCCAAGGGCTGAGGATTTGTTTGACAGACTTTCTGGTGCCTGTTGGTTCAGCACCCTAGATTTAAAGAGTGGGTACTGGCAAATTGAGATGGATCCAAGGCATAAACATCTCACTGCCTTTACTGTAGGCCCTCTCGGCTTTTTCGAGTTCGAAAGAATGCCATTCGGTCTCTCTAATTCCGGAAGTAGTTTTCAGCGCATGATTGAAAGATGCATGGGTAATGACTACTTAGAAATGTGTCTCCTGTATTTGGACGACATTATTGTGTTCAGTAAGTCATTTGAGGAGCATTTGGAACATGTGCGTCACATCCTGGAACGGTTGCGTGACTTCGGACTCAAGGTGAATCCAAGTAAGTGTTCTTTCTTTTGTACTGAAGCTAAATTTCTTGGCCATGTAGTCTCTGCAGAGGGATTGCATGTAGACCCAGAAAAAGTGTCGGCAGTAGTAGATTGGGAGGTCCCCAGTAATCAGCAAGAACTGAGACGATTCTTAGGATTTTCTGGGTATTATCGAAGATTTATCGAGAATTTCTCTTCGATCTCTGCTCCGCTGCATGCGTTGCTCAGAGGAGAATGCTTCAAAAAGAAAGGTAAGCGACGTGTTGATCTTCCTGAATTTTGTTGGACAGCTGTACATCAAAATTGTTTTGAAACGTTGAAAGCTGCAATTACTACAGCTCCGGTTCTGGCATTCGCAGATTTCAGTAAACCTTTCGAGCTCCATGTAGATGCTAGCCTAAATGGACTCGGTGCCATATTGTATCAAGCTGACCAGCAAGGGAAGTTACGTCCCATCGCTTTTGGTAGTCGTGGTCTTAGACCATCAGAGGTGAATTATCCAGCTCACAAACTAGAGTTTTGTGCACTGAAATGGGCAGTGACAGAAAAGTTCAAGGACTATCTGTATCACTCAAGTGTGCGGATCGTGACGGATAATAATCCTTTAACGTATTTGACCTCTAGTTTGAAGTTAGATGCCACAGGGCATAGGTGGGTCGCAGAATTGGCCAACTATAATTTTGATATTGTGTATAGGCCTGGTTCCAAGAATGCAGATGCAGATAGTTTGTCTCGTCGCCATGAAAGGTCTGGTGAAGCTATTCAAGCGGATACGGTAAGAGCTCTTCTTCAAGGTTCAAGTAGTCCTGATGTTGCTTCTTTGTGTAGTACCAATGTTCCGGATGATCTTGGAAATGTGACCGCTGTGATGACGAAGGCAGAGTGGAAGACTGCACAGCAAGAAGATCCAGTGGTCAGTGCAGCAATCGACAAGCTTCTGGGCAAACAGGTTCCTAGAAAACAGCAGTGCGGAGACACCAGGATCCTGCTGAAGACTAAGGGCCTTATGCTAGAAGAGGGAGTGCTGTACAGGAAGAAATGTACTGAGAAGGGTGACGTCAAGCAGTTGGTTTTGCCAGAAAAGTGGAAAGAAAAAGCTTTCCATAAGCTTCATGATGAAATGGGTCACCTGGGTAGGGACCGTGTCTACGAACTATTCAGTGGCAGATTTTTCTTCCCAAGAATGCAGAATCAAATTTCGTTGTGGTTGAAGAATTGTGAAGTGTGCTACAGGAGAAAAGCTTCAACAAAGCAGGTTGCTCCATTAGTCAACATTGAATCTTCGCAACCTATGCAAATTGTGTGCATTGATTATCTGTCTCTGGAAAGGTCAGTTGGTGGATATGAGAATGTGCTGGTAGTGACAGATCATTACACGCGCTACGCCAAAGCCATTCCAACTAGAAATCAGACAGCAACTACAACAGCTCGTCATTTATTTGATTTAATGATCAATGATTATGGGGTACCGGAGAAGCTGCACAGCGATCAAGGTCCAACGTTCGAAAGCCGTGTGATCAAGGAACTCTGCAAGATGTTGGGTGTCCATAAAACTCATACAACCCCTTATCACCCTATGGGCAATGGGCAGGTAGAACGTTTTAATCAGTCACTCATTAATCTACTGTCCACCCTGCCTGAAGACAAGAAGTCCAGATGGCGTGAATACATTGGCCCTATGGTTCATGCGTACAATTGCACAGTCAATGATGCAACTGGGTATTCGCCATTCTATTTAATGTTTGGAAGAGAACCAAGACTTCCCATTGATGTTGAATTTGGCATTGAGTCTGATGAAGATCAGCGAAGTTACACCGAATATGTGAAGAAAATGCAAGAACGGCTGGAGCATGCATACAAACTGGCTTCCGACCATATTACGAGACATCAAGCTCAAGGTAAGCGTTTCTATGACAAAAAGGCAAGAGCAGCTACCGTCCGAGTTGGTGATCGAGTGTTGGTAAGGAAAGTGAGGTTTGAAGGTACACATAAATTGGTGGATAAATGGGAAAAAGATGTTCATGTTGTTTTAAGTCAACCTGACAAGAGTATCCCTGTGTTTGAAGTCCAACCAGAAATTGGAGTTGGCAAGGTTCGAAGGTTGCACCGCAACTTACTGCATCCTTTTGTCTTGAGTAAGAAGGACCAGGAAGCAGTTCTTGAGTTAGAATCTGACCTAGAGTCAGATGATGAGTCTGATAATGAGTATTTGCCTCCTTGCATCAATACCAATGTAAGGGAGCTAGTAGGCAATGGTCGTCAGGGGGAGGGTGTTCGGCAAGAGCCGGTTCAAATTCCTCATGTTCAAGTTCCTCAGGTAGCTGGCCCAGGGCCACAACCCCAAGCCCAAGCTAGTGGTATAGGACAGGATACTGATGCCTCTGCAGAAGTTGATTCTCCTTTAAATAAAGATCCTGTAAATGCTCCAAGAAGGTCTCAAAGAGAGAGAAAGGCTCCTGCCTGGATGACCTCAGGAGATTATGTAACAAATTTTCAGCAAACTAATGACACTGCTGGACCTGATCTTTCTTTAACTTGCAATCAGCAAATGTTGCTGATCAAAATGCTATTGAGTCATGTGATGCCAAATTAATTGTATTTGAAATGTTGGCTTATTGAATATATGAGGTGGTTTAATTTTGAATCTTGAGTTTTGATAAGAATTACGGTTCTATCAGTTGGTTTTCATTTAATTAACTTTTATTTTGTATGTTTATTGTTCTATTGATTGAAAATGTTTTGTTATAAATTTTTGTATTAATTTGTGTTCTCTAAGGTAATGACGAGGACGTCATTTATTAACGAGGGGGAGTGTGTTGCCGTAAAGTTACGTAGTTTCTATTGAATTCTGTTAGAATCTAATTATGTGAATTAGGAAAGGTTTGACTATCTGTCCATCCACCAGATGGCATAAAAATAGCTTTCCCACAGTTTAGGCCACAGTGAGGCATTGCTTTTCACAAAATGCAATAACTGCCACCTTGTGGTCATTTTGCTAACAACTCAGTTTCAAAATCTTCTGGTATCATTGAACATCAGTCAGCCAAAGGGGTTGGAGCTCTCTTGAGTCCCCAGTGCTGTTTAACATGCAACACACTCCAGGTTAAAATGTAAGTTTACTTTAATTACTCATTTTGTTAATTCAATGCTTCCATTTGGAATTAATTAATAGACACACTTAGTATATTTATTACTGTATTTCCTATGTATATTATGCAACTCTTCACATTTATTTCTGTGGAATATATGCCACATTTAGCATAATTAGGCACAATTGTAACTCTGGGTATCTATTTAGGTATTCTGGAATGGATAAGGAACTTGTCCCTTTATCCGGGTTCTATGCTGGTTCAATGATCCAATACTTCAACTTAAACATCCAAACAGGGTATGTTGATTAATAGAATCAGTTTATTGAATGTTATTTATGTGATTATTCTTTATGAACTTAGTACATTTAGGAAAAGTAGTGATGAACCGCTTGTTAACTATTTGTACAATGTTTCAGGTGTTTTTCGTATGGTTTCCATATGGTATGGAACTGAATTGGGTTGGTGAACTTTCTTCGTGAAATAAATAATGGAACGCACGGAATGTCTTTGGTTTCCTTTAACTCGTAAAGAACCTATTGGCAACAGTAACATTGAGAAAGGATGACTGCTTCCACAGTATCAGATGGACAATAAAGGTGTTGATATTATGCTCCTTGATGGATCCCATTTCAGCTGAAGTGCATCTAAGTATTGACTGTGTGTGTCAATGGTTAAGCTTTTGGGAGCCATGATCTTCCTGCAACTGCACCCCATGGTTCTGATGTCTTGGTTTTTACCATCTATCGTGAGTTTTCCAATATTAATATTGGATAAAGTTAAGGATCATTCAATCAAGTTAGTTCCGTACCCTGCCTCGTACATGGTGCAGCTGGTAAAGCCCCCTATCATCCATCCATCACGTTCTGTCCTGGGGAAAGAAGTTATTAGCATTTTATGCTATTTTATTTTCTACATGTATTGCCAGTAAGGACCACACACTGTGTAAAACATGCCAAACTTACATTAGCTTGTGTCCATACGAAATATTTTAGTCACTGTGTCGCATATATGTTGGTTTTTGGCTGCCTTGAAAAACAACAATAGTCAATGAAAAATATCTCTATAATCCACAAGGAAGATCACAACAAAAGTGGTGGCATATTTCTCCTTGAGGGATGCCATTCCATCTAAGGCAAAACTCTCAATCGACGGCTTTGGTCAGGGGTTGTGATTGCAGGAGAGAAACTCTTTGATTGAGTTCCGCATATGGTTTTAATGAGGAACGAGTGCTGGCCTTTTACAATGTATCTCCTTTGCAAGAGATTGACATGCAATAAATATGAAAATAATATTATGAAATTTGAAAACAGAGCTGAAAAAAATCTGAACAATTTTTCCAGTAACGATCGATGAATTCTTTCTCATTGCAAAATCGTTTATGTGTGAAATTTTCAATGCTGGGGGTGATTTTGACTAAATATACAGTGCAGACATTACTGACACTTGACTTTGATTTTGATTACAAAAACAATGCTCTCTTAATTTAATCAGGTAGATTATGGGAGTTTTTGCGATGCAATACTGACATTTGATGGGCTGATTGAGGTGTCAAATGGTACAATTTATGTGAGATCAGTATCTCCACCATTGCTTGTCTAACATTAGACCCAGATGTAACCACCGTCACCATTATCTTATTTTGTATGCCATCCTTTTAAACAGGCTAAGTACTCTGAATGCCAATAAGTGCCAGATGTGTGTTGAATCCAAAAATACATTCTATGCTATCTCAGCTGCTGTTTGCCAAGATACTTCTTAATGTAAGTCAATAATGTAGTCCATTGCAGGAAAGTGGATTTTGCCATCATTCCTAAACAGTGTTATGTACCATCTCAGTATATGACAGTATGCCAAAAACTGTCTAAAACAGTTCCTCTCTTACTGTACTGTCAAAAGCATGCCCTATAAAATGGAGGAAAGTGACAAATGATTTTCCTGATGAATCCCATTGCAATTTGGGAATTTGTATCTATATAGAGACGTTATGGGGGTTATGAAAACAATAATTATTGTTCCAAAGCATGAATAATGAGGCGTGATCAAAAAAATAGTGAAAATCAGGCCCTATCATATATTTGCTATGGAATAAATTTTGTCTTAATAACGACAAAATCAATCTTTTTTTTTTCTCAATAAAATAAGCATCTGAATTAAGGCGTAAAAGGGGTAGCAGATTGAAAACCATCCAAACAAATGGTGTAAAAACATGCAAATCTCACAGTTTTCTGTAATGGTGATAATCTTTTACACGTTTATAGAGAGATATACATGCTTGATAGTCAAATGGACACTGATAGACAATTGCTTCTTGGCATCCTGTTACTATCTCTAAGTGTCACTTACAATGTGAAAATAGATAAATCATTGATTTGCAAGTGATTACTTAGGCAGACGATCAATCAGATACATGTATGAATGTCTCCTGTTGGCAGGATACAGCAGTTAGATAAAGACTGCATCCAGTCACTTCAGGTGAATGTGCGCCTTTTAAGAGGTATTTAGACAGAAGCTTCATCTGGCAACATTGGCTGCAGCCTGATTCAAAATTTCAATTTTCAGTTGTTCATCACAATATTGTTCTATGTTTAAGATATTGGTAGCTACCAGTGTTAGATTTTAAGTTTAAATTACAAAATCTTCTTCAGACACAAGTCACATCACCAACTTCGAAACTCTACATGATGATGAGTACATCTTCTATATTGTACTCAAGAAAATTTAAAGTGGGTTAGGCATGACACAATTATGAAGGAGCCTAAAGCAGAGCTGACTCCATGACTGATTTCCTGAAGCTTGTTAGGTTGTTAACATAACCTCATGCTAAGATGAATATGTCTAATTGAGCATGCTCTCTTCACCAAGAACAAAATTCCAAAATGTCAGCAATGTGGATAATCTTGCCAAGTTCATTTCTGAAACAATGTCACAGGGAATTCTAGTCTGGTGATTATTAATTAGGTTTATAACAGTTTCACACCTTTTTAATTTCACATTTAGTACTTTGTTCTAATTCACTTACAAAGCTTCTGTGTCAACATAAAGGTGCTGTAACACCTACTTCCAGCTTCACAGCATGTTTTATATTATACGGGCTATGTTTTGAGTCAATTTTCAATTTTCATTAGATTACTAAGTAAAGTTATGCTAACATTACCCAAACCAAACTACAAGATTGAACAACTTAACACTCTGCAGAAAAACTGGAAGTGCATGGACAATAGTAGAGAATGGTCTGTTAAAAACAAAATGGAAGTCATTCTTTTTAAAGAGATTGATTAATGTCAATTTGAAGTCGTTGGTTCATGAATGCACATTTTACCAAGAGTGTCGCAAACACATACCTTTCGTCCAGTACATAGAATTTAATCCATGAATGCTTTTGCTCTATAAATTTGTTCCAAGATAATTACAAGTAAAACAAACCAATATCAAGGCTGCATGATTGTTTTTTAAAAAATATGTAGCCAGAAATTCAAGCTGAGGTGAATTCCTCCTATCAAACAGGTTTCCTTCACTGATGACTCAGTGAAGACCTTAGTTGAAACATGTCTGCATCCTACATTAAATATTTTTCATTCTAAATCTGAATCCGAAGCAATGCTGCAGGTATCTTGTAAGTGTCTCTAATTTGTTTCTTGAAATTTAATAAAGAATGGCTGCAATTTCTCTTGTCAAATGTCACATGATTGCCATGAAGTTACATGTATGCTACAACAAATGTAGTTCATCACTTGGCTGAACGGTCACATAACATGAGCCGTCCCTTTTCAGCTACTGCAAATGGATATGCATTTTTTGCTCCTTAAGCCTGACCTTTGTCACAGATCATCAATACAGAGCGTCAAGTGCTAGAGATGAAACAAGATCCCAGAAGCACGAGAAATGTCAGCACCTTTGTAGTCTGCACATGTGTGACTCTGTCGACCTTCTTAGTACTTTCATGCAAAGAAAAGTTGTGGTAGAAAAGTTATACAATTGCAGGAAGTGTCACTTTCAATTTCTGCATTTTGAGCACAAGACGAAAGAACAAGCAATAAGTGAGAAACTGAGAAAACCTTTGTATTCTGAAAAGAAAACTCCTACTGCCTAACAGTGCATGTCTATTGTCTCTTATAGGAAACATCCAGACTGCAGACAGTGCAGAGGTGAAAATAGTGATCTTCGATTTGTGTAGTTCAGAACAAAAACGTTTTGCTTAGCTTCTCTCTTATCGATTGCTCTTGTTACCTGACACTCAACTTCAAAACAGTCATGCATTCTGATGAAAAATAAAAATATGCATATCACTTTCTGCACTTGTATTCAGCCTTTTTATAAAACATCCTCTTCTTCCAGCAATATTGCTGAAGAATGACAATGGAGTCAGAGAGAGACTACAAAGGTGTCACATTATGCTCCTTGACTGTTCCCATTTCATCTGTAGTGCATCTTTGTATTGACTTTGTAACACCGCAACCTGTGTTTAGTCAATGTCTCTGATGTCTTCATTTTTGTCACTCAGAGCAACTACTGAAGTGAGTTTAAAGTTTACCGGATAATGTTATGGATTGTTAAGTTAGTTTCAATCTGTTAAACATTCCTTGGTCCGCACCACTGAATGTATTTTGTGTGGCTAAATGGTGCAAATACAGTCTGCTTTGGTTGTTCACTTGCCAAGTAAATAACATAATACTAATAAAAGATGCCTTTAACATTTTAACATCCACGTATATTTTCCTCGATCAATTCTGATAAGCAGCCAAACAGTTAGTAAACTACTACTACTACAGAAACAATCAATAAAAGATAAGCGCAGGAAAACTTTCTTTTTTCAGTCGGGTCAACTCAGAAGTCATTATTTTGACCATTCTATCCCAGCCCATAGAAAGTCATATCAACAAACTGATCTCTTTCAGAATGACAAGTTTTGCTTTGCATCAGAGTAATTGCTTGCTCTTTTCATCTGATGCTCAGAACGCTGAAATAGAAAGTGACACTTCCTGTAAATGTGAAAAGAATATTGTGTTTTGTTACAAAGTTCTCTTTGTATGACAGAAGGTTGACAGTATAGACAGACTACAAAGGTGCTGGCATCTCATTCATTAGTGAATCTTGTTTCTTTTTGAGTGAAATGCTGTGTTGACCATCTGTAACAGAGGTTAGCTTTTAGGACTAAGACACGTGTGTTTTTCATGGATAAGCCAAAGTGATGACATCAGATGTTCTGCCGACCATTCAACCAATGTATAAATTCAATATTTATGACATATTAAGGTCTCTCTCTTATTAATCTTTCTACATAATAGGTATCATACTGTATGTCTTGGAGCAGATATGTATAGAGTTTTTATCTGAACACATTCACGGAAGTTCAACCACATCAGTAAGGTGCGAATCGAGACAGAAAAATAAAAATAAGAAGGATAAGACGAAAAAGAAGAAGAAAAGGGAGATGTACAAAGAAGAAGAAGCAGAAGAAAAAAGTAACAAACCTACAAAAGCAAGTTTTTAAATGTATTTTAGAGGGTCTCAAGACGTCGTTGTCTGCAGAAGTAAAATTGAAAGGTTTAGAATGCAAATATACACAGTACATATACCTTTTCGATGTATTACAACTCTGCTTGCCCAATTGGCACACGACGTAAACCCCGACGTTGCTAATTGGTGAAGGACTGGTTTGTTGATCATGTAGATATGTATGGTAGAGATTATATTGTCGCATCGTGAACACGTTGTTGGGGTTTTTTTACAACTTTACCACAACATCGCAAGCTGACGTTGAACCATTGACATTGCCTCACAATGTTGTGAAAACGGTACATGCTAACGTCATATCTTTAATGTTGCTTCACAACATTGTGACAAAATATTTCTACATTACAATTCTACGTCATTTGACGAACAGGGTGACGTTGTTGCAACATTGCTACAACGTATATATGTGCCCATAGGGTGGACATGTATTCATATGCTGCCTTTCATCCTTCTGTTGTATCATGCCAAGAAGAGATATCCATGCATATAAATGTGATTGATCATCAGCTTAAGTAATTGCCTACAAATCAATATATAATCAATCTTCACAATTAATGGGAGGGTAACAAGTAATCTGGAAGAACATGCGCAAATGAACTTTGAAGCCATATTTGTAAGTTGTATGGGTAATTGGGGCTTTACGCACTGTAATAATGTACTCAGTAGGCCAAACAGGACAGGAGGAGAACACAGCAGATTGAGAACGAGTGGGGAGCACGGTCCAACATAGGCCAATTAAGGTGATATATAATACATCATTATGTTGGAAATTCTTCTGTGTCATAAGCATAATCAAATAGTGCAATATCATCTTGATTATGAAAACAATTTGGTGGGATATATGGCTTATTCGGATAGAAAAAAAATGTTGTATTTCAGTGGAGCATTTCAAAATGACTCATTTCCTGTGAGTCTCAAATGTTGTAAAGCTTTCCAGCATTTGGGTCTTTTGTATTTAGGGGGGGGGGTGACCTACAAATATTCGACTTATATAGTCTTAATTGAAATGAAGTTATTTATTTCATAGTGTCTTCAGATGTAATTACTTATTTTAGAGTATTCAATGCCCTTTAATATTTATTTCTAAATCAAACAACACCATATAGAAACACCCCACGTGAAATCGTTTATTTCAAGACTGCCATGAAAGAATATATTTGTATTAAACAAAATGGGCACAGAATTATAAACTTGAATGAAAAACCAGCAAGAACCACCAGTCCACAATCCAGATATCCAATGGTTGCTACCCAAACTTTGAGGGCTGGTATATTGCCCTCTTCAAATGTATGCATGGTTGTCTTAAAAAATCTCCCGGATTGATGCAAAATCCACTTTTCCCTAATGGACTTGCATTTATTGTTGAGAATTGAGAAGTATCTTGGCAAATATTTTGCAGAGAGACAACATACAATATATTTATGCATTTAAAACACATGTTCATTCATCTGGAAGTTATTGGCCCCAAAGTTTCTTGGTCTGCTAGGATGGATCGAAGATCAGCCAAGTGCCATTGGCAGTGGTTATAGGCAGGCCTACATGTGTTCAGAAACAAATGTGGTTCAAGCTTTGCCAGTTATAAATCTGCTGCAGTAAATCATGTTGACCTGCTCCAAAAGAATTTTCAAAACAGTCAGTCTGGATTTGTAAGAAGTTACCAAAAAAATAAAGTTTTTTGTCAATAGCTGCTGGTGCCAGGATTTTACCAAAGGCATTTTCTTTAACTATTTTAAGTATATTTCCCCAAAAAATATTTCAAGTCATTCAAGTTGCCCATAATTCTTACCTTTTTATAGTTTAGGAATTTCTGAGCAATAACAGGAAATCAACTTCCATTTTCTCAAATTGTCACTGTGTTATTTCCTTTCATATATATATATATTTGTATTACAAATAAGGTACATTGAATTTGGTGTACTTAAGTGTGTTTCAAAGGGTATTAAAAGGATTTATGGACTGCTTCTTCGGGTATTTTAATATGCTCACAAATGCACAAGTTTTAGTATAGCCTAAATGTATCTGCTGGAACAGTTGTGTGTAAATTTCAGATACAGTGTAGCCTACTGCAAAGCACAAACTCTCAATTGTAAGATTGACTCTCTACATTCTTACAGCGATAGGACCCTTGAGGACTGAGGTGGAAGGGTATCTCTCCTTAAAGCCAAACCTTTGGCCAGAGTAGTCGTTAGTGGAGATTTACACAAGATGGAGTTGCATCCCTCAAGGAGCAAAATGTCACCACTTTTATGGTATGCTATATCGGCTGTGATGTATAAGGAGTGTAGACAATTTCCTTTTTGCCAAAGGAGTCAAACTCACCACAGCTTCTAGACTTTTTAAGATTCAATTAATTCCTAAAATGCAATGCAATTGCACAACAAAAATCTACATTATAATTTTAACAACAAATGTTTTCCCCAACAGATATAAAAGACTGACTTAATTAAGTTTGACAGAGTAACATTATGCTTAGTTTCTAAGATAAAGCTGCCTAATTGAGCATGATCCCTCCACTCAAGGGCAAAATTCCAGCATGTCAATATTCCTCATTCAGTCACGCCAAATTAGCTCCTGAAACAATGCCGCAGGGCATTCTAACACTGATTCAGTTATGTGTCTAGTAATTTATATAAAACAATTAACCAAGCTGTCACATTTATTTAATCTCATTAGGCTTGTATTACTTACTTTTATGTTTTCAAAAGATGTAATTCTGGTAAAGCAATCTGTCAGTGCACCTAGGTTCTTGTTAGCCTTTATTTACGATGCAGTAGAAAAATGGTTGCAGTACAACCAAAGTAAAGAGGGAAATTTTTCCTTCAGAAGTGCTCCTTTTTTTACCCTCCTTTCTCCTCTCCACCCCAAATATCTACTTTAGACTCCTCACCACAACCTTACCCCATATTTAAACAAACTCTAATATGTAGATGGCAAGGCCATTGAATTCGCGAAGCTCCATAAAAAATTATCAAAATTGGTTTATTTTCTAAGATAAAGTCATTTCTATATAATTCAGGACACACTAGACACTTCACCATCATCATTTTTTTACATGCGTAATGTAAAACATGTTCAGGTGGCGCTGCCTGTCTGCCAGCAGCAGCCCTCTGGAGGATTAAAAAAGTTCACAAGAAAAAAACAATGATCGGCTGGACGAATTTGTTCCGTCTTGTCCAATGATTAATCAATACACAACATGGGAATATTTAAACAGTTTTGAGGAATGAAAACGTACGTTTTTCAACATTACGGAATTCGAAACCAACCAGTAGTTCAGAGGCTGGACCTGCAATCTATTTTTAGCACAATGACAAATCATGGACTGTTGATCAAATCAGGTCCACCAGGAGAGCAACAACAACAGGATGCTCTCTGCACTCAAGTGAGCTACGCTCACGGCTGCCTTTGGCAGCCGTTCGCTTCGCTCATATCAAGTGAAAGTTTAAACTTTTGTTCTCAACACACTAAAATAAAATTCTAACCTTGAATTTTCGACTGCACAGAGCAATCTTTCTCAACAGAATAAAGGTGGGAGTTGAATTCTCAGTTTTTGTTTAGCTTTCTCGCTTTGCGACAATGTGGGTTACATATGGATGTTTGTGCAAGCTTTTTCTGAGTGTGTATTAGAGTTCACCATATTTGCAGAAGTTAATCAGAGTAGGTGATCTGCTTTATAAATAAAAATTCATGTTTAATGCACTGTTTTCTTAGCAAATCCGGTTTAAGCTGAAACCTAGCTTTGAGATCCTGCCAACATCCCAGAACACAACAAGCTGTAGTATGTCACTGCAGAATGCTCAATATTATGCACTCTGAGCAGTGACGTAGCTGTGACGTCTCAAGCCAGGAGGGGGGGCACATGGGGAGGCACGCGATCCTCTGGGGGGGGGGGCACCCAGCATATTAATTGTATATTTTAGCCAGCGTCAGAAAGTTCATATGGGGTTGGGGCATCTGGGGGGAGGCACAGGTCCAATATGGGGGTGGGGCACGTGCCCCCCATGCCCCCCCCATAGTGATGCCACTGACTCTGAGTCGATTCATGCATGGACTCCACCAAGATTAAGTGAACTCCCTCTATAGTAAAATGCCAACTCCTTTATGTCTGTCTGTGTGACTGTGCCATCCTCCAAATATTGTCATAAAAACAACTGTGCAAGGAAATGGTTGTGTCACTTTCGATTTCAGCTGAATATTGTTTTCTGAGCGCAACATAAAGGAGACCATTTATAGGCCCACAAAGGATAGGATGGAATTCGTGAGGTGAGCATCATAAATAAACATTGAGTACTTGCTCTTCTTCTGCTTCTGGTGCAGAAATGCCTGGAAATGGACATTCTGTAAAATTACATTGTGTGCTTGAGTTAATGTTATTGCATGAAATGTACGACTTTTCGGTTGTATCAATCTTCCAAAAATTCTGTAATTCTAGCAAGGATCATGAAAAGTGTGGAATTATCGTAAAATATTCTCAATTATCGTAAAATACTCGCAATTATCAGAAAAAAATGAACGAACATGTTAAAAATTAACAAGCTTCATGTCATGCAGAGCGCTGAGACCTCAGAGAATCAAAAATTATGTGTTTGTATTTCTTCTAGTATGACGTAGCTCACCACTTCACAAATAATCATTCATGTGTGATCAACAACTTTTTCCACTGCTGTATGTAAATATGTATCGAAGTTATTATTTCTCTAAAATAGGTTTCTCAAGATGTAGGAAGATTTTAGGAGAAGCCAATTCATGGATTGTGAAAGGTTTTCCTTCAGTCCGGAAGGTATTTCAAAAACATGTCAGATATGAGACAATGACTCACATTAGCTTACAGAAGTGACATGTCTTAAGCAATACGAAATTTGGAAATTAATGGATGATGTTGCCATTATCGCAACGGTGTGTAGAGAATGTCTCTTAGAATGTGGCAGGCTGTCATTTAAAATAGTCCAACCAACTCCTGTCATGATAGCTGGATAAAATAAAGAGCAATAACATGTAATTTATACTTTCTCAAACTTTCTGTAATGTATAAAGCACAGTACGGAGATCTAGTAGTTGCTCCCAGAGATCTAGCCCGAAAATTTCAAAAAAGTAAAATTGAGAGTTAAATCTAGAAGTGTGTAATTCAGTATCAAGGATATTGCTTATTACATTAAGGGTTAAATTGTACACATTATCAGTGTGTAACACTTCCACTTGGACATGTATTGATCTGATATGGGCTGTCATCTTTCTGTTGTGTCCTGTCATCAAGAGATATCAATGCATATATACGGAATTATGTGATTGATCATTGGCGTAAGTAATTGCCTACAAATCAATAGATAATCAATCTTCATAATTAATGGAAGGATATGTACAAATCAGCTTGGAAGCAATTTCTCATATCTTTGGGATGTACACGTATTGACGACTTGGGCATTACATCCTTTATTAATGACTAGATGGGCTAATTATAGAACAACGTAGGGAGTACACAGGAGATTGAAATTGAGTATTGTCCAACAATGACCAATATATTTATTATACTGACTATCTGTTTGGATTTTAAACACACATAATGAAATTGCATATTGATATTGAAGACTATACGAAAGATACATTTCTGACAGTTCACAGATGCATGTATTCTTTGTGCAATTTTCGTCCGTCTTGTGATTCTTCCATGCAATTTGAATAGTTCATACACAGCTAAGGACTTATTATGAAACAAAATCTACTTTTTCATTAGAATGATTAAAATTACACTTTTCATAATGATTGTGTGAAATGGCGCCACTCTGCCCCTGGTGTCAGTAGAGGGTATGAATACCTAAATCTATCATAAGCGATTGACTGTCTACATTCACTCCCCACCAAGACCCTTGAGGACTGAGGTCGAAGGGCATCTCTCCTTGAAGCTCAACCTTTGGCCACAGTAGTCGATAGAAGAGATTCACACAAGATGGAGTGGCATCCCTCAAGGAGCAAAATGTCACCACTTTTGTAGTATGTTATCGTGGAAGTGCTACATAAAGTGTGGAGACAATTGCTTTTTTGAGCAAAGGGTAGCATATAATTTTGAGCGTGCAACGTGCTATGTTCACAGTGCAACATTTAATGAACAGTGTGAGAAATATCTTGTCCCTGTCAGCATAGCCCTGGGACCCATGCGTAGCATGGGTCATGGGTCGTCCCATTCAAAATCTTGAGATTTTGACATGGCATCAGGAGAATTGGTCTAAATAAAACAATTCTTATCCAAATTTCATAATTTGCTGCTGACGGCACTACTTTTGAAAGCAATTCCTGCAGGTTGAAGGGAAGAAAAATCACTTTCAAGAACAAAAACAGCATGAAAAAATGAGCAAAATCCCTCTGCTCCATAAACAACACAACAGTGACGTCATCAGGCTCTCCTGTGACGTCACTAGCAATTTGTTGTGACATCATAAGACCTACCAGTAATTGACCAATCAGATGACGCCATTTTTTCAATGTATAAAGAAAAAAATCACTTCTTCAGGCTCACAGGATGAATTTTCATTCATTTCAGCATGTAGAGAAATAAGTTATAGGTGCCGTCAGTAGAAAATTTTGCACTCTTTCAGATGGAATGAACAAGCTGCAAATACTTAAAAAGATATCTTGATTCTCCTGAACTCACTCTTTTAATTCTCACGATTTTCTAATGGGAGGATTCATGGCCCCTGTCCCAGGGGTCCAGGGCTACTGTCAGCATGCCTTGGCGGTCCAATGTCGGCAGTCCAATAATTCTGTAATGACTTGACAATTTAAGTTGACATTTTGTCTACCAGATATGAATTGGTTAAGAATATTTTTCATAATTGGCATTTTATATTTTAAACTTTTTTTGTAGTGTACCACCCCAATCAGCGTGCCTCGGCGGTCCAATGTCGGCAAGAAGCTGGTCCGATGCTACTGACATCGGACTGACGCTGGGAAATGTTCCTTGTGAGGTCATATGTCTATCCATGCCATGTTATTCTCTATAGCAGTTTGTGCTCAAGATTATATTGTATACTTTCAATGCTATGAAGATAAGTCACTAATTGAGTATCAATGAGGTCACAAGTTATGCAATGACAAACTGACTCTAAATTTCAATGCAATTGATTGAGCCTGCTGTGAGGTCATTGATGTCTGCTAGCAGCTGATTGTAAGTACTCTTCATTCGTTAGCTGTAACTACAATATAACAACAATTTGTATTGGGGGAAAAACTAAGACATGACATTGTTTATCTGAAGACGCAGGAAGATTTTAGCTGAAGCTATAATTTGTAGACGGTGAAAGGTGTTCTGAGTCAGTCTGGCAGGAGTTTCCAAAACCTGTCAGATATGAGACAATGACTCACATTAGCTTACAAATGTGACATGTCTTAAGCAGGATGGAATTTCGAAATTACAATTATGGATGCGGTTGCCATTATCACAATAGAGTGTTGAGAACATCTAAGTCAGGGGCATAGATTTTTCATTTGTTTAGTCAGCCTGACAACACTGGATTGGTCAAACCAAGTTGTACTGAATCCTTGGATGCCGATAGTGTTACGAGACATACTAGTGATTAATCCTGAAATTGTGGCCGAAGAAGTCCATCTAGTCGATCCCTGCGACATTTTCTGACTTCGCTGGGCCATAACTGAAGATATACAGTCAATCGACTGGATAATGGTGAGAATCCATGGTAAACATCCAATTTAAGACTCGGCGTTACAATCCGTAGTGTTTTAGTGGTTTAACAACTGTCCTGGAGCCCGGAATCCAAACCTCCATTGACTTAGCATTTAGCAATAGTACAAAATGGTGGTGGGTTCCCAAGATGACAACAACAATGCGATACAACACGTAATCGCTTGAGAAATTCTTACACTGTCTATAGCACACGAAAACTGGATTGTTTAATATTAACATGGCATCTACAAGTTTTGACCATATGAATCGCAGGGGTACTTCAACGTGAATATTCCAGTAAAAAATCAGTACACCTCAAAGTGAGCAGGCTGTAACTCACAGTCCCTAGTATTTCTCATGCATTTATAGCTGATCTGAGTGCCATTCTCAAACACGTTTGTGGAGACATGTTGAGGTCCGTATCAGTTTAGTCTCTTTTTACAGACCCCAAAAATTAATTGTTTGACTGTGCAACTCAAGTTGTTACGCGTTTTTATCATTTAAACTATGGTAACAAAATACATGCGTTTCAGTTATACATCAGAGGGCTCACTTGTCAGTTTTGTAACTAATTGTAAAAACATCAGTTTAAATTGTCTACCCTTCTGGGCAATTATGTTGGAAATAAGCCTTCACTGTCAAAGACATACGAGAGGCGATCTATTTAGGCGTGCAGTTAATCTGCCCAAATTTTTCAAATCTGTGCCAAATTCAATGTCAATTTAAAAGGTTCCCACATCTTCGGGGGCAAAGCTATCCCCGTCCCCTTGGTTTTTACGCATATTTTCACTGCAGTGGAAGTTTTCATTATGTAAGTTCTTCAGTGTTACAAATCTGTCTATAGATGAAAGAAAGCTTCAGGGAAGCAATGATTTGATTTGATTGTAGCAACCCAGGAATTTCCATAATTCAAATTCATTCAACAGTTGTAAAGAACAGGATCAGTTCGCGATTCACACATAGCCATATTATGTCACAGCGCTTCATTTTGGATTAATGATATTTGGATCAAACAATACATATAAGAACATTGCAATTGATAATTGTTCACAACAAATAAATATAGATACCAGAATCACAATCATACATACATTATGGGCTTGGACCATGCAATGTCCATCTAATAAACTGGGATTATTCTGTTAAGGAAAGGCACATGGAGGGCATATGTGTTATTGCAGCATCATTACTGGGACAATGTAAGCTGGAATAGCCCCTCGGGGCTACATGTATATCTCATGCATAATAAGGAAGTCCAGAAGCAGGCAAATACATTTACAAGGTGGCAAAATCTTGATATGGAGGCATCCGACATCAGTGGTGGATGCCTGGACGAAAAGATTGAAAGACCGAACTCAATGTGGAGTATAACACTGACCCAGTGAACCATTTGAATGTTGGTGAACTGGGGTCCATACGGCCATCATCAAATTACCATATTTTAGAATAGGCACGCATATGTTACAGTCGAAAAATGACAAGTCCTTTAACAGTGGGGGAGGGCATCGGGCCATGGCCCCCCATTAGGGCAGATTTCACGAAAAGCAGCAAAAGTCCTTACCACAAGTTACATTAGCACAATACTGATAAGGCCAGACATAATTGTTGAATGTAGATTCTCTATCTCCGGATCATTACGATTGATGAATTTACCTTCAGGAGATTTTGAAGTTTAGAACAGAATTTTCGACGATTTCACATCGTTTTCCTCAGTGGTTTGTGATCCTCCACGAATATGAGATAGAGAACTTCACCAAGCACATCAACGCACAGGACCCCAACATCAAATTTACAATAGAACCCGAGTGTGAAGGAAAGATCCCTTTCTTAGACACCCAGGTGATTTTGAATGATGATGCCTCCCTAACAACAAGGGTTTACCGCAAGCCAACCCACACGGATCAATACCTGAACTTTAAATCAAACCACCACCTTGACCACAAGAGATCCGTGGTACGCACCCTGATCCAAAGAGCCGACACTTTGGTCTCGACAGAGACAGATAAGAAGGCGGAGATGTCTCACATAAGAACAGCGCTTGCAGCAAATGGCTACCAACAGTGGATGCTCAAGATCCCGAAGAAGAAGCAGAAAAAGGACACCGGCAACCCTGGCAAGACATCTAGGACCAACATTCCTCCGATCGCCCTACCGTATGTGAACAAGGTATCAGAAAACCTGCAGAGACTATTTAGATCATAGAAACATCCCGACCTACCATAAGCCATTCAACACCCTTAAAAGCCTTATGGTAAATCCGAAGGACAAGATCCCCAAAGAGAACCAGTGTGGCCTGGTTTACCACATTCAGTGTCAGGGATGTGAGAATAACTACATCGGGGAAACGGGCAGAAATCTTGGCACCAGGTTCAAGGAACATACATCACGGAAGAACACCAACTCTGCGATAAAGGATCACATTGAAGCCACCGGACACAAGTGCAACTTAGAAAACACCAAAATCCTTGACAAGGAAGAAAACTGGTACCGGAGAAAAGTAAAGGAGGCGATCCACATCCAAAGACACCAGCCCTCCCTCAACCGCGACAAAGGACTCGAGCTTGCCCCGGTCTACTCCTCGCTCCTGTCACGTGACTCTCGCGAGTCACGTGACACCTCGGCCCCACAACACAAACACTGAGGAAGACAATGTGACATCATCAAAAATTCTGTTCTAAACTTCAAAATCTCCTGAAGGTAAATTCATCAATCAGACATAATTGATTCATAGCTGCTCCGATTTTTCTGAGGATAGCTGGCAGGAAAAAAAGAAGCTGAAATCTAAATTTTTTATTGTGTCAATCCATTAGATAAAATCATGGGTATTCACTGTTTTCTGTTTGATTGGTAGATCTATGAGATTAGCTTAAAATTTGGGCTTGTGTAACAATGATAAATGATGGAGAACGGAATTTTCTATGCTGATCCTACTACAATAAAAATGAAAACACCGGCAAGGTACCACACCTGGCCTGGGAGACCTGGCTTACTGTTCAGAAAAAATTTGAGATCTAATCATGTGTTCGTTAAGGTAATTTTGGATAGACAAATTCTGCTAATGTAACACTATGAAATGGACAGATGCAAAATTGCAGCTACATTAGCATTAAAAAAATACAGCCACCACACTGAGTCTTTTATGTTTTGGGTAAGGTATATAGGCAAATAATACATGTTTTTCAATCAAATTTTAGAGTTTCACGTTTGAAATTTGAATTAGCAAGAATACAGAAAAAACCCCATGTAAAAGTTGCTTGTCCCTATCAGCATGCCTCGGCGGTCCAACATCGGCCCGAAGCTGGTCAGATGCTGCTGACATCGGACTGACGCTGGGCCGACGTTGGACTGCCGAGGCATGCTGACAGGGGTGTAACCTCAGTGTCCTGTGATGGAATCGAGTTACATTAGCAGTCTTTTTTAATTTTTTTTCCAAGTTTATACCCTGTCAGCATGCCTCGGCGGTACAACGTCGGCCAGCGTCAGTCTGATGTCAGTAGCATTGGACCAGCTTCGGGCCGATGTTGGACCGCCGAGGCACGCTGATAGGGTAATGACCAACAAAATTTAAAATGGTTCCAAAATAAATTGCAAAATGTTTTTGTATCAATCGCATACCATTAGATTTTGCTGAATAGGTTTTAGCAGATTCCAGAGAGTGCCAAAGCAAGCAGGTCTGATTACCTATAAGTTTGGTTGTCCAAAATTGTCCATATCTGTTCAAGAGCAAAAAGCTACATATTTGAGGATTATTTTATGATATTATTCTTTAACTCACAGATTTTCTTAGTAATAGGTTAACTTGCTTCAGGAAGCAACAAGTTTAAGGTACCCTCTGAGACCACTTTTCGCGAAATCTGCCTTAGGCCAAAAATTAACATGAAAGAGATAGGAAAAGCCACGGAGAGCCCCTTATTCAGCCCATGCAATGCCCCCCCCCCTCAGGCGATTTCTATTCCCCTGAGTCCTTACATTTATATTTGTTGCCATCAATGGCATAACAACAGGCCCTATTCGTTGCTTTATATAAATGCAATCTATATGTCATTAAGTGATTTGTGATCTCATTGATGAGTGCTGTGACTCAGTAGGTGACTTGTACTGATAGCATTAGAAGAATAGGGTATGACCTCACAAATCACTTATGAGTCACATAGAATGACATGGTATGGACAGGGACGAGATCTCACAATGAACATGTCATACAGTGCAATTCTGTAAACACTAAATGAAGTCTTTTCATTCGTCGGCTGTAAAGTGTTACCCTAACAACAAACCGTGGATAACTAAAGATCTGAAAAGTTTGTTGAACGCAAAGAAACTGTATCTTGCTAATAATGATAGACAATGTCTGAAAGCCACACAAAGAGAGATCAACAAACAAATTGCCATCTGTAAAAAGAATTACAAGAGTAAAATTGAAAGTATGTTTACAAATGATACGAGGGCAGCATGGAAAGGTCTAAGAAAGTTAACAGGTATGGAAAAATCTATTGTAACACCTGATGTATCAAATGTTAATGAATTTTGTGATGAATTAAATGAGTTTTATTGTCGGTTTGACAAGTTTGACTTTGCAAATGTAAGATCTTCTGTTTGTGAGTTTCATAGGAATAGATGTGCTGATGATATAGTCATTAGCGAAGAAGAGGTTCTCAAGTGTCTAAAGTCTGTTAAAACCTGCAAGTCCCCAGGCCCAGACAACATTGGTGGAAATATTGTAAAATTATGTTGTGAACCCCTTGCTCCAATATTGTGTAAGATCTTTCAGCAGTCGTTTGATAGCAGTACAATACCCACTTTATGGAAGACATCCGAAATCATTCCAGTTGCAAAAAAGCCATCACCATCTTGTATGAATGATTACAGACCAGTGGCTCTCACACCCATATTAATGAAATGTTTTGAGAAAATCATCAAAAGCATTCTGAGTGATCAAGTGAAAGCCTTCACGGATCCATTGCAGTTTGCCTACTCTAAGAACAGGTGTGTGGAGGATGCTACTCTTTGTCTGATTGATGATGTATTGAAACACTTAGACAACCGTAACACAAGAAGTAAAAGCCACTTTGTAAAAATATTGTATATCGACTTCTCAAGTGCTTTCAATACAATTCAGCCCCATCTGCTCATGCAGAAACTTAACAACATGTCAGTGCATCCAAAATTGATCTTATGGATAAATGACTTTCTCACAAGCAGAGTACAATATGTCAAATTCCTTGGCTGTAAATCTTCTACAAAATGTACTAATACGGGTGCCCCCCAGGGGTGTGTTTTATCTCCGTTATTGTTCACCTTATAATATACACATCAGACTGCAGATGTATTTCCCAAGGTTGCAAACTTATAAAGTACGCAGATGACACAGCCCTTGTTGGTAGCTGTGTAAATGATGATGTATTATACAGACGTGAGATTGAAGTATTTTCCCAATGGTGTGAACTTAACTATTTGGAGTTAAATGTCTCAAAAACCAAACAAATGATTGTTGATTTCAGAAAATCACCAGAAACAGACAACACACTGTACATTAATGATGCTATCGTAGAAAATGTTGAAGTATACAAATACTTGGGTACACTTATTGATGATAAGTTTTCTTTTTCTGCAAATGTTGACAGTGTATACAAAAAGGTCATCAAAAGGGTATACTTTGTAAGACAATTGTACAGGCTTAACATCTGCACTAAATTAATTGAATTGTTCTATAATGCCATCATACAATCTGTCATCTCTTTTTCCATCACATGCTGGTATGGAAACTCAAATAAAATCAGGAAAGTTATCAACATTTGTAGAAAGTTAGGTGTCGACAATAAGCCGGTGGAAGATATTTTTGTAAAATATTGTGACATTAGATGTAAGACCATCATCAAAGACAGTCAACACCCATTGAACACCAGCTATCAATTATTACCATCCGGACGTAGATTTATATCAGCTAAATGTAGAACATCTAGGTATTCCAACTCATTCGTACCATCTAGTATCAGGTTTTTAAATAATTTATAAGTATGTATGTTTGTGATTGAATGTATGTGTTTACATGTATGTGTGACTGTGTGAATCCTCTCTGTGTGAATGCTTGTATCTTTCCTGTCCTTGAGTACACATGCCAAGTTTCACGTTTTTCGTGATTAATAAAGTATTTATTATTATTATTATTTATTAATGTAACATTTCTTTTGGTTGGCTAATGTTAGTTGTACTGTTGCAAGCTTCTGCAACAGCAGGCATCGTACACAAGTTATTGGAAGAGCACTTCACTTGTGAGGCCTCACGCAAGACTTTCAATGGAATTAGTGATTGCTAGCTCAAAAGAACAAAATCACATCTGTGCAATTTACACAAACGCAATTTTCAAAATGTCAGAAAAGACTGATGGTCATGTTTGTCTGCTTAAAAGCATGCAACATATTTGCATCACTTGAGTTTTAACAAGCAATTTCAATTTGTTGCATTTGTGGATTTTGAATATTGCATCAAACTGTTGCTAAATCATGATGGGAAATGCCATACTCTGATTATGATCAAATTCCTCAGCTGATTGGCCCCCCTCAGGCCCAGACGTATTTAAGGGGGGGGGGCATTGGGCCATGATAAAATAAATGCTTTCTTGCTTAGTTTTTTCGGAATAAATACAAACACATTCTTTTTTACAGGTTACAATGTATATCTGTAAAATCCTAAAGGCCTATTTGTATTACATTCTCTGTTAATAAAAGAAAACACTGATATCATACCTTTGAAAGTTTCATTGCAGTGCCTCTTTGTTTGAGCAATCATTTTTCATCACATAAGGTCTATCAGTTGCTTAAATTACGTTAAAATTTCGAAATGTTGGAAATATGCAAAAGCTCTTTGAAGTGAAAGTTTTAGACATGTGCTTTGTTTGATTTTCACTTGTCACTAAAACAGCTTCCGGGGAAGAAATGTTTTAATTGTTACCGCTCTGGGGTTTTCGAGTAAACCTCATTATTGAAATTTATTCCACATTTGTTGAGAACAAAGTAAGTTTGGCAATGCAAAACTAGCCAAATTATTGGCAACACTTTGTGCTTGGATCAATGATAAACCAATATCTTTTTTAATTGAGTTAGATATTTACAGGACCATGATTTCAATCCAAAATCTATGTGTTTCAGAATAATTGGAAATGTGAATCAGTATTAGTTCCAGTTGCTGAATAGCCAAAGGAATTTTATCACCTAGGTGCTTTAAATATAGATGAAGTAGCATAAAGAAAGCCAATTACAATCTTACCAATTATCATGGTCAAGTTTGAAGATAAATGCACAGATGTTGGGAGATGCTTATTCATGATCTCCTGCAGAACTAATTGGCAGGTGCATGTCCAGAGGGCAAATGTGCACTATAGGGTTGGGCTCATGCATAATGGTTTGTGTATCAGGTTACATGTATGTATCAGATCCAGTGATCATAACATTTTAGCCATGCTTACAAGGCTTACAGGATATATATCAGGGCTGAATTAGTGTAATATGCTATATATTGTCAGGTTTCATGTATGTATCAAAACAAGTCATCACAACATTTCAGCCATGCTTACAAGGATTACGGGATGTATAGTGATGCAGACCGGACCGCCTTGGACCGGTCCGGTCCGTGGTCCAGCCCTGGACCGCCAAAATACCGGACCACCTACAAAAAACCGGTCCAGTGTTGGACCCGACCAGTCAAGTGCCGGTCTGGACCAGTCCAGTGAATAATTTTTTAAATGCCGATGGACCGTCTCCGGACCGGTCCAGTAACAAAATCGGACCACCTCATCCTGGACCAGACAAGGACTGGACGACTTTTGTAAATACCGGACCACCCTCTAAAAGATGGTCCGGTCTGCATCACTAAGGATGTATCAGGGCAGTTGTACCAACAAGGCCGACAAACTTACAACTGCACAACCACAAGCAGCACTGTGTATGTAATATGTTTTCAGAGCCACCATATGTCACAACATGAAAAAGTGCAATTGTGAGGTTTCATGCAACACATTCAATGAAAATATTAATAGCTGGCTTAAATGAACAAAATTACAGCTGTGTAATTTACACAAACACAATTTTATAAACATTGAAAATGTCAGAAATGACTGATGGTCGTGTTTGTCTGCTCAAATCACAAAACGCTTCTGCATTCCTAGGACTTTTTTAAAACCGTTAAATTTGATCTGCCTCATTTGTGGAATTTGAATATTGCATGAAATTTCAACAAATCATGATGGGAAATACCATACTGTGATTTCGAAAAATGTCAGATGTTCCAATCATGGTTATTTACAGACAAAGTTATCTCATTCCTGCAAGAACATTTTTCTATCTCATATTCTAGGGCAATGTCTTATCTTACCATCAATGTAGCAGTAACTGTTTTATGGTCAGGAACATACAGTGCATACATGTACAAAACACAAACAGATTAACAATAAAGACAAAATAAGAATAATCTGAAATCAAGTCAAAGACTATAATTTGTGATCCCATAACCACCATTCGGACTCTTTTGTTTCTACAGAAATATACAAAATACCAGTTTCTGAGTTGGGGCCTACATCTCTTTAGGCCCCACCCAATTCGGCATCTAGTGCTAGCCACATCTCTTGCTTCACTACTCAATGGCCTCCATCTCTAGGCCGCCCTCCCACCTCGTACGGCATTTAGTGCTAGCTTCGCCTCTTAGCTTCACTACTCGACAGCCTCAAATCTCGGCCCCCATTCGCTCTGAATTACTTCATTTCCTTTGTAATCAAGTATACCCTTGTTTCTGCGCATGAATAATTGCACTCAATTAGCACATGCATTGGAGTTTCTAGGAAGTAATTGCCTGTTTAGTGACCTTCACTTCAGGACACATGCAAACTAAAAATTGTTCATCAAGAAGGTCAGGGTTGATTGCGGTGAATGAACAAGCCTATCAATGAATTGCAAGCCAACAGCAATATGTTCTTTTATATATACACTATAAAATTGGAGGCACTGTTTCAGCTCAATTGATTGAGTGAGATGGTTGCACAAGTTGATTGAGCTAACATAGATTAATGTTTTAAGCTGAGATAACTAAAAATACCGAGATGAGATAGCTCAAAATACTAAGGTATGTTGACTGAGGTATTCAAGTTGAGAAAACTCAAAACAATGAGCTGTGATGACTTACACCTCAAAATATTCAGTTTTGTTGACTTATTGATCCAAGCTGACACAACTCAAAATTTTGAGCTGTGTTGACTTATGTTAAGTTGCTTTTGATTTATATTTGTGTGACCTATCTTATAAATTTATTTATGAATGTGGCCTATAATCCCAAAATATTGTTAGATCTCTCACCTTATCCAGTGTGATTTATTTTAGCACATCATGGACAGGTCCAATATACATTCAACATAGACCATTGCATCACAGGGAGATTTAAATCACAATGGCCTGTGGCTCATCTGAGTTGGTATACAGTGCTAGAAGCCTATATTGAACACACTCTGACTAGGAAATGTTGGTTGGCGTGTGTGAAAGCATGCATCTGATTACTCCCACAAATTAATTTAAGAGAGATGAAAATAAAAAAGTGACCAGCTAAAGTGGTGTGCTACTCAGTTTTCTCTGGGATAGTGTAATATAAATGTTCTTTTTTCTTTTGAGTAAATAATTATGTAAAACTAAATGCAGTGTTATGAGAAGTGCTTGTTATAGATGGCGCTATATGTGGCATGGCTGAGATGTCAAGCTATCTCCAACAACTGAAGCTTTCATGTTTTCACAGCTTAATTGTTATGATTCATTTGGACAACTTTCAGCATTGAGCTATCATACCTTGACAATTTATAGGATTGAGCTATCATAGCTTGAAAATTATTAACATTCTCAGACAGCTCAAATTATTGCTTCAACACAGTTTTCAAATTTTACAGTGTATGTGATACATAGTTTGGCTGAATCATTTTTAGCGGTTATGACCCAACATCAAATTCATACACCACTTGAAATTATTTCAGTGAAGCTGACCAATGACAAAATACTAATAATATGTGCATTTCTTAAACAAAAAGATAGTGAAGAATGTGAACAGTCTTTTATATTAGAGCCTGGATCTTATACAGTACAATGCAAAATAAAGTATGAGTCCCTCAGCTGGAAGGAAGAATCTGCCGCTCTCCCCCAATCACTTCCTACCTTTATAAACTTTAAATACCTTTAAAATTGCATTAAATCTACATTAAGCCAATACCAATTGAAACTGCATCATCCACACACTATCCTCATTGCTTTTGAATTGATTTCTTTGATATTAAGACCCTAGCTAATTGCAATTACATTGCCAGCTGTTTTTATGGAGTTCTTGATATGGGATAAAGTTGCGGTGAGGAGTCTAGGAGTTGAAGGTAGTTGTATGACGATTTAAGGTGGGGAGGAGAAAGGAGGGCAAAATAGGTAAACAGAGGACTACCGACAGAACGTTTTCTTACTTTATATTTGGCTGTACCATATGACTCACATCTTTGAGAATTAGCAATGCAGGTTGAGAATGCATTGACACTGAAACGAGACACACCATTTGCAGTCAGATATACTATCTCGCAGGTTCCAATCTCCACTTTCTCATTGCAATTAATTAAGTGCACCCAATTTAAGCAACAACCTCTCACAGAAATAGATTTGATCAGAAAGTTTAGAGATCTCAGCTGGAGGAGCAGCTCACCTGTCTTTTGTGCTGCAATTCACCTTTTGAGATTACAAGCGCATTTCCTAAATTAACAACCAGTTATCCATGCATTTCGTAAATTAACAACCAGTTATCCATGCACTTCATATATTAACACATGAAGTCGATTTAATCTAGTGACATAAGGAATTCCTGCGTGCATTTAAAAACAACATTGATTTTTGATTTTTTATGATAATTTCATTTTATGATAATGAAGCATTTATCTGAACTGTTGAACTTGTGAAGTCTGTTAATTTAGTAAGATAACTAAGTTTAGAAAATTCAAATGTTCACATAGCAACATTGTACAATTTTTTTTTACCTGTGTAACTTTCTAGTCCAATATTATTATCTGTTGATTGTGACATTATTCAATTACATTTGGAATCAAGGAGCACTTAAAATTGGGCCGGGGGGGTGAGGTAAAATCTCTGTCACAAAAAAACTGCCACCCCTTAGTATAGTCAAAAATTCAGAACAGTCCCTAATATAACTCCTCTCCCCATTTGGCTTGTAATTATTGTAAATATCGACTTGTTTGCATACGTACATTTTATGAGTGAGTACCATAAGCACATACGCACAATGGCACCTTGAAATTAATTGCTTATTTATAATATTTGTTGACCTTCAGACACAAACAAACAATTGTGAATATTGAAGATCTGGTACTATGTTGAACGGTTAAAGTTACTTTTAGGTAAAGTGAATGTATTGTTTTGTTTGTTGTAATTCAATAAATAATTGGATGTTCTTTCGGAAGGCGACAATTGTTTGAAAAAGCCATGCAAGTGATCAGAGCATGAAAACAGACTAAAAGAAAAGCTATGTATAGCCTAAATGGTCGCATTACTGGTGCCAAGTGGAGTTGTTGCTTTATTTTTCATTCAGTTTGCGTCATTGTTCGCAAAACAAAAATCCGAGGCCTATTTGCATTGTATTCTGTGTCAATAAAATGAAAACGATGACATCATACTTTCGAAGGTTTTACTGCAGTCGCTGGTTTGAGCAGTCATTCTTTCTGAATAAAGGTGTATGTTGATTAAAGTTGCATAAAATCTGATTATGTTAGACCACAGTAACAGCTCTTTGAAGTGAAAGTTTCAACATGCGCATTGTTCGATTTTCATAACTTGTCACTAAAACATGGTTTCAGGGAAGGACATGTTTTAATTGTTAATACTCTCGGGTGTTCGAGATAATCTCATTATCGAAATTTATTCCTCACGTGTTGAGAACAAAGTCAGTTTGGCGTCGCAACACTATCGAAATGATCTCACAACACTTCATACTTGGATCAATGGTAAACTGATTAATATTTATTTAGTTAAAATGAGACACTGCTAAAAATGTCCATCTGAAATTTAAGGAATGTTTCAAAATGACAGGAAATATGTATCATCTGTGAATTTGTTGTCAGGTTTTATATAAAACATTTAAACCAGATCATTGAATAAATATAGGAATTTTTCTTTTTTTTTTCATTATTTGCTGTCTCCTTCTGCATTTTACAGCACAAAGGCAGGCAATAACAATCATTTTGTATACCAATCATGCCAATTATCATGTCCAAGGTTGAAGATAAATGCACAGATGTTAGCAGATACTCATTCATGATCTCATGCAAAACTAATTGGCAGGTGCATGTCCAGAGGGCAAATGTACATTATTGGGATAGGCTCATGTGTGTAGGCCTATACAAGTAATTATGATGTATCAGGTTACATGTATGTCTTTGTATGACATCATCTTATCTTTTGATCATGACATCTCATGATCCATTGATGACAATTTACACAAGCTTGGGGCATTTACTCCATATGGTTTTGATCCTATAATTATGGGTAGTAATTTCTACTTTTAATTTAGTGATGGTGATATTGAAGACTTGTAAGCCAACAACTATTAACATAAATGCTAATAAGTTTTTGAAAAATTGGACAAAAAATAAACTAATGTTATTGCTACAGTTATCATTATTATACATACAAAATCGTTTACTTCCCTTTTGAGGCTGTTTCCTGTATCTTCTAGAGTTGACAATCTTGAGAGTAGGAAGGAGACTCAAGTCTCACTCTATAGTAGGGTGGGCTGAAAAAAACTTTTTTTGGAATTTCAATATGCCAGTGGTATAGAAAGTTGGCTATGGCCAAAAAATGATAATTGGTGCAAAAAAAAATTTGTGGCATGCGACGTGTGCCGGGCCACTCCGGCTTTTAAGAAAATGCATATTTTCAGTCATTTCTCATGCTTTTTTAGACCATTTTTTGGCCTGAGTCAGCTACCTTGGTTTCAGAAAGCTAAATGGCATACTTAGATCTTCTTTGAAGGCCATTTTGGATATGAAACACCATAAACAGGCGGCTTATATTTAAGATGTAGCCATTTCTGGGTAAATGTTGGGAATCGGAATTTGGCTTTTTTTGCTAAAAATTGACCGAAAAAATGGAAAATATCGGAATTGTCCCAACAAAAAATGATTCCAAGGGAATTGTGATTACCCCGAGTCCTCCCCAATGCCCTAAAAGACATTTCCAGTGTATTATCGGCATCGAGGTGTGGTTTGAGTATCCCGAATAGGGGCAATTCCGTAAAGTCAGATTTACAGATTTGACACTTTAGCAGCTTGTGTAGCCCTACCATTACTTCTCAGTTATTTCATTGTTAAATAGGGATGAGGCCAGTTAAGAGGGGTATCAGACAAGCCATCAACCAAAGCTCCAAGTGCAATAGGAGCTGAGCTACAAGGTGAAATGTCATCTTGTGTCGAATGTACTCAGTACTACTCACGCGCTGTACATTCGACACGATGACATTTCGCCTTGTAGCTCAGCTCCTATTGCACTTGGAGCTTTGGTTGATGGCTTGTCTGATACCCCTGTTACCTGGCCTCATCCCTATTTAACAATGAAATAACTGAGGTGTAATGGTAGGGCTACACAAGCTGCTAAAGTGTCAAATCTGTAAATTTGACTTTACGGAATTGCCCCTATTCTGGATACTCAAACCACAACTCAATGCAGATAATTCGCTGGAAATGTTTTTTAGGGCATTGGGGAGGACTCGGGGTAATCACAATTCCCTTGAAATAATTTTTTGTTGGGACAATTCCGATAATTTCAAAATTTTCGGGCAATTTTTAGCAAAAAAAGCCAAATTCTAATTCCCAACATTTACCCAGAAATGGCTACATCTTAAATATAAGCCACCTGTTTATGGTGTTTCATATCCAAAATGGCCTTCAAAGAAGATCTAAGTATGCCATTGAGCCTTCTGAAACCAAGGTAGCTGACTCAGGCCAAAAAATGGTCTAAAAAAGCATGAGAAATGACTGAAAATATGCATTTTCTTAAAAGCCGGAGTGGCCCGGCACACGTCGCATGCCACAAATTTTTTTTTGCACCAATTATCATTTTTTGACCATAGCCAACTTTCTATACTACTGGCATATTGAAATTCCAAAAAAAGTTTTTTTCAGCCCACCCTACTCTATAGATCAGCTGTCAGTATAAGATATCCTGTAGGAGGCAGTTGGATAACAAAAGGAGGGCCATATCTCCTCAAAGTTTAACCTTTGACTCAGCAGCCGATAGACGAGAAAATGCTTTCTGGGCTCCCCTCTCTCCTCTTGCTCTACAAAAGCCTTACTCTTTTTTTTAACATGAAAATGAAAGTTTTACAACCATTTTTTAATATACAGTAAAAACAATGTCAACATAATAAATTTTTCATTTTAGAAATCAGTAGAGGTCTCTCAAAATGCAGAAGGGCACATCAGACAGGAAGGTAGGTATATTGAGAGCACCCTTCCCAAAATTAAGCATCCAGATGCAGTGATTTAGTATGAAGAGTTTAATTAGCAACATCTGTGTTTAATTAAACCAGACGCAAATGTTTCATTTGTATGCTCTCAGAAAAGAGAAACAGTAAATTAACTACGTGTACAGTGAAAAGAGAATTACTAAGTATGATGAGATCTAATTTTGTATATTGTAAATTACATTATTATGTTGAAAAGGAAAAAGAAAACATCTTCAAACTTCATAAAGTTATTGTGGTCAGGTAGTTAACCTCACAAAAGTCATTTTATGCATTCAATTTCCAAATATTCTGTTCACTTTGATAACATAAAAAAAACAGACATTTACCATACCACTCACTGCATTGATTCTGATGTGAAGTGCATATTTTCTAATGTTTAGTACATTATTATCTTTCTATAATGGCCAGCTACATTTTAAAAGGACCAGATTTTTATTCACAGCACAACTGGATGGTGGTCTTCAGGATATATACATAGAATTGTTAGACTGGGCTTTGAACCTCCATTCTCATGCAAATGAGAAAGACGTGCTTACTACTGCATAGCCATAACTCTGCAATCTGCATTCAATAGATTTTTATAACCACCATATATCACACAATAAAAAAGTTCAATTATGAGGTCTCATGTAACACATCAAATGAAAATATTAAATGCTGGCTTAAATGTACAAAATGGCATCTGTGTAATTTACACAAACACAATTTTATAAACATTGAAAATGTCGAAAAATGACCGATGGTTGTGTTTATCTGCTCTAATCACAAAACATGTTCGCATTCCTGGGAGTTTTTTGAGCCATTAAAATTCTATCTGATGCATTTGTGGTATATGAATATTGCATGAAGTTTCAACACATCAAGATGGGAAATACTACATTTTAATTTCAGAAATTTTCAAATGTCTCACTGGTTATTCGCATGCATCCTTAAAAAAGTAGTTTTATTCGTGCAATTTCATATATCTCGTGTTCAGAACCATTGTCTTATGTTGCCATTAATGCTGCTATAATAACTGTTTTATGGTCAAACACATGTGTACAAACCACGAAAAGACTGACAACGAAGACAAAATAAGAAAAATCGGAATTAAAATCAAGGATTAAATTTTGTCAGTCCGATACCTCTTCTCAGATTAATGCCTTTTCTTCTCTTGAGATCTAGAAATAGAGTTTCTGAGTTTGGGAAAAAAAATCTGTGTAAAGACATTGCTTGTTTACGGCATTTTGTTTTGCATATGATTATAAAGTTCTCTGCCCACAAAATGCATAGATTTGTGGTTAATCTGATAAGTTCAGAATCAACCGGACGATATACAGCTGATGTATACATACGAAACGTAGTAACTATACCTATATTCTGAATGTATAGCATTGATTACTCACTGCCAACTATGAATTACCAGAATTGCATGCATGGTATGTAACTGAAACCCTTATTAGATACAGAAAATTGTTTAAATCCTAAGCAATCGTTAGATGCATGTTACCAATTTAGCTAACTTGGTTAGGCATCTGTGTGATTTCATTTCCTTTGTAATTAAGTGTACCCTTGTTTCTGCACATATATAATTGTTCACAATTTGTACTTGCATTGGAGTTTCTTAGAAGTAATTTCCTGTTTAGTGACCTTAAGACACCGACTAGCAATTTTTAATGAAGAAGGTCAGGGTAAATTGTTCTGAAACAACAAGGTTAACTGTGAAGGTCAAGCCAGATTCTGCTGCAGGTATACACTGTTTATCTGATAAACAGTTTGACCTCTCCAGAATTCGACTTTTCTGCATTTCAATTCTTGTTTGCAACTTTTACCATGATAATAAACATATTTTGAACATGGAGAAGTCAGACACATTTGTCAACTATTTTGGTCTGAGATGATTGGAAGCATTGCCTCCTGAGCCCTGAAGTTGTATGACATTTTACGTTGGAGTATTGGACCATCTCTTTTCATCTAATTATGATGGATGTGAGAATGTTTCTTTAGGTTCTGTATTTATGCAATTGATCAGCTAATTTGGACAGGAGGAGGACAAGGTATTGAGGCGAAGGATGACTGAAACAGCCATCAAACACAGTTAATGAGCTGTCTCTGAGAAAATCAGGCGGGGGTGTCCGGATGGCCCGACTCGGATATTGATGAAATTTTCACCAAATTACCTTCAAATAGATTAACGAGGACTGGTGAAGTCCATTTTGTCATCCGACAAATTTTTCCATATTATTGGGCCCATTCAAAAATACATGTCAAAACTGCCTAAAATATATTTAAATTAAAATATATAGTAAAAATGCCCGACTTTGACGATGTAATTCTCAAATCCGGGCGCGTCGTTTGAAAAAATGACCATGGGGCATCTTCAGGTATGCCTTGAACCTCCAAAAACCAATGTCCGCCCGATGGAACTTTTCCGTATATTTTTGTAATTGACACAATAAAAAACGCAAAAACGGACAATTTTGAGGCAAAATGACGGAACCACAAAATTCAAAATTTTTCATACCTCAGCTAATAACACCCCTATTTCAACAAATAAAGTGTCAATTCTTATGTTTTCAGACATGGGGAACTGATTTATGGGGTTACTTTGATCATCAAAGGTCAAGGTCACCACGAAATGTCAAGGTCAAACAGCAAAAAATCCAAAAATTGCAGTTTTTTGGCATCTAACACCCTCCAAAATACCCGAATCATGTAATATTGCCAATGATATGATGCTTAACTATAGAACATTTTATTATCATCTAGTAGAAATAGGAATTATCCTTAAATATCATGCATAAATTGTACAGCTCCTGTAAAAATACGGATAATTCCGAATTCTGACGTACAACAAAAATCATGAATCGATGATGTAGATCGGGTCCTGATGTATATTAATTGTATCTGTTGATCCATACATTTTGAGAAAGCTTATACACCAAGGATTCTTAAAACTGGTATTTCCATATATTATTTAATTGGCTATGGCGGCCATCTTGGAGTTTTGCAAAATGGCCATCCGAAAAACATTTTTGCTCATACCATCAGATGTTTTTGAGCTAGAGTGATGATTTTTGGGCCAAATTGTTTGTATTCAGGGCTGGGATAGTCAGTACTTTTCCCCTTACACTGCTAGTGGGCTATTATCCACAAATTAACATAAGCACTTTAATTTGCTGGGGAAAATATTGTCAAATGAGGTAGTCGTTTGAGGATACATTCTGTGTTCCTGATGTACCAAAAGGAATTCAGAGCTTTTGAAATCAATGTAATGTGTGCTGCTCTGCTTGCATTAAGATGGATAGTTAGCCATATAGTATTATTGGTGTTTTGTAACATGATTGGATGGTAAGGCGGACAGAAATGATCATGTTTTTAAGAAAAAAGCTTTCTCAAAATGTATGGATCAACAGATACAATTAATATACATAAGGACCCGATCTACGTCATAGATTCATGATTTTTGTTGTACGTCAGAATTCGGAATTATCCGTATTTTGACAGGAGCTGTACCATGTATGCATAATATTTAAGGACAAGTCCTATTTCTACTAGATGATAACAACCTGTTCTATAGTTAAGCATCATATTATTGGCAATATTACATGATTCGGGTATTTTGGAGGGTGTTAGATGCCAAAAAACTGCAATTTTTGGATTTTTTGCTGTTTGACCTTGACATTTCGTGGTGACCTTGACCTTTAATGATCAAAGTAACCCCATAAATCAGTTCCCCATGTCTGAAAACATAAGAATTGACACTTTATTTATTGAAATAGGGGTGTAATTAGCTGAGATATGAAAAATTTTGAATTTTGTGGTTCCGTCATTTTGCCTCAAAATTGTCCGTTTTTGCGTTTTTTATTGTGTCAATTACAAAAATATACGGAAAAGTTCCACCGGGCGGACATTGGTTTTTGGAGGTTCAAGGCATACCTGAAGATGCCCCATGGTCACTTTTTCAAACGACGCTCCCGGATTTGAGAATTACATCGTCAAAGTTGGGCATTTTTACTATATATTTTAATTTAAATATATTTTAGGCAGTTTTGACATGTATTTTTGAATGGGCCCAATAGCATGGAAAAATTTGTCGGATGACAAAACGGACTTCACCAGTCCTTGTTAATCTATTTGAAGGTCATTTGGTGAAAATTTCATCAAAATCCGAGTCGGGCCATCCGGACACATATTGGGCTATCCGCCTGATTTTCTCAGAGACAGCTCATTAAAAGAAATACAAAATTTCATGGAGAAATGTTCTCTCTACATCATTCGAAACAAGAACAACACAATTGTTGATCTATATTCCAGTATATCAGAATAGATTAAAGTCTGAAAATGTGTTATGCAAAAAGAGTGGATTGTTGCACTGTAAAAATAGCACTTCCCTGAGTCATCATACAAGTGATTTGTCATGATCATATGGAATACTTTCAATGTAAATTTGATTTAAGGAGTCTAACCCTTGTTGGTGACAGCGAAAGGACCATGCATCTGATTTTTACTCTGGACAAATTGGTTGTCCCCAAGCAGGGGGTAGTGCTCCCCCATATAAACTTTCCAACTCTGGCTAAAATATGCAAATAGTATGGTGGGTGCCCATCCGATCAATCGCGTGCCCCCAAGGTGCCCCACTCAACCCCGGCCCCCCAGTTATGCCACTGTGGTGCTAGCTTGCACAAATTTCTCTGTTTCACTCTTCTCAACAGTGTCACGCTAATGTCTTCCATCTGTATTTTTCATGGCTGATACCTTGACCATTCCAGAGTGTCGAGCATCACAACCATTTTTTAAACCTTTTTGCTCGAAACTGTCGCCCTCATTTTTGGGGGCGACTACCCCCTCTCTGGTACGCCTATGTGAATGTGAACTGTAAACAGTCTTTTACAGCCGAGTGCGGTATGGAATATATGACTCACATTTGGGAATGAGCAATGTAGGTTGAAAGTGCATTGACATTGAAATGAGACTACACCATTTGCAGCAGCCAGGAATAGGATCTCTGTGCAGGTTCCAATCTCCGCCTTCTCACTGCAATTAATTAAGTGCACCCAATTTAAGCAGAAACCTCTTACAGAAATAGATTTGATCAGAAAGTTTAGAGACCTCAGTCAGATGGAGGAGTACCTTTTGTGTTCAGCAACACATTTTGAAATTGCAAACTATTGGCTTGTCTGTAAGAAGTGCACTTCATAAATATCTCAATAACAAACATTTGTCCAACAAATACAAGTGACTGAATGCAAATGGCAGGTCAATCCATCATGGCAAGAAGTTGCCTGAATATGGTGACTTGGGAAAGCTTATGAGCATTTTAAAAACATTACCTTGAAATTGTATGGTATAAATCAAGCATTTGTCTATAAGCTGTCAAACTGAGTGTATATATTTGATTAAGTTAATTAAGTTTAGAAAATTTTGATGTTCACATATTGACGTCATAATTCATTTTTTTACCTGTATGAGTTTTCTATACACAATATCATGCTCTACTCTCTCTAAAAGTTGCTTTCTTAAATTATGACTCACACTGACAGTTCTGTAGTGGCATACGGCAAATATCGAAAACTTACTGCTGCGGCTGCATGATTTGACGAAAGATATGAACCACATTCACATCTGACCAGAAAGTCAGTCAAGCATTATGCTCATTGTCTCTCCAAATCTCACTGAAACTTTTTCCCTCCTTGTCAAATGTTTAAATTAAGCATGCCTAGGGCATTTACTGATTGCCAGTTCTTGACACATTAGTTTTCTAAATTTGATAAACTTGTTACCAAAGTGTAGCTTCCGGGAAGCAAATGATTAGATTTCAACTACCCTGGAGTTTTCAAAATTTCTAATTAATTCAGGATTCAGATTTATTCTACACTTGTTGAATTCTGCAAAACAAATAGCTAAATTATGTCACAACGCCTTATAGTTAGATCAATAATAACCCAATACAACTTTGTAAATTAGATAAGTAGGCTTATTAAATTACAATGTCTACCTCAAAATGCTCAAGGTCGAATCAGTATCAGGAAATTTGTATCAAAGGAGGCTGTCTTGCAAGACAAATAAACATATTTGATTATAGATCTCTGACCATCGAGCATCCAACTCAGATTGAAGATTGAAATTTCATAAAGATCGTCAAGAAAGCCAATTACATGATTTGAATGTCTTTATATAATAGCAAATTATCATGTTTAAGGTTATGGTACAGGTTTATGTAAACCATGTTTGTGCAGGTGCAGGCAGATCTTTTCTGTGGAACTAATTTGCAGGTGCATACCCAGAAGGTGAAAGAGTACTCAGGTTGTTGGAATGACTTCTCATATCTCATGCACATTAATGTGTCATGTATCTCAAAAGTGATAATAACGCATCATATTTCAGGATGTGAAAATTATCTGAAGAGTCATCATTTATGGTTGTAAACATGTTATAGAACCAAGCAATTTGATATTTTCTCTTTGGACTGTCATTGATTTTTCTGTAATGTATTTCAAAGAAGATGAATGACAAGTTACATATCAAGGCTTCCAAAATTAATAGAAGAAGAAAAAAAAGAGTTGTAAAACATGTTTGCTCAAAAATACAATCATGTATTTCAAGAAACAAAGATGATATTTAATTCATACAAGTTGATTTCCAAACCATTCTATTCTTCGTTATTATAATAATTAAGTAAATTTTCTACACGTACATGTATGTAGCCTCCAGGAGCTAGTCCACCTTATATTGTCAGAGTAATGATGCTGCAGTAAGGCAAATGCCCAACATATGTCTGTCCTGAAGGGAATAATCCTGGCAGAGATGGACACCCCAACTCATAATGACACTTTATTCATGTGGTTGTGATTCTGATTTAGATAAACTGTTGGTAGGTTTGTATTTAGGCAGCAAGAGAAAAAAAATCTTTCAATAAACTTTTCCATGACTCATAATATTGATTCTGGTGAAATCACTATTTTTCGTTATACAAAACTAGCCAAATGATCTTGCAACTCCTCATACTTGGATCAACGTTAAACTGATTAATATTTTATTTTTGTTAACATGAGATACTGCTAAAAATCTCAATCAGAAATTTAACGAATATTTCTAAATGTATCATATGTGAATTTGTCATGAGGCTTTAAAATAAGAATTTAAAACAGATCATTTAATGAAAAAAAGAATTTTGCATGTTCATAATTTTATGCTATCTCCTTCTGCAGTAAAACCGCAAGGGAAGGCAATAACAAGAACTTTGTACACCAATCATGCCAATTATCATGTTCAAGGTTAAAGATGAATGCACCTATGTTAGTTCATTCATGATTTTCTGCAAAACTAATAGGAAAGAAAAAGACAAATTTATATAAGGAATACAGAATTGGCAGAGGATATTGCAAGACAAAGAGCTTTGAGCTTTGTTAAAATGGAAATGTGTGAATAAAAAATGTGTGAAACAACAAACAAATACAATAAAATGGGTGTTAGTTGCCATTTGGACTCCCCTCTCTCCTCCTGCTCTCCCAAAGTCCCAAATATAATACCTAACTCAAACTTGTTTTTTGACAAGAAGTCTTTACTTTACTGTTAGTTTTCGGAATCAGTGAAGTCTCTAAAAATGCAGAATGGCAAATCAGACAGGAAGGTAGGTATATTTAGTAGGCCCTTCCCACAATTAAGCCTCCAAACAAATGCAGTGATTTAGTATGAAGGGTTTAATTAGCAACATCTGTGTTTAATTAAACCAGAAGCAAATGTTTCATTTACATGCTAGACTCTGTTTGGAATTTCAGGAAAGAGAAACAGTAAATTAACTACAATGGAAACAAGAATTACTAAGTATGTTGAGATATGTTATAAATTGCATTATTATTAATTTCATGCATTCCTATTCTAAATATTCTGTTCACTTTGATAACATTAAAAAAATTACCATACTACTCACTGCATTGATTCTGATGTGAACTGCATATTTTCTAATGTTTATTACATTATGATCTTTCTATAATGGCCAGCTACATTTTAAAAGGACCAAATTTTTATTCACAGCACAACTGGATGGAGGTCTTCAGGATATATAATTGTTAGACTGGGCTTTGAACCTCCATTCTCATGCAAATGAGAAAGACATGCTTACTACTGCATGGCCATAACTCTGCAATCTGCATTCAATAAATTTTTATAACCACCATATGTCACACATGAAAAAAGTTCAATTATGAGGTCTCATGTAACACATCAAATGAAAATATTAAATGCTGGCTTAAATGTACAAAATGACATCTGTGCAATTTACACAAACACAATTTTATAAACATTGAAAATGTCAAAAATGACTGATGGTGGTGTTTGTCTGCTCAAATCACAAAACATTTTTGTGCGTTCCTAGGAGTTTTTCAAGCAATTAAATTTGATCTGCTACATTTGTGGAATTTGAATTATGCATGAAGTTTCAACAAATCAAGATTGGAAATTCCACACTGTTATTTCAAAAATTTCCAATATCTCACTGGTTATTTGCAAGCACAGTGTGGCTCGGTAATAATAGCTTTACACGCTAATGCTCACTGTTGAAAAACACAGTGAAGAAATAAAAGTGATTTGATTTGAGTTGCATTTCCTCTTGATTTGTTGAAACATCATGCATCCTTAAATTTATTTCTATCTCGTATTCCAAAGCATTGACTTATTTGCCATTTATGCGGCTGTAACTGTTTTGTGATCACCATACATCTGTACAAAACACGAAAAGACTGACAATGAAGAAAAAATAAGATTCGGAAAAAAATCAAACACTAAATCATCAAATTCCGAGACCTCTTCTCAGATAATTCCTTTCTTATCTGCAGATCTAGAAATAGAGTTTCTGAGTTTTGGAAAAGTCTCTGTGTAAAGAGATTAATAGTTTACAGGCATTTGTTTTGCACTTGATTCTAAAGTTTGCCCTCGAAATACATAGCATTTGTGATAAATGTGATTGGTTCAGAATCCGCAGGACGATATACAGCTGATGTATCAAACGTAGTAACTAACTACCTGTAAAGCATTGATTAGTCACTACCATAATCGCAGGGTAACTGAAAGCCCTACCAGATACTTATTCTTTAGAGCGTAAACAATTGTCAGATGTTACCAATTCGGCCAACTTGTTTTGGCATCTGCGTGACTTCATTTCCTTTGTACCCTTGTTTCTGCACATGTATATTGGAGTTTCTTAGAAGTAATTGCCTTTTTTAGTGACCTTCAGACACAGACAAACAATTGTTAATAAAGAAGGCCAGTGTTCATTGTACTGGAAGGGCAAGGTTGACAGTGAAGGTCAAGCCAGATGTTGTTTTGGGTATGTAAAGAATTAGATTTTTATGCATTTCAGTGCCTGTTTTCAACTTTAACATGCTTTTGCACATGGAGAAGCCAACTATTTAAAGTCTTTTGGTCTAAGATGATGGGAACCATTGCCGCATGAGTCCTGAAGTTTTATCACATTTTATGTTAGAATGTTGGACCATATCTTTTCATCAGATTATGTGTCCTTACACAAATTTCTCTGTGTCACAGTGGCACGCTAATGTCTTCCTTTCTGTATTTTTCAAGGCTGCTACTGTTCCTGATATACCTTGACCATTCCAGAGTGTGCATCATCACAACCATTTTCTAACCTTTTTGTCCAAAACTGTTACCATTATTTTTGGGGGCGACTACCCCACCCCCCACCCCTCTAGTATGCCTAAGTGAATGTCAATAGCCTTTTTCAGCCGGTATCTTATATAACTCACATTCTGAGAATTAGCAATGTAGGTTGAGAGTGCATTGAAATTGAAATGAGACTACACCATTCGCAGCCTGAAATAGCATTTCTCTGCAGGTTCGAATATCCGCTTTCTCATTGCAATTAATTAAGTGCACCCAAAGCAACAGCCTCTCACAGAAATAGATTTGATTAAAAAGTTTAGAGGCCTCAGATGGGGGAGTAGGTAAACTCTCGATCTTTTGTGCTCAGTTACAGTTTTTGAGATTTCAAGTAAATATTGCACTCTATTGATTTGGCTGTTAGAAGTGTACGCCATAAATGATTAAATAACAACCAGTTGTCCAAAAAATCCAAGTGACTGAACTGCGAATGTTATTCATCACAACATGAAGTCAATTGAATCTGGAGACAGAGGGAATGATTAGGCTTATGTTAAACATCAACTTACAATTGTATGGTAATCAGGCTACAAGCTGTCAAACTAAGTCTTTTGACTTGATTAAGTTACAATCCCCGTCATAATATCTCAAGTTCTTTTATATGCTGTTGAAGTTTGATGTCAGAGATGACTCTTTTGTCTGGCATTGCAATGTACGTAAAATAACTACAAGCTGTGATGTCATTTTAAACAGGGTCAGATTCCTCGGCTTCTAGCCAATGCGGATCCAACAACAATGAGCATCAAGGTTTCAACACATTGTCAGAGTAAGCATTTTATTTGGGATAGCCCCTGCAATGACATTGTCACAGCTTGCCAGCCAAATGGCTAACATTAAAACTAAGCATCACAGTTTAAACATTAATATATTGATATATGAAGGAAGCATAACACTTCTTATCCCAATGATCTGTCATTTGCAATCACCAGTATAATCTGACTAAATGGCAACTTTGTGAGCATTCACAGTAGACATCTTTAATTTCCCACAGAGTTACTTGTTTGATTTATCTGCAAACTTGCAACTTTACAAATTTAAACTTCAATGGACCTTGCAATAATCTTTGTAAACACATGGATTATGTGACATAGAGTGGTTCTGGCACATTGGCTGACAGCCTGTGATGTGGAACGTGCATGGGTTTTCCAAGATCCAATTTTCACTCTGACACAGTGGTGAAACTCAGTGATGCTCAGTTTTGGTGGATCTACATTGGCTAGAAGCAGACGAATCTGACCCAGTTTAAAACGACATCACAGCTAGTAGTTACTTTACATATTATTGCAATGCTGGAGAATAGAGTCATCTCTGACATCACACAAATAGCATACAATGTAGAAAAGGACTTAAGATTCTGCGTAAATATGACCAGAACTATATATAATTTAGTTTTAAAAATGTTGATGTTCAAATATTGACGTAGTTTTTTTACTCACTGTATAAAATTGCTTTCTTAAATAATAACTCGCACTGACAGTTCCATAGTGGCATACGACAAATTTAGACAACTTACTGCTGTGGTTTCATGATTTGACGAAAGAAATGAACCACATTCACATCTACAGTAAGAAAGTCGGTGAAGCATCATGGTCATTGTTTCTCGAAATCTCACTGAAAATGTTTCCCACCCAACAAATGAATGTTTAAATTAAGCATGCCTTTGGCCCTTTACTGGAGTGCAAGTTCTTGACACATTAGTTTTCTAAATTTGATAACTTGTTACTGAAGTGTAGCTTCAGGGAAGCAAATGATTTGATTTCAACAACCCTGGAGTTTGCAATATTTCCAATTAGTTCATAATTAAGATTTATTCCACACTTGTTGAATTCAGCAATGCGGATAGGCAGCTTATGTCACAATACCCAGTAGTTAGATCAGTGATAACCTAATTTGTCTTTTTAACCGATTTAGGTTTTATGTTACACAGTTTTTGCCTCAACATGCTCAAACAAAGTCAAATTTGTATCATATTCAAAACTAACAGGAGGCTGTATTTTGAAACAAATAAAGAACATATTTGATTTCAGGTTAGACCATCGACTAGCCAACTTGGATTGAAGATAGAAATTTCATAAAGATCACAAAGAAGCACTCTAAACATTAGGTTGTCACTGTGACTAGTTTATGACTACTTTAGGGTAGTAATGGTTGCAAGAATTGGGTAGTGACTTCCTGGAAAATCATTTTGACTATCCTATCATAATCAAAAGGACTACGTTGACTATGTAAGTGTCCGAAAAGGTAGTCTATTTGATCACCATCTGATAGCTTTGATTACCAGAGTGGTACAGCTTACTAATCTAATATTTGTCACATTAACAACTCTTTGGCAATTTTGACCCAAGGAGTTGTCGGATTAGGCACCAGGAATTACCACTCTAGAGTTGTCATCTTGAACACCCTGTGTTTAGAGTGAGGGGAGTTAGATGATGTGCATGACTAAATATCATAGCAAGTGATCATATTCAAGGTTAGCGTACAGATTTTATAATCATGTTTGTGCAGGTGTTGGCAGATCTTTTATGTGGAACTAATTTGCAGGTGCATACCCTGAAGGTGAATGAGCACTCAGGTTTAGCTGTTGGAATAACATCTCATATCTCACGCATAATAATGTATCATGTATCTCAAAAGTGATCGTGACATATCATACTTCAGTATGTGAACATTATCTGAGCAGTCATCAACTATGGTTATGGAACCAAGCAATTTGATATTTATCTTTACTTCAATCTAGTATGTTTTCTCTTTGGACTGTCATTGACTTTTCTGTAATGTATTTTTAAGCTGGTGATTGACCTTAATATGAAGGCATTCAAAATTAATAGAAAAATGAGGTGTAAAATATGTTTGCCCAAAAATAAATAATCTTTTTCCAGAAACTAAGATGATATTCGTATAAGTGGATTTCCAAACCATTCTATTCTTGCTGTATTTGTCCGCTTCTGATCTTCGTTATTATGCATAGGATCTACTTGTACATGAAGCCTCAAGGGGCTATTCCACCTTACACTGTCAGAGTAATGATGCTGCAATAAGGCACATGCCCTATATATATGACTTTCCTGAAGGGAATAATCCTGGTTGAGATGGACACCCCGACTCATAATGACATTGTATTCATGTGGTTGTGATTATTATCTAGATATACTGTTTTAGGCAGCCAGGGGAAAAAAACCTTCTATAAACTTTTCCGTTACTCATAATATTGATTCTGGTAAAATCAGAATTTTTCCAATCGTTATGTTTATATTGTAAACTATGGCACTTTGACAATACAGATGATTCTTAATTATTGTAGACATTGACACAGAAAGTGAATTTTTTTCTAGGACATGTTTTTGATGTAACTTTTTTCCTCATGCAGAATGCAAGTCATACAAAACAATTCATATTCAGTAACAGTGTCTACAATTATGAAGTCATCTGTAAAGGTTTTTTTAAATAGTAACAGTTAGATAATATCACATCCATGATCCATAATCGAAGATATAACTGTCATCAAATTGTTATCCTCGGGTTATGAATATTGGTTTACTACAGTTTGAATCTGTATCCTCATGAAAATAACACAGACATTTTCAACTGAAATGGAGCCATATCAAGTTTTCAAAGCCACTGTGTGTCATGACATGAACAATTTCAATTAAGAGGTGTCATGTAACGCAAACACCACAAAATCACATCTGCGTAATTTACACAAACACATTTTCTAAACAACGGAAATGCCAAAAATGTCTGATGGACGGGTGATGGTCATGTTTATCTGCTTTTAAAGCACAAACTGTTTTTTGCCTTGCAGGGAGTTTTTAAACTTGATTTGGTTGTTGCATTTTGCAATTTGAATATTGCATGGCATTTCTATAAAATTTGTGATGATAAATGCTGCGCCGTATTTAAAAAAAAAGTCAAATTAGTTAATGGTAATCTGTTGTCACTGCTGTTCTTCATATTGACTTACATTTTCTAAAATATTCTATTCTAAGGTAATATCCTTTCTAGGCCACTAATGCAGCTGCAAATGTATGCTTAGATGCATATATAATTGATATATGCATTGCAGGTCTTTATTACAGATCTCATATAAGTGTGCCATGTCCCATGTGAATATATGCAGAGATGATGTCAGTATCTCAATACTGACATCACTATATGGGCACTCCCTGAGAGCATTTGAGAAAGCAGCTCAAGTATTGATTCCAACTGCTAATAACAAATTAGGCTTACTGGGTTGGTGTGAATAACATCTGATTGATCTGTTTTCATATGTGTAATAATCATTGTGCATGTTTATTCAGTTGGAGCATGTTAGCAGGGATTAGAAACTTTTGGGTGTTTTCAAAACATCAAACAGAATGATCATGGCTCACCAACATTTTAGCAGTTTCTTGTAGATTTATAATGATCTGATCAGGGAAGGTCTCAAGCAACACAGCTGAAACTGTCAATATACCACCGTGACATCAGTACACTCATACTGACATCACATGAGCACTGTGGCAGTTGAAAAGAAAATGGCTCACTAATATGAGATCTGTAATAATGGTAATTGCCTATTTAGTGACCTTGAGACTGAGACAAACAATTGTTAATGAAGAAGGTCAGGGTTGATTTGATTGTTGCGAATGAACACGCTTTCCTGAAGGTCAAGTCCAACTGTTTTGGAGCGTATGTCAAACATGATCGAACTAATGTGATTTGATGAGTTGCTATCAGACTGAGACTAAGACTGAGACTCAGATTCAGACTCAGATTCAGTTTATTATGCTCATTAGAAATCACTTGTTATGCATACAATGTTAATCTTAACAGGTTATTGGGCTTGGCATAGGTGACCCCTCCAAGGATTTAAGTTAGCTATAGAGGGGCTACCTTGTAAGAAATAAGAAGATAACTTAACATTAAACACTCTGATGTTTAAAGGATGAGTAGAAAATTCTTAACTAAGTTTATATCAGTTAATAAATCAGCAGTTACTTGGTTGAGAAAGTACATTCTTATATGGAGTATTATCACAGTGCACATTCTTATATGAAGTATTATCACAGTGTGTGAACTTCCTCATGGCCAAATTAAAAGCAACAAAACCAAAAGCTAACCTACAATATCACTGTCACGCTTGTTATTCTCATTTATTTAAGAAATGTTAGCCTGCAGAATTGTATTGTTTTTTTTTTCTTGTCGAAATGTTCTTCCGAATCAAAAAAGTCACGTTTTACAAAATCCTACAAGATTGCCTATTTCAAATAAATCTCTTTCAAGAGCCAAGATCTTAAAATACACACAGCTTTAAGAAATTTGCATGCAGGTTGAAAGCATGTTGATATTGAACATGTTGAAGTCAGGTCTATTCCATTTGCAGCCTGAAATAGCAACTTTAGGCAGGTTCTAATATCAGCTTCTCACTGCAATTAATTAAGTGCACCCAATTTAAGTAACAACCTCGTACAGAAATAGATTTGATCAGAAACCTTGGGGATTTTAGATGGAGGAATAGCTCACCTGCTTTTTCATGGTGCAACAAGGTGGCAGCACTGTGCATGCTGCACATGACTTCCTGTTTCAACTTTCAGCTGTTAATGAGAACATTGGCTTGAAGAAACTCCGAGAAAGCACATGTTTCAGAAAAAGTCAATTCATATAAAATCAAATTGGCGTCAGCTACGGAAAACCACTTAGAACAGTGTGTGTAGTCACTGTGGACTAACCTTTGCAGAGTTTAACCTTGAAACATCTTTGCTATTTGACTGACAGCCTCCAAAGTTTCAGTGTGAGTTGAGAAAAAATTCTGTGTTGACATGGCCAGAGGAGAATTTGATTTAACTAATAATGTAAATTAGTATTACACGCGTTGTCCTGTTAGCAATATATATATAGTCCATGAACAATTCCATGTGGACAAATGGATGTTCAAATGTTCCAATCATAAATTCTTGGGAAAATACTCTCTGACAGTGTTTTAAGGGGCCCTGTTACAAAATAGCAAGCTGGATTATCGTGTTTAGCATTGTTTGGCATTGACTGTTTGTTGCAATCACTTGTTTCGAATCTCAGTTCAGTGGAGTGCGCCAATATTACTGTGAATTCCATATTTGTGGTTGGGGGACCATGCTTTTGTTGTCTATCACGCCAAGCATACTAAAAAATCATTGGCTTGACTGTTTAATATTCGCTTTGTGCACTGTTCAATAACAAGTTGTTCTTCCTAGAAATAAAGTTTACCAATCCCTTGAAGCGCATTAAATCTCATGATATAGATTTTCACTCGCAGAGAGAAACTTTTACTCCCAGAGTGAAAATTGTATGCCCATAGTAAAACTTGATGTTCCCAGTTCATTGTTTTTCTCCCTGAAAATTTAAAACACTTTAAGATATTGTGAGAGAATGACAATAATTGAGGTGTGAAATGTTTGCTCTAAGAGCATTAACTTTTACTTAAGGACCATTAACTTTAAAAAATTTACTCTCGGAGCAAAATTTCCATGGGCGGCCATACTAATCATTGAGAGACAAAAGGTATGGTTTTATATAGGGTATTACTGGTATACATGCGCATGAAAATTTCCTCTGTGGGAGTAAAAAGCTATACTACGGGAGATCATTCAAGATAAATGAATTTACTCTCAAATGTCAAGTCACTCTTGGCTGTGTGAAAGAGGCTGCTCTGTTTTACGTTCGAGGTTGAATTAGTATCAAATTCAAAAGTGACAGGAAATTTGTGTCAAAGGAGGCTGTAGTGTGAAGCAAATTAACATATCTGATTTCAGAGATCAGACCATAGAGTAGCCTACTTGGATTAAAATGTGTAGACATGTACAAAGAAACGCAATTAGATACTTTGAAAAACCAACATCATTTTGCCAGTTATCACGTTCAAGGTTGAAGACCATGTCAAAATTGTATAGATTCATATGCACAGGTATTGACAGATTTTTTCTGTGGAACTAATTTGCAGGTGCATGCTCAGATGTAATCGATATCTTTGATGATATTGACGATAAGTATTGGGCTTATTACAAACTGATATCAGACGTAGTTAATGAACATGCCCCCCTTAAGACAAAATTCATAAAGAAAGGAAATTCTCCTCACATGAATAATGCATTGAAGAAAGTTATGTACAAAAAAAGAATGACACAAAATAAAAGCTGGAAATATAAGGGAGATAGAGTTAAGTGGGAGGAATATAGAAAAGCTAGAAATGAATTTGTCAAAGTGAATCGTATATCTCGTGTAAATTATTTTAAGGAGCATTGTAAAGAAGGTGCCAATAGTAAACATTTTTGGAATGTTGTAAAACCTTACCTGACAAATAAGAACTCTGTGGATAATAATGTGATGTTAAAAGAAGGAAGTGATATAATAACAGATAGTGCACACGTTGCGCAAATTTTCAATGACTATTTCATTACTGCTATTGAAAATGTCGGTTTAAATTCAGATGAGGACTCTCTAGAGATTGATGAAATTGTTGAAAAATACAAAAACCATTACAGTATAAGACAGATTGTTGACTATGTTACTTCAAATGACTTTATAAATAATTTCAATTTAACATATGTGAATGAGACTCAAATGTTTAAGATTCTTAAAGATGTAAACTGTAAAAAATCAACAGGGTATGATAATTTTCCACCCAAAATGTTACATATTGCTAGCAAGGAATTAGCTAATTCTATGAGTTGTATTATAAATTATGCAATTGATAAAGGACAATTTCCTAATGATCTCAAATGTGCGGAGATATCTCCTATTTTTAAAAAAGAAAATGCTCTGGACAAAACTAAGTATCGACCTGTAAGCATACTTCCGTGTGTATCTAAGATTTTTGAAAGGTCAATTGATTTGCAATTGAGTAATCATTTCTACAGTAATGTTGCTGGACACCTATCTGCGTATAGGAGAAATTATAGTACTCAAAGTGTTCTTATTAGGGCTGTGGAGGATTGGCGAACGTCATTAGATCAAGGTTACTATGTAGGAGCGTTGCTTATGGACCTGATCAAGGCCTTTGATGTCATACCTCATAATCTTTCAATTGCTAAACTGAAAGCCTATGGCTATGGAAATTCAATGGTAAAACTTGTTCTCAGTTATATTTCAAATCGCAAACAAAGAGTCAAAATTTTAAATGCAAGAAGTGAATGGAAAGTCATGAAAAAGGGTGTTCCCCAGGGCTCGGTCCTGGGACCAACTCTTTTCAATATATTTTTAAATGATATTTTCTTTGAAATGAAAGATTATGCTTTATATAATTACGCAGATGATAACACTGTGTCATGTTACTGCCAATCGCCCACAGATGTCAAATTGAAAGAAGTGGTGAAAAAATGACTAACTGGTTCGAATTAAATGGAATGAAGGTAAACCCTGAAAAATATCAGGTTATTATGTTTGGAAATAAAAAAGATGCACCTACAAATGTAACTATAAAAGGTAACACTATAAATTGTCAACCAGATGTAAAACTTTTAGGTATAGATATAGATTCATCTTTGTCCTTCAATAAGCAAGTTCAAAATATATGTACTAAGGCAGGAAGACAAATTAATGTAATTATGCGGTTTAACAATGTACTTGATGCTGATGTAAAAAAAACAATTTATAAGTCTTTTATTCATTCAAACTTCAACTACTGCCCTGTTGTATGGTTATTAACAATTGAAAGTAATTTAAAGAAATTATCAAAATTACAATATCGTGCTCTTAAATTTGTGTACAATGATTTCAGTTCTAGTTATGAAGATCTGTTACTCAAAGGGAATAATTTTTCTATGTCTGTTCATTTAATGCACAATATAGCAATTGAAGTGTATAGATGTATAAATGATATAGCACCGGATTATTTACAAGAGTTATTTGTTAAACATGACCAAAGATATAATATGAGGAATTATAATAAGATTGTTCTACAACGATTTGAGACAGTGAAATATGGTTACTACTCGTTAAAGTATTTGGGAGCCAAGATTTGGAATAATCTTCCGAAAAATGTTAAGGAAGCTATTGATTTAAAAGACTTCAAAGCCAAGCTTAAAACTTGGAAAGATTGTACATGTCTGATGAGAGGAATGACATGATGTACTATGTCTTGTTACAGCCTTGTCCCGCTTAATCACCTTTTTGTTGTTGTGTTTTCTTGTCATGTAATAGCCGTTCGGTTAATGTTAATTGTTTTTATAAGTCATGACTTTAAATAAATTTTATTGTTATTGTTATTGTTGTTAGACGGCCAAAGTTCACTTAAGTTCAGCGCTGGTGCAAATTATCTCACATATCACATGTACATGTAACTTTTATCTCAAAGGTAATTTTAGCATATCATAATTCAGGTTATGGTAATTTTTCCAAAAAGTCCTAAACATCATAATTATGATATGAAGTTTATAAACATAACCAATCTATCTTTCGTTTCAAACTGTCAATTGCATTTTCAGCAATGAACCTTTGTCTTTAGTTGGTTGGCCTTATAAAATAATAAACGGAAGCTTCAGGACAGAGCAGCAAAAGAGTCCTGATAAAGGAAAACGACAACAATCACATACTAATCACATGCAGGATCTTTAGACCTACTGTTTGTCAATTTCCTAAACATGGACCAAACTACCGTGATTTGGGGAGTTGCCAACATGATCTTTGCATTTCTTCTTTGCCAACACAATACAAGCAGCATATCTGGAAACAAATTTACAATATTGCTGCGTCGTGATTGCTATCCTCATAATGTACAAAAACACACAATATTTATACAGTGTCACCGAGAAGTAAGTGAAACGGTGATGTTTGGCCATGTGGTCATTGCTAAACATCCTCAACCAAACTTTCTGTGGAAGCATGAATTCTCATCCGATGAGATGATAACTTATTGGGTCGAAAAGGACTATATTTTATACATGTAGGATAACAACAGCTGCAAATTGTCTTTGCCTTACTTAGAGTTAGGTATGGGTCAAATCTTGAGTAACTGGATATTTGGTTTTTGTGTGAACATACCTTCCTGCAGTTAGAGTACTTGACATGGTCTTTTAATAGATTTGATAACTTGTTTCTAAAGCCGAGCTTCAGGGAACCAAACGATTTGACAACAACAACCCTGGAGGTTTCAAAGTTTGTTGTTAATTTATAATTCAATTTTATTCCACGTTCGACAATACTAATAGGCTTAATTATGTCACAACACTCTCAGCTTTGATCAATGATAACCTAATATTCTTGGTAAATACATGTATGTTAGGTTTGCATTTCAAAATTTATTTCTCAACACACTCAAACAAGTTCAAATTAGTATTAAATTCCGAACTGTCAGGAAATTTGCAGCATTGGAGTTTATATTGTAAGGCGTGTATCTTATTTCAGATCAGACCATTGAGTAGCCAACTTGGATTCAAATTACATAAACATGTGAAGGATGGGCAATGAAATAGGCAATGAGATATATTTGCTTGACAAACATAATTATGCCAGGTTTCATGTTCAAGGTTGCACCATCATAGAACTGATTCATAAGGTGGTTTTGACCAGGTGTTGGCTTATCCTTTCTGTGGAACTAATTTGCAGGTGCACACCCAGAAGGAAAATGTCGATTCAGGTTCAGCTGTTGCAAATCATTCTCACTGCAGGGTTGTCTTGTGAAAGCCTACCCTGATCACAGCATACCTCCTTTTGTGAAGTTGTAACAAAAACGATTAACTCTCCTCCGGTGTGACAGATATAATTGTAGCATATCATAATTCAGGTTATGGTAATTTTTCCAAAAAGTCCTAAACATCATAATTATGATATGAAGTTTATAAACATAACCAATCTATCTTTCGTTTCAAACTGTCAATTGCATTTTCAGCAATGAACCTTTGTCTTTAGTTGGTTGGCCTTATAAAATAATAAAGTCCTAGTGATCGTACTGTAGTAGTCGGGATTTATGATATTAACGGAAAGCTTATCCAAGTTGTGGTTTGTGTCTACATGCCCTTCTTTAATGGGAGTACAGACAAACTTGATGAGTACATCGACACATGTGACACCATACAGACTCTAATCGACAAATATGGCTCGAGTGCTCCTCTCCTGGTCGCAGGAGACTTCAATACACAGCTGCCTAAGTCCCGTTGTTTGAACCGGAAGTGGTATACATCCAAGGGATTTAACAAATATAGTAGTGTGCTGTATGACCTGATCACTGGAAACAATATGTTAGCTGCAGACCTGTGTTTTCAACAATCATCGGACTTTACCCACTTCAACCATGCAAACCAGCACTATACTTGGATAGACCATATCCTGTGTTTTAAACGGGATTTCAGTAAAGTTAGGAGCTGCATCATTGTCCCAGAAGATGACGCAAATGTGAGTGATCATCTCCCGGTGAAAATAGTGTTCTCCATCCTTGCGGAGGCACCTATTACAGACAATAACCTGCAGCCCAATTGCAACAATCCTGCCCCTCTGAACTGGTCCAGTCAAGCACGGAATGCAGTCTATCAGTGTTCACTTAAGGAAAAATTATCCAGCCTCCCGGAACTCACTGAATGCAGCCAAATGCAGGTTTGCATTGATGAAAGGATGGCCGCCATCAATGAGGCTATGCATGATGCGGCCAAAGAGGCTGGTTGCACTCCTGCCCAGCGCTTCAAGCCAAAACCTTTCTGGTGCCCAGAACTCAGTGCACTACGAGACAAGAAAAGATTCTGGTGGTCTATATGGGTTTCGGCAGGACGACCAAGAACAGGACATACCTTCTGTATCTGGAAGAGTCTGAAAAAACAGTTTCGGAAACAGGCCCGCAAGAATGTGCAGAATGTCATGACTAAAGATCTCCGCATCACAAATCAGTTCTTTGCCAAAAGGCAAATGAAACATTTCTGGAACAAATTGAAAAAATTCCAAAATTCTAAAGTGTGTTCGAATCTGTCTGCGGATGACCTTGCTACACATTATCGAACTGTCATGACAGATGCTGGCAACCTAACAGACAGGCAACAACAGATAAGCGACTTTGTTGAGAAATGTGCGGACCGTAATAACACTTGCCATGCGGAAGTCATCATATCAGCACCCCAGATTAAGATGCTCGTGAAGTCCCTGAAGAGAGATAAGTCTCCAGGCTGTGATGGCATCACTCCAGAACACCTCGTCCATGGCATGAGTTCGACTCTGGCTGGTGTGCTCTCGAACCTTTATTCCGTAATACTCTCAACAGCCACCGTCCCCTCAGTCTTTACAACTGGTGTTATTATTCCACTGCTCAAAAAGCCATCTTGTGACCCTAACGTTGCATCGAACTATCGCCCCATAACTCTCAGCTCGATCCATTCGAAATTAGTGGAAATGCTGATAATGCCGGACCATGAGGTTAACGAATGTCAGTATGGCTTTAGAGAGGGGCGTGGAACGACTTTCGTAACATCCACAATAAATGACTGTGCAGCCTATTATATGGATAAGCACTCACCCCTGTTTTGTTGTAGTCTGGACGCTGAAAAGTGTTTCGACAGCATCTGGCATGCTGGCTTAATGTATAAACTGTGGCCTATCTTACCTGCTCATCACTGGATGTTCCTGTATCGCTGGTACAACTCAACTACAGCCGTTGTGCGTTGGAATGGCTCCAATAGCTTGCCCTTCCCAGTAACAAAAGGCATGAGACAGGGGAGTTTGCTGTCACCAGCACTGTTCAATGTGTTTCTGGATGAATTGCTGTGCATACTAAAAGCTACAAACAATGGAGCCCATATTTTTGACCTTAACGTGAACTGTTGTGTCTATGCAGATGATGTTAATCTGCTTGCATCGAGTGTCAAAGGCCTTCAATGTCTAATAGACAACTGTGCAGCATATGCCGATCTCTACAGATTTAAGTTCGGACATAAAAAATCAAAGTGCATTATTTTTGGTAGAAATATCCTGTCCAGTGTACCCATATGGAAATTAGGAGATCAAAACATCTCTGTGGAAGACGAAGTTGAGATCCTTGGGGTGACTTTTGATGGCAAACTCCAGTACAACAGTCATGTGCAGTCGAGGATCAATAGCTGTAGACAGAGAATATATGGTCTGGCTTCTGTAGGCATGACATACCCTGGACTATCATCTGAGGCCAAATCGTACATCTGGAAGAGCCTTGGAGCCCCAATTATGACGTACGGAATTGACAGCATCCCTGTGACATCTTCAAATACCAAAAAACTGAACTCAGCCCAGGGCACCATACTGAAGAGGGTTATGGGTATTCCTAATCGTTCCCATCACAGTAGTCTGCTTGAAGCCATGTCTCTACCAAAGATCAGTGATGCAATTAATAGCAACACACTGGCACTATATCATCGTATCTTCAAATGTGAGTGTCCTGCCAAAGAACTACAAGTTAAATTTTTGTCTGAATATCTTAAGAGTAACAAACTGATAAAAAATTCGCTACTGCAGCAGGTGATATCTGTGGGGGCTTCCCCAATAGAGACTATTCTCAGTAAACCCAGCAGAGTGGTTTTTAATGACATTGCCAGTGGTTTTATTGACTCTTTACAATACATGATTTTAAATGATAACTATATAAAGCCTCACTCAAATGAACACCAGCTGGTTATACTGATGCTTAAAGCTTTTTAAACTGGTGCTTCCTGAGTAACTATTGTTTTTATTATCTGTGATATCTGTATTATTTAATGTTTTAATCTTTACAATTGTTTTTACTTTTAAATAATGTGTACTTTTAAATCTGTAAATACTGTATATATATATCTTTTCCCATTTTATGGGGGTTTAAACAAATAAAATAAAATAATAATTAAGAGTTTCAGATTTCTCAAAGCAATTGACGAGTGGGTGTAAACAAGCCTTGCAATGGGAGAATGCAGCAAATAGTCCAGATTACCAAGTGTCTCTAAGGTGATTACAACATATAATTCTGGCCCTGAACATTATCCAAGGTATCCTCATATATGATATGATGTATAACATACAAGCATTTATTCCATGTCTAGAAACATTTCTCCCTGATACTGAGCTTTTTCCCTGGGTAATACGAATATCATGTTCTAGGTTGAAGGCTGCACCATCTTTGTATATCGATTCATATGCACAGGTGTTGACAGATTTTTTCTGCGGAATAAATTTGCTGGTGCATGACCAGAAGGTCAAAGTGAACTCAGGCTCAGCTAGTTCGAAGGATATCTCTATTCAAATGCACATATAACCTGTAATTGTAATATGTCATTATACACGTTATGAAAAGAAGAGTTCTCAACGTCATAATGATGATATAGAGTTTATAAACATAGAACCAATCCAATATTTTGTTTTCAAACTGTCAAAATTTTGCTTGTTCAGTGATGAACTTTTGTCTTTAGTTGGTTGGCCTAATAAAGTAATAAAAGACAGCTCTAAGGATAGAACAACAGTAGTACCACAATAAAAAAAAAGACAACAACAGTGACTTAACAAAGACTTGTACACAGAAATTTTTGACCAGCTGTTTGTCAATCTCATAACATGGACACATGCTAAACATGGACCAAACTACCGTGATTTGGTGAGTTGCCATCATTATGTTTGCGCTTCTTCCTAGCCAACACAATACAAGCAGCATATCTGGAAACAAATTTACAATATTGCCGTGTCTTGATTGCTTTCTTCATAATATACAAACCTACACAATATTTATACAGTGTCACCGGCAAGTAAGTGAAACGGATGATGTTTGGCCATTGGGCCATTGCTGAACATCCTCGGTCAAACTGTCTGTGGAAGCAGGAATTCTCATAAGATGAGATGATAACTTAATGGGTCAATAGATAGAGAGATAAATATATAGATAGATATGGTAAATTCTGGGCACTCACGAGGGTTGATTGATGAGATGGGAGAGAGGGCAGGAGTCCTCAACATGTTACACATTTACCCCATGTGAGGGATCTTTTACTTGCCCAGCATAGACACTGATACAAGGGGCCGCCAATTTAACGTCTCATCCAAACGACATCCAGCTGGGATTTTGCTCATGATGGTACACTGAAAATATTGGGAACCGGGGTTCGAACCCATGCAAGCAAGGCCCTTCAGCGGAGCAGGCAGGCGCCTAAACCAGTTGAACACCCAGCTGATAAGGACAATATCTTAGGCATGTGGAATAACAACCGCTGCAAATTGTCCTTTTTGTACTTAGAGTTAGGTATGGGTCAAAGTCTTGGGTAAGTGGAAATTTTGTTCTTATATGTTCAACCTTCCCTGAAGTTGAAGTTCTTAACACGTTCGTTTAATAGATTTGGTAACTTATTTCCAAAGTGGAGCTTCAGGGAACCAAATGATTTCACTAAAACAACCCTGGAGGCTTCAAATTTTGTCATTAATACATTATTCAATTTTATTCCACATTTGGCAATGCAAATAGGCTTAGTTATGTCACAACACTCTCAGATTTGATCAATGATAACCTAATATATCTTGGTAAATATGTTAGGTTTGCATTTCAAAATTTATTTCTCAACAAGCTCAAACAAGGTCGAATTAGTTTCAAATTCAGAACTGTCAGGAAATTTGCATATATATCATATGGGAGTTTATATTGTGTGGCGTGTATCTGATTTCAGATCAGACCATTGAGTAGTCAACTTGGATTCAAATTTCATAAACATGTGAAAGGATGGGCAATGAAATAGGTAATGAGATATTTTTGCTTGACCAACATAATTATGCCAGCTTTCATGTTCAAGGTTGCACCATCATAGAACAGATTCATAAGGCGGTTTTGACCAGGTGTTGGCTGACCATTTCTATGGAACTAATTTGCAGGTGCATACCCAGAAGGCAAATGAGAATTCAGGTTCAGCTGCTTCAAATCATTCTCACTGCAGGGTAGGTAGTCTTGTGAAAGCCTGCCCTGATCACATTATACCTCGTTGTGTCAAGTTGTAACAAAAAGATTATGTGAAACTTGACATATATCTTCAGTATTTTTTCTTTGCAGACTGTCATTAATTTTCAGCTTTTACCGCAAAGTGTCATGATTTTTTTCTTGATAATAAACTTAATAGAGACTCTTTAAGGTAGAAAGAGAAAATTACCAACATGGTTTTCCACAGCAGAAAAAAGTACTAGTTAATATTTTTTTTCAAAGGAGTTTATCTTCATGTGTTGACCTTAAAATGACAGTACTGTTAACTAAATTTGGCAGTTAGAATAGGTTTAATATGGATCTGATCTTTCTTTTGGACACCATTTTAATCTGAAGACGTACTAGCTTTAATCATTACCTTAACATGACAGATCTTTACTTGCATTGCTGAGACAAAAGTAAACAACTAAATGGGCTGCCAGTTTAGTGTCTTGTCCAAGTGTTACCCAGCTGGAATGTTTCTTATGAAATCATCAAGATTTACCAATGATTTATTTATGATAATTTGCATCTGGCATACAATAATCGTTTCATGAACCAAAATCCTTGAACATATCAAAAACAACAATAGAAATCAAGCTTCATTTTCAGCTGCTGCTCAATTACCAACATTCCAACTGCAAGGAGACCACTGGACAACAAAAGAGGAAAGGCGTGGTATTCATATAAGTTGCTTTCCTTACCTCACCATTCTTATTCTAGATTTCTCTGCTTCTGGTCTGCCATATTATGCATAGGATCTACATGTAGCCTCCAGTGGGGTATTCGTAACTACATTGTCGAAGTAATGACACTTAAATAAGTCATATGCCCTCCATGTGCCTTTACTGAACCAAATAATCCCAGAAAAACCACAATATTATACAAATGATTGATGAACATGTAGCCAATAAATCTCAGTCTTGAAATATTCTGTGGTGGATCCAGGGCGGCCTCGGGCGAAGATCATTGAGTTAAATAGTAGCATATTGAAGAAAAATGGCCTTGAACGTTGAAACGTGCCAATGACATTTCCACAATAAAAACATGTCAAATACTCCATCAAGACATAATTTACAGTGGTACCTGCATACTAAGACCCCCTGTTTTAGACCGACTTGCCTCATGTGACCGCCTTCCTCCACCACGTAGTAGTATATTTTTAATGCATCTTACGCGGATGTTAGACCGCACCCTCATGAGAGTCCATGAAATATTGCAAATATCGTCTAAATATTTCACTCTTTCAAGTTGTTCTATCACATTTTCTTTACATGTATAATCTGGTATTCATAATTCCATCTTTTCATGTCTGGATAAAGGAACTGGTTTGATGAGGGATTGGTCAATGTTGTTCGTTTGTCCCAGTCCACAGGCTTGCATGTCATACACAGAACACATATTATTCGAGCCGGCGATCATGATGTGTACATTTCTTCTTTACCAGCCAAATAGAAGCCAATCTGAAAGACATGCGCAGATTTACCATGTCACATTATTGTTATAATTTTCATCTTGCACAAGTTTCTTTTATTCTTGTACTGTAATGGGAATCTACATCTAAATCTAACAAAAATATTACAACTAGTTTGTTTTTGGGGGAAAAATGTTTAGAAAAGACGAAATCATTGTATCAATACAAATTCCATATAACAACAAAACAGATTATTGAAAACAGACCTTTATTGAAATCATAATCTGAACAAGGATTTGTGAGAAAAACTGCTTTTCTTATTTGGACATGCAATTTGTTTTGCAAGCTGCATTTACAATGTAGAATGTAGATTTCAAATCAGGCCCACATTTCTTTAATGATTTCAGAGAGGGTTCACCTTAATAAGTAGTGCTCTGGCCTTCGTATTAATTGAGTCGAAGCCCCTTGATATCGTATTGAACCAGTGCATGCCTGAAAATTCAAATCTTTAACATGCAGAAATAAAACCGAATTTAAGAATAAATTTCAAAAAACAGTGTTTAAGGAGAGACAGAGAGTATTCTCCTCATCAAATGTATGTGAGCTACTGTAAAATTGCATGTCCCCGTTCTTATTGGGTCAATAAAAATATTTGAAATGAATGATACTTAGAATAGCCTAACACACGCAGACCTATATGAAACGGTGCATTATCTCACACATGCTATTACATGTACTAAGAAACATGAGCAGAATAGGCCTAGAACTTGATTATCATGAAAGCTAGCAGTACAAACTCCATATACATATATGGTCACACATATATGTATGTCGAGCTTCTTAATAACTACACATGCCTTGGCCATGCCTTTAGCCATGGCTTCTCTGAGGACCATACAATAGCACCCTGGTCAATACCCATGACAATGTGCTATCTCCAGTGGCCAATAAGTGAAAAGGCAGAAGGTAGGCACATGTATGAATATCGAGTGATGTTTGCTAGTAGCATCTTCAGTTGCATTGCAAAATACCGACAGGAAAAAGTGTTATTGTTGCATATGTATGATTTTATAAAACGATAACCTTGTACAAGACTTAACTCGGGTCTGAATAAAAAAAAGGAAAATTTGATTAAATTTTCATATTTTTACATGAGTAGCATAGAAGGCCATAAAAACAGAGAAGCACAAATTATATGTAGCAGGAAGTGATAAGATTGTAATGTTTCGATGTTGATATGTTGTCAACAGCACGCACTGGCCAATTCCTTTTTTGCTTTATTCTCACATCTTCGGAATGAGATTGATGATATCATGTATCTCTCACTTTCATTGTGACTATGTCATGTTGATCAACTGTGTCTAATCAATCATCTACAGTATTATCTGTCTATTCAACTGATATCGTTGTTCATCCATCCCCCTCTTTTATTCATTCATCCGTCTTTTCACATTTCCGGTTTCTTTCTTTGGATTGGATAGAGAAGCAGTTTGTTGAGATAGTTTCAACATTGTATGCCCGTCTCACTGCATAGACATGCACCAAACATATGCAGAACACACATGATCTGGTGACTTACATGTAGCTATAGACCTGTTCAAAAAAGACTTTCAATTTTATTTTGACCAGGATTGCAGTGATTCCCATTCTCCAAGCTCTAGAATGACCAAATATGACATTTTTTTCAATTTTGGACTTTGGGAATGCCTGCCTCATGAGCCATGAAGTTTTAATGTTTAATTTTGTCAAAAACACCTAAAATATCAGAGGGGGGTGTCATATTTTGCCTCATATCTTCACCAGTCTTAATTGTAGAGCAACACTGGTAATATCATATGAAAGCTGATGAAATTGTCTTTCATTGGACACCAATATCTTGGTATTTTAGATGACTTAAGTTGTCTCCAAAGCAGAAATGTGTAAATTTTAGTGTAAATTCTGACGTTGGGCACTACATTTTGCCTCACATGCTCATTAAAAATAACTATCAGACAGCATGAGTGGTACCATATGAAAGCCTGTAAAACTGCCTTTAAATTGACATTGTATTTAAGTTTATTTACATCAATATTGTTGTCACTGAAGCGATGTAGCACTAGTATCTCAATTTCAAGCAGTCGTCTGTCTGTTTCTATTTATCATCATAGTGCATTGATCAGAACATTTTTGTCATATTGTGTTGCCTTCATAGAATTGGAACATTTAACATATTAAATTTATCATGTCAAAGAAGTATCATTCTTGTGTTGCAAAATAAATAATGACTATGTCACCCCAATCACGTTTGTGGTTTACAACTCAAAAGCTTTAACATAGGCCTAATATTGACAACAGTACACAGCATAATGTAAAATCACCCATGGCTTGGCATTATGTACAAGTGCTAATACTCTGACATACATTATTACGTCATCTGACACCTCTATTAGCCAAACACAAGCCTGTATTCCACTGGGATTTACTCTTTGTAGTCCACTTATCGTCTCGTTTTTGACCGTTTCAGTGTTTGTCTCATGGTATAGGCCGGTTATTCACCATGAGATCGAGAATATGTGTTTATCACACACCGGGCTAAAGCCCTTGGTTGATAAATCACATATTTCCTCTCCCATGGTGAATAACCTATACTTATATTGAACATGAGGGCCTAATACAAGCAACAGAAATATTAATTAAGAAAGTCATGGCAGGGTAACAAAGTCTCATGGATATATGTCACTGCAACAACTTGTTCAAGGCAGCTGAGAGTAAATTCAGCAAAATGTTTTGTCAATGTATCAGACATTAAGCAACTCTGCCTTTGACATTGTACTTGTCATGTTCTTTCCAAGTTGCTTTTGGCTGAGGTATATATTTGATATAAACTTCAGGCTCTCAGACAAGAAGGAACATTTTAAAGCAAAGACATTTCGGCTGTCAAAGACTTAACATTGATTAGAAACTAAACATTTTGTGGAATTGCTTGTTTCACAGTTTCAGTCTTGACAAGTTCAATGATAATAATTGTTATCCATATTTATTATTCTGTTGTTTTTTTTTTTACTTCATTAGGCCAAGTTGATTCGAGTCAAATCGAGTCAACAGTGCGTACTGCGCTCATAATTTTTATCATTGTTAACAACCAGTATGGCTGGTGTGAAACAGACAAACCAGTTTTCTGTCTACAGTTCAAGCCTTCATTAAGTAAATTTGCTGCCTCCCATAGGTTGCCTGTGCTGCAGGTTCATTTTGTCACTCTATCTATTTTTACCAGTGGCCAACAGTTGTTTTCCACAAATTCCAAAAACAGCTTATAATTTTACATCAGATGTAGCCTAATCTCCGATTATCCTATTCCGGTCTATGCTCAGATTTCCATGATTACTTTTTAAACTAAGGGTAAAAGAACCATAACAGTGACCTGTGGATGTTCATGTCATTATTCATTCATCAACAGCAGAAGTTCACTTGAATGTTGTTTTAGATTATGATTACAAATGATACTGACAACTCTAGCATATTGCGATTCAAAATGTCAGGTATTTAATGTGTTTTCTGACATAAGCTGTATACTTGGCTACAAAAATGTGACAAGGAGACACTGACTGTTGTGAATCGCATTATAAACTTTGCCACTAATTTTGATTTATGTTCTCCCCGCATTCAGCAATGGATTTTCTCGATAGAAAGACATTAAAAACATGGTAAATTAAATTTGTTAAATATGCATGGTAAATCAAATTTGTTAAATATTCCAAATGAAAACAAAATCTATAAAATAATTCAATAAGGCATCAAATTTAGATAGTTTTCTTATCAATACACCATGTCGATAAATTTGAAGAGACAGTTAACTCATTTAAATTAAGAAATAAGACTTTTCAAGACAACAAGAATTGTCTAAATAATTCTAAAAAGGTGCCATTTTGAAGACAATTTTACAGGCTTTCATATGTTACCACTCATGCTGTCTGATGGTTATCTTTAATGAGCATGTGAGGCAAAATGTAGTGCCCAACGTCAGAATTTACGCTAAAATTTACAAATTTCTGCTTTGGAGACAACTTAAGTCATCTAAAATACCAAGATATTGGTGTCCAATGGAAGAATATTTTGACAGCTTTCATATGATACTACCCATGTTGCTCTACAATTAAGACTGGTGAAGATATGAAGCAAAATATGACACCCCCCTCTGATATTTTAGGTGTTTTTGACAAAATTAAACATTAAAACTTCATGGCTCATGAGGCAGGCATTCCCAAAGTCCAAAATTGAAAAAAATGTCATATTTGGTCATTCTAGTGCTTGGAGAATGGGAATCACTGCAATCCTCATCAAAATAAAATTAAAAGTCTTTTTTGAACAGGTCTAATGTAGCTATCATGATGTGTACACTGGTTCGCAAGTCCGAAACAAGCCACATGACCAACACATCTACCAGTTCATCTAACTGTTTTTTTTCTTCCTTTGAAGCTGGAAGAAAGAAGGAGATTACGTAAATATATTGCAATTTTGTTTTTCAGCACAGAAATTGAACTTTGTTATCTTAATATCTCTTATGTTTCAGTTATGATGCTCAAACATTATATCTGATGCAAAATAACCAAGAAATCTAAATTACTTAAAGAGTTACTAACAGGAGTACATTTTCTAGACTCACAACAAGATGATTTGTTAAATATCTATAAAGTAGGTGCTTGAAATCCGCAAAGTAATTTTTCTGATTGCTTCCTTTTCGTATCGGTTTTCATTCATATTTCAGCATTAATAAATATATTTAGGCAGACCTCATCATTCCAGTATTCAGTGGTGTTGATGGTTTTAATTTGTATAGGTTATTCACCACGGGAGAGGGAATGTGTGATTTATCACCCAAGGGCTTTAGCCCGATGTGTGATAAACACATATTCCTGATCCCATGGCGAATAACCGGCTTATACCTTGAGATAAGCACTCAAACAGGTAAACATAGATAGATAGATAGATAGATAATCTTTAATATCCGAAGAACGGAAATTTGCTTTGCACCCACAGGCAAAAGTACATAGTAAATAAATGACAGTAAATATTTCACAAAATTGATGAATAAATAAATGCAAGTGTCATTGGGTATTGAAAAGTCTAATGCTCGATGGCACAAATGATTGCTGCATTCTCCGGGTTCTTCCAAAGGATGATCTCAGGCGTCTGTTCGAGGGCAGAAACTCATACTCCTTGTGAAGGTCATGGGTTGGATCTTGCAAGATTTTATTAACCTTTTTCAGTGATTGGCGTTTGCAGATGTCACCTAAGCTTTCTAGCCTTTCACCAATAATCTTTCCTGCACATGAGACAATCTTCTGCAGTTTATTTTTGCTTTGGACACTGAGGTTGTCATACCAGGTGAGAAAGTTAAAACTGATGATGGGCAGGATGAATGTTTTATAAAATAAAGTCATGATGGTTTTGTCTATTTTCAATTTCCTGAGACATCTTAGGAAATGTAGTCGCTTCTGACCTTTTTTGTACAAGGCATCTGTGTTGGCTTTCCAGCTTAGCTTATCATCTATAAATGTTCCCAGGTACTTGTATTCTGATGCTTGTTCGATCAGGTCATCTCCAATTTTAACTTTATCCATGGGAGTGGCCTTTCTTCTGAAGTCAATAACTACTTCCTTCGTTTGTTTAGCATTTAGGATTAGGTAGTTGGAGCTAAACCATTGAACTAGCGACTGTACAGCAGAATGATACATAGTGTCTGATTTTGATAGGAAAGCTGCTAAGATTGTATCATCTGCAAATTTTATAATGCGACAATCCTTCTCCGTACAGAGACAGTCATTTGTGTAAAGTATAAACAAAATTGGCGAGATCACACATCCTTGGGGGGCGCCTGTTGAAAGAACTTTTATCAATGATTTTACATTATTCACTGTAACATATTGAGGTCGTTCCCTCATGAAAGCATCTATCCATTTTATTAGCCTGGTGTTGACTCCCATTTTGTCAAGTTTTTGTAGTAGAAGAAAAGGCTGGATGGTATTAAATGCCGATGAGAAATCGATAAATAACATTCTAACATAAGATCTAGGTTTTTCTAAGTGTTTGTATGATGAATTTAAAAGTGTCAATGTTGCATCCTCAACACCTCTTTTTGGCCTGTAAGCATATTGGCAGGGATCTAGTAGATGGTCCGTATATTCCATTAAAATGCTTTTGATGACTCGCTCAAAGCATTTCATGGGAATAGGAGTGAGGGCAACAGGTCTGTAGTCATTGTTAACTGAGGGATTTGGCTTTTTTGGGACCGGGATTACATTTGATGTTTTCCATTGATCAGGAATGTCACTGCTGGCCAGGGAGAACTGGAAAAGTTTCAAGAAAATACAGGCAAGTTCATGTTTGCATTCTTTCAAGACAATGCCTGGCAAGCCATCAGGGCAGATAGAATGGTCGAAAGGAGACACTAAACATGAGAGGATAACTGGACAACAAAGAATATGGGAATTATTTCCCTGTAATGCTGGCATGTGATTGGCTGACAGAGGTGTCGAATGGTATAAATGGTAATATTGAAAATGCATGGGTCTTTCAGATTTGAGATTACTCACCATCTTTTCTGAATGGCATGTTTTCTAAAAATGTAAACCTTGTGGGCAAAACCTGCGAACAGAAAAAATTTTGAAAAAGGATGTAAGGCATTTTATCAAGACTTCACAAGTGGGTTCTAAGTTTATCTTTTAACAAAATTACTCTGTGAAACAAGAACTGGAATTAATTAAGAAACTAACTGATTTGTCTCTCTGAAGTTTGTTACAGGTCTGACAAATGTAGGTTATTGCCTGAAAGGAAACCTGGACTATCCATCTTAATGTATCACAACAGATTCATTTGTTGTAAAATCTGTCAAAGCACAATTAACTTCAAATAACAAGTCAAGTCAAGTCAAGTCAAGTTAACTTTATTAATATCCTTACGGATAAATTAGATGCTACACACAGCTTATACATATTAAATACAATGACATGGATTTAGCGTTGATACAGTTCATTGTGGATAGTCATGGCCCTCACTACAAAGCTTGATTTGTGGCGGTTTGTAGCTGCAAAAGGCAGAAGCATTCTACCGCTACGCTGACTTACTGCCTCAGAGAATACCTTATACAATGGATGGGTGTCATCTTTCATAATTTTAAGTAATTTCTTCTCAATGACAGTTCTATACACAGAGTCAAATGATGTTAGTTCTTTGCCACTAATGAACTTTGCCTGCTTGATACGAGATGCCAATCTTCTCTTGCATTCACAGCTTATATTGCCTCTCCATGCACTAACACAGTACATCCAAACACCAGCAATGACAGAGTTATAAAACATTTCTAGGATGTGTGAGCTAACACAAAACTTGTTCATCTTTCTTAGACAGTAAAATCTGGGGTTGAGCTTTTTGTTAACATGTTCAACATGGTCCTTCCAACATAGCTGATCATCCATAACCAACCCTAGATATTTATATTTGTGGGTTCTTTCAACATTGCTGTCCTTGATAACCACTAATTGTGGCTCATATGTTTTAGTCCTATAGTCAATAACCAGTTCTTTTGTTTTGCTGACATTTAAGTGCAAAAAGTTATCATCACAGTATTTTACAACTTTCTCATCATCGGGGGTGGCTGAATCTATAGATGGTCACAAAATTCATTTGCGGACCTCATTTCATTGGGACTGTTTCTTGTTGATCGACTGGGTCTTATCAGTCATCTATTCACAAATGTGTCCATTCAAGCAATATTGCCATTCATCCATTCCCGTATCTCTGTAGTCATCCCAGTTTTCATATTTCCGGCTTCCTTCTTTGGATTGGATAAGAGAAGCAGTCTGTTGAGAGAGCGTCAATATTGGATGCCTATCTCTCTCCATAGACATGCACAAAACATGCACAGAACACACATGATCTGGTGACTCAGCTATCAAGATGTGTACACTGGTTCTCAGCAAATTCAATACAAGCCACAAAACCATCACATCTACAATTTCATCTTACATTAGTTCCCTTTTCATACAGAAACAATAAGCCTCACCATATTTTGTCTATCTATATATGCACATAGTTTAAAAACATGGGGTTCTAATATTGCCAGTCCTTAAGTAGAATGCTTGAAATTGTGCAACCATCTCACTCAATCATTTGAGCTGACTCAAAATTTCAGAATTTACACTGTATTATCTAGTTTATGTGCAAATTCAATGAAATCCTGTTATTAACAGGCAATAATAATCTAGTTGCAAACATGTTATAATCCCCCAATATGATTCTAACCAACAACACACTTTTCTATCAAAAAATCCAATACAAGCCACATAATCATCACATCTACATTTCCCAATTCTCTTCCTTCTCAATATTCATAAGCCTTGTCAAACTGTTGTTTAGATCTTTATTCATGTCTTGAACATACAGTTTTCTAATCCTCACAGTTGAAGTTTCAAAAAGCAGAAGACAAGTAATGCCTATTGAGAATATGTATTCTCCAAACATGCGGAATTATTGAAATTGTGCTCCTCAGCTTAGAGCATCAACTTTGCTGTCATGATATCTCTCAAATTTCATGGTAATGCAGCTGCTCTAAATTGTCTGTGATCATAATAACATAATGCCAAGGAAATCAATATTAATAAAACAGTAATTAGAATTAACAAATTCTGTAGATTCACAATATGATTAATTAGAAATAATCAATAAACTTACTTCAAATGCCTAATATTTCTTTGCATGGATCTGTTTTGTCTTTTTTCTGTCATTATTTAGTTGTAGATCACATTGCTTAATGATGAATAAAAAGTCTCTATACAAAATGGCTTCTGTGCCAATGTCATTAATATTGCCATACAAACTGTCTTTCTAAAAGCAATAAAGCAAAACATAAAATGTGGTACAATGACTGCACACATGAATTATCCAAAGTCAGTAGCAGTAGCTACTACAGAACGTTTACAAAGGAAATTGTATGTCAAATAATAATGATCTATTTCCGTAACATACAAAATTTACAAACTATCAACAATGATTATTTGTATAATGTCAATTAACTAATTGTCACCTGAATTCTAGTCCTAATATCCCTGGCAGGGTAAATCATTGTGATGTTTTTACATTGGAAACGGAAAACCTTTTGTGTTAAGTGAAAAGCCAAAAAGTTACATTATTAAATTGGGTGGCATTGGATGGCAGAGTCATTTGCTTCAAAATTGTCTGAATGAAATAGATGATATCATTCAATCATTTGGGTCACTCACCTTTATTGCTACTTTATCATGTTAATTGACTAGGCCTGGTAAATCAGTGATTCATGCATGTGTCCAGTTACTCATGTTGCTCTACATATCCATTATCCAACCCCTCTTTGTTAAGCTTCATGACAGGATACGCCCCTCGCTCCCTTTTCTTTTTCCCGCAATATCAGTCACCCTCCATTTTACCCCCACTTTGCCCCTTGTTTCCTCCACTTGCCTCCCGCTAGCCCCCAATTGCCCCCACCTGTCCCAGTTTACCCCCAACTTTCCCCCACTTGTCCCCCCTTATCCCCACAAATTTGAGATTTCCTACCATCTTGTCCGAATAGCCTGATCTCCCAAAAATCGAAACAGTTTGGGCATGAAAAAAGTTTAAAAGGGTATAAGGCCTTGATGGAGACATGTACGTAAGTTCGTGGCTTATCTTTAATCAGCCAGACACTGGGAAACAAAAGCTGGAATTAATTCAGAAACGTTCTGTGTGGTTTTCACAGAGTTTGTGACAGGTCTTGCAAATTGAGGTTTTTGGCAAAACAGCAGAACGCTATTTTTTCAAGAAAACTAAACTATCGATCTCAATATATCACTGTGGAATCATTTGTTGCAAAATCTGTCAAAGCAAAACATCAATTAAACACAATCTGATGCTACAACATCTTCATTCATTGACTACCCACAAAGATGTGTCAATAGAAGATGAATACATGGCTTAAACGCTGACAAACACTTATAATCGTGATTAGGAGAATGTGTGGCATAACAGGACATAGTGCGGAAAATGATTTGAGGCATTTTCTCAGATCATAATACACTTGGTTTTTCTTTTGAAAATGAAACAAGGTCACATTAGCATTTTTGCCTGCATGTTTCACAAATATTGCCAAAGATTTTCTTATCACGACTGATCAAAGAGTAATAAGAGAGATCTTTCTCCAAATTGAATTGATTTAATACAATTCACAAAAGTATGCACCATCTTTTGATGTTAATTTCAAGGAATAATCTCGAGAATTTCTAAACTAACAAACATCAGCGGCTGACAGCCTCCATGATAAATAGCATCCTCTCATATTTTCATTGCTCGCTTTTTAAAGAAAAACATACCAGAAGAATATATATACACCATAGTCATAATGAAGGGATGATGCAAACAACATGTATGCATGGCCACTGATGTACAGTATATGCCTAGTTAATGCCTTGGACTTGGTCATGCCTTCTCTGAGGACCTTACAGTAGCTCCCTGGTCAATACTCATGACAATGTCCTTCTTCCGGCGGCTAATAAGTGAAAAGGCAGAAGGCATGGACATGTATGAATATGTATGAATATGTGTATTGAGTGATGTTTGCTGGTTGCACTTCAAAATACTGGGTGAAATGTGTTTTGTGGTATTGGATTAAAATATATGTGACAGACGACCATTATATGGTTGCTATTTGGGGGGGGGAGTAATTATTTTGTTTGAGCACCAGATGGCCTATTTTTTTCTATATCAAACAATCATGTTACGATATCATACATACTATTATTCAACATTTGAGAATCAAATATGATACACAGGCCCATTTCTAAAATATGGCAAATAAAATGTCATAAAAAAGTACAGAACTTGAATATTGTCAGATGACAGCTAATGATTCAGTGTGCTACAACTTTTTAGGTAGGCATGCAGGTGAACAAGAATTACTCGCGACAGGCATGCACATTAGGGTGTGTCAATTTTTAACTTTTATGCAATTTCAAAAAGCATAGTATCTAAAGTGTGCGTTTTGACCTGGAGAATCCAAATCTGTTCTCGAAATGGTCATACGACAATTTTTACCTACATCAATTTCGGTCCAAAGTTTCAATGTTTTTTTCACTTTCGACCATTTTCGCCAATCCGCGGTTCTGTATAACTTTGTCAATATGAGTCATACAGCATTCTAGTTACCATCGCATTTAGGATGCTGTATGACAAATACTGATAAAGTAACAGGGAACCGCGGATTGGTGAAAATTGTTGAAAAAAAAACAAAAAAACATTGAACCAAATAGGAAGTAGGCCTAGATAAGAATTGTTGTATCACCATTTCGAAAACAGATTTGGATTCCCCAGGTCAAAATGCACATTTTAGGCACTAGTGCTTTTCGAATTTGCATGAAAATTTAAAAATGACACACCTTAATGGACATATCACATCATTGTTTTTTGTCTGTGTTGGACATAACAGAGGATGTCTTTTAAAGTGTTTCTGAAGGAAATTGCAGAAAATTTATATAAGCAATGATACATCATTGCACTGTAGGTTATATGGCTGAACAGTGCACTTAGCCGTCATTTCTGAATTCGGAGTCTTTGCTTATGACTTCAGCTTTTATATCACATGAATCTAGTTGTACCTTAAATTCCAGGCCAATCATTGTTAGCATAGTATAAAGATTGAGAAGAAAAAAGGGGGACAAGATACCTTTTACTAGCCAAAGATCTGTCCTATTATGTGAGGTGGCTGAGTCCTTTGTTGCAAAATTCTCACATCTTTCTAAATTGATTTGATAAATTCTTTTGCAACCCTCACTTCATTGCAACAATATCATGTTGATTGTCTCGGTCTAATCAATCATCTTTTCACCCATTTGCCTATTGAACCCATATTTCCATTTATTCGCCCCTCCTTCTCAGTATTCATCCTGTTCTCACATTTCCAGCTTCTTTCTTTGGATTGGATGAGAGAAGCAGTTTGTAGAGAGAGTGTCAATATTGTGTTCCAATCTCATTCTATAGACACTCACCAAACATACACTGAACGCACATGATCTGGTGACTTAGCTATCATGATGTGTACACTGGTTCTCACAAAATCAAATACAAGCCACATAAGAACCACATCTACAGTTTCATATTTCTGTGGAGTTCTCTTTCAATAAGCATTATCATGTTTTTGTTTAGATATATGTACATGCTTCAAATACACAGTATTCTGTTTTCAGATGACGTATAAAAATGGATATGTAAGTTAGTGTCCGTGGAAAATGAAGAGTCATGTAAAAGGAGCAAATTAATGTAACATTACCTCCCAAAACAGGGGTTTTAACTTTGTTGTATTGTTTGCTATCAAAATTCATATTTATGCTGCTCCAGAATAATTACATGATCCAACATAAATAATGCCCAAGAAATCAATACGGTGAAAAACAAGAAGTTCTCCAGATTCATAACAAGATATTAATTAAAATGATCAATGAAGTAAATGCTTCAAACACTTTATATTAATTCCTTTTTATGCATCAATCTCATTCATCTTCCTTCCTTTGTTATTTCGACATTATGGTAAGGTATCTACTACATGTATCTGGGGCAATTATGCAAGTTGTAATTTATATATGACATATGAAGCCTTCTGTCAGTGCTAAATATATGAAGTTATTAGAATCTGACAAAATGCAAGTGGGATGCAGTCAACACGTTCCTTGTCCATGATTTTGAATATACTTCTGGATAAAACAAGCATTGTTCACACAAAGACAAAACCTTCATGACAAATAAGCTGTAATGGCATCAGAATTAGACCGACTGATGCCTTGTAGCCTACAAGAGATGGTAATTTCCTGCTGATTCAATAGCGGCCTTCTCCCTGGAATTAATTGAATGGACTTGAATGAACAAACTTCTAGCAAAGACTGCTAAAGAAAGAGTAGGTTTGTGATTTTGCTTATCTTTTGCGATGCTGAAGAATGAAATAAATGCTAAACAGAAAGAAGAGGCTGAACAGTGCAAGGACTTGCCATGTTGCAATATTCTAATTTGTTTTATTCAACATTTATGCAGCCTCTCTATGGAAAAGTGGTTTGCTTGTTGAACAGCTCTATCAATCACCTTTTCATGAATGTAAATGTCTATTCAGAAGAAACCAACCCAGTTTTCTGTGCATTTGTCCCTTTTCTTTCCTATTTTCATATCTATCGGTTTTCCATCTCTCAACAAAGAAAGCAGCTTTCTGAGGGAGCGGTCAATATTATTTGTCCATCTCATTCTATTGGCATGCACCAAGCATACACAGCACACATGATTTGGTGACTTACCTATTGGCAGTGCGTACGCTGGTCCTCAGCAAATGCAATATTGGCCACACAACTACCAGCACATCTACAATTTCATCTTACCATAGCACGTATAATTCTTTTATTTTACTGCTGGTAGAAAATAATCCCTCATCATATTTTGTTTAGATTGCAATTTTTTTTAGGATTTAACTGTCCATACGAAGTTATGTCTGCTCTTTTTGATATTTGAAAAGCTCTTGAGCGCTTCCGTAAAAATGATCTATTCCTTGTGATTCATAAGGGGATATTCAATCCCAAATCTATTAGTATCTTGTTTAGAATTATAATATGTGATTTAACAGCTGTAATAGTTGGTAGTGCTGTTGTTTTGGAATATAAGATGATTCTTTATTTCCAAAGCAAAGGAAACATAGCAGGAGGAAAAAAATTGACATTTAGTAAAACACTTCAATTGAGGGAGTACTCAAAATTAAGGGAATTATTAAATTGTTTTGAGAGGACAGCACTGAAGTCGTTTGGGTGAAACAGCCCACAGCCATAAATGCTTGAATTCATAAGTTTAATACATTGTAGGTGCAATGTCTGTCATCATTCGGAATTATTCAATATTTTGCAATGCTGCATTTTCTTATTGATTTATTATCGTTTTCATAGATACGTATTTTTCCAGTTTGCACTTTGCTTTATCTCAAAACTGTGAAGTCACAGATTTAGTTGCATAACTGTATATTGCAAGCACATATTTCAAGAAACTGACCAAATGTCTTCACACATGGATTATGTATGTTTAGCTTATTTAGCTTTAACGCCTGCATAGGTTGATAGATACTTTAACGAAATGAAACTGAACTAAACAGACCACTTATCCTCAAAGGAGAGTTACACTGATGGTCAAAAGTTTGGAAAAAACAATAAGCTGCCTAATTAGTGTTGCAAAATGGTAGCTGGTTGTTTGGAACTTCGGATTCTTATACTTGATAAAGCCAAAATAGTGGATTATTAAAAATAAATTTGTAAAATTAGCATTAAATTTCAAAGGTTGCTCTCAAAAACAGGGATGGATGATTTATGTCCTGTATTTATGCACTTGGTAGGATTAGAACAGGAGGAGGAAACGGCAATGAGTCGAATGATGATTGAAACTGCCGTCCAACATAGGCAAGAGCTTTAGTCGACCCCTGGACCCAGAGATTGGCAGCCCAGCACACTACCACTTATTCTTGACCAACCCTCCCCCTCAAAAATGGAGAGTGTCAAAGTAGGTAAGCATTGGCCATTGCAATTTCATTGACATGCCTGGCAACTTGTTTGGGGCCATCAGTATTTTTGAAAGCCGCAATCCATCCACACTCAAGCAAATTTCTGTAACACTGATCTTATGGCAAGCAAAATTCTGCTTCCCAACTTTTGGCCTGCAGTGTACAATGACTAAAAGCAAATGTGACGAAGTGATTTGAAATTGTGAAGACGAGTGCCTTGTGAATAAGAATAAAATAGGCTTTGTTTGGGAAACATTGAAACAGAGACTCTTCTGTCAAGGTGTAACAATCAGCTTGGACAGAAGTTGTTTGTTGCGGTTATACAAAAAGAGTAACATTGCCTGGCAGTTTCAATTTCCTTTGTCATAAACTGTGATGTCAAACTCTGAACTGATATGTCACAGATTGAAGATTAGACCAATCACATTCACAGATACCCAGATGATGTCACGGTTTAACTGCAAAACGAAATTTTCAAAAAACACGTAGCTATGAAAACGATAACAAGCTTAAATATGAAGGAATTTCATCATGTGGCTTGTCCTCAATAATTCACAATCATTTATAACTACAATTGTTTCATTCAATTATATGCAAATTGCTTACATGGAAAAAATGAAGAAGCTTGAGATGCAGTAAGTTGTGTGACTTTTTTAATCAGAGAGAATGACAGTGGGACAAAAAACAGAATAAGTTTTAGAAAAAAATTCTGATTGGTTTCTTTGGGATTTGTGACAATTCTACCAGTTGTAGATGAAGCATACATAAAGTCAATATAAAAGAAACTTATCCATCTTAATGGGCCATTCTGGAATCTATTCTTTCAAAATCCATCAGAGTAAAATCACTAAATGAGGCACAATCTTATGTGCCAAAATTTGCAATCCTGACTGTTTAGAAGATTTATTGCTTAAAGATGTCGTGATTATAAGGCTGTGTTACACAATCAATTATTCTTGCTAAATTTTGCTCAAAGCTCAAGAAGTCGCAAGCGTAGGACAGTTGGCAATGCTCTGTGCTTACATTCACCTTGTAATAACAATAATAATATTTTATTGACGCTGTAAGGGTCAAAATGACCTATGTGTCATACAGGAAATAATAAAAATATCAACAAACATAAGTACTTGCAATACGCATTCAAACAATATCAACAAAAATACAGACAGTACACATCCATAAACAGATATTTCATGTTCTATTAATCAATCATGTTTAGAGACTTTTAAATAGTATGGAAATACTAACAACTTAACTAAAAATATAACATTAATAATTCACATCAGATCAAATGTAATTCTTTTTTTTCATTCCATCATGAACATATTTACCTATGACACCTATGACCACTCCATCACAATTCATCATAATTAATCTAAGCTTTTCTGCTGTTGCTAAACTGTCCAAATTTGGTATAGTATGTCTAATTTTTTGTAACATAATCGTTCTTTCTGTTTCATAAAGTCTACAATTTAGCAAGAAATGTTTCTCATCTTCTATTTCACCCGAATCACAGTACAAACATTTTCTGTTATCTACTGGAGTTTTTGGTCTGGTAAATCTCCCTGTTTCAATCGCAAGGTTATGTGAACTGATTCTAAATTTTATGAGACTTCACTGGTGACTAACGTTGAACCCAACATTCATCTAAATTAACCTCATTCAAAATTCCTTTTATAGTAGTACACCAATTCGGTCTACCTGAGTCTAATTATAACACTAATGCATTATAAGCTTGTTTTACTAAACCATTATCATCATATGACAATATTTTTTGCCAATAACTAATCATTCTTACTTTCATTTTTAAAGATAATGGAAACCTTCCTGTTTCACTATACAGCACAATAGTAGATGTTGACTGTTTTACTCTCAATGTCCTTTTCATATAGCTAAGATCAATTTTCTCGAATTCAGATAATTCTTTGTTATCAAACCAAACTTCAGAGCCATACTCCAAGATAGGAGATATGGCCTAGTTCAAAAATAATAAAGCCACGAAGCATATTTTCTGTAGGGGTCTCAAAAAATGAGAATGGCTGTATCTGACAACTCAATGGTACACCATTGCTTTAAGTACATTCTTATGCAAATTTCCTGAAAATTTCACGACATTCTGGCTCATAGTTATTGAGATAGAGTCCACTTACATTGAAAAACAGGCATTTTTTCACAAAAAAACATGACATAAAATTTTGGACCACTTCAATTCTTTCAGTTTTACAAATTTGTTTGTATTCTAAGACAATTTCATAACACTTTTTGGATTCTCTACATCCTCAGGCTTCGTCGATCCATCAAATCAAGTACTTTTATTTGCCTGTGTTGACATTATTGAGCTATTTGTACTCAAAGGTTGACTTCCAAAAATTAAGTCAAATTTGACGCTTACTGATCTGGGATGCTCTAGTGTCCCTTTGACATATGTCAGTTGAATCTTTTGGCCTCTGAGACCTATTCTGATATCTGCTTACCCATTTTGGAGCTTCTTATGGTTGTGGAAAATTTATTTCACTAAAAAATTCTGATGAATAGCAGGGTAGGTGAATCCGTCGCAAGCGTAACGCCCAGAATACTTTGTAGTGCCACAGAGCAATAAAAGCTTCGTTTTAAATCTGGTTTGGCTTGTAATATTGCAAAATCTGTGTAGTTTTGAGAAACAATCAAGTATTCCAGGTCCACAGCTGGTTTCTGGTGGTAAAATACAAAGATTTCTTAAATGGGACTTTGTCGCAAGCGTAACGCTATGGAAAATATTCATCATATTTTCATGGTTTTCTTGTAAGGAGTAAAGCAATCATTCTAGTATTACTTGTACTGATACTGAACACAATATTTCAGTAGTTGGAGTATGTTTCAATGTTTTATTATCAAAATTTTGCTCTTTGTGAAGCTTTCCTCAAAATTTGGGGCCAATTTGTTGAAAAATGCAATAACCAATACAAATTTCACTTTAATTTTGTAATCTCTTATGCTTCATTGAGTTATTACTGATAATGCATAGAAGATCGATTTGGGTCAAAACCAGAACACTTTTTTTACTTTTGTTGCATGCCATTACCCAAAATCGTCTTTTTTACTGGAAAAACAGGCTAGAAAACACGCTTCTATCATCGTTTGCTCTGCTCGTATTCACTTTGGTGGCACTTATTTGGTACCAATTCGAAGCCCACATACAGACGCATAACACAAGACAGGTGAAATCATTTTAGAGGAAAATATGTGCATCTGGTGAGAAAATAAGGAGGTTTTTTCTTTAATATTGCAACAAAATTTCGAAAAATACTGTTTTCCTCATAAAATATGTGGTGAATTTGGATGAAAACAGCCATGGACACTGAAGAGTATATAAGTTTTGTCATCCAACAAAAAATTTAATTTAATTTGGTCTACTTTTCTTTCACGGCCATGGAAATAGATAAAAATATAATTTGATAATATCCAACTTTTATCAGTTATTTCCACAAACCGCAGCAAAATGGTAAATAGAGTTTCTAGAACTTAGACATGTTTGTTACAATATTATGTAGTCATTTGATACATATAAACATTTAAAAATTTTGATGGTCATGTCACACTTTGGCTTCATTATTTTTGAACTAGGCCACATCTGAACATCAAGCATTTTAAATGCTAGTATTGGTTGCAAGTATCCAACGGAACATTTCACTTGTGCACTAAGTGCAAATTCTGTATTTCTGGCCTTTTCATTTAAATGTGAACAATTTTTCTTAAACATTGCCCCCCTACTTGAAAATATGACACCTAAGTATTTATAGTTGTCAGTGATATCGATTTCCCCATCCCCATATTTAAATTTAAGGTTTACAATTTCTCTTTTTTTTCTAAATACCATTACATTAGTTTTACTAATGCTTGAAATAAGATGCCATTTCTTTCAAACCATATATAAACCATTTATTAATATCTGTAATCCCTTTGCTGACTCCGAACAAAGAACCATATCATCTGCGTATAGCAAATGAGTTACAATATTGTCGCCTGTAGCGATTCCTTGACTAACATCTAAGTACTTGTTGAGATCAGCTAGATATTCAGTGAAGAGATTAGGACTCATTATTCCCCCTTGTAAAACTCAATATTCAATTTCTATTTCTTTGCCTACTTTACCTTTCCATTTTACACGACATTTTGCTTTGGCATACATATCCATTAATAATTTCAGCATTTTACCCGATAAACCTCTTTGACCTAACTTATAGTACAATGCATTGCGGTTGACATAATCGAAAGCTTTGGTAAAATCTACAAAACACATCCACAAATCTTTGTTCCTCGTTTTTTGTAATGCAATCATATAATTAAGCATGAATATACTATCCACAGTACTGCATCCTTTTTTAAAACCAAATTGATGACAGTCATCAATCTCTACCACAATATTTTTGAAAACAAGTCTTTCATTTAGAATTGATTCCAAAATTTTATCTACGGCAGACATTACTGTTATCTTTCGGTAATTATCAGCTATATCGATGGAATTTTTCTTATGGACTGGACTTATGAGACCCACAGCCCATTGTTTGGGCCATTCACCACTTTCAAAAATTTGTATCGGGTTCAAATTTTTTACTCAGGTGTCACTGTAATTTTCGAAGATGAAAAATCATATTCGTAGTTTAAAAACACTCAGAAACAATGGTCGAGACCTCTGTTTTAACACCTGAAAATTCAAATAAGGTGTCCAATGACAGGAGAGATGTTGCACTATATGATTCTGGAGGCCCTTTTAAACTTTTTTGAGTTCAATCCCTCACTCTTCAATGGGGTTTTATTGATTCATTTTTAGTGTCTTTAATAAGTGAGAAAAACTACTTGAACCAAAATTTAAAAAAGTTCCTCCAGCATCATATAGTAGTACTGTAACCCGGCTTTCATGTGACACCTCCAAAATTTCTTGTAGAGCTTCACAAATGCATGCCTTCCATTGAGGATCATTTGGCACGGCAGTGCAGTCCAAAAAAAGCTCATAAGTGCATTAACCAACCAGAGTAGCTTCAGTATAGTCCTGCATGCTCATTTGTTCTAAAGTCATTGTTAATGAGAACATTCAGACACAGACAGACAGACAGACAGACAAATTCTTTATTGACCTGAGTAAAAAAAAATATACACCCAGCCCTATATGGGCTTACAAGTCATCAAAATAATTCAAAAGTAACTTTAAGAACAAATTCTCTGGAAACTACAATATTAAAACATTTACAATCACATATTTACAATATGAAAACATTTACAATCACATATTTACATTATTTAAACAACAAACTTCTTCTTCTATGGAAAGCTTTAAACAAATATTCTGCAGTAAATTTAACTAAATCCTTGGACATCAACAACTTAAATTTTTCTTGTAATGATAAAAAGTAAAAATCCACACAATAATCTAAAACACGAGTTAAAAGTAAATTACGTAAATCGTTATAAGTATTACAATGGAACAAAAAATGATTTTTATCTTCGAGAACATGATGGGAACAAATTTCACAAACTCTATATTCTAATGGTATATCATTGTAACGTCCTGTCTCTATTGCTAATGGTAAAACACCGAACCTAAATTGTGAAAGAACAGACAAATGACCTCTATCATAAATTTTATATACATAATCCTCAGTACCAAATGTAGTTTTAAATTCTCTGTAAGTTCTTAATTTTGGCATGTTAGTTACTTGATTTTTCCAGTTGGTTTTATAAATTTCCATCAGTTGACGTTGTGCATTTTCTAGGTTAATAGGTAAATTTTCTACAAAATTTTGAGTAAGATTCAATTTAGTGAATATTTGTAAAACCTCATTACTCCAATTTCTCTTGTTAATTTGTTTATCAAGTTCAAACACTTGCTTTGTCAGTCTGTTTTCATCCATGTAAACAAGTCTATTCCAAACACGTAGTATTTCAATATGACGTCTAGTTTTTTAATCAATCCATCCCATATCGCCTTTAAAAGCATGTTTCGGGGTAAAACTATTCACACCTAGAAAAAATCGTATTGCCCTATTTTGTATTGCTTCAGGTTTAGAAAAGTCTTTGTAGCCCCAAACTCCTGAACAATAATCCATAATAGGAACAACACCTGAATCAAACAATTTACTGTATGTTTTAAATCCTAAACCTTTCAATTTGTAAACTTTGTTTTGGATACTTCCAAGGGCTCTTCCAGCCGAGTTGGCAAGGGCAGTTGATGTAACATTATAATCAAGACATTCGTCTAAGATTAGTCCCAGATATTTATAACTTTTTACAATTTCAATTGATTCATTTCCATAGGTAAATTCACAGTTGCTAACATTTAGACCTTTATGTCTAAAGTGGACAATTTTTGTTTTACCAATATTAACTTTCATTTGCCATTTACTACACCACTGATACATTACATCAATCATTTTCTGTAAATCACTTTCAGACTCAGCAATTAAGGCCAAGTCATCTGCATACATAAGGATACTTAATTTAACATTGTCTGTAACATCTACACCCATTTCTAAATTTTTAATATCTAGAGCTAAGTCATTAATATATAAACCAAAAAGAGTAGGGGATAATGGATCACCTTGTTTAACCCCTGAACCTAGCTGAAATGTGTCTGTATTAGCATTATTAAGATTTACTTTAGCTACTGGGTTGGTGTATATACATTTTATGGTGTTGAATAGTTTTCCACCAAACCCCTGTTTCCTGAGTTTGAAAAATAGTAGTTCACGATTAACTGAATCAAAAGCCTTTTGTAGGTCTATAAAGGCGACAAAAGTTGAGCGTTTTTTATTTATTCTATTTCGAATAGTACTAGTTAAGCTATAAAGATGGTCTGAACAAGAGCGTTTTGGTCTAAAACCATTTTGTTCATCGACATATATATCATTAATTTCTGCTATCTGTAACAATCTGTTATTGATGATAGCTGAGAATAATTTAAAAATACATGACATTAGACTTATACCTCTGTATTGTAGTGGTATTCGTGGATCTATCATATTTGATTTTGGAATTGGTTTGATGATAGCCATATTCCACTCACTAGGCATGATATTAGTAATGTATATTTTATTAAATAGAGTAATCCATTTGACAACCCATTTTTAAAAATTTCGTATGGTATGTTATCAACTCCCATGGATTTATTTAATTTTGTCTTTTGAATCACTCTCTCTAACTCTCTAATCTCAATTAAGTTTTCTTGATCATAAATTATAGGTATTTCATTTTCATGATCTTGTAAATATTCAGTACATTCGTTATAAAAATTAAAATCAAATGTATCCACTGATTTAGGATTGTACAGGTTTTTAAAATCATTTTTCCATTGCAGTAATACTTCTGCATGTTCAGTTATTACTTCATTTTGATTATTGATCACTTCTTCAGGAATTTTATTTCTTTTCTGGGGACCTAAATTTTTTAACGATTTCCAAAATTCTTTTGGATTTTCAGTATTTAGATTTTCAATTTGTATGATTTTATTTCTGTTGAATTTTCTTTTTTCTCTGCGAAAAACCTTATCAAATAGTTTTCTAGCAGAATTATATTCCTCTCTATTTCTCCTCTTTTGAGGTCCATGACGTCTTAAATAATTTTTCTCTTTAAGACAAAGATCCTCCCAATGATTTTTCAAATCTTCATTCCAAAAGGCACAGCTGTGCCTATATAAGTTTCTCTTATTTTGCGGGTTAACAGATTTCTTTCTGAACCAAACATTCATTTCTTCATGGAACATATCACATAGTTTTTTATACACTTCATCAATACAATCTTGATTAGCTCTCGTATTTTCAATTTTTTCAATCATATGCATAATTTGTTGTGCCGATTCTTCAGATCGAAAGAAGTCAACAGGCACTTTATCAATTTTAAATGCATCTTTCTGCAAAGCTATATTATCATCATTTCGATGGACACAATTCTTCACATCATTATTGAAAGTAGTTATTTTTAAAATTAACATTGAATGATCTGGTAAAGTATTATTTTGTAAAATACCTTCAGCATTTACACAATGTTCATTAACACAATCTCTTGTTGTCTTTACAGTAAAATCAATACAAGTGTTAAAATTATGAATAGGAGTAATAAAATAGTCCACAACTGAAGTGCCGTTCCACTTGATACATGTCCAATCATCATTATCAAATTTTCCATTACAAACACACATTTTAGAATCAATCAGGAGATCTAGAAGTAATTTACCATTGTTATTAATTTCATTGTCAAGTACACATCTATCAGATATGTCATCAATACCAACAACAAAGTCTTTCTCAGAGCCAATCCTGCTATTAAAGTCACCTGTGAAATAAATAGCATCAGTCTCAGACAATTCATGTACAGTGTTGAGAACATAATTGTAAAAACCTGACGAGTCTCTCCCCCAAGGTGAGTCTTCAGGAGGTAAGTAACCTCCTATTAGAATAAAAACATAATCTGTGATCTTGTCTCTAAATTTCAAAACAATTACTCCATCAAATGATTTATCATGTACATTCACCTCATATATATCAGACACAGTTTCTTTAATTAATACACAAAGACCTCCAAAGTTTCGCTTCGCTCGTCTGTTTCTTTCTTTACGATTGTGCATGAAACATTTATAACCATCAATTTGAACAATCTGATCATTTTTTTTTCAATTAACGTACATATATCAGGATTTTCCCCTAGAATTACATTGGTTCTAACATTACAACTTTCTTTCCATCCATTTATGTTCCAAGTTATCAATTTCAAAATATCAGGCTGGGTGTCATATTTCTATTCATTATTATTTTGTCTAACAAATTGGTCTTTTTTCATGATTTTTCCATTCGCAACAATTTTATAGTCTTTTCCCTGAGGGATCAGCTCCAAAATAGTCTTGAAGTTTAATTCCATGAGTCGGTCGGTATGGTCCTTTGAAGATCGCATAAACACATTCGAATACGTTGCTGAGTTCTTCAGTTTTTGCTTTTCACGAAGCACTTTCACTTTGTCATCGACATTATTCAGTTGACATTTAACGGGCCCGGGTTTCGTTGATCCATCTTGTCTTTTTTGTAGGATTCGTTTCACTCTCTTGACAGGGACATTCACAGTTAAATCTTTTCGTATCATCTCTTTCATTTTATCTTGGATGTCTTCATCTTCTTCATAGGGGACGTTAAAGGCAATCACCGTGGTCTCAGGATCATATTCATCAGCTTTTTCTTTTTCTTTAATGACATCATTCACATTCTGTTCCACTTCTTGCAATCTGTTTGACACAGTAGCAATTTCGGTATCAATGTAATTTCGCAAATCATCAAATTTTTCTTGCAATTTTATTTCAAAGTGGGTCTTCAGCTCATCAATTTTCTCGGTCATGAATTTCTTCAGGTCAGCAAACTGTTCATCAGTGGTTTTATTCATGTTGTTGCCCAGAGCTTTAAGCTCTCTTTGTGACATAGTTACAATCAGAGATCCAAATCACAGGTCCAATCATCAAAATCAACAGAGTTTGTTTAGTCAGGCAGGTGGCAGCACCAGTTGGACTCTCAGAAGTTAGTTTACATTGTTGCCATCTGGTGAGTAGTTACTGCACAAATTTAGGAATTGCAATGGGACTGTCAAAATCGTTTTTTTTTGCTTGTATTTACCTCACAGAGTCAATTGTCCTTGTCTTTCAGGTGCCTGAAGTCTTTATACTTCATGTGTAACAGAAGTTTAGTTGCTTAAGTCTTCGTGTCAGGTGAATTTTCGATAATGAAGTGCAGCCTGATGGTGTGGCTTGTTGACTGTTCTTCTTCTTCTTCTTCACAGGAAATTATCCATCAAGGTCAAGATTGAGGTCAAGGTTGAGTCAGGTAGAGCTGTACTGTGGTCATAAACGTTCAGTTCACACAATTTCTCGTGATGTGATTTGATTTGATTTGCAATACACATGAAAAAGACAATGCCTAGTTTCCACTGTGGTATTTGTAAGACGAGTTATATATATTTTGTTGGTTTTATACATACCAGAGTGAGTGTATGTGTATTTTCTAACACATGTGTAATGCGTATGTGTATTTTGTAACACTCATGTATGTGTTCCTAACACACATCTATGCATTTTTTCGAACACTTGTGTATGTGCAATATTTTCTAACGCTCTTGTTATACAAGGTGTATGTGTCTTTCCTAAAAGTTGTGTATGTGTAATTCCTACGACTTGTGCAATATATTGCCTGTATGACAAAATAAGTATAAGTATTACAAGTAGTAATGTACAAAGAAATGCTTGACAGATACAAGAACGAGTGAATGTAACATAAGAGTGAGTGAGTGAATTTGCAACATTTAACATACAAAAATGAGTGCATGTGCAACATTTGACACATACAATAATGAGTGGATGTGTAACATGTGACACATAAATGAGTGTTTGCCCAACATGAGACACATACAGGAATAAGTGAGTGTGCAACATTTAACTTATATACCCAAACCAATCTAGTTGTATTCAACCCAGGGAAGCGGTAAAAAACACTCAATCACTCATGTGCTGTCCATGGATGTGTAATTACTTGTATGAGTCGATATGCAGTTGCAAACAAAATATATAGCTCAAGAAGCAGGCCTCCAGAGTTCTAATAAATGATATAGTAAGAGATAAAGAAAGAGAACTATAATAGATGAAATTGTACTCGTAGTTATATGGCTTGCATTGGTTTTGCTGAGAACCAGAATACACATTGCCAATAGGTAGGTCACCAAATAATGTGTGCTGTGTATGCTTGGCGCATGCCAATAGAATGAGATGTAGAAATGATATTTACTGCGCTCCCTCAGCAAACTGCTTCCCTTGTTGAGAGATATCTATGAAAATGAGGAAAAAATCCAACCACCAATCATGTGCTCAGACAATAAGGTTGATGTCTTCGAAATCGGCTTTATTCATTCATGTAAAGATGATTGATAGAGCCAGTCAATCATCAAACTACTATGGCTATGGAGAGATTGTCATGCATGTTCAGTTCAGGAAAAATGGCCCAAATTTATCAACAAAGGAGTGATATGCTGCTGCCTCTTTCCTTTCCTTTCAATGTTGGTTTTCTGCAAACAATAGGTATTGTCTTTTTCCGAAAGAGACCCCCATATCTTTGGAATATATTCAATTCATGATTATTATGTCTTGTGATGATATTAAAATTGGATTTTTTTTTTCTTATGTTGACTTATTTTTAATAAAGATAGAGCGCTCACCTGATACTGATTTTTTGGGATCAGTCACGTCTCCTGTTGGTTTTATAATTTCCTTTGAAAATGTGGAAAAGCTTTCACAATCACCAATTGATGCGATATAATACATTTTATTTTAAAAATGCACTAAAAGCTATGTGCAAAACTAGCTATAAGGTCACATGTCGTAATGTTGTACAATTTCAGAAATTTTTCATTTAAATGATGATTACATGTACTTTACAAATATCTATTATGCAATATTATACACCACTGGAAGGCCTGACTTCTTCTATATCATATTAGGTTTTAAAAAGTCAACTTTATCACAAAATGAGGCTTCTAGCCATCAAAAACCTCAGGAAAACAAGTGATATTTTTGTGTCCCGCGTTACGTAAGATTTGAAAAAATCATCTAGAAAGTGAGTTTTCTTGCCAGAGACAAAAGATATTTTAATCTGGTTTTCTCTGCAGGAGTACCTGATTCCTACTTAAGCTCTTGAAGCTTAAATTTTCTATCTAACTGTTACAGTGCCTTCTGGAGATCCTTTAATGTGCAGCAACGTGAACCTGTCCCGCTGGTAAAAAAAATTCAACACATTTTCTTAGATTTAATCTGTAGCTATTAATATTAAAGCTAGGAAGTTCAAATATATATCAATTAAATGCTCATAAGTTCTATTTTCAAATGCATTTGTCAGATTTTGCTTGCAGGTAACATTCTTTGTGTGCTGCTTGTCTACTTTAGGCTGAACTTTTCGTAACACTTGCAAAAACCAGTAAAATTGGAGAGGGGTTCTAAGTTTAAACCAAGAGAACTCGAAGTAGGTTAACCACACCCTGTGGATAAGGCTATTGCCTAAATGCTCATGAGCTATATTTTACTATGGTATAAAATATTGCTATGTTTTCAATTATTTTCTCACTTCTGTGATGCTCTGAACAAGGCTGAACCAAATGTAACACATACATGCTTGAAGCGTACAAGATTTTTTCGCTTAATGTAATGGACTTCCAAAAGGACAAAAAGGGCAGGCCACATCATCAAATGAATAAATAACAATCACATTTGATAATCTTGCTCTCATATAGCCAAAAAAAGAGATACATATGGGTTAAATCCTCAGATAGCTCCAGAATGGTATGCTCACAGGAGATGTTGATTTCTCATGCACTAGACAATAACTGATATAAGATATATTTGCAACATGTCATGTAAATATCTTATAATTTCTTATTTGCAATATCAGAATTTGTTCTCAAGTGTCTTGGTAATGTTTCTAAACATTTTACTTGAGATTTTGACAATAATCAGGCTTCTGGCACAGTTTTAAACATGATGCCTGAGAAAGGTTTTTTCTCTGCCGCAGTAACATAAATTCATTGACGTATATGAAGTCTTTTGGAGAAGAGAACATATTTTTTGTTGCTTTGATTAGTAGGACCATCTTCTCAACTAACTTCAGTGAAAATTTCATTGGGATACAAGGAGTACTTTATACTTTATAGTAACGTTACTGAAATATAGTCGTTTTTGAGAAAAATGCCTTTAAAGTTTGAGCTTTACACTGATTTGTATGGCGAATAAAATCTAATAATAAGATGAACAGCCCTAATTTTTGTGAAATTACGCTGGTTTTTGGTTTGAATGGGATATTTAAGACCTAATTTAGACTTTTGTGATGAAAAAAATGTTTGGTCCAAAACCGCCATGTAACGCAAATTGTACGACCTTGTGACACGCGACCATAAGGATTCTTAAGGAGCTTACAGAGTCATCTGCCCTTTTCCTGAAATGAATCTCTGGGAACTTTTTGAAATTTGGTTCAATGGTTCAATGTTAGATTTTCATGACAGTCTAAGATATTTAGACAGGGGCTCACTCTAAAAAATGTTGGGGCAAAATTGGTTTTTTAGATTCAGAATAGTTTTTGAAAAACCAAATTTCAATGCAAAAAACCAACATGGATTTTTTTAAAAATCCAAGTTGGTTTTGCATTGATATTTGGTTTTTCAAAAAACCATTTTGAATCTAAAAAAACAATTTTGTCTGAATTTTTAGAATGCTGCATGCTGTATGACATTTTGGTGTCTAACTGAAGTTGAGAGACAATGGCTGACTAACCCATTCATATAAAATTTAGTATTGTCATCTGTCACATAAAGAACATAAAAAAGTAACTGCAGTGGTACCTGCGTTATGAGATTCTGCCGTCATGAAGTGGTCTCTTGTGGGGTGCGGTCTCTCGTCAGGGTTCAAAATGCATTAAAAATGCTATTTAGTGCGGAATGAAGCGAGTCACATAAAGGAAGTCGGTCTGACAACGGGAGTCTTACAACGCAGGTACCACTGTATTGCCTTGCCATTTTTTGAAGGATAATTCATTGTCTGGACCAGAAGCAGTTATTCGTTCATCCTGCAGAAATCAAGAATGGTTTCATTGCAATTCCTATCTGTGACAATGGAATCTGACTGATATCATTACCATTATGTGATCTCCAGAATCATACTTTTGGCAAATATTCATGATATGTGCAAGCATGTTAAATCAAATCAATGATGCACAATGAATTTAACCACAGCTATTCATTATTAAGCCTACACGTGATAAATGAAACCCCTTGGCCTCAAAATGTCACAAATGTCAGCAGATCGTCCATAATCAATCAACTATTAATAAAGTGGTAAAAGATTATGAATTTCTGAGTCGTTTGAAAAGCTAAAAATTCGCTCCAGCCAGGCAACAATAAAAAATTAAGCTATTTTTTAAACTTGTATTGCTTAAAGGTTCAGACAGACCAATATCTACTTTTTTGTAAGGAAGCCAGAGATCAGAGTGTGATGAAACAGTTCTTGAGATGAATTATGTAAATGCTGGTGCAATGTTTGTCAAAGTTGTTTTACTTTGAAGAAAATTATTATTACAAACCTGTTCAGATTGAAAACAAATATTCCAGTGAAGGAAAACAGGGTCAATTCTTCACTATTCCAATTTGTTTCGCTCTTATGCAAAAACGACGAAAAGGTCGAATCACAAATTACACTGTAACGTCTGATGTCAGAACTTCAAATGTTCTTTGTCTTTGCAGCAAAACATCATGCATACAATTTCACAGTTTTTGCAGAGCCCATCCAATGCAGTTTGTCTCACAAGTATGCTATGAATATATGTTTACATAAAAAAGATGGTATTCAGTTGTATTATTAACCAAAATTACAAGCTGTTCCTGCATTTGTTTGAGAGCAGTGCACAAATAAGGTAAGAAGTGCCAGGGGTTCAGAAACTTTCAAGCGCAACTGTAAGGTGTCCACCAATAACATGACCTGTGGAGGGCGTTATGGGTGGTTGACAGCCCAAGGGCTTGCTTGTCAGCCCTACGATTTCCTGTCAGCCCGAGGAACGAAACTTGTGACGCTACCACTTGCATGCCCTTGAAAATGTTGACATCACGATCTATTTATAGATCAGATGCTCATGGTTGCTAGGCAGCATGAGTCATGACATCATCACAGGGCCGACAATACCATTATCGGCCCTCAAAATCATTGTTGGCCCTCAAAATCATTGTCGGCCCTGCAAATAAGGGCATTGTGGGTGGTTGTTGCATGGGTCATCTAATGACAATACCCTACTTATCGTATGGCTGAGGTGATGATAAATGGTGTTGTTTTATTTACTCTTTTACTGCCACTGCTGCATTCATTCTGAAGTTTCCAGACTGCTAGTTTGGCTTGCTTATGATACTAGGGAACATATAATAATATTAGTCGTCATCTGTGTCAAGCTCAACATCTGCATCAACCTCACCATCTCGGCCAGTCTCACTTTCTGCATCAATCACACCATCTGCATCAATTTCATCATTTGCCTCATTCTCATCATCTGCACCAATCTCACCATCTCGATCAGTCTCACTTTCTGCATCAATCACAGCATCTGCATCAATATCATCATCTGCCTCATTCTCATCATCTGCACCAATCTCACCATCTCAGCCAGTCTCACTTTCATCAAACACACCATCTGCATCAATATCATCATCTGCCTCATTCTCATCATCTGCACCAATCTCACCATCTCGGTCAGTCTCACTATCTGCAACAATTTCACCATCTGCATCAATCACACGATCTGCATAAATCTCACCGTCTCTGTCAATCTCACCATGATGAAATATCTAATGCAAATAGCCGAAGAATAATTATGGTTATTTTTCACATGCTTTGAAGTGTGTTTCGTGATATAATAAGGGTAGACTAAATTTTAATTATTCATGTCTCTCAGTTGGGTATTGTATAAAAGATAATCAGTTTTCAAGTTTTAATCCTCATCAATGAAACAAGGGGATATCAAATGATTTTCAAGTGTTCACATTTTGGGGGAAATCATTCAGGAAGCTTCCGCCGAGTACTTTAATGTAAACTGCTCACAGTTTAACAATAGATTTTGTGTTTAATCCTCTTATAAGAATTATGCAATGAGAATCCAGAGATCAACTTAAGGTGGCTCGCTACCCACGAAATTACGTCACCTGCACACATTTCCGCGCAGCCAGGCAGGCCCTATCTATGGTAGCGTCATCATTCTGCTGTGACTGCTTCAAGATCTTTTTTTAATTTTAAGAATTTCCGGCGTCGGCCGCTTCGTTTGCAATTTGCGCCACTTCTATTGGGGTTAGAGACTTCTCGTTTGAAGCATTAGATGCGCCATGAAGAGTACTATATACAACCGGAGATTCAACTTGATACTCAAAACACAAAATCTTAACAGGCGATTTTCGGCAAGCAGGTCTCATTTCTAAAAAATGACTTTGTGATATAAATAAATGTTTTTATCAATTTCAAGCATGGTAGGAAGGCTTGTCTATATCATCATATTGTTCCCAACTATTTTTGGAAATAAATGACAAAGAATTGAAAAATCCTATCCCGTCAATTTTTTTTAGCGCCATGGTTTATAAAAAAAGTTAAAATTGTCAAAATCGAAACTTATATTCCGAGCCCCTTGGAAAGTCCTTTAAACTATATATATCTCTTTGAAATTGTGATCACCTTTTCCACGAAAGTGTCTTCTTTAATTTCATGCTTCATTGCATAATATGGGATGCATGACCACTGAATGGCAGGACAAACTTCCCAGTAAGAAAAATAAGACAAAAATATAGTTTTTCAGGTTTGCGTGGACTGACTTTCTGGTACATAATCCCAAATATTTTTTTTTAAAGGCTGGTAGCGACCACTTTTGTTTACATATCCTTGCTATAAACTATATTTTGGATCATTCTAAACCGTTTTTAAGAAATCCTATCTTGGAAAGTTCACGAGTATCGAGCCACCTTAAAGGAAAAATCCATTCAGAAATAAAATATCATAATATTATGACTTTCAGCTGTGAAATTGAGCAGTTAAGCAGTATGACCTTGGATTAAGTTAAATTGGGATTTTCAGTTTCGATTTATAAATTAAAAATTTACTTATATAAACAGAAACAACCTTTCAGCTACATCATTCCATCAGTCAGCGTATCAAGGTTAGTGTCATCTGCTTTTACACACACTCTAAAATATTTCAAACAAAATTGGTTTTTTAGATTGAAAATGGTTTTTTGAAAAACCAAATTTCAATGCAAAAAAAAAAACATGGATTTTTTTGAAAATCCATGTTGGTTTTGCATTGAAATTTGGTTTTTCAAAAAAACATTTTCAATCTAAAAAACCAATTTTGTCCCGACATTTTTTAGAGTGCGTGTAACTTTTTGATTTCTGATAAAAGCAAGCAGAAACTGGCATCTAGAGAATGGCAGTCATAATTGTTGTATGATACAGTGTACATGTTTTCATGACATCATTATGTTTACGGCTAATTATTTTAAATTCATGTATTTGTCCTGTTTATCAAAAAATAACTTGTTAGTACTTAAGCGGTACTTGTACAAATTCTCGCTGTTGGAATGAACAGGCTACAACTGCACTGGTTACCAATCACAGCAAGAATTCAGTTCAAATTGATGACAACTACGTGGAAGGCAATGAACAACCAGGCACCACAATACATCCAAGAACTTATTCAAGTAAAATCTCAACGAGAACACAACCTGAGAAGCAACGACAAACTGCTGTTAGCAGAACCTGCTCCATGCAACAAAAATAAGTTTGAAGATCGAGCATTTTCCTATGCAGCACCAAAACTCTGGAACGCTTTGCCTGATAGAGTGAGAACTGCACAAACACTAGAAATCTTCAAGAAGAATCTAAAAACCCATTTGTTCCAGAATTCCTACAATTGATTTGATCCGAAAATGCGCTGATGAGCAGTTTACTGAAATTAGCGCTATATAAATCCATAATATTATTATTATTATTATTTCTTTACTAGGGCCTATTTTTACTTCTGACATACCGCACCATTTCAGGGGGGAGGGTTGGTCTAGCGGTAGCGTGCTTGGCTGCCAATCACTGGGTCCAGGGTTCGAATCCAGCTCTTGCCGGGTCATCTGGGCCATTGTTGGATGGTCGTTTCAACCATCCTTCACCTCATTGCCGTTTCCTCCTCCTGTTCTGATTTGCCTACCAAGTGCAAAAATACAGGATGTAAAGCCCCAATCATCCATCCATCCTCACCATTTCATTATCTATGTAGATCTAGTCTATATGTAGTCTAGATCCCTTACTAAAATTGCATCCCATCCTTTGTCACGCAGGATATCAGCTATGAGGGTTCCATAATCAGACCCGAGAAGGCCGAGATGTAGTCAGTATTCATGATAGTAATTTTTACAAAAATACGTCTCAGCCCGATTATAGGCTCGTATCTACATGTATTTAAAATGTGCTGCATCGACATCATGGAACACTGGTTGTTTGTAGCCAGCTTGGCCATAACTCCTCCCATGATAGTATACGAGTCGACAGTATCGTAACTTCCTAGGCTCAATAAAATTGAATTTTAGGTTTTTGATAGACCAAAACCAAACAGATATTTCGCTCTGCAAAAAATGATTGCCCAAATTTTTATGTTTTTGTTAAAGGATGTGCTTCAAGAAGGTCTCTAAAGTTAAAAATCAATAGGTATGTCTGGCCTAACAGCTAAAAATGTTTTATTTTTTCAGGACAGAAAACCATGAAAACAACAATCTTGTGTCTGTTGCTGCTTGTAGCACTTTGTGCTCTCCTTCCAACATCCGAAGCTGGTTGCCGCCCACAGAATGGGTTCCGCCACCACAGAGTAGTATTCTGCGGAAATGACTGCGGAACCCTCAGAATTGGTACAAGGCAATACCATGCTTGTAAGCCCCACGGTCAAGGAGGATGTTTCCGTGTGCACTTCAGAGGCAAGTGGGGAGGACTCTGTCCCGCAAGGAGAAACGCACCTCCACCCCAGGGTGTGCATAGGATCTACAAAATTGAAGAATTAGCATAATCTCAAATTCCCTGAAGTTGGTGAGATAGCTGTCTTTGTTTGTATGCTGTTCATTGTGATGCTATAAAGTATCTAGTTTTGTAACCATACTTTGCTATATGATTCTTGTATTGCAATATAGTTTAATTGAATAAATGGGTCATTTTCGTGAAAACGCGCAATTTGATGTCCTGCATTCGTGTGTGTCTGCCTTTGTAGGACTGAAATTGATTTTTGGTCAAATATTTCAAATAACATTTTTCCTAGAAGAAAACAAGAATTGAAGCTGGTGCGGCCATGCTGAACATGCTATATCACTCATTAAGTAGTCCAAATGTCCTTACCGTGGCATGTCCGCAACTCAACATTTTAATTTCAAACTTGTGCAAATTGAAAATTACTGCATAAAATGTGACATGCAAAGTGTAGATTTCTAGATATATGTTACACTAACTACCTAGAAGTGTTTTTTCTGAAATATAACTAATTTATCCACATCTCCAGACTTGTTGAAGCTGTGTTCCAATTTTGAGATTGACTCTTTGGCCACGGTAAAGACAGAGGTAAAGTTGCCACCAGAGTAAGTTAATACAGCATGATGTCTCCAGATGCCACTAGAGTGTAAAGAACCATGACAATGACAATGACAATGACACATAATTTATTTGCTCTTAAAAATGAAAAATTACATTGATGGCATATAGATAATTACACAATTTAAGATATAACTACTTTTTTACCATATCATTGGGAAAGCCAGAGCTGCCATCTGTTAGTCAGACGATGAAATAGGTTTTATCTTGACGTTGTCGCAACTAAACTTCGTCTTTACCGAACCCTCAACAGCAGAGGGAGTTGAAAAGGTATGATGATGTAAATGACACCATTGGTTTAGGAGGCTGTTCCAGAAGTAGTTGTGGTACTCTGAATGATGTAGTCCACTTTTTCTGGATGAAATGCTGCATAACATGTCTTTTCCGTGGCCAAAATCTGTCTTTACCGTGGTCAAATCAATGCAAATATACTGTGACATGGTAAAGACAAGGCTTGCCACGGTAAAGACATTCGAGTAGATTTACTTTGGTTTTATTGTGCACGGTAAAGACAATTTTTCAAAATAATTGAAAATGTTACATATTCACCAAAATTAGTTATCCTTTTACATGCAGCATTGTAGTACCACATATTGCATTATATGAATAGAAAAAAATATTAGTTGAGTATTATTAGCCCAGCTTCCTGATATAAAAAAATTGGCAATGTCTTTACCGTTACTGTGCGTTTTCGTGAAAATGACCCAAATATATCTGTCAAACATGTCCTTGTTATTGTGATTGATTGGGAGGTTGGGCCTAGGATCGTCCAGAGATAACCATAGCACATAATGTATGTAGGAGAAATTAGGGCAGACTGGCACTTTTTTTCATATTCAAATTCTCAATTAATGCTTTTTCAATTGATGATTCATTGTTTCTGAACAGAATGATTGTGGAATTTTATGAAATAAACCTGTTGAGATTGAAAACATATATTCAGGTGAATAAAAATGGGGTAAATTTTTTTTTACTATTTGAGTTTATTACACGCTAATGGAGACGAAGAAAAGCAGTTACGCCAACTGCATCGGAATTTCCGATGTCACAATTCCAGCCGTTCTCTTTGCTTTTGCAACAAAAAGCTGCATGATTTTATAGTTATTGCACGGCATTTTGCACGTTATCAGTTTTTTATGAAACAAAAATTGGGGTATAATTATTGCGCTTGGGCAATATCAGTCATCCCTCTTACACCTTTCGTTTCCTCCAACAAAAAGTGTACATATATCACATGCTGGATATATCACACACAATTTATATCAGAGGGCCAATTTATCACTTGCCATTTCATTCTACAAAAAATAATCTGAAAGGATTGTGCTATACCCTAGATCAATCAATCAATCATTAACGGTAGAGATTAAATCAAAAGATAGCAATTATTACGTTCTGTAAATGTATCATCTGAGCATAATTTCAGCTGTTCTGCAAACTAAGCAAGCCAAAGTTTTTGTCCAAACCTGTTTATTTCATCTGTACATCTGAGAAAGGCCTAAACGTTAAATTCAACTTTACACTTGCACTTCTTTTTTTAATATTTCATCTTAGTCCTTATCTTGATATTTCCCAAAATCCCAGGCAAAGGGGTCAGCTCCTTTGGTTGTGCACTGGGCATGTTGCATAACAATTTCAATGATTCAAAGTGATTTTGAAATTTGAGGATTATCACTTCATCAATAACATAATCGGGGAAAATTGAAAATATTTTGATTGTGCTTGCCTGCTCATTATAACTTTAATAGATTTGGTTTAGATTTGATATTATAGAATTGCTGGAGTAAAAATATGGGTAAAATATATGTCATATTGAGTCATAGGCGTATGGCAGGTGGAATTTTTGGGAGGGAAAACAACATTTGCCCAAATTTCAAAATCCAAATTTTGAACTATGTCCAACGAAATCACTAGGAAACACCTGATTTTCACTTTTCAGTAATATTTATTTGATCATCTGCCCTAATTTTTAGCCTCCCTGCCCGAATTTGGGCCTTTTCTCAAAGGTTTGGGGGGGCCCATCACCCCCCTTCCACCCCCTCTGATACCCCTATGCATTGAGTAAATGATTGTTAGCTTTCAGGGGCTGTTGACTCCCACTGACTTAGAGGCACGCTGCTTTTGCAGCTCCAATGATGTTAATGATGTTAATGATGTCATGGCTAGTTCCTCGCATGACGTATTACGTTGGAAGAGAGTATCAGATGTTAGTAGGTCAAGACATGACTCCGTAGACCTCCAGATAGGCATGGCCTCCATCTCAGCCTTCTAACTGGCACACTGATTTTCTATGAGGTTTCCTAGTAACACGCTAAGCTTACAAGACCTACAACTTGCCTGTTAGAACTCTGTTTCACTCACTGTCAGTATACTGTTTATTTCCATTCATTAGTCTTTGAAGAAAGCATCTATTACACTGCTTACTTCATTCAATGGGAAAATTATAAATATATAGTTTTTGCACTGTATCCAGTAAAAAATATATATATATGTGTTAACCCAATTTCCTGTGAAGGGGAAAACATATTTCTGTGAGAACAAAAAAATATTTCGCATCTATTTGTGCAAAAGAACACAAAGAAAGCTTCATTGATGTGGAAAGGAATGAATCAGATGTTTTCTACTCTGACTCTATTAAAAACCCAGTGCTTAGTTCACAGAGAGAAATATTGATTCTTAATATTCATACACTCTTCATAATTACCATCTGTTACCGAATATAAATAGGGAATGAGTTTCAAGGACTGGTGCTAGGATTCTGGCTGGAAATCCATAGATTTCATATTGTAAAGTAATCAATTTTAAATTCTTGTCCTGGTATTCTAGGCTTAGCCCTGAGTCTGAGTCTGATCCTGGGTGTACAGAAGGACAGCATGGAAGAAAAGAAGGTTTTATCATTATCACACCGTGTAACACAAAAACAAAAATGTGTTTTGTTAAAATGAAGCCTGCTGTAAACACTAATGAATGAAATAAACAACACTGACACTGAGCGAAAAAGAGTTCTTGTAACCTTTGCGTGCTAGTAACAAACCTTGCAGAATATCTGCGTGCCAGTTAGAGGGTGGAGATGGAGGCCATGTCGAGCCCCTTTTTGCTTCCTGCCAATGACTTATCTGGAGGTCAATAGAGTCACGACTTGACTTAACAACGTCTGATACGCCCTTCTAACGTAATACCTCACGCTAGGAACGTGTCATGACGTCATCCACATCATGGGAAGCACAAAAAGCAGCTGACCAATCAATCGGCAGGAGTCAACAGGCCGTGAAAGCTAACAAGTTAATGTGGCTAAGCCTAGAAGCCCTACAGGGAAACATGTAAATTTCACTTATTCTATTACAGCTGCTCTAACAAAGAGGGTATGCAACTTTCAAAGCATAAGAAAGTTCTTAATTTCGTTTGATCCTTCCAGCAGTAAAGAAGTGATATAGATTAAACTCTCCTTTCAGACTAACCCTCAACTTGATGGGATACTTCCTGTGTCTGAAAATCGCTTAACAAGAATCATTGACAATAGCTTTGGAACAATTAGGCGTAAGTATATTGTCATAAATTTGTACCAAGCATGTAAATAAGAGTTGATTAAAAAGAGGAGTGGCAGTGATTTCCTGATCATTTTGCGATATTCTTTGATGGTTTAAACATTTTTTTAATGAATTGTAGACATTCAAAAGATCCTGTTTTAAAGTGATTGCAAACCAGACAGGATGGAATGGACCTTCAATATAAGATGAGGGACGGACCTACGCCCTGAATCGTACTGATCAGATAGTTGCACTGTTAAACTAATCATTTGAATAGTGATTGCTTTCAAGACATCAAATTTAGTATGTTTATTTTAGAATTATATTTAGATTAACTACAACAGACGTAGTCTTTCATGAAAATACAATGGTTGTTGACTAATTTGACTACAATAAGGCACATTTCTTAGAAACTTTTTTTCTTATCACTATGGCCGTTCATTTACATATATTTCCCAGTTTTCCAGCTTTGAACAAAGAGGTCATTTGCAGAGGAAATGGTCAATGCTGTTAGTCCATGTTACACACATGCACCCATTACACAAATACATTTCAGGAATCACACTCCAATGAAAATTGAGTATAGAAATGATGTGTCATCAAATATACCCTTGTGCATAATGATATGGTTTGGCAGCATATTTTCTTTAAATAGATCATTAGCTGAAATCTAATGACTGGAATTTTCATTTGATCAAAGTAGTCACCAAAGACATGTACATGAATTGAAAACTGTATGGCACTCATACTAAATGATGAAATTTGCAGAGATTAGACACATTTAATGTCTTAGGTCTAATAGTATTTAGTTTACTTTGAGTCTAGATCTGCGCTCATATCACTTACTGGAGCTGGATCACAGAACATGTAGTGGAGTCACTGCTATCCAGTTGTTCTTTCTGGCACATTGGACCACACTGGAAATAAATGGACCACACTGGAAATAAGTTCATATAACTTTTGTGTACCTTCTGTGATCTTTTATTGATTAGTTAGATTCTTCATTATTGTTACCGTAATATGGGGTGAATAGGGACACTGGGGTGAATCGGGACAGAACAGAGAATGTTTTTATTTGCTAAAAAACACCAATTTCTAATATCCCTAGGAACTTGATTTTTGGCACACATGTAGTAAACATACAAGCGCATAATGTGATAGAATTTTATATTTCTAACTTCAGGCAGTGAGGAGATGCAGCAATTTAAACTTGGAACTGCGGAATAGCCATTTTACAAGCTGGTCAAAACTTTGCTTGTGCTATATAAAGTATAAATGATGGAGCCCTCAAACTTGCTGCAAACTTTAAAATTACTCTGTTGTGGTTTTAAGGGATCATAGTTAAAGACTGGATATTGGATCGTATATGTTTGGTCCTGGATTGAAATCCAGGACAATGACAAAGTTTCGGAATTTACCAAAATAACCCTACTAATTTTCATTTGAGTGTACTGGCGTGGCTTTTTGATGAATATTATTGAACTCGGCTTCATTTATAGTGGATTTAATCCATAATTATCAGTTACTAGAAGAATTTTAAGAAAGCTGCATTTTTAATAGATTTCTCTCATTTATTGAATTTTTTTGAAAACTGTATTTTATTAATAAAATTAATCTAAGATTTTCTTCAAAATAAATTTTTGGCATGTTGAACATTTTTTCTAATGTTTTTTCACAAGTAGATATCACTTAAAGAAGGCAGGAGCTATTAATTGTGGAAATAATGGAGTGTCCCGATTCACCCCAAAGTAAGGGGTGAATTGGGACAGTGGTTTTTGGGGTCTTGAGCATTGGGAATTTAAAGTACCAAATCAAGCCCCAAGGAGTACTTAGACCTTGTGCCCAGACACAATTTGACACCAAAGTTTAATTTCTGGATTGATTTTTGTCCATGCTATGACAGAAAAATGGCCAATTCTGTCCCAATTCACCCCATATTACGGTACATCCGAATAACAGACCAAAATAAAATCAATCAATCAATCATCGTTTCATATTGTTCTTTCTCCTTTTCACCTGTTCCCATGTTAACTTATTTTTATTAAAGATAGAGCACTCACCTGATACTGATTCTGTGGGATCAGTCACGTCTCCTGTTGGATTTATAATTTCCTTTTAAAACGTGGAAGAGCTTTCAAAATCACCAATTGATGCGATATAATACATTTTATGAAATAATGCACAAAAAGCTATGAGCACAGTTAGCTATGAGCACTTGAGCAGCTTACAAAGTCATATGTAATTTTCCTGAAATGAACCTCTGGGAACTTTATTTTGTTCAATGTTTTTGTTAAGGTATTTAGACTGCTACTGTTGTATGACATATTGGTGTCCAACTGCCTTTTAGAGACAATGGGTGACTAACCCTTTCATATAAAATTTAGTATTGTCATATGTTACATAAAGAGCATAAAAAAGTAACTACAGACTACAGTGGTCCTTTCTTTATGAGATTGCCCCTTCTATGGTTATTAAGCAGTCTCTCATGGGGCTGCGGTCTCTTGTCACAGTGTAAAATGCACTAAAAATGCTATTTAGTGTGGGAAGAAGGCGGTCTTACAATGCAGCTACCACTGTATTATCTTGCCATTTTTTGAAGGATAATTCAATGTCTAGAGACAGAACCAGTCAACTGTTCATCATGCGGATATCAAAAATGGCTTCACTCTAATTCCTTTCTCTGACAATGGAATCTGAATGATATCATTACCTCTGTTATGTAATCTCCAGATTCATATACTGTTGGCACATATTCATGATATGCACAAGCACTGTTAAATCAAATCAATGATGACAATGAATTTAACAATTATTCATTATTAAGCCTACATGTGATAAATGAAGCCCCTAAGCCTCCAAATGTCACAGATGTCAACATTTCATAGATTGATAATCCATAAACAATTTGAAATGTGGTGAAAAATAATTATTTATTTCTGCATTATTAGAATAGTTCCAAATTAACTAAAACCTAGCACTAATGCAAAATTTATCTGTTATTAAAACTCTACACGCTTAAAGGATCAGACAGTGCAATTACATTTCATCAATATTACTTTTTTTGAAAGGAAACCAGAGATACGAGTGTGACGACACAGTTTTTAAACTTGTAATATTGTTCTATGGTAATATAAGTTATCTTGATGACTTAAAAACTATGTTGTTTGTATGGTGCAATTTGCTAATCTGCTTATTGTAGGCTACAGTATTCCTCGTGCAATGGCCCACACAGTTAAATTGATGTTTTCTATAAAGGCTAGTGAATAAAATAAACAACATTAGCAGTGAGTCAAACAGAGTTCTTCCAGCTCATGTAGTTCTGGTAAGCTTAGCGTGTTAGCAGCAAACCTAATCAAGAATAACTCCATGCCAGTGAGAAGGCTGAGATGGAGGCCATGTCGAGTCCCTTTTCGCTCCCTGCCAAAGAGTTACCTGGAGGTCTATAGAGAAAACCTTTTATACGAGGGGTTTTCCAAAAGTTCTGTCCAACTTGCCATAACTTTTGCAATATTTAATACAGAAACATGATATTTTGGCCAGATAATATTGAAGTAATTTGCAAATGATTCGGAAAAAATCAGATCATGGGAACAAAAATAAATGGTTAATTTGTTGCCATGGAAACCAAAAGTCATGAAATGCGGCCCAGGGCACCTTTAGAGACACAGATTCATTATATCTTGTCAAAAAATTAATTTTTTACCAGGGTTACAGGACAAGAAACCTACTAAAAATAATCCCTAACATTTCACAATTTCTTGTAAGAATAAACTTGACACTGAGTACATTTCCTATAGCCTTACTTCCCTTAACAAGTCAATGCCTCACAGTCCTTATATTAAGATCACAGTTGGTGTTTCGCGGCCTTTTTGCTCTTTACAATGGATTTTCCATAAGTTCTGTCCAACCTGTCATAACTTTTGCTAGATTTTAAACAGAAACTTGATATTTGGGCCAGTTGATATTGAGATAATTTGCAAATGATCCCCAAAAAATCAGATCATAGAGGTAAAAATAAATTGTTGATTTGTTGCTATGGAAACCAAAAGTCACGAGATGCGACTGAGAGCTTGTTAACAGACACATACTTGACATATTGCATAAAATATGTAGTTATTACAAGAGATATAGAACAGAATTTTTTCAAAACATTCATAGTAATTTCACAAATTCCAAAAATAATGACTGGGACCTTGTAAACACGTTTTCTCAGACTTTCTATCCTCTCTAAGTATGATACCTCAGTCTTCATGTTAAGGTCAGTTTTGGCATTTTCCAGTCCCTCTTTTCTTAGGTTTTCCGATGTGTCTTCTCTTCATTCAGATAAAGTTTGTACAATCTTTACTTGCTTCTGTCACTCATACTGTCCTCCTTGTATGTATGATAAGAGGTTCTTACTCTCTCTGCCAGTTTTTATCCAATTAAAATGAAAAAAATGTAACAGGTATATATGATGTCACCCGTATCCAAAAAATTGCTCATCTCGCAAAAAACTGAGAAGCTACATGAGTGATGGTAAAGTAACTGAGATGTAACAAAAATATCAGTTTCCACTATTAGTAATGATTTTATAATTTACTGATTATATTTCATGAAAAAAATTATGAACATACTTCAATTCAATATGTCAAAACACAGATAATGGAAGCAAGTGCTCATTTCATTTTAAGTGAGCACTACAAAGTCTGGGCCGCATTTCATGACTTCTGGTTTCCATGGCAACAGAATAAGCATTTATTTTTAATTTTATGATCTGATTTATTGGGAGTTATTTGCAAATTACGTGAATATTATCTGACCCAAATATCATTTTTCTACATCAAATCTAGCAAAAGTTATGACTAGTTGGACAGAACTTATGGAAAACCCCTCGTATGAGTGATGACTGTCAGTAAAAACTGTTTTTTAACTGGCCCATCCAATGCAGTTTGTCTAACAAGTAATGTGTGCCCCATAATCCCATATACTGCTTTTAAAAACAGTGTGTCATTGTCATGTTGCTTTTATCAACTAATTTACAACTTGTCCCTACTTAAATGATGTTCTCCAGTGACTTAATGTAAAAATTAAGTTTTGCCTTCATGCAATTTCAGGGCATTATAGGCCTATAAATAGCCTATAAATAGCCATATTTGGCACACATCCCTGGCGCCACCCTATGGCAACAGCTATAACAAAACAAATTTTTAATAATGTTTTCTAAGGCCGAGAAAATCAATTTTGTGAAGAGACAATTTTGAGATAGCCCCTAATTGGACTAAAAAAAGGGCAAAAACTGGTTTTTCCGCCAAAATTTCAGCCTCGTTTTTGGCGGGAAAACAATGTTTTGCCTGTTTTGAGCCAAAAAAAAGGCTATCTCAAAATTTTCCCTCCAGATAATTGTCTTTGGAGGCCTCAGAAAACAATATTAAAAATTAGTTTTGTTATAGCTGTTGCCATAGCGCTGCTCCAGGGGTGGGTGCCAAATATGGCTCTTTATAGGCTATCTATAGGGCTATAATTGACTGAAATTGCATGAAAGCACAAATATTTCCAGCCTGAGACAAAAAATTTTATTTTTCATGAATATTTAAAAGAAATTATTATTTTGTGCCTTTAAAGTTAACAGAAAATTGAATATTTCGGATTTATGGTAATTTTGCCTAAATTTTTACATTAACTCGCTGGAATTGTTTTATTTACTCTTCTACTGCCACTCATGCAGAGACTGTATTTCATCCTGAAGTCATCCAGACTGCAAACGTTTTTTGCTTGTGATTCTAGGGAATATTATAATTTAATCACCATCTGCCTATATCTCACCATCTGCATAAATCTGACCATCTGCAACAATCTCACCATTCTGCTAAATTCTCATTATCTGCACCCATCTCACAATTTGCATCAATCTCAACATCTGCAACAATCTCACCATCTGTGTCAATGTCATCATCTGTGTCAATCTCAACATCTGCATCATTCTCTCCATCTGCTGCATTCTCATCATCTGCATCCATCTCTCCATCTGCATCAATTTCACCATCTGCATCAACCTCACCATCTGCATCAGTCACACCATCTGCATCAATCTCACCATCTGTGTAAAATCTCGCCATCTGCATCAATCTCAGCATCTGCATCAATCTCAACATCTGCATCAATCTCACCGTGTGCGTCAATGTCATCATCTGCATCAATCCCAATATTTGCATCAATCTCATCAAATGATAAAATTTGTAGTTTCACATGCTGGGAAATTTGAATAATCCGTGCATAAGTCTCTCAATTGGGTAATGTACAAAAGATAATCAGTTTGCAAGTTTTAATCCTCATCAATGAAACAAGAGGATATTAAATGATTTTCAAGTGTACACATTTTGGGGAAAATCATTCAGGAAGCTTCTACGGAGTACTTTAATGTAAACTGCTCACAGTTTAACAATAGATTTTGTGTTTAATCCTCTTATAAGAATTATACAATGAGAATCCAGCGATCAACTTAAAGGAAAAATCCATTCAAAAATAAAATATCATATGACATTCAGTTGTGAAATTGAGCAGTTAAGTAGTATGACCTTGGATTAAGTTAAAAGGGATTTTCAGTTTCGATTTATAAATTAACAATTTGCTTATATAAACAGAAACAACCGTTCAGCTACATCATTCCATTGGTCAACGTATCAAGGTGAGTGTCATCTGCTTTTACACATGTAACTATCAGATTTCTGATACAAGCAAGCAGAGACTGGCATCTAGAGAATGGCAGTCATAACTGCTAGCTGTATGATAGATTGTACATGTTTTTATGACATTGTATGTTTCTGGCTAATTGTTTAAAATTCATTTATTTGTCCTGTTGATCAAAAAATAACATGTAAGTACTTCAAGCGGTACTTGTACAAATTCTCGCTGTTGGAATAATTAGGCTATTTCTTTATTAGGGCCTATTTTTACTTCTCACATACCGCATCATTTCAGGGGAGGTGGAGGGTTGGTCTAGCGGTAGCGTGCTCGGCTGCCAATCGCTGGGTCCAGGGTTCAAATCCAGCTTTTTCCAGGTCATCTGAGCCTATGTTGGATGGTCGTTTCAATCATCCTTCACCTCATTGCCATTTTCTCCTCCTGTTCTGATTTTCCAACCAAATGCAAAAATACAGGACGTAAAGCCCCAATCATCTATCCATCCTCACCATATCATTAACTATCTAGATCTAGTCAGACTAGTTTAGATGTAGGCCTAGTCTAGATGTACATGTAGTCTAGATCCCTTACTAAAATTGCATCCCGTCCTTTGTCATGCAGGATATCAGCTATGAGAGTTCCATAATCACACCCGAGACATACCCTGCCGGACATTGAGGTTGATCTAATGTTGGTCTAACGAAGCATTAAACCTCCAAACCACATCGGACCCAACGTTACGAAACTACGTAATTTGTCGACACATTTTTGAGACGTTAATACGTACTTTTAGTTGTTGATACGAGTGATACTAGCCGTATCTGATGCTACGAAGCATTTTAACGTTGGTCTGACGGTCTCTGACCGTCTTCCCACCTTCTGGGATCCAGCGTTTCAGACGAGCGGCCCCCTCTTGCGCATGCGCACTTGCGTACAAGAAGGCAAAATGGCGGGCTGACTCGAATCTGTGAAATTTCGGATGGTGTTTTTGCTAATAACGAAGGATTTAAACGCATTGACAAGCCGTATAGCATTGGAGCTACATAGAATAGCTGCTTGGCTATTCAATGAGCCGGTTTTGGACGCTCGGAAATCTTTATTGTGAAAGTTTGAGGCCCGCCAAAGTGCAAAATCGAACGACATGGTCGGAGCGCCCCGGCCCAGGAATAGCCCGATCAGCTGTTTCTGTATTTGTGATCAATTATGGACTGAATAGTGGACATATATACCCCGTTCTGGATGGATATACCCGGTTACCAAACCCGGGAGGACACACGGACGTGGATACGGCCAGAAATCGTCGTTGGACACCAGCGCTGGACTCACAAGTAAGTCTCTTCAAGATGTCGATTTGTTTTCAGGGGCGGATCGTCTGATGGGGGGGGGGTTTATGTTCAATTCTTTTTAATAGTTTTTAAGCTTTTTTAGTTCAGTTCACTTTCTGTCTTGTTTTCTGATTGATTTATATATAGCGTGTTCGGGATCATTGTCCAGGTAGGGTGGGGTGCGGGGGGGGGGGGGGGGAGAGCATCCCAGCCACTGGTGGGAGGATTTAATTATTTTGATTGAGATCAGCAAATATAAAGCAAAAAATTAAAGCAGTACAAACAGAGCTATCCAAGAAGGATGCTCCCAAAATTAATAGACTTTTCTTCCTCATTTTACTGAGCAGTCTACAAGTCGACTTAGGACTATAAGATAAAATTATATAAAAAACACTTACCTTGCATGGTGAAATTGAAAATGTTACTGCAATTTTACCTTGATAAAATTGGAACATTCTCGGCATCTAGGACAGTTGCAATGAGGCACCATTAAACTTGGGTCTCATTAAATTATCATATGCATATTTGTGGGTGTGGAAAAAAATTAAATTATTTTTAAACCAGGATAAGCTTTCACATTTTTAAAAGTACATATGTGGATTTAATTTTTACTGGTGTGTCAACTTTTTCTTCATGGCTTCATCTTATCGACAACAGCAACCATCTTGTTGGAGTTTTTATATATTACAAAGTAACCAGATAGATTGGAATAGGTATGGAATAGATGGCGCTACAAGCTCTCTGAGAATCAGGATCCTAGGTTCTGCAACTTTGTGCAAACCTTTAACAAACCTTTGGCAGATACGTATGATCAGACGTTTGACCTGAACATTACTTTCAAACGTTGTCCATACATCTCATAAACATGTTGGAGAAACCTTGGAATTTACGTATGACCAAACGTGTGACCATACCTTTCATAAACCTATGAATCAAAGGTATGGTCATACGTAATAGTCCAAGGTTGCTAAGACCTCTCAGATGAATGTTCGACAAACCTATGAATCAAAGGTATGGTCATACGTAACAGTCAAACGTTCTTCAAACCTCTCAACCAAAGGTATGACTTACGTAATAGTCTAAGGTTTTATAAACCTCTCAAATGAATGTTCGACCGACCTTTGAATCAAAGGTATGGTCATACGTAATAGTCAAACGTTCTTCAAACCTTTCAACCAAAGGTATGACTTACGTATGACTGACACGTTTTTCCAAACGTTATAACAAGACGTTCTTCCAACCTCTCAACCAAAGGTATGACTTACGTGTGACTCGAACGTTAGGCCAAACTATAAAACAAACTATCTGCCAACCTCTTACTAACGTTGCGACCTACCTTTGGTTTTCCATCTGAGTGCAACGTTTGGAAATTACATTTGCCCTACCTTTGTCAAACGTTGTTTGGCCCAACGTTTGATTCTAACCTAAATAATTACGTAGCGAGAGGTTGGATTTACGTTGCTGCTTGGGAGGGTAGTCAGCATTCATGATAGTTGCTTTTCACAAAATACCGCTCTGCCCGATTACAGGCCCATATCTATTTAAAATGTGTTGCATCGAAATCATGGAACACTGGTTGTTCGCGGCCAGCTTTGGCCATCACTCTGCCCTTGATATATGTATCGACAGCATCGTCACTTCTTAGGCTCGATAAAATTAAATTTTAAGTTTTTGATAGACCAAAACCAAACAGATTTTTGCTTGCCAAAAATGTTTACCTAAATATTGGCGTTTTTTGTTTAAGGATGTGCTCCAAGAAGGTCTCTGAAGTTAAAAATCAATAGGTATGTCTGGCCTAACCCCTAAAAATGTTTTTTTTTTTTTTTCAGGACATAAAACCATGAAAGCAACAGTCTTGTGTCTGTTGCTGCTTGTAGCACTTTGTGCTCTCCTTCCAACATCCGAAGCTGGTTGTCGCCCACAGAATGAGTTCCGCCACCACAGAGTAGTATTCTGCGGAAATGACTGCGGAACCCTCAGAGTTGGTACAAGGCAATACCATGCTTGTAAACTCCATGGTCAACGAGGATGTTTCCGTGTCCATTTCAGAGGCAAGTGGGGAGGACTCTGTCCCACAAGGAGAAACGCACCTCCACCCCAGGGTGTGCATAGGATCTACACAATTACAGAATTAGCATAATCTCAAATTCCCAGAAGTGGGTGAGATAGCTGTCTTTGTTTGGTTATGCTGTCCATTGTGATGCTATAAAGTATCTAGTTTTGTAACCATACTTTGCTATATGATTGATTTATTGCAATATAGTTTAATTGAATAAATATATCTGTCAAACATGTCCTTGTTATTGTGATTGATTGGGAGTTTGGGCCAAGGATCGCCCAGAGAGAACCAAAGCACACAATGTATATAGGAGAAATTATTGCAGACAGGCACTTTTTAATGCTTTTTAAATTAATTATTCATTTTTTTAAACAGAATAACTGTGGAGTTTTCATGGAATGTTGCCTTCCTTTGAAGAATTATGTAAATTCATCTATCCAATGTATGGTATAAGTATGATCATTCAACTTTTAGCTGGATAAAAAATGCTTACAAAGAAAGCTTTCAACTACACTGTAGTCTTGTTCACTCTGGATGTGATGCCTAAAGGTGACGTTTGGCATCACCAGGACTGTTGTTTAATGTTGTGAGTTTATTGCATTGTGAACAAGGAGGAGGAAAGAATCAAGGAAAAGGAGCACATTAAATGGGTGTTGGGAGTCAATGGTTACCCTAAATGGTTAATTAATCAGAAGAACAATCTGTCACCTGCTACTCAGCAAGAATCATCTGCACAACCGACAACTAAGAAGAAACATCCAGTGGTCATTCCATACATAAGAGGGATATCAGAACAATTAAGACGAGCCTTCAAGCAACATCATATCCCCACCTATTTCAAACCAGCAAACACATTACGCCAGCTAATAGTACATCCAAAGGACAAGGTGGATAGAGAGAGAATAGTGGGACCCGTATACCACATCTCATGTGAGGCATGCCCAGCAAGTTACATTGGGGAAACAGAGAGGTCACTAAAGGCACGATTCCACGAACATCAACGGCCAAGCAGTACAACGTCAGAAGAGTCGAAACACATACACCAAGACCATCAGGATCATAATGTTAACATCACCAACACAAAGGTGCTTTCAGTGGAACCTAGATGGTTTGAACGTGGCGTGAAAGAAGCAATCCACATCAGACTTCATAGACCATCGTTAAATCGTGACAATGGACGCCACTTCTTGCCTCCAGTTTGGACTAACCTCCTACGCCACCACGCAGGGAGGGGGGGCCAAACTCAACAACATTAAACAACAGTCCTGGTGATGCCAAACGACACCTTTAGGCATCACATCCAGAGTGAACAAGACTACAGTGTAGTTGAAAGCTTTCTTGGTAAGCAATTTTTATCCAGCTAAAAGTTGAATTATCATACTTATTCCTTTGAAGAACATTATCACAAACCTGTTGAGATTGAAAACATATATTCAGGTGAATAAAAATGGGGTAGACTGTTTTACTATTTGAGTTTATTACACGCTAATGGAGATGACGAAAAACAGCTACGCCAGCTGCATTGGAATTTCCGATGTCACAATTCCAGCCGTTCTCTTTGCTTTTGCAACAAAAAGCTGCACGATTTCATAGTTATTGCATGGCATTTTGCACTTTATCAGTTTTTTATGACACAAAAATTGAGGTATAATTATTGCGCTTGGGCAATATCAGTCATCCCTCTTACACCTTTCATGTCCTCCAGCAAAAAGTGCAAATATATCACATGCTGGATATATCACACACAATTTATATCAGAGGGCCAATTTATCACTTGCCATTTCATTCTACAAAAAATAATCTGAAAGGATTGTGCTGTACCCTTCAATCAATCAACCAATCATTAACGGTACAGATTAAATCAAAAGATAGCAATTATTATTTTCTGTAAACATATCATCTGAGCATAATTTCCAGAAATCCCAGGCAAAGGGGTTAGCTCCCTTGGTTGTGCACTGGGCATGTTGCATAACAATTTCTTCGATTCAAAGTGATTTGAAATTTGAAGATTATCACTTCATCAATAACATAATCGGGGAAAGTTGAAAATATTTTGATTGTGCTTGCCTGCTCATTATAATTTTAATAGATTTGGTTTAGATTTGATATTATAGCATTGCAGGAGTAAAAATATGGGTAAAATACATGTCATATTGAATCATAGCCGTGTGGCAGGCGGAATTTTTGGGAGGGGGGGCGACATTTGCCCAAATTTCGAAATCCAAATTTTATACTATGTCCAACGAAATTGCTAGGAAACACCTGATTTTCACTCTTCAGTAATATTAATTTGATCATCTGCCCTAATTTTTAGCCTCCCTGCCCGAATTTGGGCCTTTTCTCAAAGGTTTGGGGGGGGGGATATCACCCTCCCGCCACCCCCTCTGATACCCCTATGCTGTTGACTCCTACTGACTTAGAGGCAAGCTGCTTTTGCAGCTCCAATGATGTTAATGATGTGAATGATGTCATGGCTAGTTCCTCGCATGACGTATTACGTTGGAAGAGAGTATCAGATGTTGGTAGGTCAAGACATGATTCCGTAGACCTCCAGATAGCTTGGGATAAGTCATAGGCAGGAAGCATAAAGGGGCTCGGCATGGCCTCCATCTCAGCGTTCTAACCGGTACACTGATTTTCTATGAGGTTTCCTACTAACACGCTAAGCTTACAAGACTTACAACTTGCCAGCTAGAACTCTGTTTCACTCACTGTCAGTGTACTGGTTATTTCCATTCATTAGTCTTTGAAGAAAACATCTATTAAACTGCTTACTTCATTCAATGGGAAAATTATAAATATATAGTTTTTGCACTGTATCCAGTAAAAAAAATATATATATGTGTTAACCCAATTTCCTGTGAAGGTGAAAACATATTTCTGTGGGAACAAAAAAATATTTCGCATCTATTTGCGCAAAAGACCACAAAGAAAGCTTCATTGATGTGGAAAGGAATGAATCAGATGTTTTCTACTCCGACTCTATTAAAAACCCAGTGCTTAGTTCACAGAGAGAAATATTGATTCTTTTAAATATACACTCTTCATAATTACCATCTGTTTTTTTTCTATGCTCAATGCAACCGAATATAAATTAGGGAATGAGTTTCAAGGACAGATGCTAGGATTCTGGCTGGAACTCCATAGATTTCGTATTGTAAAGTAATCAATTTCAAATTCTTGTCCTGGTATTCTAGGCTTGGCCCTGAGTCTGAGTCTGATCCTGGGTGTACAGAAGGACAGCATGGAAGAAAAGAAGGTTTTATCATTATCACACCGTGTAACACAAAAAAAAAATCTGTTTTGTTAAAATGATGCCTGCTGGAAACACTAATGAATGAAATAAACAACATTGACAGTGAGCGAAAAAGAGTTCTTGTAACCTTAGCGTGCTAGTAACAAACCTTGCAGAGTATCTGCGTGCCAGTTAGAGGGTTGAGATGGAGGCCATGTCAAGCCCCTTTTTGCTTCCTGCCAATGACTTATCTGGAGGTCAATAGAGTCACGACTTGACCTAACAACGTCTGATACGCCCTTCTGACGTAATACCTCACGCAAGGAACGTGTCATGACGTCATCCACATCATTGGAAGCACAAAAAGCAGCTGACCTATCAATTGGCAGGAGTCAACAGGCCGTGAAAGCTAACAAGTTAATGTGGCTAAGCCTAGAAGCCCTACAGGGAAACATGTATATTTCACTTGTTCTATTACAGCTGCTCTAACAAAGAGGGTATAACACAGTGGCTTCGCTTTTGACCATTTGGCAAACCAGTCAAATGCCCCATGTTTTTCAGTCTTATTATTCTTTTTCATTCTTCTAAGTTTATTAACAATTTTACATGTGATGCAACTGTATGGCATGCGAATTTGGCTTGTCAGTCATCATCTATTTTTAATTGCCACTGGATATGCCATTTTTTCCATTGATTCATTTAAATCACTCCTTTTCACACAAAATTCACAATAAGCTCTCTCTCAAAACACTGGATTAGAAGTTTAAAGATTGGAAAACAGACCATGGGTCATAAGACTAAGGCATTTAATCAAATAACTCTTAGGCAGGAAACATTACACGCTATTTAATTAAGAATTTAGAAAAAAAAAATGAACTGGGAGTATAAATCTACCTGTGTTAAAATACACAACGAACATCATTCTTAAAATCATCTCGAGGTACATCGTAAAACAAAATTAGAGTTATGAATAATTTATCTGAACTACAATCACTTCCAACTTCCCTGGAATTATACTTGGGTGACTTGGTCAATTTGATTGAAATAAATCACTGTCCAACTGATTGGGTTTCACCAATGGCAGGAATTGATTTGATTATTATACATTCTCTACCAGCACCAAACTACAGTTTCGGAAAACTGGACTAGCAAACTGTGATTTAAATAAATCACTCCCAAGAAATTCAATAGAGTATACCAGGATTCAAGAATGATGACATTAGTCACAATCAATTATTGCCTTGGAAGATGGCCAACCTCAGCCAAGGGTAGAACATGTAGCAGAGTGGCCTATGATTATTGAGTTTAAGGAAATCACCGGGTTAGAGGGCAGAAATTTCACTGTCTGATCGAAGACATTGAATATGGTACTAAGCCAAGAATGATTTCTTTGTAAACAGAAAAACAATATATATGCATTTGACCATTTTTTGTCTTGGTCAATGCGAATACACTGTTTTACATGCAAAATTTAGTACGTTTCATGCAATACTACGATCAAATGCACAGTCATAAACTTTGTACAGTCTGTTATTCAAAGTTTGATTACACACCAAAAAGTTAACTCCATAAAACATTAACAAGAATCCGCAGATTCAATGCCTGACAAAGGGGAAGACTGGCCAGTTAGAGGTGTCCACAAGCTATAACTTGCAAAAAAAATTCTTTTCATGAATAAGGCCTTGAGGTGACCCCTAAAAGCAATTTAAAAAGTTCACAATTACACCCTGACCTGACCCTGTAGGTGACCCCTAGCCTAGTTATATAACCAGCAAAAAGAAAAATAGCAGCCTTAATCTCTCTTTTTAATGTATGATTAAGAACTGAAAAATTATTTTGACCAGCGAAAGTAATATATTGAGTGGTGCAACTTTTCTCCTGGTGGAAGAGGTAAATAATACTAAATATGCTCCACCAGATGAAATTTACAATTGGGGCGCCATGAGCCATTTGAGATGGGGCACCTAGAGACAGTTTCAATGCAGGTTTAATTAGTCTCCTATATTTAATTAAAGCTTGGCTTTCATCAGCAACTGTATTGAACTAGAGTGCAGGATTTTAGCAGCTAATAAGGACACACTTGTACTATTTTCATTGATTAATAATCATACACAACATCCATCTGAACCAATAATTTAGCATGTGCCAAAGGGAAATTTCAAGTAAATTATTGGGTTGATAAGGTCTCTTAACAGTTGAATGAGATGGATAATATGTCAACAGCCCAGATGGTGGTGTGTGTATTAATCTAATAATTTTGAGTCGATAGGCATAGTCAAATTTATTTTCCTTGAATTTTTTATATCAATATATAATATTAAAATTTATTAAGGTGACTCAAACATGGTAGTTGGATCAGATAATTAATATCCATTAAAAGTATCGTTTAACTTGCTGCCACAAAGAATCATGAAAAAATGATGTTGAACATAATTCCGATAAATGTAGCATAGTTTATGGTGGCTCATGGTGCCCCACTGGCCGAGGGTCTGGGCACAATGACCAGCTTACATATTTTTTAAAGACTTAATTTGACTATTTAAAAATCAAGAATATTTTGTAACAACACGGAATATTGTAGCCAAAGGTCTTACTATGTTTACATAAAGTACCCAGCTTTTCACCGTCGAAACTTTAGGCTCACCAGTGCAAAATGTCCCAAGTGGCTCATGGTGCCCCACTCCCCCCCACCCAAAGGTGATCCCCAGGATAGGGTGTATCGTCTGCCCCCAATATCTTCAAACATCATGCACTTCTGCAGTAAGTGATTTCTGGATGGCACAGTTATATTCCTTAGAAAAAGAGCTTTAATTTGAAGTCAAAATCAATGGTTTCCATTGAGGAGAAGTCGCAATTGTGTGTACATTTTTTTTTTACAGGGAAATATCACCCAGAGAATCTGCTGAAGTGGGAAATATGTGATCAATGAAAAAAAAGAAGGATGTTAATTTGACTTTTTGAAACTCAGAGAAGACCACATAGTGAGGAAGTTGCCTGTTACAAACCTTGATTTAATTATGATGTAGTCAGAAAAATAAGACATGGTAGAACAGTTTCTCAATGAACTGCTGTAGTTATTTACATGCAATTGATGCACATATGAAAATTTGCATTTTCATGAATAATTACCTAGAAAACATATTGAATGTCCTACTTTCTTCAGCAATGTGTTCCTAAGTTCCTTATGTTTTATTCTAATGATTGTGTGAAAGTTATGCAGAAGCTGACCCTTTAAGTTGATTATTCCAAACATTTGTCCTACTTTCTTCAATAAGCTCGATATCTTTTATCACAACTTTTCAAGGCATAATTTTTGTCAATTTTAGACTGAACATTAACACAAAAGTACTATCCTAGGGCCACAGCCGGTCTAAATGAAATTTTGCAGAATGTGTAAATAAATTTGTCATTTTTAGGGGGCAGATGATGCATGCTACCCCAAGTGACCCCTACAGCTGGCAATATGACCAAAAGAAAAACAATTTAACTACAACCTGAGGTGACCTCAACCCTTGTCATTAAACTGGCAAAATAAATGTTTTTAATCAGGAACCCTGACATGACCCCCATGCCTGCAAAAAAAAATTACGAGTACCCTGAAGAAGACCCCCAGCCAAGTGATATAACTGGCAAAATAAAATTTTAAACAAGTTCACCCTGGGTACCCCCAAAGTTCACCCTGGTGACCCCCAAAGCCTAGTTTAATTTATAATTTTAGGAGTACCACTAGAGGTGACCCCCCAGCCCAGTCATATAACTTGCAAGAAATAAAAAAATGTTCACGAGTACCGCATGGTGACCGCTGGGACAGCTAGCACTGTGGCTTTCCAAATAAAAAAAAACCCGGGTGACTCCTCAAGCCAAGTAAAAAGAAAAATGTTCCAAGAGGACCCCCAATCTGAGGTGACCCTTAACCTGCATGGTGATACAAGTAGCAAAAAGTAAAATGTTTGCAGTTCTCCCCCCCAGGTGATCCCCCCCCCCCTCTCATGAAATCAGCCCACCTGACTTGCTTTGTACTATAAATTCTCAACACTCTTATTCACCACACTACACACAAAACTGCGTTGATGACATCTTGAGACGATGCCTCCAAAAATCAACAACACCCCAAACCCACTATATATAGTAAAGCCTGCTTCTCAGGAAGAAATTAATGATGACTTGAGGTCTTACAAAATGAAGAAAAAATTGCTGACCTGACCTATCACTAGAAGTAGTTTAGCAAACACACTTTTCATTTTGATGGTACATATTTCTTCAAGAATTATTACGATGGAAATAAGAGCGATATACGGTTTTCCTTGATTATTTACTAGATTATTATAACAGGCTTTTTTTTCACATGGTTTAGCATGAATCAGAAATTCTTACCTGTCATTTTTCTGTTGTAAATATAGTTCTACAGCTGGGTAAGTTCCATCATGATTATTTTTGACCATTAACTGAAGATGTAATAATGAGGATTTTACTTTTCATTGTTGGTTCAAATAAAATCATACTGGATTAAATTATGTTATCTCAGTTTTCTTTGGTTGTTGGTCACAAGCATGATGTAATGTCCTCATACCTGTGACAAGCAATTTATTGAAAACTGTCAAAATAAAGGATAAGACTGCATATTGTCAAAATCAAAGGTGTTGTGTAACCTAGACTCAATTGTTTGTTCCTGACTTTTTTGCCCGCAAAATGAGCACTCATGATAATTTCAACACTTGGAAGTGACATTACCAAAGGCTGTCTCAGTGGAATTTTTCATTGATTTAAGGTATGAATTAAATTTTTTAAGTATTGACACAGGCAAATTCAAATCAATTTCGTAATTCATATGATACAAAAATTGTTAGAAAAAAACTAGTAAAACCAGTTACTGATGAACCTGCAATATGACCTTGAGTCTGATATATATTTAAATTCATAATGTCCTTTTCAGTTCAACCATGTTACAAATAAAGGAAGCATTTTGCATTGGTGTGAGGGATGCACATGTTTTACGTCCTGTATTGTTTGTTTTCACTCTGTAGACAAATAGGACAGGATGATAAAATTTCATGTACATGTACATACAATTTAATAGATATTTTATATAGGTAGGTTCCATATTTGTCTTAGAGGGAGGGTTGGTCTAGTGGCAGCATTCTGGGCTGCCAATAGCTGGGTCCAGGGTTCGAATCCAGCTCTTGCCGGGTCGACCACCTGGGCCTATGTTGGACTGCTGTATCAATCATCCTTCACCTCATTGCCGTGTCATCTTCCTGTCTTAATAAGCCTACCAACCTCAGAAATACAGGACACAAAGCCTCAATCCATCTATATTTTTCATGCAGTGTATACCAATTTTTAAATTGTCTCCCTGGCCTGAAAATGGATAGTACCTTCTTTGAGAGATGCTTTGCCAAACAAATAAGAGACCAATGGAAAGGTAACTTATGCTAACCAAAAATTGGCTAAAATAACTAAAAAAAAAAGTCTACATGTATATATTTTCCTTTATTTGGCATGTTCACGAATTTGTGAAGGTGTAAAAACTAGCATGTACGAATTTGTGGATATGAAAAAACGAGCATAGGTACGTGAATGTGCTTTGTTCTTCATTTGTGTAGGTGCCAATACTAACATTCGTGGAAGTGCTACGTAATTAGGGTTAAGTGTTAAAATTATGGTTAGAGTTAGTTTGAGCAAAGTTTCCATTTGCAATGTTCGTTAAATGCATATACACAAATTTGTGAAAAGCAATATGTGACATGTACACAAGTGCTTTGGTCATGTATATGTTCGTTTTTACACTTAAACACATTCGTCTACATGCCAAATAATGAAAAATGTATACGTCAATTTAATTCAATTCCTTTTCTACTAAAGAAAAAAAATTTGAAGCTCACTGATATCAATGACTGCATATAAGTGGCTGATAAAATTTTATTGGCAGTTTTTATGGGTGTTTCTAGGTTTTTAGCATCCATGTACAATTATCTAATTAAATTTTCTTAAACAAAAACTTATCCAGGCAGAAGATCTGCTTGCAGCAATAAATATTTGTGATTTTTTGACACAATTAATTTTTTTGGTGATGTTTGATTCAAATTTTTTTTTCAGTTTTGATGAATTTGCAAAAAAGGTTGAATTTTAATGTTGCCGTATAAGCTATGGTTCTTCCTAAAGATGGGAAAAATATTTAATTTGACGAAATCTTGCAAAAATTATGAAAATTTTTTTAAAAACCTTTTCAGACTCATCTATTTGAGACTGGTGGCAAGTCAAGTGTTTCATTGGCATTTCAAGCTATTTCACCAACAAATTATTAGATAAGTCCCAATTTCCTTTGGATTGGACTGCTCCTAAGCTGTTGTTTGGCATTCTTGTCAAACTGTCCAATGAGAATGTTTGTTAATCCTACACCTTTGATTCTTCTTAATTTCAAAAGTACGAAGTGAAAGTTTGTTTAATCTGTGTTCTAAACAGTTTAACATTAGAACAAAGCCCAATAAGACTGCCTGCAGCTTGTGATGCATGGATGGATGATTGGGGCGTAACATCCTGGGTGGTGTAGTGGTTAAGGTTCCCGCATGCTCCGCTGAAGCTCTTAGCCTGCATAGGTTCGAACCCCGGGTGGGGAACCCAAAATTTTCAGTGTACCTTCATGAGCAAAGTCCCAGCTGGATGTTGTTCGGATGAGACGTTAAATTGGCGGCACCTTGTATCAGTGTCTGTGCTGGGAAAGTAAAAGATCCCTCACATGGGGTAAATGTGTAACATGCTGAGGACTCCCGCTCTCTCTCTCTCTCATCTCATCAATCAACCCTCTTGAGCACCCATCAGACATCTAGAGACCCACTCAGAGCAAGTCTCAATTTTGTCTAGTTTGGGCCATCCTCCTATTGCAGGGCTCATTTTCATTTACCCTGCAAGTGCAAAAAATTCTGAAGTTTTCAAATCCTTTAACAGCTTTTTCCCAACGTTATTTCAATGATTGGTTATGGTTTTCTACAAAGAAAGTAATTGAAACAACTAGCAGACAACAATTACACACTCAACCATCCATTTAGTTGCATTGAGAGATCTCAAACTGTTAATTATGTCTGTCACACCAGTAGAAAGTTAATCTTTTTGTTACCTTGACAAAAAAGAGTATGTTGCAGTAAGGGTAAGCTTCACAAGCTTACACAGAGAAGTGAGGATGGTTTGGGCTGTGACTTTCTCAGTTGAGTGTTGGATTTTCAGTTGGTAAAACAGGTATGGTTACTCAGACATGTGTTTTGAAATATAATAACATTGCATACATAGGCTTAACCTTTGGACTGGTCCAAAAGTGTTAACTCAACATTTGAGACTAGTCTCAAATTTCTCACTACTAGTGAAACACAAACACGCATGGCTGATAAGATGACTGGCATTGGTACATGTTACATGTAGCAGTTCATATTTCAACTTTTGGCCTGATTTAACCAAGTAGATTACGCCATTATTAGAAATGCTCCTGTGCCTCAAAAAACTCAAGCAGTTAAATGATCGGTAGAACTTTTTAACGTAGTTATATCATGCTTGTATAGTTATATCATGCTTGTATGTCAACGGAGAGTATCTTATGCACTGCATAGGTCAAGGTAAATGTTGTTTCCATAGGATTTTGTACATGAATACTTCTGTGGGATGTCCTGTGTAAGATACTTTTCACATTGTGGTAAGTGTGATTGTCTTAAGTTTGTTAATTATTTTTTATGAGTTAGGATCCACCAGATGAATTTTCATCTCCAAACTATACCTTGAAATTAAATTCCGGCCTAAGATTCAAGTTAAACCCACTGTACTACATGTTCTACCCATGTCTGACGTTGGCCATCTTCCAAGGCAACTTCTAGGTGTATGCCCTGATTAATGATTTGTTATTGTGACAAATGCCATAGTTATTGAATCCTGGTGTACTCTCTTAAATTTCTTTGGAGTGATTTATTTAAATCACATTTAGCCAGTTCAGTTTTCCAAAACTCATTCTGTGCTGTTAGAGCATGTAAAACAATTAATACAATTTCTACCATTGTTGAAAGCCTATAAGTTGGACAGTGATTTATTTCAATCAAATTGACCAAGTCATCCGAACATTATTATTCAGAATGATCGGTGCAGAGAAGTTGAAAGCAACTGTACTTCTGATAAATTAGTTACCATGTTGATTTTTATTTATGATGTACCTTGAGATGATGTTAAGAATCATGTTTTTTTTAAATATTTTAATATAGGTAGTCTCAAACTGCCAAACTTATACTTTCCTAAATTCTTAATCGCACATAATGCCTCATGACTGTGAGTTATGTGTCTTTCTTGAATTCTGGTAAACTTTCTTTAATTTCTTTGGAGTGATTTATTGAAATCGAAGCTTGCCAGTTCAGTTTTCCAAAACTGTCGTTTGGTGCTAGTAGAGAATGTATAATAATAAATACAATTTCCGCCAATGTTGGAACCCAATCAGTTGGACGGTGATTTATTTCAATCAAAGTGACTAAGTCACCGAAGTATAATTCAAAGTGATAAAGGGAACTTGGAAGTGACTGCAGTTCTGATAAATTAGTCTTAACGTTAATTTCGTTTTGCGATGTATCTTGAGATGATTTAAAGACTCCCGTTCCCCTTTATATTTTAACATAGGTAGATTCATACTGTTAAATTGTAAATAAACTTAAGTCGAATGAAAAAAAACAAGAAGACTGAAAAACAGGGCGCAACTGACCTTTTGCCGTTATGGTCAAATGCGATGCCACTGTGTTGTATGCAACTTTCAAAGCATAAGAAAGTTCTTAATTTCGTTTGATCCTTCCAGCAGTAAAGAAGTGATATAGATTAAACTCTCCTTACAGACTGACCTTCGACTTGATGGGATACTTCCTGTGTCTGAAAGTCGCTTAACAAGAATCATTGACAATAGCTTTGGAACAATTAGGCGTAAGTATATTGTCATAAATTTGTACCAAGCACGTAAATAAGAGTTAATTAAAAAGAGGAGTGGCAGTGATTTCCTGATCATTTTGCGATATTCTTTGATGGTTTTAATACTTTTTTCATGAATTGTAGACATTCAAAAGATCCTGTTTTAAAGTGATTGCAAACCAGACAGGATGGAATGGTCCTTCAATATAAGATATGCGACGAACCTACGCCCTGAATCGTACTGATCAGATAGTTGCACTGTCAAACTAATCATTTGAATAGTGATTGCTTTCAAGACATCAAATTTAGTATGTTTATTTTAGAATTTTATTTAGATTAACTACAACAGACGTAGTCTTTCATGAAAATACAATGGTTGTCGACTAATTTGACTACAATAAGGCACATTTCTTAGAAACTTTTATCACTATGGCCGTTCATTTACATATATTTCCCAGTTTTCCAGCTTTGAACAAAGAGGTCATTTGCAGAGGAAATGGTCAATTCTGTTAGTCCATGTTACAAACATGCACCCATTACACAAATACATTTCAGGAATCACACTCCAATGAAAATTGACCATAGAAATGATGCATCATCAAATATACCCTTTTTTTCTACTGAAACGGACTGGAATTTTCATTTGATCAAAGTTGTCACCAAATACATGTACATGAATTGAAAACTGTATGGCACTCATACTAAATGATGAAATTTGCAGAGATTAGACACATTTAATGTCTTAGGTCTAATAGTATTTAGTTTACTTTGAGTCTAGATCTGCGCTCATATCACTTACTGGAGCTGGATCACAGAACATGTAGTGGAGTCACTGCTATCCAGTTGTTCTTTCTGGCACATTGGACCACACTGGAAATAAATGGACCACACTGGAAATAAGTTCATATAACTTTTGTGTACCTTCTGTGATCTTTTATTGATTAGTTACTTTACTTGTCGATTCTGGGACAACCTGAAAGGCGTGACGGAGGCACGGGACGGGGCGTGACGGGCGGAACGAACTGAATGGCATGACAACATGACGGGACAGCTTTTTGTGGCTTTAAATGATTACAGAAGGATACCTATTCGATGTACATAAATGGCAGACCCCTTTTTGGAATTCTCAGAAGATTTTCTATCGATCTGGATGTTAAAATTACCAATCACAGTCTTTATCCCTTGAAAATATGACAATTTTTCACAAAGTTCCAGCAAAATCATTTTTAAAAAGTAGAAAAGACATGACACCTTAGACATCAAATTTGACCAATTTCCCCTCTTTTGGCATTGATAAAACCAGAGATTTTATCTTGTCTGAATGTCATCTTCAGTAACCTATACATTTTATTTGGTCCCAAAGTGTTCCAAAGACCTAAAAATGCAGTTAAAATTATCTATTTTTGCGCAAATTTCATTCTGCAATGTGTTACTTATATTTTGTGTTCACACTTTTGGCTATTCCAATTAAGATGGGATATATTATAAATTTATTTTTTCATGAAAGCAAATGAGTCTATTTCCACAGAAGTTCTACAATAAGTATAATCACATAACACATCACTTCGAAATCCAGTATTTCTATAAAAAAGTATAAGTTACGGAAACTGCTCATGTACATGGACATTGAAGAATTTCCAAATTCCAGCCTTCTTTTTTTTCAGAACAAGTTTTCACAAATTCAAGGTCAATATTTCCCTGAGCTGATTATTTATCACCACAGAGTTCCATTTATCACAAAGTAAGCATATACTTTCCTTTTTATCAGAATGTCTCAGGTAGTTCAATTGGAGAAATCACCGAGTAGGGGAGACCGGGGCATATTTCCAATCTTGTTAAGGATAAGGATAAGGATAAGGATAAATTTTATTTTAGTTCGGTTAAGATACAATAAAAAACATCAGCCATAGGCTGGTCACCGAAGTGCAGTAAAAACAAGTGATAAGCAATAACAATAACAATTATAACATCAATGATACATGTAGCTTCGACATAACAGACAGTCTAAAACCTTACATTTCCAACGTTTCATTGAGTTCTTAAACTCATTGACATTATTACATCGTTTGAAATTAACAGGCAATGAATTCCATAGTTTAGCGCCTGCATAGAGAATAGTATTGTATCCGTATGTTTTAGTCTTAAACTTGTATAAATCAAATTTGAGTTCATCTCTTAACTCGTAATTACTCTTTCTTTGTACAAACACATTAACATAAGCTGGTACAAGCTTATTTTGACATTTAAACATGTGTAAAGCAAGACATTTCAATCTAAATAAAACCAGAGTGTCACAGTCTAAAGCAGTAAGCAAATCCTCATAGTTACTGTCATAGTTTTTTGTTACAAGACGGAGTGACCTTTCATATATCTTTTCTATTTTCTTCACAGATTTCAGATTTCCAAAATGCCAAATTAATGGACAGTAAGAAAACATAGAGGTAACAAACGCATTTATGATAGCTAGTTTCTCCTCCTTTCCTCGTATCAGGTGGGAGACCCTTCTTGTGATACTTAAGTTTCTACTTGCTATTCTACATAGATTACTTATATGCTCGGTGTATTTGAGATTGCAATCTAAGGTAATGCCAAGTAATTTGACAGAGTTGACTGACTTTAAAACATTTCCTTCAATATTAATATCATGACTCAGACTGTTTTGAGACCTGTCAAGTATACCATAAATTGGAATTTTGTTGGATTTGCCTTTAACATATTCTCCTGGAACCATTTCAAACAGTATTCACTAGTTATGGTCAGTTTGTCTTTAACAACATTTGCATTGTCTCCCAAAACCGCTATGGTATTGTCATCTGCATAGTTGTAGATACTACCTTCAATACCCCATAACAGGTCATTCAGGAAAATGTTAAATATAAGCGGACCCAGAATGCTACCTTGGGGGACCCCTTTGGTCAAGTTATACCATGCGCTTTTAGCTCCATAATGCTTTACTCGCTGAAATCTATTAGTCAAGTAAGTTGCAACTAGCATACATGAATTCATATCAAACCCGTAGGTGTATAATTTTGATATCAGTAACCTGTGTGGAAGGCAATCAAATGCCTTGCTAAGGTCCATCAGAATTGTACCAACACATTTCTGGTCATCTAGTGCTAGTTTCCATTCATCTGTTGCATTCATAAGTACGTGTTGAGTGCAATAATTTTTGCGAAAAGCAGACAATTTTTCTGAAAAAAGGTTATCAAAATGGGCGTTAATTTGTTTGCTGATCATAGCTTCATATATTTTGGATATGCTAGTGAGACAGCTTACTGGTCTGTAGTTTTCTTTACAGTGTTGCTCTTTTGCCTTATAGATAGGCGATGTTTCCCCCTTCTTGAGCGTTTGAGGGAATTTATTAAAAATCAGTGACGTATTTATCAGTCTAGTCATAGGGGTAGCAAGTTCTACAGCAGCTGTCTTCAGAAAGACTGGTGCAATATTATCATACCCTGGCGACTTATTTACTTTCATAGATTTCATATATTTTAAAACTTCTGCCGTCTGAATAGGTGAGAAGCTGAAGCTGACAGGTCTGCAGAGATTTTCTTTAATTTGAAGTACACTTCTATGATTTTCATGTTCAGCTATTGCAGCTTTAATTTCTTCTTCATTGATATCATTGAAACTGTTTGGTTCACCAATTTCATCAGCAATACCCTCATAGTACTTGCTAAAAGTAATGCAGACATCCTGCGGGCTGGCTATGATATTGTCACCCTCTTTTAGAGTGATAAGATTAAACGAATTCCCCTTTCTTGACAAGTAGGGCTTAAATGTAGACCAAAAATCTTTACCCTGCTCTGCTTTTAAACATTTTTTGTTGAAGTAATGAATTTGGGACTCCCTATTCACAGCATTAACTTTGTTTCTCATAACCCTGTATGCCTCCCAGTTTGACCTAGTTTTATCTTTCCAAAATCTATTCTTTAGTTGGTTTCTCCTGTGGATTGTTTTTCTTAACTTGGAGTTCATAAAAGGGACACTATCTTTTGTCAGTGTCCTTTGTTTTAAGGGTGCATGGGTATCAATTACATCTAAAAGGGCTTTTTCGTATGCCCATGCAACATCATCTGGGTCATCAAAGCATTCTAGCGCATGGAAAGGTATAAAACCCATTTCGCGACAGTATGCATCAGAATTAAAATTCTTGAAGCTTCTATATCTAATTTTTTTTCTAGGTGCTCTCACTGGTGCATGAATTTTAGTGCATATACAGATCATTTTATGACAGTCACTCAGTCCTGTATCAAATGCCACATATTTATGAAACCTTCTTGGCTGGGTTGCTAGAATGACATCAATAAGTGAAGGGTTATTAAGGGACTTAAAGCAAGTTGGTTCATTAACTACGTTAACCATGTCATACACATCACAGAAATTACTAATACTGTTTCCAACCACTAACATGTTTATGTTTAAGTCACCTAAAATAACAATATTATTCGATTCCTACAGTAGTTTATCACATAAACACATCAAGGCATTAATAAAAACATTTTCACATGAAGATGATGGTCGGTACATTGAAACAAAAAACCATTTCTCTTTGTTTAATCTTACTTCAATAACAATAGATTGGTCTATTTCAAATGCACACCTTCTAAAATGTATAATATCTGACCTGACATATGTAATGATGCCATGAGCTGTACGTGACACATCTTTTCTATATAACTTAAATCCAGGCACTGAAACCACATGATCAGTTACGGACTCATCAAGTTTAGATTCACCAAAGCTAATAACATCAACAAGGCCATTGGCCATCATTTCACGAAATTCATCAAAACATTTCATTAAACTGTTAATATTTATATAGGCAATCATCAGCCCCTTGTTATGTGCAAGTTTGTACTGCTTAATTTCACTAAAGGTATCATTGGTTTGTAAAGAAATAGATTGATTTTGATAATTTTCAGATGATAGACTGATGTGTGTGGTTTCAGAATGGCATGCTACATTGTCATCATTGATGGAACAATTAACAGAATGATTAATATAACAATTATCAGAATCGTCAAACATTGTATTGACATTGCTTTGGTCACAGGAATTGTTGATATCAGCATCATAAAACCTATCAACATTTAAAACCTGGGTGTCAGTTTCAGTAAAAGCATCAGTAAAAACATCATCACAAGAAACACTTTCATTCACATCACGTATGCTATTATCACATTTACTAGAGTCATTGACCTCAGATGAGGTTCCGGCTGTCCCTTCATAGCCAGCCACCTAGTGCTGAGGCTTGCTTGGACAGAACTTGCGTTTGTGGCCAGTGTTCAGACAGGCATAGCACTGCAGGGGGGCTGAGTGTCTACACGTTTTAACATTGTGGGACTTCTCACCACAGTTAAAACAGCGGGGCTGGAAGTCACTATGTTTCGGGTAGTACGGGCGGTGCTGGTATCTGTAGGATCCAGTGGATTGTTGATTCGATTGAGGAAGATTGTCTCTCAGAGTCATGAGTAGCCTGCCTAGCATATTGAGGCCAGTACCAGAACGTCCTCTTCCCCAATATTCATGCAAAGTGACTTCGACAAGAAGTCTGCCCTTGCTGGCATTCAGATCCTCCCGAAAGGCTTGACACTGGCGTGACTTGTCTTGCAGAAGGTCATACATCACACTCTGCTTCATTTTCTTCCAACGGTCATCAGTCGTTATGCTCTCAGCAATGATCTGGGACTGCCTTGGTGTAGGGGCATTGCGTATGGCCTCCGCTGTCGAGTGTTGTCCCATTTCAATGGCCTTCCTATAGTTGTATGCGTGTTCACTCGATGCAAACTGAATCCCCCATTTCCTCAGAGGATGGCCATAAAAGTTACTGAAGGAATTTTCCGGTCCTCGAAATTTAATAGCATGGGTGTCAGAAGTTGGCCTTGGGGTCACATCATTTTCGACACGTATCACAGGAGCTCTTGAGGGGACTGGAAGGGGGTCTTTCCATGAGGGAGGAACTTCGGTTCTGTCGGTGTCTCCTCCATTTCTGCTCTGCCAGCGGGGTTTGGGGGCTTCACCAATGGTCACTTTGGCCTTTCCTCGCAGTCTGATGTTCTGCAGCAAGCGTTGAGAGCCTGTGGCTGACAAGTGAAGTTTGTCAGCAGGAGCAAGCGCAGTTTCATCAACAGTTCCATCCTGGAACCTGAAGTTCTTATCATTGTTGATGAACTGCACCTGGGTCTCATTGGCCATTGTAGTCAGGAGCTGGTTTAAATTGTCTATTTTCGTCATATCTGCCTTATCATCAGCTCGTGGAAGTATGCTGCATAGATGAACGTTCTCTGACCTTTCCTTTGCAGTAAGAATGACAGTCTTGAATTCTTCAGCAATTCTATCAGCTCCTTTTTTTGTTGCTGTGTCATTGGTACCGCATACCAGGTACAGATTGGAATATTTCTGCTTTTTGGGGTCAACTTTTTCGAGGCTCCTCTTCACATCTGTAAGCTTGGCACCATGGAGGCAGGTTATCTTCAAATCTTCCGCAGTGGACTCCATGGATCTTAGCAAACTGTCGCCAATAAGGAGGTTTCCTTGGGGTTCAGCATCATCCTCATCATCATCATCATCTTCAGAATCCTCGTCACTATCAACTGAGCAAGTCAACTTTCCAACAGATGTCGCCACCTGCTGGATGTCAACCTTTAGACCTTTCAGTTCTCCAACATCTGATGCAAGAGAGGTCATTTCAGTAGAAGTAGCAGTGTATTGTGAACAAAGGCCATTTATGAGTCTCTGGTTTTGTAGGACAATTTCATTTAATTCATTGTTCTGTTCTATCAGAGTTTCCATCTTACTGTATAGATTCAGAACAGTCTCTGACATTTTCCTACAGTGGTGGCAGGTCCATACAGTGGGTTCCTTAGCAAGATCAAGGCATTCAACGTGAAAAGTATGTGCACAAAGAACACAGCTGATCTGAGGGATCCTAGCCTTGGCATTGCCTTTGTGTTTGCAATTGACATGGCAAATCAAAGGTCCTTGATCATTCTTTGTCCATGGATTCACAGCTTGACTTGGAGGTTCCATGACACCCTCAGAACTTGCATTCTCATCACCCATTGTCTCCTTCCACTAAGTTGATCACAGTGTTTCACACCTTTCCCACAAAGGGTGAAGCAGGGTCCTTTTCGACTCCTTTGTCTTTGAGGTCAATGACCCCCCACACCTGAATGTCCCAGGGAAAAGTATGGGTTGGGCAAATTCAAAATGTAAAAAAGTCACTCAAAGATCACAGACCTCTCGTTCCAAAGTACCTCACAAAAATATAATCCTTGTGATCACTGTGTATTCCAAATCAAATCCATATAACTTTGTCAAGATTAAATCTCTTAGTTCCAGAGTAAATAGCCAAAAAGCAGGAGCAGAAAAATGTGTGTGTCAGTGGATTCAGTGAAGCATTTCTTAACTACCATCACTGATTTTTTTTACTGCAACATCCAGAGTTATCCAATTCTCCAATGAAAAGACCTTTTGTGGTATGCCTTTTAGATTTGCCAAAAAGTTGAATGAATATTGAGTGTAAGCTGAAATTCAGGTTTCCTCATATTCAGTACAGCCCTTCCAGCCGAAGCAGACCTATATATCAAGGACCGTTAAGTAATAAAAATCATCCTGCAATACAAACGTATTTTGTTGTGCTTTTTGGGAATAAGGTGTAATGTTTGCTTACTTTCTTCTGCTTTACTGAATTTTTAATCCAACATAGGCCTATCCTATTATTATATGGCAGTCAAATGTGCCCCGACTCTGTGGTAAGATGGAACCTAAATTGGGGTATGCTGTTTCTGTGAAGCCAGTAGCCATGTCACAAGGGCCGTTTTTAACTTCTAAAGTGCTGTCCCGTAATATTGTCACGCCATTCAGTTCGTTCCGCCCGTCACGTCCCGTCCCGCGTCCTCGTCATGCCTTTTAGGTAGTCCCGTCGATTCTTCATTATTGTTACATCCAAATAACAGACCAAAATAAAATCAATCAATCAATCATCGTTTCATATTGTTCTTTCTCCTTTTCACCTGTTCCCATTTTAACTTATTTTTATTAAAGATAGAGCACTCACCTGATACTGATTTTGTGGAATCAGTCACGTCTCCTGTTGATTTTATAATTTCCTTTTAAAACGTGGAAGAGTTTTAAAAATCACCAATTGATGCGATATAATACATTTTATGAAATAATGCACAAAAAGCTATGAGCACAGTTAGCTATGAGCACTTGAGCAGCTTACAAAGTCATATGTACTTTTCCTGAAATGAACCTCTGGGAACTTTATTTTGTTCAATGTTTTTGTTAAGGTATTTAGACTGCTACTGCTGTATGACCTATTGGTGTCCAACTGCATTTTAGAGACAATGGGTGACTAACCCTTTCATATAAAATTTAGTATTGTCATATGTTACATAAAGAGCATAAAAAAGTAACTACAGACTACAGTGGTCCCTTCTTTATGAGATTGCCCCTTCTGTGGTCATTAAGCAGTCTCTCGTTGGACTGCGGTCTCTTGTCAGAGTGTAAAATGCACTAAAAATGCTATTTAGTGTGGGAGGAAGGCGGTCTTACAATGCAGCTACCACTGTATTATCTTGCCATTTTTTGAAGGATAATTCAATGTCTGGAGACAGAACCAGCCAACTGTTGATCATGCGGATATCAAAAATGGCTTCACTCAAATTCCTTTCTCTGACAATGGAATCTGAATGATATCATTACCTCCGTCATGTAATCTCCAGATTCATATACTGTTGGCTCATATTCATGATATGCACAAGCACTGTTAAATCAAATCAATGATGACAATGAATTTAACAATTATTCATTATTAAGCCTACATGTGATAAATGAAGATCCTAAGCCTCCAAATGTCACAGATGTCAACATTTCATAGATTGATAATCCATAAACAATTTCAAATGTGGTGAAAATAATTATTTATTTCTGCATTATTAGAACAGTTCCAAATTTGCGGAAAGACAAACTACATTGTAACTTATAATGTCAGAATTAAAGCAATGTTATATATTTTTGCAGCTAAAAGTCATGCGTACGATTTTCTAGTTGTTAGAGAGCATCTCATGCAATATTAAGTTTTGTGACATTTGAGTATTGTAATATTGTATCAGGGTTATATTAGTCATCTTGACGCCTTAGAAACCATGCTGTTTGTAAATCTGGCTATTGTATAATGTTCCTCATATAATGACCTAAACAGTTAGATTGGTGTTTCTGTATAGACTAGTGAATGGAAAAAAAAAAACAACATTAGCAGTGAGTCAAACAGAGTTCCTACAGCTCATTGTAGGTCTGGTAAGCTTAGCGTGTTAGTATAGCATAGTAAATCTAGAATAACTACGTGCCAGTGAGAAGGCTGAGATGGAGGCCATGTCGAGTCCCTTTTTGCTTCCTGCCAATGACTGATCTGGAGGTCAATAGACTGATGGCTTGGCCTACCAATGTCTTATATACTCCTTCCTAACGTAATACAGTTAACACAGAAATTATTTGCACACTTTGATTTTTCACCATATTTAACAGAAAAATGGCTTGATGATAAAAACAACTGCCCTATGTTTCAGAGTAGTGTTAGTAGGTTAGGATTCCATGCATTTCATTTTTTGCCAAAATTCATTTTCTAGGAAAATGTGAAAAAACTGAATTTTGAAAACAAAAAAATATTTGCACACTTCAGCCAACTGGCAGAAACTGAATTTTTAATGATGATACTCAAATTTTTTTCTGTGGAACTACTATTGTTTATGGTATCTTTAGCTCATTTACATCAATCAGACATTATTTGGGGTTCACAGGTGGGCTTGCAGGTGTTACCAAGGGAAAGCACTCAATCCAATGTTGTTTGTCTACTTATGGCTATATAAATTTGGCTAGAAACAAGCAACTCACATGAGACTGATTAGTAAACTCCATAATTGTGTCTATCTGTCTAAAAAAGTAATTTTGTCTGGTATTGGTAGGTAATTGTGTTCTACATGCAACCACGAAATGAGCTAAAGATACCATAAACAACCGCAGTTCCAAGGAAAAAATGGGTATCATCATTAAAAATTCAGTTTCTGGCAGTTGGCTGAAGCGTGCAAATATTTTTTTGTTTTCAAAATTCAGTTTTTTCACATTTTCCTAGAAAACGAATTTTGGCAAAAAATGAAATGCATGGGATCCTAACCTACTAAAACTACTCTGAAACATAGGGCAGTTGTTTTTATTATCAAGCCATTTTTTTGTTAAATATTAGCCCTGGCACCCATGCGTAGCATGGGTCATGGGTCGTCCCATTGAAAATCTTGAGATTTCGCCATGGCATCAGGAAAATTGGTCTATATTAAACAATTCTTATCCAAATTCCATGAAATTTTGGATTTGGGTAGCCCACATATTTTACTGCTGAAAGCAATTCCTGCAGGTTTAAATGACAAAAAATCACTTTAAAAAACAAAAACTCTGTGAAAAAATTAGCAAAAGCTATCTGCTCCATTTACAGCACAATGGTGACGTCATCAGTCTATCCTATGACGTCACTAGCAGTTTGTTGTGACATCATCAGTACTACCAGGAATTTACCAATCAAATGACGCCATTTTTTTCAATGTATAAAGAAAAAAATCACTTCTTCAGGTTCTCAGGATGATTATTCATTCATTTCAGCATGTGGAGAAAAAAGAAATAGGTGCCGTCAGTAGCAAATTTGCATTCTTGCAGATGGTATAATTGGAATAAACCAGCTGCAAATACTTAAAAAGATATCTTGATTCTCCTGAACCCTCTCTTTCAATTCTCATGATTTTCCAATGGGAGGATTCATGACCCCTGTCCCAGGGGTCCAGGGCTAGTTAAATATGGTGAAAAATCAAAGTGTGCAAATAATTTCTGTGTTGACTGTATGTCAATTATGTCATGTGAGGAACTTGTCATAATGAAATTTTCACATAACAAACACAAGACTATAAATAAGACAATGAGCTGTCTCACAAAAGTTTTGAAAATCACATTGAGGATGAAGCCAATTTTGAATGAAAAAGAAAAGTGAACCGAAACTGTTGAATGATTATTTTATGCATATACACGGGTAGAAACACACGTAGACAATCATTCTGAATTAAACATCTCTTTTGTTGTAGAAGATTTTGACAAAAACCCCTCATAGGCGGCAGATCAGTATTAAATTGTATTGATTTCATCATCTGTAACTGTGGTTGGGTTAAATATCCCCCTTTCCCATTCAATCATTCAAATGCAAACTTTCCTGGCATACTAAAACAAAAAAATATGAAATCAACTGCACAGTTATTGAAGTCGAAGAACCCAGATTTTTTAAATTTTGTGAATTCAATTTTTGACAATAGCCACAATGATTTAATTTGACACCAAAACATTGCACTTAGAGATTTGTAATATTTCATGAATGCAATTGAAGGCAAGTGCTAGATGCACCGAAGCTTCTATTGTGATGCCTTTAGCAGGAGTACCATTTTCAGCAACTTTGCAATGATCATCAGTGTGCAACATACAAGATGTGTTGAAACCTGTTGGCTTATCTCTATAGTGTATGAAAATGAACTGAAAATATTTTGAGACGTTATTGAAACTTGGTTGTTGTATAAATCAGAGTTCTAAGGAATCTTCGAGATTTTAACTTTATCATTGTCTGTACTTATACACGTATGATCTTGTTTTATTTACTCTTTTACTGCCACTGCTACTGGTACTGCATTTTATCCTGAAGTCATGCACACTGCAAATGTTTTTTGCTTATGATTCTAGGGAACATACAATAATTTTAATCACCGTCTGCCTACATCTCACTATCTGCATAAATCTCAACATATGCATAAATCTCACCATCACGGTCAGGCTCACTATCTGCAACAATCTCACCATCTGCAACAATCTCACCATCTGTATCGATGTCATCATCTGCATCAATCCCAACATTTGCGTCAATCTCATCATTTGTGTCAATCTCAACATCTGCAACAGTCTCACCATCTGCGTTAGACCCCGGAGTCGTCGTCATTGGTCGTCGTCGTCCGTCGTAATTGGCCTGTTGTCGTCGTCGTTGTCATGCCACACGTCAGTCGCCGTCGTCAGTGGTTGATTTGACTGGCGTCAGTTGCCTGACACATAAAAATAATGCTCCTAGCATTAGCAGGCTCTGGCTACTACAACAGCAATCTGTTGTATTGCAATCAAGTCATTTTGCTTCAATTGCTGCTTTATTGATTGGATTGGTTTGTTCAAGGTAGAGTTTTGTTGGGTGACACTTGAATTGCAATTAAGCCAATTGGTCCCTGATGACAATTAGCACCTAGGATAATAGAAGAGTTCTTATAGTTCATGTCTTTGTTTTTGGTCCTTTTCTGTATTATTATTTAATTGATGTTCAGACAGCTCCATAATGATTCCAAGAAAATGGTTCTTAATTAAAACAGACTAGCTGATCACAAAGCTCCAAAATAAGTTGGTATGATATTGCTCATGCAGCAAAAAATATCAATTTTACAGATTAACCAGCTGCCAGGTTTACACATGTATGTTCTTTTTCCTATCAACTGCTAAATGATGTAAATTGAAAATAAAATCTTAATTTATATAAAGTTCTTTTTCAATATATCCAAACTGATTTTTGGAGAGTTTCACCAATCCACACTGGATGGATCATGGCTCCCTCAGTACAAATGTTGGTATTGTTCATGGGCAATACCTGATGTGGAACAGGAGGCATACCTGGTACCAACATTTGTACTTATATAATCAAATGGAATATCAAGAAGGTTGTTCAATGAGATAAAATCTCAAAATTTGAGAAATCATGTTCAGAATAGTCAGAGAACAACCAAATAAAGTCTTCTGATGGTGCACTGAATGACTATATTTTCGGCTTCTTAATGCCCTAAAAAGTTTATTGAGCTGCAGCCAGCCAATGGCAGCTTTCAGCCAGCCAATTTTTGACTGACTGGCTGACAGGTCTTAACATGTGAATATAGAGATTACTGTGTGAAATTCAGCAAATCTCATAAGATGGTTGGTTAAATGTTGTCGGAACTTTCCTTTTGAGATTTCCTTATTTATTTTGGCAAAGATCTAGGTTTTTTTTAAGGTTTGTTATTTGATAATCACTTAAAAGTTAGATGAAGTCAGTTGAAATGACATAAGTCAGTTGCAGTTGAAAAGTTATCGACTAGTCGACTTAGTCAGTTGAAATGAAGGAAGTCAGTTGATTCATTAAAACAACTGACTCCTGGGTCTAATCTGCGTCAGTCTCACTATCCGCATCAATCTCACCGTCTGTGTCAATCTCATCATCTGCAACAATCTCACCATCTGTGTAAATCTCGCCATCTGCGTCAATCTCAGCATCTGCGTCAATCTCAACATCTGGATCAATCTCACCATCTGTGTCAATGTCATCATCTACATCAATCTCGTCAAATGATTATTTAATCCTCATCAATGAAACAAGAGGATATTAAATGATTTTCAAGTGTAAAAATTTCCATGAAGCTTTTGCAAAGTACTTCAATGTAAACTGTTCACTGTTTAACAACAGATTTTGTGTTTAATCCTCTTAAATAAGAATTATTATACAACGAGAATCCAGAGATCAACTAACACGAAAAATCCGTTCAAAAATAAAATATCATATGACATTCAGTTGTGAAATTAAGCAGTTAAGCAGTATGACCTTGGATTAAGTTAAAAGGGATTTTCAGTTTCGATTTAGGAATTAACAATTTGCTTATATAAACAGAAACAACCGTTCAGCTACATCATTCCATTGGTCTACGTATCAAGGTGAGTGTCATCTGCTTTTACACATGTAACTTTCTGATTTCTGATAAAAGCAAGCAGAAACTGGCATCTAGAGAATGGCAGGCACAATTGTTGTATGATACATTATACATGTTTTCATGACATCATCATATTATGTTTCTGGCAAATTGTTTAAACTTCATATATTTGTCCTGTTGATCAAAAAATAGCATGTAAGTACTTCAAGCGGATTTGTACAAATTCTCGCTGTTGGAATAATTAGGGTATTTCTTTATTAGGGCAAATTTTTACTTCTCACATACCGCACCATTTCAGGGGGGAGGGTTGGTCTAGCGGTAGCATGCTGGGCTGCCAATCGCTGGGACCAGGGTTCGAATCCAGCTCTTGCCAGGTCATGTGGGCCTATGCTGGACGGTCGTTTCAATCATCCTTCACCTCATTGCCGTGTCCTCCTCCTGTTCTGATTTGCCTACCAAGTGCAAAATACAGGACGTAAAGTAAAAATCATCCATCCATCCTCACCATTTCATTATCTATCTAAATGTAGTCTAGATCCCTTACTAAAATTGCATCCCATCCTTTGTCACACAGGATATCAGCCATGAGAGTTCCGTAATCAGACCCAAGATGTAGTCAGCATTCATGATAGTAACTTTCCACAAAATACCGCTCTGCCCAATTTTAAGCCTGATATCTATTTAAAATGTGTTGCATCGACATCATGGAACACTGTTAATTTGTGGCCAGCTTGGTCATCACTCTGCCCATGATATATGTATAGACAGTATCATAACTTCTTAGGCTTCATAAAATTAAATTTTTATTGATAGACCAAAACCAAACAGATTTTGTGCTTGCCAAGAATGTTTGCCTAAATTTTAATGCCTTTTGTTAAGGATGTGATTCAAGAAGGTCTCTGAAGTTGAAAATCAATAGGTACATCTGGCCTAAAAGCTAAAAATGTTTTATTTTTTCAGGAGGGAAAACCATGAAAGCCACAATCTTGTGTCTGTTGCTGCTTGTAGCACTTTGTGCTCTCCTTCCAACATCCGAAGCTGGTTGCCGCCGACAGAATGAGTTCCGCCACCACAAAGTAGTATTTTGTGGGAATGACTGCGGAACCCTCAGAGTTGGTACAAGGCAATACCATGCTTGTAAACTCCACGGTCAACGAGGATGTTTCCGTGTCCATTTCAGAGGCAAGTGGGGAGGACTCTGTCCCACAAGGAGACACGCACCTCCACCCCAGGGTGTGCATAGGATCTACACAATTGAAGAATTAGCATAATCTCAAATTCCCAGAAGTGGGTGAGATAGCTGTCTTTGTTTGGTTATGCTGTCCATTGTAATGCTATAAAGTATCTAGTTTTGTAACCATACTTTGCTATATGATTCTTGTATTGCAATATAGTTTAATTGAATAAAATTTAATATATCTGTCAAACATGTCCTTGTGATTGTGACTGATTGGGAGTTTGCGACCATGATTGTCAAGAGAGCACCAAAGCACATCATGTATGTAATAGGAACTACAGCACTTTTTTTGTATTCAAATTTTACGCAATTAATGCTTTTTCAATTAATGATTCATTGGTCATTCATATAAATGCTAGATTCAATTATTAATTTTGAGCACACAACTTATTTAGATATTTATTATAAAATCTAAACTGTTATAAGAAATCTAGATTCAATTATTAATTTTGAGCACACAACTTATTTAGATATTTATTATAAAATCTAAACTGTTATAAGAAATCCAACCTATGAAATTCTTAATTTCAAGAGAGCCATGCAAGAAAGAATTGAGGTTTCCACTTTAATATCATTTTTGTATCACATTTAGAGCTAAAAAAAAGGTTGTTTTCCTATATTGAAAAATATAGTTATCCCCCCCCCCCCCGTTTAACAAAAAAAAAAATTCCTTGACATAAGCCTGTTTTCGGACACAATCATCCAATGACGAAAATTGGGAGAGAAATGCAAAACTTCCTTATCCTAGTCGGTAGTGCTCTGGGCTTGCAATTGCAGGGGCAGGCAAGAAATTGTTTATCAAGGTCAAGGGAAGATTGTATTGTCTCAGGTCAGGCAAGGCTGTGTCTAGAAACCTTTAGTTCATGCCTGTACACAATTCCTTATGTGTGAGAGATATATGTAGTAGTAGGAGAACAACAGTTAGATGAAATTGTAGATGAGCTCAAAGTTATGAGGCTCATATTGGTTTTGCTGAGAAACAGAGTACACACCACCAGTTGGTAAGTCACCAATGCATGTGTGCTGTGTATGCTTGGTGCATGCCAATAGAATGAGATGGACAAATGACTTTGACTGTGCTCCCTTAGCAAACTGCTTCCCTTGTTGAGAGATGGACAACAGATGTCTATGAAAAAGAGGAAGAATTCAATTACCAATGCCCAGAGAATAAGGGGGTCATTCTCCCAAAAACATGAAAAAAAATTGTGTCTGCTTTTAAAAATTGACAGCTTTGTGCGACTCTTGCATGCATGTTAGAGAAAAGCAACCACCAGCAGATTGTCTCTTTTTGTAGTCTTTCATTGATTTTTTTCCAAAATGACCTATATTTTCAAGAACAGATATGCCATGCAAGCTTCATTGCATTTTTGTGTGTGTCCGGAGTCACCCTCGTCTGCCTTTTTTTTCTATACTTCTAATGATTAGAGTGTGAACTTTTAATGAAATTTTGAGCTAATACCCAGTAAGATGTTATTTCCAACTTTTAACATGAAAGATATAGTTTAAAAAGAATTTTAAAAACTGTCCCAAAAAGAAAACTAACCTCTAACCATGAGCTAACACCCATGCCTGCGATTTATGGAAACATCAGGATAAGGACTACAATGAAATATAAAAAAAGCAACGCAATTGTTCTGTTTGATTTAATGTTTAGGCCTTTCTCAGAAGTACAGATGAAATAGACAGGTTTGGACAAAAACATTGGCTTGCTTAGTTTGCAGAACAGCTGAAATTATGCTCAGATGATACATTTACACATGGTAATAATTGCTATCTTCTGATTCAATCTGTACCGTTCCTGATTGATTGATTGATCTAGGGTATAGCACAATCCTTTCAGATTATTTATTGTAGAGTAAAATGGCATGTGGTAAATAGGGCCTCGGATATAAATTGTGTGTGATATGTCCAGCATGTGATATATGTGCACTTTTTGCTGGAGGACAGGAACGGTGTAAAAGTAAAAGATATATATGACTCAACCCAATTTCCTGTGGAGGTGAAAACATACTTCTGTTAGAACAAAAAAAAAACTGTTTGCATCTATTTGTGCAAAAAGAACATGAAGGATGTTTCATTGATGTGGAAAGGAATGCATCAAGCGTTTTCTCTGACTCAACTAAAAATCCAATGCTTAGTTCACACTTCACAGAGAGAAATATTGATTCTTAATATTCCTACACTCTTCATAATTACCACCGTTTTTTTTCTCTGCTTCATACAACAGAATACAAATAGACACAGAAGGAGTTTCAAGGACAGATAATGTCTGATGCGAAGTTGCTGGCTGGAACTCCACGAGATTTCATGTTTTGAAATTATCAATTTTAATATTTGTTTCAATACTGCTGCTCTTCATAGGTCTGCAACGCTTATCCCGCAGGCGCGGATCCAGAAAATGTTGGACGGGGGGATTTTTCGAACCCCCTAACCCCCCCTGGATCCGCTACTGTGCCGTTATAGTTATTAATTGTGTATCTACGAAATAAATTTTTTATTTCAAATGATCCTTAGATCAAAAGATTCAGATATTCTTGCTAAATTTTGCAGGTTGAATGTTCTGGATAGGCCTACTTCGTGCAACCCAAGACAAGGACCTGTTCAATGATTTTCTCAATCCCTTTATCATTCAGCCTCCTTGTCACACAGTGTCCCTTAAAAAAGTTCAAGATTTTCGAAATGAAGCCCGAAAACTTGAAGTGCACGATTGTAAAGGAAGGCTGTAGCGGATCCAGTGGGGGGGGGGGGGTTGCGGGTATCCACCTTCCCCCCTTTGGCCTGTACATTGAAATGAAATGTAGGAAAAAATCATAATTCCGATATTTTTCATTCGTAAACAACACTGTCCGACATTTTCTGAATCCGCCCCTGGAAGGTCAGGAGAACATTTTAAGATAAAAAGGAAAAAATTATATTGGGATAATTTTGAGTGATGCCAATTTTAAGGTTTTGGTTTAACTGACTATCATTTTCATGCTAAAATCGGGGTATAGAGAGATAGTAAATAGGTTAGAGGTAATTTAATTCGATAGATATTAATAAGGAATTGTTATTTTTCAATTTCCTTGACCATCATCTTTATATTAGGTATGTTTTGCCAAAATATAGTGTACAAAGTGTGACAAACACTTTTGACTGCATGATATAGTATTCAATTTACTCTGTCGTATGTTTTGAAGATTTTTCCCTGATTTGAACTAGCTAAGCCTAATCAGTAATGGTTATATAATGTTTTACCAAATTTGACCCAATTTATCTATGAAGTATTTGTATCGTCTACACTATTTGTAAGACTATGGATTACTGAGGTCCTCCAGGCAAGGAATATGATTTGGTATATAACTGTTCATTAAATATCATGAAAATGTAAAGCAAATGTCAACAAATTGCCTGAATTTGTTCCACTTGGCGGATTATATGAATATGGTTTATCAGTAACATCGCCTTCATTGACGTAACAATTCCAAGACAAAGGCATTTTTCTTTTTCTTCCTCCCTTCTTTTTCTCTATATATAAGATTATTGTGATGTTTCGGTAGGCATTTCATACTAAGAATAAAAAGTGTAAAGGAAAATTGAAGTACACTGTAAACCCATGCCGTAGGTGCCGTTGAAAAAGTGCCGTAAAACTGACGCTGATCTTACCGTAAATCTTTAAAAACGGTAAATTACCGTTAATTCAACAGTAAACCGTAAATGTGACATTGACTACCGCAAAACCAACAGGAATGTGCCGTAAGATCAAGAAAACGGCAATTAGCCAATTACTGTTGATTTTACGGTAACTGTTACTTTTACGAAGTTGCCGTATAGGCCTAATTATGCATTACAGCAGCTTACCGTAGATATTTTGTTGCAGCAGGCCAACTGTTCTGAACCACAGCACAAACAATGCTGTCAAAGCAGTTTGTTTGTTTGTTTCTGCAAACATGACTCTTGGCTGTTTATGATTTATAACAATAATCTAGACAACTTAAATCTATTGTACTTAAGTCTGCCTTAATGATATTTTCTGTCAACTATATTGCCGGTTGAACACTGTATGAGAGACTTGAGAAGATCTGTATTCACAAGGAAATTTTAAGTTTCAAGGTAATATCACTTTAAATATATATGTGCCTATTAACACAGGAGTATCAACCTACCCAGAGAATGTTGTATGAAGTGAAAGAGGTGGGTGGGGCTGACTGCAAAATAATTAATTCAATATTAGTGCTATATATAAACAAATTAATTTTCTTGTGAAATTATGCATTACTAATATGAATAGCTAGCCTTTTACAATATGTTTATGTGCAGGAGTCTAATAGGAGGTACTGGGGTAAATTGTGCTACTCACTGGAGGTCTTTTTATGAGCAGTAGGGGAGAATGGGGTTAGTTGTACCATGGGATAAGTTGTACTACCCACTGTTGTAAATCAAATGAGTTTCGTTATTTTCAATGATTCAATAAAGCGTTATCGTTGGGGTGAATTGAAAATCTGGGTGAATAAGGCAATCCCACTCATGTATTCACATTTGGTGAATGTCATTATGAGCCATGGAAAAAAAAACTGCCAAATATAATGCTACGAAAAGCAACACTCATAAGTTCAAATTTGTTATTGAAAACTTGGAAGTACGGAGAACTGACATTCTTGTTCTCAGTCATCTGGTATTGGTATAAGATGATGTCCTTCTGATAGGATGGAGTTAAGGTGTATATCTAGTTATACCATTCGACACCTCTGTCAGCCAATCACATGCCAGTATTACAGGGAAATAATTCCTATATTCTTTGTTGTCCAGTTATCCTCTCATGTTTGAGTGTTTGAGTGTTTGTCTCACGGTATAAGCCAGTTATTCACCATAGGATCAGGAATATGCGTTTATCACACCTCGGCCTAAAGGCCTCGGGTGATAAATCACATATTCCCTCTCCCGTGGTGAATAACCTATACATATATTTGTGTAGTCAGATTTTGAAATCTTGCATTGCTGGTTTACTTTTGACAACCAGTTTTCTCTATTGTTGGTTTATTCTTTACAACCAGTTTTCTTCAGAAAATCAAGTTAGGGTAAGTACTGTAATTCGGAGTGGATTGAGTTGTGCCAATGACATGACATAGGATTTAATTTTTTTTAAACCTATTTTTCTCTTCATTTTACTCAAAGCCTAGACATCTTTTGAAACAACTTACACTGAGAAGAAATGTTAAAAGTGTTATAGCTCCCTCTTAACAATTAATAATCTGGATTTTGCAGCATTTTTGAATTTTTGTGTAAAATGGCTTATAATTGTTTAATAAGTTTCATGTAGCATATCAGACATATGCTGAACTCATGCTATATCGGAAGAAATAGGCAGAATGATTGGTTTTTATGGTATAAACTAAATCGAACAATTTTCACCATCATCTGGCACAACTTACCCCAGCCCTTGGGTACTTGACCTATTTTTTTCAAACACTTGCCATGATCTTCTATATGGTCTGGTCGCCCTGAAGCTCGCTTTGATCCTGGCCAATTTGCGGTATCATTGATATCTAATTATCAGATTACATGATCAAGCTTTGGTTTTTTGGGAATCTCCCTGAAGCAAAAAATGGCACAACATACAATGGTCTCCCGACACAGCTCAATTTTATGCTCACCCTGTAAGCCTTTCATAAATTATAAATTATTAGCATACATTAATAACAAAGTTACTGTAAAGCTATTTAAAATGTCCAAACATTAAGTAACAATACTAAAACCTAAGTTTTTTTTGTAAAAGTGCAATTCGACAGCAATGGCAAGACATGAAATTTTGTATGTAGTCATATTGAGTGTCATTGGGTAACAAAAAACAGTAAGATTTGCAAATGCACTTGGAATACTGGTCATATAATAACAATTCATTTTGTCACTTGATGGGGCAATTTGTAGCACCAACTTTATTCCAAAAAAATCTTGTGTTTCACCCATTTCAAGGGAAGGATCCTTCAGGTTTATATCCTGTATATATGCAATTGTTTAGCTTAATATTAGATTAGGGACTACAGCAATGAGGCAAGGTGCACCATTGCATAAGATGAAAGATCCCTCTGACAAGGGTTGCCTGGATTGAGAATCGAACCAGTGTCCCTGAGGTCAGTAGGCCAAACATTACCGCTGAGCCCTTTAAATGGATGGCATTGCCTTCTTTACTAAATTCTTCCAAAAGTGGGCTACACAAGTTGCCCTTTCGCACAAGTTACCCCCAGTATCCGTTATACATTAAAGTTATTGATCGACAGTACTCCAAAGCTATTTCAATGTAATTGAGGAGGTTTAATATTTTTTGAGAGTTTAAAAAACTTGCCGTTTGCCTACAAGATTTAGGTTCCTTCACAGCGACTTAGTCTATTCTATCTACTGATGTTATTAAGTTTTCGGCAAACAGCTGCCATATTATATCAATTCTTTTTGTTGCAGGGGACCTTATAAAATCCAGTTAAAGTGACTACAAAATGTTGTCCTTCTGCAACCAGTCAAGATGCAGTACCATCCAAAACTCTCCTACTGAATGAGTTAGACACATCGTCGTTCCTGGCTGAAGTAAACAACTCCAAGAAATATCACCAATGCATTTCAACCCATACTTTCTCACCTCTGCCAATGACCAGCAATATTCATACAAACAATGTGTAAGTCATTTATATAAACATCATGTCAGAGTATAAGATATTTTAAACTTAATTTTTTTGAAGAACTCTAAATAAGAATATTTACTTATTTTTCCAGAAAGAGAATTGTAAGGTTGCTGCCTGAAACCGGATGGCCAGCTTTAAATTTGGATGCCATTGTGATGACTTGGTTCAGAGATATTGCCCAAATGTATTATACGATATGACATCATAAAAAGTAAAATGGTAAGTTGTGTCATTGTTTGCCTTGGGCTGATACTGTATGCCAAATAAAACAATTTTTTTTTCAAGGCAATCTCAATATGAAATATTATACAGTTATCCAGTTGCAAAATCAGTGACTGATATTGAACAGGTGCTGTGCGCTGATAAATAGTATGGTTTTGGTTGCAAATGCAAAGAAAATGGCTGGAAATCAGACGAGTGAAGTTGTTGTTTCTTTTGGCATGCTTGTTTTAAACATATCTCATCATAACTCAATAACTTTTGCACCCACAATTAAGTAACATAAGCAAGATGAATAAGGCAAATGGGAGAAAAAAAATCGAAAAACATAATGTGGGAATGTGAAATGTCAATTCAATCTTTTACACATTGAACTTGCCATTCATAAATCTGCCGTGCTATAGATTCAGATTCAGACAGTGGAAGCGTATTACCGCCAAAGATTTTTTATTTCGGGTTTGATACAAAGAAATTTTCAATTTTCATCGGAGTGTCGGGTGTCAGGGAAAGTTGGAAGTGGAGTTGAGAATTGGAAGGGCAGTTGGAAGGAGCGTTGGAAGGAGATTCGGAATTGAAGATGGAATGAGAGTTGGAAGTGAAGTTGGAAGGAGAGTCAGGGAAGGAATTTGGGAGAAAACAGGAGTCGGAAGTCAGGAATAGAGAATTGTTGAGAGTCAGAAGGAGGGAGTCATGGAAAGGTGGAAGAAGGGAGTCAAGAAGAGAGTTGAAAGGGACATTGTTGGAGGTCTCGATGTCGGCCTTGTTCTCGAGGTTAGCCTCGGGGCTATATTTTTATGGCCTTGGCCTTGGCTGGGTCTTGGATGCCAAATCACAGGCTTTGACTCAGTCTCAGGTGTCTTTGGGCCAGTGTTGGAGGCCTCGAGAAGACTCATCGTCAAGACCCGTCTCTGGGTTATGTTTTTTTAATGGCCTCGGATGCCGATCCTTGGCCTGGCCTTGGTCTCGGATGTTTCAACCTTGACTGCATTGTTGGTAAGAGAGTCTGGAGAACCGAGTAGGGGAGAGGGGATTTTGAAGTCAGGAGTTGGGGTTGAGTCAGGAGGTGCATCAGGATTAGGGAGTTATTGAGTCACAAGAAGGAAATCAGGGAGAGTTGGGAGTTTTGAGTTTGGTGTCCCCTCCAGACTATCCCAACTACTGACTCTACCCAACTCCCGACTCTCCCCTAGCCCCTGACTCTTTCAAATTCCTTCTCCAACTCCGACTCTTAATTCCATCCTCCCAACTCTCAAATCCCTCCTCCTGACTCTCCCTCTTCTCCCAACTCTCCTCACAACTCTCACTTCCTGACTCTCCTCACAACTCTGTCTGACCCCTCTTCCAAACTCTCCTTCTGACTCTCCTCTTGTTTCCCCTTTCAACCTCCTCCAAACTTTCCCTGACTCCCTCATTCCTACATTCTCCTGACTCTGCTCGACTCTCTACTCTCCTTTAACCCCTTTTGCTTTTTTGTTGAGATTTAAAGGTTTTTGCATTAAGTCAAAATTTGATTAAATCAAAAGCTTCTTGGATTAAAGTTTTTCATTTGAACCAAAACCCCTTTTTTGTTTAAAAATTATTTTATATGAAAAAGGTTCCTGCTTTAGGTTTGACTGCAAAGTGCTCAACTCCTCCTCCTGACTCTCCCCAATTTCCTTCTTCCAACGTTTCACAACTCACTCTTCCAGACTAACCTCCATACTCCTGGCTCTCCCCAGTTTCCTTCATCTGAATACAGTGATGGAATTGGGGGGGGGGGGGATGTTCAAGGGAGCTGAGCTCCCTTGATAAAAAAAAAACAGGGGGAGCTGTGACCTGCTACAGCTCCCCCAATCATCAGAACAAACAGATAAATATAATGTTCACTTTTTCGGTCCTCCAGGTAGGCCTAAATTTAGCCAAAAATAAACTCTGGTTTGGAATTTTTCTCCCTTTTAAAAATTTGGAATGGCGCGCCTGTGCCGCGACAGCTGATAGCCCTCCTGACAAAAAATTTTTGCATTTCCATCACTGTCTGACTCTCAACAACTCTCTCCTCCAGACTGCCTTCCTGACTTTCCATGAAACTCTTCCCAACTCCCTTCCTCCCAATTTTGCCTCCCTCCTCCCGATTACTCCCAACACTCTCCAACTCCCTCCTCCCCCCAACTTATCAACTCCCGCGACTGACTCCCCTTTTGATTCCTCCTATGTCCTGCCAACTTTCCCCAACTCCTTCTTCCTGATACCCCACCTCCTGAATCTCCCCTACTCCCTTCTAGCAACTCTTGCACTCGCTCTTTCTGACTTGCCCTTCAATCCAAACTCCTTATGACTCTCCTAGATTCTCCCCAAATCCATCGTCCAAACTCACTTTCTGACTCCTATCCCGATGCCACTCCCAACTCTCCATGTGACTTCCCTCTCAACTTTCCCCCACTGCATCCTCCCGATTACCAAACCCCAGACTGCATCCTCCTGACTCTCCCCAGCTGCCTCCTCATGACTGTTCCCAACTCATTTCTCCTGACTCTTCCTGCTTTTTTGCTAAGACTAAAAGTTATATAAAAATGTAATCTTGAATAAAACCTAAAGGGTGTCGGATTTTACTCAAAAAGTTTTTATAGATTAAATAAAAAAGATTTTTGGTTCAAAAGAAAAAACTCTGGGATTAAACAAAAAGATATTTCGATAAAAATCAAAATGTTTTTTGGTTCAAATGAAAAACTCTTTAGAGAATCTGGGAGAGTCATAAGGAGTTTTAAATTAGATGAAGGTTTTTGGATAACACCAAATCTTTTATTTGACTAAAGGAAAAAGGCATTTGAATTTCAACCAAAAAGCTATTGGAATAAACCGAGCAATTTTGGATTCAACCAAAAGGTTTTTCATATATTAAAAAAAGTTTTTGGTTTAAACAAGAAGTTTTTGGAATAAACCAAAAATAAAAAATATCATTGGCAGTAATACGCCTCCGTACTGCACATTGAGTCATCGGTTCTTGTTGTTTGTTGTTTTTTTGTTTTTTTTCAGATAAATCAAACATTGTCAATCCTATGCATATAAGTAATAAAGCTACGGTCTTCAGCTATCTTGGTCTCAAATGTCAGTGGTCCTGAATCTCTCTTGAGCATTTTTCCTTGATGGAAACAAGTGTAACTTTAAAATTTCCAAATTACCCAATACTTTAAAACTGCATAATGCATATCAAAACTATTACCCAGTGAAGAATTCATTATTATATATTTAGAATAATTAAATTTTATGAGCACCCCTCGCATACTAAATTTTTATATGGTTTAACATGCACACTCTCTCATGCTAATTATATAATCAATTATGAACCCTTCTTATAAAATTGACCTAAGAGGAATGTGTCACTTTTCTGAGAATGACAAACAACATGCATATAAATTGTACATTTACTTGTCATTATGTTTGCACATTTCAGGAACCAGGCGACAAAAAAGAGAGATCCGTTGCTTCGAAGTTTGGAGGCGAACCAAAAGAAGAAAAAAATACATTTTGACCCAGGAAAGATCCAATGGACAAAATTTCAATTTCAACTTAGATAAATATTCTTTTAGACTTTTGGATGAATGAGAAATAAAATCAAAATTTAAAATTTATTTTAATAATTGTTTTTTTGTTTATATCCGCTAATAAATGTGTTCTTATGACAAGCTTTCTTTTGTGTTTGATTCTTTCTCAAATAACAGTATGAGGCTAAAAATGATCAATGCATAAAGCAGAAATTAACTGTAATTCCCTGAAAGAGCGAAGGTGACATCTGGTGAACTGCAATCACAGGCGAACAATAGCATTAGTGAGGATAGCCGGCCAATTAATTTGAATTACCTTGCAATGAATATACATATTGATAATCCATAAGGGATATTCACTGAAATTAAAATCTGTAGTATGCTTAAATTTTTTATATAAAGGTACTGATTACACATAACATTAAATTTACGGCATCTTGCTGTCATCCCTACAGTAGCTTTGAGAATTTGTAGTTAAATTAAGGCAATATTGCCGTAACATGACTTAACGGCGTAATTTGTAATTTACGGCAGCTTACTGTTAAGGCAAAGTGTACGGCAATTTGCCGTTAGCATAAAAATACAGCTACGGCAATTTGCCGTCTGTATCAAATTACGGCATGAGAGTGTTAAATTTACAGCAACTTGTCGTAAATTGAATAACGGCATTACCGTTGATTTTACGGCAAGTTACCGGCTAATTTGCTGCCGGTAATGCCGTTAAACCAACGGCTTCGGTTTTACAGTGTATGAAATTCATCACAAAAAACCACAAGGAATCTGAGCACAATAAATTAGAACACGGTGTATTCTATCATGCGGAGGGACAACATGGCAAAAAAAAGAAAGGTTTTGTCACACTATGTAACACAAAATATATGCTCATGTTGTAAACTACACTCCTGCCAGTCCTGGACAAAAAAAATGGACCTTTGTAGAATTTCATATTGTTTCAGTACAAAACGGTAAGACCGATTTTCTGTCAGTCAATCAATAGCAATTTTATCTTTGTATGGAAATGCTTTTCCTTTTGACTTTTGATGTTAATCTAATAGTACAGAAATTCAGGAGCACAGATGAGCCTTGGAAAGCAGAGTAATGTGAATAGAAAAAATGGACATTTTGCGGTGCACAAAGTTGTCAAGAAGTGCAACCAAAAGACTGTTCTGTTTAAAAATTCAAAATAAAACACAATTCCACACTAAGATAATGTCGTTATTGATCGACTGACAGGAAATGAAGGTTTGATGTTGTGGATTTCCAGTATAAATAAAAACCTATTAAATGAAGTAAATTCTACGAAAGTTAATTTTTTTTGCCTAGGAGTGTATTTTGAATTGATGACTGCTGTAAACATTAATGAATGAGGTAAACAACATTGATAGTGAGTGAAGAAGATTTCTTGTAGTTTGGTAGTAGGTCTTGCAAGCTTAGCGTGTTAGTAGCAAACCTCACAGAATATCTGCATGCCTGTTAGATGGCTGAGATGGGGGCCAAGTAGAGCCCCTTTTGCTTCCTGCCAATGATTTGTCTGGAGGTCAATGGAGTCACGACTTGACCTAACAATGTCTGATACGCCCTTCTAACGTTATACCTCACGCAAGGAACGTGTCATGATGTCATCCACATCATGGGAAGCACAAAAAGCAGCTGACCTATCAATCGGCAGGAGTCAACAGGCCCTGAAAGCTAACAAGTTAATGTGGCTAAGCCTAGAAGCCCTGCATGGAAACATGTAAATTTCACTCGTTCTATTACGGCTACTATATACAAAGAGGGTATGAAACTTTCTAAGCAGAAAAAGGTTCTCAATTTTGTTCCACCCCTCCAGCAGTAAAGAAGACTGAATTTAAAGCTGATGGGAAACTTCCTGTGTCTTTTAAAAAAATCCATGTTGGTTTTTTGCATTGAAATTTGGTTTTTTTAAATCTAAGAAACCAATTTTGTCTGAAATTTTTTAGAGTGTGCTTAAGAAGAATCATTGACAATAGCTTTGGAACAATTAGGTGTAAGTATGTATATTGTCACTAATTTGTACCAAGTACACAAATAAAAGTTAATTAAATTAAACACAGGTGTGGCAGTGATCTTCTTATCATTTTGTGATATTCTTTGATGGTTTTTATTAGATTTTTGGCGATTGTAGATATACAAAAGATCCTGTTTTGAATTGATTGCAAACCAGACAGGATGGAATGGACCTATATATACCCCCTGAATCATACAGATCAGATAGTTGCTCTGTCAAACTTATCATTACACTGCGGTCCCAATTATTATGCAACTATGCTTTTTTGCATTATCTCAAAAAGAAATAATACTATTTAAATATCCTTTACACAAAATGATTAGTCTACCATGGAGCTAATTTTGTCCAATTACATTTACTCAGTTGGGAGTTATGCCATAAAATGATGTTTTGGGGTGTTCCCAATAATTATGCAAATTCTTGGAATACATCCATGGCCACACAAAATGACCCAAATTAATCTGAAGATGCCATCAACAATTACCCCATAACACAAAAGAAAGAGTATAACCATCATTTCAAACATAGATGCATTCATAGCCAATAAATTCATGTTATTTTCCTGCATTGAAATAGCATTAAAATTACAGTTTTATTGCAATAAAAACCCTCTGCTAACCAGACAAAATGAAAAATCGTGACCTAACTCATTCTCCACTGTCCTTAGGTTTAGAACTCTCCTGTAAACCAATGGCAATTAAGTTGCACCACTGTATTTGACAAATATCTTGAAATTAATTGAATGCATCCAATTGCCAATGCTATTCCAATGGGAAACAGAAGTGTGAGTTTTTGATTTGGTGTCATATTTGTAGAGATATCGCATTTGGTGTTTCATCGCGCAGTATGCCTGTGGTGTGCTATAGATATATTCTGAGCTGGGATTTTATTGATATTAAATTTTTTAAGAGCAAGGGAGGCTTCTTTATTGAAAAAAAAAGGCAATTTCAATGGTTTTTCAATGCAGTTGTATTAAGTTGATTTCTTGGTCATGAAGGCATCCTCATTTGAAATAATGGTTCCATTTTTTATTTAGTATTATGAAGTATATTCTAATTTCAATTTATAATCAACTTTGTTGATTTTGGGTGGCAATGGAAGCTTTTCAAATAAATTGCATAATAATTGGGAACACCACAAAAACCTGATTATATAGCATATTAACTCCTCACTGAAACAACAGTATTGGACAAAAGTCACAGAATATTTGCTTCATGGTGCAAATGTCATTATGTGTAAAGGATATCCAGGCTATAGTGTTATTTCTTTTTGAAATATTGCAAAAAAGCATAGTTGCATAATAATTGGGAACGCGGTGTAGAATAGTGATTGCTTTCAGTACAATACATTTAGTACGTTTATTTTAGAATTTATTTAGATTTACTCCGACAGACATGGTCTTGCATGAAAATTCAATGGTTGTTGAGAAATTTGACTACAATAAGGCATATTTCTCAGAAGCATTCTTTTATCACTTTGTCCATTCATTCACATATTTCCTAGTTTTCCAGCTTTGAACAAAGAGGCCACTTGCAGAGGGAATGGTCAATGGTGTTTGCCCGTGTTACACACATTCACCAATTACACAAATTGATTTGATGACTTAGCCATTGCTATGTGTGCATTAGTTCTAAGCAGATGCAATATAAGCCACATGACCACATGAACAGCTTACATACACAATTTCATTGCTTTGTTTCTCTTACCGATTCAATCAGTTGCAGAAAAGGCAGGCATTTTAATATTATGATAATTGATAATAAATTACTGATTTAAAACAAATACATTTCAGAAATCACACTCCAATGAAAATTGACCATAGAAATGATGCCACATTAAATATACCCTAGTGCATGGTGATATGGTTTGGCAGCATAATCTTTAAATAGTTCATGAGCTGAAATTTAATGAATGAAATTTTCATTTTATCAAAGTTGTCACCCAATACATGTACATGAATTGAAAGCTGTAAGGCATTCATACTGAAAGATGAAATTTGCAGGAGATTAGACACATTTTAATGTCATAGGTCTGGTAGTATTTAGTTTACTTTGAGTCTTGATATTGACTCAGAAGTGAGCACGCAATACAGATCACTTACTGGAGTTGGATCACAACATGTGGTGGAGTCACTGGGGAATATCCTCAGCTTAACAACAGGGACAAGAAAATGCTTCTTGCCTAGCACAATATTATTCTGTCCCATTGTGTGTCTCAATCAATTGAGGAGCTGTTATAGCATGTTGTTAGAGGTAAGAGCTCTCGGATCAGGTTTCCTAGAATTACTTGCACAGGCTAAGACATACGCTTCACATTTACAGGCGTATGAGCCAGATTTTGTAGTGGCAAAAATAATTCCTGGACACACAAAATCTGAAACAGTTAAATTGTGGCCATTATTTTGAACTCTAACATGATGTGAACAAGCAGAAAGACAGGTACTAGGTCGGATTATGTCTCTCATAAATTTTGACAACAGAATAACTGTAAATAGGTCTTTGTTGAGTTACTTTTCATCCACACACTTCTTACTGAATTCTCTAGTCCTTCTTGTCCCCTTCCCACTGTATTCTTCTTCTTCTTCCCATTCCACTACCTTCTCTTTAATATGCCTCCATCTGCTTCTGAGCCTCCTGTCCTATTGTCCTTTTTGGCATCTTCACTTAATATTGTTCTTCCTCTTTTTCACCTGTTCCCATTTAAAAGCTCCCACCCAACTTCTTAACTCCTCCCTTGTTCACCTCTTCTCTCCCATGCATATATTTTTGTCTCCAATGTCCTTACTCATGTTCTTCATGATCTTCGAATATAATATCCTTCTTCTTTTCTCTCCATCTCATTTTCCCTCTCCACATTGTTCTTCGGAAAAGAAAAGAAAAACACAGAGGAATTGTGCACTTCTGCTCTATCCTTACATTTTTTTTGCAGGTGCAGGAGAACCAGAAAAAAAAAGTCCATGCATGCATCATATCCATTATGTGATCTCAAGATTCACACTTTTTAGCGAATATTCATAATAGTGCGGTTCCTTATTGTTACTCAGTGACCCTGTGTGTTTGTTGTTTTGTTAGAATATCTCTGGCAGGCTGCAGAAATGTTCAAGTTTGCCTGAAATTTGAATTTGCTCGTGTAGTAAAAGAATTAAGAAAGCTGCACTCAAATGACTTTGTGTGACAACAGAATCAGAATGGTGCCATTATCTTCATAATGTAATCTCCGGATTCATACTTTTTAGTAAATATTCATAACGTGATAATGCATTGTAAAATCACGTCATTGAAATGCACCCGGCACAATAATATCCCCAACTATTTATCATTCATCCTCCTTGTGATAATAGAGCCTTTTAGCCTCCAAATGTCACAAATGTCATCAACTTGTAGATTGACAATCCATCACAAATTTGAAAAGTGATGAAAGATATTCATGAATTTCTACGCCTTTAAAATGAAATCGATTTCAAACTTGCACTCATCCTTGCAAAAATAAATATTGAATGAGTTTCCTGACTTTACATGCTTAAAAGGTTAGACGGTGCAATTGCTTTTCTTCAATGTTTCATTTTCTAAGCTAGAAACTGGAGATTGAACCGCAATTCATCCTGTGGAATATCTGTGAAATTTTAACTACAACATTGAAGTAAGTTGCCACTATAACATGACAAGTTCTTAAAAAATGTGTTGAAGTTAGCAATGAAAATGAAGTCATGCAGATATGTTTTTTACCATTCCAGTTACAGCCGACAAATGACAAGTGCTTATAGACCTGCAGCTGCACTGGCAGGTTCTTTGTGAGGGTATATCTCTACCCATGTCATGTTATTATTTATGACTCATTGGCAGTTTGTGAGGTCTTATCATATTCTTTCAAAGCAGTCAGAGCAAGTCGTCTATCTCACGGAAGACTAGATATAGCAAATTTTGCAATTTTCAGCAGACCTCAAATTCTGAAAACGAAACAAATCAGCAAATAACTTCTGTTTCCCATTGCTGATTGTATTGAGAGTTATATCATTGTGTTCAGCTTGGTGTTGTGATTGTGCAGAAACAAAAATGATGTTTAAAAAACGTAAAATTTATTTGATGAAGTAATTTTGACTGATTATTCCAGGAAGCTGCAAGGCAGTGGCTTCATTATTTTAATTTCCATACTAGGTCAAAGTGGTGTGACTGAAGCCGACTCTGTGAATCTGCCACCTATCTGGTGGAAGACTCAGTCAAGGCTATGTTTTGGCTGAGTCATCCTCCATTTTCTAGTGGAAGACTCAGTCATAACATAGCTTTGACTGAGTCTTCCACTAGAAAATGGAGGATGGCCCAGCCAAAACATAGCTTTGACTGAGTCTTCCACTAGACTTTTGCAGATTCATAGAGTCGGCTCCATTCAAACCATTTTGACCTTTTTAGCTTGCACAACAAACAACTTTTTGGAGGGAAAAAATCAATGGAAGACTCAGTCAAAGCAGGTTTAACTGTTTTTTACCTCAAAAGTTCCCGTTGTGCAACTCAGATTCTGTAGTGGAAGACTCAGTCAAACCACTGAAACCTAGTTTAACTTAAGATTAACCTTTCTATTTTTTTGAATGTTTCATAAGCATAAAAGGTTAAATCAATTTGTATGTTGACATGACTGATTGTATTCTTTCATTGGATCATGGAAGACTAGGTCAAATCAGTTGGGCTGAGTCAGATGAGCCATGAAAGATGTCAGTTTTTCATGGAAAATTGCTATAAAACAGAGGGAAAATGTCCCAAAATACCAAGAGTCTGAAGGAGTAGTGCATGGTAATAAATGGACCCATTGGGCTTATTTCTAATGCCATTTGGTGCTAGACATCCTCGAGATTATTTTTCAGATATATTTCAAAATTCAGTCAAATTGATTTGACTGAGTCTTCCTTGAGATAGACGAAGTCTACATCACTGCACTCACTATGGCGTCAAAAGTTACTCAATGACAAAGTGACAATTCATTTTAATATGATAGACAGGGCCTGTTGTGAGGTCATTGATTGTCAGAATAATCAGATGAATTTAAGTACTAGTCATGTAAAACAGACTTGATCACACATGAAGGTGAGCATGATTATATGAGTGGCAATATGCACACATCTGTTCCTTAATAAAAACAAGATCAAGAAAAAATGTCTTCAATAATAGTTTTTCATTGGTAACTATTTTTCTGAGTTATAACAGTACATTCTTCCCTGGAATGATGAGCTGGATTAAATTAACGCCAACAACAATATTGTTTACAGTACTTAACTGAGCCAAAGTGTTGCATGTGTAGTTAAGTAATGAGTTGATGCTTGCTAATGAATGAAATGAACAACAATGACAGTGAGTGAAACAGAGTTCTTGCAGGCAAGATGTAGGTCTTGTAAGCTAAAGTGTGTTAGAAGCAAACCTTATAGAAGATCTGCGTGCCAGTTGGAAGGCTGAGATAGAGGCCATGTCGAGCCCCTTTTTGCTTCCTGCCAATGACTTATATGGAGGTCAATGGAGTCATGACTTGACCTAGCAACACCTGATACATGCTTTGATAATGTAATATGTCACGAAAGGAACGTGTCATGACATCATCCTCGGAGGCACAAAAAGCTGTCCCACCTTAATGTGGACTTTACTGTAGTAACAGATTGACCTTCAATTAACCTGGTAAGCAATTTCCTGTTTCTAAAGGTCACTAGTCAATAATCATTTACAATGGCTTTGGAACAATTAGGTCTAAGTACATTGGTGCTAATTTCTTGTTGGGCTTACAAATAAAGGTATTACTGCAAATTCAATTAGTATGAGTTTCCTTGACAAGTTTTCTCTCTGTCCACGTATCATTTTAAGCTTGTCTGATTGGTCTAGGGGCTATCTAATGTCAACCAATGTTTTTAAAACTGTTTGTTGGTGCTAATTATATCAGTCAATTTGATTTGCTTGTCAGCATGATGTCAAGCTCTTCAGCTGCACATCACACAGAGCTGCCAGGCCAATAGCCTTCCTGTACCAGCATGACATCATGCTGTCGGTCTAAGGAAAAAAAATGGAAGGATACATAGTTATTGGATGGATAATAAATAGGCAATAAAACATAATCAAGATACAGACATGTGATTTAACAATCTGATGTTACTGGGCACAAATGTATTGCCATAACGGCTAGTTCTATGTTTAACAGACAGAAGTCTTCTCCCTGATCTTAGATATACATATTTGTGATTTAATGGATATTCCTTATCACCAATGATCTTTTTGCCTAGCCTGCGGCTTGCACTCTTATAAATGTCATGCAGGACCTGCAGGTCGTCGGCACTGATTCCTAATCTTTTAACAATTCTAAAAATTTTACATAGTTTCTTCTGGTCTTTCTTACTGCTTGGCCCATACAATGATACAATACAAAACGATAAAACAGATTCTATTACTGATCTATAAAATAAAGTAAGGATATTGTGATCAACCTTTAAATTAGCAAGATCTCTCAGATACCTCACTCTTTGAATACCTTTCTTATACAATTGCTGGATGTTTTCACTGAAGTTTAACTTGTCATCAATATGTACACCAAGATATTTGTACTTTTGAACAATACTAACCTTCCTATTTCGCAGAGAGGCTGCTTGATTCATAACCACTCACCAAATTTAAATGGTATTACTTTCAAATGCTAATGGGGACCTTCGTTGTGAAATAGTCCATAGAATTTTCAAAAATAATGATATGAAATTACTAAATAGAATATAAATAATAGTGCTGAGCTACTATTTTAGACTAAGCAACATTTTAACCATTTGCAGAGGGAATGGTCGATGTCATTCTTCCTTGTTAAACACACATGCTCCAACTACACACGAACTGGCTTGATTTGGTGACTTGACTATCAGGATGTGTATTCTAGATCTCCAAAGCAACTGCTGTATTCATAGGGGTATGGGACAGGCGTTTCGCGGGGGGGCTGTCTCTATTTTGCCCTGAAATTTTAACATGGCACGGATGCGACCAGGCCAGTGGATTTGCCTTGATTGATCAGGATTTGCCCTGATATGTGCCATTTGCCCTGATGCCAGGGGGGCTGCAGCCCCCCCTGACCCCCGCGAAATATGCCTATGGCTGTATTCTCAATTCATTCGATCAAATATTTTTACACAAAGGCATGATTTGGTGCGTAACTCATTAATCACTGCATCTTTATCCTAATTCTAAGATGGCTTGTAGAATTATGCTGTGACTTGATATTGACTCTGTACTAAACACACAATACAGATCTATCACTTACCGAAACAGGATCAGAGAACATGTGGTGGAGTCACTTGAGAATATCCTCAGCTCAACAACAGGAACAAGAAAATGCTTCTTACCTAGCATACCAATATAAATGTCCATATAAAATAGCTGTGAACTTTCTGAATGCCCCTCCTATCATATAAATGTAATACATGATTTATCTTATCCATGTTATACATGATGTATCTGATATGCATGTAAGATTTTGGCCAAAATACATTGAAATTACTGTATCCCCAGAACTGCACAAAGGCAATGAGTGAGGACTGTTTTTAGTTAAAATGTCTTGGATCTTCAGTGGACTTACATTGGAGAGTGATTCCTATAATGAATGTATTTCAAATCATTAAGTATTAATATTATCAATTATCACATGACGCAAGCTTTTCATGCTTGTAAGTCTGTGCCAGACACAGCAAGTGCAATTTCCGATGATTCAGATTCAGATCGTTTATTTGTAGCTCATAGAATATTTGTAATTCATTATATTAAACATTTCTATTTTTATATACATTAAGCAACAGGAGCTCATAAAAGGCTATTTTATGCCGCTGTCGAGGATCCCCTGTTGTTTATCATAATATGCAACATCAGATACAGTAGCTTTTTCTTCTTCTTCTTCTTCTTCAAGTGAGTTTCCGACTTTGAAGTTCTTTCAGAATCAGACAAACCTCCTTTCAGGAGTAGAACTTTCTGTAATTATGTACCTGAATCTTTTGCTTGTGGTTATTTTAATACATTGTATCATGCATGGCATGGATGGGTTGGGTTTAATAACTTGCTCCTAAGCATTTGGCTTGGGGGCCGGCCCTTTAGCTCATGGTTAGCTAGCGAACCTTTAAAGGGAAAAGTATATGTGGCTTATATTGCGTTTGCTGAGAACCAACATACACATCAGGATAGCTAAGTCATCATATCATGCCAGTTTGTATATGCTGGGTGCATGTGTGTGATATTGAGATTGGACAAATAGCATTGACAATTGCCTTGGTAAATGGCTTCTTTTATCAATGCTGAAAAACTTGGAAGTGCAAAATAATGGTCACAGGGATAAAAAGTTTCTTTGAAGATTTGTTCTCAGTTTGTTTCTATAATATTGCTTTTCTAGACAATGTCAGTGAATATAATTAAATGAAAGTCAATAAACATTACAGGCGATTTCATTAGTACGAGATTCCACAGTCTCTATCCACCTTGCTACATCACATTTTACCTAATCTGATTGGTTAATGATAACTATAAACGTCATACATGTACGCTTAGTAGGTTGAACATAGTTAGCAGCTCTATGCATTGCATTCACACATTCAGGGCTGAATGACCAGAAGAGCATGGTAATGAAATCACCGGTAACAAAAAGCTATATCGCAATGCCAAAATATAGATTTAAAAACTGTGTGAATTTCCTATTCTCGAAAACCAACAATTACCGGTACTTCATTTTCTCTTCACTGTCCAATTTTGAAGCTTCGCTGCATTGTAAATTTATGCACCGTCTCTCAGTTATACATAATACAGACTGCAGAAACAGGCAAATACTAAGAAAATAAATGGGCAATAATAGCACTTTTTGCTGCCTAATTTGGTAATTAAAAATCATTCATATCCACAGCTAGATGCTCTGAGAATTAACAACAGCATCAGCAAAAATGTGATAACTTATAATATAACTATGTAATATCTAGCTGCTGACTGCTGTCCGGACTTGTCACAAACATCATCCATTAGCAACATCTTAGTAGACATTTCATGGCTCCATACATGCTACTATTAAACCTTCAGGTGCTAGTTGAAGCAAGTATCTGTTCCCCTATGAAGAAAAAACACAATTAGCCAATATAATTGCTGTATCACTCAGTGTTATAACTGCCGGAAAAACGGACTAAAGTGCATACCCCTGTCCTGCTTGTGGACCATTCCAACTTCAAACCTGCAAAAGTCCATAGAACAGGGCTGTTGCTAGTTATGAGGATTAGCCTATTGTTTTTGAAAACAATTCTTTAATATTTGTAGCATACATTTTTACCAGTTGCTTTTTGTAATGTATCTTTCTCTGTGCATTACTGGCATTTATAGGCCTGATAACTAAAACTTTGACAGCTTTTGTTACTGAAACACTACCATTGTTTACTGATATACATACAGAATCACAGATTGATCAGATATTTCATTTTTTCATATTGGATTTCTGGATATAAATAAAACTTTTACATTTTGTTACTGAAACACTACCATTGTTTACAGATATACATACAGAATCACACATTGATCAGATATTTTATTTTTTCATATTGGATTTCTGGATATAAATAAAACTTTTACATAAAATCTCATGTTATTGTAATTTAATTCTTTCCTTTGCCTGAAAAACTTTGGACATTTCTCCTTCCTCTGCTCAACTTCATCCATTCGGATCTCATCAAAAGGGAATACTACATATGGAAATATGCCTCATTATCCATGTCCTCCCTCAAATATTGCAGCAAATACATTTTTGTTGATATCATTGGTTTCCTTCAGGCCACAAACATAGGTATAGACACCAACATTACTTTCATAAGTCAAAGAGTCACTAAGTTTTTACATCAACAATTAGGACGTTATCTTAGACGTGATCTAGAACTTGAAATGAGAGTTTGAGCTTAAAATCTCATCTTATTACAATTTCAAGGGCAGTAACAGATTCCTTGGGTATGAAAACCTAGGTTTTGACCCAAAAATTATCTTTCTAAGTTGAATATTAACTGAGATATAACACTTTAAAGATTCCGGCGGCCATCTTGGACGCCATCTTGATTTTGACCCACTTAGCATAGTCAGAAAATCCTAGATTTTTAATATGTTATTGAGCAAGGCAATTGGTACCAAAATCAACTGAAAAACCTTTTGTATCAATTTGTTGTGGGTTATACTACAGATTGACCCGTCTAAATGGTATTGACTGGTATCAAAATAATTGTTTTTTGTTTTTTTTCAGATTTCTTGGAGGTATTGAGAATCGTGACCAACCTCGGTAAGACAGTGAAAAGCAATACTTCCTGTCTATTGACCAATCAGAGAGGGGTAATCCAGCAGGAAGCAGTTAGGAATCAGACTAAAAAAAACCTTACCAGGTGTTGCAATGGCCAAAATGGAATCATTAACTTTCATAGTGGCAGATGAACGAATAAGTGTTTGATTTGCCTTGACAGTTTGATGAATTGAAAATTTGACACAAGTGCACATTGTCAAATTTTTGCCTTAAAAATGTTTAGACAGCTGCCTTCAAAAGGCATGCAAGTTCTTATTATCCACCTGTCATCATACCTAAATAAGATACAGATATAACTAATGACAATTATCTGGGTTTTTTTAATATTTTTATAGAACTAATTTTTTTCAATAACCTTTTTAAACAGAACAATCCTTAAAACATGTGCTTTCAAATCACTATGTTTGGAATTCTGTGATATTATATTATTCACTATGAAAATCCTTCCTAAAATTAATTAAAGAGCTAATGACGCAAGAATTAGGCCAATGATTGAGAAAGTGTGACAACACATGAAAATCTTCATTGCATATTGGGAAATTACAGCCACACCTTTTGTTAATTAAAACCATTATTTGTGTGCCCAACAGGAAATTACATGTAGTTCAATTGTACCAAGACCTAATTGTTTCAAAGTCATTGTAAATAATTGTTTATCATTGACCTTAAATTACAGGAAATTGTTCACCAACTTGAAGGTCAAGTGTCATGCAATCTGTATTACTATAGCATACTACTGGAAGCTTCTAAGCAGATGCGAATGACCCTTCTGAATTTCGAATACATTGTGCATTTGTCTGAACGATCAGAATTGAATTTTTTTTTCAGTTTCAACAGTTTTGTGTCCTTTTTTTTTGTACTAAACTAAATTGAAGAACTTGCTAATCATTTAAGTGAAACTTGCGTATTTCCAATTGGGGCTTTGGAGCCTTACCATATTAACTTGTTAGCTTTCAGGGCTTGATGGCTCCTGCTGATTGTTAGATTAGCTGCTTTTTTGTGCCTCCCATGACATGGATGACATCATGACATGTTCGTTACGTGAGGTATTAAGTGAGAAGAGCGTATCAGATGTTGTTAGGTCAAGTCATGACTCTATTGACCTCCAGATAAGTCATTGGCAGGAAGCAAAAAGGTCTCAACATGACCTCCATCTCAGCATTCTATGCAGATTTCCTATAAGGTTTATAACTGACACGCTATGCTCACAAGACCTACAACCAGCTAGCAAGAATTGTTTCCACTCACTGTCAATGTTGTTTACTTCATTCAGTCCTTACAACGAGCATCAATTTAACTGTTTAGTTCATGAGGAACATTTTACAGGTGATTTCATTAGTATGCGATTCATAGGTTCCAGATTGGTTTAGAAACAACAGAACGTCACACTTTTGATTTATCAAACATAGGAAGTGCTGGTTTAGTGTTGAGTCATCACAGCCAAGTGTGAATAACAACAATCGCATGGTAATGAAATCACCTGTAATTCATTTCACAAATTAACTAACAAGATTTTCATAATTAGTTCGTTTAAAGTTTTGAAGACAAGAGTGTGGCCTGATTTTGTTGTTCTTTAACTAAAATGGCTTTCACCAGAGGGGTGACAATTAGTTTAATAAAGTGTTCTCAGGATTTAGGTCTTACTTCAGTTGTAGAAGTGACTGAATAGCTCAGGAGTTAGCATAGTTTCAAGGGAGTTTCGAAATTTGTGGTCATCACCATAATTAACAAATCTAGCCAAATCAATGACATATCATTGGGAAAATCTGAATTTTCATTTTATGTTCACAATTTCTTTTGATTGAGTGTCATGTCTCTTCACATCGATCATCAAGTTATGACTGAGTAATGAGTATGCAACATAAAATTTCAAATAGGATTTACGCATTAAAAAAAATCTTTGATTGTTATTGCAGACTTCATAGATGTTAATGGCTAAATAATTTATATCAAAATTTCCATACAAAGTAAGGGAAGATCCATCTTGAAATAAACTCAAATAATAAAAGAATTGACACCATTTCAACGCAACTAGATATTGTTTTTTCTATTAATTTTCAATAGATCGCTGGTTACATACTTCAAAGTAAGATGATATCTCATAAATGTTCCATTAACATCTAAGCTATTGAATTCCAAAACTGTGTCATCACCCTTTCATCTCTGAATTCAAGTTTGAAAAATTTAATGTTGGGGAAATGTTATTGCACTGTCTGACCCACAAGCATGTTAAGCTTGGAAAAACAAGTTAATTTTAAAGGCAACTATTTCTACAACGCAGAAACTCTTGAATATTTTTCACTGCTTTTCAAAATGTTGAAGGATTACCAATCAACAAGTTGCTGACATTTGTGACATAAGAAGGCTGAAGGGCTTCATTTATAACAAGGGGGTTGAATAATGAATAGCCATTTGGCCCACAGTTGGCGAAATAATTGTGTTTGATGCATTTGAATGACTTGGCTAGTCCATGATGATAATGATATCATTCAGATTCCGTTGTCACATCGAGGAATTTGAATGGGACCATTTTTGATTGCCCATGATAAATGGATCAATCTACTTTGGTTTAATTTCACCTTGTAAAGAAGAGAGTTATGCAATTTTTATTGATGATAAATCCACTACATGGTGACAAGGAGGCTGAATGATAGAGGGCGGTTGTGAAAGTCATTGTGCTTGATGAATCTGAGTAACTTTATTTAATAATGTATCCGCACATTAAAGATGTTTGTTAAGAAAATTGTCAAGCAGGAGCTTACATTTGGGCAGAACAGTTTCCTTCTTTTTCGATAAATGGTAGATTAGTTTCAATTCCAAGGTTGCAACTTCATGACACATAAGCCAATATCTCTAGGGGGAACGGGGGCACATTGGGACGCGGGGCACTGTGGGACGGTGGGGTTTTCTTGGATCCTGGCAAGGTATATGATATGGTAGTGCCATCATATCTTGTAATTTCACATCCTGATGTTTCCATGGTTTTATTGACAAATTACAGCCACATGCAGAAGTATGGTGAGCAAAAGTTTGTTTTCCTACTACTAAAGTAAATATGGATGGGTTCAATTGGAACCATTCTGTGGACAAACCATGAACAATGAGGCTTTCTCAGTGCTTGTATGAATTTTATATATCGTAATGAAAAGTTATGAATTGCTATCGTGATAAACACACTCACTGGTGTCAGAGAAATTAGCATTTTGGTTTAAAAGTCATATCGGGGCACATTGGGACGCACTTAATATGGTAGCATTTAAGTGTCCAAGGCAACTGAATGACCTGGGACAGCACACAACAGGTGTTCAGGCCAAAGTGAATAGAGGTACAGTGGATTACCATGCTCTGTGAACAAATTTGTCGCAAAGCACTGTGTGTTACTTACATAGATGTCCGCACCCAGGACAGTTTATGTTAAATGTTTAAAACTGTTTGAAGTTGTGAACTATTGGCACTACAAAGTGTTAATGCACTGTATATTGTCTTACGCACTACTTATATATGATATCTATTGCACATGGAGTTTTAAAATGATTTTTTAATTGATGTCCCAATGTGCCCCGGCTGGCACGTTCCCCGGCTGTGGCAGCCGGGGCACATTGGGACAGTCATTTTTACGATTCTCTGGCAGCAAAAGGGTAGGTGCAGTCAAGTGTATTATGCCTTGCAATGATAAACTCAATCAGCAGAGAGTGCCGGAGAGAACTGGAGAGCAGCCCTACCAAAACTACTTCTTCAAAAATTGTTAATTTCATGATAATATTTATGATATCTGTGAAGCTACAGGCGAAAACCTGGTATGCTTCTTTGAAACTTGTTCTTTTCTTTTTTAATTTCCCATGCACCGGAGAAAAAAACAGATGGTAATTGCTCAGAGCATTATGAATGCAAAGAATCGATATTTCTCCCTGTGAACTATGCATTGAATTTTTACTGAGTCGAAAGTGGAGAACATTTGATGCAATCCTTTCCGAACTAGTGAAACCTTATTCTTATTTTTCTTACTTACATAGATGTGAACAGTTCTTTTGCTCTTGTAAATGTATGTTTTCACCCTCTCACAGAATTGGGTCATGTAAAATAGTTTTTGCACAAAGGAAACCCTCAAGCAAATGCGTATGCTGAACTCAAGAAATATCGCTTATGACATACGAGAGGCGTCCAAAATGGTCTGACCAATTTTTTTGGAAGACATTTCTATTTGTCCCAAAATTGCAAATATTTTGGTATACCCCAAAATGTTACATGCGACGTAAGTCCTCACTAGACTAACAGTATAGGTCAACTTTAACAGCGCTTTGACCAAATATACTACAGTGATAATTGTATGAGAGATGTTGCCGGTCAAACTGTACAGATTGCAAGCTGATTGCATCAACCAGTCAATTGAAAGATGAGTTGCTTTTTGTGTCTCCCATGATGTGAATTACATCATGACACTTTCCTTACGTGAGGTATTAAGTTAGAAGGTCATATCAGACGTTGTCAGGTCAAGCCATGACTCCAGATAAGTCATTGGCAGGAAGCAAAAAGGGACACGACATGACCTCCTTCTCAGCCTTCTAACTGGCACACTGTTCCTCTGTAAGGTTTGCTACTAACACGCTTAGCTTATAAGACCCGCAGCAAGCCTGCAAAGGCTATGTTCTAATAGCTGTCAGGTTTGTTTACTTCATTCATTATACCTTACAACAAGCAGCAATTTAACTGTTTAGTTAGCTGTATGAGGAACATTTTATTTCATTTCAGATAGTAAAAAAAAAAACATATATTCAGTTATTCATAGTAGTTTGTTTCAAGTTCAATGAAAAGAGTGTGGTCTGATTTTGCTGTTCTTCACTAGAATATTCACAAAATTCCCGTCAATTGCTTTTTGCAGACTTCATAGATCTTTAATTACTACTAAATAATATTTGAAATAACATATACAGCTAGAGCAAAACCATCTTATTGAACAAATGACACTAAGCCAATTTTTAGATGAATTTTACGGATGAAATTAACTCAAATAACAAAACAATTGACACCATTCATGTGCATCTAGATATCTTTTTCAATTTCAACAGATCAGTGGTAATGTACTTCAAAGCAAGGCAATATTTCATGAATTTTCTATGAATATCTCAGCAATTGAATTAAAAAAATGTGTCACAATATTTTAATACCTGAGTTAATTCCATTGTGTAAGATCTGATTAATATTGAGGAAATGCGATTGCACTGTCTGACCCTCGATCATGTTACAGCAGTTCTTAAGCAGCCTTCGCTCTTGAAACTTTTGGAGAGAAAGTTTCACCCTAGATGAAAAGTTTGATAAGGACCAACTGGCCCTCATAAATTAACTGACCGAATAGTTATCATAGATATGAAGGGACATCCTCATGAAAACTATACAGAGAATAGCATGGAGGAGGGGTGAAAACAGGGTGCATGGAAGAGCAGTTGACATGTGAAAGTCGTTCAGCCTCATTTGACATCCTTATCATGTCCAAATTTATGATGGGAAAATGACCAGAAACTTTCTACCCCAACTCTCCAAGAGCAAAGGCTGCTTAAGAGCTGCTGTATGCCTGGAAAACAAATTTAATTTTATTTCTAAAGGTGACTATTTTAACAACCCAGTATCTCTTATTAAATATTTTTCACTGCTTTTCAAAGTGTTGAAGGATCACCAATCTACTAGCTGCTGACATTCATGACATTTGGAGGCCAAAGGGCTTCATTTATAACAAGGAGGTTGAATAATGAATAGCGGTTGGGCCCACAGTTGGCAAAATCATTGTGTTTGATGCATTTTAATAACTTGATTTAATAATGCATTCATTGCATTAGCTAGTGCATGATGATAATGATATCATTCAGATTCCATTGTCACATTGAGGAATGTGGGACCAGTTTGGATTGCTGCATGATAAATAGAGTAATTTTATCTGGTTTAATTTCACCTTGCATTTTAGAGAGTTATGCAATATTTATGGATGATAAATTCACTACGTGGTTACAAGGAGGCTGAATGATAATTAAACGGCTGTTGTGAAACTCACTGTGCTTAATGCATCTGAATGGCTTCACTTAATAATGTATTCACATATTATCAGGATTTTTTTAAAGTGTCAATATTTAGCTTAGATTTGAACAGAACAGTTTTCTTTCATTATCATTATCATCATGCAGTGATAAATAATAGCTTAGATTTATGACCAAGGTTCCAACCTCATGACATTCAAAGCAACATCACTTTATCTGTTCGTTTGAAATTCATAATTCTTTACCTTATAAATAATTGGGGTAAATCTTCAAGAGCTTTTCTAAGAATATTGTAAATCGTTGATTTTGAAAGCAAAAATATATTTAATCACATACGAAACACACAAAAAGCAATTGAAGCTCTTTGATTTATTCATATAACCTTCCCTTCATTGAGACAGATTTTCTCCATTTCCAATTCTATCCTGTCATAAATAACAGTACTTAAGGTGATAACTAAACTTAGTACACAAGATGCATTAAAATTACATGCATTTTAAAGTGTCTGGCATCATCGAGCATCAGGAACAACCATCCAGAAAACATCTGAATCTTTGCAGCAAATTTAAGGATCATTTGAAAGAAAAGTTTCTTGAGAATCATTAAAACACAGTCAACAATAGCATTGAAGAGCAATGGAGAGCTGCCCTACTGAAACTACCCACTTCACAAAATATTAATTTCATAATATTATTTACTATATCTGTGAAGCTTCAGCCGGTAACCTAGAATGCGTCTCTGTCTTTTTACCTTCAGCGAATGAAGTTCAAAGAAGGTATTGTTATCACTTTCGTCAAAAGTTGTCCGTCCGCCGGGCAGGCGCTCAGGCAGGCGGGCGGCGGGCAGATAGATCGTTTCCGGGCCAGAACTCGGTTGCTAATGCATGTAGATGGATGAAATTTGGTACACATGTAGCATGGTCTAGTTGTGCCTTATGATAGTCTGATGGATGGAAATTTGTACTTTTTGAAATATTGAGAAAATTATAAAGAAATCTTTTTTTTTTGTTTCCGGGCTACGACTCAGCCCCTATTACATGTACATGGATGAAATATTTCACAGATGAAGCCTGTATGCTCAAGTTGTGCCTTTTGATGCCCAGATTGATGGAGATTTTATACCTTTTGAAATATTGAGAAAAAAGTAAAACAAAAAATGTTTTTTTCATTTATTGGTCAAAAGTTGGCCATTATTGCATGTACATGAATGTTATTTGTTAGACAAGTCACCTTTGTGATAAAATCGTGCCTTTTGTGAGTGTGATTCATGGATATTCTATATGCCTACCTTTTGAAATATTGACAAAAAAATATCAAAATTATTATTTATGTTTCCAAGCCAAAACTTGGCAATTATTACATGTCCACAGATGAAATTTGCTGCACATTACCTATATAATGTTTTAGAGCCTTCTGATGGTCTGATGATACTTATTCTTTTAAATGATCTTTCTAATATTGAGAAAAATTTAGAAAAATTCACTATATATATTTTTTGCTTTGCAATTCACAGCTCAAAACCCATTTCTTCCTTATGCATGAAACTGGTCCATTATATGTGTGATTTAGTCTAGTTCGGCCTTTCTGTGGTGACAGACAGTATGATTATAGAGAATTTCAGGCCAAAACCGGACCGCTATTGCATATACTTACATTTGGTTCACATCACATTTATGGCGTAATTGTTTCCCTTAAGGGTGCTCTTTCACTGAAAGTTTGCTGCTACGCAGCCTATGTTTTATTTTCGCATGCTACAGAGAAAAGAACAGGTGGTGATTATGAAGTGCGTATGAATATTAAGAATCAATATTTCCCTCTGTGAACTTAGAGCCAGGTTTTTTTGAAACCTTCTTCATGTTCTTTTTCTTCCAATAGAGTATTCTCATCGTTCTTGCAATCAATTGACCCTCAAGCAAAATGTGCACACTAAACTCAGGATATATCACACATGACATATATCAGAGGCCCTATTTACCACATGTCATGTAAATCACAGCTACATTTTGTAGATTTCCATCTCATATGTCATGGCTGGGCTGTCCTTCCTCTTGCTACAATAACATATCTTATACAATGGCTTCCCTATGGGGGGAAGACACACATTTTGCTGCTCAGCACAGGACCTACGTAAAATATGTACAAAAGTGCGACTAAAGACCACAGAAACAGATGAAACATGGCACGGGACAAGAATAGCACCCCGAGAATGATTGTATCAATTCAAAAAAATTTTGACAAGTCTGGATTTTCTGAAACATGAAGACAAAAATTTCAACCTAAGAACTCAAGAAATCAAGAACTTCAAAATGAGCCAAAGCGTAACTGGAAACGAGACACAACTGCAGGGTCTTAGCAACAGCCTAGCAACCACAGAAGTAGCAGCACTGAAGGCTGTAAATCAAGACATAATTCACGTTATAACCACCCTTGTGCAAGATTTTAAAGCTTCAGTGTCATCACAAAATACTCGAAAAAGTTGAGAGCTATGAAATAAACCAGTCAAGGATAGAAGCGACCATCACACAGCTACAGAAGGACATACAAGAATTAAAGACGAACACAAGATCACCAGTTAGTCATATAGCTACAGTTTCAACTTCAAGTTCACAGAAAGGGACACCGAACAATACCACTGCTCCTCAACCAACACTGAGAAATGAAAGAGGCATTCGGAGGAACAACATTATCATATCAGGTTTGGATATGGGAGAAAGTGATCCAAAAATTTTCATTGGGAATTTCCTGACTACAAACTTCTTGACAAAGTCGGACGGTATACTTGCAGTACAAAAATTTAATTCTGCAAACAAATATTTGGTGACCATGAAATCAGTCTGGGATGCTCAGGCCATCTATAGTCAACGGCTTCAAAAATTGCGTGACAAAGATATCTACATTGCTGAAGACCTGACCAAAGATGAGTCCCGTACTTTCTACCAGGCTAGATGTCTAAAGAAGGCCAAGCATATACATTCTTGTTGGACAAAAGATGGCAAGACTTACATCAAATCAAAAGTAGGAGAAGAGGCTGCTGAATTTCATCAAAACCACCCTCTTATGGAAGATACGTTATTAAATACAGTCATACAAGCAAATCACAGGAAGATTCTCTCTTCACCTGCCAAAGTAGTACCTATCCCCATGACCATGCCAATGCAATCAAATTCTACAGTATCCTCCACAACAAAAACAAGTATATCTGCATCTCCACCACTAGTACCAACCGTCGTACCATTCACACCCGCTACTGTAACCAGCAACAAATCCCTCACAACATTACATCCAGTCACACTCGCACTAATCTCCTCACCAACAACTCCAACAACTTGCACATCACGCACAACTAGCACGGAATCTGCAGAATATGATTTCGATGATGAAGATGAGCTCCGAAACATAATTTTATCTGCTGTATCAGGAGTACTAACACGATCAAGAAAGAAGGATCAGGACAAAATAAAAGGACAATTGTTTTCATAATGATGCCATCCACCCTCCATCAGTTATATTTCATTTCTAACTGTTACACGTCCAGAGCTGCGTTGCCTGGCAACCATGAAAGCAAGTGGCAACACCCGTGACGAAAATTCCGAACGCAACCACCAGGTGGCCTGTAGTTGATTTTACTTTATCATTGGCAATGATCAGCAGACATAGAAATCTCTGTTTATTTTTGATTATTTATTTCAAAATTTCTTTAAAATTTGTATTTGCTGTATGTTTTCGCACATATTTTCAACATCTCTTTAGTTTGTATTTATTTTTGTATTTCACATCTTTAAAAAAAAAAAAATTTTGTATGTATTATAATTTTAAAAACGGTAGTTCCCTCCAAGCGACCATTTTTGGTCTTTGGGAATTTCCTTAATAAATCTAATCTAATCTAATCTAAAAAAAAAAACCTATCTTGGACCTGTGCCCCCAGGTGCCCCCCCCATGTGAACTTCCTGACCTTGGCTACAATAATATGAGTATAGTGGGTGCCTCCTCGAGAATCACGTGCCCCCCCTCTCGAGACTCTGAGGCTGCCCCACTGATCTCAAAGAACTGTACCATACCAATAAATAAACCAGTGTCTATCTATCTATCTATCTATGTATCTATCTATCTATGTATCTATCTATCTATGTATCTATCTATCTATCTATCTATCTATCTATCTATCTATCTATCTATCTATCTATCTATCTATCTATCTATCTATGAACAAATCTACAGTTTCATAAATATGTCCCTATCATATTTTGTTTAGATTGCAGAATCATAATGATGTTACTTTATGAATAAAAATAAGTATACACTTGCTGATACTCAACAAGCTCAACATAAGTGGTTACTATACGATCTGTACCCCTATACGTCAGAATAAAATAGAAAGTTAAATATCAAGGCTCAGAATCACATAAATCTGATCACAGAAGCTGAATGTTTGGCAGTACTGCATTGTAATATTTGATCCTTGATAAAATTGACAACCAAATAACATGAGTTATCCTATTTCAAACATCCACAATTTGGAATTGTTCAATATTTTGTCATGCCAACGTGTCCGGGAACCTTTTTGCCTCAATGTGGCTCAGATATCTATATTGTGAAACCTATGTCTTAGCCTATACACAACATTACAACTAATTCAAGGAAACCTGATCCGAGAGCTCTTACCTCTAACAACATGCTATAAAAGCTCCTCAATTGATTGAGACACACAATGGGACAGAATAATATTGTGCTAGGTAAGAAGCATTTTCTTGTTCCTGTTGTTGAGCTGAGGATATTCCCCAGTGACTCCACCACATGTTCTCTGATCCAGCTCCAGTAAGTGATCTGTATTGTGTGCTCACTACTGAGTCAATATCAAGACTCAAAGTAAACTAAATACTACCAGACCTACGAGATTAAAATTTGTCCAATCTCCTGCAAATTTAATATTTCAGTACGAATGCCCTACAATTTACAATTCATGTACATGTTTTTGGTGCCAACTTTGATCAACTGAAAATTTAGTTCATTGGATTTCAGTTTATGAACTAAAGACAGCATACCACCAAACCATATATAATTATTCACTAAGCTATATTTGATGCAGTATAATTTCTCTGGTTGACTTTCATTGGAGTCTGATTCCTCAAATTATGCATTTGCTTTAAATCAGTAATTTTTTATCTATCATCATAATATTCAGTTGCATGCTTTTTCTGCAACTAATTGAATAAGTAAGAGAATGAAATTGTAGGTTGTAGATGTACACTTTGCTAGTGGTCATGGGGCCTGTATTGCATTTGCTTAGAACTTATGTACACATCGCAATGGCTAAGTCACCAAATCAAGCCAGTTTGTGTGTAATTGGCGCATGTGTGTAACATGGACAAACAGCATTGACCATTCCCTCTGCAAGTGGCCTCTTTGTTCAAAGCCCGAAAACTAGGAAGTATGTGAATGAATGGCCATAGTGAAAAAATGCTCCTGAGAACTATGCCTTATTTATTAAAGTCAAATGTGTCAATAACCATTGTATTTTCATGCAAGACTACGTCTGTCAAAGTTAATTAGAATTAAGTTCTAAAATAAAAATACTTTATTGTCATCACTATTCAAAATGATTACCACTAACTTCATGGTTAATATGCTTTGCAGATCCCAGAAACTAACCAGCAGGTGACAAATTAACAATGGCACAAGACCTATTTCAGTGAGTGCTTATCTGAGATTTCTCCCTGCAATTTCATGAGTGGTCTAGAATTACGCAAATCGCAAATTTAAAGCAAGTTTAGAGTTCTTGTGATTATACAATAACATTTCCATAGATGATAAAATCATCATGCCACTTACTCTATATGACAGTCCATGTGAAAACACTGTTGAAGATGAAAACATATGAATATGCAGCAGCTTACATCATGCCTTGTCTGTGTCATTTTGGGTGAAGCTTTGATGATGGAAATATCAAAGAAACATTGTTATGGGTCTAACTATGAGCTACATATTGGGAAGGGGAGAACTGATTGAAAGAATATGCAAAGGTGATATGAGGAACTTCTAAAGAACATTGTCATCCCCACATGTGTTTTAACAGAGGGAGATTCTGAAGAGCAGTGATGCGTTTATTATATGACCCCTCGTTATAAGATACACTTGCCTTAAATGTGACAATGTTCCACCTGTACCAAGCAGTACTTTTAGTGCATATTAGACCCCGAGAAGAGACTCCACCCCTTCGAGAGACCACTTTATGAGTGAAGAAGGGGTGGTCTTATTATGCAGGGACTACTGTACCAATGTTTTAGGTGAATACAGGCAGGGGCGGACTGGCCGCATTTCGGGCCCTGTGGCAAAGTCAATCAATGGGCCAATATATCCCTACCATCAGCGTCATTTCAAATTAAAAAATGAAAATACTACAGGCCCAACTTGGCAAATTGTTAATATTGGCAGCCTCAACATTTTGTCATTTTCACTTGGTATAGTTACAACACGATCACGATCCTGACAGCATAATTTTGCCCTTCTTTTTCCAATTTTTATTTTCTGACATCTTGCATGCCCCCCCCCCCTATAAGTGGATGGGCCTATGGCAGTTGCCACTTTGCCACATAGGCCAGTCCGCCCCTGAATACAGGGGCATATCTAAAAATCGCCTCCTTTGGGTCAACATGGAGTGCATACAAGGCGATTTGCGGCTTTTCCAATCTTTCCTATTTTATTTTTTGGCATGGGGGAGGCGCCCGTGGCCCATGCCCTCTCCCTAAATATGCTCCTCGATGAATACTAGGTATACAACTTACATTGTATTTGGCATGTGCCAATATCAGATGTAATTATAACGACATGTAAAATAATGCAATACAGTTATCTCCAAAGGCCTACAGTGTGCACGATTTTTGGGGGGACGAGTCACAAGCATCATTTGCCCGAATTTCAAGATCTAAATTTAATACCACTTCAAATGACATTGCATGGAAACATTAATTTTTAATCATCTTCCCAAATTTTTTAGCCTTTTTCCATGAACCTCACTGTTTCCCAAACTTCTGGGGGGGAGGTCATATCATACGCCTATGGTTATCTCAGAGTATTCGGGTCAGTGCCTCGACGAATTTGTTCAGTGGCCGATGGCCATTATCTTCAAACTGGCTTAAATAGTACAAGATCCCAAGTGATATAAGTAGCAGTAGAAATTAAGGTGTAACATATCAATCTGGGAGAGTATACAATACATGGACAACATGTATCATGTTGAACATAATTGCCTTGCATAAGTGTCGATTCAGGACATAGATAGATTGATAGATATGGTAAGTGCAGCCCTCTAAGCCCAGTTCTAAGCGCTCACGAGGGTTGATTGATGAGATGGGAGAGAGAGTGGGAGTCCTCAACATGTTACACATTTACCCCATGTGAGGGATCTTTTACTTGCCCAGCACAGACACTGATACAAGGGGCCGCCAATTTAACGTCTCATCCGAACGACATCCAGCTGGGATTTTGCTCATGAAGGTACAATGAAAATTTTGGGTTCCCCACCTGGGGTTCGAACCCATGCAGGCAAAGTTTGACACCCTCCTGCCTCAGACACGTCTCTGGGTTAAGTTAGTAGTTGTGAATCCAAGTTCGCAAAAGTTGATACAATGTCGTACATTTTTGTAACTTCGGGAATTGCACTGCATGCTTGGTGCTCTCCTTGGCCATTTATTACACCCGTTGGCACTGACACTGATTGATTTGTTGGTAAAGCACAATCCTCTCAGATTAGTTATTGGAGCAAGAGAAAGGACAGCCAAGCCATGACATATGTGATGGAAATCCACAAAGTGTAGCCGTGATTTATATGGCCTACGATAAATAGTACCTCTGATATGTGTGTGATATATCCTGGATATCTACCTTTTGGCTCAAGAGTTGGAAAGATTCCCGAGTCACAGTGAGTGCAATAAATATATGGTTTGACTCAATTCTGTGAGAAGGTGAAAACGTACATGTGCAGGAATAAACAAAAAGTGTTCACATCTATTTCATACCACTTGTGACAACATAAAAATGATTCCATTTTGTGCGACAATGATGGTGTCAAACATTTTCTACTCTGCCTAGACGAAACAAAAACCAGTGCTTTGGGTTAAAATCAGGCTGCTCAAGGTAATAAATTGGTTCCTTCAGTGAATTTGCTTGTAATTGACAGTAAGTGTTGTCATATCCCTGTATGTCAGTGCTATACAAGTAAATGGGAAACAATTTTTATTAAGTTTACAATACCCTATGCTGGTGAAAAGCTTGATTAGCTTGACAATTAGTCAAAAACATCGACAATAAAGAATACAAAGTTTATCCTGATTAAAACCATGGTTTCTATGCACTGCTTCGATAGTTGAGTATACAAAGCAGATACCACTCTGATGTAAAACTGAGATGTATGATTTCTTTTTTTGGATGTAGCCAAAAATATTCATGAATTTCTGTGCTGTTATAAATGAAGAACTTTTCAAACTTAAGCTCATTTGTTCCCCAACTTGACATCCTTAATGGGTCAGACAGTGTTTCTTCCTTTTTCCTTGCTCTGTCATTGTTTGGTAAATATCAAATAGACTTGATTATACAATGAATTGGAGTAAACACAACATACTTGATATGCTATCATGTAATTAGATCTGGTTCTTGTCCAAAATTTTAGATATTATCATTCATTTAGGTAGTTTGACTCAAAATAAAATTGGTTTTAGTCTTGCCTTGTATTTTTGTATGGTAAATAAGAGACATCGTTAACAGGCTCATTGTTAATTTTTTAGTCTTAAGGTCACTTGAGGATGTTTAGAAAGCAGCTTTTGGAGACTCATGTAGTTATGAAGCATCAAATTAACGTCCACACAAATAGAAAATAACTAGAAATAACGAAGCATTTTCAAAATAAATGAAAAACTTGTGTTTAGACATAACTATATTTCAGTTTTTGTGATCAATTTCATTATCTAAGTCCTCGCTAACATGCCAAAGTCACAGCCTCAACTAGAATGTCGGCTACATGGTAATTTCCTGAAAGTTCTAATCCATGCTCTCGCCCTGCAATTTCCTGAGTGGTTTTGAAGCAATCAGCCACCATGAGAAATGATGCAGGTTTTTGGACCCACATGTAAAATAAATTATTTTTGTGTTTCTATATAATATATACAATCCATGGCATCCTGCATGACTGACAATGCCTGTGTATGGGGCTTAGGTACAAAAACCTGGAGGGGACTTCTCACTTATACTAGTTTTTATTTCTTTCTTGTTACAGCTTAGACCTAAGGTGTACTGTGCTAACTGTGACACCACTTTTTAACAATACACAATTTTTCCTGATGTAACTCTCTGAAACAGATAGCAACAACTTGAAACTGTGACCATCCAATTCAAGTGACTAAAGTCATTTTTGATATTATGGAGACTTGCAAAGTTCTGTTAATGCCTAAGGAAAAAAAAGCTCTATTATCTGCATTTATTCACGAGTTTGTTCTTATAGAACTTCAAATAAAGAAAGCAGCTATGATAGTAGAAAGTAGATGTATACATGTATCATAAGTAAGCAAAAATTTTACAATGCCAAATGCATACCTTTCTATTGCATAATCCTTACCAATGTCCAATATCCAGGGGGAAAATCAGTTAATAGTCAGACACCATGTATATAATATCAATCATTAAGGTGAATTTGAATCTGTATCACTTGTTTACTACTGGAAGAATCAAACAAAATAAAGGCCTTTTTCCAGCTTTGAAAGTTCCATGCCATTCTGTTGTTGCAGCAGTAATAGTACGAGTGAAATTTACATGTTTTCTTGTAGGGCTTCTAAGCTTTACCACATTACCTCTTTTGCTTTCAGGGCCTGTTGACTCCTGCCAATTGACAAGCTGCATCTTTTGCCTCTCATGGCATTGATGACGTCATGACACATTCCTTACGTGAGGTATTACGTTAGAAGGGCGTATCAGACGTTGTCAGGTCAAGCCATGACTCTATTGACCTCCAGATAAGTCATTGGCAGGAAGCAAAAAGGGGCTCGACATGGCCCCAATCTCAGCCTTCTAACTGGCACGCAGATCTTCAATCAGGTGTGCTACTAACACGCTAAAGCCTACACAAGACCTCCACTAGCCTTCAAGAGCTATGTTCTACTGACTGTATGTGTTGTTTATTTCCTTCAATATTCCTTGAAACAAGCAGTGATTTAATTTTCTGTCAGCCCAGTTTCTCATGTCAAAGTTCTATTTCATCCTTTTGGGTCTTCAATCAATTACTAAGCACAGCTTTTCATTTTCTGGTCAGCGTACATTACTCACATATGTAATTTAAAAAATTCACGGAATATCATTGCCACTCCTATATTTATCAACACTTTTGCATTGTGTTTGTAAGCCCAAAACAGATTAGCGCCAATGTACTTAGATGTAATTGTTCCTAAGCCATTGTCAATGATTGTGGATTATTGAGCTTCAGTAACAGGAAATTGCATACCAAGTTGAAGGTCAATCATTTACTACAGTACAGTCCTAATTAAAGTAGGACAGCTTTTTTGTCTCCCTCTATGTGAATTTTGCCATGACACATTCCTTGCATGAGGCATTACGTTAGAAGGGTGTATCAGACGTTGTTAGGTAAAGCCATGATTCTATTGACCTGCAGATTAGTCATTGGCAGGAAGCAAAAAGGGGCGCGACATGGTCTCTATCTCAGCCTTCTAACTGGCACGTTATTCCAGATTAGGTTTGCTACTGACACGCTAAGCTTACAAGAGCTACAACTTGCCTACAAGAAGTCTGCTTCACTCACTGTCAATGTCGCTTATTTCATTCATTAATCTTTACACCAAGCAGCAATTTGACTCTCTATTTAACCACAAATGCAACAATTTGGCTCAGTTTAGTTAATAAACTGTATTTTTGTACTTACCTGTCTGAATTTGATCTACCTCATTGTGAATATAAACCGAAGAAATAGTTGGCAAAAGAATTTTTATTATGTTGACATAATTTTTTTTTCCACAAGTTTGTTTAGAAATCTTTCCAGTAAATAATTGTGTGGATGATTCAGTCTCTGGGAAAGTTCTTCAATCATGCAAATAGCAAAAAGCTGAATTGTCTGCAATATAGTGGTGTAACTTTAAAAAAAAAACATCCCTGACTTCATGTTTGCAGCAATTTACTTTTAAAGAACCTGACTGGTTTTTGATTATATAAATATATATATACTTCACTGACAAGTGATGTTTAACAAATATTCCATAAAATTAATCACAATTCAATCTCTGATTCTAGTTTGAAAAACATAACACGACAGAAAAGCAATTGCACAGTCTGACCCTTTAACACTGTTAAGTTTGGAAGCAAATTTGATTTTTATGGTTGCTATTTTGTTGTGAATATTTTTCACTGCTTTTCAAAATTTCGGTGGATTATAAAAGTTGCCGACATTTGTGATATTTCGAGGCTGAAGGGATTCATTTTACCCAGAAGGCAAATAATTTATAGCCCCCAGTTTGGGAAATCATTGGGCTTGATGCATTTTAATAACTTATTTAACAATGCATCTGCATAATGAATATTTGATAAAAAGTATGAATCTGGAGATTACATCATGAAAATAGTGGTATCATTCCGATTCTGTTGTCACACAAAGGCTATTGGTTTTCCGGATAATAGGAGAAAAAATTAATATCAGACCAACTCAAATATTTTGAAAGATACATGCTTTAAATGCCTAAAATTGAAAAGCAAAACACATGAACTATTGGCCTACCCAGAACATACTGCAACTTCCCTGGTCTTGATTTGTTTCATTATGCCTACAACATTTTGTGACAAGCACAAAAGGGCATAGAATAGAACATGGTAGGTAAACTTTTTTTTAAAGTTTGTTGTGTGATATAATTATACGGGTATGAGATTGAAATCTCTGAGATCCTCAATCAAATGCCAGTTGAGGAATATTTTATAGTAAATATTTAATTTCTTCACTTTAGTTTGGCAGCAACACAAGCATGCACCTTCGGTAAACACACAATGTTATTACTTAAAAATAACCATTAGAAGTCAATGAGTACAAGGAACCATTTCGTTGCTTTGACTAACCGAATTTTAACCTGACATTCAGCCACTGGAATCTGATCACTTGTCCTTGAAGTTTGAAAGTTATTTTTCCAGTGGCCCCCCCACTGGCCCCCCATTTAAGATTTGAAAAATTTGAAAAAATTATTGGAGCAGCACCAGTCACTGGAACACGTCCGTCTAAAGTTGCGGCCCTCGCCGCCGCTCACTTATACCCAATTTTCTTTAGAATGACAGTTGCCTTTTGAAAAGTTCTGCGGCATTTGATAATTTGTGAATATCATTATTTGAATACATCTAGCAATATGTTTACCACAGGCGAACCTTTTAGGGGATGAGCGACATTTGCCCAAAGATCAGGATCTAGATTTGGAAATATTCCTAAAGAAATCTCTTTGAAATTTTTGATTGTTAATTATGTAAACTGTTGTTTCATTGTCTGCCCAAATTGTTGAGCCTTTTGCCCAAATCTTAGTGCTTCCCAAACTTTGTTTATTAGTCACAAAGGATAAGATGGTCAACATTGCTAAGTCATTCGTAAAGAAGGCTTGTAACGCCGTGTCAATTTTTATCCATGTAATGCCGCAAAAATGTCGCAAAAATTCCGCGAAAGGTTGGCCCCCCTAGTTCAGACCCTGGCCCCCCCTTGGCCCCCCCACTCATGGATTTCTGGCTACGCCACTGTATTTTTCTTTTCTGCAATGCACATTGCAACCTGAAAAAAAAAAAAAAAAAAAAAAACACAGGTGGTAATTACGAAGGGTGTATGAATATCAGGAATCAATACTCTCTCTTTGAAGTAAGCACTGGGGGTTTTTCTTTTTGTTGAAACAGTGTAGAAAATGCCACCTTTTCCACTTAAAATGCAATATTTTTCTTGTTGTTTAGTCACTTAAGTGGCGCGTAAATTGATGTGAAAAGTGTTCCTGCAACAAGTATGTTTTCACCTTTCCACAAAACTAGGTCATGTCATATATTTTTGCACTTCTAAAGGAATCATTCCAGCCCTCTAGCAAAAAAGGTACATATATTACATACAGGATATATCACACACAATATATATCAGCGGCCCTATTTATCACATGCCATATAAATCACACCTACATTTTGTGGATTTCTGGCGTATTTGTCGTGACCTGTCTGTACTTTCTCTTGCTCCAATAAGTAATCATGAAAGGATTGTCGTTTACCAACAAATCAATCAGTGTCAGTGCTGATAGGTGGAATGATAGAATCTTGAACAAGGAGAGCACCAGGAGTGTAATTTCCAATGTTACAAAAAGTGCATCATCATATCAACTCTTGTGAACTAAACTTAGAAAGTGAACCAATCAGTGCTGTAACTACCAAAAGTCAGTTTAACCCGAAGGCGGTGACTTGCTTTGATAATACATATGGTTTTATATATCAATCACAATATCAAAGGTCCTTTTTCAAGACTACATATCATGAAAAAAAAAGCCTGGGAGGTGAAAGTATTGAGGAGTGAAGCTGAGTGGTATGCAAGGTCATCCATCTTTCTGAAAGTATGCGATCCAGAAAATTGATTGAGTTGTATAGTATTAAAAGAATATATTATTTTGATTGAATAGCAATATCATTATAATTTCTATTGATTTTGTTTGGATACACATACACTGCATGAGTAAACTGACTAGTCAAACCATTTAGATTACAAGCGAACTGTATTTACTTGTTATCTTACTGGACATGTTGATTGAGAGCTCAACTGCTTTTTGTGCCTCCCATGACATGAATTACATCATGACACGTTCCTTACGCGAGGTATTACGTTAGAAGAGCTGTTGTTAGGTCGAGCCATGACCAGAAGGGCGTATCAGACATTGCCAGGTAAGGCCATGACTCTATTGACCTCCAGGCAGGTCATTGGCAGAAAGCAAAAAAGGCTCTACATGGCCTCCATCTCAGCCTTCCAACTGGCGCACAGATCTTCTGTGCAGTTCGCTATAGTAACCCGCTAAGCTAACCAGATCAACAACTAGCCTACAAGACTCACTGTCAGTGTTGTTGATTTCATTCATCCATCCTTACAGCAAGCTTCATTATTACAAGGAAAAGGAAGAAAACAACTGGAGAAAACTTCTGTAAGCGCGAACCGTAACAACAACAGTTACTATATACTGAAGGTACATGCATGATGCAGTCCTCAGGCAAGGTCTTTGTGGTCATTTGAATGAAAAATTTGGAATTGTCTGCAATGGCATTTAATCGAGTGGAATGATTAAATATTGTACTGACTTCTTGTTTTGCCATAATATATTTACCATGATCTTGATAGGCTTGGTGAATTAACTCCTAATGTTGAGCAATGTTTCTCAAATATTGTATCAATCATAAAACAATTTTTGAGTATTGAGTTTGAAAAAAGGAAACTGCCTGAAATCAACTGCACTGTCTGACCCTTTAAGGATGTCAAGTTGGGAAACAAATTTAATATTTATTGTGTCTAGAGTGTGAGCGAGTTTGAAAACATTTTTTTATTTTAACTGCGCAGAAATTCATGAATATTTTTGGCTCCTTTCTAAAACTTGGATGGATTATCAATCTATAACGTGCAGACATTTGTAACATGTAGAGGCTAGATGCTTCATTTATCACAAGGAGATTGAATTATAAATTGCTGCTTTGAAATCGTTGCAGTTGATGCATTTTAATAGCATGATTTAACAATCCATTGGCACTTTATTATTTTCATTTTTTGCGAAAAGTATGAATTCTGATTCTGATGTCACACAAGGGCATGTGAGTGAAATAATTTTTTCTCTCTATATAATAAACGGACATTTAAATTCAAGACCAACTTGAATGTGATTGCAGGCAGTTATCTAACATCAGTCTTTCATCACAGTGATACTTGCTTTTGAGGTCATATAGTGAGAGAAAATTGGTTTTATTAGGAACATCTGAACACAATGTCGTTTTTTAAAACAAAATATGCATGTTTTACCATGGAGAATAGGCTCATGTTAAACCGACTATGTAGTTATTTCAATGATAAAAAGTGCCAAGAGACCCACTGAAGCTATGTGCTTGTAGATGTGGTCCTAACCAGGAAGAACTTCATTCTTTGTTCTCAATCTGCTTTTTGCTAATCTATTTCAAGCTTTCTACCTGTGGCTACTGTTATCTTTGCAGCTCTGACACTCACCAGAAGACAGTCACATTTTATTTGAGTAATGAAATGCAAATATATTCCCTTCATTATATTTCAGCCCAGGAGTACTGATGCCACAACATCACAATGTCATGATTCAAAATGCCAATTAGAAGCAGATTCGTGGAAGGATCCATGAGCAGCCAGATGTTCACCCAACAATCAGCCACATGTGTCCGAGCATTTATCCTTGAAGTTCACACCTTATTTTTCTATTCTTCAATGAACAACCAAAAAAAAACCCCCCAAAGAACAGGTACCGTAATATGGGGTGAATCGGGACACTGGGGTGAATCGGGACAGAAAAGACCAGCATTATATCCCTTCAAAAAACACCAACTTCTATTTGCCTTAAAGATTTGATTTTTTGTGTTTTTTTAGAACACATTCCAGTTAAAATTATGATGAATTTCCATACTTCTACCTGCAGGGGAAACGGAGCTGGATCACTTTTAGTTTGCGCCTGCAGAATTAACATTTTCGTAAAGTGGTCAAAACTTTGCTTGAACCATAAAAAGTCTAAATACCAGAGCCAAAATAACTCACAGGAACCTTTTTTCAATTTAAAGTAGCGTCAGGGGACCAGAATACTAGACCAGATAAGGGATTATATAGGTTTGGTCCTGGGTTCAGATCCAGGTCAATGGCAAAGTTTCGGGAATAATAAAAAGTATACCATATCAATTTTCATTTGAATGTACTAGCATGGTCTTTCAATGAATATTATTGAACTTAGCATCATTTATAGTGGATTTAGTCCAGAATTCACAATCACCTGCGAAATGAGCAGAAAACAATAGTTTTCTATATTTTTCTGTCATTTATCACATTTTCTTAAATTTGCATACTATTAATGAAATTGATTTCAGATTTTTCTCAAAATATATTTTTGGCATTTGGAACATGTTTTCTAATGTTTACTCACAAGATGCAATCACTTAGGGAAGGTAGGAAGTATTGATTGTGGAAATAATGACCTGTCCCAATTCACCCCAAAGTATGGGGTGAATTGAGACAGTGGTTTTTTTGGCCCTGAGCCTCAGCAATTTAAGATATCATTTCAAGCTCCTAGGGATACCTAGATATTATGCTCAGACACATTTTGCCATAATATTTTGATATCTGAGTTGATTTGTGACCATGCTATGACAGAAAAACGGCCAATTCTGTCCCGATTCACCCCATATTACGGTAGTAATAAAGAAGGGCACATGAATATCAGGAATCAATAATCTCTCTTTGAAATAAGCACTTGGGTATTTTTTGTTGAAGCTGAGTAGAAAACGTTTGACGTCACCTTTTTCACACAAGATTGAACATTTTTCACGTTCCTTTGTCAGGAGTGGCGTGCAAATTAAATAGATCGGAACAGTTTTTGTTTTGTTCCTGCACATGCGCGTTTTCACCTTCCAACAGAATTGGGTCACATCTTACATTTTTTTGCTCAGCAATTATTCTGCCTTTCAGCAAAACATATGTATATATATATGTCATATCCTGGATATATCACATACAATATATATCAGGGACCCTATTTATCACATGCCATATAAATCACAGATGCAGTTTGTGGATTTCTACCACGAATGTCATGGCTGGGCTGCTATTTCTCTTGCTCCAATAAGTAATCATGAAAGGATTGTGGTATTCCAACAAATCAATCAGTGTCAGTGTTGATAGGTGGAATGATAGAATCTTGAACAAGGAGAGCACCAGGAGTGCAATTCACAAAGTTCTTGTGAACTAAACTTAGAAAGTGACCCATGCAATCAGTACTGTAACTACCAAAAGTCAGTTTAACGCGAAGGCGGTGACTTGCTTTAATATAACGTATGGTTAATGGCGATATCAAAGGTCCTTTTTCAAGACTACATATCATGAAAAAAAAAAGCCTGGCAGGTGAAAGTATTGAGGAGTGAAGGTGAGAACTGAAGGGTGTGCAAGGGCATCCATCTTTCTGAAGGTATGAGATCCAGAAAATTGATTGAGTTGTGCAGTATTAAAAGAAAATATTATTTTGATTGAATAGCAATCTCATTATAATGTCTATTGATTATTTTTTGGATACACATACATTACATGAGTAAAATGACTCGTCAAACCATTTAGATTACAAGCGAACTGTATTTACTTGTTATCTTACTGGACATGTTGATTGATAGCTCAACTGCTTTTTGTGCCTCCCATGATATGAATTACATCATGACATGTTCCTTACGTGAGGTATTACGTTAGAATAGGGTGTGTCAATATTTAATTTTTATGCAAATTCAAAAAGCACTAGAGCCTAAAATGTGCCTTTTGACCTGGAGAATCCAAATCTGTTTTCAAAAAGGCAATACGACAATTCTTACCTACTTCAATTTTGGTCCAAAGTTTCAATGTTTTTTTCGTTTTCGACCATTTTTGCCGATCCGCGGTTCTCTATAACTTTGTCTCTATGTGTATCTTTAAAAGACCTTCATTTTGCATACCAACTTCAATGGTCTAAGACGATTTCTTGATTCCCATTGGCTTTTCAGTCTGCACTTTATAGAATGAAAATGTTGCAGATTGTCTAATCCTGTTAAAAAAAGGATTTTTGAATTTTTTTCACTGATTAGTTGCAGAGATTTGCATTCTATAAGTGCAAAAATGACAAAACATAAAAACCTTTTTGGTTTTTACTGTGGGAGTGCCTGGCTTGTGAGTGATGAAGTATTAATGTAAAAGTTAGCTAATTACTCGTAAAATGTGAGATGGGGTCTGTGGCATTTCATATCATATCTTCATCAGAATTTATTGCAGAGCAACATGAGTGGTACCACATGATAGAAAATACTCTTAGCATTCTCATGGTACCAGTGATGTTGTCCTATATTTAATTCTTATGAAGTTAAAATACGAAATATAACAGCTCCTCCCTGATTTGTTACAATACTTCAGACAAAATTTAGCATTAAAACTTCGAAGCTCATAAATCAGGATTATCCATAGCCAATTTTTTTTTAAATATTTTATCTGCTCTTTCTTGAACTTGGAGAATGTGTATCACGGCAATTATCAGTGAAAAAAAATTCAAAAACCCCTTTTTTAACAGGATTAGACAGTCAGCAACATTTTCGTTTCTAAAAAGTGCAGGCCGAAGAGCCAATGGGAGTCAAGAAATCGTCCTAGACCATTAATGTTGTATGCAAAATGTAGGTCTTTTTGAGAGCTTTCCAACCATGGCAATAATAATGCTGTATGACAAATACTGATAAAGTTATAGACAACCGCGAATCGGCGAATATGGTCGAAAAAGAAAAAAACATTGAAAGCTTGAATTAATATTGAAGTAGGTAAGAATTGTCGTATCACCATTTCGAGAACAGATTTGGATTCCCCAGGTCAAAATGCATATTTTAGGCACTGGTGCTTTTTGAATTTACATAAAAAATTTAAATTGACACACCCTAACGTTAGAAGAGATGTTGTTAGGTCGAGCCATGACTCCATTAACCTCCAGATAAGTCATTGGCAGGAAGCAAAAAGGGCTCTACAAGGCCTCCATCTCAGCCTTCCAACTGGCGCACAGGTCTTCTGTGCGGTTCGCTAGTAACACGCTAAGCTTACCAGACCAACAACTAGCCTACAAGAACTCTGCTTCACTCACTCTCAGTGTTGTTCATTTCATTCATCCATCCTTACAGCAAGCTTCAGTGTAATTAATTTTAATAACTACACACGGTACATTTTTAGTCAATTTAATACAACAAAACCGATCATTGCACTTTCTTGAATGCATCTCATCATTTTTGGGATGAAAGTTCTGTTATTACAAGGAAAAGGAAGAAAAAAACTGGAGAAAACTTCAGTAAACGCATCCCAAAACAACAGCTATGAAGGTACATGCATGATGCAGTCCTAAGGCAAGGTCTTTGTGGTCATTTGAATGAAAAATTTTGAATTGTCTGCAATGGCATTTAATCAAGTGGAATGATTAAATGTTAAAGGCCTACTGACTTCTTTTTTTGTCATAATACATTTATCATAATCTTGATGGGCTTGGTAAATTAACTCTTAATGCAGAGCAATGTATCAAAAATATTGCATCAGTTTCGAGTTTGAAAAGTCAAAACTAAAGGAAATATTTCAGCCTTTAAGGATGTCAAGTTGCATGTATATATTTTTCATTATTTGGCATGTTCACGAATTCGTGGAGGTGTAAAAACGAGCATGTTAGAATTCGTGGGCATGAAAAAACTAGCATAGGTGCTCGTGTACATGTAAAAACTAACACCCGTGAATGTGCTTTATTATTCATTTGTATATCTGCCAATACTAACATTCGTGGAAGTGCTATATAATTAGGGTTTAGTGTTAAAATTAGGTTTAGAGTTAGTTTTAGCCAAGTTTAATGTTTCAATGTTCGTAATGACACATACACAAATTCGTGAATAGCAATATTTCACACTTACAGTCTTACATGAATGCTAAATTTGTGTATAAGTATGTTCGTTATTGCAGGTTTACCATTTCGTGTACATGCCAAACAGTGAAAAATATATACCTCGCCAAATTAAATATTAATTGGCTTGAGTGTGTGCGAGTTTGAAAACTTTTTTATTTTAACAGCGCAGAAATTCATGAATATTTTTGGCTCCTTTCTAAAACTTGGAGCCTTGGATGGATTATCAATCTATAATTTGCTGACATTTGTGACATTTGGCTGCTGAAGGACTTCATTTATCACAAGGAGTTTGAATAATAAATTGCCTCTGGGAAAATCATTGCGCTTGATGCATTTTAATAGCATGATTTAACAATGTATTGGCACATTATGAATATTTGCTAAAAAGCATGAATCTGGAGATTACATCATGAAAATAATGCTACCATTCTGATTCTGTTGTGACACAAAGGCATTTGAGTGAAGTAATTTGTTTTCTCTCTTATAAACGAGCTTTAAATTTAAGAGAAACTTGTAATTGCAGGCACATCTAACCTCAGTTTAACATCACAGTGGTACATGCTTTTGAGGACTCAACTGATAAAACTATGCATTAAGAGAAAGAGAAATAGGTTTTATCAGTATCATCTGAACAGAGTGACGTTTAAAAAAAAAAAATATAAGTTTACCACCGAGAATATGTTATTATCGTTTTCATAGCTCTGTGTTTTTCAAGTTTGTACTTTGCTTTATCTCAAAACTGTGATGTCACAGATTTAGCTGCATAACTTTGTATATTACAAGCACATATTTCAAGAAACTGACCAAATGCATTGACACATGGATTATGTATGTTTAGCTTGTTTGGCTTTGACACCTGCACTGGTTGATAGATGCTTCAATGAACTATAACTGAATCAAACAGATTAAATTGGCAAAGGACAGTTAGGGACCATTTAGAATTTATGACTGGGGGTGGGAGTTTTGCCAGAACTTCCTGTCAAAATTTGATACCCCCCTTGAATTTCAAGCTGACTTTTAGTACCCCACTCTAGTGGTAGCGTGCTGGACTGCCAATCGGTGGGTCCAGGGATTGAATCGAGCGCTTGCCGGGTCACCTGGTCCTATGTTGGACGGCTGTTTCAATCAACCTTCGCCTCATTGCTGTGTCCTCCCCCTGTCCTAATTAGCCTACCTTGTGCATAAACACAGAACGTAAAGCCCTGATCACCCATCCATCCATAACAATCCATTACACTTGTGCCCTTTGACAGTCAGGTGTACAGATTTGCGGACTTTTTCGCATAAAAATCGCCGATAAACTGAGTGAATGTGCATTTTGGATTTTTTTGTTTTTTTTTAAATGTCTTATCCCCCTTGGACATGTTGTCAAAAATTAGTACCCCGCTTGAAACATGTCTGCAAAGTTGGTGCCACCTCAGGCAAAGCTACCACCTCCCCCAGCCATAAATTCTGAATGGTCCCTTACCATGATTAACAACAAATTTCTGGAAATTTGTTTGAAATTGTGATAACTAGTGTCTTGTGAAAAACAGTGACACACTTTGTTTGCAAAACATTGAGACTCTTCTGGGGAGGTGCATCACTCGGCTTAGACAGAAGTTGTTTGTTGTGGTTGTACACAAAAAAAAACATTGCTTGGCAGTTTTAGATTCCTTTGTCAAGATCTGTGATGTCAAACTCTAAACTGATATATGTCACAGGTTGAAGATTAGACCAATCACATTCACCGATACCCTCTGATGTCACGGTTTAACTGCAAAACGAAGTTTTCAGAATTATACCATTCGACACCTCTGTCAGTCAATCATGAGCCAGTATTTCACTGCAATAAAACCCATATTCCTTGTTGTCCAGTTATCCTCCCATGGGAGAATAGTAAGTGAAGCTGTGAAAAACCAACAGCAACAAATGACAAGTTTCAGTTTTGTCTTATGGTATAAGCCAGTTATTCACTGCGGGATCGGCAATATGTGTTTATCACAGCTCGGGCTAACGCCCTGGCTGGATAAATCACATATTGCCTCTCCCTAGGTGAATAACCTATACAAACACAGAGCTATGAAAACGATAATAAACCAACAATTTAGTTATTTCAATGATAAAAAGTGCCAAGAGACCCACTGAAGCTATGTGCTTGAAGATATGGTCCTAACCAGGATGAACTTTGCATGCGTTCTTTAATCTCCTTTTGGCTAATTTATTTCAAGCTTTCTACCAGTAGGCTACTGTAAACTTAACAAATGTACTTAAAATTGTGCCTGTGTTTTTGCAACAATAACACTCACCAGCAGTCACTGCCACTGCCAGACAGTCACATTTTATTTGAGTAATGAAATGCAAATATATTCCCTTCATTTGAATTTCAGCACAGGAGTACTGATGCCACAACATCACAATGTCATGATTCAAAATGCCAATTAGAAGCAGATTCACAGAAGGATCCATGAGCAGCCAGATGTTCACCCAACAATCAGCCACAGGTGTCTGAGCATTTATCCTTGAAGTTCACACCTTATTCTTCTATTCTCCAATGCACAACCGAAAAAAAAAACAGGTAGTAATTAAGAAGGGCGCATGAATATCAGGAATCAATAATCTCTCTTTGAACATTTTTCACTTTCCTTTGTCACAAGTGTCGTGCAAATAGATGTGAACAGTTTTTGTTTTATTCCTGCACATGTACGTTTTCACCTTCCCACAGAGTTGGGTCACATCATATATTTTTGCACTCAACTATCATTCCGCCTTTCAGCAAAAAAGTGTATGTCATATCCTGGATATATCACATAGAATATGTATCAGGGGCCCTATTTATCACATGCCATATAAATCACACATACAGTTTGTGGATTTCTGTCACGATAGGAATGTCATGGCTGGGCGGCTATTTTTCTTACTCCAGTAACTAATCTGAGTGGATTGTGCTATACCAACAAATCAATCAGTGTCAGTGCCGACAGGTGGAATGATGGAATCTCAGACACTGAGACATGGTGCAACAACGTGGCAGCACTGTACATGCTGGACATGACTTCCTGTTTGATCAAAACATTGGCTTGGAGAAAGCACATGTTTCAGAAAAAGTCAATTCATATAAAATCAAATTGCTGTCAGCTATAGAAAACCACTTAGAACTGTGTACGTAGTCACTGTGGACCTAATCTATGCGAAGTGTAATCTTGAAACATCTTTGATATTTGACTAACAGCCTCCAAACTTTCAATGTGAGTTGCAAAAAAATTCTGTGTTGACATAGTCATAGGAGAATTTTTTCTTACCTTTCTTGTCAACAAGTATCCTAGGATTTGTCCTGTTAGCTATTCCAAATAATAGATATCCCATGCAATATAAATGTAATCCATGAACAATTCCATGTGGATAAATGGATGCTCAAATGTTTCAGTTATCTCTTCTTGGGCAAAAAGTTCCTGGCTCAGGCATATATTCTTATGCTCTGACAGTGTTTTGAGGGGCCCTGTTACAAAATAGCAAGCTGGATTATCTTGTTTAGCATTATTTGGCATTGACTGTTTGTTGTAATCACCTGTTTCGAACCTCAGTTCAGTGGAGTGCACAAAGTCAGCTGTGAGTTCCATATGTGTGGTTGTGGGACCGTGTGAGAGTGCCAGCGATCGATTGTATCAATGCTCAACATGGGTTATACTAAAATGGTTAGGTGATTTTGCTGATATTTCATCAATGCTGAACTTTAGCAAAGTTTCTCCCATGGTTAAAGCTCCAAGCAATGTTCAGTTTGTTCGAAAGAACAAAACCACAGTGTACTCACTATGAAAAGGTGTATACAGAGATGCCGCTGGGTGGTACTGGTATTTTGGCCTTTCTGGATTAAAATGGTTTTTGTTTTTTGACAATTCAGATTAATTTGGTTCCCGTTTTTGCCACCCCAAGGTATTTGGTATCATTGGAATTAGCTTGAAAAGACAATTCCAATTGTATCAAAATCGTAAAGTTTAAATTGGGTTCCAAAAAATTTTCTGAAGGATTAAAATGCATGGTTTATGGTTTCAACATTGGTTTCTGGACGAGGACAGGTTCCGGTATTCAAAATCGCTATGACTCATCCATATGTAAAAGTCTGCAAAGTACCCGCCCCCCAATCCTCATGAGCAGTATGATGATGACGTAAATGATGGCATGGAAGAGGAAGAGGAACTGCAGGATGACCTACTGATGACTAATTTGGTGGATAAGAATCTGAAAAGTGACATCATTGTCCTAGCAACCTGTGAAGAACTCGTGCCATACTACCTGATGATGGCTAGCAGACCTCCCGAGAATTCTCACATTGTCATGATTTAAAATGCCAATTAGAAGCTTATTCACAGAAGGAATCATTTCATTGCCTTGAGTAGCCAGATTTTAACGCAACACAGCCACTGGAGTCTGAGCATTTATCTTTGAAGTTTGCAAATTATTATTCTTTTTTTCTCCAATGCAGGTTGCACACCCGAGAAAAAACAGGTGGTAATTATGAAGAAGGTATGAATATCATGAATCAATATTCTCTCTCTGAAATAAGCAACAGGGCATTTTTTGTTGAAGCAGAGTATGGACCCTTTGACACCACCATTTCTGCACAAAATTGAACTTTTTTGCATTCTTTTGTCAAACATGGCGTGCAAATAGATGTGAACAGTTTTTGTTTTGTTCCTGCACATGTACGTTTTCACCTTATCACAGAATTGGGTCACGTAACATATATTTTTGCACTCAGCAATCATTCTGCCTTTCAGCAAAAAGTGTATGTGTCATATCCTTGATATATCACATACAATATATATCATGAGCCCTATTTATCACATGCCATGTAAATCACACACTTTTTGTGGATTTCCATCACATATGTCATGGCTGGGCTGTCCTTTCTCTTGCTCCAATAACTAATCTGAAAGGATTGGGCTATACCAACAAATCAATCAGTGTCAGTGCTGACAGGTGGAATAATGACCAAGGAGAGTACCACAAAAATGCATGTCATCAAATCAGCTCTTGTAAACTCAGACAGCCAAGTTGTGAACCAATAACCGATACCGAGCCTGGTGGTATGTCACGGTTGGAAGGAGCGCAATAGGCCAGCTCAACCCCACCAACCTCACATCCCTTCATGTACAGAAAAACTCTAACCTCCTAACCTCAGAATAATTCAAAAAATGGGGTTAGAACCAATGTTATCAAAGCACTTTCATGCAAAGCAACTATGTTCAACATGTTACAGTAAACGAAACTCAAGTGCTTACAGAAAAGTACTGGAATGTCTCAAGAGATTGTGAGGTCACAGCCTACCACTGCCATGTTATTCCTTATGACCCTTAAGCAGTTTATGAGGTCATAGTCTTGCAATGGCAGCATTTGACGTGTCACACCACTCATTGATGAGGTCTGCAGGTTGTGTCTCTCATAGGGGGCATCTATAGTCCCTCCTTGCAATGCTGTATGCACCGAAAATATGTGGAACTAGATTTACCCATGATTTGGGACAGGACTAAAAAAGGGAATAATTCACCCCCCCCCCTCTACCTGCATGGGCATGTGGCCCCGTGTTGCATGTTGACCATTTGAAATAGCATGTGAGTAATAATTGTAATATGAGTAAAGAATGGGGGGGTAGAGGAATTAAAGTAAATGCATTGCCATATGTATTGGTGTAAGGTACAGGCAAGTGTAGTTACACGTGAGCTTGTAATTGAGGGCATGGGTCGTTTTTGGCGGGAAGGCAGACGGTAGCGCCAGTCCTAAACGTGAGCAACAGCGGAACTACAATGGAGATGCATGCGCCCCTGGTGGGGAAAAACAGTAGAGGTAGAAAGCATAAATAAGGGAGCTGTTTCACTGTTATTTGCTGTTATCAGAAGGGCAGGATAAATCAATAAGGATAGGTGGACAGTTTAGGTGAGTGGTATTGACGTGTCACACCACTCATTGATGAGGTCTGCAGGTTGTGTCTCTCATAGGGGGGCATCTATAGTCCCTCCTTGCAATGCTGTATGCACCGAAAATATGTGGAACTAGATTTACCCATGATTTGGGACAGGACTAAAAAAGGGAATAATTCACCCCCCCCCCTCTACCTGCATGGGCATGTGGCCCCATGTTGCATGTTGACCATTTGAAATAGCATGTGAGTAATAATTGTAATATGAGTAAAGAATGGGGGGGTAGAGGAATTAAAGTAAATGCATTGCCATATGTATTGGTGTAAGGTACAGGCAAGTGTAGTTACACGTGAGCTTGTAATTGAGGGCATGGGTCGTTTTTGGCGGGAAGGCAGACGGTAGCGCCAGTCCTAAACGTGAGCAACAGCGGAACTACAATGGAGATGCATGCGCCCCTGGTGGGGAAAAACAGTAGAGGTAGAAAGCATAAATAAGGGAGCTGTTTCACTGTTATTTGCTGTTATCAGAAGGGCAGGATAAATCAATAAGGATAGGTGGACAGTTTAGGTGAGTGGTATTGCTCGGGGAGGAGTTTTTAGCTTTTGCAGGTGTGAGCATGTCACCCATGATTTTAGCATCTTATACCCGGCAGGGATATGGTCATATAAGGCAAGCGTGTCTCATTTATAAGAAGGGTTCATATATATATAATGAACACATCACTATTCAGTAGTTCTTGAGAATCTCCCTTTGTTAAAACACATGTAGGGATGACAATGTTCTTTAGAGGTGTCTCGTATCACCTTTGCATATTCTTTCAATCAGTTCTCTCCTTCCCAATACGTAGTTCTTAGTTAGACCCATATCAATGTTTCTTTGATATTTCCATCATCAAAGCTTCACCATAATGACACAGACAAGGCATGATGTAAGCTCCTGCATATTCACAAGTTCGGTCATCTTCAGCAGTGTTTCCACCTAGGCTGTCATCAGGGACATATCTAGAAATGGCCTAAAGGGGGGGGGCAATATATGGGGAGAATACGCAGCGCTCCAAGGTGTTTCCTATCTCTGCCATGTTAGAGAAGATGACACCGAATCGGCTATTATGACTCACACTATATTTTATTTCAATATAAAGTTTACTGGCTGTATTTGCTTGTTTGGATTAGAAGAGTAATTCAGCTATTATATAATATAATCACTTGACTCTCGTTTTCTAAAAACTAGCTGCACCATAGATCTTTTGGGGTATAGCTGTATCGCTGACAGATAATTCAATTTAGAAGTAAAATCACTGCTTGCTCAGCTTCACCTATGTTAACACTCATGACGAAAGAACCTTCTTTTATTTGCTCAATAAATACAAATAATGGAATATATGCAAAATGGGAAGAGTAATAGCATTAGACTAGTTATGGTTTTGAACGAATGTGTATCTTAACAAACACAGCTGTACCATTAATTTGTTATGAAAAAAGAGAGACCGACTTCACAGTGAAAATTCACTTTCTTAGCAATGATAGCTGATGATGTGCCATTTTGATACATTAAACATGGGAACCAAGGAGGCTGTTTGATGACTCATGATCAAAATGTTGTGTCAAAATTGACTTTATTGTAGGACACCTTAAAGTGATAGATATTGACACACATGTTATGATCAAGTCAAAGCATCAACATCTTGACTAAATGAAATTCACAATAATTGTTTTTTATGACAGCTGGAACTAACATGCCAAATTTTGCCATTGGCACCAAAGTTATTAACACACTGTTTTGCAAAAGTACCACTCTTCAAAGTTGTCATATGTTACAATCGAGAAATTTGATATGCAGAAAGAGCGGACTGTTGCTCTATGAAAATGGCATTTCGTTACTCATGAAAGCTGATGAAGTGTCATCTTCTATACATTCAAAATTAAAACACAGAGGCTGTTTGATTATTCATGATCAAGAGAAAGTCATTTGATTTGTTATGACTGATTTTAGAGTAAAAATGAGATGCACAATCCCTCTGGTTGGTGTCACCAACAAGGGGGATTAGTCTCCTTAAATCAAACTGATATTGAAAGTATTGGTATGATCATTACAAATCATCAAAACAGTCCACACTTTTTGCATATCAAAGTGACTGACTTTGAGATGAAGCTAATTTGTTGAAAAAAATTTAAGAGATTATTTTTTGAGTAATAGCAGAATTATTCTTTTAACCCAAACAAGAAATTAGGAAAGATATTTCCTGAGAAAGTCTGAATAAACAATTTTTTGAAGCTGTCAAAAACTCGCAGGCCATGCAAGGGTGGGGTCTACCAAAAATACTGTACCAATTTCTCGACGTGTCTCAACTTAGCTGTGTTAAGATAGAAATGTTTTATGCTATCCCTGGCCTTAGATATCTGTAGCTGTCTGCCCGTATCCATAGCTGTCAATTACTATCTACTCCAGGCCTGTATCTCCACACCAAAGCCCCCTCTACCATCGAGCAACTGAACTAGGTATCATGACTGTTTACATGAAGCATAAGTTTCTTTTAAATTGGCAAAAGTTATTTTTCTTCTTGTACGAATAACTTTTACAGCCAAACACTTTGATATAAAATTAGAGTGGACTGTGGCACTGTGAAAAAGGCACTTCGTGTGTCATCATGCTGATGATTTGTCATGATCAAACCCAATACTTTCAATGTTAATTTGATTGAAGGAGACATATCCCACTTGTTGGTGACAGCCAAACGAAATGATTATGCATCTGATTTTCACTCTAAAATCTGTTATGAGAAGTCAAATGGCTTTCTCTTGATCATGACTAATCAAACAGCCTCTATGTTGCCCATGTTGAAAGTAGAGAAGATGACACTTCATCGGCTATCATGAGTCACGAAGTGCCATTTTCACAGTGCCAAAGTCCATTCTAATTCTATATAGATATATCAAAGTGTTTGGCTGTAAAGTTAGATTTGGTTGAAAAATATTGATAGACGGAGTTCCATATTTTAGTCAATTCGGTGGTAAATAATCACTTCAATTTCCACCTAATTTTTGTTTTATAAGTTTCTTTGCAAAATAACCAACAACAAACACACAATCGACATGTTACACTGTAGTTTATACATGTATTCATCTACAGATGTACACTATTTAATACCAGAGAAAATCCTTTCTATACATTTCTTTTGTTGACTGGACCAAGCCTTTAGTTTTATGTCTTGCTGGAGAACTCCTTCAAGCCATAAAAACATTGTCATTTCAGTACAAAAGCTATATTATACTCTATCTGCTTATGAAAATAACTGTCTGCATATATATTATTCAATCTTACATCATAAAGACTGTAGCACAGATTGTACTACACAAGCACCTGGTATTACAATGTAATACATACAATTTAGCTACTTCTTATCAGTCACTAACAACCAAATTGTCATTCACAATAATGTAGATGTCTTACAGTAAGATATTAGGGAAATGGGGATTTTACAAATTAACTGTGAAATACTTTGAAAATAATGATGTCAACTTTCTCTAAGGAGCAACCGCGAGATATCCAGGAAGGGGTGTTGGCCTATTTTTGTTCTAAATGAACCGTTTTCGTAAGTATGTTAATTTCCTTCTTGCAGTTTTGAAATAATTAATTTCTGGTTGCGGATTGTTTGTTCTGGCATCATTTCAATTTTAATTGATGGATGGATGATTTGGGCTTTGCATCCTGCTTTACATCCAGGTTAACCAGCAAATGCTGAATTTGAACTCAATTCGCAACTTAGCACACTGCTACTGAACTCTCCCCTACTTTGATTTGGAAAGAAATTTATTTGTATGTCCTAAAATAACAAAATTACGTCCAAAATTTGTGTGAAAAAATCATTCAGATTAAAACTCCCACCTCCCCAACTGAATATCAAATGGTTGCCCCCTAACTACAAAGTTATCAGTTGTACTCCAATACAGCTGTGTTTACATTACAATTGCAGCTGACGTACAGCAAAGTAACCATGGTTTCTTACTAATAAGCCTAATAACTTCTAATTAAGGAGTCCATTAGCACAATCTTTTTCTAGAAATGTACAGTGTGCAAAATAGCAAAACTAATAAAATTGGTAAAGAATATAATGACAGTAATATAGTCATGTATTGAACATCCTCACAGGTCTTTGGGTCTACAGGTGCATTGAAAATAATGTCTCTATACTTATTATGATATTTATGAAGTAGAACTACATTCTATGGCTCATGTAACATAACATGTCAAGGACATTAATTGTCCAGAGATTTGCAATGAACTGAAATTTCACTAGATTGCATTATTGAGTATCCTTCCTTACTGATAATAACTTTTATAAACTACTTAAACTGTGAAGAAATGTTTTTTTATCTGTGAAAACCCCAAATTATTTAAAATACGGGCAAGGTAAGTCTTTTGCCAGAAATTTAGTGTTTATATCCTGGATTGTTGCGCTAGGCAAGCTGAATAGGACAGGAGGAGGACACAGCAACGATGTGAAAGGATGATTGAAACTGCTGTCCAACATGAGTGCAGGTGACCCAGCGAGAGCGAGAATCAAATGCTGGACCAAGAAATTGGCAGCCTAGTGCACTAGAAACTGCGCTAGCCCTAAAGCCCCTTTCCCACTGAGTACATACAGCCACGTTTCATTGCATAATTACAAAAATCCAAAAATGTGTTCAAATGCACAAGGGTACACGTTTCACCTGAGCCTGGTTAACCATGGTAAATGAGGTAATGCATAGCAGTTGCAGAAGAATGCATAGCTCTGCATTGGTTTGGCATAGGCCTGCAATACCACTGCAAAATGTCTGCATACCCACACATTTTGTTACATATGACTACATATGAAGTCTTTTGTTCTGCTAAGTAGCCTCTCACATCACCAAAAACTCAACAAATTACTACTACAACTCCAGTTTACTTGCATATCAATGCCTATTGATGCATATTGACACCTATTGATACATAGGCATCACATATGTAGGCATAATACTGCAATACAGCTGCGTTGGTTGACATAGGCCTGCAAATTGACATGCATTGCTCTGCATACAAGAACAAAACGCAGCCCTACTGCGTTCAAATTAAACATGTTTAATTTTTCTGCCCTGATTGCGTGGTTATACACGTTTGCCTGCATTTGATTGCCTTCCCTTGCATACCCTTGCATAGCACTGCATATCATTGCAAAAGCCTTTGCGTTTCCATGGCGTTTTGCACCTGCGTGTACAAACGCATAGCAACGTGCTCAGTGGGAAAGGGGCTTTAGCAATCGCTTGTCAGAAAATAATTCATTCTAGATAAATATATCAATGGAAATTTTTTTTAATTCTGCTAAATCTGGGGACAATTAGCCTTTAAATAATATAATAAAATAGAATAGAATACAAAAAATTGTCCTGGCAAAATTGTCAAGTAAAGTTCAGAAGAGAAATCTGCAGTTTGTATTAAAGATTAATCCTACTCTACCGAATATTCTCAGACAGTAGCTAATTTAAGATCAAAAGCTGTATACATGAGCACCTTACACTGTAACATTGTAACAGGGTGAAATGAGAATTACTTCACTGGCTGATAAGAATTTAAACATAATATTTATGAGTGCTACTGGTCAAAATCAGCCATATCATAATTATTTACCTTAAAATATAATTTGAGAAATACGACATAACTATCAAAAAGTTGTTAATATGATATCTGGACTAACTGGTATTACAGAAAATGCACTTGGTTTGGTATAACTTGAAAAGCAAGCACTGTCTTCAACAACTTTACATATATAACAGTACAGTTAGTGTTTGGTTTAAATTTGACATTACAGTTAGTGTTGAGTTTGAATTTGTACAATATATATTCACATCTGTACAATATCTAGCTGATGACCGGTTTACACTGCGAAAGAAACTTTTTTAAAAAGGTATATACACACATGTAAATTACACTATTAAAGACACAATGAGAGACACATTTGAGTGGATTACAATTTGCAGTAATGAGTCATTCACAATCAACATGCTAATGGCAAGATATTTGGTTAGATTAAAGTACATCTCTTTGCTGAATGGATTCTACAATCTCCCACGTCTCCTGCGACAGAGTAATCGGTAAAACGCTTGGCCAAAGTCTCGATTGAAAATGGTGTAGATCACGGGATTAAGAGCCGAATTGCAATAGCCAGCCCAGAAGAAAATTGCAAAGAGGAGACTGGGAGGTTCGAGGCCAGATAAAGAAGTGATTAGGTAGGAGGAGAAGAAGGGGAGCCAGCACAAAATGAAGGTAGCCATGATGATACCTAAGACGATTGTAGCACGTCGCTCTTTTGCACGAGCGATCCTGCGCTTGGTCTTTTCAGTGTCTTCGACTCGTTTGTGCTTCTCTTTGGCTTTTTGTCTCTCTGAGTGCTTCAAAGCCGCTTGTGAACTCAGTTGGCGGAAGGTTGCAGGAGAAAGTAGGACCTTGAGTTTGGTCCCCTGGGAGCCTTCTTCTGCGTCAGTGGTCGTCTCTGTGTGCACGTCATTGGCGTTTGCATCGTTGCCCCCACACTTGAGAGCAATGTCGTTAGGGCGTGGCTTTGACTCCTGCATGGGAGTCCTATCAGTGTCTCTTTGCGAGTCGCTCTCAGGCTGCGAGTCACCGCCCCCCTGCAGAAGAGGCTTCATGTTGTCCTCCGTCATGGCAGCTGATGGTGTTGTGTACGTGCCGCGGCCTATTGTGTCCGACATGCTCTCCCCATCCGTTTCGCTAAAAGTCAATTTCTTGCCCCCTGCTGACTTGCGCATTGCATTCCTCACAGGAGAATCACATGCAGAGTCAGTGTCTGTAAACTTCTCGTCAAGGGGCTTATACTGAATGTGGGGGTTAGGCACCTGCAGTTTGTAGTCTGGGTGTTTCATGCACTGCTCATGAGCAGCCTTACCGGGAGGGAGGCTGGCCTGTTGAGCACTGACCTCGTATGAGCTAAGGTCATCGTCTTCTATATCTTTATTATCCATTGCATTCTGGTCCTTCTTGTTCCCGCTGTTTGTGGTCGAGGGGGTTGTTGATGTTGATTTGCCGTTCTGAGCCACAGGAACCAATGGCTTTTTCAAGTTGCGTCTTGCACGAGAACGGGCAGCTAAGTAGATTTTGAAGTAAACCACCACCATGACCACCAGGGGGATATAGAAGGAACCTAAGGTTGAATACACTACATAGCCCATGTCTTCGCTAAGGACGCACAGGGGCAGGCCATACTTCATGGGCTGCGGCCTTTTCCACCCCACGAGCGGCGGCAAGCAAATGATCATTGAGAGTATCCACACTGTCGCTATCATTATGATCGCTCGCTTCTTCGTGCGTGTTCTCACATAGCTTACAGCCCTTGTGATTGACCAGTAACGGTCCAGGCTGATGAGGCACAGGTTCAGAATTGATGCGGTGCAAAGTAAGACGTCCGTAGCCAACCAAAGCTCACAGAGAACATTACCAAATATCCAATAGCCCAGCAGCTCATTGGTCAGCGATAAGGGCATGATCAGTAATCCAACAAGAAGGTCCGCTACGGCTAACGATGCTATAAACCAGTTTTGAAGGCCCTTAAGATTTCGATCGACAGCTATGGCGATCACGACAAGGGCATTGCCCACCACGATTATTATCATTAGGGCTGTTACAAGAATGGAGGCTATTATGATATGAGCTCCTGTATATCCACTCAAGTAGCCGGCCGGAATAGCCGTGGAGTTTGCCGTCAAGTTTGCCGCTGATGTCAAGTCGGAAAGGAGGTAATCATCCCTATTTGTAACATTGTGTGGTCCATATGGGATTGCAGTCACGTTTGAATCACTGGTTAATGCTTGCATGCCAGGGAGGTCTCCAGGCCAATACTTGTCCTCAAAGACCGTCCTGGGTAAATCTTGGAAAGCCCGGGAGTCGTTAGGGAACACCATCTCGGCTGTCAGCGAGTCGTTTGGCTTAGCTATTCTGTCACTCAGAGCTTCTAACAAGGCCACCTATGTGATAAGTGACTTGACACAATGTCATTTCTGCCATCAGGGCTTTTTTCTGGTCCGTATGACATTGGAGCTTATCACACACTACGTGGGGTGTACTCCCATTTTTGCAGTAGTCGTGGCATCAGCTGCAAATTTCTGCTTGAGTAGCGTAATATCAATTATCATCCGGCTACATAATGTCAAGATGCAATTGACCTCTTCGTGACATCATTTACTTTTTGTAACATCACCACTAGGCGCAGTTGCATTGCAGACGATAAAGGACAGTATCACGGAATCACTTTAAACATTTGTGGCTTCACTTTACTCACAAATCTTGGCGTTGAGTGGTATTAAAGACACGAAATGATTCTCCAATTCAAGCAAAGAGTTTTTGAACACATGCAAAGCTTTGGAGCTTTGGGCTAAAATTCAGTCCAAGACAATAATTCCAGGATAAGCTGTGCTGTCAATAGATTACAACGCATGGATTGATTTAGGTACGATGTGTCCCTGGCAAATTGATATCGCTCCAGCCGCCGTTAATCGCCATCAATAATGATCACTCAGGCATAAAAATAACTCGCTCTAATGGCAGCAGATTCATGCAATCTCCCAAAATACCACAATTATTGTCCGTGATCTATGGAACACATCAGCGTTCGGGGCGATTTTGTCGTGATTAGATCCAGCAAACACTGTAAAAACGTCCCAAATTAGCCTTAATTCTGGTCGTAAACAAATCCATTTAGATGCTTAGTTTATGATTGGGTTGTTATTGCAGAAGGAATAAATCTCAGCAAATCTGCAAGATTTGTTGTTTCTCGCAAAACTCCTCCCATTAAATGTGAGTGTTAGCAGGGAGTGTTGCCACAGAATGTGGCTGCAGAATGTTGCCTCTGAGAGTTGCCACTTGCCACAGAGTGTTGTTGCCACTAAGTGTTGCTGCCACTGAGTGCCTACTGAATGTTTCAAATCACTAAGTGTTGCAGTGAGTGTTTCCAGTGAGAGTTTTCCATTGGGCTTCCACAGCTGAATTGGAGGCTGTGACTAATCTGCAACATTTAAGATGGATGTTTTCAATTGGTCCTTTTTGCCTTGATTTCTCCCTGCAGTCCAAGCCCTGGCATGCCCTGGCAAACACTGGCAAGCACAATCTGTTTTGAGTTATGCCCCAACACTGTGGCAAATGGATTGTGTGCAAATGAAATGGAGTTTGTGTGGAGGCATGACCTGATCGATGCTGTGTTTCTAGTTTCAAGCAAACTGACTTTTTTCAGCCTCCCCAGATGCTCTGAAAGCCACTGATGCTTACAAGGTGCTACAAATCTGCACTCAGCTGCGATTTATGGCCTGTTAGGCTACTTCAGAGTGCACAAAACTGTCGATTTATGGCACAGGAGTGTTAACAGATGACTGTAATACTGCTACTTGCTGCAGTCACCAGGAGTCTCTTAATGCATTCAGTCGTCTGTAATTCAGCTGGTAGCTGGCTCTGGATGGAACTGGCTTCAGAATGCAGCTGGTCTGTAATGCAGTAGGCTGCCACTTCATACGCAAGAATTGCTATGAGTTGCTGGAGTGTAGTGGCTGTGCAGTGGCTGTAAGGCAGTGACATTCAGGCTAAATGCAGAGGCAAGATTCACTTATGCTAGTCCTCTTAACTCCCATTTTTCTTGCTCAGGCTTAAAAGAGTGTGTATGTGTTTCGTCGGTGGCCGCTGAAAGCTTCAAGTATTAGCGGAATAGGAAACTCCTTTAAAACTTAGCTTTTAAGCATTCTTCAGTATCATACCCTTAGGGTCCATTCTTTACTGAAATATCCTTGTGGTATATCCTTTTATTCAAAATTATAAAGTATTATGTCCCTCTAGGCCTCAGTATGTTCCGTATATACGCCTTATTATGTCCACTCAAGGAAAGTGGACAACAAAATGCATGCCGGGTAATACCCAATATATTAGGCTTAGCCCTTTGTGGAGGGCTTAAGGTATTCAAAGAGTGTTCTTGAATAATGAACGCGACAGAATAAGCCGTGTCGAAGTAACTCTTGTGTATTGTGACAACGAAGCGTTCTTGAAAGGTACTCTATTAGACCAGTATTCGTTAACAAAAATAGAGAAGTACTGTACACTGCTGTTAAGGTAAAACTATTCCATTGTGCATAAGATAATCTCACTGTACACCACTCTTGCATTAATTCATGGAGATTTCCAATAATAATCCTGTGAATAATCTAGATTTCTCGATAATCCAAGATTTGGATTAACTAGAAATGAGTTTCAATGTTTAATCCTGTGTTATTAATAATAATATCAGCATCTCACTAATCATCTAAAATATTAATGTTGGTCATACAAACTGAGCAGGCAGGTTTCCAATTGATGCTTTCAATCAATGTATATTGAGTATGCCGGTCACAAGCGCCAAGATATTAACCGATTTTTCACCTCGTGCTAGTGCTCTGCAGCAAATCCATAGAACAGTCTGGAAGGCAGTAATAGCATATAATGCACCAATATAGCAGATGTGTATGACAAACATTCATAACCAAAGTTATGTAATCCTTTGAAGGCAGTAGTACTGATGCAATCACATAAAGTTATGCCATTTACTTCATTTGTCAGTAATATGTCACCGACAATGTCAGTAATATGTCACCGACAATTTGGTTAATCTACTTGGTAATTGTGTCGTGACAGGTATTGGCATAAGAAGTAGAGTTTTTCATCAAATCATACACCAGTTTGTTGATGTCTGATTTGGAAATTAAAAAACTACGATATTGCAAATTTGTAATGGTCTCTCAGAGGAAATTACTTTCCAGAATGCATTATACTGGGTAGTTCTCTGGCATCGATTTGACCTTTCTGTTTAATAATATGGCTGAATTGTAATGACGTATTAGTTAAATGAATCCTGGATACCTGGCAAATGTAATAGAAGTTAATAAATTAACACATACACTGCACTGATTAATTAAATAATGCCATCTAATTATCGCATTGATGTTTGTAATTACTGTACGTCATTATCCAGAGAATTTGTTGCTAATGCCTTTGTACTCATGCAGTAGTAGTGTGGAGTAGTAAAAGCTCTGTCCACTGAGTGTCCACCTAATCAAAGAGTAATCAAAGTCTTGGGAACTTTCTGCAGTCAATTTTATCAGTCGTCCCTCTTAAGGCAAAATCCTGGGGCAATCACAGCTGAGCTTGATGAGTTCTCGGATAAAAAGGGAATTGCAGAATTGCCATCAGCGGAGAATGACACTATCGCCTAAGACAAATGTGAGGTCTTTTATGGCACCGCGTAGCCTTTCTGGGGTCCCTCTGGAATTGCGCTGCCTTCAAGAGGTGATGTCAAGCCTTTGTTGGTCGTCCACAGTACTTCTGAGATCCTGTGTTGCCTTCTTGGGGCAGGGATAGTCTGGGTAACCTTCCTGGGGCCCTGCGAAACCTTTTATTTGATTGTCTGAGATTTTCTGGCTATCTTTGCTCAACTTTCAACTTTTCTGAAGCCTTTTCTCAGTGCTGGCTACCTGTGGCCCTCTCACTTACAGTTACAGAGGCATAGATTTGTTGAAGTGTTGAAATCTCACACAGCCTCAATGAGGTTTTATGCAGCCTTTTATTTCCTATATTTCTCTGATTGCATGCAGCTTCCGATGCCTGATAAACATCTGTTAGACCACATATGCAGCCCTTCGTAGCCTCTCTAATCCTCCGTTACCTCTATGCATTCGCGGGCTTCCTGATAATGCATAGACATCCACAGGTCCTGTGTAGATATGTGCGGTTTTTCGGCTGTATCAGGCTATGGTAGTTTGGCGGCTTTTCTGATGGCCCGTGGAGCCTTTGTTGTCCTGTAGCCTTTCAGAGACCCTGCGTAGCCTTGATGAGGTCTGGGGTAGCCTTTCAGATCTATATGTTTTCTGTAGCCTTGCGTCTAACCTCAGTGTGTCTCTTTGACAAAAGAAGATTCAACAGGACCAAGTTCTAACGATGCCCTTGTCTCAAGAACATCTAAGACAATAGAAGACACTAGAAGATACATGTAGGGCATGGAGTTGAAAGACAGATTCATGTGAGAACATTGAAGAACATTCTTGTATTGTGTAGGTAGGCCTGCAAATTCATTATCATGCCCAGGGGCCTCTTACATATGTCACGTTTTTGTTTCCTGCATCATTAATTCCATTCACATGTACGTATCCAAATGTGCTTCAAAAGCAATTTCAGATTTGCTTCTCTTCAAATTTCAGTGCTTCATCCAGTGATACAGCATGCAAAATTCAGTTTAGTAGTAATTCCCAGCTTCTTGTGATTAGGTAGTTTGATTTACTCTTCAGAAATTCATCATATTTCAATGCAATTTACTTTGTTACATGTCATATTGCATCCACTTTTTAAAGAATCAAGCAAACATCATAGAAATCCAGTTTGTTGAATACATTTTTTATCACAGTAGGCTACTTGTTCCCAGTTTGTGTATAAAACTCCTGTTTGTTGTTTGCAGTTAAATTTACAGTATGTGTTCCCAGTTTGTGTTTACAATTGCAGTGTATGTGTGTCTACAGATAAATTTACAATGCTGCTTTCCAGTTTGTGTTTGCAATTCCAGTTTGCGGTGTTTGCAGTTAAATTTTGTATTATTTCTTTCCAGTTTGTGCTACAGTTCCAGTTTGTGACTGTTTTCAGTTAAATTTACAGTACTTGTTTCCAGTTTGTGTTTACGATTTTCACAGTGAATTACTAAGCAAATCCAATAGCACGACCTTGCCGTCCAATATTTCCTTCAATTAGAGTCAGCATCTGTCTGCCTCATGTAGTAATTATGATAATATAAGCCTCCAGTGTCCTTGCACCATAGGCATCTATGTAAATATCCAATCATCACTAATAAATATATCTGTAATAGATTCTCGTTTTAAAACAACAATAAACCTTGTTTAAAAAGTCATCCAACCTTGGGTCCTGTTAAATTAGCACAATTTAATTGTAGTTGATTGAATTCAAAATCTGACGGTAATTTTGTTTATACCATAAAAGAGTCAGCTGGTGCAGTATCAAACTTAATAGAAAGATACCAGCTAGGATTGACAGAAATCTAATCCAACTTCCTTCACGGAATGTAATGGTACTTCTGTAGTTCCTGCTATCAGATTTCCAAAACATTCAGTTTGTATAACTCCGAAAACATCTTTTATGAGTTACGTATCCTTGTTTTCCGGATGTTTTCAATTGATGGTAAAACACATGCACCTTGCGTAATCCCAGAGTGTTGAGTGTTGTTAGTATGTTGCTATGGCAACCAAGAAAGTTAGTTCTTTTAATATTTTTCAGATATTTAGCCCGCCCACTGTTGAATTGGAAAAAGTGATGAGTTGAAAAGTCAGTTAGTGACGTATCTTCAAGTTCAGGTTTTTGAGTTAAATGTATTCCACACCCAGTCTGCTTTTCATTAGCTGGTAACAAGGTAGCGTTTGGTTTTAATTACCTTAGGCAATCTATAAAGTATTAGGCAATCCAAGTAAGTATCCATCAAGTACTTTGATAAATAAACACACTGTAGATAAACATTTGTCAAACTTAATAATAATCCTTGTTGCTATAACTCATTCACTTTGATATTTGTACTCCTTGGTTATGATAATTGATCAATATGTCTCAGTTTCAAAGCAGGTATATCAACTGCCCTAGCTTCTTAGAGGCCTGTCGGAAGTTAAAATGCCTCACTGAGCCAGGGAGCTCCTCTGCAACCCAGTGATATTCCTGCTGTGTTTTTGCGCCATCCACAGCCAAGCATGTTCTTGATTGGCACGCCCCCTGACGTTGGCCCACCTGCAACAAAATACGTGGAATCAATACAGTTGAGAGAGGAACATCACTGGCCAGTCACGAAAGAGCAGGCATACAGTAAACATACATACTTGTCAAGCACTGACAGAATTTTAGGATTTGCTGCTTTGATATTAGGTTTTTCTTTGCTGCTTTTTAGAAAGTTTGGATTTTTATTATTAAAAGGAATGGAAAGGTTTGGATTTGATAATTGATATCATCATCATTTTGTGTGATTATTTTCATTCTTCAGTTGCTTGAATGTGTGACAAGTCATCACATCACTGAAATGAGTGATGTTCATGTAAGTCTACAATCTTTTAGTAAGCTTAAAATCTTTAAAGTATATATGTGGCTGGGTGACAGTTGGATAGCTTTGTTCAATAGTAATAAAGCATGTTTTATTTTGAGTAGTGTAACTTTAATAAATATGCGTTGACTTCATTTTTATGACCAAAAGATCTGAAATAATATGAATGAAAAACCATGCATTTATGTAACTTCTAAAAGGAACCTGCATGTTCATTCCTATCCACGAGGAAAAAGTAAATTACATGACAAAATATCTGAAAATGCATATAAATAAGTAGTTCTTTTTTCTATTTTGGTTGTTGAGAGCTAAGAGCCACCCCTTTTCATTTATTCATAAATGTGATGTAAGTAAAAATGTCAGGTCAAACAAAAACCTGCATACTTCGCGCTATTTCTCAAAAACTGCAGAAGTTTGCACACACGTTCCAGAGCTCTGTATAAAGCATGATAGATGTTCCATTTTGGCATTTAAACATTGTTAAAGAGAACAATACACAAAAAACTAAGTTTTAACATTCAGAGAAAAAAGGTGCTTGCAAGCCAGATACAATTGTGAGCTTGGATTACCACAAAATCTTTATGGTAACATATTTGTAATTTTGATGATTATGTGCAGCTGGTTCATGTATACTTTCATGATAGCAAATACAAGCCACTTAGGATCAAACTGTCCAGTAAATACGTAATTCATTAGCCAAAAATACACGAATAAACATGATATACCATTTCCAAGTTGTTTACACCATTGGAAAGAGCATTTCCTAGGCACTACAGCTGAAGTCAAAAGCACAGCCTCAGGTGGAGTGAAGTGGGCCCTAATAATTATGTCACCACACATTGTACATGTAGTATACACAGTCTGATACAGGTGAAGCATGACGTGCTCAGATATTTTTAAGTCCGTCCATCTGACTTCAACTGGAATTTGGTGCATCAGTATGTTGGCATAATCTGTGATCATATATGATCATACTATATACGTGATGGGCTGACGCAGGGGCGGACTGGCAGCATTTCTGGCCCCGTGGCAAAAGAGGTCAATGGGCCCCCATGTCGCTACTGGCGGCGTTATTTTCAAATAAGAATAGCTGAATTATCACAGCCTAAATAATTCTTATCAGGTTGGGGGCACTAATGTTAGGGTCTCAGGGGGTCAGTTGATTCTGTTTGGATCTCACAATCATAAATCGGATGGCAAAGTTTTGCTTCTGGGCTTCTTTCCTTGAATTTTTATTTTTTGGACATCATGCATGGGCCCCCCTGAGTGGATGGGCCCGTGGCAGCTGCCACTCTGCCACATAGGCCAGTCCGCCCCTGGGCTGACGGCTACTTCAGTGACACAGAGCCAACGGCGCTAATAATGCGACATTTTACTATGTATTTAAACCTTGCCTCATATTTCAAACAAAATGTTTTTGGTACATTAATTTTGATTCAAATGTGTGGACGTTTTGCCACCACGTCATTAACAGCTACTATAGGAGCTTATAGGCCTACCTGTTGGTTTCCTGATCTTTTATTAGGTATACAAACATACTTTAAAATCATTCAATTAATTAATTTATTTACACATCTGCTGCTAGATATGATACACCCTGAATGAACTAATTAAACGATTATGACTCATACAAAATAATATTAATCATACAAACATTTTTAAGCCAGTGACATCACAAGCAAGTCGAATGTTCGTATACTTTCTGGCACCCAGGTTGACTTCCCCACTATCTTTTAACCTTTGCTGTTCCGCCAGTGAAAAAAAAGCTTGTTACATTGTACATGTTCCATGTGCTGCCTTGTCTCAGTGGGGGTAAAATTTTCTACAGACTTTCTTGTTGAAGATGAATGCATTGAGCAGCCTTCTCAGCAATAGTTTGCTTCTACGTCATGTTGTCTTAAAGAAACTGCTTATACGTAACAATATCTGATTCAGTAGTCGAAATTTCTGTTATACAGGCGATTCCATTAGTACGAGATTCTACATTCTCTATCCACCTTGCTACATCACATTTTTGCCTAGTCTGATTGGTTTATGATCACTGAAAACGTCATACATTGATAGATTGGACATAGCAAGCAGCTATATGCATTGCATTCACACAGTTAGGGCTGGATGACCAGAATCGCATGGTAATGAAATCACCTGTACTGGATGAAACTTAAAAGTTGCTCTCAGGGTTTTTCGAAATTCTTGTTTCATTGTTGGTTAATTAATTATATTTTCTTTCGGTGCTCCTTGATCTCACTGATCTCATGAGTAAAAGATATACCAAACAATTTCATCTGATTATTTTGAAGTCAAAACAAAATTAAAACAACCATAGCTTCCTCACTGCAAAGTTGATATTGATTGAATGAATATTTGTTCAGACAAAAAGCAAACAAAAAAAGGTAGTAAAAGCCCATGGCACTGAAAGAAGCCAGAAGTTTACGTCAAGTCCTCAACACAAATTCCTGCAAGTTCTGTCTGTCTAATCATCACCTTCCAACATTGCACTTGTTAAAGCAAAATCAGACGGAAAATACAGAAACGTTTACAGACATTCAACATCAAACATTATGCAAACACAAATGGAATCCGTGCATTGAAAGCAAACTGGCCTCTCATCTTCAGTTCTTTATCATTTTGCACAGAAACACAATTCTATCCTTCGATATTTAATGCTCTTTGAGAGGAGTTTGGCGTTTGTCTTGTTATCTTTTTATTTTGCTTTATCAAGAGCATCTTCAGTTTATTCACATTTTGATGTTTATTTTAAGGCAGAATTGTGCAAACCTCTTCCAATTTTCAAGGTAAAAACATATGGAATGGATTCTTTGAATAATGTGTGCTTGCAACCTCTATTGCAAGAGAAATGTTCTGAAAGCTATTTACAGTAGACAAATGACAAGTGCTTGCAGAAAAGAACTGAAATGCTCTTTGTGAGGTCATAGCCCTGTCCATGCCATGTTATTCTCTGTGAGTCATAAGCAATTTATGGTGTCATAGAATATGCTTGCAATGCTATCATAACAAGTGATCAATGAGGACACAAGTTGCCCAACGACAAATGACACTGTTTTGACAGCTTATTTCTATGGATAGGCAATGTTCTATGGATAGGCCCTGTTCTGAGATCATTGATGTCCATCACCAGAAAAGTACTTGTCATTCATCGACTGTGACACTTAGGAGGCTGTGCTGTTTCACCTATCTTATTCAAATGTTTAAAACAGTCTCAAGTCTAATTTGACTTCAGTCGAACAACTTTGGGAACTAATTAGACCGAGGTGACCCGGCAAGAGCTGGATTCGAACCCTTGACCCAGCGTTTGGCGGCCAAGCCAGTTACCACAGACCTAAGTCTCCCCCCCCCACCGCTTCGCAACCATAATTGCTTTATTGAAAAATTCAACATCAAATGTATTTTAGGGCGTAAAGCAACTATTCACATAACAATGACAGACATCTGCCACAAAATTGAGAATAATTGATAGTAAGCATGGTTGAAATAATAAATTGAAGCAGTCCATTGTTCAAAACTGGCACGTTATCATCTTTTCCTCATCAATATACAAAGACGCACAATGCTCTAGCCTTGAATATCTGATGCTCTTTGTTGTGATTTTTTGTCCATTCTGAATTATCTTTCTATTTGAAAATACCTTCCTTTAGTTACAACGATCTGATATTATTTCACAAACCTGACCGATAAAGCAATGCAATATCAAATATGTCTAAATAATTTAAGATTCAAGGACGTTTATCTGATCTTAGTTCTTTAGACATATTTCAAGTTATGTTGAGAAGCCTATGAGAAAGCAGAGCACTTGCCTATTGTAGTACATTTACATTTTACTTTGCTTGGGTGTTCTGAGTTCAATCCTAGTTGTAAGTGACAAAGTTGACCTTCATAAGCATAATCCCAGCTGGATGACACCCTGATGAATTGTTAAATTGGTATAGATAGACAGACAGATAGATAGATAGATGTGGTAAGTGCAGCCATCTAAGCCACTAATCTAACATCTCATCCGAACGACATCCAGCTGGAATTTTGATGATGAAGATCCACTGAAAATTTCAGCAACCACTTGTATCAGTACCTATGCTGCGCAAATAAAAGATCCCTCACATGGGGTGAATGAATAACAGGTCGAGGACTCCCACTCTTTTTTCCATCTCATCAATCAACCCATGTGAGCATCCAGAATTTTGCTTAGAGGTCTGAACTTACCATTTCTATCCATCTATCTACTTGTATATTCATTTTTCTATCTGTCTATCTAGCAAGCAAACGATCGGCTTGCAGGGCTGCACTATAAACAAACACAGAATAGACATAAGATGATTTATTATATAGACAGTCTGATATAGACAGATAAAAATTACACTTTGCAGAAACTTAGCTTCGTGCAAATTAAAATAATGTACTTGCAGTAATTGTCCAAAACTTAACATTTTTAATAAAGTCCAATTTCCCTTGGCGTTTATTCATTGAGTAATCAATTCATAGATTTGTGTTTATTCATCGACTAATCAATTAGCATAGATAGATGGATATGATAAATTGATAGATATGTTAAGTGCAGCCCTCTAATTCACTGATTTTAATTTTTTACTTCAGGTTTGCCTCCCTAAATTCAACCAAATGCTAAATCTCCATTTGTAAGCACAAGGTTTAGAATGGAAATGATTACACATTATGTATCATTGTGTCATAATTACCATCACTTAGTTTCATCACTATATGACATGCTCCAGAGTGCTCAAGAGTGTTTATATAATTTCCATTAATGTCACCATCATCAATCCAGACATTTTAGAAAGTCTATATTTCCTTTACTCTTTTACTCTCGGCTTTAACCTCAGTTCTCCTTAGTTCCCACTACCTGTGTGATGTGAAAATGGTTTCTATGATGTTGAGTTTCAATGTACATGCTAGGCTTCCCAAAAATAATTTTGCGGCAACCTTCTGCCTGTTGTTCATGCTGCCATGAGTTTTAGTTTATCATTGATCCATGCATGGTTTTAGTGTAACCTTCTGGTGCTTGAGCAATGATTCAGAGCAAAAGGTATTTATCTTCTTCAAACTACACAGCATGAGCAGATAGAGAGGTGCCAAATTTATCTGCTGTAGAAATAACAAGAATGAAATAATCCAGCGTTTTTGATTTAGGGCTTTTAGTTAGGTGGGTGCTGGAATATTATCAGATAATGGAAGTACGGAACTGCATTAAAAACAAGTAGTCTTATCAACGAATAGTCTGCTTTTTACATAATTTGCACTTACAAGATCACACTCAACTTACAGAGCTTTCAGTTTTATTGATACGAAGCTCAACCTCAAAGCAGAAAGTCAGTTGTAAAATCTACCTATTAATTATTGTTTTAAAGATAGGACTGGTACTCTTGCAGTGTCATTATCAAACTGTCAAATGTAATCAATTCTCTTCAAATCTGTAGCAGTCCCTGTGATAAGCATGACATTTTCTTGCAAAAGTATATACACATTCGGTCTGTCACATTGACATAGAAATAATGAGGACCAGCTCACTGTGAAAAATGCACTTTGTGACTCATGACAGCCAATGAAGTGTCATTTTCTGTACTTTTAGCATGGGAAACATTGAGGCTGGTTGATTAGTCATGACCAGGAGAAGGCCATTCGACTTGTCATAACTGATTTTAGAGTGAAAGTCAGATGCATAATCTTTTCGTGTGTCTGTCACCAACAAGCAGATCAGTCTAGGAAAAAGCCGTGGAGCACCCCGTATTGACCCCATGTAATGGCCCCCTCAGGTCATTTCTTGATACGCCCCTGGTTAGTTCTGTCTTTCTAATCATAACCAACCAAAGTTGCACTTGTTGTAGAAAAAAAAAACACACAAAGCACATCATCGATGCAAACACAACGCGTCATCAATGCAAACAGAAATGGAATCCGTGCATTGAAAGCAAACTGGCCTGTTATTTTCAATTCTTTATCATTTTGCACAGAAACACAATGCTATCCTGGGATATTTAATGCTTTTTTTGTGTTTGTCTTTTTAATCTTTGAAGAGTAACTTGTGACCTGATTGGTACTCAGTTGGTGAATTGTTTCGATAGTATTGGAAGTACTGCCAATCTGCAAACAATTGTTTATAATAGAACAGCCCCTCCTGTCTTCTCTGTAACATCACTCTCTGGGACACGGGCTGATTTCCCAAATGTCTTTTAACCTTTGCTGTGCCACAAGTGAATATAAGCTTCTTACCATGTTCCCTTGCTTGTGTCTCAGAGGGGGTAAAATTTGTTGCAGACTTCCTTGTTGACTGCATGGAGCAGCATTGCAAGCAGCAGTTTGCCTTTGTCACAGTATCTGATTCAGTGGTCTAGAAATGTCTGTTCATGGATGAAACTTAGTTTTACTGTCACAGTTACCACCATTTTTTAAATTGTTTCCTGTTCGTTTTGTGTGTGTGTTTTTTTTTACAGTCCTTATGCAACTTACGTCACCTGCGTTTGAGATAACAAATTTTAACCCATTTTGGTAATTATACAACTTCAGCTTATTCTGTTGGCATATTTTAAATCAAAACTGTAAACCACACCTTCCTGCCTGCAACATATTGATTGAATGAATATTGCTTTTGATGAAAAGCAAACAGAACAACAACAACAAAAAACGGAGTAAAATCACATGGCACTGAAGGAACTTAAAGAAGTCTTCAACGCAAACTTCTGTAAGTTCTGCCATTTGAATCATCACCTGACAGCTTGTTGCAGCAAATCAGATGGAAAATACAGATACGTTTTACAGACATTCAACATCAAACATTATGAAATACAAATGGAGTCCGTGCATTGAAAGCAAACTGGCCTCTCATCTTCAGTTCTTTAGCCTTTTACTCAGAAACACAATGCTATCCTTGGATATTTAATGCTATTTGAGAGGAGTTTGGTGTCTGTCTTGTTATTTTTTTAATTTGTTTTATCAAGAGCCTCTTCATTTTATTCACATTTTGATATTTATTTTAAAACAGAATGGTGAAAACCTCTTCTAATTTTCAAGGCAAAAAGGCATGAAATGGAGTCATTAAAATATTAATAGCTTTTAGAGGTGCTTGCAACCTCTGTTGCTAGAGGAATGTTGAGAAAGCTTTTTACTTAGACAAAATTAATGACAAATGCTTACAGAAAAGCACTGAAACGCTCCTTGTGAGGTCATAGCCCTGTCCATGCCATGTTATTATCTATGACTCATAAGCAATTTATGAGGCCATAGTCCATACTTGCAATGCTATCAAAATGAGTGATCAATGAGGTCACAAGCTGTCCAATGACAAATTGACAGCTTATTTCAAGGTCATGGATAGGCCCTGTTCTGAGGTCATTGATGTCCACCACTAGCCAAATGTAAGCAGGGCCATATTAACCTATGGGCAAACGGGGTATCTTCCCCAGGCCCATAACCTCAGGGGGGCCCATGATAGAGCTGAAAAGAGTTGCAACAGTAAAGAAAGTGCATCGGGCCGCCCTTGGGTAACTGGCGCGAGAATGTACTTTTCAGAATTTAGAGCGTTTTTGGCGCAAGAGAGTCGAGAGGGGCCTATTAGATACAGTTTGCCCCGGGCCCAGAAATGTGCTAATACGGCCCTGAATGTAAGCAGTCGTCTTTTGTCGGCTGTAACGCTTAGGAGGTTGTGATGTTTCACATATCTTATTCAAACATTCAAAACTGTCTCGAGTCAAATTTAACTTCAGTTGAACAACTTTTGGGCAGCAAATTAGGACGTAAACAGAACACGGCAATACGGCAAGGCTGATTGAAACCACCATCAAGCATAGACCTAGGTGACCCGGCAAGAGCTGGATTCAAACCCTTGACCCTGCGTTTGGCCGGCTGCCACAGACCTTACCCTCCCTCGTTAGCATGATACTGCTGAGCTAACTCTCATTACTTTATTGAAGAAAAAAATACAAAAAGAACTAGTTATCTACATATTTTAGAGGTGTGAAGCAACTATTCAGACCTTAATGACAGGTATCTGCTAAGCAAATACAGGATATTTGATAGTGGGCATGGTTACAATATTAAACTGAAACTGTCCATTGTTCAAAACTAGCCCGTTGTCATGTTTCCCATATCAAGTTGCACAGATTCACAGAGCTCTAGCCTCGAATATCTGATGCTCTTTGCGTGAGTTTTTATCCTTCCTTCTTTCTATTCTGAATTTTGAAAATACCTTCCTTTATTTGAAACGATTTGATATTATTTCATAAAAGTGACCGATAAAGCAACGCCATATCAAATATTTCAAAATAATTTGAGATTCAAGGACGTTTATCTGATCTTTGTTCTTTTGACATATTTCAAGCAATGTTGAGAAGCCTATGAGATAGCAGAGAACTTGGCTGCTGTAGTACATTTACATTCTACTTAGCTTGGGTGTTCTGAGTTCAATCCCAGTGGTTAGTGACAAAGTGAACCTTCATGAGCAAAATACCAGCTGGATGACACTCAGAAGAAATGTTAAATTGGCAAGATAGATAGATAGACATATGGAGATATGGTAAGTGCAGCTCTCTAAGCCACCAATCTAACATCTCATCTGAACGACATCTAGCTGGAATTTTGCCCAAGAAGGTCCACTGAAAATTTTGGCAGCCCCTATGCTGGGCAAGTAAAAGATCCCTCACATGGGATAAATGTGTAACATGTCAAGGACTCCCACTCTTTTTTCAATCTCACAAATCAAGCCTTGTGAGCACCCAGAATTGGGCTTAGAGAGTTGAACTTACTATATCTATCCATCTATCAATCTGTCTATTACAATTTTTTTGCTGTTCTAGCCAAAACTTTGCTCCCTGCACATCCACTTCTATTCAACTTAGAAGTCCAAAATTGGCTTGCAGGCTAAACTATAAAAAAACGTAAAATATAGACATAAGAGGACTTATAAGAAAGACAGTCTAATATAGATAGATAAATATCCAGGCAAGATAGATATTTCTAAGACCATTTCGAAGAATGGAAGCTTCGTATGAATTAACATAATGTACTTGCAGTAACTGTCCAAACTTTTAAAACATCTTTTTATAAAAATTAAATTTTCCCTTGGTGTTCATTCACTGATTTTAATTCTTAACTTCATAGTTGCCTCCCTGAATACAACCAAATATTAAATCTCCATTTGCAAGAACAAGTTTTAGAATAATCTGCCATTTAACTGACTCTGACATTGAAACTTGACCATTACTCTAATTCTAATCTCCAATTTCTGAAATAATCTTCTGTATGGGAGCAGGGGGGTGTTGAGTCAATGTCTCCAATATTGTGTCATTAACGTCACATCAGACTACTACTGAGACTAGTTTCTATAACAAAAATGCAAAGGACATACATTCCGTGAAATAACCTTGTGTCTGATGTTGTCTGGGAACCTGACAAGCTAACTATATGGTCTGCAGCTCTGCATTAGTCATGTAAAGCAAAATATTCTGGTATGTATGGAGCCATATCAGTTGTCCCACTGTATTTGTCATTAACAAACGCCTTCCTGTAATATGTTGACTTTATAAATTAAGACAAAAGTCGCTGTGGAACATTCCTTTGGTGTCCCTGAATCTGTTACATGTACATATCACCAGAGTGCCACTTATGCATGGGCTCCAATAAATTTTTTCAGCCAAATTGTCATTAACGTCACACTGTCATTAACGTCACGGTGAAAATGACTTTTTGCTTTACCTCACTGAAATTTTGTTGGAGGTTACTGGAGTTGAATTTGATTGAATTTATATCATGAATTAATGTTTAAACAAAATAATTACTTGATAATTTTGAGTATTCCTACTATCTGGAATGCTCAGTATTCAGTTTGATGCTTCTCTACACCCTATGACAAAATATGAGGTACCAATGACATTTAACCATTGCGTGGTTTCTAAAATATTGTTCAGCGAAGACATAGGGTGTTGGAGGGAGTAGTAGGGATAATATTTGTCACCAGGAATCAAAATCATTGGTAAAAAAGAATTTTTCTTATTTTTTGTAAATTTTCATTCACAAGAATACTATATCTCAGTAACTATTGATCATAGAGACTTGAAATCAAGCTTAATGTGTGCAGAATAACCACTTTCCCATATGTTGGTAATAAATTTTACAGCTGTAAGTGTTGTAGATTTCAAGTTATAAGAGTGATGTTAATGACACTCATATTTGCTATTTTAATTAACAAAAATGCTGTATCGCAGAAAGTATCGGTGCTAGAGACTTGAAAGTTGGACCAAAATGTGCAAGCCACTCTCCTTTTCATTGGTAATAGATTGTTTAGCTCCAAGTGGTCAAAATTTTGAATTTACATACGTGATGTTAATGACAATCAAAAACTATTACCGCTATATTTATCACCTCAATACAGATTAGCAGAGCATTGGGACCCTTGGACATGAAAGTGCAGTGATAGCTGATTGCTTGATCTTCACAATGCCAACTTAAAAAGGCATTTCTGGAGCTAAAATTTTTCAAATTTTTTTTGGCTGAAATTTCAAGGTTTTCAAATTTTGACCCTTATATTACCAAAGATATTTATTTATATTTACGTGGCAGTAAAAGAAGTCTGAATGGCAACTTATTTTCCAAGGAAATCTAACTTATTTGTTGGATGACATTATGTGGAATGTGCTGATGTATTGCATATTTATGAGCAATGGTATCCTTGAAAGCAAACTTTTGTAAGTTCTGTCTGTCTAATCATCACCCACCAGAGTTGCACTTGTTGCAGCAAAATCAGATGGAAAATACAGACACGTTTTACAGACATTCAACATCAAACATGTCATTGATGCAAACACAAATGGAATCCGTGCATTGAAAGCAAACTGGCCTCTCATCTTCAATTCTTTATCACTTTGCACAGAAACACAATTCTATCCTTGGATATTTAATGCTCTTTGAGAGGAGTTTGGCGTTTGTCTTGTTATCTTTTTATTTTGCTTTATCAAGAGCATCTTCAGTTTATTCACATTTTGATGTTTATTTTAAAGCAGAATGGTGAAAACCTCTTCTAATTTTCAAGGCAAAAACATATGGAATGGATTCTTTGAATAACTTGTGCTTGCAACCTCTATTGCAAGAGAAATGTTCAGAAAGCTTTTTACCGTAGACAAATGACAAGTGCTTACAGAAAAGAACTGAAATGTTCCTTGTGAGGTCAAGCCCTTTCCATGCCATGTTATTCTATATGACTCATAAGCAATTTATGAGGTCATAGCCTATACTTGCAATGCTATCAAAATGAGTGATCAATGAGGTCACAAGTTGCCCAATTACAAATTGACAGCTTATTTCAATACCATGGATAGGCCCTGTTCTGCGATCATAGAAGTCCAACACCAGTCAAATGTAAGTACTCGTCATTTGTTGACTGTGACACTTCTAAGGAGGTTGTAATGCTTCACCTATCTTATTCAAACGTTCAAAACTGTGTCAAGTCGAATTTAACTTCAGTCAAACAACTTTTGGGAGGCAAATTAGGACGGAAAGAGGACACGGAAATAAGGCATAGGATGATTGGAACCGCCATCCCACATTGACCCAGGTGACCCGGCAAGAGCTGGATTCGAACCCTTGACCCAGAGTTTGACCGTCCAGCAAACTGCCACTGACCTTGCCCTCCCTCGCTAGCATGCCATTGCTGATCTAACCCTAATTATTTCATTGAAGAACAAATTCAAATAGAACTTTAAAATATCTGCATATTTCACAGCATAGAGCAACTATTCAGATCACAATGACAGATATCTGCAGAAAAATTAGAATATCTGATAGTGGGCATGGTTGCAATATTAAATTGAAACTGCCCATTGTTCAAAACTGGCCAGTTATCATCTTCTCCTTATCAATTTGCACAGACGCACAATGCTCTAGCCTCGAATATCTGATGCTCTTTGTCGTGAGTTTTTATCCTTGCTTCTTTCTATTCCTAATTTTGAAAATACCTTCCTTTATTTGAATCGATCTGATATTATTTCACAAACGTGACCGATGAAGCAAAGCAATATCAAATATGTCAAAATAATTTGAGATTCAAGGACGTTTATCTGATCCTGGTTCTTTGACATATTTCAAGCACTGTAGAGAAGTCTATGATATAGCAGAGAACTTGCTTGCATACATTTACATTCTACTTTGCTTGGATGTCCTGGGTTCAATCCCAGTGGTAAGTGACAAAGTTGAACTTCATGAGCAAAATCCCAGCTGGATGACACTCAGATGAAATTTTAATTTGGCATAGAAAGATAAATAGATATGGTAAGTACAGCCCTCTAAGCCACCAATATAACGTCTCATCTGAACAACATCCAGCTGGAACTTTGCTCATGAGATCCCTTAATTGCATGGGATAAATCTGTAACAATTTGAAGACTCCCACTCTTTTTTCCATCTCATCAATCAACCCTTGTGAGCACCCAGAATTGTGCATAGACGGCTGAACTCACCATTTCTATCCTTCTATCTATCTGTCTATACACCCATTTATCTATCTCTCTATCTAACAAGCAAACAACTGGCTTGCAGGGCTGCACTATAAAGAAACATGGCATAGACATAAGATGATTTATAATAGACAGTCTGATATAGACAGATAAAAATCCAAGCAAGATAAGATATTCATTTTTCCTTGGTGTTTCACTGATTTTAATTCTTGATCACAGTTGCCTCCCTAAATGCAACCAAACATTAAATCTCCATTTGTAGGCAAAAGTTTTAGAATGAAAATGATTATGCATAATGTGTCATAATTACCATCACTTAGTTTTATTACTACATGACATGCTCCAAAGTTCTCAAAAGTGTTTATACAAATTCCATTTATGTCACCATCCTCAATCCAGATATATTAGCATGTCTATATTGCCTTTCTGTTTTACTCTCTGCTTTTACCTCATTGCTCTTTAGCTCTCACTACCTGTGTGATATGAAAATGGTTTCTATGTGGTGGTGTTTCAATTTTCATGCTAGGTTTCCCAAAAATAACTTTGCGGTAACCTTCTGCCTGTTGTTCGTGTTGCCATGAGTTTTAGTTCATCATTGATCCATGCATGGTTTTAGTGTAACCTTCTGGTGTTAGAGCAATGATTCAAAGCAAAGGGTATTTATCTTCCTCAGCTACACAGCATGAGCAAATGGAGAGGTGTCAACTTTATCTGCTGTAGAAATAACAAAATGAATACTCCAGCATTTTTGATTTAGGGCTTTTAGTTAGTAGGGTGCTGGAATATCATCAGATAACGGAAGTATGGAACTGCCTTAAAATTATATAGTCTTATCAACTAATAGTCGTAGATTATAATTTTTGTTTTGCGGCATTTGCCACTTACAAGATAAGACTCAACTTTCAGAATTTTCAGTTTGATTGTTTCTGAAGCTCAACCTCAGAGCTCAAAGTTAATTGTAAAATCTATTGATTAATTATAGTGTTAAAGATAGAACTTGCACTCTTGCAGTATCATTATCAAACTGTCAAATGTAATCAATTCTCTTCAAATCTGAAGCAATCCCCATGATAAGCATAAACTTTTCTTGCAAAAGTATATACACATTACAGTCTGTCACTTTAATATAGAAAAAATGATGACAAGCTCACTGTGAAAAATGCATTTCGTGACTCATGATAGCCAATGAAATTTTTGTTAGGCTGTCACCCACAAGTTGATATGTCTCTAAATCAAATTAACATTGAAGGTACTGGGTATGATCAGACAAATCATCAGCATGATGACACACAAAGTACCATTTTCACAGTGTAACAGCCCACTCCTTTTCTATATCAAAGTGACAGACTGTAAGTTGACTCATATGAGCACCCCCAAGGACAAACTTCGAATTTAACATATAATTATACCTCTCTATGATTCAAAACAATAAAGATTATGCAAGAAAATCTCTAGATTCCTTTTGAATGTTTTTCCTTCTGCAGCTGATTAGTTAATACAGTTTTCCAGAATTAGTTTAGTGCATCAAGATGATTTCTCATCGTGAGTTAGTGGATTTTGTAATAAAGAAAGAACTATAACGATTTAACATGACTTTGTAAATTGAAGCTGTAATTACCTATTAGGTTAGTGCTGAATATAATTTGAATTGATCAATTCATCAAATTTTGCTTTATAACTTCATATCATTATCACTAGATGTCAAGCATTATTCAGGATAGGGCAACAATATTAGAACACCTATTTCCTTGTTTATTATGCATACATAATTAGTGCATTTCACTGTGACAAAGTGTCATATACTGCTTAGTGTACATTCTACGGACTGAACCAGACCAGTGATATGCTGCAGAAACTTGTCAACAATAAATCAGTTTATCTGAAGCTAATCTCATCTTTATTCATCACAAACCTGCCAGTGGCTGGTGGAAGAGAGACATACTGCCAAATATATTTTTGGCTTAGCGGCATTGCTCCTCTAATGCCCGACTTATTAGCCATAAACAGGTGTTCATTTCTGATAAATCAGGCTATGGTTGTCTTCACATTTCCTGGCATTAAGTTTGTGGAGTCATCAAAATTTGATTTTTCCGCACTTTTATTGATGTCACTTATGCCCCATTGCCCCTGGTTTCAGAGGCTTAGCCTTTATTCAATGAGGCAGGGGAAATCAATGTAATGTTGGCATCACTTGAGCAATCACTGTTTATTTTTATAATGGTGAACCTTATATTTCAGAAAAAAATGTCGAAGTTACACTCTAAACAAAGCCTGAATATTATGCTTTGCAAATTCAAATTCCCAAATTAAAGTAAAGATAATGGACTGATTCGTTACAAAGAAACAGGGACCAAACAATGAAAAGAACTAAGTATCACCTGAAAATTATGTGATGCTCTTGTTTAATCTTAGTCTCTGCATGTACATACAAGTAAATTCATGCACATTTATAATGGGTAGAAATAGGGAATGATGCACACTAGTTTCATCTCTGGATAGAAGAGAAATGTTGAATACTTGATGGCTCAGTGGGTTAACCTTGATTAAAATACCTGGAATTTCACCACCTTGATATGGTTTACCCTGGAATCTTAGGCAATTTTAAAGCTTTTAAAGTGTTAAAAAAACCTTGATAAAGTCACAAGTGGTTTTGTCCTGGCAAACTTCTTTATTTCTATAACTAGAGTTAGCCTATAGATCAGTCTATTAAATTGTCTAATCAGAACTGAAGTTTGATGAATGAACTGAGAAACAACATTTCACAGCACAAAACAAATTTTAGCATGCAGGCTACTCTCTTCAACATATTGCTATTGGATGATTCAGGTGGCACTTCAATTGCATAATTTCACTTGACTCCCTTCTCCAAATAGATGCACTGGACTTTGAAATCTTTGTGGTAATCCCAGACTTTTTATAGTCACCTTGAGTGATATGGGTGCCTAAAATCTTCTCCAGAAAGAAAAGCTTTTCAGATATTTGAGACACATTTCTTTGTAGGCACCTGTGGCCTTTGAAGATGAGAACAAAACACTATATTGATTGTGACATGGAGAGCTTTCAGATGTTTGGAACTATGACGCCCTTAGCCAGGGAGTTTGTCTGTGGTCTTTCAAGAGGATATTCTTGATATGTCAAGTAGCATTCTAATATACAGAAATGAAAATTGCAGTCTTCCTTGTTTGCAATAGAAATCAGTCTTTCCAGCGGGCAACATCACTAGAACATGTATTGTAAAAGGTGATGTTTCATTTGTCTTCAAAATCTTGCCTTACCAGTTAGACGTCACCATTTTACATATTTATAATATAAGAAACTTACAATTTTCTTGTTTAAAATGCCCTACTGCAAAAGTGCAATGGATAAAAGAAATTTAATGGTACTTCTTCAACATGCCCATGAGGTCTTATCAACATGGAGTTATATTGACACTTCCTTTTTGGGTTCTGTTACACCTGATAGTGCATAAAAACTACTGATAGATTGCAAATTAAGTTTAAAAAGAGGCCAAGCTACATCCAGGAACATTTTTATGATAAATGCTTCTCAAATGACTCCTTTCATTAAAAAATAAATTTTTGAGTTCATAACATCTTTCTCTTGCTCAAGAAATCAATGTCCATCAAATCGAGGTCCTAATTCCAATCTCACTGACTTGGTTCTGCACTCAACCACTTACACAGTACTCATCCACATTTAGCTCGTAACAACTCATGAATAAATCTAGGAAATAATCACAAATGCTTGATCAGGCCTCCTCAACTGAGATAAGTCTGAGGATTATGCTAGTCTTGTATTGATCAGCCATCTTAATACCATGATGCAGTGGTCTAGACTCTTCCAAGAGCTGACCAAGAAACCAAATCAAAGGGATAACACAACCTCACCATGTTATTTCATGAAAGCCTTTTCAGTCAGGATCATACAATCAGGAACACGTTGGATTGATCAGATGGTGACAGTAATAATTTCTACGAGGATATTCACAATGTTCAACTTTTTAAAAGACAATCTATACTGTTTGCCAGACAAAATTGTGGTAGACACCATCCTTCGCCATTGAAGCCTTTTCAGTCAGTGTCATACTGGCTTGGGTTTGACTGATGATATAAAAACAACATCTGACACCTTTTAGTGGACCTCATCATCTGCCTATTCCGAAATTAGTTACCAATTCATAAGGTTGGAAAGAGATCGCATTACAAAAGGAATCAATAGATGTTCTAGAATGTTTTAAAATATAAATCTGGCTTCAATTGGCCTTCTGAAAACTGTGTCGTAACTATTCTTCACCAAATATTAGTATAACTTTTTGGGTGACAAATTTCTGCAGAGGAGAAATAAAATCAAAAATTAAAGAATTGTTGTCAGATTGATTATGAATTAATGGCGCAGGTCACTTCATCAATTAGAATTAGAGTTTCTCCAACCTCTCGAGATTTGATGTTTGCTTTAATTTTGAAATCATAACAAAGGAGAGAGAATACAATGAAAAAGAAACGTTGAAAAAAGAAATCAGTAAGGCAAGAAGATAGAAAAGGAAAATAGAAATCAAAGCATGATGTACAATTTCTTTAAACTGTTGAAAATCCCAATTTGATTGGGTAAAACGTCTAACGAAATAAATAGATCTACCATTATTATCATTTTAGAGGGCATTGTCTGGCCATTAACGCCCAGTTCGCGGGCGTTAATGGCCGTTAACGCCCGCGAAAACGCCACCTGGTGTATTGTGATGTCATCAGAAGTGTAGTTATGGTGATGTTGCTGTTTGTTTTGGGGCTAAAACGGCCAAAAATGGTCAGAATTGAAAAATTTAAAAGCCTAAAACTATCTCAACAAAGAGGAGAACACTGTTATGTAATCGGTTTTGCTCTAGATTCAATAATAAGAGCGTGATAACGCGAAAACGGAGCGGGCGTTAATGAATCCAAAAAAAAAGGGTAGCTTTCTTCTAGGATATGGATAGTCTTCAAAATGATAATAATGATAATAACATTTATTTGTCGGGCATTATGGAGTATTAATCAGTTATGGCCCTCGGGCAGAAATCATTTAATGCCCTCGCCTGGCGGCTCGGGCATTTAGTTAATGATTTCTTCCCTCAGGCCATAACTGATTAATACCCCATAATGCCCTCCAAAAAAACGTTATTGACCAATTAGTCTGTGGGCCAGATATCGAAACCCTCCCCCCCCTTGGGAATTTCGGAGACCCATATATTTTGAAAGATATATATTTTGAAAGATATATATCTTAGGTTACAAAATTTGCTTGTTGGTCAATCTTAGACCTCAACGATAACCAGCAGGAGCTATATGAGTGCGGGAAGGTTGAAAACAAATTTTCGCCAAACCGAGTGCCGCTATTTTCAGAAAATATACTGTTATTCATAAAGTAATCCATGTATAGATGCTTAAATGGTACCATTTTGAAGGTATTTAATTCCTCTATCTATTTAGTGCAAAAATTGATTGATTAGGATATCTATTTTGGTCAACAGAATGGAAAACATGCGGCCATAACTCGAAATTAAAAAGAAAATTTCATTTTATTTCACGAAAGTTCCCCGTACGGGTCACTAGGGGTCAGAAGCATCCTGAAGTTTCTTTCACATCATTCTGTATATTCATAGCTTTAAAATGATGTATAACACAACCATGTAACTGCAACAATAGCTTACCTGCAGTCAATTATTCATTATAGCATTTATGTACGATTAAGTCAAATTTTCCGATATAGGGGATGAACGACATAGATTCTGCTGTGAATATATCTTCCAGGATTCTGTGTATCTTTATGAAAACAATCGTAGATATTTGTAATAGTCTATATTCTGTTAACTATGTTTTCAGGGGTTTTAAAATAGATATTTTCATGTTTTTAACTTGGTTATGGCAGCCATATTGCAGATTGGCAACCAAACATATTTTCTTACAAACATGTCTGGGTGACCTACATTGATGGTTTTCAGGATAAACATATTTTTTCCTGAAATAAGAACTTAATCACAACTGGTTTTCCTTTTCTGAAAGGAAGATAGTGCATTTACCCCTTGTTTATTAAAAAAGGCAGCCTCAATCCCAGAAAAAATACATTTTTTCTGAATATCGGGTGCCAAATTTCATTATTTTTAACAAGAAATGCTTTATGCCACAAAATTGGCAAAAACTGCCTCAATAGTCATTTATATAACAAAATGTAGGTATCATTGAAACCACAAATTAGTAGGGTACATGATGCTATGTTGATTTACAAAAGAGGAGGGACTGAAATTTGACAGGAGGCCATTTTCTTTACCCTCCCCAACATTTTACTTAAAACAAAAGAAGATTTCCACACTTATACAATCACTGTAATCAAAGGTAAATTCTATACAAAAGTCACGAATTCAGCCATGGTTAATAAAAGAAGAAATTGGTTATTTATTAAAATATTTCTCATTTATAACAGGAATGCTCATAACAAGAGAGGCCCTTTTTCTTCCCTTACCCAGTTTTTCTTTTGCCAAAAATTATTTTTGCACAGAAATGGTAACAAAGATGTTAAATTAATTTTTTATTATTTTAAGTACAAACCATTATTATTTTAGAGATAATATTGAGTATTATATGGTAATTTTTAATATATTTATCAGGCTACCTGGCACATATAGTTTCATTTTGGACCAAGGGTCTGGACTTTCTAGCCACACTTTGTAAAATTTGGACTATCGCAGATTTTTGGTAAAATTCAACAACTCCTAAACTATGAACTGGGTTAGAAGTGGTTTATAAAAATGATTAGGCATATTGAATTCTATGTGGTAATTTTGTATATTTACCAGGCTATCTGGCACATATAGTTTCATTTTGGACCAAGGTTCTGGACACTCTAGTCAAGCTTTGTAAAATTTGGACTATCGCTGAATTTTGCTAAAATTCAACAACTTCCAAACAATGAAAAAGCTTAAAAGTGGTCATAAAAATGGCTAGGCATATTGAATTTTATATGGAAATTTATTTAGCTTATTTACCAGGCTATCTAGCACATTTAGTTTGATTTTGGACCAAGATTCTGGACACTCCAGCTACACTTTGTAAAATTTGGACTATCGCAGATTTTTGCTAAAATTCAGCATCTCCTAAACTGAGAACTGGGTTAAAAGTGATTATGAAAATGACTAGGCATATTCAATTTTATATGGCAATTTAGTATATTTCCCAGGCTATCTTGCACATGTTGTTTCATTTTGGACCAAGGTTCTGGACACTCTAGTCAAGCTTTGTAAAATTTGGACTATCGCAGATTTTTGCTAAAATTCAACAACTCCTAAACTATGAACTGGCTTAAAAGTGGTTATGAAAATGACTAGGCATATTGAATTTTATATGGCAATTTAGTATATTTCCAAGGCTATCTGGCACATATAGTTTCATTTTGGACAAAGGGTCTGGACACTCTAGTCAAGCTTTGTAAAATTTGGACTATCGCAGAATTTTGCTAAAATTCAACAGCTCCTCAACTATGAACTGACCTAAAAGTGGATATAAAAATGACTAGGCATATTTAATTTTATATGGTAATTTAGTATATTTACCATGCTTTCTGGCACAGATAGTTTCATTTTGGACCAAGGTTCTGGACACACTAGTCAAGCTTCGTAAAATTTGGACTATCGCAGATTTTTGTTAAATTTCAGCAACTTCCAAACTATGAGCTGGCTTAAAAGTGGTCATAAAAATGGCGAATCATATTGAATTCTATATGGTAATTTAGCTTATTTGCCAGGCTATCTGGCACAGATAGTTTCATTTTGGACCAAGGTTCTGGACACTCTCGTCAAGCTTCGTAAAATTTGGACAATCGTAGATTTTTGCTAAATTTCAACAACTTCCAAACTATGAACTGGCTTAAAAGTGGTCATAAAAATGGCTAATTATATTGAATTCTATATGGTAATTTAGCTTATTTGCCAGGCTATCTGGCACATATAGTTTCATTTTGGACCAAGGGTCTAGACACTCAAGCCACACTTCGTAAAATTTGGACTAGCGCAGATTTTTGCTAAAATGCAACAACTCCTTAACTATGAACTGGCTTAAAAGTGGTCATAAAAATGGCTAGGCAATAGGCATATTGAAATTTATACGGCAATTTAGTATATTTACCAGGCTATCTGGCACATATAGTTCTATTTTGGACCAAGGGTCTGGGCACACCAGCCACACTTTGTAAAATAAGGACTATCACAGATTTTTGCCAGATTTCAACAACTTCCTAACTATGAGCTGGCTTAAAAGTGGTCATAAAAATGGCCAGGCATATTGAATTCTATATGGTAATTTAGCTTATTTGTCAGGCTATCTGGCACAGATAGTTTCATTTTGGACCAAGGTTCTGGACACTCTAGTCAAGCTTCGTAAAATTTGGACAATCGTAGATTCTTGCTTAACTTCAACAACTTCCAAACTATGAACTGGCTATGGCTTGGGTGTCCAGACCCTCGGTCCAAAATGAAACAATACCCTTTCCATGTCCTTTATTTTTAAAAAAATACTAAGTAATATATAGTAATAGTTTAGTGTATTAAAATAGATAGTATAACACCAAAGATCCTTGGTATTTTTATATCGATGATTGAGGCAAAATAAATGGCCGCCATTTTGAAAAACGGGGTTAAACTGCACTTAACTTCCCAGGAGAGTATCAAAACCTGTCTTAATGAATTCCTGACCCATGAAAACATATATTTAGACCCAAAAATCATTGTTCTAGCCCAATTAGATCCAGAGATACGCGCGAAACGGTTAATTGGCGGCCATCTTGGAATTATCCATCATGGCCGCCAGTCGTTGAGGTTATATAACGACCAACAAGCAAAAATGTGTTCTCTGGAATATTAGCTTTCCGATGGTATGTGTCTTCAAAATTCCCAAGGGGGGGGAGGGGGGGTTATGGTGGCCCGCGGACTACATATTTAATGTCTCACTGACTGCTTTTCTTAAAGCAAAACAACAAATAGCAAAACCTGTAAACCAAAGTTTTTAATTCAAAATAAGCACAATGTATCATAATTACCAGCCCTGTCCATGATGCTCCAGAGTGTTTATACCATTTTATGTCACCATCCACCATCTGCAATTTAGATATTTTGGAAAGTCTATATTGCCCTTTCTGTTTTACTCCCTGCTTTTACCTCATTGCTCCTTAAATCTCACTACCCATGTGAGATGAAAATGGTTTCTATGTTGTGGACCACAACTTGTGGTATTTCAATTTTCATGCTAGGCTTCCCAAAAATAACTTCGCCGTGACCTACTGCCTGTTGTTCATGCTGCCATGAGTTTCAGTTCATCATTGATCCATGCCTGGTTTTAGTGTAACCTTCAGGTGCTAGAGCAATGGTTCAGAGCAAAAGGTATTTATCTTCTACAGCAACACAGCATGGGCAAATGGAGAGGTGTCAATTTTATTCGCTGTAGAAATAACAAGAATGGAATAATCCAGCACTTTTGATTTAGTGCTTTTAGTTAGTGGAGTGCTGGAATATTATCAGATAACAGAAGTACAGAACTGCATTAAAAACAAGTAGTCTTATCAACAAATAGTCTGCTTTTTGCATAATTTGCCACTTACAAGATCAGACTCAACTTACAGAGCTTTCAGTTTTATTGGTACGAAGCTCAACCGCAAAGCTGAAAGTCAGCTGTGAAATCAACCTATTAACCATTGTGTTAAAGATAGGACTGGTACTCTTGCAGTGTCATTATCAAACTGTCAAATGTAATCAATTATTCTTCATATCCGTAGCAGTCCTTGTGATAAGCATGGACTTTTTCTTGAAAAGTATAGACACATTAAATTGACTTAAAGGAGCACCCCCAAGGACAGACTTCGAATTTAACATAATTATACCTCTCTGTGTTTCAGAACTATAAAAAATATGCAAGAAAATCACTAGATTCCTTTTTAATGTTTTTTATGGTTAGGCTATTAGTCCATGTCAAACATTTCTCTGTTCTTTCCAATCTTTCATCACTGCAACATGACATCAAGTTATGGCAGAATCATTTCCTTCTGGAGCTTATTAGTTATTATAGTTTTTCCATGCATTAGTTAAAAGCATCAGAATGATTTCTTGTCATGAGGTAGTGGATTTTGTAATAATGAAAGAACTGGAAATATTCACAATTAATTTAACATGACTAGTAAATTAAAGCTGTAATGACCTATCATGTGTGTCCTGAAGATAATTCAATGAATTAATTAATCAGATTTTCCTTCATCACTTCTTATTATTTGCACCATATGTCACACATTATTCATAAAAGGGCAGTATTAATAGAAGACCTGCTTTATTGTTAATTCTAAAACTAAATGGGCGCACTTCACTGACAAAGTGTCATATACTGCTTCCCTCATGTCATGTTAGTTTATAACAATCCAAAAAATACTCTTTTCATTAAATTCCTTCCACTGATGTCTCAAATAAAACATTTGAAAACAGAAATATATGGACAGTGCTACTTAATAAGCATTTATAGCATTTCTAGCTCATTTTGCAATGAGTTGGACCTACATGTATAACATGCCGATCATAGACACTGCTACAAGAGACGGCCGTGTTTTCATTTTATAGAATGACATGCTGTTGCTGCATTAAAATCACATGACAAAGTCTTCAGTGTACAGTCTACGGACTGAACCAGAGCAGTGATATATTGCAGAAACCTGTCAGCGATAAATCAGTTTATCTGAAGCTAATCTCATCTTTATTCATCACAAACCTGCCACTGGCTGGTGAAAGTGAGGCATACTGTCAGATATATTTTGGGCTTAACAGCATTGGTCCTCTAATGCCTGGCTTATTAGCCATAAACAGGTGTTCACTTCTGATAAATCATGCTATGGTTGTCTACATATTTCCTTGCATTAAGGTTGTTGTGTCATCAAAATAGGATTTTTCCTCAATGGTGTCACTTTTATTGAGTTCACTTATGCCCCTGGTGTAACAGGCTGTAGCCTTTATTCAATGAGGCAGAGGAAATCGATGCAGTGTTGGCATCACTTGACCATTTCTGGTAAATATTTTCAAGATGGTGTACGTTATATTTCAGTAAAAGACAACATAGTTACACTGGAAACAAAGCCTGTATGTTATGCTTTGCAGACTGAAATTCCCAAATTAAAATAACAAGTGGTATTGCCCTGGCAATTTCTGAATTTTTTTTAGATTGTCAAATTAAACAAAAATTTGATGGATGAACTGAGAAACAATATTTTACAGCACAAACCAAATTTCAGGTTACAAGCTACTTTCTTCAACATATTGCTTTTGGATGATTCAGATCACACTTCAATTGCATAATTTCACTTGACTCTCTTCTCCAAATAGATGCACTGGTCTGAATTTTTTTGTGATAATTCCAGACTTTTTATAGTCACCTTCAGTGATATGGGTGCTTAAAATCTTCTCCAGAAAGAAAAGCTTTTCAGACACTTGAGACAAATTTCTTTGCAAGCACCTGTGGCCTTTGAAGATGAGAACAAAACACTATATTGATTGTGACATGGAGAGCTTTCAGATGTTTGGAACTATGCCACCCTTAGCCAGGAAGGTTGTCAAAGGTCTTTCAAGAGAAAATTCTTGATATGTCAAGTAGCATTCTAATATACAGAAATGAAACTTGCAGCCTTCCATGTTTTCAGTAGAGATCAGTCTTTCCAGTAGGCAACATCACTAGAAGAAGTATTGTAAAAGGTGATATGTTGTTTCATTAATCTTCAAAATCTTACCTGACCACAGTTATATGTCACCATTACATCTATAATATAAGGAACTTACAATTAAGCATATTTTAAAATGCCCTGCTGCAAATGTGCAATGGATAAATAAAATTTAATAGAACTTCTGCAACATCTTACCACTCAAGGATGTTGTCAAAAATGCCTATGAGGTCTAAACTACATGTAATCAAATGGACACCTCCTTTTTGGGTTCTGTTTCACCTAATTTTGCATAAAAACTGCTGGTAAGAGGCCAACTAAATTACAAATGAGGCTGCACAACATCCAAGAACATTTTTATGATAAATGCTTCTCAAATTTGTCCTTTCATTGCAAAAATAAATTGTTGAATGCATAACATCTTTCTCTTGCTCAAGAAATCAATGACCATCAAATTGAGGTCCTAACTCCAATCTCACTGACTTGGTTCTGCACTCAACCACTGGCACGGTACTTATCCAACTTTATCTGGAAACACCTCATGAATAAATCTGGGAAATAATCACAAAAGGTTGATCGGGCCTCCTCGACTGAGATAAGGATTATGCTAGTCTTGTATTGATCAACCATATTAATACCATGATGCAGTGGTCTACACGCTTCCAAGAGCTGACCAAGAAACCAAATCAAAGGGATAATACAACCTTGTTATGTTATTTCTTGAAAGTCTTTTCAGTCAGGATCATACAGGAGGGAGTTTGATTGATGAGCAGTGGCGTAGCTAGAAATCCAGGAGTGGGGGGGCCAAGGGGGGGCCAGGGTCTGAACAAGGGGGGCCAACCTTTCGCGGCATTTTTGCGGCATTACATGGATAAAAATTGATACAGCGTTACAAGGCTTCTTTACGAATGAACTAGCAATGTTGACCGTCTTATTTTTTGTGACAGATAAACAAAATGACCATGCATCTCATAGACTCATACTTACACTAAAATCAGTTTTGACCTATCAAAAAATAATGACACAGATTCTATGGTTCCGATATTAAAAGTATGACAATGACACCTCATCAATTATCATGATTCACAAGGAGTATCTTTTGCAGTGAAATGGTCCTCTTGTTTTTTTTTTCATAACTGTCTTTGCAAGTTTTGAGAATATTCCTGCTGAGAATCTTTTTTATATTTTAGGTCTAAATCGAAAATTTATATTTTGATAGAAATCTACCCAGCTCCTCAAATAGGGAAAGTAGTAGCAATTTGTGCAAATGACAGAAATACCAAAAAAGTAGGGAAATTCCATGCACATAATGAAAAATTAAGCAGTTTGTACAAATCACTCTGGTAAATCAGAACTGTTTTATTAGAAAACTCGCATTATTCTTTAACTGAGCAATGGCGACGAAAAGATTTCCTCAAAGGACCCTGATTTTAGATGTTGCATGGAATCTCTAGATACATAGACATACTGGAAGGGGGAGTAGTCACACTCCCCCAAAAAGTTTGGGAAACACTAAGATTCGGGCAAAAAGGCAAAACAATTCTGGCAGATAATTAAAAAAACATAATTAAGAATCAATAGTTTTGAAGAGATTTCTTTTGGAATATTACCGAATCTAGATTCTGATATTCAAGCAAATGTCGCTCACCCCCTAAAAGGTTTGCCTGCAGTACACTTATTGCTAGATATGTTCAAATAAGGATATCAGCCTCAGAACTTTTCAAAGGGCAACTGTCATTCAAAAGAAAATTTGGTATAAGTGAGCGCCAGCGAAAACCACAACTTAAGATGGACGTGTTCCAGCGACTGTTGCTGCTCCAATATTTTTTTCAAAATTTTCAAATCTCAAATGGGGGGGCCGGTGGGGGGGCCACTTGTCCATTTGGGGGGGCCCTGGCCCCCCCAGGCCCCCCATAGCTCCGCCACTGTTGATGAGATGATTACAATAATTGATAATTTCTTCAACAACATTCACAATATTCAAGATTTTTTGATAGTATTTGACAACGTTTTCCTACATTGTACATACCATCCTTGGCCAGTTGTGAAGCCTTTTCAGTCAGGGTCATACTGGCAGGGGTTTGAATGATGAGATAAAAACAATATCTGAAAACTCATCGTCTACCTATTCCAAAAATTAGTTTCATAATTCATAAGTTTGGGAAGAGGTCACGGAGAAATGAAATGGCAAATTTGCGAATTATTGTCAGATAACATTTCAATACAGGCATAATCACGTTGCTACTTCATCAACTAGGGTTTAAGGTTCTTCCACTTATCCAGAATTGAAGCTTAAATTAAAAAAAAAAAGACTTTGGAATCGTAATAGACTATATAATGAAAAAGAATGAAAGTGTGAAGGAGGGAACCAGAAAGACGAGAGGAAAAAAAATATTGGAAAGAATGATTGACAAAACTTTTACTGCTGAATAAACCTAAAGAAACAATCCAGCCAAAGATAAAGAATAACAGGATTATGAACACAACGACAGACAATTTGATAGACATACAGCTATATAATTAAACACGTTGGCAGTAAAACAAAAATATATAAAGTGTTTGATACTACACTGTGTCTCAAAGGTTCGTTCACCTCATACTTAGCTCTTTTTTCAATTGAAAGAATGGCAAAAATACCTTTTTTTTGCATATCAACGATTAATTTTGAATACCAAACACTATCTTATAATGC